>OV702291.1:601583721-604083721 GCA_916181665.1 Avena sativa | reverse complement strand
TAATGCTTATAGGAACAATTTTGGTAACAACAATTATAAGCCATATCCTCCCAACAGTGGTAATGCTTATGTAAATTCTTACAACAATAATAGGAGTGCTCCCTCTGAACTTGAAGATATGCTTAAAGAGTTTATTAGTAAACAAACTGCTTTCAATAAAACTATTGAGGAAAAACTCTCTAATGCTGAAAGAAATATAGCATCTTTGGCTGAAGCTCAATCTACTTTGAATAAAATGGCTGCTAAACCTGAAACTAATGAGAATCCCTTTGCAGCTACCAATGCTATACAAGTAAGAATTGATGAAAATGTTAGACTATTAGCTGAATTACATGCTAAGTGGGAAAGAGAAGATGAAATTGCTAGAAACATTAGTGTTTCTACTATTACCACCACTAGTGTTGAGGCTAGTAATAGTTCTACTACTTTAGATGATAAAGTTGATTTTGATCTTGATGGTTGCATATCTCTGAAGTTATTAAATTCCTACAAAAGCTTGCTAAAAGTCCTAATGCTAGTGCTATGAATATGGCCTTTACAAAACACATTACTGATGCTCTCATAAAGATTAAAGAAGAAAAGATGAAACATAAAGCTTCTATTCCTATAAAACAAGAAGATGGTTGGGAAACCATCATTAATATTAAAGTGAATGACTTTGATTTCAAAGCTTTATGTGATCTTGATAGTAGTGTTTCTATTATGCCTAGAAGGATTTATGATATGCTTGATTTGCCTCCTCTTGAAGATTGTTATTTGAATGTCCCACTTGATGATAATGCTAAAAAGAAACTCATGGGGAGTCTAAATGATGTTCTTATTATGGTTAAGAATGCCTATGTCCCCGTTGATTTCTATGTTTTGAATGTTGAATACAATGCTTCTTGTCCTATTACTTTGGGAAGACCTTTTCTTATAACTGTTGGTGCCATCATTGATATGAAAGAAGGCACCATTAAATATCAACTCCCACTGTAGAAAGGTATATAACACTTCCCTAAAAATAGAGAAAATATTTCTTTTGCTTCTCCTATGAAAACAAAATTTGGTCTTAATGCTTCTTCATTTGAGAACACTTGATTCTTTTTCTTTGCTTCTTATGCCTAACTTAAAGGCGTTAAAGAAAAGTACTTATTGGGAGATAACCCAAAAGTTTTAGATGAGTCTTGGAAGTTATTACCTCTGTAATAAACTCTCCTTATCCTTTTTATTTGCTTTTTGTGCCAAGAGTAACCTCTAATGAGAGAGAAGTAATGATTGGGAAAGTTGTTGTCCCGAAACAGATTTTTGTGCTTCAGCGTAAAAATTCGTGAGAGAGATCTGTATGTCAGATTAAGCTGTAATTGTTTGTGCTTCTGCCCCAGGTTGTTATATAACTTTCGTTAGTTCAACACTTTTTGATTTGAGCAACATAAGGTCTTCGAAAAAATTCGTCTTTACCTGCTGGTCTGTTTTGACAGATTTCTGCCATTTTCTGCATTTGCTTCTTGTTGGTTCCTTTTTGAGTTCTTTTGGGGAATTGAGCTTTTTGAGGGAAGTTCTACAGTAGCAAGTGTTCTAATGGAAGTTTATTTGGTGTTATAACTGAACCTTAAGACTTATTTATCTTAAGTGCACTAATGTTGCTAATAAAGATTGTGTGAAGTTTTGTATGAAGGAAAAATTTCAGGTGTATGGAAGGAATGAGTAATAAGATGAAGAATGGACTAAATCTCAAGCTTGGGGATGCCACGCATGTCACCCCAAGAAATATCCAAGAAGTATAAGCGTCAAAGCTTGGGGATGCCCAAGGCATCCCCTTCTTCATCAATAAAAATCTCAGGTTTCTTCCAAACGCTTCATTTTTATTGTTTCATGCACAGTTGTGTTTTTCTTGGAGCGTCTTCTTTTTAGTTTTCATTTTGGTTTTCGTTTGCTTTTGTTTTCTTAGTTTTCTGAATAAATTGGTTGGACCCTCTCTTTCATACATTGGTTTGTAAATAGTTTGGTTTGGTTTGGAAAAGAGTAGGAAAGTTCATGCTTAAGTGGTAAAAAGAGCTCGTTTTTGACTGTGGCCTATGCTTTGTCATGCCATGCTTGATATTGTTTTGGCTTTATGCTTAGTATTCTTTGCTGTAGCATGACTTGTTATAAACAATTGAGATTGCTTAATGTGCCTTGGATGAATCATGCGTTGTTTTAGCATATTAAAGCATAGTATAGTGGTATTCTCCTTTGATGCTTTATTTGGGTTGACTTGGCACATGCTCACACCATGTTATGACTATCTCAAGTCACCATAGCCTTTATGATCCTTTAGTTTTCAACTTGTAGTATCACTTTATGCTTTGATCAATGATGTTTTGTCGCTCTGCATGATTATGGCCATTATTGCTCTCTTAGTTTGTCGCTCCCAGTCTTTTGCTAGCCTCCACAACAAAGTATGAGTTCCACTCATGCATCCAACTCCCTAAACCAAGTTATTCCAAAGAGTCCACCATACCTACCTACTAGCTTATGCTATTCCAAGTATATTCATGCTTTTGTTTACCTTCCAAATTAAACTTGTTATGAGAAAACTAGTGATTAAAGCTCTCACGAACTTGATGGCACACTTTACTTTTTTGCATCTAATAAACTTGAACCACTGGGTCCTTCTTTGTTGCGTATATGCTTGCGCTTTATAAGTTGAAATTAGCAGAACCATGTACCATGGGGAACGCTTTCCACATTGCACTTGTACTTTGTACCCCATTGATATCATGTTCTTTTGCTTACGGATCCCAGCGGTGTGAAATAAAAGTGGAACTTGTAAGATCACGGAGTTTGTATGTGTGTTAGAGAAACGCCTGGGCCGCTAGCCTAAGCCATGCCTAATCATGGTGGAAACTTGCAGCATCACCATAATGAGCACTCTATGAAGCATCCTCAATAAAAACCTATGCAAATAGCAAATAAAAAGATCGCTGAGATGCTCATTGTCTGCTTGCCTTGTCATTTTGATTATGGGAAAGCTCCTGTATCATGTGCAAGGGGTACCCCATTGGCAGTTCTTAATGATACACACGTACTTACAATGATAAGAGCTTACTCGTGACTGAAGTTGAGTAGCATGAGGATTGGTCTTCGTAAGTAAGGGGCATGAGATTTTGGTTTATAACTTGTCAAGCATATCCCCTTAGTTGTGTCGCTTTAACCTTAACCACTTCAAGATGCTTATGATAGGGGCAATGAGAACTGAAAGCTATAAGTACCATAATTTTTGGAAGCTCTTTATGAGACTTGAATCCCTACTTCCTTTTATACAAAGGGCCTTTCTTCCACCATTATATTGAGTCTCCACCTTCTATCTTTATGCACCTACTTTGAGAGCATAGTGGCCATTCTTAGTTCTATGTGCATTGTCCCAAGACTAGATGATTGATGCATAACTTGATATTGCTTGTTTTAAACTATTGTATCTAGTCACTCTTATGAACTTTGAAGGTGTCCTATGCATTTGTATTTGCTACTCTATTGAGGGACAAGCTGAATACTATTATGCTATGTTTTCTTTATGAGAAACAAACAAACGTCTTGCAAAGCATTGTTATTCATGAATCTTTTGTTTGTGCCTTTTCATGTTGCATCATAGTTTCTTTGCTTATTGCTAGAACTTTGTCTTTCATGTTATGATTGAAGTACTATGATCCCAGCTTTGAATGTTTTGCAAATACTTTGATCAAGTCTTTGATGGTGCATGTCACCTAAAAAATTATTCTTTCTTTTTATCACTTATCTACTCGAGGACGAGCAGGAGTTAAGCTTGGGGATGTTGATACATTGCAAATGTATCTATAATTTTTGATGTTCCATGCTTGGTTTTATCCACTTTCTTGTGTTTTGTTCCAACTTTGGAGTACTTTTCATATGATTTCTTGGACTAACCTATTAACAAGAGCCACAGTGCCAGCTGCCTGTTTTCTGCTGTTTTTGGTTCCAGGAAAGTCAGAAAATGAATATTCTCGGAATTGGACGGGACAAAAGCCAAAGTGCCTATTTTTCCGGAAGTCATCAAGTGCCAGAATACGAGACGGAGAAGGGCCAGGGAGCCACCACACCACCTGGCCACGCGGCCAGGCCTGGCCCGTGCCAGGGGGTGGTGTGGCCGCTCTCGGCACCCCCTCGGCCTCCCCTTCCGCCTATAAGATGCCCTCAGGACGAAAACCCTAAGTGCCCGATCAAAAATCCACAAAAGAGTCTGTAGCCTCCGTCATCTCCATCCCTAGATCGGGAGGGATCTGAAGCTCTTCCTGGCACCCTGCTGGAGAGGGGAATTCACCCTGGAGGCCTTCTTAATCACCATGCAAGCCTCTGGTGTGATGCGTGAGTAGTTCATCCTTGGACTAAGGATCCATGTAGTAGCTAGATGGCTGGTTCTCCTCCTTTGTGCTTTCATGTCTAGATCTTGTGAGCGCCGTTCATGATCAAGATCATCTATTTGTAATTTTGCATGTTGTGTTTGCGGGGATCCGATGGATATTGAGATGCTATTTCAGATTGATTATTGATTCTATCATGTCTTTGTTATTTGTGATCTTGCATGCTTTCCGTTGTTAGTAGCTATCTTGGCCAAGTAGATGCTAGCAACTCCAAGAGTTAGTATTTATGCTCGATAGTGGGTTCATGCCTCTGGTAATCTGGGGAAGTGACAGAAATCTCTAAGGTACTAGATGTGCTGTTGCTACTAGGGAGAAAACAACAATCCTTTGTCCATAGAACAATCGTATTGTTTACTTTACACGCAATTTGTAAAGCAATAATCTGTTGCTTGCAACTTAATACTGGAGGGGTTCGGATCATAACTTGAAGGCGGATTATTAGTCATAGATGCAGTTGGATGGCGGTCTATGTATAATGTTGTAATGCCCAATAGAGTTTCAAAGGAGTCAAGATGATTAGTATATGCACGTATTGCTTTCTCGGTGTTTGTCAATTGCCCCGCTATAATTTGTTCACCTAGCATGTTATCTATCTAAGGAGAGCCACCTCTAGTGAACTATGGATCCCGGTCCTCTTTTCTTTACATACAATCTACAATTGTTTACTGCTTTGTGTTTACTTTTTGCAAACTTTTACTTCTTTCCATTCGATACGTTTAATCATTTGTTTACCGCAAAACACGGTGAGATTGACAACCTCATCGCAAGTTGGGGACAAAGTTTTGTGGTTGTGTTGTGCAGGTCTCCACGTTGCTACTAGCACCGGTAGTGCGCCCTACCAAAGCTCAGCTAGTAACACCTTTGGGGTGTTTCCTTGCTCCTACTGGTTCGATTAAACCTTGGTTTCATAACTGAGGGAAACTTGTTGTTGTGCTCATCATACCTTCCTCTTGGGGTTCCCAACGAGCTCTATATCAACACCGCCATCAAGCATTTTTCTGGGCGCCGTGCATTGAGCCATCACTAAGAAATGTAGAATTTTATAAAATAAAATAGATCTTTTCTAAAAAACCTAATTTTGAAAACCTGCACGAGCCTAGGATGTCTAATCCATGGCTGTATATAGTGCATCAAACAACCACATAGTAGGAACTTACTAAGTATGCTCATACTCAATATGTCCTCCTTAAACTGTTGCAAAGTCAATGAGAGGACTACAAATGTTGTACTTGAGGACCCGAGAAGGCATCTACGAAAAGCCGTCGTTAGTTCAATGGATTCAAAGGAGTCAGTACTACAAAGTAGTGATATCGGAGATCAAGTTAAACATAGATGGGATCTAATTCCCTTGAATAGAAACTGTACCAATAGAAGTTCCTACTAGAGCAAATATACCATCTTTAGACAACAAGTTAGTTCTCCCTAGTTCTAGAGATATATCTAGTTCTAGACTAGTCTGTCATTTGCTTCTTCTGGATCTTGGTTTGAACAGGAACTTACTTAGCAAACTCATTGTGTTTTGGAAGTTCCAAGGATCTTCTATGTAGATTTGTGATATGAATAATATAGTTATACCTTACATCTGTGGTGTTTTTGTTGTACTACTCTGGTAGTTGTAATGTTCATGGAACGGTGTTGTGTGAGTGTTATGCCAACGACTTGTGCTGTACAACATGCAGTGTAGTGCACAGTCACCACAGCTTGGTATCAAAGCATACGCTTCGACCCTAGGAATTAAACCCTTTAACGAAGACATGTAGGTTGGATAATAACTATAGGAATCCATCTTATCTAAACCAATTCTTTCTTGTGACTTGTGATGGATATTCACTTGAGAATAATTCTCTCACATTCAAAAGTCAATTTTCTTACCTTATCTTTCTTAGAGATAGTTCTTACCTAACTAGGTATAGTAAATTCAAAAACCATTCTATCCTAACCCATATACCAAAGTAGAATACCCACAAGCTAGTATTGAAGTGATGTTGTTTTGCCAAGAGAAGCCATACATACTAGTGGAGCCTTATACAATCCAGTCATGGTAAATACCATGCAAGCCCAAATACATTACATTCAAGAGAAGCATATCATGGAAGTTCCACTTGAGAATCTTTACGTGATGGAGTAGAACTTAGTAGAGAGTCAAAGATAGTATGGTGAGAAGAAGAGTGATCATGGTGAGCTTAACTCTTAAACCATGGTGAGAAAGTCAAATATGAAAATTCTACCATAAAGGAGAAGTGTAGAAGTATAGTATAGAACACTTTAGGATATATAGGAGTTATACCAGCCTTACTTATTCTAAGTAAGGAAGGTAGTAGTAGTAAATTAGTGAAAATCTTGAGAGACTATATGAGTTTATCTTAGGTAGACTCAAGATATATAGGTCAAGGGAAGTTATTGACAGTAAATAGTAATTTTTGGATCACTTTGTCTAAAATTATCCTGTTGCAAATGGATAATTGGGGTAAGTCTAGAGGCAGAGTGTAGTATAAGATATACACATGGTTATAGAATGGTATATAGTTATATAGTAAAGGATATATAGATTGAAGAATATAGAATCAAGGTCTTGGTACAAGAGATGTATTATTCAAAGTACCATTTACAAAGGCTTTTGATACATGTGTGATATATACATCATTTGAATTTTCTTGAATTCTATTTGAATCTTTGATTGACTACATCCATTCATGAAGTATGGACTGGTGTGCAAATGCATGTTGCAACATCTAGTTCTATCTTAATGTTACTGATCTATAGGGAAGGGAATGCGTGTTAGAAATGAGTTACGAGTAGTATAGCATTGGAGACTCAATAAAAGACGGAAGCCATTGGTGTAACTACAAAGGAAGGAATCAATTCCAATACCACAAAATAGCCATGGACGAAGGAAGTCTTTAAGCTATAGGAAGTAAGAAGGAAATGATCCATGGTCAAAATTGGGAAGAGAAGTACGAAATACCATTCATATGTTGATTGTGTTCACAACTACATGATGGTAGAAACATAGACTCTGTCATCCAGAGAAGAAGTCAATATCTAGATAGATATTAGGAACACTGTAGCGAAACTTATGTTCCGGGAAGAACCATGAACAGAAGGAAGTAGAAGTAGTAGAACGAAAAGACCTTAAAACTCTCAGGAGCATTCATGAGAATGAATCCGTTTGTTCCGCGACCTTTTGAA
The DNA here is from genome assembly GCA_916181665.1 of Avena sativa. Classification (NCBI taxonomy): domain Eukaryota; kingdom Viridiplantae; phylum Streptophyta; class Magnoliopsida; order Poales; family Poaceae; genus Avena; species Avena sativa. The sequence goes on along the minus strand of OV702291.1, from coordinate 604,076,132 downwards.
GGAAGTGGACATAACAACCAAACCATAGTGGTGAAGTACAAGGATTACCAACAGTTTTGGGAATAACCCAGAATGTGTGTGCAATTAAGTCGAAAAGTTAGTAGAAGATGTGAGAGTATTGAAAGAAGACAATAATATGGTATCACATGGATGGATAAATAAACTAGTATGGTACCAAAGTTCTGATGTCAAAACTAACACCTTGATAGAATTTCATCGAGAAAGTCTACCAACCTAGACGGTAGTATGTCTGACCAACGCAATAATTAGATTGAAATCAAATATTCTTACAATGGTTGTCGAATCACAAGGATATCTCAAGTACAAGATAATGGCTATGGCTATGGAGTGGATGGAGGATGGAGAGGATTAACTATGGTGGTGGATCTCCTTCGGTGGTGTTTTGATGCAATGTTAGAATGGTGGCTCTCTACACGATAGCTAGAGTCTCAAAATATATAGGCATCTTCACGAAAGTTGCAGCATTTAACCTAACGGAGCTGTCACCACACATTATGGGCGGGCCGTACGGGTGGGCCTTTCCTGTACTGCATGTCACTACGCTTGTAGACGGCTCCAGTTCATCCCCAGTTAACTTGGCTCAATAGACAACATGATAATCTTTAATGAATGCTCTTGATTTCGCCTTAAAGTGTGATTTCCTTTAAAACACAAATTAAAAACAAGGATTTCACATCTTTGCTAAGATGTGCAATCCTTGTTTTTAATTACTTGACTTAAAATGTGATTTAAACACGGAGAAAGATGGCTGTTTTTACAGCCAGCGACGCCCACTAGGAGATGAACCACGTCCTCTCGATGGTCTGGGTCCGCTTACATGGGATCCCGGATGAGGCCAAGACAGATGAGATCATTGAGCACATCTCCCAGACCTTTGTTAAGATCCTGGAGGTTGATGAGCCCTCCCTCAATGGCCTAGGGGCTGTCCGGATGAAGATCATGTGCTCGGATTTGAGTGTGTTCCCCATTACCCTCCAATGCTTCTACTTCGACTCGGAGGGAAGGGACCTCATCGTTGAGCTGGATGAGGAGGGCTCCCACCCACGCTCCGGGTCCCCTCACCCTCCACCTCTGGAGGATGGTGACATAGGGGAGAATGGGGTATTAGAGGATGAGTCTTCTGACGATGAGTCTCTTGGTGAGGACACGTCGCCGGTTGCGGCTGAGCCTACTCCACTTCCACCACAACCACCCTAGGGCTTGGGAGGGGATCCCTCTTGCACTGCTGCTCTGGCCAGGGCTAACGGGCCTGTTCCCGTCTTCCTAGCTCAATAGACACTCTCACAGAGTGCGCTGGCCAAGCTGGCTCCTGTGGACCTTCCCCGCTGCCACCGACATGATTCTCAGGCTCCCATTAGGCTCTCCATTGAGCAGTACGACACCAACTTCTACCTCAACTATAACGCGTCAATTAAGGACCTAAAGCCCTCGATTCTTTTGTCCTCCTCCAAGGAGACCTCTTGGGGTGTAGGCATGGATGTCTTCCCCACCTCTTCCCTGCGCTCTCCAGGGGTGGTGTGCTACTCTCTGGCATCGAGCAGCCCAGACCCTTGCACCCTGGAGCCATACATGGTCCTCACCGACCTTCCCATGGATGGTAACAAGGTGCACCGCTCCCGTGCTCCGTGTTAGTCCCTGCCACCTCCCTCGAGCCATAACATTCGCCTTGCTGGGACTAGGGTAAGCTTGGCTGGTCCGGAGCCGTCAGTGGCCGAGAAGGCCACCCTACGGCTCACGGCTCGCGAAGAGTTCACATGTACTACATCTTGTGCTTTTTTACCTTCGCCTTCTTCACCTATTTCTGGCTATAATTTTTCTATTTTGGATCCGGTGCCCCTAGATCACTTGGCTACGGTGGAATCTGATTACGGTATTGTCTTCCATGGTGAGGGGGGCCCCAGGATGGATCAGATTGCTACCATTAAGGCTAGAGAGTGTTGGGGAATGCGTAACTCAAAACAAAAAATTCTAGCACACAACCAAGATCCAATGCGAGGGAGAAGGTAATGGATCATACCCTAGAAGATCGAACTAGCGGAAGTTTGTAGATGACAAGGTTGATCGTGCATCGATCCTCATAACAAGCCTTAGAGAGTCACGAGGAGATATATTATCGCATGGACGACTCCAATGATCAAGTGCTCCAAGATTCACACCTCCATCGGTATCCACACGTTCAACAAGAACAACATCGCGTCGAAGTGAGATCGAGCTCACGGACGAAGCGGGAACATGTTGATGAAGATCGAGCAACACTTCATCATCCGGCTAGATTGGATCTAGACAAAATTAGTAAACGGGCAGCACTCTGGCATTTTTATGAAGACGGGCTCCTCGTGATGATGTTGGCAGCATGAAGAGGAGAAGGAAGACGTGCTCCGAGGCACCAGGATACCGATGGTCGGCGACAGCATGCGGCGGTGGTGGCAGCTAGGGGATGGGGCTTGGGGCTCTCTCCTTCAATCGTCACCTTGACCTTGCCTCCTTCCCCTCATTATATAGGTGGACACCCCTCTCCCAAGGGGAGAGTAGGAGTAGGACTTTGTGTCCTATAAGGACTCCTTTCCTCTAGCCACCAATGAGAAGAGAGGAAGAAAGGAATGGTTGGACTCCAACATGGATTTCTCCCACCTATCCTCCTTCCCAACCGCCCTAGGGAGGGGAGTTGGAGTCTGGGGTGGACTCCTTCCCTCCCTCACAGCCTCCTCCTCCACCCACTGGCCATGGGGGGCTGGTTGTATTAGCTAGGGTTTCCCCCCCTGTGCACGCCTTGGCCCAGTGGGCCATGCGGTCCCCCGACCCATGGGACCCATTAGGATAGTTAAATAATAATTTATTATTTATTATTTAAATATAAATATTTATTCCAAAGTTTCCCGAATTAAATCCCGGACACTCTGAATTAATTTGAAACCTTCCCCAAATATTCTCAACATCTTCCATTAATGTCCGGAACAATTCTGTTCATTCTTAGTGATATCCCGAACACCTACAGAATATTCCGAGACACTCCGAAACAATATTTTGGGATTACTTCATTCAAATATCTTAATCACACTCACATTCTGATTGTGTAAAACGTATTAAGTGTGTGACCCTGTGGGTTCAGATATTCACATACATGTCTAGAACTCATTCCGCGACGATGATTACTATCGGCTCCTTGATGCACATAGTAATCCCCGCAAATAACAGGAAGTTATTTATCGTGTGAACTGTAGTATTATGTCTGACATATCACATTGCTTTGTTGATACTTTACATTGCCCGAGATGAAACACTAGGTTATTCTTGTTATCTGGCATGTACTCTTTACTCATAGCGTACTATCGATGTTCATGTGATCAACAACTTGATTATGTGCCTGGCCAAACAATGACGAACAACATGGCACATGAGTGGGTCGAGAGTGTATCTCTGCATCGTCAGGAGTAGCAATTCCCAGTAAACAAACCATGCGAATAATTGGGGTACCATCTGGTAAGAGAAAAGACCGAATTTATGATTACTCCTATTCAGAGCAACGTTTGAAGAATCCTGCCACCTCCATAATGTACCCAAGTTCACATGTGTCTTGTAGTCAAACAAACTTGAGTAAAGGCAATACATTTTTTATGAGAAACTACCGATAACGAATATTGATGATGCATTCCATGGTATATCATGTTGGGTCTATCCATCGTCGTTGTTATCCTAACAAATCTGATCTCATATATCATTGCAACTCCACAACATATTGTCATTTTGTCCATAGTTAGGAAACCAAAACTATCGTTGATACATGAACTAGTCTTAGAGGCAAAACTAGGGATATCTTATTAGTGTTTACACATGTATTAGGTCTTTCCTCCAAATACACATGTCCAAAACTAATAAAATTATAGCATAGAACAATAAACTTAATTATGAAACAAAAATATGAATAATACATTTATTATTGCCTCTAGGGCATATTTCCATCAGAGATATCTACGAGGGCGCCATCGTCGCTGCCCGAGATCGAGATGTGCGGGAGCGGGATAGAGCCCTGGTGCTTGTGGTATTGGGATCCAGAGATCCTGGTCTAAGCATGGTGCCATCTCTCAGGCCTAATGGCAAGGAGGATTCCCACAAGGCTCCCCTAAGTGGGTGACCTCATGGGAGACCCCCTAAGCCATTGACCCGTCCCTCCCCTCCATGCGAGCATGTTCTACCCCCAGTCTAGGGACCCCCAAGAAGTGATAATCCAATATGAACATTCTCAGAGCTATTAGAGCGTTCATCTGGAATATCAGGGGGTTTGGGCATGAGGGCTGTCACCGCCAACTCAAGGAATACCTGTGATAAGAAGATGTGGATATTGTGGGCTTGCAGGAGACTATTCGACAAGACTTATCCATTGCTGATCTGAAGGGGATAAGTTTCCATAAATTCGTGGAAGCGGATACGCTCTCCCTATGCGGGTTCTCAAGGCTAAGAGATGAGGTGGTTGCGGAAACCCTTTGAAAGTGCATGTGTGGCCCTATGTGTGATTTTGGTAATTAATGACAATCTCTATGGACTAATGTTTGAATTGAGCTTCGCTTGTAGGAATTGTCCATTTGCATTGCTTGGACCATGTGTTGGCTTCAAGGAAGAAGAAAAGAATCTCAAGAGTGTCTTGAAGAAGAAGATGGAGTTACTCATGTGTATCTTCAAGACATCATTCTAATGAAGAAATAAGAAATGAAGAAGTGCAAGTTCAAGATGCGCCACCTCTAGAAGATCCTATGCTTGAAGCTTGCCATCCTCGGTGATCAAGGATTGATGAATATGAGTTCAAAGAAGAGGTTTCCCCATGGTCTATGGGGAGCAATCCACAATCCTTAATCAAGTAAGCGTGAGTAAGAGCAATCAAGAAAGATGTTCCATCTCGAGAAGTACAAGATAGTCTACATCAAGCTCAAGTGCAATGCTCAAGGCAAATGTATGATCTTGTTAGGTTTTCTGTTTTGTCAGTCTCATGTTGTTAGTTGGGAGATCGGGCTTAGGATAAATAGTCGTACTATCAAGAGGGGCTCTCGAGTGAGTAACTTGATCGTATATTTCAAAGAGACATCAAACCTTTGCATACATAGAATCATATTCCTTGGTTGTTGTTTGGATCTTGTCCATGTGAGGATCTATAGCTTGTGGTATCTTGATAACAAGCTCTAGTTCATCAAAAACAGATTTCCCTTGAATATCTTATTGCATTTTTGATCTTGCGGGTTTTTCCGACTCCACGCCTTGGGAGGTATATCACATATATATACTTGATATTTTCTCCCTTGTCGGTATCCAATATTTTTGTTTGATTCTACATGTTGTTATCTTTCCAACAAAATTGGTCTCGTCTCTTTTGGAGTTTGGATGCAAAAGTTATTGCAGTTTTGGTTCTGAAGTTTCCTTGACCGAAAGTTCTGCTGCCTCACCGGGGGTACCGCTAGGCCAATTTTTAGCGCCAGTAGTACCGGCTGAAGTACGAGGATAGTTCAGGTGAACATGGAAACATGCTCTGCCTCCGTTTAGTATTGGCTGGTTTTTTAATCGGAACATCGCCAGAAGTGGACCGGTAGTACTAGTCATAAGTTCTGACCCAGTTCGGGTGGTACTTTCGACCCGTACTTCCAACACACTTTCGCGGCTGGAGAGTCATTGGGGCGGTGCGGCTGGAAGTACCAGCCATGGACCAGAAGTACCGCTAGGGCATATTTTCCGCTGATAGTTCCGATGAAGTTCTAGGTCACTTCCGCTCAGCCACATGCATACTGCAGTAACCCTTCTGTTTGGTCGTGTTTTATCATTAGAACTTGGCCGGAAGTTCGAGCATGTATAACCAGGTCTCTCCACCGCTTTTGAGCCATTGGAGCCGGGCTGACCAGAACTTCCGGTGGCTCGCTGCTACTACTGGCCAGGCACATAAATGGCCCAAATAGCCAGATTTGGAGAGCCCTTTAAAAGTGGCTCCTCTTCCCCTTCGTGGGGCTAGCTCTTCTTTTAATCCTTTGCTCTCTCTCCTCCATTGTTGACCTTGAAGATCTTGTCCTATCCTCTTCCCTCTCCTATGATTCTTCCATATTTTTGAGGGATATGAGAGAGGAGATCTAGATCTACAACCCCACCTAACCGAATCCCTTCTTTGTGAAGGAATCCTTAGGATATTGATCTTGGAGGGTCTGGTTTTCTCTCATCTTGTGTTCTTCCTCTTTTATACCCCCAATAGCTTTTGTAGCTTTGGTGGAATTTGGGAGCGAAGGACTTGCCCTTGCATGTGGTGCATAGGTTTGAGTTCTCTACGGATATTCAGCGAGTTCAAGCTTGAGGGCTTGTTACTCTTGGGTTCTTGAAACCCTAGACGAATGTGTGGTTGTGGTGTGATTCCCTTGGGGTCTCCAATTGATTTATGGAGATTCCTCAAGCTAGAGGCCTTGGTGGTGATTCTTGAGAGCCTCCAATTGAGTTGTGGAGATTTCCCCAAGCTTTGTATGGATTCGATGACCGTTCTCAAGTGTCTCATAGTGGATCAAGTGCCCACCTTTTGTGGTACGCACTTGGGAGAATAAGGTGAGCCATTTGTGGCATCAGTGAGTAGCATGCCTCGACATCTTGGAATGAGGCCTTGTGTGGCGTTGGGTGTGCATCGAGACACCACACCTCAGGTAAGACATTTGTGGCGTTCGGAGATCATTACATCATCGCGCATCTCCAACGGACACGTAGCTTATTTGGAAATTGAACTTCAGGATAAAATCACCGTCTCCGTGTCCATCAGTTATTCCTATACCCGAGCCCTTTACTTATGCACTTTACATTGTCATAGAAATCGTGCTTGAAGTATTATGTCTTGCTATCATCTTGTTGTTTGTCTTGCTTAACATAGGTTGTTGGTGTACTTAGTTGAACCTAGTGAATTTAGGTTTTGTGCTTGATAAATTAAACACTAGTTTTATTCCACTTTTATTAGAGCCTAAAACGTAATTAATTATTTTTAAAAGCCTATTCACCTCCTCTAGGCGACATCATGTCCTTTCACCCTCGCTCTATGCGGGTTCTTGCATCTGAGAGCTGAGCTGGAAGCAAAATCTCAGGCCGTCTGTGGATCTTTGTGTCGAGGTCGTACGGTGGATCCCGTTCATGCAGCGGAAACCCTCGCCGTTCGCGGATGCTCGCAGCAAGTTAGTACGGTGGGCCCAGATCTTATGCACATCTCCGGTGTCCCTCTCGCCTCTTATATATAAACACCTCGGTGCGTCTCTCCTTGAGCATTCAATCTATTTTTTCTTCTGCGTAGTTTTCTTCCCTCTGCCTCAGACTCCTCACATCTTGCTCCTTTCGCCGAGCTCGCCGTTTGCTCCAGTAGGGTTCTTTTGAACATGGCAGGATGTGGTTGTTCGACGTGGCTATACACATCACCTCGCCACATGCGCTTCACCTTTTCGGCATTAGACACCTTCGTGCTGCTAGGCAGCATGACGTTTATTGCGGTTTCGCCTGAGCTTCATGGCAGATTTGTTACTTTCCGCTCCTATTTCTTCGTCTCGCCATCGCCTCCTGACGAGAAGGAGCTTTTGTAGGGGCCGCCTCATGTGTAGGCCGACTCTATAAAAGCGACTTGTAACACGTTTTTTGTCCCACGAGTATCATCGGCTTTTACATCCGGCGTCATGATTAGCGGATGTTGGCACACGACGGTGACCACACCACAGACGCCAAGAGGGTATGAAGCGGTCGACGAGGAAGAAAGCCACCAGGAGGGCAAGACGCGTCTAAAATTAAAAAAGGTCATGTAGCTCCACTACTCTGTAGCTCCGATCGTGTATAGAGACCTTGTGTGTGTTGTATAGAATCTTTGTGTCGTGTGCTTTTATGCTTGCTACACCCTTAGAGCGTACGTGCTTCCAAAGCACCGTAACTTGGGATTGTTGTAATCATCATGTGAACAGTTTCTTTTCTCGCATATCGCTTTCGTTTTTTGTGAAGCTCTATATACGATTGTTTAATGTAATCGTGCGTTGTATAGTTTTAGTGTCGTGTATGTTTTTTTGCTCGCTGCAACCTTAGCGTGTACGTGCTTACATAGCATTGTAATTTGGTGACTGTTGCACGTGCTTCCATAGTAGTGTGACTTGGTGACGATTGTAATCGTCACGTGAAACATTTCTTTTCTCACATTTTTTGCGAAGCTTTGTATACTAGTGTTTAATATAATCTGCATTGTATAGTCTTTCTGTCATGTATTTCCCTTCCCCCAACCTTAGCGCGTACGTGCTTTCATAGCACTGTAACTTGGTGACTTTTATACGTGCTTCTATAGCACTTTAACTTGGTGATTGTTGTAATCGTCATGTGCATTATTTCTTTTCTCGCATATCGGTTGCACTTTTTGCGAAGCTCTGTATACGAGTGTTACTAGGTGACTTCCCGTTTATCGGTACATATGTGTCACATGACGTTTAATGTCGTATCGATCCGAATTTTGCGACGTCGCTTTAATTTCAAACAATTCTCAGCGCTCTTTGCGTCTGGACGTGCTCCGATAATCAATTGAGCACGCGTATATATGAGGCATACCTCCATCTATTTTCGCGGATCGCTATTCTTACTCCCACGATGGCACCTCCACTCGCCAACATGAGACAATCGGGCGTACGTGTTTCCTCTTCGGGCGATGTCGTTTCTCGGCTGTTCCTCGAACCAGCAGACACGTACGGCCCATACGCCTATCGAGTTTGCTTCGTCCGATTCGTAGAGGCCTACGTCGTCGTCCGGTGCGTCGCGTAAATAATTCTCTTCTGCTTTCGAGAGAGGGCGGCGAGGAGGATCCGTCTTGGTTTTAGCTGTGCGAGCACGAACGTCTAGAGCCGGCGTGGGAGGAGGAGGCAGATGAGAAGGAGGAGGCAGAGCAGATCGTGAAGAATGCCAGCGCCGTAGAAGCTGCTAAGGAAGCATCGTCGAAAGCCATCGACAAAGTGCGGATGCGTGCAACCAAGATTGCTTCTTTCGCAATGGCTGCCGCCGAAGAAACCTACCGCGCTGCCGATGTAGAGATGTTCTCCACGTGTATTGCTCTATCGTCGGCTTAGGCACTGTCTCGGTCTCCGCTTCTAAACGATAAGGACGGCCCAAATCATGATTCTTTTTGGGAGACTCTTACGGTGGACTCCGGCGACGAAGCTGGTACACACAACAGTGGGTCCAGTTAGGGTTCTATGTGTTTATATATTGTATAAGTCGTTTCGTTTAGGGAAGAGATGAAATTATATGTGTACTGCTATATGTTTCTAAGTGTTCGAATAATTTTTGTCGTCAAATTAGAATGGCGAAATGATTTCTTTTATGTTTAGACGTTAGACGATGTTACGTACGCGCAACGAGTTAAAACGTTTTCCGCGACAGTCCCATCGCCCCGAGTTGTCCAAAGATTGCTTCTTTTAGAACAATCTACCAGGCTTTATTAATCAGATATTACAGGGATTCAACCTGTTTCGATCCAACTAGTGTTCTTTTTAGACGGATAGCTTCGCTGAAAAGAACCAACCCCTCTCATCTGCAACGTCCCGCCCTCCTCCAAAAAAACTTAGCCGCCGGCGATCTACGTGTCCTCGTCTCCTCGGCTTTCGCTCACACGGGTGGGAGGGGTGGGGACCTAGGACCTATGCTCGGCGTTCATTAAGGTTCCTAAAGTTTAGCGTTTTTGTGATGTTGTGGTGTGCAACTAACATGGTGGTGGATGCGCTACATCGAATAATGGTACACCCCGTCTTCAACCCCATCTCAACGACGTTTACGATGTTGAAAAGCCTGTGAGATTGTGTCTTCGTCGGGCTAGTGCTTCGGCTTTGTGTGGTGTTGGTATCGTCGCTGATCTGGTCTTGACGACCTTGGAGTGTGGTGGTGTTGACTGACGCCGGTTTGCGGTGGATAGTGGAGGATATAGCCGCATGATAGGCGGGGTGGTGCTGGCCCCGGATCCAGCGTTAAAGAGGCCCGAAGGGCTCCTCCGACCGATGTTTTTTAGTAGTCTAGATCTAGTCTTACGGGATGGTGGCTATTGCTGCTAGGGGTTTCTTCGGTGCCAAAGTATGAACCGGCTGCTGATGATCTTCTTCTTCTCCGGTGACAGCGAAGAATTCGGGTCCTTGGTAGTTACAGCGAGAACACCGCTTGGTTTCTCCTTGTTTTGTGTTGTTTGTAGGTGTACCATCTCTATACCTTTATGAATACGTACATTTTTTTTAAAAATCAGATAGGGATTCAGTCTATTTCGATCCAACTAGTGTTCTTTTTAGACGGATAGCTTCGCTGAAAAGAACCAACCCCTCCTCATCTGCAACGTCTCGCCCTCCTCCAAAAAAAAACTTAGCCGCCGCCTCCTCCCCCCGCAGGCGATCGACGTGTCCTCGCCTCATCCGCTTTGGCTCATGCGGATGGGAGGGGGTGGGAACCCAGGACCTATGCTCGGTGTTCATTAAGGTCCCTAAAGTTTAGCGTTTTTGTGGTGTCGTGGTGGCACAACTTTGGCGGTGGATGCGTTACATTGAATAATGGTACCCCGACTTCAACCCCATCTCAATGATGTTTACAATGTCGAGAAGCCTATGAGATTGTGTCTTCGTTGGGCGATGCTTTGTGTGGTGTTGGTCTCGTTGCCGATCTGGTCTTGGCGATCTTGGAGTGCAGCGATGTTGACTACCGCTGGTTTGCGGTGGATAGTGGAGGATACATCTGCACGATAGGCGAGGTGGTGCTGATCCCGGATCTAGAGTTGAAGATGCCCGAAGGGCTCCACCGACTGATGTTCCTTAGCAGCCTAGATCCAGTCTTACGGGCCGGTGGCTATTGCAGCTAGGGGGTTTTTCGGTGTCAAAGTTTAGACCAGCTACTGGTGATCTTCTTCTTCTCCAATAACGACGAAGGATTTGGGTTCTTAATAGTTGCGGCGAGAACACCGCTTGGTTTCTCCTTGTTTTCTGTTGTTTGTACGTGTACCATCTCTGTATTGATACCTTTATTATGAATACGTACATTAAAAAGAAAGGGTTATTTTCAGTCCGGGTCGAAACTTAAACCAGTGAACCCGTGATGAACCGTTGATTCGGTGCGGTGCGGGCTGGGCTGACAGTTGAGCCGGGTTGAGTCCAAACATTGTACGGGATCTTCCTATCCTCTTCCCTTTCCTCTCGCAGGTCTTCAGTCCTGACCTACCCCCAATCCGACCCAATGCGACTCTGAGCTGCCGCCGTGCCCTACCTTAGCGTCTCCGCCGGCGCCTCCCCCAACCCCTCCGCCATCCCCTACCTCCCTCCGCCTCCCACGGGCGTCGCCTCCATCGCCGTCCCCGTTGTACCTCGTGGTGTCTCAACCCTGCCCGCAAGTTTTGCCATCAGTTCTGAGGTATGAGCACTTTTGTCATCAGTGATTTGTTCAACCCTACTGACCTCCAGCACATGCCCCTGACTGCCACCGTATGTTAACATCTAGACATGCGTTCCACACTGGGCTTATCCATGTTAACTGAATTAGGGATTTAGTCATTCGTCCACCACTGGGTATATCCATGTTAACTGAATTTGGCCTGAATTGAATGGGAACATTTTGGTTAAAGGTTCACGGTTATCCTCCGCTATTTCGTCGTACTCCCTCGTGGCCCAGATGAGATGTGATTTTGTCTATTAGTTGCGACTGCTCTAGGCTAGGCTAATGTTTTATTATTATTATTAATGCAGATTTTGTTCAAGGTTCTGCTTTGCACACGATGCTGTCTTGCCAGGGAGTAGCTACCGGGACTGCCAATTCTCAGCTATTTGGTTTCCCTGCCACCAGCCGCTATGGTTATCCTTCAAGATCATCAGTTTGTTCTAAACCAGGCTTTCTGAAACTGCAGCTGCCTGCACTTCGTTATGACAAGAAAATCCTCCCTTTGAGAGGTACTGATTTCTTTCTTACGTATATTTTACTCAAGCATAAGGCTGTGACTGTACTCTGAGTTCCTGAGCACTTTGTGAGGGAGTTTTTCTTTTCCACAACATACATCGATGTTAAATCCATTTACACTCTTATATATTTGTCAATTGAATAAATGCCTGGATATGGTTGGATGTAAATATATTGAGCTTAACTGATCAATGATACCACTCACTTGGTTGGCCACGATTTCTAGGCTTTCATGAGTAACATAGGCTTTGGCATATTGCACAATATCATTCTACGGTGTTTCTTGTTCTGATTTAAGTTTTACTAAAGCTCTTGAACACTTGTTAGAAGTAGGAAGTTATGTGATGGAAGATCTAAGTTAATTTTCAAGATCTTATGATTTTCCTGGCAGAAGAATTGTGTGATCATGTAAGCTCACTAGATAGATGTTATTGATAGAGTATATCAGGCCATATCTTTATTGTTATGTTATTTCCAAATACCCAATGTGCTTGATAGTCCCTGTGTTGATGTTTCTCTTAGATTGGGAGGGTTAAAGATTTGGGAGCATTAATCTGTTAGTGACAGCAAGAGCTTACTACAATTATGTTTGCACAAGTTACAGTTTGTCAATGTAGCATTGGCATTGCACCTTATCTTCAGTCCCTTGTACATATCCCTTGTAAATAACCTTTTAATTATTTATATGAACTCCTATCAGAGTTTCTCCTACGGTTCCATTAAAAAAATATTAGACTTGAAAGCAAGAAAAGTTTCTAATCTAGTACAGCTATAGCATGCAGCATAGTGAGGACAATTCTACATAATTCATACATTGGCAATATCTAGGTTGCTGGTCATATCATGTTGATTGTTGTTATCATGAAATTATAAGCGGAATATTTCATATTAACTTTGTTCTAATATGTATTCTGCAATTTAAGTTGTAGTTCAACTATACAAATTTATAGTTATTGTGAATGCAACTTCTAAATGATAGAATATTTGCGCTTTCCTGCACACTGCATAATATGTGCTAATGTTACTTGTTACTTAATTAATTTGCGTAACTGAATTATATCAAGCCATAATCGTTATTATGCCAAAATGGTCTTGGACAGTTGGAACTCGATTTAAGCTTTGATATGTTACCTTACAATGCATTTCTTAATTTCAGCTTCTGTTGATTTTTCCACTTGTGCCGTATCTTCGTGCTTCCTAAAGTATGATTCTGTAAAGGGCACCAATCCCATCAAGCCATTGCCATCAATCCACAGCTTGCACCCAGGAACTCAATTTCGCTGTCAAGCATCTTTATCGTCATTCAGCTACCCTGAATTAACTTCTAAACCAAAATGGTGGTGGAGGACCCTGTCATGTGTACCTTATCTTCTGCCACTGCACAACATGTGGTCGCACGCAGATGCTGTGTACCAGCTCCATCCATACTTGCAGCAATTTAGTCTGTTTTACGCCTTCATTGATACAATGGCATTAGTCCCTGGATGGCTTTTTCTGATGATCTTCATGACTGTCTACTTCTTTGTGGTGAGACGGCAGTGGTCTCCACACTTTCTTCGGTATCACATCATATTGGCTATTCTTCTTGACACCGGCTCTCAAGCTTTGGCCACCATGTGCAACTGGAACCCAAGCATTGTTTTTCAGGGTAAACCAATGGCATATTTCTGGATGACACTGGCCTTCATTCAGATCTTCACAGTCCTTGAGTGTATGAGGTGCGCGCTTGCAGGAATGTATCCTAATGTTCCATTCATATCTCACACGGCGTTCATCCATTCTGATCTGAACCTGTTCAGATAATCAGCTAGTGCAGTGTGTTGAAAATGTAAGATTGGCTGAGGAACTGTGTGACAGAGATAGAGAAATTATCAAGGCTGTAATATGATTAGGAAATGCATTTTGGGACACAAAAAAGGGAATCCAAGGATATGCAAACATGGGTAATCATAGTAGCTTCTGAGCTCTCTGCAGTGTTGTTGGCAGTGCTATAACTGCATGTTATCTGAAGTTTCGGGGAACACCTGACTTAAATTTTGTTGGCTTGTTTGAAAATGGCAAGCAGTTTGAAAGGATATTTAATTTGACTATTACGCTTATATTATTGCTCCTAAGGCTATTCTGTGTCTTATCGTGTTTTGTTTCAGTATTGGAGCCATTGAACTCAGTTTCAATTTTAACTTTCACACGTTATGTCAAATGATGACTATTGTGTCGTTGCTTTTGATTTGTGAAAATCTCGTATGATGGGCTTGTAGATAGGCAGCTAGTGTGTATGCTGTTTTCGCAAAAAATAAAATAAAATGGGTGCAAGCTGTTTTCGCAACAAAAAAAAGGGTGTGCATATGACAGTCTGCTGATATCGATGCTTCCTTAGTCCTCTTTTATGATGATTTTCCTTGATGAGTTCACAAAGGCACAAATGAATGTATCCATAGAGGTCATTTGGTTGGAGCGCTGGCTTCACCCACTTAAGCGTTCTTTCTTTTATTTCTCGCTTTCAAAATATGAATAAAGAAAGTACAACCTTGTGTCTTCCACATCTATGTTATTTTGAAGGACGCAGATATGTTGGTGCTATTTTGAAGTGCAACAAACGAGTTTGTCCATTAATTTGGAACATAAATCAGACTAAAGTTGAATAAATCGAGATATCCGAAGGTCGGCCTTCATGCCATCTAATATTCAGGAGCGAAACAATGTACTTCATGTCCACTTTGTTGAGAAGAAAGTTAGCTCAACAACAAGATTTCATAATCCACAACAGTACACATGAATCTTATGGCACCTATAACGTGCTGTGATATCAGTGTCAAACCACGATTGGATAGTTTGGTAGTACAACTCTGCAGAAAAAATATCCGCAGTTACAGGATGAAATATTGTAAAATCATCTTCCCACTTGGTGGCTGTGATGTATGTACCAGAACAGTACAGTCAATTTCATTTTGCCCAGATACTCTCGTCCTGCTATGGCTACAATTTTAAGAAAACATCTAAAAATATGTATGAAAATAATAAATCAGACTGACAACTCTCCGTGGTCAATAAGTACTAACCCTAATAATAGTTGAAAAACTTTGCATTCCTAGTCCTCAGTCCTCAGAGTTTCTGACCAAGATCGGATTGCGATGACAGCATGGTGTGCTTCTGTATTTTCTCGCTGATTGGTATGTAAACCTGCCGCTCTTTACCTCCTGGTTTGGACGACGCATTCCCATACCAAATCATGCCAATCACAGATACGGTCATGCCAACTGCAACATGGAAATTAAGGCCCTCTTTTCCAAAGAAGAAAAAGCCAAGGGTCAACACAAGAATAGTCTTCATGTGGCCTAGAACTTGAAATGACACAGCTGTGAACCGTCCGATGCATATGAACTGGCTTAGATTGGTACCGACAGCAATTATGCACGACAATACAATGAAGAACTGAAAAAACAAGTTGGAAAGGAAACATTAGCTCCCACTTTACCCAGGTAAAGTACATTAGATCAAACAAATCTCAAAACGGATACAAACTAAACTATGTATCCCATGTTCATATCACAGAATTTCAAGTAACCAGATTACTTCATATATGTGTAAGAAGCATCTACACGAAGCAGTATGCTGCCTTTTATGGTAGAATTTCATTAAGTATTCTCAATCAGACATTTTCTACCTATACGCTTCTGTACTATTTGAAGCAGCTGCCGTACTGTAGTGAGACATACTGAAGTTGCAAAGGGCATTACATGGTAACTTATTAAATTAAGTAGGTTGATCAGTGCCGATGCATGCTTAACCTTTTTTCCTTATGATCTTTTGACTTCGCAACAACTAAGAGAAATCAATACTCACAAAGGAGATGGCTACTGAAAGAAACATTTTCTGTACTGTAACACTAGATTATAATTGGGATAATACAAGACTGAAATCATAAAGCGATGCCCCATTTGTCACTTCTAGGCTGTACTATTATTATCACATTCCACACTAAATCAAAGTTCTTGGACTAAACCTAGCAAATAAATGTTCATAGTAACAAGTTCTACAGATCTCCTGGTGATCATCAATGTCCAGAACAAATGGAATCATCAATAGAACAAATATATATTATAATGCCAAATTAACTGGGAATAAGTTCTAATGCAAACCTAGCAGATAAATGTTCATAGTAACAAGTTCTACAGATCTCCTGGTGATCATCAATGTCCAGAACAAATGGAATCATCAATAGAACAAATATATATTATAATGCTAAAGTAACTGGGAATAAGTTCTAATGCAACAAATTTCTGCGTAAATAAGAGAACCAATTCAGAATAAAGCATCACATACCGTAACTACCATGGTATAGTTAAAGGTATCAACTCTTTTGTTGGTCAACCATAAGTCCACAAAAGGACCAAATATTAACAAGGACGCTGCCTGAGCAGGAGCAGTATGGCCCAAAAGGTTGAATGAGCCAAGCGAATACTTTCTCTGAAGGTGATGAACATACTGTGACACAAATGAAGGGTAAATAAAGCACGTTAACATTAGAACAAATGCAGCCCATACAAATGAGCACAATAAAGCACAAATTCAAGTATTCATGATACTCACGTGCTGTTGTAGTGCAGTACTCCAGACTGCTACTATTGCAGCTATCAGCCCTTGAGAGTTCACACTAACATCAGTTACAGTACACACAGCAACACCAATTAGGACAAGCATTATACTGAGCTTTGTATCTCTCGAGTAACGGACTTTGTCAAACAGGATTTCTAGAAAACACAAAACTGGAATAATGCACAACTTGGCAATCTGAAATAGCACAATGTGCAGGTTAGTATATGCATTACATTGTAACATTGAATATCAAAGAACTATGGTCATTCTCTTCACCTGATAGAATCCAACAGAGTTCCACATCAAGCTAACATTCATCCCAACAATTGATAGATTTGCAAAGAAGACAAATTTTACTAGTTCTGGCAATGGTAAGTACGACGGCTGGATATATCCCAACCATTTCATTACTGATGTCATCAAGGTCGTTGTTGCAAAATGCAGCCCCGTTAATGTTGTAGCTATGCAAGCAAACCACAGAAAACATTATTAGTAGAAGAATTTTTGTAAGTTTGCTGCATAATCATAGTTTAGTCACAGATCCATCCAAGTAATAACACACGCGAAGGAAGTTGAACATATGAGCATTGTCTCACCAAAACTAAAACCGTGCGTGGCCATTAAGGTCTTGTTGACCATGATAATACCAACAGATGTCACAACATTGAACATCCATGCTCCAGCATCTAACGCTGCTTTTCTCTCTGCCTTGCTTCCTGGTGCCACACCCATACTTTCTTGTCATGTAGGGTCTAATCCAATTTTATAAGTAGCAGAGCGTGCACCCTCAATAGAAACTGCTGTGAAGAGATCAGTTAGGTAACTACATGAGTATAAGTACAAGTCAGCATTCCAAAACAAATCTTAAATATTCCAAAAATAACCTTATGGTCAATTTTTTTTGTATTGGCAGATTTGTTAATATTAGTATAGAACAGTTCCATAAATTGGTGGATATGAAAGGGAGTTCAAGAATGGATGCATTGGTTCTGATGTTGAGTTCATAAGTGGCGAGTGGAGAACATACAAATTTCAAGCATCACAGAACTTCTAGAGAAGGTAAACACAAGTCATCAGTACAAATTATCACCAGGCCACCAGCAATGCATTTAAAATCCATACCCTATTGTAGCTGGATCAGTGATTCTGCAGCTTTATAAATTAAAGGCATCTTAACGAATGCGAGCAGACTAAAAGATAGTGTGCGCATAAAGAACAAGACAAATCTGGGAGGTTAGTTCACTACCTGTTGCAACCTACGCATTAATGCGCACAACAGGCAAATTCAGACGATAGTCAATACAAATCATCTTTCTGTCAGTAGAGTTGATCAAGTTAATGTAATTTGACTAAAGCCTACTGATTTCTAAGCATACAAAGTTAGTGATAAATGCAAAAAAATCATTTTATAAATGGCATTTAAGTTTAACAGGTCGAGGGTGTATTACCCAAGGAACAAAAAGAATCAAGACCTACCACAGGACTTGGCGGTTAAGTTGAACCCCCAGTTTCTCTTAGAAGATGAACTACTACTACTAATCCACTACGCAGCAAAAAAATCCGTACCGGAAGGGTGGATCGGAGTGTCCATTCCAGAAGAGTTAGGGTTCGTCACCTATAAAAGAAATCGATCCATTCCGGGTTGATTTCCGCTCCACGCTTGTCCAGTAGAGGAGAAGCGGAAGACGGCGGCGGCTTTGAGACAAGAATTCCTCGAAAGTGGCGGGCTACGGTAGAAGGAGGCGGGTGTGTTCAGTTCATGGGAGAGGATTCGACGACGGTAGCCTACAGGAGAGGAAAAGGGGAAGGAAGAGAATGAAAGACTGGAGGAGTGAGGACCTGAGCGAAGTATTTTTTTCGCTTGTACGAACGTGGATGCAAAAAGATAAAACTCGTGGGGCTCTTTTTACGAGTTCGGTTTTGCTAATCATCCGTCGATTACCAAGGGTCAAAAATCTCGTAGTTTATTAAGTTTTTAAGCCTCGAGGGACACCCAAAAAAGTTGATCTAATGTTGAGACCAGTGCAAATTTTTCTACTATTTTTTTCTTTTCATTTGAGAACAATAGACAAGTTACTATTTTTTTTTTCGAAAACTCTACTGATCTATTCATAATCTTCAACAACAATACAAGAAAAAAAATTCCAAACAGGATAGCTATGACTAAATTATTTCATGGTGACCATTTCATAGATATGTATGGACAAGTTTGTAAAATCGACTAAGACGTAATTGCGAGGACGATGATGTGATTGATATGAATACCTACCGGTGTTTGCTTCTTGGTGTGCGGTGATCACATTGGCATCGGGATAGCAAGATGTGGATCTTGAATAACTAAGTATTAATTATAAGAAATATTAATTTTAGTGGGAGTTAGAAAATAACTAGGTTGTTAATTTGAGTAGTCCATTAATCATAAACTATTGATTAAGTGAAGTTGCATAGTAACACTGACTTAGGTTATCCGATGCCTCTATCAACCACATTATAATTGTTTGCTTTCTAATATTTGCTTTCCTAGCATGAAAGAATGCTAGAGTGGGCCATCCATACTTCAGAGTGATTCCTTTTAAGCCCATCAAATTAAGAGGAAGGGTCAAAGAAGATGATTGGGTTGTTGATAGATCCCCTCTACATCCTCGAAACAGGTTGTTGCCCCGTTTTATAAATAAAGCCAATATGGTCGGATGATATAGGATGATATAAGGTAGTGAGGTACAAAGCAGATCTCAGGATAAACGGTCAATAGAAGCTAGACCGAAAATGCCAAGCGGCAGAAAAATAACATGACTATAAAGCCGAGCAAGCATTCCAGGATGCCTGAACACTCCACACCATGCCCAGGAGGGTAACGGTGCAAAGCGTCGCCACCACCGAGTCCAAAGGACATGGGTTTTCGCCTAGAGCCCAGGGAAAGAGCACTTGAACGACATCCTTAAGAGGAGAGTGGCACCCGCGGGAATCACCGTCTTTAGTGCCAAAGCATGGAGATTTCGCTCGGTAACTCTCCATGGCACGAAGAGGGTTGAAGGATGCACATAAGACAAGAAGACATCCACCTCCAGATCTGGGCACTACACCGTGTCCGAACCACCCGCCGCTGCAACCATTGCCACCCACACGACCGAAAATGTAGCCACCACGTTTGCCATGGCGCTTGCCGAAGAGCCACCCATGCGACCCACCTACCGGTATCGCCGCGCTGGCATCCGCGGACTCGTACCCATGAAGCGAGGAACCACCCATCGTGTGGTCTGTGAGGCGAAGTAGGTAGGCTTGGTTGGAACTGGAGAACGACAACACTGTAGCCATTCGGAGGGCCGACCGGACGTGGCAGTAGGGACAACCAGCCCGGGGAGGCCCGACCATCCCTAGACCAGGCCCGTAAAGCCCTTGCCATCACGCTGCAGAAGGAGGTCGCCGCCGCTACCCTACTATTCTTAGTTGCACCGCCTCCACCACCTCTAGAGAATGTTGCATGCGTATAGTGCCACGCCCTCCCAAACCCAGATCAGGCCCAAGGGCTAGCCGAGCACCGCCATCCGCCTCAAACCCACTTCCTGCAGCTCTGTACCACCCCACCGCCCACTGCTAGCGCCACCGTGACACCGCCATGCTACCTGAGCCGAGCAGTCGTCGCGCTATGCCGCACCTTTGCCAGGAAGAGAAGGTCACATCCCACCTCCTAACGCGCAGGGAGGGGAATTCCACCGTTGTTGATGCCACCCGGGCTTTTTCCACCGGCTCTGACCAGCGGCGGTGACGAGGGGGGGGGGGGGGGGGGGATGATCCCCTCAACATCCCAACCAAGATGATCAATTGCAAAAACCTGTGTCCCCAAGTCCTTGCCAGGCGGAAAGGTTATTCTTTGCTAATACTGCCCTAAAGAATTGTAGATGCACGAGGGCGTGTTCAACATGAATTGTAACTATGGGATAAAACCACATACTGAATCAATCAAGAATCAACTAACCTCCGTCAGCCGTTCACCATATACTCCCTCCGTTTCAAAATATAAGACGTTTAGCTTTGTGAATGGAGCGTATCTAGATTTCTTTTAGTGTCTAGGTTCATCTAGGTTTGAAGTGAACCTAGACACTAAAAGGAGTCTAGATATACTTCTTTCACAAAGCTAAAACATCTTATATTATGAAACGGAGGGAGTACATGTCTATTGCATTTGTAACACAATGAGGTGATATATTTATGTTGGTGCAAATTTTGAAATGGTCATGGAAAAAAAGGCCAGGACCAATTGAGAAAGTGATCCAACAGATTGGCGCTGGAAGAAGTGATGTTGGATACTGTTAATGCCATGCTTGCAGTTTCTAATTTTGATGTTCGTTCTTCTTAATGGAGAGGTAGCTATAAGAATTACGAGATCTAGGGTAGGGTGGTAGCTATAAGAACTAGGAGATCCCACTAGTGTAGGGTAGACGACAATGTTGAATGACAAGGTAGGGAGGATGTATAGGAAGGCATGATCATGATGCTCCGTTTAAAAAGAGTAGTGAAATCGAGCAGAAGATGGACAACCCAAGATAGGGGCAAACACAATGTAGCTGACGTGTGTCTGAAGTGATGAACCAACACATCGTGGGTGCAATTGTTGCGCAGTGTGGTAGGTCGTGTGCACTTCTACCCACATGATAGGGCAAAGCACAAAGGTAGCTGGCCAATGACTCAAAGTAAACACTAGTGGAAAACGGGCCTCTAGTCCTGGTCCGTAAGGGGTTTTAGTTCCGGTCCTGGTAACCGGGACTGGAGGGACGGGACTAAAGACCCACCCATTAGTCCCGGCCCGCTTACCAGCCAGGACCAATGGGCATCCACGTGGTTGTCTCTGCGGACGCTGGGTGCCCCCAATTAGTCCCGGTTCGTATTACGAACCGGGACAAATGGTTCTCTGCCGCGGCAGCATTTTAGGCACTTTCTCTGCCGCGGCAGAGAATTTAATTTGTATTCTTTTTTTTCATTTCAAAATAGTTTTCTACGCTACCACATACCGTACATGTTCGTGCATATATAAGATAACTTCTCTTAAGATCGAGCATACAAATATATACATGATAGTTACACATGGAGATCATAATTATCGGGACTAGAGCCCGTCTATTTAATTACACGGTCGGGGATCATCGGCGCCTATTCACACTAAATTCTCCGGCGTCATCTATCATCTCGTTCATCAAGAATCCTGTCAGTTCTTCAGCAATTGCTACTACGCGTTGCTGTGGTAGGAGCTGATCCCGCATTTTCTCGAACTATATAAGAAAGGAGATCAATATGAATATCAATCATGATAACAAAAAGTGACGGTAATAAAAATAATGTTATGAATGTATTGCTTACATCGACTCTATAATCATTCAGCTCACTGGTAAACGTGCGAATAAACTCGCAAACGTAGAATCCACATAGATTCGTCCCCTGTGGCTGCCCCGCGCACTTTACGAGAATAGAATTCAATCAAAATAATAATCATGCATCATAATTGTATTGAAACTAGAAGTAAAGAGATGCGCCTACTACTTACCGAGACCGGCTTAAACGTCAGCTTCTCAGTAAAGTCACCCGTAACCGCACTCTTGAACTGGTTCCAAACCCTACCCAGTAAAAAAAATGAATGAGCTATTTATTACGTGATATCTCAGGAAATCAACGAAAGAGACCGCTGTAGCGCAAAAATTACCTCTGGAGCATGTCCTGCATGTCACTAAACTGTTCCAGGGGTCTCTTTAATGGGTCCATGACTTCAACTCTTCCCTTATCAAGTTGAATGTCCATGAGAATCCAGTGAAAACTGTACACGTTTATATATACATCAGTAACTCATCAATTACACTTAACATCGAGTAAGCAAAAGAGAATGTGTACAATAGAGTAAGACACTCACGCGAAATTGTAAGGAAATAGTATGTGGTCACAGAAATTTTGCTCCGTTAGAAATCTTAGAAGGTTTTCCTGTGTTTCCTCGGGTTTTTCCTTTAGCGTCCGACAATGTATTTTATCTGGGTCAATGAACCCAACACTGAAGATTGACCTTCTTTTACATTCCATGATCTTCATTCTGCATAATAATAGAGTACAAAAGGATATAATTAGGATAATTACATGCAATGAACTAAACAACTGAAAAAAATGAGCAGCTTATATATAGACAATGAATTCAACAACTTACAGACAATAGCAACTCATGAGACTTTTGTCGATGGCGTCGAAAGTGTATAACTGGAAGAGTTCTGGAAACTCAACATGGACCTCTTCTTCTCGGAAGTAGTAGTCATGTGGGACTTTCGCCACGATCATTATTCTCTCCTCCTTTACGGCATTCAAGTACCATTTATGTAAACTCCGCATTTGTGTTGGCAGTTGTTGGAACTGCTCAAAGCTGACCAGAGGCTTCCCTAAGACATATGTAGGGACTACCTGAGCCTTGGGTAACTTGTCGTCCTGGGAACCTAGCAATTCCTCAACAGTCACATTCATAGCGGCCGCAAGCTTCTTAGCTTCTTCCATATCCTGCTGGGGAGTGTCATAGGATACCACCTTGAGGGGTGGGGTCGATTTTTTGGCCTGTTCCCCGAGCTGGGGGACGTCCTTTCTTTTCCCGGTTGCACTTTGACTTGATGATTTGCTCCCGCTTGCACTTCTACTTGATTTGCTCTTCTTCACTTCCTTCTGAAGTGTGCGTCGATAGTCATCTGGCTTATGGTGCAAGTCATATTGCGATTTTGTGTTCAGAAAAGAAAGTCCATATGCTTTTTGCTTCTCGGTGTATACCGGGGCGGGCTCGGGTTTCTTCTTTTGAAGCTGCGCAACACATTCGGCCTTTACGATCATGTCGGTTTCCTCGTCAGTACGATCGTAAGGTTTGATAGAAAGATTTTTATGAGGTACTCTTGGGAGGGGCGACATTTGTCGTTTTGGGCTCCTGCGTCGTTTAGTACTAATCGGAGGTTGCGGCGGAGATCGAGATGGACTCGGGCTGTGGTGGTCGTAGTCATGGGGTGGGCTTCTTGGAGGTGAAGGTGACATGCGACCACTCGGAAGCGGTGTTGGCTTTGGCGTCCAGCCTGGAAGCTTGATGTTGTTCTTGTCCCATAGAATGATACCACCCAGTACTTCTCCGAGTGTCCTCTCACCTTCAGGTCCAGGGATGTCAAGCTCCATTGAGTCCCACCCCATTGCGATTTCATCCACACCAACTTTAGCATAGCCAGTGGAATCTCACGGCCATGCCAGCGTGCGCCAGGTGGACAAGGTAAAGCACATCCGACCGCCACCTTGATGGATAGGTTCTTCACCTTCTGATGGAGCTCACAAGATGCCTGCTCCTTGATTCCATCCACGGGGTAGCCGGGACCGCCATCTACCATATGTGCATCGTCAGAAGGGACCTCCGATTCAGTCACGCTGCTTTTCTGCTGAGATGGGACGGCGGTAATATTGAGTACAGGATCTTGCAGGCGCGCTGCTCCTCGAAGTTCGTCAATCTGTTGCTGATGCATTCGAAGTGTTCCTATCAACTCGGTGAACTTGTCTCCCTCCTCCTCCTGCCGTCGCCTCTTTGCTCTCTCTCGGATCCTATAAGTATCTCTGTCTTTGGGAAACCCCATCTCCCACGTATAACTAGGTCCAAGGTCTCGTACACCTCCTCCACGTTCATCATTTCCGAGGACCTTTGTCAGCAAGTCTTTCTCTCTATCGGGACGGAACTTTGTTGTCCCCGCTTTAATCTCCTTCACCACTTTCTGCCATGTATCCCGGGGTATCCTAATCCCGTCACTGCAAATAAGGTCCCCTGTACTTCTGCCATACTCACTCCCATGCCCAAGGAACCAATTCCTTGCCCTCAGATCCCATTCTTCGCGTATTGGTTCTGGAGTGATCCCTTTAGCAAGCAGCTCATTCTCTTTAGCATCCCACTTTGGCATGGCAGCCGCGTAGCCCCTGGCCCCAGGTGATGGTGATATTTCTTCATCGCGGTATTTTTCTTGTTTTTTTCCGACATTTCCATAGCAGGTTGTGACTCCTTGTACTTCACAAATGCATCCCAGTTAGCCTGCTGCTTCGTTAGATAGCATTCAAATTTAGGAGCCTTCTTCGTCTTCTGATACTTTTGCCATAATGCTTTCTTCCAGTTCTTGAATAGTTCGGCCATCTTCGTAAGAGTCCACTGCTTGACTTTCTTCCTCAATGCAGCTGTGTCGGCATCATCCTCACATTCTGGCAGGGTGAAATGTGTCATGAGGTCATTCCAAAGACCCTCTTTGCACATGTCGGAGACATACTCACCCTCTTTCGCCCCTTTGGTCTTATTCCACTCTCGAACGGTGATCGGGATGCGATCCCTAACCATAACTTTGCATTGTTGTTTAAATACAGTTTTAGCCTTTTCGGGTTCCACCGGTTCACCCCGTGGTGATACCCGCGTAATTGTATAATGCGTAGATGCGTCCAACTTTTTGGCCGGGCCTCGTTTGGAATATTTTTTGCTCGATGTGGAGGCCTAAGAGAAGAAACATTCGTCAATTTATATATATATATATATACAACTCAGTTAATGCATCTACTGATCACCAGACTTCATATATATACCTCGCCGTCGGCTTCTCCACCACCGGAGTCGTCAGCTTCTTCACCACCGGAGCCGTCGGCTTCTCCTTGATCATTTCGGTCAACCTCCTCTCCCTCACCGGAGGGGTTCAGATTAATCGACGGAGATTCGGGTGGATCAACATGGGGGGTGTCGTTGATCATATCCTCGAGAATTTCTTCCTGTGCTAGGTCTCTCTGGATTGGATCCATAGTTTTCTACAAAATGCACACAATAACATTTTTTATTCAATATTGCTGCATAAAATAACACTAAATAATAATATGAACACGCAATTTGCTACAATAATACTAAACAATAGCAAAATTCTAGTGATGCCCTAACCCTAACCCTAAGTCCGGGCGGCCCGCAAGCACCACCACCCTAACCCTATCTCCGGGGGCCCACGAGCACCACCACTCTAACCCTAAGTCCGGGGGCCCGCGAGCACCACCACCTAACCCTATCTTCGGGGGCCCACGAGCACCACCATTCTAACCCTAAGTCCGGGGCCCCGCAAGCACCACCACCCTAACCCTATCTCCGGGCGGCCCGCGAGCACCACCACCCTAACCCTATCTCCGGGGGCCTACGAGCACCACCACTCTAACCCTAAGTCCGGGGGCCCGCGAGCACCACCACCCTAACCCTATCTTCGGGGGCCCGCGAGCACCACCACTCTAACCCTAAGTCCGGGGGCCCGCGAGCACCACCACCCTAACCCTATCTCCGGGCGGCCCGCGAGCACCACCACCCTAACCCTAAGTCTGGGGGCAATATACTACTATATATACTATAATATTACTATAATGCAATAATACTATAATATTACAATATACTACTATAATGCAATATACTACTATATATACTACTAAATAATATTACACTACTCTATATATACTATAATATTACACTACTAAATAATATTACACTATTATATACTATAATAATATTACACTACTATATAATATTACACTACTATTACACTACTAAATAATATTACAACTATATACACTATAAAATAAAAAAATAACATATATACAATATACTACGCTATATACTATACTACACTAAGAAAAAAATAATAACATATATACTATATACTACACTAAGAAAAAAATAGTAATAATAACATATATACTACACTATGAAAAAAATAAAAGAATAAGGGCGCCACCGCCGGCGTGCGGAAAGCAAAGGGCGCCACCGCCAGCGTGCACGCACCGGCCTGCTTGCCCGCTGTGGTCGGCGCCACCGCCGGCGTGCACGGCGGCATTCGGATGATGGCGGCGCGCAGCGGCGGAGGGCCGGAAAGCAGAGGGCGCCGCGCGCGGAGGCTCTAGAGGCGGCGGCACGACGAAGTTCGGATGGCGGCGCGCGGACGACGCAGGGCCGAAAAAAGTAGAGGGTCGCGGGGGTTTATTACCTGGTCGACGGGGATGCACGCGCACGGCGGCGGTGCGGCGGCGTTCGTCGGTGAGACGGCGGCGGCGCGAATGGCCGGAGAAAAATTTGGCAGCCTGCCGGCATAGTTCTTCGTCCTCGCGCGCGATTTTCCCTGCAGTGAGTGGAGATGGTGGGGGAGTGAAGGAGCGCACGTTAATAAGGAGAAGGCCTTTAGTCCCGGTTCGTTATACGGACCGGGACTAAAGGTCCCCCCCCCCTTTAGTCCCGGTGTGTGCCACCCACCGGGACTAAAGGGTTTTCGGCCCAGCCCAACAGGCGCGCGCCAACGCCACACCTTTAGTCCCGGTGTGTAGCACGCACCGGGACTAAAGGTCCCTTTTTCAAAAAAAAATCACCCTGGTGCGCGCCTGTTTAAAAAAAATCAATTAGCATATTATTTAAACATTTGAATTTTACAGTTTTTGCATACTTATGAATTTGAGAAAAATTTCAACATGAAAAGTTCTTGAATTTGAATAACTATTCCAAATATATTTTCTATTTTATAAAATAATTATTCTAACTAGTGAAACTAATAACCATTTTGCTATTTTCAATTTAAAAATGCATTAAATATTATATTTTGCATCTTTTTAAATAAGTGATTCAAATCAATTTTCTGTTTTATAAAATAATTATTCTAACTAGTCAAACTATTAACCATTTTGCCATTTTCATGTAATTCCGACGCTCCGGTGGTCTTCCTCCGACGAAACCCTAGACCGGATCGTCTATCCCGCCTTATTTTTTCCCGCTCGTTCTCTTCCGTATCGTAGCCCCTTTAGGGTTTAGGGTTTAGGGTTTTTGGTTTAGGGTTTAGGGTTTTTGGTTTAGGGTTTAGGGTTTAGGGTTTAGGGTTTTCAGTTTAGGGTTTAGGGTTTAGGGTTCCCTCCTCTGACTTAGGGTTTAGGGTTTAGACTCATATCTGCCGCCTCTCTCCACTCTATCCCATGGCTTCCACCATACCTCTAACCCTAGGAAGGCGGAGATGCCATAGGGCGTGTGCACCAAGGGCATCTTCGAGAAGTTCCGCCATGGGAGATTTCCCAACCCTTTCCTCCATCCATGGGGATGAAACTCTCCATCCATGTTGGCTTGGTCATTGCCATAGCACATCTAGACTCATATCTTCCGCCTCTCTCCACTCTATCCCATGGCTTCCACCATACCTCTAACCCCAGGGAGGCGGAGGTGGAGTCTTTCACGGGCTAGCAGGAATATATTTTCCGAGGCGGAACTTCCAAAGATGCCATAGGGCGTGTGCACCAAGGGCATCTTCGAGAAGTTCCGCCACGGGAGATTTCCCAACCCTTTCCTCCATCCATGGAGATGAAACTCTCCATCCATGTTGGCTTGTTGAGTTGCTTGCCATGGCGTATCGATGCTCCTTTTATAGGCACGGCGCCGCTTCTACTTTGTCTTCTTCCTCCGACAGGGCGTCGTGCGCTACATGCTTTATCTCATCGAGCAGTGCGTCCACCCACGCGTCCTTATCCTACCGACAGCTTTAGTCCCGGTTTGAGCCCCCACCCGGTACTAAAGGTTACCCACACGTCCTTATCCCACCGACAGTTTTGTTAGATGACATAAAAACCACCTTTAGTCCCGGTTGTACCCACCAGCCGGTACTAAAGGTTAGCCACCCCCAGATAAGGCCCTCCTAGATAAGCCTCCCCCAGATAAGGCCCACATATTTTGTCCCGGTTTGATCCTCCACCCGGGATAAAAGTTTCCCGTGCCACTGCATTCCCGCGCTTTCCACCGGTTCCCACCTCTGTCTTCCTGCCATTTTTTCAGTATATATATGTATGCTTGGCCTCTATTTACATATCACATCTAGACTTATCATTCTCTTCTCATGGCTTCCATCGTATCTCTAACCACCCGGGAGGCGGAGGCGCTTTGCGCCTCGAACTACCCCTGCCCACCGGGCTACCGCGTCCCCACCGGCTGGATGCTGAGCGCCGGAGGCGTGCCGGTCCCTCCTGTCCCTCTAGGTGTGGAGCGCCGGATGGCCATCACGAACCACTACTACCTCGAGCTCACGCCAGAGCAACGGAGGAATCCCAACTGGCATCCCGACTATTTCCCGACTTGGAAAGCCTTCTTCATCAATCGGCGTGAGAGGGCGCTCGCCAGGCACGAGGTGGACGACCCACCTCCTTCGAACTTCAACGAGGCCGGCCGTCGGCTGTGGTGGCGCGGCCGGACTCTCCAGAGTGTCATGGCCTACAACACGACCGACAATAACCCTCGCATGCGGTACCCTCAAATCCAGCTCACGCGTGCCCAACCTTCAAGGTTCGACTACGGCGACCCCGACGACGACAGCGACGCCGACGCCGACGACTACGATGACTACAGTGGCGCGTATTACAGGGCTAGGCAGGAGCATGACTGAATCACTCCAACCATTAGATTTATGTCTCAAATAAAAGGTTTAATACATTATTACACATCACCAACATCTAGTGTTGTGGTTTTCTTCTGCACCGTAGCCATGGAGAATCTTCATCATTTAATAGGATGCTTGGGTCAGTTTTCACTTTGAAGGGCGGAATTTCATGAAACTTATTGTAATCTTCTGACATGTCTGTCTTGTCATCCACTCCCACGATGTTTCTTTTCCCTAAAAGAACTATGTGGCGCTTTGGCTCATCGTATTCTGTACTCTTTTGCTTATCTTTCCTTTTTCTCGGTTTGGTAGACATGTCCTTCACATAGAAAACCTGAGCCACATCGTTGGCTAGGACTAATGGTTCATCCATGTACGCAAGATTGTTGAGATCCACTGTTGTCATGCCGTACTTTTCGTCTACATGTACCCCACCTCCTGTCAGCTTGACCCATTTGCACCGAAACAAAGGGACCTTAAAAGTAGGTCCATAGTCAAGTTCCCATATCTCCTCTATGTACCCATAATATGTGTCAATCTGCCCATTGTCATCTGTTGCATCAAAGCGGACACCACTGTTTTGGTTGGTGCTCTTTTTATCTTGGGCGATCGTGTAAAATATGTTCCCATTTATCTCGTACCCTTAGAAAGTACATATAGTCGAAGATGGTAACCTGGCCAATGAGTACAACTCATCTCCAACAGTGGTGTTATTCATGAGATGTGTCTGCAACCAATTGCCAAAATTCTTCTCGTGTTCCCCTTTAATCAAGGTTTCAGGCTTCCCCGGGTTTTTGGAGCGTAGAATATTCTTGTGTTTCTCGATATATGGAGCCACCACGGTGGAATTGTGTAGAACTGTGTAGTGTGCTTGAGTGAAAGAATGCCCGTCCCTACATACCATTGATTTCCTTCCTAGTGTGCCTTTTCCAGTCATCCCCCCTCATACCGAGATTCAGGAACACCAATCGGCTTAAGGTCAGGAAGAAAGTCAACACAAAACTCAATGCCCTCCTCTGTTCTATAGCCCTTGGAGATGCTTCCTTCTGGCCTAGCACGGTTATGAACATATTTCTTTAAGACTCCCATGAACCTCTCGAAGGGGAACATATTGTGTAGAAACACAAGACCGAGAATTCTAATCTCTTCGACTAGGTGAACTAGGAGGTGCGTCATAATATTGAAGAAGGATGGCGGGAACAACAACTCAAAGCTGACAAGACATTGGACCACATCAATCTGTAACCCTGATAGGCTTTCTCGATCGATTACCTTCTGAGAAATTGCATTGAGGAATGCACATACCTTCACAATGGCTAGTCGAACATTTTCTGGTAGAATTCCCCTCAATGCAACCGGAAGCAATTGCGTCATAAGCACATGGCAGTCATGAGACTTTAGGTTTTGAAATTTTTTCTCTTTCATATTTACTATTCCCTTTATATTCGACGAGAAGCCAGATGGGACCTTGCTACTGAAAAGGACTTCAAAAAAGATTTCCTTCTCTTCTTTGCTGGCAAGCCCTTGAAACTGCCCTGGATGCTTGTTGTCTCGTCCTTTATGATGTTGCTGGTCCTCCTGTGCTGTCGGGGTATCTTTTGACTTCCCATACAAGCCCAGGAAGCCTAGAATATTCACGCAAAGATTCTTCGTCAGGTGCATCACGTCGATTGCAGAGCGGACCTCATGCACTTTCCAATAGGGTAGCTCCCAAAATATAGATTTCTTCTTCCACATGGGTGCGTGTCCGGTAATGGGGTCTTTCGGAACAGGTTGTCCTCCAGGACCCTTTCCAAAGATTACATCCAAATCCTTGACCATACCAAATACATCAGCACCACTACGGGGGACAGGCTTTGTCCGGGTTTCTGCCTTGCCATTGAAATGCTTGCCTTTCTTTTTTAAGGGATGACTGGGCGGAAGAAAACGACGATTGTACGGGTACACATTCTTTTTACATTTATCCAGATATATACTTTCAGTCTCATCTAAACAGTGCGTGCATGCATTGTATCCTTTGTTCGTCTGTCCTGAAATGTCACTAAGAGCAGGCCAAGCATTGATGGTTACGAACAGCAATGCTTGTAGGTCAAATTCCTGCTATTTGTGCTCATCCCACACACGTACACCTGGTTTGGCCCACAACTGTAGAAGTTTATCAACTAATGGCCTTAGGTACACATCAATATCGTTGCCGGGTTACTTCGGGCCTTGGATGAGCACTGACATCATAATGAACTTCCGCTTCATGCACAACCAAGGAGGAAGGTTGTAGATACATAGAGTCACGGGCCAGGTGCTGTGATTGCAGTTCTGCTCCCCAGAAGGATTCATGCCATCGGTACTTAGACCAAACCATAAGTTCCTTGCGTCACCAGCAAAGTCCGGGAAGTCTCTCTCGATTTTTCTCCACTGCCGACCATCAGCAGGGTGCCTCAACATCCCGTCTTTCTTACGGTCTTCCATGTGCCATCGCAACAACTTGGCATGCTCTTTATTTCTAAACAAACGTTTCAACTGTGGTATTATAGGAGCATACCACATCACCTTGGCAGGAATCCTCTTTCTGGGTTGCTCGC
Source organism: Avena sativa (assembly GCA_916181665.1). NCBI lineage: Eukaryota > Viridiplantae > Streptophyta > Magnoliopsida > Poales > Poaceae > Avena > Avena sativa. The sequence continues at coordinate 604,044,559 of OV702291.1, read as the reverse complement.
CCTCAACATCACCAGGGTCATCTTTTCTGATCTTATACCGCAATGCAGTGCATACCGGACATTTATCCATATTCTCGTACTTCTCACCGCGGTAGAGGATGCAGTCATTAGGGCATGCATGTATCTTCTGCATGTCTAATCCTAGAGGGCAGACAAGTTTTTTTTTGCTTCGTACGTACTGGAGGGCAATTGGTTATTTCTTGGAAGCAGCTTCTTCATTATTACCAGAAACTTTTCAAATCCCGAGTCAGTCATACCGGTCTCTGCCTTCCACTTCAACAATTCCAGTGTGTTACCCAGCTTCTTCTGACCATCTTCACAAGTTGGATACAACAATGTGTTGTGGTCCTGTAACATCTGCTCGAACTGCAACCTCTCCTTTTCTGTGTCGCAGTCTCGCCTTGCATCACTAATGACCCGACCAAAATCATCAAAGGGCTCATCTGGTTCTCGTTCTTCACCCCCTTCTTTTTCATTATCTTCAACTGCGGTATCATCGTATTCAGGGAACATAGATCGGTAGTTGCCATCATCGTTCTCTTCTTCATCGTCGTCTTCCATCATAACCCCTCTTTCTCCGTGCTTGGTCCAAACATTATAGCCGGACATGAAACCGGACCGAAGCAGGTGGCTCTGAATGACTCTTGAGGAAGTGTGAGCCTGCTCATTCTGACATTCAATACATGGACAACACATAAAACCATCCCGCCGCTTGTTCGCCTTGGCCACAAGGCGAAAAGAACGCACACCTTCTCTGTAAGCGTTAGAGCGTCGGTCACCGTACATCCATGGGTGGCTCATCTGCATCATACAACCATGCATATATATCAAACGCAATCACGATGCTTAAATTAGTACCGCGTAGTCAAAACGAGAAAATAGTTGCTAACCTTTTAGGACACTTCAAAACAAAGAGGAGAAACCTTAAGTGTCGCTCTGACACCTCATATCATATTTTTTCTTGTGTAAACTCAAGTGGCATCGCTCTAATAGGCATTTCACCGAACACCTTTAGTGCATATTAAGAAAAAAAGTTAACACAAAGTTATACCCACCTCTCACATAGGAAAAAACAGGAGAGAGTTGAGGGTTGGGTGCATATATATAGGGCCAGACCATTAGTCCCGGTTTGAGATACAAACCGGGACTAAAGGTTCTGCCAGAAGCACGCGCGCCGGCCCAGACCCATTTGTCCCGGTTTGTATCTCAAACCGGGACTAATGGTTCCTTATGGACCAGAACATAGTGCCTCGGTCTCCTCGGGCGTCTGGTTCGGACCATTAGTCCCGGCCCCAGCCACGGCCGGGACTAATGGCCCGAACCAAAGGCTCATTTTCTAAACTAGCCCACTACCTACATGGCTTGCACAACATCTACGTTTTTATTTGGGAAAATACTTACAATTTTCGTTGAATACAGCAATTGCTTTGATCACATAGAAAGAAAAAAAATTCATAACACGTTTTCGACAACAACAAAAAAGGCAGCTTAGGAAAACAATGTTTCACCACACGCCGCCACCAGCCGGCGCACGTTTGGACTTCAAATCGCCGTTGCGCATCAGCTTCAGTGACCGCTCCACTGAGAATACCTGCTGGGTGGCATACTAGATGTGTCTGCGGAGCGGATTAAGATCAGGCATCAGCTCAATTTGGACGCGCAAGCCGATGACAACTGAACCTTCTTGACGTTACAATCTCGGAGGAAGTGTGCGCTGTCTGGCCCGGCAACCACATGACACGAACCAGCAGAGTACGTACCACAGATGATCTGACTTGCTTGATTACAAGAGGACCGCACGGACGTCGCCATTTGAGACCACGAGTACTGCTATACGTACGACAAAACTCGTACGATTTTTGTACGATGCGCAGATCGGGCCACACATATGTCTAGCAGAAGCAAAACAGTCCACTGGATGCACGTCGGACATACATCGGACACGTTTGGATCGTACGCAAAGAGGTTCCGTTGAGACCACCAAGAAGGACCGCCATAAAAGAAAACTCGCCAGCAAGAATGACAAGAGGTTCTAACCATGGCAGATCTTTTCTTGTGGACAAAATGCAGCATAATAACTCGGTAGACGTGATAGAAGCTTGTTCATCAGCCCTTTGCGACCTTTCACGTACTTACGTGCAAAGGACCTCACAACCTAGAACATTTCTAACTCATCTCCTATTGTTTAAAGGAGAAAAGGACCAGAGTAAACTTAGAGTAGCATATTTGCTCCTCTAAACTTAGCGCCGCATAATTGATCCCAAAAAACTTAGAGGACTAGAATTTTATTTTTTGCAAATTAAAACTTTTGAACCAAAGTATGAATATTACAAACCGAATAAGTGTAATAAAACAAATTATTCATTATTACAAACCCAAATAAATATAATAAATCAAAATTTTCAATATTACAAAATGTAGTTGCGCCAACCAAAAGGGGGTTCGATGATAGCAGGGTTTACGCGACGACCGAACCGCAAGGACGTGGCCGAAAAATGCCCTCCTGGCGGCAGCACAACGACCAGACGGTGACGAACTGACGTCTCCGCCGCTGGGAAAAGTTCGTCGGAATCCGGCCACGGACCTCGGTTTCGGCCACGAACTTGTCGGCCGTGGTCAATCCACACCACTTCCATCCCCTCCGACAACTTTTCCCGACCGAAATCAACATCGTCGCGCCCGAAAACGAGCTTTCTACCGGTTCCGACCGGAGGCGGGTTCCACCTCGATGCGGCGGCTCTTGGGGGCGATTCCGGCGATGGCTTGCATCGACGACTGGGGCAGATGGGGGGAAATAGGGCGGCGGTGCTTCGGGCAGTCGACGGAGGGAAAAGGTAGCCGGCGGTGGCAACGCCGGCGAGAATGGTGCACCAGGGCGGCGAGGGCGCGAGGCAGTGGCAATGGCGTTAAGGAGAATAATTTTGAGAGTCGAGGCCCGCGGCACGTATATTTGCGAGCCGCAGAGGCCGACTCCTAAATTTTTTCCTCCTCCAAGGTCTTTTGAGGTTGGGTTATAGAGTGTTCTGGCCATTAGAAAAGAAAATAAAGTCCTCTAGCGGCCGAAAGGGGGTGGGTTAGAGGTGTTGTTACCTTTGCAGGGCCTCCCCTGGGTAATACGGAGAATAACTCGATTGAAATCGCCCATCAGCCACCGTGCTGTACCACTGAATGAAAGATTATCTCATTACATCCACTACGACAGGTTAGTATTTTTGTTCTGAAGCGAGCTGGAGACAGGTCTGGTGAGGAGCTTTACTTCACAAGACCCACCAACCTCTCTGCACTACACACAGTAGCAGTATCATGCTTACCTTCCCAAGAGACCAATGCAATCCTCCAATTAATTTCCAGGAGTACTATGCTATTGTCCAGATCGAAGCATCTAGTAACAAAGCTTGTAGCAGAGATGATAAATACAGTCAGTCAGTGCTTATGTCTTTTCAAAAAATAAAAATAAAAATACAGTCAGTGGGTGCTTATAAACATAGGACATGACCTGGTCGGTTTAAACATCTATATATTCTGGTTGCCTTTTGGTACCATCATACTACCGAATTTATGACCTTTTTCCTTTCATTTGTTAAGACTTATATGTGCTTACTTAATTCATGGGAATAAGGGCATCACTAACCGATCCCCTAAAATCGGTTAGAGGAGTAAAAATACGCAGCGGCGGCACCTAGCCAAACTCCTAAACGGTTAGAGGAGTAAAATTATACTCATCGGAGTAAAAGGAACTGTCGAAATGATAATATTTTTAACAAGGCTCGAGTTTAATCTTTTTTGCAGGTTAGAGGAGTAAGGTGGCGCCGCGTCCTCCCCTTGCTCCTGTGGCCGGCCGGCGGCAGAGCAAGCCGACTTCAGCCAAAGTAGCGCTCGCGGAGGCGGCGACCAAGAAGAAGAGGAAGAAGGCCGAGGCGGCGTTGCCGAAGGCTACAGCTGCCTCTTCGACGCGCAATGCCTCGATGGCGACCGTCCCCGAGGACAGACACCGCGGGCGGCCGTTGTCAACATCAACAAGTGCGAGGTGTTCAATGGATCATCGAGGATGGAGGGCCCTTGTCGAGGAGAGGAGGGTTGCACTTGAGGAGGAGAGGATAGCAAAAGGAAAGGAGATCGATGAGCGTGCTATCATGTTCATGGATCCAAGCAACATGGATGCCATGGCTAGGAAGTATTGAGAGGTCACTCGAGCAAAGATCCTTCAAAGATCTTTTGGTGGAGATGCTCATGGCCAAGGAGGTGATGGTGGCCGAGGAGGAAGAGATGGTGGTGGTGATGGTCATGCTGAGGATGGTGGTGGCCGAGGAGGAGGAGGTGATGATGATGAGTTCTTCGGAGATGGTCTTTGAGCTCTTCGATGGCGGTCCACATATGAGGTGATATGTTGGTGGTATTTTGGATCAAACAATGTCGATAGCTTCTTTTTGTTGACCTTGGTCGATGTTGGTGGTAGAGTCTACTTTTGAATGAACTCTATGCATGTTTGATTTCGATGTGTTCGAATCGATGAACTATGCCTATGTATGTCGTTTAAGTGGTATATTGCTTGTGTTTGAATTTTCAGTATGTTTGAATTGTTTGTTTGAACTATATGTAAGATGTTTAAATGTATATGTGGAGTGGTGGAAAAAAAGAGACAAAAAAAAGTTTACTCCTCTAAATTTAGGTGATCGGTTCGCGTCAACCTCCTTTAGAGGAGTATATTTATTCCTAATGTTTGTTCCCTGCATTTGATTTATGAGCTCCCTTGCTTTCTTGACAGTCTAACAGCTTACGCCATGTAAGTACGGCCTGGTGATTTCTTCTTCTTAAACATCGAAAGCTGACAGCATCTTTTGACCAAATTGTCTCCATTAGCCTACCGACCACGAGCTGCATGCCACGAAGAAGACTATGGCCAATATGCTACTGCGATAGGTAGTTCAGATTGCTCGTCAGGTCGTAGGCCGCAACATACTTCACCCGCAAAAAAAAAAAAAAAGCGGGAATGTACTTCCCTCGAAACCGAGGTGTCACCGCGTACGTACTTCAGGGGAAATAAAGCTCCGGAAGGGTGCCACTTCCTTTCCGGTGGGGTCGTGTGGTCGGAGTCGGACAGAACTTAACAGCCCAACCGCTTGAGCTGGGAGGATTTTGTCTTGAGATCGACACCATGCCTTCTTCCCTCTATCGCCTTCTTCACTCCATCGCTGCGCTGCCCGCATCCCTCGAAAGAGCCACTCGCTCTGCACTACCCTTCTTTCTTCCCCCCATTCCTCCGACCCCTCAACGCGCCGGCCAAACCGCCCACCTTATTTGCCGGAAAGGTCATGGTTTGAAGATAGAGCGCCGTGGGTGGGCGAGATCGATCGTCTGCTTCACCTAGCTACCTGGTTATCTCCATCTTCCTGCCCTGCACGCCGGCCTATGTCTGTTCTGTTTACAGCGAGGAGAGGTGAGCGCCTGCGGTTACCGGTATCACGAGCTAAGCTGCTTATCCAGGTCGGTACTGGAGTATCTTTCTTGTATCTCTGGTTGTACATTGATCTTGCCGCAGTTTCCTGCTTTCTTGCTCATCCTTGAGTTCTCTCACTTAACTTTGTTTCTAGTTCTGCACCCATTTTTTTTGCTTACGGGAACTCCATTTGATACAATATTCCACGGCCCACGGGGTTGGCCAATTTATTCCTTCCTTTTGTCACTGATTTGTAGTAGTAATTCCAATGAACAAAACATATGGTCGATGGATAAGCACTGAACCACAGAGGATGTAAGGTTTTCTTCATTATCTAAAAACTGTTGGTGCAGTGTCTACAACATGTTGTACTGACTGTACACCATATGTAAAAAAACAGAAACAGTCCGTACAAAAATGGTATAAAATACAGTAGAATCTAGTCCAAATGCGAATTACAAAAATGGCATCAAAACATATCCAATGGGGACAGTGTTGAAAAAATCAGGCCAAAACAGAGGCAATTCTGTTAAAAACAAATTTGGTATGGGATGCCCAGCTTGAGTGCAGCCATTTTTATATGTTTTAAGTCGATTTATAATAGACCGACATCATCTGATTTTTTCTGACCAATACAACAATACAACCCACAAAATGTTGAAAATTGTTCACCAATGTCCAGGATGTTTACTGTTACCAAAAGGCTTTTCTAACATGTGTGGCAGTGATGTGGCATATAGTTGCTGTGAGATAATATCTTCATTTTTTGGGAGATGGGTGGCGGAAGAGAGGACGGAGTGCTAAAGTTTACTTGATACTTAACACGTGTAGAATTGGACATTTTTCTTACCACGAAATGAATATTAGTTTCGGTGCAATGGTATGACTTCTATGGTACAACATACTGCCTTGGGAGCAAACCACTCACGTAACATGTGGTGAGAAGTTCAAAACTTTCGGTGCTTCGGAAAAATAAATGAAAGCTACAAGTAATTGAAATGTTGAGTTGCATTTATAAAGTGCACTAATCAAGATTGCCTTTGAATCCTCAACAATATTTTTAAGAAAAATATAGAAAATACACCTAGAATGAGGTACACCAAACTTGCTGAGATTTCCTATGAGGAAAACCTCCATCACCGAGCTTCACAAAAATTGAACTAGAACACACTTTAGCTAAAAAATCATCTTATGAAAAAATTGAATAAACCACCAATCATCGTAGTCTTCGTTGCGTAGATTACTCATTTTACATAATTTTGCACACACTAACAACTATTTTGTGTAATAGGATGCACACATGTATAAATCTCAGATTAAGCTGCTTAATAGCAGATCTGATGACTAGGGTCCATGAGCCAGTCGTAGTGTGTGTTGTCGCCTATCCAAGTGTCATCAGCTCACAATGTACACTAACTAGTATGGGTAGGTTTGAAACAAAATTGGATCGTTTGTTTGAAAGTTGTGTCACCTTCTGTGAGATTCTCTCAATTTTTTGAATTTTTTTCTAATCTTTCAAAAAACAATTGCGGTAAGTGAAACAATATGAACTAGATAATCTAAAATGTTTTAAAGGATTTGGATCAGTATTTTGGAAGTTTTGTTGATTTTTTTCATATTCGGTCCAAATTTTGCGAAACTTTTAAATATTTTTGAAAAGTTCAAGTGATTGAAACAAGCTGAACTAACTAATCTAGAAAATTTTGAAACAATTTGGACCTGTGGCTTAAATGGTTCGTCACTTTTGTGAGACTCAACAAAAATTTGGTGAAGTATTCAATTTTTTTTAAACTGTTAATATACATTATCAGTTGATGACATGTGAGCAAGCAATACGATATCGTGAGCCCTGTCGTTAGAACTGTTGGTAGTTAACTAAATTTGAAGTTGTGCAACCTACATGAATAGTTCGCAGTATGTGCAAAAAACAAGTAAAGTAAGTAGTTTGCGTAATATCGACAACAATTGTTGGTCCTTTCTGCAATTTTCTCTGACAAATCTTAGATACCTTCCAGATTTAGAAACATAAGTGGCACATTGATACAACTATAAGTTGAAGAACCTCTAGTGTAATTTTCTCATAAATTTATGTGTTGGATCCTTTAAACCCTTTATGACTTAAAGATAAAACATAAACCATGGCGATATAATACTCGGAAACAACATATCCCAAACAAATGGAGATATAGTTTAAAGCAAGTGAGTATTTGAACCTTATCAAATTAGTCTGGTTTATTTTTAGTTTATTTTGTGTTAATAAATAGGCCTATGAATTAGCTGTATCTCCAACTCAGCTTGTTGCACTTATTCTTAAACATAAAGCCTCTTATTGATCTAAAGTTAGATTAATATACATAGGCAATTGAACTAGTTGTATCACCCATCTTGTTTTTTTATGAGAGCAACACCCTCGTATCATTTTTCATAAGTTGGTTCCGATGTTGTAGGAACGTAATATCAAATAATATCAACAAGATACTATCTCGTCCAACAACAATTACTGTTCACATGGGAAATCTTTTTTTTTTGCGGGGATCACATGGGAAACCTTGACTTCATGAAAATCTTTGCAAGTAATTGCAACGAAGATTTCTTCACATAAAATTCTGAACCTAAGTAAAATATGCCAAACTAACACGAAATCACAAAATTAAGTAAAATATGCCAACACGCTTTTAGAATCACTATGTTGTTTATCTAAACAATTACATGAAAAATATTCAAAACTATAGCGTGTATCCTATGCATAGGCGGACCCAACCGTCCCTAAGTCTGGGCACGTGTCTAAACTTCCGACCGGCCGACAAGGCTAATTTGATGGCAATTTAATAAAAAATATGTCATTAGTTTTAAAATACACTGTTTGCTCATGTTTTGAATAATTATTGGATCCGCCACTGATCCTGTGGGAGGGGAGATTCAAAAGTGCCCGTCCTTTTTTGTGCTTATAGCAAAAGCGTTTAATAAGTAATGGGCTCCTAATGTTTTATTCTTCTAACGCAATATTATGGAAATATGGGCATTAAAGAAGCAGTATTAGAATGTTGTGGCACGCTGAATCCTATGCGAAATTTAAAATGCAGGAATTGTCGAGAAGAAGCATTTGAAAACACGGACTTTTTGAATTCGGTTGCCGTGAGGTTTAGTTCTCATGCTTGGTTTTGCTCCAAAAATTGTAGGAAAAACCCCAGCCTATGAATTTTCCGTTTGTGAAATCTATGATCCAAAAATAGTTCTCAATGGTAGAAATGGAGATTTTTTCCTACAACTGCAATCCTCTGTTTTTCTCCAACTGTGATCCAGTGAGCCATTTAATCAAACGGTTAAAAGATGTACTCCCTCCAATCACTAATACTATAAGACATTTTAGATATTCGAAACTGAACTAGATGCATTCTAAAATGAGTGAACCTACACATTAAAACATGTCTACATCAATACATGTTAGAGAAAAGTTAAAGGAAAAGGATACTGTGATCGAACGAATCCATACCCTGGGTTGCACGCCTGGCTCCCGCAGGTCTCCTTCGCTCCTGCGAGCCCACGTCTGGCCCCTCGCCTCCGCCGCCTCCTGGAGCACGCTGCGCACCTCCCTGGCCGGTCCGTCGCCTAGTCGTCCGCCTCTTCCCGTGACGAGCACCTCCCTGGCTTGTCTGCCGCCGCCGCTCGCCCCGCCATGCCCGCCTCTCCTGCCGCCTAGCCGTGCGCCTCCCTGGCCGGCCCGTCACCGTGCGCCGCCATGAATCGACCATCGCCGCCGTGCAGGTCCCGTCAGGGAAGACCTTGCCAGAGTCGCCGTCAGCGCCGTCTCCCCTTCTTGCCGGCCAGAGCGCGCCGCCACCCTCCCCTAAAGCTCGCCAGAGGCCGCCACCCTCCTCTAAAGCTCGCCGTAAGCTGCCGCCGACCTCCACCCGGCAAGCACGACCTTGCAGCCGCGTCGCCATAGCCCAGACGCCATGGCTCTTGCGTGGTCGACAGTGTTTTGCAGTGGAGCCATGACATGGTGCTCCACAGGTAGTGGAAGTGGTCGTCGTTGCTACAGATGAAGGGTCGCGATGCTACCGACCAATTAATGCGTTTTGAGATTTTGCTACAGGGCGATGCTACAATAGTAGCAAATTTTTACTATTTCTGTTCTATGTTTGTGCTACAATAGTACAAAGTATTTGCTATGATATTTTCGACGAAAGTTCTCAGCAAAGTCGGGTTTGCTACTGCAGCCCAACCTTTTTTTTTGGCTTCCAAGCCACCGGCTATGTCTTCGGCGAGATCGTTCTTTTTGCTACATTAGCATATTTTTTTGCTACCACCGTTTTGTGGTTTTGCTACAATAGCGTAAAACTTTTGCTGCAAGGCCCCGACGAAAGTCTCGGGCGAGTCTCCGACAAAGTCAGATTTGCTACATTAGCACACAACTTTTGCTACAAAGACTCCGGCGAGATCTGTATTTTTTATTTTTGTCCCGTGAGCGAACTATTTTTACTACACGTAGCAAAACCAAAAGTTTACAGTAAAAGCATGATTTGGGGACATGCGTCAGCATGGTGAGGTGGGGGATCGGGGGAATATCCTCCGGGGAGTCGGCTAGCACTCCCCAAAGTTAAATGTCTTGTATTAGGGAACGGAGGGAGTAGCTGCACTTGCTATATAATGTGGTACTCTGTCGCTAATAACCGGAATGGCAAATCTGATTTATTTTCAGGCTGGGACAACTGATATGCTAAGAGTACCGTTGCTCTCGTAAAAACTGCTGCGTGATTCATCTCAAGGCATATCAGTACAATGGCTGAAATGGAGGATGCCCTGAGATCCTGTATGGAGCAGCTGCTCATTGCGAGAGAAGAGCGGGAGCAAATCATCGTGGAAGCAGCCAACGAGATATCCTCCCAGCAAAAAGTTTTGCGGGATCTACAGCACAGCCTCGAGGTTGCGAACAAGAAGGCCGCAAAGCTAGCCGCGGAGAACAACAGCCTCTGCAAGGCCATCGACGCCAAGGACAAGCTGGCCAGGGAGCTCAGGGAATCCAAGGCAGCCTCGGACGAACAGCTCGCCGGCGCGACGGCGAAGCTGGAGGCGGCGCAGAAGCAGAGCGCGTCGCTGCGGTACGAGGCGCGCATGCTGCAGAAGGAGCTGGAGGTGAGGAGCCAGGAGCGGGAGTACGACCTCAAGTCCGTGGACGCCGCCCGCGCGCAGCACGCGGAGAGCCTGAAGAAGATCGCGCTGCTGGAGGCCGAGTGCCAGCGGCTGCGCGCCATGGTCCGGAAGCGGCTCCCCGGACCGGCGGCCCTGGCCAAGATGAGAGACGAGGTCGACCAGCAGCAGCAGCAGCAGCCATCCAGGGCCGTCGGGGCCAGCCCGAGGAGGCAGCGTTCCGCGACGCCGACGATGTCGCCGTCCAGGTCCGTGACGCCCATGTCGCCGCGGTCCGTGACGCCGCGGCGCGGTCCCTCTGATCTGCCTGACCAGAGCTACGCCGTCAGGCTGCGCGCGGTGGAGGACGAGAACAACGCGCTGAAGCGGGTGCTGGCGACGAGGGACACCGAGCTGCAGTTCGCGCGGATGAAGTACGCCGACGAGGTCTGTAAGCTCTCGGCGGTGCAGGGGCAGCTCAAGGAGCTGACGGAGGAGAGCAAACGGCTGTGCGATGCAAACGCGAAGACCGAGTCGTGGGCCTCTGCTTTGGTCTCTGAACTGGACCACTTGAGGGCTGGGAAGCAGGGGAACGGGGCATCATCCGTCATGGTGTCTGACATGAGCTTGCTCGATGATTTCGCTGAGATTGAGAAGCTAGAGATGGCATCAGGATCGGTTATGTCAGAGAAGAACGACAAGTTTCCTGATCAGAATGGCAGTGTCTCCAATGGTCATCCTGAATGGGTTCATGATGTTTGGGAACTCGTAAACCGGAAGCACGAAGCAAGTGGGGAAAGCATTGGCACCATTCTTGAGGAAATCAGGCGTGCATTGGACCAGAGTCCTGATCATAATAACAAAGGAGATGCTTCTGAGGAGCTGTATGACCGGGCCAAAGTAAGAAAAATGGTGAGAAATCTGATTGAAAAGATCACCGCCGTGATTCGCGTTTCTGCAAAAGACAATGTTGCGAGATCTGGATCGTTGCTGCATGACAAGCCTGAATTTGTTGCTCGCCTTGAGTACCTAGTTCATGTCTGTCACGATGTGCTGCATGAGAAGGCCAAGCTTGAAAATTTCATTGAGGAGGTCTGCCTGGTGCTAGAGTATATAGTGAACCAGTACTTCTCAAACCGAGTTCGACCGGATACCATGGATGGTAACACGAAGAATTTTGATGGAGACGAGTCGTCAAGTGCAGTAAACACAAATGGTGAACATGACATGCAGAGTGCAACATCAACAGCAGCACCAGACATCGGAACAGAAGCACATCAAGAACCTATTCAATCAGCACGTCACCCACCTGAAAAGGTTGATGAGAGACAGCTTAATGAAGAACTTGCAGTAGTGATGCTACATAAGAATTATGATATGGAACCAGGGAGGATGTCATCATACTATGAGATAGAAAGGTAACTAACCTTTTTTCTATATTTTTTTAAATGTGTCGAGTAATTATTTTTTTCAGCAATAATTTTCAATTCTGATGTCGATTCTCTGTAAAGCAGTCACACTGATGATGGAACAGAAGACCTGGAACAAGAGGGGAAACAGCTAGCAACAGTATGTTCTTATGCTGCTCCTTCCTTTGCCAGTAAAAACAACAAAAGCACAGCTGAACATATGGTCATTTCACAAATTTCTAATTTCATCTACTGTATATGTTTCTGATATGTTTATTCCACCATTTTCTGTTTTCACCTTTATAACCATCATTCCATCAGGAATAAAACTTAACATTTTTGTGCTTCTTGCAGAACTCGGAGATATCTGCAGCAGCTGACAAGCTTGCAGAGTGCCAGGAGACCATCACAACTCTAAGCAAACAATTGCAGGCTCTCCAGACTCTGCCGACTTCAGGCATTCTAGATTTCTCAATGTACAGCCCGAGGCCAAGCTCGGCCGCCGACTACAAGCCCCAGTCACTTGGAAGCATCCTTGCTGATGAGGGCACCGGCATGACAGAGGCTCCCAGCTCTCCCGCACCAAAACAAGTGCGCACCAAGAAGGAACAAGGCGAGCCTGACGCTGCTGCACCACGGAGGAGCATGGCACAAGAGCAGTTCGTTGACGCCGACGGCGAGGCATCGGGGCAAGCAGCAGTTCAGCCGGTGTTACTGGAGCCACGCCGTGATGAGACACCTGCTGATCCCAGGAAGAAGAAACGGGGTCCGAGCTTGCTTGGCAGGATGATCTTCAGGAAGAGAGTGGAAGGCAGCTCCTCCTAGACTGTCGAATGACGCACTGGTCGTAACGTGCGAGTGTGTGATCTGCCTAGTACTACTGTCATGCAATTAGCAATTTGGAGATGTGCGCTCCTGCTCCTAGGGTACATCCTTTTTTGGCCACATGCTTCATTGCAGAGTCTGAAGACGCCGGTGTCGAGACAGATTCTGGCACATATGCTGTGCATCTGTTTTTATTTGACATGAACATGTTTTCCCTTTGGGTATTTATGGAATCCGCTATCGTGTAAATGTTTATTTAATACGAAATATATTTATTTTCAGACTACATTCTGTATTTTTACTCTTTAGTACTAGTTGTGATGATATCGTGACAATATGTATCCCCTTAAAAAAAAGTCTTGCCACGTCCTTTTCTTTGGTAGCCTTGACCTTTTCTTTTGAGAAACAATACAATGCAAGCCTTCCCAACAGGTATATACACTCGTCCCTATGAACGCATGCACGTACACATCACCCCTAAGTGAGCACCTCCAAACGACTTAGCAGGTGGATCGGGTCTTAGGTGGATCGGGTCTTGAGATTGATGAAGTCATCATAGATGTGTCGCTACTGATGGAAAAGTCATCTCCCACAAGTGTCAAACCTGAGGTTGAATTCCGGTGGGACAAGGTGTAACAATCTCCTAGCCATCCAACCACAAATTGGTTCTCGCCTTCAGTCTCAAACTAAGGCAAACGTGTATGTAGTTGACTGGTAAGACATTTCATAACGCCACAACACCTGGTTGAGTTTTTTTAACACTATTTGATTGAAGTTAACGAAATTTAATGAATTTGGCACAATTTTGTATGCGCACAATGAATATGGGCCTGACTTGCGTGAGTTGGTCAAGCCTTTTCTGTTCAAAGAAAATAAAATGTTACATGGTCAATACAACTACGAGGTTAATTGAGGAAAGTTTTCTAAAGGCATAAAATATCTCACAAGTATACATAATACAACTACCATCGGCACAACGTTTAAAAAAAGTACCATTAGCACTATTAAATAAAGAAGGCGATTGGTGGCAGCGGTACATCACCTTCGATTTTCTTTTTACATACATCACCTTCGATTTTCACCTCTTGCAAGTATGCCCTCTTTTAACTACCACCCACTAACCACCACTACCTTCAAACAAGCAATATGCTAAGATTGTCATGATCAGTTCTTTCCACCGACTCCCTCCACAATCCAAAAACAAGGCTCAGTTTGTGGTTGTTGATCTCTATCATGTTGTTCTTAATTCTATAATTAATATTCATAATAAGTGACGAAAGTAGAAAAATCGTCTTAAGCACACACTAAAATAGTTATTTACAAATAAGTGTTTTTTGGATAAAGGGAATATATTAATATCAATAAGATATCAAGTACACCCGGTCTCTGCAATAACAAAATGTCAAGAATCAAGCATGCACACAACCAAAAAATAAATAAAAAACATGGGATCGTCAGGCTCACAGTCACCTTGCACACGATTTTGACGTGGACATCGCCACACAAACAAAATCGTATTCAGACACTACGATTGTGAAGTATCATCTTCTCCTCATCCATTATTGCACCCAAAGACAGTTGCTCCCGCGGATGGTCCTGGCATGGACACCATGAGTTAAATAGGAGTATGATAATCCACTATAATGCCAAAAGTAGCCCAAATCAAACCATAGTGTTGCTCCTCTATCCCAATACTGCTTTGTTGCATTCTATTTGGAGTACTTAGCGAAACAATTCTATTGATTCTACTAGTTTGAATATAATTTACCCTTCTTCTACACTTACAAACATGACTAACCTTCCCATCCTTTTGTTACTTTCCCCTAATATGGCTTAAGAGGCAGTATAGTACACTTATCCTTATTTTGTTTTTGTTCACACACTCAGAAAAATTTCAAATCATACCAAAACATTTATATCCCAATTATACCTTTTATTTCCTCTCTATTAAATAACCAGGCACTTCCCACAACACCACTAGTTCAATTATAACACCTTATGGAAACTTCTGTTTTCACATACTCCCTCTGATCGATAATAAGTGACGTTGACTGAGTACAAAATTGTATTAAATCAGTGACACTTATTATGGATAGGAGGAAATACTTTATTAAGCATCCAAAGTAGCGCATATGCCCTTTACTAATGAGGTAAACAACTGGACTATGATATTGTTTTCACTTGTAAATGTACCATTTTTGTTCTCTTATCAATTAATTCATTTTATTATGAGTGCATTCAAAGCTTAAAGTTTTTGAACTTACCCATTGTATACATTAGAGTATTTGGATTCTTAATGTACAAATTTAGCTACCGGAACAATGATAAACTATTTCACTTGTTAATATTTTCCAACATCTTGATACCATAAATTATTATCATAGGTATATGTAGAAGGTATTTTCAATATTCTAAATGACAAACTAATATATAATTTGAGTTTCTGGTATAAAATAACATGTTCTTTCTGTGCGTTTCTAATATCTCTCTCTAGATCCTATATATAGATATATTTTCTAACCTATTGTTTTGAGATTCTAGGTAAAGTGAGATTTTACAAATCATATATCAGGAACGAATTCTGGCCCTCCTATTTGTGTATTTGTGGCATGTTTTTTCCCATTAAAAATCATGCTTTATATTACCCTCTACTTGTTAAGCGCGACACACTTCAACCATTTAAGTTTTCCCCATATCCAGACATGTTGGGCCCACATGTTTTGTACATGTGATTCTTTTTTGAGAAAACATCAAAGCTCCACAGATTTTTTGTAATTTTTTTATGTAGTTACATGAGTAATTAATATTTTCAAGGGAAAATGAAGACAAAGAGTTTATCCAAATCTGAAATGTTTAGTATTTCTTTCTCTTGGCCCTATGCATAACCATGGTCCATGGATAATTTATCATTGAACTTACTTGTGCATTTGAAGAGGTTATCTCTATCATGGTATGGAATCCTGTATGAATCTCGGAAAATTCTAGACAGGAAATTGGGCTCCAAAAACAACAAAATCTATCATACGAAAACCACAGTAATTTTTGTATTTGGATTTCGATTTTGTTTAACTCAGGCTTGTTTTGGACCTAACAATAGGCTCTAAATCTTGATGAAGAGAAGCAAAATAATTAGCAAGAGGGAAAATAGCAAGAGTGGAGAGGTGTGAAACCTCCCAATATAAAGAATTGGTAAGACCTCCAACACAAAAACGCAATGGAAGATGCATACAAATTCCCTTTTCATGAACTTGGACTTGTTTAAAAGCTAGAAGCATGATCAAAACCCTCACATAAAGAAACACAAAGAAGCAACAAAATAGGAAAATGCAAAGTATTCAAATGATTGAGCTCCCTATGACAATGTAATAAAGCTACTCATCCAAAAGACTCTGTTGATAGTGCGTCTATCTATCATATAACCCAATCTCCTAAAAAACACCTTGAGACCGGTAAAAGAAAAACCTATCAAAGTTATACCCTTACCTTGCGCATCCCATTTGATCTTGATGATGATCCTTTAAGCGGGAATGCTTCACTTGATCATTATTGCTGAGTGAAGACACACAATTTTCTCCCCATAAACCACTATGAGATAGCTTCACTAAATCACATTTTCATGTCGGAACTGCACTTTGGCTCATATGTGTAGATGCACCAACCGCCCAAAAACGGTAGTTCAAAATGTTTTGAAAATTACAAAAAAAAACAATCTAGGTGTACATGCGGACATTCTATGTTCGCAAACAAAGTTCCGGCAAAAAATGACTTTTTGTGGCGTGTGTAAAAAGATAATTTTCGGTGCTGTAAAATAGCTTTCCATGAGACATTTTTTATTTTTACATGGGCCACAAAATTTTCCTTTTACCGAAAACTTTGTGTGAGAATATAGGATGTACAGATGTATACCCGGGAATTTTGTTTCAGAATTGTTTTACATTTTTAAATGCATTCATACCCGTGAGCCAAAAGTCTAAGTCCATTTTTACGTGTCCATTGTCGAAAAATTAATGGATGAGAACCTTCAAGCATATGCTCTTCTCGAGATGCTCATCAACTTGCGCTTCTAAACCTTGATAATGATCACCACTTATTGTCATCTTGCCATGGGCTATAAGAAAACCTCCTATTGATGCAAGCCAGATACCTAACCCCACATAGCAATAGAAGGAATGTAGATCATGGGTTAGTTCATAAAGCATAGTTGATCATAGAGCTTACCATACCATGTGATCACTTGATCCAACATGCTACATTCTTTATACTTGGTATGTTGACCAACTTCAATCCAATATTCGCTCCTCATCTTGGTTAACCCTGTACCTTCTCGTGCCCTATTAAAATATCTTGAGATAAATAAATAATTCTTCACCTAGAATTAAAGTCTCAAGATTTTAATACTCCATGTCTTAACACATAAGCTGGAGCATGGCTTCCTTTGAGTTCACACATGCCTCCATCTTATTTGACTTTCTTCTACTTTCAACCTCGAATCCAACTTATGGTCTTCAAGCATTGCCTATGGAGAAGCCCTTCAAACTATAACTTAATGGAAATAGTAGTCCACGGGGATTGACACTAATTACCAAAACCACACATGGGGCTCCATGCACTTTCACACCTTTAAAAATGTGATCATTCCTTGTT
Organism: Avena sativa; assembly: GCA_916181665.1. Taxonomy (NCBI): domain Eukaryota; kingdom Viridiplantae; phylum Streptophyta; class Magnoliopsida; order Poales; family Poaceae; genus Avena; species Avena sativa. The sequence continues at coordinate 604,027,114 of OV702291.1, read as the reverse complement.
GCCTATATTCCCAAGAAGCAACAACCATGATATCCACGAAAAAGGTTATTCAAAGTCTTCCATGAAGATAGTGTCTAAAGAGAGAGCCCTTGGAAACTCGATAGATAATGGAGATCCTTCCAAAAAATATATGAGAAAGCCCAGAACAAATGTTAGGTGATCCCTTATCTCCAAAGTACATTCCATGCACATAACAAAGATTAATATGGTATGTGAAGTGATTTCTATAGAGATGCTCCCTTGTATTCAGCTTGTAGTGCAACAAGTAGAAAAACAATACCTTATGCTCTTTTTTGAAGTAGAAATTCTGAAGCCAACCAATGTAGGAAGGCATAGTAGCTTCACCAAGGATACAAGAACAATCCTTAGAGAATTAGAATGTGTTGCCCCAATGATATGTCCATGTTTCAAGAGAATCACTAATCCTAGATGACACGACAGTTTGCTAGAAGGACCTGAATTCCTCAAAGGCCTCTTCATACATGGGTAAGTGAAACATGTCATGCATGGGTCGTTAACAGAGTTCTCTGAATGAAATACACCGGCTCCTACACATCCTACGCATTAGCGCCTTGCAGGATAAAGGAAAAAAAGATGTTACTAAAGGGGTTTCGCGCATAAAAACAATAAATTTTACTCTATGCCCCTGAACCCCTGAAGCTGCCAGGACCTATCTATTAGTAATACAGTAACGGGAGGGGCTTTTCGCGAACTTACCCTTGAAGACCAAAAAGCATTGTCACCGCTCAGGAGAGTGTGGTTGATGTAGACGAGCCGAAGCTGACCTCAAGGTCGTGATGAAGTCCTTGTGCTCCTTCTGTCTCCAACGACTTGAGTGCCTCAAGTGCGACACCTCGCAGGGAGTTACACACGTCCGGTGTCTGACGATGACTCCCGCTTCCCCGATGCAGCAGCAGTTGCGGAAGTAGAGCTCCCGGATCTGAATCCCGCAGCACGACGGTGCTCCACGGCGAAGATGTCTCTCGCTCGCGTGGTCTAGACTTGGGACCATGGTAACGAGAGAGAGAGGGGAGAGAGAAAATATATATTAGAGGTCCTCCCAAAAGTGGGGAGACCTTTATTGATTATTAGTTGTGTTTTCTAGGCCAAATACCCCACTTTATATAGGGGGAGGGGAGGTACTACCTCCCCTCAAGTCCCGGGGTGGGACTAAAGGAGAGGAGGGGTGGGGTGGCCGCCGGCCAGCCCCTAGTGGGTCCCGTGGGGGGGGGGGCAAGGCCCAGCCGGCCTCCCCCTTGGTCCCTCCTCTCTCTCTCCTTTCCCCTAATGGGCCCTCTCCCTCCGGAATTGGCCCATTAAGCCTTTTTGACCATTTAATTGATTTTCTCTTTATTAAATAATTATGAATAAATGATTAAATCAATATTTAACATTCATTCAACCATTATCTAATCTCCGTGGCCATGGAACACCTTCCACCTCCACTTCGGACATCCTCCGGACTTACCGAAACCCTTCCGGTTTTCTCCCTTCTTTTCTTCGGTGATTCTACCGATCCTATAAACACTCTCTAAGCATCATCAAGCCCTTAAGCATGATACCGCACGGTTCGGGAACACTCCAGACATGGTCGGGACACTCCCGGACTAATGATCAACATAGGGACCTAGATGGCCATGTGACCCCTGTGCGTTCCACGAAGATCTTTTGTTGTTTGAACTGGGACAGTCGTGTCTTATTCCCTTTGTCATTCGATACTTGCATTGCCCGAGATCTAATCAATGACATCACCATGTCATGTTCAATCTCGTTACTGAACAATGCTACTTAACTCGTTTCGACAAGTGATATCCCTGTGATCTAATCACACGCTGCGCAGCTATTGGATATAACTTCTCCGAGTGAGCCCTTGAGTATCTTTCCGTCACATGGACGGACAAATCCTGCTCTTGACATATATTGCCTCTACGGTTTCCTCCGAATACCTGAACACACCTTTATAACCACCATTTTACCAGATGGCGTTTGATGCTATCTAAGCACTCTCGGGAGACAATGATTGATATAGCCTCACGGTCTAAGGAATAGTCTACGAGGATCCATTTCTAATCATCGTAACTTGAACTTCGTGACATGATCGGGTCACGATGTTTAGGTTGGGTATTGGTTCATCATCTCATTCGACCTTATTTCCAACTGGCATAAATGCCACATGATCAGGAAACATGATCATCTGTTGACCAATGAACCAGTGACTAGAGTTTCACTGGGAACCCCTGGTTGTTTGTATATCACACGTGTATTGATGTTTCCACTCAATACAGTTATAGCATGATATAAAACTTAATCATAAACTATATGAAATATGATAATAGTCCTTACTACTATTTGTCTCTAGGGCATATTTCCAACAGTCTCCCACTTGCACTAGAGTACAAATACACTAGCTGCATTTGTTCTCCATCATTGGCACCAAGTATCCGGTACCCTGAACATGCTTGCTCATGGAAGAGGTTGAGTCTTGGGTCTGTACTTTACAGTCCCAAATCCTTTGCAACTTACTAATGTCACCTGGATTGACATTAATACTTTATAATCACATGATAGCATCTGCGTGTATGCATCATCGCTATGGCAGCAGAACGAGGCCTGATTCCAGGAGCCTACAGTGATGTTAGATCAACCTCGAGGGCTTTCTCATGGGCATTGTACCCTGGGACACATCATTCTATGTTAAAAGCGAACTAGCCCCGCCATAACATTATACAACACTTTAGATGGTACCCTTATCTATTATTATAAATGTATTCATCAAAACACTAGTGCACTCTGTGCAACTTTCGATGTTTTGTTCACCTCGCTTCCTATTTGACTTTAATTGGTATCTACAGGAGTTTCCAACATATTCCCTTATAACATAACCCTTTATGCTTTAAGATATGTTATCCTTTATGGATTTGGAAAATATGTCCATAGTTCTCTACTAGATACTGCGGACAAACTTAGCTCAATGTTCTGTGATTCGAACTTAATCACTTTCAAATGTTTCTTAATTTGGATCACATATTATGCTAAGTTATCATCATGGTTTCTAAGATAGAACCTATGTCTCAACATAGTGGATGACGATCATCCTTTTCTTTCTTTCAACCATTGATGTTAAACTTAATACTATTCCTAATTTGAGTTATTAAGGACCAGTTCCTTAATTAACTTCTATTCCGAAACACTTTTCAGAATCCCTTAAGGAATACTACATAATATCATAATACACCTATTATCAACTTCTACATCTTATAAATCATTATTTATAAGTATTTGCACTTTCATCCTTAACATATTTAAGAATTACTCCTATAAGCTCCCACTCAAAATATGTTCCTACATATTTGAGTTTGAGACTCATACTGCTCCCACTTAAAAATATGTCAATCACATATTGTTTTAGGAATACTTTCATAACTCCCACTCAATTTTATGCAAATTGCATATCTCCTTTACTATTTTGAACAACTTCAAAATCTTTTGATCAAATATCAAACTTGGAGATTTATTATGAGATACTAGTACTTTACTAGTTTAAATCCACTAGACATTTACCACATATGAATCAAATTCATTTGAATTTGTCCAATACTTGACAAATTGTGCTTTTGTCATTTACCCCCTTTTCCTACTATGGCTTTGCAGTCGTTTGGGGAAATTCAAGTAACTCATTTTACTTGTGAGATTCAGCAACGAATTGCTTTCTAATCTCAAGGGAAGTTTGCTTCTAGGATTTCTCATAATTTAGTTTACCATTATTTCCTTTAGTAGTTCGTAGGTATGTCATATTTCAAAAATCATGACAAGTGGTTCACAAATGTCTCCATACAAGATATGGATTTACATTTTGAATCCTACTTCATGTAGTGACAAACAATAGTGGAGGGAAAAACACAATGATCAAAATCATTGATTCTTTCCTTCCGTGAAGAGAATCGTTCAGGAACACTGTCCGTTGCGCTTCTCAACACTCTGATGCAGGGTTTTGAATCCTGATCGTGTTTTTCACTAATTTCCATTTGCTTCATAATTGAGAAACATCACTAATAGTGGACTTTCTCAAGAATGCACCAAAATCCAAGCAATACGAATCTTGCTTTTCTTTTGGTCCCAACTATGGATTTTGTATTCAAAGTTTCCAATGAATACTCTCCAAGGACTTATTCGCTATTGTTTTGGTTATATCGAATAACCCCAAAACTTTCACGAATTCAAATGGTTCACCAATTCTAATTGAGTGCTAACTATTTCTAAACTAATGGTCTCTACATATACACTACAACGATTTATTTGGTGCCTTCTATCAAACCCCTTTGATATCTGATATCACATTGTGATGCTTTGTATTTTGACGTTTCAAAACACTTTGCATTTCACAATCACTTTTATGCCATTATTATAAATTTAAACTTCATTACTATTGATCAAATCATAGTAATTAGATTCTCTTTTATATTCATACCCTTTTATCGATGAAACACTTTGATCAAATCAAATAGTTTCATTTTCATGTTTCCTTTGGTAAACTTTACTTACACATTTAAACAATCATATAATGATAATTACCATTTTCGTTAAAACACAATACATCGAATATGTATTTACTTTTAACTATTCTTTAAACACTTTGTATTCAAGTAATACACGGTGGTCAAGTTATTTTGCCGAACTCAGGCATGATTTATATGTGACAAGAAATCGAATGACTTTCACATATTATCACATACCTTTGAATTCAAACAATGGTTTCATTCATTAATGAAATATCATTAAGTTGGGTATTTTAAACAAGGCATTTTAATGTTTTATAAATGTTCATACATTATCAATTAGTTTCAAACAACAAGGATAATTCACAAGTAATCAAACAAGATATGAACACGAATAGAAATCATTCATAAAAGTGGAACAACTGTTTGTTACAAACTCATATGAATAACCGTCTCACGAAGTGTGAGACACACTAAAGAAGTTCACAATCTCTTGATTACAATAATCATCCTAAAACATAAATTAAATGATAAATGTCGAGGTAGAGCATCGTTGGCCGTCATCATCATGCTCGCCATCAACACGCAATGTCACCTCCTCTCCAGCAAGCACGTCTCATGCAGAAGGACCTGTTTTCACCAAAACAGAACAAGTATCAGATATACTTAACACTGCAATGTGTTTGCAAGATTATAACATTTATAAAACTGTATATCAAATATATACCTTTGTCGTTGACGACCTGAGCGACATCTGGTTCAACCAACACATTCCTGAGATGTGTCATGAACCGGTAGAACTCCACTTCCGTGTCGCCCCTCATTACGCAAGTCCTGACTTGTGCTTGGTAGCTTGGTGGCAGCGACCGCAGCACAACAGCATTTGCAAAAGAGCCTGAAATCCAGACGTCTAGGAAGTATGCTGGCCTCATGTACACATCATGCATGTGCTGCAAGTGGCTGTCCAGTGACGAGTTCTCCAACATCTTAATGGAGAGGAAGTCTCCCATCAACTCATGCTCCCAAATGCGTGTCTGATCCATGAAATGTGTCCTAATCTACAGCATCACCGAACGAGGGTTGACATCACCCACAAAAGGCCACAGCTCGTCCACCATTCCGAAACGCATCACAACTGAAATATAGGAGGCCATCTCTCGACGGAGATAGCGGTCTTTCCACTCCTCTAGGGTCTCAAGGTCTGTGGACGGATCCAAATCCATCCTGTCGAGTATGTAGTCGACCATGTCGTTCTTGCTAAGGAAAACATGGAGACTGGCAACCCAAATGGAGAAGTTCGATCCATCTAATTTGAGCTTCTCTCCTTCTAACCATTCAATTGTCAACACGAAAGAGCCCATCTACATTTATAATTGCAAAAGGAATTTAGACTAAGTTTATAATTAAATGAGTTAATAATAACTCCACTCAGAAACACCTATCCCCAAAGAGGGTTCCTAGTGATAACACGACCCCTATCAACCACATCTCCCCCGATCATCACGACCATCAATGTGGGTTCAAGGGTGGACGCTAAATGTCGGTCACATCATTCATGCGACTCGTGCTCGATCTTTCGACCATCCGTGTTCCGAAGCCACGCTTCTCTAGCGTGCTAGGCTCGCCAACTCAACCTTAGTGTTTTCACTGTGCAACATGGCTTGCACCCACTGTATGCGAACGTAGATATGTCTGACACCCGATCATCACGGCCTGCCTCATACCGAAGAACTTTCTTGGTGGTGCACACTAAGGGGGAACACAATCGTTGGTAATTTTAACAGGGATCATCTTATTAGGCTACCATCGAGTATCTAATACTAGCACACAATAAGACATAACATTGAATGTAAATGATATGTGATATGGTCCTTCACGTCGTGATCTCCATCCGCCGTCACCGGGTTCCGGTGCCAGGGTTCCGGCGTCGTAGACACAAGGGTACCAGTGTCATTCCGGCGTGGTAGTTCGTCACCTCCGTGACTATCTACTACTACGTAACAAAAGGTAATCACTTTACCTTTGCCACAACCATATCACAAAGCAACGCCCTCCTGCAAAACAAAGTTAGACGCCTCTACTTTATCTTTGCATGTTTTACGTGGCTAAATGGGCTTTCGCACAAGAACCGTTCTTACCTACGAACTTCTAGCACAACGCTGATCAAGTAGTTGTCTCTACTACACCCCTTTCGGGGCCCTCCATTGCAAATGGTATACCAACTAATGCGAGAGAGACAGACACCCCCCTAAGCCACTTTATACGGTACAAGCCGTATGTCAAGCGTGGACCAGCCTCGCGAATGAACACGTAAACTCGGTTGGGGGCCGCTTCATCAAGCATTACTGCGGTATACACAAGTACACGTGGGAGGGTAACAACTAAAAGATCAACGCCCACACGCTACATTTTGTGTGTTCTACCTGTACTAGCATTACTACGCATAGATCTAGCTCTGATACCACTGAAGGGTTTCCACGCATAAAAATAATAAATTTTACTCTACACCCCTGAACCCCTGAAGCTGCCAGGACCTATCTATTAGTAATACAGTAACGAGAGGGGCTTTTCGCAAACTTACCCTTGAAGACCGAAAAGCGTTGTCAACGCTCAGGAGAGCGTGGTTGATGTAGACGAGCCGAAGCTGACCGCAAGGTCGTGATGAAGTCCTTGCGCTCCTTCTGGCTCCAACGACTTGAGTGCCTCAAGTGCGACACCTCGCGGGGAGTTACACACGTCCGATGCTTGACGATGACTCCCGCTTCCCCAATCCAGCAGCAGTTGCGGAAGTAGAGCTCCCGGATCCAAATCACGCAGCGCGACGGCGCTCCGCGGCGAAGATGTCTCTCGCTCGCGCAGTCCAGACTTGGGACCACGGTCACGAGAGAGAGAGGGGGAGAGAGAAAATATCAATTAGAGGTCCTCCCAAAAGTGGGGAGACCTCTATTGATTATTGGTTGTGTTTTCTAGGCCAAATACCCCACTTTATATAGGGGGAGGGGAGGTACTACCTCCCCTCAAGTCCCGGGGTGGGACTAAAGGAGAGGAGGGGATGGGGTGGCCGCCGGCCAACCCCTAGTGGGCCCCACGGGGGGGGGGGGGGGGCAAGGCCCAGCCGGCCTCCCCCTTGGTCCCTCCTCCCTCTCTCCTTTCCCCTAATGGGCCCTCTCCCTCCGGAATTGGCCCATTAAGCCTTTTTGACCATTTAATTGATTTTCTCTTTATAAATAATTATGAATAAATGATTAAATCAATATTTAACATTCATTCAACCATTATCTAATCTCCATGGCCATGGAACACCTTCCACCTCCACTCTAGACATCCTCCGGACTTACCGAAACCCTTCCGGTTTTCTCCCTTCTTTTCTTCGGTGATTCTACCGATCCTATAAACACTCTCTAAGCATCATCAAGCCCTTAAGCATGATACCGCACGGTTCGGGAACACTCCAGACATGGTCGGGACACTCCCGGACTAATGATCAACATAGGGACCTGGATGGCCATGTGACCCCTGTGCGTTCCACGAAGATCTTTTGTTGTTTGAACTGGGACAGTCGTGTCTTATTCCCTTTGTCATTCGATACTTGCATTGCCCGAGATCTAATCAATGACATCACCATGTCATGTTCAATCTCGTTACTGAACAATGCTACCTAACTCATTCCGACAAGTGATATCCCTGTGATCTAATCACACGCTGCGCAACTATTGGATATAACTTCTCCGAGTGGGCCCTTGAGTATCTTTCCGTTACATGGACGGACAAATCCCGCTCTTGACATATATTGCCTCTACGGTTTCCTCCGAATACCTGAACACACCTTTATAACCACCGTTTTACCAGATGGCGTTTGATGCTATCTAAGCACTCTCGGGAGACAGTGATTGATATAGCCTCACGGTCTAAGGAATAGTCTATGAGGATCCATTTCTAATCATCATAACTTGAACTTCGTGACATGATCGGGTCACGATGTTTAGGTTGGGTATTGGTTCATCATCTCATTCGACCTTATTTCCAACTGGCATAAATGCCACATGATCAGGAAACATGATCATCTGTTGACCAATGAACCAGTGACTAGAGTTTCACTGGGAACCCCTGGTTGTTTGTATATCACACGTGTATTGATGTTTCCACTCAATACAGTTATAGCATGATATAAAACTTAATCATAAACTATATGAAATATGATAATAGTCCTTACTACTATTTGTCTCTAGGGCATATTTCCAACAGTTACTAGGTAGCCCTAAATTCTATACTAGAACATCTATCATCCCACAGGACTCTGTTTTGTCCTATATTCCAACCTTTTATCCTAGTTCCATGTTGATCTAGAAGAATGTCTTTGAAGAGGTTGAAATTATAGGAGGCATTGGTATCAAGAGGAAATGACATCACAAAAAAAGACCACTGGCATCTTGGGATCTTATTTGTAAGACAAAAACATAGAGGCCTTGGGGTTATAAATCTATATCAACAGAACAAGTGTTTTCTCATGAAATATTAAGACAAGTTGTTCAATAACCGTGATCTTGCCTAGGTGAAATACAATGAAATCCTACTTTCAGCATACCATGCCTCTAACAAGATCAAGATATTGTTCCTTGTGGCGGAGAGATTGTATCAAAATACCGCTTCTCTATAAGAACCTTACAGATTGCAATATAAAAAGTTAAGCTTCCATCACAACAATACATCTACTCTAAAACACCTTTTGTGGCTTGCCTTTTGTAGTTAAAAATTGCAAGAAATTGACTAACCTTGTATGAATTTTGGTGACAAGAGGCATTAGGTGCTCAACCTTTTTCTTGGTGATTGCTAAAGGAATACCAAGATAGGTGAAAGGTAATGTGCCCACTTGACTATTGACAATGATAGAGAGTTGAATCATAAGTTCATCAGAGATATTGATACGAATCAAGTTAGACTTAAGATAATTCACCTTTAACCCCGATGTTATAGCAGAATTATCCAAGACGTCCTTTAGATGTATCATATGCATCAAATGTCCTCTTGTCTTCAGTCAAGGAGTGTTCAACCTTATGAGATGACATTTTATTTTCTTGATTTGTGGACCGATGTAAGTATTCAAATAGTCATGCTAGAAAATTCTTTTATTTTGGTTTTAATATGAATCCATACTTGTTGATATTAATCAACTCCATGATTACCAACTGAATCCTATTGCCCAAGAGCTTTGTACTTATCTTCAAGGTGCAACTCATTTAGTAAACTAGCCTAAAAAATCAAGTCTTGTGGATGAGTATGGAGAGCGAACTATTGATACCCATTGGTTTCTTCAAGAACGATGTCAACACCCCTATGGAAGAAGCAACCATCACGCCAAAGCCACTCCATCTCTTGTTAATGAAGTCTTTGGTTATGTCGAAACTAGGATGGTACTGATGATGTCACTTTTGCCAAAATCCCTAACCCCACCGAGAAAGAGAGGAATGATAAACTTCATTTTGTGCTTGTGTGAGTCAGGGTGTAGTGGGTCAGGTGCCTCGTAGGAAAACATATATTTTACACTTACGATTCGATGCCTAGTCATTATCCACATGTACAAGACATGTGTGCCTCATTTGTTAGGGAAAGATCTTAAACAAGACAACTAAGGAAAAAATGTGGCAACGAAATTAAATGGGATAAAACCTGTGATAAATGTGGACTAAAATGTGCTACATATTATAATATTAAAACATAGCATATACCAAATGATGTAGCCTTATACAAAGTGCTTCTCATAGATAGGGGTGTAGAAGTGGGATCCATATCCACTTCTGCACCCCTCATGTATTGTATGTACTCTTACTCGTACATGGTCCGATCATACACCACTCCTTATCGACTCTGATTTTAAGGCTCATTTAGGGAATAAATCTTTTTTCCTTTGAGTTGTACTGGTTGCGAAAACAAGGATTCTATGAGATGGTTGTAGCCGAATGGACTGCAGTGATGGATGGTCGTACTGCTATGGAGTGTTGGCAGAACAAGATACGTCATTTGAGATGTTTTCTAACAGGATGGGCCAAAAATTTGAGTGGTAAATACAAAAAGGAGAAAAGAGACGTCTAGCTATCATTGATGATTTATATATGAAGGAATAAAGTAATCCTATAATTTTGGTTGAGCGGGAAGCATTAAGAGATGCAAATAATCACACAACCAATCCAAGGAGGGATGAAGAAACTAAATGGGCTCAAAGAACGAAACTAAAACATATGCAAGAGGGTGGAAACAATACTAAATATTTTCACTTAATAGCAAACGTGAAGCATATGAAAATGAAAATATTTTAGTTAGAACAATATGAAGGAACTATTGTGGGAGGAGACAACCTAAACATCTGTATTACTGAATTTCACAAGAAGCTCTTTGGAGCGCCGACCCGGGCAAATTTACCATGATGAAAAATATCACTCATGATATACTACGGCTCTCATCTATTGAGAATAGTATTCTTACATCGTATTTTTTAGAAAAGTAAATGTAAGAAGCTATATCACAAATGGAGCATAACAGGGGACCCGGTCTAGATGGATTCCTGCCTGAGTTTTACCAAAAAAAATTGGGATATTTGATGGCACTATTTAGTCAATTACATATGAGGGACTTGAACCTATTCAAATTAAACTTTGTTATTATCACCCTACTTCCCAAAAAACATAATGTGGTTTAAATATAATAATATAAACCAATATGTTTGTTAAATGTCAGTTTGACTTTTTACGAAGGTGGTACTAATCGCATTACGGGGATTGCCCTGGAGGTGATTAGACCCACCCAATCTACTTTTTATGACCAGACGACACATTATTGAGGGTGTTCTTGTTCTTCCTTAGACCATCCATGAGATTCATAGGAAATAAAATGGGTAGGGTACTTTTTAAAATTGACCTAAAAAAGCATACAACAAAGTTAAATGGTCCTTCTTTCAACAAAATTTGCGCATGAAGGGATTTGCACGGGAGTGGTATAGGTTCATTGAGCATTTTGTATAGGGAGATAGTGTTGGAATAGGAGTCAATGATGGCATTGGACAATTTTTCAGAATAGAAAAGGCCTGTGATAGGGTGATCCGTTATCCCTATGCTATTTAATATTGTTGTAAATATGTTGGCTATCCTTATTGCAAGGGAAAACAGAGGATGGACAAGTTGGAGGTTTCATTCCACATCTTATTGATGGATAGATCTCAATCCTACAATACACAAATGCCATAATTTTTTTATGTAACACGATTTACAGAAGGCCTGCAACATGAAACTAATATTGTGTATTTTTAAACAATTTTCAGGGTTGAAAATTAATATTCAAAAAAGCAAGATTTTGTATTTTGGCAAGGCAAAAGAATAAGAACAACAATACAAACAAATATTTGGATGTGAGGCTACCTTTTAGTTACTTAGGAGTACCTATCCATTATAGAGAACTTAAAAAATCCAGATTGGTACCCAGTGGAAAATCGTTTCGAAGAAAGTGACTTGATTTTTATAGGACTTGCTCTTTTTGGCAAAGTGATGAGAATAAAAATAAATATAGACTAATGAAATGGAATATCATTTGTAGACCAAAGGACCAAGGCGGTCTTGGTATTGAGGTATTAGAATTTAAAAATAAATGTTTACTAAGCAAGTGATTTTTGAAACTAATAAATGAAGAAAGGTGTGCCAAGAGTTGCTACATAATAAGTATCGAAGCCAAAAAAACATTATCTGGAGTCCAAGCAAAACTGGCCGATTCTCCTTTTTGAAAATGGCTTATGCGGGTAAAGAGGAGTTCTTTGTTCGAGGTCATTTTAAAGTTGGTGACCGTTCCAACACTAGGTTTTATGAGTATGCATAGATGAGAGATACACCATTAGCGCATCAATATCCATCTTTATATCAGATTGTGTAGAGATAGAATGTTACTGTTGCAGACATTTTGGCTCAAACTCCGCTAAATATTGGTTTTAGAAGAGCACTAATATGCACTAAGTGGAAAAACCTGGCTAAACTTATGCCAACGTATAATGATGGTGCATTTGTCCGAGGATGCAGATAGATTTATGTGGAATCTAACACATTTAGATGTTTTCTCTGTAAAATCCATGTATGAAGACCTTATGAATCACCATAGGTCTTCCTTTGGAAATACTTATGAAAATTAAAATTACCACTTAGGATAATTTGGTATGTGGTTCCTTAATAATATGGTTTTACTCACAAAAGATAATTTGGCAAAAAAGAATTGGGTGGGGTATAACAAATGTTGTATTTGTGGGGCCGAGGAAACCATTGACCATTTGTTTATCTCCTGCCTTTTTTCCTGTCTTCTTTGACGTATTGTAAACTTTCCCTCTTCTACTGATGAATTTCCTAAACCGTTTTGGGTCCCTCCTCTAACTAATATAACAAAATATGTTTGGAAATTGGTTGAATGTAGTTAGCACTATATCCAAGGCTAGAATTCACATTGGGATTTCTGCCTTATGTTGGTATATTTGGAGATGCAGGAATGATGTAATCTTTAAGAAGACAAGAACTTTGAGTATTTTGTAAGTTATTCATATGATGACGCACTAGGTGAAGCTATGGGCATACCTTCAACTTGAGGACCAGTGGGAGACTATGGTTACTGGATGTAACCGTCTTCCGATGGTCTTTCGTGATATCTTCAGCCAGCCTGGCCGACAACATACTAGTCGACTACATGATGCCTAGTGGTCGGATGCTTTTAATTTTTGCTTGTTGATTCATGTATCAATTTTGAGTGATTCTTCATCTTGTAACAAATTTCGAACCAACATATTTTATAAAAAGTTGTGTTAAGGCCGGGGTCCTACTCCCATTTTAAAAAAAACTTCTACACTCTTAGTTTAACTTTAAATTAAACGGGTAAATGAGATAAAGGAGATTTGTAAAATTCTGCTTGTCCCATTTATTCCACTTAGTCTAGAGTTAGAATGAAGGCATAAAAGTGGTACCCTTACTCATAGAGCAGATGTCCTTAGTGCGTTTGACATCATAGTCGAGATGTATCACTAGCAGCGTTAGAGAAAATTGCAAAAGACTACCACAATTGGGTCTAGAGATTCAAAAACCTAACACGATTCATGATTTTCAAAAAAAAAACACCACTTTTCTGCCTAATAGTCGCAAAAAACTACCAACCTGGACTAACCATCGTTTTAAGACATTTGACACTATTTCTGACAGGAATGGCCCACTGTTGTCAGACGTGGCATGGCCATTTTGTAAAATAATCCTTCAGGACATTATAATTTAAAAATTAGAGCTACTCATTTTACTTATTTTTTCTTTCTTTTTTATCCTACCCTTTTCCCTAAAAAAATCCTTTTTGCCACCGGAACCATGTTGACCAAATCCAGAGGGAGGTGGACGCACCTTCGTCTCCACCAGCACGCGAGGGAGGTCGGGATTCCCACCGACCACTGTTGCTCCAACCCTCCTCCAACCGCCACTCCCGCCTCCAGCAGTCGATCCCTGCCTCCAGCCGCCGCTCCTCGCCGGCCCCGTGCCCACCGCTTACTGGGTCGTGCCCTGTTGCTCCCCACCGCCAGTCACCGCTGCTCCGACAGGAGAATGAGGGAGCGCGGCCGCGATAGGAGCACGACGTGGATGGACAGGATAGGATCACGATGAGGACGTGGCTCGAGACCAGCCGACGGCGCCTGCCTCTACACTCCATCTCGTCCGGCCGACATCGACGCCGCTCCGCCCCTCCCCTTGGGGATAACCTGATGGGCGAGGTCCACTTGGCAGAGAGAAAGGAGAGGGGAGTGATATGACAAGTGGATCCTACACACTTTTGCAAAAAAAAAAATATAACCAGTCTATCGTGTGTGTCTCAAACTATTACTCCATGCCACGTCAGCACAATAATGGGCCCGTCCTGCCAGAAACACTGTCAAGCGACTTAAGACGACCGGTTATGGCGAATTGGTAGTTTTTTTAAAACAATTAGACATAAAGTTGTAGTTCTTTTGAAAACCCCTAAATTGTGGTAGTTTTTTGAAACCGTACTCTTAATTATGGTACTCCCTACTGACCATATTAGTGTTCTTAACTTTGTTTAGGTACGGATTTTTTAGATCAAAAGGGATTTCTCCCCGTTCCCTTTCATATAGAAAAGAAACACCACCACCACAGAAACGATTCAGGTTTTACAGCCCAGATAAAGCTAAACTAGAGCTACCGCTAAAACATCGCCCTTACAACTCTTTGATAGACTTAAACCAGAGAGAGAAACCACCAAGAGTCCCCTGCCGACATCAAACTCAAAAGCCAACCAGACCTAGAAAGGAGTATCAGAACAAAACCACATGCCATATGACTCAGAACACTACATGAATGGAGTCTTCCTCCTCCTTGTGGTTCTGCAGATATCCCAACGACACCTTCCCTCCATGTGTTTTCCCCAACGAGGTAGACTTCCAGGTAGAAATCCAACCAAAGTCAGGGTTGGTCAGCATGATGGGAGTCTCAGAGGTCTTTTGAGTTTTTGCAGCAGGCGAGCTGTAAATCTTGCAGTTTCTCCTTCTCCTATCTCCTGGAATGCTACCTTTCAATTTCTTAGATAGGAAAGCACCAGATTCCAAACCTATTTCATATTTATCCAGGAAGATCTGTTAAAGACTAAACTATTTCTAATATTCCACAATCCCCAAAGCACAGCTGAAGAGACTATATTGAAATGTAAGAACTTCTTATTGCTTAACCATTTACTAGCTACAGATTCAGTCAGAAGCTTGGATATGAAAAATCTTAAAGACATCAGACCAAAGAGATCTAGCAATAATGCAATCAAACATCAAATGATGCACAGACTCAACCTCTTTACAGAATTCACACTCTAGAGGTTTAGGAATACCTCTAGCTCTTAGATTATCTCTAGTCATAATCTTATTCTGAGATAACAACCATAAGAAAATCTGAACCCTTGGAGGAATTTTGAGTTTCCAAACAGCCGACAAGAAAATTTGCTTAATACCTCTAAAGTTAATAATGGAATACATAGAACTAGAGGAATAAACCCCTTTAGACTCATATTGCTAGATAAGCTGGTCTTCCTGATCAGCAAAATTAATAGACCTAGCCACAACCAATAACTCATGCCATTGGATCATCAACTCATTAGTGAAAGTTCTCCTAAAGTCCCCCTAATATGCTCTCCATCCCAGATCTCAGCAATAGTCTGAGTTTGCTGATTAGAATACTCTCAAAAAGAGGTTGTAAATTCTTTCCGCTAAGCCTGTCATAGTGCAAAGGGATCCCTAAATATTTTATAGGGAAATCTCCTGACACACATTGGAAGACTTCCAGAAAAGGAGCCAAATCCTCTGGGGTCAATTTAATTGGGAGTAACTCACTTTTATGAAAATTAATCCTCATACCAGAGAGTTGCTCAAAACAAGTTAAAATCCACTTTAGGTTCCTAGCTACATTAATATCATTTTCTAAAAAAAAGGGTATCATCAGCATATTGCAGACTAATAACCCCACCAGGAATAAAGTTAGGGCATAATCCTCTAACCAAATTATGTTGTGCCCCTTTAATAATCATCCTGGAGAAGACATCTACTACAGAGTTAAAAAGCAGGGGAGCAATGGGGTCCCTCTGTCTCAACCCTTTACCAGTAAGAAAAAACTCACTCTCTACATCATTAATCTTCACACCCACTGGACCACCATTGGTAACCTTCCTAATCATCCTAATAAACTTTGGATTAAAACCCCTACACTCTAGGATCTCATAAAAAAAATCTAGGTTAACTCTATTATATGCTTTCTCATAATCTATTTTCAGAACTAGGCCCTGATCCTTCTTCCTATGTACCTCATGTTTAATCTCATGAGCTCTCACTACACTCTCTAGAATAAATCTTCTTTTAATAAAGGAGATTGATAAGGGGACATTAATCTCCCAATAACCTTAGCATATCTATTAGTGGACCTTAGTAAAAATCTTAAAAGAGCAATTCAGTAAGCTAATAGGTCTGAATTTCCTCATCACTCTAGCATCATTCTCCTTAGGGATAAGACTGATCATAGCAAAATTGAGCCTATAGATATCTAATCTATCATGATACCAAGCCTCAAACATATTAACCAAGTCATTTTTCACAACATCCCAAAATGCTAGTAAAACATAAAAGAAAGACCATCTGGCCCAGGAGCTCCATCTGAGTAGGAATCAAAAACAACATTTTTAATTTCCTCTTCAGAGAAAGGTCTCCCTAGGGCACAGTTTTTATCTATTCTAATGTTTTCATCATCTGAAAAGAAATCTGTCCTGAGATTAATATCAGCCCTAGGTTCAAAACCAAAAAGATTCTTATAATAATCTACTGCTATTTTCAACATGTCCTTTGTCTTACTCACAGGCCCCTCAGGCCCATCCAGGACAGGGATCATCATTTTCCTTCTTCCCTGATTTGCAACAGCATGGAAATATGTTGTATTTCCATCTCCTTTTAAAATGTTCCTATCTCTAGATCTCTGCCTAGCTTTGGTTTCCTTCATAATCTAATAACTATTCAAATGTCTAATGATAAAATCAAACCTAGCTCTTTCTTCATCACTTAAAGGAATAGACTCAGATTTAATGTCAAGAGTGTCATATTCTCTCATCAAATCCTTCTTTTCTTTTCTAATAGCAGCTTCTAAATTAGCACTCCACCCTTTAGCCAGCTGATGACCCACAAGTATAGGGGTGTATCGCAGTATTTCTGATAAGTAAGAGTGTCGAACCCAACGAGGAGCAGAAGGTGCTGGCTAGTGGTATGGATCAGGAATTCTCTGCAAATACTTAGCAAACGGATTTTTAGGGGGTTTTAATAAAGCAAGTAAACAAAGTACGAGTAAACAAAAGACAGTAGGAATAAATGCAGCAAGTGGCCCAAATCCTTTATTCAGCAAAGGACAAGCCGGTTGTATTACTTAAGATGACCAAACGTTCTCGAGGACACATGGGAAGACTGTCAAGTGCTTTCTCTTCATATAGTTGATTAATCTTCTTTAGTTTGCCAAGTGTTGTGTGGGTGAACCTGTGCTAATGTACCGACCTTCCTAAGACTAATACAAACATGTGATTATACCCCTTGCAAACATCCATAAGTACAAGAAAGTAATTAAGGTAGAAACCTAACCACAACTTTAAACTCTAAGACCCTTACGTTCCTTGTGCAATGGTTTCCTAATGGAGGTTCAGGTTTCTGTCACTCCGGTAACCCCTACGATTAGTAGCCAAATACACAATGCATTCCCCTAGGCCCATATAGGTGAAGTGTCATGTAGTCCATGTTCACATGACACCACTAGAAGAAGTACACCACAACTTAAATATCAAACTATTGAATCTTTCTCAACACAACTCCACTACTAACAACATGACTTCTCCCATGTCCTCAAGAACAAAATGAACTACGCACAAGACATCATATGGATCATGATCAGAGATGGAATAATGATGTATAACAATATGAACATAAACAATAATTCAATGGTTCACTCAATAGCATCAACTACAAAGAGTAATCAACACCGAGAAAGTTTCCCCTATGAACTATGCAAGATTAGACACAATTGTTACAACAATATGGAGATGGTGATGAGGGTGCTGATGGTGATGATGGTGGTGATGATGATGATGATCACGATGAAGTCCAGCTTGATGGTGGTGTTGATGGCGACGATCTCCCCTCTCCGGGAAGGAATTCCCCCGGCAGAAATCTGTCTACCGGAGAGATCTTTCTCTCTCGGTGTTTTCCGCCCCGCAGAGGCAGCGGAATCTTTCTGTGGTCGCTCCCCGAGTCTTAGGGTTTCGGGAGGAATATATACGCCAGAGGGGAGAGCCAGGGGTGGACCAGGGCGGCCACACCACCTGGTGGCGCGGCCTAGGGTGGCCCGTGCCAGGGGGTGGTGTGGGCCCCCTGTGGCCCATCTCTAGCCCCCCTTCTGGCTTCCTTCGTCTTCTGGAAAAATAGGATTTTCCGTATATTTTTCTGGATTTTCTGATCTTCGCGAATTTTGCCTCCAAACAGCACCTTTTCCATCAGAATCCTGACTGCAGCGGTCCATGCTCCAAAAGTCATCAACCATGCAAAAACAGATGAAATAACATAAGTATCACCTCTGAATACGAAATATATCAATGAATAACAGTGAATTATGATATAGAATAGTGATGCAAAATGGACGTATCAACTCCCCCAAGCTTAGACTTCGCTTGTCCCCAAGCGAAACTGAGCTCAATAAAGATGGCCTCGGGTTTATGGAGTGAAGAGTCGATAAAAGAATACGGACAAGAAGCATCACATTCATCAAATACATAGATAATAATAGAAGACAACTCACTATTATATAACTCAACTTGCAATAAGTAAAGGAAACACAGTAAAGATACATAAAGTGAATCATAATTGGTAATGGCAAACTTAGCTCTTGCTCAAAGAATAGTTGATAATTTGCTGGAGTTCACAAATAACTGGTTTTTCAATGATAGCTTTCAAAGTAGTAATCACCAAGATAAGAACAATGTGCAAAACAAGGAACATAAGAAACATGATTGAATAAATCATCATATGAATGAATGAAACACAACAACTCAAAATACTTGCTGAGAAAGAAGGGAATAGGTTTACCGACTCAACTAGAAAGTAAAAGAAAGGCCCTTCGCAGAGGGAAGCAGGGATTGCAAGTCTCATAAAGAGCTCCCAAAAATTATGATACTTATTAGCTTTCAGCTCTCATTGCCCCTATCATAGGCATCTTTAGGTGATTAAGGTTAAAGTGATCAAATAAGAGGATATGCATTGGCAAGTTGTAAGTTGAGAATCTCATGTCCCTTGAATACGAGGGCCACTCCTCATGCTACTCAAGTTTAGTCACCGGTAAGTTCTTGTCATCGTAAGCATATGTGTATCATAGAGAACCGCCAATGGGGTACCCCTTGCCCGATGATACAGAAGAATCCCCATATCAAAATGACAAGGCAAGCAGACAACAAGTGTCTCAGCAATCTTCTTATTTACCATGGGAATATGGTGCTTTTTTCTCTCTTTCCTCTTTTCATAATATTTTTTTTCTCTTTTTCTCAATATCAGACTCTTTTTTTATAAGAAGAATGCTTCATAGATGCTCGCTATGGTTATGCTGCAGGTTTCCACCATGTCAGCATGGATTAGACCAGCGGCCCATGCGTTTTCTCTAACACATATACATAACTCCATGGACTTAGAAGCTCCCCTTTCATTTCACACCGATGACATCCATAGACAAAAGAACATGATATCAACTTGGTACAAAGTACCAGTGCAATGTTGAAAGTGTTCCCCATGACACCATGGTTCTGCTAATTCACAACTTACAAAGCGCAAGCATATACGCAACATAGGTGAGCACAATGGTTCAAGTTTATTAAGTGCAAGAAAGATAAGTGTGCCATCAAGTTCGTGAGAGCTTTAATCACTACTTTTCACATAACAAGTTTAATTTGGGAGGTAGATAAAACAAGAATTTACTTGGAATAGCAATAATGCTAATAGATAGGTATGGTGGACACAAATGGCATAGGTTTTTGGCTTAAGGAAGTGGATGCACGAGAAGAATTCCCTCTCAGTACAGGTTTTTGGCTAGCAAGGCTAGGTAGCAAGTATAAGAGTTGAAGGAAACAAACAAACATACAATGATAAAGACAAACATGCAATCTTCCTTGGAAGCACAAAAGATCTTAACTAGAGAACACTAAACTTATGAGCAAATCAAGAAAGAAAGACGATGTAATTATTTTTCTTTAGAGTACTTCTATCTTTTCATTTAACTCTCAAAAATAGTGTTGCTACTGACCGAGTTAGGTTTGCCAAAACCAACTAAATTAACTCAATGATCCCAAAGTGATACCAATACTAACAATAAGATCAATCATATAACCATGAATTGAAAACTAATATAAGCTATGCAAAAGAGTAAATGATAGAACTTCTCATTAATATTCCATAACGGCAACTCACACCAAGGGATACATATCTAATGAGAGAGGGGACACTTCCATAATGCAAACCATCCTACATAATAACTTCTCTTCATGGTATGACTACTAAAAAGGTAAAAAGATAGAAGATAGTGATGTGATACCGCGACACTTCCCCAAGCTTGGAACAAACCAAGGGGATACCAAACCTGATGATGAATTACTCCTTTGGTGGTGGTGGTAGCCTATCGATGAGCTTCTTATGTGATCGTTGAACCGCACGATTTCCGAGGCATGCCTCTCTAAGGACCCTTCCACCGGCTCTCGCCGGCGCCACTTCGGCATCGTCGCACACCAAATCATGGGCTCTCTTTAACTAAATTTATCTGGTGGTGGTTGGAAAATCACCTATTCCGGGAGCTCCACCGATGGTAAGTTCCTTGTTGGATCTTTGGTTCTCTCGGATAATCGCTGGTTGGTCATTCTCAATGCCAACGGTTTACCACTTGAGGGTAGAAGCATGGAAAATGGGGAGGTTCTCATGATTGGTTCTGTGGTGAGGTTCCCCTCTCATCTTGCAAGGATCAATGATATTTCGACACCATCTTCTGGATTTCTTGGGACTTCTCATGATTTTGATAACAAGATTGAAGATTTGAAACTTATGTGGCACGTTACTAGCTCTTCCTTGCCATCTAATGAATTGGACAAAGCTCCTGGTTTTTTGGTCCTTTATTCTCTTGCTAAGCGGATTGTGTTGTTAAATCATGACAAGGTGGTTGTTGATGCTAGATTCCTTCTTCAAAGTGAGAAAATCTCCTCTGGTATGACTTTGGACCTTGTCATCAAAAGGGTGGTGGTCGGCGCTCAAATTGTCGACGTGCCTCTTGCATCATCGGACAAGCACAACAATTGCAGCTCATTGGATTTCTCTAAAGGGGAGATTTTTGAGACAAACATGTTCAAAAAATTTGGTCATCAAATCAATTTCTCTAGAGGTTTTCACAGAAGTCCTTTCTTCCTAGTTGGCTCTTTTGGTCGTGCAAATTTTAAGATTGATGTTCATACTATTGGTATTGTTCTTCAAGCATGTTTTGGGGGACAAGCATCAAAATTTCAAGTCAAGATCCTACAAGATAGAACCTTTAGGTTCTCTGTTGCATCAAGAGCCGTGGGTTTCAAAATTTATAATTCTGGTTCTTTCTCAGATGAATCATTTATCTTGAAGATCAAC
Source organism: Avena sativa (assembly GCA_916181665.1). NCBI lineage: Eukaryota > Viridiplantae > Streptophyta > Magnoliopsida > Poales > Poaceae > Avena > Avena sativa. The sequence continues at coordinate 604,005,394 of OV702291.1, read as the reverse complement.
CTTTGGGGTGATGGAGGTCCAAATTGGAAATTCGAAGAGAAATAATATTACATAGAATTAGACAAGGATTGGACTTTTGTTTCATACAAAAAGAAAAATAAGATTTCTGTCTTTGATCGCATTGGTTTGCTGACGTCAACGGTCCCATGCAATAATGGTCATATCAAAGGTGACATTAAACGAGTGGTACCAGGTACGTCATTTGCGGAAATTGTGATTAATGCTCAAGTTATCGGGGGTGCGAAATCAACTGCAGTCTACGAATCGACCACAATCAAATTGCCTGGTCTATTGCCATTTTTGAAATTTCCAACTTTTCCTTCTTGTCCCTGGCCCGACAAATCTTACCTGCATTGGTTCAAGGCCCATGTCATGCCGCAAGTTTCGCGGCCCAGGGTGTACGACTGTCTTAAAGATTTTGCTCTTGCCCAAAAAAAAGAATTCGCCCGAACTCCCTGCCTCCTCAACTCCCACGCCTGCAGAAACCCCAACTTCCTTGCTCTGCTCGTCACTGGTGACAACCGCCGACGCAATGGCAAACATTCCACTTGACCCACAACCTTTCCTACCCCATGGCTTCGAGATTATGCAGGTGGCTGGCCGGAATCAGGTCAAGAGGGTGGTGGTTCCTCGTCGACCAAGGGCACATGAACAGTATGCCATTGTGCACATCCATCCCCTTCCCCCTGGTCCAGTTCCTTTTGATAATACCAGAGATGTGTTGCAAGATTTCTTTTTCAATGAAGCTCGTGTTAATTTTCGTGATATTCAAGATTGTCCATTTGGCTCTGCATATGTTCAATTTACAAATGTCAGCGACAGAGACCGGTTAATTGCTGCGGGTCCAATCCCCTTCCAGGATGTTGCAATCTCTTTTGTTAGGCACAATGAGGGAATTAACTGGCGTAGGACTTAATTTAACAATGAATGTTGGGTTATGCTCCTGGGTCCTCCACTTTATCACTGGCACACTAAAGACATGAATGTAGTCTTCTCTGATATTGGTAAAGTGCTACTTTGGGAAAGGGACCCTGAGCACAAGGGCAGGATCATTGCCAAACTCAGAGTCACTGACCTTTTAGATGTTCCTAAAAGTGTGAGATTCACCATTGGGGACCTTGTGGAAATAGAATCATGGACTTTCTCTGTTGAAATTTTAAACAACAATCTCCTAGGAGGGGGCCCACCTGATGAGGACCCACCGCCTGATGATGGTGCTGACCCTCATCCCCTACCTGTGGTGGGACCCATCTTTGGCCCCCCTCCACCACCACCACATCCACAACCTGAAGGGGACATTGGTGGATGGGACCAATGGGTTGAACCTTCTCCTCAACAACATGATGCTGGCTGGGGGAACTGGAATGTTGTCCAAGGACCTGTGTTTGCTGAGGGTGTTGACATGCCTATTGATAACCTGAATTTGCCACCTCAAGAGGCTGACAATGATGTTACTGGTTCAATCCCTATAGCCAATATTTCATCTGACAGTGACAAGGCATCTGTCCATGGTGCTGAGGATATTGAAGTGGAACAAAATATTGCTAATGCTAATCAGGATGTGGGCATGGGAGGACTGCTTAATATTCTGCAAAATTACCAGGATGATGAGGACAACCAACATGCTAATGAAGGTAATCAACAAGATGACTGGATGATTAAGGACACAAACCTTCTCTCCCCCAATGAGGCACATCTGCAAGTTGGAATGGCCATCATCCCATTTGTCAATTCCTCTGAAATGCTATCTGCTAGACAAACCTTCTCAAAGCAAGGCCTTGAAATATGGGACAAATTCTTTGCTCCACACATTAATCCCTCACCTGACAAAGTCAAACTGCAATGTGACATCCCTGTAAGTTGGTTTAAATTTATCACCCTCATGCTCATCACTCCTGAAAAATTCAGTTGGGCAAGGCACTTTCTTACCTCTCCCCTTTGGGATATTATTAAAGAGCCAATTGCAGAAGAAAATACTTTCACTTTCATTATTCCTGATGAATGTGTTGGACAGATGCCTCCTCACTGCCTGAATGATTCCCCATCATGCATGATGGTGCCAAATGCTCCTACAAAGAGAAGGAGGGGTAAAGAACCAATGGTGGACTCTGAGGTGAGAAGGAGCCCCAGAATTGTGGAACTTAATGGGGGGTTTAAAAGCCATGTGAATTGTTCTGATTCTAATTGTCTCTCTTGCAATGCTACACCACCTTGTCTCAGCAATAAAGTTGTTAAGAACCTTGCTGATTCATTTTGCAAGGTTAAGGAGGGGGAACTTGAGAAAAGGTTGCTGAAGAAGAGCAAGATCAATGATTTGATCATCAAGCCACCTGGTAAACCTGGACCAAAGAAGACTGGTTCTGAATCAAACCTTCCAAGCAAGAAGAAAGGTGGTACTTCTGAATCCTGTGGACAACAATCTAAGAAGGAAGCACCTAAATAATGTTGTTAATGTCTACAAACTTCTGTCCTTTTGTGGCTAGATCATTTACCTTTGGTGTCTGTTATGAGTTGTTTAAGACCTATATGCTGCTATGCATGTTTATGAACTCAGTACCCTATGATATTTTCAATCTTGTTTGTGTGACTACAAACCTTGTGTCACCACATTACTCACTCAACCTGTTTATCAATGAGTAACAACAGAAATTGGAAGATTCTGAACTGGAACCTCAGAGGAATTAACTCTGAGAAAAAATGGCTAGCATTAAAAAGAAAAATCATGGAATCTGAATGTGATATCATTTGTCTCCAAGAAACCAAGAGAGAAAACTTTGATACCAATTATTTAAAGAAGTTCTGTCCAAACAATTTTGACAGCTTTGACTTCCTACCTTCAATTGGTGCCTCTGGAGGTATCATCATCATATGGTGTAGTTCATTATTTAATGGCACCAGAGCTTTTCAAAATGAATTCTCCACATCATCACTTTCACCTCACAACTATCCAATGACTCCTGGACTCTTGCAAATATATATGGTCCATGTCAAGCTGATAGGAAAATTGAATTTTTGGACTGGTTTTCAAACATCACTATGCCTGATAATGTTGACTGGCTTGTCTTAGGGGATTTTAGTCTTATCAGAAGACTTACTAATAGAAATAAAAGTGGGGGGGGGATGTTAATGAAACTATGCTTTTCAATGATGCTATCAGCAACCTGGGACTTATTGAGCTACCACTGAAAGGAAGGAAATTCACTTGGAGTAACATGCAAAAAGATCCACTTCTAGAAAGACTTGATTGGTTCTTTACTTCTAGTTCATGGACAACCAAATACCCTTACACTTTGGTCACCCCCTTATCCAAGCCTACATCTGATCATCTTCCTTGTGTCATCTCTATTGGAACTAACATTCCCAAGGAACAAATCTTTAGATTTGAAAATTACTGGCTTCACCACTCTGAGTTTAAGATGATTGTACAAAATGCCTGGAATATACCAGTGAATTATTAGGATTTGGCAAAAAGAATATGTGCCAAGTTGAAAAATGTGAGGAGAGGCATCAAGATATGGGCCAAACAATTACCTTGCCTAAGGGACCAAATTGCTAAGGTGAATGACACCATTGATCTTCTGGATCTACTTGAAGAATCTAGAACATTAACCATCAATGAATAACACCTCAGAGACATCCTGAAATCTCATATTATCTCTCTTCTTCAGAACCAAAATACTTATTGGAAACAAAGAGGAAAAATTAAATGGGTGAAACTTGGGGATGAAAACACAAATTTTTTTCACTCCAAAGCTACCATCAGTTATAGGCACAATTATATCTCAATGATCAAGAATGAAAATGGACAGGAATTTTTCAATCACTATGACAAGGCTGATATTCTTTGGAATGATTTCAGAGCAAGAATGGGTACATCTATCAAAACTGAGATGCATTATAACCTAGCAGATTTCTATGGAAATGGAATGACTGATGAGATGAAGAATTCACTTGAAAAACCTTTTCTTGACAAGGAAATTGAGGAGGTTATCTCTGATTTACCAAATGACAAATCACCTGGGCCTAATGGTTTTAACAATGAATTTATCAAAAGCTGTTGGTTAATCATTAGAAATGATATCAAATTACTGATTCATGATTTCTTCAATGAGAAAGTTTCCCTTGAGAGTATTAACTCATCCTACATTACTCTCATTCCTAAAGTCACATGCCCTTCTACCTCAGCTAATTTCAGACCAATCTCCCTATTGAACTGTGTATTTAAAATAATTACCAAACTTCTTGCAAATAGATGCAATCTGTTATTCTGGAATTGGTGCATAAAAATCAATATGGTTTTCTCAATAATAGGTCTATTCAAGATTGCATTGGATGGGCATTTGAATACCTATTTCAATGCCACAAGTCAAAGGAGGAAATTCTTATTCTAAAACTTGATTTTGAGAAGGCTTTTGATACAATTGATCACTCTGCCATCATAAATATCCTTAAAGCTAGAGGATTTGGAAGGAAATGGATCAAATGGATAGAAATGATTTTTGAATCTGGAACCTCTGAAATCTTACTAAATGGTGTGCCTGGTAAAAAGTTCTATTGCAGGAGAGGTGTGAGACAAGGAGACCCCCTTTCACCATTACTATTTGTTCTTGCTGCAGACCTTCTTCAATCTGTCCTGAATAAGGCCATGCATATGAACATTCTAACACCACCTATAGAGGGACCACCCAACAGTGATTTTCCTGTTATTCAATATGCTAATGATACATTGGTGGTACTTAAGGCAGATGCTGCTCAATTATTATGCTTGAAATCACTTCTTCAAACTTTTGCAAGCTCCACTGGACTCAAAGTCAACTATTTGAAATCTAGCATGATGCCAATAAACATATGTAATGATAGATTATTGCACTTTGCTATGACAATCAACTGTAAAACTGGTTGCCTCCCTTTCACCTACCTTGGTTTACCACTAGGCATTTCAAAACCATCTATGGAGCACTTTCTACCCATTGTGCAAAGAGTTGAAAGAAGATTATGTGGTATAGCTGATTTCTTGAATTATGGAGGAAAATTGCAACTGGTGAAATATGTCCTGTCCTCACTTCCTTTATTTTTCATGAGCTGTTTGGAAGTTCTAATTGCCCTCAAGGATCAAATTATAAAATACATGAGATATTGTCTATGGAGAAAGAGGACTGAAGATGTTCAAGCAAAAGGACTGGCTCTGGTGTCTTGGGATAAAATCTGCTGTCCAAAAAATCAGGGGGTCTAGGAGTAATAAATCTACAGATCCAAAATACTGCCCTCCTTCTAAAAAACTTGGACAAATTCTACAATCACCATGACATCCCTTGGGTTCATCTAATATGGGAAACTTACTACAAAAATGGAAAACTACCTGGAAGAAGCATGGAAGGATCATTCTGGTGGAAATCTCATATCAAATTAATTGATAATTTTAAAGGCATGGCTAAGTGCAATCTGAATTTAGGAAAGTCTGCATATTTCTGGTCTGACCTTTGTTAAGATGAATGCTTGATGAATAAATTCCCTCACCTTTTGTCCTATGCTAAATGTTCAAATATCAGTGTACATGACTTCTTACATGCTGACTACTTAGAGGATAATTTTAACCTACCACTCTCTCAACAAGCATACTCTGAGTTTATTGTCATGGAAGAAAGATGCCAGGAATTCATGCATACCACTCAGGGGGATACCCAAGATAATTGGACCTATATTTGGGGGTCAGATAAATTTGAAGTAAAAAGGCCTACTCTGCCATGATTGGATATTCACCATCACCACTACACTTCTCTTGGGTATGGGCAACCACCTGCCAAAATAAACACAAGTTCTTCTTCTGGCTTTTGCTTCTAGACAGATTGAATACAAGGAATCTTCTGAAAAGAAAGCAGTTCATCCTACCTGACTACAATTGTGTAACATCCAACTGTTACTTGGAAGAATCAGTAAGTCATCTATTCTGGGAATGTTCATTTGCAAACAAATGCTGGGACCATATTTACAGAAATAGAGCTGCAAACCTAACTAGATTGGAAGCTATTTCAGACATCAAAGAAAAATTACACTTACCATTTGCAATGGAGATCATTATCATGACTACCTGGGGTATCTGTATATGCAGAAATGAGAAGATTTTTAATGAAAAAAGACCCACAATTGAGAGATGGAAAGCAATCTTCTATCAAGAAATGAGATGGTTACAATTCAGAATCAAAGGAAAATACAAGGAGAAATTCAAAGCCTGGCTTAACCAGCAATTAGATCAGGGATAGGGTGAACTTTACCCATCTTAGAATGCTTTACTTCTGTTTTGATCTACCTTAGATCATTTTGTTCATTGTAATATACCTATATCTTATAATAAAATTGCAGTGTGGATTTTTTCCCTACTGTTTCACCTCAAAAAAATCGATGAGCTTCTTGACCAATTTCCCCAAGTCTTGAATCTCGAAGGTGAGGGTACGAATAAGCTGTGAGTTTTGCTCAATGCGGCTCATGATCATGCCGGGTTGAGAATCCCAGCTCTTGCGATTTTCCCCCCACTCTACCTCCTTGAAGTCTTCTTTTCCTGCATAGCTAGAACGAGGCAAATCCCAATTGGAGGGTAATTTCCCCTTGGGCATATTCTGGTATTGATGCTCATGGATAAGAGTATGGAAAGGATTCTTGGTGCATGGAGGAAGTGACCAGGGATCTGAACCGTGATGAGGAGGCTTCCCTCCAATTGACATAGTCCTAGTAGGGTTTGCCACCACTCCAATGCTTGCAATGGTAGTGTCAGTGTGCTTTGCCTCCTCTTCATCTTCACTCTTGATCTCCTTCTCCTGCTCAGGGTCTTGGAGGTCTTCCTCCATAGGCTCCTTCCCTTTATCCTTGGTGGACACCATTGTGCTTCTAAACCTTCAAAGAGTATGTCCTGGCAGAAACAGATCGAAACAAAGACACGACGAGAACACAATATATGAACCTCGGGGGATCCAGGGGATTATATATTACGAAGTTTCAAAACAAAAGGAAGGTACTGGGAGAAAATGAGTCGGAGGCGGAGTCCGGGGTGGACTCACCACCTGGTGGCGCGGCCAGGGGTGGGCCCGCGCCACAGGGTGGTGTGAGCCACCTTGGCTCCGTTTCCGTCCCTCTTTCTCTTCGTGGCTTTCCTATTGTCTAAAAACTGCAAAAATATAGTTGGATAGTATTTTCGCAGAACTTTTCTTACCAGAACTATTACCTATTTGAAAACGGACTCAGTAGGTCTCTGAATTTGGTATCTAGTAGATTCTTCCGGAGTCACCACTTGAATAACATCGATATCTTCATCTTCATACACTTACTACTTGAGTCATAAAACCTTTCACTTCCTTATTACACCATTTTCTCCACTACTGGAAATTTCTTTCACACAAAACTTCACACAGTTCTTATTAGCAACATTAGTATAAGTGAAGTGATAAAACCTTTTGAGTCCACTTTCAACTAAAAATCATCAAAACATAATATACTGTAGCAACTCCTTCCCAAAACCCAAAAATAATTCAAAAAGGAAATCGATTAAAGAAGCAAATGCAAGAGTGGCAAAATCTGTCAAAACAGACCAGTAGGTAAAGATCATTTTTTTAGAAAATCTTCTGTTGCTCAAATCAAAAAGTGCAAAACTAATGAAAGTTAAATAACAACCTGGGGCAGAAGAACAAAGATTTACAGATCAATCTGACATACAGAGATCTCTCACGATTTTTTACGGTGAAGTACAAAAATCTGTTTCAGGACAGCAACTTCCCCAAATATTACTTCTCTCTCATTAGAGGTTGATCTTGACACAAAAACAAAACAAAAAGGATAAGTATAGGTTATTACCAAAGTAATAACTTCCAAGACTCAAAGAAACAAAAACAAACTGAAAGCAAAAACAAATTGGGTTGTCTCCCAAAAAGCTCTTTCTTTATAGCCATTAAGATGGGCATGATAATTTTGAAGATGCTCACATAGGAATATGAATTGAAGTGAAAGAGAGCATTAAGAAGCAAAAATACACACATTTAAGTCTAACCCACTTCCTATGCAAGGGAATTTTGCAAACAAACAAGTTGTTGAAACCAGAAACCACTAGCATAAAAAGGCAAAACAAGTGCATCATAAAAACTTTCAACATAAAACGAGGAAACTTGATATTATTGAGATACATAAGAACACTTTTCCCTCTCTCATAGTAACTTTTAGTACCATGCATAAACTTAACAATATAACTATCACAAGGACCATCATAACAATGATCACTTATTCTAACAGAAAACACAGGAATACTAGCTCTCATAACACTAATTTTTGAAACAATATTAGAGGTATCCTTACAAAGGATAGTGTGTCCCTCTTCTTCATATTTAGTAACAAAGTATTTCACATTTGCTATAATAGGTTCATCAACCTTTTGTCTATCAGGTTCAACATCTTTACTTGTACTTTCATCAACCATACTAGCTATTATAGAATGTTCCTTTATCTTAACTGGGAAAGGCATTTTCTTAATATAAGGTTCAGGTAAAACATGATTAGTAGTATAAACTTCAGTATTTCTTGCAGGAACACTCTTAGCAACATCTTTATAAGGTTCATGATACTTATTCCACTTCTTTTTAGGCACTTCAATATAGGAAGCAAAAGCCTTAAAATAAGAAGCAATAGCTTGAGAGTCTAGACCATAAGCATTTTTAATATTTTGAAAGTCATCAGTTCCCATAAAAGATTCAATGCATTCATAATCATAATTTATACCTGACTTTCTACCTTTGTCATTCTCCCAAGCTTCAACATTGTCTTGAATACGGTCCAGAAGATCCCATTTAGCTTCTTCTTCCATGCGAGTGAATGATCCAGCACAAGAAGCATCCAATAAATCCTTATCATGTAGAGGGAGCCTTGCATAAAAGTTATTGATAATAATATTGTTGGAGAGCTCATGAATGGGACATTTGAGCATTATTAGTAACTTCAATCTCCCCCAAGCTTGAGTTGTACTCTCTCCATCAAGAGGCCAAAAGTTGTATATTTGATTCCGATCTTTATGAATCTCACTAGGAGGATAAAACTTTGAATAAAAGAGAGGCACTATTTCCTCCCATTCCAGAGCTTGACCATTCTTCAGCAGCTTATACCATTCCTCGGCTCTTGCTTTCAGTGACAATGAGAATAACTTCTTCTTAACTTGATCTGTAATAATACCTGCACACTTGAACAACCCGCATAATTCGTGTATAAAGAGCAAATGATCACCGGGATGGACAGTTCCATCCCCAACATAGTAGTTATCCATAACACGATCGATAATTCTTGTAGGTATTTTAAAAGCATCATTCTCAGCAGGTGGTGGTTCATCTACTACCTTAGAAGTGGTAGTAGCATTACCAAATAAGAAACTCAGCGGATTATCCATAATGAAAATAAAGCAACTAACAGAAGTAATACTCATAGTAGAAGTTTCCTTTACCAGTTCCACTCTCCAATAGCGCTTCACTCCCTGGCAACGACGCTAGAAAATAGTCTTGATGACCCACAAGTATAGGGGGTGTATCGCAGTATTTCCGATAAGTAAGAGTGTCGAACCCAACAAGGAGCAGAAGGTGCTAGCTAGTGGTATGGATCGGGAATTCTCTGCAAATACTTAGCAAACAGATTTTTAGGGTTTTTTGATAAAGGAAGTAAACAAAGTACGAGTAAACAAAAGACAGTAGGAATAAATGCAGCAAGTGGCCCAATCCTTTATTCAGCAAAGGACAAGCCGGTTGTGTAACTTAAGATGATCAAACATTCTCGAGGACACATGGGAAGACTGTCAAGTGCTTTCGCTTCATATAGTTGATTAATCTTCTTTAGCTTCCTAAGTGTTGTGTGGGTGAACTTGTGCTAATGTACCGACCTTCCTAGGACTAATACAAACTTGTGATTATACCCCTTGCAAACATCCGTAAGTAAAGAAAGTAATTAAGGTAGAAACCTAACCACAGCTTTAAACTCTAAGACCCTTACGTCCCTTGTGCAATGGTTTCCTAACGGGGGTTCAGGTTTCTGTCACTCCGGCAACCCCTACGATTAGTAGCCAAATACACAATGCATTCCCCTAGGCCCATATAGGTGAAGTGTCATGTAGTCGACATTCACATGACACCACTAGAAGAAGTACACCACAACTTAAATATCAAACTATTGAATCTTTCTCAACACAACTCCATACTAACAACATGACTTCTCCCATGTCATCAAGAACAAAACAAACTACTCACAAGACATCATATGGATCATGATCAGAGATGGAATAATGATGTATAACAATCTAAACATAAACAATAATTCAATGGTTCACTCAATAGCATCAACTACAAAGAGTAATCAACACCGGGAAAGTTTCCCCTATGAACTATGCAAGATTCAACACAATTGTTACAACAATATGGAGATGGTGATGAGGGTGCTGATGGTGATGATGGTGGTGATGATGATGATGGTCCCGATGAAGTCCAGCTTGATGGTGGTGTTGATGGCGACGACCTCCCCTCTCCAGGAAGGAATTCCCCCGGCAGAAATCTGTCTACCGGAGAGATCTTTCTCTCTCGGTGTTTTCCGCCCCGCAGAGGTGGCGGAATCTTTCTGTGGTTGCTCCCCGAGTCTTAGGGTTTTGGGAGGAATATATACGCCAGAGGGGAGAGCCAGGGGTGGACCAGGGCGGCCACACCACCTGGTGGCGTGGCCTAGGGTGGCCCACGCTAGGGGGTGGTGTGGGCCCCCTGTGGCCCATCTCCAGCCCCCCTTCTGGCTTCCTTCGTCTTCTGGAAAAATAGGATTTTCCGTATATTTTTCCAGATTTTCCGATCTTCGTGAATTTTGCCTCCAAACAACACCTTTTCCATCAGAATCCCGACTGCAGTGGTCCATGCTCCAAAAGTCATCAACCATGCAAAAACAGATGAAATAACATAAGTATCACCTCTCAATACGAAATATATCAATGAATAACAGTGAATTATGATATAGAATAGTGATGAAAAATGGACGTATCAACTCCCCCCAAGCTTAGACTTCGCTTGTCCCCAAGCGAAACTGAGCTCAATAAACATGGCCTCAGGTTTATGGAGTGAAGAGTCGATAAAAGAATACGGACAAGAAGCATCACATTCATCAAATACATAGATAATAATAGAAGACAACTCACTATTATATAACTCAACTTGCAATAAGTAAAGGAAACACAATAAAGATACAAAAAGTGAATCATAATTGGTAATGGCAAACTTAGCTCTTGGTCAAAGAATAGTTGATAATTTGCTGGAGTTCACAAATAACTGGTTTTTCAATGATAGCTTTCAAAGTAGTAATCACCAAGATAAGAACAATGCGCAAAACAAGGAACATAAGAAACATGATTGAATAAATCATCATATGAATGAATGAAACACAACAACTCAAAATACTTGCTGAGAAAGAAGGGAATAGGTTTACTGACTCAACTAGAAAGTAAAAGAAAGGCCCTTCGCAGAGGGAAGCAGAGATTGAAAGTCTCATAAAGAGCTCCCGAAAATTATGATACTTACTAGCTTTCAGCTCTCATTGCCCCTATCATAGGCATCTTTAGGTGATTAAGGTTAAAGTGATCAAATATGAGGATATGCATTGGCAAGTTGTAAGTTGAGAATCTCATGTCCCTTGAATACGAGGGCCGCTCCTCATGCTACTCAAGTTTAGTCACCGGTAAGTTCTTGTCATCGTAAGCATATGTGTATCATAGAGAACCGCCAATGGGGTACCCCTTGCCCGATGATACGGAAGAATCCCCATATCAAAATGACAAGGCAAGCAGACATCAAGTGTCTCAGCAATCTTCTTATTTACCATGGGAATATGGTGCTTTTTTCTCTCTTTCCTCTTTTCATAATATATCTTTTTCTTTCTTTTTCTCTTTTCCTCAATATCGGACTCTTTTTTATAAGAAGAATGCTTCATAGATGCTCGTTATGGTTATGCTGCAGGTTTACACCATGTCAGCATGGATTAGACCAGCGGCCCAGACGTTTCTCTAACACATATACATAACTCCATGGACTTAAAAGCTCCCCCTTCATTTCACACCGACGATATCCATAGACAAAAGAACATGATATCAACTTGGTACAAAGTACCAGTGCAATGTTGAAAGCGTTCCCCATGACAACATGGTTCTGCTAATTCACAACTTACAAAGCGCAAGCATATATGCAACATAGGTGAGCACAATGGTTCAAGTTTATTAAGTGCAAGAAAGTAAGTGTGCCATCAAGTTCGTGAGAGCTTTAATCACTACTTTTCACATAACAAGTTTAATTTGGGAGGTAGATAAAACAAGAATTTACTTGGAATAGCAAAAATGCTAATAGGTAGGTATGGTGGACACAAATGGCATAGGTTTTTGGCTTAAGGAAGTGGATGCACGAGAAGAATTCCCTCTCAGTACAGGTTTTTGGCTAGCAAGGCTGGGTAGCAAGTATAAGAGTTGAAGGAAACAAACAAACATACAATGATAAAGACAAACATGCAATCTTCCTTGGAAGCACAAAAGATCTTAACTAGAGAATACTAAACTTATGAGCAAATCAAGAAAGAAATATGTAGCATCTCAATTGTCTAACAATTGCAATGCTACTAGCCTAGTCTATATAGATGCTACCTTCCTACATATAAATGTCGCATCATCATTATATCATGATCATGCCATCATGCCACCTTGCATTTGAGCATCATATAAAACCCTTTTTCTTTTGGATCATGTTTCATATGCATTTATCAATTGTATTTGGTTCTCAATAAATTGTATTTGGTTCTTGATAAATGCTTGATGCCCAAGTTGAGTTGGGGGCATATCTTTTATTTAACTCCACTACCTTTATTTGTCACCACCTTATAATTCCACCATCCCAAAATACTTGTGGGCTTTTGCATCTTCTCTTTTGGGTTTTGTCAAGCTCACATATATAAAGATGGATTCCCTTCTATACCACATGCCCCAATGGTGTTGACTATTGTTTTCACAATAGAAATGATGTGGGTCTACATGTGGGGGTATTTCTACATCCTCATATGGTTTACTTCTAAATGAGTGGGCATATCTAAATATAAATGAGACCATATAATTATCTAGTGGCATACACACACTAGCATATCCATTATATTTATTCATGCTTATTTCATCAACTCTTGGACATATGGGTTTAATTCCAACCATGTGTTAATTCCTTTGGCATGTATGCTATGTGTGGCCCCATTATTTCATGTCGCATGAAATATAAGTCCCACATCTCCATCTTATTCTAGTTCTTCTATTTGATGCTCCTATTCAACCTCTTTAAACCTTTTTGTTTGAGATTTATTCAAATCTGAGTGCATGGGATAAATGGAGTCATTTGAGCTTGTATTTGTTTTCACAAATATAATGTGGCCTATCTAGGTTCATGCATGGCCCATGCAAGCTTGTCCACTCTCCTTCTAATCTCAAATTCCTTGAGGTTTGGGTCTATTAATTTGGATGCATTCTTACATGAATGGATTCAAATAGATAATCCATGTCCACTTCCTTTGGACACCTCCTCTTTCCACCATGCATATTAATGTGGTGTTATGTCCTTGTGTTTGAATTCGAACCATACCACCCATATATGTTATAGATCCATATCCTTCTATTTGTTTTCTCACATTCAACAATCTCACACCATTCTAGTCATCACATGAAATCATGGTAACATTGTTGTGCCTTGTCTTTTGTTTGAAATATATTGGGGCTTTTGATTGTTGGTTTGTTGCAAAACCCTTTTGGCTAGCTTTCTCTCTCTCTAACCTAGATATCCATCAACCTCCTCTCCACCACTGTGTCGTTAGACCCCCTCCCTTCTCTCTCTAACCAAGCACAAGTCGAGAGAGAGGAAACCATCCACCGAGAGCACCTTTCCCTCTCTAGTTTTTGCAAAAGTGGCACCCCATGTGCTCCCCATCCCTCTCTCCCTTGATCAGCCACCACCACACATCCTCCTGACCCCACCGACCCTCTCTCATGTTGGCAGCAGCGAGAACAAGCAAGACCAAGGAGAGAGGAGAAAATACCTACCCGATCACCCTCCTCCTCACCTTTTGCAAAGATACCACCCCCATGTGCTAACTTCCTCCCTCTCCTCACCTAACCAGCCACCTAGAGCAGCCTCAGATCGAGATATGACGCCCCAGAACCATCTCCATCATCTCTTCCTTCCCCTTTTCCAAACCATTTCCATGGCACCATATCTCTAACCCTAGCTGTCTACCTGCTGTCCCCGTCGACCTGGCGATCCCCAAGGCGAACCCGCAGTACCAGGACCTTCCCCTGCTACCTCACCGTTGCCCTGGACCTGCATCCATGCCTGGACCTTGCCGGATCGTCGTCGTCGCCACCATGCCCGCGAGGAAGCCGATGAAGCCGGCCGCAAGCCTCGCCAAGGATCACGTCCACCTCGAGCCGTCTTTCTGCACCTATCGGTCGCTGGTGAGGTCCTCAACCCTCTTGACAAGGTCCCCCGCTCCCTAAAACCCTAGCTTTGCCAATCTTTTCGTCGAGCACACTGCGCGCGCCGCGCTCTGCGCGCACCACTAGCTACAACAGCATAGCCCCTCCGGCAGCCTCTGTTCTTCGCGTTTTTCCGGCGCCTCCGTTGCTCCCCTGCGAAAACTCTCAACATGGCATCTCTTCTCCTCACTTCTAGCTAACTAATGCAGTAGACATTGTTCATTTTGGTTCATCACAGCTCTTGTAAACGTCCTGGGAAGATCGACTCGGAGTCTGTTTTCTGAGAATTGTGTCATGTGTGAACTGAACCTGACCCGAATCTCCGTGTTTTGCAGCGCACACAGGCATCTGCCGAAGAAACTTTGTACACAAACATTGTAGAGCTAAGCGAGATCTACACTTTTCGTTTTTACATCACCTCCAAATTCCCGCTAGATTCGTCACCATCTTCTTCGAAACTCAGCCCGATTTCAATTGTTTTCCAGATCTCAAAATTCAGTTTTCAGCCACACCGATGGAGTTTTGCTAGTAAGGCCCTGTAGTTTTTCCCGCCTCTAACCGTAGTCCCTAGATTCGCCACGTGGCTGTGCTTCCTTCGCTCGCCCGCGCGTGGACCCGTCTTGGTCTTGGTCCCACCGGTCAGTGACTGCGGCTGGGTGCACTCGCGGTGCAAAAGATCCGGCGCAATCCCCGCCACGCCGGCGTTGCTGAGTCAGTGCATGGGCCACCCGTCAGCGGCTGTTGGTAGCCCCTCCTGAGTATAAAAAGTCCCTGTCTCGTTTCCTGTTTAATAAAAATAATTCCTGAAAATGTTTAATATGTTTTAATATCCAGAAATTAATAACTTTTAATTGGTAAATCCAAATAATACAAATGATATATGTTTTTGAATCAGAAAAATGTGAGGAATTCAAATCTGCCATCCAAAATAATGTTTGACTATTTTAAATTTTCGAAATTGTTTAATTGCAATAAAAATGCCTTTTTCTTAATTAATTAATAACTTTAATTCTATAACTCCAAATTTGGCAAATAATATGTCTAAATCAATCAGCGCGACGAGCCCGTTCTGATTATGCATTCCATAATATAAATTGAAGCATGCATCATGTCATTATTAAAAATCAGAAATGTTTATGGCAATAAAACTTGACCAAATAATTAATAAAATGATTTATTCTTGTCCCCACACCTCACCCTTGCCATGCTACCTTATTGCCATGTAAATTGTGCATCATTCATCATGGCATGCTTGTTTGCTTGTCGTATTCTATTTATATGCTTGTGCACTTTATTTATGTCGGCCCTTGTTTGTTTGGTTATTTTTTCGAATAGACGCCGAGCAGGGGAAATATCAGGAATCCCAAGAGTACTACCCAGATCCGTCTCTCGCTTCAACTGAGTTGCCAGACAAGCACTACCACATGCTTGCAAACATATAGTACCTATTGCTTCTATCTTATTCTTGCATCATCGAGTCGCAAATGCATTAAATTGAATCCCAAGTACTGATAGCCTTTACTTTTAAACCCCACCGAAGCTTGTTCCTCCATCCTATGAGCCATTACTACAGGAGTTGTTTGAGCCATGCGAGTCATAGAACAACATGTGTAGGGTATGTGAGTGTCTGATGGATAACGAGGTACCTAAACAACTTAACCTGAGTAGTAATAGGATAACTAATGAAAGAGGCACCAGTGAGCAATATCTGCTATTTGGTTTTTCATACTCACTTGTGTCCCGTAGGACCCCGAGTACTTGATTCATGTTCCTTGACTATTCACACTATCCACATCCGGGAGGCCTTATGGACCCCCCTGAGCTAGAGCTTGATTCGTTTCTATTTCTTGGGGCCACAAAGTAGTTTGGGGCTTTATTACTATCCTGTACTTATGCCATGCTTTACTATTTTATTTAAGATTGTGCGAGGAGCACCTGTACTATTTTGGATGCGGAGTGTTTTCGCGGTATCGACAAGCCCAATCACACTTTCGGGTTCCCAGTCGTTTACAGACATTGACGCAAACCCTGGGTCCATTCCGGAGCCGGCCAACTTTGTTGCGGGTAGCTTAGTGGGGTGGCCCCCTGAAATATTTTATGAATCCTGTGATCGCTTTTTCGTGAATGCCTCGTTGGGTTTTGAGTTGGTTTTCCGAGGTTGATCGAGTGTGTGTTGCTATTTGTGCATCCCTGCAAGGTAAATCTTTCTGAAAGCCGTGTCCGCGGTTATGGACGACTTGGAGCACAGTTTCTCGATCATAGACAAGTATAACTAAAATACCGCTTTTAATTTGACTAAATACCTGACTAGTAAATAGTGCAATACTCATGGAATGGTTAATAAAACTGCCAACGGATGGTTTGTTCGTCCGCTTTCTCGTTGGTAAGCGAGAAGGAGGATGGATCTGTTACTTTATACTGTTATAATTGTTGTTACTAATTAACGGACATCCGCCTATCTTTGGTTAGGCGGATGGTTAGCGAGTATCTATAGACTTGTTAGTTATTATCTTTTGCTGCAATTGCGTCACCCTAGGTATATGTCCCCTTTAGAGGCATAAAGACTTGTTGAGTACCCCTAGGGTCTCACACGATAAATTGTTTGATTCAGATGAACAGGTGTACTAGCAAGATGGATACTAGGTGGAGGAGACATACGATGTTGGCAACGATCACTCGGTGTAGAGATTCCGGGGATGGGGATCCGCGAGATCTGTGGGCGGGATGCGTTTATTTATGTGGCATCTTATGCCGATTTGCTTCTTATTCGTACTCGGATCTTGTTTTCCGCTTCCGCCTGATACTCTGATGGTTGATGTATGAGGAGCTATCCAAAACTATTATCTCTATCTAGGATATTTGGATCTTGCCGTATGGTGTTGCAATATTTCTATTTCTTTTAGATGGAATGGATCTGAGAACTGTTGTATGGTAGCTTGCATACATACTCACTTGTGTATGTATTTGATCTCTTCGCCTGTTGCCTACGCCGCTTGCTCTTGTCCCGATGTCTTGGAAGTGGTTAGGACGCCCGACGGGTCTACATGTGGGCGGTCCCCTGGGCCCCCGCTGTACTATTTTAACCACTTCCGTTTCATCCAGGCTTGAACTTAGAGCGTAGGGTCCGAGGTAGTTACAAAAGACGATGTAATTATTTTTTTAGAGTACTTCTATCTTTTTCATTCAACTCTCAAAAATAGTGTTGCTACTGACCGAGCCAGGTTTGCCAAAACCAACTAAATTAACTCAATGATCCCAAAGTGATACCAATACTAACAACAAGATCAATCATATAACCATTAATTGAAAACTAATATAAGCTATGCAAAAGAGTAAATGATAGAACCTCTCATTAATATTCCATAACAGCAACTCACACCAAGGGATACATATCTAACGAGAGAGGGGACACTTCCATAATGCAAACCATCCTACATAATAACTTCTCCATTCATGATATGACTCTACTAAAAAGGTAAAAGGATAGAAGATAGTGATGTGATACCACGGAACTCCCCCAAGCTTGGAACAAACCAAGGGGATGCCAAACCTGATGACGAATTACTCCTTTGGTGGTGGTGGTATCCTCTTGATGAGCTTCTTGACCAATTTCCCCAAGTCTTCAATTTCCCCAGACTCCCAGATAATAGGAGTATGGTCACTTCCAATCCTAGCTAAAGTTCTAGCACTAGACAAAGGAAACATACTCTCAAAATTAGTGGAACAAAAAATCCTATCAATTTTACTCATAATGAGGTTTTCTTGATTATTACCCCAAGTGTAGGCCCTACCAGCCAAAATTATTTCCATAAGATCCCATATTTCCACCCATTCATTAAACCTATCTACCCATCTATAATCTATATTACCACTACTTTTATCCTCAGGAGATCTAATCAAATTGAAATCCCCCCAATCATGGCAGGACCATCCCAGTTGATAAAAAGATCATGTAATTCAGAAATGAAAGCCTGTTTCTTATCATCATAAGGTGGACCATAGACAGTAGTAATCCAAATATTAGCACCAGAGATCTTATTTCTAATAACAGTACTAACAAAAAACTCCCTAATATCCCAAGCAACAACATCAAATTTATCGAAATTAATTCCTAGCAGAATACCACCTGCAGTACCTACAACAGGTAAGTAATCCCAAACAAAATTTCTATTGCCTAAAGAGATTTTAGGAAGGAGTTACTAAACTTCTCCTTTTTTTCTCTTGGAAACCTATGTAATCTACATTTAGAGGAACTAAATTATCATCTATGAACTTTTTCCTACCAGGAGCAGAAATGCTCCTACTATTCCAGAAAGCATATATCATTGGAACTTTTTCCTGGGGTGCTTGCCTCGAGATTTATTTACTACCTCTACCCATTCATCTGCTACATCATCAATATCCTTACTACCTAACACAGGAGCTGAATGCATATCAATGCTATCACTAGAAATCAAATCTACCTTATCACTCAGATTCTCATGTATTTCAATACCTACATTCAAAGCCATATCTTCTAATTCATCTACCTGCATAACATTAAAAGGGTTAGAATTCATTATACCTTTCATTTTTGGTTTCTACAAATTGATCACCCTCTTCCTTTCCATAGCCTTATCCAACACCTTCTGAGATCTGTCAATTCTGTGACTCTGCCTTGTGGACTGGACAGGCCCCCACACCTTTTGTTTCTTGCCCCTAGCACCCCCAGCACCCATGGAATCAGCAAGCTCTTCCTTGGTTGGTAAGATACACTCAGGCATCACCAAGTCCACCACTATTGCAACTGACTTGTTTTCTTGGAAACTCCCTTGTTCCTCAAACCAAAACCCAGCAACATGATCAACATTTTTGACAGGCATAGGGGATTTGTCCTAGACAAAACCACCAAACTCATCAACAAGCCCTTTCTCTTCTAAGATTTGTAACATCCTAGCTGCATTAACAGACTCCTCACCATCACTAGTCCCACAAGCTGCCATCCTGGTCTTAAAGCTATTATTTTGTCCTTGCACATTGGTATTTTGTGTACTGCTGTTACCTCTATCCTGAATGTTAGAAGGTTTGTCAGGCTCCATTCCCCCTGTTTCAGATTGCCCTCACCTTTCTTACTTTGATCCAACTCATCTCCCAGTAAATCCTCAGCCTCATCATCCTCCACAGGGAATTCAGTAGTGAAACCCAGCTGGAATAAACCACCATGAAAATTGAACAACCTACTACTTGGGATTTTGAGTGGATCCCTACATTTGATTTTTACCCTAACACACTTTGCATTATCCTTAAACACACTCAGCCATTCCACATCTTGCATGACCCCACAGACAGAACTGACTTGGTCCAACACATTCCACTCACACCACTTTGATTGCAAGCCAGAAATTTTGATCCAAGTGGTGATCAAGGATTCCACAGGCTCTGGATCATCACTCCAAGCTTCAACCTTGACCCAAACACCTTCCTTAGCTAAACCAAATCTAGGATAGCCAATCACTTGATCAACCATGATGTGTGGAGGGAATCTGACTAGATAAACACCTGGGTGACCCAATTCTCTGATCTTCCATGGCCAGTTGGTCTTGTAAATCTTGGAGAACTCCACAACTAACTCAGCACTAGCAATTTCCCCTCCTTCCACCACCACCAACCCACAGTTCTTAGTAGAAGCAACATGGTTGATGGTTACCCAGGAGTCTCAATATGGTAAAAACCTAGACCAGTAGCAGCACTACCCACATATCTAGCTATCTGATCAACTTTGTGGCTAGCAGTCTTGCAGATGAAGCAGACAGACTGTTTACCACAGACATCTTGGTGGTGGCCTGGCTCCCCACAGCACATGCAGATAGAACTTGTATAATTCATCTGAGAACTCACATAAGAGCCAACACTGGCTTGCCCCTTCAGAGGCACTGGCTTCTTCTTAGGTTTCCCTTGGGCTTTAGCTTTCTAATTATCTCCACTACTCTGAGATTGCCGCTGCTGTTGAGAACCCCCTTGCTGAGAAGCCACCCATTGGTTTGATTGCAACCCAAACTGGGGATTAGGTGGATATGGAGGAAAAGGACCAGGGAACCCCATGGAGGAGGGATGTTACCATGCATGAATCCATAAGGAGGAGGGTGTTGAAATCCATGAGGAGGAGGCATCTGACCATAGTCATACCCTTGCATCTGCTGCTGCTGCATCTGAGAATGCATATGAGGATGATGCATCTGTTGTTGCTGCCAAGACTCAACTCCATCTCTCCCTTGCTTCATACTACCTCCAGCCATGATCCAGTCTGTAGCACACTTCCTCTGTTCACCCGCTTCTTCCTCCTCAACACCTAAAATCTACAGGCCAACTGGTTCCTTCGCCGCCACTTTTGGGAGGAGGGGGTAAACCCTAGGAGGCCGGAGGGGACTAGTTTTATAGGAAGTGACAAGGACTTGTCTAGGATGCTCTAGAATATGCCAAAGCTGGTGTAAAAAGGACTCCACCTCACTGCCACCATGGACCAAGCTTCCTTCCCCATCTTTTTCCCTGACATCTGGACCCCGCCATAGACAGCATCATCCTCTAGCTTCACTTTTTCCTTGAAATTTCAAAACCCGCTCCCTCTGAAACCTGAAGCCACCTGAAACCCCCAGAACAAGGATATCTCTGAACTTAGCCGCTATACTGTCAAAAGCTACACCTGCTTGAGAACCTCCAACGATGCTCTGTCCTGGCTCAGAAGAAGCAACGCTTGCACAACCGTTATCTCGAGTTGACATTCCTTCGTCTCCAGAGCAACACAACCTGTAAACCCTTCCATGGATCCCTTCTAGCGAGGCAGATCCAAAGTCGCCTGCAGGCTCAGCTGATTTTCCTGCAACCGATTCAGGACCTCTGTCAGACTTGTATAGTTCGGACCCTGCATGCCCTCCCTCTTCGACTGCGCAGGAAGTGCCAGGATCCCCTGCTCCATGCCAACCAAATCCAATGGATCCGATGCAGAGCTTGCTCGACCTGATGGAAACGGCGGCTGCAGAGGCCTCAGATTGGAGCGAGGCGCCCTGAGCCCCCATGATGAAATCCCTCTCTGAATTGCCCCTTCTCCGCCTCCCCTTCCCCAGGCCTCAACGGCTGCTTCCCCTTCAACACCTCCAATCCCCGACTCCTTTCGCGCGAGAGTCGGGTTGTGGCCCGGCTCATCCTTTCCTCCATCCTCTAGAATCGCCAGCGTGAGACGACGAGATCTATCCCACCGACGGCACGGAGAAGACGATGAAAGAGTATTGGAGTGGGAAAACCTAAGGCTCGGAGGTGGAAGGAGTACCGGAGTGGGTACCCGAGGCGGAGGTCCTCCCTCCGACCCGCCAAAACCGGGGATCGGGTGTCCGCCATGAACATGGAGAGGAACAGTGGCGAGAGGAGAGAGAGGAGCAAGAGACGCCATGAACACCAGACCTTAGGTACGGATGTATCTAGTTTAAATGCTTAACAAGATATCGTATGAATCTAGACAAAGTTTTATGAACTGGATGGAGTAGTCTTTTGCAAGTTTCTCTCGGGCATCGGTATATGGATGCCAAAGCATTTGAAGATTCCTTGGGTGTCTGCAAGTGTTCGTCCCAAGATGAATCACTGTCACGTGAAGGTGATTCTCTCTGACTTTCATTACTTAAATCAGTTTATCCCGGTCTGTCTTTTAGTTTCCACGTATGTTGCACGACGAATTGGTAGTTATAGTTTTTTTTAGAAAATCCTGAACTGTGGTATAGTTTTTTTATGCCAAAGCATTTGAAGATTCTTTGGGTGTGTGCAAGCGCTCGTCCCAAGAAGAATCGCTGTCACGTGAAGGTGATTCTTTGACTTTCATTACTTAAAGCAGTGGCATAATGCAAAGATCATGTCGTCGGTGATACACACTAATCATGTAATATTAGTATATCTTCCATCATAATTTATCACCCGAGCTGATCTCCAAAAAGAAAGAAAAAGGTGAAACCTAATTGGCCTAGACCTCAGATCCCACATTCTAGAAGAGGTCGTCCAGGTAACATTACAAGTGGACGGCTATATTCTAGGCTGACCTGACGCAATACAGCACCATGAATTCCAGACGCTGACCTGTTGCAAGAGACGATCACCGAGTGATTGGTGCGGTGCCGCCGAATACAAAAAGGGACGGCACTGGCACTGCTTCCGCGTGCAATTGCAAATTCGCAGTGAGACACATGGATGGGACGCGCGACATTTTTAGATTATCGTCCAGCTATAGGACCTCATCCGGGGCTCCGGTGACGCCTGCGACGGCAAGACCTTTGTCCTTTTCCGTCCTCGCTTTGTTTTCTGATTTCGGGAAGAGACTGACGGGTGACGGCAACCGATTGTCACTTCCCCGGTTCATCTCTGTACACTTTCTGTGCTGGATAGCGTCATTCGGCAGCTAGCTAGCGTCGCGAGGACGCGCACATCTTATCTCGTGGCTATAGGCTTGTGACCTCGCAACGGAGGAGCCAAATGGCGCACGAGAGCATCTCCCTCGTAACCCATATACGGGCTCTGACCTGTTTTTTCTCCGTATGGTAGGGTACTGGCGCGAAATTGGAAATGGGGGACGCCGACTTCGCAGCCGTGTCCTAAAATAAATACATATTTTAATAAACCAATATTTAAATAGGAAAATATAATTTTATTATATAATAAAAATAGAAAATTAGTCATAATCATGCCTCCTGTTGTACTCGTCCTCGCAGTCATCGTAGGAGTTATCGTCTTCGTCGTCAGTCGGCGCGCGCTCCGGCCTCGGCGGCGTTGCCCTGCCACGATCACGCCACATCGAACGATCGCCGAAGAGCGATCGCCGCTTTGGGGACCGGTGCCCGCAACGGCTGCAGCCTTCGCCGTCGCCTTCACCGCGCGCACGATAGGCCTCCTCCTTCTTCTGCCACTAGGTGTCCCTCGGCGGCATCGGTTCGAGCGAAGCGCGAATGGCCGCACGCTGGCCCGGAAATTCTTCCGGGTCGCCGGGACGTCTCTGCTGGCGCGCCGCCACGTCGTATTCCGAAGGGACCACCCACTCCGGCCGAGGCTCCGGCTGAGGCTCCGGCCGAGCCTCCAGCAGCCGGTCGAGGCGTAGCATCGCGCGCGGGGCAAGAGGATCCCAGAACACCACGTGACCTCCGCCCTTTTTCCGTGCGCCCTGGAAGTGCGGGTACCGGAGGCGGGGATAGTCGCCCGCAATTATGTGGTCCATCACGCCGTCAAGAGTCCGGCCTGCGGCCCTCCTTGTTGTTGTTGACGGGCGGCGGATCGCCCCCCTCGTTCATGGCGAGCTGCCGCTCGCGACGGTTCGCGAAGAAGGCGTTCCAGGTGGCGGCGTTGCCAGGGTCCCAGTTGGTGTCCATCCGCTGCTACCGCGTGAGCTCGCCGTAGTAGTGGTTGGTGATGGCCAACCGACGGGCAACACCTTGAGGGATGGGCGGGACCGGCACGCCACCGGCGCTCAACCTCCAGCCCGGAGGGCACCCGTACCCCGGCGGGCAGGGGTAGTGTGCGCCTCCACCTCGGCGTATGTTAGTGTGGTCGGTTGGAGGATGACATTGCGTGTAGATCTGAGCTTTGGCAATGGCGGCCGTGGCCTTTATGTAGCCGGAAATGGCGGGAAGCGGTAGAAATGGCGGGAAGGAACTGTCGGGAACACGGTGGCGGCCACTTCCGGCCGCCGTGCCCCGTCGAAGGGCGCGTGGCTTGACAAGGCAATATTTTATTCCCCCGGCGCCCCCGCTTGCCTCCCTGTAGATAGGGTTTCGCCTGCGGCAGCCGGATTAATAATTGGGCAGCGTCGGCGGAAATTCTAAAATGAGAACCACGACTAGACACGTTTTTTCTCATAGGCCTTTAGGGGGATTCGAGGACCCGAGTGAAGATGCTCTGAGCTTGTGGATTTGTTCCGATGCTTTCCGTTGTGCGTTTGGTGTAGTGGGGACTACCGGTCGTCGTTCCCCTGCCATATGGTTGTGCACTTGCCACGACATGTCTGGAGTTCCTGGGATTTGCTTGCGCTGCGGCTTAGCCAAATTCGAAGTTCTTTTCTTGGCGTGCGTAATTATCCGTTGAGACACCGGATGATACTCCATCTGTCCTGCCTTTGCAATGCAGGCTCGTTCATGACGTGTCCGTGTTATCGCAAACAAGAGTTCCGTAGACGATGCTTAAGCGCTTTTCGTTGGCAGTATCATCCTGCGGTTGAACTGGGGGAATGTCTGCGTTTTGGCTGCCAAATTCTGAAGTCACTTCTTCAAAATGTGTTCACTAACTTTAAAAAAACGGAAATGTCTTGCGTACAACAGAATATGTACTATTCACGTACGACTAGACTGGCTAGGGACTCCATATGATCTGGCCCACATACTGACTCGTGCTAATATGAGTCTAACCGTACAAAACCATCGGACAAATTCTATCGTACGTATAGCACTGCTCTTAAAAAAACCATGCAGCTATTCATGTCAAAATCTTTTATTGTTTGTCTCTTGATGAATTGCCAGAATTTGATTGAGTTTATACCGACTTATTATTTTGTACTATCAATGTTTGTCCAATTGTTTCATCGCTCTTCGGCATTGCGTGGCCATATGGCTCCCTGCTCTAGGAGCGCAACAATTTCAAAAAAAAATAAAAAAAATACCCGCATTCATAGGTTTAAAGAAAAAAATACTCTCTAGGCTCACTAATGTAAGACATTCTAATCTTATTAGAGTTTATCTAGTCCATTTTAAAATATCTAAAAGACCTTACATTAGAGAACATAGGGAGTATTACATGCATACAAAAAGATGATTGTTATGACCGTGGAAAATTTTGTGGAAAAATACGTTGTAATTTGAGCTACACAAAAATGTGGATCTACATTAAAGGACATTCCTTTTTTTGATAAAGGGAGTATATTAATATCAGGAGTAAGAAAAAATGAAAGCAAAGTCGTCGCTGAAACAATCAGAGACTCGCAGCAGCAAGATCCCCACCAGTGGTAACCGTCATTACTACACACAACCACCGGAGGTTTTCACCCCGACAATTCTTCATGGTCTTCAGAAAACCGTCATTGCCACACACAACCACTGGAGGTTTTCACCCCGACAATTCTTCCTGGTCTTCATTTTTACCATTTTTATGTAGGGCGCCTATGAAGAGACACTTCTATAAAATTTATCACCCATGATAGACATCCATTTTGACTCCTATATCTTTTTTGGAAATATTTTGAAGAGAAAAACAAAGGTTTTAATTATTTATAAAACCAGGCTATATGTAGCCCGGGTTCTCATTCGATTTTTGCACTTCAACACTGCTATCCCGTGTTCTCAAATTTACTTACTAGTTCCATCCAGAAATAAATGACTTCGATCTAACCGGCAAACTCGAATCCACAAACAATGTCTTGCCCGGCTCCGGTGATGGAGGGCGAGGACGGCGGCACGCTTTCGGTTACCACTAGTGATTGTAGTCGTTAATAGGTGGTCCAAAGATCTCTTGTATTTTTTTTACGTTTAGGCCTCTTTATACTGTTGTTGATGACTTTTAGTACACCAGTGAAATTTAAAAAAAAAACAAGTAAACGACTAGAAAACCGTCATTACTACACACAACCACCGGAGGTTTTCACCCCGACAATTCTTCATGGTCTTCAGAAAACCGTCATTGCCACACACAACCACTGGAGGTTTTCACCCCGACAATTCTTCCTGGTCTTCATTTTTACCATTTTTATGTAGGGCGCCTATGAAGAGACACTTCTATAAAATTTATCACCCATGATAGACATCCATTTTGACTCCTATATCTTTTTTGGAAATATTTTGAAGAGAAAAACAAAGGTTTTAATTATTTATAAAACCAGGCTATATGTAGCCCGGGTTCTCATTCGATTTTTGCACTTCAACACTGCTATCCCGTGTTCTCAAATTTACTTACTAGTTCCATCCAGAAATAAATGACTTCGATTTGTCTAGATTCACATATATCTATAAACTTCTACATACATGCGAATATAGGCAAATATAAAGTCACTTATTTTTAGACAGAAGGAGTACTACCTTAATCTGAAAGCATTTCCCTGGCCTTTTCTAGCTTCTCTTTATTTGGACTTATAGTTCCAGAATCTATCTCCATTTTACAAATAATTACATCCTCACAAGAAAAGCAAGGAAAGAAGGACAAAAGTGGAGAAGAAAGAACTAATCGTATGCTCATTGCATAAGACAAGCTTTCAATCCTTTGAACCTACCACTTTTGACAGCATCTAGATAGCAACCGCGAGAAGATTCAACGACGGCCGGCAATGGGAAAACCTGCAGCTGCGATGAGATGTCATATCTCCTAAGCACGTGTTAGCATCGTCTTCACCAAGTCACCATTGGCGGCCATTACCGCCGCTAACCCCTGCTTGACCATTGAGCCACCCGTCGCGGTCCGTAATACCAGTCTCACAATGAGATCTCAAAGAGGTCGGACTCAGGATCGAGATCGCCGGCACTGCATCCACCGTTCTCCTTCCTGCTCTTGCTAGCACGCGAGTTGTCCGTCCAGCCGGAGTCCACGCGTCCCATGGTGAAGAGTTCGCCACTGTCGTCGTCGAAGTCGATCCCCACCGACCCGCTCCGGCCGACGCCCAGCGAGGCGCATCGCGCGAAGCACGGGTTGGCCGTGCGCCGCGCGTTGGCCGGCATGTAGCGGAACTTGTTCTGGCCGAGGTTGACCAGCGCCATGACGTCGAAGCTGGAGGCCCGGACCGGTACAGCGGGCTGGTGAAGGCGTCGGCGTTGCAACTCACCTGGACCTGAATCCCGTCGGAGGAGGGAGTCTACTATTGGCTCATCAGTGAGATCATACAATTTGTTAGAGGATGAGAGACAACCAAACACAGTATTCTAATTTGTTCCGACGATACCACCAGCTCCAGAGACCTAGTGCTTAACTGGCAGATCCGATGAATTATTTATCTTTATCTTTATCTTTTAATTTTCTCTCTAATTCTACGAAGTAAATGCTTCTTTGGTTAAGATCAGTTATGCTTATTTATGTAATACTAAGCTTTGCTTATTTGAGTAAGACTAAGTTAGGTCAAACTGTGTAATATTCAGTGAAGCCCAGATTTTTTTCCATACCCATAACAGTAGAATTGTAGCATAGAACAGACAAGCTAATCTGTTAGCACTAATCTCGATTAGTTGGTCGGCATGTCCGATTTGAACATCCAGAGTATTGGACGTGCAGTCCTAGTACAAGTAGTACTAGGTTTCGTGTGTCCTATATCAGCGTTTCGAGTTGTTCTAGTCTGAGTAGGATTAGAACTAGCTAGCTTAGTTTGAGTATGTCTAGTTTTAGATGTTTAGGTCCGTTTGTTTCGTGCATATATATGCACGCCCCTATAGCAAGAAAGATTGTACCGTCAGTTCGAGAAAATAAAGAGACAAAAAAGTACGGCACAATACGTGCCCTTGGCAACAGTTTTTTTCTGTGTTCGTGTATTCGTCTGATCTGATGTGATTGATCCGTGGGTAAATTCCAACAATTGGTATCAGAGCGAGGTCGAAGATTTGAAGCCACGCTTGCCCCAGGGAGGCGATGCTACTAGCGCCTCGGGGCGGACGACCGGGTGAAGCGGGTGATCGTTGTTCGGAGGAGCAACAAGGAGGAAGATAGAGGGCGAGGCGTCGTCGGCAAGGTGGTGGATGGGGATGATCATTGATGAGTGCGGTGGTGCCGGGGTGCGGTGCTGGAGAATCTTGTCAAGATCGTCGTTCGAGAGAGTATGAGTCAAGAAGTCAAGTGTGTGTAAGGTAGCACGTTCGGTCACGTCCAGTCGAAGTTGAGTCCGTGAGTCGTCTGTGTGTCCAAGTGCTCGTCTGTTTGAGGATACGTTACAGCTGAAGCGAATGAAGGTTGAGGGACTGTCCATTGTATGGACGAAGACGCAATTTGCGTGCCTCGATCAAGTCGTCTACGTGTCTCGACGAGAGGATCAAGTTCAAGTGTGAAGGAGGCGGTAAACCAGTGAAGGGAACCTGTCTCTACATGAGGCCAGAGTGGATGGTGTAGTCCACAAGGTGGTCGGCATATATTGCGCTAGGGTGGTGTGATCCACGGTTGCTAGCGTGGTTGGGTAGTCCAGATCATGCTTGATTTGTTCCATAAATTCGCCAAGTTCAAATTGGGGAGAGCCAATCAAACTTGTCGTGGTGCGAGACCTAGACAAGACGCAGATCTACAACGAGTCAAGATCAAAAGGAGAACAGAAGACAAAAGAGTCAGCAATCAAGATTATAGAGAGATTGTTAGCACTAATCTCGATTAGTAGGTCGGCATGTCCGATTTGGACATCCAGAGTATTGGACGTGCAGTCCTAGTACGAGTAGTACTAGGTTTCCTGTGTCCTATGTCAGTGTTTCGAGTTGTTCTAGTCTGAGTAGGATTAGAACTAGCTAGCTTAGTTTGAGTCTGTCTAGGTTTAGATGTTTAGGTCGGTTGGTTCCGTGCATATATATGCACGCCCATGTAGCAAGAAAGATTGTACCGTCAGTTCGAGAAAATAAAGAGAGAAAAAGTACGGCACGATACGTGCCCTTGGCAACAGTTTTTTTCCATGTGCGTGCATTCGTCTGATCTGATGTGATTGATCCATGGGCAAATTCTAACATAATGTGCATACTAGACATTTTGCTCAGGATAACAATCATTTCAAGTTAGTTGCAGTTTCAAGATTACTAACCAAGAAAGTAAGGTGTCATGATCATATAAAATGAATAACTCATACAAACATCTAGCAATACTGTCGATAATGTTATTGTTATGAATGATACATGGTGTACGCATTTGAACGCATCACTAGAATGTGCCACCTATTTATGATTGATGACATTGATCTAGCTTCTCTGCGCATATTTGCATTGAATCGCTCATGGATTTGTTCCCATATTTTTGGCAATGGCTGATGAACTTCACTCTTTTAGTAACATGCTTCGGAAACGAGCCCTAGTTGATGCAATGCAAAGTACATACCATGGTCTTCATCGTTATTTCATTTAGGTTCTCTCTGTTTCTGTTGGAGATATGCCCAAGAGGCAATAATAAAGTAGTTATTATTATATCTTTATGTTTATGATAAATGTTTACATCTCATGCTATAATTGTATTAACCGGAAACATTAATACTTGTGTGTTTTGTAAACATAAAAGAGTCCCTAGTAAGCCTCTTGTTAAACTAGCTTGTTGATTAATGGATGATCATGGTTTCCTGATCATGGGCATTGGATGTCGTTAATAACAAGATCATATCATTAGGAGAATGATGTGATGGACACACACCCATAGTAAGCATAGCATAAGATCAAGTCATTAAGTTCGTTTTGCTACAAGCTTTTCAAATGTATAGTAACCTAATCCTTCGACCATGAGGTTATGTTAATCACCATCACCGGATGGGTACTTTGATGACATCAAACGCTGCTTCGTAACTGGGTGGTTATAAAGGTGACATTGGGTATTCTGAAAGTATGTGCTGAAGCGCATGGACCAAGATTAGGATTTGTCCATCCATATGACGGATAGATATACTCTGGGCCCTCTTGGTGGAATGTCATCTAGTTAGCTTGCAAGCATGTGACTAGGTCACAAGGGATGACATATCATGGAACGAGTAAAGAGTACTTATCAGTAACGAGGTAGAACTAGGTATGGAGATACCGACGATCAAACCTCAGATAAGTAGAGTATCGCGTGACAAAGGGAATTGGTTTCGTATGTTAAATGGTTCTATCGATCACGAAGTCATCGTTGAGTATGTGGGAGCTGTTATGGATCTCCAGATCCCGCTAATGGTTATTGATCGGAGATGTGTCTCCATCATGTCTACATGTTCACGAACCGTAGGGTGACACACTTAAGGTTCGAAGTTGTTTTAAGTAGATATGGAATGTGCGTTGGAGACCGAATGTTGTTCGGAGTCTCGGATTGGATCCGGGACATCACGAGGAGATCCGGAATTATCCGGAGAATAAGATTCATATATTGGGGATCATTTTCTAAGTTAGGAAATGTTCCGAAGTATTTGTATGGGGATTCTAGAAGGTTTCGGAATGTTCCGGAAGGTTCTAGAAGATTTCTTGGAGTTTGCTTGAAAACCAAGAAAGGATCAAGGAATCCTTGTGGGGTAAGACAAGGATTCGTGAGGGAGTAGGACTCTTCCCCACCTCCTTGATCCGCCGGCCAAGGGAGAGGGGAGTCCTACAAGGACTCCACCTCCCCATGGCGCCTCCCTCCTTTAAATAGAGGGGTGGAGGTGCCACCCCCTGGCCCCTTCTATTCTCTAGATCTCAAGTTGCCTCTCTCCTCCTCCTTCCCTCTGCTCTGGCTTAGGCGAAGCCCTGCAGAATTCTCTACTCCACCACCACCACCACGCCGTTGTGCTGCTGAGATTCCGTGGAGAGATCTACTACCTCCGCTGCTCGCTGGAACAGGGAGAGGAAGGTTTGCTTCGACTCCGCATGTGTGACCGACTGCGGAAGCGCTGCTGGAACGCGACACCGGAAGGATCGTCTACTCGATCTTGAGATCAGCAAGTGATCGACTACATCAACCACGAGATCCGATCTCGAACAAGGCTTATCGAATCTACGAGGGTTAGTACAGATCTATCTCGTTGCACATGTCTAAGAGATTAGATCTTGGCTTTTATCTAGATTAGATCTGGGTTTTGTTCGTTCTTGCGGTAGAATTTTTTTGTTTTCCATGCTACGAACCCATCAGTGGTATCAGAGCCGTGTTTATGCGTAGATCTGTTGCACGAGTAGAACACAATGGTTTTGTGGGCGTTGATGCTCGTGCTGTCTTTTTGCTTTTGGTGTACTTTGCATCTTGCAGGATGGTGGGATGAAGCGACCCGGGCTAACCTTACATGTCATCGCACATGAGACTTGCTCCACAGTTGACGTGCAACTCGTATTGCACAAGTGGCTTTGCGGGTGTCTGTCTCTCCCATCATAGTATAGATCAAATCTACACTTTGCACTTGATAGCACTTGTATCAACGTTGTAGTTCAGTTTCGTAGGTAAGATCCGTTCTTATTCGAAAGCCCCAAACCACGTAAAACATGCAAAGAAAATTAGAGGCGTCTAACTTGTTTTTGCAGAGGTTTTGTGATGTGATATGGCCATTATGTGATTGTGATTATATTTGATGTATGCAATGATCCTTATTGTAATATGGCAACCGGCAAGAGCCTAATGGTTGTCTTTAAATTTTGTTTAAGACCTGCGTGTCTATTCATCATGTAATAGCTTTATTCCAAGTAGTTGTAATAGTTGCTGTTGGTGATGGACAACCATGAAGCGGCGCCACGGACCTTGACGCCACGCTGGTGATGATGGAGATCATGTCCATGCTTTGGAGATGGAGATCAAAGGCACAAAAAGAAAGGCCATATCATATCACATATTATGAATTGCATGTGATGTTAATCCTTTATGCATCTTGTATTGCTTAGATCGCGACTGTAGCATTATAAGATGATCCCTCTCACTAAATATCAAGTAATAAAGTGTTCGTCCTTAGTAGGCACCGTTGCTAAGACTCGTCGTTTCGAAGCATCTCGTGATGATCGGGTGTGATAGATTCTACGTGTGCATACGACGGGTGCAAGCCAGATTGCACATGCGGATACTAAGGTTAACCTTGACGAGTCTAGCATGTACAGACATGGTCTCGGAACACGGAATACCGAAAGGTAAAGCATGAGTCATATGGATGATATGAGGAACATGTTGATTGTTCGCCTTTAAAGCTACATCATCTCACGTGATGATCGGACTTGGTGTAGTGGATTTGGTTCGTGTAATCACTAAAACAACTGGAGGGATGTTGTTTTGAGTGGGAGTTTATTTGTAATTTGGATTAGTCGAACTCAATTTATCATAAACACAATCAAAGTGAATTTGCATAGTTTGTTGTAGTCATTGACATCCGTTCACCACCTTACGCTTAGTTATAGTTGAGATAGTGAAACTATAGAAATTCTGGATATTTGCTTTACGAACGGGTATAGTATTGTTTTGAGTGTCAATCTAAAAGTTTAAAAGTCTTGTTGCAAACTTTCAGCAAACTCAGTTTACTCTGTGAAGTTTAATAGACAATATTAAATCAAGAGTAACAATTCTAGTGTTAGTATCTAATGTATCATGTTTGCCTCCATGATTGTTGATACTCAAAAGATTATTTTTATCAAGTTTATCTAAGAGCTGAAAGCAATGTTTCAAAAACCATCATATGTGAAAGGTATTGCGATATCTAAAACAATGTATTGGTTACAACATGATAGAGTATATGTCCTCATATTTGATGAGAATTTGTGAAGGTTGGAGATGCTAGTCGTCCTAATCCTCCAAAAGGTTTTGGAAAAGAAACATTATACTCGCAATTCACCTTTATAAGCTATAGCAGCTTGATCATGAAAGTTGTCATGATAAGGATGAATAGAAGATGTAAGTAAAATATTTACTACACTAAAAGATTACTAAAGAATGAAACTTTGAAAGAATGCCAAACATTTGATGAAGGTGATCCACTTCAAAGTGCAAGTCCAAAGGTATTAGTATTTGACTATACACACTTTGTACTATGTGTCATGTGAATGACACCACTATTGATGTTGATAGATTCTTTTAAAAGAAAAGGAATTGTTGAAAGAGAATCTATAAAATATTTAGCAGAAAAGAAAAGATTGGAGATGTCCAACTTAGGTATATAGAAGATACATGTTATGGCTGTATTCCTTGCTTGTTAAACAATGTGGTTCTACGGTATTGGATACCGAATTGGTTGGTATGAAGTGTCATACAGGACAACACAATTCATGAACTACAATGGCCTAAGTAACTAGCAAGAGAATATGTGATGATGTTCATTGAAAACAAACAAAGGGTTGTTGTGTTGCTCGTTAACATCAAAGCTTGCCTTCAAGATTTGTTTCAATAATTGTTATTTTGATCAGGTATTATGACGACAAAAGGTTGTTCATATAATTACCGTATTCCATAATAGATGGATGATATACAAGTCTGGTTGGAGAAATAACGACCATAAAACTAATTCTCAAATGTCGCAAGACAAATGATTGAAAGATCACTTGCAAAGTGACATCGCCGTTTAAATTATATTGAAAGGGATACATGAAGAAACTCCATGTTGATGGATTTTTGGAGTCCTTGATTTTGATCAAATGACGCTTGTGATACTTTCCTGGAGATAATTAAAACTCCGTTCGTAGGCCAAAAGAGGAACGGACGACTAACTGATTGGAATTTGTACATATTGATGTATATAGTTCATTATGTGTAGTCGTGGGCGATGGATTTCAACTTCATATGCTTTCTCCAAAGATTTCAGTGAGTATATGTATATACTTACTCAATAAGGAAGAAGTATGAAACATTTGAAAATGTTCAAAGACTTTCAAGATGAAGTGGAAAATTATTGTAACAAGAAAATAAAAAAAAGTTTATGATTGGATCATAAAGAAAGATGTTTGAGTTACAAGTTTAGCAAAACACCTAAGATTTGAGGAATTGTTCCATGGATTTGCATTTCCCAAAAACACCATAAGAGTATGGAGTGTTCAAGATATGTAATGAAACCTTGTTTGACATGGTAAGATCAAAGGTGTCATTTATAAAACTGTCATTATATTTTAAAAGATTAAAGCTTTAGTGACTACCGCTTTTACACTGAAAAGAGCTCCATCGTGATCCGTTGAAATGACACCATATAAGTCATGGTTTGGGATAAAACCCAGGTTGTCCTTTCTTAAATTTTTGGTATGCTAGGCATAAGTAAAGTGTTTACAACCAAAGTCGGATGAGCATGTCTTTGTAGGTTATTTCGAATAACCATTGGGTATTCCTCCATAACACCGAAGACAAAATGTTTGTCGCTTAGAGTGTCGAGTTTCTTGAGAAGGAATTTTTGGTGAAAAGTCAAGTGGGAGGACAATAGAACTTTGACAAGGTTGTTGAACCTTGGCTAATATGTGCTGAGTTGCGCAGCATCGGTAAGTGTCCCGGAGGCAGCAACAATGCTCATGGCTCACGTGCCTCAAAGGTTGTGGTCACGGAGATCTAAGTTCCTATTGAACCAAGTAAGTCGGGTAAGTAATCAAATGCCAAGATTTGAGAGTTAAATCATTGTTGTTTGACAATGATGAACCGACTACATGCAAATAATCAATGATGGGCCCTGACTTCGTTAAATGGCTTGAAGCCATAAAATCCGTGATAATTCCATACACGAGAAATCAAGCTTTGAATTTGAAAGACCCTCTGGAAAGGTGCAAGACCTTACAGTCGTATATGGATCTATAAAGAAATAGACATGGATGTTTCACATCTATGAAATAGTCGACATGTCGGAAAGAGTTTACGACAATGTTCAAGGAATTGACTATGATAAGATTTGATCTTTCATAGCGATATTTAGTCTGGACGGATTAATGTAGCAACCACTACATATATTTTGGTATATGGTAGTTGAACAAACAAAACAAGTTCTTCTAATAGAATGGTTACCTAGGACGTGTACATGACACGATCCAAAGGTTTTTGTTAATTCAAAGGATGCTAAAAGAGTATGCAAAACTTCAATGGTTGAAGTGAGCATCGCGGAGTTGGAATCTTCACCGTGATGAAACCGTTAAAAGGTTTAATTTCATCAGAGATGATGAAGATGTTTGCATTTTGCAAGAAATTAAGTGGGAGCGCTAAGGCATATTTCTAATACATTATGTGAAAGACATATTGTTGATTAGAAATGATGTATCTTTTATTGACACAGGTTAAGAATTTCATTTCGATGAAAGACTTAGGCATAACCCAAGAATTAGGCATCAATGTCTATATGGATAGATTGAGGCGCTAATATGGTTTTGCCAAATGTACATAGATAAGATGTTGAATGAGTTCAATATGAAAACAACAAGAAAGGTTCTTGACGCACGGAAAGGACTGAATCAAGATTCAAGTGTGTTGACGCGAGATTCAAGTGTTTTGACACTTGGTCAAATCACAAGAATAT
The DNA here is from genome assembly GCA_916181665.1 of Avena sativa. Lineage (NCBI taxonomy): Eukaryota > Viridiplantae > Streptophyta > Magnoliopsida > Poales > Poaceae > Avena > Avena sativa. Next base: position 603,969,761 of record OV702291.1, on the reverse strand, counting down.
TTTGATCAATCATTCTTTGAGATGTACACATCCAGATATGTCCCATGCTCTAAATGTTATGAGCATATACCAGAATGACTCATAAGATGATCATTGGACAATAGTAGGGATATTCCTATGATCTTTGGAAGAACTAAGAATATATTATTTATATAGTGGTGACAAATAGTTCATTGTAAATTGTTGCATTGATACTAGTTTTGTCACAAATTAAGTTTATCTCAATTTAAACTATGGGTGGCACAATGTAATGGAAAGGAAGTTCCATAACGGATTTGGTTGAGTACCAAAGTTAAAACATTGTGACAGATACTACAACAAAAGGCTAAGTATATGACTACTATTGTAGCAGCAAATGAGGGCATTTGCATCAAATAGTTTGTTATCAAACTAGGTGTGGTTCATAGCGGGATAATACTATGAAGATACATTGTATGACAATTGTATCAACATGATTTAATCCCAGGGAACTAAAGGTCTCACCAAAGGAACAAATTTATACAATGCCATCTCATTGGAGAATGAGTAATGCGTAGATACGCAAGGAAATGCAAATACACACGGACCTGGAAGTGTCAGATCCGAAGATTATGTTTACCACTAGCAATAGTGTCTATACAACACCAGAAAGCCATAGGTGTTGAATGCACAAATTTTTAACTAGATTATTGAGTCTAGTGCAAGTGGGAGACTGTTGGAGATATGCCCAAGAGGCAATAATAAAGTAGTTATTATTATATCTTTATGTTTATGATAAATGTTTACATCCCATGCTATAATTGTATTAACCGGAAACATTAATACTTGTGTGTTTTGTAAACATAAAAGAGTCCCTAGTAAGCCTCTTGTTAAACTAGCTTGTTGATTAATGGATGATCATGGTTTCCTGATCATGGGCATTGGATGTCGTTAATAACAAGATCATATCATTAGGAGAATGATGTGATGGACACACACCCATAGTAAGCATAGCATAAGATCAAGTCATTAAGTTCGTTTTGCTACAAGCTTTTCAAATGTATAGTAACCTAATCCTTTGACCATGAGGTTATGTTAATCACCATCACCGGATGGGTACTTTGATGACATCAAACGCTGCTTCGTAACTGGGTGGTTATAAAGGTGACATTGGGTATTCTGAAAGTATGTGCTAAAGCGCATGGACCAAGATTAGGATTTGTCCATCCATATGACGGATAGATATACTCTGGGCCCTCTCGGTGGAATGTCATCTAGTTAGCTTGCAAGCATGTGACTAGGTCACAAGGGATGACATATCATGGAACGAGTAAAGAGTACTTATCAGTAACGAGGTAGAACTAGGTATGGAGATACCGACGATCAAACCTCAGATAAGTAGAGTATCGCGTGACAAAGGGAATTGGTTTCGTATGTTAAATGGTTCTATCGATCACGAAGTCATCGTTGAGTATGTGGGAGCTGTTATGGATCTCCAGATCCCGCTAATGGTTATTGATCGGAGATGTGTCTCCATCATGTCTACATGTTCACGAACCGTAGGGTGACACACTTAAGGTTCGAAGTTGTTTTAAGTAGATATGGAATGTGCGTTGGAGACCGAATGTTGTTCGGAGTCTCGAATTGGATCCGGGACATCACGAGGAGATCCGGAATTGTCCGGAGAATAAGATTCATATATTGGGGATCATTTTCTAAGTTAGGAAATGTTCCGAAGTATTTGTATGGGGATTCTAGAAGGTTTCGGAATGTTCCGGAAGATTCTAGAAGATTTCTTGGAGTTTGCTTGAAAACCAAGAAAGGATCAAGGAATCCTTGTGGGGTAAGACAAGGATTCGTGAGGGAGTAGGACTCTTCCCCACCTCCTTGATCCGCCGGCCAAGGGAGAGGGGAGTCCTACAAGGACTCCACCTCCCCATGGCGCCTCCCTCCTTTAAATAGAGGGGTGGAGGCGCCACCCCCTGGCCCCTTCTATTCTCTAGATCTCAAGTTGCCTCTCTCCTCCTCCTTCCCTCTGCTCTGACTTAGGCGAAGCCCTGTAGAATTCTCTACTCCACCACCACCACCATGCCGTCGTGCTGCTGGGATTCCGTGGAGAGATCTACTACCTCCGCTGCTCGCTGGAACGGGGAGAGGAAGGTCTGCTTCGACTCCGCACGTGTGACCGACTGCGAAAGCGCTGCCGGAACGCGGCGCCGGAAGGATCGTCTACTCGATCTTGAGATCGGCAAGTGATCGACTACATCAATCACGAGATCCGATCTCGAACAAGGCTTATCGAATCTACGAGGGTTAGTACAGATCTATCTCGTTGCACATGTCTAATAGATTAGATCTTGGCTTTTATCTAGATTAGATCTGAGTTTTGTTCGTTCTTGCGGTAGAATTTTTTTGTTTTGCATGCTATGAACCCATCAGTTTTTTCATCACAGAGCTACTAATTTTAAATGAAAATCTAGTAAGCAACATATTTGTACATGTTCTTCTACCACAATCACAAGAAGAAAACTAGATGGAATTTCACCTAGTTGGCGTTGTGCCGAACAGAGTGTATGTGGTCTTGGGGTTCGGAGAGAAAGACGTCGTGGCTGGTGCGGTGCGACCACGACGACGGCGAGCTCGGATTCTGGAGGAGGATAACAGGACCGAGCATGGTCGATATGGTGACAGATCTAACCTGGGAATGAATTCTCGTCTCTGCGTCATGCCGTGGGTGCGGTCTTGATCAAGGCGAGCTCCGATTCAGGATGGAGAGGAGGGCGAGGCTAAGCAGGTTCGTCCACGTCCCAGCTCCGCGTGCAATTGCAAATTCGCAGGGAGACACGTGGATGGGACGCGTGACATTTTTAGATTATCGTCCAGCCATACGACCTCATACGGGCTCCAGGTGACGCCTGGGACGGCAAGACCTTTGTCCTTTTCCGTCTTCGCTTTACGAGAGACTGACGGCAACCGATTGTCACTTCTCCGGTTCTTCTCTGTACTACACTTTCTGTGCTGGATACATTCGGCAGCTAGCTAGCGTCGCGACGGCGCGCACATCTTATCTCGTGGCTATAGGCTTCTGATCTCGCAACGAAGGTGACAAATGGCACAGGCACAGCTTGTGGGGGATTGTTCCGATGCTTTCCATTGTGCGTTTGGTGTAGTGGGGGGACTACCGGTCGTCGTTCCTCTGCCATACGGTTCTGCCTTTGGCCACGACATCTCTAGAGTTTGCGGGATTGCTTGCTTGCGCTGCGGCTTAGCAGAATTCCAAATTCTTTTCTTGGCGTGCGTAATTATCCGCTGAGACACCGGATCCATCTGTCTTGCCTTTTTAATGCAAGCTCGCGCTTGACGTGTCCGTGTCATCGCAAACAAGAATTCCGTGGACGATGCTTAAGCGCGTTTCGTTGGCAGTATCATGACCTCCTCGAAATAGGTTTTTCCGGCTATATTAATATAGCCACTCGGCCGAACATGGTACAAGGTGATGGGAGACCTGTACAAAGCAGATCAATATACATAAGAAAAAACATGAAAGGCTAACACTTGCCACCAAGGACACCGAGCCGAGACCAGGGAGAACTGGGGCTCCTCGGCGACGCCCCCAAGTAGGTAACGACACACCACGTCGCCGCCGTGACTGAAGGTCAAGGGTTTTCACTCGGAGCCCTAGCGGGAAAGGTAGCAGCAACAACGTCCCCAATAGGGTAACGGTACCCGCAGGCATCGCCGCCGTTGGTGCCGCAACACTGAGCTTTCGCCGAAAAAACCTTCGCGCCGCTCCCCAACCACTCGCTCCCGCTGTCCTCGAGAGAGATCTCTGAGACACGATCTAGGAGCTGTCGGAGCCGAAACACTGTCAACCCCAAAGTCCCCCAACGTCCGCTCCTCGCCATCCACATGACCGAAGATAGGAACCATCACCACCGCCACAACGCTCGCCTAAGAGACACCCGCGCAGTCCACCTTTCGGGTCCGCTGCCCCGGCTTCTACGAACTCGAACCAGCGGCTCCGACCAAAGCCACAATGCACAACCGACGAGAAGGCTGGTGTAGGACAAGACTCAGACTTGCAGCCATCAAACCACACGTCAGGCTAGGGGAGGGGATCGGCCCTCAGTCACCTTGCGGTGAGAGCCGTCCGAACGCGCAGGGGTGCCAACAGAACTGAGATCATGTCCAGATCAGGCCTAGCTAGGCCCAGACATGGCCCGGATCAGGTCCAAATCGGCGCCATCGGCTCCCCCACCACGCTACAGACGCCAGCCCTCCGCGTCGTTGGCGAGCTGCACCTCGGGTCAAGCCACCCACCGCTGCCACTACACAGATCGCGCTGCCATGCCCCGCCGTCGCGCCGCCGTTGTCGCGCCTCCCGAGATCGGCTCCGTCTGTGGCCAACGGCAGCGCCAGGGGATGCCCCGTACCAGCGTCGCCCGAGGACCGCGCACCTCACATGTCGCCGCCGGTCGAGCCCGCCGTCACCGTCGAGGAGCATCGCCACCCGCAGATCCCTCCCGCGAAGGAGCTCCGACGCCGAGTAGAGGAGGTCCTGCCGCCGCCGGCACCGCGCGGACTTTGCCGGGCGGCGCTCGTCGACGGCGGCAGGGGAGGGGAGGATGAGGTGGGAGGAGGGGGCGGCGGGTAGCTAGGGTTGCGTCTCGGTCACCCGCGCGGGGGGCGACGCGAGACGCGAGACGGGTGCCCAACAAGCTAGTACTCCCAGTCGCAGTATCATGACCTGGGGAATGCTTTCGTTTTGGCTACAAATTCCGGAGTCACTTCTTTAAAATGTGTTCACTAACTTGAAAAAACTCTGGTAGCTATTCATGGAAAAACCTTTTTTTGTTTGTCTCTTGATGAATAGCCAGAATTTGATTGAGTTTATATGGAATTATTATTTTGTACTATCAATGTTTGTCCAATTGTTTCATCGCACTTCAGCATTGTGTGGGCATATGGCTCCCTGCTCTAGGAGCCCAAAAATTTCAAAAAAAATAAAATCAATACCCACATTCATAGGTTTCAAAAAAAACTCCCCCATTCACTAATGTAAGACATTATAATCTTTTTTTAAAACACATGTATGTATACGTATTTAGTGTAGGTTCACTTATTTTAGAGTTTATCTAGTCCATTTTAAAATATCTAAAAGGCCTTACATTAGTGAATGGAGGGAGTATAATTTTTCTTACATGCGTACATAGAGATGATTGTTATGACCATGGAAAGTTTTGTGAAAAAATACGTTGTACTTTGAGCTACACAGAAATGTGGATCTGCATTAAAGAACATTCTCTTTTTGATAAAGGGAGTATATTAATATCAAGAATAAGAAAAAAATGAAAGCAAAGTCCCCATTGAAACAATCAGACTCGTAGCAGCAAGATCCCCAATAGTGGCGATGCCACCAAACTCTAAACATGTTCTAACTAGCAAACTCGGATCCTGAGTTTTCTTCCTAGAGAAAGTTCAATTTTCTAACAATGTCTTGTCCGGCTCCGGTGATGGAGGACGAGGACGACGGCAAGCCTTCGGCTCGTACTAGTGATTGTAGTCGTCGCTGGATGGTCCAACGATCTCTTTGTATATTTTATACTTTTAGGTCTTTTATACTGTTGTTGGTGACTTTTAATAGATCGGTAAAATTTCTTAAAAAAAAAGTAAACGGCTAGAAAGTCGTTATTGCCAGACACAACAACACCCTGAGAATTCTTCTTGGTCTCACCATGAGAATTCTTCTTGGTCTTCATTGAATTCTTCTTGGTCTTCATTTTTACCATTTTTATGTAGGGCGCCAATGAAGAGACAGTTCTATAAAAATTTATTATGCATGATAGACATCCATTTTGACTCCAATATATTTTTGGAAATATTTTGAAGAGAAAGGTTTTAATTATTTATAAAACCAGGCTATATGTAGCCCGGGTTCTCATTCGATTTTTTGCACTTCAACATGTTATACTTACTCCTTCCATCCAGAAATAAATGACTTTGATTTGTCTAGATTCACATGTATTTATAAATTAAAACTTCATTAGATAAATATGAATCTAGGCAAATATAAATCACTTATTTTCGGCCCAGAGGGAGTACTACCTTACGTCTCAAAGCATTTCTCTGGCATTTTCCATCTTCTCTTTATTTGGAATTATAGTTACAGAATCTATCTCCATTCTACAAATAATTACATCCTCACAAGAAAAGTAAGGAAAGAAGGAACGAATCGTAAGCTCATTGCATGAGACAAGCTTTCAATCCTTTGAACCTACCACTTTTGACAGCATCTAGATAGCAACGGCGAGAAGATTCAACGACGGCCGGCCATGGGAAAACCTGCAGCTGCGATGAGATGTCCTATCTCCTAAGCACGTGTTAGCATCGGCCTCACCAAGTCACCATTGGCCATTACCGCCGCTAACCCCTGCTTGACCATTGAGCGACCTGTCACGGTCCGCGTACCAGTCTCACAATGAGATCTCGAAGAGGTCGGACTCGGGATCGAGGTCGCCGGCGCTGTATCCGCCGTTCTCCTTCCTGCTCTTGCTAGCCCGCGAGTTGTCCGTCCAGCCGGAGTCCACGCGTCCCATGGAGAAGAGTTCGCCGCTGTCGTCGTCGTCGAAGTCGAGCCCCAGCGACCCGCTCCGGCCGTCGCCCAGCGAGGCGGATCGCGCGAAGCACGGGTTGGCCGTGCGCCGCGCGTTTCCCGGCGCGTAGCGGAACTTGTTCTGGCCGAGGTTGACCAGCGCCATGACGTCGAAGCTGGAGGCCAGGACCGGGTACAGCGGGCTGGCGAAGGCGTCGGCATTGCAGCTCACCTTGTGGACCAGCTGGCCGTCCACCGTGAAGTACACCTTCCGCGCCGCCGGCTCGAAGCCGCAGCCGACCACCTTGTCCACTCCCGCCCACGATGACTCCTCCGAATCGTACACCAGCTTCATCTCTGAATGAATAGTCAACGGAACTGCTTTTAGTTCACGGAACAAATCGTGTTGACAGACGCATGGATTGATTCTAGGAACGGATCGCGCTTAGTATTACCGTCGAGGTAGACGGCGCCGTTGGAGTGGAAGCCGATGGACGACGCGTACGTTCCGGCCAACGACGGCCGTGGCGGTGTGGCGGAGCCGGTGGCAAGGCCTAGCGACATGACCTGGTACCTCTGTTTGTCCCCTTGGTCATCTTTCGCGGCTCTTGTTTCCTGCTGTATCGGGCTGCTGGTGTCGGCCGGTGCAAAATCGATGAGCTTGACGCGGTCGCTCTCGGCTGAGCCGTCCTTTACACGCCTGCTCGTCCGTGACAGGGACCACTCCGGACGCCGCGTGTTCAGATAGATGATGGTGATCTCGAAGTAGGCGTCCTGCGGGAACGGCGTGCCGGCCATCGGCGGCCCTGGCAGCGGCACGCTCATCCTGGCGATGGACAGCGAGTTGATATTTTTCAGATCCTGGTCACCGCGGAGGGGGCTCGTGACGCTTCCGGGGAGCCACTTCTTGCCGGACGCGGCGGCGGCGGCGGGGGCGCCAGACGCGGTCGCCGGGTTGAGCCGCACGGCCTGCATCCGCTCGGACGATCCCACGGGGACGTCCCACGCGGCGTCCGCCAACTCGCCGCTGGTCCCGGCGTCGCAGACCGGGCAGAGGCCCCAGAGCGGCGACGAGGCCGGCGACCTCGCCCGCGGCGGCGCCACGGAGAACACGAACTGCGCCCACCCGTTCTCCGCCGCCTCGATCACCAGCCGCGGATGGTCGGCCCACTGGAACGGCCCCTGCTGCTGCTGCGCGCCCGCCCGGTGCTTGGCGTCGACGACGCGGGCGTGGTGGTGATGGTGCAGCTGCTGGAACCGGACGCCCACGCGGCCGCTGCTGGCGTTGTACTTGGCGTTGAGCTTCTGCAGCCCGGGACTCGCCGCCGCACCCGCGCCAGAGGCACCGATGGGTAGCTCCGGCGGCGCGTTACGAGGCAAGCGCCGCCGCCGGTACACGTAGAAGGCGGCCGCGACCATCGCCGCGACGGGGAGGGCCACGCCGAGGAGGAGCGTGAGCCATAGCGCCATATATACGTTGCCCTACTGATAGGGGAATCGGGGCCGTGCCTGGGGGGTGGACATGGAAATGGCGATGCTCTGTGGGTTTCGGGGCGCGGGTCCGGTCGATCCTGTTTTGTGCGTGTGTGTCGCGGAACGTTTGCTAGGCCGGCGGGGGAGGAAATCTGAGTGCCTGACTAGCTCAACGTAACGGAACGAGCAAACAAGCCAACAGTTGAACCTGAAGCTGGGGGACTTTTAAATTGGGGCGCGACAGCGGCGTGTGCATTAATTTGGTGATCAATGGACGGGTTGTTTTCCAGTGTCTGACCGGATCGACGCGGGGCACGGAGAGCATATCTGCAACGGGAAAATAGGCACGTCGCGCCACACGAGTTTTTTTTTTTAATTTCGGTGTGTGCCGTATATGTTAGGTTGTTGATGTGATATGTGAATGCTTTTACATGCGTTACATGCCCTCTGAACTGTTCAGTGCGAAGTACTTTCGACCAATAAATGGTACGGTAGCAAGCAACATCGATTTTCCTTAAAAGAAAATTTTATATAGTTTCAGCTATACTCTAGTTATGGTTTGTAAACCGACATCTCAATACTCACTGTGCGACCGACAACGGGAAAAAAAAAAGCTTAACAGAATGGCAAGTGTTAGTATAATCTCCCCACGTCCGTCCCAACGGACGGACGACTTGGTCCAGCGTCCTGATCGGGGGCGCCCAACGTTATCATCGTTGGTGGGCCCCTGTTGCGCAACGCTATATAGAAGAGGTGGGGGCCGGGGGCACGACTCTCGAGGTTCGTCGCCGTCTCACCCTATCAACATATCCAAGTCCAAAAGCCACCGATCTGGCTAGCGCTGTAGCGGCGGGATTAACCCACCTCACTGCCGCCACCTCTCTGTCGAGCTCCATGACGAGCTCGTCGTTAACCTCGAAGGCAGACGGTATGTACATCTCACTCACACTCTCTAGATCGACGCCTAGCGATCCTAAAGGTCTAACAATGGTATCAGAGCAGCTAGACTAGTTGATCTAGTAGAGAAAGCAGTAGATCCTTGGAAGAAAAGTTAAAAAGCTAGGGTTTACAGAAGCGCCGCCGCAAGGCCGCGCCGTTCCTCTCGATCCCAACGCATCGGCAAGCCGAGGTCGGGAAGAAGAACATAACCCCTCTGGGGTGAAGAAAATCAAACCCAAAGCCAAAGATCCCTTCTTCCTCGGATCAAATCGATCTAGAATCAAAATAATAGCATCTCCCGCATAGTCTAAAACCCCAAATCCCGCAGAGAAAAGCCCCATACCCTCCCCGAATAAGAAACAAGAAAGGAAAAGTCTGAATCAAAAGGAAAGAAAAGAGGCGGAGGCGGCCTCCACGGTCGGCCTCCACTCACAGCACCACCCGAAAGGAAAAAGGATAATCAAGGGGCACCGCGGCCAGACCGTTCGACGGCGGCGCGCTCACCGCAAGGGGAACACGCGACCGACGAAGGGACCAGCAACGACGCCGCCTCCCTCTGTTTGCTCTGGCCCGCCATCGCTCGTCGGCGTTTTATTTTTTTCTGGCGGCGCAGTGGCGCGTGCGGTAGTGAGACAGAGAGGAGAGGAAGAGGGGAGGGCCCAACGCGCCTCGCGCGGCCGGCGGAGCCACTCCTCGCCGTCGCTCGTGCTAGCGGGACGGGGGAGGAGCGCCGCCAGAGAGCGAGCTGCAGGGGGAGGGGGAGAAAATGGCTGTTAGGGTTAGGGGTGGCCGGGTCGGGGTGGTTTTGACCCAGCGAGGGCTGCGCGCAGCCGTCCGATGCGACGAGGGCAAATCAACGGCCACGATCGAGCGTGGCAGTCGGCGTCGGGCCGCGATGTGGTCACGCGGTGCGGGTCGGGCCGTGGGGGCCGTGGGCCGAGCGACAGACACGCTGTGCGGAGCACAGTAGAGGCTGCACAGGGGCGGTGGGCCGTTATCCACCGCGCGCGCGTGAGCAGTGCCAGTTTTCTGTCTTTATTCTTTTTCAGAGGCTGTTTTTTTATGTAATTTTTGCAAAGTTTTTTTTTCTATAGCAAAATTATCCAACGAAATTTTGTGTAGAAAATTAATAAAGTAACAGTAAAGCCTCTGTAAATTATAAAGTTGATGAATTTTATTCATACTTTTCCGCTACAAATAGTTAAAAGTAATTGCTCAAATGCAATAAAGTGATGATTTTATTTGATGACCAACGTTGTTAGTAAGATTTTCACTATGGATAATAAGTTTCATCGCTATTAGTTCTATTTCTGCCCAACTCGATGATGTAGAATTAATATTGAGAAGTTTCATATTTTTAATTTGACCAACGTTGAATTAACTCGTTTCGATGATATTTTATTTTCAGGCAATCCCATGAGTTTCATCTCGGCTATTGAGCCCCTCAATGGAGGGAACTACGGCTCATGGCGAGAGAAGGTTGAGATGGGGCTTGCTTTGCTTGACCTCGACTTGGCACTGATTGAGACCTGTCCCAAAGAACCTGAGGACCCCGTGAGGGGCGAGAAAGAAAGTGAAGATGACTTCAATAAAAGGGTCTACGACCATGGACCAATAAGAATGAAGTACGACCTTGATCGTGCAAAGTGGGACTCGTCCAACAAAAAGTGCTTGATGGTCATTAAGAGCTCCATTATGGAAACAATAAGGGAAGCAATCCTAGAATGTAGCACTGCTAGTGAGTACCTGAAGAAGGTAGAGAGTCAGTTTACTGGGTATTCAAAGGCCTATGCGAGCTCTCTCATTAAGAAACTTGTTACTACAAGGTACACTGGTGGTGGAGTAAGGGACCACATATTGCGAATGAGCAACATGTCTTCCAAGCTTAAGCCCATGGGCATGGAGCTCCCAGTCGAGTTCATCATCCACCTGATTTTTGCCTCACTACCAAACCAATTTGAGACTTTTGCACACTACAACGCACAGTCAGAAAAGTGGGGCATTGAGAATATGATGGCCATGTGCGTACAAGAAGAAGAGAGGCTTAAGGGGCAATCTGGTGATTCTGCGAACTACCTGAGCCCAACCAAGAAGAGGAACTTTCAGGGTTCTAGGCCACAAGGGAGGCCACAAGGGAAACCTCAGGGGCCTCCCCCTCCTTCTAAGCCTCATGGAAAAGATGATGATCACCGACAGCAGGAGGTGGACAAGGACACCTGCAGGTGGTGCAAGGAAAAGGGCCACTACATGAGTGACTGTGTGAGTTTCCTAAAGCATCTGTGCAAGAAAGGTGAGGATTTAATTACTTTTGTTGATGAATCACTATTTTTAAGTTATGCAAAATCTACTTGGTGGATTGACTCAGGTGCAACTGTCCACGTTGCAAATTCATTACAGGGATTCCGTATGAGAAGGACCCTGCAAAGAGGAGAAAGAAGAATTAAGGTGGCAAATGGCGTCCAAGATGAAGTCGAAGCTATTGGAGACCTCCCATTAGAATTATCAAATGGCTTTGTACTTTTACTAGTAGATGTACTTTATGTACCCTCTTTGCATCGAAACTTAATAAGTGTATCGCGCTTAGATGATGATGGTTTTGCTTGCCATTTTGGTGATGGACAATGTAAAATCAAGCGTAATAATGAGATTATTGGTCTTGCCTTCAGACAAGACAAGCTTTATTTGTTATCACTTTGTGAGAATGTGTATGCACTAAGCGCTGAGAATGAGAGTGCCTCCTCATCCCTGAACGGAAAGAATAAAAGGAAAAGAATTGATGATGTCTCTTCAAAATTATGGCACTGTCGTTTAGGCCATATTTCAAGGGGGAGAATAGAACGCTTAGTAAAAGAATCAATTCTACCGCTTTTAGAATTTTCTAATTTAGAGCAATGCATCGATTGCATTAAAGGAAAGTTCGTAAAGAACATTAAAAAGGGCGCCAAAAGAAGCACATGAGTCTTAGAAATAATTCATACGGACATATGCGATCCGTTTCCTGTGACATCTGTGGATGGATATGATTCTTTCATAACATTCACGGATGATTATTCGCGTTATGGTTACATTTATCCAATTAGAGAGCGTTCTGAAGCATTGGATAAATTTAAGATATTTAAGGCTGAAGTTGAAAATCAGCATAGTTTAAAGATTAAAGTAGTAAGATCCGGTCGTGGAGGCGAATACTATGGTCGGCACACCCTATATGGCCAGGTTCCTGGACCCTTTGCAAGGTTTCTATAGGAACATGGTATAGTAGCCCAGTATTCAACGCCGGGCGAGCCTCAGCAGAATGGAGTAGCTGAAAGACGTAACCGTACCTTGATGGATATGGTAAGAAGCATGTTAAGTTACTCCACCTTACCGGTTGTCTTGTGGATGGAGGCGTTAAAAACCGCCATTCACATACTTAATCGAGTTCCTAGTAAGTCGGTGTCTAAAACACCATATGAGTTATGGACTAGTCGCGAACCTTCACTCAATTATTTGCGAGTGTGGGGCTGTCTAGCTGAGGTTAAGCTCTTCAACCCAAACCTTGGAAAGTTAGATCCTGAAACAGTAAGTTGCCATTTCATTGGCTATCCAGACAAGTCAAAAGGTTATCATTTCTATTGTCCAGACAGATTTACTAAGTTTGTGGAAACGAGACACGCTGTGTTTCTGGAGGATCAGATGATCAGGGGGAGCACGGTATCGCGAGAAATCAACCTTGAGGAGAAGCGGGTGCATGCACCCACTCCGATGATTCAGGAACCGTTTTTCTCGATACCTGTTGCTGCACCGATATAGGAATATGTCGATGTGCCACCTGTTGTTAGTTCTCCTGTGGCAACAATGAATGAAAATGAAGACCCTGTTGTCACACAAGAGGGAGAGCTGGAACAGCCCCATACAGAGAATGTGCCAGAAGGCGAGACCCTCAGAAGGTCTCAAAGAACTAGAAAGCCAGCTATTCCCAACGATTTTGAAGTCTATGTTAGTGAAGAAGTTCAAATGGAGGGTGATCCCACCACATTTGAAGAAGCAATCAAAGGTGCTCACTCATCGAAGTGGCTTGAAGCCATGGAAGATGAAATGAGATCCATGAGTAGTAACAAAGTCTGGGATTTAGAAGAAATTCCTAAAGGAGCCAAAACAGTAGGCTATAAATGGGTCTACAAAACAAAATGTGACTCTAGAGGGAATATTGAAAGATATAAAACACGACTTGTTGCTAAAGGTTTCACCCAAAGAGAGGGAATAGATTATAATGAGACATTTTCTCCAGTCTCAAGTAAGGATTCTTTTAGAATCATAATGGCTTTAGTGGCACACTATGATTTAGAATTGCATCAGATGGATGTAAAGACGGCTTTTCTAAATGGAGACCTAGAAGAAAAAGTTTACATGGCACAACCCAAGGATTTTTTTGTGGAAGGAAAAGAACGTATGGGATGTCGTTTGAAGAAATCCATTTATGGATTAAAACAGGCCTCCAGGCAATGGTACTTAAAGTTCCATGAAACGATAAGAAAGTTTGGGTTCGATGAGAATGCAGAGGACAATTGCGTATATGCAAAATTCAAGAATGGGAAATTCATTTTCCTTATCCTGTATGTGGATGACATTCTACTTGCCAGTAGTGATGTTGGTCTACTATTGGAGACAAAGAAATTCTTGTCCTCGAATTTTGATATGAAAGATCTCGGTGAGGCTTCATTCGTTCTAGGAATTGAAATTCTCCGAGATAGAGAAACAGGGGTTTTAGGATTATCGCAAAAGGCATACTTAGAAAAGGTTCTGAAGAAGTATGGTATGCATGCGAGTAATGCTACGCCTTCTCCCATAGTCAAGGGCGATAGATTTGGGAATTTCCAGTGTCTCAGGAACCAATATGAGATCGATCAAATGAAAGCGGTTCCATATGCTTCTGCTGTCGGAAGTTTGATGTATGCTCAAGTATATACACGCCCTGACTTAGCTTTTGTTACCGGGGTACTTGGCAGATTTCAAAGCAATCCAAGAATAGATCACTGGAAAATGGTGAAGAATGCATTGCGTTATACAAAAGGCACAAAAGGCCTCATGTTGACGTACAGAAGATCTGATTCCTTTGAAATAGAAGGGTATTCAGATGCAGATTATGCGGAAGATATAGATGAAAGAAAGTCCACGTCAGGATATATATTTACTCTCGCAAGGGGAGCTATATCGTGGAAAAGGTCCAAGCAAACCATCACGGCATCATCCACGATGGTGGCTGAGTATGTAGCATGTTATGAGGCCACGGGGCAAGCAAACTGGTTAAAAAAGTTTATACCCGGGTTGAGAGTGGTAGACAACATTCAAAGACCACTCAGAATGTACTGCGACAATGAGCCAGCAGTATTCTATGCTCACAACAATAAGTCAAGTGTTGCTGCCAAACACATTAATATTAAGTTTTATGTTGTGAAAGAAAAAATCCAGGATCATACCATAAGTTTAGAGCATATAAGTACAAAGGAAATGCTCGCGGATCTGCTCACAAAAGGCTTACCACCCAGTGTGTTCAGAGAACACTTAGCCGGCATGGGTTTACGGGAAAACCTATGATACCTGGATATTAAGGGCCTAGAACTAGAACCTATTTCAAAATAAAAAGGCGTATAGTGATTGTTGAATCTATGGTGCGTAACTGACCATTATGACGAGACATGCCCTATATGTTGATCTATGGTGGAATGGGTGCCAAAGTATAAGTTTGAAGTAATGAGTTAAATGAAAGATGAGATCAAGGGGAGGGGAATGTTAGTATGATCTCCCCACGTCCGTCCCAACGGACGAACGACTTGGTCCAGCGCCCTGATCGGGGGCGCCCAACGTTATCATCGTTGGTGGGCCCCTGTCGCGCATCACTATATAGAAGAGGTGGGGGCCGGGGGCACGACTCTCGAGGTTCGTCGCCGTCTCACCCCAACGACATATCCAAGCCCAAAAGCCACCAATCTGGCTAGCACTGTAGCGGCGGGATTAACCCACCTCACTGCCGCCACCTCTCTGTCGAGCTCCATGACGAGCTCGTCGTCAACCTCGAAGGCAGACAGTATGTACATCTCACTCACACTCTCTAGATCGACGCCTAGCGATCCTAAAGGTCTAACAACAAGGTGTCAATTTTGGATGAAATTAACTGGAGTACTAGTTGATTTTGGCTTTTCTTACCGACTCTTTGGCAAATCCATGTAATCTCAGTTATTGTTAATACGATAGTGTATATGCAGTCCTTATAGTAGTCTCTCTACTTGTAAAGTGCATATTATCATTGCAGAAAAGTGCATAATTGGATATTTAATAATGCTGCAAAAGGAGTCTAAAATTCTTCGTATGGTTTATGGTCCAACTAGGTTATGGATTCCTAGTCGTCTGAGCGTACCAGAGGGCCGAACTATTGGTTCATCCACTTTGCGCGATAACTCTAAGCGTGTATTATGTCTCTGGCTCAACTTTACGCGAAAAATGGAACTGTGTTTCTATGAATAGGGCAATTTGAGATATGCCATCAGCCGACGTGATTTCGTTACGTCCACATTCCTGGTTTTGTTAGACGCCAGCCATCGTTTCCCTGTCTAACTTGCTGTCAGGTTGACTCGGTTTCCTACATGTGGGTCCCATCACACGGAGCCTTGTTTTTGGCAATTGTAATGACGAGCTGGCCATGCCACCTGATCTGTCGACCGTTGTGCATCCTTGGTTCGAGGATCCGAGCCGTATTATTCTGTAATTTCCCATATTTCGTCGCTCCACCGCCCCACACCTCTCCATTGTTCTCGTCCCTTCTCCCACTGCACGGTTCCGTCGTGCACCGCCCCTGAACCTCCACCGCCCTCCCTCTGGCCTTTGTTCGTCGCCTCGCCGCCGCCCCCACCTAATCTTTCTCCTTCCCGTCGTGTCCTGTCCTGGCATGTTCAGGAAGCTAGAAGCAAAAGGCTGAGCCGACCGTTGGTCACACGACCACGACGGTGGACGTGTAGCGGATCCGGCACAGAGATGGATCCTGCACGGCAGGAGATCACGGAGATGGACCCTGCGAGGCTGGAGAGCACGGGCGAGGGCGACTTAGGGCAAGAGGGTGCGGGGAACAAAGCTCTGCAGCTCTGGAGCCCAGTGAATGTGACTTTCGTCCTCTCTGAAGGGTAAGAACTGTAATTCAGTCTCTTCCCTTTTCGATTAACGACCCTAGTCCAGTGACAATAGTGAGGATGTGTGTTCATAACCCATAGGAAGGTTATGGCATTCAGATTCATACCGAAGATTCGGCACGGGAGTCGGACTAAAACCTTACCTAGCGGTAGAATTACAGTTAGTGCTGGTATTAATTATGCACTAACAGTAGACACAGCAGACCTAACTCTATGTGACTTGTACACGGAATTTGGCAAGTTCCAGATTAGCCAGAACAAGAAATTTGTATCCAAGTACTACGACACAAATTCTCGGAATTTTTATGACATTAGAATCGACGAGACCCTAGCAATGATGTGGGGTAAACATATGGGGACTAGGACTATGCTAGTGTTTGTCCATATTGTTAATAAAGAGACTGGATAAGAGTCCATCGTTAGTGATTTCAGACCACCTGCAACACAAACAACTCAACCTATCATAACAGAGCAGCCTTTCCTCGTGATACCTAGCGCAACCGCCTTGCTTCACCTTGAGCATGATGCCTTGTCTAGCGAGCACGAAGACATAGAAATGGAGGGCAACGAGGATGATTTTGTGTTCGAAGATGACGATGACGAGAAAGCTTATCCATATGTTGCTACTGATCTTGATCAAATGGAAAGTAGAAAATATTTGGTTGATCTGGACTTTGAGCCTCACTATGGGACTGATAATGAAGAGGATGGTGAAAATGCTGAAATGGGATGCCGACATGATGATGAATATGAGGACAGGCCAGTGATACACTTTGATAGGGACAACCCTACAATTTACGAGGGAACTGTCTCTGAAACTATGGAGGAATGCCGATACGCTGTTGCCACCTTTACAATAAAAGTTGGGTTTGATTATGTCACTAAAAAGAGTGACGAGAAAATATTTAGGGTGCTTTGTAGGGTAACTGTGTAAGTGGAGACTGCATGCATCCCTAATAAGGGTGGACACCCATATCAGGTTGCAACGGCCAACTTTGATTCGTTTTTTCAATTTTAAAATGTTGATATGTATTCATATATATGTGTGTGCATGTATTTTTTGATTTATTAAATTTTTGTTGAATGGAGATCAAGGTAAACATAAAGAAACACAACTTCTCTAATACTTCTTTAAGTGATAAAATAAGACCCTGGTTCAACAAAGTGGATTGCTGCTACCGTACTTGATTGGGTGAGGCGGAATCAATCCATTGGACCTATTGAACTCAGCTCGAAGCTTAGTGACAAGTTTAACATTCTGATTCCTTACTATAGAGTTTTTGATGGGAAGGAGATGGCTTTGGACTTTATTCAAAGAAAGTGGAATGATAGTTTCCACATGTTGTACAACTTCAAAGGAGGGGTATAAAGGGCATCACCTGGGAGTGTTATTGACATTGACTACGAGGTAGTGAGAGGAACAAAAAAGAGCTTAAGAGGGGTCAAGTATATGATGATAGACAAGAAATGCTTCAATAGATGTTTTGTCTGCCTAAAGGCATGCTGGACAGGATTTCTAGAGGGGTGCTTACCACAACTTGTGTTGTAGACGCTCATAATTGACTGTTTTCAGTCGCTTATGCTGTTATTGAGGGTGAATCTGAGGAAAGCTAGGCATGGTTCATGGAGAGAATACATGTAGTAATTGGTCACGCTGAAGGCTTGGTAGTACACACTGATGAATGCAAGGGGCTATAGAAAGCTATTGTTGTTGTATTTCCAGGGGTTAAGCATGGAAAATGCATGCGACACCTTGATACTAACGTCACGAAGAAGTTCAAAGAGAAGATATTTGAAGACAACTTGTGGCAGCTAGCATACACGTACGCCCAAGCAGGCATGCCACTTACATGTAGAACATGTATATAGTGCCCAAGATGAAAGAATTCCTTGAAGAACATCACAACAAATTATGGGCTATAAGCAAGTTTGGCGAGTTAAGCAAAGTGGATTATGTTTACAAAAATTCTAAGATTATGAGCATTAAATCCCTTGCAATTGTTATTTTGCTAGATACAATACGAGAATGCAAAATGGTAGATTTTAGGCAGAGAATCTATGCAAGAAAATTTGTAGGCTATAAAATAGTGCAAAATGTGGTTTTGTTACTAAATGCAAGAACAAGGGCGATGATGACAATAAAGATGAGGATGCTCAGAAGTTCCTATACATTAGCTGATGTTTATGTAACAGACAAGCATTGAACTAAAAGAGGTACCCTATAAACATAGCGAATATGACTTGTTCTTGCAGGAAGTGGCATATTACTAGTCTCCCATGTCACCATGCACTGTACTTCAAATTAAAGATGAGAGGTGAAGGGGCTTCAATAGAAATTTTTGTTCATAGCTATTTTATTGTGTAAAAGTCCGTTGCAACTTATGTAGAAAATGTAGTACCAATGGTGGATGAAAATGATTGGAAGATTGTCGATCCATGGTTCAAACTTGAACCACTGGTTCTTATGAGACCTCCTGGTAGGCCTAGAAAGCTAAGGATCAAAGCATCCACTAAAAAGGGCTTAAGGTTAGGAGCGAGGAAAAATAAATGCGTACGATGTGGAGGGTTTGGCCATATTAAGAGGTGATTGATAATCCCCAAGTGCAAGGAATCACCGTAGTAAAATTCGATAAGTATTTGAGTGTCAAACCCATGAAAAGCTAAAGGTGAAATATCTATTCTATAAACCCTAAAACCCACTTATATGGCCTTTTGTGCAAAGCAATGAACTAGAGTGTGTAAAGTACCTTTAATTATATCTAGAAAACTATAAAGTGTTGAAAGTAAAATTAGTGCAAGTAAAGTAAAAACAAGTAAAGTAAAGTGCAAGTAAAGTAAAAATCAAGTAAAGTAAAGTGCAAGTAAAAATAAAAAGCAAGTAACTCAAGGGAGCAAGTGTTTAAAAAATTATTATCTCATTTGGGTGTCACAATTAGTGAAGCTCGTAATTTATACAAGTTAGATGCATAAGTACTAAATATAATAAAGTATAAATCGATAGATGAATTAATTAAGGCCATATGTATACCAATGAACATGCATAACCACCACATATATCTTGCATGAATAAATAAATAAAGTCTACAGTTTCTTCTAGAGAGAAACCATAAATATGTGTAGCCATTTACATGTGCAATTATACCCCTTATGATTGATCCTAAGGCCACTTTAGTGAGCAAGCAAAGGAGTTATTAAGACATAAAGTCCAACCACCACTGTAAGTTTTAAGGCCAATTTATCCTTCTATCATATTAACCATGAATTAATATAGCATACATATAAGGCTCGAGATCAAGTTTCTGTCACTCACCATCTCTCCTCCTAGCTACATGTAATGGTGACAACCTTATGCATCCTCCAACATATTTGTGCACTCTTACATCAGTACATAAGACCGATCGACTCTGACCCTAGGCCAGGTTGGGCGGCGCCCAAGGGCCCATGACGGGGGCGAGGGGCAAGATATAGTATAGGCTATATATTACCCTGCTCATCCGGCTAGGATGATTTATTTTCTAATGGGCCGAAAAAGCTGCCAAACATTGAAACAAAGACCAGGTAGGCTGATCGATCAGCGAGGGATTGTTCTGGTCGGTCACCGATGTATAGCGAGCTAGCGACCGGGCTGATAGGCAATCGCGGTTGTTCCTCTTCGCCAATCGCAATTAGGATTACGAGGCTGCTCCTCTTTGCGTCTGGGTGTCCGATGTCTCTGTTCATCACTGATCGCTCCGGCCTTCGGCCACTACAGCCCTGCTCCAGCCTCCGGTCGTGGGTTGCACCGTCCCTAAAGTCCTAACCTCTAAGTTCTCCTTTCCTTTATCAAGTCTATGATCATGGCACTATCTGTGATGCAATACTTTAATTAGAGATTGGGTTTTACTTTTATCTTTACAGATTTGTAAATTCCATTACCATTAATCTATTGTAGGTTACAATGTCACCGAGACAATTGTCTGGTGCTGCGAAGAAGTAAAAAAGAAAGCGAGAGAATCAGTTGATTGCATTGCAGAGAGGTGCTTTAAATAAATATTTTTCAACAACCACTAGTGTTAATCCTAACAATAATAATCAAAGCCAAGAATGTTGATCCTAACAAAACATCAAAGTAAAAGGAATAAGCATTTTTATGAAATCTATGATGAAGATGAAGAGCTAAAACTGTCAGCTATTGAATCATTCAGAGTTACTTACTTTCTTGTCATTATTGACACTGCAATTGCTTCATTGACTAGTCGATTTGATTAGTTGATTGCATTTGCAAAGGTTTTTGGTTTCTTATGTAACTCAAACAATCTGAAGTCCATAGATGAGAGTAAGCTACGAAAATCTTGCACTACTTTTGCAGAAACTTTTACTCATAAGAAGAAGTGTCATGTCGATCTTGATGATTTTTCTCTGAGTTAGAAGTGTTGCAAGTAACTTTTCTAGATAAATTGATGTCACCCCTAAGCTTCTTCAATTTGTTAGAGCCGTTGATTGCTATCAAAATGTCTCGGTTGCATATTGGATCCTCTTGACTAGTGTTGTATTGAAAAGGATGTCTTAGACAATATTGATCTTGATATTGACCTTGATGATTTTGCATCAAGAAATGCAAGAAGAAGCTTTTTCCGAAGCACTAAAGAATGATGGTCGATGGACTCATTAGAATTTGGGTTCTTATTTGAGGTAATCAAACTAGGAGGAGATACTTGTTAGATTTTGCTACCATTTATATTATTTCTATTCGTAATGTGACATTGCTTTTGTTCTTGATAATTATTTATAAACATCTCAGACTATGAACGTATGGTTAGATATTAAATTTATACTTTTTGCAACTAAAAATAAGCATATGAATGCCTATATATCTAGTTATGTGCATATATATATATTGGTCGTAGGGGCCCATTTGTCGACTTCGCCCAAGGGCCCTGGAAAATATAGAGTCGGCCCTGCATAAGACCGTCATATAAGATAACAAACTTGTATGCAACCATCAACGAAGTATTTCACAATTGCCATAAACACATCACTACTCAAACTTAGACATAGACACAATGAATCATGAACAATAGATTGCATCATACATCATGTTCGCCAATAGATTACAAGAGGGAGATGGAGAATGTTGTTGTAGATGTTGATGCAGATCACAGTGAAGGGGTGGAGGCAACCAGAGGCGATTCCGACAGAGTTTCCCCCTCCAATCTCCTTCAGTGGTGGACTTCTGGCTCTGTTTTTGGTGTTTTCGATCTTCGTCTCTATCTATTCTGAAATCGTGTCGGGGCCCTTTTTACATAAGTTTTTAGGGCAAAACAAGTCAGTTCATGAAAGATTTAGGCCGATCGTAGTTTCGACGCTCCAGATGGACCTGGTGGCACGATCCCACTACTAGGTCGCGCCACCTGGGATATCTTGGGCCTCATGACGTCCCTCATGAGGTCCAAGTGTTCCAGGTCTTCGTCTTGACAAAAAATCTGCATAAAAAATCCTAGCCCCTTTTGATTTTGCGAAGGTCCCTAAAAGTCAAAAATACACAAAATAGGATTTTCATGTCCTGTAGAGTTAGAACCAAAAGAGAGGGAATTGTTTAGAAAATTCCAAAAATCATTAAGAATATTGGTAATAACTACCAATATGATACAAATATGTTGGAATATGTGACAATAAACTTCAAAGTTTAGGTATGCATTTTACATGCATCAGTTATGAAAAAACCCAGCTCCGCATGATTTTAAAGATGGTAACCTTGTCTCTGTTCACATTAGGGAGGTAAAGGATGAAGCAGCTGAGACAGAAGTTGAATCTTCTCGTTCATAGAAATGGAGCGATGTTGAGGTTGAGGACGTCGTGGAAATGCATCAAGTTGATGAAGAACGCGTGTAGCGCAACAATATGGTGATGTACATGAATTGCAGGACGAAGTTGATGAGAAAGTTGTTGAAGAACAAGAGGTGAGTGCTGCACGAGTTGCTGGAAGGAGGGAACAATAAGCCAAAATGAAAGAGGAATTGGAAGGGGTAGATATATGACAGAGTCGAGCTTGATGAAGTTGCAGAAATGCAACAAGTTGTGGGACTTCAATAGTCTGATGATGTGCAAGAAGAAGGTGATGAGCAGAAATTTGATGGAGAATGAGGGGTGTCGTAAGAAAATGTATCACAGAAGTTGCTGGAGGAGGAGAAGAATATGAAGAAACAAAAGAGGAAGCATAAGGGAAAGAAAAAGGAAGGAGGTGAACTGGAATATGAAGATGTTGATGGGAATATTAAGGATGTTCTCGAAGATCTTTCTGCTAACTATAGAGAAAACAATAAATCCTTTCTTATTTCATCTTTGTATGATTCTCTCGATGAAAGGCAAGTTTCAAAACATGTGTAGTTTGTAATTTCGACCATATTTATTTCAATCAACTACCGCTGTTGTTTATGGAGTCCGATCTTGATGAGTATGAAGAGGAGCATCAAGAAGTGGACAGAATAATCTCACTATAAGAGTTTTTAGTGAGTCTGAACTATTGATTTGAACTTTATTTGAATCTATTGTATGCAATGTGTAATTGATATATGAGGACGACATTTTTGTTTTTTCATAATTTTTAGGATGTTTTAAATTTCTTGCGAGCAACGTATAAAATGCACACAAAGTTGAAGGGGTTCGTAGCAGAAACATAATTTCTTCATGGCTAGCTCAACACCCAATGTCAGGATCTATCTATGAGTAATATTGTAATGGAGAAGGTTTCGGTAACATACCTGATACCTATGAGATTCGACACATTTTAATGGCTTTTATTGATGGTTTTCTCCCAGATTTGATCATTTTCTAGCTTTACCTAACACTAATACTTCGGTAGCGAAGAAAACTTGGGTTTTAGTGTGTGCATCAGGTTCTGAATTCCAACAGAAGGTTTTAACTAGAGAAACACAATATTCTGGAGAAAATAAGCAAGTCTCGCTTTGGAAGCACTTGAGAGGAGCATACCGAAGCTTTAACGAGCAACTATACATCGAGAATATTTTTTTGGCTGCATAGTTCCCGCCGTATAGTTGCCTCCGCCTTTGTCTTGTCAAAAGGGACAACTTCCATGAATAGACCAAGGATGAAAACATAACGCAGCAGCCGCCACACCATCCAGAAGGGAGAAAGAAGAGAATCAGAGAAGAAGGGGAAGACGTTCTTCATATTTCTCCACAATCTTCAACCTCCTAGCCAATACACCCTAGTTGTACTTGAGAGAGAGAGGGATCTCCACCTTGCAAGACTAGGGTTTGAGATTGTTTCTTCCCATCTTGAATTGTGTTCGATATTTTTCTATTCTTATTATGGATCTTCACGGTAATACAAAGACGAATTCCCTTTATTTGATTATATTGATAATCCGTTCTTCTCTCATGTGTGAGTAATTCCTCTGGGCGTGAGAGATGTAGGGGATTGGTGAGATGTGATGTGCCTTCATATATTTTCCATTAGTTTGTGATTGATTCTAATTACTATATTATGTGTGCTTGACTATCTGTGGGATGCCTAATGCTTGTTGTCAAATTAAGGGCCCAGACAACATGATGCTTTGTTCTACATAGATAAGATCTTGTTCGCTAGTGGACCGGCGACCCCCGGGTGACACGAGGATATCAGTGGAAAACTAGTAGACTCGAGGATAACGAGGAACCACTATGCTTATTGAATTAGTCTGATCCAAGGATCTTAATCGCTAAGCAACCTGAAGGGTCTTAATCGTCTAGTGTCTAACCATGGATTTGGTAACAGGCTAGTAGGATTATTGAAGTTGGGATGAAATCTACCAAGTGGAGTTCCGGCTAATTATGGGTTGCTTGCCTATACATATATTTATAAGATTATAATTGTTACATTTATCATTCATTCACCTGGCACAATCACTATCACCATGAACTGAATCTCCCCGCGCCTTGTTTTTCCATCTACAGGAAACAACAAACAACCAAGTCGTTCTTTACTTTTATGTTTTATATTTCTGAAGTTTACATTTTAGTTCTATTTAAAGACATCTCATTTAATCAAAATCCATTCCTATTTCAACACTTGTAGTCAATTCACTCGAAGACCTGTGACAACTTTGGGTGTGACAGATACTTCACCAATAAACACTTACCTTTAGGCTCCCTGTGGGATCGATATTTATACTTCGAAACTAGCTACAAACGATTTGTGCACTTGCAGACATCAAGCTATTTTCTGGCGCTGTTGTCGGGGAGCTAAGCGCTAAGTGTTTGTATTTTGACATTTTAGGTGTTGCTACTACAAAATGTTCTCCCTAGGAGACAAAGGGTCTACACGCTCTGGTAGGACCTATCTACCAGATTATATTGAGCGTGTGCCTGCTCAAAGGCGCTAAGAGATCATTGAAAAACTTTTAAGATCAAATAAAGTTGAAGTTGAAAACCGAGTGATATTTTGGAAATTATGTCTATTTACAGGACAACTTCTATGAAACCTGATAAAACTCTCAGGGAATATAGTGCTCTAGGTTCTGAATTTCTTAAACAACCAATAGAATTCCCTAATCCTAGAGTTAGAGAATATCGATTTGATGGTGGAATTATTAAAATTTTGCAGGAAAAAGCTTTTAGTGGAAGGGAATATGAAGACCCAGGAAGACACATTAGAGAGTTCGACGATGTGATAACATCGCTTTGACCAAAAGGTTTGCCAAGAGACTTTTCTCATCTAAAATTATTTTGTTGGTCTCTTAAAGATAAATCTCTAGACTGGTTATATTCTCTCCCTCGCTAATACATTAAATGTTGGGAAAACTGCATTGTTAAATTAATAAATAGATTTTATCCTTTTAAAAAGGTAACTAAACTAAGAAAGAATATAGGCAACCTTAGTTAGAAAATGGGAGAAAACTACCCACAATCCTAGGAAAGATTCTCTAGAATGATCAATAGTATTCCTAATCATGGCTATTCTGAATCAACTATTTGCCATTTATTTTACCATGGTCTTAATACTCAATCTAGAGAATTGCTTAACCTCTCAGCAGGAGGATCTATAAATACTCTAACTATTAAGGAATGTTTGGAATTGATGTCTACTAGGGCTTGATACGTCATAAATGTATCTATAATTTTTGATGCTCCATGCTTGTTTCATATCAACTTTCTTATGTTTTGTTCACACTTTGAGGTATTTTTATATATATTTTGGAACTGAACTATTAACAAGATGCAATAGTGCCAGTTGCCTGTTTTCTGCTATTTTTGGTTTCAGAAAATCTAGTAAGGAAATATTCTCAAAATTGGACCGGACAAAAGCCAAAGTCAATATTTTACCAGAAGGAACACGGAGTCTGAAGGGCAGCCAAAGAGGGGCGCCGAGGTGGCCACACCCTACGGTGGCACGGCCCCCCTAGGCATGCCGCCACCTGGTGTGGGGCCCTCGGGCCGCCATCGACCTTGCCCTTTCGCCTATAAAAGTGTCCCGATGCAAAAACCCTAAGGACCAGATCAGAAATATACGAAAGAGTCTGTAGTTGCTGCCATCTCCATCCCTAGATCAGGGGGATCCGAAGCTCTTCCCGGCACCCTGCCGAAGGGGAGAGATCATCCTGGAGGCCTTCTTCATCACCATGCCTGCCTCCGGTGTAATGCGTGAGTAGTTCACCCTTGGACTCTAGGTCCATGTAGTAGCTAGATGGTTGGTTCTCCTCCTTTGTGCTATCATGTTTAGATCTTGTGAGCTCCGTTCATGATCAAGATCATCTATTTGTAATCCTATATGTTGTGTTTGCGGGGATCCGATGGATATTGAGATACTATGTCATATTGATTATTGATTCTATCATGTCTATGTTATTTGTGACCTTGCATGCTCTCTATTGTTAGAAACTATCTTGGCCAAGTAGATGCTTGCAACTCCAAGAGGGAGTATTTATGCTTGATAGTAGGTTCATGCCTCTAGTAATCTGGGGAAGTGACAGAAATCTCTAAGGTTGTAGATGTGCTCTTGCTACTAGGGAGAAAACGGCAATCCTTTGTCCATGGGGCAATTGTATTGTTTACTTTACACACTTTGCCTAATGCAATTATCCGTTGCTTGCAACTTAATACTGAAAGGGGTTCAGACGATAACCGAAAGGTGGATTATTAGTCATAGATGTAGTTGGATTATGGTCTATGTATTATGTTGTAATGCCCAGTCAAATCTCATAGGAGTCAAGATGTCGAGTATATGCATTGTTATGCTTTCTCAATCTATCAATTACCCCGCTGTAATTTGTTCACCCAACATGCTATTTATCTTAAGGAGAAACACCTCTAGTGAACTATGGACCCCAGTCTATTCCTTTACCATTGATATGCCATCTACTATTTACCGTTTACTGTTTTACTTTCTGCAAGGAATTACTATCTTCCACACTATATGTTTAATCCTTTGTTTTCAGCAAGACCAGTGAGATTGAAAACCTCACTATAAGTTGGGGCAAAGTTCTGTGGTTGTGTTGTGCAGGATTCCAAGTTGTTAGCAACACCTTGGAGTTGTTTCCTTGCTCCTACTGGTTCGATAACCTTGGTTTCATAACTGAGGGGAAACTTGCTACTATGCTCATCATACCTTCCTCTTGGGATTCCCAACGAGCTCTACATTTTGAGCCATCAAGCACTTTTTCTGGGGCTGTTGCCGAGGAGTTAAGGACAACTTCAATCTCTTCCTCCTCATCAGTCACTTTTTAGGGAGAAAGAATATTCTTGCAAGGGAAGTCCCTCACAACCAATCTCTTTACTTTGTTTTTGTTTTGCTTAGTTTATTTTGCTTTGTTTGCTTGTTTCTTTTTATCAAAAAACACACAAAAATAGTTGTACTGGTTTGCTTTCTTTTATCAAAAACACAAAAAAATTTAGTTCCTATTTCAGTTTCTATTTCTGTTGGCTTGCTTTAATCTTACAAAAATGAATACTCCTGAAAACACTAAGTTGTGTGACTTCACCAACACAAACAACAATGATTTCATGTGCACACCTATTGCTCCACTTGTTCCTGAAGCTGCTTTCTTTGAAATTAAACCTGCTTTGCTCAATCTTGTTATGAAAGAACAATTGTCTGGTTATGGTATTGATGATGCTGCTGCTCACCTTAATAACTTTGTTGAACTTTGTGAGATGCAAAAACAGAGGGATATAGATGGAGATATTATTAAGCTTAAATTGTTTCCTTTCTCTTTGAGAGGAAAAGCTAAAGAATGGTTGCTATCCCTGCCTAGAAATAGTATTGATTCCTGGATTAAATGCAAAGATGCTTTCATTGGAAAATACTATCGTCCTGCTAAGATTATATCTATGAGAAGTGAAATAATGAAATTTAATTTTTTTAATAATGAACATGTTGCTCAAGCTTGGGAAAGAATGAAATCTTTGGTAAAGAATTGCCCCACTCATGGACTGACTGCTTGGATGATTATCCAAACTTTTTATGCATGACTGAATTATTCTTTAAGAAATCTGATGGATTCTACTGCTGGAGGCACCTTTATGACCATTACTTTGGGGGTTGTTGGTTTGCAGCCCGAAAGTTTCTAGGCGAGTGCATTGCGGTACCCAAGTTCCCTGTAATTGCCGCATTTCGTAAAGTTGGGCTGCCGACTATCGAGAGGGCCAATTTCGAGGAAACTCATCTCATCCCTGCCAAATTCAAACATTCTGTTAAACTACCCCGTGAAGTAGACGGTCAGGACCCACATGTCGGTCATCTGTCCGTGACGCGAGCGCCAACACGACAACCTCTTAGGCAAATCGAGGAACTAAGTGGATTGGATGCGTTGACCAATTTCACAAATCCATTCCCTCCTTTCCCCTAGCACCAACAGTGTCGAAATCCACCCTCTAGGCAGAACGATCCCTTCGGACAATTGACTTCTGACGCCAAGTTGCTGCGCCGATTCGCTGACCCCGAGCTCCAATGGTGCATGCCGTAGCCACCGTTGCGAGGCTCTAGCCCGCCTCCGCCACCGACGAGTTTGAGCAGCTCGGAGGATGGCTGATCCTACTACCAAGGAAGAAGCAGTTCTGGCTACATGCGGGTGATCTATCCTTCTCTTTGCTATTCGCACTAACTATAACTACTAGCTAGCTACTGAACCTAAAATTGTTTGTTAGCCCAACGCTGACAAACATATTTTGTCCATAGTTTTTTGTCAAGTGGGATCTCCGCAGACCACCCTTACCTAGTTACGGTATCCCTCTTCAGGTATGACTCTAAATCATCAAGGGTGAAGGGCAAGTGGTATGGACACCATTGTATCAGGATGGAAGAAGCACATGTGCAGATCTGCACTATCTCTGGTATGGTTGCTGCTCCGCGTAATCATGATGAAATATGGCCGAAGCAGACTGCAAAGTTCAGCTTCATGGATGAACATGGCATCATGGTTCCTCTAACATGTGACAGTCAGCTAATTGGGTTGATGAAAAGGTATGCTTCGGCTTGCATGTTTGAGCTGAATTGTGATATACTAGATGTGGAAGCTGCTACAACTGGGAGTCACTCTTCTATTCTTGGACAGGGTGGTCGCTCGAACCCAATTAGCTCCTGGTAAGCAAAATCTCTTGGGGTTCGCATGTTTGTGCTGAATTGTAATTTTTGTTTTATTTACTCTGTAGATATTGGGCAGTTATGCAACACTCATGTTTCTTTGATAGGAAGCACCGCAAGGTTAGAAACATGACTGCCGGGTTAGTCATTTTGCCGCCCGGGGAAAATAAAAATGAGTGGAAAGATGATGATGGACACGATTCTGGTGCTTAATGTCCTGGTGATGCAGAGTACATGAAGCTAAGAAAATTGGCACCGAGGAAGAGGAAGAAGGCAGGAAATGAAGAAGCCAGTGGACGTGAAGTCTTGGCACCCAGGCTAGGGAAGAAGGCTGCTGGCAATGACGATGCATAGTAATGTGTTAACTTGAACCTATATATGTAATTCAGTTAAATCCTGGAGCTCTATGTGTGGAAGTTTGCGGGGCAAAACAATCTACCCACGTTCTTGGAGTAAAATGTACTGCGACTTAGGGTTTGGAAACGCCCGAGTCAGTAGTTGAATCCGAAATTGTGATTGTGCCACTACTATCTGAAAACACGTAGCACCGGTTCCACGATTGCTGAGGGGCAGGAGGTCTCCAAATTCAATGGAATGTAAGTGACACAGAAATAAATTATTTAAGCTGCTACACTCCACGAAGCATCAACTTATTTCAACTGCTGCACGTGCTTCCACTTTATAAATTGTGATTGTGCCATTTGCATGCGGCATAATCCACGTAGATTATGTTTAAAAAAACCACCAATGTTAGAGTACCACCATCATCAGACAAAAGAAAGTGATGCAGGGTTAAGACAGATTAACGGGCGACCAATTTTTTCTCCCAGAACTCCGGACCACTAGTTCATACCGCTAGTATGTACAAGTACTACTATTACAACTTAAAAAAGTACAGATCTCAAGCTAAATAGAACTAATTATCACACATCTCCTTGATCTTCCTAATCTTAGCCCGACGCGCATCTTCCTGCGAGAGCAAGGATCAAATCGTCTGCTCCTTCCTTTTAGCATCTTCCTTGCACAACTTCAATTGTTTCTCTGCATTTATCCTCATGCACTTATCAATACTCGTAGTTGTGAACTGCAGCACTTTGTCCTGGTGAAGATCATTCCTTGCTTGAGTCAATTCTTGATCTGCTTTAGCCTTCAGGGCCAATGCCACGTCTGATCCCTCTCCTTCTCGACTTTGCTAACCTTGTCTTGCACCCTCCTGAGATCTCGGTTAAGCTTGGTTGTGTCAACTGGGTCCCATAGATTCATCTCAACACTGTCAAGAAGTGAGCTGACTATGAATTCCTTCAACTTGACAATCATATCCCATAGTTTGTCCAGTGTTTTCTGCATCAATTTGGGCCACTCTAGATCTACCCATTTGACAACACCGCAACTTCTGCCTTGCATCATTGCACGATGTCCTTGACACCGTAAAAACCTCCTGCCTGTGTTTTGTCCTTCGAACGCTACAAATTTAGCGGGCACATATCCATGTTTACATAGCGGAGGACTGTCTTCATCCGCTAAACCGTGATAGTCGGAGTCGTACAGCGTCTGGTTGGCCTAACACATCATACGCGCATGAGTAAACATAGTAGATCTAGCTCAAAATAGATAATTGGCCACAGATGATAGAGATAGAGATGAGACTACTCACATCGAAATCACCGTCCACGTCGTCACGACGCGTTTCCTCACCGTCTCGCCTTGAACCCATGGCGAGAGGGGGGACTGGGGTGGCTGCAGGAGAGATAGCTGGAGGCGCTGTCGGCTTGCGACTATGGTAGGATGGGAGAGAACTGGGGAAAGTGGCTTCGAGGGGAAGGAAGAGAAGTACGGGGAGGAAGAGAAGTAAAGGGGACGTGACACTGGCATATGGCCCACAGAACTCATGAGTCGTGACACTCGTAGAAGGGGAGCACCCGGTGTTGCCAATTTGCCCAGAGAAAGCGGGGAGTAAGCGTGGCCAATCATGTCGCAGAACAGCCTACTCACTGTCGCTCTTACGAAGACCATCCCAATCGTCCAAGGGCCCTGATCGAACGGTATGTAACAATCGTCATGCAGAACAACTGTGTTAGGGCGTGCCTTCTAGAATACTTGGTCTAACAGCCACCATTGGGGGCTAAGGTTAGGGCTCTCCTAAGGTTAGGATCCATATGTGGTTTATGAGAAGAACACACATGCAATGAACACTGGTGGATCCATATGAGGTCTATGAAAAGAACACACATGCAATGAACACTGGTGGATCCATATGTGGTATGTGAAAAGAACACACATGCAATGAACTCTGGTGGATCCATATGTGGTTTGTGAAAATAACAGACTTGCAATGACTCTAGCTATGGTTACTGAAAAGAACACACATTTCAATGACACTGGTGGATCCATATGTGGTTTGTGACAAGAACTCACATGCAATGACTCTAGCTGTTTCCATATGTAGTTCATGAAAAGAACGCACATCTAGTGACACTGGTGGATCCATTTGTGGTCTATGAAAAGAACATACATGCTCATGTGGATTATGAAAAGAACAGACATTCACTGACTCTAGGTTTGGTTCATGAAAAGAACACACATGCAATGACTCTAGTGGATCCATGTGTGCTTCATGAAAAGAACACACATGCAATGTATCTTGTGGATCCATATGTGGTTTGTGAGAAGAACAGACATGCAAAGACTCTAGTGGATCCATATGAGGATTGTGAAAAGAACACACATTCAATGACACTGGTGGATACATATGTGGTTTGTGAAAAGAACATACATGCAATGACTATAGCTATGGTTAATGAAAAGAAGACATGCAATGACACTGGTGGATCCATATGTGGTTCATGAAAAGAACACACATGCAATGACTCTGGTGGATCCAAATGTGGTTTGTGATAAGAACAGACATGTAATGACTCTAGTGGATCCACATGTGGTTTGTGAAAAGAACACACATTCAATGACACTGGTGGATCCATATGTGGTTTGTGAAAAGAACACACATTTCAATGACACTGGTGGATCCATATGTGGTTTGTGAGAAGAACTCACATGCAATGACTCTAGCTGTTTCCATATGTGCTTTATGAAGAGAATAGACATGCAATGAACCTTGGTGGATCCATATGTGATTTGTGAAAAGAACACACATGCAGTGACTCTAGCTGTGGTTAATGAAAAGAACACACATGCAATGACACTGGTGCATCCATGTGGTTTATTGAAAGAACACACATGCAATGACTTGGTGGATCCATGTGTGGTTTGTGATAAGAACAGACATGCAATGACTCTAGCTATGGTTAATGACAAGAACCGAGATTTAATGACTCTAGCTATGGTTTATTGAAAGAACACACATGCAATGACTCTGGTGGACCCATATGTGGTTTGTGAAAAGAACACACATTCAATGTCACTAGTGGATCCATATGTGGTTCATGAAAAGAACACACATGCAATGACACTGGTGGATCCACATGTGGTTTGTGAAAAGAACACACATGCAATGACATTGGTGGATCCATGTGGTTTATGACAATAACACACATCCAGTGATTCTAATTGTGGTTTATTAAAAGAACACACATGCAATAACACTGGTGGATCAGAACACACATTTCAATGACACTAGTGGATCCATATGTGGTTTGTGAAAAGAACAGAGATGCAATGACTCTAGTTGTGGTTTATTGAAAGAACACACATGCAATTACTCTGGTGGATCCATCTGTGGTTTGTGAAAAGAACACACAGGCAGTGACACTGGGGGATCCATATGTGGTTTGTGAAAAGAACACACATTTCAATGACACTGGTGGATCCATATGTGGTTTGTGAAAAGAACACACCTACAATGAACTCTGGTAGATCCATATGTGGTTTGTGAAAATAACAGACATGCAATGAACTCTTGTGGATCCATATGTGGTTTATGAAAAGAACACATGCAATGACTCTAGTTATGGTTAATGAAAAGAACAGACATGCAATGACACTGGCGGATCCTTATGTGGTTAATGAAAAGAACACACATGCAATGACACTGGTGGATCCACGTGTGGTTTGTGAAAAGAACACACATGCAATGAATATGGCTGTTGTTAATGAAAAGAACACTCATGCAATGAAACTGGTGGATCCATATGTGGTTTGTGAACAGAACAGAGATCTAGTGACTCTAGCTGCGGTTTATTAAAAGAACACACATGCAATAACACTGGTGGATCCATGTGGATTGTGAGAAGAACACACATGCAATGACTCTGGTGGATCCATATGTGATTTCTGAGAAGAACAGACATGCAATTACTCTAGTTGTGGTTAATGAAAAGAACAGAGATGCAATGGCTCTAGCTGTGGTTTATTGAAAGAACACACATGCCATGACTCTGGTGGCTCCATATCTGGTTTGTGAAAAGAACACACATTCAATGACACTGGTGGATCCACATGTGTTTCACGAAAAGAACACACATGCAATGACACTGGTGGATCCACATGTGGTTTGTGAAAAGAACACACATGCAATGACACTGGTGGATCCATGTGTTTTATGACAATAACACACATCGTGTGACTCTAGCTGTGGTTTATTAAAAGAACACACATGCACTAACACTGGTGGATCCATGTGGTTTGTGAAAAGAACACACATGCAATGACTTTGGTGGATCCATATGTGGTTTGTGAGAAGAACAGACATGCAATGGCTCTAGCTGTGGTTAATGAAAAGAACAGAGATGCAATGACTCTAGCTGTGGTTTATTGAAAGAACACACATGAAATGACTCTAGTGGATCCATATGTGGTTCATGAAAACAATACACATGCAATGACACTAGTGGATCCACATATGGTTTGTGAAAAGAACACACATGCAATGACACTGGTGGATCCATGTGGTTTATGACAATAACACACATCTAGTGACTCTAGCTGTGGTTTATTAAAAGAACACACATGCAATAACACTGGTGGATCCATGTGGCTTGTGAAAAGAATACACATGCAATGACTGTGGTGGATCCATATGTGGTTTGTGAAAACAACAGACATGCAATGACTCTAGGTGTGGTTAATGAAAAGAACAAAGATGAAAAAAACTCTAGTTGTGGTTTATTGAAAGAACACACATGCAATGAAACTGGTGGATCGATATGTGGTTTGTGAAAAGAACACACATGAAGTGACACTGGGGGATCCATATGTGGATTGTGAAAAGAACACACATTTCAATGACACTCGTGGATCCATATGTGGTTTGTGAAAAGTACACACATGCAATGAACTCTGGTGGATCCATATGTGGTTTGAGAAAAGAACAGACATGCAATGAACTCTTGTGGATCCATATGTGGTTTGTGAAAAGAACACACATGCAATTACTCTAGCTGTGGTTAATGAAAAGAACACACATGCAATGACTCTAGGGGATCCATATCTGGTTAACAAAAAGAATAGACATGCAACGACACTGGTTGATCCATATATGGTTCATGAAAAGAACACACATGCAATGACTCTAGTTGTTGTTAATGAAAAGAACACACATGCAATGAAACTGGTGGATCCATATATGGTTTGTGAAAACAATAGAGATCCAGTGACTCTAGCTATGGTTTATTAAAAGAACACACATGCAATAACACTAGTGGATCCATGTGGTTTGTGAAAAGAACACAAATGCAATGACTCTGGTGGATCCATATGTGGTTTGTGAAAAGAACAAACATGCAATGACTCTATCTGTGGTTAATGAAAAGAACAGAGATGCAATGACTCTAGATGTGATTTATTGAAAGAACACACATGTAATGACTCTGGTGGATCCATGTGTGGTTTGTGAGAAGAACAGACATGCAATGACTCTAGCTGTAGTTAATGAAAAGAACAGAGATGCAATGACTCTAGCTGTGGTTTATTAAAAGAACACACATGCAATTAGCCTGGTGGATCCATATGTGGTTTGTGAAAAGAACACACATTCAGTGACATTAGTGGATCCATATGTGGTTCATGAAAAGAACACACATGCAATGACAGTGGTGGATCCACATGTGGTTTGTAAAAAGAACACACATGCAATGACACTGGTGGATCCATGTGGTTTATGACAATAACACACATCTAGTGACTCTAGCTATGGTTTATTGAAAGAACACACATAGCAATGAAACTGGTAGATCCATATGTGGTTTGTGAAAAGAACAGAGATGTAATGTCTCTAGTTGTGGTTTATTGAAAGAACACACATGCAATGACTTTGGTGGATCCATATGTGGTTTGTGAAAAGAACACACATGCAGTGACACTAGGGGATCCATATGTGGTTTGTGAATAGAACACACATTTCAATGACACTGGTGGATCAATATGTGGTTTGTGAAAAGAGCTCACATGAAATGAACTCAGGTGGATCCATATGTGGTTTGTGAAAATAACAGACATGCAATGAACTCTGGTGGATCCATATGTGGTTTGTGAAAAGAACACACATGCAATGACTCTAGTTGTGGTTAATGAATAGAACAGACATACAATGACACTTAGGGGATCCATATGTGGTTAATGAAAAGAACACACATGCAATGACTCTGGTGGATCCATATGTGGTTAACGAAAAGAACACACATGCAATGACACTAGTGGATCCACATGTGGTTTGTGAAAAGAACACACATGCAATGACTCTAGCTATTGTTAATGAAAAGAACACACATGCAATGAAACTGGTGGATCCATATGTGGTTTGTGAAAAGAATGGAGATCTAGTGACTCTAGATGTGGTTTATTAAAAGAACACACAAGCAATAACACTGGTGGATCCATGTGGTTTGTGAGAAGAACACACATGCAATGACTCTGTTGGATCCATGTGTGGTCTGTGAGAAGAATAGACATGCAATGACTCTAGCTGTGGTTAATGAAAAGAACACACATGCAATGACTCTAGTTATGGTTTATTGAAAGAACACACATGCAATGACTCTAGTGGATCCATATGTGGTTCATGAAAAGAACACACATGCAATGACACTGGTGGATCCATATGTGGTTAATGAAAATAACACACATGCAATGACACTGGTGAATCCATATGTGGTTAATGAAAAGAACACACATGCAATAACACTGGTGGATCCACATGTGGTTTGTGAAAATAATACACATGCAATGGCTCTAGCTTTTGTTAATGAAAAGAAGACACATGGAATGAAACTGGTGGATCCATATGTGGTTTGTGAAAAGAACAGAGGTCCAGTTACTCTAGTTGTGGTTTATTAAAAGAACACACATGCAATAACACTAGTCGATCCATGTGGTTTGTGATAAGAACACACTTGCAATGACTCTAGGGGATCCATATGTGGTCTGTGAGAAGAACAGACATGCAATGACTCTAGCCGTGGTTAATGAAAAGAACAGAGATGCAATGACTCTAGTTGGGGTTTATTGAAAGAACATACATGCAATGACTCTGGTGGATCCATATGTGGTTTGTGAAAAGAACACACATTCAATGACACTGTTGGATCCATATGTGGTTCATGAAAATAACATACATGCAATGACACTGGTGGATCCACATGTGGTTTGTGAAAAGAACACACATGCAATGACACTGGTGGATCCATGTGGTTTGTGACAATAACACGCATCCAGTGACTAGCTATGGTTTATTAAAAGAACACACATGCAATAACACTGGTGGATCCATGTGGTTTGTGAAAATAACACACATGCAATGACTCTGGTGGATGCATATGTGGTTTGTGAAAAGAATAGACATGCAATGAACTCTTGTGGATCCATATGTGGTTTGTGAAAAGAACACACATGCAATGATTCTAGTTGTGGATAATGAATAGAATAGACATGCAATGACACTGGTGGATCCATATGTGGTTAATGAAAAGAACACAGATGCAATGACACTTGTGAATCCATATGTGGTTAATGAAAAGAACTCACATGCAATGACACTGGTGGATCCACATGTGGTTTGTGAAAAGAACACACATGCAATGGCTCGTGCTTTTGTTAATGAAAAGAAGACACATGCAATGAAACTGGTGGATCCATATGTGGCTTGTGAAAAGAACATAGACCCAGTGACTCTAGCTATGGTTTTATTAAAATAACACGCATGCAATAACACTGGTGGATCCATGTGGTTTGTGATAAGAACACACATGCAATGACTCTCATGGATCCATATGTGGTTTGTGAGAAGAACAAACATGCAATTACTCTAGCCGTGGTTAATGAAAAGAACATAGATGCAATGACTCTAACTGTCATTTATAGAAAGAACATACATCCAATGACTCTGGTGGATCCATATGTGGTTTGTGAAAAGAACACACATTCAATGACACTGGTGGATCAATATGTGGTTTGTGAAAATAACACACATGCAATGAACTTTGGTGGATCCATATGTGGTTTGTGAAAAGAACGGACATGCAATGATTCTAGTTGTGGTTAATGAAAAGAACAGACATGCAATGACACTGGTGGATCCATATGTGGTTAATGAAAATAACACACATGCAATGCCACTGGTGAATCCATATGTGGGTACTGAAAAGAACACACATGCAATAACACTGGTGGATCCACATGTGGTTTGTGAAAAGAATACACATGCAATGGCTCTAGCTTTTGTTAATGAAAAGAAGACACATGCAATGAAACTGGTGGATCCATATGTGGTTTGTGAAAAGAACAGAGATCCAGTGACTCTAGCTGTGGTTTATTAAAAGAACACACATGCAATAACACTAGTGGATCCATATGGTTTGTGATAATAACACACATGCAATGACTCTGGTGGATCCATATGTGGTTTGTGAGAAGAACAGAAATGCAATGACTCTAGCCGTGGTTAATGAAAAGAACAGAGATGCAATGACTCTAGCTGGGGTTTATTGAAATAACATACATGCAATGACGCTGGTGGATCCATATGTGGTTTGTGAAAAGAACACACATTCAATGACACTGTTGGATCCATATGTGGTTCATGAAAAGAACACACATGCAATGACACTGGTGGATTCACATGTGGTTTGTGAAAAGAACACACATGAAATGACACTGGTGGATCCATGTGGTTTGTGACAATAACACGCATCCAGTGAATCTAGCTATGGTTTATTAAAAGAACACACATGCAATAACACTGGTGGATCCATGTGGTTTGTGAAAAGAACACACATGCAATGACTCTGGTGGATCCATATGTGGTTTGTGAAAAGAACAGACATGCAATGAACTCTTGTGGATCCATATGTGGTTTGTGAAAAGAACACACATGCAATGATTCTAGTTGTGGATAATGAATAGAATAGACATGCAATGACACTGGTGGATCCATATGTGGTTAATGAAAAGAACACAGATGCAATGACACTAGTGAATCCATATGTGGTTAATGAAAAGAACATACATGCAATGACACTTGTGGATCCACATGTGGTTTGTGAAAAGAACACACATGCAATGGCTTTAGCTTTTGTTAATGAAAATAAGACACATGCAATGAAACTGGTGGATCCATATGTGGTTTGTGAAAATAACAGAGATCTAGTGACTCTAGCTATGGTTTATTAAAAGAACACACATGCAATAACACTGGTGGATCCATGTGGTTTGTGATAAGAACATGTGCCCCCCCGGAGTAATACTCCGAGAATCCCTGTTATGCATACAACCATGATCCCATGATCAGTTAGTCATGGCACATAACCGACAAGTATCATTACAACATCCAAGAATATACTGAATTACAGGACTTACATAAATGCCGTTATGGCTACATCCATAATCATCAGCGGAACTTCATCAAGCGCAAAGCCCGAGCCATGCCTTAACCTATAGGCAACTGACTAGGAGAACGTCCTAGCTCGCATAGTCGCCAACCTCCTCTTCTTCTTGAAATCTGACCAAGTTAATATCCAGGGAATATGCTAGTGAATACATTGAATGTACTCGCAAACCAGCTTAAGATAATAATAATAACAAGAAGGTATGCAATATGGCTATGGTAGTAGGAGGGCTCCAAGAGAGGTTCTTTTCTCACATAGTTTCTCTTGTAGATATAGCATCTGCATATCTTTATTGAAAACTTTTGTAAACCATTTTGGAAACCGTTTTGAAAAGTTTTGGAAAACCTTAGGACTGGGTCACCCATTTGATTCTCCTTTACAGTCATCTCATGACCAAACTCCTTCCACCCCTTTCTGACCATCCCATGGTCAAAACGGGGATCCTTTCCGACCATCCCATGGTCAAAACATTTCC
Organism: Avena sativa; assembly: GCA_916181665.1. Lineage (NCBI taxonomy): Eukaryota > Viridiplantae > Streptophyta > Magnoliopsida > Poales > Poaceae > Avena > Avena sativa. Next base: position 603,930,773 of record OV702291.1, on the reverse strand, counting down.
AAAGCCATTTCTTTTCCGAAATACTTTTTGAAATCAAAACTAGCACCGCTCTACAGCAACCTTCCCAACCGTCCATGACCGCAGACGCGGCTATTCGAATAGATTTACACTCTGCAGAGGTTGTACACTTTACCGACACCATCCGGGTACACTACCCTGATCTTCACCGATCGTGGGTCGAGTAACCGATCAAGACTCTCCGGATGCCCACTCCAATGTAAGTGCCTACCCTATGAGTGTTATTCCCCTCAAAACCGGGACGTCGGGAACCTAGGACCAACCAGACCACATTTTGCACTTCCCAAGTGTTGCGCTTTCAATGAGGGGCTCATAGTAACGTGTGGAGGCGCGCATGCCCTTTGTTCCTTCTCCAGGTTGATGTCCCACATGTACCCTTTACGTGAGAAGGCCCACCCTCCAGGGATGTTTGGTCCCCTGTAGTTGTTGCGAGGCAGCTTATACCAGAATAGACAAACATCAAATCCAGCCCTGTCCCATACCAGAGTAATGTGGTTGCACGGGTTAATGGTTCTAGCAAAACTGCAAAGAACCGGGTGCGTTTTTGTAAACCTTTTTCCTCCATCTTTCCTTCAGCATTTTGTAAAACAAAACCTTCTTCTTTTTCAACATCTCTTGGGAGGTCCCACCTCACCAAGGTTTTATCATAAAACATTTGGTAAAACTTTTTCTAGGGTCTTCCCATCCTTTAGCTTCGCTTCGGCTAAATCGGAGTCTCCAAAGGGGTATGGTGTAATACACCATCTATTCTACTAGGGACCATTAGGTGTCACCAAGGGGGTTGTACTTAGTTGTACGAAAGTGTAATGATTCGGAGGAGCCAAACCACTACCAAGTATACATCAACATATAGTAAAACAATGCAGTTTTAATAAACATTAGATAAAACATGCATAAGTAAAACCGTAGGACAAGGCTTATGAGAAAGAAGGTGGCTTGCCTGATGATCAGCAATATGGCATAAATGTCCCTAGACTTCTTATTTAGATAATCTAGAATACCAATACCAATTATAGATACCACTTCTTCTGCTCTCCGATTTCATCGCAACTATCGTCGTCCAGACAGCACATGCAAGCAAAGAAGGCCACAATCAACATAAAGCAATGAAAGCAATAATACCTATGGCAAGCAATTTAATAATACCTAATTAAGGTTCAAATGGTTTTGAGAGGGTTGGATTTAGGAAATGGAGATGGCCGTGGAGAAGGGGATGAACACCCCCATAAGGTTTAAGAGGGGTTTTTGGACCAAAGACATACTCTGTAGGGTACCATTGGGTAAAAGATACCAACAAATAGGATTTGATAAAATGAAACCAACAAAAGTGGTTTCACTATTTTATCACTTTTCTTTATTTAGTTATGATTTTTCTAGTGAAATAACTTCTAGTTTTAGGGAATAATTCACCAGAAGAGTTCTGGAGCTCCAAAAATCATTTCCTTGGGTGGTTCAGTAGGGCTTGATGGACTTGATCACTGAGAGTAGGAATCAGGTCAAGATAATTACCAGAATGCCCTCAGGAAATTCCCAAAGGCAGTTTTGTAGTCAACTTGTCTTTTTCACCAGATTTAATCTGCAGAGGCTTTTGATATGAGGTAAAGGGCAATGGAGAGGTACTGCAAATACTTCCCAGTACCAACTGGATTCACCCTTTTTGGAGTTGCAAAGCTACTGTAGTGATTTATCTAGTGAAAACAATAGGGACATAAATGTTTATTTCGTCAAAACTCAACAGGATTTCCAGAAATTAAGATCTCCTCGGTTTAGTTAGAAATGGATGTAGATAATCCATTAGAGTTGGAATTAGGGTAAAAGCTGTCATGGATTGGCCTAGAGAATTTCCTAAAGATAGAATATAATTAATCTTGTCATTTTTATATCTTAAGATCTATAGTTCCAGTTAGATGGAGACAAGAGCTATTAGATAGGTATATCAACTACCTTTCATAGGCACCTTGAATCATATCATTTGGGTATGTATAACTTAGTGTGGAAATTATTTAGTGAAAAAGGTACAGTTTAGTGGATTTAATGCCAGTAAATAATAAAAATTAATTTTGGCAAGTGGCCAATTCTAAGTGTTTCACAAAACACTAAGGTACTTCATAAAAATTGTGATCTGGACAGAAGTGCATTTTCCATTTTTATCTCAATTTAAACCAAGCAGCTTAATAAACAGATCTGGAAAAAGAATTTAAACAGAAAAAGGGGCAGTGGCTACTGGGCTGGGGTCTGGGAGCATTTGGGCCGGGGAAGCGGATTCGGCCCACGCCAGGGATGCGCCACGCGGGAGGCTGAATTTTACACCGCTGACGAGCGAGGCCTGGTGGTCAGCGAGGGAAGGCTGTCGAAGCGGTATGAGGCTACAGTGGCCATTCGATCAAATGACGATCAACGACCCTGGGGCGTCGTCCTCCTGTCGACGCGCAGACAGGCGAGGGAAACTCTAGGACGTTGGGCAGCGGAGCTCACCTGGGGCTTGGAAGGCGGCGAGGATGGGCGGAGGCGACCCGACGCTCGATGGCAAGCCCGGTGATGGTCAGCAAGGGCGGGTTCAACGCCGGGAGGTGGCTCGCACGGTGGTGGTCAACGGAGGTCGTTCGGGAGCTCGCCGGCGAGGTGGTTCCGGCCATTCCTGAGAAGAGAGGGAGGCATGGTTAGAAAGAGGAGGAGGAGGGGATCACCATAGAGGGACATGCATCAGGGGAGGAGGCGAGGGGAGAGAGCTTAGCTCGATTTGGGGAGGAGGCCAAGGCTTCTCCCTTGCTCTCTCTCGAGCAGGGCAGAGCAATGGAGGGGGAGAGGGGTGCTCTGGGTGGTGAGGTAGATGGGTAGGAGGCAAATGAGGGGGAGGGGAGAGCTGTAGTGGCCTCTAGCACTATATACCGATAGGGAGAGGTTCTTGATGGACTTGGTCCATTGAGCTTGTGGGGGGAGGGAGGTGAAACTAGGGGAGGATGCTGTGGGCAGGGGAGGTGGTTTTCTGGTCGAGCTCAGAGCAGAGGGGGAGGGGTAGCTGCTGCAAGAGGAGAAAAAGGGGGTTTTGCATGCCAAGACACCCACATGGGGTTAAGCACTAGTGTCCAAGCACTAGAGGACAAGCTGTTACAGTAATTTCTACAGTGATCACAACCATAGGAGATGGTGTTTGCTGTGGTGAGTGGTGGTGAGCCTTGGTGGTGATTTTAATTTGGTCTAGGCCACTAATTCCTTAGTTTGCCACATTTGATCAAAATGAGGCTTGTGAAGGAAGCTTAATATTTTGCACTGGGCAAGGTGGGAAGATGGTACTGGTAGATAGATGAGGTCAAGGTAGATATCCAAGAATTATTTGGGATTTTTCTAAAGATTTAAAGTCCACTTAAATCCATTTATTCAAAAACTACAGAAGTAGTTTCTAGAAGATCATTTGATAAATTTACATTGGACATGTGGAGTTTTTGATGTGAGATGGTCCCAAATAGGAATACACACTTAGGGGAATTTTCCCAAGATTTATTGTGGCTTAAAAGTATTTAAAACAATTATTATTCCATTTTAGCCATTTAAGAAAATGGGCAAAAGAAATAATAAAGCTCTTCAAAAATATTCATTTTTTAAGTGGGAAGATGGGGTATGATGTGTGGACCTCAATTGATCCAAAAGTTGGGGAAATGTTTTGGCAAAAACCAAACCTTCCTTTATGGGAGAGGTTTTGGAGGTTTTGCCTATTAAGGGAATTAAATAGTTTTGGTCCATAATAAATATGGATAATTATTGATAAATCTTGATGATCAAGGTAGATGATGTAGACAATGTGTAGCAAGCATTTGCAACCTTGGGATTGGAGAATCCAAGTTGATTTTGGTGGAATACCCTAGATTAAGGATCTAAGGTGATGTTAATTTCATACCATCAAAACATGGTTGTATCTTGGAGCTCAGAGCTCCCCTTGGGGCATGGGATATATGGACGGATAGATCAAGTGATGTAGATAACAAGGTTATATAGGTTTGAGCTTGATCCTGCTTGAGCTCACCAAGAAGTGGTTTCAAACTTTGAATAAAATAAGCCTGCCAAAGTAGATTATCAACTAGCTTTCAAAACCTTGTGTGTTTAAGAAGCACAAAGATCCACTTGGAACAAGTGAAGTAGATATTGATAGACCTAATTTATTAGAACACAACCATGCAAAGAGTTTGTCCATAGAAGGTTGGATGGTGGTGTGAGCTTCTAACAGAGTAGGCATGATGACTAGATTTGCAGGAAAAGTTATTTTCTTGTCTAAAAAACCATCAAGGACAAGTGGGTTGGAGGATGATCTAACCAAGGGAAATAGTGGGCCTTGGTATTACTTAGGATGGTTAACAATATAGTTTAGATGCATTTTAAAAAATGCACAAGGGTTGAGAAAGGGAGGCCTCCAAAAAGGTGATGTTGGAAATAGTTTTCCAGACTTGCCAAATTTGGCAGATTTAGGGTTTTTGACTAGAATGGGGGTGGTGATGATTTTTGATGGGTGGCAAGGTAACAAAGCATCATTAAGTGGTTGATGTTGAAGTGTAGATTGAGTAGAAAGTATCCTTGCTTGATATTGGTCTTCATGGACTTGGAAGCTTCTAGAATGGGAATCTTCAGAATTGATCTGGTTAAGGGTTTTAGATGATCACCTAGTAGCTAGGGATCATATCCAAATTTGTATTCTTGCTTAGGGGTTGATGAGTTGGAAAAATCTTGATCCTAGTGATGCTCCTAGAGTAGCTCCTACTATCTCCTAAGCAGACAAAACAAACAGCAGATCAAGGCAACTCATCTTACAAACAAATCAACTACTACTGGGGTTACCACCAAGCTTAGCTTTGAGGTAAGGATGGGTATTTTGAAATAGGTTGGAGTTTGAACGAGGTAAGGTCCTTGGTATCTTTACCAAAGTAGAATCCAAAATCTTACAAAAAGGTTTTAGAGATCCTAGAGGTAAGAGTAGTTGAAGGTTCTATCTTGAAAACATAAGGAGATTATATTATATAACTCTCCATAGTTTTGTCAATAGAAGTTACAAAAATAGTTTTGGTTAAATAAGCACCTTGGCTCATGTTTTGAAATGCCAGAACATTTGAGAACATGGAAATTAAGCCAAGACTGTTTTGGGAAGTAGCTTTTGTCAACTGGTGTTAAGGTAAGGAGTATATCATCGAATACACATTCATATGCATAAGCATATCCAAACAACAAGCAAACACTTCAGCATTAAACAAGAAATGGTTTTTGTTCCCCCTGATTTTTGCATTCTGGACAACTAATCAGGGTTGCTGAAATTGGGATGTTACACACCTTTCCCTCTTAAAAGAATCTTGTCCCGAGATTTAGGAGAGTAGGGTTAGGGGATTTTGAGTCGGGTTAATACTAGGTGTCTTACGCATACTATCTTACGGACTCCGTCTTTGAAGGTGGCTACTCGGTCGATGACGTTGCCTCAGTCCTTCGGGATGCACGGAGAGTTGAGCAGAGTTTAGTCCCGATTGTGAGGGGTGACCTTCTTTTCCTTCCGGACTCTATATCTCGAGGGCTTAGACTAGGCAGATGATCTCGATGCTGAACTTCACGGAGTACTCGTCAGAGGATAGAACCTACAGCTAGGGGTACCTCTGTATAATGACTCACAACTCTTCCTTAAGGTCGTAGCGTATCCTATTTAACGATTTTAGGGTCGGGACTCCTGAAGTTGCTCCTGGCAGAGGGTTATTCTATTTTGTGGGAAAGACGCATTCTTTCCCCCTTAGGATTAAACTGGGGTAGATCGGAGAGTTGGAGTCTCACGTCCTCTAAGCGATTGGAGCTGATCGGTTGGCGACCTTGGGGTCCTTCAGTTATGTCTTCAGCTGAAAAAGCGAAGGGATTTCGTAGAATCTTCAGTTAGTTTCGCTTCTGATGTCTCACGGGTTGTTGCTTGGCGGAAAGACTTCAGATCCGGAGATATTTTCTAAAGTATCTGCTGGTAGACAGTCTTCTAAAGATTTTAGTGGAAAGACACAGTCTTTCCACCTTAGAGCTTTACTAAGGTGCTTCAGGAATGGTTTGAAGCTTCTGTCTTGGACGGCTGACTTGCTGCTAGCGGGAGGCTGTATCTTCCTGGAGTCTTGAGCTGGGGTCTTCGAGTGTCCTTCTATTGTGATAGACCTTGTCGGTGGGGTTTCCTAGCGGAGTTATCTCGAGGCAAGTTAGTGGTTAACGATTCTTCTGGCTAGTCTTTAGTCAACATAGAGACATCCCGCTTTGGAGGAGTTATCTTCGCGCATCCGGATCTTTAGGGTTTGGGGTATTTTAGCCCTTTTTGGTGAGGAATTACCCACCAGCTTAGGGACAAAGGGGTCGACTAAGAGTTAGTTAGTCTCAGTGGGGCTATCAAAAACTCTAATATACCGAAGGTTGGTGGAGTTAGTTCTTTACTTCCTGTCTGGGTTACCAATTCTTGTGGTTTATCGTGAGTAGTGGGGAGCCTTCAGTCATAGTCTTCTAGTTTTCAGCGGGACTCTTGCTGTAGAAGATGGAGGAACGAGGGAGTGTTGCGCTATTGATGAGTCTTGCGGTGAGTTTGATGGGGTATGCCTTCCTGCTGAGGTGAAATCTTCGAGTTGTTTCTGACGTGACGATGTTGAATTCCTGGGTCTTGCGATGCTTTTCCTCTCATATACTCTCGAGGTTAGTCTAGGTCTCATTACCGACAGCTATCATCAGGGTTTCCGGAGTCACTAGGTGGGTTATCGCTCCTCGAGTCACATTTTAAAGGAGGTCAGGGCAAACTAGAACATTGCAAGCAAGGTGAACAGAGCGAGAGAATCACAGTGTCCTCGGCAAACATCACACATCAAGCAACACAGGATGCACTTAGGCAAGCAAACACGGTCAACGCTAGGGACCAAGGAGTTAACTACTCGCGATGTAGGGGAATCCTATTCTTAGGACTATTGACCCTAGATACCGTCTTTCTTCAGGTCGAAGTCACTATCTTGCAGATGAAGCCTTCATCGTATCTTTGGACATTTCGTGATAGGGCAACACCTGAGGTCTTTTGATTGTGAGGATTCTGCGGGTAGAGCGATATTGTAGTCTCCTTGTGTTTGTTGGTAGTTGCTTGTCTTCATCTTGTTCTAATTGTCTTCACCGGGTTCTAGATCCTAGTTATTTAAAATCCGTGGATTTGAAGTTTGGACGAGAGTTAGAGGGAACCATTTTCTAAAGCAATTACTTAGAGTAAGAGAAGAAGTAGAACTTTTTGAAACCCACTGAGAAACTAGTTTTTGAAAGACGGGGTTTTCAGAATAAGGTTCCTATCTAGCGACCATGCTAACTAAGGTTCACCTACAGTCAGGATGGCTCTGATACCAAGTCCGTGGGGCCCTCAGAGTAATCCTCCGAGAATCCCTGTTATGCATACAACCATGATCCCATGATCAGTTAGTCGTGGCACATAACCGACAAGTATCATTACAACATCCGAGAATATACCGAATTACAGGACTTACATAAATGCCATTATGGCTACATCCATAATCATCAGCAGAACTTCATCAAGCGCAGAGCCCGAGCCATGCCTTAACCTACATGCAACTGACTGGGAGAACGTCCTAGCTCGCATAGTCGCCAACCTCCTCTTCTTCTTGAAATCTGACCAAGTTAATAGCCAGGGACAATGCCAGTGAATACATTGAATGTACTCGCAAACCACCTTAAGATAATAATAATAACAAGAAGGTATGCAATATGGCTGTGGTAGTAGGAGGGCTCCAAGAGAGGTTCTTTTCTCACATAGTTTCTCTTGTAGATATAACATCTGCATATCTTTGTTGAAAACTTTTGTAAACCATTTTGGAAACCAATTGGAAAAGTTTTGGAAAACCTTAGGACTAGGTCACCCATTTGATTCTCCTTTATGGTCATCTCATGACCAAACTCCTTCCACCCCTTTCTGACCATCCCATGGTCAAAACGGGATCCTTTACGACCATCCCATGGTCAAAACATTTCCAAAGCCATTTCTTTTTCGAAATCCTTTTTGAAATCAAAACCAGCACCGCTCTACAGCAACCTTCCCAACCGTCCATGACCGCGGACGCGGCTATTCGAACACTCTGCAGAGGTTGTACACTTTACCCACACCATCCGGGTACACTACTCTGATCTTCACCGATCGTGGGTCGACTAACCGATCAAGACTCTCCGGATGCCCACTCCAATGTAAGTGCCTACCCTATGAGTGTTATTCCCTTCAAAACCAGGACGTCGGGTACCTAGGACCAGCCGGAGCGCATTTTGCACTTCCCAAGTGTTGCGCTTTCAATGAGGGGCTCATAGTAATGCGTGGAGGCACGCATGCCCTTTGTTCCTTCTCCAGGTTGATGTCCCACATGGACCCTTTACGTGAGAAGGCCCACCCTCCAGGGATGTTTGGTCCCTTGTAGTTGTTGCGAGGCAGCTTATACCAGAATAGACAAACATCAAATCCAGCCCTGTCCCATACCAGAGTAATGTGGTTGCACGAGTTAATGGTTCTAGCAAAACTGCAAAGAACTAGGTGCGTTTTCGTAAACCTTTTTCCTCCATCTTTCCTTCAGCATTTTGTAAAACAAAACCTTCTTCTTTTTCAACATCTCTTGGGAGGTCCCACCTCACCAAGGTTTTATCATAAAACATTTGGTAAAACTTTTTCCGGGGTCTTCCCATCCTTTAGCTTTGCTTCGGCTAAATCGGAGTCTCCAAAGGGGTATGGTGTAATACACCATCTATTCTACTAGGGACCAGTAGGTGTCACCAAGGGGGTTGTACTTATTAGTACGAAAGTGTAATGATTCGGAGGAGCCAAACCACTACCAAGTATACATCAACATATAGTAAAACAATGCAGTTTTAATAAACAGTAGATAAAACATGCATAAGTAAAACAGTAGGACAAGGCTTATGAGAAAGAAGGTGGCTTTCCTGATGATCAGCAATATGGCATAAATGTCCCTGGACTTATTCTTTAGATAACCCAGAATACCAATACCAATTATAGATACCACTTCTTCTGCTCTCCGATTTCATCGCAACTATCATCGTCCAGACAGCACATGCAAGGAAACAAGGCCACAATCAACATAAAGCAATGCAAGCAATAATACCTACGGCAAGCAATTGAATAATACCTAATTAAGATTCAGATGGTTTTGAGAGGGTTGGATTTACGAGATGGAGATGGTCGTGGAGAAGGGGATGAACACCCCCATAAGGTTTATTGTCGAGGAACTGCCTAAGAGGGATTTTTGGACCAAGGACATACTCTGTAGGGTACCATTGGGTAAAAGATACCAACAGATAGGATTTGATAAAATGAAACCAACAAAAGTGGTTTCACTATTTTATCACTTTTCTTTATTTAGTTATGATTTTTCTAGTGAAATAACTTCTAGTTTTAGGGAATAATTCACCAGAAGAGTTCTGGAGCTCCAAAAATCATTTCCTTGGGTGGTTCAGTAGGGCTTGATGGACTTGATCACTGAGAGTAGGAATCAGGTCAAGATAATTACCAGAATGCCCTTAGGAAATTCCCAAAGGCAGTTTTGTAGTCAACTTGTCTTTTTCACCAGATTTAATCTGCAGAGGCTTTTGATATGAGGTAAAGGGCAATGGAGAGGTACTGCAAATACTTCCCAGTACCAACTGGATTCACCCTTTTTGGAGTTGCAAAGCTACTGTAGTGATTTATCTAGTGAAAACAATAGGGACATAAATGTTTATTTCGTCAAAACTCAACAGAATTTCCAGAAATTAAGATCTCCTCGGTTTAGTTAGAAATGGATGTAGATAATCCATTAGAGTTGGAATTAGGGTAAAAGCTATCATGGATTGGCCTAGAGAATTTCCTAAAGACAGGATATAATTAATCTTGTCATTTTTATATCTTCAGATCTATAGTTCCAGTTAGATGGAGACAAGGGCTATTATATAGGTATATCAACTACCTTTCATAGGCACCTTGAATCATATCATTTGGGTATGTATAACTTACTGTGGAAATTATTTAGTGAAAAAGGTACAGTTTAGTGGATTTAATGCCAGTAAATAATAAAAATTATTTTTGGCAAGTGACCAATTCTGAGTGTTGCACAAAACACTAAGGTACTTCATAAAAATTGTGATCTGGACAGAAGTGCATTTTCCATTTTTATCTCGATTTAAACCAAGCAGCTTAATAAACAGATCTGGAAAAAGAATTTAAACAGAAAAAGGGCAGTGGCTGCTGGGTTGGGGTCTGGGAGCATTTGGGCCGGGGAAGCAGATTCGGCCCACGCCGGGGACGCGCCGCGTGGGAGGCGGAATTTTAAACTGCTGACGAGCGGGGCCCAGTGGTCAGCGAGGGAAGGCTGCCGAAGCGGTATGAGGCGACAGTGGCCGTTCGATCAAATGACGATCGACAGCCCTGGGGCGTCCTCCTCCTCTCGAACATACAGGTGGGGGAAACCCTAGGGTGTCGGGCGGTGGCGGGGGAGCTCACCTGGGGCTTGGAAGGCGGCGAGGATGGGCGGAGGCGACCCGACGCTCGATGGCAAGCCCGGTGATGGTCAGCAAGGGCGGGTTCGACGCCGGGAGGTGGCTCGCGCGGTGGTGGCCAACGGAGGTCGTTCGGGAGCTCGCCGACGAGGTGGTTCTGGCCGTTCCTAAGAAGAGAGGGAGGCATGGTTAGAAAGAGGAGGAGGAGGGGATCACCATAGAGGGACATGCATCAGGGGAGGAGGCGAGGGGAGAGAGCTTAGCTCGATTAGGGGAGGAGGCCAAGGCTTCTCCCTTGCTCTCTCTCGAGCAGGGCAGAGCAATGGAGGGGGAGAGGGGTGCTCTGGGTGGTGAGGTAGAGGGGTAGGAGGCAAATGAGGGGGAGGGGAGAGCTGTAGTGGCCTCTAGCACTATATACCGATAGGGAGAGGTTCTTGATGGACTTGGTCCATTGAGCTTGTGGGGGGAGGGAGGTGAAACTAGGGGAGGATGCTGTGGGCAGGGGAGGTGGTTTTCTGGTCGAGCTCAGAGCAGAGGGGGAGGGGTAGCTGCTGCAAGAGGAGAAAAAGGGGGTTTTGCATGCCAAGACACCCACATGGGGTTAAGCACTAGTGTCCAAGCACTAGAGGACAAGCTTCTACAGTAATTTCTACAGTGATCACAACCATAGGAGATGGTGTTTGCTGTGGTGAGTGGTGGTGATCCTTGGTGGTGATTTTAATTTGGTCTAGGCCACTAATTCCTTAGTTTGCCACATTTGATCAAAATGAGGCTTGTGAAGGAAGCTTAATATTTTGCACTGGGCAAGGTGGGAAGATGGTACTGGTAGATAGATGAGGTCAAGGTAGATATCCAAGAATTATTTGGGATTTTTCTAAAGATTTAAAGTCCACTTAAATCCATTTATTCAAAAACTACAGAAGTAGTTTCTAGAAGATCATTTGATAAATTTACATTGGACATGTGGAGTTTTTGATGTGAGATGGTCCCAAATAGGAATACACACTTAGGGGAATTTCCCAAGATTTGTTGTGGCTTAAAAGTATTTAAAACAATTATTATTCCATTTCAGCCTTTTAAGAAAATGGGCAAAAGAAATAATAAAGCTCTTCAAAAATATTCATTTTTTAAGTGGGAAGATGGGGTATGATGTGTGGACTAAATATGGATAATTATTGATAAATCTTTATGATCAAGGTTGATGATGTAGACAATGTGTATCAAGCATTTGCAACCTTGGGATTGGAGAATCCAAGTTGATTTTGGTGGAATACCCTAGATTAAGGATCTAAGGTGATGTTAATTTCATACCATCAAAACATGGTTGTATCTTGGAGCTCAGAGCTCCCCTTGGGGCATGGGATATATGGACGGATAGATCAAGTGATGTAGATAACAAGGTTATAGAGGTTTGAGCTTGATCCTGCTTGAGCTCACCAAGAACTGGTTTCAAACTTTGAATAAAATAAGCCCGCCAAAGTAGATTATCAACTAGCTTTCAAAACCTTGTGTGTTTAAGAAGCACAAAGATCCACTTGGAACAAGTGAAGTAGATATTGATAGACCTAATTTATTAGAACACAACCATGCAAAGAGTTTGTCCATAGAAGGTTGGATGGTGGTGTGAGCTTCTAACAGAGTAGGCATGATGACTAGATTTGCAGGAAAAGTTATTTTCTTGTCTAAAAAACCATCAAGGACAAGTGGGTTGGAGGATGATCTAACCAAGGGCAATAGTGGGCCTTGGTATTACTTAGGATGGTTAACAATATGGTTTAGATGCATTTTCAAAAATGCACAAGGGTTGAGAAAGGGAGGCATCCAAAAAGGTGATGTTGGAAATAGTTTTCCAGACTTGCCAAATTTGGCAGATTTAGGGTTTTTGACTAAAATGGGGGTGGTGATGATTTTTGATGGGTGGCAAGGTAACAAAGCATCATTAAGTGGTTGATGTTGAAGTGTAGATTGAGTAGAAAGTATCCTTGCTTGATATTGGTCTTCATGGACTTGGAAGCTTCTAGAATGGGAATCTTCAGAATTGATCTGGTTAAGGGTTTTAGATGATCACCTAGTAGCTAGGGATCATATCCAAATTTGTATTCTTGCTTAGGGGTTGATGAGTTGGAAAAATCTTGATCCTAGTGATGCTCCTAGAGTAGCTCCTACTATCTCCTAAGCAGACAAAACAAACAGCAGATCAAGGCAACTCATCTTACAAACAAATCAACTACTACTGGGGTTACCACCAAGCTTAGCTTTGAGGTAAGGATGGGTATTTTGAAATAGGTTGGAGTTTGAACGAGGTAAGGTCCTTGGTATCTTTACCAAAGTAGAATCCAAAATCTTACAAAAAGGTTTTAGAGATCCTAGAGGTAAGAGTAGTTGAAGGTTCTGTCTTGAAAACATAAGGAGATTATATTATATAACTCTACATAGTTTTGTCAATAGAAGTTGCAAAAATAGTTTTGGTTACATAAGCATCTTGGCTCATGTTTTGAAAAGCCAGCACATTTGAGAATATGGAAATTAAGCCAAGACTGTTTTGGCAAGTAGCTTTTGTCAACTGGTGTTAAGGTAAGGAGTATATAATCTAATACACATTCATATGCATAAGCATATCCAAACAACAAGCAAACACTTTAGCATTAAACAAGAAAAAGTTTTTGTTCCCCTGATTTTTGCATTCTGGACAACTAATCAGGATTGCTGAAATTGGGATGTTACAGAACTCACATGAAATGACTCTGGTGGATCCATATGTGGTCTGTGAGAAGAACAGACATGCAATGACTCTAGCCGTGGTTAATGAAAAGAACAGAGATGCAATGACTCTAGCTGTGGTTTATTGAAAGAACATACATGCAATGACTCTGGTGGATCCATATGTGGTTTGTGAAAAGAACACACATTCAATGACACTGGTGGATCCATATGTGGTTCAAGAAAAGAACACACATTCAATGACACGGGTGGATCCACATATAGTTTGTGAAAAGAACACACATGAAATGACACTGGTGGATCCATGTGGTTTATGACAATAACACACATCCAGTGACTCTAGCTATGGTTTATTAAAAGAACACACATGCAATAACACTGGTGGATCCATGTGGTTTGTGAAAAGAACACACATACAATAACTCTGGTGGATCTATACGTGGTTTGTGAAAAGAAAAGACATGCAATGACTCTAGCTGTGGTTAATGAAATGAATAGAGATGCAATGACTCTAGGTGTGGTTTATTGAAAGAATACCATGAAATGACTCTGGTGGATCCATATGTGGTTTGTGAAAAGAACACACATTCAATGACACTAGTGGATCCATATGTGGTTCATGAAAAGAACACACATCCAATGACAGTGGTGGATCCACATGTGGTTTGTGAAAAGAACACACATGCAATGACACTGGTGGATCCATGTGGTTTATGACAATAACACACATCCAATGACTCTAGCTATGGTTTATTAAAATAACACACATGCAATAACACTAGTGGATCCAAGTGGTTTGTGAAAAGAACACACATTTGATGACACTGGTGGATCCATATGTGGTTCATGAAAACAACACACATGCAATGACACTGGTGGATCCACATGTGGTTTGTGAAAAGAACACACATGCAATGACACTGGTCGATCCATGTGGTTTATGAGAATAACACACATCCAATGACTCTAGCTGTGGTTTATTAAAAGAACTCACATGCAATAACACTGGTGGATCCAAGTGGTTTGTGAAAAGAACACACATGCATTGACTCTTGTGGATCCATATGTGGTTTGTGAAAAGAACAGACATGCAATGACTCTAGCTGTGGTTAATGAATAGAACAAAGATGCAATGACTCTAACTGTGGTTTATTGAAAGAACACACATGCAATGACTCTGGTGGATCCATATGTGGTTTGTTAAAAGAACACACATGCAGTGACACTAGGGGATCCATATGTGGTTTGTGAAAAGAACACAAATTTCAATGACACTGGTGGATCCATATGTGGTTTGTGAAAAGAACACACATGCAGGGAACTCTGGTGGATCCATATGTGGTTTGTGAAAAGAACAGACATGCAATGAACTCTTGTGGATCCATATGTGGTTCGTGAAAAGAACACACATGCAATGACTCTAGCTATGGTTAATGAAAAGAACACACATGCAATGACACTGGGAGATCCATATGTGGTTAATGAAAAGAACATACATGCAATGACACAGGTGGATCCATATGTGGTTCATGAAAAAAAACACATGCAATGAATCTGGTGGATCCACATGTGGTTTGTGAAAAGAACACACATGCAATGACTTTAGCTGTTCTTAATGAAAAGAACACACATGAAATGAAACTGGTGGATCCATATGTTGTTTGTGAAAAGAACAGAGATCCAGTGACTCTAGCTGTGGTTTATTAAAAGAACACACATGCAATAACACTGGTGTATCCATGTGGTTTGTGAAAAGAACACACATGCATTGGCTCTGGTGGATCCATATGTGGTTTGTGAAAAGAACAGACATGCAATGACTCTAGCTATGGTTAATGAAAAGAACAGAGATGCAATGACTCTGGCTGTGGTTTTTTGAAAGATCACACATGCAATGACTCTGGTGGATCCATGTTGTGAGAAGAACAGACATTCAATGACTCTAGCTGTGGTTAATGAAAAGAACAGATATGCAATGACTCTAGTTGTCGTTTATTGAAAGAACACACATGCAATGACTCTGGTGGATCCATATGTGGTTTGTGAAAAGAACACACATTCAATAACACTGGTGGATCCGTATGTGGTTTATGAAAAGAACACACATGCAATGACACTGGTGGATCCACATGTGGTTTGTGAAAAGAACACAGATTCAATGACAATGGTGGATCCATCTGGTTTATGAAAATAACACACATCCAGTGACTCTAGCTATGGTTTATTAAAAGAACACACATGCAATAACACTGGTGGATCCATGTGGTTTGTGAAAAGAACACACATTTCAATGACACTAGTGGATCCATATGTGGTTTGTGAAAAGAACAGAGATGCAATGACTCTAGATGTGGTTTATTGAAAGAACACACATGCAATGACTCTGGTGGATCCATATGTGGTTTTTGAAAAGAACACACATTTCAATGACACTGGTGGATCCGTATGTGGTTTGTGAAAAGAACACACATGCAATGAACTCTGGTGGATCCATATGTGGTTTGTGAAAAGAACAGATATGCAATCAACTCTGGTGGATCCATATGTGGTTTGTGAAAAGAACAGATATGCAATGAACTCTTGTGGATCCATATGTGGTTTGTGAAATGAACACACATGCAATGACTCTAGCTATGGTTAATGAAAAGAACACACATGCAATGCCGCTAGTGGATCCATATGTGGTTAATGCAAAGAACAAACATGCAATGACACTAGCGGATCCATATGTGGTTCATGAAAAGAACACACATGCAATGACTCTGGTGGATCCACATGTGATTTGTGAAAAGAACACACATGCAATGACTCTAGCTGTTGTTAATGAAAAGAACACACATGCAATGAAACTGGTGGATCCATATGTATTTTGTGAAAAGAACAGGGATCTAGTGACTCTAGCTATGGTTTATTAAAAGAACACACATGCAATAACACTGGTGGATCCATGTGGTTTGTGAAAAGAACAGACATGCAATGACTCTAGCTGTGGTGAATAGAACAGAGATGCAATGACTCTAACTGTGGTTTATTGAAAGAACACACATGCAATGACTCTGGTGGATCCATATGTGGTTTGTGAAAAGAACACACATGTAGTGACACTGGGGATTCATATGTGGTTTGTGAAAAGAACACAAATATCAATGACACTAGTGGATCCATCTGTGGTTTGTGAAAAGAACACACATGCAAGGAACTCTAGTGGATCCATATGTGGTTTGTGAAAAGAACAGAAATGCAATGAACTCTTGTGGATCCATATGTGGTTTGTGAAAAGAACTCACATGCAATGACTCTAGCTGTGGCTAATGAAAAGAACACACATGCAATGACACTGGGAGATCCATATGTGGTTAATGAGAAAACATACATGCAATGACACCGGTGGATCATTATGTGGTCCATGAAAAGAACACACATGCAGTGACTCTGGTGGATCCACATGTGGTTTGTGAAAAGAAGACACATGCAATGACTTTAGCAGTGCTTAATGGAAAGGACACACATGAAATGAAACTGGTGGATCGATATGTTGTTTGTGAAAAGAACAGATACCTAGTGACTCTAGTTGTGGTTCATTAAAAGAACACAGATGTAATAACACCGGTGGATCCATATGTGGTTCATGAAAAGAACACACATATAATGACACTGGTGGATCCACATGTTGTTTGTGAAAAGAACACACACGCAATGGCTTTAGCTATTTTTAATTAAAAGAAGACACATGCAATGAAAATGGTGGATCCATATGTGGTTTGTGAAAAGAACAGTGATCCAGTGACTCTAGCTGTGGTTTATTGAAAGAACACACATGCAATAACACTGGTGGATCCATGTGGTTTGTGATAAGAACACATATGCAATGACTCTGGTGGATCCATATGTGGTTTGTGAGAAGAACAGACATGCAATGATTCTAGCCGTGGTTAATGAAAAGAATAGAGATGCAATGACTCTAGCTGTGATTTATTGAAAGAACATACATGCAATGACTTTGGTGGATCCATATGTAGTTTGTGAAAAGAACACACATTCAATGACACTGGTGGATCCATATGTGGTTCATGAAAAGAACACACATGCAATGACACTGGTGGATCCACATGTGGTTTGTGAAAATAACACACATGCAATGACACTGGTGGATCCATGTGGTTTATGACAATAACACACATCCAGTGACTCTAGCTATGGTTTATTAAAAGAACACACATGCAATAACACTTGTGGGTCCATGTGGTTTGTGAAAATAACACACATACAATGACTCTGGTGGATCTACATGTGGTTTCTGAAACGAAAAGACATGCAATGACTCTAGATGTGGTTACTGAAAAGAATAGAGATGCAATGACTCTAGGTGTGGTTTATCGAAAGAATACACATGAAATTACTCTGGTGGATCCATATGTGGTTTGTGAAAAGAACACACATTCAATGACACTGGTGGATCCATATGTGGTTCATGAAAAGAACACACATGCAATGACACTGGTGGATCCACATGTAGTTTGTGAAAAGAACACACATGCAATGACACTGGTGGATCCATGTGGTTTATGGCAATAACACACATCCAACGACTCTAGTTGTGGTTTATTAAAAGAACACACATGCAATAACACTGGTGGATCCATGTGGTTTGTGAAAAGAACACACATACAATGACTCTGGTGGATATACATGTGGTTTGTGAAAAGAAAAGACATGCAATGACTCTAGATGTGGTTAATGAAAAGAATAGAGATGCAATGACTCTAGGTGTGGTTTATTGAAAGAATACACATGAAATTACTCTGGTGGATCCATATGTGGTTTGTGAAAAGAACACACATTCAATGACACTGGTGGATCCATATGTGGTTCATGAAAAGAACACACATGCAATGACACAGGTGGATCCACATGCAATTTGTGAAAAGAACACACATGCAATGACACTGGTGGATCCATGTGGTTTATGACAATAACACACATCCAATGACTCTAGCTGTGGTTTATTAAAAGAACAACCATGCAATAACACTGGTGGATCCAAGTGGTTTGTGAAAAGAACACACCTGCAATGACTCTAGTGGATCGATATGTTGTTTGTGAAAAGAATAGGCATGCAATGACTCTAGCTGTAGTTAATGAATAGAACATAGATGCAATGACTCTACCTATGGTTTATTGAAAGAACACACATGCAATGAATTTGGTGGATCCATATGTGGTTTGAGAAAAGAACACACATGCAGTGACAGGGGGGGATCCATATGTGGTTTGTGAAAAGAACACAAATTTCAATGACACTGGTGGATCCATATGTGGTTTTTGAAAAGAAAACACATGCAAGGAACTCTGGTGGATCCATTTGTGGTTTGTGAAAAGAACAGACATGCAATGAACTCTTGTGGATCCATATGTGGTTTGTGAAAAGAACACACATGCAATGACTCTAGCTGTGGTTAAT
The DNA here is from genome assembly GCA_916181665.1 of Avena sativa. NCBI lineage: Eukaryota > Viridiplantae > Streptophyta > Magnoliopsida > Poales > Poaceae > Avena > Avena sativa. The sequence continues at coordinate 603,912,064 of OV702291.1, read as the reverse complement.
GAAAAGAACACACATGCAATGACACTGGGAGATCCATATGTGGTTAATGAAAAGAACATACATGCAATGACACTAGTGGATCCATATGTGGTTCATGAAAAAAAAACACATGCAATGACTCTGGTGGATCCACATGTGGTTTGTGAAAAGAACACACATGCAATGACTTTAGCTGTTCTTAATGAAAAGAACACACATGAAATGAAACTGGTGGATCCATATGTTGTTTGTGAAAAGAACAGAGATCCAATGACTCTAGTTGTGGTTTATTAAAAGAACACACATGCAATAACACTGGTCGATCCATGTGGTTTGTGAAAATAACACACATGTAATGACTCTGGTGGATCCACATGTGGTTTGTGAAAAGAACAGACATGCAATGACTCTAGCTATAGTTAATGAAAAGAACAGAGATGCAATGACTCTAGCTGTGGTTATTTGAAAGAACACACATGCAATGACTCTGGTGGATCCATGTGTGGTTTGTGAGAAGAACAGACATGCAATGACTCTAGCTGTGGTTAATGAAAAGAACAGATATGCAATGACTCTAGCTGTGGTTTATTGAAAGAACACACATGCAATGACTCTGGTGGATCCATATGTGGTTTGTGAAAAGAACACACATTCAATAACAATGGTGGATCCGTATGTGGTTTATGAAAAGAACAGACATGCAATAACACTGGTGGATCCACACGTGGTTTGTGAAAAGAACACAGATTCAATGACAATGGTGGATCCATCTGGTTTATGACAATAACACACATCCAGTGACTCTAGCCGTGGTTTATTAAAATAACACACATGCAATAACACTGGTGGATTCATGTGGTTTGTGAAAAGAATACACATTTCAATGACACTAGTGGATCCATATGTGGTTTGCGAAAAGAACAGAGATGCAATGACTCTAGATGTGGTTTATTGAAAGAACACACATGCAATGACTCTGGTGGATCCATATGTGGTTTGTGAAAAGAACACACATGCAGTGACACTGGGGGATCCATATGTGGTTTGTGAAAAGAACACACATTTCAATGACACTGGTGGATCCGTATGTGGTTTGTGAAAAGAACACACATGCAATGAAATCTGGTGGATCCATATGTGGTTTGTGAAAAGAACAGATATGCAATGAACTCTTGTGGATCCATATGTGGTTTGTGAAATGAACACACATGCAATGACTCTAGCTATGGTTAATAAAAAGAACACACATGCAATGACACTAGTGGATCCATATGTGGTTAATGCAAAGAACAAACATGCAATGACACTGGCGGATCCATATGTGGTTCATGAAAAGAACACACATGCAATGACTCTGGTGGATCCACATGTGGTTTGTGAAAAGAACACACATGCAATGACTCTAGGTGTTGTTAATGAAAAGAACACACATGCAATGAAACTGGTGGATCCATATGTAGTTTGTGAAAAGAACAGGGATCTAGTGACTCTAGCTATGGTTTATTAAAAGAACACACATGCAATAACATTGGTGGATCCATGTGGTTTGTGAGAAGAACACATATGCAATGACTCTGGTGGATCCATATGTGGTTTGTGAGAAGAACAGACATGCAATGACTCTAGTTGTGGTTAATGAAAAGAACAGAGGTGCAATGGCTCTAGATGTGGAATATTGAAAGAACACACATGCAATAACTCTGGTGGATCCATATGTGGTTTGTGAAAAGAACACACATTCAATGACAGTGGTGGATCCATATGTGGTTCATGAAAAGAACACACATGCAATGACACTGGTGGATCCACATGTGGTTTGTGAAAAGAACACACAAGCAATGACACTGGTGGATCCATGTGGTTTATGACAATAACACACATCCAGTGATTCTAGCTATGGTTTATCAAAAGAACACACGTGCAATAACACTAGTGGATCCATGTGGTTTGTGAAAAGAACACATGTTTCAATGACACTGGTGTATCCATGTGTGGTTTGTGAAAAGAACATACATGCAATGAACTCTAGTTGTGGTTAATGAAAAGAACAGAGATGCAATGACTCTAGCTATGGTGTATTGAAAGAACACACATGCAATGACTATGGTTGATCCATATGTGGTTTGTGAAAAGAACACACATATAGTGACACTAGGGGATCCATATGTTGTTTGTGAAAAGAACACACATTTCAATGACACTGGTGGATCCATATGTGGTTTATGAAAACAACACACATGCAATGAACTCTGGTGGATCCATATGTGGTTTGTGAAAATAACAGACATGCAATGAACTCTTGTGGATCCATATGTGGTTTGTGAAAAGAACACACATGCAATGACTCTAGCTGTGGTTAATGAAAAGAACACACATGCAATGACACTGGTGGATCCATATGTGGTTAATGCAAAGAGCAAACATGGAATGACACTGGTGGATCCATATGTGGTTCATGAAAACAACATGTTGTCGGATTGATGACAAGTATGCCATGAGGGGGTCCTCGAGGCATGCGGAAGAGAGGAGGGGTGAGACGTACGGTATTCTGGGACGGTGAGCACACAAGTTTACCCAGGTTCGAATCCGCCGGTTTTGGACGGATCCTACTCCTGCTAGCAATCCAGTAATATGGCAGAGCCAGAGTATGGGTTACAAGGGTTTTGCTTGTGTGAGTTGAGATGGTAGACTATTGAGGTTATGCCCTAAAGGCTCTCCCTAGGACGGCTTATATAGATATACGGCCTAGGGTTTACAGGAGAGATCTATCCAGCTACGACTAAGAGTCTGTTACAGAGTACATCTTGAACTACAAGTAACATCATGGGCCTAAGTCGGTAAGTCTTCTGGGCCTTCCCGTAGCCGGATTGGACTCCGTCTTTCTCCTTGACTAGGCCGCCCGTGAAGCAATGCTCTAACCCGAAGTGGGCCACCCTGGTCAGTGAGGAACTGTGAGGATACCCGGAAAGTATATCCCCAATAGCAGCCCCCGGAGGCCTCCAAGATCCAAAGTCAGATTTATCATTGTCTAGCTTGATCTTCGGCTTGCAGAATCTTGAAGGGTTCCTGAAACTTCACAACAAAAGATACGATCCGGGTCTTAAAAAATAAGTCGGACCTTTCAGTAGGTTACTCGGATTTTCCAGCTCGTTTTCAAACTAAGCCGGAACTTGGTCTCTAACGGCACCTGACACAAGCATGGTCAAGTCACGTCATCTGACAGGGTTCTGTCAGCACGATCGTTAGTGGGTCCGCGGTCCGCGGAACCGAGGCACCGTTTCAATGTGTGCGTGGAGATCGAGGCGACGCAATCATTGTGTGGGTCCTTCCCAGTTCTTTCCACGACGCGTGGCGGTTGCACTGTAGCGTTTGCATGAATCTTGGCGAAGGTAGGTGGATATAAGGGGTTTAGATTTCCTCTTCTCCTTTCCACCAGTCCTTTGCCGTCTCCTTTCTTCCCAATCCTCCTGAGCGCACAAAGCCTCCTCGTCCTTCCCCCACAGAAAACTCCCAGCATCGCCCTTTAAGGTCACTTTCTCACCGGAGAAAAATGTCTTCTTCATCTTCTTCCTCCGGTTTGGCGGCAGCGACGGCGGCGGTGAAGGCGGAAGCTGCAGCGGAGAAGGAAAGCTACAGGGGAATCTGGATCCCCTGCGCCCTCGACGAGGCAGGCCTCAAGAACGTGGAGAAGGAGGGGCTGCTCGTCGCCGGCGACTGGCGGAGCGGCTCCGGCGAAACCGTCCCCAACCCACACGAGGGCGAGCGAGTTCACTTCGGTACTCATCTGGACCGAGGTTGGTCCTTTCCTCCCTCGAATTTCTTCTCCGAGGTGATAGATCACTATGGAGTTCAACTCCACAATCTTCCTCCCAATTCTCTTCTAGAAATGAGCGCATATGCTGCGCTTTGCGAGGGCTTTCTCGGCATTAGGCCGAGTTTGCTTCTTTTCCGGTTTTACTTTCATGTCCGGAGGAATTCCATCACTGCCGGTGTTCCTTACATCACCGGCACCATTATTTTTTCTCTTAGACAAGACCGTGCATATCCCAAAATTTCTGCCAGTGACTCGGTCAAGCAATGGCCAGCCACTTTTTTCTACCATAGGGATATTCTGGCTCCCGGCAAAGCTACTGCTTTGCTGACTTTTGTTGACGGAGCCGCCACGGCCCAACCTTCCTGGGACGAGGCTGCTCCGGCTCTCACAGATGATCTGATCCTCGCTAAGAGGCGGATCGAATATCTGATCAAGCATAATGGTCTAAAGGGATCCGACTTGGTCCAGTGCTGGGTCTCACGCCGGATCCAGCCACTTCAGTACCACGGGGACAGACTGATGCATTCCGTCACATCTTCCCTGACCGACTCCCTCCGCATCAGCCCCAAGGCATACACCACTCAAGGCTACATAAGCCAAATCAAGTGGCTGATCAAGGAGCAGATCGAGAGGCGGATTCCAGAGGTTTCTCTGGACATGCACACGGCGGAAAACCCCGTGGTGCCGGTAAGCTTTTATCATCACATCTTTTAGGTGTTTCTATCTTCGAGTTACATTGCAATGCTGATACATTTTCTTGTTTTCAGCTTGCTGACATCCCCGAGTTGGAACTTGCTCCGCTCGAAGGATACCCTCCGGAGTTCTCTCAGGAGGTGGAAGTGGTTCCACTGCCGGATCTTGTGCTAAAAAAGCGCAAAGCTCCAACAGTGGCGGTTGGCACAAAGGAGGTGCCTGTCGTGAAGAGGTACTCTTTCCGTCACAACTTTCCCATCTTTGTTCTTTACTTAAACTTCTTTATGAGATGTAACGTTTCCAACTTTGTTACCTTCTTAGAGCAAAATCAATCATTAAGGGAAAGGGGAAAGGGATATTTTCGAAGCCCTTACGCCAGGCGAAGCTTGTCATAGCTTCGCCTGCCGTAGGTCCTCCAACTCCGGCTCCTCAACCTTCTGCAACTCCGGTTATCTCGTCGGATGCTGCAGAAGATCCGGCTCCTCAAACAGAGCCCGTGATCCTTGGGTCACACACTGACACCACTGTGGGTGCGTCAGGTCAAGATAAGGGTGAACCCTCTTCGGGTAATGATCCCTCGGCTGAAGTCTTCGCCGAAAACCTCCTCAACAATCCGGGTCTTGCCAAATTTGGCCTGACCCGGAAATCTTCAGAGGAGATCCAGCGGCTAGCTAGGCAAGTCCTGGACAAAAGCCATTTATCCCCCGAGGAGGAAGCGCAAGAAGCAGAGGACGTCAAGTTCTCTGACCTTCTCACTTAAGTCCGCCTTCGCGACAAGAGGATCAGGACTGGCGAGCTTCCAACAGCCCCAGTGATCCCTCTTACTCTCGCCGAAAAGGTGGCAGCTGAAGTGAACGCGGGTTTAGACAAACTCACCCGCGAGTAATATGTAAGTCGGAATTCCAACTCTTGTTTTTACATTATGTTATATCATATCCTCTAGCCCCCAAGCATTAAGTAGGATATAGAATCCGAGTTTATGCTTTCATTAGGATGCCAAAGAACGAGCTAGTGTAGCCCCCAAGGCTCGTGCTGATATTTAGTAAAAATATTAGCCCGAGTCTTAAGTAGCTTTCTGCTTTGGGTATTCTGACTTACAGAAAGTATGTTCCTATAACCAAGAATTATTGTCCAATGTTTGTAATAAGCGGAGAGAGATCAAAGATCTCCGGCTTAAAAATGCTGAGCTCAAGGTAGCCAAGGATGAAGCTGAAGGTCAATATTTCGAGATTCAAACCTTGTCTTTTTCTTTTTCTATGTCGAATTTTTCTGAACTGTTGTTCTTTTTGTCTTACAGCGTTGGTGAAACAATCCATCGCTATGATTGAAGAGGCCGAGAACCTCAAAACCCTAGTGGTGGAAAACAAGGGACTTCGCCAAGAGCTGGATAAGCTCAAGGCGGATTATGAAACAAGCAAAGCTCAAGTCCTGGAATCCTCCTCCATGGCCACTGAAGAGCGCGATCGGAAGATTGCCGCTCAAGATAAAGTAATCTTGGACCTCAAGAATGAGCTTGGCAGAGAGAAGGATATATCCCAGGCGCTCCGGGCTGAACTCCAGAGTCTCTAGGAGGAGAAGACCAAGATTGACGACGTCATTCTTGGTATGTTCCACCTTTCTGACTTATCTTTTCTTCGACTATTATCAATGTCGGATTTTTCTTGACTTGTTGTGTGTATAGGTCCTCTAAAGTTGTCCGACTCTTCCTCGTCCGAGCCCCGCACTCACCGGCTTACCCAAGACGGTGATCTTCTTCATGACTACTGCCATTCCCTTGAGGACATTGGTGAGTCTCTCAGGATTCCGGACATGCCAACCATGTCGGATTTTACGGTGCGGGGCAGGGCCAAGGAGATGCCGCAGCTTGTTCGGGACTGGAATATGTCCTACGCGCGGACTGCCGCGCAGAATGCCCTCTCCATGGTCATGAGCCACCATGGAAACATGGAAATATGGCAAGTGACTAAAGGGTACTGCAAGGTAGACGAAGACGGCCAGGACCAGGACCTTCAAGCCATCATGCACTCCTGCGCCGGATATGGGTGCCACGTAGCTGATCTGACCAGCTACGAGATCCCCTTCTTCACCCGCGTGGATACTCCGTCTCCTCCTGCAGAAGAAGCCGAAGAAGTTTCCGACGATGAACGCACCAACTCGGATGCGGATATCTCGGAACAATATCAAGGCGGAGTGACCAGCGAGCCAGTAGATCCTTCATCTCCTCCTGCATCATAGACCACAAACTTATGTATTATTCTGTGAAAGAACATGATGCGTTTGTAAATATTAAGTACTATGACTTTTTGTTAGTGCTAAGTTTTTTATCTATTCAGCACTTTTGTCCTTAGACTTTTTTTTGTGTGCCTGAAATGTTTTCACAAGCACTTATATTTTTCGTCTCGACTTATCGTTTATCTGGCTTTCCGCCTCGTCCCTTTCGTGAGCCGGCTAAACCTTCAGCCGAAAACTTTGCCGAGCAACGGAGCTCAATTGCTAAACCAGTTTAAACTCGGAAACAAAGCCGGCTTCCAATACCAACAATTCACTACTCGGAAAATGCCCGCATCCAGCAATCACACAAATAACCAAAGTAGAGACTATAATTTTTAGAGTTATACCCGAAGGTAGCAGTTTTTAGAATCGGAAATCTAAACCAGAACGAACATGAGCATAAAGTACTTTCAAGCATTCTGGGATTTTCGACTATGACATGATCATTCGGAAATAAGATGGTTTAAGAACTTCTCAGAAAAAACTTGAGGGAACCAAAAAAATTATTTCTCACAGAACATGTACATATGTATGATTACAAAGAAAGGTAAACTAAGAATAAAAGGGACGTAGCTGAGCAATATTCCATGGTCTGTCTAACTCATCCGGGTTTGTACTGCCCTCAGCTCTCTTTCTCTTCTTAGTAGGAGGTCTTTCTTTGACTGGCCTCATGTCAGTTAAGTAGTACGATCCATTGTGCAACACTCGACTAACTAAAAAGGGCCCTTCCCATACTGGGGAAAGTTTGTGCTTTCTTTGTTGCACAAGCCGGAGAACCAAATCACCTTTATTGAAATATCTATTTCAGACTCTCTGGCTATGATACTTGCGTAACTTCTGCTGATAGGCTGTAGATCTCATTTCAGCAATGACATGAATGACTTCGACTAAGTCGAGATCATTTTGTCGAGAAATCTCGGCATCCTCTTCGATATACGCGGCAACTCTAGGAGAAGTATGAATCAAATCACTAGGAAGAACTGCTTCTATGCCATAGACCAAGAAGAAAGGTGTGTATCCTGTTGACCTGTTCGGAGTTGTTCGTAAACTCCAAATTACAGAAGGTAGTTCTTCTGCCCAAGCCCCCGTAGCACGTCGTAGTGGTGCTTCGAGTCTTGGTTTCAAGCCTTGTAGAATTAAACCATTTGCTCTTTCGACTTGTCCGTTAGCTTGTGGATGTGCGACTAACGCAATGTCAAGCCGGATATTTTGCTCATCGCAGAATTCAGCCAGTTCTCCCATAGAAAAGTTACTCCCGTTGTCCGTGATAATGCTATGCGGATAACCATACCGGATTATAACATCCTCGACAAATCTTTTGGCTGTTGCTCCATCACAACTAGTGACAGGTTTAGCCTCGATCCATTTGGTGAATTTATCCACCATCACTAAGAGGTGGTTAAATCCACTTGGAGCTCATTTAAAGGGTCCTACCATATCAAGCCCCTAGACCGCAAAAGGCCATGTTATAGGTATTGTTCGCAGCTGATCGGCCGGAACATGAGCTTGCTTGGCGTACTTTTGGCAGCCTTTACATGTCTTGACTAACCGTTCGGCATCCGCCTGAGCTGTAAGCCAGAAAAAACCATGTCGAAAAGCTTTTGCCACTAAAGATTTGGCTGCAGCGTGGTGACCACACTCACCATCATGGATTTCCCTTAAGATTTCCACTCCTTCTTCCGGAGATACACATCGCTGAAAAACCCCAGAAACACTCCGTTTATGGAGCTCACCCCTAACAATAGTATAGGCTTTTGCTCGTCGAATAATCTGTCGGCTTAGCACCTCGTCTTCGGGTAATTTGCCATCTACCAAATAATCAAGGTAGGGTTGAGTCCAGCTGGGAATTACAGCCAGAACTTCTATTAAAGGTGAGTCGGATTTGGTCGGATATTCCTCATCTACTCCCTTTATTGAGGGAACTTTGAGGTGCTCTAAAAATGCGCCATTCGGGACCTCTTTCCGTGTAGAGCCTATTCGAGATAGTGCATCTGCTTCCTCATTTTCTGCTCGAGGGATGTGCTGAACTTCAAACCCTTCGAACGATTTAGATAGATCATCCACGACGGCTTTGTATGCTGCCATGTGCTTATTTGCATTACAAATATCCAAGACTTGCTGAGCAACAAGATCCGAATCTCCATAACACATCAAACGTCGGATGCCAATATCCTTGGCAATCCAGATTCCATGTAGCAGTGCTTCATACTCGGCAATATTGTTTGTCGCTGTGAAGTGGATCTGCAACACGTATAATAGTTTATCTCCTTGGGGTGATTTGAGCACCACGCCATCCCCCGAGCCCCCTTGAGCCTTAGAGCCATCGAAAAAGAGGGTCCAGTATTCCGACTCAGGGAGGACCATGTTCTCCTTCATCTCTGTCCAATCAGCGACAAAGTCAGCAAGGATCTGGGATTTGATTGCTGTCCAAGGTTTATACTCAATATCGAAAGCTGAAAGCTCTATGCCCCATTTGGTGACACGTCCTGTGGCGTCGCTGTTGTTGATTATGTCTCTCATGGGAGCTTTGCTCACAATGGTAATTGGATGCTCCTGAAAATAGTGTCGTAACTTACGAGATGCTAGGAAAACACCGTAAGCCAACTTTTGATAGTACGGATATCGCTGTTTTGATTCTCTCAAGACCTCGCTGACAAAATAAGTCGGGCGCTGCACCAGGTGTTCCTGATTTTCCTCTGGTCTCTCCACCACCATGACGATACTAACGACCTTATTTGTCGCAGCAATATAAAGCAACATTGGTTCCTGAGGTTCCGGCGCTGCGAGGATAGGAGCAGATGAGAGTACTTTCTTCAGGTCTTGCAGTGCAGCTTCAGCTTCGTCAGTCCAGACAAAATCCTTGGTTTTCTTCAGGAGTTTGTATAATGGTGCGGCTCTTTCACCAAGCCGGCTTACAAATCCACTGACTGTAGCAATACAACCAGTTAGTCTTTGTACGTCTTTCAGGCGAGTTGGTCTGGAAATATTAAGTATAGCCTTGATTTTGTCGCGGTTCACCTCTATGCCTCTTTGAGACACGATGAAACCTAACAATTTTCCGGCTGGTATTCCAAAGAAACATTTCTTCGGGTTAAGCATGATGTTATATTTTCGTAGATTGGCGAATGTTTCCTCCAAGTCGGAAATGAGTGTTTCCTTCTTTTTGGACATCATCGCAATATCATCCACGTATGCATGCACATTGCGTCTGAGTTGGTCGTGGAGGCAACGCTGCATCATGCGCTGGTACGTAGCTCCTGCGTTCTTCAGCCCAAAGGGCATCATAACAAAACAGAAGGTTCCGAAGGGGGTTATGAATGAAGTTTTGACTTTGTCAGATTCCTTCATCCGGATTTGGTGATAACTGGAATATGCATCGAGAAAACAGAGGAGTTCCGAGCCTGCCGTAGAATCGATAACTTGATCAATTCTAGGCAAAGCGAACGGATCTTTTGGACAAGCCTTGTTCAAGGCAGTATAATCAACACACATCCTTAAATCAGTGGTGTCCTTTTTAGGGACCATTACAGGATTGGCCGACCACTCAGTGTGGATGACCTCTTCTATGAATCCGGCTAACTCGAGCCGTGCTAGTTCCTTAGCTATTGCCTTACGCTTTTCGTCGCCAAACCATCGTAAGGACTGTTTGATGGGTTTAGCATTCAGGTTTACATTTAGAGAGTGCTCGGCAAGTTCCGTAGGTACTCCGGTCATGTCAGATGGCTGCCATGCGAAGATATCTTGATTTGCTTGGAGGAACTTGACGAGCGCGCTTTCCTATGTGCTATCTAGGCCTATGCCTATCTGGGTCACCTTGGAGGGGTCATCTTCCTTCAACGGCGCTTTCTTCGTCTCTTCTGATGCCTTGAACTCCGGATTTGGCTTGGTAACCTCCTTCTTCGTTGCGGGCATCTCAGACGGATCTATGCTCTTCTTGATATCCTGGTACTCCTGGGTGTGCATCACGGCTTCAGCAAAGGCGGCATTTCCATCCTCGCACTCTCGCGCTTTCTTTGGGTCTCCCCTAATGGTGATCACGCTGTTGGGACCTAGAATTTTCATCATATTGTAAATGTAACACGGACGAGCCATAAAAGCCCAGTAAGCCGGACATCCGAATAAAGCGTGGTATGCGCTCTTGAACGGGACCACTTCGAAGGAAAGTGCCTCCGTCCGATAATTCTTTGGAGTTCCAAAGGTAACATCCAAAGTGATCTCTCCCAGGGAATTAGCTTGTCTTCCTGGGACAACTCCGTGAAAAATCACAGAGCTATGGTTCAGCTGGGTCTCCGAGATCTTCATCCGGCGTAGCGTTTCGACATAGAGAATATTGATGCTGCTACCACCGTCCATGAGGGTCTTGGAGAAACCATAACAGTCAATAAGTGGGTTGACGATTAAGGCGTATTTTCCTTGCCTGTGTAGCTTAGGGGGATGATCATCGCGGTCAAACGTGATTGTCACTTACGACCAGTCCAGATACTAGGGGACAGCCAGAACTATTGCATTGAGCTCGTGTAGAACTGCTTTCTTAACCTTTGCTGGTTGAGATCCGAGGAAGGTGACATAAGTGTCCTTCTTGGTGGGAAAAGTCTTCTTCCCTTCCGACTTGGGATTTGAAGCATCAGCTTCCTCCATGTCGGAATCCTCCTTGGTCTCTTTATCTTTTTCGGGATTTTTCTTTCCCTTCTTCCATTTAGCTTTGTAGCCCGCGGTGTCATCTCTTTTGATGTCGTCATTGAAACGACATTCAGCGTTGGTGTGGGACGAGCCCCCACTGGCGTCTAGGTGATGCACACATGGGTTATTGGCAATGTCGGCTCAAGAGTAGGTTTTGCCTGGTTGTTGTTCTCCTCTACCTTGGACCCTTGATGTCCCACGGCCACGCCCGCGGCTTCCGCCATGTCCTCCTCGTCCTCCAGACCCGGAAACAGTAGTGACTACCGCTGTTTTCGCGTTGGGTTTTTCTTCCGAGGTGTTCTTACGCTTCTAAGCTTGTTGCTTTGGTTGTTTTGCCGACTGAGGCACAACTAGGGCATTGAGTAGTCCTTCTGCATCGTCGTCAGCGTCTGCATACTTGCTCGCTGTTTCTATCATCTCTCCCAAATCGGTAACCTTGTCACACTTCAAGCGATGGCGTAGTAAACCAATAGGGAGACCTGCGATGAAAGCTTCAATCGCAGTTTGATCATTTACTCCTTCGCAGGAGTTCTTGGTGTCGATCCATCATCCGAGGTAATCCTGGCAAGTTTCTCCGGCTTTCTGGGTGCAACGCTGTAGGTCTCCAACCGTCAGGGCCTCCGATATGTGCCTTCGAAATTCCGAAAGAACGCGCTTCGTAAATCATACCAGTTATGGATGGTGTTTGCTGGAAGTTCATTGAGCCATGATCGTGCCGTCTTCCGCAACATAAGTGGGAGATATCGGGTTACGACCAGGCTGTTTCCGCCTTTGGCGATGCAGCAAGCTTGGAAGAAATCCTATAACCAGGTGTCTGGCCGAGCAATGCCGTCGTAGGCTTGGATATGTCTTGAGATAGCAAATCCTTCTGGGAATTTTGTAGCTCTTATGCATGGATCGAAGCACTTAGGGCCCACGTACACGTCATCGTTTTCATAGCGCCGAGCCTCTATGTTGGAGTTGATCCTGTGTCTTGCGTCATTCGGGGATAGAGATCATCCCGAATGCGGGCTGTGGCTGCGGTGCCGTGGAGCCGGACTTCGGCTTCTGCCACCACCTCATCCACCATGTCATCCTCCTTGCCCTCCATGGGAGCCGTTGTGATGACTGTGTGGTGGAGAAGGTGGAGCAGCTGGAGAGTTTCTGGCTGATCGCGACCTCCGTCCGGAACGTCATTATTCCGATTCCGGGGAGGGTCTTGACTATGACGAGCCCCCTGCCGGCTTGTACCTGCATGGTTTCCGTCATTTCTTCGTCCGTCGTTCCCACCATAGTGAGGCTCGGCCGGACGGTTCTCATGTCTAGGAGGTGGCATTCTCTGTCGATCCTCCTCCCGACGTTTCTCTTTACCTTCTCCCCTTCAATCCTTAGATTCTCGTCGGGGAGGATTCGTCAGATTCAAGGCAGCGATGGCGTCTTTCTTAGCCGCTGGTGCGACATTGCTCCAGCCGCGTGTAGTTTTGCGATGCTGTCCTGCCGATCCGGTTCTCGAATAATTGTCTTCCCGTCGTTCGGGGCGATAATGCTGCTCCAGAACGTAATGGGGTCTTACGTCAGCCTATGCCGGATCTGTGCGACATTAGTCAGCATCTGAGACCAGTTTTTGACTTCCGGACAGGGCGACCTTTTGCTGCTCCAGTCCCTTGTTGAGTAGCTTGATACCCAAACGGATCTCCTCTGGTCCTGGATTAGCCGATAGAATTTCTCAGGCTGCCACGGTATTTTGTACTGGTGTTGGGTATACCCAATCTCCGTTGCTATCTTTTCGTGGCTTCCCCATCTCATCTCCAAAAAGGACGGCACGGACATGTGGGAATTGGTTGTCATATATGTGACGCTTCCGTGTCTTCTGATGCAGACGAGACATGTACTCCTTGTTCGACATGCGTTTTTTCTCCACCTCGATGTTTTTGGCTTCATCGAGGAGTTGTTGACGACGCGCTTCTAGGGCTTGCGCCCTTTCATCCAGCTCATCTGCAGTAAGTTCTGCAGCTATAGGGATAGGTGTAGTTAATGCGGCATCGATGAGTTTACGCGCACCTTTAGTGATCACGTGTCCATCCACCGATGCTTCTTTTTTCAGCTCGTCTAGGATAAGTTCTCCATCCGAGTCTTCTTCGTATTCCTCGGCAATCACCTCCTCTGTCAGAGGGTCTTTTGCCGGGGTCTTGTTTTTCTTGTTGTTCTTCTTTGCCTTCTTGGCAGCACCGGTAGCAAAGATGGCTTTGGGTCCATTTCCCGGAGTTAAGCTCTGATCGGTACTTTCGGACATCTGGACCTCGGGATTATCTCCGACGTCCATGTCATCCTGCGTTTTGGGAGAGTGTTCCCCGGATCCTTCATCCATGGCTTCTCCTTCTTCTGCAGCTTTGGAGTTGTACTCCTCTTCCTACTCCGTGGAGAACTTTCGGAAATCTGCTGACATCATCGACTCATCCGAGGATGCGGGTACGTCGGTGTTTGTTCCGATTGCCTCCAGCACCGAGTCGGTGTTTTCTCCAGCATCGGCAGAGCCAGATCCAGATCCCACGTATCCGACAAAGTGCGACGCGTGCTTCCTGATGTACATGCGGCTTTCGCGGTCAGCCATATCGAAACTTTTGATGGTCTCGAGGATTGCATCTGCGCTTTCGCCTTGCAGTATCATACGTCGTAGTGTGTACCTTAGGAAAGGCCTATCTGTTCCGGCATCATCATAGACGGAATCAGAGTCGTTGATATGCTCCTCCTGGATTTTGACTTCCACGGGTGGGTTGATCTAGGATCTGGCTCCTCTGGGGAGATCCACTCCAGATTCGACGTTGACCGCTAGGTCTTCTTTAGGTTCGGATTTCTCCACTACTCCGCAGCTGGTGCGGGCTGGGTGGGATTAGGGTTTTCTGAGATCCGGAACTCTGCCGCCTCCACGGACAAAGGGGACCCATAAAATTCTTCTGCCTCTATCATCACCGCTAGCGTGGGTTGGACAGGTTCAGTGAAACCGATGTAAACATCGATCTCGCCAAATGACATGATTGTGTAGGCAGTCACGACCTCCTTTGCCGGAATCCAAGTCTCGTCGAGAACGATGAGAGGGACGTCGTTGGCATAGAGGATGTGACCGACAGTGATAGTCTCGCTGATGCCGATTCTTGCAGATTCCGCTCGGAACACAGATCCGTAGCTCACTTGCCCCACGGTGGGCGCCAACTGTCGTCGGATTGATGACAAGTACACCATGAGGGGGTCCTCGAGGCATGCGGAAGAGAGGGAGGTGAGACGTACGGTATTCTGGGACGGTGAGCACACAAGTTTACCTAGGCTCGAATCCGCCGGCTTTGGACGGATCCTACTCCTGCTAGCAATCCAGTAATACGGTAGAGCCGGAGTATGGGTTACAAGGGTTTCATTTATGCGAGTTGAGATTGTAGACTATTGAGGTTATGCCCTAAAGGCTCTCCCTAGGACGGCTTATATAGATATCCGGCCTAGGGTTTACAGGAGAGATCTATCCGTCTACGACTAAGAGTCTGTTACACAGTACATCTTGAACTACAAGTAACATCATGGGCCTAAGTCGGTAAGTTTTCTAGGTATTCCCGTAGCCGGATTGGACTCCGTCTTTCTCCCTGACTGAGCCGCTCGTGAAGCGATGCTCTAACCCGAAGTGGGACACCCTGGTCAGTGAGAAACTGTGAGGATACCCGGAAAGTATATCCCCAACAGAACACACATGCAATGACTCTGGTGGATCCACATGTGGTTTGTGAAAAGAACACACGTGCAATGACTCTAGCTGTTGTTAATGAAAAGAACACACATGCAATGAAACTGGTGGATCCATATGTAGTTTGTGAAAAGAATAGGGATCCAGTGACTCTACCTATGGTTTATTAAAAGAACACACATGCAATAACACTGGTGGATCCATGTGGTTTGTGAGAAGAACACAGATGCAATGACTCTGGTGGATCCATATGTGGTTTGTGAGAAGAACATACATGCAATGACTCTAGTTGTGGTTAATGAAAAGAACAGAGATGCAATGGCTCTAGATGTGGAATATTGAAAGAACACACATGCAATAACTCTGGTGGATCCATATGTGGTTTGTGAAAAGAACACACATTTAATGACACTGGTGGATCCATATGTGGTTCATGAAAAGAACACACATGCAATGACACTGGTGGATCCACATGTGGTTTGTGAAAAGAACACACAAGCAATGACACTAGTGGATCCATGTGGTTTATGACAATAACACACATCCAGCGACTCTAGCTATGGTTTATCAAAAGAACACACATGCAATAACACTAGTGGATCCATGTGGTTTGTGAAAAGAACACATTGTTCAATGACACTGGTGTATCCATGTGTGGTTTGTGAAAAGAACATACATGCAATGAACTCTAGTTGTGGTTAATGAAAAGAACAGAGATGCAATGACTCTAGCTATGGTGTATTGAAGAACACACATGCAATGACTATGGTTGATCCATATGTGGTCTGTGAAATGAACACACATGCAGTGACACTAGGGGATCCATATGTGGTTTGTGAAAAGAACACACATTTCAATGACATTGGTGGATCCATATGTGGTTTACGAAAACAACACACATGCAATGAACTCTGGTGGATCCATATGTGGTTTGTGAAAAGAACAGACATGCAATAAACTCTTGTGGATCCATATGTGGTTTGTGAAAAGAACACACATGCAATGACTCTAGCTGTGGTTAATGAAAAGAACACACATGCAATGACATTGGTGGATCCATATGTCGTTAATGAAAATAATAGACATGCAATGACATTGGTGGATCCATATGTGGTTCATGAAAAGTACACACATGCAATGACTCTGGTGGATCCACATGTGGTTTGTGAAAAGAACACACAAGCAATGACTCTAGATGTTGTTAATGAAAAGAATACACATGCAATGAAACTGGTGGATCCATATGTGGTTTGTGAAAAGAACAGAGTTCCAGTGACTCTAGCTGTGATTTATTAAAAGAACACACATACAATAACATTGGTGGATCCATGTGGTTTGTGAGAAGAACACACATGCAATGACTCTGGTGGATCCACATGTGGTTTGTGAAAAGAACACACATGCAATGCGTCTAGCTGTTGTTAATGAAAAGAACACACATGCAATGAAACTGGTGGATCCATATGTGGTTTGTGAAAAGAACATAGATCTAGTGACTCTAGCTGTGGTTTATTAAAAGAACACACATGCAATAACACTAGTGGATCCATATGTGGTTTGTGAAAAGAATAGGCATGCAATGACTCTGGTGGATCCATATGTGGTTTGTGAAAAGAACACACATGCAGTGACACTAGGGAATCCATATGTGGTTTGTGAAAAGAACACACATTCCAATGACACTGGTGGATCCGTATGTGGTTTGTGAAAAGAACACACATGCATTAAACTCTCGTGGATCCATATGTGGTTTGTGAAAAGAACATATATGCAATGAACTCTTGTGGATCCATATGTGGTTTGTGAAATGAAAACACATGCAATGACTCTAGCTATGGTTAATGAAAAGAACGCACATGCAATGACACTGGTGGATCCATATGTGGTTAATGAAAAGAACAAACATTCAATGACACTGGTGGATCCATATGTGGTTAATGAAAATAACACACATGCAATCAGATTGGTAGATCCACATGTGGTTTGTCAAAAGAACACACATTCAATGACACTAGTGGATCCATATGTGGTTCATGAAAAGAACATACATGCAATGACACTGGTGGATCCACATGTGGTTTGTGAAAAGAACACACATGCAATGACACTGGTGGATCCATGTGGTTTGTGACAATAACACACATCCAATGACTCTAGCTATGGTTTATTAAAAGAACACACATGCAATAACGCTGGTGGACCCATGTGGTTTGTGAAAAGAACACACATGAAATGACTCTGGTGGATCCATATGTGGTTTGTGAAAAGAATAAACATGC
Source organism: Avena sativa (assembly GCA_916181665.1). Classification (NCBI taxonomy): domain Eukaryota; kingdom Viridiplantae; phylum Streptophyta; class Magnoliopsida; order Poales; family Poaceae; genus Avena; species Avena sativa. Next base: position 603,894,642 of record OV702291.1, on the reverse strand, counting down.
AATGAACTCTTGTGGATCCATATGTGGTTTGTGAAAAGAACACACATGCAATGATTCTAGTTGTGGTTAATGAAAAGAACTGACAAGCAATGACATTGGTGGATCCATATGTGGTTAATGAAAAGAACACACATGCAATGACACTGCTGAATCCTTATGTGGTTAATGAAAAGAACACACATGCAATGACAATGGTGGATCCACATGTGGTTTGTGAAAAGAACACACATGCAATGGCTCTAGCTTTTGTTAATGAAAAGAAGACACATGCAATGAAACTGGTGGATCCATATGTGGTTTTTGAAAAGAACCGAGATCCAGTGACTCTAGCTATGGTTTATTAAAAGAACACACATGCAATAACACTGGTGGATCCATGTGGTTTGTGATAATAACACACATGCAATGAATCTCGTGGATCCATACGTGGTTTGTGTGAAGAACAAACATGCAATGACTCTAGCCGTGGTTAATGAAAAGAACAGAGATGCAATGACTCTAGCTGTGGTTTATTGAAAGAACATACATGCAATGACTCTGGTGGATCCATATGTGGTTTGTGAAAAGAACACACATTCAATGACACTGGTGGATCCATATGTGGTTTGTGAAAAGAACAGAGATCGAGTGACTCTACCTGTGGTTTATTAAAAGAACACACATGCAATAATACTGGTGGATCCATGTGGTTTGTGATAAGAACACACATGCAGTGACTCTGGTGGATCCATATGTGGTTTGTGAGAAGAATAGACATGCAATGACTCTTGCCGTGGTTAATGAAAAGAACAGACATGCAATGACTCTAGCCGTGGTTAATGAAAAGAAGAGAGATGCAATGACTCTAGCTGTGGTTTATTGAAAGAACATACATGCAATGACTCTGGTGGATCCATATGTGGTTTGTGAAAAGAACACACATTCAATGACACTGGTGGATCCATATGTGGTTCATGAAAAGAACACACATGCAATGACACTGGTGGATACACATGTGCTTTGTGAAAAGAACACACATGCAATGACACTGGTGGATCCATGAGGTATATGACAATAACACACATCCAATGACTTTAGCTATGGTTTATTAAAAGAACACACATGCAATAACACTGGTGGATCCATGTGGTTTGTGAAAATAACACACATACAATGACTTTGGTGGATCTATATGTGGTTTGTGAAAAGAAAAGACATGCAATGACTCTAGCTGTGGTTAATGAAAAGAACAGATATGCAATGACTCTAGGTGTGGTTTATTGAAAGAATACACATGAAATGACTCTAGGTGTGGTTTATTGAAAGAATACACATGAAGTGACTCTGGTGGATCCATATGTGGTTTGTGAAAAGAACACACATTCAATGACACCGGTGGATCCATATGTGGTTCATGAAAAGAACACACATGCAATGATACTGGTGGATCCACATGTGGTTTGTGAAAAGAACACACATGCAATGACACTGGTGAATCCATATGTGGTTAATGAAAAGAACAGACATGTAATGACACTGGTGGATCCATGTGGTTTATGACAATAACACACATCAACTGACTCTAGCTATGGTTTATTAAAAGAACACACATGCAATAACACTGGTGGATCTATGTGGTTTATTAAAAGAACACACATGCAATAACTCTGGTGGATCTATATGTGGTTTGTGAAAATAAAATACATGCAATGACTCTAGCTGTGGTTAATGAAAAGAACAGAGATGCAATGACACTTGTGGATCCATATGTGGTTAATGACACTGGTGGAACCATATGTGGTTCATGAAAAGAACACACATGCAATGACACTGGTGGATCCATGTGTTTTGTGAAAATAACACACATACAATGACTCTGGTGGATCTATATGTGGTTTGTGAAAAGAAAAGACATGCAATGACTCTAGCTGTGGTTAATGAAAAGAACAGAGATGCAATGACTCTAGGTGTGGTTTATTGAAAGAATACACATGAAATGACTCTAGGTGTGGTTTATTGAAAGAATAAACATGAAATGACTCTTGTGGATCCATATGTGGTTTGTGAAAAGAACACACATTCAATGAAACTGGTGGATCCATATGTGGTTCATGAAAAGAACACACATGAAATGACTTTAGCTGTTGTTAATGAAAAGAACACACATGAAATGAAACTGGTGGATCCATATGTTGTTTGTGAAAAGAACAAAGATCCAGTGACTCTAGTTGTGGTTTATTAAAAGAACACACATGCAATAACACTTGTGGATCCATGTGGTTTGTGAAAAGAACACACATGCAATGACTTTAGCTGTTGTTAATGAAAAGAACACACATGAAATGAAACTGGTGGATCCATATGTTGTTTGTGAAAAGAACAAAGATCCAGTGCCTCTAGTTGTGGTTTATTAAAAGAACGCACATGCAATAACACTGGTGGATCCATGTGGTTTGTGAAAAGAACACACATGCAATGACTCTGGTGGATCCATATGTGGTTTGTGAAAAGAACAGACATGCAATGACTCTAGCTGTGGTTAATGAATAGAATAGAGATGCAATGACTCTAACTGTGGTTTATTGAAAGAACACACATGCAATGACTCTAGCTTTGGTTAATGAAAAGAACAGAGATGCAATGACTCTAGCTGTGGTTTTTTGAAGGAACACACATGCAATGACTCTGGTGGATCCATGTGTGGTTTATGAGAAGAACAGACATGCAATGACCCTAGCTGTGGTTAATGAAAAGAACAGATATGCAATGACTCTAGCTGCGGTTTATTGAAAGAACACACATGCAATGACTCTGGTGGATCCGTATGTGGTTTGTGATAAGAACACACATTCAATGACACTGGTGGATCCGTATGTGGTTTATGAAAAGAACACACATGCAATAACACTGGTGGATCCACATGTGGTTTGTGAAAAGAACACAGATTCAATGACAATGGTGGATCCATGTGGTTTATGACAATGACACACATCCAGTGACTCTAGCTGTGGTTTATAAAAAGAACACACATGCAATAACACTGGTGGATCCACGTGGTTTGTGAAAAGAACACACATTTCAATGACACTAGTGGATCCATATGTTGTTTGTGAAAAGAACAGAGATGCAATGACTCTAGATGTGGTTTATTGAAAGAACACACATGCAATAACACTAGTGGATCCATGTGGTTTGTGAGAAGAACACAGATGCAATGAATCTTGTGGATCCATATGTGGTTTGTGAGAAGAACACACATGCAGTGACACTAGGGGTCCATATGTGGTTTGTGAAAAGAACACACATTTCAATGACACTAGTGGATCCGTATGTGGTTTGTGAAAAGAACACACATGCAATGAACTCTGGTGGATCCATATGTGGTTTGTGAAAAGAACAAATGTCGTTGTATTGGGAACGGCAGTACCTAAGAAGGTTAGATAGAGGTGTGGGGACTAGCAAGGAAGCTATCGACGGCGTCCATAGGCGGGATTGGATACAAGCGAGCGTAGCGGGACGAAGAAGTACCCAGGTTCGGGGCCCTCGTGGTGAGGTAAAGCCCCTACTCCTGCAGTACCTAAGAAGGTTTGTGAAAAGAACAGACATGCAATGACTCTAGATGTGGTTAATGAATAGAACAGAGATGCAATGACTCTAACTGTGGTTTATTGAAAGAACACACATGCAATGACTCTAGCTGTGGTTAATCAAAAGAACAGAGATGCAATGACTCTAGCTGTGGTTAATGAATAGAACAGAGATGCAACGACTCTAACTGTGGTTTATTGAAAGAACACACATGCAATGACTCTAGCTGTGGTTAATGAAAAGAACAGATATGCAATGACTCTAGCTGTGGTTTTTTGAAGGAACACACATGCAATGACTCTCGTGGATCCATGTATGGTTTATGAGAAGAACAGACTGTAGGGGTTCGTAGCATGGAAAACAAAAATTTTCTATCGCATACAAACAAACAAGCCAAGATCTATCTACTAGATTGTAGCAACGAGTCGATGGAATAACTTACCCTCGAAGATTCCAAAGTGGTTAACGAGAGCAGATTCTCGTGGGTGATGTAGTCGTACTCTTTCCGATCTCAAGATCGCGTAGACGATCCTTCCAGCGCCACGTTCCCGCAGCGCTCCCGCAGTCGGTCACACGTTCGGTACTCGACGAAGACCTTCCTCTCCCTTGTTCCAGCAGGCAGCGGAGGTTGTAGCACTCTCCTCGCGATTCCGGCAGCACAACGGCGTGGTACCGGAGGTAGAGGGGAAATCCCGCAGGGCTTCGCCTTAAGCCGGTGCGAGTATGGTGGAGCTTATGAGAGAGGCTATTAGTGGTCTAGTAATTAGACACACCAATTAGAGGGCTCTAAACCAATTAGAAGGCTCTAAACCGAATAGCTCTAAACCGGGGTCTAGATCTAGGGTTTAGGTTAGAGGATAGGAACTAGTAGTGTATAGGAGGGGAGCCCTGCCCCTCCTTATATAGGTGGGAGGGCTGGGCGCGCCAGGGGAGGGAGGGAGTCCCTCCCCAACTCGGCCTAGGGCTGGCCGCCGGCTTGGGGAGGAGGACTCCTCCCTCAAGTCGGTTTCCTCCTCTCCTCCCACTTCCCAAAAACTCCCGTTTGACTTTCAAACTGGCCGTTTGACTTTTTCAATTTAGGATTCAATTTAATCCTTTATTTGGGACAGCAAGAACACTTAGTACATGATGCAATCATTCCAATATGTAATGACACATTCATGTACCCCTTCCCCCCGGAGTGCCGGACAATCCGGAACCTTCTAGAATATCCCCGATGAAAACACCGGAATCATTCCCGAACTCCGAAACGGGTCTTTCCTTATATGAATCTTATTCTCCGGACCATTCCGGATCACCTCGTGATATCCCGGATCCCATCCGAGACTCCGAACAACATTCGGTCTCTTTCTCATAATACCATAACTACTCAAACAACGTCGAATCCTTAAGTGTGTCTCCCTACGGTTCGTGAATTATGCGGACATGATCGAGACACTTCTCCGAACAATAACCAATAGAGGAATCTGGAAATTCATATGGCTCCCACATATTTCTACGATTACTTTGCGATCGAATGAACCACTTACATACGATACCAATTTCCCTTTGTCTCACGATATGTTACTTATCCAAGGTTATGATCGTCGGTATCTCTGCATACCTAGTTCAACCTCGTTACTGATAAGTACTCTTTTCTCGTTCCCGTGATATGTGATCCCTTGTGACCAAGTCACATGCTTGCAAGCTAATTGGATGACATTTCACCGAGAGGGCCCAGAGAATATCTATCCGTCATGTGGATGGACAAATCCCACTCTTGATCCATGTGTTTCAACCAATACTTTCCGAACACTCAATGCCACTTTTATAGCCACCCTGTTACGGTGTGGTGTTTGATGACATCAAAGCATCCATCCAGTAAAGGTGATATGCATGATCTCATGGTCGAAGGAATTAGGTTACTATGTATCAGAAAGCATATAGCAATTGAACTATTGAAATGACTTGATCTTTATGCTACGCTTATCTATAGGAGTATGTCCACCATATCATTCTCCTAATGATATGATCTTGTTGTTGATAACATCTCAATGTTCATGATATGGAAACCACAATCATTAATCAACCAACAAGCTAGTGAAGTATAGAGGCTATACTAGGGACTTTAAATTAAGTTTACAAATCACACAAGTATTAATGGTTTCCTTGTTAATACTATTATAGCATGAATGTAAACATTTATCATAAGTGTGAAGATATGATAATAACCACTTTATTATTGCCTCTTGGGCATATCTCCAACAGTCTCCCACTTGCACTAGAGTCAATAATCTAGTTTCGAACCTTTGTGTATATAACACCTATGACTTTCCAGTGTTGTATGTACACGATTGCTAGTGGTCAACTGATCTCCGGATCTGACACTTCCAGGTCCGTGTGTAATTTGCATGTCTTTGCGTCTCTACGCATCACTCATTCTCTAATGAGATGGCTTTGTATAAATTTGGTCTTTCGGTGTGACCTTTAGTTCTTTGGGGTTAAAACATGTTGACAATATTGTCGTACAATATATCTTCATAGTATTATCCCGCTGTGAACTACACCTAGTTTGATAACAAACTACTTGACACAAATGCCCTCTTTTGCTGCTATAATAGCAGTCATATACTTAGCCTTTTGTTGTAGTATCTGTCACAATGTCTTAACTTTGGAAATCATCCAAATCCATTATGGAACTCACTTTCCATTATATTGTGCCACCCTTAGTTTAGATTGAGATAAACTTAATTTGTACTTTGTGACAAAGCTAGTATCAATGTAGTACTTTTACAATGAACTAACCATCTATCTGTCACTTCTACAAATAATATACTCTTAGTTCTTCCAAAAGATCATAAGAATATCCTTACTATTGTCCAATGATCATCTTACGAATCATTCTGGTATATGCTCTCAACATTTAGAGCATAGGACATATCTGGTTTTGTACATATCACAGTATGATTGATATAAATACTCTTTGTGATTTCATACATCAAGTATCAATCTATACTTGATTATTTGTTTCACTTTACCAAATGTCAATACACTTGAATATATCATCAACATTGAACTCATTCAATCCTTTCTGTGCGACAAGAACCTTCTCTTATAGTTTCTATATTGAACTCATTCAATATCTTGTCTATGTACTTCTGGCACAACCATATTAGCGTCTATTGATGCCAAATATTTGGGTTTTGCCTAAGTCTTTCATCGGGATGAAATTCTTAATATGTGTTAATAAAAGATACATTATTTCCAATCAACAATATGTCTTCCACATAATGTATTAGAAACATGTCTTAGCGCTCCCACTTAATTTCTTGCAAATGCAAGCATCTTCATTGTCTCTGATGAAATTAAACCCTTTTAACAGTTTCATCATAGTGAAGATTCCAACTCCGCTATGCTCACTCTAACCATTGAAGTTTGCATATGCTTTTAGCATCCTTTGAATTAACAAAACCCTATGGACCGTGTTATGCACATGTCCTAGGTAACGATTCTATTAGAAGAACTTGTTTTGTTTATTCAACTACCATATAACAAATTATATGTAGTGGTTGCTACATTAATCCGTCTAGACTAAATATCACTATGAAAGATCAAAATCTTGTCATAGTCAACCTTTGAACATTGTTGTGAACTCTTTCCCAACATGTCGACTATTTCATAGATGTGAAACATCCATGTCTATTTCTTTATAGATCCAGACACAACTGTAAGGTCTTACACCTTTCTCGAGGGTCCTTCAAGTTCAAAACTTGATTTCTCGTGTATGGAACTATTACGGATTTTATGGCTTCAAACCATTTGACGGAGTCAGGGCCCATCATCGCTTCTCTGCATGTAGTCGGTTCATTATTCTCAAATAATGATTCAACCCTCAAATCTTGGTATTTGATTGTTCATCCGACCTACTTGTTTCAATAGGAACTTGGATCTCCGTGACCACAACCTTTGAGGTACGTGAACCATGAGCATTGTTGCTGCCTCCGAAACACTTTTCGGCGCTGCGCAACTCTGCACATATAGCTAAGGTTCTTTTAACCTTATCAAAGTTTCTATTGTCCTCCCACTTAACTTTTCACGAAAAATTCCTTCTCAAAGAAACTTGACGTTTTAAGTGACAAACACTTTTGTCTCCAATGTTATGGAGGAGTACTTAACAGTTATTCGAAATAACATACAGAGACAGGTTCATCCGACTTTGGTTGCAAACATCTTTCTTATGCATAGCATACCAATGTTTAAGAAAGGACTACTTGGGTTTTATCCCAAACCATAACCTTATATGGTGTCATTTCAACGGATTATGATGGAGCTCTTTTCAGTGGAAAAACGGTAATCTCTAAAGCTTTTAATCTTTAAAATACAATGGCAGTTTTATGAATTACACCTTTCGATCTTACCATGTCAAACAAGGTTTAATTACACATCTCGAACGCTCCATACTCTTATGGTGTTTCGGGAAAATGCAAATCCACGGAACGATTCCTTAAATCTTAGGTATTATGCTAAACTTGTAACTCAAATATCTTCCTTTATGATCTTATCATAAACTATTTATATTCTTGTTACAATGATCTTGCACTTCATCTTGAAAGTCTTTGAACTTTTCAAGTATTTCATACTTTATCCTTATTAAGTAAATATTCATATATTCACTCAAATTTTCGGAGAAAGCATATGAAGTTGAAATCCATCGCTCTTGACTACACATAACGGACTTCGTACAACAATATGTACAAGTTCCAATAAGCTAGTCATTTGTTCCCTTTTGGCCTATGAACGAAGTTTTAATTATCTCTAGGAAAGTTTCACAAGCGTCATTTGATCAAAAATCAGAAGACTCCAAAATTCCATCCACATGGAGTTTCTTCATGTTATCTTTCCAATATAATTTAAACGGCGATGCCACTTCCTAAGTGATCTTTCAATCAATTTGTCTTTCGACATTTTAGCACTAGTTTTATGGATGTGATTTCTCCAACGAGATTTGTGAATCATCCATCTTTTATGGATTACGGCAATTATTTGAACAACCCTTTTGTTCTCATAATACCTGATAAAACAAATCTTTGAAGGCAAGCGTTGATGTTTAACGAGCAACACAATAACCCTTTATTTGTTTTCGATAAACATCATCACATATTCTTTTGCTAGTTACTTAGGCCATTGTAGTTCATGAATTGTGTTGTTTTGTATGACGATTCATACCAACAAATTCAGTATCAAATACTTAAGAACCACATTGTTTAATAAGCAAAGAATATAGCCATAACATGTATATCATCTATATATTTAAACTGAACAATTCTAGTCTTTTCTTTTCTGCCATATATTTATGAGATTCTCTTTCAGTATTTCCTTTTCTGTTTGAAAGAATCTATTAACATCAATAGTGGAGTCATACATATGACATATAGTCCAAAGCGTGTATAATTAAATACCAATGTCTTTGGACTTGCACTTTGAAGTAGATCACCATCATCAAATATTTGGTGTTCTTTCAAATTCCTTTCTTTAGTAATCTCTTGGTGTAGTAAACATTTCACCTACATCAAATATTCACCCTTATCATGGAATCGTCCATGATCAAGCTACTTTTAGCTTATAACGATGAATTATGAGTATAATGTTGCTATCCAAAACCTTTTGGAGGATTAGGACAACAAGTGTCTCCAACCTTTTTGCAAATTCTCATCAAATATGAGAACATGACTTTTGCCATATTATACTCTATCATGTTGCAACCAAAACTTCGTTTCAGATATCACAATATCTTCCACACATCATGGTTTCTGAAACAACTCTTTCAGATCCTAGATAACCTTGATATTAAGGGAATCCTTTGAATATCAAGAATCATGGATACAAACATGATACTTATATACTAACACTTGGAATTGTTACTCTTGTTTTAATACTAATTATTAAACTTCATGGAGTAACCGGAACTTACTGAAATTTTGCAATAGGACTTTTAAACTTTAAATTAACACTTCAAAACAATACGATACCAGTTCGTAAAGTAACTAACCAGAATTTTATAGTTCTATCATCTCAATTATAACTAAGCGCAAGGTGGTAAACGGATGCCAATGACTACAACAACTATGCAAATTCACTTTGATTTAGTTTATGATAAATTGAGTTCTAATTAATAATTAAATTAATCTAGGTGAACTCCCACTCAAAACAATATCCCTCACATTGTTTTAGTGATCACACGAACCAAATCCACCACATCAAAACCGATCATCACGAGAGTTGATATAGTTTCAATGGCGAACAATCAACATGTTCATCATATCTACTATATGACTCATGCTCTACCTTTCGGTAATCCGTGTTCCTGAGGCCATGTCTGTACATGCTAGGCTCGTCAAGATCAAACCTTAGCTACCGCATAAGCAAATCTGGCTTGCTTACGTTGTATTTACTCGTGGAATCTAGCACACCCGATCATCACGTGGTGCTTCGAAACAACAAGTTTTAGCAACGGTGCATACTAAGGGTGAACACTTAAGAACTTGAAATTGTGTGCATGAGGGATCATCTTATAATGCTACCGTCGTCTACTAAGCAATACAAGATGCATAAAGGATTAACATCACATGCAATTCATAATATGTGATATGATATGGCCTTTCTTCTTTGTGCTTCCGATCTCCATCTTCAAGCACGAACATGATCTCCATCATCACCGGCATTGCATCAAGGTCAATGACGCTTCTCCATGGTTGTCGTCCACCAGCTTCAACTATTACAACTACTTTGAATAGACACGCGGGTCTTAACAGAAATTTAAAGACAACCATATGGCTCCTGCCGGTTGCCGACTTACAATAAGGAACATTGCATACATCAAATATAATCACAATCATGGCCATATCACATCACTGCACACCCCTGCAAAACAAAGTTAGACGCTTCTACTTTCTTTGCATATTTTACGTGGTTTGGGGCTTTCCATAAGGTGTCGTTCTAACCTACGAACAAGAACCACAACATTGATACTAGCATTGTTGATTACCCGTTGTAAATTGGATCTTTACTATGCTAGGAGAAACAGGCACCCGCAAAGCCACTTATGCAATACAAGTTGCATGTCAAGCGTGGAGCAAGTCTCATGAACGATGTCATGTAAGGTTAGCCCGGGCCGCTTCATCCCAACATACCGCAAGATGCAAAGTACACAAAAAGCAATCTACAATAAAAGCATCAACGCCCACAATGACCATTGTGTTCTACTCGTGCAACAGATCTACATATAGACACGGCTCTGATACCACTGTAGGGGTTCGTAGCATGGAAAACAAAAATTTTCTATCGCATACAAACAAACAAGCCAAGATCTATCTACTAGATTGTAGCAACGAGTCGATGGAATAACTTACCCTCGAAGATTCCAAAGTGGTTAACGAGAGCAGATTCTCGTGGGTGATGTAGTCGTACTCTTTCCGATCTCAAGATCGCGTAGACGATCCTTCCAGCGCCGCGTTCCCGCAGCGCTCCCGCAGTCGGTCACACGTTCGGTACTCGACGAAGACCTTCCTCTCCCTTGTTCCAGCAGGCAGCGGAGGTTGTAGCACTCTCCTCGCGATTCCGGCAGCACAACGGCGTGGTACCGGAGGTAGAGGGGAAATCCCGCAGGGCTTCGCCTTAAGCCGGTGCGAGTATGGTGGAGCTTATGAGAGAGGCTATTAGTGGTCTAGTAATTAGACACACCAATTAGAGGGCTCTAAACCAATTAGAAGGCTCTAAACCGAATAGCTCTAAACCGGGGTCTAGATCTAGGGTTTAGGTTAGAGGATAGGAACTAGTAGTGTATAGGAGGGGAGCCCTGCCCCTCCTTATATAGGTGGGAGGGCTGGGCGCGCCAGGGGAGGGAGGGAGTCCCTCCCCAACTCGGCCTAGGGCTGGCCGCCGGCTTGGGGAGGAGGACTCCTCCCTCAAGTCGGTTTCCTCCTCTCCTCCCACTTCCCAAAAACTCCCGTTTGACTTTCAAACTGGCCGTTTGACTTTTTCAATTTAGGATTCAATTTAATCCTTTATTTGGGACAGCAAGAACACTTAGTACATGATGCAATCATTCCAATATGTAATGACACATTCATGTACCCCTTCCCCCCGGAGTGCCGGACAATCCGGAACCTTCTAGAATATCCCCGATGAAAACACCGGAATCATTCCCGAACTCCGAAACGGGTCTTTCCTTATATGAATCTTATTCTCCGGACCATTCCGGATCACCTCGTGATATCCCGGATCCCATCCGAGACTCCGAACAACATTCGGTCTCTTTCTCATAATACCATAACTACTCAAACAACGTCGAATCCTTAAGTGTGTCTCCCTACGGTTCGTGAATTATGCGGACATGATCGAGACACTTCTCCGAACAATAACCAATAGAGGAATCTGGAAATTCATATGGCTCCCACATATTTCTACGATTACTTTGCGATCGAATGAACCACTTACATACGATACCAATTTCCCTTTGTCTCACGATATGTTACTTATCCAAGGTTATGATCGTCGGTATCTCTGCATACCTAGTTCAACCTCGTTACTGATAAGTACTCTTTTCTCGTTCCCGTGATATGTGATCCCTTGTGACCAAGTCACATGCTTGCAAGCTAATTGGATGACATTTCACCGAGAGGGCCCAGAGAATATCTATCCGTCATGTGGATGGACAAATCCCACTCTTGATCCATGTGTTTCAACCAATACTTTCCGAACACTCAATGCCACTTTTATAGCCACCCTGTTACGGTGTGGTGTTTGATGACATCAAAGCATCCATCCAGTAAAGGTGATATGCATGATCTCATGGTCGAAGGAATTAGGTTACTATGTATCAGAAAGCATATAGCAATTGAACTATTGAAATGACTTGATCTTTATGCTACGCTTATCTATAGGAGTATGTCCACCATATCATTCTCCTAATGATATGATCTTGTTGTTGATAACATCTCAATGTTCATGATATGGAAACCACAATCATTAATCAACCAACAAGCTAGTGAAGTATAGAGGCTATACTAGGGACTTTAAATTAAGTTTACAAATCACACAAGTATTAATGGTTTCCTTGTTAATACTATTATAGCATGAATGTAAACATTTATCATAAGTGTGAAGATATGATAATAACCACTTTATTATTGCCTCTTGGGCATATCTCCAACACAGACATGCAATGACCCTGGCTGTGGTTAATGAAAAGAACAGATATGCAATGACTCTAGCTATGGTTTATTGAAAGAACACACATGCAATGACTCTGGTGGATCCATATGTGGTTTGTGAAAAGAACGCACATTCAATGACACTGGTGGATCCGTATGTGGTTTATGAAAAGAACACACATGCAATGACACTGGTGGATCCACATGTGGTTTGTGAATAGAACACAGATTCAATGACAATGGTGGATCCATGTGGTTTATGACAATAACACACATCCAGTGACTCTAGCTGTGGTTTATAAAAAGAACACACATGCAATAACACTGGTGGATCCACGTGGTTTGTGAAAAGAACACACATTTCAATGACACTAGTGGATCCATATGTTGTTTGTGAAAAGAACAGAGATGCAATGACTCTAGATGTGGTTTATTGAAAGAACACACATGCAATAACACTGGTGGATCCATGTGGTTTGTGAGAAGAACACAGATGCAATGACTCTGGTGGATCCATATGTGGTTTGTGAGAAGAACACACATGCAGTGACACTGGGGATCCATATGTGGTTTGTGAAAAGAACACACATTTCAATGACACTAGTGGATCCGTATGTGGTTTGTGAAAAGAACACACATGCAATGAATCTGGTGGATCCGTATGTGGTTTGTGAAAAGAACACACATGCAATGAATCTGGTGGATCCGTATGTGGTTTGTGAAAAGAACAAATGTCGTTGTATTGGGAACGGCAGTACCTAAGAAGGTTAGATAGAGGTGTGGGGACTAGCAAGGAAGCTATCGACGGCGTCCATAGGCGGGATTGGATACAAGCGAGCATAGCGGGACACAAGAAGTACCCAGGTTCGAGGCCCTCGTGGTGAGGTAAAGCCCCTACTCCTGCCGGATCTGACTATGAGGGATATACGAATTACAAGTGCTCCTTGAGCTGTGTTCTCTAGCTACTGCCTTAAATGCACTGAGACCAACCGACTGTCTAACTAAGCTAGTGCGTGTACTCTAGGTGAGAGAGCTAGCAGGGAGAGCTAGCTCCCTGGGAGTGATCGATCGATCCATGCTGGAATGAGTGAATCAGTGAGTGAGTCCCTGCCTGGCCTTATAAAGGTGGCCCAAGGGACAAAGGTGGGACCCACATGCCTAACTAGTACTATACAAGATGTCATGCATGATGTAGTGTATAGTGTCCACTATTTTCTACATCATCTAATAAAGTAGTATGGGTTGGGTCTTCTCAGTCTTGTCGATCTTCTCGTTGCCTGGTCCTTCTTATCTCCTCGTACGTCTATCTTCTAGAGTCCCACGTATAGGTACAGATCAGAGTAGGAGGAGCCGGTACATCCGTGCGTACCCAGCCGGTGGGATCGATCCACCTGATCGATCGGAGGCAGGGCAGCAGCGATCCGGCTAGGAGTAAGGCGGCCCAGCCGGATGGGAGCGGCGGCCCATGCGGGAGAGGTGGAAGGCAGGCCCAGCCGGACAGGCCCCCAACCGGGGTGGAGGCAGCCTAGCCGGGGCGAGGCATGGTGGCGGCCCAGCCGGGGCGGGCGGCCTAGCCGGACCGTGGCGTGGGGCGTCCCAGTCGGGATGGTGGCGAGCCGGGGAGGCAGGAGCCGGCGCAGGCGGGAGCTCGGCTGGGGGGCTGGCCCAGGCGGGGAGGAGCAGGCCGGCTGGGGGACACCCAGCCGGAAGGAGGGCTCAGCCGGAAAGGGGTGCTGGCGAGGTCATGGGCCAGCTGGGAGGCTCCAGCCGGCCCAAGTTGGCTCCAGTGCTGTTTTCCCTTTATATTTTGCCTGTTTTTGCCTTTTTTTAAACCGTCTTGAGTGCTTCTTTGGGGTACCCGGGGATAATCCCCCCGACACTAGCCCCCGAGCGCGCGCTGATTTCACCCGCAGGGGGAAATTCGCACGAGCTCCACAAAACTTGTTGTTGTCGTTGTAGATGAAGTACTTGAACAGCGTCCGGCTGGACACCTCTAGCCCGGGAAGCAACACAACTACTGCGGGGGCGCGCGAGCGCACCTGTGGGGTGTAGCCCCCGAGATTCGGAGTTGCTGACGAAGACAGGTGCTTCGAATCTTCTATTTCTTGCCCTTTTCGACACCTCGAACTTGCTATCTGGCTGAACGCCTTCAGCCGGACCGAAGAACTTGATTACACCGGGGGCGCGCGAGCGCACCCGGTGGGTGTAGCCCCCGAGATTCAAAGTAGCTGGCGACGCCAGGTGCTTTGAATCTTCAAATGCCCTTGAAATCCGACTCGGTGCAGTCGTGCCAAAATAAACAAACAAAATTGGTTGTCAGTATATCAACATATAGTACACATGTTGTCAACCGGATAACGGTTTTATTTTTCAAAAACTAGCTCGTGCTTCTCTGAATACTTAGTCAATTTCCCGTGCGCTCTGCTGTTTACGCTGTGTCCTTGCCGGCCAGCTGGGTTACGGTCTGGAGCCGGAACCGAAGGGGGAGCTGACAGTACATTGCACACGGTACTAGGGGCTGAGCAGCCGGAAAATACCAACTAGGCACAAGGCCGGAGTGTCCGATCTGTCGCACCCTTCGCCGTTTTTCATGTGGGATGCCTCGGGCTTTTGCTCTTGCTAGCCGGACAGCCGGGTTGCGGTCTGTAGCTGAGATGAAGAGTGGGCCTCTGACACCGTCCCACACTACTCAGTCGGTTTACGAGTTTAGCAGGCCAGGCCAACCGGCGAGCCCCCGGGTAGGGGTTGTCGGTGCCAGAAAACTGAAAGCGAGAAGCAAATCATCTAGCGAGACCTCGAGGGTTGCTCGAGGTTGGAAAAACACTCACATTGTGGTTGTCGGTGTAGTAGGGTCGAAGATACGATTCCGCAGGCGTTGCGGCTACTGAAACGGTCCAACTGGCGTTCCAGCCGGATAGCCTGGCTCCAGCCGGACAGGCAACCAAACGCGGTGTAGCCGGATTCGGTCCCCAGCCGGTCGGGCAACCAAACGCGCTAGGATGCGCCGAGCCGGCCTGGCCCAGTCGGAACGGGTGCAGCCGGCCGAACCGACAACCAAACAGGGCGAATTCGTGCGGAGTCGGTCCGACTCAGCCAGGACGGGTCCGAACCGATCGAATCGGACAGACAGAACGGGTAGTCGGACGGATGTAGCCGGATTTTTCTCTCACTTTTTCCTCTAACTTTTTTCCTCTCATTTTTTTCACAACCGGTGCCAATATCCGGCCCACCTTTTCCTTTCTTATTTTTTCTCTCGATTTTTTCTCTACTGACCGACTAACAATTAGCCGGTTGCCTTCTCCCTTTTCTTTCTTGACTTTTCTAACCGGCCACGCACCACTCCTTGCTAGCCGGCCCCATCTCCACCTTTTCCTCTAACTTTTTTTTGTTCTTTTTCTCTCAGACCGACTGAAATTGGCCGGCTCCTCCGCCTCTTTTTCCAGCCGGCCAATTTTTAACCGGATGATAACTGGCTGGCCACTCTTTTTTATTTAGACTTTTCCCAACCGTACGCGTACTCACTTCCTGTCCCAGCTAACCGGTCCACCCCACCTGCCTTTCTTTTTTCTTTTTTCCTCTCCCCATCCGACTCAGGCTGATTCTCTCCTCTGTTGGCAGAGAGGAGCGTGGGCACTGGCGCCGGCCGCACCAGCGCGCGCAGGCCGAAGCTAGCAGAGGCGGGCGGCACGCGGATGTATGTGGGGGGAGGCGTGGTGGCGGCCCGCGGAGCGACGCGCGTCCGTGGCATCGCAGCGACACAGGCAGCGAGACCACGGCTCGCCGGGAGGACGCGCGGGGGAGGCTGCTGCAGGGGATCTTGCGGGCATGCTGCGGCGTGCGCGTGTGGCCGGATGCGGCGGAGGGAGGAACGGGCAGGCGGCGCGGTGGAGCGGAGCTCGCCGTGGGCGGCCTATGGACGCGGATGGGTGCGCGCGTGGCCACGACTGGCGGCAGCGCTGGCGCGGCCGTGGAGAAGCGCAGCAGGGGGGCCCGTGGAGGACGTTGCAACGGCGGAGAGGTAGCTCGCGGGAAGGGGGAGCCGCCGTGCGTAGGTGAGCGGCGGAGGGGCGGCGACGCGCGCGCGACGCTCGCGGGCTTGCTCCAGGGAGGTGCTGCAGGGTGCACGCACGGGCCACGCGACAAAGCGCACGATGGTGCGGTCGGATCGTAGCGATGTGCGGCGGACGGAAGCGAGCCTACGAAGCTGGACGAAGAGGTTGAAGACGGACATGCCGGCTTGCCGCTGCTGCGGATGGTGCGGGCGACGGTGCTGCTGCCGAGGACGGCGCGGCCGGACAAGGTGACCGACGACAAGCTCTCATGCGCGGTGGCGAGCCCCGGGGCGACTCGGTGAGCCCCCGAGAACTCGGCGAGGCGGAGGCGGCGACGACGGAGCGGCGACGGCGAGCCCCCGAGAAACTTGATGGAGTGGAGTCGATGACGATGGCGCGGAGGCGGCGAGCCCCTGGGCGACTTGAAATAGTGTCGATGCCGACGACGATGATAAAGAAAATCGGTCCCGTGCGGAACGGAATTCCGGTCGAAGCCATCTGCCCCACGGTGGGCGCCAACTGTCATTTTATTGGGAACGACAGTACCTAAGAAGGTTAGATAGAGGTGTGGGACTAGCAGGGAAGCTATCGACGGCGTACGCAGGCGGGATTGGATACAAGCGAGCGTAGCAGGACGCAAGAAGTACCCAGGTTCGGGGCCCTCGTGGTGAGGTAAAGCCACTACTCCTGCCGGATCTGACTATGAGGGATATACGAATTACAAGTGCTCCTTGAGCTGTGTTCTCTAGCTACTGCCTTAAATGCACTGAGACTAACCTACTGTCTAACTGAGCTAGTGCGTGTGCTCTAGGTGAGAGAGCTAGCAGGGAGAGCTAGCTCCCTGGGAGTGATCGATCGATCCATGCCTGAATGAGTGAGTCAGTGAGTGAGTCCCTGCGTGGCCTTATAAAGGTGGCCCAAGGGACAAAGGTGGGACCACATGCCTAACTAGTACTATACAAGATGGCATGCATGATGTAGTGTATAGTGTCCACTATTTGCTACATCATCTGATAAAGTAGTATGGGTTGTGTCTTCTCAGTCTTGTCGATCTTCTCGTTGTCTGGTCCTTCTTATCTCCTCGTACGTCTATCTTCTAGAGTTCCACGTACAGGTACTGATCAGTGTAGGAGGAGCCGGTATAGCCGTGCATACCCAGCCGGTGGGATCGATCCACCTGGTCGATCGGAGGCAGGGCAGCAGCGATCCGGCTGGGAGTAAGGCGGCCCAGCCGGATGGGAGCGGCAGCCCACGCGGAAGAGGTGGAAGGCAGACCCAGCCGGACAGGCCCCCAACCGGGGTGGAGGCAGCCTAGCCGGGGCAGGGCATCGTGGCGGCCCACCCGGGGCGGGCGGCCTAGACGGACCGTGGCGCAGAGCGGCCCAGCCGGGATGGTGGCGAGCCGGGGAGGAAGGATCCGGCCTAGGCAGGAGCTCGGCTGGGTGTTGGCCTAGGCGGGGAGGAGCAGGCCGGCTGGGGGACGCCCAGCCGGAAGGAGGGCTCAGCCGGAAAGGGGTGCTGGCGAGGTCATGGGCCGGCTGGGAGGCTCCAGCCGGCCCAAGTTGGCTCCAGTGCTGTTTTCCCTTTATATTTTGCCTATTTTTGCCTTTTTTAACTGTCTTGAGTGCTTCTTTGGGGTACCCGGGGATAATCCCCTCGACAACAAATATGCAATGAACTCTTGTGGATCCATATGTGGTTTGTGAAATGAACACACATGCAATGACTCTAGCTATGGTTAATGAAAAGAACACACATGCAATGACACTGGTGGATCCATATGTGGTTAATGCAAAGAACAAACATGCAATGACACCGGTGGATCCATATGTGGTTCATGAAAAGAACACACATGCAATGACTCTGGTGGATCCACAAGTGGTTTGTGAAAAGAACACACGTGCAATGACTGTAGCTGTTGTTAATGAAAAGAACACACATGCAATAGAACTAGTGGATCCATATGTAGTTTGTGAAAAGAACAGGGATCCAGTGACTCTAGCTATGGTTTATTAAAAGAACACACATGCAATAACACTAGTGGATCCATGTGGTTTGTGAGAAGAACACAGATGCAATGACTCTGGTGGATCCATATGTGGTTTGTGAGAAGAACATACATGTAATGACTCTAGCTATGGTTAATCAAAAGAACAGAGATGCAATGGCTCTAGATGTGGTATATTGAAAGAACACACATGCAATGACTCTAGTGGATCCATATGTGGTTTGTGAAAAGAACACACATTCAATGACACTGGTGGATCCATGTGTGGTTCATAAAAAGAACACACATGCAATGACACTGGTGGATTCACATGTGGTTTGGGAAAAGAACACACATGCAATGGCACTGGTGGATCCATGTGGTTTATGACAATAACACACATCCAGTGACTCTAGCTATGGTTTATCAGAAGAACACACATGCAATAACACTGGTGGATCCATGTGGTTTGTGAAAAGAACACACGTTTCAATGACACTGGTGTATCCATTTGTGGTTTGTGAAAAGAACATACATGCAATGAACTCTAGTTGTAGTTAACGAAAAGAATAGAGGTGTAATGACTCTAGCTATGGTTTATTGAAAGAACACACATGCCATGACTCTGGTGGATCCATATGTGGTTTGTGAAAAGAACACACATGCAGTGACACTAGGGGATCTATATGTGGTTTGTGAAAAGAACACACATTTCAATGACACTGGTGGATCCATATATGGTTTGTGAAACAACACACATGCAATGAACTCTAGTGGATCCATATGTGGTTTGTGAAAAGAACAGACATGCAATGAACTCTTGTGGATCCATATGTGGTTTGTGAAAAGAACACATATGCAATGACTCTAGTTGTGGTTAATGAAAAGAACACGCATGCAATGACACTGGTGGATCCATATGTCGTTAATGAAAATAATAGACATGCAACGACATTGGTGGATCCATATGTGGTTCATGAAAAGAACACACATGCAATGACTCTGGTGGATCCACATGTGGTTTGTGAAAAGAACACACATGCAATGACTCTAGCTGTTGTTAATGAAAAGAACACACATGCAATGAAACTGGTGGATCCATATGTGGTTTGTGAAAAGAATAGAGTTCTAGTGACTCTAGCTGTGGTTTATTAAAAGAACACACATGCAATTACACTGGTGGATCCATGTGGTTTGTGAGAAGAACACACATGCAATGACTCTAGTGGATCCACATGTGGTTTGTGAAAAGAACACAGATGCAATGACTCTAGCTGTTGTTAATGAAAAGAACACACATGCAATGAAACTGGTGGATCCATATGTGGTTTGTGAAAAGAACAGAGATCTAGTGACTCTAGCTGTGGTTTATTAAAAGAACACACATGCCATAACACTAGTGGATCCATGTGGTTTGTGAAAAGAAAACACATGCAATGACTCTAGTGGATCCATATGTGGTTTGTTAAAAGAATAGACATGCAATGATGTTGCTCGTTAGCCCAAACTATATCGAGCTCGTTGGGGAACCCCGAGATGAAGGTATGATGAGCACAGCAGCAAGTTTTCCCTCAGTACGAAAATAAGGTTATCAATCCAGTAGGAGCAAGGAAACACCCCAAAGGTGTAGCTAGCTAAACGTTGGCAAGGCGCACTACCGGTGCCAGCAGCAACGTGGAGACCTGCACAACACAACCACATAACTCTGTCCCCAACTTGCGATGAGGTTGTCAATCTCACCGGTTTTGCTGAAAACAAAGGATTAAACGTATCGAATGGAAGGAAGTAATAGTTTGCAAAAAGTAAACACAAAGCAGTAAACAGTTGATTGTAGATTGTATGTAAAAGAAAGGACCAGGGTCCATGGTTCACTAGAGGTGGCTCTCCTTAAGATAGATAACATGCTGGGTGAACAAATTACAGCGGGGCAATTGACAAACATCGAGAAAGCATACAAGCATATACTAATCATCTTGACTCCTTTGAGATTCGATTGGGCATTACAACATTATACATAGACTGCCATCCAACTGCATCTATGACTAATAATCCACCTTCAGGTTATCATTCGAACCCCTCCAGTATTAAGTTGCAAGCAATAGATTATTGCATTACGAATTGCGTGTAAAGTAAACAATATGATTGTTCTATGAACAAAGGATTGTTGTTTTCTCCCTAGTAGCAATAGCACATCTAGTACCTTAGAGATTTTTGTCACTTCCCCAGATTACCAGAGGCATGAACCCACTATCGAGCATAAATACTAACTCTTGGAGTTGCTAGCATCTACTTGGCCAAGATAGATACTAACAACAGAAAGCATGCAAGATCACAAATAACAAAGACATGATAGAATCAATAATCAATCTGAAATAGCATCTCAATATCCATCGGATCCCCGCAAATAGGGATGAAAGTGGAGCGGAAAGTTTTTGACTTTTCCACAGAAAAACTGAAATGGAATGAAAATATGGAAACTGAAATGCATTTTTGCAAAACGGAAATGGAAACGGAATTTTTTTGACAGAAACGGAAACAAAAATGGAACAGTGTTTTCCGGCAGAATAGCCACGGAAGTGGAATTTCCGTTTCCGTCAAATATGGAATTTCTGTTTTAGGGTTGATGTGCATGGCAAAATCAAACTGACATAAAACATGACCTTGTCAAGCCAAACTTTGCATTGCTTCTCATCCCAGTACTAGAGACTATGTAATCCCTTGATGCATTCGAGGAGGCTTCCATGAAATGATCATTCCCTTATTCTCTTGTAAACCTAGCACCGTGTTATATAACCAAGGAACAATTTTGTTGGTTTTCTAGAATGCTTGAGATTTGTAGCATAATTCTAGGGTTCTCTTTGTTGTAGGTAAAATCTGCACCGTTCCGCGTCTGCACCGTATTCGGTCTGTATCTGCTTCTGTTTTTGTTTTCGAGGTTTCTGTATTCGTTTTCGCTTCCGCAAAAAAATATGAAAACAAATGTGGCACCACTCAGTTCCGTCCGTTTCCGCTCCGTTTTCATCCCTACCCGCAAACACAACATGCAGAATTACAAATAGATGATCTTGATCATGAACGAAGCTCACAAGATCTAAACATGATAGCACAAAGGAGGAGAACCAACCATCTAGCTACTACATGGACCCGTAGTCCAGAGATGAACTACTCACGCATCACACCGGAGGCTTGCATGATGATGAAGAAGGCCTCTAGGGTGAATTCCCCTCTCCGGCAGGGTGCCGGGAAGAGCTTCAGATCCCTCCCGATCTAGGGATGGAGATGATGGCGGCTACAGACTCTTTCGTGGATTTTTGATCGGGTACTTAGGGTTTCCGTATCAGAGGCAATATATAGGCGGAAGGAGAGGCCGAGGGGGTGCCTGGGGCGGCCAGACCACCCCCTGGCACGCGCCAGGCCTGGCCGCGCGGCCAGGTGGTGTGGACAGGCCACAGCCCCTCTCCGTCTCGTATTCTGGCTCCAGGTGTCCCCCGGTAAAATAATAACTTTGGCTTTTGTCCCGTCCAATTTCGAGAATATTCATTTTCTGACTTTCCTGGAACCAAAAACAGCAGAAAACAGGCAGCTGGCACTGTGGCTCTTGTTAATAGGTTAGTCCAATAAATCATCTGAAAATTACCCCAAAGTGTGGACAAAACATAACAAAGTAGATAAAACCAAGCATTGAACATCAAAAATCATAGATACATTTGCAATGTATCAAATGACTCTAACTGTGGTTAATGAAAAGAATAGAGATGCAATGACTCTAGCTGTATTTTATTGAAAGAACATACATGCAATGACTCTGGTGGATCCATGTGTGGTTTGTGAGAAGAACAGACATGCAATGACTCTAGCTGTGGTTAATGCAAAGAACAGAGATGCAGTGACTATAGTTGTGGTTTATTGAAAGAACACACATGCAATGACTCTGGTGGATCCATATGTGGTTTGTGAAAAGAACACACATTCAATGACACTGGTGGATCCATATGTGTTCATGAAAAGAACACACATGCAATGACACTGGGGGATCCACATGTGGTTTGTGAAAATAACACACATGCAATAACACTGGTGGATCCATGTGGTTTATGACAATAACACACATCTAGTGACTCTGGCTATGGTTTATTAAAAGAACACGCATGCAATAACACTGGTGGATCCATGTGGTTTGTGAAAAGAACACACATTTCAATAGCACTGGTGGATCCATATGTGGTTTGTGAAAACAACAGAGATGCAATAATACTCTGGTGGATCAATATGTGGTTTGTGAGAAGAACAGACATGCAATGACTCTAGCTGTGGTTAATGAAAAGAATAGAGATGAAATGACTCTAGCTGTGGTTTATTGAAAGAACACACATGCAATGACTCTGGTGGATCCATATGTGGTTTGTGAAAAGAACACACATTTAATGACACTGGTGGATCCATATGTGGTTCATGAATAGAACACACATGCAATGATGCTGGTGGATCCACATGTGGTTTGTGAAAAGAACACACATGCAATGACACTGGTGGATCCATGTGATTTATGACAATAACACACATGCAATGAACTCTAGTGGATCCATGTGGTTTATGAGAAGAACACACATCCAATGAACTCTAGTGGATCTATCTTGGCATAATTTGATGTATGCCATGAGGTATTTCATTGGATAAGACACTCACTTTCCAATTTTATACTACCCACTTTTGCCCTTGGTTTTTTTATACTACTCAGTTTTGCCCCCTCTCTCTCTCTTTCGTAGAAGCCCAAACCTATGCTCACTCTGTCTGCTACGCCCTGATTGGTTGTCACAGTTGTCACGCGGATCGTGCGCACCAACCGTTGGTCCTGTGTGATCCAACGAGGATTGTTGCACATGTCGTGCCCTTCACAGTACAACGTGAGACAACATAGACGTCTCCCTCAGCGAGACTTCTACAGGAAGGAACACGAAGCCATCCATGGAAAAAGTTGTCGACTGGTCATGTCATGTTTAATCAAGTCTGAAAAGCCTACTACTGCTACTACTACGCCAGAACACATGCGTCATCGAGTGCACAGTCGTCGACGGGCAGCTGCAATTTATTTCCACTTGATTTTAGTAAGACATATCCCATTTTTTATGCAGCGGCTCTCAATCTCACTTCCAATTGGGCCCCACCGTAAGAAACTTCCACGCGTTAGCCGGAGGCTGAAGAGCTGAGCTCGACGAGACCTAATGTGTTCGCCTTCATCGAGTCACTCGCAGTCATTAACACACCCCTCTACCCGATCTAGCACAACCCCACAAATCTCTCCGTACAGCCACCTACCTTCTGCTCTACATTTCCCCTTTTAATTATCTCCAATTTTATGGCCATGCCAAACTTCGTACATAGAAATTGTGTATGCACCCTTTGCATGTGTCTCAATATAGAATTGCCATGCATGGCCTAGGAAAAAAACGTGACGTATCGTGCGCGTGTCACAATGCACGGTGCAGTAGCCTACACAGCGTGTTGCACGGTGGTGGAACGAAACGTTCCTTGCTTCCATTCACATTAACTGTAGATCCCCTCTCCGCACACTCACTCTCACTCTCGCTCACTCTCCTCATGCAACCCTCTCCACTGTCCCACCATCTTCTGCAAACTCCCGAGAAAACCCCGTCCGCACCGGCAATGGTGGAGGAGGATATGGTGGCCACCATCGCCTCCAAGGCCGCCAGCGAGGAGGCCCCCATCTCCGTCCCGGTCCCCCTCGATGCCTTGAAAGAAGCCGCTGTCCCTATCCAGGCACCTGTCGAGGCACCGATGGCAGCCGCCGTTCCTGTCCAGGCCCCCGTCCCCGCTACCGACATAGCCGCCGGCGAAGAGCCCCCCGCCGGTCACGAGCAGATCCAGCTCTTTCTGGACCCCTACGATCCAGAGGAGTACATCGCTCCGGTGAACCCCTACGACACTGGCATCGACGACCCATTGTCAAAGGTAACTAGGGTTTTCTCTCCTTCCCTGGTTCTTCTCCCGTTCCCATCGTTGGATTCTAGATCTTGGTTTATTAGGATTCGCTTGTTCACATTTCGATTGCTCGATCTTCTTACATCATCTAATCCTCCCTTTTACTTTTATTCCAATAGGTTTACGGCAGCGACGTCTGCAGCGATGACGAGTCCAGGCACACCAAGACTCGTCCGGTGCTAAGGAGGCTGCAGGCCGGCCAGTACAACGCCTTCTTCGCTAGCAGCATCGATAGTTGCCCCTTCTGCAGGACAAGTCTTGCCGACACCGACTTCAACTACGTCATGATGCATGTGGAGGGCCCAATCTCCGGCACCCCCAAAGTCAGCTAGACCGTGAAGGTCAACGCCTACATCGCGGAACACCAGGCTCTCGACATTCACCTCCGAAACCTCTAGCGGGTGGCCATCAAAGAGGGTCGCATGCCTCCGATCAAGCCCAAGGCCCCCAAGATCAAGGGACTGGGCAGCAAGAAGTGGAGGAAGCGCCAGATGGAGGAGGCAGAGGCACAGGTGCATGCAAGGAGGGGTTGAACGTGTTTGTTGCTGCTGCTAAGCAACTTCTTTTGATTTTCTACATTTTGCTTGTATCCTATTTCTGCATGCAAGGAAGGGGTGGAATGTATCGAACCTCGTTAAGCAACCTACTTTCTATCGCTATATCCTATTTAGCTGCACACAGTTATATCTACATTTGTTTTCTTTTCTGAATGAAACATATCTATTTAGCAACAGGAAAAAAGGTACTCTTTCAAACTGCAGTTAACGAGCTACCATCTTGACAAACTACCAGACACATACAGAAACATAACACAAAGAAGTAAAATTTGTTTTACTACTCACACTTGAGGCGCTAGCCATCTTGACAAGCTAACTGAGTTCCATAAAACAGAAACATAACACAAAGGAGTAAAATTTAATTCACTTCTCATCAGACCACTTGAGGCGCTAGCCATCGTTCCTAGGAGACTAACTATGATCATTCTAGGTGGATCTTACATTATTGGCACTCCACAGCTCACAAAATGCAAGTTCGTCCCACCTAGGATCTGACTTGGCTTCCCTACCTTCAGCATTCTGCGGCACAATTAGCGGTGCATCACAGGCCTGATTGTTGCCGCTAGAAGATGCTGCCTCTCTGTTTGATGCTTCAGCTGTAGCCTCTCTGTCAGCTGCTTCTACTTCAGTTATAAGCTCTCTGACAGCTGCTTCTACAGCCTCTCTGTCAGCTGCATCAGATGTAGCCATTTTCTTTGCATATGCAGCTTCAAACTCAGCTATTCTGCATTTTCTACAAAGGGCTCCCCTAAGCTCGTCTTCTCTCTTGCAAATAGGGAAAAACACTAGGTAATGTAGAAAGAAATGGATCTTCTTGTACAGCTGGTAGGTCACGTAAGCATCTATGGTTGCATACTTCAGGTTTATATCAGACAATGGCCACTCCTCCTAGAAATCGTGCCTATCCGTAGGGAAATCTGCCTTCATTCTGTCGTACGACTCATCGAGGATTCTAGTTGTGAGTGATGCCATTCCATCCTTCCTAGAGCCCCCTATGATCTTGACAAGACTCTGAATATCGATCCAATTATGCGCGGGAATTGTAATTCCCTCTTGATGAAATTTCAAAAAATCAGTTGTATTATCGATAGTGCAGAAAACAATTCCTTTTTCTACAAGGAACTGGCGCAGCGCCGGACAATTCCTGTCAGTCCTGAAAGTATGTAGTTTGTCATCACCAAAATTTATAACTACAAATATTTTGTCAATGCAAGATCATCATCTGAATATAATTTTAAAAAGTTTAGGAAATGCAAGATCAAGACTCTCAACATTGTCTTGTCATAATTTATTTGGTCCTAAATAAAATTCAGTAGTTGGAAGATGAGAAAATGGATAAAGAACAAGAGGAGAAAACCCTAAAAGCGGTTAAGTACAGAGAGCATATCTACAAACCGGGAGAAGTGGTAGACGAGGACGTGTTTCCTCATGGCCAGTTGAACGACGACGACTTCATACCCTTCATACAGGTCCTTCGGGGTGTACTCGAGGTCTAATCCCACAAACTTGTCCTTGTCTTTCTCAAGCCAACCCTCGTACATCCTCAGAACTCGCACCACTATCTCCTCCTTGTTGGTTTAGACAACGTCTATCTTCTTATTGTCATGGGTAGTGAAGCTTGTCTCTAGAGTGCGACGACCTTCCATGGTGGCAAGGAGAAGACGGGAAGAAGACAAATGAGAAGAAGAAGAAGATTGGTTTCTGTGAGACAGGGGAACGGTGGAACCGTCAATGCGTTTCTAAGGTAGTGGTTAACGATGGGGACGGAAGTCCAAAGGAGAGACGTGTGGCGGTAGCCGTTCTAGCTTCTGAGTAAACAAAAAATAATTATAACGACAATATATGTGCCCTGTTTTGTCATGTCAATACACTGGGTCGGTCGTGTTGTCCTATCCACTGTGCCAGCGCTGCAAGCCTATGTGACAGCCACCACGCGTAAGAGATGGGAGTGACATAACAACGAGAACTGACGGGGGGGCCCAACTTGACGGCCGTTAGCCTGATATTTTGTATTGAAACGTAAAGTTGAATTCGTGCCGGAAAAGACCCTCTGAGTATTTGGCACGCCAACGGTGGTCATCGCAGCTGATTACAGGCAACTTGGGTACCGTGTTGCCTGGGCGCCCCAACTTTCGGGCCGCAAATGATATTCTCATTACTTTGGGTGATGCAACAAAGCTCCTTGATAATATGATGGTTAACTATTCTGAATGGCACACTAAGAGAGCTCCACAAGGTTACAAGGTAAATTCGGTTGAAGAAACCTCCTCCTTGAGTGATAAAATTGATGTTATTATGTCTATGCTTGTTACTGGAAAAGCTCATATTGATCCAAATCATGTTCCCTTAGCCTCTTTGGTTGCTCAAGAGAAAGTTGATGTGAACTTCATTAGAAATAATACTTTTGGCAACAATGCTTATGGTAATAACAATTATAGACCTCATCGTCCTAATAATATCAATAGTTATCATGGTAAATCTGGAATGCCTAGTGAAGAAAGAATTTTAGAAGTTGAAAGAGCTACTAAAAACTTCATGCAAATGCAATATGAGCAGAATAAATTATTTACTAAAACCAAGAACAATCTACTATTTTGAAAAATATTAGTCATCAACTTGAGAGTTTAAATAGGGAAATTCCTGGTTGGCAATCCAAAATTTTGAATGCTAAAAAAAATCATCTTTGTCTGAAGCACAATCTTCCTTGATTAATAAAATAGCTGCTATACCTGAAACTATGGAAAACCCCTTTGATGCCACTAATGCCATACAAGTTAGAATTGATGAAAATGTTAGACTGTTAGCTGAATTACATGCTAAGTGGGAAAGAGAATATGAAATTGCTAGAAATAATAGCATATGTACTATTACCACCACAAATGTTGATGCTAGCAAACCACATGAAGTCCCCATTCCTTTTGCAACAATGCCTAGAACCAATGGAACCTTTTCCAATAAAAATGCTGAAATTCTTCGAAATATGGGAAACAATAGTTCTACTACCTTGGATGGTAATTTTGATTTTGATCTTGATGGTTGCAATATTTCTGAAGTAATTATGTTCCTACAAAAGCTTGCTAGAAGTCCTAATGCTAGTGCTATGAATATTGCCTTTACAAAACACATTACAGATGCTCTCATAAAAATTAAAGAAGAAAATTTGAAACATAAAGCTTATATTCCTAAGAAATTAGAAGATGGTTGGGAACCCATCATTAATATGAAAGTGAATGATTTTGATCTCAAAGCTTTATGTGAGCTTGGTACGGGTGTCTCTATTATGCCTAGAAAGATTTATGAAATGCTTGATTTGCCACCATTGGAAGATTGTTATTTAGATGTCCAACTTGATGATAATGCTAAAAAACGCATGGGGAGTATTAATGATGTTCTTATTATGGTTAACAATACCTATTTCCCCGTTGATTTCTATGTTTTGGATGTTGAATGCAATGCTTCTTTTCCTATTATTTTGGGAAGGCCTTTTCTTAGAACTGTTGGTGCCATTATTGATATGAAGGAAGGCACCATTAAATATCAATTCCCACTCAAGAAAGGTATAGAACACTTCCCTATTAAGAGAGATAAGATACCTTTTGCCTCTCCTATTAAAACAAAATTTGATATTAATGCTTCTTCATTTGAGAATACTTGAATCTTCCTTCCTATGCCTAGCTGAAAGGCGTTAAAGAAAAGCACTATTAGGAGATAACCCAAATTATTTTTACTTTCAGTAAGTTTTTATTTTATTGAGTCTTGGAAGTTATTGCCTCAGTAATAACCTTTCCTTATCCTTTTTGTGTGGTTTTTGTACTAAGAATAACCTCTAATGAGAGAGAAGTAAGGCTTGGGAAAGTTGCTGTCCCGAAACAGATTTTTGTGCTTCACTATAAAAAATCGTGAAAAATCCCTGTACGTAGGATTGAGCTGTAATTTTTTGTGCTTATGTCCCAGGTTATTATTTAACTTTCGCTAGTTTAACACTTTCTGAGCAACATAAGGTCTTCAAATAAATCGGTTTTTACCTGCTGGTCTGTTTTGACAGATTTCTGCCATTATTTGCATTTGCCTCTTAATCTCTTTCTCTTTGAGTTTTCTTTGATCACTTGAGCTTTTATAAAGAATTGCTATAGTAGCTTGTGTTTTAATGGAAGTTTTACTTGTGTTGAAACTATAGAACGATAGAGAGGGAGAGAGATTGGCGGAATATGTTGGATATATTATTGAGCCTCATGGGCGAGTATATATAGTCGTACAGAGGATTATCTTGGAGTACGAGTCAAGTCCTAAACTATCATAATACCTGTATCTGTATCATACTCTAACATCCCCCCGCAGTCGTAGCGGTAGCATCGTGAACAACTCGAACGCTGCAAACGGTCAGACTGGAGATAAACCGAAGTAAAACCAGTAGGCTAACATCCCCCGTAGTAGGAGCAGGAACGTCGTGGATGGTGTCGCATCGCAGTAGCTTGGACTGTAGAGGAAGCGGGTGATGCTCAATCGAGGTGGTAGCCCTTGTGCCGATGTCGAGCGAGCCAAGAGTGTGAGGCGGTGCCGAGGTCGAGGTAGCCCTGCGAGGGGTCGTCGTGGTCGATGTCGTAGTCGGGGATGCCGGTGTCGAGGTAGCCACATGTGAAGCCGCATGCGCATAGTGCACGAGGAGGATGACGGAGACGCGTCGAGGCAGTCGTCGAGGGTGTCGATGTCGGAGTTGATGAAGTCTGAGCCATCGAGGACAAGGTGCAACCATAGTTTTGCCAGAACTAGGCGCACGCCGGGGACGAACGCACACTCCGGTTTTGCCAGAACCGAGTATGCAAAGAAGAAATCATTAATGACGCGGTCAAGGCATTCGTAGAGGGGTCGATGCTGAAGAAGACATTGTCAAATCCGATGAAGACGATGCACTGAGCCGAGCTTGCCAGACTCGGGAACACGTCAGGGACGAAGGCACTACTGGTGTTGCCAGTACCAGGCGTGCGGGGGTAGGGACCATCATGAACTTGTCGCCATGTCAGAAAGACTAGTAGAGGAAGCCTCCAGATCGGTTGTGACGCATAGAGCAGCAAAGGGAGAGATGCCAGCACTGTCCTCGGTTGTTGGAGTAGAGTAGCAGGTGGTGTAGTTAGGGATGAGGCGATGATGCTAGCGGCGAAGTTGTAGTGGACGAAGACGTAGAAGGCGACGAAAATAGTGGCAACCTGGGGTAGTCATGCTGGATGCCTGGAGTGGTGATGGGGTAGTCGGCGGGACATGCGATAGCGTGAGATCGCCCTGCAGGTTACCTTGTGAAGTGCGGCGGCGGTGCTCGAAGTAGGCAAGGAAGAAACCCGGCGACGTGATGAAGACCATGTGCAGATAGTGGCGATCCGCTCCTATAGGAGATGGCGCGGTGAAAGTCAAGGACGTCAATGCACCGGAATGGCGAAGTAGACTGCGTGCAACGAGCTACGACCCGAGGGGGCGGCATAGCTGTAGGGCGCAAGTCGGTGCAGCGGTTGGGACCACCAGCGACGTACGCGTCAAAGAAGACGCATTGGAAGCCGGTAGCATGGACCAAAGGCGGCGGTGCTGCAGTCCAAGGGGGCGACGTAGGGGCAACCCGTAGTTCGATCGGTGGTAGGCGCGTGCTTGGGGACGTGCTTGGTGTAGACATGTGCGGGATCGGTTGATTAGACCGACGGTGCGCGTATGCACCAGGGCATGGATGACGCGTAGATCGGAGTCGATGGCGGCATTGTCGGTGAAGTCTCGGACAATGACGATGAAGAGGACTCGAGGGAGGGGCACGGTAGCCTTCCAAGGATGGCGGTGGACGACTCAATCTGATCTAAGATCGGTAAACCAAAAAAGAAAACCAATCAAGAGATCAGAAAAAAAGACTGACAGGACAGCCGATCACGGATCGGCGGATGAACCCTGCGTACGGGTTGCGCAGCCCCCAGCGGAGATCATGGTGATCGACCTCCCCGGGGCAGCACGGTGCGGAAGCGTGTGCGGCGGCTAGGCCAAGGATCTTACCACTCTGATACCATCTAGAACGATAGAGAGGGAGAGAGATTGGTGGAATATGTTGGATATATTATTGAGCCTCATGGGCGAGTATATATAGTCGTACAGAGGATTATCTTGGAGTACGAGTCAAGTCCTAAACTATCATAATAACCATATCCGTATCATACTCTAATAGAAACTAAAACCAAAGACTTATTATCTTGAATACACTAATGTTGCTAATGAAGATTGTGTGAAGTTTTGTATGAAGGAAATTTTCAAGTGTAGGGAAGAATAATGTGATGAGATGAAGAATGGACAAAAGTTCAAGCTTGGGGATGCCACCCATGTCACCCCAAGAAATATTCAATAAGTACACGCGTCAAAGCTTGGGGATGCCCAAGGCATCCCCTTCTTCATCAATAAAAATTTCAGGTTTTCTTTCAAAACACTTCATTTTTATTGTTTCATGCACAATTGTGTTGTTCTTGGAGTGTCTTCTTTTTTGTTTTTAGTTTTCTTTTCTTTGGTTTGCTTAAATAAATTGGTTGGACCCCTACATTCATACATTGTTTCAAATAAGTTTATTGGTGTTGGAAAAGAGTAGGAAGCTTCATGCTTATAAGTGGTACAAAAGGAGCTTGTTTTGACTATGGTCTAGACGTTATCATGTCATGTTTGATGTTGCTTTGACTTTATGCTTAATGATTATTGTTGTAGCATGACTTGTTCCAAACAATTGAGATTTCTTAATGTTCCTTGAAAGAATCATGCGTTATTTTAGCATACAAAAGCATAATATTGTGGTATTCTCCTTCGATGCTTTATTTGGGTTGACTTGGCGCATGCTTACACCATGTTAAGACTATGAACCAGTCACCTTAGCCTCTATGATCATTTAATTTTTGACTTGTAATATCACTTTATGCTTTAATTAATAATGTTTTGTCACTTTGCATGATTATGGCCATTATTGCTCTCTTAGTTGGTCGCTCCCAGTCTTTTGCCAGCCTCCACATGTACCAAGTGTGAGTTCCACTCATGCATCCAACCCCCAAGAAAACCAAGTTATTCCAAAGAGTCCACTATAAATTCCTATGCATGGTGTGTTACACCATTCCAAGTATATTCATGTTTTTATCTACCTTCCGAATTAAACTTGTTATGTGAAAATTAGTGATTAAATCTCTCACAAACTTGATGGCACACTTTATTTTCTTGTACTTAATAAACTTGAACCATTGTGGCCATCTATGTTGCTTGTATGCTTGCACTTTATAAGTTGTGAATTAGCAGAACCATGTTCCATGGGGAACACTTTCAACATTGCACTTATTATTCAGTTGATATCATGTTCTTTTGTTTATGGATCCCCACGGTGTGAAATAAAAGGGGAGCTTGTAAGCTCATGTAGTTTGTATGTGTGTTAGAGAAACGCCTGGGCGGCTAGCCTAAGACATACCTAATCATGGTGGAAACTTGCAGCATAACCATAGTGAGCATTCTATGAAGCATCCTCAACAAAAACCTATGCAAATAGCAAATAAAAATATCGCTGAGATGCTCATTGTCTGTTGCCTTGTCATTTTGATATGGGATACCTCTTGTGTCATGGGGCAAGGGGTACCCCGTTGGCGGTTCTCCATGATACACATGTACTTACAATGACAAGAACTTACTTGTGACTAAAGTTGAGTAGCATGAGGCTCGGTACTCGTAAGCAAGGGGCATGGGATTTTCCACTTATAACTTGTCAAGCATATCCTCATATTTGTGTCACTTTAACCTTAATCACCTCAGGATGATTATGATAGGGGTAATGAGAGCTAAAAGCTAATAAGTACCGTAATTTTTGGAAGCTCTTTACGAAACTTGAAATCCCTGCTTCCCTCTATGAAGGGCCTTTCTTTTTACTTTTATGTTGAGTCTCCATCTTCTATCTTTATGCACCAATTGAGAGAGCATAGTGGTCATTCTTAGTTTAATGTGCATTGTCCCAAAACTTGTTGATTGATTCATAACTTTGATATTGCTTTTCTTAAATTATTTGTATCTAGTCACCCTTATGAACTTTGAAGGTGTCTTATGCATTTATGTTTTGCTATACCATGAGGGACAAGTTGAATACCACTCTTATTATGTTTCCTATATTTGAAACAAACAAACGTCTTTCGATGCATTGTTATTCATGATCTTTTGTTTGTACCTTTTCATGTTACAACATAGTTGCTATGTCTTATTATTAGAGCTCTATCTTTCATGTCCATGTTTAGAGTACTTTGATCCCAGCTATCAATGCTTGTCAAATACCTTGACCAAGATTGTGATGGTGCATGTCACCTCAAAATTATTCTTTTTATCACTTACCTACTCGAGGACGAGCAGGAGTTAAGCTTGGGGATGCTTGATACGTCGTAAACGTATCTATAATTTTTGATGCTCCATGCTTGTTTTATATCAACTTTCCTATGTTTTGTTCACACTTTGAGGTATTTTTATAAATTTTCCGGAACTAACCTATTAACAAGATGACATAGTGTCAGTTGCCTGTTTTACTATTTTTGGTTTCAGAAAAGCTAGTAAGGAAATATTCTTGGAATTGGACGGGACAAAAGCCAAAGTCAATATTTTACCAGAAGGAACACGGAGTCCGAAGGGCAGCCGAAGAGTGGCGCGGAGGCGGCCACACCCTAGGGTGGCACGCCCCCTGGGCGCGCCACCACCTGGTGTGGGCCCCTCGGGCCGCCACCGACCTTGCCCTTTCACCTATAAAAGTGTCCTGATGCAAAAATCCTAAGGACCCGATCAGAATTCCACGAAAGAGTTTGTAGCCGCTGCCATCTCCATCCCTAGATCCAGGGGATCCGAAGCTCTTCCTGGCACCCTGACGGAGGGGAGAGGTCATCCTGGAGGCCTTCTTCATCACCATGCCTGCCTCCGGTGTGATGTGTGAGTACTTCACCCTTGGACTATGGGTCCATGTAGTAGCTGGATGGTTGGTTCTCCTCCTTTGTGCTATCATGTTTAGATCTTGTGAGCTCCGTTCATGATCAAGATCATCTATTTGTAATCCTATATGTTGTGTTTGCGGGGATCCGATGGACATTGAGATACTATGTCAGATTGATTATTGATTCTATCATGTCTATGTTATTTGTGATCTTGCATGCTCTTCGTTGTTAGAAACTATCTTGGCCAAGTAGATGCTTGCAACTCCAAGAGGGAGTATTTATGCTCGATAGTAGGTTCATGCCTCTAGTAATCTGGGGAAGTGACAGAAATCTCTAAGGTTGTAGATGTGCTATTGCTACTAGGGAGAAAACAACAATCCTTTATCCATGGGGTAATTGTATTGTTTACTTTACACACTTTGCCTAATGCAATTATCCGTTGCTTGCAACTTAATACTGAAAGGGGTTCGGACGATAACCGGAAGGTGGATTATTAGTCATAGATGTAGTTGGATTATGGTCTATGTATTATGTTGTAATGCCTAATCAAATCTCATAGGAGTCAAGATGTCTAGTATATGCATTGTTATGCTTTCTCAATCTGTTAATTGCCCCGTTGTAATTTGTTCACCCAACATGCAATTTATCTTAAGGAGAAACACCTCTAGTGAACATGGACCCCAGTCCATTCCTTTACCATTGATATACCATCTACTGTTTATAGTTTAGTTTTTTTACTTTCTGCAAGAAATTACTCTTCCACACTATATGTTTAATCCTTTGTTTTCACCAAGACTAGTGAGATTGACAACCTCACTGTAAGTTGGGGCAAAGTTCTGTGGTTGTGTTGTGCAGGATTCCAAGATGTTAGCAACTCCTTGGAGTTGTTTCCTTGCTCCTACTGGTTCGATAACCTTGGTTTCATAACTGAGGTAAAACTTGCTACTGTGCTCATCATAGCTTCCTCTTGGGGTTCCCAACGAGCTCTACATTTTGAGCCATCAGGGCTAAGAATGATTCTTTATATAATCATGATTTTGGCACTAAGCTGGAAAGAGGGATACTTCGGATAACTCCTGATCTTATGCCTGAAGTACGCAAAACAATGAAAGAAAAAGGTATACCTTCTGAACTTGCTAAGGAAAACAAAGTAGATTTGTTACAAGTTTTAAATGAAGAAGATGAAACTAGAATTTTTTTCAAGAATTAAAACATCGACAAGTAAAATCTTATAATAACTTGCATAAGCATTTCCAAAAACACAAAAAGATTTTGGCGAAACTCACTAAAAATTATGATGAGATTGGCCAAGAAATAAAACTATTTCACAAGTATCTTAGTATGATTGAAACCTAGTGTGAACAAATAGCATCTGGTTATCAATTTTTTCTTCGTGATGATAAAGATATTCCTATTTCTACTAATGTTGTCACCAGAAGGGGTGCAGTTGTTACAGGACCCTTAGGACCACAGGAATATGAAGCTGAAAAAGAGCGAAAGTAAAAGGCCTTGCTCGAAGCAAGCCAAGAAGATGATACATTGGTGGATCCTCAAGATGAGACTGAAACACAAGATCAAACCAAGGAGGACCAAAATGATGCACATGATGACAATTATGACTCTAATGCAGAGATGGTTGATCCAAGAGAAGATAAAGAGATAAGCAAGGAAGATGAAGTTGTTATAGTAGAAAAGAAGAAAAGCAACGAAAGAGCCTGACCCCCCCACAAAAGGTAAAACACAAGAGTAAGACAGGTGAGAAAAATCTTCCTTATCCAGATCGAAAAAAGAAAGCACCGGATCATATAATTTATAATTCTTTTACAAAGGCACTTAGTGACCATCATCTGAAATTCCATTTGCGGATGCAATCAAAGTTCCTACTTATACCAAATTCCTCCGTGATATTCTTAGTAGAAAGAAAGAAATAACTGAAACTGTTGCTATGGTAACTAGTTATCCTGCTAATGGGAAGCTATTGTCTAAGTCTGGAGATCCTGGAATACCAACTATTTCATGCTCAATAGGTAAAACTAATATTCACAATGCCTTATGTGATCTAGGAGCAAGAGTTAGTGTAATGCCATACTCCCTCTATAAAAGGTTAGGATTAGGGGTGTATTCTCCTACTACTATCACTTTACAGACGGCTGACAAGTCCACTAAACAACCCGTTGGTATGATTGAGGATGTGTTACTTAGAATAGATGAGCATGTTATTACCACTGATTTTATTATTCTTGAAATGCCAGAAGATGAAAGATTATCCATAATACTAGGAAGAACTTTCCTTAGAACTACAGGGGCATCAGTAGATTGTGCTGAAGGAAAGATAATCTTCAATGTTTATGATACTGAAATCATCCAGTATTTCCCAAAGAAGCTAGAAGCAGGAGAAAGATATATTCCACCGGCAAAATGAGTTTATGAGGTAAGTGCCCCTTTGATAAGGGGCAACCCAAGGTAAGAATTCAAGAACAGAAAAAAGGTTGAGTTACTCAACCATTCCTAATAAAATGCTTAATGGGAGTCAACCCATCTCATCAATAAAATAGATTAGAGAATAAAAGGTTCATCACATTCCTACCACTTTTTCACAGACATTCTTGCGGAAGCGCGCCCGTGAAGATGCAGCTGTCAAAAAGTAGTAGAAACATCGATTGAATGAGTTTAGAATAAGAATAAAAATTTAAGTTCGAGTTTTTCATCTAAGGAAGCTAAAATTTTGCTTTTAATAAGCCAATGTTGTTCAACAATTTCTACCATCAATTTTCTGTCTAAAATAAGGTATTTCGCTAAGTTTTGGGATAAGACGGGATTCTCAAAGAAATAGATTTTTTTTAATGATTACTGATGGTTTAACGACCAACTGTATGGCGGGAATAAAAATTCCGGCCATATAGTTCCGGTCGTATAGATATCTTTACCATCAACAAATTTTCTTCGAAGGCACAAAGATTTTAACGACCAACTATATTGCGGGAATAAAAATTCCGGCCGTATAGTTCCGGCCGTATAGATATCAATGCCTTCGTCCAAAATTCTTTGAAATATACTAGGAGTTTAACGACCAACTATACAGCGGGAATAAAAATTCTGGCCGTATATCTCCGGTCGTATAGATATTGATTCCTGCATACAAAATTTATCCCAAAGTACTGAGAGTTTAACGACCAACTATACAGCAGGAATAAAAATTCTGGCCGTATAGTTCCGGTCGTATATATATCGATGCTAGTTTTAGAAATTTATCTTGAGGGACAGATGGTTTAACGACCAGCTATACGACGGCATCATTTTGATCCGGCTGTATAGTTGCATCTGTATAGTTGTTTTCTGCATAAAGAAACCCTAGTTGGCACCGCCGCAACTATACGGGCAGAGCAACATCACCCGCCCGTATAGTTCCGGCCGTATAGTTTGGTGCGACCACAAAATCGCACCGGGGCGGCTAGGTCTTCCTCCCCTCCTCATTATTTCTCTCATATTCTCTCTCCAAACCTCTCAAAATCCACCTAGAACTCTTGATTCTTCACGGATTTCGTTCATTTTAGTGGGGGATTCAATAGATCGGTATGTTTCTCTCCCTATCCATGCTTTATTTTCATATTTCCATGGTTGAAACTCTCACATTCATCTAATGGATGAACTCAATCTTATTTTGTTTTACCTATTAATTTCTCACGTTAGGATTGAAGTTTTCCACGTAGGATCGTTCATATATCATGTAGAAACTATATGCCTAAGGTTTTATGGTGAAATTTTTCAGTGCATCACGATGAACAAGATCGGTAACCTCTTTCGTTCGAGCAAACGCCAACGGGGTGAGGGCTCGAGATTGGGGTCCTGAGCCTTGCGCAACTCCAAGTTGGACATTGTCATATCGAGGAGGGTGTTGCCCACACATTGGGCCAACCAAAACTTTCTCACCGCGGCAGGGTTGAAGGTAGACTTCGACCTCATGTGCAACATGTCGGGGTTGACGGTACTTGGCTTCGCAAGACACGATACCTACACCGAGCTTACCCATGAGTTCCTTGCCTCCTTCTACGACGACCACAGGGAGAAAGGTAATATGTGCACGATAAGCTTCACCATGAACCGACAGCACTGTGAAATAAATTTCGAACAATTTTACAATGCTTTTGGCTTCCCTCATGTTGGGGAGCCTACTGTTACTAACCTCTATAGCATCACAAGTGGAGAGACTTGGGAGGTTATTTCTGTTAATGGTGGCAGTCAATTTTACCAAAAGAAGATGTCCACCATTCAGAACCGAACCATCCACTAATATGCTTTGTTCCTCGCCAACACACTATTGGGAAGAGGCGACACCGGTTCCATGGCCAATGCGGGCATGGCAATGATCACCAAGGATCTCTTCCCCACTTCACCGCAAAGCCCTAATCCTGCAGCTCTACTCATCCAGCACTTTCGCCACCAGAGCAACAAGACCAAAGGTGATATTCACATTGGTGGATTGGTAACCCACCTTGCCCATGCATTAAAAATTATACTACCTGTTATGGAACCTGTTGACGGCTCCAAACTCATGGATGTCAAGTATTTGACTGCTTGTGGCTTCCTTGGTGTCTACCATGCTAAACAGAGGCTCCGAGCATATCAATTCAGTTATCTTGGTGATGCATAGGGTGAGAAAGTTTAGTTGCCCTTCCCCCAAGCCTTCTCGGTTGTGGAGAAGGACGCTTGGATCCTCACCAAGGACCAAGTGATGGAGATCGACCCGATGAAGAGGAAAATGAAGAAGGAGAGAAGCATGATGAGGATGAGCAGGAGCAGGAGCAGGAGGAAGAGCAGGGACACAACCCTGCTTGGGAGGGACAGCAGCAGCAGTAGCAAGGGGAGCCTGGGACCCGTGGCCCAACCAGCCACAGCAGGGGTACAGCTACATCCCCTATCAGGAATTCCATAGCTCAACTAACGTGTTGGGGAGATCGACCACACTCTTCAGGAAGTGAATGAAGATGTGAGTACTTTGACTCACAATTTCAGTCACCTCATGACCCACTTCCCCGACTACTACCAGCAGTATCCGCACCAGCCGCCAAATGACAGCAACAACTGAGCCTGGCAATAGCCTAAGCTTGGGGGAGGTTTGAAAACCTCCAAACTTTGCATTCATGTTTTTATTTCTTCTTTTGATTTATTTTATTTGAATTTTTCATGTTTATTTTTAGTTTTGCATTCCTAAACCAAAAATACAAAAAAATAGTTATAGCTTTATTTGCAAATTCGTTTCTTTGTTTCTCAAGGAGATTGCTTAATTTCAGGTGATTTGGCAATATGGAAATACAGGAGATGTTCGACTCAAATATGAGAACGAAGCAAGCAAGATGAGGTATCATATTACTTTCATCACCCTCTTTGCAACCTTAAATTGATCCTACAATTATTTTCTTGCTTGCACTGAAGTCAGTCCCCACTTAGCTTGTTATCCTAGACCTTTGCTAGTGTCTCCTTTTTAGCTTTGAAACAATGATCAATGGACTTGGTTAAAAATACTTCCTACATTCTTACAACAAGATAAAGCATCTGAAAGACAACTTGAGTCCATGCTTAGCTCAAAGAATTTGATTTTAGAACTACTCCATCCCATTTGAGCTTAATATAAAAATACTCGATAGTACCCTTGATTGAAATTGTTTGATTAAATGGATGCTTCAAAGTAATAGAAATTATGCCACTATGTTTTCTAATAATTACCGTAAGATATTGCTTTACGCGTGTCATTACAACTCTATCGTGCTCCATCGGGAACTATTAACTCCGCTGGCCAACGAATGATCTAAATGTGGGAAACCACTTGATTTCGGCTATTGAGTTATATAAACGTCTGTAGAAGCAATGCTATGATAAGTAAAAAAATTAGTCTCCTCATGGTTTCACGTTCCAAGTGAAGTTGTAGTACTCCTCTGGCCCATTATTGCTCAACATTATTTATTTGCATGGCCACGAGTGCACAAACAGCTCCAATTAACATGTTAAAAATAGTGGCATGATTTATCTATGAAAGAGCTGACGTTTTTGAAAGACAAAAGAAAGAAAAAGGTGCTTTGAGAGTCTTGAAATTA
This sequence comes from Avena sativa, assembly GCA_916181665.1. NCBI lineage: Eukaryota > Viridiplantae > Streptophyta > Magnoliopsida > Poales > Poaceae > Avena > Avena sativa. The sequence continues at coordinate 603,854,248 of OV702291.1, read as the reverse complement.
TGACATGGGAGTAGATGATCTGTTCTTAAATTAAATGTTTTGATGCCAACTTGAGTACTCTTAATTGATTAAATAAACAAGAAAAAAGTTTTCATCTCTCAACAAAGACAGACACCACAAAAATTTGTCTCACTCTCCTAGCTAAAACTTTCGAAATTTGCTTGGGCATATGATTTATTTGCTAACAAGATATACGTGGTTAGGAAGTGGACTCAGTGCAATCTTGTGAATAATTGTATGATCATATTTAAGATTGCATGGATTGTGAAGAAAAGAATTTGACACTGATACTTCCATTTTGCATCACTATTCTATAGCATAATTTACTGTTATTCATTGATATATTTCATATTAAGAGATGATACTTATGTTATTCCATATGTTTTTGCATGGTTGATGACTTTTGGAGCATGGACCGCTGCAGTCAGGATTCTGATGGAAAAGGTGCTGTTTGGAGGCAAAATTCGTGAAGATCATAAAATCCGGGAAAATACATGGAAAATTCTATTTTTCTAGAAGACGAAGATTGCCAGAAGGGGAAGTGGAGATGGTCCACTGGGGGCCCAGACCACCCCTGGTGCGGGCAGCCCTAGGACGCGCCAACAGGTGGTGTGGCCGCCCTGGCCCACTCCAGGCTCTCCCCTCTGGCGTATATTATCCTCCCGAAACCCTAAGACTCTAGAGAGACCATAGAAAGATTCCACCGCCTCTGCGGGGCGAAAAACACTAAAAGAGAAAGATCTCTCCGACAGACAGAATTTTGCTGGGGGAATTCCTTCCCGGAGAGGGGAGATCATCACCATCAACACCACCATCAAGCTATACTTCATCGGGATCATCATCATCACCACCACCATCATCTCCACCACCACCATCATCACCACTTCATACCGCTATAACAATTGGGTTGAATCTTGCATAGTTCTTAGGGGAAACTTTCCCGGTGTTGATTACTCCTTGTAGTTGATGCTATTGAGTGAACCATTGAATTAACGTTTATGTTTAGATTGTTACATATCATTATATCATCTCTGATCTTGATCCATATGATGTCTTGTGAGTAGTTTGTTTTGTTCTTGAGGACATGGGAGAAGTCATGGTGTTAGTAGTGGAGTTGTATTGAGAAAGGTTCAATGGTTTGATATTTAAGTTGTGGTGTATTTCTTCTAGTGGTGTCATATGAACATCGACTACATGACACTTCACCTATATGGGCCTAGGGGAATGCATTGTGTATTTGGCTACTAATCGTAGGGGTTGACGGAGAGATAAAAACCTGAACCCCCGTTAGGAAACCTTTGCACAAGGGACATCAGGGTCATAGAGTTTAAAGCTGTGCTTAGGTTTCTACCTTAATTACTTTCTTGTACTTGCGGATGCTTGCAAGGGGTATAATCACAAGTATGTATTAGTCCTAGGAAGGTCGGTACATTAGCACAGGTTCACCCATACAACACTTAGCAAACTAAAGAAGATTAATCAATTATATAAAGCGAAAGCACTTGATGATATTCCCATGTGTCCTCGATAACATTTGGTCATCTTAAGTAATACAACCGGCTTGTCCTTTGCTAAAGAAAGGATTGGGCCACTTGCTACATTTATTCTTATTGTCTTTTATTTACTCGTGCTTTATTTACCTGCATTATCAAAAACCCCTAAAAATTCGTTTGCTAAGTATTTACAGAGAATTCCTGCTCCAAGCCATTCGCCAACACCTTCTGCTCCTCGTTGGGTTCGACACTCTTACTTATCGAAAATACTGTGATACACCCCCTATACTTGTGGGTCATCAAGACCATTTTCTAGCACCGTTGTCGGGGAGTGATGCGCTATTGGAGAGTGGAACTGGTAAAGCAAACTTCTACTGTGAGTATTGTTTACTTCTGTTAGTTGCTTTATTTTCAGTATGGATAATTCGCTGAGTTTCTTATTTCGTAATGCTACTACCACTGCTAAGGTAGTAGATGAACCACCACCTGCTGAGAACGATACTTTTAAAATACCTACAAGAATTATTGATCGTGTTAAGGATAACTATTATGTTGGAGATGGAACTATCCATCCTGGTGATCATTTGCTCTTTATACACGAATTATGCGAGTTGTTTAAGTGTGCAGGTATTACAACAGATCAAGTCAAGAAGAAGTTATTCTCATTATCACTAAAAGGAAGAGCTGAAGAATGGTATAAGCTACTGAAGAATGGTCAAGCTCTTGAATGAGAGGAAATACTACCTCTCTTTTATTCAAAGTTTTATCCTCCTAGTGAGATTCATAAAGATCGGAATCAAATATATAACTTTTGGCCTCTTGATGGAGAGAGTATAGCTCAAGCTTGGGGGAGATTGAAGTTACTAATGCTCAAATGTCCCATTAATGAGCTCCCCAACAATATTATTATCAATAACTTTTATGCAAGGCTTTCTCTTCATGATAAGGATTTATTGGATGCCTCTTGTGCTGGATCATTTACACGCATGGAAGAAGAAGCTAAATGGGATCTTCTAGACCATATCCAGGACAATGCTGAAGCATGGGAGAATGACAAAGGAAGGAAGTCAGGTATAAATTATGATTATGAATGCATTGAATCATTTATGGGAACTGATGACTTTCAAAATATTAAAAGTGCTTATGGTCTAGACTCTCAAAATATTGCAACTTATTTTAAGGCTTTTGCTTCCTATATTGAAGTTCCTAAAAAGAAGTGGAATAAGTATCATGAACCATATAATGATGTTGCTAAGTGTGTTCCTACAAGAAGTACTGAAGTTTATACTGCTAATCATGCTTTACCTGAACCTTACATTGAGAAAATACCTTTCCCAGTTAAAGTAAAGGAACATTCTATGATAGCTAGTATGGTTAATGAAAGTACAAGTAAAGCTGTTGAACCTGATGAACAAAATGATGAACCTATAATAGAAAATGTGAAATACTTTTTCACTAAATATGTACAATATGGACACACTATCCTCTGTAAGGATACTTCTAATATTGTTTCACAAAGTAGTGTTATGAGAGCTAGTGTCCCTGTGCTTTCTGTTAGGATAAGCGATCATTGCTACAATGGTTCATGTGATAGCTATATCATTAAATTTATGCATGATACTGAAAGTTATTATGAGAGAGAGAAGACTATTCTTATGCATCTCAATAATATCAAGTTTCCTCGTTTTATGCTTAAAGTCTTTATGTTGCACTTGTTTTGCCTTCCTATGCTTGTAGCCTCTGGTTTCAACAACTTGTTTGTTTAAAAAATTCCCTTGCATAGGAAGTGGGTTAGACTTAAACATGTATATTTTTGCTTCTTGATGCTCTCTTTTATTTCAATTCATATCTTATGTGAGCTTCATTGAAATTGTCATGCCCATCTTGCTAGCTATAAAGAAAGAGCTTTTTGGGAGACAACCCAATTTATTTTTCTTTCAGTTTGTTTTTGTTTCTTTGAGTCTTGGAAGTTATTACTCCGGTAATAACCTATCCTTATCCTTTTTGTTTGGTTTTTGTGTCAAGATCAACTTCTAATGAGAGAGAAGTAAGATTTGGGAAGTTGTTGTCCCGAAACAGATTTTCGTGCTTCACCGTAAAAATTTGTGAGAGATCTCTGTATGTCGGATTGAGCTGTAATATTTTGTGCTTATGCTCCAGGTTGTTATTTAACTTTCGTTAGTTTTGCATTTTTTGATTTGAGCACCATAAGATTTTATAAAAAATTGATCTTTACCTGCTGGTCTGCTTTGATAGATTTTGCCACTCTTGCATTTGCTTCTTTAAATCAATTTCCTTTTTGAATTAGTTTTGGGTTTTCGGAAGGAGTTGATATAGTAGCTTATGATTTGATGGATATTAGTTGAAATTGGACTTAAAAGGTTTATTACCTTGCTTACACTAATGTTGCTAATGAGAATTGTGTGAAGTTTTGTGTGAATGAAATTTCCAGGTTATCGGAGAAAATGGTGTAATAAGAAAGAGAAAGGTTTCATGACTCGAGCAATATGAGTATGAAGATGAAGATATTGATGTTATTCAAGTGGTGACTCCAGAAGAATCTACTAAATGCCAAATTCATAGACCTGTAGAGTCCATTTTCGAATAGGTAACAGTTCTGGTAAGAAAAGTTTCGTGAAAATTCTATCCAGTTATATTTTGGAGTTTTTATCCAACAAGGAAAGCTAGGAAGCGAAAGAGGGACGGAAATGGAGCCAGGGTGGCTCACACCACCCCCTGGCGCGGCCCCCTGCCCGCGCTAGCAGATGGTGTGGTCGTCCCGGACTCCGTCTCCGATCCGTTTTCTCCCAGTACCTTCCTTTTGTTGTAAAACTTTGTAATATATAATCCCCTGGATCTTCTGAGGTTCGTATATCGTGTTCTTGTCGTGTTTTCGTTTCGAGTTGTTTCTGCCAGTAACTATTCTTAAAATTTAGAAGCACAATGGTCTCCGCCAAGGATAAGGGAAAGGAGCCTATGAAGGAAGATTTCCAAGACCCCGGGCAGGAGAAGGAGATCAAGAGTGAATATGAAGAGGAGGCAAAGAAAGGCCAGCATCCGCACACCGGCACTACCATTGCAAGCATTGGAGTGTTGGCAAACCCTTCCAAGATCAAAAGGACTGCACGGATGTCAACTGGAGGGAAGCCTCCGTGCCACTGTTTGTCTCCACTGTCACTTCCTCCACACACCAAGAATCCCTTCCATACCCTTATCCATGAGCATCAGTTTCAGAATATGCCCAAGGAGAAACTACCCTCCAATTGGGATATGCCTCGTTCTAACCATGCAGGAAAAGAAGACTTCAAGGAGGAAGAGTGGGGAAAGAATCGCAAGAGCTGGAATTCGCAACCCAACATGATCATGATCCGCATTGATCAAAACTTGGAGTTGATTCGTACTCTCACCTTCGATATTGAGGACTTGGGGAAACTAATCAAAAAGCTCATCGAGAGAATACCACCACCACTGAAGGAGTAATTCGTCATCAGGTTTTGGCATCCCCTTGGTTTGTTCCAAGCTTGGGGGAGTGTCGCGGTATCATATCACTATCTTCTATCTTTTTACCTTTTTAGTAGAGTCATATCATGAATAGAGAAGTTATCATGTAGGATGGTTTGCATTATGGAAGTGTTCCCCTCTCGTTAGATATCTATGTATCCCTTGGTGTGAGTTGCTGTTATGTAATGTTAATGAGAAGTTCTATCATTTACTCTTTTGCAAATTTTATATTAGTTTTTAATTCATGGTTATATGATTAATCTTGTCGTAAGTATTGGTATCACTTTGGGATCATTGAGTTAATTTAGTTGGTTTTGGCAAACCTGGCTCGGTCAGTAGCAATACTATTTTTGAGAGTTGAATGAAAAAGACAAAAGTACTCTTAAAGAAATATAATTTCATCATCTTTCTTTCTTGATTTGCTCATAAGCTTAGTATTCTCTAGTTAAGATCTTTTGTCCTTCCAAGGAAGATGCATGTTTGTTTTTATCACCTGTATGTTTGTTTGTTTCCTTCAACTCTTATGCTTGCTACCCAACCTTGCTGGCCAAAACCCTGTACTGAGAGGGAATGCTTCTCGTGCATCCAATACTTAAACCAAAACCTATGCCATTTGTGTCCACCATACCTACCCACTAGCACTATTGCTATTCCAAGTAAATTCATGTTTTTATCTACCTTCCAAATTAAACTTGTTATGTGAAAATTAGTGATTAAAGCTCTCACGAACTTGATGGCACACTTTACTTTCTTGCATTTAATAAACTTGAACCATTGTGTACATCTTTGTTGCGTATATGCTTGCACTTTATAAGTTGAAGTTAGCAGAACCATGTATCATGGGGAACGCTTTCAACATTGCACTTATATTCCGTTGATATCATGATTCTTTTGCTTATGGATCTCTGCGGTGTGAAATAAAAGGGGAACTTGTAAGATCATGGAGTTTGTATGTGTGTTAGATAAACGCGTGGGCCGCTAGCCTAAGCCATGCCTAATCATGGTGGATACTTGCAGCATAACCATAATGAGCACTCTATGAAGCATCCTCAATAAAAACCTATGCAAATAGCAAATAAAAAGATCGCTAAGATGCTCATTGTCTGCTTGCCTTGTCATTTTGATTATGGGATAGCTCCTGTATCATGTGCAAGGGGTACCCCGTTGGCGGTTCTCTATGATATATATGTATTTACAATGACAAGAGCTTACTTGTGACTGAAGTTGAGTAGCATGAGGTTCGGTACCCATAAGTAAGGGGCATGAGATTTCAACTTATAACTTGTGAAGCATATCCTCTTAGTTGTGTCACTTTAACCTTAATCACCTAAAGATGCCTATGATAGGGGCAATGAGAGCTGAAAGCTAATAAGTACCATAATTTTTGGAAGCTCTTTATGAAACTTGAAATCCCTGCTTCCCTCTGCGAAGGGCCTATCTTTTACTTTTTAATTGAGTCAGTAAACCTATTCCCTTATACCTCAGCAAGTATTTTGAGTTGTTGTGTTTCATTCATTCATATGATGATCTATTCAATCATGTTTCTTATGTTCCTTGTTTTGCAAATTTCTCTTATCTTGGTGATTACTACTTTGAAAGCTATCTTTGAAAACCAATTACTTGTGAACTCCTGTAATTTATCAACTATTCTTCGACCAAGAGCTAAGTTTGCCATTACCAATTATGATTTACTTTATGCATCTTTATTGTGTTTCCTTTACTTATTGCAAGTTAAGTTATATAATAGTGAGTTGTCTTCTATTATGATTTATGTATTGATGAATGTGATGCTTCTTGTCCATATTCTTTTATCGACTCTTCACTCCATCAACCTAAGGTCATGTTTATTGAGTTCAGTTTTCGCTTAGGGACAAGCGAAGTCTAAGCTTGGGGGAGTTGATACGTCCATTTTGCACCACTATTCTATATCATAATTTACTGTTATTCATTGATATATTTCATATTAAGAGATGATACTTATGTTATTTCATCTGTTTTTGCATGGTCAATGACTTTTGGAGCATGGACCGCTATAGTCAGAATTCTGATGGAAAATGTGCTGTTTCGAGGGAAAATTCACGAAGATCAGAAAATCCAGGAAAATACATGGAAAATTCTATTTTTCTAGAAGACGAAGATTGCCAGAAGGAGAAGTGGAGATGGGCCACAGGGGGCCCACACCACCCCCTGGCGCGGGCAGCCCTAGGCCGCGCCAGCAGGTGGTGTGGCCGCCCTGGCCCACTCTAGGCTCTCCCCTCTGGCGTATATTATCCTCCTGAAACCCTAAGACTCGAGAGCGACCACAGAAAGATTCCACCGCCTCTGCGGGGCAAAAAACACCGAGAGAGAAAGATCTCTCCGGCAGACGGAATTCTGCCGGGGGAATTCCTTCCCGGAGAGGGGAGATCGTCGCCATCAACACCACCATCAAGGTGGACTTCATCGGCATCATCATCATCATCACCATCATCTCCACCAGCACCATCATCACCACTTCATACCGCTATAACAATTGGGTTAAATCTTGCATAGTTCTTAGGGGAAACTTTCCCGGTGTTGATTACTCCTTGTAGTTGATGTTATTGAGTGAACCACTGAATTATCGTTTATGTTCAGATTGTTACATATCATTATATCATCTCTGATCCTGATCCATATGATGTCTTGTGAGTAGTTTGTTTTGTTCTTGAGGACATGGGAGAAGTCATGTTGTTAGTAGTGGAATTTTGTTGAGAAAGATTCAATCGTTTGATATTAAAGTTGTGGTGTATTTCTTCTAGTGGTGTCATGTGAACGTCGACTACATGACACTTCACCTATTTGGGCCTAGGGGAATGCATTATGTATTTGGCTACTAATCGTAGGGGTTGCCGGAGTGACAGAAACCTAAACCCCCGTTAGGAAACCTTTGCACAAGCGACGTCAGGGTCTTAGAGTTTAAAGCTATGGTTAGGTTTCTACCTTAATTACTTTCTTGTACTTGCAGATGCTTGCAACGGGTATAATCACAAGTATGTATTAGTCCTAGGAACGTCGGTACATTAGCACAGGTTCACCCACACAACACTTAGCAAACTAAATAAGATTAATCAACTATATGAAGCAAACGCACTTGATGACATTCCCATGTGTCCTCGAGAACGTTTGGTCATCTTAAGTAATACAACCGGCTTGTCCTTTGCTAAAGAAAGGATTGGGCCACTTGCTGCATTTATTCTTATTGTCTTTTATTACTCGTACTTTATTTACCGGTATTATCAAAAACCCCTAAAAATCCTTTTGCTAAGTATTTATAGATAATTCCTGCTCCAAGCCATTCGCCAACACCTTCTGCTCCTCGTTGGGTTCGACACTCTTACTTATCGAAAATACTGCTACACCCCCTATACTTGTGGGTCATCAGACACCAATTCAAACTTGTGAGTTCCTTTATTTTCATTCTTGAATCTCTATTATTCTTCCTTATTTCCTTGTCACTCGGGGCGAGCAACATCTAAGCTTGGGGAGTTGATAGCTGTGAGATTCGACACATTTTAATGGCTTTTATTGATGGTTTTCTCCCGGATTTGATCATTTTCTAGCTTTACCTAACACTAATACTTCGATAGCAAAGAAAACTTGGTTTTTAATGTGTGTTCAGGTTCTGAATGCCAACAGATGGTTTTAACTAGAGAAACACAATATTCTGGAGAAAATAAGCAAGTCTCGCTTTGGAAGCACTTGAGAGGAGCATACAGAAGCTTTAACGAGCAACTATACGGCGGGAATATTTTTCTGGTCATATAGTTCCTGCCATATAGTTGCCGCCGCCTCTGTCTTGTTAAAAGGGACAACTCCCGTGAAGGGACCGAGGACGAAAACATAACGCAGCAGCCGCCACACCATCTAGAAGGGAGAAAGAAGAGATTCGGAGAAGAAGGGGAAGACATTCTTCATCTCGCTCCACGATCTTCAACCTCCTAGCCAATACACCTCCATATCCGCTACTTGTACTTTATAGAGAGAGAGGGATCTCCACCTTGCAAGACTAGGGTTTGAGATTGTTTCTTCCCATCTTGAATTGTGTTGGATATTTTTCTATTCTTATTGTGGATCTCCACGGTAATACAAAGACGAATTCCCTTTATTTGATTATATTGATGATCCGTTCTTCTCTCATGTGTGAGTAATTCCCTTGGGCGTGGGAGGTGTAGGGGATTGGTGAGATGTGATGTGCCTTCATATATTTTCCATTAGTTTGTGATTGATTATAATTACTATATTATGTGTGCTTGACTATTTGTGGGATGCCTAATGCTTGTTGTCCAATTAAGGGCCCAGACAACATGATGCTTTGTTCTTCATAGATAAGATCTTGTTCGCTAGTGGATCGGCGACCCCCAGGTCACATGGGGATATCAATGGAAAACTAGTAGACTCGAGGATAACGAGGAACCACTGTGCTTATTGCATTAGTCCGATCCAAGGAGCTTAATCTCTAAGCGAACTAGAGGGTCTTAATTGTCTAGTGTCTGACCATGGTTTTGGTAACAGGCTAGTAGGATTATTGAAGTTAGGATAATACCTAGAGGAGTTCCGGCTAATTATGGGTTGCTCGCCTACACATATATATATAAGATTATAATTGTTATATTTATCATTCATCCACCTGGCACAGTCACTATCACCATGAACTGAATCTCCCTGTGCCTTCTTTTGCCATCTAGAGGAAACAACAAACAACCAAGTCATTCTTTACTTTTATGTTTTATATTTCTGAAGTTTACATTTTAGTTCTATTAAAATACATCTCATTTAATCAAAATCCTTTCCTATTTCAACACTTGCAGTCAGTTCACTCGAAGACCTATTACAACTTCGGGTGTGACAGAGACTTCACCAATAAACACTTACCTTTGGGCTCCCCGATATCTATACTTCGAAACTAGCTAGAAACGATCTATGCACTTGCAGACATCAATACCCTTGTAGACCGAAAGCGGTCAACATTCCGCGGGGAATGTGGATGATGTAGTCATACTTGTAGATGACCTCAAGGTCGCGAAGCTTCTAGCAAGTCACCTTAGGTCCTTGCACGACAAACCAGGTGCCACTAATAGTAGCACCTCGGTGGTTTCGCACTCATATGATGTACGATGACAACCTCCGATTCTTTGATCCCTACCGAGAGTGCGGAAGTAGATCTTCTCACTAGAATTCCTGCAGCACAATGGCGTGTTGTAGGTGTATCGTATCTTGCGTGTACAATCCTTCTAGGGACCGTGCCATCGCAAAAGGCAAAGAGAGAGAGAGAGAGAGAGAGAGAGAATTTCCCTAAGAAAAATGCCTTATATAAATACTGGTGGTTTTCCCCCTCCCATAGGCCCCTTCTTATATAGGGGAAGGGAGGGAAACTCCATCCAGTTAATTCCCGAGGTGGGACTAAACCAAAGGAAGGTAGAGAAGGAGGCACCATGGGCCAACCAACCAGGTGGGTCCCTACCCGTGACATAACATTTACATATACATGTATATAGTGTACATTCTACTATATATCCTATATATGGCTACACGTCTTCATGTCTTTGTCATCTCATACACTTTGGAACATATTTATTGATGTCAAACAATAAAATAAATGATCATCACAAAAATGATAGACGTGAGAATGAGCATATATATATGATAACATATGCTAATTACCTGGTATCATAGTATACGGATATATAGTGGATGTTTTGAGATAACCATAGATCTTCTTCCACATAGTTTTTCACATATAATAAGTATACACATTTCTTCATCCGTATAACCAACATATCTCTATCTTAAAATACGCATAATATCTTTTGTTTACATTTACCATCATGTGGAAAATGTGTGCCAAAGACTAGGAGATTAGAAAAATCAAATTCTCTATCAAGTGACCATACGTGATCACCTGCTACTAACCTGACACTGCTCCAGGTCATTAGGGTTCAACCTCTTAGAATGGCAAGGCCAACACCTCCACGCTGCCCTTTAAAGGTGTGAAGTCTGCACTGGAACAAATTATCATGTCTCTCTTCTAGACACTCTAGATACCATAGAGCCTTTGCAGTATTGTCAAATGCAAGGATATATCTGGATGTCGTTATATAGTACAGAACAAAACCTATGAGAGTAGCCGAAGTCAATTCACGAACCCATGACATTGCTATCGATGGATGCAACTGAATCCCATATGCGTGTCTCCAATGAGTATCTTTGTACCTCTACTTGTTTAGTGTTTGTTGTAATCCAAACAATCACGAAATTGCTTGTGTAAAAAATTATGGGTAAATGGTCCAGCATGGTTGCTTGAACAAAGAATTGTTCCGTTGAACTTAGTTTGGAACCCACGCCATAATGGCTCACACACAAATGCACCACTATTCCTGATTGGATCCTGGACTAATAGGGTCGGGTAAGCCGAAGAATCTAGTAGCACACGCCCATGCCGGCATGGAAGGATACGCAGGGTTCCATATACCCTGACATCACTATTACTATGAATCTCACCGACAATGTCTTCATCTCGAAGGGGAAACTTCACCAAGATGGTTGGGTCAAGATGATGCTCAATAATTAAACAACGAGCATTGCCACTGATTCGGTAGAAAAATCCTAGCAAAGGGGTTCCACCATTGTGTGATAGGGTTAGTTGTCTGAAACTGTTGCTTCTGATCAGTTCCCTCCAATTAGAACAGAAAGTTGATACCATCAGTAAGCTGCAAGGATGTGGAGGAATTGTGAGAAGAATCTGAGCGACTACATCGACTGGTAGTTTGCCTAATGTTATTTTGCTCCGAGTGAAGCTCGTAGAATTTTTCAATGCCATTGCCTAAAAGCACATGACTATAAATGGAGAGAAATACATAGCAGATCTGGAGCGGTGTAAGGTCTTAGCTGGTGACGTACCGGGAAGCGACACTGCACGGTCGACGGAGGGCTACGTTGTAGCACCCCGGTAAAACCACTACTAGAAAATCGATGTGTTTTTATGCATTGCATCATCATGACCGCATGCTCATGTCATCATGCCACATTGCATTTGAGCATCATCATGTCCTCATGCATATATTTGCCTAAAACTATTTTCAAAAAGCCTATCTTTGTTTTCTAAATATCCCCTGTCTTTATTCAAAACAAAACTCCGGTCTCTTCCGCATATTTTGTTTGTCTAAAAGATATTTACAAAAGGCTTTTAAAAATAAAATAAAATAATAGTCTAATAAAATAAAAATGTTTTTATTAGGGGAGGCAGCCGGCTAGGCCCAAAGGCCCAGCCAGCCGGCCTACTACCCTGCAAAACCTAACCCTAATCCCCACCTAAACCCACACCCTGCCGCCGCCACTCCCCTAGGCAGCCCGCGCGCGTCGCACCGACACGCTGCAGACCACCCTGCTCGCACACGAACCTGCACCCGGCCCTAACTCGCGCTGCATGTTACCGCCGCGCACGTGATGCATGCCCCAGCGCCCACCCTTACCTGGTCCAACCACCCTGCCAGCCAAACTCCTCCCACCCCTCGCCACCTCACCCGGCCACTCTCGGCCCGCCACCTCACCCCGTGCGGGCCCCACCTCTCCCGGGATGGACAGCCACCCCACACCCTAGCCCCTCCTCCCTCTTTTTCCCTTCCCCAGCCACCAACTCCCGCAAACACACGCCACACGCACGCACACGTCCCGTGCCACCAACCCCCCTCCTTGGGATCTCCGCTGCGGACCTGGTCCAACCATGCAACCCACCTCGCCATGCCCCCACCGCTAGGCCCACCGCGTCCCCCGCGTGGCCATCTCCATCCCCCATCTGGCCCGCTCCCGATCCAGAGCCCTGCTTCCCTTCTCGCTGCAAGGCGCCACCGCCACCACCCACCTACACCCGATGCTCCCGCTCTCCCTCCCGTGCGTCCTCTCAGCGCCGCCGACGCCCGCGGCTCTCCTGGACCCCGCGTCGCCCTACTCCCGGTTGCCGCTCGTTTTCTCCTGGCCACCTCCCTCTCTGCCGCCACCAGCGACCAGAGCAGGCCGAGCTCCTCCTCCGGCCGGCCTCTGCCTCCTCCCTCGACATGGTCCGGTGCGCCACCACCGTGGGAATCGCCTCCATGTCCCGTCTCATCTTCCTTTTCGCACAGGCCGCCGCCTGGCCCTTGTTTTCCTTTGCAGCGGGCCTAGCTCTGTCTACCTCGATCCCCATCGACTTCTGCACGAGGTTGCCCTCCTCCCGTGGCGCCCCTCTGCAACCCCGGCCGCTCGTCCTCGTCTCGACTTCCTCTGCAACGTGCGCGGAAACCACCTCTACCGCCGCCGACCTTCGCCTTCTCTCGTCTCCGTGCGGCGAGACCTCCCCTTCCCGAGCCAGGCGCTCCCTTCCGTCGTGAGCGCCCGCTGCCGCCAGGACCTCCAACCTCACCCAGCGACGCCGTCATCGCCGCCACTCCGGCGAGCCCTGTGCCAACCACCGCAAAACCACCTCATTGCTGCTCTGTTGACCCGACCACGCGCATGGTGCACTACCGAGATGCTGCGTGCTCTTGTGTGTGCACCTGCAGCTGTGCAACGCGTCTTTCAGCCCTCGGCACCTGTCTGCAATGGCTAAGACATGCTGCTCCGTGTCCCAACCATGTGGGTGCCCTGGTGGCCCGTGCTGCTGCCCAACAACAAGGTTGTGCCCTGCTATGTGCTTTTGTTCTGTCTCTAGAACACCATGAGTCTTCCTGAAGTTTGTTGCCGAAGATCTTCCGAAGATTGGAGTTCACCTCTAGCCAACAAAGCCGACACCACAAGATCTACCACACGGCTCCGAAGACCGAACCCCGTGGATCGACTTGATCTTCTGCATGGACGCCGAGACCCTGACCGGAGGATGCCCGGAACACCAAGATCTGCTTCCGAACGCTTTGACCGAGGCCGAACCAAGATCTCCATGGATGTGACAAGTTCTCCTTCTCGGCTACGATGCCCGAGAACCCGGACGCCAAGTTCGCCGACACGGAACGCCAAGTTCTTCATCCCGGATGCCATGACCGTCTACACGGACCCGAAGACCACCGGTACCCGATCCATTCAAGTTCGCCATCGATGACAAGGTCGATCGCTTGGAACCCAAGTTCTCCGTCACGACACGACAAGTTCTCCATCTTGTTTCTGAACCTCGTTGTTCCTGTCAAACCCTGAGACCGGACCCCGGACCCTCGGAACCCAAGATCTTCTGAACCCAGATGTGTGACCCTAAGCCCCTATTTTTATAATATGACATCACCAACTGTCGCATATTAAATTGTTCAAGCATGGATACTTGTCTGTGGTTTGGGGGCATTATGCCGATTCACCTCATAATTAAATATGGAGTCAATATGCGGGATACTTTTGCCTTATTCTGGACTCCATTTAAATTGGTGTAGCGAACCGATGCCATGTTTTGCCCTATTAAGACAACATTTAAATTGTGGGGTTGTTAAATAACTTGAACCGTTTGATTAATTGTCGGGACCCCGGTTTCGCTTAATACTGCCTAATTGCGTCGCATCTGTGCCATGCCATGCATCATATCATAATCATGCCGGATCTTCTGCCGTAGTATTAAATATTGCATCCGGTGTTTCTTTCAGTGTTTGCTTCTTCGCGGATTAGGCCGATGAGTTGATGCGATTATTGACAAGTTCTCCGGATATGAACCTTCGACGGTGTTTCCTAGGCGAGCATCTCTCCCCCTTCTACCTATTTTGCTTTTATAGTCTTTATTTCCTCTTGTTGATCTATTGCTATCCGTGTTGCGGTGCTTTAGTTTCCGTGCACCATTTATACTCCTTGCAGGCTCTATATTGCCATGGACACATCCTATTGCCTGTTGTTTGATAGATAGTCAGCCTTGCGAGTCGTAGTTGCTTGCTTATGTGTTGCTTCGCGTCGTTGTCGTTTCACCGTTGACGGCAAGTTGACACATGATAAATGGTGGAGATGCTTAATGGTGGAGATGATCATGACTTTAAATACAACTATTAAATTGCTGGGATAACTAATGAAAGAGGCACTGATGGGCAATATATGCTATTTGGTTTTTCATGTCCACTTGTGTCCCGTAGGCCCCGAGTACTTGATACCTGTTCCTTGACTATTCGCACTATCCACATACGGGAGAGTCTATGAATCCCCCTTAGCTAGAGCTTGATTCATTTCTTATTTCTTGGGGTCACAAACTAGTTTGGGGCTTTATTACTATCATGTACTTATGCCATTCTTTACTGCTTTATTTAAGATTGTGCATGGAGCACCTATACTGTTTAGGATTGCGGAGTGTTTTCGCGGTATCGACAAGCCCAGTCACACTTTCGGGTTCCCAGTCGTTACAGCCATTGGCGCAAACCTTGGGTCCGTCTCGGAGCCGGCCAACTTCGTTGCGGGTAGCTTAATGGGGTGGCCCCCTGAAATATTTTATGAATCATGTGATTGATTTGTCGTGAAAGCCTTGTTGGGTTTTCATTTGGTTTTTCCGAGGTTGATCGTGTGTGTGTTGCTATTTGTGCACCCCCTGCAGGGTAAATCTTTCTGAAAGCCATGTCCGCGGTTATGGATGACTTGGAGCACAGTATCTCGATCATAGACAAGCATAACTAAAGTAGTGCTATAAATTTGAATTAATATGTGACTAGTAATCAGCTTCACTACAACGGAATGGATAATAAAAGTGCCAACAACTGGTGGAACTGGGGTGTATCGTGTTATGTTATACCTGCCTAGTAAGTATCGCAACTCCAATGGATTGAAATAAAAGTGCCAACAACTGCTGGGTTTCGGGATTCCTCAGGACAATTATATCTGACTAGTAAATGTTCCAACTACCACAAAATGGTAAATAAAACTGCCCACTACTTTTGCTTCAGGACGACTCATGCTATCTATATCTGACTAGTAAGTGCTTCAACTATGATGGAATGAATAAAACTGCCAACTGTGTGAGTTCCTTGGTTTGACTTCCTCATTTGGTCTCGAGGGGAAATACCAAGATGGGTATGATTGGTGTTAGTATAAGGTTGGTACCGAATGGGTCTTTCTTATCTCTCTCTAATAGCCGACAGTTAATCGAGTCTCTATAGGTTGTTTAGTGCATGCTGCGCTGCCGCTTCAGTCCACCATACCTATGTAGGCGAGAGCCGCCGAATTCTAGCCTCGCCGTGTACTGGCCTCAGTACTGACGCTCCTCTTTTCCTTTGCCCTTTGTCGGCACCCCTTTTGTTTTAGCAGGTTTCGAGATCGATGTCGTTAGCAGGGTTACCCTTCCGGCTTGGCCTGGGCAGGGTTATGGACGCCATTGGTTATTCTCCAGGGCTCTTAGCCCCATTTGCATCTTGTCCGTACTCGGACGTTGTAACGTTTTCAAGGTGATTTGGATCTTTGTATTGTATATCTGTATTCTTGACTCGTTGAGTCGCTGTTGTATATATATCTATTCTGTGGGTCCCATCAAGGACTGTTGTGTAATGGTATTACTTTGTTTTCCACCCGCACGAAAGTGCCTGGTGGGCGTCCTTGAATCGTTTCTATATGGGTTTGGCGGAAAGGGCTAAAAGTTGCATAGGGTCGATTTGAGGGTGTTACAGAGTGGTATCAGAGCTCAGCAGTTACGATACCCCACAAGTCCAGCATGTAGGATAACCTAGCTAACGGACGAAGTAGAGTGTCAAAACTATTTTTGCAAAATCGGTTGGATAGATCTGATTAGGTCTGCTTTTACTCCTTACCCTCTGCTATTCTTCTCTTACCTCTACGTGTTTTGGATCTGTTCTCTTATCTTTTCTTCGAGTCCAGGAATTCTCATGGTCGGGTTTACGTTGTATCTTCTGGGTTTCGCTTCCTCCTTTGGCAACGGTGTTTCTACCTCCGGACTTCATGCTATCTGAGTGATCCTTATCTCTGGTACCATTCTTTGTTCCTTGTTTGTGCCTTCCGGTGTTTTCCGACGTGACGACATCATCTAAGCCAGATCCGATGCAGAGCCTGCATCACTCCTTTGTTCCGAACCTCGATTGTCGAGATCTTCAGTCTGATTCCGAGAATGGCTACACGCTTTTCCACCGAATGTGTGGAGTAATAGTTTGGGTGTGTGATGGATTGGCCCCCATGTCGACTACTCACTCTATTTGCTCGTGTACATTGAAGTGGATGAGAATGCATCGTTTCTCTCCTTCTATCGAAGTTAGAGGTGGCTTTATTTGTGGATACCTTTACCTTCGTCCTTTGTTTCCCGGAGTGTTCTCTCGACGACCATGAACAACGACCCCTTGTTGGTGGTGTCGCGGATTTCAAGATGGAGCAACAATCTTGTTAGTGGTGTCACGGGGATCTACACGAAGCGAGAAGATTCAGATTCCCGGCCTTCTTCCCCGTACCATGAGGTGGATCTCGAGGGCGAGATCTGTAGCATCCCAATTGTCTAACAATTGCTATGCTACTAGCCTAGTCTATATATATGCTACCTTCCTACATATAATTGTTGCATCATAATTATATCATGCTCATGTCATCATTCCACATTGCTTTTGAGCATCATATAAACCTCTTTCATATTGTTTTTCTCCTCATACTGATTTTTCCTTATTAAATTGTATTTGTTTCTTGATGTCTTGTGGTTGTTTTGATATATGTTAAATGCCCAAATTGAAGTTGAGGGCATTTCGCTTATTCTCCCTCTCACCTACTAACTTTGGCATCACCATCTTGGTTCTAACTCTTCCAATTACCTACATGGGAATCCCTCATTTTATTTGGATTTTAATTCAACCCTATGTGGTATTATTCCTTCACATCCCAAATTACATCAACATGGGTTGCAATAATTGCTTTGCATGGCCCATGCAATATTTTTATCTTCTCATGATCGTTTCTCCCTTTTATTGGAATGGTGGTTTATTTGATTTAACTCTATCTAAGGATTGTACATGTTGATCTTCAATTCTACCATAACAACTCCTTTTTATTTTGGTGTATTCCTAAAGCTACATTTATCTACACTGATAATCCCTAGCTAACTTGTGTGCATGTGTCTTATACATACACCATTATACCTACATCTACATGTGTGTGAAACACACCCACACACCCTTTAATCTATCTATCCTAAACCGTGAGTGCCACACACATACACCTAGACTCAACCATGCACATGCATGCAATCTCACACCTACACACATACACATGCTACACCCCCATGCATACACACACACCTAGCTAATTTCTCCCTCTCTCTCTTTTTCCAACCGTGACCACCAAACCTTGTTTTTCCCTGCTTGCAAAACGACCCAGCCACACCTCCCTCCACCCTCCAGCCTGCCCCCTCTTCCCTCTCTCGGCTAGGAGACAACAAAGAAGGAGAGAAGAGAAAACCCCACCGAAGCCTCCCATCGTTTTCCTCTTTTGCAAAAGCAACACCACCACCACCTCCCATGTGCTCCACCCTTTCCCTTGATCTTATCTACACCCCATGACCCCAGGCCCAGATCGAGTAACCCCTGCCAGCCATCCCTCTTCCTTCCTCCATCACCAACCTCGACCATGGCCATCCTAGATTGGCCAGAATACCTAGCTCCACCGTAGAACCACCTCTGGCATTGGGGAGACGGAGAAGAGAATCACGGGAGTTTGGGAAGACGGCGGGGAGCTTCGCCGACGCTGTGTTCATGGAGGAGAAGCCGCAGCCTCTCTGGAAACCGCCTCACCACCGCCATGCCGAACCCCACCTCGAGCATCTGTTACCGAGCGCCGCCGCCAAATCACGTCGCCACTCTGCCTCCAGCCGTACCAGCACCCTAGGTGAGATGCCCTTTATCTTGACCCATAGCGCCGCCACACCCCGTCGAATGTTCTACGTGAGTGAGCGCACGATCGCAGTCACCGCCGCACCATGCCGCTTGCATCGCAACCGGTGTCTGACACCCCTCTGTTTCCACTCTGTTTCCCGCCGCGTCGGTCCTCCTTAGGCGAAGTCATCCGAATGGACCTTGTAGAGGGAGCTTCCCTCCCCAACTTTAGTTTTGGCGCAGTCACGGTTTTCGCAGCCAGTCGCCCGCCACCACGGGCGAAGTTGCGCTGACCCGCGGCACACAGCAGCGGCGTTCGTCAGTTTCGACAGACAAGTCGCGTCCGCGGCGGTTCAGCCCAGACCCCGTTTTCCGCCCCTATTCCTCGTCGTGCCCCGCGCGTTGTAGACCGCCCCCGGCGATGCCACCTATACGAAAGATGAAGCCCTTGATCCCCTCTACACTTTTGCTCTTTGCGGTATCGCCAAATTCGTTTTGGATCGATCGCAATCCTCTCGCGAAGATCGATCCAGCTAGCTCTTGTTTTGGATCGAGATATCGGTGTTTTACACAAAAACCCCGGCAGTTTTCTATCCGTCACGGACAAGTCCCTCGCGTCAAGCCTCGCCCAAGTGTCACACGTTCGCTGGCCGCGCGTACGCGTGGACCTGCGCCCCTAGGCCCCACATGTCTGTGTCTGGGGCTAGACGGCTCCGCGGTACAAAACATCCGGAACCCCCGTTGCATCCCACCTGCTGCCGAGTCAGCGTGTGGTCCCACCCGTCACCCTCTCTAGCTAGCTCTTTGTCGGTGTAAAACGCTCAGGCATCTTTTCCTAAATAAAAATAATTCCAAATTTGTTTAATATGTTTTAATATCCAGAAATTAATAACTTTTCATTGGTAAATCCAAATAATACAAATGATATATGTTTTTGAATCAGAAAAATGTGAGGATTTCAAATCTGCCATCCAATTTAATGTTTGGCTAATTTAAATTTTCGAAATTGTTTGATTGCAATAAAAATGCCTTTTCTTAATTAATTAATAACTTTAATTCTATAACTCCAAATTTGACAAATAATATGTCTAAACCGATCAGCGTGACGAGCCCGTTCTCTCTATGTATTCCATGATATGCTTTGAAGCATGCATCATGTCTTTATTAAAAATCAGAACTGTTTATGGTAATAAAACTTGACCCAATAATTAATAAAATAGTTTATTCTTGTCCCCACACCTCACCCTTGCCATGTAAATTGTGCATCATTCATCATGGCATGCTTGTTTGCTTGTCGTATTTTATTTATATGTTTGTGTATTATATTTATGTTGGTCCTTGTTTGTTTGGTTCTTCTTCGAATAGACGCCGAGCAGGGGAATTATCAGGAATCCCAGGAGTACTACCCAGATCCATCTCTCACTTCAACTGAGCTACCAGGCAAGCACTACCACATGCTTGCATACATATAGTACCTATTGCCTCTATCTTATTGAATTGAATCCCAAGTACTGCATAGCCTTTACTTTTAAACCCCACCGAAGATTGTTCCTCCATCCTATGAGCCATTACTACAGGAGTTATTTGAGCCATGCGAGTCGTAGAACAGCATGTGTAGGGTATGTGAGTGTCTGATGGATAACGAGGTACCTAAACAACCTAACCTGAGTAGTAATGGGATAACTAATGAAAGAGGCATCGGTGGGCAATATCTGCTATTTGGTTTTTCATGCTCACTTGTGTCCCGTAGGACCCCGAGTACTTGATTCCTGTTCCTTGACTATTCGCACTATCCACATCCGGGAGGCCTTATGGACCCCCCTGAGCCAGAGCTTGATTCATATCTATTTCTTGGGGCCACAAACTAGTTTGGAGTTTTATTACTATCATGTACTTATGCCATGCTTTACTGCTTTATTTAAGATTGTGCGTCGAGCACCTGTACTGTTTTGGATCGTGCCACGTTTTCGCGGTATCGACAAGCCCAGTCACACTTTCGGGTTCCCAGTCGTGTACAGCCGTCGTTGCAAACCCTGGGTCCGTCTCGGAGCCGGCCGACTTCGTTGCGGGTAGCTTATTGGGGTGGCCCCCTGAAATATTTCTGAATCTTGTGATCGCTTTGTCGTGAATGCCTCGTTGGGTTTTGAGTTGGTTTTTCCGAGGTTGATCGAGTGTGTGTTGCTATTTGTGCACCCCTGCAGGGTAAATCTTTCCGAAAGTCGTGCCCGCGGTTATGGACGACTTGGAGCAGTGTCTCGATCATAGACAAGTATAACTAAAGTACCGCTTTTAATTTGACTAAATACCGGACTAGTAAATAGTGCAATACTCATGGAATGGTTAATAAAACTGCCAACGGATGGGTTGTTCGTCCGCTTTCTCGTTGGTAAGCGAGAAGGAGGATGGATCTGTTACTTTATACTGTTATAACTGTTGTTTCTAATTACCGGACATCCGCCTATCACTGGTTAGGCGGATGGATAGCGAGTATCTATAGACTTGTTAGTATTATATTTGCTGCAATTGCGTCACCCCAGGTTATGTCCCCTTTAGAGGCATAAAGACTTGCTGAGTACCCCTAGGGTCTCACACGATAAATTGTTTGATTCAGATGAACAGGTGTATTCGCAAGATGGATACTGGGTGGAGGAGACAGATGATGTTGGCAACGATCACTCGGTGTAAAGATTTCGGGGATGGGGATCCACGAGATCTGTGGGCGGTATGTGCTTACTTATGGGGCATGTTATGCCGATTTGCTTCTTATCCGTACTTGGATCTTGTTTCCCGCTTCCGCTTGATACTCTGATGTTTGATGTATGAGGAGCTATCCTAAACTATTATCTCTATCTAGGATATTTGGATCTTGTCGTATGGCGTTGCAATATTTCTATTTATTTTAGATGGTATGGCTCTGAGAACTGTTGTAAGGTAGCTTGCATACATACTCACTTGTATATGTATTTGATCTCTTCGCCTGTTGCCTACGCCGCTCGCTCTTGTCCCGATGTCTTGGAAGTGGTTAGGACGGCCGATGGGTCTACACGTGGGTGGCCCCTAGGCCCCCGCTGTACTTTTTAACCACTTCTTGATCATCCAGGCTTGAACTTAGAGCATAGGGTGCAAGGTTGTTACAATTGGTATCAGAGCCATCCTGCCCTTCAGGGTCTCAGCCAAATGGTCGTTGTCAGTCTAGC
The DNA here is from genome assembly GCA_916181665.1 of Avena sativa. Taxonomy (NCBI): domain Eukaryota; kingdom Viridiplantae; phylum Streptophyta; class Magnoliopsida; order Poales; family Poaceae; genus Avena; species Avena sativa. The sequence goes on along the minus strand of OV702291.1, from coordinate 603,832,258 downwards.
AAATATTTTGGTAGCTATGTATACTAGGGAAAAACAAAACGTGAGAGTAGGACTACTTCCACTTTTCTTCTTACCCACCCACCCACCCTTTTCTGGTAAGGAAGTGTAACGTTATCAATCCTCTTCTAAAATTCAAACTAGGATTCACGTGTTCTGGGTTCCGTAGTACCATAGAAAGTGTGTGTGTGTGTAATTCTTTGTCTATCTGTTGCATCCAACTTGTCGCTATCTGCCTTTTGGTTATCAACTGTTGGTACATTCCATACCGACTGGCTTTTGTAAACTGATGCCATCTATCCGACTCTTGGTTAACCGGTGTCATCTTGTTAAGGGTGTTCTTCCTTCCAGCATGCTTTCACAGAATGTGGAGTTGCTAATCCCTATCTGATAAGTGGTTTTGCGCATTTATTGGTATTCTAATGCCGAAAAATGCGGAAACTTTTTCTTTGATACATCTGTGTTTCCACATCCTCTTTAGTCATGTGTGAAACATTATCTATCTTCCTTTTATCGGCATGTTCATGCTAACTCATTCTTTTGTCACCGGCGCTTGATCTGGGAGTTTTCCTTTTTCTTCAATTCTTTTGGGCTAAGTACATAACTCGCGTCGATCCGATGCTTGTGATTGTAATTTGGTTCTCGACATAGCTATATGACACTTATCATGAGTGGAGTATGGTTAATGATATCTATTTTCATCCTCCAGATGATGGCGGTTATCTCCTGAGATTTTGAGTTATATCGTGATCATATCTTTATCATATTCAAGTATCTTTGGCAATCCGGAGTTTTCTCAAGGCACTACGGTGGTCTATCATCTGTTTATCATGCTTCACATCTTTTTGGAACTCCATATCTGCAAAATTCTCTTTGATACGAGGGAATTGCATTTTTCGTCTCTGATAGCTTTTCTTAAGGTATGGGCTACAATCATTCTTACCCAAGATCTCCTTATCTTTGTAACTGGTGATCCGATCAAGTATGTGAAATAGGCGGCAGCTCTTTTTCTTTTCTGAAGGACCAGATAATCTATTCTGCCAATACATCTTCTTCAACACGAATCCATGTTCTTGATCTTGATCCTTCAAAAGAGCATTGGGCTCAGAAAGTGTTTCGAGCATTTGTTTGTTTCTCCCGCCTCTTGAACTTGATACTCTTGGAATATCTTGTTAATCTGTGGTGGTATATCTTGATGATATGCTTGCCTATTCTATATCAATGGAAGAACATGGAAGATCATCTGTGTTTTCTTCTCTCAAGCTTCGTGAACACCGCCTGTGTGAAAAGTCCTTAGAGTGTGAATCCTGACTTTTTGAAGTCACCTATCTCAACCACGTCCTTCTGCTAAATACATTGCTACAATTCTGGAATCAGCAAGCCCATTGTTAATTCCATCCTCCACCTTCAATCAAACTCGGAGTCTTTCCTTGTTGGTGAGTTATCATCGTCGTTCCGCTGAAGATTTCCTCAAGACTGCTAAATCTCTCTCAATCATTTCAAGAAGAACATGGAGTTCTTTTCACCTCTGTCTCGTCAAGTAATCTTTTGAAACCCTCTCGTTCCATCTCCTATCCTCAATCCACCGAAGGTCGCGAAGACTTTTCAGATCTTTTGTAATCCTTCTGTTCAAGTTGGTGCTATCTTTTTCTTTATCTGTTGAATCTTGCAGCCATTCTCCGTAATCTTTCTTCATATTTTTCCAGTGGTTTGGATCTTCCGACACGATGACAACATCATCATCCTTATCTATCTGGGATCCGGCGAATCATTTGCATCATCTCTTTGTTTTCTTACGGAGTTCCATGAGTTCTTTTTGTCAGGATCTTCAGTCTGTCTTTGGGAGTTGGGTTACATGATTTTCTTATTCATGTACGGAGTAATGCTTTGAGTGCGAGATGGAGTAGCTACCATACCACTACTCTTATCATTCCCTCTTGTACAGTGGATGGGAGGATTAATGCAATTTCACTCATTCCACGGAAGTTAGAAGTGGCCTTTATTCCTCGATACTTTTACTTCCGTCCTTGTTTTTCTGGAGTACTCTCTCGAAGAAAGTAATCAATAATCTCTTGTTGGTGGTCTATCTATTCTAGATGGAGCAAAATCTTTAATTATCTGGTGGGAACAAACGCAAACTCCTTTCTGTCCTCGTCATTCTACCGATGCTCGACATCCCCAAACAAGATGAAAGGAAACTATCTCTCTCTTTGTTTCATCAATTCTTTTTCTATGGTAAAGCCAATTATGGTTGATGCCATCAGCCGCAAATCTATTGCGTTAGCTTCAAGGCTAAAGAAAGCAATAAGTATCTCTACAATAAACTCCAGATCCTCCATATTCTTTTCTTCTCGGGATTCCACCATAATCGACCATCACCTCCTTGTCTAGAAGATATATCCGTGCATCTCAATTGGGTGATCCTTGATTCTTACCGGTGTAATAAGAATCTAATCCGATAACGTCTAACTAAATCTTTCCGTTGATATCAAGGAACTCTATTGTTTGAAGGCGATATTGTTTCTGAACTTCCTTTCTCAAATCTGAGGGAAGGTACAGCGCTATTTTCATAGTGGTCGATAACTTCTCCAAAGTAGCTCTTTTCTTCCAGCAAGACAAGATTTATCTTCTCTTGTATCTGTAAATCTTTAATCTTAATGGTGTGTCGTTCCTTTCTTTGTGATACATCATCTTTCTATTTCTTTCACAAGTGGTTCTATTCTTTTATCATGTTTCTCGAGAAAACCAGAGCTATGTTCATCCTATCCTTCTTGTCTCACGACAATCCTTCAATTCTTCTAACCCTTTATGTCTCAAGCAAAACGCAAGACTCGCAACAAGTCTAGCAAGTTTGCAAGGTGTAGTGGTCGCACCATTCCGTTGTTCATCAACTTGGGAACGTGAGGGTCACCTTCGTTCCGAACACCCGCCTCTCCTTGTGTTGGTTTCTTTTTCCTAGGAATCTCGGGGCGAGATTCTTGTTTAGTGGGGGAGAGTTGTAGCATCCCAATTGTCTAATAATTGCTATGCTACTAGCCTAGTCTATATATATGCTACCTTCCTACATATAATTGTTGCATCATAATTATATCATGCTCATGTCATCATGCCACATTGCATTTGAGCATCATATAAACCTCTTTCATATGGTTTTTCTCCTCAGATTGCTTTTTCCTTATTGAATTGTATTTGTTTCTTGATGTCTTGCGGTTGTTTTGATATATGTTAAATGCCCAAATTGAAGTTGAGGGCATCTCTCTTATTCTCCCTCTCACCTACTAACTTTGGCATCACCATCTTGGTTCTAACTCTTCCAATTACCTACATGGGAATCCCTCATTTTATTTGGATTTTAATTCAACCTTATGTGGTATTATTCCTTCACATCCCAAATTACATCAACATGGGGTGCAATAATTGCTTTGCATGGCCCATGCAATATTTTTATCTTCTCATGATCGTTTCTCCCTTTTATTGGAATGGTGGTTTATTTGATTGAACTCTATCTAAGGATTGTACATGTTGATCTTCAATTCTACCATAACAACTCCTTTTTATTTTGGTGTATTCCTAAAGCTACATCTATCTACACTGATAATCCCTAGCTAACTTGTGTGCATGTGTCTTATACATACACCATTAGACCTATATCTACATGTGTGTGAAACACACCCACACACCCTTTAATCTATCTATCCTAAACCGTGAGTGCCACACACATACACCTAGACTCAACCATGCACATGCATGCAATCTCACACCTACACACATACACATGCTACACCCCATGCATACACACACACCTAGCTAATTTCTCCCTCTCTCTTTTTTTCCAACCGTGACCACCAAACCTTGTTTTTCCCTGCTTGCAAAACGACCCAGCCACACCTCCCTCCACCCTCCAGCCTGCCCCCTCTTCCCTCTCTCGGCTAGGATACAACAAAGAAGGAGAGAAGAGAAAACCCCACCGAAGCCTCCCATCGTTTTCCTCTTTTGCAAAAGCAACACCACCACCACCTCCCATGTGCTCCACCCTTTCCCTTGATCTTATCTACACCCCATGAACCCAGGCACAGATCGAGTATCCCCTGGCAGCCATCCCTCTTCCTTCCTCCATCACCAACCTCGACCATGGCCATCCTAGATTGGACAGAATACCTAGCTCCACCGTAGAACCACCTCTGGCATTGGGGAGACGGAGAAGAGAATCACGGGAGTTTGGGAAGACGGCGGGGAGCTTCGCCGACGCTGTGTTCATGGAGGAGAAGCCGCAGCCTCTCTAGGAACCGCCTCACCACCGCCATGTCGAACCCCACCTCGAGCATGTACTACCGAGCGCCGCCACCAAATCACGTCGCCACTCTGCCTCCAGCCGTACCAGCACCCTAGGTGAGATGCCCTCTATCTTGACCCATAGCGCCGCCACACCCCGTCGAACATTCTACGTGTTTGAGCGCACGATCGCAGTCACCGCCGCACCATGCCGCTTGCATTGCAACCGCTGTCTGGCACCCCTCTGTTCCCACTCTGTTTCCCGCCGCGTCGGTCCTCCTTAGGCGAAGTCATATGAATGGACCTTGTAGAGGGAGCTTCCCTCCCCAACTTTAGTTTTGGCGCAGTCGCGGTTTTCGCAGCCAGTCGCCCGCCACCACGGGCGAAGTTGCGCTGACCCGCGGCACACAGCAGCGGCGTTCGTCAGTTTCGACAGACAAGTCGCGTCCGCGGCGGTTCAGCCCAGACCCCGTTTTCCGCCCCTATTCCTCGTCGTGCCCCACGCGTTGTAGACCGCCCCCGGCGATGCCACCTATACGGAAGATGAAGCCCTTGATCCCCTCTACACTTTTGCTCTTTGCAGTGTCGCCAAATTCGTTTTGGATCGATCGCAATCCTCTCGCGAAGATCAATCCAGCTAGCTCTTGTTTTGGATCGAGATTTCAGTTCGTCGGTCTTTTACACAAAACCCCCAGCAGTTTTCTGTCCATCACGGACAAGTCCCTCGCGTCCAGCCTCGCCCAAGTGTCACACGTTCGCTTGCCGCGCGCGCGCGTGGACCTGCACCCCCAGGCCCCACATGTCTGTGTCTGGGGCTAGACGGCTCCGCGATACAAAACATCCGGAACCCCCGTTGCATCCCACCTGCTGCCGAGTCAGCGTGTGGTCCCACCCGTCACCCTCTCTAGCTAGCTCTTTGTCGGTGTAAAACGCTCAGGCATCTTTTCCTAAATAAAAATAATTCCAAATTTGTTTAATATGTTTTAATATCCAGAAATTAATAACTTTTAATTGGTAAATCCAAATAATACAAATGATATATGTTTTTGAATCAGAAAAATGTGAGGACTTCAAATCTGCCATCCAATTTAATGTTTGGCTAATTTAAATTTTCGAAATTGTTTAATTGCAATAAAAATGCCTTTTCTTAATTAATTAATAACTTTAATTCTATAACTCCAAATTTGACAAATAATATGTCTAAACCGATCAGCCTGACGAGCCCGTTCTCTCTATGCATTCCATGATATGATTTGAAGCATGCATCATGTCTTTATTAAAAATCAGAACTGTTTATGGTAATAAAACTTGACCCAATAATTAATAAAATGGTTTATTCTTGTCCCCACACCTCACCCTTGCCATGCTACATTATTGCCATGTAAATTGTGCATCATTCATCATGGCATGCTTGTTTGCTTGTCGTATTTTATTTATATGTTTGTGTATTATATTTATGTTGGTCCTTGTTTGTTTGGTTCTTCTTCGAATAGACGCCGAGCAGGGGAATTATCAGGAATCCCAGGAGTACTACCCAGATCCATCTCTCGCTTCAACTGAGCTACCAGGCAAGAACTACCACATGCTTGCATACATATAGTACCTATTGCCTCTATCTTATTGAATTGAATCCCAAGTACTGCATAGCCTTTACTTTTAAACCCCACCGAAGCTTGTTCCTCCATCCTATGAGCCATTACTACAGGAGTTATTTGAGCCATGCGAGTCGTAGAACAGCATGTGTAGGGTATGTGAGTGTCTGATGGATAACGAGGTACCTAAACAACCTAACCTGAGTAGTAATGGGATAACTAATAAAAGAGGCATCGGTGGGCAATATCTGCTATTTGGTTTTTCATGCTCACTTGTGTCCCGTAGGACCCCGAGTACTTGATTCCTGTTCCTTGACTATTCGCACTATCCACATCCGGGAGGCCTTATGGACCCCCTGAGCCAGAGCTTGATTCATATCTATTTCTTGGGGCCACAAACTAGTTTGGAGTTTTATTACTATCATGTACTTATGCCATGCTTTACTGCTTTATTTAAGATTGTGCGTCGAGCACCTGTACTGTTTTGGATCGTGCTACGTTTTCGCGGTATCGACAAGCCCAGTCACACTTTCGGGTTCCCAGTCGTGTACAGCCGTCGTTGCAAACCCTGGGTCCGTCTCGGAGCTGGCCGACTTCGTTGCGGGTAGCTTATTGGGGTGGCCCCCTGAAATATTTCTGAATCTTGTGATCGCTTTGTCGTGAATGCCTCGTTGGATTTTGAGTTGGTTTTTCCGAGGTTGATCGAGTGTGTGTTGCTATTTGTGCACCCCTGCAGGGTAAATCTTTCCGAAAGTCGTGCCCGCGGTTATGGACGACTTGGAGCACAGTGTCTCGATCATAGACAAGTATAACTAAAGTACCACTTTTAATTTGACTAAATACCGGACTAGTAAATAGTGCAATACTCATGGAATGGTTAATAAAACTGCCAACGGATGGGTTGTTCGTCCGCTTTCTCGTTGGTAAGCGAGAAAGAGGATGGATCTGTTACTTTATACTGTTATAACTGTTGTTTCTAATTACCGGACATCCGCCTATCACTGGTTAGGCGGATGGATAGCGAGTATCTATAGACTTGTTAGTATTATCTTTGCTGCAATTGTGTCACCCCAGGTTATGTCCCCTTTAGAGACATAAAAACTTGCTGAGTACCCCTAGGGTCTCACACGATAAATTGTTTGATTCAGATGAACAGGTGTATTCGCAAGATGGATACTGGGTGGAGGAGACAGATGATGTTGGCAACGATCACTCGGTGTAGAGATTTCGGGGATGGGGATCCGCGAGATCTGTGGGCGGTATGTGCTTACTTTTGGGGCATCTTATGCCGATTTGCTTCTTATCCGTACTCGGATCCCGCTTCCGCTTGATACTCTGATGTTTGATGTATGAGGAGCTATCCTAAACTATTATCTCTACTAGGATATTTGGATCTTGTCGTATGGCATTGCAATATTTCTATTTCTTTTAGATGGTATGGCTCTGAGACCTGTTGTAAGGTAGCTTGCATACATACTCACTTGTGTATGTATTTGATCTCTTCGCATGTTGCCTACGCCGCTCGCTCTTGTCCCGATGTCTTGGAAGTGGTTAGGACGGCCGACGGGTCTACACGTGGGTGGCCCCTGGGCCCCCGCTGTACTATTTTAACCACTTCTGGATCATCCAGGCTTGAACTTAGAGCGTAGGGTCCGAGGTTGTTACAAGATCCCTTGTTAGTGGTGTCGAATTGTAGCACCCCGGTAATACCACTACTAGAAAATCGTTGTGTTTTTGTGCATTGCATCATCATGACCGCATGCTCATGTCATCATGCCACATTGCATTTGAGCATCGTCATGTCCTCATGCATATTTTTGCCTAAAACTATTTTTGAAAAGCCTATCTTTGTTTTCTAAATATCCCCTGTCTTTATTCAAATCAAAACTCTGGTCACTTCTGGATATTTTGTTTGTCTAAAAGATATTTACAAAAGGCTTTTAAAAATAAAATAAAATAATAGTCTAATAAAATAAAAAAATTTATTAGGGGAGGCAGCCGGCCAGGCCCAAAGGCCCAGCCAGCTGACCTACTACCCCGCAAAACCTAACCCAAATCCCCACCTAAACCCACACCCTGCCGCCGCCACTCCCTTAGGCAGCCCGCGTGCGCCGCACCGACACGCTGCAGACCACCCTGCTCGCACGCGAACCTGCACCTGGCTCCAACCCGCGCTGCACGTTACCGCCGCGCGCGTGATGCACGCCCCAGCGCCCACCCTTACCTGGTCCAACCACCCCGCCAGCCAAACTCCTCCCACCCCTCGCCACCTCACCCCGGCCACTCCCGGCCCGCCTCCACACCCCACGCGGGCCCTACCTCTCCCGGGATGGACAGCCACCCCACACCCTGGCCCCTCCTCCCTCTTTTTCCCTTCCCCAGCCACCAACTCCCGCCCACACACGCCACACGCACGCACACGTCACGTGCCACCAACCCCCCTCCTTGGGATCTCCGCTGCGGACCTGGTCCAACCACGCGACCCACCTCGCCACCAACCGCCCCCACCGCCAGGCCCACCGCGTCCCCCGCGTGGCCATCTCCATCCCCCATCTCGCCCGCTCCCGATCTAGAGCCCCGCCTCCCTTCTCGCTGCAAGCCGCCACCGCCACCACCCACCTACACCCGATGCTCCCGCTCTCCCTCCCGTGCGTCCTCTCAATGCTGCTGACGCCCGCGGCTCTCCTGGACCCCATGTCGCCCTGCTCCCGGTTGCCACTCGTTTTCTCCCGGCCACCTCCCTCTCTGCCGCCGCCAGCGACCAGAGCAGGATGAGCTCTTCCTCCGGCCGGCCTCTGCCTCCTCCCTCGACGTGGTCCGGTGCGCCACCACCGTGGGAATCGCCGCCACGCCCCTCTCATCTTCCTCCTCGCACAGGCCGCCGCTTGGCCCTCGTTCTCCTTTGCAGCGGGCCAAGCTCTGTCGACCTCGATCCCCATCGACCTCTGCGCGAGGTTGCCCTCCTCCCGTGGCGCCCCTCTGCAACCCCGGCCGCTCGTCCTCGTCTCGTCTTCCTCTGCAATGTGCGCAGCAACCACCTCTACTGCCGCCGACCTTCGCCTTCCCTCGTCTCCATGCGGCGAGACCTACCCTTCCCGAGCCAGGCGCTCCCTTCCGCCGTGAGCGCCCGCTACCGCCAGGACCTCCAGCCTCACCCAGCGACACCGTCGTTGCTGCCACTCCGGCGAGCCCTGTGCCAACCACCGCAGAACCACCTCATCGCCGCTCTGTTGACCCGACCACGCGCGTGGTGCACTACCAAGATGCTTCTTGCTCTTGTGTGTGCACATGCAGCTGTGCAACGCGTCTTTCAGCCCTCGGCACGTGTCTGCAATGGCTAAGACATGCTGCTCCGTGTCCCAACCATGTGGGTGCCCTGGTGGCCCGTGCTGCTGCCCAACAACAAGGTTGTGCCCTGCTATGTGCTTTTGTTCTGTCTCTGGAACACCGTGAGTCTTCCTGAAGTTTGTTGTCGAAGATCTTCTGAAGATTGGAGTTCACCTCTATCCCAAGAAGCCGACACCACAAGATCTACCACGCGGCCCCGAAGACCGAACCCCGTGGATCGACTTGATCTTCTGCATGGACGCCGAGACCCCGACCGGAGGATTCCTGGAACACCAAGATCTGCTTCCGGACGCTTTGACCGAGGCCGAACCAAGATCTCCACGGATGCGACAAGTTCTCCTTCCCGGCTGCGATGCCCCAAAACCCGGACGCCAAGTTCGCCGACACGGAACGCCAAGTTCTTCATCCCGGATGCCATGACCGTCTACACGGACCCAAAGACCACTGGTACCCGATCCATTCAAGTTCGCCATCGACGACAAGGTCGACCGCTTGGAACCCAAGTTCTCCATCACGACACGACAAGTTCTCCATCTTGTATCCGAACCTCGCCGTTCCCGTCAAACCCTGAGACTGGACCCCGGACCCCCGGAACCCAAGATCTTCCGAACCCAGATGTGTGACCCTAAGCCCCTATTCTTATAATATGACATCACCAACTATCGCATATTAAATTGTTCATGCATGCATACTTGTCTGTGGTTTGGGGGCATTATGCCGATTCACCTCATAATTAAATATGGAGTCAATATGCGGGATACTTTTGTCTTATTCCGGACTCCATTTAAATTGGTGTAGCGAACCGATGCCATGTTTTGCCCTGTTAAGACAACATTTAAATTGTGGGGTTGTTAAATAACTTGAACCGTTTGATTAATTGTCGGGACCCCGGTTTCGCTTAATACTGCCAAATTGCGTCGCATCTGTGCCATGCCATGCATCATATCATAATCATGCCGGATCTTCTGCCGTAGTATTAAATATTGCATCCGGTGTTTCTTATAGTGTTTGCTTCTTCGCGGATTAGGCCGATAAGTTGATGCGAGTATCGACAAGTTCTCCGGATATGAACCTTCAACAACATTTCCCAGGTGAGCATCTCTCCCCCTTCTACCTATTTTGCTTTTATAGTCTTTATTTCCTCCTGTTGATCTATTGCTATCCGTGTTGCGATGCTTTAGTTTTTATGCACCATTTATACTCCTTGCAGCCTCTATATTGCCATGGACACATCCTATTGCCTGTCGTTTAATAGATAGTCAGCCTTGCGGGTCGTAGTTGCTTGCTTATGTGTTGCTTCGCGTCGTTGTTGTTTCACCGTTGACGGCAAGTTGACACATGATAAATGGTGGAGATGCTTAATGGTGGAGATGATAATGACTTTAAATACAACTATTAAATTGCTGGGATAACTAATGAAAGAGGCATCGGTGGGCAGTATATGCTATTTGGTTTTTCATGTCCAGTTGTGCCCCGTAGGCCCCGAGTACTTGATACCTATTCCTTGACTATTCGCACTATCCACATACGGGAGAGTCTATGAATCCCCCTTAGCTAGAGCTTGATTCATTTCTTATTTCTTGGGGCCACAAACTAGTTTGGGGCTTTATTACTATCCTGTACTTATGCCATGCTTTACTGCTTTATTTAAGATTATGCGTGGAGCACCTTTACTATTTAGTATTGCAGAGTGTTTTCGCGGTATCGACAAGCCCAGTCACACTTTCGGGTTCCCAGTCGTTTACAGCCATTGGCGCAAACCTTGGGTCCGTCTCGGAGCCGGCCAACTTCGTTGCGGGTAGCTTAATAGGGTGGCCCCCTGAAATATTTTATGAATCCTGTGATTGCTTTGTCGTGAAAGCCTCGTTGGGTTTTGATTTGGTTTTTCCAAGGTTGATCGTGTGTGTGTTGCTATTTGTGCACCCCTGCAGGGTAAATCTTTCTGAAAGCCGTGTCCACGGTTATGGACGACTTGGAGCACAGTATCTTGGTCATAGACAAGCATAACTAAAGTAGTGCTATAAATTTGACTTAATATGTGACTAGTAATCAGCTTCACTACAATGGAGTGGATAATAAAAGTGCCAACAACTGGTGGAACTGGGGTGTATCGTGTTATGTTATACCTGCCTAGTAAGTACCGCAACTCCAATGGATTGAAATAAAAGTGCCAACAACTGCTGGGTTTCAGGATTCCTCAGGACAATTATATCTAACTAGTAAATATTCCAACTTACCATAGAATGGTAAGTAAAACTGCCCACTACTTTTGCTTCAGGACGACTCATGCTATCTATATCTGACTAGTAAGTGCTTCAACTATGATGGAATGAATAAAACTGCCAACTATGTGAGTTCCTTGGTTTGACTTCCTCGTTTGGTCTCGAGGGGAAATACCAGGATGGGTATGATTGGTGTTAGTATAAGATTGGTACCGAATAGGTCTTTCTTATCTCTCTCTAATAGCCGACAGTTAATCGAGTCTCTATAAGTTGTTTAGTGCATGCTGCGGTGCCGCTTCAGTCCACCATACCTATGTAGGCGAGAGCCGCCGAATTCTAGCCTCGTCGTGTACTGGCCTCAGTACTGACGCTCCTCTTTTTCCTTTGCCCTTTGTCGGCACCCCTTTTGTTTTAGCAGGTTTTGAGATCGACGTCGTTAGCAGGGTTACCCTTCCAGCTTGGCCTGGGCAGGGTTATGGACGCCATTGGTTATTCTTCAGGGCTCTTAGCCCCATTTGCATCTTGTCCGTACTCGGACGCTGTAACATTTTCAAGGTGATTTGGATCTTTGTATTGTATATCTGTATTCTTGACTTGTTGAGTCACTGTTGTATATATATATCTGTTCTGTGGGTCCCATCGAGGACTGTTGTGTAATGGTATTACTTCATTTTTCACCCGCACGAAAGTGTCTGGTGGGCGTCCTTGAATCGTTTCTATGCGGGTTTGGCGGAAAGGGCTAAAACTTGCATAGGGCCGATTTGAGGGTGTTACATACGTGAAGGATACGAAGAAGGTGATGCCGATATAGGGCGGCGCCACAGCAAAGAGAGGAACAGTCTTGTCGCGAGAAGATCCGTGACGAAGAGTGGAATGGTTTGGTCAAGAGCAGTGACGCCGAGAAGAGAAGCAGCTGCACGAGTCCGGATCTAACGCTGGAGGTGGGTGGCGTGTCATGACACAGGTTCAATTTAGGGTTCGATGCTAGCGAGCTCTAGGTGAGTGGGGAATTTTGCGCGCATAAAGTTTTACTAGTTGACCACTGGGTCACTCCACCCTTTTACAAACTAATATTATGGACCCACAAGGATAACATGCACATATGTACTCAATTTGTGTATAAGAAAAAACAAACATACTATAGAGTGTGTAATAGTAAAACACTAGAGGCTTGATAATAAGAAAAAACAAACATACTACAAAGTGCATAATTAAACATAAATACTTGCTAATAAGCAGTTCAGAAAAACTGAAACAAACTTTATTCATCGGGAACGATTTTGAATCCCATGTTATCTAGTGATGTCATAACCGGCTGCAGGCTAGGACTAACTATGTTGCATACAGTCATAATCGCACGAAGCCATTCACTAATCTCTTTCTTTGTTGTGATTTTTGTGTCCTCCAAAGCTTTGACTTCTAGTGATCAATCATCACTTCCTTCCTTAGTTAATATCTCCAACATACGCTGTATCACTTCTGAGTGCGGATCATCAAGCAAATAAAAGAAGTAGCACCTCGGGTTTTTATAGTTGCAGCCAAGTAATATTTGGCCGGTGTGCTTTCCCCCGAATGTGACATGTCTGCGGGGAGGCCTTCTGTAGAAGCATACTGTTTTATAGTTATTTTGTATCACGACACCTTTGAATCTACTACCATAGATCCACTTTGGCACTATGTCGCACTGAGAAAACCCCAAACTAAAGTTTGTGAGATCCAAGAACAAAAATGCGAAGAAAATATCCGATATGATATTGATCGACAGAGAACGAATGAATGAATAACTTACGAATCCTTCACCTATCTCAGATCCCATCGTCGTATTCGTGTCTCGCCGATGGGGGACCTCGCCTCAATCAACGCCACCGCCACCGTTGCTGCCTAGGTTGCTAAGAGAGGGTCAGGAGATGAACAAACTATAGACCGTAGTTGCACTATTTAGAATGCAAGGCTTGAACGTGGGTGGCCACACTAGTTAGTGACATGTGGTGTGTCAAGTCAAATCCACGACATGGGGTGGGGCGTGGGGGAGGGGAATTCTTCCATCACTCACCTATCGCGTCATTATTAAGCGCCGCTCCATCTCTCCACATACCGAGGCACTAAAATGTGCTGGCACCATGTCAACCAAGGTGTATAATTGGTCACCGTGACAAAATTGAGCCGCCAAAGCCCATACGTCACGTAACCAACTTTTGGCGGTTCCTTTCGCTTGTGCCGCCCCAAAAGTCCACCAGGTATGGGGTTATTTTTCTAGTGTCTCCTTCAAAAGTCTAGTTAAATATTCCCACCGTGTTCGGCCAATCAGGTTCCAGGAATAGCCTGCCCGCGTATCGCCCTTAGAAAACACAATCTAAACCATCCAGGCGTAACGATCGAACGGGTCATCATGATTAGATTTCAGGATCGTGGGTGGCATTCTAGAAGACTGTATCCAATGTCCAAGGTTGGGCGTTATGGTTATCATCCAATCGCCCTAGTTGGGTGTTAGGGTTATGCGAGTCCTTGTGGGTTTTGAGGGGGGTGTTGAGTCAGTTATCGGGGTTATATGGGGTTTGACCAACATTCAAATGGGCATAAGTAATCGAAGGGAAACTTGTGAGGGTATCTAAATTTTGGAACCTCTGCATTGGTCCAGCCTAGGACGCCCCCAGGCCACCTAAAACCATTTTTGTTTGAATTTTGAGAGCAACATTTATGGTACCTATGCTTCAAATTTTGAATTATGCAAGCATTACTAAAGAAAAAAATCTGTATATAGCTCCACCACGAGAAAAATCCCAGTCTCCCGGGAATGGCCATCCAACATGATCTCTCACTTAGGAAAATGTCGGATGGCCTTGGGCATGTCGATTTCATACACTTCCTTCAGACCACGCATAGTTCAATTTTCTTGATTCAAAAAATGGAAAATCAAGCTTTTTCTAGAGAACCCCAAAATCGCTAGTTGGAGAAATTATTTGCAATGCCAAGAGGCACCAACCTGCCAAAATTGGGCTCATTCCATGGAGGGTGACATGATTTTGGTAGTAGGCATGATAACTAGGGTTGAAACCCAAGTGAACTCCCACTCGATAGACATCTAATTGAAGGTTTACATGTCCAAAGTATCATCACGCCTTATTTATGATTTTTCCTGGGTACTAGGTCACAAATAAGGACTCCATGCATAGGTTTTCAATTATTTTGATTTTTTGAATTTCATTTGGTTTGGTTTAAACAAAGGCCAAACTTTTCGGCAATGCGCCACCTCGTGAGGGTATCTAAATTTTGAACCCTCCATGCTGGTCCAGCCTAGGACACCCCAGGGGCACCCAAAACCATTTTTTTGAATTTTAGAGCAATATTTATGAAGCTGCAAGCTCCTCCTTCATCCAACACTGGCTCCGACCGTCGGAGCTCCGTCAAGAAGAAGGAGATCAGCAACCTCCCAGCGCCGCTCACATGCACCAGGGAGTAGCTTGGAAGCACCGGCTTATTGGTGTAGATCCTCTAGCTCCGCTTCGTCGCGAGAGACCGCTCCTCCTACCCGAGAAGCCCAACAAGCATAGCAAGGCTCGATCTGCTCCAGATCCGACCGGCGAGATCTCAAGCTCCCCATACTCCATAGGGGAGAACCACTAGATCTACTAGACACTCTACTCTGGTGGCCGGTACCTCCCCTCAGCCATAGCCGGATGGTAGTGCCGCGGGAACGGCCTCGATTTGGCCCGGGGCAGCACAGAAGACTCTCGAGTACTATAGCAGGAACGAGAGAGAGAGAGAGAGAGAGAGAGAGAGAGAGAGAGAGAGAGAGAGAGAGAGAGAGAGAGAGAGAGAAGTACCCCACCTAGAGTGAGACGAGTGTAAGGCTTTCAACTTTTACATACCACTCAGCAGGTCCCTACCCCGCCTTATATTTTTGGTCGGGTGTAGGTTACAATTTGGCTGAGTGGATCTACATGTAGAAATATAAAGGGATAAACCCTAACTGACTAATATAGACTAGGTCAGGTCGGTTACAATATATTCAGGGATTCTGAGTTGATTATCTTTAGGGCTACCGTAGGAGCCGGTCGGCCGATCGGCTAGCCTAAAATCGGTTGTACCCTCTCCGTTTTATGGACATCGGACGTCCGATAATAGTCCAAAACACGATTTTGCAACCCCCCTTCAAGTTTTGGAAACACAGCCCACGGTCCTGAGCTTCTCGATATTGACAACGAATATGCCACCGAGATGATTTATCCATAGACCAGAGAGTATTGCAACAAAAATTCTCGCTCCATGTACAAAAGCTATATACTGTTACAACAAAATCGTCCCAATGTTTTTTAAAGTAAAACTACAAAATTAAATAATTGTTAGTAACATTAATCAACAACTAAATCCAACAGCATATGTTGGTTGTTTACAGCCATATTTAACACCGATTCTCAACAAAAAATATTGGCTATTTACAATAATAGTTAAAAACGAAATCCAGCTAACTCAACCAAATCTAAATTGAGCATTTGCGGGAATCTATTGTAACAAAATCTTAAGTCATTAGCCACAAAATTTAACAAAAATAATAACTCCTTAAAACAATATAATCATGCGGGCATGAGAAAAAAATCTAACTAGTTAGCCGTGCCTAGTGAATTGATGGGCCAGACTAGTAAGACTCATGGGGTAGAAACAAAACTCGAGACGGTCTCGAGTTTATGGGTCGGAAGACTGGGCGGAAGGCATCCTAGGAGGGCGGCGTGCGGCACGAGCGAGCCAAGCAATCGACGGGATGTTTGTCTTTTTTCCTGAGTTTGTCATTATTATACTCGTGTTGCAGCATGCTAATTTGTGAGGCCGCGAGTAAATGCTCCATTCCTTAAACCTACTCCAAAGAGTAAGTATGGGGCACGGACTTGCACAGCAAAGCATGGACATTTCTGTTGTTTCGTATTTCAAAATTTAAGCTCCGTAAAAGAGTAAGTATGGCAGACTAATACACTTACATAAAATCCCAGCGAGTCGTTAACAAGATGGCAGTCTACTACAGTAGCATAAAATCCCACTAGGGACAAAAAAGAGACTAAATATGTTCTCATCTGTCGAAAAATAAAACATTATAGTACATGCTATGACATGTCTTCTATTCAGTTCTGTCAAAAGCAATCACAACTTCATTGGGTATGGATCTCACATGAACTCATCACATTTGACTTCCTGCGTAGCTCCGAGGGTGATCCTCTTCTTAAGCTTTCCATCAAAGGCCCATAAAAACCCTGTTATGAAATTACGGCAAAAATCAAATGGGCAGAGGGTCCAGCTCATGATGATGCTACGTTTTTCCTCTGGAGTTGCCACATCCTCCTTGACTTCACTAGTGGCCGCGGCGGGGCACGTGAACGGTTTCTCAAGTAGATTCATGAAATGTGAGAAGCCTTGCTCTTCATTTGCTTGGCTCTTCTTTCCACATACAAAATTTCCGTCGAGAGGGTGGAAAATCTCAAAGCTTTTGGGACAAAATGCACACACATTATTCAAGTGGGTGTGGCGTGACGGGGTATCTGTCGGTAGAGAACAGAAGGAAACGAAAAAAATTAGGACACTCACGTGATGGGAGCAATTCAAACATAATGTACAGAAAAATTACTACTAGTATCAAACAGTTTATGCATCAACGAGGAGACAAATCCGAAGGAAAAAAGAGCATAATCGCTTACAGATGATGGTGCATGTTTCGACGGTTGGTGTGGAGAAGTGGTGGTCGTAGCGCAGCTCGGCAAAGAAGTGCTTGACGGGGTCGTCGACCTTGTTTCTTCTCTGTTTGCTACTGGTAATCTTAATCTTGCGAGCCGTGAAGCTGACATGGACCCAAATGTGGCCTCTGAAACCTACGTACGCGGCCATCAGAGGCTTGACAGGTACAAAATCCATGCCCTGAAACATTCCAAGTAGCACTACATGTGAGTTCTGTTGGTAACTGTTAGCAGTACTAGAGTATGTTTATAGATGGTTGCATGAGCAGGGCAGGTGGCTTTTGATCGACGCCCGCGCTCCCTGCAATTCATTCCAGACCGGGAGGGTTAGGGGACTCGAAACTTAAGATCGACTTATGCAATTAGAGAGCAATTAAAGGAGACGACTGATCGATGGGATAGAGGAGCGTACTCTTCGGTGCGCTGCTGGGGAGTCGATTGCATGCCGCACCCGCACATCGAGCGCTCCTGCAGTATTTGGTCCTCGCGGTGCAGGTCGTGCACGGCCTGGGTCGGCATCACCCCCTCGCTCGATTTCGCGGATTCCATCGGTGATCGAAACATCGAGCGAGCCTCCTCTTATTACTCCTTTCGCTTTTGGCCTCTCGAGAGATAGTGCAGCCTATATGTCGCAACTCTGGACAGGTCCGCAAGAGAAACAAGCTAGAATCTCTACGCCCCTCTGCAATGTACGTTTATCTATCTACTAATTTCTCTCGTGGTACGTTCGTCAACACACCAGATTTTTTCGTCTGCCGTTAAATGACGGATTTACCCCTGACCGTCCAGAGTATTTACATACTCTGCCACCGCCAAGTGAAATCCTACCAACGGTTCGTCTTATTTTTTTCTCCTCGCAGAAGCCTTCTCCCTCCACCACCTCACAAGAAGTGGAACAATCTCAGTTCAAAAAAAAAATAAGGGGAACAATCTAAAAAAAGAAGGGGGAACGGCTCACGGGGAAAGCAGATGTCTCACGCCTCAGTCGATCCGCTGAGGCAGCGCGGGCGACGACGCTTAAGAGGAGTAGGTCACCGGCCTCCTCGCCGGCCTCAGAAGACGAGCAGATCCCCTGCCTCCTGTAACTCCTTATCCCTGCGCAGGCGAGATGCGGACTGCCCCTGCTCACCGTCGGCATCCCATGATAAGACGAGCCTGCTCCATCTAATGCGTATCGATCCCCTTTCCATAGACCCCATGGAACCTTCTTCCCTCCCTATCTACTGATATGTCCGTGTCCCAATCAGAAGATGGGAAGAGGAGAGGATGCGTAGTAGCTTCCTTAGCCCGGGTTGTTGGCGCTCCGGACCGAGCAGCAACTAGAACGAACGCCCAGTGAGGTAAAATCGAACCACCATGAGAGAAGTCAAATCAGATTATTGGAAGAATGGAAGAAAGAGAAAAGGGGGGCAAAATCAAACAGTGGCAACATAGCCTGATTAACCACCATGGGCTGGCCGGAGGCGCCGCCTGGCTACCTCTCCCCTCCCACTCCGGCTGGCAAAGCCAGCAGAAAAGAGCGCCGATTTTTTTTTTCAAGGTGAATTGGTGGAAGAAGAAAGCAAGAAAAGTCAAAGGCGATAGGATAGGGACGAGAGGGAAAAGGAAGGGGAGGTAGAGTACCATTTTGCTGTTATGCCTAGGATTGTGCACGTGTACTCACCCGACGTAGAGACAACAAAATCGATGCAACTGTTGTCTCTTGATTGCTTATCATTTTTTTCTTTTACTTGTCAAAAAGTGTGTTGATGGAGGTCGATCCTACATGCATTCATACCGTTTACAAATTGCTGATATCATGCACCTGCTATTTAAATTGATTTTTATAAAACAGTCAGCTAAACTATGTTATTTTGACCTAATATACCACTGTGTCTTACACTTTAGATGCTTTTATGCCCCTTGGAACACACAACAAAAAGACTATTTATTCTGAACTCTGCATAGAATTATTTACCATTGTGAAATATTACATGAATAGACTCCCGTGCTGATCTATAGATTCACAGAATGCATTTCACAATGAAATTACAATTATTCTGAAAATTTACCTTTAGTGTCATAAGGAGTAGTACATCTTGGTGGCTATGCATTCTGGAGGCTATCAGTCTAACGGAGTACCTCCCGTGCTCGTGGGGCATGCCAGGGCGCGCCGACCTGATCCATAGCCCAGCCATCAGTCTAACGGAGCTTCATCATAGAAACGCGACACGCCGACACCCACGCGCCTACTTCGCAGGAGATTAATGACACCTTCGAGAATGAGGCTATCAGTCCCGCGGGAGCACAACGATGGCAGCAGTTCATTATCGACATCAAAAGACCACAACGACTCTGGTGGCACTCAGCCGGTGAAACCAGCCAGAGACATTGACACACACAGTAGTTTTTGTTCTGCCTGCAAAAGTGTTGGGAATCCATTCTTTGGGTCTGGAGGAAGTCTTATTACCTTTTGCTTAATCAAATTTTATAAATTTTTGTTCACGATGTAGATTTGGCTATTAGATGTTGACCGCCTAGGAATACACATAAGAACAAGAGTTTCTAGATTATGTGTGATGGTACTGCACCATCATAGTTTTCTGTTGACCATATTGTGTTGGTTGTCCTGCTTCGAATTTTTGTTGGTCCTAACTCATCAATATTTCTCTCCGTTCTTTGGTCTGCTGGTACAAGAAATTAGAAGGCATGTCTTAAACTGAAGGTAATGTTTCAACTTGGAAGTGATCAAATCATATGCTCTGGGTTGTAAAAGTGAAATTAACTTATGCATAGATCTTCGCTCTAAATTTTTTATTTGTATTTGCCTGGTGTAGAAATAGGTTTCCATGAGGCATGACGTCAAGTTAAAAAATTGTTATTCCTATTGATTTTGCAGTGAATTTACCTAATATGTAGAGATTTTTTCCATGGGATTCTAGAGCAGTATATACTGTTGCTTGTTGCTATTGCTGTTTGTGCAGATCCACTATTAATGATAATTGAAGATAACTTTTTCTACGATAAACTGTAAAGTCAATCAAATAGTTTTTTCTGCTAGGTGAAAACTGAATATAAAATAGGGCATTTTGTTCCCTTTGGATTTTGAACTAATTTTTGTTGTGGCGCCTCAACAAAATGTTCATGAACCTTTCGGCCAGGGATACATTACACCAGTTTTGAAGAGAATACATGGTGTTTTAGTAGATGCCTTTCTGACCTAGATAAAATGGAATATGACATAGAAAATCTGATTGTCTGGTCTACTAATTTAGTTATTTTACTATTCATGTTGTTAACATGGATATATTGTTGATCTAATGGGTGTGCTCATGTACCTTGTTCTACTGTCTCTTTTTAATAAATTAGAGCCAGAATACCATGTTCGTATTGCCCCGAATTTGGTCAGAGCTCTTCATTTTTCCTTTGGCATGAGCATTACATAGTTATGTGATCCTGTGGCACTAATGCAGATTATCCTGGATGAGGATTTACGTGCAAATATTTTTTTTATAGCAAGATTTGTTTATTATTGGATATTTATTTATTATTTATTACCAGGTATATTTCTGGAGATAATCATTTTTTCTCACCGGTGTTGGATTATGCATGTTTTCCTACTCTTTTGGGAGAAGATCAAATGAGATACTATGCTTGGAAAATAAACTACGTCACCCAGTGATATTTATATTGACATGGTACCCCCAGTATCCATGTCGAGCATCTCTTCCTTGATAGTGTCGACTAGAGGGTGCTACTAATTGAATTATTAGTGATACCAATGATGTGATCATCTAAATTTGTTAGTTTCTGAGTAATAGTCTGCTTTATCGGAAATGATTTTGTAACATGGTGGAAGTGATTTACGCTTGTGCTAACTACACTAGGAAGAGAGATAACCCCATATTGTACCTTACTTACTTTTTCTGTACTAATATAGTTGACATACAACTTTTTGCTATTTAAATTGCGAGAGAGAATGTATTGAGCACATCAAAACTATATATAATAGATGCTTTGTTATGTTGAGATTGACTTTTTTAATATTAATTAACTATATTATTTCTCACCACAAGGTTTTTGCCAGGACAGAGGAGACCCATGATGTGAAAAGATGAACCACAAACAGCAGCACAGCAGTGATGGTAAATAAAAAGCGAATATAAAACCACACTATCGTCAAGCATATTTCTCATATCCCATAGAAACACACTGGTATTTAGCTAATCCCATGACGACAAAACGGGTGACAGGGGATACGAGCTAAGTAAAATCTTTGTCGTAAGAGATATTTGTCAAGGTGTTGCATATGATGTCAAATTATGGGTTTTAAAATTGCATTTTAAGCAATGGGAATTTTTCTGCTTTTGGAATAACATGTGGCTATCTATTGAGATGCAGGTGAATTTCTCATGTCTATTTTGTTAACATGTGTGACAAAAAAAAACATGAATGATCCGTGGCAACGCACGGTCATTCAGCTAGTATATAGTGAAAAAGGAAGGGAACGTCTGCAATCCGATTCGAATTCGATCAGCTCCCTTGTATACTGCTTTGTATGAAAAGGAAGGGTGCCTCCCGGACGACCGAATCATACGGCGAGTCGGACTCGTTTGAAGCGGCAAGAAGCTTCTTCTCGTTTCCAAAAGAAAAAGGAGTTTTTTTTTTTTGAGGGTGCAAAGAAAAGAAAAAGGAGCTGGTGCAGCAGCGGGTCCGGGCTACGCCATCTTATGGGCTTGAGGTTGGCTGGATCGAGCTTCGGCCTCAAGTGCTTGGGCTTTTATTTTGGACAGTTGAAGGATAATTTTGGAACGGGTGGTTTATTCACTGGTAGCACAGGTAAATAGTAGTACACAAATATCCGTCTTGGCGCTTAGTCCAACCATCAGTCAACCCATACACGAACGGTCCACCCTGTCAAGGCATTAGTAGTGTGCATCACAGATCAGATGGGTGGGTGAAGAGAACAAGTTCTCTTACGATCTAATAAGGTGTCGCAGCATCATAATCACATCGGGGTGGTGGCGCAGTTGGCTAGCGCGTAGGTCTCATAGCTAAATTGAGTTATCCTGAGGTCGAGAGTTCGAGCCTCTCTCACCCCACCTTTTTGGCACCAAGTAAATTGTTTTTATTTTTGTTCTATATATACCAGCAATGCTACTCCAATCGGAGAAAGAGCAAGGCGCTTCCTCAAAGAACTCTGACAGTCCTCCTGGTCTTCGTCTGTTTTTTTAGATGGGCATGAGTGCGTGTGTCTTTTTTTTTTTTTTGCGTGCCTGTGTCTATGTGGCGTGCGTTAACGACTCAGAGCATAGGGTTTAGCTACAACAAAAAAGACTCAGAATAATGAATTTAACCAGAAAAAAAAATCAGAGCAAAGAGGAGGGAACCGACGTTGCCACATGGGCTTGAATAACGCGGCATAGAGGCGACACAGTATGCTAGGCCGGGGCATCGGCATTTCTGTGCCCCAACCAAATATTTTGCTCTCTCACAACAAGGGAAGCTCCTATACACCGACCTGGATGGTGTATACAGCGCATCGCACACTCACTGTGGCCTTTTGGACCAGGCCTAAAACCAAGGTTCGTCTTTCTATTCATTTTCTTAGTCTGCTTTTTTGTTTTTCTATCCACTTCTCATGATTTTCACGTTTTCCGAAAAAAGTCTGAACCTTTTAAAAAATTGAACAATTTTATAGTGAGATTTTTTTTCAAATCCGATCATTTTTTAGTTTGAACAATTCTAAATTTGAATAATTTTTTAGCAAATTCAAATTTAAACAAAATTTGAATTTAAATATTTTCAAAAAAAATTCCAAAAGAATTGAAGTAAAAAAGAAGAAACAAAAGAAAAAGCTGACTCAGTCGGCCAATAGCGCGGGTGCCTGGTAAAAGTCGACCTGGTCCGCATATAGGTTTTTCCCTACAAAATTTGTCGCTGCCTTTGAAGAAAAAAATATCTGAATGAGGCCTGGCAGAGACCGCAATCCCTATATCACGCTCATTGCGGGACAGATTACGTCCCGCCCACGCGCCAAGCCATCTGGGCCATGACCCATTAGCTGGCTATAGCTTTTTCTATCGGTTTTCTGGTCTTTTGCGGATTTTTTTCCAGTTTCCTGTTTTTTCAAATACGTCTATTTTTTAAATTTGAATGTTTTTCAAATTAAAATATTTTCTGAAATGATTAACATTTTTCCAAATGTGAACAGTTTTCAAATCTTATTTTCTTCAAAATATTTACTTTTAAATCTGAATAATTTAGAAATTTGAATAAATTTCAAATCTAATTTTTAAATAATAACAAAGTTCAGATCTAAATATCTTAAAAAACTAAGAACTCTTACAAATTTGAAAAATAGAAAAGAAAACACGAATAAATAAAAGAAAGGGACAGGATAATACCTCTTGCTGGGCATATTGGAGCGGCCTGTTACTATGCCGCTTCAGGTGGAGCCTCCTTGCTCCCACGTTCTGCGGAGAAACATGTAGACACGTTCTATAAGCCAAGTAAACGGTGGGATTCGTCCGCGCTGCGCACCTTAGAGGCGACCTGCGTTAACGGATCGTGGCCCATGAAGCACCTCTTCTTTTTCCTTTTTATTCATTTTATCCCTTTTCTTGTTTTTATTTCTTTTTGGACTGGTTTTCTGTATTTTTTAACTTTGTATATTTTTAAAATTCAAATACCTTTTGAAATCCTAACTATTTTCAAATTTGACTTCCTTTAAAATATATATTTTTTAATCGAAATAATCTACAAGTTTGAACAAATTTCAAATCTAAATAATTTTTTAATCAGCACAAATTTCAAATCTAAATATATTTAAAATTGGAATATTTGCCTGCAAAAAAAGGAATATTTTTCAAATTAAAAATAGAAAATAAAAAAGAAAAAGAAAAAAGAAAAAAGAAAAGAATAATACCTCTTGGTTGGCCACATTGTTGTGGCCCGTGACTGTGTGGGTACACGCGAAGCCTCTTTGCTCCCATGTCAGATGGAGCATATGGACCCCGTAGGTGACGGAGAGCCCGCCCGAGCCGCGCACCATAAGAAGGCGAAGCCTCCTTGCTCCTATATGCCGCGTAAACAGTGAGATCCGCCCGCGCCGCGCACCCTGCGAGCGAGCTGCATTAATTGGGACGTGGCCCATCAGGCACCTCTTCTTTTTCCTATTTTATTTGATTTTTTTATTGTTATTCCTGTTAATTTTTGGCCTTCTCAAAATTTGTATATAGTTTAAATCTTTAAAATATGAACGTTTTTTATATCTGAAGAATTTTCCAAAACTGATCATTTTTTTATATGAATATTATAAACCTGAACATTTTTGGTGAAATATTTAAAAAATCTCAAAAGTTTTAATAACTGAATTTTTTGAAGTCTGTTTTTTTTTTGAAAATCTGAACAGTTTTTTCATCTGAACATTTCTTGAATCTAAACCTTTTGAATAAATTAAATCATCAAATCGAAAAACACGAAAGGAAGAGAGAAAAAAGAAAAACCGACCTAAAACAAAAAAAATTAAAACAACGCTAGGAGGAACTAGACACTTTTTTGATATAGTAGAAACAGGTCGACGTGAGAATTCCAGAAAATTGTCCCTAACAGGGATCGAACTCCTGTCGCTGGGATGCGCCAACTGCAACCGAACCACTAGACTATTGTCCTATTCTCACCAAAAACATATAACAGAAACTACTGAAAAAATGTGGGAAAGAAAAACTGTTACCTAGCTAAATGGGCTAGGCCCAACTATTGACGCATTGCCCCGTGTTAAGCGGTGTATTGGTGTTACTGGGGACGGTCCAGGTTGGGCAAGATCAAGGCCGAGGTGGAGCAACATAAGAAGGCGGGACTTTGGTGTGGTGAGATCTTCAATGATGCGGGATGAGCATCGACGAGGTTGTAACCGAGAAAGTGATCCCCTAGATTTGGTTGAGTCGTGTTGCTTGTGTATGTGAGAGCACGCACCACCATTTTGGGTTTTTGTTTCCGTACCATGTAAACCTATTGCGCACCTTTTGAGGGCTTAGTCTTGGAGAAATATCTAGGTTGAGTTGTTCAAATATTCTTTTAATAACAAGTTGTTCAAATGTCGTTTTTCCAAACCGTCGCAAACCGTGACTTGTTCTAGAGAAAATAGAGACGTACGAACATCTCAAACTGTGACTTCCAAAGTGTATATGTGCTCTTCCAAAGTTTTATTTCTTCATAACCGACATGGATAAGAGTTCAGTTTTTTTTTGAGAAGTAAGAGTTGAGTTGTGAACACAGATGACTGATTGTAACTTTTGGTTGTGCCACTTTATATTTGTGTATGTTTCATTTCCCTTGATATGATATTATTGTCCTTACACATTCACTAAGGGAAGACAATGTTAGGGTAATGATGTTATTATTCGATTTATCTGGTGGAATATAGTGAGTTATCATAGAACTAAACTAACGCTATTTTTGCTTAATTGTGACTTTGATGCCAAGGTTGGTATTATCTACGTGACAAAGCAAATAATATTTTTTGACTAGTTCTTTTAAGATTGTAAAGCCACTGGACTGAAAAATAGCAAATTAAATCATTGCAGGAATTAGTAATGAGTATTTGACGGTGAAGAATAGACCTGGGAAACAAATGACATGGCATTAATGTTTCCCTTTATTTGATTAACTATGTGAAGAATAGACCTGGGAAACAAATGACATGGCATTAATGTTTCCCTTTATTTGATTAACTATGTATTGTACCTCAATGACCGAATAACCTACCAAATCATCAGATTGTTATCCCAACTAAGGATACAACACTCGAAGTTTAACCAAGGTATGTTCATGCATGTTGAGAAATATAAATATATTGCCTAGGCATTTTCATTAGTTTAGATCTTTGGTTTAGTAGGCCAATGCATTAAATTCAATATGGTATTAGAGTCAATAGGTTTCAAGTTCGAAGACCTTGCTCACGAAGTATTACAAAACAATTTGCGACCTGCGCCAAACCCACGCTAAGGACCTAGACACTTGGAGGATACACCGAGGGACATTTTTCTCCAACATGGGTGGCAGCGTAATCTGAGGATTAGTCATCCATCTCCTTAGACGATTTGCAATATCTGTTGATTTCATATATTTTATCTTTTTAGTTTTTCTTCATGTGCTCGGTTGTTTGTTGGCGTTGTGCATCGTAATTATGTAGAGACCGGGTATAGAACGTCCATTTTTAAAAACTACCATTCCTTCCGATCCAAATTAAATGAACGGTCAAAACTACACACAATGTAACCTAACTAATCTCCCATTTCCACTGCAGGCTGTGACGTCCCTTTCATGGCCCGCGCAGCCGAGCTGTCTCTGCATGTTCTCCGACACGGCACCACCATTATTGGCGAATCACTGGTTTTCCCTTCGAGCTTTTTGAGCCAGACCAAAACACGGATCGACCAGTGTCTCCTGCTGCGCTCAGCCAAACTCATATTGGCGCCCTCGCACAAGACGGCGTTGCATATAATGCATGCACATGCAGACGTACGTCGCGTACGTATGTGCTCTAGCTAGGTGCTACTAGGATACTGTACAATACAACAGTGTTCTGCATCGTACCATCATTCTTTTGCCGTCTTTTGAGGATGAGTTGTGCTTTCACGTGCACGTACGTACGAGTGTAGCATAGGAACACCGCTTTTCGTCAGGTACCGGGCGTGCCGCGCATCGGTTTAAGCCTTCTTTGGTACTAGAGTTTTTGTGGGGATTAGTAGGGATAATTCCCACTAAACCCCAAATCCTCACTTACTTCTAAAAATATATTTGGTACTAGAGTATTGGGCGAGTTTAATCTTCGCTTATCCTCACTTTTCCTCAAATTTTAGTGTATTTTTCTCAATCTCCAATACTCTACCCTACCTAGTGGATTGTGGGTGGAGTTTTATGGGGATTGGATGAGGGTAGAGGTTTCACCCGATACTCTAGGGGATTATTTCTATTAATCTCCATAAAAACTCTAGTACTAAACAAGGCCTTAGAGATTCGCCCCGTGATCCAGCGATACGGGAGATACACTCTTTCTCTTTGGCAGTGTATATTTTCTCTGCTCGGCTTGCTAGCAGGAGTACATGCGATTCCAATCGTGAACCCACTAATATCATGTAGTGCAAATAATGCACTCACAACTCACAAGGAGAGACAGATCCAGGGTGTATATTGGTCATGGCCAAGTAGTCTCTTGTCTCGGTGTGGTGGTTCAGATCCACAAAATCAGAGAAAAAATATATTGTTTGAAGTTTTAGAAAATGTCAGTCTACATATAAATTGAAATGTGCTCGAAATACCTTGCAAAAATTAACAAAAATTCATCAATGTGCTAAAATAGTAGGGATCTACAATAGCAAGTAGTAATCTATTACAAATCCACATATTTGTATTAATTGTATAGCCTCAGTTAAGCATATTTTCACGAAATTTTATACACATGTAGTAAGCATTCTAGACGCAGAACTTATCACACTCCAAAATGTATTTCTCGAAAATATAAAAATGGGATCCAAGGAGCACATAATGATCATGGCATCGGTTGGGACCAGTAGTGCTAGAGTGGTAGAACTCCAAAATGACCTCTAAAAGGGAAAAAGAAAAAGGTAAAATGCAATGGACTCTAAAAAGGAAAAAATAAAAAGAGGTAAAATGTGTAATATATATGTATGTCGTGATGAGGGGTTCACATGTTTAGGAGGGATAAGCCATCAGCGGCAAAAACACATCAAGCTCAATTTAAGCTGTACAAATTTCGTGAAATATCCACATGCATATGTACATGTAGAAAATGGGAACACATTAGGCACATTGTGTTAATTTTTTGGTGTGTCAGGAAAGAAAATAATGAGATGGCTTCTGTCCTGCCATGATCTTATTGACGTCTTCGGTACTAACTTAAATATGGATTATCTTAAAAACTACAAAAAAAATGGATAGTCAAAGTGCCAGGCACATATTTTCAAGGAGATACAGTACATAGGGTCTTGTGGTGAATGCACAGTAGCACGAGCTCTGATGTGTCACAAATCCTTTGGTGTGCAAATTTTAGAAGATAAGGCTAAACATCTGATCTGAAAGCATGAAATTTTGACCGATATGTATCACGGAAATATGTATTATTTGAGATGATGTATAACAATACCGAAAGAAACCTACACGGCGCACGCCGCAAGGTTTTTCTTCCAACAGGACCATGTTCACCATCAGCACAACCTTCGTGGAAGTCACGGCAATTGTAGGTGGTACTGTTGTCCACATCGAATAGATACAAGTTTACTTGACCCACTAACGCATCCAAGAAAACCGAGAAACGGTCGAGATCCACACAATACATTCTGCAAGCACAGCCATCACAAAAAACCCGAAACCAGATGTAATAGGAAAAACTGAGAACGTTAGACTAGTAAACAGCTCCACATGCTGATGTTTGTCAGCATCGAAACTGCTCGAGATAGGTTGCTCACATCATTATACTCCCTCCGTCCTAAAATAAATGACGTGGGTTTGTCTAGATTCGGATGTATCTAGACATGTTTTAGTATATAGATACATACGAATCTAGATAAACTCAAATCACTTATTTTAGGACCGAGGAGTAGAAGATCTATGTCGAATTCCTGTTGAAAAGTATATAGCCGGACAAGCGCTAGACCTGTGGGATTCGAGGCTGGTCATGCCGCAACAACCTTGTCCAGCTCAAACAGCGACAACAACGGTTGGCGATGAGTGGTGAAAAGTAGCGGTTACTGGAACGGTTGACGGACCTCTAGGTCCCGCTGGAAAGAAATCCTATGAGACCTGGTCTATTTTTATTACAGGATAGACCCATCTTGATACATTATCGGCAAAAAAAAGACTAATTAACAGACAAAAAAAAGTTTAAAAAAGTAAAAAGACAGACACGTGTCAGCCATAGGAGTAGGTCTATCAATAGATCAGGTCTCGTAGGATTTATTTCCGTCTCCGCTGGAGGCGCGGTCAAGCTAAGATAAGGCGTGAGAATTTCAGATAAGGTGCAAGTGTGTGGATGTGAGGCTGCTGTAAATGTGGTTTTAAACCCCTGGGCCATGAGCCAGCTCTGAGCATCCAACTCACACGCCACCACCCGGCAGAAACGGCTCCCCTGTTGTACTGGTGTGCTCCCCTGCCGAGCGGAGGTGCGATTTCCCTCTCCTCAATTATTTCTTTTGGCTTGTGTCTTTCTGTCAGAACTCAGAACTATGGGTGAAATGTAACCATTTGCCAAAGTTACTCCATTAGGCAATTTTCGATAGGCTTCTAAACATGTTCGTTGCTGGAGCATGGGCGCATGTACACCGCCAGTAAACATGCAGCTCATGACATGCCACCACGTTTATCATTTACATTTTGCAGGTGCTGGTGCTGCCTTATGATGCGTTCTCTCAAGCAACCGGCGAAACTGGCCATGGTTTTACCGTTGGCGCTGCTGCTCTGCTGCTCTGTAATGGAGTGGGGAGCGTCCATGGCAAAACGATCCACGAGAACAACGTCGATCTGCAAGCGCTGCTCGACTTCAAGAAGGGCATCACCAACGATCCACAAGCCTTGAGCAACTGGACCACCAACACCCACTTCTGTTGGTGGAATGGTGTCAACTGCACCACGACACCGCCGTTTCGCGTCTCGTCGCTTAGCCTCAGCGGCCAAAACTTACAAGGCCAAATCCGCCCCTCTCTTGGAAACCTCACCTTCCTAAGTCTGCTTGACCTCTCCGATAATAGCTTTGTTGGTAACTTCCCTGTTCTTAATCCACTCCAACAACTGCAGTACCTCTTTGTGAACAACAATAATTTGACAGGGACAATTCCTGGTGCACTTGCAAATTGCTCCAACTTGACTTCCCTGGACTTCTCCTCCAACTTCCTAGTCGGTGTAATTCCTCAGGAACTGGGCTTTCTTTCATATCTAAATTACATCAGTTTTAAATCAAATCAAATCGAGGGAAGCATTCCTAATGAGCTTGGGAAATTGCCGAAGTTGCAGAGCTTGCTACTGGGTGATAACAGGCTTTCTGGTGAATTACCGGGTGCCATCTTGAATCTTTCCGCTTCCCTCCAATATCTAAGCCTAGAGTTCAATATGCTAGGCAAGACACTACCATCTACCACTGGCGACCTCCTCCCTAATCTCGTACAGCTCAGCTTAGAAAACAACTTCTTTGAAGGTCACATTCCAGCTTCCCTAGTCAATGCCGTAGGGTTAACAGAGATAGATTTATCCAATAACAATTTCACTGGGAAAATTCCTACTTCTTTTGGAAAGCTTTCGAAACTGACTTATCTAAACCTTCAGGCTAACCGCCTTGAAGCAAGATATGACCAAGACTGGGAATTCTTGAATTCATTGAGAAACTGTAGTTCTCTGAAAACACTCTCACTCGTAGACAATGAGCTTCAGGGATTTTTACCCGAGTCAGTTGGTAACCTGCCCACCAGCCTTCAACAACTTTTGTTAACTGGAAACAGGTTATCTGGACAAGTTCCCCAGAGCATAGGGAAGCTCAGTGCGTTAACTAAACTGACCCTAGGTGAAAACAATTTTAATGGTACAATTGAAGGATGGATTAGAAACTTCAAAAGTATGCAAGTTCTACGTCTCAATTCCAACAACTTCACTGGGCCAATCCCATCCTCTATTGGAAATCTTAGTAAATTGATAATGCTCTCCCTGAACGGAAATAAATTCGAGGGTCTCATACCAGATAGCTTGGGAAACCTTCGACCCCTGGAGCTAGACCTTGGCAGTAACAATCTTGAAGGGTCTATACCACCGAACTTTGCAAACCTCCAACCGCTCATACTTTTGAACCTTAGCCACAATATTCTCGAAGGTGCCATACCTCAAATTAGCAACATCAAACAACTGGCCACTTTAGATCTTTCGTCAAATAAACTTACCGGCCGAATTCCTGATTCTTTGGGGGAATGTTATAGCTTAACGAGTTTACAAATGGACAATAACTTTCTTACTGGAAACATCCCGGCTACTTTTGGCAACCTGTCGTTGCTGAGTGTGCTAAATCTTTCACACAACAGCTTGTCAGGCATCATTCCGTTAGCTCTAAACAGACTGGAGTCCCTCAACAATCTTGACATTTCATATAATCATCTTCAAGGAGAAATACCAAGAAATGGAGTACTCGAAAATGCTACCGCTGTTTCACTTCAGGGCAATTGGGGCCTCTGCGGAGGTGCGGTGGATCTCCACATGCCCCCGGGTCCTGCTGTTTCTCATAGATCAAAGAAAGAGTACTATTTGGTCAGAGCATTGATTCCATTATTTGGCTTCATGTCACTTGTAATGCTAACTTACGTTATAATCACCGGGAAGAAAACATCACGAAGAACAAACTTATTTTTGCTTTCTTTTGGTAAGAAGTTTCCAAGAGTCTCTTACAAAGATCTAAATCAAGCTACAGGAAACTTCTCACAGGCAAAGCTCCTCGGAAGAGGAAGCTATGGTTCAGTGTATAGAGGCAAGTTAACTCAAGCTAAAATACAAGTGGCCATCAAGGTTTTTGACCTTGACATGAAATTTGCGGACAAAAGCTTTGTAACAGAATGTGATGTTTTGAGAAGCATTCGACATCGGAACCTTCTACCCATCCTAACAGCATGTTCGACCATCGTCAATAATGGTGATGCTTTTAAAGCTCTAATTTACGAATACATGCCTAACGGGAACTTGGACACATGGTTACATGGCAAATTTGCTGGTGATTCTTCAAAATGTTTGAGCTTAGCTCAAAGAGCAAGCATAGCTGTTGGTATAGCCGAATCATTGGCTTATTTACACCATGATTGTGAAATCCAGATTGTACATTGTGATTTGAAGCCAACAAATATCCTTCTTGATGATGATATGAATGCTTACTTAGGAGACTTCGGCATTGCTAGCCTAGTTGGACATTCGAGTTCAGATACCTCAATCGGACTGAAGGGAACGATAGAGTACATAGCTCCTGGTATAGTGAACTCTCACACTTCCTTTCTTGTATGAGCATATGTTATTTACATTAACAAAGAAACTTTATACTATGCTAATTACTGCAATTTTATCTCTTGGTAGAGTATGCTCAAAGTGGTCAGGCATCCATCCACGGGGATGTGTACAGTTTTGGAATAGTACTCCTAGAGATGTTGATTGGCAAAAGACCGACAGATCATATGTTTGAGAACGAACTCAACTTGGTCAACTTTGCGGATATCCAGATCAGATAATACAGATCATTGATGCTCGTCTCTAGGGAGAATGTCAAGGCTATATCCAAGCAAACATTACAATGAAAAATGCGGTGTATGAATGCTTGTTATTGCTCATGCAAGTCGCTCTTTCATGTACGCATTTGATCCCAAGGGAACGGATGAACATAAGAGAAGTAACCAATAAGTTGCATTCTATCAGCACGTCATACATTAGTGCGACCAAGAGAGAGCAAGCCATGCTTTCGTAGAGTGGTTTACATAATTACATTGGGCCATGTTCTCGTGTACTCCCTCCGCTCCAAAATATAAGATGTTTTAGCAATTTTCTGAAACACATGTGGCTGTGTAGTTTCACTCATTTACTCTGAACTTATACATTAAAAGACGTCTAATACATGTGTTTTCAGAAAAAGATTGTAACATTCTATAATTTGGAATAGAGGGAGTACGTTACACCATGTTGAGTGTGTCCTTCATATTTGAGTAGGCATGATAATAGAAGAAGGAATAGTAGCCACATGTATATTGAATAACATGGTAATTTGAGGTTACCAATGCATGTTGAATCTCAAACCCATGATATACCCAAACTTTCATCACAAGAAAATAGCATCCTTCTGGATAACTTCACAAAGAAGGAGGTGCATGATGCCATAATACAAATGAAAAAAAATATAGCACCAGGACCACACGGTTTCCCTGCTGAATTCTATAAAAAAATTAGGATATCATCAAACATGATATGATGGCCATGTTTTCTAAATTCCAACACGGAGAGCTTCCTTTATTTCACTTATACTTTGGTACCATCATTCTATTACCGAAAACATAAAATGATGTACAAATCCAACATATAGACCAATATGTCTTTTGAATGTGGGCTTCGAAATATTTACTAAAGTTGGTACTAATCGGTTGACTAGAATTGCTCACAAAGTCATTTTCCCAACGCAAATAATGTTCATGCCAGGTTGTCACATTTTAGAGGGGGCATTGGTCCTTCATGAAACAATCTATGAACTTCATAGGAATAAATTTGATTGTTTTATCTTAAAACTTGATTTTGAAAAAGCATACAACAAAGTTAAATGGACTTTTATGCAGCAAGTTTTACGTATGTGGGGTTTTGATCCAAAGTTGTGTCAATGGATAGAACACTTTGTCAAATGAAGTGTGGGTATAAAAGTAAATAATGACATAATCCATTGTTTTCAGAAATAGAAAGGATTAAGACAAGTCGGCCTGCTCCGATTCTTTTTAACTTGGTGGCAGAGGTGTTTACTATTTTAATTGCCAGCGCAAAAGAAGATAGCCAGGTGGAAGGACTTACCCTCATCTAGCAAGGGGTGTTTCTATCCTACAATATACTAATGCCATTATTATTTTTATAGAAAATAACCTCAAAAATCTTTGAATATGAACCTCATCCTAAGTATTTTTAGCATATATCTAAGTTAAAAATTAATTTCCAAAAGAGTGAGAATTTTTTCTTCGGCAAAGCAAAAGAGATGGAGGACCAGAACCAAAATCACTTTGGCTATGAATCAGGATCCTTCCCCTTCAGATATCAATGCATTTCTATTCATTTCCGTAAGCTTAAGAATGTTGAATGGAAACCAGTGGAGAACCGCATCGAAATAAAGCTTGCAAGTTTGGTAGGCAAGTTGTTGTCATATGGTGATAGATTAATCCGGATTAATTCAGTGGTCACAAACTTCCAGATGTTCATGCTATCCTGTTTCAAGATGCATAAGAGGTACGAAAGAGATCGGATTTTTCATATTTAGATTCTTTTGGCAAAGTGATGGGCATAAAAGAAAATATAGGCTCAGAAGGTGAAATATCATTTGTAGGTCGAAAGATTAGGAGAACTTGGCATAGAAGTCCTTGATTTAAAAAACAAGTGTTTGTTAAGAAAATGATTATACAAACTCCTGCACGAGGGTGGAGTATGACATGAATTAATACAAAATAAATATTTACGCTCAAAATCCTTGCCACAAGTTAAAACAAAAGAACCAGACTCATCTTTTTGGAAGTGCCAAATGAAGGTGAAGGAGGAATTCTTTAGTCGAGGTTGCTTTAAGCTTAGGAATGGTCCAAATAGTCGATTCTAGGAAGACACATGGCTAGGAGATGAACCGTTAGCACTACAATACCCTTTGTTATATAACATCGTCCAAAGAGAAAAAAATGTGGTTGATGTTTTATCGCACACTCCCCTAAACATAGAGTTTAGAAGGATGTTAACTAGGAATAAATGGGTAAAATGGTTGTAATTAGTGGAATTGTTAATGGATATACAAGTATGTGATCAAGAGGTACATGTGTTTAGAATATTTATAGTCAAATCTATGTATTTGGACTATCTAAATGACCATACTCCTTAACTTCGTAAATATATTTGGAAAATAAAAGTGCCATTGAAGATTAGGATTTTTATGTGTTTCCCCCCATCGCAAAGTCAATCTAACTAAAAATAATTTAGCAAAACGAAATTGACAAGTTTGGCCATTCTGCGTAACTGTTTTCTCCTAGGTTGGAGATTCATACCGTGATCCAGCAAGGTAGCAATAGGGGAGATAGTCTTTGGTAGGTAGTTCTTCTAATCACCTTGCTAGTAAGGGTATATGCAATTCCTATGTTGGGGCCACTACCACTATCATGCAATGCTAATAATACAGTTATAAGGGCCCTGGACCAGTAGCCTATTTGTATCGTGCGATGGTTCGGATCCCAGGCTCCTTGGAACATGAACTTCCAACAAGAAAATCCAAAGTAAAAATATATTGTTTGAAGTGTTAGAATTTTAAAAAATAAATTCTACATATAAATTAAAATGTGCTGGGAATACTTTTACATATTTAATAAATGTTCATTTATTCACTACTATAAAATGTATGGATCTACAAGAGTACTAATCTATTACAAATTCACATATTTGTATTTTTTTGCATAGCGACAAACAACCATATTTTCATGCAATTTCGTACGTTGTAGCGAGCATCCTGGATGTACTTGTGTGAAAACTTACAATATCTTTGATACTCAAAAATTTATTTCTCAATAATAATAATAATAATAATAATAATAAAGGGATCCAATGAGCCCGGGGTCCAAAGGGGATTTCTGCTCATTCAGGATGATAAAGCAGAAGACAATGAATAATTATACTCTATTAGTTCTATAGTACAAGATACGATTTGTAGCAGGGTGTCAAGTGGGATCCCATAAAAATGCCACTTCTAGTTCATTTGTCAATATCTAGTTTAAATTTTTGCTCAAAATTTACACTAAATTTTGATAAATGAATTAGAAGTGGGACTTAGGCGGGATCCCACTTGAGAGCCTAGTTCGTAGTTTTCCAAGTCACGAATACATGGTTTTGACCATAGAATTAACTCCTCCTCGAAACAGGCATGCACCCAACTATATTAATATAACAACCATGTGATATCGCTACTGGGTCAGACATCACAACGTCCAAAAGAGAAATACAGAGAACCAAAAAAAAAAGAAAAGAAAACAAAGACGATAACGGCGGCTCGACGAAAACGGGGAGGACCCGCGATCGTTGCGTCCTCCAGCTAAGTTTCACCACAAGTCTAGCACTCCGAAGCGTCGTGCACCAAGCAGCACCTCCAGGAAGGACCGCGATGATGACGACGTTGCTGCCCAGACAGGTCCTAGGGTTTTCCCTAGTACGCTCTGAGAGGTGGGAAAGAGGTAGACCCGGCGCCTTCAAGAAGGACGGTGGCACCCGCAGGCGTCACCACGTCGGTGTCAAGATGACATGGATTTCTCCCAACCCCTAAAAAAAGCCACACCCCCGGACACTTTCACAATGCTCCACCATGCTCGCCGCCCGCCAGCATACGCCACACCGGTATTGCATCCGCCACCGCCGTCTCACCGTGACACACGAAGTAGGGTCGATACACTAGCAAAGAGGAAGCACCGATAGGGGTTGCCGAAACAACAGTGCGCGGGAGGGAACTACCTCCACCATCGGACGACGATAGCCGACCGGATATAGCCGCAGGGCAAACCAGGACCACCTGGCCTAGTCGAGCCCCCCAGGGCTCGTGAAGCCCCGCCGCCGCATTGCAGCAAGGGAACCGTCATCCCGGCCATCCCACGCAAGCCCCTACTTCTCCGGTCCTCGCGGGATCAATTGCCACCGTCGATCCCTGCCGCCAAGTAGTAGCACTACCACCACCGCGCTCACCCGGGATTACCGGACCACCATCGGTCTGAGAAATACCCCGGACTCCACGAGCTTAACCCCTCGGAGCGACAAGCACCACCATGGTGAAACCCTTAGTGCCGACATGGGGGCCGAAGCAAGATCCGAGCCCACGTAGCCTAGATCCTTCGACACGGAGAGAGCAGCGTTGCGTGACACGCCATGCAACCCGCTGTCCGAGGACCAACGGTACTAGGCCCGCCTGACCAGCTCCGGTGCTCAGACCATGCGCTGGGAGATGGGGTTCGGGCCGCTGTAGTGGCAGCCCCTAGAACCACGCGCAGGGCCTGGGCCGGGCCAGCCCAGATCGAGCCCAACCTAGCACAGATCTGGGCCGAGCCCCCATAGTAAGTCCATGAGTGGCACCATAGTACGGCACACTCAATCGCACTTACCACTACTACCTCTGGTCCATATTAGTGTTTCCAATTTTGTCAGATACGAATGCATCTAGTCTAGATGTTTAACTAAATACATACGAATCTAGACAAAGTTGAGAATATCAATATGAACCGGAAGGAGTACAAAAATAAGTTATTTTTTTGGGAAAATCCAAGTTTGATTTAAACTTTACAAAATTCATGTAATATCGACATACATATGGTCATATAGGAAATAGGCCCACATGCCAGTGAACCAAGTCAGTGTGCAGTACGCGAGAGGAGCTGTAGCCCATCGTAGCAACTCTTGGTGAATGTATAGTAGCACGTCCTCTGATGCGTCAGAAATCTCTTGGCGTGAATTTTTTAGGAGACATCAACAATCATCTGATCTGAAACCATGAAATTTTGATGGATAAATAATACATAAGTATGTACATGGGGTCGATGTATAACAAAATTGAAAGAACCTTACACGGAGCACACACCGCAAGAAATTTCTTCTAATATGATGACCATGTCCACCATCAACGTAACCTTCGTGGAAGTCACGGCATTTGTAGGTGGTACCGTCGTCCATATCGAAAAGATACATGTTTACTTGACCCACAAATGCAGCCAACAAAACTGAGAAACAAATGATATCCACACAGTATGTTCTGAGAGGATGATCACCACAAAAAAGGAACCAAAACACAATAGGAAAAGTTGAGCAGCTAGACCAGTAAACCGGTCCACATGCTGATGTTTGTCGGTATCGAAACTGCTCGAGATATGTCTCACATCATTGCAGAAGATCTATGTCAGATTCTGGTTGAAAAGTACTCCCTCCGTTTTAAAATATAAGATGTTTTAGCTTTGTGAATAAAGTATATCTAGACTTTTTTAGTGTCTAGGTTTATCTAAATTTAGAGTGAACCTAGACACTAAAAAGTCTAGATACACTCCTTTCATAAATCTAAAACATTTTATATTTTGAAACGGAGGGAGTATATAGCTAGAGGAGTGTTCCACCTGTGAGATTCGAGGCTGGACATGCCGCAACAACCTTGTCCACCTCAAACAGCGATAGCAACGGTTGGCGACGAGCGGTGAAAAGTAGTGGTTACTGGAAGGGTTGACGGACTCCAGGTCTCCGCTGGTTGCGCGGTCAAGCTAAGATAAGGCGTGAGAATTTGAGATGAGGTGCAAGTGTGTGGATATGAGGCTGCTGTAAATTTGTTTTTAAACCCCTGGGCCATGAGCCAGCTGAGAGTCCAACTCATACACACACCCCACCCGGCAAACCCACGCAGAAACTGCTGTGTTCCCCCAACCAAGCAGAGGTGCCCTTTCTCTCCCCTTAATTATCTCTCTTGTCTTGTGTCTTTCTGTTAGAACTGTGGGTGGAATTTAGCAATTTGCCACAGTTACTCCTTTACGCTAGTCCCCGATGCTAGCACACGCAATCGCACGTATGTTTTTTATAGGATCGAGAGCTTGTTCATACTTGCTTTGCTGGTTACAGCATGGGCCAGGCCAAACGTACATCCGCTAGTAGACATGCAGCTCATGACATTTCGTCAAGTTTATGGTTCATATTTTGCAGGTGATGTGTTCTCCCAATCAACCGGCGAAACTTGCCATGCTTTTACTTTTGGCGCTGCTGCTGCTGCTGTGTAACGGAGTTGGCAATGTTCATGGCAAAACGATCCACGAGGACAGCGTTGATATGCACGCGCTGCTCGACTTCAAGCAGGGTATCACCAACGACCCTCAGAGAGCCTTGGGCAACTGGAACACCACCACAGCCCTCTGTCGGTGGAATGGTGTCATCTGCACCACGAAACGACCGTTTCGCGTCTCGGTGCTTAACCTCACAAGCCAAAAGTTACAAGGCCAAATCACCCCATCTCTTGGAAAGCTGACCTTCCTTCTGGGCCTAATTCTGCAAGACAACCTTTTGCAAGGCATTTTTCCCGATGCACTTATAAATTGTTCCAACTTAGCCTACTTAGACCTCTCTCTAAACCAGCTAACGGGTGTCATTCCTCCACGCATAGGCAACCTTACCAAGCTCGTAGATTTGTCTCTTTTGCGGAACAATTTCACTGGGATCATCCCGCCAGCCCTCGGAACCATCACAACTTTAAGTGTAATCTCTCTTGAAGAAAATCAGTTGAGCGGACAAATTGCCCACGAGCTTTGGCAAATGCCAAACCTAATAGAGTTGAGCCTAAACGACAATAGTCTATCAGGCGGAATCCCACAAAGTCTCCCTAACATGTCCTCACTTCAGGTATTATCCTTGTCAGATAACATGCTAGGGGGCTCATTGCCATCTAACATTGGCGACGCTCTCCCTAGTCTCCGAATTCTGTACTTGGGAAACAACACGTTCGAGGGCCACATCCCAGCTTCCCTAGGCAACCCTTCACTGCTACATGAAATAGATCTCTCATCTAATTATTTCACTGGAAAAATCCCAAGCTCTTTTGGAAACCTTTCAGAAATGACTATCCTAAACCTCGAGAAAAATAAGCTTGAAGCAAAGGACAGCGAAAGCTGGAAATTCTTAGATGCGTTATCCAATTGTAAAAATCTAAACGCTTTGTCTCTATCTAATAATCACCTAGAGGGAGTCATACCAAAGTCAATAGGTAACCTGTCCATCCACCTTCAGTATCTGCTGATGGGTGGAAACAAACTGTCCGGAATAGCCCCCTCGAGCATAGGAAATTTGCGTGGTTTAGTTCAACTCTCCCTAGACGACAACAATCTTACTGGTGAAATTGACAAATGGATTGGAAAACTCGTAATGCTACGACATTTAAATCTCCAAATGAACAAGTTCATCGGGACAATTCCAACGTCCATTAGCAAACTTTCACAGTTGATATTCCTCTCTCTTGCAGAAAACGAATTCACAGGTTCTATACCACCTAGCTTGGGAAACCTTCAACATATGTTGAGGCTGAACCTTAGCTATAACAATCTCTACGGAATAATACCTGTTGAGTTTGGTAACCTTAAACAACTTATAACACTTGATCTTTCATCGAACAAATTTAGTGGAGAAATTCCTATAAGCTTGGGCCAGTGTCTTCAGTTAGTGACCGTTCAAATGGACAAAAATGTTCTTATAGGAAACGTTCCGAACACATTAGGCACGCTAAATCTCGAAACTAAATCACATCAAGCTCAATTTAAGCTGTACAAATTTCGTGAAATATCCACATGCATATGTACATGTAGAAAATGGGAACACATTAGGCACATTGTGTTAATTTTTTGGTGTGTCAGGAAAGAAAATAATGAGATGGCTTCTGTCCTGCCATGATCTTATTGACGTCTTCGGTACTAACTTAAATATGGATTATCTTAAAAACTACAAAAAAAATGGATAGTCAAAGTGCCAGGCACATATTTTCAAGGAGATACAGTACATAGGGTCTTGTGGTGAATGCAAACTCCTGCACAAGGATGGAGTATGGCATGAATTAACATAAATAAATATTTACACTCAAAATCCTTGTCACAAGTTAAAACAAAAGCATTAGACTCACCTTTTTGGAAGGGACAAATGAAGATGAATGAGGAATTCTTCAGTATAGGTTACTTTAAGCTTCGAAATGGTTCAAATATTCGATTTTGGGAAGACACATGGCTAGGAGATGAACCGTTAGCACTACAATACCCTTTGTTATACAAAAATCGTTCAAAGAAAAGAAGTTTCTGTAGCTGAGTTTTATCGTACACTCTCCTAAACATAGAGCTTAGAAGGGCGTTATCTGGTCATAAATGGGTAAACTGGCTGCAATTACTGGAATGTTTAATGGATTACCAGTATTTGATCAAGAAGTACACGTGTTTGGAAATTGACAAGACAAGTGTATCTACAGCCAAATCTATGTACTTGGACTATCTAAATGAACATACTCTTTACCTTCGTACATATATTTGAAAAGTAAGTGCTATTGAAAATTAGAATTTTTATGTGGTTTCCCCTTGCAAAGTCATTCTAACTAAAGATAATTTGGCAAAACAAAATTGGCAAGGAAATAAAAAAAATGTTTCTTTTCTAATCAAGATGAAACAATTCAACATTTGTTTATAAACATCCCTCTAGCCAAGCTTATGTGGCGTATTGTCCATATGTCTTTTAACATGTCACCTCCTGCCAGTATAATGAATTTTTGCGGTAACGGGTTGCATGGAGTCAATAAAAATGATAAAGTTCAAATTCGAGTGGGTTCTTGTGCTTTACTTTGGGCCACGCAGAATATGGGGAATGACTTTGTGTTTAATAAATCAAGAAAACCATCTTTTTTACAGGTTATACCGTTGGCTACGTACTGGATCCTTACATGGTTGTTCTTACAACCGGAGGAGCAGCGCCATGCCACAATGTATGGGTGCAGCCATTTGAAGGATTTATTCAACTACTTCAGCTAGCAGCCTGTTTTTAGCCTGTTTTTAGAGTTACATGTTGATTCATAGGCTCCTCATGTCTCCATTTTATGTTTTCAATTGGTCAATACATGTATTAACTCTTTGTGATCCATGAGTGTAAACTATTGAATTTAAATAATTAAATAAGAGGTCATGTGCATTGGGTGATGTAGAGGCCCGGAAGTTTCGCCTTTAAAAAAATGCATGTTACTAATATTGAAGTGTATATGTGGATTACGCTAGCTATTTTTAATAGTTCGAATTTTTTGTTGCGTTGGCTAGTGCATGAATCTTGACATGGTATTAGATCCTAAAGTCTTGATTCATGTCCTGGCTTTCGCAATTATACAGTTGCTGCATTCGAAATTTAATAAAAGATGATATTGCCCACTATATGTGAATTGCCTAATCATTTACATAATTTCCAACTTTTGGTTGCATCGGGTAGTGCATCAATCTTGATATGGTATCAGGGTCTGAAGTCTCGAGTTTGAGTCTTGGCTTTCGCAATTTATTCAAGAATTGTCCGCGGCCCCTAAGTCCATGCATAGGCCTATCGATGCATATCTCTGAGACTTTATGCACATGTTGTCCTCCCCGAGTCACATGTGAGAGGGGGTGTTGAAGTGTATATGATAGCCATACCTCTAAGATTTCTATGCATGTATTGACCTTCCAAAGTCACATGTGAGAGGAAGTGTTGTTGCAATACATGTGAATTGCCTATCTCACGGGATAGCAGGCTCCGTTGCGACGTCGTCGCGTGTCCTTCTCGGCGTCCATCCCATGGTCGAAAAGAATCGGGACGATGTGGATAGAAGTTTGAGCCCAAACAATCTAGCATTATTATTTACTCTGATAACAAATTAACATGATAAATTGTCATAGTTGCAAAGCAATCACCAGATTATGATGGCCAGATTAGCTAATCACAATTATCATATTATGTATATAACAATCACCATATTAAATTGTCACATATACTGGTTATCTATGTATTATAAAAAGCAATTTCCAGATTATCAACTGGCAATAACCGGATTAGTTTGTCATAATTATCATGCTATGTATGTAACAATTATCATGTTGTTTATGAAGCGATAAATAAATTATTTCAATTATTTGTTAGCAGAATAATTAGTCATAATTACCTACACAGGAACAACCATGTTTGTATAAATGTAATCACAAGATTATCTCAGTACCACATACCTGATTAATTACACATACTTACCGGGTGAATTAAAAATAATTATTAGATAACATAGATGTAATTACAAAAGTGATTATGGCTGCTTGAGCCTAACCCTTGCCAATTGCACAAGGACATCACCCTCATGAACATTCACAGTGATATGGACAGCCCCAGATAAGTACTCGTCGCACTCGTCTCTCACCGTCATCGTCCCAGGAGCATGACGAAGCACATTGGTACACATGCCGGTGACATATATCCATATACCCAAGATAAGCAAGCTGCCTTAGCTAGCTAGCTAAAACATAAGGTGTTATAGCATCTCCACCAGCGGCACCCAACCAGAGGCCCCTAGCCAGTGCCGACAGTTTGAGCCGCCCACTGAATTGTCCGGTACCCCTTGTCGCCCCCGCCAATTAGGGACTAGGATAGGACTGCCAGCAATGCAAGACACGTAGGATCAGCCGCGTCAGGCCGTGTCAGGCCGAGTTGACAGCCATGTGCTGTTAATGACCCTGCGTCGTTCCCGTACCCGCCCACCACTACTAGGGAAAACCCTATAGGAGATAGGCTTATATGAGACGCATCACACCCATATGCGTCTCCACTAAATATACATGGCGCACGGCTCAAGGATGCGCCTTCAATAGTTGAATACTGGAAGCGCACCTGTGAGGGTGCGTCTCCTATATTTCTTGTAAGGACCAGATCTGATTGCTCCCCTTATTCGAGGCGCCCCTCTCCATATGCGCCTCGAGTAGTTCAACTACTTGAGGGGCATATGGACCGGGTGCGCCTCGAATAAGATGGGTGGGTCCGACGGTGGTAGGTGCCCTAATACTGGAGGCGCATATGCTCAATGCGCCTTGTTTATTTTTAGATATTAGAGGCAGATCACTCGCAGGTGTGCCTCAAGTAACCGAGGTGGGCTCGAGGGTGGCAGACGCGAGATACTGGAGGTGCGCCCTTACTGGATGCGCTTTGTATTTTTAAAATATACAATGCGCATCTTGTATGATGCGTCTCGAGTATTTTGGTACCACCTTTTTCACTTTTTGACACATGGAGCCACCTACCACCACACTCACTCCTCTATATTTGAACAATATTTGAATATTTTCAATACTTAGACTATATTTTATAGTTCTTACTATGTTTAGACAATATTTTTTACATTAATATGGCCTCTAAAAAAAGTTACACTATATTTTATAGTTCTTATTATGGTTGAACAATATTTTTACATTAATAATGGTCTTTGAAAAAAGTTACCAAAAGTATGTGGGCACCAAGATTCGAACCTGTGTGGCCAAAGATGAGCATAAGACTAGGTGCCTAGCCACTAAGCTAGCATTGTTTTGTGATAAACATAGCTGCTCTATACTATTTTACTAGGGGCCTCGATTATTCGAGACGCATCGAACCTAAATGCGCCACTCATAAGTTAGTCGAGACGCATTTTAGAAAACTAGATGATACCCCGCACGTTGGTGCGGAAAACTTGATTAAAAGTAAGAATTGAAGATATGTGTTTATATAAGGAAAAATGCCTTAAAAAGATGA
The DNA here is from genome assembly GCA_916181665.1 of Avena sativa. Classification (NCBI taxonomy): domain Eukaryota; kingdom Viridiplantae; phylum Streptophyta; class Magnoliopsida; order Poales; family Poaceae; genus Avena; species Avena sativa. The sequence continues at coordinate 603,788,059 of OV702291.1, read as the reverse complement.
ATGGTACATATTCTTTGGACCATACAATATTTTCTACAACTACATTTCAATAGGTGAAAATCCAAAGGAAGCGTAAAAAGAAACATATTTGTTATGAATCACTAACTATTAATATCCGCATTGCCATATCAAATTGAAATCTACATCACCAAGAAAAATAAAGGCTATATTGTATCCTCATAGATGAAGCTAGTAGATACTGTAGGAGGCATTAACATTGATACTCTTAAACTTATGTAATAATTATCAAACCTCCCATCCAAAAGAATTATATTGCCGACTATTGGTTATATGGTAGTTCACCTTACCACTGGAAGTCAATTCCCGCAATTAGCTTGAACACTTTGGTTGAAATACTTATCTATAATATTTGGTTCTATTTATTTAGGATGAACAGGAACAGTGAAAATAGAAGATGAACTTGCAAGCACATGGTACATTATTTTTTTGCCATATCCTATTCCTTCATATCTAATTATAGCCACAAAAAAGTGGGAATGAATCCACTCTTCCTGCTTGGAACAATATTACTTTTCGGGTTACTGACAAATATTGAACATGAACGAAAAGCTATAAATATAAACTGTCACAGAATGCAACATTGTTAACCTGTATTTTACAGTAAGATCAGAAACCATACTACTCGAATTAGTACATAAATTAAAGGTGCGCAAATTACAGAGAATAGAAGCCCTGATCAGGAACGGATGAGTAGTAGATTGAGAATGCATATGTAAAATAAATTCAGAAATTTAAAGGTCCTGTAAAAATTCAGAAATTCAGGGCGCATAAATTGAAAGAAATTTAGGCACTAACCAGGAATTATTGTCTTCTATAGAAGAGATTTATCTCACTAATTCTGGAGTAGTATGAGCTGGCACAATAGCAAGCCAGTAACAATTCCTCTTCTTGATGCATGACGCAAATGAATAGCCCTTTTAGAGAAATATACAATGGAGTGCGTAGCGAATTGCAATATGTAATCAATTGTATATAGAAAGCTATCCCTGCTCATATGTCCTGTGTTGGAATCTGCAAAAGTAAAATGAGATCAATTGTACGTAGAAGGCTATCGATGAACAAATTAAAAATAGAGAGAGAAGCCCTAGCAGGATGCATGGCGGAAGGATTGAGGCGCCCAGTAGGGAATCGAGTTAAGGCAGTGACACAGAACTGATCCTTCGACGTCGGATATAGGGGATACCAACGTACGGAAGGAGAGAGATTCGGGTGCGCAGTGCCGCCGCATTCGGGTTCACGGCATATGCATTTCTGTTCAGAGGACTGGAGGCTTAGGGATGGTGTATGGTATCGAGAAGAACTTTTTTTTTGGAAATGGATCGAGAAGAACTTGGACACATGGCTTAATCGTGCAAGCCAAAATCTTGCTGGTATCTCGCGGAGATCATCCAGAAGAGGAAGAGAGCGGTTATGGAGGTTGATGAAGGAGAGGAAGGATCAATGGCTGCAGACCTGCGCTTGGTAGGATGCATGTGATGTTCTGTTGCCGCAGAGACCAATATAGGTGAAAAACATCAATGGTACAGTTTCATTAGATGACAATTAAAAAGGGCGATTGAGATTCGTGGGCGATTTGTGGGCTGCCGGTTGGTTTCCTTTTGCCTGAGCGAGGAAACTACAGAAACGGATGATAGAGGTGGGTGTTTTTTTAACAGTCAACGTGGATGGTTGAATGAGTTGGACCAATCAGAGACTTGCTGATGTGTATATCTTGCATGTTGAGAGAAATACCTTTAGTGGGGGTGATCTTCTTAGTTATATAGGATGCACCACGAATAGGCTAGGACTTATATTATCCACTCGATCTTAATCGACACGAGCGGTTCCAGGGCTTCGACTAGCTAGCACCGCCCCCCTCTTGCCGCTGCTCGAAGCCGCCGCCTACCGCCGCGAGAACCGTCGAGGTGAGCACCGCTCCCCCTCTCCATCCTCCTTCCCCCTTCCCCCTCTCCCCCGCTCCCAAATCTCATGCTCATCGTCGTCCTGCAGTGCCGGTCGTCACCGTCCTCTTCACAAAGGAGGAGCCACCCGTGCCGTGGAGGAGGAGGAGCCGCCCGTGGAGATGTCGCCCGTCCTTGACCCCCCGTGGAGGAGCCGCCCGTCAGCCGCGGACTTTGCCTCCTCGATCTCGTGCATGACCACCTCCTCTCTGCCCTCGCCTTTCAAGGTGAGCCTCTCCCCCTCTCCTCTCTGCCCTCTCCCCTCCTCCTAATTCTCTAGTTCATCTTCTACTTCTAACCAATATCGAAAGTGTGTACCTCATTCTTAAGATCATCTAGCAATGTTGTTAATCTCTCTTTGGCCGGACCTATGTCACCACATACATACAAACGAAGTAGCAAACCAAGAGCATTCAAATACTCCTGAAGGCATCATAATTGATTCAGTATCTCAGACGACTAGGAAAGAATACCACAAATAATACCTCTGCTGCCTCACTATCACTTCTATCGAGTTCCTTCATAATGTTATGATCATACACCTCGAGAACTTTCCTAATAGGGGATTCACCTTCCAAGTAACATACTGCTACATGCCACCGGTTGTGTGTAAACCTACATGGGAGAAGGAAATAGTTTTTTCTAAGAAATCATGTCTTGCACTTCCTCAGTTTCAAAATATAAGATATTTTAGCTTTGTGAATGGAGCGTATCTAGACCCCTTTTAGTGTGTAGGTTCATCTAGATTGGGAGTGAACCTACACATTAAAAGGGGTCTAGATACACTCCTTTTACAAAGCTAAAACATCTTATATTTTGAAACGGAGGGAGTATCAATAGAAAGGGTATCAATTGGAGAACTGCATACATAAATGATGAGCATGCTGTCCATGATAGCAAACATGATTCCATGAATTTAGTAGCTTCTCTGAAGCGGCATTCCTACTGGAAAACATGGCACATCTGCAAGATAGAATGGAGAATATAGCTCATATATTAAAGAATGTTTCGTTGCTTTAACATGCACAGAATAGCTAGTGAAGCTCTTATGCTAAGGTACATTATCTTAATTTAACAACCCATGCATGAGGAGAATTCACTAAGAACATACAGACATATCCCACCATATAAGTATTGTTACATTAATCGTTTTGCTAGCTTTAGAAATAGTGAACGGTTACTGTGAAATAGTGAAATGGTTACTGTCCAGGTCTGGTGCTTTTGTAAAAGACTACCTGTTGTACTGCCTGAATGTTTGTCTTTGTATTTTCCAACAGTAGTGGCTGTGAATATATGATGGTGTTGTTAAAATCTGGTTATATTTTACAACAGTAGTGACTATGAATATATGATGGTGTTATTGAAACCTGGTTATGTTTGTGCCTATGTAGGCCATTTTTTGTGCAGGTTTTTTCTTTTTGAGATGCCAATGTTTCGCCAGAATGTTAATTCTTTTCTATTCTAGCGAATTTCTGGCACTCCTAGGTCTAGAAAATAAGCAAAGGTCATGCCCATTTTTTATGAATTTTGGTGCTTATTAGTTCCATTTATTTTTGTGTTTAGATATGTCGGGTGGACATCATGATGCCGAGCCAGACACTTTCAGAAAGAATGCCTATTGGGAGCAGTTGCAGCAGATGGAATCACAAGAGGACCCAGAATTCGTGCCGCGGGAGGAGGAGATGGAGGGCGGTGAGAAGATAGGGGACGCCGATGGCGAGGACACCACTACCACTTATGGCGAGGAAGCCACAGACGGTAGCCAACCGAAGAAGGCCCAGAAGGATCGGACCCCGACCATGGTCGTCCTGAAAAGGTCCATCTTCACAAGCGGGAGCGATAAAGGGGTGCCTTTGGAGCCGGTGTATTTTGCCGCATCATACTCACTGCAGCTCTCTGCAATCCTCCGGAACACTGTCACGATCAACACCGAGAACCTAAAGGCCGATGAGAACGGGCGTTACCGCCATCATCTCTTTAGGAAGCTGCACACAAGATACACGTACCCGGGTGATAAGGACAACAAATACAACAATGATAATCTCAAAGAGAATTCGGTAAATAAGTATGCCCTCAAGAAGATGACCAATGCCTTGTCGAATTGGAAGACGCGGGTGAAGAAGCTGATTTACAAGGACAAGCTAAGTTACGAGCAGATTGTCAAGAAGGAGCCTCTAGTCAAGGTAGAGGACTTCAAGGTGTTGAAGGCCAAATGTGACTCCACCGCGGGCAAGGCCTAGAGTCTGTACTTCAAGGATTTATACGAGATGACCATTGGTACCCACCATCTCGTCTCCAGCGGTTATAGAGTTGTGATTCCCAAATGAGAGAAGGAGGACGCCATAGCTCGTGAAAAGGGGGAGACACCTCCCTTTGCCAATATCATCGGAGAGCAGGCAAAGAACTTTGTTAGGGCATGTTTCGCAAGCCGAAAGGGAGTTTTGAATATTCCTCGGAACCCTCCGCCCCCTTCGGTCTGAAGGTCAAGGACTTAATGGATATATATATGTAAGTAGTTTGCATGCAAGTCGATTAATTGCATTCACAATTAATCAATGAAGTCCAATATTTCAAATGCTTCACATTCCTTATGCGCAGGATGAGGAATGTAGGAGCTCCTCATCCCAGGGGTCGGCACCGGTCGCCAAGTGGGACACCACTTTTAACAGGGCTCTGAACTGGGTCAAGAATGTCGAGTGCTAGGCGACACTGTTGTCGGCTGGCCGTGTGCCTGGCTTTGGCGGTATTCCATGGTCCGAATACTATGGCACCTCGTCGCGGAAGGGCAAGAAGGCCGAAAGCACCAAGGTAAAACACCTAAGGGAACAAGTGGAGAAGTTTCCGTAACTTCTCCAAGATATAGTGAAGTAGTCTATGACGGTTGTCCAGACACAATTCCAATCATAAGTCCACACACAAGTGACCGAGAAGCTCAACACCATTCTTCCCACCTACTTTGAACAGTACGCCAAGTGGAAGAAGAAGAGTGGTAAACTGGGTCAGCGCCCGGTTCCCAACATCTCTAGCGCCCAATCGGACAACGCGGCGCCAGAGGTGTTGGTGACTCCTCTGGCAGGGTTGAAGGTCCGGAGCTTACCTTGTCTGGTGCGGCGAAGGTGCCGGCCTGCATCGTTCTAGCAAGCAGCCACTCCGCCACTTGCATGGTCGACGTCAGCGGTGGTGCCTCGAAATTGTCCATGCTCGACGCCCTCAAGGTAACTAATTAAAGCGAGAGTTGGGAGGCTCAATCGATGACTTCATCTCCCTTTAACCCGCCTACATGTCTTCCGCAGGAAGACACTCCTTGCACTCTACTGCACTAGGTGGATGGCAAGTCAAAGGATATTGCCAAGGGTTTTATCGTTCAACCGGCGAGCCACAACTTACATAGTAAACCAATGGCACCCGATGTGCTTAGGGTCAAATACAGTATGGTGCTTCTAGGCTATGAGGGCTTGGAACCTCCCTCTCAACCTCATGGATGGGATAGTGACGAGCCGACAATCCTCAGTACCGGCTTTGGCTACATGTTCCTATGGCCGAAGAGCCAGATCCGTTTGGCGACAGAGGACCAGGGCACCACCCTAGAGGCAGCACACCCAGCACAACCAGCACATGAAGACATCAATATGGCATAGAATCCTGTCGACAATGATGAAGTTGATGAAAACTTCGGCGACCAGTTCTTGACACAAGGTTTGGTGATGACTATGAGTAACAGGGAGGCCAGCTGTTCACGCAGAAAGTTGTCGAGCCCCAACCAGCACTTGGACCCTTGGCGAAACCCACTTGCCAAGTGCGTCTATTCCCATCTAGTCAAGAGATGCCGCCACCTGCCGCCTTCAGCGAGCCTCAAAGGCCAGCTCCTATGATTAGCCCCAGCACCCTCCCTAGGGTGGCCGGTGAGGAGATAGCGGTGGACAATGCTGCTGTAAAGGGGAAGAAGGGTCACAAAAGGAAGCCTAAGGGGTGAGCCAGGATCCAAAGCCTTTCCGGGCTCAGGACGGCCATGCAGTAAATCCTAGGAAGCAGCTACACGAGGTAGGTACACCGATGCTCAGTGAATCGATGCTCGTGGTCACAGGCTTGCATATGCGTAGTATTCATCATGGTTTTCTGTTTGTTGAGGAGCGCTGCATTTGAGAGGGCGATTAGTCGTACCTAGTTTACAAGGCTAAGGTGCCAAATGTGTCGGGCTTTGTCGCAGTAGCCCCCGGTGATATTTTCTACGTCTGGCATATCGAACTCTTCGACATGTTGTAAGGATTTTGGCAGCACGATTCCCTGGTCTGGCTGTTCTCGCTCAATATGACCATGTAGATCATTAGAGACAATACCCTGGGCATCGCGATAGTGGATCCCTACTTCATGCGTGACGCTGTCTTGAGAACAGATAAGGACGTCCTAGTGGTGACCGACTACTTCTCATGCTTCCTGGAAACAAACTCTGGCAAGGATGTGATTCTCATTCCCTAACATCCCTAGTCGAAGAGTGCTCACCAAGGCTACGTGCTCATGTACTTGAATGTGCAAGGCACATCAGCCTTGTATCTCGACTCAGGTAGTGCGACGATGAAAAACTACTCCACTATCCAGAGAGTTCTTGATGATGCTCACAATGGCTACATCGCAGTGGGAGGCGACGTCCCTAGTTGGCCAGTTAATAAGTACGACATGCACGTGTTCAACCACACAATGGAGTTCCCCTGCGTCAAGCAGACGCCTGGCAGCGGGAAGGATGCCTTCTATGCCCTACACCACATGAAGGTGTTCGTACAGGACCAACAGAACATCGCGCTACCATCTGACCTCCGAAGGTGGGATGAAGATCTTGAACGTATACAGTATCGCAACCTCAGGATGGATTTCTTCGATATCCAGGAGGAGCTCTCGACAATCGTGCACCAACAAGTTATAAAATCCAAGGGCCTCTTCCACGGCGGCAATCCACCGCACAATAAGGAGATAGTTGAACTCTTAGCGAAGCAGGGTGACGGCAGGACATTCATGACGTTAGTGAAAGGAGCTAAATGGGGCTTCATCAATATCCCCGAGCCAACTCATCAGCCGAAGAAGTCTTGATGTTTGCCTAGCTAGCTGTTAGTTCCGAACTTGTGTTGTTAACTTTATCCCTATGTTAACTTGCCTAGCAACCTCTAGAGTATGTTTCATAAACAATTGAACTTGATTGTGAGCGATGCTAGTTATTTGTGTTATGAACTATTTTAGTGCTTGGTCATATTTTGCTTTCCATCCGTTATTTCCACCCTACTTCTTGGTTTGCTTTCTGTATTTCTTCAAAATGCCAATGATTAAAGTGTGTTGTGGCACTATGTGTGTGACTATACTACTACTGGATCTGGTGTGCCAAGTAGACTTGTAATTTGTGCATCCTCTACTTGCCACATCAGATCCATGAGCGGCATTATTATTTCCATACCCAACCTAAGTATGAGGCAGTATTTTACATCTTTCTGAGTGTGTTGGCCCTATTTTACATCTTTCTGCACCCATATATATATATGCATGATTTTATCTTGTGAACTACTATTGCTTTCCAGTGACATAGCTAATATCATCTATCTTATGTATAGGAGATGGAAAAGAACTTCTATGCCGTGTGTGTCAGTAGGGTTCTAGGTGTGTACGAGGAGTGGGAAGACTGCTAGAAGCAAGTGAACAACTTCTCGGACAACAGCTATAAATGCTACAAGAGTAGAGAGGTGGCGTAAGAGAAGTGGAGGAAGCACGGGAGGAAGAAGTGTAGGAACTTCGTCGTGATGCCCACCTTGCTATTCATGGTAGGTTGTGTGATCTACTTCACCTAGAGCTCCATCATAGTTGTAATGTGATTGTGATCTTGTACTCGGTCCCCGAGAGATGCGAACTTGGCACACACTTATTGTGTTATGTGATGTACTAGTTGGTTCTAGTTGATGTGTGAACTCGCATGTCGCGGATTATTTCAAATTGATGTGTGATGTACTTGTATTTGTGTTGGTTCTACTATGTTTTGACCAATTGCAACTTTCTGAAAATTCTGTGTTGTTTATACTATATTTTGGACTGTATAATACATATGTACTGTATTCTAGACTGTATTGTGGATCTGTAAAATTTGAAATTCGAAAATGCTATTCGAGGTGCATATGTAAGGCTATTGGAGGTGCATATGTCAAATATAAGCGAGTCGCATATGTCAGATATACATGAACGCATGTGATATGTGCCGTGTATACTCTAGATATGCAAGGCGTGCGCCTTGTATATATTTATACGAGGTGCATATCAACATGCGCCTCGCATATCTGGGTTATACACTCCGCATACCATATGCGCCTCGAGTAAAAAAATACTAGCAGCACAGCCCTCGAGGCGCATCCCATATGTGCCTCGAATACGATTTCTGGTGCGCCTCAAGTAGGGTTTTCCCTAGTAGTGCACGTTGGTCTTCGCTGGTTCCAAACGCTAGGGCCCGCATGATGGCTCGTCTCCCGATGAGCTGGAGTTAATGGCACGGTGTCCGGTTGGCCTACCACACCCGGTGCCAATAAAAGGAGCCCTACCCCTCCTCACTGGCGCACACTCCTCCCCATCCAATCTCCCAACTCCCTCTCCTCACCATCCACACTTCGACGAGCAACCATGCCATGCAAAGACCATGAGGTTGGCTGCAGCAGGAGCGGCGGCATGCGGTCATCCAACCTCATCCTTGAGAAGGCGATGATCCTCTACAAGGTGAACCTCCTCGTGCCGCCAGACTGGTGCCTTCAAGGCGGGTGGAACATTTCCCATGATAGCAATGCCATCCCTCCCATGCCCACCGATGATGATCTGTGTGAGGTCATCACCCACCTCCTATCCCTGTTGTTGGCCATCGACCAGCAGGACCCCAGTTGGCACGATGAATGCTACAGGGTGGCATCCTACTTTAGGAGCGCGAGGATGCCATTGATGACCCACAAGTATAGGGGTGTATCATAATATTTTCGATAAATAAGAGTGTCGAACCCAACGAGGAGCAGAAGGTGTTGACAAGTGATTTGGATCAGGAATTCTCTATAAATACTTAGTAAACAGATTTTTAGGGGTTTTTGATAATGCGGATAAATAAAGTGCGAGTAAATAAAAGACAATAATAATAATTGCAGCAAGTGGCCCAATCCTTTCTTTAGCAAAGGACAAGCCGGTTGTATTACTTAAGATGACCAACCATTCCCGAGGACACATGGGAATATCGTCAAGTGCTTTTGCTTCATATAGTTGATTAATCTTCTCTAGTTGGATAAGTGTTGTGTGGGTGAACCTATGCTAATGTACCAATCTTACTAGGACTAATACATACTTATGATTATATCCCTTGCACGCATCCGCAGCTACAAGAAAGTAATTAAAATAAAAACCTAACCATAGCCTTAAACTCTGAGATCCTACACTCCCTTATGCAAAGGTTTCCTAATGGGGGTTTAGGTTTCTGTCACTCCGACAACCCCACGATTAGTAGCCAAATACACAATGCATTCCCCTACGTCCATAAAGGTGAAGTATCATGTAGTCGACGTTCACATGACACCACTAGAATAATAGCACCACAACTTAAATATCAAACCATTAAATCTTTCTCAACACAATTCCACTACTAACAACATGACTTCTCCCATGTCCTCAAGAACTAAACAAACTACTCACGAGACATCATATGAATCAAGATCAGAGATGAAATAATAATAAGTAACAATATGAACATGAACAATAATTCAATGGTTCCACTCAATAGCATCAACTACAACAAATAATCAACACCGGGAAAGTTTCCCCTAAGGACTATGCAATATTCAACCCAATTGTTACAGCGGTACGGAGTGATGGTGATGGTGCTGGTGGAGATGATGATGATGATCCCGATGAAGTATAGCTTGACGAAGATGTTGATGGCGACGATCTCCCCTCTCCGGGAAGGAATTTCCCCGGCAGATTTCTGCCTGCCGAAGAGCTCTTTCTCTCTCTGTAGTTTCCGCCCCGCAGAGGCGGCGGAATCTTTCTGTGTTAGGGTTTCGAGGGGATTATATACGCCAAAGGGCGATGCTAGAGGTGGTCCAGGGTGGCCACACCACCTGGTGGCGCGTCCAGGGCACCCGCGCCATTGGGTGGTGTGGGCCCCCTGTGGCCCATCTCCACTCCTCCTTCGGGCCTCTTCATCTTCTGGAAAAATAGGAATTTCCGTATATTTTCTGGGATTTTCCAATCTTCGCAAATATTGTATCTAGACAGTGCTTTTTCCATCAGAATCCTGACTCCGGTGGTTCATCCTCCAAAAGTCATCAATCATGAAAAAATAGATGAAATAACATAAGGATCATCTCTTAATATGAAATATATCAATGAATAACTATAAATTATGATATAAAATAGTGATGCAAAATGGACGTATCAACTCCCCCCAAGCTTAGACCTCGCTTGTCCCCAAGCGAAAACTGAGCTCAGTAAACATGGCCACAAGTTTATGGAGTGAAGTGTTGATAAAGAGAATACGGACAAGAAGCATCACATTCATCAATAAACAAATCATAATAGAAAACAAATCACTATTATATAACTTAACTTGCAATGAGTAAGGGAAACACAATAAAGATACACAAAGTAAATCATAATTGGTAATGGAAAACTTTGTTCTTGGTCAGAGAACGGTTAACAAATTGCAGGAGTCAAACATAATGGGTTTTTCAATGATAGCCTTCAAAGTAATATTCACTCACATAAGAGTAGTGTGCAAAACAAGGAACATAAGAAACATGATTGAATAAATCATCATATGGATGATTGAGTCACATCAACTCAAATGCTTGCTTGAGATAGAAAGGAATAGGTTTACTGACTCAACTAAAAAGTAAAAGATAGGCCCTTTGTAGAGGGAAGCAGGGATTTCAAGTTTCATAAAGAGCTTCCAAAAATTATGGTACTTACTAGCTTTGAGCTCTCATTGCCCCTATCCTAGGCATCTTGAAGTGATTAAGGTTAATGTGAGGGAAAATCTGAGTTATATGCTTGACAAATTATAAGTTGAAAATCTCATACCCCTTGAGTACGAGTACCAGACCTCATGCTACTCAACTTTGGTCTCCGATAAGTTCTTGTCATTGTAAGTGTATGTGTATCATAGAGAACCACCAACGGGGCACCCCTTGCCCCATGACACATGAGCTATCCCATATCAAAATGACAAGGCAACAGATAGTGAGCATCTCAGCGATCTTTTTATTTGCTATTTGCATAGGTTTTTATTGAGGATGCTTCATAGAATTCCACTATGGTTATGCTGCAAGTTTCCACCATGATTAGGCATGGCTTAGGCTAGCCGGCCAGGCGTTTCTCTAAAACATATACAAACTCCATGAGATTACAAGCTCCCCTTTTATTTCACACCGCCGACATCCATAAACAAGAGAACATGATATCAACTAAATAATAAGTGCAATGTCGAAAGCAGACCCCATGATAACATGGTTTTGCTAACTCCCAACTTATAATTTGCAAGCATACAAGCTTCATAAGATAGTCACAATGGTTCAAATTTATTAAGTACAATAAAATAAAGTGTGCCATCAAGTTTGTGAGAGCTTTAATCACTAATTTTCACATAACACATTTAATTTGGAAGATAGATAAAACTTGAGAATTTACTTGCAATAGCAATAATGCTAATAGGTAGATATGGTGGACATAAATGGCATAGGTTTTAGTTCAAGGATTAGATGCACGAGAAGCATTCCCTCTCAGTATAGGTTTTTGGCTAGCAAGGCTAGGTAGCAAGCATAAGAGTTGAAGGAAACAAACAAAGATACAAGTGATAGAAATAGTCATGCAATCTTCCTTGGAAACACAAAAGATCTTAACTAGAGAATACTAAGCTTATGAGCCAATCAAGAAAGAAAGATAATGAAATTCTATTTCTAAAGTACTTTTCTCTTTTCCATTCAATCCTCAAATAGTGTTGCTACTAACCAGAGCTAGGTTTGCCAAAACCAACTAAATTTACTTAATGATCCCAAAGTGATACCAATACTAACAACAAGATCTATCATATAACAGAAATTGCAAACTAAAACAAGATGTGCAAAAAGTAAATGATAAAATTTCTCATTAATATTCCATAACGGCAACTCACACCAAGGGATACATAGATAACCAACTAGAGGAGAGATACTTCCACAATGCAAACCATCCTATATGATAACTTCTCTATTCATGATATGACTCTACTAAAAAGGTAAAAAGATGAAAGATAATGATGTGATACCGCGACACTCCCCCAAGCTTGGAACAAACCAAGGGGATACCAAAACCTGATGATGAATTACTCCTTCGGTGGTGGTGGTGTTCTCTTGATAGGATTTTCAATCAATTTCTTCAAATCCTCAATCTCGAAGGTGAGATTACGAATCAACTCTGAATTGTGCTCAATGCGGTTCATGATCATGTCGGACTGTGAATCCCAACCCTTGTGATTCTCTCCCCACTCTTCCTCCTTAGAGTGTTCTTTTCCTGCATGGTTAGAACGAGGCATATCCTAATTGGAGGGTAATTTTTCCTTAGGAATCTTTTGGATTTGCTGCTCATGTATAAGGGTATGGAAGGGATTCTTGATGTGTGGAGGAAGTGACCGTGAAGCCAAGCAACAACGTGGAACCATCCCTCCAGTGGACATCCGTGCAGTCCTTTTGAGCTTGAGAGGATGTGCCACCACTCAAATGCTTGCAATGGTGGTGCTAGTGTGTGGATGTTGGTCTTCCTTCACCTCCTCTTCAACTTCACCCTTGATCTCCTCTTCCTGCTTGGGGTCTTGGAGATCATCTTCCACAAGCTTCTTGCCCTTCTCGTTGGTGGAGACCATCGTGCTTCTAAACTTGAGAATAGTTCCTAACAGAAATAGATCGAAACAAAAATACGATGAGAACTCGATATACGAACCTCGGGGGATCCGGGGGATTATATATTACAAAGTTTAACAACAAAAGGAAGGTACTGGGAGAAAACGGGTCGGAGACAGGCTCCGGGGTGGCCACACCCCCTGGTGGCGCGGACAGGTGGGCCCGTGCCATGGGGTGGTGTGAGCCCCCTAGGCTATGGTTCTCTCCCTTTTTCGACTCATTATCTTTCATGTTAGATAAAAACTGCAAAAATATAATTTGAAAAGTTTTTCGTGGACCTTTTCTTACCAGAACTGTTACCTATTCGAAAACGGACTCTGCAGGTTTATGAATTTGGTTTTTAATAAATTCTTCCGGAGTCAACACTTGAATAATATCAATATCTTCATTGTAAGAATCTTCAAAAATATAATGCTTGAGTCTTTTGACCATTCTTCATCTCATTACATCATTCTCTCCTAACACTTAAAAATATCTTTCATACAAAACTTCACACAATCTTCATTAGCAACATTAGTGCATGCAAGATAACAAACCTTTGGTTTCAATTTCAACTAAAATCCATCAAAACATAAGCTATTGTAGCAACTCCTTTCAAAAGCCCAAAAGAATTTAAAAAAGGAAATTGATTTAAGAGGCAAATGCAAAAATGGCAGAAATCTGTCAAAACAGACCAGCAGGTGAAAATCAATTTTTTCGAAAATCTGCTGTTGCTTAAATCAAAAAGTGCAAAACTAATGAAAGTTAATTAATAACCTAGGGCATGCACACAAAAAATTACAGATCAGTACGACATTCTAGGAGTTTTCACGATTTTTTTATAGTGAAGCACAAAAATCTGTTTCGGGACATCAACTTCCCCAAGTCTTACTTCTCTCTTATTAGAGGCTAATCTTGACACAAAAATCAAACAAAAAGGATAAGGAGAGGTTATTACAGAAGCAATAACTTCCAAGATTCAGATAAACAAAAATAAACTAAAAGCAAAAATATAATGGGTTGTCTCCCAAAAAGCTCTTTCTTTATAGCCATTAAGATAGGCATGATAATTGCAATGATGCTCACATAAGAATATGAATTGAAGTAAAAGAGAGCATCAAGAACATCAAGAAGCAAATATACACATACTTATGTCTAACCCACTTCCTATGCAAGGGAATTTTGTAAAAAACTAAATTATTGAAACCAGAGGCTACTAGCATAGGAAGGCAAAACAAGTGCAACATGAAGAATTTCAGCATAAAGCGAGGAAACTTAATATTATTGAGATGCATAAAAACATTTCCCCCTCTCTCATAATAACTTTTAGCATCATGAATAAATTTAACGATATAACTATCACATGAACCATTGTAGCAATGATCAGTTATTCTAACAAAAAACACAGGGACACTAGCTTTCCTAGTTGTACTAGGATGTGAAACAATATTAGAAGTACCCTTACAAAGGATAATGTGCCCATCTTCTACATTTTTAGTGACAAGGTCTTTCACATTTGCTACTGTAGGTTCAACATCTATTTGTTCATCAGGTTCTACATCTTTCTTTGTACTTTTGTTAACCACACTAGCTATCATAAAATGTTCCTTTACCTTAATAGGGAAAGGTATTTTCTCGATGTAAGGTTCAGGTAAAATACAATCAACAATATAAACTTCAGTATTTTTAGCAGGAACATAATTAACAATATCTTTATATAGCTCATGATACTTGTTCCATTTCTTTTTTAGGAATTTCAATATAAGGGGCAAAGGCCTTAAAACAATTTGCAATACTTTGAGAATCAAGAGCATAAGCTATACTAATATTATGAAAGTCATCAGTTTCCATAAAAGATTTAATGCATTCATAATCATAATTTATACCTGACTTTGTTCCTTTATCATTCTCCCATGCTTCAGTATTGTCTTGAATATGGTCTAGAAGATTCCATTTAGCTTCTTCTTTCATACGTGTAAATGATCCAGCACAAGAAGCATCCAATAAATCCTTATCATGAAGAGAAAACCTTGCATAAAAGTTATTGATAATAATATTATTAGGGAGCTCATGAATAGGACATTAAGCATTAGTAACTTCAATCCCCCCAAGCTTGGGCGGTACTCTCTCCATCACGAGGCCAAAATTTATATATTTTCCGATCTTTATGAATCTCTCTAGTAGGATGAAATTTGGAATAAAAGAGAGGTACAATTTCCTCCCATTCAAGAGATTGGCCATTCTTTAGTAGCTTATACCATTCCTCATCTCTGCCTTTCAATGATACAGAGAATTTTTTTTCTTAACTTGATCAGTTGTAATACCTGCACACTTGAACAATCTGCATAATTCATGTATAAAGGCAAATGATCACCGAGATAGACAGTTCCATCTCCAAAATAGTAGTTATCCATAACACGATCAACAATGTTTGTAGGTATTTTAAAAGGATTAATTTCAGCAGGTGGTGGTTCATCTACTACCTTAGTAGTGGCAGTAGCATTCCAAAATAAGAAATTAAGTGAATTACCCATATTGAAAATAAAGTAACAAATAGAAATAAACAATACTCATAGTAGAAGTTTCCTTTACCAGTTCCACTATTCAATAGCGCTTCACTCCCCGGAAATGGCGCTAGAAAATAGTCTTGATGACCCACAAGTATAGGGGGTGTATCGTAGTGTTTTCGATAAATAAGAGTGTCGAACCCAACGAGGAGCAGAAGGTGTTGACAAGTGGTTTGGATCAGGAATCTCTTTAAATACTTAGCAAATGGATTTTTAGGGTTTTTTGATACTGCATATAAATAAAGTGCGACTAAATAAAAGACAATAATAATAATTGGAGCAAGTGACCCAATCCTTTCTTTAGCAAAGGACAAGCCGGTTGTATTACTTAAGATGCCCAAACGTTCTCGAGGACACATGGGAATATCGTCAAGTGCTTTCGCTTCATATAGTTGATTAATCATCTCTAGTTGGATAATTGTTGTGTGGGTGAACCTATGCTAATGTACCGACCTTACTAAGACTAATACATACTTGTGATTATACTCCTTGCAAGCATCCGCAACTACAAGAAAGTAATTAAGATAAAAACCTAACCACGACCTTAAACTTTGAGATCCTACACTCCCTTATGCAAAGGTTTCCTAATGGGGGTTTAGGTTTCTGTCACTCTGGCAACCCCATGATTAGTTGCCAAATACACAATGCATTCCCCTAGGACCATAAAGGTGAAGTATAATGTAGTCGATGTTCACATGACACCACTAGGAGAATAACACCACAACTTAAATATCAAACCATTAAATCTTTCTCAACACAATTCCACTACTAACAACATGACTTCTCCCATGTCCTTGAGAACTAAACGAACTACTCACGAGACATCATATGGATCAAGATCAGAGATGAAATAATGATAAGTAACAATCTGAACATGAACAGTAATTCAATGGTTCCACTCAATAGCATCAACTACAAAAAGTAATCAACACCGGGAAAGTTTCCCTATGAAAGATTCAACCCAATTGTTATAGTGGTACGGAGTTGTGGTGATGGTGATGGTGGATATGATGATGATGATCTCGATGAAGTCTAGCTTGATGACGGTGTTGATGGCGACGATCTCCCCTCTTTGGAAAGGAATTTCCCCGACAGATTTCTGCCTACCGGAGAGCTCTTTATCTCTCTATAGTTTCCGCCCCGTAGAGGCGGCAGAATCTTTCTGTGGTTGCTCCCCGAGTCTTAGGGTTTTGAAGGGATTATATATGCCAAAGGGCAATGCCAAAGGTAGGACAGGGTGGCCACACCACCTGGTGGTGCGGCTAGGGGGGCCCTCGCCACGGGGTTGTGTGGGCCCCCTAAGGCCCATCTCCACTCCTCCTTCTGGCCTCCTTCATCTTCTGGAAAAATAGGAATTTCTGTATATTTTCTGGGATTTTCTGATCTTCGCAAATATTGCATCTGGACAGTGCTTTTTCCATCAGAATCTTGACTTCGGTGGTTCATCCTCCAAAATTCATCAATCATGCAAAAATAGATGAAATAACATAAGTATCATATCTTAATATGAAATATATCAATGAATAACAGTAAATTATGATATAAAATAGTGATGCAAAATGGACGTATCACCATGCACCACGAGGCGATGCCCTGTGGAGGCCCCTACAACCGGGAAGGCCACCACAACTATTGGGATGGCATGGACATCGATGAGGTCCTTTCCAAGCGTGGCCTCCGCCGCCCTCGCCGTGGTCGCTCAAGTTGCCACGCCTTCTCCGGAGGGCCGTGGCTGACTGGGCTAGTGCCAGTGCCACATGCATCTCCTCCCCATCATCATGTTGTGATGTGGACATATCCATCACGCTGAGCTGCTGTGATGTCTTCTTCCCCTCTGTGGTGCCATGACCATCATCATTGGAGTGGCCTAATAAGAGCATGTACCAGCAAGGCCTCATCAACTTGGCGGAGGAGGTGGCGGCCGCCGGTGCCGACCATGAAGTTAAGGAGGATGAAGAAGAGGAGGACTACGCAGGTGACCTCATGCCGCCAGGCCTCATCGAGGAGGAGAGTTCAAGATCGTCTGGAGCAAGTTAGAGATGCGCCAGGATCTGGATTGGGGCCTCCACCACCACTGCCCATCCAGCAGCCTCCGCCATCGCCCGTCCAACAACACCACTAGTGGGGGCCTGCCCCCTAGCGAGCGTCATACTGCGTGAACCTTGCCTCCGACGAGGAGGAGTAGGACGCGGTGGCACAAATCCTAGCTCCGCCTCCTAGTAGTATAGTCTAGGTTTAGGTTTAAATTCATGCACATTTCACTGAAACCTTGTAAATTTCCCTAAATTTCAATGAAACTTGTTTATGATTCATTTTTTGGCTACTTGATTGTTGGGGGCACTGGTGTGGGATGGCCTCCCCAAACTGCTGGTAGTTTGGGCAGCACTGATGGCTCTGAAATATTACTCATATTTTTTATAAAATATCTCTTTAAACCCTGCCACTAATGTTAATATTCAGAGGGGTATGCATGATGGGTTTCGCAGCATAGTAAATCAAAATTTTCTACGGAAGCGAACAGAGGGAAAGCCAAGATCTAATCTAGGAGATGCAAACAACGAGAGAGATTGGATTAGATCTTCATACCCTTGAAGATTCGCACGGCGGAACGTTCGTCGGAACGTGGGTGATGTAGTCGTACTCGCTTCTCCTCCTCGCGATCCGATCCGATCTAGCACCACAAGTGGCGGTGCCTCCGTGAGATGCACACGTGCAGCACCTCGACGTCTCCTCCTTCCTCGGACCAGCAAGTATGGTGGAGAGATGGATTGGATCTACAGCACGACGGCGTGGTGTATATGGTGGAGAATTTCTGCTGCAGGGCTTCGCCTACAAATAGTCGGGAGGGAGAGAGAAAGGCAGCAGGGCTACTAGGGCTTGGAGGGAGATGTGTGTAGGGGGAGGGGGCGCACCAGCCCTCTATATATAGAGGGGGTGGCGGCAGCCAGCCCTAGCCCCTCCTCCAAGCCTATCTCTAGTTTAAACGATTTAAACTTATCCCCTTATCTAGAAATTCTATCTCTAGTTTAAACGAGTTTAAACTTATCTAGAATCGGCTGGGCCCAATGGGGCCTTGTGCCCCTGGCCCAATGCGGCCAGGACACTCCCTCATAGGCCCATGGCCCCTCCCGGAAGGTGGGACCACGTTGGCCCCCTTCCGGAAGGTTCTAGAAGCTTCCGGTACAATACCGATTAATCCGGAACAAATCCGAACTCCAAAAACTGCACTGCCTTATATGAATCTTATTCTCCGGACCATTCCGGAACCTCTCGTGATATCCCGGATCCCATCCGAGACTCCGAACACAAATTCATAAACCAAGTATCCAATCTATCCTAGCGTCGAGACACGTTAAGTGTGTGACCCTGCGGGTTCGAGAATATGCAGACATGATCTTCTATCAATAATCAACAACGGGGTCTGGGCACCCATATTGACTCCCACACATTCATCGATGATCATATCGGATGAACCACGATGCCAGGATTCAATCAATCCCATATATATATTCCCTTCGTCTCGCGATATTTTACTTGCCCGAGATTCGATCGTCGGTATCATCATACCTAGTTCAATCTCGTTCACAGCAAGTACTTTACTCGTTCCGTAATCCAATATCACTTTGTGATTAACTCCTTAACCACATGCTTGCAAGCGGTGTTGATATCGATTACCGAGTGGGCCCGAAGTATACCTCTCTGACTTGGGAGGGACAAATCCCATCTCGATACATACAACCCAACAGATACTTTCCGATCACCTGAGAGACACCTTTATGATCACCCTCTCATAGGATGACGTTTGATGACCTCAAAGCTTTCTTCCGATACCAGGGAGTTGTATTATCTCATGGTCTAAGGAATACAATATTTGACATAGGAAAAGCTTCGCAAAGATGAACACAATGACACGATCTAATTGCTTCGCTTAGTTTGGGTCTGTCCACCATATCATTCTCCCAATGATATGATCTCATTATCAATTGACAACTCATGTCTATGGTTAGGAAACCTTAACCATCATTGATCAATGAGCTAGTCCATAGAGGCGTACTAGGGACACTGTGTTGTTCACAAACCACACAAGTATTAAAGTTTCCGCTTAATACAATTCTAGCATGGAATATAAACTTTATCATGAACAAGAATTATAATAATAACATCTTTATTATTGCCTCTAGGGCATAATTCCAACAGTCTCCCACTTGCACTAGAGTCAATAATCTAGTTTACATTTGGCAACAATCTCACACCCATGGCACTGAGGTGCTGATCATGTTTTACACGTGGAAGAGGTTTAGTCAATGGATCTGCGACATTCAGATCTGTATGTACTTTGCTGATCTTCAGATCTCCATCTGCTATATAATCTCGGATTATATGAAACTTGTGGTTGATATGCTTGGTCTTTGGATGATATCTTGGTTCCTTAGCGAGTGCTATGGCGCCAGTGTTGTCACACAATATCTCTAGTGGGTCCAATGCACTTGGAACCACGCCAAGCTCAGTGATGAAGTTTCCGATCCAAACTCCTTCACTTGACGCTTCTGCAGCAGCCATGTATTCCGCTTCTACTGTAGATCCCGCGATCACGCTTTGCTTGCAGCTTCTCCAGCTCACAGCTCCTCCATTCAAAATATACACGTATCCTGTCTGAGATTTATGATCATCCTTGTCGGTGTCGAAACTAGCATCGATGTAACCTTTTACGACGAGCTGTTCATCACCCCCATAGACTAAGAACATTTCTTTAGTCCTATTTAGGTACCTTAGGATGTTCTTCACGGCTGTCCAGTGTTCCACTCCTGGATCACTTTGATATCTGCTCGTCAAACTAAGAGCATTGGACACATCCGGTCTAGTACACAGCATGGCATACATGATGGAACCTATGGCCGAGGCATAAGGCACTTTGCTCATAGCTTCCCTATCATTTACCGTAGCTGGACACTGAGCCTTGCTCAATATCTTACCTGACAACATAGGCACTGAACCTTTCAATGCCTTATCCATTCTGAACCTTTTCAGAACTTTGTCTAGGTATGTACTCTGGCTTAAAGCTATCAGGCGTCTTTGCCTATCTCTATAGATTTTGATGCCCAATATATAAGCAGCTTCACCTAGGTCTTTCATTGAAAAACACTTGTTCAAATAACTCTTCACATCGTTAAGCATGTTGATGTCATTTCCAATAATCAATATGTCATCCACATATAGTACCAGAAACGTCACCGAGCTCCCACTCACTTTCTTGTAGATGCAAGCTTCGTAGCAATTTGGAACAAATCCAAAGCTCTTGATCACTTGATCAAAACGAAGGTTCCAACTCCGAGATGCTTGCTTCAGTCCATAAATGGAACGCTGAAGTTTGCATACTTTATCAGCATCCTTAGGATCGACAAAACCTTCGGGTTGCATCATATACAACTCTTCATCAATGTTGCCATTGAGGAAAGCAGTCCTGACATCCATTTGCCATATTTCATAATCATGAAACGCAGCAATTGCTAATAAAATCTGAATGGACTTAAACATCGCTACGGGAGAGAAAGTCTCATCGTAGTCAACACCTTGAACTTGTCGAAAACCTTTCGCAACAAGTCGTGCTTTATAGACGGTAACATTACCATCCGCGTCCGTTTTCCTTTTGAAGATCCATTTGCACTCAACGGCCTTTCGGTCGCTAGGAGGGTCCACCAAAGTCCATACTTGGTTTTCGCTCATGGATCCCAATTCGGATTTCATGGCTTCTAGCCATTTCTCAGAGTCTGGGCTCATCATCGCTTCCTCATAGTTCGTAGGTTCACTGTCTTCTACTAACAAGACAGTCAAGACAGGGTTGCCGTACCACTCAGGAGGGGCACGCGACCTTGTTGACCTGCGACGTTCAGTAGCAGCATCGTCCGAAGCTTCATGATCCTTGTCATTTGCTTCCTCTATTGTTGGTGTAGGCGGCACTGGAACAATTTCAGGTGCTGTGCTACTCTCCAATTCAAGAGAAGGTTCAATAACCTCGTCTAGCTCTACTTTCCTCCCACTCACTTCTTTCGAGAGAAACTCCTTCTCAAGAAAGGAACCGTTCTTTGCGACAAACACTTTGCCTTCGGTTCTGTGATAGAAGGTATACCCAATAGTTTCCTTAGGGTATCCTATGAAGACGCATTTCTCCGCTTTGGGTTCGAGCTTGTCCGGCATCAACTTCTTGACGTAAGCTTCGCATCCCCAAACTTTAAGAAACGACAACTTAGGTTTAGCACCAAACCACAGTTCATACGGTGTCGTCTCAACGGATTTAGATGGAGCCCTATTTAAAGTGAATGCAGCAGTTTCTAATGCATAACCCCAAAATGATAACGGCAAATCAGTAAGAGACATCATTGATCGGACCATATCTAATAGGGTTCGATTCCGGCGTTCAGACACACCATTGCGCTGTGGTGTTCCGGGTGGCGTGAGTTGTGAAACGATTCCACTTGCTTTGAGATGCGTGAGAAAATCATAACTCAAATATTCGCCCCCACGATCGGATCGTAGAAACTTAATCTTTCTGTTACGATGGTTCTCCACTTCATTCTGAAATTCTTTGAACTTTTCAAACGTTTCAGATTTATGTTTCATTAAATAGATATACCCATATCTACTTAAGTCATCGGTAAAAGTGAGAAAATAGCGATATCCACCGCGCGTCGAAACACTCATCGGTCTGCATACATCGGTATGTATGATTTCCAACAAGTCCGTTGCTCGCTCCATCATACCGGAGAACAGGGTTTTGATCATCTTGCCCATGAGGCATGGTTCGCATGTGTCAAATGATTCAAAATCAAGAGACTCCAAAAGTCCATCAGAATGGAGTTTCTTCATGCGCTTTACACCAATATGACCTAGACGACAGTGCCACAAATAAGTAGTATTATCACTATCTACTTTGCATCTCTTAGCCTCAATGTTATGGATGTGTGTTTCATCCCTTTCGAGATTTAGAAGAAATAAACCATTCACAAGAGGTGCATGACCATAAAAGATGTTACTCATATAAATAGAACAACCATTATTCTCCGATTTAAATGAATAACCGTCTTGCATTAAACACGATCCAGAAATAATGTTCATGCTCAACACAGGCACATAATAACATTTATTAAGGTTTAAAACTAATCCCGAAGGTAAAACTAAGGAGAGCGTGCCGACGGCCATCACATCAACTCTTGATCCGTTGCCAACGCGCATCGTCACCTCATCCCTCGCAAGCCGCCGTCTATTTCGTAGCTCCTGTTTCGAGTTACAAATATTAGCAACTGAACCGGTATCAAATACCCAGGCACTACAACGATAGCTAGTAAGGAAAACATCAATAACATGTATATCAAATATACCTTTGATGGTGCCAGCCTTCTTGTCCGCTAAGTACTTCGGACAGTTGCGCTTCCAGTGACCCTTGTCCTTGCAATAGAAGCACTCAGTGTCCGGCTTGGGACCAGACTTGAGCTTCTTCTCAGCAGGGGCAACGCGCTTGCTACCGCCTTTCTTGAAGGGCTTCTTCGCACCTTTACCTTTCTTAAAGGAGGGCTTGTTGACCATCAACACATGATTATCCTTCTTGATGTCCACCTCCGCAGCCTTCAGCTTTGCGAAGAGCTCGGTGATCGTATCAGTGGAACCAATCTGATTATGAGTCACTACAAAACTTTTATAGCTGGGAGGGAGTGATTGCAGAACCCTGTCAATCTTGAGCTCCTCTGGAATCTTGCAGTCCAGTTGCTCAAGGCGTTGAGTGTAGCCCGACATCTTAATGGCGTGCTCACTAACGGAACTCCCTTCCTCCATCTTGCAGTTAAAGAACTTCTCAGAGATCTCATATCTCTCAGAACGGGCCTGAGTCTGAAACATGGTTTTCAGCTCTTCGAGAATCTCAAAGGGCCCGGGATAGTTTTCAAAACGATTTTGAAGTTCCGGTTCCATAGCAAACAACATGGTGCTCTTAATCACACCATAATCATCTTTGCGCGACTGATAGACAGCTTTCTCATCAGCCGGCGCAGTTGCAGCAGGGGGGTTACCTAACGCTTTCTCAAGGACATAGTCCTTTTGTCCGCCAGACAGAATGATTCTCAGATTGCGGAACCAGTTGGTGAAGTTAGACCCATTGTTTCTAAGCTTTTCTTTCTCAGCAAAAACGTTGAAGTTGAAGTTGGACTTGGCCATGTGATCTACAGTATTTGCAAGTACAACTTAGACTATGTTCATGATAAATAGTTCAACTTAATCAAATTACTAGATGAACTCCCACTAAATTCAACATCCCTCAAGTTGTTTAGTGAACACGATCCAAATTCACCACACCTAATCCGATCATCACGAGAAGAGATGTGGTTTCAATGGTGGACAACGAAGTGTCGATCATATCATTCATATGACTCATGCTTAACCTTTCGGTTCTTGTGTTCCGAGGCCATGTCTGTACATGCTAGGCTCGTCAAGCTAGAGCCAAGTATTTCCGCGTGTGCAAAACTGGCTTGCACCCGTTGTATGTGAGCGTAGAGTCTATAGCACCCGATCATCATGTGATGCTTGGACACGACGAACTTTCGCAACGGTGCATACTTGGGGAGAACACAGTTTTTATCTTGATCTTTAAGTGAGGAATCATCTTATAATGCTACCGTCGCGATCTAAGCATAATAAGATACATAAAAGGATAAACATCACATGCATATAACTTTATGTGACATGGTATAGCCAATCTTCGCGCAATGATCTCCATCTTGTGCGTTCCGGCATGATCTCCATCACTCCACCATGATTTCCTCCACCACGAATAGCAACTACAACTATTGCTAACTACTTAGCGATAAAGTAAAGCTATTACATGGCGTATAAGAAGTTGACTCGCAGGTCATACACAATTATAAAGACAACCATATGGCTCCTGCCGGTTGTGTACTCATCGACATGCAAGTCGTGAAACATTACAAAACATGATCATCGCATACAATATACACATCACATCTTGGGCCATACCATATCACAGAAAACACTCCCTGCAAAAACAAGTTAGACGCCTCTACTTTGTTGTTGCATGTTTTACGTGGCTTATGGGAGTAGATGCTAAGAACGATTCTTACCTACGGAAAGCCACAACGGTGATATTATGGTTGCCAAACTCCGGTGTTAATCCCATGACAACTATAGTGAGAGAAACTGACATCCACCAGCCGCATGTGTGGTACAAGCCACACGTCAAGTGCGGAGCCGGTCTCGCGAACGACGTCGCGTAAGGTTGGCCTGGACCGCTTCAATCTCACTATCCCGCGTCATAAGAAGAACACAAACAAGAGGCTTGCAACAGAAAACATCAACGCCCGCAACAACCATGTTGCGTTCTACTCGTGAATCACATCTACGCATAGATCTAGCTCTGATACCACTGATGGGTTTCGCAGCATAGTAAATCAAAATTTTCTACGGAAGCGAACAGAGGGAAAGCCAAGATCTAATCTAGGAGATGCAAACAACGAGAGAGATTGGATTAGATCTTCATACCCTTGAAGATTCGCACAGCGGAACGTTCGTCGGAACGTGGGTGATGTAGTCGTACTCGCTTCTCCTCCTCGCGATCCGATCCGATCTAGCACCACAAGTGGCGGTGCCTCCGTGAGATGCACACGTGCAGCACCTCGATGTCTCCTCCTTCCTCGGACCAGCAAGTATGGTGGAGAGATGGATTGGATCTACAGCACGACGGCGTGGTGTATATGGTGGAGAATTTCTGCTGCAGGGCTTCGCCTACAAACAGTCGGGAGGGAGAGAGAAAGGCAGCAGGGCTACTAGGGCTTGGAGGGAGATGTGTGTAGGGGGGAGGGGGCGCACCAGCCCTCTATATATAGAGGGGGTGGCGGCAGCCAGCCCTAACCCTCCTCCAAGCCTATCTCTAGTTTAAACGATTTAAACTTATCCCCTTATCTAGAAATTCTATCTCTAGTTTAAACGAGTTTAAACTTATCTAGAATCGGCTGGGCCCTATGGGGCCTTGTGCCCCTGGCCCAATGCGGCCAGGACACTCCCTCATAGGCCCATGCCCCCTCCCGGAAGGTGGGACCACGTTGGCCCCCTTCCGGAAGGTTCTAGAAGCTTCCGGTACAATACCGATTAATCCGGAACAATTCCGAACTCCAAAAACTGCACTACCTTATATGAATCTTATTCTCCGGACCATTCCGGAACCTCTCGTGATATCCCGGATCCCATCCGAGACTCCGAACACAAATTCATAAACCAAGTATCCAATCTATCCTAGCGTCGAGACACGTTAAGTGTGTGACCCTGCGGGTTCGAGAATATGCAGACATGATCTTCTATCAATAATCAACAGCGGGGTCTGGGCACCCATATTGACTCCCACACATTCATCGATGATCATATCGGATGAACCACGATGCCAGGATTCAATCAATCCCATATATATATTCCCTTCGTCTCGCGATATTTTACTTGCCCGAGATTCGATCGTCGGTATCATCATACCTAGTTCAATCTCGTTCACAGCAAGTACTTTACTCGTTCCGTAATCCAATATCACTTTGTGATTAACTCCTTAACCACATGCTTGCAAGCGGTGTTGATATCGATTACCGAGTGGGCCCGAAGTATACCTCTCCGACTTGGGAGGGACAAATCCCATCTCGATACATACAACCCAACAGATACTTTCCGATCACCTGAGAGACACCTTTATGATCACCCTCTCATAGGATGACGTTTGATGACCTCAAAGCTTTCTTCCGATACCAGGGAGTTGTATTATCTCATGGTCTAAGGAATACAATATTTGACATAGGAAAAGCTTCGCAAAGATGAACACAATGACACGATCTAATTGCTTCGCTTAGTTTGGGTCTGTCCACCATATCATTCTCCCAATGATATGATCTCATTATCAATTGACAACTCATGTCTATGGTTAGGAAACCTTAACCATCATTGATCAATGAGCTAGTCCATAGAGGCGTACTAGGGACACTGTGTTGTTCACAAACCACACAAGTATTAAAGTTTCCGCTTAATACAATTCTAGCATGGAATATAAACTTTATCATGAACAAGAATTATAATAATAACATCTTTATTATTGCCTCTAGGGCATAATTCCAACAATGCAATCCTTTATTTTATATTTTTCTCGTAGATAATGTCGTTTAAAGGAGGGAATCACTACATTAAAGTCAAAGATACGAGATTTCCAACAACTAGAAGAAACCAGGAGCCGTAAAGCGGAGGAAGATGCTTTAACGACCAACTATACGACCGGAGCAAAAATTCCGGCCGTATAGCTCTGGTCGTATAGTTGATGCCGCCACCGTTAGGTCAAACAGAACAACTTTTGTAAAGGGACCCCTATACAAAGAAGCCTCGGGCGACGAGAAAACAAGCCAGACCTCGCCAAAAAGTCACTACCACAGATCACCAGCCGCCTCTAAATCTCCAAACCCTATCACCATAGCCATATTCCACCACTTATAATAGTAGATCTCTTCTCCGATTGGCGAAATTGTAAGACTATTGCTATCAATATTATGATTTTCATTACAATGTTTGTGATTGTTGATCTCATCTCTATGTGTGAGTAATTCTCCTTGGGCCAAGGGCTTCAGCCTAGCCATGTAACAATTGTGCATGTTATTTATCATAGATGGGATCGTGTATTAGTTTGTACGAAATGATGATTATTGTATCCTCTCTTGCCTTAGTCCAAGGACTTGTCAAGTACCCAAGACCCCGAGGGTTGAGCCAGGTATAGGGAGTATGAGTGATGATTGATCTACTAGTTGGGAACCCCAGTGACAGAAGGGGTAGTACGGCTATATGTGAGGGATTTGCTTGGGATTAACCGTGACATCACTATGCATATCATTAGTTCTCTTTCTTCTATGGATGAGACTAGTAGGTTATTGCTATAACCGGTTGTGGAGGCAATAGCAATTATGGATGCACTGCCCACATATAGTTTATCTTGCTCTAACAAGTACATGCATACTTTATTTCTATCTTTTATTCCCATCAGATGTGTTGCATAGCTACTGGTGAAACCGAACGCCCTAGGCCCTCTCTCTCCATCATCGACAATAACAAAAAGATACAAGCTATTGGTCCGATAAAAACACAAAAATAATTTTAAAACTCTCGAAGGTCCGTTAAAGTAACTTTACTACGCATTCGCTTCATGAGGATTCGATAACCTAGGTCTACGAGGGAAAAAGAAGCTATACTACATCTGTAATCCAGATTGAAGGTATCAACCCTTTTTCTGGCGCCGTTGCTGGGGAAGCAATAGCTACCCTAGTGAGGTTATTAGGAACCTTGCTAGTTTTAATTCTTGTTTTTAATTTTGTTAGTTTGCTTTCAGTCTTTATTTGATAAACCAAAAAAATTAGTTAGCCTTTAAATTCTTGTTTTTACTATTATAATTCTTTATTTAAGAAAACCCAAAAACATAGGAAATATGGCTGAAAAGAAGCTTGGGGAGTTTGCTACTCCCAACATTGATTACTTGCATACTCCTATTACTCAGCCAGCAATCGCTGCTGATGACTATGAAATTAAGCCCCATTACCTAAGTTTGGTTCAACAGAATCAATTTGGAGGCGTTGTTGTTAAAGATGTAGGTATGCACTTAAATACTTTCACTGAAATATGTGATATGATGCATATAAAAGACGTTGACCCTGATGCGGTCAAATTGCTTTTATTTCCTTTCTCTCTAAGAGGGAGAGCAAAAGAATGGTTGCTATCTTTGCCTATAAATACTATTACATCATGGGTGGAATGTACTTCTTTATTTATGACTAAATTTTTCCCTCCTGCAAAGACTATGCAACTCCGATCTAATATTACTGGCTTTAGATAGGAAGAGCATGAGCCACTAGCGCTTGCATGGGAGAGGATGAAAGAATGCTTAAGAAACTGTCCTAGTCATGGGATGGAAGATTGGTTAATTCTCCATTTATTTTATAATGCTCTTAATCCTGTGTCTAAGTCTATGCTTGATACTGCAGGTGGAGGAACATTTATGGGTAAACATATTACCGAAGCAAAGCAGCTGCTAGACAATATGCAAGACAACCATGCCCAATGGTATGTAGAAAGATCAAACACGAAGAAGGTGAACTCAATCTCACCACAAGAAAACAAAGAACTCAATGTTAAGTTGGATGAGCTCATGCTATCCATAAAAGGCAAGGAAACCCAGGTAAGAGCCACCCCTGAAACAAATATTGAAGAAATAGACTTCGTAGCTCGTAATGATTATAATCCTGCTTGGAACAAGAGTTATAATCCTAACTTTCAGAAACATTATGCTAGTCCTGCAGGTAACTCTAATAATAATATGGGAACTAGTAGTCTCCAAGAAACACTTAAGTGTTTCATAGACTCACAA
The DNA here is from genome assembly GCA_916181665.1 of Avena sativa. NCBI lineage: Eukaryota > Viridiplantae > Streptophyta > Magnoliopsida > Poales > Poaceae > Avena > Avena sativa. The sequence continues at coordinate 603,759,189 of OV702291.1, read as the reverse complement.
AATGAATAAAACAATATCCTTGTTAAAATAACGGAGAACCATGATGCCATGTTTGGTAAATTATCTAACCAAGCTGTTAGTTTGGAAAAGGATTTGCAGGAAAGAATGAGGATCATTGAGGCACAGCTAGGTAAGATAACTAAGAGTCAAACTCTCATTCTAGCTAAATTTGCAGGTAAATCTGAGCCCAATCCTGTTGAAGAACTCAAAATGATGAGGATCCAAAGGAAGGAGCATGAAGAACTTGACTATACTAATGCTCCTTCACCAAGCTACACCGTTGAAGATCTCGTAAAAAGGGTCAACGTCAAGATTCCAGTAAGTGAAGGTAGTAAGGAAGCTATGTACCAACACTTTGTCAATCAAGTAGCAATAAAGGTACGTGAGCTTGAGGAAGAATACAAGCAAATTGCTGAAAAATTACCTGTTAAACTAGATGACATATTTGAGCCTACTATTAAGATTAAAATTGGAACCAATGAGATAGCTGCACTTTGTGATCTAGGTGCAAGCGTCTCAACAATTTGAAAGAGTCTTTTTAACAAGTTAAATCTTGGCTCCTTTGAAATCACTGAATTAAAATTGCATCTAGTAGATTCTACCTACAAACAAGCTGTAGGAATTAAGGAGAACACTTTAAATTACATTAAAGGTTGTCCTGCTCTCATTGATTTTGTTATTGTTGACATGCCTGAAGATGCTACTACTCCTATTATTTTAGGTCGTCCTTTCTTAAGAACCATTGAGGATTTGATTAATCTGCATGAAGGGAACGTGAAGCTGCAATTGCCTTCGCGGGATTCTTTTGTTATTCATTTCCCCAGGAAGAAGAAAGCCAAGCATGATGAAAAGGAGGCCATCATTTTGAAGGCTAATTACTTTGGAGTGGGTGTTTCACTCATCTGGCCCAAGTGAGTATGATCAAGGTCAAGCTATTGACCATAAAAGAGCGCTCCATGGGAGGGAAACCATGTTTAATAAAGGTTTGAGTTAAGTTTTAAGTTTTAGTTTAAGTTTATGTTTAATAAAGAGTGTTAGAAAACTCCATTAGAGGAGAAGAAGTTTGGTTGTACTTGAAATTCTGCTTTATTCATGCTATTGTTGGTCGACAATATTTACTGTAAAAAATAAGGTATATCACTAAGTTACAGGAAAAGAAATAGTTTTCGAAGAAATATAATTATTTTGATGCACACAGAGAGTTTAATGACCAACTATACGGCGGGAATAAGCCGTATAGTTCCGGTCGTATAGATATCTTTGCCATCGAAATTTTTTCTGCAATATATACTGAGAGTTTAACGACCAACTATACAGCAGGAATAAAAATTCCGGCCGTATAGTTCCGGTCGTATAGATATCAGTGCCTCCGTACAATTTATTTTCTAATGTACTGAGAGTTTAACGGCCAACTATACGGTAGGAATAAAAATCCCGTCCGTATATCTCCGGTCGTATAGATATCATTGCCTCCGTACAATTTCTTTTCTAATATACTAAGAGTTTAACGACCAATTATACGGCGGAAATAAAAATTCCGGCCATACAGTTCCGATCGTATAGATATCGATGCCTTTGTATATTTTCTTTCGTAGGGACAAATAGTTTAATGACCAAATATACGGAGGGAACATTTTATTCCGGCCGTATAGATGCATCCTTATAGCTGTGCCGCTAGGAGGAACCCTAATATTTTGACAGAAAGCCAACTATACGACCGGAATGCATTGTTCCGACCATATAGTTGCGCCCGTATAGTTGCGTCTGACCACAAAAACACACGGGAAGGTACTTCCAACTCCAAAATTTCAATCCTTTTTCTTTCTTCTACCACCAAACTCTCTAAAAACCTCAAGCGATCTTCATGAGACTCAATTTCGTTCGATTTCCTCGCACGAGTGATCTACGACATGTTTCTCCTCCGATCCTCCAATTAATTTTTGCAAATTCATATTCAATCTATAGTTATTATCAATCTAGGGTGAGACCTACTATGAACCAATTGCCTCGATTTTCTTCCCTAGATTACTATCTTGAGGAGATTCTTTAGTGTGTTATGATGAGGAATATGATGCACTTACTGTTGTTGGATCATTTTTTTTGCCTTTCTTCAATGTTTTAGATGATGAACACAAGGATCCAAACTCGTGCTCGTGCCACCGCTAGCGCTTCTCGGGCTACCGCTCAGGAACGCATGGGGATATGGTTCAGGGATGAGGCACATCGTGATCGCTTCAATAGGATCAGGAACCACGAAGTGAAGGCCACCAAGTGGGCTTGCCCTATTATATTAAACGAACTCAGTATTTCTGATGACTTCAATTTATTTTGCAATAGAGATGGCCTGCAAAACTTCGTGTACAATGATGTGCCTACTTATTGCCGCTTAACCATTGAATCTCTAAGTTTGTTGCAAAGCACCATTAAACAATGGCAAGGAGAGGACACTATTTCTTTTCGTCTGATGAACAACAACTACACCTTAACATTAGATGAATGGTGCACATGTTTTAATTTGGCAAACAATGATATTCATGCCTTACGCGCATCCTTTACTGGCTTAGAACCTACCCCTGAACAATACTATAATGGAAATGAGTTTCACTAGTAGAGTGAACAAGGGGAAGAATATTCAATATCCTACAATTCGCTATTTGTTCTATGTTATTGCTAACACCTTGCAGGCACGCAATGAGTTCACGAGACTCAACGAGGAGGACATACTAGTCCTTGCAAAGGCTGCTTACATCAAATGCGGCTTGTCACTCAACTTGGGCGCCATCCTTGTGCGCTACTTGGAGCACCAAGCCTCCCAAAGCCAATGACCAATCACAGGTGGAGGCGTCATCATCGTGCTTTCCACTGCCCTAGGAATCAACCTAGGTGAGTTGCAACCCGTGTTAGGTGAGACACGTGGTGATTTCTCCACTTTGAGAGCCCGTGGAATGCTCACTAGGAGAGGTGGTGTTTATTATTTGCGTATTGTTGGAGCTGGGCGTCTCTATCCCGCTCCTATGTCTAATGGTCTTTTCTCTATCGAGGAAGGACATTTGCTATATGATTCACAGGTTGAGCAACACCAACCCGAGGAGGAGATTCCGGAAAAGGATGAGAACCAAGAGGAGGAGCAAGAAGTTCCTTATCAAGAGGAGCAGCCACAAACCCGGTTCACCACATACCAAGATTTCCAAGGACTTGGAGGGACTGTGGAGAGGATGCATAGCCTCTCTTTGAACCTCTGAGAATCAACTAGTAACCTCTCAACTCAATTTACGAACTGGAGTAACGACATTTTTCTGCCACCACAATGATTTGAAGGGCTTGCAAAAGCCTAAGCTTGGGGAAGTTTCCTCGTGTATCTTTATTTAGCGTTCATTTGCTTTTATTTATTTAGAGGTTGCCTTTTTTATTTGAGTTTATCAGCACTCGTGTAGGTTTCCCCAACACCTTGTTTTTAGTTCTTTCTATTTGCTTTCGATTTTTTTCAGTCGAGCTTTGCCGCCAATTTTCTATTCTTTAAAGTCCCTCTCTTAAAAACTACAAAAATATTTCTCCATTTCTCCATTTTTCCTTATTTTCCCTCTTTCTTTTCTTTCCGCCTCGAGATCTTCATATATTTGCATGAGAGTGACCGACTTCGAGTTTCCAAGAAATAAATAAAAAAGGAAGAGAGAAGTGGAACCAAACATGAGAGGTATGCCTTATGACTCCCCACTTTTGAAGTTTGAGAAACCTATGTTAGTTAGTAGTAAATGTTGAGATATTATATTGGTGGAGTGATTCTTTGTATTGTAGTAAGATTTTCGTTTACATGGGTATTTAATTGGGTACATTTTGTTCTAGCTCTTGTAATTAACCAAGTTTTTCCTAAAAATTTCTAAACAATTGTAATAAGAGAAAGTCTCACAATTGAAGGCTTGGGTGTTGTAGTGCTTAGTTTTGAAGGTTTATTTCTAGAGATACTCAACACCACTGAAAATGCTGATTGACTTAATAACTCTCTTTGAAAGGATTTATTCAATTGAATTAATGTTTAGAGGTTTTTGTGAGCATGTCAAAGTTTGACTTGTTAATCATAAGAATTATATAGCTTTATGCGTGTCAAACTTCATGGGATGCCAACAACTCCGCTGGCCTACGAACGATCTTCATGGAGGAAACTCCTAGATTTCGGCTATGAGTTGATTAAACACTTGTAGCAGCAATGCTATACTGGGTGAGATTCTTGGCACACTTGGGTAGCTGTAATCATGATGGAATCACTCCTCTAGCTGTTATGAGAAATCATTATGCAAAAGGAACAAAACCTTAGTGATGCCACAAGTGTCCATCACAGCCCGATAAACTAATATATTTTTTGGCATGCTCTCTGACATGGGTATACCCTACAGGTACTCGAGTTTGGTATATACGGCCTGAATACAGCGGAAGCCCATGATGTCGCCAAGGCCCAAGAGAGGACTCGAGTGGCCTACGGACTCTCGATTGCTTGAAGAACAAGAAGAAGCTAAAGATAGAAAGTTCAAAGGGGAAAACCCTAACCTGTAACCGACTCGACCTGCTACCTGAGACCTAGCCTATCTATATAAAGGCTAGGAGGGGGCGGCGAGAAGGACACACGCAACCCTAGTTTCCACAACCCTCACCAGATCACATCTGCGCATCATTGTAATCTTCGATTCCTTCGATAATTCCACGAGCAGACAAGCAGGAGTAGGGACCTCTACGAGGCCTAAACCTGGGTAAATCTTCGAGTCCCATGTGTGCTTGTTTGCGAGCCGATAGATGTCTCCAGCGCTCCCTCCTTCTCCAAAACCCAAGTCCATAACAATGGGCATTGATGAGTTAAACCCTCGTCACTCTCAATTACTTAAAAACTGAAATTCTTGAAGGACAATGAATAGAAAAGTAGTGCTTGCAAAGTCTTGATTCATTGATGTGGGAGAATTGAGATACTTTAGTGTATATGCTTTTCATGACAACTCTCACACCCTTAATTTACATGATTATACTTTACTGTTCAAAGGAAAACCTATGAGTTGATTACTTGTGATGCAATAAAGTTTACTCATTTGAATCATCCATGTTTACAATAATTTTGCTGCACTATAAGGATGCATGAAACCCGTATGATATGCTTGCCATTGCTCTATCTATGCTGAAGTTTTTCAGATTTATGAAGTGGAGGAAACATGAGAATACTAATCATGAGTAAGATTACCATCTCGTTATTTTAGTTTAAATGTCGAGTTCCTTTTTGATTTTAGTTTTCTCACTCGGGGATGATCAAGTTTAAGCTTGGGAAGGTTGATGGCTCTGAAACATAGCCATCTACGTCCATATTTAAACTAGATATTACTCATATTTTTGATGAAATATCTCTTTAAACCCTGCCACTAATGTTAATATTCACAGGGGTATGCAATCCTTTCTTTTATATTTTTCCTGCGCAGATAATGTCGTTTAAAGGAGGGAATCACTACATTAAAGTCAAAGGTAAGAGATTTCCAACAACCAGAAGAGACCAGGAGACGTAAAGCAGATATAGGCGCTTTAACAACTAACTATACGACCGGAGCAAAAATTCCGGCAGTATAGCTTCGGTGATACAGTTGGCGCCGCCACCGTTAGGTCAAACATTAAAACTTTTCTGAAGGGACCCCTATATAAAGAAGCCTCGGGCAACGAGAAAACAAGCGAGACCTCGCCAAAAAGTCTCTGCCATAGATCACCAGGCGCCTCCAACTCTCCAAACCCTTCTCCATCGCCATAGCCATATTCCACCACTTGTAATAGTAGATCTCTTCTCCGATTGGCGACATTGTAAGACTATTGCTATCAATATTATGCTTTTCATTACAATGTTTGTGATTGTTGATCTTTTCTCTATGTGTGAGTAATTCTCTTTGGGCTAAGGGCTTTGGCCTAGCCATGTAGCAATTGTGCATGTTATTTATCATAGATAGGACCGTGTATTAGTTTGTATGATATGATGATTATTGTATCCTCTCTTGCCTCAATCCAAGGACTTGTCAGGTACCCAAGACCCAGAGGGTTCAGCCTGGTATAGGGAGTTTGAGTGATGACTGATCTGCAAGTTGAGAACCCTAGTGACAGAAGGGGTAGTACGACTGTATGTGAGGATTTGCTTGGGATTAACGGTGACATCACTATGCATATCATTAGTTATCTTTCTTCTATGGATGAGACTAGTAGGTTATTGCTATAAGCGATGCGGAGGCAATAACAATTATGGATGCACTGCCCACATATAGTTTATCTTGCTCTAACAAGTACATGCATACTTTATTTCTATCTTTTATTCCCATCAGATGTTTTGCACAACTACAGGTGAAACCGAACGCCCTAGGCCCTCTCTCTCCATCATCGACAACAACCAAAAGACGCAAGCTATTGGTTCGATAAAAACACAAAAAGAATTCTAAAACTCCTGAAGGTCCGTTAAAGTAACTTCACTACGCATTCGCTTCATGAGGATTCGATAACCTAGGTCTACTAGGAAAAAAGAAGCTATACTACATCCGTTATCCAGATTGAATGTATCAAGTGCCGCCCCCCCAAACCAACTGCCGACAAGGTTGCTGGCCACCCGTTGGGGTTGCCGGTGGAGATGCTCTTAGTGTGGATGGCGGGAGCGCTCAAATCAAAAGAAGTGGGCGTGGAGAAAAGGCATAGCAGCCGTGTCTAGAAGGCCATCTCAAGGGCCGTTGGTGAGATCAAGGATGGCGTGCAAGGCTATGTGGGATGATCTCTTTGCTCTTCAGCGAGTAAGTCTGAAAGCCAGTCAGTTGTAGGCCAGACCTGTCATCAGTAGTTCTACTTGTTTTTTGTAGATCTAAGCTTTTATAAGGCAGGAATGAGAGCTGCCTACGAAAAGGTTGTTTAGATTTACGAAAAGGTTGTTTGAATTTACGAAAAGTTTGCTTGGATTTACGAAAGGTTTGCTTGGATTTATTAAAAGTGTGTTTGGATTTATGAAAGGGTTGCTTAGATTTATGAAAAGGTTGTTTAGATATATACATGATTTATTCCTTAGAAAATTCATGGGCATTCTACTGGGCCCTACTCACTTGTTACACAACAACCCGTTAGAGGAAGAGCCAAGAAAGGGGGACAACGAGTAGGAGAAATGGAAGTTTGGGCTTTAGAAGGATTTGGTGTTGCTCATATTTTACAAGAGATCTTGGTAAGCTGGGCGAGGTCGAGGATCTCACCATGCTTGTGGAGTGCTCGTACACCATTTCTTGATGCCGCACCGACGCCATCGACAACTATGTGTAGGAGGCTACATCCACGAATGCTTCCACGGCTGGGCCATTAGCACCAGCCCGAGGAAGGTCTCCTTATTGTAGATTACCAACACGAGCACCACCGAGACACCGGCTACAGGTCACTGAGCCATGCCTATATGATGGTGAACACATTGTGCCAGAGCACTACGTGGCACATCGAAGCACTCCGTTTCCACCATGCGCAGCATCCACGCCTCTAGATCCCCTAGCTGCGTGTCGCGTAGCCTCCCGGTGAGGTCCTCACCTTGGAAGCGGCTCCTCGTAGCCTCATGGTGTGACAAAACTCTCCCACATCGTCCAGGACCTCCTAGCGCCGAGCTGCTAGCCTAGTGGCCACGACGCCACCACCGATTGAGGTGACGCGTCCTCGAGGGAACCTATAGAAGGAAATTTGATGAGAGAGGTATGCATGGGTGGCTGGAGCGGACGAAGTGGCTGAGAGGATAAGTTTAGGTGAGAGGTGATGTGTTAAGGTGAGAGGGGGATTCAGATCAAATGGTTCACTCCACGCTGCATGAGATAGAGGGCTGTGCGACGCCTCTTGGTAGAATTTTTCCATTTTTCTTTTGTGCATCCTTCAATTGAACCGTGTGAACGTTTGTTTTTTCTAAAATCGGCCTCTACATTAAAATGATGCACACAACATTTTTTTTAAAATTCAATAAAGCTTTATAAAGATAATACAAAGATCAATCCGAAGTCACCTCACTAACAACAACTGTCGCACTACCTTTAACCTTGACGAAGCGGGTGGCCATGTCGGAGCGATCAACCTGACCTAATATCTATGCATATCAGCATTAAACCAGAGGTCTCACCAACCACCTAACGGCTAGCCAGGGCACAAAATGGTCCAATAGACCCTCAGTACACACCTTGGCACACACTCCAGAAGTCGTCACTGTCATCCTCTATTGATCCATCTCCGAGATAGGGATCTAGGCATTGACCTTGTCATGTCTGCCATTGATGCCCCCATGGTGCTAGATAGTGCCCCCGCCCTACGCGAGTCCATCGAGTCATGTTCATAACCAGATGTGGTAGATGTGACACGCTCTACCTCCTGTCACTACCATCCATCAACTGCTCCAAAAATGATGCCCCTAAGAGGGAGAGCACTGCCCAAGGCTCCCCATTATCTGAGCCGAAACAACCGGGTCTAGGATTCCCTGGAGAAGAGAGTGTAGGTAGACGGTAGTTGTAGCGGCGATGCCTTCAACAAGGTTTCAGCGCCAAGATGCCGCCATCCCCACCATGACCAGAGTCATAACAGGTTTTGTACCGGCAGGTGCGCCTCTCCATCTCACCGCCAATACTGAAAGCAGGATCACTGATCCACCCAGCCAGCCATCTGATCACCTCTGACGGAGGAGTGAGAAACCACAAGCATTCTTGGGGCTAGAGCCCCCGGCTTCCTCGTGCCACAAAAATGGCCCATGAGGATCACCATCTGCCATCGCTACGATCGACGAGATGTAGCTACTGCAAAGGGGGAGGGCCGACCGAGCCCATCTTCATGTCACCGGAGTTCCGCTGGTGGATGATCAAAGAGGAGACGCCACCGCCGCCTCGGATTCTAATTAGGGGAACACTACTGCCGCCGCCGCCACACCATTCGGGCTTTGCCCGATAGCACTCCCGACGATGGCAGGGGTAGGGGAGATCTTCTAAGGGAATTGGAGGTGGCCGGTGGGTGTACCCTGGTGTGGTGCGGCGCGACCCCGCCACACGGGTGAGGGTTGGGAAGGGTCTCTCCGTCTTGTTTTTTGGAAATGGGCGTATATATTACTCAAAGCAATGTTTACACCCGGCCTCTGCATAATTAGGATGCACACAGCCGTTCAACCACACACATTAGGTCCAACTATAAAAATTAAAATTACAACTCATAGTAATAAGATAAAAGCGCCTCCAGCTAATGTTGATCTATACGGAGATCACGCAGCCATCCATGATGGGACAAAATATCCCTCGCCATGTCCTTCAATCGCGTACACCCCTCCACAAATAAGTGGCGGAGGTCCATACGCTGGAGAGTAGTCCATGATCGAAGAATAGCCGTAGCTCGATAGATGACCTGCAAAGAAAAGGACACAATGTTATTGAAAATCTTATCATTCCTACACAGCCAAAGCGACCAAATAATGGCAAGCGCTCCCACTCTAAACACAGTCCCATATTTATCATGTATCCCATATAACCAGTTACCAAAGACATTGGCAACCGATCGAGGGGGCGATAAACCCGAGGTCATTTGGATGATTGACCATATAGAACGAGCAAATTTGCATTGGAAGAAAAGATGTCTAATTGTCTCGTCTTGATGACAAAAACACACTATGTACTTCCGTGTCTATTCCTCTTAGCAAGATTATCTCTTGTGAGAATTACCCCTTTATGAAGATACCATGCAAATATTTTCGTTTTAAGGGGTATTTTCATCTTCCAAATTTTACTATTATTATCGACTGGAATATCAGGTTGAATCAAAGCTCTATACATCGAATCCACAGAAAATTTACCACTCTCTAGTAAATTCCATTTGAACTCGTCCACACCCTCCGACAACTATATCGTGGCTAATCGAACTAAAAGATTGTTCCACGATAGTAGTCTAGGGCCAATTAGACTTCTGAAAGTCACACTAGGAGTATTATTTTCCATTACCATGGAAATTGTATCTCCTTTGTGTCTAACGATCGAGTAAAGAGCTGGATATTGTTCCCGAAGAGTAGATTGGCCAAGCCACTTATCTTCCCAGAAACGAATCTGTGAACCATCCCTAATATTAAAAGTACCAAAACGAAAGAAGTGTTTTTTGGAACCCATGAGTCCCGCCCAAAAATGTGAATCTCCCGGTTTCCAAACCATTTGAGACACCGCTTTGGATCCAACATACTTCCTCCACAACATGGTTTGCCATACACCATCTTCAGTAAATAGTTTGAACAACCATTTACTCAATAGTGCGATGTTTTTGACTTGCAAATCATGTATGCCCAGTCCACCATACTCTTTAGGTCGGCAAACCACATTTCATTTGGTCAGTCGATATTTCTTTTTTTCACTATCCCCTTGCTAAAAGAATCTTGATCGGAAATAGTCCACTTTCTTCAAGACCCCTTTCGGCAATTGGAAGAACGACATCATATACAGTACCATATTGGTGAGTACTGAATTTATGAGAACTAGTCTTCCACCAAGGGATGGCAACTTGCATTTCCAACTATTTAAACGTTTCTGTAGTCTTTTCTCAACGAGTTTCCATTCCGCAATCGTGAGACGCTGATAATGAATCGGTATTCCCAGATAGTTGATAGGAAATTGCCTAGACCACAGCCGAAAAGATCAGCATATAGTTGGACATCGTTAATGGCCTCGCCAAAACAATACAAATCACTTTTATGGAAATTAATTTTTAATCCAGATAATTGCTCAAATACTAAAAGAATTAACTTCAGATTCTTGGCTTTCTCTAGATCATGTTCCATAAATAAAATTGTATCATCTGCGTATTGAAGAATAGATAGACCTCCATCTACCAAATGGGGAACTAAACCTTCAATTTGGCCACCAGTCTTGGCTCTCTCTATAAAGATTGCCAACATATCAGCCACTATATTAAATAGTATAAGCGATAGTGGATCCCCTTGTCTTATTCTTTTTTTGTTTGGAAATATTTGCCAGTGTCGCCATTGACATCTATAGCAACACTACCACCAGACACAAAAGACTGAATGAGAGCACATCACTCATTTGAAAAACCTTTCATTCGGAGTGTTTGCTGGAGAAAAGACCAATTAACTTTGTCATAAGCTTTCTCAAAGTCAATCTTGAACAATACCCCATTTAATTTCTTGGAGTGTAGTTTATGGATTGTTTCATGCAGTATTACTACATTGTCTAGGATGTTTCTTCTTTGCATAAAAGCAGTTTGAGATGGACGTACAACATAATCAGCAACCGAATTTAATCTAATCGTAGCAACTTTTATAAAGATTTTAAAGCTAACGTTAAGAAGACAGATTGGACGATAGTGCTGTATTCGTTCTGCATTATTAACCTAAATAATGTTGCCAAAATTAAGACTAATGTACATATTTTGTTGCTCTGTTTGAATAGTAATATGGCATTCACCCTCGAGATAACCCTGGGAGGCACGGCATCTCCATTTTCCGCTGCTGTCCAGATCAGTGGCGGAGCTACATTGAAGTCAGCAGGGGCCACTGCCCCCCCAGCTTTTGGACGATTGCTGAAGATTTTTTTTTCTACAAGGTTAAGAGTAGAAAAATTATGGCATTTTGCCCCCCCTGACAATGAATATTTGTGTTTTGCCCCCCCAACATAACTGTGCTAGCTCCGCCACTGGTCCAGATTACTTGACCCGCTCTAGCATATGTGCAAGAAACACAAAGAAATGAGTCTTGTCCGAACAATACATTCCGCAAGCACGTCCGGTTGCCAGAAAAAATCAAACACAATTGAAAACAAGAATCTTGGACCAGTAAGCCGTTCCACGTGCGCCTTTTGTCCGCGTCGAAACAGCCGAGACAGGTCCCACACTGACGCTGAAGATCTCTGTCCGATTCCTGCTGAAAAGTATCGAGTAGAACAAGCTGCAGCGCGCTGCGATTCGAGGCTGGCCATGCCGCGACGATCTTGTCCACCTCACACAGCGACGGCAGCCAGTGGGTAGCGAGGTAAAAGCTGGAACGGTAACTAACAAGGTTGACGGTCTTCGCTCCATTGGCGGTCAAGCTGAAGATAAGGCGTGAGAGTTCCCGACCAGATGCAAGTGTGTGGATGTGATGACGCTGTAAAAGTGTTTTTAAACCCCTGGGACCTCAGCCAGCTGAGCATCCAAGATTCCAAACTCACACACCACAGCAGCCGGCAAAAACATGCGAGAAAGGCTGCCGTTTTGTGCGATCCGGCCGAGCAAAGGTGCCCTACTCTGTCCTTCTGATTAGTACATCGCACGTACTGTTTAAACATCCATCTTGCCTTTTGCCTTGCTGTCTGTTTTATCCTTATTATCTTACTTTGTTACCATGCATTTCACCTCTATGCTCTAATCACTGCAGTGGCTATCAGCAAACGCATCAACATCTGTTCTAAACTATTTTTTCCCTATTGGACCATAAACTTACGATTGTTAATCAGAGCAAGCTCACATGTACAGCTCAGCCTCAGACGTGAACATAGTACCCACAATGTTTATTGTTCATTCTTTGCAGGTGACGGGGAGTTTATGTCTGCTAGTCAACCGGCGAGACACACCATGCTCCTGCTATTGGCACTGTTGCTCATTTCTTATGGAGTTGGCAATGCCCATTGCTCGACAATCCCTGATAACAGCACGGACATGCTCTCGTTGCTAGACTTCAGGCGGGTCACCAACGATCCAATGCAAGCCTTGAGCTCTTGGAACAGCAGCATCCCCCATTGCAAGTGGGAGGGCGTCAACTGCAGCGTGACGCACCCAGGGCGAGTCACAGCGCTGAATCTCGGCAACCTAAGCCTTTCTGGCCCCATTTCCCTGTCCCTTGGGAACCTAACCTTCCTCGAGATACTGGACCTGTCAGCAAATGCCTTCACTGGCGAGATACCTCCTCTCGACCGTCTCCATAGACTCCAAGAACTCGTGCTCGAGGATAACTCATTGCACGGGGTCATTCCGGATTCCCTCACCAATTGTTCCAAACTACAATACATAGTCCTAGATCGTAACTCCCTAGTAGGTGAAATCCCCACCAATATAGGTCTCCTATACGATCTATTGGCCTTAGAGCTTTCCACAAACAATCTCACCGGTACCATCCCATCAAGCCTAAAGAATATCACACAGCTTGGATACATTCTTCTTGCAGATAATAAGCTCACGGGGACCATCCCCGATGAGATTGGGCAATTGCCAAATCTGATTGCTCTAGCACTTGGTAAAAACAGGCTATCTGGTGAAATCCCAGAAACTCTGTACAAATACAATCAGTCTTCTCTCGAAAGTTTAGACTTAGGTTTCAATATGCTAGGGAAAACATTGCCATCTAACATTGGACAAACCCTCCCGAGTCTCAAACTCCTCATATTGAACAATAACAACTTTGGAGGTCATATCCCAACTTCCATAGGAAATATGTCAATGTTAATAAAATTAGATCTTTCATCAAACAACTTTGAAGGTCATATCCCGGCTTCACTAGGTAATATTTTAGGGTTACATAGGTTAGTTTTGTCATCCAACAATTTCATTGGTCAAATACCAAGCGGTTGTTAGCATAAAACCACCACTTTACGAGTTAAATTCCTAACTTGCCACCACTTCATGTTCTGGGAACAAAAATTCACCATATTTTTTTGGAGTTGTCTCAAAAAACACTAAACACTCATTGAACTCGAATTTACACTCTTTTTGTCGAGACCCCAGCCCACCGTTAGAGCTGACGTGGCCGAAGTGGGTCCCACCACTTAACGCGTGTGTCCGAACGAGTTAGGTTTTAGTCCTCGGCGCGCTTCTGCCCATGCTCTTCACTACCCTCCCCCCTTTTGTCCGTACCGACCATGCCGGCGACGACTCCCGGCGACAGCAGCGGTAAAACAAGCGGCACGGATTCTTCGGCCGGTGGAGGCGGTGCTAATTTTTCCACGGTGGCATGGGCTCGATGCTCGGCGGCTTGATTGGCGCGACCGTGCTGACACCTGAGGCGAGGTCAGCGGCTGCCCTGGCGCGGGAAATGATCTTGTCACTGCGAGAAGCAGCAATCGATGGGCTTCCCCCTTGGGCAGAGTCGAGTAAGTTTTGACTCTCCCCTAATCAATAATCAAGATCTGACGTTCTCGAGTGCTGTCTGATTTCGGTAGTTTAGATTTAGGTATTGATTGTATCTTAGTATGCTAGTAGTATCTATTTAGTGTACATTTAGGTAGTTTTGATTTAGATTTCCATGGTCATGTTCATAGATGGAGTTAAGTGTGTTAAATATTCAGAGATACAATCTCTGTCAGTCTTGACTATCAATATTTCACTCATATATCTTGCTGTTTTACATTGTACTTAGTTTTCTTATAGATAGATATATTAAAATATTCATTGTTTGATATGTGCATTTCTTATGTTTTGTAGGCTATATGATGATGTTTGTGAGATCAGGTTTAATTTTTATGGTGAAGACAATTTGAAAAGAACACTGTGCAAGTCTGATATTACAGTGTTGAATCTGCTAGCCCTTATAGATTGTCATGGGCATAGAATTATGGACAACAGGTACTACTAGCAGAATGAAAGGGGAAAGGGGGATGCTTGACATGTATGCATATGATAAGATACTGAATATCACTGTGTTGAAGAAAATGCAGAATGGCCACCTGAATTGAACATTTAGGAAGAACAAGCAAAATTACTGATAGGGCCAATGAAGGTTTTAGTGGACCCGGGTGGTGTCAACTACATTTCATATGATGAAGATATTTTCCAGTAGCTTTAGATTTATCAGATATGCTCTATATTGGCACACAACAAAGCTACATTTTTTAGAAGGAGCAACCGAGTGTTCATGTTGAAGTAATTTCTAATGGGGATGATTCATATGATGATGCTTTTATACATCCTTGTCATTATAGTCCAAAATAGCATGACAATATGATTGAAGAGGAGCTAAAGTTAACTCAGAAAATGAAGAGACAGAAAAAAAGGAAAAGAAGTAGATCTTGCGGTGGCTGAAATATTGGAGAACCTTAATCAAATGAAAAGGCAGAGGGATAACCCTTTCTTCACTATGAAGGGGATACTAATGTGGAAGAGATATTTGAAATGAAGAAGCATAGATTGAGAGTGATCTTGAGGAGGTAGCTGAGCCTGGATATATTTCAAGGAAGAAGAAGCCATTGAGGCCAAGCTCAACTAGAAGATCACATTATAAGATTGAGGAGCCACCAATGGTTGAGTTCATCCCCTCAAACGATGAGGAATCTAGTCCAGATGATTTAGGGTTAAGTGATGATGATGGGGCAATGGATAAATTCACACTTGTCACTAGAAGGAAGAGGAAGTTGAAGAAGTTAAAGAAAACATTGTGGTATGATCCCAGCAGGATTGACCCTCATTTGCAATTTTGCATCAAGTTATGCTTCAAAGATGTGTGTGTAGTTCTCCCTAGATAGCTATTCTGAAAACATCCAAGAACGTTCTCGAGAGTCCTCGACAACCCTAGATGGATTTTCTAAACGCATCCAAAAAAGGTTGTCAAGGCCCCTCGACAACCCTACATGGTAATTCTAAAAACATCCAAAAAGGTTGTCGAGGCCCCTCGACAACCAAGATGGCTATTATAAAACCATCCAAAAAGGTTGTCGAGGCCCCTCAAAAACCCTACATGGTGATTATGAAAACATCCAAATAGGTTGCCAAGGCCCCTCGACAACACTAGATTGATCATTACACATAGATACTAAAAACGTCCAAAAGGATTCATACTTCAATCTAACACATTAGACAAATTGTTCAACACATACATTACCACTTGGGTAGTAAAACACATTACACAAATTGTTCAACACATACATTACCATTTGGGTAGTTTAACACATTACACAAATTACACATACATTGGCACTAGTGGTTAACACAACCATAAACACTAGAGTTCAACACATTACGCAAACTGAGAAGTAACACCCCAACACAAGCGCTCAAATACATCATGACTCATCACATATAGCTTTGATTCTCTTGACTTTGTCCTTATGGCCTTCACTAACATTGGGAAGATCAAACAACATGTTTTCTAGTTTTTTCTTTTCCTCCTTCATAGTCTGTCTTTCGTCTTCCCATTTCTTCTGTCTCCCCTTCATTACTTATGCCTGGGATCTCATCACATTATTGTGTTGTTCAACTGTAGTCTGTAGCACCTCAACTTCTTTCTTCAATGTTTCTATTACCAACTCCATCTGCTCCTCATCCTTTTTATCCCTATTCAGTTTGGCTAGGTTATCTGCATGCACATGCTTCTCAGTGTCATCCATGGACATGTGCACTTCAGCTAAAAGGTTGGCATATTTCCTCTCCCGCTTCTCTTTCTCTTCAGCAACTTTCTTAAGCAACTTACCACTCTGACACCTCTCATCAATTCTTGCTCCATTGCTTTCATTGTACATATCCCACAATTTACCCAAAGCATTTTTCAGAGTGCTAGGCCACTCTTTATCTAGCCAAGAATGAAAGCCACAATTCTCCACCTCCTGCAAAAATATAAGATGAACAAAATTTACTACAGTGATGAACAAAATATACAATCATTGCATAATTTGAGTGATCTACAACCACTGTTGGATCAGTAAGCAAATCAAAACAAAATCATGCATTCACCCAACTACAAGTACTATAGTGATCTAAGTAAACTATATTCTAGTCGCCATTTCATCAACTAAAACAAGGAAACATAGTGCACAAATTCAGAAACAAGATAGAATTACTGCATACTAAAAACCAAAAAAAAACATACATTGACAACTTGGCACATGTAGAATTTTCTGTCTGTGTCTATGCCTCCAAAGGCAACACATTTGCGAGGCTAACGTTTGTGGACGCAATATAACTCCACGCGGCCCTCAGCTCTCCCTCAGAATATCGAGTCATCTATGATATCATGTGCATAGACGAGGTCGGTAGTGTCCTAATTGGCAAAGAATTTGACATTAATTGACCTAAATTGACTACAAATCAAAAATCTCAAAACCGGATGAACCCTAATCCTAAATCGACAAATGCGGTAGGGGAGCTTACCCTAGGATGGAATTTTTTAACTCAAAAACATCGTGACAGCTCAGCATATCGACCACCGTGGCTCTAGTAGGCGGCGGCGGTGGTTGGGTGTGTGCTGCTCGATGATAGATTGGCAACGGCACATGATCGGTTTCGATCCAAGGAGGAAGAAGACAAGGGCTAGGGCGAAAATGAGACCTTATCCGCGTGTTAAGTGGCAGGCCCCACTTTGGCGTTAACGGACGTGTCGGCCACCATCTCCAGGTTGCCACGCCAGCTCTGACGGTGGGCCAGGTTGTCAAAAAGAGCGTCAATTTGAGTTCAGCGAGCGTTTTGTGTTTTTTAAGACAACTCCGAAAAAATGTGGTGGATTTTTGTTCCGAGAACGTAAAGTGGTGGCAAAGTAAGATTTAACTTGTAAAGTGGTGGCTTTATGCTAATAACTCAGTTCCAAGTTCTCTTGGTGATTTTGGGATGTTGACATTCCTAAGCCTTGAGAAAAATAAGCTTGAAGCAAAGGATATCCAAAGCTGGGAATTCATAAACGCGCTGAGCGGTTGCAGACATCTGCAAACACTCGTACTAGGTGAAATCAGTTTCAAGGAGCTATACCAAATTCTCTTGGTAAGCTGTCGACTGAACTTCAGGGGCTAGGATTAGATGGAAACAACTTGTCAGGGGAAGTTTCCACTAGCATAGAGAACCTTAGTGGCTTACAACTACTAGATCTACGTTACAACAAGTTCAACGGTTCCATTGAAGCATGGGTCAGAAAGTTGAAGCATCTGACGATCTTGACTCTCCATGGGAGTAGTTTCAGTGGCCTAATACCATCCTCTATCGGCAATCGAACTAAATTGACAAATATCTATTTAGCGAACAACGAGTTTGAGGGTCTGATACTCTGATACCACCTAGTATTGGAAAACTAACCATGCTCGTAGAGTTGAATCTTAGTTATAACAATCTGCAGGGTAACATTCCCAAAGAGATATTCCACACTGCCTCCTCACTAACCAAATGTGCACTATCCTACTACAATAAATTACAAGATCCAATACCACCGGAGATTAGTAATGTTATGCATCTAAATGAACTATATCTTTCGTCCAATCAGCTTGCTGGGGAAGTTTCTGGTGCTTTGGGTGTATGTCAAGAACTGCAGATCGTCCACATGGATCAAAATTGTTAGAGTATGATACGTACACGGTTATTGTGGTAGTTTAGGATAGTTAGGATTCTAGGCTAACTCGTCTTGTATTTCAAGTTGATCCATGTATGTCTATTATATACTCGTCCATGAGGCTCAATAATATATCCAACATATTACGCCAATCTCATACTCTTTCATGGTATCAACCTAAATCAATCTCAAACCCTAGCTTCCGCTGCCCTGCCCCCGGGGAGATCGATCTCCATGATCTCCGCCGGGGGCTGGCAACCCGTATGTAGCGTTTGTCCGCCAATCCGTGATCGGCTGTCCTGTAAGTCTTTTTCTCCGATTTCTTGATCGGCTTTTTTTGGTTTACCGATCTTACATCGGATTGAGTCGCCCACCGCCATCGTCATCGCCGTGTCTCTACTTCGACCATCGGCATCGAGGATCTACATCGCGTCCGTGCGCCTGCCCCCTCCGCTGTTGCGCCTGCCTCGGCCTCACGGCAGGCTGCCGCGGACCGCGGACGGCTGCTACGCTTTCCTCGGAAGGCTACCGCGGCCGCCCCCCTCGGATCCTCTTCGTCGTCATCGTCCAGGACTTCACCGACAACATCGCCATCAAATCTGATCTACGCGTCGTTCATGCCATGGCGCATACGGTGCACCGTCGGTCTGATCAACCGATCCCGCGCTTGTCTACGCCAAGCACGTCCCCGAGCATGCGCCTACCACCGACCGAGCTACGGGCTGCTGCTGTGTCGCCCCGTCGGGCCGCAGCGCCCCCGCCTTTGGTCCACTCTACCAGCTTCCAACGCGCCTTCCTTGGGGTGTACGTCGCTGGTGATCTCCCAGCCGCTGCACCGACTTGCGCCCTGCAGCTATGCCGCCTCCTCGGGTCGCAGCGTGGCTGCACGCAGTCTACTTCGCCATCCTCGTGCATCGACGGCCTCGACTTTCACCGCGCCATCTCCTACGGCTCGGATCGCCGCCGTCTGTACATGGTCTTCGTCACGCTGATGACCCACAAGTATAGGGGGTGTATCGCAGTATTTTCGAGGGAAGTGAAACCCAATTTATTGATTCGACACAAGGGGAGCCAAAGAATATTTATAAGCCTTAACAACTGAGTTGTCAATTCAGCTGCACCTAGAAACAATCTTGCTCACACCATTTTATCAGTAGCAACAGTTTTGTAGTAGGAATAGCAAAGTAACAGCAGTAGTAAAGTAAAGACAACAGTAACAATAGCGGTAAACAGTGGGATTCGAGTGCGGTAGGCATAGAGATGGATGGACGGGCGTTGCATGGACAAAACAATTCACATAGCAATCATAACATAGGGCAATTGCAGATAAATAAGATAAAGCATCCAAGTACTACATAATCCTAGGCATGTGTTCCATATATAGTCATACGTGTTCGCAATGAGAACTTGCACAACATCATTTGTCCTGCCAGCCCGTTTGCAGCGGGGCCTCAAGGGAACTACTGACAATTAAGGTGCTCCTTTTAATAGAGCACCGGAGCAAAGCATTAACACTCCGTGAACACATGTGATCCTCACATCAAAGCCATTCCCTCTGGTTATCCCGATTTTTGTCACTTCGGGGCCATTGGTTCCGGACAATAACGTGTGTATACAACTTGCAGATAAGACCATAAACAATACTATCATAATGAATCAATAACATGTTCAGATATGAAATCATGGCACTCGGGCCCTAGTGACAAGCATTAAGCACAACAAGTCGCAACAAAGTCATAAAGCACTAATAAAAGATACTAGGCACCGTGCCCTAACAATCTCATGTCATTACATGAACGATCTCATCCAATCCCTACCATCCCCATAGCCTACAGCGGGGGATTACTCACTCATAGATGGGGGGAACATGGATGGTCGATGGAGAAGCGATGGTGATGATGATGGCGATGATCTCCTCCAATTCCCCGTCCCGGCAGGGTGCCAGAACGGAGTTTCTGGTGCTGTTTCATGGAATCTGGTGGTCGCGGTGGAGCGGAACTCCTTCCGGAAAAACGTTGACCCCCCCGGAGTTTTTAGGTCAGAAGGCTTATTATAGGCGAAGAGGGAGACCGAGGGGGTGCCTCGGGCCACCACACCATGCCCTGGCGCGGCTAGGCCTAGCCCGCGCCTGGGGGAGGGCGGTGTGGCCAGCCCCTGGCCCTCCTCCGTCTCGTATTCTGGCTCCTGGAGTCTTCTAGAAAAATAGGCACTTTGGCTTTTGTCCCGTCCAATTCCGAGAATATTCATTTTCTGACTTTCCTGGAACCAAAAACAGCAGAAAACAGGCAGCTGGCACTGTGGCTCTTGTTAATAGGTTAGTCCAAGAAATCATATGAAAATTACTCCAAAGTGTGGACAAAACACAAGAAAGTGGATAAAACCAAGCATGGAGCATAAAAAATTATAGATACATTTGCAATGTATCAACATCCCCAAGCTTAACTCCTGCTCGTCCTTGAGTAGGTAAGTGATAAAAAGAAAGAATAATTTTTGAGGTGACATGCACCGTCATAAACTTGATCAAAGTATTTGTAAAACATTCAAACCTGGGATCATAGTACTTCAATCATAACATGAAAGACAAAGTTCTAGCAATAAGACAAAGAAACTATGATGCAACATGAAAAGGCACAAACAAAAGATTCATGAATAACAATGCTTTGCAAGACGTTTGTTTGTTTCATATAAAGAAAACATAGCATAATGGTATTCAACTTGTCCCTCATAGAGTAGCAAACATAAATGCATAGGACACCTTCAAAGTTTACAAGAGTGACTAGATACAAATAGTTTAAAACAAGCAATATCAAGGTATGCACCAATCAACAAGTCTTAGGACAATGCACATAGAACTAAGAATGACCACTATGCTCTCAAGAAAGTGCTCAAGGAAGATATGGAGACTCAACAAGTAAAGGAAAAGGTTTTGAATAGTTTGAAAAGCTTCCAAATGCTGAAAGTATGGTACTCATTAGCTTTGAGCTCTCATTGCCCCTATCATAAGCATCTTTAATGTGGTTAAGGTGAAAGTGAGGTCCAATCTGAGTTATATGCTTGACAGACTATAAACTGAAAATCCCATGTCCCTTGAGTACGAGGGCCTCTTATCATGCTACTCAACTTTAGTTACCGGTAAGTTCTTGTCATCGTAAATATGTGCGTATCATAGAGAACCGCCAACGGGGTACCCCTTGCCCGATGATACGGAAGAATCCCCATATCAAAATGACAAGGCAAGCAGACAATGAGTATCTCAGCAATCTTCTTATTTACCATGGGAAAATGGTGCTTTTTTCTCTCTTTCCTCTTTTCATAAATCTTTTTTTTCTTTCTCTCAATAGCTATCTCTCTTTTTTTTATAAGAAGAATACTTCATAGATATCATTATGGTTAGGCTGAAGGTTTCCACCATGTCAACATGGATTAGACCAGCAGCCCAAGCGTTTCTCTAACACACATACATAACTCCATGGACTTACAAGCTCCCCTTTTATTTCACACCGACGACATCCGAAAACAAAAGAGCAAGGTATCAACTGGGTATATATTTATAAGTGTTGAAAGTGTTCCCTGTGACAGCACGGTTCTGCTAATCCCCAACCTATAATTTGCAAGCATATAACTTTTCATGGAGAGTTCACAATGGTTCAGGTTTATTAAGTGCAGGAAATAAAGTGTGCCATCAAGTTCGTGAAAGCTTTACTAACTAACTTTCTCATAACAAGCAAACATTTTATTCGGAAGAAAACAAGGCATATTGAATATGCATGAAAGTAGCGAATGATGCTAATAGGTAGGTATGGTGGACATTTTGGCAATATTTGGTTTAAGGGAGTTGGAAACATGAGTAAAACACTTAGTGGAAGTGAAGGCTAGCAATAGTAAGGGAGCGACAAACGAGAGAGCAATAATGGCCATAATCATGTAGAGCGACAAAACATCATTGATCAAAGCATAAAGTGATACTACAAGTTGAAAACTAAAGGATCATAAAGGCTTATGGTGACTTGAGATAGTCATAACATGGTGTGAGCATGCGCCAAGTCAACCCAAATAAAGCATCAAAGGAGAATACTACAATACTATGCTTTAATATGCTAAAACAACGCATGATTCATCCAAGGCACATTAAGCAATCTCAATTGTTTATAACAAGTCATGCTACAGCAAAGAATACTAAGCATAAAGCCAAAACAATATCAAGCATGGCATGACAAAGCATAGGCCACAGTCAAAAACAAGCTCTCTTTACCACTTAAGCATGAGCTTTCCTACTCTTTTCCAAACCAAACTATTTGAACACCAATGCATGAAAGAGGAGGTCCAACCAATTTATTTAGCAAACTAAGAAAACAAAGCAAAAGAAAAATAAAAACAAAAACGAAAAATAAGACGCTCCAAGAACAACACAACCGTGCATGAAACAATAAAAATAAAGCGTTTGGAAGAAACCTGGGATTTTTATTGATGAAGAAGGGGATGCCTTAGGCATCCCCAAGCTTTGACGCTTGTACTTCTTGGATATTTCTTGGGGTGACACGCGTGGCATCCCCAAGCTTGAGCTTTAGTCCATCCTTCATCTCATTACTCATTCCTTTCATACACCTGAGATTTTTCCTTCATACAAAACTTCACCCAATCTTTATTAGCAACATTAGTGCACTCAAGATAAATAAGTCTTAAGGTTCAGTTATAACACAAATAAACTTCCATTAGAACACTAGATACTGTAGCACTTCCCTCAAAAATCTCAATTCACCAAAAGAACTCAAAAAGGAACCAACAAGAAGCAAATGCAGAAAATGGCAGAAATCTGTCAAAATAGACTAGCAGGTAAATACGAATTTTTTCGAAGACCTTATGTTGCTCAAATCAAAAAGTGTTGAACTAACGAAAGTTATATAACAACCTGGGGCAAAAGCACAAAAATTCACGCCTCAAAAAGACATTCAGAGATTTTACATGAATTTTTACGGTGAAGCGCAGAAATCTGTTTCGGGACAACAACTTTCCCAATCATTACTTCTCTCTCATTAGAGGTTACTCTTGGCACAAAAAACAAATAAAAAGGATAAGGAGCGGTTATTACTGAAGTAATAACTTCCAAGACTCATCTAAAACTTTTGGGTTATCTCCCAATAAGTACTTTTCTTTAACGCCTTCAAGTTAGGCATAAGCAAAAATTAAAATGGATAGAATAGAAGTAAGCGGAGATAATCATGGTGAAAACATTGTTTTGTTCAATGAAATCCTTTTGTTAACAAGGTTTATTAGGTCTTGTTACCAAAACAATTTAATATGAGACAAAACTTTGTATTCCACTAATGATTATGTTACCTCAACCTTGATAGCAATGGTCCCAATCATAATAGTTTTAAAATTTTCTCTTGGTATGGGACAATATATTTCTCTAACTTGAATGCCCTCAACATGTTCAATTGAGTTCAAAACCATAAGTCCTTTCAATCTTCTTGGAGAAATAGACAGTATGTTCCTTGTCATTAACATTGAAGGTCACCTTGCCTTGATTACAATTAATAACAGCTCCTGCAGTATTTAAGAAAAGATCTTCCAAGAATAATAGACATATTATCATCTTCAGGCATAAAAGTTTGAGAGGATGCTCTCATAAGAAATATGAGCTGAAGTAAAAGAGAGCATCAAGAAGCAAATTCAAAACACATTTAAGTCTAACCCACTTCCTATGCATAGGAATCGTGTATGCAAATAAATTCACAAAGAACAAAGTGACAAGCATAGGAAGATAAAACAAGAGTAACTTCAAAACTTTCAGCAAATAAAGAGGTGTTTCAATACCATGAAAACTTCTATAACCATATTTTCCTCTCTCATAATAATTTTCAGTAGCCTCATGAATAAACTCAACAATATAACTATCATATAAAGCATGCTTTTCATGATCTACAAGCACTAGTGCTTTATTATAAACATTTTCAAAAGAATCCTCAGGAACATAACATTCATCCTCCTTTAGTAAGCATGGAGGACAATCAAATAATGTAAGGGATAAAGAGTTACTCTCATTAGAAGGTAGGCATGGGTAGCTAATCCATTCTTCCTCCTTTTGTTCATCACTCTCCTCCTCTTTTTTATCTAATGAGATTTCAGGTTCATCAATTTCTTCTTCCATAGGATCCTGCAAGGCATTAGTCTCTTCCATTTGTGGAAAGCATCTATTAAAATATTCAAGAATATAGCCATTTTCATCATTGTAATTATCAAAGCAAAATTTAAGTATACAATAAACCTCATATTTGTAAGGTGAATCATCAATATTTTCAAGCAAACTAGCAAGTTCAAAAGCACCCTTCCAAGCAATAAATTCTTCAATTTGTTCTGCATCATAAAAGTCATAAATTCCTTTAGCATAAGTAGATATGGTATCATTATCAGTATACTCACATTGAAAAGGGAGGTGTTTATACCTCTTTCTGCAACAAGATTCATCACAGCGATAAGTAACATTATAAGTAGAGCACACATTTCTAGCAATGGTATACAATTTATCAATTTGTTCCCATAAGTGTTTCCCTTTTTGTGACAAGCTGTGTTCCTTATAATAATATTTTTGATCTTTCGTGAACCCACCTTGCCAATAAGCTTCAGTTTCAAAGAAACCAACCATTGATAACAAGCATGATAAAGCAAGACAATAACAGACCAACGAAAATAACAACTAGAGTAGGAACTATTTTTTTTGTATTTTTGATAAAGAAAGAAGCAAACAAGGCAAAAATAAACTTAGCTTGAACAATAGTGATTCCAAGTGGACTTGATAAATAAAGCTATGCTCCCCGGCAACGGCGCCAGAAGATAGTCTTGATGACCCACAAGTATATGGGGTGTATTGCAGTATTTTCGAGGGAAGTGAAACCCAATTTATTGATTCAACACAAGAGGAGCCAAAGAATATTTATAAGCCTTAACAACTGAGTTGTCAATTCAGCTACACCTGGAAACAATCTTGCTCACAGCATTTTATCAATAGCAACAGTTTTGTAGTAGGAATAGCAAAGTAACAGCAGCAGTAAAATAAAGACAGCAGTAACAATAGCGGTAAACAGTGAGATTCGAGTGCGGTAGGCATAGGGATGGATGCACGGGTGTTGCATGGACAAGACAATTCACATAGCAATCATAACATAGGGCAATTGCAGATAAATAAGATAAATCATCCAAGTACTACATAATCCTAGGCATTTGTTCCATATATAGTCATACGTGCACGCAATGAGAGGCAAGTCCTTCACTCTCAAATTCCACCAAAGCTACAAAAGCTATTGGGGGAATAAGGGAGGAAGAACACAAGAGGAGAACACAAAACTCTCCAAGTTCTAGATCTCAAGGATTCCTTCACAAAGAAGGGATTTGGTTTGGTGGGGCTTGTAGATCTAGATCTCCTCTCTCAAATCCCTCAAAAAGATGTAAAAATCATGGGAGGGAGAAGGGAAGATGGCAAGCTTTTGAAGGTCAACAATGGAGGAGAGAGAGTGGAAGAGGTAGCAAAAATGACCTCTAAAGTTGGGGAAACTTTTGGGAAGAGGGGGCCCTTAAATAGGGAAAGAGAAATTTGCCTGTTTGGGCCAGATTCGCGCCCCACCGGAACTACCGGTGCCCCACCGGTACTACCTCTAAATAGAAACACAAGATATAGAAGAAAAACGAGATTTACCGGAACTTTGGCCAGAACTTGGGCCGGTACTACCGCTCAAGCAAAAACGTTGGACAACACTGCACGAAAACTTCAATAACTTTTGACTCCGGACTCCGATTTCGATGATCTTGGGCTCGTTTTGAAGAGAATAAAAATCTCTACAATATTATGCAAAGAAACATCATAGTCCAACAATAGAGGATAAAAATAAAATGGAGAAAGATATGATCTCTCAGAAGCGACGAACCGGTAAAAACTCCAGAACCCAAAACGCAAGAAGTTGAGCTTGGAAACTCTAATTGGGATGAAACCAATTTTGTTGGAAAGATAATAAAGAGTAGAATCCAACAAAAGGTGAAATATTGGGTATCACCAAGGGAGAAAATACCATAAATATATATATGTGGGATACCTCCCAAGGTGTGGAGCCAGAAAAACCCGCAAGATCAAAAACGCAATAAGATATGCAAGGAAAATCCGTTTTGACGAACTAGAGCTTGTTATGAAGATAACCACAAGCTCTAGATCCTCACATGGACAAGAACCAAACAACAACCAAGAAATATGATGCTATGTATGTAGAGGTTTGAGCTCTCTTCGAAAGATACGAACGAGTCACCCACTCGAGAGCCCCTCTTGATAGTACGACTATCTATCCTAAACCCGGTCTCCCAACACTACAAGGGACCGGTAAAGTAGAAACCCTATCAAGATCATACCTTTGCCTTGAGCATCCCACTTGGGCTTGATGTAGACGATCTTGTCACCTTCAAGATGGAACACCTTCCTTGATTGCACTTGCTTGCACTTGCTTGATGAAGTCTTGAGACATGCTCCCCCATACTCCATGGGGAAGCCTCTTCTTCGAACTTGTATTCATCATTCCATGATTGCCGAGGATGGCAAGATTCAAGCATGAGATCTTCTAGAGAGGACGCATCTTGAGCTTGCACTTCAATTTTTGACGATGTCTTGAAGATAGCCATGAGGAACTCCATCTTCTTCTTCTTCTTCTTCTTATTCTTCTTCAAGACATACTTGATCTTCTACTTCTACTTGATTCCAATAGGCACAAAGCCCTTGGACATTGCTTCTTCTTTTTCATCCTTGAAACCAACACATGGTCCAAGCGATGCTAATGGACAAACCTACAAGTGAAACTCAATTTGCACATTAGTTCATAGGGATTGTCATTAATTACCAAAACCACACATGGGGGCATACATGCCCTTTCAATCTCCCCATTTTGGTAATTGATGACAATCCCTTTGAGAGGGTTTAAATATGGAATTTAATGAACAAAATGGTTGCCCCAACATCAAATACTAGACAAGTATGTGTTGTTGGTACAACCACAATATATAGAGCAAACTCTCCCACAATCTATGCCCGTGTGATGAACTTGAATTTCATTGCATAGATTGCCAACCATTATCAGTGGTTGAGTTTCCTCTATATATTAAACATGCAAAGCAACAACAAATATGCAAGAGCATGCAAGGCTAATGCTTTAAGAACCAAATCAAAGCATAAACCAACTTCCCTTAAACCCTCTAAAACTTCTGCCCCATTGGCATCGATTGCCAAAATGGGTGAAAAGTTCTAGATGACCAATATAGTGAGAATTCCTCTAAAGGTGTGCATATGCACATATCCAATAATGAATCCTTGGGAGGAAGTAAAACTATATTGAGGACCCAGAGATTGCAAAAAGAAAAGAAAGATAAAATAGCTTCAACAAATGAAGCGAACAACCCAAAAAGACCCAAAAATACCAATTGACAACAACAATTGATACAAAAAGAAAAACACAAGATATTATGATACGGGCAAAAGAGTGTTTAGATGAATTAGGGAAGCTCCCCAATCTTCGTGCACAATATAGAATCATTTGAATACGTCATGCACAAATATGGAATCCTCACTCCCCCATAGACATTTAAACCTCAAACAAAGATAAATACAAATGAGCATTCTTAAGTGAGTTAGAGAAGCTCCCCAAGGATTATGCACCAATTATAATAATTATATTTGGAAATAAAGTGCACAATCATGGAATCCTCACTCCTACAAACTCATTTAACAATAAACGGCAAGACAGATCAAATCATGAGTGCCCGGAGATGCAAACAAATGGGACAAGCACTCATAGAAAAATAAATTTGGAAGCCACCGAAGAATCAACAAGAAATAAAGGGTGGTCTCCAAGGAAAACAAAAACAACCAAAGATTTATCTTCTCTTGTGTGTATAAGTTTCTAGGTGGAAAATATCACAAAGACATATGCCCACAAAGAAACATGCACACACAAAATAGATACACAATAAAGCACATGAACAACAAAAGAAAGTCATATAATGTACAAATAGGATTTTTGCTTGAAAGCATGTCCAAAGGCTCAAATATATCTTAGTGTACATCAATGAGCTTCGAACATAGACACTCTACATACATTACAACTATTACCAAGGGAAGAAGGGAATAATTGGAATATATGGAGAAAGGCAACGAGTATCACAAATAGAAAACAACCATGCAAAAATACTCATTATTGCACATGAGAGTGAATGAGGAAAAGATAGGCAATATAATTGCTAGATTGACATATTTGGGATAAGTGGATCATGGTCATGATTTTGTATAGTCCCCATTATATGCACTCATCTCAACATACTCACATTTGCAATAGAGAGCACTCCTAAAAACCAACAAAAGAAACACAACATATGCAAAAACACAAACTCATGCCAACAAGCAACCTACAAAAGGTTGGAAGCAAGATATGTATGCATGAGAGAGATACTTGTTACCGAGATATAAATGGTAGGATGTAGAGGATATGAATTCGTTGATCATCCTAGCTTGCCTCCAATTGACATGTAGGAACCACTTCTTCCTAATGGATGAGACAAGCATCCAATATATCTCCAATGTACCTAAAACACAATTAAGTACACTATGTTCCCAAACAAATTGGGCCCAAAGTAGTTAGTGCAACTACAATATATAGGAGACCCTCCACATAAATATGTGCATATTGATATGAAATTGAATTTCATGCACATCTTAGCCGATAGGATTTGGTGGAGAATCCCCTATATATTGGATCAAGAAAGAAAGAATGCCAAGATATAAACATGTAGTAAATATGCATGCACAAGACTCTCAAGAACCAAAAAAGAGATACAATTTGAACTAAAACACCAAGTAAACCAAGAAGTAGCACACAAGAGTGTGACAAGACAAAAGGTGTCCAAATTGTATCAAAGAGCCAAATCAACACATGAAAGAATGCCCATTCAACAAATGAACAAGGCAAAAGTCAAAGAGCAAAATATGCACAAAACACATAATGCTCAAGGATTTATCTCATTCTAAATATCAAAACAAGTAACAAAGAATGAGATAAAGCCAACTCCCAAATAGAGCAAGGTTCCAACATATAAACCAAACTCTCTACACTTTTCATGATGGCACAAAGTACCAACAGAAAAAATCAAGCATCCAAGAACAAGAAACACTATGTGGATCAACACAAGAAGCATAAAAGGAGTGTTCTATATAATATAGGAGAGCTCCCCCATGAATGGTGCATTATATTGAATTTTGCTTTTGAATGCAAAATGCACACAAGAGAGATAATCAATACTAGCTACATTAAATAAAACACAAGAGAATACAAATAAACTAAAATGATCCACAAGAGGCAAGTAAGACATGGGAGAAAAAGAAAACAAATTCTCGTCCAAAGATAGGACAAAGAAAAACAAATGCCAAAGTGAACATGATCAATAAATCCTACCATATATGGAGTGTCACTTGTCCAAGGACAAGAATTATGGGGAAAGTTTTCCCGAGGTAGTTTGCGAGGAAACCATGATCATATTCACACAAAGAAGCATGTAACAAGACATAAAAGTTATGCTTGATGCTTCGAGAGAGATTCTTGATAGCTCCGAAAAGTCGCACAATCAATAAAGATTAAGGTAACTTGAAGCAAATGGTTTCCATGGAGGATATTGAGGTCCAAATATGAGGAAACACATATCAAGAAAAACTCTCACAAACAAGATCCAAAAGATGAGAAATAAAATCAATCCAAAGTAATTGGAACTTGTTTGAGCTAAATGTGCCACTTAGGAGCTAGATAAATATCAATATCAATTCTAAGTGACACTACCTCAAATGTTCACATTTTCTAGGTTTGTAATATGCACAAAGCATATGACTCCCCCATAATGTGATAAAACAAGAAAACTCAACAAGAGGTAAAAACATCCAAATAGAGATGATTAATGGATATTATGGAATTTTAATTCTTCATGAGAAAGACATACCACATAGAGACTAGATAAACTTGCAATATAAATACTAAGTGGTATTCCTCATGTATACACATTTTAGGATTGTGGAATGCCCAAGCATAACACTTCCCCAAAATGGGATAGTCCATTAATCTCCCGCAAGATCCAAGAAAGATACCAAATAAATTCAACAAAGGCTCAAACACAAGAACACAAATACATGATGTGCCAACCAACATACACAAATATACTAGACAACACAATATAGGTATGAGGGAAGCACAACATATACAAACACATATAATGGTACAAAACCAACACATGCACAAGGGAGCAAGTAACTTTCAAAGTAAAGGAGTTGAGTACATGTTACCACAAGGATGAACATTGGATATGAGATAGAAGCAAGATAATCCAATTGGCTTGACTTGACAAAAATAAATGATGAAGATCCCTCAATTCTTCATAATGTAGCCAAGACTCCAATGCCCTCCAACAACACCTATTGATCAAGTTTTAGCTTGTTGGTCCCCAACTAAGTTGGGTCCTAAGAAGTTAGTCACAATAGGCTTGGCCACCCAAATGGTTCTTTTCTTGACACCACTTTGGGCACCAACATATTTGGCAAACACATTGCCCACCTCATCCTTACCAAGAGAATATGCATCATATATCAAGATAGGATTGGATGAGGAGTTACCCATGGTGCATGAGGAAGAGAGGTGACCCTTCTCGCGGAATATGTAGCAAGTTCTTCTCTTGCCATCTTTCTTCTTGGAAGATGCCACCCCGTGAGGAAGAGCTTGAGTCTTGGGAGGAGGCCCGCTGCTAGCTTGAGGTGGAGCTTGAGGCCGCTTCCCTTGTTGCTTCTTCTTCAATGGACAACATCTCACATGATGCCCTTATTTCTTGCACTTGAAGCACACAATGTTGGCCGGATTCTTCACTTGACCTTGGCCATTCTTCTTGTTGCTCTTGTGCTTCAACAAGTTGGTGGGCTTGTTCTTGATGTTGGAGTTGTATCCAATCCCACTCTTGTCATTTGGGGATCTTCGCACACTCAAGATGTTCTTGAGAGTGGTCTTCCCTTCATGACACTTCTTCAAGTCATTCTTCAAAGAAGTGACTTGGTCCTTGAGCTTCTTGTTTTCCTCTACATGGTTAGTGTCAACAACAATACTAGAGGAAGTAGATGCTACATTGTTAGAGCAACAAGGCAAGGGATGCAATTCATCACAAGATATAGCAATAGCATGAGTGGATGAATTACAAGGACTAGCACATGGCAATATGACACAAAGAGTAGCTGTAGTGCTAATGTCCACATGAGGCTCACTAGATGTTACCTTTGATACAATAGCCTCATGAGCCAACTTTAGACTACCATGGGAAACTAGAAGGTCCTCATGCGAGCTTGAGAGCTTAGCATGACTCTCTTCCAATTTCCCATAGTTGCTAGTTAGAAAAGAAGTTGAGCACGTAGCTCAACATTCTCCTTCACAATAGATGCTTCACAAGAGATAGAGTTAGTAGCACAAGCATCATCAATAGTAGTAAGAGGTGAGGGCAACTTGGAAAGCTCTTTAGTGTATGAAGCTTTAAGTTGCTCATGTGACTCGGTGAGTTTGATGAGGTCCCCCTTGATGACTCTAGAGCCATTGTTGAGGTGCTCAAAATCCTCAAGGAGTTTAGCATAGGCAACTTCAAGTTCATCATTTTTAATTTGAAGGTCACTAGCCACCTCAAGATCTCTATCATGAGATTTCTTTACTTTAGATAGCTCTAGAGCAAAGGTATCCTCAAGAGATTCCTTGGTGGTTTGTTCCTCTTCAAGAGCTTCATTTAGGTTTGCAATGTCATTAGCATACTCACGCTCAAGACTACTCATTTTGTCAATTGTGTCCTCATGCTCATAAATTAGTTGCTTACTTTCAATGGCAAAGTTCAAGATTTCAATGAAAGTAGAGCAAGCATTTTCATTTTTTGTGTAGATCATGAAGGACTAGCTCCCCCTTCTCTTTTAGAGAAGCAACATCATCATCTACTTCATCTAAGTCAACATTCACATCATCAATAGGTTCATTGGGGTCCAAAGGAGAATTTACCTTTGATTCCTTAGCCATGAGGCATAAGTGAATGTTGGAAGAAGGTGATGATGGGGGAACACTTGAAGCTCCACTCACAACTTTGCCTTGGCCCACACATTCTTAAATTTCCTCTACATGGTTAGCAACACAAGTACTAGAGGAAATAGAAGCACATTTATCATGGAAACAAGGCAAAGAAAGCATATCATCATGGGATATATTCAAGGCATATCTACATGATATGCAAGGGCAATCAACACTAGGATGTAAATCACAAATAGTCCTATAACTGTTCATGCCCAAAGATACAACATTGTAATGAGATAGATAAGGAGGATCATAAATGGCAAGCTCACTATACTCATTGCAAGTTCTATCACCACTCACCATATCATTACCTTGTGACAAATCACATGTTGGTGTTGTGTAAGAAGATGAGAACTCATCACGGCCGGAGGTGGAGGGAACACAATCATCCTCATCAATCTTGGACACATCATATTTTGCTTGAAGCTTGGTCAAAATATCATGAGCATTCCGAAAAGGCATGATTGAGAAAAGAACTACAAAGCTCACAACATTAACAAGCACATTAGATGCTTGAGCTTCGAGATAAGAGTTTGTCTCCTCCAAAGATAGATTTTGGGGATCCTTAGGAGGAGACAAGCCCATATCTAGAATTCGCTCAATATTTGGGTCAATGACCCGGAAATGACTAAGCATGCGACTATGCCAAACATCATAATTTGTGCCATCAAAAGTAAATGTGTGAGAGTGCACTAAACCCCTAGGAGACATCCTTACTCTCGAGGCGGTGAAGCCTAAGAAGCAAGAGACCTCGCTCTGATACCAAGTGAAAGGGAAATGGATGTCGCCTAGAGGGGGGGGGGGTGAATAGGCGTTTTAAAAATATTACGGTCTAGGCTCTAATAAATGTGGAATAAAACTTAACATTTAATTTATCAAGCCAAAACCTATATCCACTAGTTTCACTAAGTGCACCAACAACCTATGCTAAGCAAGACAAGCAACACGGTGATAGCAAGATATAGTACTTCAAGCACGAAGGCTATCACAATGTAAATTGCATAGGTAAAGGGCTCGGTTGAGAGATAACCGATGGACGTGGAGACGATGATTTGTTTCCCGAAGTTCACTTCCAAAGAAGCTACGTCTCCGTTGGAGAGGTGCGGGGGCGCAATGTACTTCAAACGTCACAAATGGCTCACCTCGAGGTGTGGTGGCTCGATGCTCACCCAACGCCACACAAGGCCTCACCCCAAGATGCGAAGGCACGCAACTCACCGACGCCACAACAGGCTCACCCTATTCTCCCATGAGCTCGCCACAAAAGGCCTACTCACGTTCCACTATGGGACACTTGAGGGCGGTCACCGAACCCGTATAAGGCTTAGGGCAATCTCCACGACTCAATTGGAGGGCTCCCAAGAAACGCCACAAAGGCTCCACAATGCCACAAAAGGCCAACAAGCTTGGGGAACCTCCACAACTCAATTGGAGCCCCAAGAACAATGCCACAAAGGCTACAAAGCCACAAAAGGCAACAAGGCCAGAAAAGGCTACAAGACCATAAAAGGTCAACGATCCAACCAAACAACCGTCTAGGGTTCCAAGAACCCAAGAGAAACAATCCCAAGGGATTGAACTCACCGAATCTCCGAGGAGACCTCAAACCTATGCACCAAATGCAATATGCAAGTCCTTCACTCTCAAATTCCACCAAAGCTACAAAAGCTATTGGGGGAATAAAGGAGGAAGAACACAAGAGGAGAACACAAAACTCTCCAAGATCTAGATCCCAAGGATTCCTTCACAAAGAAGGGATTTGGTTTGGTGGGGCTTGTAGATCTAGATCTCCTCTCTCAAATCCCTCAAAAAGATGTAAGAATCATGGGAGGGAGAAGGGAAGATGGCAAACTTTTGAAGGTCAACAATGGAGGAGAGAGAGTGGAAGAGGTAGGAAAAATGACCTCTAAAGTTGGGGAAACTTTTGGGAAGAGGGGGCCCTTAAATAGGGCAAGAGAAAATCTGCCCGTTTGGGCCAGATTCGCGCCCCACCGGAACTACCGGTGCCCCACCGGTACTACCTCTAAATAGAAACACAAGATACAGAAGAAAAACGAGATTTACCGGAACTTTGGCCGGAACTTGGGCCGGTACGACCGCTCAAGCAAAAACGTTGGACAGCACTGCACGAAAACTTCAATAACTTTTGACTCCGGACTCCGATTTCGATGATCTTGGGCTCGTTTTGAAGAGAACAAAAATCTCTACAATATTATGCAAAGAAACATCATAGTCCAACAAGAGACGATAAAAATAAAATGGATAAAGATATGACCTCTCAGAAGCGACGAACCGGTAAAAACTCCAGAACCCAAAACGCAAGAAGTTGAGCTTGGAAACTCTAATTGGGATGAAACCAATTTTGTTAGAAAGATAATAAAGAGTAGAATCCAACAAAAGGTGAAATATTGGGTATCACCAAGGGAGAAAATACCATAAATATATATGTGAGATACCTCCCAAGGTGTGGAGCCGGAAAAAACCCGCAAGATCAAAAACGCAATAAGATATGCAAGGAAAATCCGTTTTTGATGAACTAGAGCTTGTTATGAAGATAACCACAAGCTCTAGATCCTCACATGGACAAGAACCAAACAACAACCAAGAAAGATGATGCTATATATGCAGAGGTTTGAGCTCTCTTCGAAAGATACGAACGAGTCACCCACTCGAGAGCCCCTCTTGATAGTACGGCTATCTATCCTAAACCCGGCCTCTCAACACTACAAGAGACCGGTAAAGTAGAAACCCTATCAAGATCATACCTTTGCCTTGAGCATCCCACTTGAGCTTGATGTAGACGATCTTGTCACCTTTAAGATGGAACACCTTTCTTGATTGCACTTGCTTGCACTTGCTTGATGAAGTCTTGAGACATGCTCCCCCATAATCCATGGGAAAGCCTCTTCTTCGAACTTGTCTTCATCATTCCATGATTGCCGAGGATGGCAAGATTCAAGCATGAGATCTTCTAGAGAGGATGCATCTTGAGCTTGCACTT
The DNA here is from genome assembly GCA_916181665.1 of Avena sativa. Lineage (NCBI taxonomy): Eukaryota > Viridiplantae > Streptophyta > Magnoliopsida > Poales > Poaceae > Avena > Avena sativa. Next base: position 603,723,779 of record OV702291.1, on the reverse strand, counting down.
CAATACTTGACGATGTCTTGAAGATAGCCATGAGGAACTCCATCTTCTTCTTATTCTTCTTCTTCTTCAAGACATACTTGATCTTCTACTTCTACTTGATTCCAATAGGCACAAAGCCCTTGGACATTGCTTCTTATTTTTCATCCTTGAAACCAACACATGGTCCAAGCGATGCTAATGGACAAACCTACAAGTGAAACTCAATTTGCACATTAGTCCATAGGGATTGTCATTAATTACTAAAACCACACATGGGGGCATACATGCCCTTTCAGCTGGTTTCGCCGCCTTCTACGTCTTCCTCCACTACAACTTTGCCGCTAGCGTCATCGCCTCATCCCTGACTACACCACCTGCTACTCTACTCCGACAACCGCGGACAGCGCCGACATCTCTCCCTTAGCCGCTCTGCGCATCGCAACTGCTCTGGAGGCTTCCTCTGCTAATCTTTTTGACATGGCGACAAGTTCATGATGGTCCCTGCCCCGCACGCCTGGTACTGACAACACCGGTAGTGCCTTCGTCCCCGACGCGTTCCCGAGTCTGGCAAAATTAGATCGGCGCCTCGTCTTCATCGGCTTCGACAACGTCTTCTTCAGCATCAACCCCTCTACGACTGCCTCGACCGCATCACCAACGAGTTCTTCTTTGCATACTCGGTTCTGGCAAAACCGGAGTGTGTGTTCGTCCCTGACGTGCGCCTAGTTCTGACAAAACTATGGCTGCACCTCGTCCGCGACGGCTCGGACTGCATCGACTTCGGCATCGACATCCTCAACGACTGCCTCGAAGCGTCTCCGTCATCCTCCTCGCGTACTATGCGTATGCGGCTTCACGTGCGGCTACCTCGACACGGGCATCCCCGACCACGGTGACCCATCGCATGGCTACCTCGACCATGGCACCGCCTCACGCTCTCGGCTCCCTCGACATTGGCAAAAGGGCTACCATCTCTCTTGAGCATCACCAGCTTCCTCTACAGTTCAAGCTACCGCGGCGTGACACCGTCCAAGACGTTTCCGCTACGACTGCGGGGATGTCATCCTACTGGATGCTACTTCGGTTTATATCTAGTCTGACCGTCCGCGACGTTCTGGTTGTTCACGAAGCTACCGCTACGACTGCGGGAGATGTTAGAATATGATACGTACACGGTTATTATGGTAGTTTAGGATAGTTAGGATTCTAGCCTAACTCTTTTTGTACTCCAACTTGATCCATGTACACCTATATATACTCACCCATGGGGCTCAATAATATATCCAACATATTACGCCAATCTCATACTCTTTCAAGAATAATCTCACAGGGATTATTCCACAATGTTTGAGCATTCTGATGAGCTTAGTGGTGCTCAACTTATCAACTACTACCTCAGTTCCGTAATATTCCCTCCGCTCATCAATATAAGACATTTTAGCTTTTTGAATCGAATGTGCCTAGACTTCTTTTAGTGTATAGGTTCTTAGAACATCTTATATTTCTGAACGGATGGAATATAAACCTTTTTTGAAAGCCGTTTAGCTTGCTAAAAAGGTTTATATTGTGGAATAGAGGTAGGAATAGAGCTAGACCTCTTTTACAATCAATTGCACGGGTAATACCAATAAATGGAGTATTTGAAAACGTCATAGCCGTTCCTCTCAATGGGAATTGGGGACTCTGTGGTGGGGCGGTGAATCTTCTCCTCGAAATAGGCATGCACACAGCTATATTAATGTAGCAACCAACCGATACATGAGTGGGATCACTGCTGGGCAAACGACACAACAATTAGCCCAAGAAGAAAACAAAAAGAAAGCAAAAGAAAATAAAGCCGAAGTCGGTGGTTCAACGAAATCGGAGATAAGTCGCAAACGATGCGCCCTCTGAAGATGTACTACCGCGTGTCTAGCACTCCGAAGCATCGCGTACCAAGCAGCACCTCCAAAAAGGAAAGCGACAACAACGACGCTACTGTCCGGACTGGTCTTAGGGTTTCCCCTGGTAAGCTACAGGAGGTGGGGAAGCGATACTCCCAATGCCCTTCAGGAAGGACGGCGACACCCACATGCATCGTCGCGTCGGTGTCGAGACGACAAGGATTTCTCCCGACCCCTCAATAAACCACACTCACGGACGCTTCTTAGGCTCCAACTAGTTCACCGCCCACCTACACACGCCACCACGGTCTTGTAGTCATCACCGTCGTCTCACCGTGACCCACGTTGCGAGGCTGATAAGACCGAAAAGGAGAAACTTCAGCAGAGTCCGGCGGTACAGTAGCACGCGGGAGGGAACTACCTCCACCGCCGGAGGGCGATAGCCGACTAGATGCAACAACAAGGGCAACTGGCCCGACCAAGCCCAAGTGGACTCGTGAAGCCCTGTCGCCACACTGCAGCAAGGGTGTCACCGTCAACGCCAACCCTAGCGCTAGTCCCTACTCCTCTGTCCACCAGTAGATCCGCCACCACCGCAGATCCCCACCGCCAAGCAGCAGTGCCGTCACCACCGTGCTCACTCGGGCCTGCCGGACCGTCGCTGGTCTGAAGAACGAGGAACGCGTTCGCACTCGGGACGCGGCAAGCACTAACCACGACAAGACCCGACGGAACGAACAAGGGGCGGTCAGCACCGTCGCTCGAAAGGAAATCATGCAGCGAGCAGGACGTCACGACGCCTCCGCATCGCCTCCAAGCCCCAACCTGCAGACCCAGGAAGATTCTGCCAGGCGGCCGTCAAGATCTGGGCCCGCCTGGCCCTGGACTGACGCCCCAGCCAGAGTGAGGGAGATCTCAACGGCCTCACCGATGGGATCCAAGAACCACGAGAACCGCCCAAGAGCCCGCCTGGCCCAGGCAGACCTAGATCCTGCTGCACCTCGATGCGCACCCCGCACCCGTGCCTTCCCAAGCTGCGCTGCACCCACCATCCGTCGCCACCACCGCCAAGGTGCGCCATCAACGAGCCACACCACCAACTGTCGGGCCGAGGCGACCAGGAGCAGCGCACCGCCGCCTATGGGACCCGCCCCTCACAGGCTATAGACGAGCAGGTAGAGGAAGATCCACCGCCGCCGGCCCCGTCCGGGCTTTGCCCATCGGCTCCTGCTGGCGGTGGCGGTGGGGGAAGGAGTAGACGGAGAGGTTAGAGGAAAGGAACAAAATACTACTTGGTCAGGGCACTAATCCCTTTTATTTGGCTTCACATCACTAGTGATGTTAATTTATTACTTTGTACTCCTGGTGGGGAAGACGCCAAGAACACCATACTTACTGTTGCTTTCTTTTGGTAAGCATTTTCCAAGAGTTTCCTACAAGGATTTAGCTCAAGCTACTCAGAACTTTTCTGAGTCAAACCTGATTGCAAGAGGAAGCTACGGTTCAGTATATAGAGGAAAGTTAACTCAAGCTAAAATAGAAGTGGCCATTAAGGTTTTTGACCTTGACGTGAGATGGGCCTACAAAAGTTTCATATCCGAATGTGATGTTTTGAGAAGTTTTCGACATAGAAGTCTTATTTCTATCTTAACAGCATGTTCAACAAATCAACAATATATAATGTTGGTAATTCTTTCAAAGCTGTAATTTACGAATTCTTGCCAAATGGGAATTTGGACACGTGGTTACATACAATTCTGCTGGTGAAGGTCCAAAGAGCATGGGCTTTGAGCATCGAATAAGCATGGTTGTTAATATAGCTGATGCATTGGCCTACATACACCATGATATCACAAGATCCGTTGGTCATTGCGATTTGAAACCCAGCAATATCCTCCTAAACACTGATATGAATGCATATTTGGGTGACTTTGGCATTGCAAACCTCGTCCGTGATTCTAAGTCAGCATCATATGGACATTCAAGTTCAGCGTCAACTTCAGATAGCTCAGTTGGACTCAAGGGAACTATATAGGATATATTGCTCCAGGTATTGTTCATCGCCAGACCCTATATCTGTGTTAGGTTACACGTATGAACATGGGCCTTTTTTATTCATATGACACTAACCAGTTTCATTTCATATATTTTCAGAGTATGCTCAAACTGGCCAAGCATCAACCTATGGGGATCTTTAAAGTTTTGGAATCACTACAGGACGGCGCACTAGGCCGAGGGCCAAAAGCCGTCGACGTAGCCTATGTAGCCATCGACGTAGACTACACCGACGACTGTCCTCGGTGTAGCCTCCTCGGCAAAGACCTCCCTCGGGGCAGCCACGGAGGCCGTCGGTGTATGGAAAATCCGTCGGCATAGGTTACGCCGGCGGCTTTACCGTCGGCATCGCCCCGTCGGTATAGCTTGATGGTAAGTTGTAAAAAAAATTCAATTTTTTGTAATTTGTTTTGGACTTTTTTAAATCTTTGAATTATTTCAATCGTTGATCTCACTTGGAACATTTTTAACACCAATTACACTTAATCTTTGATCAAATTGTAGTCTTGGTCAAACTTTTCGGTCGGTCACCCATTCTCACACTACTCCACCTCCAACACGCTTAAATTCTCCGTTCCTTTCAAATCAATTTCTGCGAAGCAATTTATACCTAGTTGTTAATACTATGATATCAATCCTATTAACTCTTATACCATTATGTCACATATTTTTATTTTTTGAAATAACAAAGAATTATTTAAGTAAACAACAATGAATAACTAAAAATATTATTGAATTCAATTAAAAATATAATGATTTTACTTTTTTCTATTTTCTATTTAATATGGAATAATTAATATCTTTAAATTTGTAAATTGGAATTTGACAAATAATATGTCTAAATTGATCAGAAAAATGAGAGGAAACAAAATATGATATTCATATAAACTTATCAGAAATTGTGCCTTGATTCTAGCCATAACATTGGTCATTTGACCACAAAACCAGGAAACATCGAATGAGATAGGTCATTTTGTGAAGGCTTTTTTGAGACATAATCAATATATCAAGTTTGGTATTTTTCCTTCCAACTATGTCATATAATATGACACCACGTGAAGGTTTCGTATTGTTTGGATCGTTGTTGAATTTCTTATGCCTGTTTTAAACTATCGTCAAACTTTTTCGAATGGCGGGCATGAAGATTCTTAGCTCGGGGCTGAGCCTCGCTAAACTTGCATTGGATATCTGATGAAATAGCATATTGTGAATCTAAAATGATTTTTGTAAAAAATCATGAGCATCAAATCATGTACCTATAGTTCATATTTGACCCACTTCCTACCGATTTGGCAGGAATTTGTCTTTTTCACCAGGGGTGGATGGAAAGGTCTGAGATCCTCCTGTTGAGACATTGTCCATGTAAGGTGGTTTAGTATTTTTTTTAAATAGGGTGGTAGCATTTTCAATTAGCTATTTGGTGGTTGCTTCACAAAACCCCCCGTTTTTTGTGCTCGGAAAATGGAAAATGACTTTTGGTGCGACTAAAAGGAAAACTTCCTCCTGCAACATTGTTCGTCATCCCATGATGCACATCCATGCACAATATGGGCATATTATCGCAAACTATTCCTTGATTCTAGCCATAACATTGGTCATTTGACCCAGCTAGGATACCTCGAATGAGATAGATCATTTTGTGAAGATTTTTTAGGACATAATCAATATACTAAGTTTGGTATTTTTCCTTCCAACTATATCACATAATATGATACCACGTGAAGGTTTCGCATTGTTTGGATCGTTTTTGAATTTTCTATGCCTGTTTTAAACTATCGTCAAACTTTGTCGAATGGCGGGCATGAAGATTCTTAGCTCGAGGCTAAGCATCGCTAAATTTGCGTTGGATCTCTGATTAAATAGCATATTGTGAATCTAAAATGATTTTTATAAAAAATCATGTGCATCAGATCATGTACCTATACTTTATACTTGACCCACTTCCTACCGATTTGGCAGGAATTTGTCTTTTTCACTAGGGGTGGATGAAAAGGTCTGAGATCCTCGTGTTGGGACATTATCCATGTAAGGCGGTCTAGTATTTTTGAAAAATGGAGTGGTAGCATTTTGAATTAGCCATTTGGTGGTTGCTTCACAAAACCCCTAGTTTTTTGCGCTCAAAAAATGGAAAATGGTTTTTTGATGTGATGAAAAGGAAAACTTCCTCCTGCAACATTGTTCGCCATCCTATTATGCACATGCCTGCACAATATGGACACATTATCACAAACAATGCCTTGATTCTAGCCATAACATTGGTCATTTGACCCGAAAGTCAGAAAACCTCGAATGAGATAAGTCATTTTGTGAAGGTTTTTTTGAGACATAATCAATATGCCAAGTTTGGTATTTTTCCTTCCAACTATGTCACATAATATGATACCACACAATGGTTTCGCATTGTTTGGATCGTTTTTGAATTACTTATTCCCGTTTTAAACTATCGTCAAACTTTGTCGAACGGCGGGCATGACGATTGTTAGCTCGGAGCTGAGCTTGCTAAACTTGCATTGGATCTCTGATGAAATAGCATATTCTAAACCTAAAAATGATTTTTGTAAAAAATCATGAGCATCAAATCATGTACCTATAGTTCATACTTGACCCACTTCCTCCCGATTCGGCAGGAATTTGTCTTTTTCACCAGGGGTGGACGGAAAGGTTTAAGATCCCCGTATTGCGACATTGTCCATGTAAGGTGGTATAATATCTTTTTTAAATGGGTGGTAGCATTTTGAATTAGCCATTTGGTGGTTGCTTCACAAAATCCCCCTTTTTTGCGCTCAGAAAATAGAAAATAGCTTTTTGGTGCAACAAAAAGGAAAACGTCGTCCTGAAATATTGTTCCCCATGCCATGATGCACACCATGACCATATTATCACAAACTATGTCTGGATTCTAGCCATAACATTGGTCATTTGACCCAAAAGCCAATAAACCTCAAATGAGATAGGTCATTTTGTGAAGGTTTTTTGAGATATAATCAATATACCAAGTTTGATATTTTTATTCCAACTATGTCACATAATATGAAACCACACGAAAGTTTCAAATTGTTTTAATCGTTTTTGAATTTTTTTATGCCCGTTTTAAATTATGGTCAAAGTGGCGAGCATGAAGATTCTTATTCAACATAAATATCTAATATTTGAGTGTAGATAGATAAATCTTATTTTTCTGCAAATTTTGACATATTATTTATATTTTTATAAATTAGAATGATTTAATTATGATTTTTCAAAGATTAATGAGGTAAAAAGGAAAATAGCTATGCCGAGGGCAGCCATCGGCATAGGCTATCCTACGCTGAGGGAAATTCTACACCGATGGCCGGCATCATGCGGCGTCCAGCTCGTGGCCTACGCCGACGGCTCGGAACTTTGGCCGTCAGTGCATCACGCTATCCTATAGTTCACCGAAAACAAGGGTGAGACCAGTACTAGGACAGACAACAGAACAACCAACCCAAGAAGAAAACAAAAAGAAAGCAAAAGAAAATAAAGCCAAAGCCGGTGGTTCGACAAAATCGGAGATAACTCGCAACCGCTGCACCCTCTAAAGATGTACTACCGCGTGTCTAGCACTCTGAAGCATCGCGTACCAAGCATCACCTCCAAGAAGGGAAGCGATGACAACGACGCTGCTGCCCGGACTGGTCCTAGGATTTCCCCTAGTATGCTACAGGAGGTGGGGAAGAGATACTCCCGACACCCTTCGGGAAGGACCACAACACCCACAGGCGTCACTGCGTCAGTGTCGAGACGACAAGGATTTCTCCCGACCCCTCAATAAACCACACTCCCGGACGCTTCGTAGGCTCCAACCAGTTTACCGCCCACCTGCACACGCCACCACGGTCTTGTAGTCATCACCGTCGTCTTACGGTGACCCACATTGCGAGGCTGGTAGGACCGAAAATAAAAAACTCCAGCAGAGGTCAGCGGTACAGTAGCACGCGGGAGGGAACTACCTCCACCACCGGAGGGCGATAGCCGACCGGATGCAACAACAAGGATAAACTAGGCCCTCCTGGCCCAGCCAAGCCCAAGTGGACTCGTGAAGCCCTCTCGCCACACTGCAACAAGGGTGTCACTGTCGACACCAACCCTAGCGCTAGTCCCTACTCCTCCGTCCGCTAGTGGATCGGCCACCACCGCATATCCCCACCGCCAAGCAGCTGTTGCCACTGTGATCACCCGGGCCTACCGGTCCACCGCCGGTCTGAGGAACCTATTCGCACTCGGGGCGCGACAAGCACAAACCACGACAGGACCCGACGAAACAGACGAGGGGCGGTCAGCACCGTCACTCGGGAGGTAATCCTGCGCCGAGTAGGATGACACGGTGCCTCCACATCGCCTCCAAGCTCCAAACTGCAGACCAAAGAAGGTTCTGCCAGGCGGTCATCAAGATCTGGGCCCGCCTAGCCGTGAACTGACGCCCCAGCCAGGGTGAGGGAGATCTCATCAGCCTCAGCGATGGGATCCAAGATCCACGAGAACCGCCCGGAGCCCGCCCGGCCCAGGCAGACCCAGATCATGCTGCATCTCGATGCGCACCCCGCTGCCCGTGCCTTCCCAAGCTGCGCTGCACCCACCGTCCGTCGCCACCACCGCCAAGGCGCGCCGTCAGCGAGCCACATCACCAACCGCCGGGCCAAGGCGACCAGGAGCAGCACACCACCACCTATGAGACCCGCCCCGCACAGGCCATAGGCGAGCAGGTAGAGGAAGATACACCGCCGCCGGCCCCGCCCGGGCTTTGCCCATCGGCTCCTGCTGGCGGTGGCGGTGGGGGAAGGAGTAGACGGAGAGGTTAGAGGAAAGGAACAAAATACTACTTGGTCAGGGCACTAATCCCTTTTATTTGGCTTCACATCACTAGTGATGTTAGTTTATTACTTTGTACTCCTGGTGGGGAAGACGCCAAGAACACCATACTTAGTGTTGCTTTCTTTTGGTAATAATTTTCCAAGAGTTTCCTACAAGGATAGCTCAAGCTACTCAGAACTTCTCTGAGTCAAACCTTATTGGAAGAGGAAGCTACGGTTCAGTATATAGAGGAAAGTTAACTCCATCTAAAATAGAAGTGGCCATTATGGTTTTTGACCTCGACGTGAGATGGGCCTACAAAAGTTTCATATCCGAATGTGATGTTTTGAGAAGTTTCATATCCGGATTAACATGCTGTCTTCTACGGTGCCTCCAATTAGTAAATATAAGATATAAGATACATGTAACTTATATATGTGTTAAAAATTTATATACATGGGATTTACAGTACTAGTAAGCTTGAAATTTACTAATTTGAGAATCAAACCTAACTTGGTGGGCCCGTGGATCACTTGGGTTTGGATCGCAGGTGAAGCATTAGGAGTAGACATGGTGACATGGGTATATCTTACATGTACTCAAGTTTAGCCTATACGGTCCAACCCAAGAGGAGTCCACGGTGCAATCAAAGCCCAACAAGGATTCAGGTGGTCCAGGTCTGGAGGAAGGCGACTCCTTGGAGGACACCACAAACAATAGATAGAAATTAAAAAGGGTAAACCCTAATCTGTAACCGGCTCGGCTTGATATCCCGAGACCTAACATCCCTATATAAAGGCTAGGAGGGGGCAGCGAGGAGGACATCAACAACCCTAGCGTACACGTTGCCAGATTACATCTGCGCACCCCTGTAACTTTTGACTCCCCGATAATCAGAGAGTATACAAGTAGGAGTAGGTTCCTCTTCGAGGCCTGAACCTAGGTAAAACCTCATGTCTTCCTATGTGCTTGTTTGCTAGCAGATCGATGCCTCCAGCGCACCCCAATCCCTCGAATCTAAGTCCATCGACGATGGGCATTGACGAGTTAACCCCTCATCAATTAGAGCTTCTGTGGGAAATGGGTGTGCTGATGTTGCCGCTTCCTCGGCCCATTCAACTGATTTCTACAACTCCACTGTAGCAGAGAATCGCCTCCTCTTCGGCACTTTTGACTTCACTGTCCACTCGGCGGTGACTCGCCCGGATTTAGAATCCGTGGGCGATGGGATCGGGATGACGATCGGAAGCCTACGCTTTTAGGTTAGTCAGATCGGCATGCTTCGCTTCCCCGATCACCCGCAAGCTCGTTCAATTGCCCCTGCATCGTGGTTTCCACCACCAATTGGCACCCTGAGCAAGCTCAACGACTCGGCATCAGCCGATGACACGGATAGCAACAATAGTTATGAGTCCGATCTGTGTGATCCAGCGTCAGAAGATGGCGCCTACGGCTCCAGATCTAAGAGCTACGGGAGCAGTGGTTTCCGAAACCACTACATGTGCACTGTCATCAACGCCGATGATGGAGACACTCAAAGGGACACCACCAACGGTAGGCTCACTAACAACGGGCCTCCCAATTGATTCCCCATCATCGGCCCCGTCGATGGCAATTAACAGTAACCGCCCAACCCGCCGAACCATGAAGGAGAATGCGTCAACAACAAGATGAGGCGGCAGGAGATCCACCTCAACAACACTAAGTGGTCATGATGCAGGGAAGCCCTATAGGGAAACCCCTGCCAATAAACTCACCACAACAGATGCTGATGGGATACCATTACCTACTCATCCAGGAGTTCAAGCGCCAGCAGGCGGTGAGCGCACAGCTCGATGAACGCAGGAGGGCCATGGACAAGTCGAGTTTCCGGCGGGAGGCACTCTCCTCTATCGAAGGATCCTCCTTAAGAGGCAACGACCCTGCAGCCCCAAAAAGGCGCTCCAGGCTGGCCAACCTCAACGACAAAGATCGAGACGAGGCAAAAGGATCCCTCGACTTCTCATTCATGTCGGTGGACTCGCGGGGCAATATGATCCCGAAAACTCCACATGTAGCAGTGAAAGCAGCCACCATGTATCTGCTCACCAACCAACCGGCAACCGGAGATCCACAATCTGTCGTACACCAGTCTGCGATTGCTAGACTCGGACTCGTCGAGGCCGCGCTAGCCGAAGATACAACACTGAAGCCGAAGAAAATCAAAGCTCCACACAAGTACTACTCGCTATCTTCTAGTAAGGACGAGCATTACTTGTGATGGTGACGCTGTAGCTCACAGCGACATGACCACGATTATGACGCATTCGATGAGATCACTCAGCAGAAGGTCGACAAGATGCACGCCAAACACGCCTACTCAATAGAGTCAGAAGACAAAGGAACAGAGCTCTATAGTGCCAACTGCTTTAGCAGATCCATATGGCAGAGGCGCATGCCAAAAGGATTCAATCTCCCTTCAGAAAACCCGAAGTTCGATGGCCTCTAGGACCTAAAGATCTAGTTGGAGGACCACATCTCCTCCGTCAAGATGCACGGTGGAATCAAGTGCACAGCCATGCAATGCCTTCAGCTATAGTTGCAGGGTGCTGCCCGTATGGCTCAACAGTCTGCCTCGCGGATCAATTCACAGCTAGGAGGAGCTGGTATACATCTTCGTTCAAAACTTCAAGGGCACCTACAAGCGTCCAGCATCAATCGAGGAGCTCGGGGCCTGCTGCGAGAAGCCCAGCGAATCCCTTCGCTCCTACATCCAAAGATGGTCCATCATCAAGAACTCGGTTGAAGATATCTTCGAGGATCGCGCAATCGATGCATTCAATGGCGGTGTCCGCTATAGAGATCTTAGGAAGGAGCTGGGCAGCACGAAGCCCAAAAACATTGACCACCTGATGGACATTGCGAATAGGTGGGTAGATGGAGAAGATTCGCTGAACAACAATTGCGTCCGTTCGGATGAGGAGGACGACCTTGGCCGCAGACGTGACCACCAAGGAAAGCGTTGACTGTGCGGCTACGAGGACCGCAAGGAGGTCGACATGGTCGTAGCTGGCTACGCTGACAATCACGATGAGGGGAACCACAGCAGCGGGTAGCGGTGAAGCAGCTACCATGATAGCGGAAAACCCACGCAAGTGTGGCAACGCCACACATGCGATGACACCCTGGATCATCCATCCATGATAAGTTGTCTGGACCTTGCAACATCCACTTCTTCATCGACAAACATGATGGCAAGAAGAAATCTAGCCATCTACTTAAGGAATGCCACGAGTTCCAAAAGCTCCACGAGGGTTATGCCCAACTACATCATGACGCGATGAATTAAGGGTACGGAGCTACCCTAGGCGCCATAGCTCATGGAGCACACCACCACCACTGGGAGGAACTGCGCAGCTTGCGGCTGCACCGGTACAAAACAACAGAGGCAAACAATACCCACGAGGGCTGGGAAACATGGGCATGATCTAGAAGGGACGTCCCTCGAACATGGTGCAGAAAACAATCACCCAACAAGTTAATCTAGCAGTAAACACACCTTACTCAACCCCTGAGTACCTTAGCGGGATGGAGTACTGCATCACCTTCGACAGGAGCGACCACCCGTGCCGGTTCCCTCGCCCAGGCAATTCTCCCCTGGTGCTCGAGGCGCATATCGACTGGTTCAAGATGAGTCGAGTCTTCATAGACGACGGCAGTGCTATCAACCTCATGTTCGCCAGCACCCTGTGCGCCCTGAAGATCCCCCTCTCTAGCCTAAAAGCATCTGAAACGACCTTCCACGACATTGTCCAAGCAAAAGGAGTATATCCCCTGGGAAAAATCTAGCTGGATGTTATCTTCGGCACATCCGCAAACTTCCAGCGAGAACACCTAGAGTTCAAAGTCGTCGATTGGCCCTCACAGTACCACACCATCCTCGGACGTGTCGCGTTCACGAGGTTCATGGCGGTCCCGCACTATGCATACCTGCAAATGAAGATGCTAGGGCCAAACGGCATTATTACCATCAACAGAAGCTTCACAAAGTCTGATAACTGCGACAGGGAATTCAACAGAATTTCCCAATCTTTTGGCATGCAACAAGAGTTGGCGAGACTCAAGGAGTCGACAGACAACAGTCTTCCTCCTGTGAGCAAGTAAAATGCACCATACTAGTCCTTCGACTCATCGGTGAGTACCAAGGTGGTCCAGGTCCACCCAACAGACCCGACCAAGACGACCCTCATCGCCACCAATCCGAGTTTCACATAGGAACTCGCGCTCATCGAATTCCTCCGTGAGTACTGGGAAATATTCTCCTGGTGTCATGCGGACATGCTAGGAGTTCCTAGGGAATTCACCGAGTATGGACTCAACGTGAATCCATATGCAAGACCAGCCAAGCACTCGATGCGTTGACTGTCTGAACCAAGGGAAAAGGCGGTTGTCATGGAAGTCAACAGATTCCCCGACACCAATTTTATACGCGAAATCAAGGAAAGCACCTAGGTAGCTAACCCCGTGCTTGTTCCAAATAAGGACACGGATATCCTACAGATGTGTATGGACTTCACCTCCCTCAACAAGCACTGCCCGAAGGACCACTTCCTATTACCGCATATCGACCAAATAATCGACTCCACCATAGGATGTGAATGCCTATGCTTCCTCAACGCCTACTCGGGCTAGCATCAAATTTGAATGAAGGAAGAGGACCAGGAGAAGACGGCCTTCATCGCGCCCTTTGGCGTTTACTGCTACACCATAATTCCCTTCGGACTAAAGAACACATGAGCCACCTATCAGTAGTGTATGCAGGCCTGCCTCAAAAACCAGCTCGGTCGAAACATCCAAGTTTATGTCGACGACATCATCGTTAAAAACAAGAAGGATGCTACACTCATCGACGATCTCCACGAGACCTTCGACAATCTCGACCGCTACCAGATCAAGCTGAATCTAGAGAAGTGCGCCTTCAGCATGCCATCCGGGAAATTACTCAGGTACATCATATCTGCCAAGGGAATCAAGGCTAACCCAAAGAAGATAAGGGCCATACTGGCTATGGAGAAGCCAAAGAACGTCAAAGACATCCAACAACTTGCTAGGAGAATCGCTGCGCTCAGTTGATTCATCAGTCTGTTCTACCAGCTCCTCCGCAAAACTGAGAAATTCGAGTGGAAGGATGAGGCACAAGATGCATTTGAAGATCTCAAGCGCCTGCTCTCCACCTCGCCCGTGATGGTGACCCCCAGGGAAAAGGAGCCAATGTTGCTATACATCTCTGCCACCAACCAGGTAGTTAGTACCATGCTGGTGGTAGCACGAGCTGAACAAAACAAGATCCATGGGGTACAATGCCCCATATACTACCTTAGCGAGGTCCTGACACCAACAAAGCAACGGTACCCGCATTACTAGAAGCTGGCCTACGGTGTCTTCATGACAGCATGGCAACTTTATCACTACTTCCAGGAGCACCCCATAGTCGTGGTAAACGATGCTCCGCTGAACCACATCCTTAACAACCCCGATGCTATGGGGCGGGTCGCCCTCTAGGGCATCGAGCTGTCCCCGTGGGACATCACATATGAGCGGCGAGTGGTAATCAAATCTCATGTCCTACTGGACTTCCTCGTCCACTGGATGGATAATCAGCTCCCTGATACACCAGACATATCTAACCTCTGGACCATGAACTTCGATGGATCCAAACGCAACAAAGGAGCTGGCGCAGGCGTCATTCTGACATCTCCTCAAGAGGACAATACATCCTTCAAATGAAGTTCCACACATCCAACAATGAGGCATAGTATGAGGCGCTAATCCACGACATGCAAATGACCAAGGCCTGTGGCGCCACATGGCTCATCATCTACGGCGACTCCAAGCTCGTGGTCCAGCAAACCATGAACATGTGCGATGCTCCGAGTGACAATATGGTTGCGTACCGCGACCTCTATAACGCACTCAAAGGAGACTTTGATGCCTGTGAGCTATGTCATGTCGGCCACGAAAGCAACGAAGATGCTGATACACTCGCCAACATAGGCCCCACTTGCACCCCGGTACCACCAGGAGTATTCCTCGAGTAGAGTTGCGAATGCTCCATCAAGTCTAAGGCTCCAACAGGACCATCTGGCGTGGCGATAGACTCGAGGGATATGTCACCCAAAGAAGCCGAAGGATCTAGTGATGCAGAACAAGGGCCCGCACCCGAAGGTCTCATGGAGGTCATGCTCATCAAGCCATCCTAGACACAGCCGTACATCACATATCTGCTCAGCAAAAGGCTGCCAGATGACCCAATAGCTGCACGACACATAGCGCTGTGCTCCAAGGCTTTAACTATCATCAACAATGAGCTATACAAACGCATCATCACGGGTGTACTCCAGCGATGCCTCACCAATGGAGATGGAAGGGGCATCCTCCTCGAAATACACGAAGGCACCTGCGGACATCACGCCGGCAGTCGCGCCCTCATCGCGAAAGATGTAAGAGCTGGGTTCTATCGGCCTAGTGTGATGTGCAACACCAAGGACATCGTCGAACAGTGCAAAGCTTGTCAGAGGTTTGCGGATAATCCGCACGCACCAGGCGTAGAACTCAGGACAATACCCATGGCTTGGCCCTTCACACAATGGGGACTCGACATGGTCAGCAATCTACAGAAGTCATCACCCGGAGGATATGTCTACCTCCTCGTCGCTGTTGACAAGTTCACCAAGTGGATTGAGGCCATGTCGGTGACCAACTAGACTGGCGCCACCGCCGTCCAGTTCTTCGAGTCCATCGTCTTCCGGTTTGGGGTGCCGCACAACATCATCATTGACAATGGGACGAACTTCACCTCGAACGAGTTCCAAGATTTCTGCGAAAACTTGGGATTCAACATCAGCTACGCCTCTGTGGAACATTCGCAGACCAACCATCAATTCAAAAAGGCCAACGGCCTAGTTTGCAACGACATCAAGAAGAGACTCCTTCGACACTGGAAGGAGCAGCTGGCTGCTGGGCTGAGGATCTACCCTCCGTATTATGGAGCCTACGCACAACGCCGAACAGCACCACGGGCTACACACCATTCTTCATGGTGCATGGCACAGAAGTGGTACTACCCGTAGAGGTGCGTTACAAAGCCGCCAGGGTCGTCGCCTACAATGAGGTTGAATCTATGGCCGCACTCGAGGACTCTGTAGACCTCCTCGACAAAGCACGCGAAATCACAGCGGAGAGATCAACGATCTACTAGTAGAGCGTCCACAACTACCAAAGCCGACGGCTGCGTTCAAAGTCCTTTGTCGAAGTTGACCTCGTCCTACGACTAAAGTAGAAGGGACACCTCAAGTTCGAATCCCCATGGGAAGGACCCTACGTGGTAACTAAAGTAATACTAGGTTGCGCCTATCTCCCGAAGGACGTGGAAAGTGGAGTCAAATACTCCAACCCATGGAACGTCGTGCAGTTGCGATGTTTCTACCCCTAGATGTTTTTACTTTACAATAAGGCTACTCAGCCAGGCTACTTAGCCGAACAATGTTCTTCTACTATTCTCCAAATAAATAAAGCTAAGTGCCTCAACCTTGAGTCTTGTTATATTTAGTTTTATTCGCATTCTGCACTCGGGGGGCTGCACCTCCCTGACGACCTCGTCACATGTATAATCCAACACTGCAATGACCCGAGTAGCTAACTCTTCTTTCAATTGAACCCTTGATAAATCCAAGCCATTTGCAACCCAACTGACAGGATGGCAAGGTGCTAAGATTCAGAAGTATTAGGCTAATGAAAATGCATTGAATAAGATGCACACAAAAAAAACACATAAGCTAACAAGTTTGTACACTACAAAGGGCGACAAAAAGGCCAGTCGAAAATATACGAACTTTACAACGCTTACATTCTGCGCAGGGATACAAATAATTCTACTGGAACTGGAGAAGGATGTTGGTACGTTCATCAAACAAATCAACTATGTCTTCTACAAGCCGAGCAACTGCCCGGTAATGCGGAACCATGTTCCATGCCATCCCCTCTGGAGGTGCTGGCGGACCTTCTGCGATTACTGCAAATCCACGTCAAGACGTTGCATACGCAAAAGCGCCAACGCAACCTTGGCACCCGCCACAAGTTGCTGGTGCACGCACTCGCGTACAACACCAGCATTATGAAACCTTCGAAGTAACGCCAATAGGCTCGCCGGGACAGCGTCTAATGGGTACATTTCCATAAATATATGCTTTAAGCATGACCGAGCCTTCTTCAGGAAATGCTGCACTTGCGACACGTGATCCTGCAATGTCACCAGCACAGTCGAACGATATTGGTCGGTCCAGAAGAAACCACTTGCTTCTAGCTCTTCCCGAATCAAGCAGTTTAGTCGAATGCTGATGCGGTCCCTCTCTTCCCGCGGAACGAGATTGACAACTACATAGCTAGCTACAGCCAAGAATTAGTTAACAAATATGACGATACAGGAAAACAAGAGCATAGGAATCAAGAAACACCCGCATTGTAGCTGCTTGTTGATTTTTGCCACCTCGACAAGGAGATAAGTTCCTCGCTCCGCTGCCTTTTCCGCTTTTGACTTACAGACATCAGTGTTACCACAGATCATCAGGATATCCCTCTCCCACTTCTTCACGTGATCATGAAGATCAGACAATAGAGATAGCTCTTCCACCTTTGAGTGTGATGGCACCAACGGCACAACAGAAGAAGACACGACTGACACGTTAGTCAAAGACCCCTAATAGAGGAAGCAATCGCCAGATAAGAATCACAGATCAAAGAATAGAAACTTAAGCAGATGAAGAAACATATCCATCAATCAACATTCATATATCACACCTTAAAGCAAGTTCGGATAGCAGAATACTCCCACAAAAATTACTACGGAGATAACCAAGTTTCTGGCGCAATTATACAATCAAAAGAGAGACACCTAAGACTATGTTGGAGATATGCCCAAGAGGCAATAATAAAGTGGTTATTATTATATATTTGTGTTTATGATGAATGTTTACATTCCATGCTATAATTGTATTAATAGGAAACACTAGTACTTATGTGTTTTGTAAACATAAAAGAGTCCCTAGTAAGCCTCTTATTAAACTAGCCTGTTGATTAATAGATGATCGTGGTTGCCTAATCATGGACATTGGATATTATTCATAACAAGATCATATCATTAGGAGAATGATGTGATGGACATACACCCATAGTAAGCATAGCATAAGATCAAGTCATTAAGTTTGTTTTGCTACAAGCTTTTAAGTACATAGTAACCTAATCCTTCGACCATGAGATCATGTTAATCACCATCATCAGATGAGTGCTTGGATAACATTAAACACCACTTCATAAGTGGGTGGTTATAAAGGTGGAATTAGGTATTCTGAAAGAATGTGTTGAAGGGCATGGATCAACAATGGGATTTGTCCATCCAAGTGACGGATAGATATGCTCTGGGACCTCTCGGTGGAATGTCATCAAATTAGCTTTCAAGCATGTGACTAGGTCACAAGGGATGTCATATCATGGAAAGTGTAAAGAGTACTTATCGGTAACGAGGTAGAACTAGGTATGGAGATACCGATGATCGAACCTCGGATAAGTAGAGTATCGCGTGACAAAGGGAATCGGTATCATATGTTAATGGTTCTTTTGATCATGAAGTCATCGTTGAATATGTGGGAGCCATTATGGATCTCCAGGTCCTGCTATTGGTTATTGATCGGAGAGGTGTCTCGATCATGTGTGCATAGTTCGTGAATCGTAGGGTGACACACTTAAGGTTCGATGCTGTTTAAGTGGATATGGAATATGAGTTGGAGACAGAATGTTGTTCGGAGTCTCGGATTGGGTCCAGGACATCACGAGGAGATCCAGAATGATCCGGAGAATAAGATTCATGTAAAGGAAGTTATTTTCTAGGGTTCGGAAAAGTTTTGGAGTTTTTGTTTGGAGCTTGTAGAAGGTTTCAGAAGGTTCCGGAAGGTTCTAGGAAGATAAACATGAATCCCAAGATTATAGGGCATAAGACTTGGGGGGAAGGAAACTTCCACCCTCCCATGCACCGGCCCTAGGGAAGTGGGGCCAAGGGGGGAACCCTAGGCTGCACCCCCTCTATATAAATAGGGAGGGGGTGGGCGCCTTCCCCTTGCCCCTTCCACCCCAAACCCTAGCCACCACTCTCCTCCTCCTTCCTCCTGCTTCGGCTTAGGCAAAGCCGTGCAGGATTTCTCCTCCACCACCACCACCATGTCGTCGTGCTACTGGGATTCCGAGGGGATCTGCTACCTCCGCTACCTGCTGGAATAGGGAGAGGAAGGTCCAGATTGACTCCGTACGTTTGACCGAGGGTGAAACGCTGCCGAAACATGGCGCCGAAAGGATCGTCTATGCGATCTCGAGATCAGCAAGTGATTGACTACATCAACCACGAGATCCGATCTCGCTAAAGGCTTTGGGTCTTTGAGGGTTAGTTCTCATCTATCTTGTTGCACTTATCTCGTAGATTAGATCTTGGCTTTTCCATAGATTGGATCTTGGTTTTGTTCGTTCTTATGGTAGAAGTTTTTGTTTTCCCTGCTATGAACCCTATAGTGGTATCAGAGCCATGTCTATGCGTAGATCTGTTGCACGAGTAGAACATAATGGTTTTGTGGGCGTTGATGCTTTTGTTGTCGTTGTCTTTGCGTGTACTTTGCATCTTGCTGTATGATTCATGATCCCATATCGAAGAATTTGCATGCCGCCAAATTTAGCCATATATTTTGAAAACAAATGAAGAGACATTAGTATGAAGAGTATGGCTCGATCAGCTGTTCTCTCAAGAAGGAGCCGCACCCGACTATTTCCATTGCTTAATTTTAGGGGGCTTCATGCTAAATGTAAGGACCTTTATAATTTTTTTTCATTTTTAGGTCCTTGATGTAAATTATACTCCCACCATCCGTGATGGTCCCATATTTGGGCATAAAATGGGTGTGAATCATGGCATGGTAACTGTGGCGACCCCGGATTTTCACCCGAGATTACCCAATTATGCAAACCATCACGATCCCATGATCAGTGCATCGTGGAGCATAACCGACATGATATCAAACTACACACATCCATTACAGTACGGTAGAATAAGTCTTACAATAATAGTCTTACAACTTTGCCTCCATGGGCACAAATAGATAATAGCAGCAGGACTAATTAACGTGGAGGACCCGAGTCAAGCCATAGCCCAACAGGTGCCTGACTCGGAGAAACGCCCTCGTTCACAAAGTCGTCATCGTACCCTCCATTGTCTTCTTCATCCTGCTCATAGTCTGACCAAGTTGATAGCCATGGAACATTGCCAGTGAGTACGTTGAATGTACTCGCAAACCACCATACAAGAAGAACAAAGAGTATGCAGTAGGGATTTGGGTAGGATGGCTCCAAGGAATCTATTTGCGAAATCTCATAGAGATATACTCTCAACGCTACCACTTGTTGTTGGCAAAACCTTTTTAGGGTAAAAATAGTTAGTAAAACTTGAAATACTAGGCTAGGGTCAACCCTATCATTTGCTTCCACGGTGGTCATCCCATGACCAATACTTCAACTAGGTCCGACCATCCCATGGCCCATCCTCCTTGCTCTTCGACCATCCCATGGCCGAATTTCTTTTTAGAAAACCTTTTTATAAATCAAAACCAGCACTGCTCTACAGAAGTTTGTCCAACCTGTCCTTGACCATGGACATGGCTATTCGAATAGATTTACGCTCTGCAGAGGTTGTACACATTACCCACAAGATCTGATCCATCTGCCGCGAACTGTCGCGGGTCGTCATACCTTAGTATGCGGGTTTCGGATAACCGGACAAGACCTTCGGGATAATCCCCTCTTAACACAAGCACCTACCCTATGGGTGTTATTCCCCTCAAAACCGGGACGTCGGGTACCGAGGACCAACTGGAGCGCTTTTTCCACTTCTCGAGTGTGCGCTTTCAATGAGGGGCCCATAGTAACGCGTGGAGGCCAGCAGACCCTTCGTTCCTTCTCTAGGTCGATGTCCCACATGGACCTTTATCGGAGAAGGCCCACCCTCCAGGGATCCCTGATCCCCTGTAGTATTTGTGAGGCACTTGTATCAGAGAGAACCACTTTCGGGTCAAGCCCCTTCCCATATAGGGATAGTGTGGTTGCACAGGGTGGTTGTTATAGCTAGACTGCAAAGAACCGGGTGCGTTTTTGCAAACAGTTTTTCCTCCAACTTCATCTTTGGTGCCTCCACCAATGGCACGAATACCAAATCATTTTAAAAGCTCCTCGGCAAGTCCCACTTGCCGAGGTTTTCTATCAAAACTTTTTTTATAAAACCATCCTTGCCTTCGGGTTCCCAACCTAGAGTTTTTGTTAGGCAAAACCGGGGTTTCCAAGGGGTTGTGGTATATTAGACCACCTTAACTACCAGGATAGGAATAGGTAATCCAAGGGGGAGTACTTAGATAGTACCATAGGAATAATTTTGGTGGAGCCAAACTTATACCATAATAATAATATAGCGAGTAAAACCAATGAAGTAGTAGAGTAAGTAAAACGGAATGCATGAAAATAAAGATGGGACAAGTCTCATGAACTTGTAGGTGGCTTGCCTTGCTTGGCAGCTTGTTCCTGGTTCTCTTCCTCAAAATCTTCCCAAGTACCTTCCTCAAACTCGTCCTCGTTCATATCTATCATCGAAAAAGGGAATTATAATCAAACCACCATACCAACCATCACCCAATGCACAAACAATCCAATCAGCACAAGGCAGATGCACAACTGAACCAAACCAACTAAGCATAGGTAGCTACTGATCCTAGCAGTATAAATCCATTGAAATCAATCAAAAAGATTTAACCAAACTTATTTGGTGATTTTAGTGGTTAAGACTAGATTAGCACTCAAGCGGATAATTCGACCAAGACCAGTGGGTGAAAAGCGACCACACAATATATATTTGAGTATCTACAGAGAATACCAAGCTAACCCCACTGGTTTCACATTTTTATACAAAAGGGTTGATTTTTAATAAATAAAATACTGAAAATAGTGCAGAAACTAGTACTAAAATCCTCCGGGCCGGATTATAGAGCCAAAAATTAAGCCCTTCCAGGAATAAGTAGTACTATCATAGGCCTAACTCTAGGAGTTGGTTTCATCCCAAAATTAGCTTCACATCAACCTCAGGAAAATAAATAAGAACCCTCTGTTCAAAACTTGTAAAATTAAGTACATAGGCTTCACACATCGAAAATGGGTGATTCAAGTTTTGCTCAGTAGGCATTTCGACAAGCAATTCCCGGAACTTGGTTTCACAATTTTCTGAGCTCCAGAAGTAAAGCTAGGGATTTAATACTCTAATTAGATACTATTTACCACAAAAAATCTCAGTAAAAACACAGACATGCTATTGACTAGCTACCAGTTCCATGCAATAGATAAATTGTTAGGCTACCTCATAAAATTTGGACTAGGCCAAAATACTACACAGATAATAATTTGTGGAAATAAAACTACAGGACAAATTTCAGGTAATTAAAATGGCCTAAAAATAAAAAGAAAAGGGTAGTGCAGAGGCTGGGTTGCGGCCCGCTAAGAAGCTGGGCCAGCCCGCATACACGATGGCCTGCGCGGGAGAGTTGGGGAGTCAAATCCCGTAGCGGGGACCCGCGTGTCAGGGGCACATAGGGGCGAAACAGTATCAGGCAATGCGGGCCGTTGGATTAAAAGCCGGATCGACGACTCACATCGCGTCTTCTTCCTGGAACGAGAACGCCGGCGAGCAAACCCTAGCTGGGACGGGAGGGGCTCGGGGTGGCTCACCTAGGGGCAGAGAGGGGTCGGCGGCGGTGTGGTTCGAAGCGGTCGAGGATGGGGCATCAAATGAGGTACGACACGACGGCTCCGGTCATCTGGATGCGTCGTGTCAGCGACAGCGCGGCTCGGGACCGTCGGCCTCCTCGCAGCTCCGGCATGCCTGTCGACAAGAACAGCCAAAGGAGAGGGGTATTAGGGCCGGTTTTGGGAGGGGAGTGCGATGGAAGGGGAGCATGGAGGAGAGGTAGAGCGGGGATGAGAGAACCTTCTCGTTCGTCGTCGACACCAAGACGGAGAGAACGACATAGGAGAAGGGAGAGAGCGAGAGGCTCTGCCTCCGCTCTGGGGTGGTGCTGGGGTGCTCTGGGAGAGAAATGAGGAGTGGTAGGAGCGTGCGAGGGGTGGGGGAGCTATTTAAAGGGGCAGAGCCAGACCACGGTACACCAGGTGCACGACGAGGTGGTGGGGTCGCAGTGGGAGCTAGGGGTTAGCCAGGAGGGGCGGTGGCGACGCCGTGGGGTGACCTAGGGCCTTCTTACCTCGGGGTTGTCCGGGCCTACAGGAGAGTGAGAGGGTGTAGCCGTTGCGTGGTGCCGGCAGGCTGTTCGACGGAACAGCACGGGCGGCAGCGTGCTGTCTGCTCGGCTAGGGTCTGGGGGAGTAGGAGAGGTAGGGGTGCAGTAGGGTGGCGGGGCTGTCCTCTATCAACCGCATGTTTTTGCACCGAGAGAAGGAAGAGAGGAAGCGGGGCCGAGGGTTTTCTGCTGAGATGGACGCCGGAGGTTGGGGGTTGCTGGGCGCGCGGGAGAGAGAGGGGTAGGGTGGAGAGAGTGCCTGGGGAGTTGGAGCTGTCCGTGGTGGGGCCAGATGGGACAGGAGGGAGGGAGAGACTGCTGGTTTTCGAGGTTGGCAAGATTTGCAATGATCTATTTTGTCTCTCCTCTTTGAAGTGTGCTGGCGTGTGCAGGTGACCTGGGTGAGTGCAAGGTGGTAGCTGGTGTGGTGGTGCATCGTGCCAGGGCCAGAGATGGGGCGTAGCACGGGCATGGAAGTGGGAGAGGGTTTTGGGGTGATCTAGAGTAGTGTTGATGAGGTGGCAACTTTGGGAGCTTGCCAAATCGAGCTAGGGCCACCAATGGCAGTGGGGAAGGAATGGGGTGGTAGAGGGATACTAGGTTCTCATGCCTAGGTCTTGTTTGCTTCCTCGATCACAGCCATGAGCTCACAAAGATCATCCAAACTTTGGACAAATTAAGGTGGTCATTCCATAAGTGGCAACTAGTGAGGTAGACACTCACATGCAAGAGGCTTGGGCTTGTGGTTTAACCAGGGCTAAGGGGTGGGTCTCAAGTACTCATAGCCTAGTACCACATGGTACTCTTGCATGGTAGGAAGGGTGAAGGATTTATTCAAACCAAGGCTCCAAAGTTGGAACAAATCTAAGTTTCTATGACTTAGACAATATGGGCTAGTGGGGGGTGACTAACTAAGATGACCCTTGGTGGTCATGCAATCATGTAGACTAACAAACAACATTACCAAAACAACACAAATGATCAAGCAATCTAATAGAGCTAGGCTTATATGTAAACAATTAGTAAAAGTTTTATTTCCCCCTAATTTTCTAGCTTGCTAACCCTCAGCAAACATGGATGCAGAAAATGGGATGTTACAGTAACAATGTTGCCACTCGGAGTTTCCAACCATGAGGAAAGGAAAAAAATCAATTTTCTAGGTGAGAGGAGTGTATTTTCTGTAAAGCAAGTAGGAAGAATATGCATTCTTGTAGAAAAGAAACAAAGAGAAAGAAGAGATACTTTGGGCACATAAGAAGCAGCTCGAGAGAGCAGCGAAGATGAGGAGTTGAAGGCTGTGCGATATGAGAGCAAAGCTGTGATGGCTTACTGACCCGAGGTACATGGTACAGTCACCTAGTAGTACTAGTAGTACGGAACTAGTACTAGTAAATTTCAGGATCTTTAATATATACTACTATATGCACGTAAAACAAATTCTATTTTCTCTCTCCTTTAGTGCCTTATCACCATCCCCACACCCCGGCTAGGTGATCTCTCCCTCGTTCAAAACGTGGCGCTGTGCACGTGTGTCGACCTGCCTTGTCGTCGGCTCTGTGTCAGTATCAAGCGTGCTGCATAGAAGGAACCATTTTGGGGCTTGGCGACAAAAGGGACAGTACTCATACTATTATTAGAGTCGGAGTTCAAAATTTCGTAGTTTCGAAATTTTCACTTCCTTCCCAAACATCCCAAGGGAAGGTTATTCAAAAGATTCAAAAGATAGTGGTGCACAAGGGATTGTTTATACTGTCTAGTGTCTGCAGTACGTCCCGTCGCATTCGATGAACTTCATTATGATCTGACCAGCTTTACCACTACTCCGTATTACTCCATGTCGTTCCATTTCACACCCTGCGAAGAGGAAGCCACCAAGCACACCCGCAACACGCTGGACCATAAGTATAGTAGGAGCAGTATGAAGGGTATGGCTCGGCCGCTCGCTCGAGAAGGACCCACACCCGACTGTTTTTCATTGCTTCATTTTAGCGCCCTTTGTGCTAAATGTATGGACCTCTATGCAATTTTATATTTTTTGAGGTCTTCGATGTAAACTGTACTCCCACCGACCTTCTCAAATTTTAACTAAACGTAAGCGTGATAGGTTGCTCTTAAAATCTGAGAATATTAATTTGGATCGGAGAGAGTAGTATACTAGTACGGAGTACTTTTTTTGAGGAAAGTATATTAGTACTAGTATACTAATATAATATAGTACTCATTTCTTTGCTTAGACATATGCTCACCTTTGTCCATGCGCTGTACACGCTGAGAGAATAAAACGCAGGCAGGGTAAAAGAGGGTAGCAGCGAAGAGGATTTGAAGGTGGTTCGATGTCAGAGGAAAGTTATGATGGGTTCCTGACACAAGGTACTCCTAAGACCACTCTACTAGTAGTAAATTTCAGAACCTATGCACGCAAAATAAATTGTGTGTTTTCTCTCTCCTTCGCTGCCTCTCACCATCCATCCTCCCTCTCTCCTACCCTTTCCCCTCGCGCACCGACCCGACTGATCTCTCCCTGGTCCATAGCGTGGTGCTACGCACGTGTGCCCGAAGGGATTCGCAGCATAGTAAATCAAAATTTTCTACGGAAGCGAACAGAGGAAAAGCCAAGATCTAATCTAGGAGATGCAAACAACGAGAGAGATTGGATTAGATCTTCATACCCTTGAAGATTCGCACAGCGGAACGTTCGTCGGAACGTGGGTGATGTAGTCGTACTCGCTTCTCCTCCTCGCGATCCGATCCGATCTAGCACCACAAGTGGCGGTGCCTCCGTGAGATGCACACGTGCAGCACCTCGACGTCTCCTCCTTCCTCGGACCAGAAAGTATGGTGGAGAGATGGATTGGATCTACAGCACGACGGCGTGGTGTATATGGTGGAGAATTTCTGCTGCAGGGCTTCGCCTACAAACAGTCGGGAGGGAGAGAGGAAGGCAGCAGGGCTACTAGGGCTTGGAGGGAGATGTGTGTGTGGGGGAAAGGGGGCACACCAGCCCTCTATATATAGAGGGGGTGGCGGCGGCCAGCCCTAGCCCCTCCTCCAAGCCTATCTCTAGTTTAAACGATTTAAACTATCCCCTTATCTAGAAATTTTATCCCTAGATTTAAACGAGTTAAATCTATCTAGAATCGGCTGGGCCCTATGGGGCCTTGTGCCCCTGGCCCAATGCGGCCAGGACACTCCCTCATAGGCCCATGCCCCCTCCCGGAAGGTGGGACCATGTTGGCCCTCTTCCGGAAGGTTCTAGAAGCTTCCGGTACAATACCGATTAACCCAGAACAATTCTGAACTCCAAAAACTACACTGCCTTATATGAATCTTATTCTCCGGACCACTCCGGAACCTCTCGTGATGTCCCGGATCCCATCCGAGACTCCGAACAAAAATTCATAAACCAATTATCCAATCTATCCTAGCGTCAAGACACGTTAAGTGTGTGACCCTGCGGGTTCGAGAATATGCAGACATGATCTTCTATCAATAATCAACAGCGGGGTCTGGGCACCCATATTGACTCCCACACATTCATCGATGATCATATCGGATGAACCACGATGCCAGGATTCAATCAATCCCATATATATATTCCCTTCGTCTCACGATATTTTACTTGCCCGAGATTCGATCGTCGGTATCATCATACCTAGTTCAATCTCGTTCACAGCAAGTACTTTACTCGTTCCGTAATCCGATATCACTTTGTGATTAACTCCTTAACCACATGCTTGCAAGCGGTGTTGATATCGATTACCGAGTGGGCCCGAAGTATACCTCTCCGACTTGGGAGGGACAAATCCCATCTCGATACATACAACCCAACAGATACTTTCCGATCACCTGAGAGACACCTTTATGATCACCCTCTCATAGGATGACGTTTGATGACCTCAAAGCTTTCTTCCGATACCAGGGAGTTGTATTATCTCATGGTCTAAGGAATACAATATTTGACATAGGAAAAGCTTCGCAAAGATGAACACAATGACACGATCTAATTGCTTCGCTTAGTTTGGGTATGTCCACCATATCATTCTCCCAATGATATGATCTCATTATCAATTGACAACTCATGTCTATGGTTAGGAAACCTTAACCATCGTTGATCAATGAGCTAGTCCATAGAGGTGTACTAGGGACACGGTGTTGTTCACAAACCACACAAGTATTAAAGTTTCCGCTTAATACAATTCTAGCATGGAATATAAACTTTATCATGAACAAGAATTATAATAATAACATCTTTATTATTGCCTCTAGGGCATAATTCCAACAGTCTCCCACTTGCACTAGAGTCAATAATCTAGTTTACATTTGGCAACAATCTCACACCCATGGCACTGAGGTGCTGATCATGTTTTACACGTGGAAGAGGTTTAGTCAATGGATCTTCGACATTCAGATCTGTATGTACTTTGCTGATCTTCAGATCTCCATCTGCTATATAATCTCGGATTATATGAAACTTGCGGTTGATATGCTTGGTCTTTGGATGATATCTTGGTTCCTTAGCGAGTGCTATGGCGCCAGTGTTGTCACACAATATCTCTAGTGGGTCCAATGCACTTGGAACCACGCCAAGCTCAGTGATGAAGTTTCTGATCCAAACTCCTTCACTTGACGCTTCTGCAGCAGCCAAGTATTCCGCTTCTACTGTAGATCCCGCGATCACGCTTTGCTTGCAGCTTCTCCAGCTCACAGCTCCTCCATTCAAAATATACACGTATCCTGTCTGAGATTTAGAATCATCCTTGTCGGTGTCGAAACTAGCATCTACGTAACCTTTTACGACGAGCTGTTCATCACCCCCATAGACTAAGAACATTTCTTTAGTCCTATTTAGGTACCTTAGGATGTTCTTCACGGCTGTCCAGTGTTCCACTCCTGGATCACTTTGATATCTGCTCGTCAAACTAAGAGCATTGGACACATCCGGTCTAGTACACAGCATGGCATACATGATGGAACCTATGGCCGAGGCATAAGGCACTTTGCTCATAGCTTCCCTATCATTTACCGTAGCTGGACACTGAGCCTTGCTCAATATCTTACCTGACAACATAGGCACTAAACCTTTCAATGCCTTATCCATTCTGAACCTTTTCAGAACTTTGTCTAGGTATGTACTCTGGCTTAAAGCTATCAGGCGTCTTTGTCTATCTCTATAGATTTTGATGCCCAATATATAAGCAGCTTCACCTAGGTCTTTCATTGAAAAACACTTGTTCAAATAACTCTTCACATCGTTAAGCATGTTGATGTCATTTCCAATAATCAATATGTCATCCACATATAGTACCAGAAACGTCACCGAGCTCCCACTCACTTTCTTGTAGATGCAAGCTTCGTAGCAATTTGGAACAAATCCAAAGCTCTTGATCACTTGATCAAAACGAAGGTTCCAACTCCGAGATGCTTGCTTCAGTCCATAAATGGAACACTGATGTTTGCATACTTTATCAGCATCCTTAGGATCGACAAAACCTTCGGGTTGCATCATATACAACTCTTCATCAATGTTGCCATTGAGGAACGCAGTCTTGACATCCATCTGCCATATTTCATAATCATGAAACACAGCAATTGCTAATAAAATCCGAATGGACTTAAACATCGCTACGGGAGAGAAAGTCTCATCATAGTCAACACCTTGAACTTGTCGAAAACCTTTCGCAACAAGCCGTGCTTTATAGACGGTAACATTACCATCCACGTCCGTTTTCTTCTTGAAGATCCATTTGCACTCAACGGCCTTTCGGTCGCTAGGAGGGTCCACCAAAGTCCATACTTGGTTTTCGCTCATGGATCCCAATTCGGATTTCATGGCTTCTATCCATTTCTCAGAGCCTGGGCTCATCATCGCTTCCTCATAGTTCGTAGGTTCACTGTCTTCTACTAACAAGACAGTCAAGACAGGGTTGCCGTACCACTCAGGAGGGGCACGCGACCTTGTCGACCTGCGACGTTCAGTAGCAGCATCGTCCGAAGCTTCATGATCCTTGTCATTTGCTTCCTTTATTGTTGGTGCAGGCGGCACTAGAACAATTTCAGGTGCTGCACTACTCTCCAATTCAAGAGAAGGTTCAATAACCTCGTCTAGCTCTACTTTCCTCCCACTCACTTCTTTCGAGAGAAACTCCTTCTCAAGAAAGGAACCGTTCTTTGCGACAAACACTTTGCCTTCGGTTCTGTGATAGAAGGTATACCCAATAGTTTCCTTAGGGTATCCTATGAAGACGCATTTCTCCGCTTTGGGTTCGAGCTTGTCCAGCATCAACTTCTTGACGTAAGCTTCGCATCCCCAAACTTTAAGAAACGACAACTTAGGTTTAGCACCAAACCACAGTTCATACGGTGTCGTCTCAACGGATTTAGATGGATCCCTATTTAAAGTGAATGCAGCGGTTTCTAATGCATAACCCCAAAATGATAACGGCAAATCAGTAAGAGACATCATCGATCGGACCATATCTAATAGGGTTCGATTCCGGCGTTCAGACACACCATTGCGCTGTGGTGTTCCGGGTGGCGTGAGTTGTGAAACGATTCCACTTGCTTTGAGATGCGTGAGAAAATCATAACTCAAATATTCGCCCCCACGATCGGATCGTAGAAACTTAATCTTTCTGTTACGATGGTTCTCCACTTCATTCTGAAATTCTTTGAACTTTTCAAACGTTTCAGATTTATGTTTCATTAAATAGATATACCCATATCTACTTAAGTCATCGGTAAAAGTGAGAAAATAGCGATATCCACCGCGCGTCGAAACACTCATCGGTCCGCATACATCGGTATGTATGATTTCCAACAAGTCCGTTGCTCGCTCCATCATACCGGAGAACGGGATTTTGATCATCTTGCCCATGAGGCATGGTTCGCATGTGTCAAATGATTCAAAATCAAGAGACTCCAAAAGTCCATCAGAATGGAGTTTCTTCATGCGCTTTACACCAATATGACCTAGACGACAGTGCCACAAATAAGTAGTATTATCACTATCCACTTTGCATCTCTTAGCCTCAATGTTATGGATGTGTGTTTCATCCCTTTCGAGATTTAGAAGAAATAAACCATTCATAAGAGGTGCATGACCATAAAAGATGTTACTCATATAAATAGAACAACCATTATTCTCCAATTTAAATGAATAACCGTCTTGCAATAAACACGATCCAGAAATAATGTTCATGCTCAACGCAGGCACATAATAACATTTATTAAGGTTTAAAACTAATCCCGAAGGTAAAACTAAGGAGAGCGTGCCGACGTCCATCACATCAACTCTTGATCCGTTGCCAACGCGCATCGTCACCTCATCCCTCGCAAGCCGCCGTCTATTCCGTAGCTCCTGTTTCGAGTTACAAATATTAGCAACTGAACCGGTATCAAATACCTAGGCACTACCACGAGGGCTAGTAAGGAAAACATCAATAACATGTATATCAAATATACCTTTGATGGTGCCAGCCTTCTTGTCCGCTAAGTACTTCGGACAGTTGCGCTTCCAGTGACCCTTGTCCTTGCAATAGAAGCACTCAGTGTCCGGCTTGGGTCCAGACTTGAGCTTCTTCTCAGCAGGGGCAACGCGCTTGCCGCCGCCTTTCTTGAAGGGCTTCTTTGCACCTTTACCTTTCTTAAAGGAGGGCTTGTTGACCATCAACACATGATTATCCTTCTTGATGTCCACCTCCGCAGCCTTCAGCTTTGCGAAGAGCTCGGTGATCGTATCAGTGGAATCAATCTGATTATGAGTCACTACAAAACTCTTGTAGCTGGGAGGGAGTGATTGCAGAACCCTGTCAATCTTGAGCTCCTCTGGAATCTTGCAGTCCAGTTGCTCAAGGCGTTGAGTGTAGCCCGACATCTTAATGGCGTGCTCACTAACGGAACTCCCTTCCTCCATCTTGCAGTTAAAGAACTTCTCGGAGATCTCATATCTCTCAGAACGGGCCTGAGTCTGAAACATGGTTTTCAACTCTTCGAGAATCTCAAAGGGCCCAGGATAGTTTTCAAAACGATTTTGAAGTTCCGGTTCCATAGCAAACAACATGGTGCTCTTAATCACGCCATAATCATATTTGCGCGACTGATAGACAGCTTTCTCATCAGCCGGCACAGTTGCAGCAGGGGGGTTACCTAACGCTTTCTCAAGGACATAGTCCTTTTGTCCGCCAGACAGAATGATTCTCAGATTGCGGAACCAGTTGGTGAAGTTAGACCCATTGTTTCTAAGCTTTTCTTTCTCAGCAAAAATGTTGAAGTTGAAGTTGGACTTGGCCATGTGATCTACAGTATTTGCAAGTACAATTTAGACTATGTTCATGATAAATAGTTCAACTTAATCAAATTACTAGATGAACTCCCACTAAATTCAACATCCCTCAAGTTGTTTAGTGAACACGATCCAAATTCACCACACCTAATCCGATCATCACGAGAAGAGATGTGGTTTCAATGGTGGACAACGAAGTGTCGATCATATCATTCATATGACTCATGCTTAACCTTTCGGTTCTTGTGTTCCGAGGCCATGTCTGTACATGCTAGGCTTGCCAATTCAAACCCAAGTATTTCCGCGTGTGCAAAACTAGCTTGCACCCGTTGTATGTGAGCGTAGAGTCTATAGTACCCGATCATCACGTGATGCTTGGACACGACGAACTTTCACAACGGTGCATACTTGGGGAGAACACAGTTTTTATCTTGATCTTTAAGTGAGGAATCATCTTATAATGCTACCGTCGCGAACTAAGCATAATAAGATACATAAAAGGATAAACATCACATGCATATAACTTTATGTGACATGGTATAGCCAATCTTCGCGCAATGATCTCCATCTTGTGCGTTCCGGCATGATCTCCATCACTCCACCATGATTGCCTCCACCACGAATAGCAACTACAACTATTGCTAACTACTTAGCGATAAAGTAAAGCTATTACATGGCGTATAAGAAGTTGACTCGCAGGTCATACACAATTATAAAGACAACCATATGGCTCCTGCCGGTTGTGTACTCATCGACATGCAAGTCGTGAAACATTACAAAACATGATCATCGCATACATTATACACATCACATCTTGGGCCATACCATATCACAGAAAACACTCCCTGCAAAAACAAGTTAGACGCCTCTACTTTGTTGTTGCATGTTTTACGTGGCTTATGGGAGTAGATGCTAAGAACGATTCTTACCTACGGAAATCCACAACGGTGATATTATGGTTGCCAAACTCCGGTGTTAATCCCATGACAACTATAGTGAGAGAAACTGACATCCACCAGCCGCATGTGTGGTACAAGCCACACGTCAAGTGCGGAGCCGGTCTCGCGAACGACGTCGCGTAAGGTTGGCCTGGACCGCTTCAATCTCACTATCCCGCGTCATAAGAAGAACACAAACAAGAGGCTTGCAACAGAAAACATCAACGCCCGCAACAACCATGTTGCGTTCTACTCGTGAATCACATCTACGCATAGATCTAGCTCTGATACCACTGAAGGGATTCGCAGCATAGTAAATCAAAATTTTCACCGGAAGCGAACAGAGGGAAAGCCAAGATCTAATCTAGGAGATGCAAACAACGAGAGAGATTGTATTAGATCTTCATACCCTTGAAGATTCGCACAGCGGAACGTTCGTCGGAACGTGGGTGATGTAGTCGTACTCGCTTCTCCTCCTCGCGATCCGATCCGATCTAGCACCACAAGTGGCGGTGCCTCCGTGAGATGCACACGTGAAGCACCTCGACGTCTCCTCCTTCCTCGGACCAGCAAGTATGGTGGAGAGATGGATTGGATCTACAGCACGACGGCGTGGTGTATATGGTGGAGAATTTCTGCTGCAGGGCTTCGCCTACAAACAGTCGGGAGGGAGAGAGGAAGGCAGCAGGGCTACTAGGGCTTGGAGGGAGATGTGTGTGTGGGGGGGAAAGGGGGCGCACCAGCCCTCTATATATAGAGGGGGTGGCGGCGGCCAGCCCTAGCCCCTCCTCCAAGCCTATCTCTAGTTTAAACGATTTAAACTATCCCCTTATCTAGAAATTCTATCCCTAGATTTAAACGAGTTAAATCTATCTAGAATCGGCTGGGCCCTATGGGGCCTTGTGCCCCTGGCCCAATGCGGCCAGGACACTCCCTCATAGGCCCATGCCCCCTCCCGGAAGGTGGGACCATGTTGGCCCCCTTCCGGAAGGTTCTAGAAGCTTCCGGTACAATACCGATTAACCCGGAACAATTCCGAACTCCAAAAACTGCACTGCCTTATATGAATCTTATTCTCCGGACCACTCCGGAACCTCTCGCGATGTCCCGGATCCCATCCGAGACTCCGAACAAAAATTCATAAACCAATTATCCAATCTATCCTAGCGTCGAGACACGTTAAGTGTGTGACCCTGCGGGTTCGAGAATATGCAGACATGATCTTCTATCAATAATCAACAGCGGGGTCTGGGCACCCATATTGACTCCCACACATTCATCGATGATCATATCGGATGAACCACGATGCCAGGATTCAATCAATCCCATATATATATTCCCTTCGTCTCACGATATTTTACTTGCCCGAGATTCGATCGTCGGTATCGTCATACCTAGTTCAATCTCGTTCACAGCAAGTACTTTACTCGTTCCGTAATCCGATATCACTTTGTGATTAACTCCTTAACCACATGCTTGCAAGCGGTGTTGATATCGATTACCGAGTGGGCCCGAAGTATACCTCTCCAACTTGGGAGGGACAAATCCCATCTCGATACATACAACCCAACAGATACTTTCCGATCACCTGAGAGACACCTTTATGATCACCCTCTCATAGGATGACGTTTGATGACCTCAAAGCTTTCTTCCGATACCAGGGAGTTGTATTATCTCATGGTCTAAGGAATACAATATTTTACATAGGAAAAGCTTCGCAAAGATGAACACAATGACACGATCTAATTGCTTCGCTTAGTTTGGGTATGTCCACCATATCATTCTCCCAATGATATGATCTCATTATCAATTGACAACTCATGTCTATGGTTAGGAAACCTTAACCATCATTGATCAATGAGCTAGTCCATAGAGGTGTACTAGGGACACGGTGTTGTTCACAAACCACACAAGTATTAAAGTTTCCGCTTAATACAATTCTAGCATGGAATATAAACTTTATCATGAACAAGAATTATAATAATAACATCTTTATTATTGCCTCTAGGGCATAATTCCAACAGTGCCTTGGTATGGCGGCTCTGTGTCTCTGGCGTGTTCGGTAGCCGTGTTGGTGTGGAGTAGGGACGAGGGTACATAGGAAGGAAACTACTTTGGTCCTTGGCGGCAAAACAAATTCAAACTTTTCCGGTTTTCAAAATTTTCACTTGCTTCCCAAACATCGAGAGGGAAGGTTACTCATAAGATCGGTCATTCGCAGTACTTCTTATCTTATCTTTATCTTTTCTTATCTCTTGCAATACCATACCATACCACTATATAGTGTAGGGATAACTTTGAACATTGACCGTTGGATCAAGAACGGCAAATCCAAACAGTGTCATCGGTGTGATTTTCCAACTATAGCAAGAAAGAACATTCACTTATTCTCAATTTTCCGAGTGGATGATGAGCGAGGTTGTGCTTTTTCGTTTTGGAATGTCCAAAGAATATTGGATCTGAATGCTAGAAGCCAAGTTTACCAACATGTTGTACCAACGATTCCCATGTTTTATTTATGAGTTTTCAAACTTCCTAGCTAACTCTGCCTATTTGACCGAATGACTTTATGTCGATTTATCGAAATTAGGTCAAATTTGAAACTACAAGTAAATTGTAGGTTGCTTTGAAAGTTTTACGAAATATCTTTTGGAGGTACCCATCGAGGGATCACAATTAATATATCATAAAACACCGAGAGTTTTGACGATAGGTTCAACTTCTTGCTAAGATTTTGCATCTTGACAATTTAACAAAATTAGATCAAACTTGAGCTACAAGTAAGCGCGATAGATTTCTCTTGAATTAAATGTATTTTCAGAGATGGGTGCATCTCCATGTAGTAAAAAATGTCGTCAGTGTGAGTTTCCAACTATTAGGAAATAAAATTCTCAGTTTTTCGAGTGATGACGAGATGGTTCTTTCTCGTAAAGAAAGCTTGAAGAATATGGATCTCAATGCCATAAGCCAAGCTTCTAGACATATTAAGTGGCCCAACGTGTTTTACTTACGATTCCCATATGTTTTTGAGTTTCAAACTCCCTAGCTAATTAACTCTGCCCACTTGAATGACTATTTGCCGATTTATCGAAATTAGGTCAAACTTAAACTATAACTAAATTGTAGGTTGCTCTGAAAGTTTTATAAAAAAGCTTTTGAGGTATCGTACCAATCGAGGGGGAGGTCATAATCAATATATGAGAAACAACCAAAAGTTTTGACAACAGGTTTAACTTCTTGCTAAGATTTTCCATCGCATGACACTATTTAACGAAACTATATCAATTCTCGACAACCCAATAAAAAGCATGCATCCAACTAAATTATAGATGGCATGTTGATATTGATAAAAAATTATTCTAATTTATTTTTAATATAATTTTGTATGAAGATAAGTACTAACCTTATAATATTTTTCAATTAGCTATAATTCTTTGAATATATCTAACGTAATGCACATTCTTAAATCTCTACTCGATTAATCTTGTACTATTTTTTTAATTTGATATGTTAAATTTAGTCATTATGAATGAGGTGAATTGCATTTTTGCGAAAAGTTTATGTGTCTCTGGATCTAGTTTAGGTATTGACTGTGTGTTGTCTTACTTTGTAAGTGTATTGTTAGAAAAATAAACAATACTTGTATAATTTTCTTTAACCCTCTTTCGTAAGACATCCCCATTTCCTTCATTACTTGTTGTTTTGCTTCTTACTTTTTTATCCACCACTGGTCTCGAAATCTTGTTGTCTCTGCTCCAAGGAATCCACCAAATCTCTGGTTGTATCTGCTCCTCCTAGGAATCCACTCGTATATCAGCTCACACACCTTCTCTCTCGCCCACAAATTGATCCTACAAATGGACCATGAGGTACTATTGTTGGAGTACCTCAGTCCATGGCGGTTGTCTCTGCTAAAAATATCAAGAACATTCCACCTGTCCAGGAGAGCGAGGCTTGCGATGTAGGTCTGCCAGTCTACTCTGAGAATACAGAGTTCCTGGTGACTAATGTTGTTTTGAAACGTCGAGGATGCTCCCATGATTGATACCAGCCTACATTTTTTTCTACTTCCAATTCCGCAATGGAAGTAGAAGTACACTTTCTTGTGATATATCCTTCGGTACTATTTTGTTTCTTCTTCCTATCATCTTATTTTATTTTATTGAATATGAGTGCCTGCTACATATTGTTCTCCCAAATTCAGGTAGCTTTCGTGATCAAGTGCTCTGTATACGTAGCTCACACAGTATCATTTTTCATTCCCCCTGTACGATAGAATTAGTTTTGGAAAGTAAATGATTTCTTTAGTCATAGCATTAGTAGGCGTAAAGTTAATGTTAGTTATTTTCTGTCAGATGTCTATAGTACATTTACAATTTTATCAATTGGCCATTTTCAATACGTTTGTGATATAACTTACCGATAAGACATATATTATGAGGTTGGATTTTTTAGTTTCAAAACATTCTTTTAATGCCCCTTTGACTACTTCACTTTTTTCTGGGCTTGGTACCGGCACATGCATTCATAGGCACACAACGTCTCTCCTTCTGTACGATCTTTTCTAAATATGTAGAATCCGACAAAACGACTTGTCACTCGTTCTGCAAGTGGAATACAAGCTTTCAATGCAGGATCTTGGAAGTGCATCTCGAACTGAAATATTCTCAAACAATGCGCCGTTTCCTCATATCTATATGTGCATTCGAGGTAGTTCTTGATCTCATCATTTTTAGTAGTGTTGTCTCCTGGGCATCACCTTTTTTATATATTTAAAAGGTGTTTTGTTTTTTTTGAATAAATTGCCCTGCATAACAGAAAATTCTATTTAGACTGTATTCTGGGTGGAAAAACAATGGTCATAGTTTGATCTAGTCCTACTTTAGAGATAGTAACCATATGTGTACGTTAAACAGGGTAAAATCATATATTACTACATCAAATCTGTGAAGGCAATTAAGTAATAGTTTAAATGTTACTCCGTCTGATCCAAATTAATTGACTCGAATTTGTTTAGATTATGATATATCTAGACATGTTCTAGTGCTAGATACATCTGAATCTGGACAAATCCAAGTGAATTAATTTTGATCGGAGAGAGTATCTATAGTCCA
Organism: Avena sativa; assembly: GCA_916181665.1. Classification (NCBI taxonomy): domain Eukaryota; kingdom Viridiplantae; phylum Streptophyta; class Magnoliopsida; order Poales; family Poaceae; genus Avena; species Avena sativa. The sequence continues at coordinate 603,686,312 of OV702291.1, read as the reverse complement.
AGTCAATTAACTTCAGGAAAAATGCAAAACTACTTATTTTATAATATGTTCACAAGGTTTATGTGCATAGAAGAGCCATAATTTTGTTTCTACTATATCCTATTGGTAGTATCATCATGCAAGTAAAAATATAAGCAATTATTAAATTCTAAAAAAGTAACCATGCCATGTTGTCGATTCTTGGTTGATCCACAAAACAGATGTTAATTGAGGAAAACACACAACCAAAATGCTTTTATGTTGTTGTGCCTTATGAAAATATAAATCTTTGTTGTTAATTAAATGTTACAATGGAAATTACTTAGAAAGAAGAAAAACCTGTCTGCATTTTCTTTTGCTAGGAGTAATTGGAGAACAAATAACACCCTAGATAACAACTTAGTTAAGATATTATCATGAAGCAAAGAAAACGTTATGTCTCTAGCAACCATGCAAGATCAGTTGAATGACAAGGACATTCATTGGTAGGTCCAAAGTTCAGGCTCAGAGTGCTCACGTCACCAATAAAACCATGTAGGTTATCCTCATACTTGTACCTTGGTTGTCGAATATGAACCTACAAACAAACAAAAAATATTAGTACCTTTCAAGAAAATATTGTTAGAGACATCCTAGAGCCAAGAGGAAACGACCACCAAAAGGGAAATCGTACCGAACTGCATAAGGCAAACATGTCCCTGTTTCCTAGCTACCAATATTAACTCCTCCAGATGCAAAATGAATTAATCGTTGGCTATTACTTTTGTAGAGATTAATACTGCATTGTAGAACTCACAGAGACAGAAATTGAAACTATATTCAATGTTCCCAGTGCTAATTATAAGGCCCCTATTTATCTGCTCGCCCCAAGCATATTATTGGAAGAGATTAGCAGTAAGTAGATGGTCATATGAGTTTCGAAGTAACACTCTTGGTTGACATGTCATTAGACTTCTTTGCAGGGATAATAGCAGAAACACATGAGGAAATATGCGCTGCTTGCCGAGGCGTGTAATTGTTCATCTTCAGCAGCTGCATCTCGTCAAATCACTTCATCCAGGCCTTACTCCGAGTAATTGTTATCCATTTTCTCTCTTCTAGTTACTCACCGGAAAATGTTACAAAGAGGACCCGGGAGGGAGTACCGATGACAGAGTTACTCGTCACCAAGACGAACTTATGTCGCTTCACTCTCATATCTGGATGGACCAGCCTCTCTTATTAGTAGAAATAACTGACGCAGGCTGCCCATCTCTCGCTTCCCTTGTCTTCTTTGTAATCAGTACACGTTGATTAAAGCAGTGAGGTCGCTGACTGAACGCGATTGAGAATTTAAGATTTCCTCATCTGAGGTTTCAACTTCCGCGACTCCAATGTCGGAATTGATTTATTCCTTAAGAACAAAGCAATCTAGCTGCTTCTTCCAATTTTTCTAACAATGTATTTCTGTGATTTTCATATGGAAGATGTCAGAGCTAGAACTAAGCTTCAGATTGGGATGTGCACGCAAAGCTGAGCGTGAGGATCAGATATAGAAAAGCGCATGCGTATAATACGAGATTGACCTTACTTGTTCGTTATTTGGGGCGCAGGCCGCATTATTGTGCAAGAGATGGTCGTCAGCTGTTTGGATCGTCTGGCCAGTAGTAACCCGGATCATCTGGCCGCCGGCGCTGGTCCTCTTGGTCGACCTGATCAGCTCAATCCAAAGACTTCAGCAGTTCTAGATCAGGATGTGGGTAGAAAGCTGAGCATGAGGATCCCTGAAGACATATAAGAGATGATCGCCGGACTTCCGGATCGTGTGGCCACCGGTGCCGGACTACATGCTCGACCTGATCAGCCAAATCCACGGACTTGGCAGCTCTAGATCAGGATGTGGGCGCAAAGCTCAGCATGAGAATCCCTGATGACATGCAAGAGGAGCAGATAAATATCAACATGAGAAGTCCTGGCGACACATAAGAGTATCAGATCAAGCTCGTGGAGAAGGACCTACATACCCATAGAGAACATGGCGGCGGCGTGAGGATGGAGACATGGAGATGATGCAACCTTGCGACTAATCCAATAAGATTATAGAGGTACGGGGAACATTAAGCAATGGCACTCGAGGGTAATTTATTTAAACTCTATTGTCAATAAATTAGTTATATAATCTGTTGGTTGTGGTTTGATGAGCTAGAAAATTAACGGTCAGATGTTTCTGATTTTTGTGGGAATTTCTTGTATAATTCTCTTTCTTCTGGTTAACCCATCATGTACTTTAAATATATAATAGATTGGGTCAAACTTGAGCTACAAGTAAGCGCGATAGATTGCTGTTAAAATATATGACTTTTCGGAGAGGTAGATGGGTGTTTTTTCTTATAGTAAACAATGTCGTCGGTGTGATTTTCCAACTATATCAGGAAAGAACTTTCAATTATTCTCAATTTTCTGAGTGCTGACGAGCGAGGTTGTTCTTTTCCGTAAAGAAATGTCCGAAGAATATTTGATCTGAATGCCAGAAGCCAAGTTTACCAACATGTTGTACCAACGATTCCCCTGTTTTATTTATAAGTTTTCAAACTTCCTAGCTAACTCTACCCATTTGACCGAATGACATTATGTCGATTTATCGAAATTAGGTCAAATTTGAAACTACAAGTAAATTGTAGGTTCCTTTGAAAGTTTTATGAAAAATCTTTTGGAGGTACCTATCGAGGGGTCACAATTAATATATCATAAAACACCGAGAGTTTTGACGATAGGTTTAACTTCTTGCTAAGATTTTGCATCTTGACAGTTTAACGAAATTAGGTCAAACTTTATCTACAAGTAAGCGTGATAAATTGCTCTTGAATTAAATGTATTTTCAGAGGTAAATCAATGCATCTTATTATAGTAAACAATACCGTCAGTCTGAGTTTCCAACTATCAGGAAAGAACATTCAATTTTACATTTTCCGAGTGAAGACGAGCGAGGTTAGTTGTTCTTTAATTTTCTATAAAGAGAAGTCCAAACAATATTGGATGTGGATACCACAAGCTGTCATGGTGGTGGCACGGTAGATGACATGGATATGCTAAAGATGGGGTCAAAGTACGCTAGAGGAATCCAGGAAGGGATAGTGTGGTGATTCCACACACAAGTGTTTGTATTTCCTCTCTATCAATGATGGTTTATAAGGGCTCCTCGAGCTGTTTGTGAGAAGGAGACTAGTTCTCTTACTCCCCACCTCTGTGCTCTAGAGTTCTTCCTTAGATAGAGAAATGATTGATCCCCCTCTACGGAGGCCGTGGTGCGCCTTATATAGGCAAGACGAGGGTACAAGGTTTAGGGCATACATGGAAGCATATTCCTCGAATATGTCCTTTGGTTAAAGCTAGATGCCTCTTTATCTGCTTTAAACGGCTAGTTCGGATTGCCAACGTTACCCTCTACGAGCCCCTCGCCTTTTGGTGTCACCAGACATGGGCTACGTCAGCCGACATCGCCCGCGTCACTTTTGTCGGCCACGCCCTGCTGGTCCTCTCCCCCGCTTGCTTCGCTCCCGCTACAGTGGGCAGAGGCCACCTTTTGACCAACAGGAGATTCCTTCCTTCTCTTAGAAGCCAAGTGGTAGTCCGGCTAGCACCTGGCTAATTCAGCTACGAGGGTACCTGCGTACATGTTAGATCAATTATAGCTGACATATGTTTTATGTCGGCCGGGTTAGTGTCAGGTGAATACTCTCTGGGCCGGGTTTTCCCGTAAGTCGGCCTGCCTTGAGGAGATCCGGCCAACACTTGCTTTGACCGTGCCGTAGTTCCGCTAACTCGGCCTCTGTACCTCGGCCTGACCCTATCCGGGGGTATCCCCCCAACATTAGTCCCCGAAGCAGATGCGGTCTTAGCAACTTTAGCTGTTAAGGCCATAGCAGGTTCCAAATATCAAGATTAATATTTTCTTTACCTAGTTATCTTGCAACCCAAACTCTTTGGCTCGATCCTACCTTGGCTCAATCCTAGTTATCTTTTACCGTCCAGGCTTTTGTCCATGTATCCGGTTTACCTTTCCTTCTATCACACGCTTCCCCATATCCTACATGGAGGGTAATTATCACCTTGCCTCATTTTAAGGGTCGCGCCAGTTTACTGTGCCGGTTACTATAGTAAGTGTCAGGAAGAACTGCTCTGCATGTCACGTCGTGGCAGCCCCTCGTTAACTGTATCATAACATCACGTCATGGCATCCTTTGCTCCCTGTGCCCTTTGTTGTGGCCTGACGTTGATTGGAGCGCTTGGGAAATACACGGCCATACCGTGCGGTTGCACCACAGCGCCCGATCCCACTACGAGCCCCTTGGGTATGGTTAAGTAGGGGGCAGGGGCGGCCCTAGGGGAAGTTCCCCCACTTCGCATGCTCCCCTTCATCTTCACGGCGATTCCACCGCCGCCGCTGCTGCCTTAGCACCACACCGCCGCCGCCGTGCTTTGCTGCTCCTCGCGACCGCGCCATCGCTTCCGCTCGAGCCTTTCGCCACGGGGCCCTGCACCTCCAAACTCCCTACCTCTGGCTACTTCTTCTTCGATTACGTTCTTTGATAACTTGATTTGGCCATGACTGAGGAGGAGGCCGCCGTTGTCGCTCAGGAGGAGGCACTACAATAAATCTGCTCACTACTGACCTTTTCTTAACGACCATGCATTTTTTGGTCATGGATCTATGACCATTCTGAGCCAGTTGGTCGTAAGGCATTTCGAAGTGTCCAAACCTTAAAAAATAATGACCAATTTAATCAAAAAGGTCACAATTTGCTTACGCGAAATGGTCGTAAATGAACGACATGGGTCGAGCGCCTTTTAGTTGGCAGACTACGACCAATTTCACTTATGTGTCGTATCCATGTGTCAATTTCTGCTGACGTGTCCGCATATGTGTCAATTTTCTCTTACGTCTCAACATAGCACTAGGTTTGAACGCTCCTTACCTATCACGCATGACCAACCGGTTCTAATAGGTGGAGCCCACCAAGCAAACAACACACAACGCAAGATAAACGAAGCAAAAAGTGGAGACACGGGGGTCGAACCTGTGAACTCCAAACATTCCCACTGAGATGTTCCCCTTGGTTTGTTCTCTATACCCCGCGCAAGCCCTATTTCAATATTTCATTTCTATGCTCATGGGCCACGGTGGAGTGAAGGCCTCATTTTTTTTCGTTGGGATTTTTCCCCACGGTTGGTACAGCAACCCATATCCCAGTAGAATTACGATTGTGTGTCAGAATTATTTTCTTTTTATAAGTTTGGATCCATATAAATGGAGAAACTTTAGTTTTTTTGATAGTTTAAAAATCATGAGAGGAGGAAGAATATCTTTAATGATGCAACCAATTGGAAATTTGTACCTAAAATATGGTATAATATTTTACAAACATCTAGTGGTGCCAATTTTTAACATATTCTTGGTAGATGCTTCATAAAAAATCCACTTTTTTGCACTCAAATAATGGAAAATGATATTTTTACAATAAAATGGGAACTTTCTCGTCTAGGGGTTGAATCTTGTTAAAATTTTAATGGATCTATGATAAAACAGTACATTGTGAGTCTAAAAATGATTTTTGTAAAAAAACATGAGCATCAAATCATGTACCTGTAGTTCAATTCTCACCCGCTTTCTACCGATTCGGCAGGAATTTGTTTTTTTGCCAAGGGTACATGAAAATGTTTGAGATACCCTGGTTGGGACATTGTCCATGTAAGGTGGTCTATTATTTTTTTAAAATGGGGTGGTAGAAATTTGACTTAGCCATTTGGTGGTTGCTTCACAAAACGCCCTATTTTTTGCGATCAAAAAACGGAAAATGGTTTTTCCGTGCAACGAAAAGGAAAACTTTCTCCTGCAAAATTGTTTGCCATCCCATGATACATATGGGTGCACAATATGCGCATATTATCACAAACTATACCGCGATTCTGTCTATAACATTAATCGTTTAGCCTGAAAGCCATGAAACTTCGTTTCAAACTATGGTTAAAATGGTAGGCATGAAGATAGGGGATGAGCCTCGCTAAACTTGTATTGAATCTTTGAAGAAACATTATATTGTAAGTTTAAAAATAATTTTTCAAAAAATTATGAGTCTTAGATCATGTACCTGTAGTTCAAACCGGACCCACTTCCTACCGATTCGGTAGACATTTGTCTTTTTCACCAGGGGTGGACGAAAAGGTTTGTGAATCCCCCGTTGGGACATTATTCAATTAAGGTGGGTCTAATATTTTTGAAAAATGAGGTGGTACCATTTTGTATTCACCGTTTGGTGTTGCTTCACAAAATACCATGATACACATGGGTGCACAATATGGACACATTATCACAAACTATGTTGTGATTCTGGCCGTAACATTGATCGTTTCGCCTGAAAACCATGAAACCTCGAACATGATAGGTAATTTTTGAGAAGGTTTTTATGAGATATTTACAATATACCAAGTTTGGTATTTTTCGTTGCAACTATATCACATAATACGACACTACGCGAATGATTTACATTGTTCGGACCGTTTTTGAATTTCTTATGCCCGTTTCAAAATTTTCTCGTTTCAAACTATGGTCAAAATGGCGGGCATGAAGATAGGGGATGAGCCTCGCTGAACTTGCATTGGATCTACGAAGAAACATCATATTGTGAATCTAAAAATGATTTTTTTCAAAAAATCATGAGTGTTAGATCATGTACCTGTAGTTCAAACCGGACCCAGTTCTAGCCGTTTCGGTAAGCATTTGTATTTTTCACGAGGGGTGTCCGGAAAGGTTTAAGATACCTCGGTTGGGACATTGTCTATGTAATATGGTCTAGTATTTTTGATAAATATGGTGGTAGCATTTTGGATTAGAACTTTGGTGACTGCTTCACAAAACGTCCTGTTTTTGATACTCAGAAAATAGAAAATACATTTTTTGAGCAAAGGAACACTTCCTCCTGCAGCATTGTTCACCATCCCATGATACACATGGGTGCAAAATATGGGCATATTATCACAAACTATGCCGCAATTCTGGCCATAACATTGGTCGTTTGGCTTGAAAGCCATGAAACCTCGAACATGATAGGTCATTTTTGAGAAGGTTTTTTCAAGATGCAATCAATATACCAAGTTTGGTATTTACCTTGCAACTATGTCACATATTACACCATGCGGAGGATTTACCTTGTTTGGACGGTTTTTGAATTTTTTATGCCCGTTTCAAATTATGGTCAAAACGGCGGGCATGAAGGTTCTTAGCTAGCGGCTGAGCCTCGCTGAACTTGCATTGGATCTCTGATAAAAAAACATATTGTGAACCCAAAAATGATTTTTTCAAAAAATCATGAGTGTTAGATCATGTACCTGTAGTTTAAATCGGACCTGCTTCCAACCGATTTGGTAAGCATTTGTCTTTTTTGCGAGGGGTGTTCGGAAAGGTTTAAGATACCTCGGTTGGGACATTGTCCATGTAATATGGTCTAGTTTTTTGATAAATATGGTGGTAGCATTTGGAATTAGAACTTTGATGGTTGCTTCACAAAACGCCCCGATTTTGGCACTAGAAAAATAAAAAATGGCTTTTCCATGCAACGAAAAGGAAAACTTCCTCCTACAACATTGTTCGTCATCCCATGATACACATGGATGCATAATATGGGCATATTATCACAAACTATGATGCAATTTTGGACGTAACATTGGCCGTTTGGCTTGAAAGCCATAAAACCTCGAACATGATAGGTCATTTCTGAGAAGGTTTTTTCGAGATGCAATCAATATACCAAATTTGGTATTTTTTCTTGCAACTATGTCACATATTATGACACCACCCGGAGGATTTACCTTGTTTGGACCGTTTTTAAATTATTTATGCCCGTTTCAAACTTTGGTCAAAACGGCGGGCATGAAGGTTCTTACTAGCAGCTGAGCCTCGCCGAACTTGCATTGGATCTATGATAAAATAGCATATTGTGAACCCAAAAATGATTTGTTCAAACAATCATGAGTGTTAGATCATATACCTGTAGTTCAAATCGGACCCGCTTCCAACCGATTCGGTAAGCATTTGTCTTTTTTACGAGGGGTGTCCGGAAAGGTTTAAGATACCTCGGTTGGAACATTGTCCATGTAATATGGTCTAGTAGTTTTGATAAATATGGTGGTAGCATTTTGGATTAGAACTTTGGTGGTTGCTTCACAAAACTCCCCGATTTTGGCACTAGAAAAATAAAAAAATGGTTTTCCGTGCAACGAAAAGGAAAAGTTCCTCCTGCAACATTGTTCGCCATCCCATGATACACATGGGTGCATAATATGGGCACATTATCATAAACTATGTCGCAATTCTGGCCGTAACATTCGCCGTTTGGCTTGAAAGCCATGAAACCTCGAACATGATAGGTCATTTCTGAGAACGTTTTTTCGAGATGCAAGCAAAATACCAAGTTTTATATTTTTCCTTGCAACTATGTCACATATTATGACACCACGCGTAGGATTTACCTTGTTTGGACCGTTTTGAATTTTGTATGCCCGTTTCAAACTATGGTAAAAATGAAGGGCATGAAGGTTCTTAGCTAGCGGCTGAGCCTCGCTGAACTTGCATTGGATCTCTGATAAAACAGTATATTGTGAACCCAAAAATGATTTTTTTCAAAAAATCATGAGTGTTAGATCATGTACCTATAGTTCAAATCGGACCCGCTTGCAGCCGATTAGATAAGCATTTGTCTTTTTCACGAGGGGTGTCCGGAAAGGTTTAAGATACCTCGGTTGGGATATTGTCCATGTAATATGGTCTAGTATATTTGATAAATTTGGTGGTAGCATTTTGAATTAGAACTTTGGTGGTTTCTTCAGAAAACGCCTTGTTTTTGATACTCAGAAAAAAGAAAATACATTTTTTGAGCGGCGAAAAGGAAAACTTCCTCCTGTAACAGTATTCTCCATCCCAAGATGCACATGTTCGGTGGTTTAGTATTTTTGAAAAATATAGTGGTAGCATTTCGAATCATATTCCTGGTAGGTTCTTCACAAATTATGCATTTTTTGGTATGGATGAATGTTAATCTGTGGACATTTTTTCCAACCAATCAGAACACAGGACACCTAGTGCCACAGATCAGCATCCTGGACACGATCTTGACGGTTGATAGCATCTCAATCCAACGGCCAAAGAACCAGAGCTTGTGCACCGAATTTGCGTGCGTGGATCGCGTGGATTAGGTCACTCCCACCTCCATCACGCAGCCATACCCACTCGCACAACCCTAAGAGATCTCCACCCTCCATGGATCTAATTCCCCAATGCTTCCCTACCCTCTCATTTCCCTCTGGTGCGGCCCTGCCCTCCCTCTCTCCGGCGTGGCCCCCGTGGCTACCCTAGTCACGGTGCTGAACGACGGTGCACAACCGTAGGATGCTAGGGTACATGCACGGATCCAGCACCATGTCACGACCACGGTCAACGGGGAGGTTGCCTGTTGATCTGTCCACCTCGAGAACTCTCATCACGCTAGAGCCGAGATGGACGGCCTCGCCATTGTAGGCGCATGTGAGATCCTGCGGTGGACCAATCCATGGCCCGATAGATCTAGACCAAGGATCGCCGGATCTCGCCACAGGTTCGCCGTACGACGACCTCACCCAGCTAGAGCTCCTCGCTTTATTTCCCTTCTCCCCCTCTCGGGTTTCTCTCAATCTCTCTCTCTACAGGTACCATCGGACGTGAGGGTTGATCTTCACCGTGTCGTCAACGAAATTTTCTAGAAGTGGAACCCTTCTCGGATCCGATGGCACTGACCTCTGCTACAATGAACAACGATGCATTGAGGATCATCAGCAGCCGAGGACTTCACCAAGATGCTCGAGGGCCAGACCACAGTAGCCGAGGACTTCTCCAAGAGGCTCGAGGGCGCCTACTAATCTCCGGTGAGGCCAATCTCAGGACGCTTCTGTCTACCTATTCTTGTTGGGTTTCCTGGTGGTTGCTTGCTTGTGGAGGGAAGGGTAGCGGAGTATAGTTTTAACAGAAAGTTTGTGATAGCCTTTAACAGATAGTGTGTACATTCTTAGGCCATTAGGTTATTAGATTTATTTTGTGCAAGGAGTTTTAGGTTACTCCAAAGCATTCTGGGTTTTAGCTTTTTTAAGCAGAACCACAGTATGAGTAGAATTACTCTATTAGAAGCTTTTTAGGCTTCGAGAAACTAATAAAAAGATCTGAATTTCCAGTAGATTAAACGTGATCTGTCGTGTATTATTCGTTGCGATTACAACTGGCTTTGCATGTTCTAAAATGAACTATTATGCTTATATGTTGGATCTGGTTGAGGTTTGGTTGTTAGTTGCCTCAGTAGATTGTGTTCGATAGAAGAACATTGTTTTAATTGAATGCGGTTCCTGCCATTCTTTGTTGTTATTTAAGGATTAGTTTCATTTTGTTATCGAATGGAATGGACACTTTCTGTCCCTTGGGAGATTCTGAAATTCCCGCTTATTATGCTGATGTAACTAAACTTAGATATAGGAAGTGTTCAGGTACTCTTATTTTGCTTGCAATATGCACATTCATGCGATGTTTATTGGGGCCAGTTGTCTACAAGTCATTGGATTCGATTAGGTTTGGTTACTGCCCTATGTCTTGCACATAGTTCTAGGCTCCCACGAGTGATCATTGCTATGCTTTGTGTTGCAGAGCTGGCTAGATACGAGTGAATCTTGCTTGGGTTCTGCTGGGATTCTGCCGAGATCTGTCTGTCTGGCTGCAAAGGCTGGTTCAGTTAGGCCTTGGTTTAGTGCTGGGACTAGATGGCTAGGGGCATACTTGCTAGGTTAACGTGTCGTATTTCACATGGATGTGTGCTGTAGTTATGTGGTAATATTATTTGATTTTGTTGGGTGACAGTGTATGTTCTGATATCTCTCTAATCCCTCTCTTTTATCATTGTCTCACAGGTCGGCTATTGCCAAGGGAGGAGCAGCACCAGCAGCATGATGACCGTCTGTATGTTGGCAACTTGGATGCTCAGTTGACCACTGGGGAACTTGAATATGAGTTTCATGTATTTGTAGTTTTGTGAAGTTTAGTTTCTGTAAAAACCATTCACCATTTGAAGATGACCTATTCAAGACAGTTTATTCTATGAATGTTCTCACTTGTATGTCCTTAAGAGTACCCTTCTTGCTTCTATGTATACTGCTTGCTTTTTATGTTAATGTTATACTAAATTGGTACAATATAGATAGCATACAACCGATTTATTATATTGCTAATCATAGAGTTATAACATGAACACCTATAGCAAGTTGAGTATTTACCAGTCCTAATCTTCTTCTCTGGTCTATCGATAGCTGAGACAGCGTATAACTGACATTTTTTGTTGTCTTGATGTTTTTTAGGGCACAGGTCTCCGTCTGCGTTGCCAGCGCCCGGTGGACCTTCGCTGCTCGACGTCAAACACGGGAAGCAGTGCCCTGACGATGGTGTAGCGCAGGTGACGCTGCAAGCTATCACGCCATTGATGGTGCTGAGTGGGCAGCCCTCCTCTGGCTCCCTGACTCTAGGATAGCAATTTGGGCAGTGTTGCTTGTCCGTGGCGTCCAGCATGGTCCCTGAGCCTAGGACTCTGCCATGGAGACCTTGTACAGGGAGATCAACACCGACGATGGGTCAAGCCTCGGTCAGTTAGCCCCTCTAAATCTTTGATTATTATTCTTTTCTAGCACTCTGATGTTTGTTACTAGCATTCTTTTGTGAAAGATACTAGTACTTGATGTATTGCCATTACTGTGATGGAAGAGTTTTGAGTCCCAGGTTGATTGCTCTGTAAATTGATAGATGGTATGCTTGGACCTGTAGCTTCTGGAATTAGGAAATTTCTATTCCTTATGTATACATACATTTGCTACTACATTATTACTCCATAGACAACCTAACCTGATGATGTTAAACATGCATTGGGCATTGGCGTTGTTGTGATGGAAGTGAGTTGGACATGCCAGTACCAACTTGGATTACCTATTATTTTAACTGAATGCTTGATGATGTTAAATACGCTTTTAAGACATGCTTGTTGAAACTTGTGTTGTTATATTCTGTTGTTAAGCATGCCAGATGGAGACGTGCTGCATGCATGCGTGCCGAAGCGTAACAAGATGAAGGGGAAGTCTTTGGAGGTAACTCAGATCTACACCAAGCAAAGATGTCTAAATAGCTAGTCATAGTTTGACATTTTGTCTTATTTTGGTAGCTAGATGATTGTAATGCACCAAGCAAAAATGTGTACTGTTGATTGATTATAATGCACCGCTGTTATATGATATGCTGTTCTTTAATTGACTCTTTTAAATCAAAAGTGGAGCATTGTATTCTTTCAGTTCTGATTATAGTCGAAATGCGTAAAAATGAAACTTGACTACTGGGAGAAGTATGAAAATAAAAAAGCTGACAAGTGGGACCTAGTGAATTTTAATAAAATTAAACTGAATTTGACCATAAAAAGGCTGAGGCCCAAAAATAAAAGGCTGAAATCTTGGGTTTGGCCCATGTAGTTGTCTGAAATTGATAAAAAAGACACATAAACAAGCTGAATTGTTGGGCTCGGCCCATATAAATCACCGAACTGGACCGGACTGAATCTGATCAGAGACCATTTGATTTGGTCACGGATTTGCCACGTAGGATCAGCAACGTAGGCTCTGACGTGGACATGGCAGCTAGTCCATGACCTAAATGAATGGTCGTAGATTCTATGACCATCTATTTTGGTCGTAGATGTCTACGACCAATTCAGAAAAAAGGTCATTATGTTTAACTAGTGACGCTCAGCTTTTGACCAACTGTATTTGGTCAGAGAAAGGTCGTAGATCAAAAACTATGACCTTTCAGTGACCAATATGAAGGGTCATGTATCACCAAATTTCTAGTAGTGAGGAATAAGACGAGGCCCATGAGCACGGCACCTGGGCGGGCACGTTCGTGTGCCAGGATGACATCGAGTGGCTGTATGCGACATGCCGCATCCCTGCGGGCGTCACATGCCGCCTCGCCGCCCATGAGATTGCCCCTTCGCCAAATCCTGGTGAATTCATTGTTTTTCTTTCGCATTTCTAGCGCGGCTTCGGCCTAGCCGTCTCTGATTTCTTTTGTGATTTCATTTCCACTTATCAACTTCAGCCGAACCATCTCCTTGCTAATGCCATTACCTCTCTTTCCTCTTTCGCCTCCGGAATCGAGGGTTACCTCGACCTATGGCCTTCCAAAGAACTTTGGATCAAGTTCTTTGGTCTCAAGAAAAATGGTGTCCCAGATAAGCATCTTGCCCGGTCGAGAAACACCTGACCCAGTGCGGTGGAGCCTCAATCTCCTGCAAGTACTCCGCCTTTCCCCGGGTTACCGGCCTTGAATCTTGTGAAGGCTAGGCCCAAACCTTCTTCTATGTCTGGAATAACTCGGATACGGACCTGATCCGGCTCCTCCCCTTCAAGATGGGTGCCCCGAACACCTCTCTGTGGGAGAAGATCTCGATGCAGCCTACCGCCTTGGTGAACCAGGTAGATCACCGGATTAAGGAGCTCCTCGAGCAGAAGCTGCACAATGAGCACATTATGATTACATTTGTCCGAAGATGAGTCTCCCCCCTTCAGACGCGCGCCCACAAGATCTGATATTTGAGTGGCCCCATTGAACCCCACCGGACCTCCTCCTTTGAGCTTAACAACTCCGAGGTGTTCAGCCGGGTCAAGGCCATTTTTAAGGTGGAGAAGGAGTTCTCTGAGGCGTGGGAGTGGGGGCTCGCTCCCTTCACCTGAGCCAACTTGCCTCCTAAGGTAAACTCTTCTCTTGGTACTTTTTCCGGGTCTTGCGGTATGTCAGATATCCTCCTAACTTAAACATTCAGTATTTTTGGTCTCAGATGTTTCATTAGCAGACAGTTGAGGACGAGAAGGATCTGGCCCTCAAATGGGTGGCGGACCACACTGAGCCGGATGAGGAGGAGCCTGACTTGGAGAGGTTCTTGCCTACTCCAGACACCACCAAGCGGACCTCTAGTAAGGCCTCTTCTCTAAGGGATTAGCCTGGTGACGATGACTCAGATGTTGAGGTTATGGATATACTTGATCCGGTGCCTATCTCATATGCATTCCTGGTTATGTCCGAATCTTCAGCTAACCCAGCCGGTCAGGTCCTTGAGGTTCCCCCTCTCGCCATGGATCATCCGTCTCCTGCCCCCTCCCAGAAGCACGCGACAACCTCGGCCACAACTTTGGAGGTGCCCCCACCCAGGAAAAGGCAGAAGAAGTCCGGGGTCAAGGCTGAGCCCAAGCCCGCTGCTAAGAGCATAGTCCGGAGAATGCCCAAACCTCGGCAGCCTCCAACCTCGGACGAGTAAGTTCTTTTTCTTTTGCTATTCGCTTCCGGGTCTTGCTCCCTTTGCCTTTGCCTTTTGCCTGCCTTTCTTTCTCTGTTTGACTTGTCATTTTTCCTTTCTGAAGCGCTCCTATGGTTATTTCCCAGAGTGGCTCCAACATTTCCTCTCCAATCCGGAGAAGCCCATCTTCCCCTGGGGCGATGACGTTCGTCCGCTGAGTCCTATTCATGAGGACTCCACAGCTGCGTCGGCTTAGCGCCCACCTCGCCATGAGGAAGGCAACATCGACACGGGGGAAGTGGAGCGACCAAGGACACAACGATGCTGGATCTCCCCAGCTTCTCTGATCCACCAGAACCATCAACCACTAAGGTGCCAGCTTCATCGGCACCACCCCAGACAACATCTCTCTCAGTTCCTGTTTCTCTAGTTTCAACAGTTTCTTTATCAGCAGCACCAGTAGGACCAACATCACCAGCAGCACCAGTAGCACCAACACCAGTAGCACCAGCACCAGCAGTACCAGTACCATCAACACCAGCACCAGTAGCACCAGTAGCAATAGCTCCAGCAACGCCAATAACGCCAGCAGCAACAACAACCACATCTAAGCCAGCACCAGTAGCAGCAACAGCTACAACAAAGCCAGCCGCCAAGAAGAGAACTTAGGCCGCTCCCTCCAAATCCACCATGTCAATTAAGGACATTTTCAGCCAGACTCCCAAGCTCAGTCCGATGCGTCAGCCTCAGCTCTTCTTCAGCGGCCAACCTCATCTAGCAAGAGCAAGAAAACCATCGAGCTAGCCAAGGATTCCTCTTCTTGCCCTCCTGTAGCCGGATCTGAGAGCAGTAAGCAATTGACCTTGCATACTAGTCTTGCTGCTGCTCAGTCCACGAGGCGGGAGGCTCATGCCAGGGTCTTGGTGACAAGCCACTCTCTTAGTGGTGAAAGCTATAACCCGGCGCTTATAGAATATGTGCAGAACTAGAATAACACCAAGTTTATCGACCCGCAAGATGACTTGCCGGAGAGGTTTGGTCCGGCAGAGTTCAGTGCTCAGATGAACTCTGCTACCAAGGCCATCTCCCTTGCTGGCCGGATGATGGAGGTAACCCTTTTTCTGCTATGCCTTTTATATATGCAATAGATATACCCACTAGTCCCCGAGCCTCCGAGGGAGTAATTTATTACTCGGTCGGATTCTCCTAGAGAATTTAGTGTAAGTCCTTAGCATTTTCAAATATCCACACACATAGAGCCGGGTTAAGTTCCACTTGGCCTGGATCTTGTAGATTTTGAATATCCCCTTCTTCTGTTTTCTGAACTAACATCTCACTATTTTAGATCACCACCAACCGCCGAACTGCTGAGTTCCAGCGCCTGCTGGACTCATACAAGGATCTCCGTGCTAGATATAGCAAGTTGTTGGTTGATCACCAGAAGAAGGGAAATTTCCTTTTCTTAAGCCCTTTTCATTCACATTCCTTCGACATGTTCGCTATCCGTATCAACTTGTTATTTGAATCATGCACCAAGGCTGAGGCGGAAAATGTCATCATGCGCAAGAACTTGGATGAGATCCAAGGTAACTTGTCTTGTTTACTTAGCCATTATATGCTCATTCTTGGCTGGGCGAATATTTATGTCTCAGCTCTGCTGGGTCAACTCACTACTGTAGTTATGCTTGAAGATAGCGCGCCCATCCCTAACATGATGACTCATTTTCTCGAACAAGCAGGGAAGCACCAGGCCGAGCTAAAGAAAAAGGACGACGGAATTTCTTAGTTGTGCCTCAAGGACTCGGAGATTACTCGGCTGAACACCGAAATCCAAAGGCTCAAGGAACTCCACAAATCTGATCTGGATAAGGCTGATCAGGAGTTCGCCAAGGAAAAAGAATGCTTGACTACTCAGATCTCCAAGGATAAAGACTTGTTGCAGGAAGCCGACGTAAAACATACGTCGGTGACCTCCGAATATGAAAAGCTCCAGGCCAGTCAAACAGATGTGTACACCGAGCTCACCCGGATCCTCTTCCAGATTTCACATGAGCTCCCTTCCTCTTTTTAATTCTTGTGTCTCTGGATTAAGTGTTCTTGCTCACTGACATCTTTCGTTTTGTTCATAGGAAAGTTCCAAGAAAGTGACTCCCTCGCTGCTGCCGCTGTTACTAGGTCCTGCGCTCAGCGAGGTAATCTAGCAGACCCTGCCACCGAGTCAGTTCCTTATGACATGGAGGATTTGTTGGTGAGCCTCGCTACACACATGGAACTGGTGAAGAACTATGGGGCATATACTATGCCGACAACGATGCAGATGTTCAATTATCTCTGGCCCACTGAGCCCACTCCCAAGGGAAACGCTGCTTTTATAGCAAAATTAATGGAGTGCGAAACTCAGGTGAACTTGTGACAGGAATCTGTTGCACGAGCCAGAGCTGACACGGCGCTGCAGTCCGTTCTCTCATGGTATGAAGGATTAGACTTGGGTTTGCTTGACCGTATGCACACCAGATCAAATTTGTCTAATGATCCAGAGTGCATCGCTCAACACAAAGCCCGTGCCAACAAGCTTATCTAATACGCCTTCTGCCATAGTTGGAATAAGGGTCCGAGCTACCTCGATGCAATTGATGATGGGTATGTCTCCGATGGAGCTGATGGTGCAGAGGATGAGGAGGAAGCTTCCAAGCTTGATGATGACACTAAAGATTCGGAGGACAAGGAGGATAATCCGGAAGACAAGGTCGGGCCCAGCGCCCCGCCTACAGATGCCAAAGTACCTCCTCCCTCGGCCGATGTCTCGGCTCCTGCTGCCGCTCCTTGAGCTATCAAACACTTGAAGAATGTTCGTGAGATCCCCGGTATGCCGGGTGGAATTGTATCTATGCACAATTGTTTTATTCTTCTACAATCAGTCGTGTTTTGCTATGAAACTCCTAAGTGCCAGATTAACTTGGGCGAAGTCCCCAAGTTTCCTTTTCATGTTTCCACAATTTCATGATTCGGCTCGCGTCTACCTTGATTCGGTTTTTGATTTACGAGTCCGAGGTTCAAAAAATTGATGCAACATACTTGAAACTTTGAGATTAGCTCAAAATAATCCCGCACAAGATAAGTAAAGTAAACAGAGGGTTAGTGCATATAGCAAATGTCGTCTCGATTACGTTCTTTTCCTTAGTCGTTTTTCATGTGCTTTGCAATTCCAAACTTGTTCTCTTGCTTGCCATGAAGCCAATTCTTGTTGGACAGCAGCAAAGTCAAAGAGTTGGGTTTTGGTTGCTCACACATTACTAATCTGGCTAAGATCCAAGTAATTTACGCCATTCGACATATAAAAAGTAAATACGGAAAAGATAGTTATTAAGGCAGTCCCCGGGTTTCAGCCTAGGGTGTCGGAGTTTCATTGATATGCTCATTGCCGACATACATACCGACATATGAGTAACTCGGATACATTCACATCTTTGCTAGGTGTAAAATGGATGAAGTAGAGCTACATTCCACAGACGCTTAGTTTCCTCATTGGACCTGTCCGCCTTGCTCTTTTCCTATGGCTGTGCATCGATAAGATAGTAGGAATCATTGTGCAAAGCTTTGCCTACAATGAAAGGTCATTCCCATGGAGGGGATAACTTATGCATGCCAGCAGTGTGTTGCACCAGCCGAAGTACGAGATCACCTTCCTGGAAAACTCAGGGATTTACTTTTTGGCTATGGTAGCATTGGAGATTTTGTTCATATATGGCGGATCTGGACAAGGCCAGTTCTCTCGCTTCTTCCAACAGATCAACATCATTTTGCCGGGCCTCACGCACTTCGGCTTCTGTGTATTGGGTGACTCTTGGTGAATCATGCTCTATGTTGGCTGGTAATATAGCTTTTGCCCCATATACCATAAAAAATGGTGTATAGCCTGTTGATCGATTCGGAGTTGTTCTCAAACTCCATAGTATCGCTGGTAGTTCTTCTATCCGGCACCTCGCTGATCTTTGCAGTGGCTCAATGAGCCGGGGTTTTATCCCGGACAAGACTAGTCTGTTGGATCTTTCGACTTGCCCGTTCGATGCAGGGTGGGCTACTGAGGCAATGTCTAGCCGGATCTTCTTTTCTCGGCAGAACCTAGCAAATGCTCCTTCAGCAAAATTCATTCCATTATCAGTTATGATACTATGGGGATAGCCATATCTCAAATTATATCCTTGAGGAACGTCACTGCTGTTGCCCCATCACATTTCCTGATTGGCTTCACTTCAATCCATTTGGTGAACTTGTCCACCATAACCAAGATATGGGTCATTCCTCCCTTAGCCGGCTTAAATGGTCCTACCATGTCTAGGCACCATACATCAAATGGCCAAGTAATGGGGATGGTCTTGAGCTCTGACATTGCCACATTGGTTTTGGCGGCGTACCTTTGACATCCATTGCATTTCCTCACCAGATCCTCGGCTTGTTCCAAGGCGTTTGGCCAGTAAAATCCATGCCAGAAATCCTTTGCCACTAATGCTCTTGAGGATGCATGATGACCACATTCTCCTTGATGAATATCTCAGAGTATGTCAAGCCTTTCTTCTAGATCTACACATCGTTGAAGACACTAGTAACACTTCTTTTATATAGCTCGAAGTTGATTATAGTATATGCATTGGCCCTTCTCTGAATTTGCCTTGAGTGTATCTCATTATTTGGCAGAATTCCTTCTTTTAGGAAATCGAAGGCTTAGCCCAATCGGGCATATGCCGAATGGGGAAAAGTTCTTCATCATTTTCCATCACATCCACTGACATAACTCCCCCCAGATCTAGCTGAAAAGTCTCTGGATTTGCTGAAGCAGTCCCCGGGTTTGCTGAAGTGCCTCCCTAGTCTATTTCCATAGGTGTCGATTTTGATCCGGAGATTGTCGGGACATAAATTGAGTCAGATTCTGGCGATGGTGTAATCAATGGTTTTCTCAGGGGCTCCAAAGCAACATTTTGCAGGATTGGTTACCGTGATGATCCCAACTTGGATAATACGTCGGCTGCTTCGTTTTCAATCCGGGGTACATGATGAAATTCACATCCCTCGAAGAACCCACTTATCTTTTGAACATGGAATCTGTAAAGGGCCATGTTGGCATCCAAGGCATCCCAATTGCCAGATACTTTCTGCACCACCAAATCCGAGTCTCCAAAGCATTGTATCCGATGTATTCCTACTTCCTTTGCCACTTTAAGCCCATGCACAAGTGCCTAGTATTCAGGGACATTGTTTGACACGCTGAAGCGAATTTGGAGGACATATTTTAACTGGTCTTTCTTGGGTGAGGTAAGCACTACCCCAGTGTCCAATCCTTCTTTCAACTCTGATCCATCGAAGTGCATCCGCCAGTAATTTGAATCCGGCAACGGCGATTCATTTTGCATCTCGGCCCAATCCACAAAGAAATCCGCCACAACTTGTGACTTGATCGCATCTCTTTTGTCGAACTATGGCGCGTATGGGGCCAGCTCAATAAACCACTTTGCTATCCATCCACTAGCATCCTTGTTTCTCATAATCTCCGATATGGGTGCTTCACATATCACCTTGATGGGTGATACATTGCAAATGTATCTATAATTTTTGATGTTCCATGCTTAGTTTTATCCACTTTCTTGTGTTTTGTTCCAACTTTGGAGTACTTTTATTATGATTTCTTGGACTAACCTATTAACAAGAGCCACAGTGCCAGCTGCCTGTTTTCTGTTGTTTTTGGTTCCAGAAAAGTCAGAAAATGAATATTCTCGGAATTGGATGGGACAAAAGCCAAAGTGCCTATTTTCCGGAAGGGATCAAGTGCTAGAATACGAGACAGAGAAGGGCTGGGGGCCGGCCACACCACCTGGCCGCGTGGCTAGGCCTGGCCCGCACCAGGGGGTGGTCTGGCCGCCCCCAGCACCCCCTCGGCCTCTCCTTCCGCCTATAAGTTACCCTCGGGACGAAAACCCTAGGTACCCAATCAAAAATCCACGAAAGAGTCTGTAGCCGCCGTCGTATCTGTCCCTAGATCGGGGGAGGGGATCTGAAGCTCTTCCCGGCACCCTGCCGGAGAGGGGAATTCACCCTGGAGGCCTTCTTCATCACCATGCAAGCCTCCGGTGTGATGCGTGAGTAGTTCATCCTTGGACTACGGATCCATGTAGTAGCTAGATGGCTGGATTCTCCTCCTTTGTGCTTTCATGTTTAGATCTTGTGAGCTCCATTCATGATCAAGATCATCTATTTGTAATTCATACATGTTGTGTTTGCGGGGATCCGATGGATATTGAGATGCTATTTCAGATTGATTATTGATTCTATCATGTCTTTGTTATTTGTGATCTTGCATGCTTTCCGTTGTTAGTAGCTATCTTGGCCAAGTAGATGCTAGCAACTCCAAGAGTTAGTATTTATGCTCGATAGTGGGTTCATGCCTCTGGTAATCTGGGGAAGTGACAGAAATCTCTAAGGTACTAGATGTGTTGTTGCCACTAGGGAGAAAACAACGATCTTTTGTTCATAGAACAATTGTATTGTTTACCTTACACGCAGTTCGTAAAGCAATAATCTGTTGCTTGCCACTTAATACTGGAGGGGGTTCGGATGATAACCTGAAGGTGGATTATTAGTCATAGATGCAGTTGGATGGCGGTCTATGTATTATGTTGTATTGCCCAATCAAGTCTCAAAGGAGTCAAGATGATTAGTATATGCATGTATTGCTTTCTCGGTGTTTGTCAATTGCCCCACTATAATTTGTTCACCCAGCATGTTATGTATCTAAGGAGAGCCACCTCTAGTGAACTATGGATCCCGGTCCTTTTTCTTTACATACAATCTATAAATTGTTTCTGCTTTGTGTTTACTTTCTCCAAAATTTCACTTCTTTCCATTCGATACGTTTAATCCTTTGTTTTCCGCAAAACACGGTAAGATTGACAACCTCATCGCAAGTTGGGGACAAAGTTCTATGGTTGTGTTGTGCAGGTCTCCATGTTGCTACTAGCACCGGTAGTGCGCCCTGCCAAAGCTCAGCTAGTAACACCTTTGAGGTGTTTCCTTGCTCCTACTGGTTCGATTAAACCTTGGTTTCATAACTGAGGGAAACTTGCTGCTGTGCTCATCATACCTTCCTCTTGGGGTTCCCAACGAGCTCTACATCAACACCACGCACCAAGCACTTTTCTGGGCGCCGTGTATTGAGCCATCAAGCGATTTTCTGGCACCGTTGCCGGGGAGTCAAGGACATCTTCACAAGGGGAGTCCCTCATAACCAATCTCTTTACTTTGTTGTTTTTGTTTTGCTTAGTTTCTTTTTGCTTTGTTTGCCTGTTTTGTTCTTCTTCAAAAAAAACACAAAAAAATTAGTTTTACTTGTTTTGCTTTCTTATTTGAAAACCCAAAAAAAAATGACTACTCTTGAAAACACGAAGTTGTGTGACTTCACTAGCACCAACAACAATGATTTTATGAGCACTCCTATTGCTCCACCTATGGCTGAAAATACTTTCTTTGAGATAAAACCTGCTTTGCTCAATCTTGTTATGAGAGAACAATTTTCTGGTATTGGTAATGAAGATGCTGCTTCCCATCTAAATAACTTTGTTGAACTTTGTGAGATGCAAAAGCATAAGGATATAGATGGTGATATTATTAAACTGAAACTGTTTCCTTTATCTTTGAGAGGAAAAGCTAAAGTGTGGTTGAATTCCTTAACTAGGAATAGTATTGATTCTTGGACTAAGTGCAAAGATTCTTTTATTGGAAAATACTATCCTCCTGCTAAGATTATATCCATGAGAAGTGAAATAATGAAGTTTAAACAACTTGATAATGAGCATGTTGCTCAAGCTTGGGAAAGAATGAAATCTTTGGTAAAGAATTGTCCCACTCATGGACTAACTGCTTGGATGATCATCCAAACTTTTTATGCAGGATTGAACTATTCTTCAAGGAACTTATTGGATTCAGCTGCGGGAGGTACCTTTATGACCATCACTTTGGGTGCTGCAACAAAACTTTTGGACAATATGATGGTTAATTATTCTGAATGGCATACTGAGAGAGCTCCACAAGGTAAGAAGGTAAATTCTATTGAAGAAACCTCCTCCTTGAGTGATAAGATTGATATGATTATGTCTATGCTAGTTAATGGGAAATCCCATATTGATCCAAACAATGTTCCTTTAGCCTCTTTGGTTGCTCAAGAAGAGCAAGTTGATGTGAACTTCATAAGAAATAACAACTTTGGCAACAATGCTTATGGTAATAATGCTTATAGGAACAATTTTGGTAACAACAATTATAAGCCATATCCTCCCAACAATGGTAATGCTTATGGAAATTCTTACAACAATAATAAGAGTGCTCCCTCTAAACTTGAAGTAATGCTTAAAGAATTCATTAGTAAACAAACTGCTTTCAATAAAACTATTGAGGAAAAACTCTCTAATGCTGAAAGAAATATATCATCTTTGGCTGAAGCTCAATCTACTTTGAATAAAATGGCTACTAAACCTGAAACTAATGAGAATCCCTTTGCAGCTACTAATGCCATACAAGTGAGAATTGATGAAAATGTTAGACTATTAGCTGAATTACATGCTAAGTGGGAAAGAGAAGATGAAATTGCTAGAAACATTAGTGTTTCTACTATCACCACCACTAGTGTTGAGGCTAGTAATAGTTCTACCACTTTAGATGATCAAGTTGATTTTGATCTTGATGGTTGCAACATCTCTGAAGTTATTAAGTTCCTACAAAAGCTTGCTAAAAGTCCTAATGCTAGTGCTATGAACATGGCTTTTACAAAACACATTATTGATGCTCTCATAAAGATTAAAGAAGAAAAGATGAAACATAAAGCTTCTATTCCTATAAAACAAGAAGATGGTTGGGAACCCATCATTAATATGAAAGTGAATGACTTTGATTGCAAAGCTTTGTGTGATCTTGATAGTAGTGTTTCTATTATGCCTAGAAGGATTTATGATATGCTTGATTTGCCTCCTCTTGAAGATTGCTATTTGAATGTCCCACTTGATGCTAATGCTAAAAAGAAGCTCATGGGGAGTCTTAATGATGTTCTTATTATGGTTAATGATTCCTATGTCCCCGTTGATTTCTATGTTTTGGATGTTGAATACAATGCTTCTTGTCCTATTACTTTGGGAAGACCTTTTCTTAGAACTGTTGGTGTCATCACTGGTATGAAAGAAGGCACCAATAAATATCAACTTACACTAAAGAAAGGTATAGAACACTTCCCTAAAAAGAGAAAAGATTTCTTTTGCTTCTCCTATGAAAGCAAAATTTGGTCTTAATGCTTCTTCATTTGAGAACACTTGATTCTTTCTTTTGCTTCTTATGCCTAACATAAAGGTGTTAAAGAAAAGTACTTGTTGGGAGATAACCCAAGAGTTTTAGTTGAGTCTTGGAAGTTATTACCTCTGTAATAACCTCTCCTTATCCTTTTTATTTGCTTTTTGTGCCAAGAGTAACCTCTAATGAGAGTGAAGTAATGATTGGGAAAGTTGCTGTCCCGAAACAGATTTCTGTGCTTCACCGTAAAAATTCCTGAGAGGGTTCTGTACGTCGGATTGAGCTGTAATTTTTTGTTATTCTGCCCCAGATTATTATCTAACTTTTGTTAGTTCAACACGTTTTGATTTGAGCAACATAAGGTCTTCGAAAAAATTCGTCTTTACCTGCTGGTCTGTTTTGACAGATTTCTGCCATTTTTCTGCATTTGCTTCTTGTTAGTTCCTTCTTGAGTTCCTTTGGGGAATTGAGCTTTTTGAGGGAAGTGCTACAGTAGCTAGTGTTCTAATGGAAGTTTATTTGGTGTTAGAACTGAACCTTGAGACTTATTTATCTTAAGTGCACTAATGTTGCTAATGAGATTATGTGAAGTTTTGTATGAAGGAAAATTTTCAGGTGTATGGAAGGAATGAGTAATGAGATGAAGGATGGACTAAAGCTCAAGCTTGGGGATGCCACGCGTGTCACCCCAAGAAATATCCAAGAAGTACAAGCATCAAAGCTTGGGGATGCCCAAGGCATCCCCTTCCTCATCAATAAAAATTCCAGGTTTCTTCCAAACGCTTCATTTTTATTGTTTCGTGCACAGTTGTGTTTCTCTTGGAGCGTCTTCTTTTTGTTTTTGTTTTGGTTTTTAGTTTGCTTGGTTTGCTTAGTTTTCTGAATAAGTTGGTTGGACCCCCTCTTTCACACTTTGGTTTGCAAATAGTTTGGTTTGGTTTGGAAAAGAGTAGGAAAGTTCATGCTTAATTGTTAAAGAGAGTTTGTTTTTGACTGTGGCCTATGCTTTGTCATGCCGTGCTTGATATTGTTTTGGCTTTATGCTTAGTATTCTTTGCTGTAGCATGACTTTTTATAAACAATTGAGATTGCTTAATGTGCCTTGGATGAATCATGCGTTGTTTTAGCATATTAAAGCATAGTATTGTAGTATTCTCCTTTGATGCTTTATTTGGGTTGACTTGGCACATGCTCACACCATGTTATGACTATACTAAGTCACCATAAGCCTTTATGATCCTTTAGTTTTCAACTTGTAGTATCACTTTATGCTTTGATCAATCATGTTTTGTCGCTCTGCATGATTATGGCCATTATTGCTCTCTTAGTTTGTCGCTCCCAGTATTTTGCTAGCCTCCACCACAAAGTATGAGTTCCACTCATGCATACAACTCCCTAAACCAAGTTTTTCCAAAGAGTCCACCATACCTACCTACTAGCTTATGCTATTCCAAGTATATTCATGCTTTTGTCTACCTTTCACTTGTTATGAGAAAACTAGTGATTAAATCTCTCACGAACTTGATGGCACACTTTACTTTATTGCCTCTAATAAACTTGAACCATTG
Organism: Avena sativa; assembly: GCA_916181665.1. Lineage (NCBI taxonomy): Eukaryota > Viridiplantae > Streptophyta > Magnoliopsida > Poales > Poaceae > Avena > Avena sativa. Next base: position 603,661,066 of record OV702291.1, on the reverse strand, counting down.
GGTCCTTCTTTATTATGTATATGATTGCGCTTTATAAGTTGAAATTAGCAGAACCATGTACCATGGGGAACGCTTTCAACATTGCACTTTGTACCCCGTTGATATCATGTTCTTTTGCTTACGGATCCCCGCGGTGTGAAATAAATGTGGAACTTGTATGATCATAGAGTTTGTATGTGTGTTAGAGAAACGCCTGGGCCGCTAGCCTAAGCCATGCCTAATCATGGTGGAAACTTGCAGCATCACCATAGTGAGCACTCTATGAAGCATCCTCAATAAAAACCTATGCAAATAGCAAATAAAAAGATCGCTGAGATGCTCATTGTCTGCTTGCCTTGTCATTTTGATTATGGGAAAGCTCCCGTATCATGTGCCAGGGGTACCCCGTTGGCGGTTCTTAATGATACACATATACTTACAATGACAAGAGCTTACTCGTGACTGAAGTTGAGTAGCATGAGGATCGGTCTTCGTAAGTAAGGGGCATGAGATTTCGGTTTATAACTTGTCAAGCATATCCTCTTATTTGTGCCACTTTAACCTTAATCACCTTCAACATGCTTATGATAGGGGCAATGAGAGCTGAAAGCTAAAAGTACCATAATTTTTGGAAGCTCTTTATGAGACTTGAATCCCTACTTCCTTTTTACAAAAGGCCTTTCTTCCACCATTATATTGAGTCTCCACCTTCTATCTTTATGCACTACTTTGAGAGCATAGTGGCCATTCTTAGTTCTATGTGCATTGTCCCAAGACTAGTTGATTGATGCATAACTTGTTATTTCTTGTTTGAAACTATTGTATCTAGTCACTCTTATGAACTTTGAAGGTGTCCTATGCATTTATATTTGCTACTCTATTGAGGGATAAGTTGAATACTATTATGCTATGTTTTCTTTATGTGAAACAAACAAACGTCTTGCAAAGCATGTTATTCATGAATCTTTTGTTTGTGCCTTTTCATGTTGCATCTTAGTTTCTTTGCTTATTGCTAGAACTTTGTCCTTCATGTTATGATTGAAGTACTATGATCCCAGCCTTGAGTTTTGCAAATACTTTGATCAAGTCTTTGATGGTGCATGTCACCTCAACAATTATTTCTTTTTATCACTTACCTACTCGAGGACGAGCAGGAGTTAAGCTTGGGGATGTTGATACATTGCAAATGTATCTATAATTTTTGATGTTCCATGCTTAGTTTTATCCACTTTCTTGTGTTTTGTTCCAACTTTGGAGTTCTTTTATTATGATTTCTTGGACTAACCTATTAACAAGAGCCACAGTGCCAGGATCCTGTTTTCTACTGTTTTTGGTTCCAGAAAAGTCAGAAAATGACTATTCTCAGAATTGGACGGGACAAAAGCCAAAGTGCCTATTTTTCCGGAAGGGATCAAGTGCCAGAATACGAGACGGAGAAGGGCTGGGGGTCGGCCACACCACCTGGCCACGCGGCCTAGCCTGGCCCGCGCCAGGGGGTGGTCTGGCTACCCCCAGCACCCCCTCGGCCTCTCCTTCCGTCTATAAGTTGCCCTCGAGACGAAAACCCTAGGTACCCGATCAAAAATCCACGAAAGAGTCTGTAGCCGCCGTCGTCTCTGTCCCTAGATCGAGGGGGATCTGAAGCTCTTCCCGGCACCCTGCCGGAGAGGGGAATTCACCCTAGAGGCCTTCTTCATCACCATGCAAGCCTCCGGTGTGATGCGTGAGTAGTTCATCCTTGGACTACGGATCCATGTATTAGCTAGATGGCTGGTTTCTCCTCCTTTGTGCTTTCATGTTTAGATCTTGTGAGCTCCGTTCATGATCAAGATCGTCTATTTGTAATTCATACATGTTGTGTTTGCAGGGATCCGATGGATATTGAGATGCTATTTCAGATTGATTATTGATTCTATCATGTCTTTGTTATTTGTGATCTTGCATGATTTCCATTGTTAGTAGCTATCTTGGCCAAGTAGATGCTAGCAACTCCAAGAGTTAGTATTTATGCTCGATAGTGGGTTCATGCCTCTGGTAATCTGGGGAAGTGACAGAAATCTCTAAGGTACTAGATGTGCTGTTGCCACTAGGGAGAAAACAACGATCTTTTGTTCATAGAACAATTGTATTGTTTACCTTACATGCAGTTCGTAAAGCAATAATCTGTTGCTTGCAACTTAATACTGGAGGGGGTTCGGATGATAACCTGAAGGTGGATTATTAGTCATAGATGCAGTTGGATGGCGGTCTATATATTATGTTGTATTGCCCAATCAAGTCTCAGAGGAGTCAAGATGATTAGTATATGCATGTATTGCTTTCTCGGTGTTTGTCAATTGCCCCGCTGTAATTTGTTCACCCAGCATGTTATGTATCTAAGGAGAGCCACCTCTAGTGAACTATGGATCCCGGTCCTTTTTCTTTACATACAATCTATAAACTATTTCTGCTTTGTGTTTACTTTCTACAAACTTTCACTTCTTTCCATTCGATACGTTTAATCCTTTGTTTTCCGCAAAACACGGTGAGATTGACAACCTCATCGCAAGCTGGGGACAAAGTTCTGTGGTTGTGTTGTGCAGGTCTCCATGTTGCTACTAGCACCGGTAGTGCGCCCTGCCAAAGCTCAGCTAGTAACACCTTTGAGGTGTTTCCTTGCTCCTACTGGTTCGATTAAACCTTGGTTTCATAATTGAGGGAAACTTGCTGCTGTGCTCATCATACCTTTTCTCTTGGGGTTCCCAACGAGCTCTACATCAACACCACGCACCAAGCACTTTTCTAGGCGACGTGTATTGAGCCATCAATGGGGTGTTCCTCAAAATAGTGTTTGAGTTTCTTGGCTGCCATATACACACCGTACGCCATTTTTTGGTAGTGCGGGTAATTCTGTTTTGAGACTGATAATACTTCGCTCAGGTAGTAGACCGGTCTCTGCACCGATTTTCCTTCCTCTTTATGTTCCACCACTACCATTGCACTTACAACTCGATTGGTTGCGGCTATATAGAGAAACATCGGCTCTTTAGGTAGTGGGGCGGCTAATATTGGCGTAGAGGACAACACCTTTTTTAATTCTCGAAACATACTATCTGCTTGTGGTGTCCATGTGAATTTGTCTACCTTTTTCATTAACTAGTAGAGGGGTAATGCCTTCTCTCCCAGCCGACTTACGAACCGGCTTAACAATGCCAGACAACTAGTGAACTTCTGCACATCGTTAAGGGACTTTGGCAGTTCCATTCTCTCAATAACCCGGATTTTAGTTGGGTTAACTTTGATACCTCGGTTGGACACGAGAAAACCGAGTAACTTTCCAGCCGGTACACGAAAGGTACATTTCTCTGGATTAAGCTTCATCTGGAACCGTCTTAGGTCCGCGAATGTCTGCTGGATATCATCAAGGAGTGTATTGCTTTCCTTAGTTTTTATCACAACATCATCCACATACACTTGCATGTTTCGACCTATGTGGTCATGCAAACATTTTTTGCATGCATCACTGATACATTGCTCCTACATTACGTAATCCAAACGGCATAGTGCGATAGCAATAAACCCCATAAGGGGTGATAAATGCAGTCTTTATTTGATCATCCGGATTCAGAGTTATCTGGTGGAAACCAGAATATGCGTCTATGAATGACAACAATTCACATCCGGCAGTTGAGTCTATGACTTTGTCTATCGTAGGTAGTGGGAATGGATCTTTGGGATACGCCTTATTCAGGTTCGTGTAATCAATGCACATACGCCACACCACGGCCACGTTCGGGTCATCCTTTTTCTTTTCCACGAGCACTGAATTAGAGAGCCAATCCAGGTAAAGTACTTCCATGATAAATCCGGCTGCAAGGAGCCTAGCTATCTCATCTCCAGTGACTTTTCTCCTGTCTTCGGTGAAGCGGTGGAGAGGTTGCTTCACCAGCTTAGCCCCAGGTCTCACATTCAAAGAGTGCTCGGCCAACTCCCTCGGTACACCTTGCAGATCCTATGTGGACCAAGCAAAGATATCCCGATTCTCACGGAGGAAGTTGACGAGCTCGCTTTCCTATTTGTCGCCTAACCCGGCACCAATGGTTACAGTGCACTCTGGGAACTGATCATCGATTGGCACTTTCTTAGTGTCCTTTGCTGCTTGAAATGACACACTTCCATGCAGGTTGGTCAGAGCCGGCATATGTTGCTACGCAGACTGAGCCAATGCCGCCACCTCCTGAATTCTTCTCTTCTCCTGTGCTATCACGAGTGACTCAGCCAGGTTAAACCCAGCGGAAGCGCACTCAATCGAACGCCTAAAGTCCCCTGATACTGTAATTACTCCTCTTGGTCCGGGGAATTTCATTTTTAGGTAACTGATGTGAGTACTTGCCATAAACTTGTTCAGAGCATGCTTACTGAGTAATGCGTGATAAGCGCTCTCCAAGTTCACCACTTCAAACTCCAAGTTCTCGGTCTGGCAGTTATCTCTCGTACCAAATAGCACCTCAACCCGGACCTTACCAATGGGCTCACAGGAGATTCCTAGCACAATGCCGTGGAAAGTGGTTCTCGTCGCTTGGAGCATGTTCTTCGAGATCCCTAACTTGTGCATGGTATCCTTATACATGATGTTTATGCTACTGCCATTGTTTATCAGTACCTTGGAAAACCTTACGTTGATATTCGAACCAACGAACATCGGATCTAGCACTAGCGCATACGATCTAGGACTCGGCATGAGCCTCAGATGATCCTTGATACTCCAAGTTATCTCCTGATCTGACCAAGGCATGTACCTCGTCACTGCAGGCATTACTGCATTCACCTCCATATGCCGGTGTTGCAAGCTTTTCCGGTCAGTCTCTTTCGTGGTAAACACACAATAACTTTGGTGATGCTCCCTATACTCATTTCGTCCCTCATTACCGTGGTAACCTTGATCTTGCTGTTGGTTGTTATTCACCTGATGCACCGCATCCCTTCTTTCCTCATTTTCATACCTCGGTGGGGGTGGTGGCAAAATTAGTTCCTGTCCATTCCTCCTGTGAGCAATGGCTGCCGAGGTGCTTCATTCCGAGGTGCCTGAGCATTCCTCAAGCTACCCTGTTCGAGTTTCCTCATCCACTCACATTGCCGGGTCGTATGGTTCGCCGGACTATTTGGACTTGGCGTATGGAATTTGCAAGGCTGATCCAACATAGATTCGAATGTGTACCTCGGACGATCCTTTCTTTCTTGCCACTGCTTTTTCTGTTATGGAGTCCAAGGCTTCTTGCCTTCACTCTTTTGTTGCCAATGTTGTCCTCCAGTTTTCTAGCGCTGGCTTGCACCGGCATTAGGCCGATCTCGGTCCACGGCCGCCACTTGCTGCGAGTTATACCTGTAATCCGGACGATCATCCCTTCTTTTACCCCGAAATCATTTCTCCTGGATGACCCGGGGCCATCCCTGTTGTAGTACTCCTAATTTGACTCGCTTGACATTATCCGGGGTTGGGTCAGATCCCCCAAAGCATACGAATCCATGATCCGGATTGTCTTAGCCAAAGTGGTTGGCATATCTCGCTGCAACCTTTGCCATAGCATGCTCCCGTACCTGCAGCCTTGGGCGAACCACGCAATTGCTTGTGATTCAATTACCCCTTGCACGAGTTGCACACATTGCACCAACGAGTCAAAAAATCTCGACCGGGATCATTCGGTCTCTGCCAGCATAATGCCAAAGTCTGTGGCCTATTCGGCCTCTTGTAGGTGCTTGAGAAGTTTCTGACGAATAGTTCCTCAAAGTCTAGCTAATAGTTTATACTCCCTGGAGGCAAGTTGTTCAGCCAAACTCTTGCAGGTCCTTCCAACATCTGGGGCACATATCTTACTGCCCATCTCAAGTTTCCTGTTGCTATCTTAACTGCAATTGCATAGTCGATGAGCCAATCCTCTAGCTTAGTGCTGCCATCATAAGTCTTTGTTCCTCTGGCCTGCTGAAAGTTCGATAACGGCGGTTCCCTCATGATCTAAGGTCCAAAGCATGCCGGACCTAGAGGACCTTGCACCTCAATCATATCTGACCTATAAATTCTATCCAACTTCAGCCTTGCATCATCTAGCTGCAAGTTTCTTCTTCCCAATCTTGAGCCAATCACATGGTGCTCCGGTCTAGGGTATCGATCATTGACCATAGCTGAATAACCATCATTGTATCTATCTTGATCCGGACGAGCATACTGCTGCTGTACTGCTTGGCTAGCGCTTCTCTCCACCGAGGTGCGTATTGCTGCTGCTGCTGCTGCCGAGGTGCGTCTTGCCCAGCTCCTGCCAGATCACGTTGTCCGGCATTGACGTTGGCACCGTTCCTTTTACCGGCATTTCCTTTGTCACGGTTACCTCGGACAACTTCACCTTAGCTGGTACTATGGCGATCCTCTTCAACTTGCACTACTTTTCCTTTTCTGGTGCTTACCGGGTCATAAGGGACCATCTGTTTGTCCTTTCTACCCGAGTTTACCACTTCCTCTCTCCTTGGACCATGACCCGGGGAAGATGCTGCTCCAGCGGATTTTGTCGGGTTCTTTCTAGCCGAATGAACCACGTTCGATGCTCCTGGCTGCGCCGGGTTTGCCTTGTTAATTTCCTCATTCTGTTGGCAAGCCACCCTCAACAAATGATTTACTCTCTCCTATTGCCTCTCCCGGGCCTCTCCGGTTAATCCTTCTAACTCGGATACAGCTGCGTTTGCGGCCCTGAGGTTCTTTGCCGGAGTACTGTATCTCTCTAGCCCTCCTGTTACTATGGTAGCCGTCTGACCTGGCCTAGGTTCATATTCATTGTCAATCTCAGTAATTAGGTTTCTACCTCGGATTTTCACCCATCTATGCGGTTTGCCTTAGCATATTCCCTCAAAGTGATGTTCAGTGACTGCTGCAACTCAACTACTTTTTTCGCACCAGCTAGCATTTTCTGCCTAGTTTCCTCTAACTCAGCTTGCGCCTGAGCCGGATCTACCCGATGAGCTATTTGGCGTTGCTAAACTATCTATTGCTTGTTGCAATACATTCTCTTGCCTCTCTAGTGGAGGGAATCTAGATCTTTCCTGCTTTGGCGTGACTTTTGGTCTGGCGCCGGGTCCTTGCTTGCTCCTGCGTTTGGCGCGATCATCATGACCTCAACGCATCTTGCAGGGCGAGTGATACACGGGCAGCTAGTCGCGCTGAGAGGTGGCTCGCCTCCCTCGACGACGTGGCGTGGGTGAACGCAGTTCTCGTCCACACCGACGTAGACCTTGTGCGCTCCAAGCTTATGAAGAGGCTGTTGCGCGGAGGAGGACGCCTGCCAAAGCTTCCAGCATTATCGCTGACGTAGTCCAGCGCTCCAAAACGCTGAACCAGGCTAGAGACGCCGCGCTCGCCCGTTCCGATGATGTTTCCCATACGGATTTTCACCCCTGCTAGCCCCGCTAGCCCCACGGTGGGCGCCAACTATCGTGGTGGTGGCACGGCAGATGCCATGGATAGGCTAAAGATGGTGCCAAAGTACGCTAGAGGAATCCAGGGAGGGATAGTATGGTGATTCCACACACAAGTGTTTGTATTTCCTCTCTATCAGTGGTGGTTTACAAGAGCTCCTTTAGCTGTCTATGAGAAGGAGACTAGTTCTCTTACTCCCAACCTCTGTGCTCTAGAGTTCTTCCTTAGACAGAGAAAACGATCGATCCCCCTCTATGGAGGCCCTGGTGCTCCTTATACAGGAAAGTCCAGGGTACAAGGTTTAGGGCATACGTGGAAGTATATTCCCCATTATATGCCCTTTGGTTAAAGCTAGATGCCTCTTTATCTACTTTAAACGGCTAGTTCGGACTGCCAACGTAACCCTCTATGAGCCCCTCTCCTTTTGGCGTCACCAGACATGGGCTACGTCAGTCGACGTCGCCCGCATCACCTTTGTCGGCCATGCCCCGCTGGTCCTCTCCTTCGCTCTCTTCGCTCACGCTACAGCATGTAGAGGCCACCTTTTGACCAACAAGAGATTCCTTCCTTCTCTTAGATGCCATGTGGTAGCCCAGTTAGCGCCTGGCTAACTCGGCTATGAGGGTACCTACGTACATGTTAGATCAATTATAGCCGACATATGTTTTATGCCGGCCGGGTTAGTGTCAGGTGAATACTCTCCGGGCTGTGTTTCCTCGTAAGTCGGCCTACCTTGAGGAGACCCGGCCAACACTTGCTTTGATCGTGTCGTACCTCGGCTAACTCGCCCTCTATACCCCGGCGTGACCCTACCCGGGGGTATCCCCCCAACACAAGCCAAGTTGATAGACATATATAGTGGATCTACAACATGTTGTACTTGCGATTCCCATGTTTTATGATTTTTCAAGCTTCCTAGCTAACCCCACCCATTTGAATGACTTTATGTCGATATCTCGGAATTAGGTCAAATTTGAAACTACAAGTAAATTTTAGGTTTTTCTTTGATAGATTTATGAAAAAGCTTTTGGAGGTACCTATCAAGGAGTCAAAATTAATATATCAGAAACCAGCGAGAGTTTTTGTGATAGGTTCAACTTCTTGCTAAGACTTTGCATCTTGACAATTTAACAAAATTAGGTCAAACTTGAGCTAGCTACAAGTAAACACCATAGATTGCTCTTGAATTAAATGTTTTTTCATAGGTAGATCATTGGTGCATCTTCTGGTAGTAAATAGTGTTGTCGCTCTGAGTTTCCAACTATCAAGAAAGAACATTCAATTCTACATTTTCTGAGTGAAGAATACGAGCGAGGTTGTTCTTTTTCCTAAAGAAAAGTCCGAAGAATATTGGATCTGAATGCCACAAGTCAAGTTTACATACAGATATATTGGACCAAAATGTTTTACAAACGGTTCCCATGTTTTATGAGTTTTCAAACTTCCGAGCTAACTCTGCCCATTAGAATGACTTTATGTCGATTTATCGAAATTAGGTCAAATTTGAAACTACAAGTACTAGTAAATTGCACGTGCCCTGGACGTGAGACTCAGATAATAGACATCTAGCATACCATCTGTATATATAATTATAATAGGTAAAGAAGAAAAAATATAATAGGTAAAATTTGAACTACTACAAGTAAACTGTGTAGGTTGCTTTGAAAGTTTTACCAAAAAGCTCTTAGAGGTACCCATCGGAGGGGGTGCGTGGGGGGGGGGGGGGGGTAGGGGGGTCAATTAATATAATATCAGAAACCACAGAGAGTTCTGACGACAGGGTCATCTTCTTGCTAAGATTTTGCGTCTTTATAGTTTAATGAAATTAGGTCAAACTTGAGCTACAATTAAGTGCGATAGATTGATCTAGAATTTAATGAAATTAGGTCAAACTTGAACTACAAGTAATAAATTGTAGGTTGCTTTGAAAGTTTTATGAAAAAAAGCTTTTGGAGGTACCCATCGAGCAGTTAATTAATATATAAGAAACCACAGAGAGTTTTGACGACTAGTTCGACTTCTAGGTAAGATTTTGCATCATGAAAATTTTGAACACCTTTTGAAAACAATCACATGAAACAAGGAGAGAGGGGAATGATTTTTCTATTCTCTATGGGCAACCCACAAGCTTGAGGTGCACCATATTAGGCTTAAAGATACAAACTCTATTTTCTCCACAATATATATGGTGAACCTTAGAGGATGCCACATACTAGGCCTTAAGGTGTGCTTTTGTACACATTGATGATGTCGTTATTAGGGAAAAATCAAATAGTACTCCCTCGATCCAAATTAGTGTTCTCACATTTGTCTAGATTCGGATGTATCTATTCATGTTTTACTGCTAGATACATACGAATCTAGACAAATCTGAGAACATTAATTTGGATCCGAGGGAGTAGTATATTAGTACTTTTTTGAGGAAAGTATATTAGTACTAGTACACTAGTATAGTAGTACTCATTTCTTTGCTTAGACATATGCTCAGCTCTATCCATGCGCTGTACACACTAAGAGAATAAAACATAGGCAAGGTAAAAGAGGGCAACAACGAAGAGGAGTTGAAGGTGGTTCGATATCAAAGGAAAGTTATGATGGGTTCCTGACACGAGGTACTCCTGTGGCCACTCTACTAGTAGTAAATTTTAGGACCTATGCACGCAAAAAAAATCTGTGTTTTCTCTCTCCTTCGCTGCCTCTCACCATCCATCCTCCCTCTCTCCTACCCTTTCCCCTCGCGCACCGGCCCGGCTAATCTCTCTCTGGTACACAGCGTGGTGCTACGCACGTGTGCCTTGGTACGGCGGCTCTATGTCTCTGGCGTGTTCGGCAGCCGTGTTGGTGTGGAGTAGGAATGAGGAGTACATAGGAAGGAAACCACTTTGGTCCTTGGCGGCAAAAAAAATTCAGACTCTTCCAGTTTTCGAAATTTTCACTTGCTTCCGGAACATCGGGAGGGAAGGTTACTCAAAAGATCAGCCATTCGCAGTACTTCTTATCTTATCTTTATCTTTTCTTATCTCTTACAATACCATACCATACCACTATATAGTGTACTGATAACTTCGAACATTGACCATTGGATCAACACCGGCAAATCCAAACAGCGTTGGTGTGATTTTCCAACTATATCTGGAAGGAACATTCAATTATTCGCAATGTTCCGAGTGGATGACGAGCGAGGTTATGCTTTTCCATTTAGGAATGTCCGAAGAATATTGGATCTGAATGCTAGAAGCCAAGTTTACCAACATGTTGTACCAACGATTCCCATGTTTTATTTTTGAGTTTTCAAACTTCCTAGCTAACTCTGCCTATTGGACCGAATGACTTTATGTCGATTTATCGAAATTGGGTCAAATTTGAAACTACAAGTAAATTGTAGGTTGCTTTGAAAGTTTTATGAAAAATCTTTTGGAGGTACTATCGAGGGGTCACAATTAATATATCATAAAACACCAAGAGTTTTGATGATAGGTTCAACTTCTTGCTAAGATTTTACATCTTGACAATTTAATGAAATTAGGTCAAACTTGAGCTACAAGTAATCGCGATAGATTGATCTTGAATTAAATGTATTTTTGGAGGTAGATGGGTGCATCTCCTTGTAGTAAACAATATCGTTAGAGTGAGTTTCCAACTATCAGGAAATAAAATTCTCAGTTTTCTGAGTGATGACGAGATGGTTCTTTTCCGTAAAGAAAGCTCATAGAATATGGATCTCAATGCCATAAGCCAAGCTTCTAGACATATTAAGTGGACCAACGTGTTTTACTTACGATTCCCATATGTTTTTTGAGTTTGCAAACTCCCTAGCTAATTAACTCTGCCCACTTGAATGACTACATGCCGATTTATCGAAATTAGGTCAAACTTGAACTATAAATAAATTGTAGGTTGCTCTGAAAGTTTTACGAAACAGCTTTTGGAGGTACCATACCGATCGGGCGGGGGGGAGGGGGGAGGTCACAATCAATATATGAGAAACAACCGAGCGTTTTAATAACAGGTTTGGCTTCTTGCTAAGATTTTGCATCGCATGACACTATTTAACGAAATTGGGTCAAACTTGAGCTACAAGTAAGTGCGATAGATTGCTGTTGAAATATATGACTTGGACCTTGAACAGGGTAAAACCAAATTCCTGAAAGAACAGATAAAAAATAGCCAGATTCTATTTCCAACAATAGCTCCTTGCTTTTCTCATTGAATTATCTCTTCCGTATTCTGATAGCACTTTGTGATTTCCATCTTACAGAAGCCATTTCCAAGGCCAAGAGAATCGTCCAGAAATCAAAGCATATCCAGGAGCTCGATGATGAGAACAAAATTCTAAAGAAGGACCTGGCTAATGCCGTCAAGGGCCATGAGGTGACGATGAAGGTGTTGCAAGAGTCTGCTGATGCCGAGATGCAGCGCCTGAAGGACGAGATTGTGCAACTCAAGGATCAGAACCAAGCTGCCAAAGAGCAGAATGCTAGAAACCTTGAGGCGTACAAGATAGTCCAGAAGGAGCGCGATGTCTTGGCAGAGACATGCTAGCAAGCGGAAACGAGCATCTTCGGCAACCTCTCTCTGTCTTGGTCATTTATGTAATTGGGACAACCATTTGACTTGTTTGTACTCATGGTCCTTGTATCTTGTGTAAACCATAGCCCCCATTGGCTTAGCCAACTTGGGTGAGGTTGCTCCGGATCCCAAGGAATGCATGATTCTTGCCGGCAACTTCGTCAGCACCGCCAGCGCCCAAGCCAAGGAGATAGATCAACCTCTAGGAATAAATATCAAGGTGGTAGACTCAGCGGCCAAGTTCGCGGAAATGCTGCGTGAGCCCCCGAGAAAGTCAAGGACTAGAAAGCTCTTGCATCCGGGCTGGTGCAAGGATGACCCTGTCCTTGGTTAAGGCACACTACGACAAATCCGACATCGACTTGGTGACCTCCGGCATGCCCAAGGTAGACGAGTAAGGTCAAGGCAGATGTCTTCGTGCCTGCTGAGATCCTCGATGAAGACATGGCCTCGTCCGAGTCTTGCCCCTCTCCTTTAGAGTTTGAGGATCTCTCCCGACCTGGCTCTCCTGATGATGCCACCATGAAGCACCCTACAACAGAGCCATAAAAACAATGTTTGTATTAAATTGTCTCTACAGTGTGTATGTGGAAAAAACTTATGTTTGTCTAAGGCAAAAAAACTTATACTCAAGCTTCCTGCAACTTATCTGTTTCTAGCATGTGTATATATTTTTTAAGAAAGTGATGGCTTATCCATTATTTTGGTTCGTATGCTTGACCTTTGGTGAGACGAAAGACTCGCAGCACAGAACTATGCTCTCAGGTGATGATGCTTAATAGCACTGTCCAGAACCTGAGAACAAAATCGCCAGCTTTGAGTGCCGAAAAGTCACTACTCCAGAATCCACATAAAAACTTCAGAAAATGTGTAAACGAGAAAACTTAAGCTAACGCCCGTAGGCGGAATTTTCACAGGGGCAATTGCAACCTTGCGCATAAAGGGTTTATATGATCCAAAAGTGAACAACTAAGGAGGTAAAAGACTCAGATATGAGTGAACCAAATGCTTTATTCATTGATCATAACTAAGTGTAAAAGGGACATAGCTGTGATATGTTCCATGGCCGATCTGTCTCTGGGTAGTCATCATCGGAGTCACGTTGCTTACGCTTGCAATTTTTTGGCCTATCTTTCAACTCGCAAATATCAACAAGGTAATAGGAACCATTGAACAATGCCTTGCTTATGACGAACGGTCCTTCCCAAGGCGGGGATAATTTGTGTGATTTCTCCTGCTTGAGCCTAAGCACCAGATCCCCCTCTTTAACTTTACACGGCGACTATGGTAGCCACGTAGCTTCTGCTGGTAGATGGCGGATCTCTGGCATGCCAGCACGTTCTCTTCGTCAAGTAGGTCCACAGATAATCATCTGGATTCTTCAGCATCATCCTCATTGGCGGAAACTCTTGGTGCATCGTGGAGGATGTCGGATGGGAGGACTGCTTCTGCTCCATAAACCATGAAGAAAGGAGTCAAGCCGGTGGATCTGTTGGGTGTTGTTCTCAAACTCCACAAGACAGATGGTAGTTCCTCCGCCTAGGCTCCAGCTGCTCTATGTAGTAGTGCCTCTAAGCGTGGCTTGATTCCGTGCAGGATTAGTCCATTGACCCTTTCAACTTGCCCATTTGACTGTGGGTGTGCCACAGATGCCAGGTCAAGGCGGATCCCTTTTCATGCCAGGTCGAGACCTAAATTTCTGCCATTGTCGGTGATGATGCTATGCGGGAGACCAAATCTCACCACTAGATCCCGGACAAATTTTAGGGTTGTTGCCCCATCAAGCTTTCTAATGGGTTTAGCTTCAATCCATTTTGTGAATTTATCCACTTCTACTAGCAAGTGTGTGAATCCACAGGGTGCTGTTTACAAAGTCCCACCATGTCCAGCCCCTAGACTGCAAACGGCCAAGTTATTGGTATTGTTTGCAATTCTTCAGCTAGAACACTTGGTTGTCTTGCATAAAACTGACACCCAAGGCATGTTTGTACCAACTCGTCGGTGTCTGCCTTGGCAGTTATCCAATAGAACCCTTATCGGAAGGCTTTAGCCACCAACGATCGGGTAGCGGCGTGATGCTCGCAATCTTCGAGATGTATTTCTCTAAAGATGTCAATACCCTGCTGCTGGGAGATGCATCATAGTAAAACTCCTGTGGTGCTTCTTTTGTATAGTTGTCCATCAATGATGACGTAGCCTTTTGCTCTACGTACTATTTCCTAGATTTTGACTTCGTCGGCGAGCAAAGTTCTGTCTTGTAGATAGTCCATGAATGGTTTTGTCCAAGCCGGAGAGGTCACTATTACTGCGTTAACAAATGAATCCACTCTATCCAGGTTGTCGGGGTCCGCTCCTTTCATGGATGGGGTCCGTAAATGTTCCAAGAAAACGCCTGGCGGAATTGGTCGGCAAGCTGATCCAAGCTTTGATAGCAGATCTGCCGCCTCATGATCCTCCCATTTGACATACTTGACTTCGTAGCCATCGAAGCACTTGGCTATTGCTCCTACTTCGTCTCAATATGCCGCCATCATAGGGTTATGTGCGTTCTAGGTGCCAGCTACTTGCTGGGCAACCAAGTCAGAATCTCCATAGCAAACTATGCGCTTGATGCCAATATCCTTGGCTACGCGAATTCCATGAATAAGGGCCTCATACTCTGCCATGTCGTTGGTAGCGTTGAAGTTGATCTGCAGGACATATTGCAGCTTTTCTCCCGTTGGTGATTGTAATAATACACCAGCGCCCGAGCCGTTGAGTAGCTTTGATCCGTCAAAGTGCATAACCCAATACTCTAGCTCTGGTACAAGAGTGTCTTCTGGTAATTCTATCCAATCTGCAAGAAAAACCGCCAATGCTTGAGATTTGTCAGCGTCGCGTCTCTTGTAGGTGATTTCAAAGGCGGCAAGCTCAATGCCCCACTTTGCCACTCTTCCTATAACATCGTTATTGTTGATTATGTCGAACAGTGGAGCTTTGCTCACTACTGTGATGGGGTGCTCCTAGAACTAATGCCTTAGCTTACATGAAGCAAGGAAAACTCCATAAGCTATCTTATGGTAGTGCGGGTAACGCTGCTTGGATTCCGTCAAGACCTCGCTTACGTAGTAAACGGGTCGCTGAACTCCGTATTCGTGCGTTGGCTCCTTGCGCTCCACCACGATGACGATGCTGATTACTCGGTTGGTTGCCGCCATGTAGACTAACATAGGCTCCCATGACATCGGTGCTACAAGTATTGGTGGGGAGGAGAGTATTCTCTTCAACTCCTGAAGTGTTGCGTCAGCTTTGTCCGTCCATGTGAATTTGTCCGCCTTCTTGAGAAACTTGTAGAGCGGCATAGCCTTCTCTCCAAGTCGGCTGACGAACTGGCTTACTGCTGCAACGTAGCCTGTGAGCCTTTGTATGTCCTTCAAGAATGTCGGGCGTTTGATATTGAGGATGGCCTTGATTTTCCCCAGGTTCACCTTGATTTCGTGATGCGAAACGATGAAACCCAACAGTTTGCCAGAGGGTACCCCGAAGACGCATTTCTTGGGGTTCAACATCATGTTGTATTGCCAGAGATTATCGAAGGTTTCCTGCAAGTCAGCGTTAAGATCATTTGATTTCTTTGACATTACCGCGATGTCGTCCACATAAGCATGTACGTTGCAACCTATTTGGTCGTGTAGGCAATGTTGCATCGTCCGCTGGTAGGTAGCACCGGCATTTTTCAACCCAAAGGGAATCATGACATAGCGATACATGCCGTAGGGTGTGGTGAATGGAGTGGCCAGTTGGTCCGACTATCGCATCCAGATTTGGTGGTATCCTGAATAGGCATCAAGAAAACACAGAAGTTCCAAGCCAGCCGTCGAATCAATGACTTGGTTAATGCGAGGCAAAGAAAACGGATCCTTCGAATATGCTTTGTTCAAGCCGGTGTAATCAACGCATGTTCTTAATTCATTGGTTCCCTTTTTGAGGACAAGTATAGGATTTTGCCACCCATCGGGTGTGAATAACTACTCGAATAAAGCCAGCCTTAAGTAACCTAGCTATTTCTTTGCCTATATCCTTTTGTATTTCGTCACCAAAGCGTCGTAGAGGTTGCTTCACCGGTTTGGCATTGGGATCAATATTCAAGTTGTGCTCGGCAAGTTCCCTAGGTACACCTTTCATGTTGGCAGGTTGCCAGGAAAAGATGTCCCTATTCTCACGGAGGAACTCAACGAGCACGCATTCCTATTTGGGATCCAGGTCCGTGCCAATGGCGGTGGTCTTGGAGGAATCTCTTTCCACAAGTTCCACCTGCTTGGTCTTGATGGCGGCCTTGAAGGTGGGTTCGGCAACAGTGATCTGCTTCTTTGAAGCCAGCATCTCCAAGGCATCGACCTGTTTCTGGATCTCCTTGAACTCCTCACCGTAGAGGACTGCTTCAGCGAAGGCAGCTTCACTGAGCTTGCACTCCCATGCCATGGAGAAGCTTCCGTCAACGGTGATGACACCATTTGGTCCGGGTATCTTGAGCTTGTTGTAGAAAAAGGATAGCCATGCGAGGAAGGAGTGGAAGATGTCTCGTCCAAAGATGATGTGGTACACGCTCTTGAAAGGCACCACTTCAAAGGTCATGCGTTCTTTGTCGTTGTATTGGGAACAACAGTACGTGAAACAAGTTAGATAGAGGTGTGGGGACTAGTAGGGAAGCTCTCGACGGTGTCCGCAGGCGGGATTGGATACGAGTAAGTGTAGCGAGACACAAGAAGTACCCATGTTCGGAGCCCTCGTGGTGAGGTAAAGCTCCTACTCCTGCGGATCTGACTATGAGTGGTATACGGGCTACAATCGCTCCTAGAGATGTATCTTCTATCTACCTCCTTAAATGCACTCAGACCACCCCTTTCTATGAGAGCCTTGCCTCTCCTTATATAGGTAGAGATGCAAGTGTCTCTTTGGCCAGTCTGGCTGGCGGGCTCCACAGGCCGGTCCCATCCGGCTGGTCATCTACAGTATCCGGTACACTTACATCCCATCGAGGTACATGCGGTGGGGTCGTCATGGGTACAGTGAACGTCGTGCGAGCCTGTCGTCAGCATCTGGCCACTATGCCCGCGTCACCCAGCAAATTCTTCGGTATGGCCATGTAGTTGCGGGTGTTGTCATTGTACCAGGGCATACCACGCACTGTGTAGCACGTCACCCTGTCCTCCTGATTGTGTCCGGCTACGCTGATGTAGTCGGTCCTGTATCTTGTTGCTCCTCTTGGTTCTGGTATGATTCGCTCGTGTCCGGCTGCGCTCAGCCAGCCGGATGCGAACCGACTGTCGTAGTTCTTCTCCGGTTGGGGTATCCGGAGGTCATCCCCCCGACACTAGCCCCCGAGCGCGTGTAGAAGGGCGGTGGGCCAATAGAAGCTGTGGCGTAACGCCTTGGCGACTATTGCCCTAGATGAGGCATGATGTCCGCACTCACCCTGGTGGATGTCCTTGAGTAGCCGTTAGCCTGTGTCCACATCAATGCATTGCTGGAAGATGTCGGATACGCTGTGCTTCTACAACTCCTTGTTGATGATGGTGTACATGTGCGCGCGTCACCAGATTTGCCTGGCCTCCGCCTCGTCATCCGGAAGTTCTCCATTGGCGATGTAGTTCATGAAGGGATGCGCCTAGGATGGTATCTCCCGGATGGTGAGGACGCTCCCATTGTCCAGGTGAGGGACGTCGAGGGGTCATCCGGATGAGGTACCCAGAACGGCAGCCCCCGAGCCGCTTTATGAGTCGGCAGCCCCGGGTCTTGCGAGCCGTAGGGTGCAGACGTGTCGGAGTTGGTGCGAGCCTTCTTCTTCGCAGGTTCTGCCGGTTTCGCGTTTGTCGTGCCGTCAATCGAAATGCTTCCCGCCCAGATGATGGAATCCGACTCGGGAGACGGGTTGATGGAGGGCATGCACAAATGCTCCAAGGAGACCCCTGGTGGGATCGCCTGGCTGGTGGATCCGATTCAGGCGAGCGAATCGGCTGCCTCGTTGTTTACGCGAGGGACGTGATGGAACTCACATCCATCGAAGCAGGCACTGAGCTTCTATACGTGGAACCGGTAGAGAGCCATGTTTGCATCACGGGCATCCCATTATATGGATACTTGTTACACCACCAGATCTGAGTCGCCGAAGCAAAGGATCCGATTGACATCAATCTTCCTGGCTAGCCGGAGGCCATGCACCAGCGCCTCGTACTCAGCGACGTTGGTGGAGGCCTTGAAGTGGATCTGGAGAACGTACTCCAACCGGTCTCCTTTGGGCGAGGTGAGGACAATGCCGACTCCCAAGCCCCCGAGCATCTTCGAGCCATCGAAGTGCATCCTCCAGTGGTCCAAGTCAGGAACCGGAGGGAGGTATTGGGTTTCGGCCTAGTCGATGAGGAAGTCTGCGAGAGCCTGTGACTTGATCGTAAGCCTTGGCTCGTACTGGATGGAGTAGGCGGCAAGCTCGATGGCCCACTTAGAGACTCAGCTGGTGGCGTCCTTGTTGCCGATGATTTCCGAAAGGGGTGCGATGCAAACGACCTTAATCAGATGCTCTTGTAAGTAGTGCTTGAGCTTCTTGCACGCCAGGTACACGCCGTAGCACATCTTCTGGTAGTGGGGGTAGTTCTGCTTGGAGAGGGAGAGAACCTCGCTGAGGTAGTAGACGGGTCACTGGACCGGCTGAGCCTTGCCTTCCTCGGGGCTCTCCACCACCAGGACGACGCTGACGACCCGGCTGATGGCTGCTATATAGAGCAACATCGGCTCCTTGCTAGACAGCGTGGCTAGAACCGATGTTGTGGATAGCATGCGCTTGAGGTCATGAAAGGCGGCATCGGCCTGCGAGGTCCAGGAGAACTTATTCGTCTTCTTCATTAGTTGGTACAGCGGAAGTGCTTTCTCCCCCAACCGGCTGATGAAATGGCTGAGGGAGGCCAAGCATCCGGTGAATTTCTAGACTCCAAGCAACCTCTTGGGCGGCTGCATCCTCTCGATAGCCGCAATCTTCTCCGGGTTCGCCTCGATCCCTTGTTGTGAAACGAGGAAACTGAGTAGCTGGCCGGATGGGATGCCGACGATGCACTTCTCCGGGTTCAGCTTCATCTGGTACCGACAGAGGTTGCCAAACATTTCCCCCAAATCCTCGAGGAGGGTGCGCTTCTCCTTTGTCTTTATGACGACATCGTCCACGTAGGCATGCATGTTTCGGCCGATCTGCGAGTACAAAGCATTTCTGCATACAACGCTGATAGGTAGCGCCTGCATTCTTCAGACCAAAAGGCATGGTTACATAGCAGAAAGCCCCGTATGGGGTGATAAATGATGTCTTTATCTGGTCAGCCGGGTTTAGCCGGATCTGATTGTAACCGGAATAACAGTCCAAAAAGGAAAACAAATCGCAGCCGACCATGGAATCGATAACTTGATCGATATGGGGCAAAGCAAAGGGGTCTTTCAGGCATGCCTTATTCAGGCTGGTGTAGTCGATACACATGCGCCAGGTCTTGTTCTTCTTCAACACTAGGACTGGGTTGGCCAGCCAGTCCGGGTGGTATACCTCTATAATGAACCCGGCTGCAAGGAGCCAGGTGATCTTGTCACTAGTGATCTTTCTCTTATCCTATGTGAATCGTCGCAGAGTCTGCTTGACCGGCTTGGCATCCGGCCACACATGAAGAGAGTGATCTACGAACTCCCTCGGCACACCTGGCATGTCCTTGGGTGACCATGCGACGATGTCCCGATTCTCACGGAGGAAGTCGACGAGCATGCCTTCCTATTTGGTGTCCAAGTTGGCACCAATGATGACGAACTTGGTCGGGTCGGAGGGGTCGAGCAGAATCTTGTTCGTCTCCCTGGCTGGCTGGAAAGCTGCATCCCCGGCCGGCTTCCTGCTAGCCGGCACTTCTTGCTTGGCCATGGCCACATTGCGCATGATCTCGCGCTTCTCTTCAGGTATGATGAGGGCCTCGGCCAACTTGGAGCCGGCTGAGGCGCACTCCATCGACCGCCTGAAGCAGCCGATAATGGTGATCACACCGTTTGGCCCCGACATCTTCGTCTGGAGATACTCGTAGTGTGGGACGGCCATGAACTTGGCGAGGGAGGGGCGCTCGAGGAGAGCGTGGTAGGAGCTCGACAAGTTCACTACCTTGAACCATACCGGCTTGAGCCAGAAATTCTCCTCGGTCCCGAAGATGACGTCCAGCTAGATTTTACCCAGCGGAGTGCAAGCCAGCCCCGACAATATGCCGCGGAATGTCATGGTAGTTGGGCGCAGGTTGCACTCGCGGATGCCAAGCTTCTCCAGCGATGACCAGTGAAGCAGGTTGAGGCTGCTGCCCCCGTCGATGAGGATGCACGAAAAGCGGTAGGTGCGCTCGTTGGAGACGATGAGAGGGTCAAGCACCATGGCGTAGCCCCCAGGATTCGGAAGCTGATCTGGCTGATCCTCCCGGATCCAGGTGATAGGGGTCTCCGACCAGTTCAGGTACTGGTGGACTGGAGAGACGATGGCATTGACCTCCTTAGAGCGCCGCCTGTGGCTGTGCTTGTCGTCCAGCTCGGTCTCGAAGATGTGGTAGGCGGCGTGCGGCTGGGGGTACCGTTGTTGTTGTTGCCGCTGTTGCAGCCGTTACCCTCATTCCTGGCTCCCCTAGCCGCGGTGGGGGTCCACCAGGAGGGGGCAGCGGTAGTCGTTGCTGGTTGCCTTGGTCCTTTAGCTGGCGGGTCCAGCTGCAGTTATGGGTGGTGTGGGTAGCCGGTTTGAAGGGACCGCTATGCCACTTGCACGGGCCATCAAACATTTGGTCGAAGGTGAGCCGTGGCTTCTGCCTTCTCGTGTCATTAGCCGGTGCGTCGGGCGTGCCTTCCACAGCGTTGACTTGCCGCGCATGGTAGTGAGGCTTCTGCTATCCGGCTTGGCGGTCCCCGTGGAACCGGTTGTCGTTGCCGTGGCGCCTAGAGGATCCGGCTTCTCCAGCCAGATTGCTTGGTCGGTCGTGAGCCGGCTCCGAGGGAGTCGGACGCCCGTTAGCACTCACCCGGAGAGGTTTGTTCATTGCAGCGTCCGCCGTGCCGTACTGGTCCGCAACCGTCATGAGCTCCGCCATAGTTTTTGGCTCGTCACACAGTAGCCGGTGGCGAAGCACGGTGCCTTCTCGGCATCCCTCAACGAAGAACCCGATCGCCTGGCTCTCTAGGATGCCCTCGCAGGTGTTGCACAGTTCCGTCCACCTAGCGAGATACTCGCCATCTGACTCGCGGTTGCCCTGGACACACAAGACTAGGTCGTGCGGGCGGCCCAGACGCTTGTACGTGCCATTGAAGTTGCGAACAAACACCTTCTCAAAATCTGGCCAGGCATTGATGTTGTTGGGCGCGAGGCTGTTGAGCCATGTCTGACCCGGTTAACATGAGGGGGACGTAGCGCACAGCTGTGTGTTTGTTCCCATGGGCGATGCCGACTGCCGTGGCGTAGCCGATCAGCCAATCTTCCGGCTTCATGCTGCTTTCGTACTTGGGGGTATCCCTGGGCAGGGTGAACTTATCCGGAAACGGCTCGTTCCGGATGCGGGGTCCAAATCAAACTGATCCAGTGGAATCTTCCTCTTCCGTGAAGCACGCTTGAGCGAGGAGCTCCCTGCGGTCACGGGCATCTAGACGGTCCGGGTTGGGCGCTCCTACCCGGCCCGAGAGACGGGAACCGGCAGGTCGTGGCGCTCCGATTGGTGCAGGGGGAGGTGGTGGGTTGCTGTTCACCGTTTGCTCCCAGCGCAGCTGGCCCTTGTTGCCAGAGCTGTGGCGCTTGCTGCGGCCCTTAGCTGGAGGGGAGTACGCCTGCTGGGTCTCGCGGGGTGCGCCCTTGCTGTTGCCGGGCGGCTTGCTTCCCCTAGAGCAGCTGGGGTCCTCGTGCATCCGCCGAATGGCATCAGCATGCTCATCCGTGATCTGGAGGAGCTCCTGCACCCGGGCGTACTGCCGATCTTGCTCCTCGCCCTCCAAGTTGGGCATTTTGTCTGTCGCGGCTCGCGCTACGCACAGGTTCTTGATGGATGTGCTATAGGCGGGCCGGATGAGAGCAGGTGTCGGGTTTGGCTCGCCATCCCTTTCCATCCTTCCGCCTAGCTCGCCGCCCCAGCGCCGTACCACGCCGGCTCGGCTAAGCGGTAGACGGAGTGTGTCCGTGCGCATGGTCGTACTCGCACCGGGTGATCTCGATTTATTTCTTGGTCGCAGCCAACTCCATGGCTTCCTGCAGGAGAAGCAGCCTCTCCATGGAGAAGTTGCCTTCCACCTCCTCCGTGTTGTCCCCGAGGTTAACCGACGTGAGGAGCCGGTCGATGGCCTCTTCCACAGGGTTCCTAGGCCACGGTGGAGCGGAAGTACTAACCTCGTCCGCGCCCCGCTCCCGAGGCTGGTGGGGCTGGGAGCTAGAACTAGCCATCATCACCTCAACGCCGCGAGGAGCGACGAAGGCACCACTGCCGAGGTGCAGCAGTTCCGTGACGGAGACGATCTCCCTAGGGAAACGCTCCGGCACGGTGGCGATAGAGACGGGGAGGTCGCCAGGATAGAGCCGTTTGCCAGAAATGTGGATCTGGTGAAACACGAAGCGTTGTCGATGACAGAGTCAAACTTGTCGAGTGTAAGCACTAGGCCGGAGGCCACGCGCTCACTGGATAAAGTGCAGGGTCCCGTGCGGAACGTGACGCCGGTCAAAGCCATATCGCCCCACGGTGGGCGCCAACTGTCGTTATATTGGGAACGACAGTACCTGAATAGGTTAGATAGAGGTGTGGGGACTAGCAGGGAAGCTCTCGACAGCGTCCGCAGGCGAGATTCGATACGAGCAAGTGTAGCGAGACACAAGAAGTACCCAGGTTCGGAGCCATCGTGGTGAGGTAGAGCTCCTACTCCTGCCGATCTGACTATGAGTGGTATACGGGCTACAATCGCTCCTAGAGCTGTATCTTCTATCTACCTCCTTAAATGCACTCAGACCACCCCTTGCTACGAGATCCTTGCCTCTCCTTATATAGGTAGAGAGGCAACGGTCTCATTGGCCAGATCGGCTGGCAGGCCCCACAGGCGGGTCCCAGCCGGCTGGTCATCTACAGTAATCGGTACACTTACATCCCATCGAGGTACATGCGGTAGGGTCATCGCGGGTACAGTAAACACCATGCGAGCCCGTCGTCAGCATCTGGCCACTGTGCCCACGTCACCCAGCAAAGTCTTCGGTATGGCCGTGTAGTTGCGGGTCTTGTCATTGTACCAGGGCGTACCGTGCACTATGCAGAACGTTGCCCTATCCACCTGATTGCGTCCGGCTACGTTGATGTAGCTATTCCACTCTCTTGTTGCTCCTCTTGGTTCTGGCTATCGTAAAGTAGCCGGTATGATTCGCTCATGTCCGGCTGCGCTCAGCCAGCCGGATGCAAACCGACTGTCGTAGTTCTTGTCCGGTTGGGGTATCCGGAGGTCATCCCCCCGACATTCTTGGCGGTAATTTTTGACATTGCCAAAAGCGATTGAAGGGGTGAGGCAGCCCAGGGAATTTTCTTGTCGGCCGGGGACAACCCCATGGAACACGGTGTTGCTCTTCCTTAGCTAGGTCTCCATCAAGTTCGTCTTGTTCAGTGTATCTAGGTACATGATGTTGATGCTTCTTCCACTATCCACGAGCCACTTGGTTAACTCTGTACCGTTAATCAAAGGGTTGATGACCATGGCATACTGGTTCTCTATTGGGATAAGGTCTGGGTGATCCTTCCTATCCCAAGTTATTGCAACTTCCGACCACCTGGCATACCGGGGAACCAGAGGGAGGGTAGCCATCAGTATCCTCAGAGAGGTTTTTTGGGCCCGGACGGTGGGAGTACCAAGGAAAGTGTGGTAACATGGAGCCTTCTTTTCGAAGGGATTTTCCCCTTTATCCTCTCCCTTGTCGGAAGATTTGGGTTCCATTTCTTCATCGATATCACTTGAATCCTTGGGCTCTTCATCCTTCTTCTTCCCTTTGCCCTTTCCCTAGGGTCTGTTTTTCCAACTTCGCTTTTAGCCGGACTCACGGTTCTCCTTGAGATCATTGATAAACTTGCATTGGTGGTTGGTGTGGGTGGACTTGCTGTTGGCATCAAGATGGACGAAACATGGCATTTCATGGTATTCCTTGTATGTTTGGGGAACGTGGGGCGCTAAGGGTGTAACATCACTCCTCTGCTGGCCACTGCTAGCCCCCGTCCACGTCCACGCTGTCCGCCTTCGCCTCTGCCATTGAACATTGAAGAGACCATGTTGGTTGCTTGCTTCTCTTCGGGCGGATTCTTCCGCTTGTTAGTATTGTTGTTCTTTCTGGCCTGGGTAGGGATTGCTATTGCCGGCAGTGATCCGTGCGCATCGTCATCAGCAGCAGCGAACTTGCTGGCCATGGCGATCATTGTGTTGAGGGTGAGCTCATTATTGTTTTTCTTGCACTTCAACTTATGGTAGAGCAAAGTTCCCTTTTCCAGTCCGTTGACGAAGGCGGCCATAGTGGTTTGTTCATGCACTCCTGTGCAGGAATTCTTCATATCCAGCCAACGAGAGAGGTAAGCAAAAGAAATTTCATCCTTTTCCTGCACACACCGCTGGAGGTCTCCGACAGTACAGGGACGTTTGTACGTGCCCTCGAAATTCTTTGTGAACGCTTCATGCATGTCCAACCAATTGCATATTGACTTCTCCGGTAGGTCATCGATCCATTGTCGAGCAGTTCCGGTCAGCATGAGTGGGAGGTACTTGACGGCAACATTGGGGTTTCCCCCTGCGATGTGAATCGCTTCGCTGTAGTCCTGCAACCACGTTGCCTACCTGGCAGTGCCATTGTAGGGCTTGATGGTATTTTCTATCCGGAGGCCCTTGGGGTAAGTTGTGGCTCATATTACTAGCCCAAAACAATGTGGCCCAAGGTATGGAAGCTCCCGAGCTTCTTGGATATTGTCCAGCCGCGAACGTGCGTCATATGGCTCTGGCTGCTTCCCTTTTCTGTCATGGGGAGGGGAGTTGTGGCCCGGTTTATGAGACCCGCCATGGCCTCTGCCATGATGGCTGATAGGTGGCGACGGTGGTGGTGGGGGCGGTGGGTTAGCCTTCTTGCTATGTTCCTCCTGCGACTCCTCACGCCTGTCGCGGTTGCTTGCCGGACGTGGCGGCTCCTTGTGGGACCTGGTCCTGTGTCCTTCATTGCCACTGCGCTCTCTAGCATGCCGAGGCTGCTCGCCCTAGTCGCGTATGATGACGCCGGCCAGGGACCGCCTTAGCGGTGGCATGCTTGTACGGTAGCGCGGCTCTAGTTCCTCGTGACGCTGAGATGGCGGTGGAGGTGGCAACTAGCGAGGATGAGCCTTTTCTCCATGATCGGAGGATATGGGGATGGTGTCAGTCCTATTGCGTGCCTCCCTCCGTCTTTGCTCTGTAGAGCTTGTGCGAGATCCCTCGTCACGGGGAGATTGTGGCCTTCTATGGTTGTTCATGGTGGATTGGCAAAGCTCCGGGTTGGACTCAAGCCTCTGCGAGGTGGCCTTTTTCCTGTTGTTTGGATGCCTTAGCAACTAGGTCGTACACCTGAGCAACTACTTCTGGTGACCTGTCCTACTCCAGGAGGGTCTTGGCGACGGCGATGTTAAGGGCGGGAGTTGGCATGACTTGCCTCCCATCTCAATCGATGTATGGGGTGGCTTTTGTCGGCTTGGAGCCCTCATACCCCAACCCACGCCAAACGCAGGGATCTTCGACGATGTGAGCTGGTGCCTTCTTTGCCTTTTGCTTCAACATCAACTGCTTGTACTCATCCTCCAAAGCTCTTGCCGCCTTGATGGATTGCTGCACCCTAGCCATGTCTTCGTCTAGCTTAGCGCCCTGCTCTGCGATGCACTTGGCCTCCGCCAAGATTGCCGCGCGTTTCTCGTCAAGGTCCGTAACACTCCGAATATGGGCGACGGTGATAGGTTCAACGAGGATTGCACCGTAGATTGCTTTTTTGGCAGGGGTAGCCAATGGGTTGCCAGCTGTAGACGTTGATGGTGGCATTGGCGGCTGGTTTGATTGTCGGTTGGTACTTGGGGCTGTGGTGAGTTCCTGCGCCAGTTGCGAGCGTATAGCCGGAGGGGGCATGGCCTTGGCCGGAGCCGGAGGCTCAGCAACCTTTTTAACTGCTGCTGCTCTGGTTACCGCTGGCGTGGGTGGAGATCTCTCACGATCCTGTTCCTGTCCGTCTTCTTCTATCACGCTCCCAATGGCGACTAGCACCTGGTGGGAAGCGTTGGTCTTGTTGGCAGGCTCCTCCTTCTTGATCTCCTGCTTGATCTCCCTCATAACAGCGTCGTATTCCTCCGAGTTAGTATTCGAGCCACCGCCATCCATATTGATGTCGGCGTACAGCGCGTCGAGGATGGAGTCGGAGTTGGCCTCGGTGTTGGCGATGGCGGATGTGGAGGGTGATGGAGGCAGGTCATTGTTGTTGTTTCCTCCTCTGGACATGATGGTGATCGATGTTTCAGCCTCTTCGTTTGCTTCCGCATATTCGTTAATGATGGTAACCATCTCACCGAGGGTGAGAGGACCCGCGGCTTGCCACCTTCGGAGGGTATGTCGGAGGAGTGTTCTAGGTGTGAGCCCTTCCACGAAGTGGTACACGAGCTCGTCGGAGCAGTCGCCCTCTAGGGTTTCTCTTACCCTCATCCATCTAGCGAGGTATTCGCGGGGAGATTCTCCATCCCTCTGAACACATCTAGCCAGATCGAAGATGGTGACTACGCCGACAAAGTGAGACCTGCGCATCTCTAACGCTCGGGGAAGCAAAGCAGATTTGCGAGGTCCTTCCATCTTTGTATCCTGCACAGGGGTGGTTTGGGTGGGCTTTGAAATTTCTGATCCGATCCACCATACTCAAAGGAGAGGTATGGCCCAGATCCTTCCACGGACGTGTCCTGCTCATAGGCGGTCCGTCCGGGGCTTGACGATTTTCCAACTTCATGGGAGCTAGGACCCGAGTCAGTTTCACCGATGAAGATGTGGATGTCTCTGAAGGGGGCGACGGAACAATGCGTAGGGTTCGTCTTTGCTAGCACCCAGAACTCGTCCAGAGGGACGATTAGGACGTTGCGGAGAAGAGAACGCGTCCGATGGCTACGCTGATTCCCGCAAAGAGATTGGACCTTGCCCGCTGTAGAGATCGAAGCGCCACTTGCCCCACGGTGAGCGCCAACTGTCGTGGTATTGCCAACGAGTACACCATGGAGGGGTCCTCATAGTGAGTGTTTAGAGATGTGGGGTAAGGCGGAGAGTTGGCGGGTACGAGGTAACACAGCTTACCCAGGTTCAAGTCCCACAACAGTGGTGGAACTCTACTCCTGCTATAAATCACTATAATGGCAATACATCGAGTTAGAGAGATAGGTTCGCTGTGTGAGGTGTTGCGTGTTGTACACAACAATCTATTGTGTTCTTGCCCTAAAGGCTCCTGCAGGCCTGCTTATAAAGGCGCCAAGACCTAGAGTTTACAGGGAAAGGTCCTTGTCGGACAAGGTAAAGAGTCCTACATCTACACGAACTAGTCTTCCGTGTCCTGTACTCTAAGGCTCCGAGTATGTCGGTGACTCCTGCGTAGCCTTCCTTTATCCGGCATGGGCCTTCCTTCTGGATCAATCTAACTAGGCCGCCCAGCAGGCCATAGGCCCTGCTACCAACTATGGGCCACTCGGGTTAGGCGGATTGGTGACATGCTATGAGGATACCCATATAGCATATCCCCAACAAACATAAAAGCAAATTGTAAAATTTAAACATAATTAAGCTTATTAGTTGTCTATGAATATGAAACTTCTTGCATTTCAAGCCAAAAGACCAGGGTCATACATATTTACTTCATACTTTATATGCTGATGATTCATGATCCCATAGCAAAGAATTTGCATGCCGCAAAATTTGGCCATATTTTGAAAAAAAATGAAGAGGAAGTAGTATGAAGAGTATGGCTCGGTCAGCTTCTCTCTCTAGAAGGAGAAAACATGACGGTTTTCCATGCTTAATTTTAGGGTGCTTCGTTTATATGTATGGACCTCGATGTAATTTTACCTTTTTTAGGTTCTTGATGTAAAATGTACTTCGTCTGTCCGTGTAAAATTCGAACATAAAAGCAAGTTATAAAATTGAAACATATTTAAGATTATTAAATGTCGATGAGTAATTCTTGGATTTCAAGAGGAACGACCAAGGTCATGGCCATATCTACATCATACTTTATGCCGATGATTCGTGATACCATATCCAAGAATTTGCATGCCCCCAAATTTGGCCATATTTTGAAAACAAACAAAGAGGAAGTAGTATGAAGAGTATGGTTCAATCAGCTTGCCTCACGAGAAGGAGCAAAACATGACTATTTTCCCTGCTTAATTCTAGGGTGCTTCGTGCTAAATGTATGGACCTCGATGTAATTTTACCCTTTTTAGGTCCTTGGTGTATAATGTACTCCCACCGTCTGTACGTGTAAAATTCGAACCTAAAAGCAAGTGGTAAAATTTAAAAGTACTTAAGATTATCAGTTGTCGATGAGTACGAACATTCTTGGATTTCAAGACGAATGACCAAAGTCATGGACATATCTACATCATACTTTATGCTGATGGTTCCTGATCCCATATCCAAGAAATTGCATGCGGCAAAATTTGGCCATATTTTCAAAACAAATGAAGAGGAAGTAGTATGAGGAGTATGGCTTGATCAATTTTTCTCTCGAGAAGGAGCAAAACATGACTGTTTTCCTTGCTTAATTTTAGGGTGCTTCGTGCTAAATGTATGGACCTCGATGTAATTTTACCTTATTTAGGTCCTTGATGTAAAATGTACTCCCACCATCCGTACATGTAAAATTCAATCCTAAATGCAACTATAAAAATTTAAATGTATTTAAGATTACTAGTTGTCGATAAGTATCAGCATTCTTGGATTTCAAGAAGAACGACCAAGGTCATGGGCCTCATGGCCATATCTACATCATACTTTATGCTGATGATTCATGATCCCATATCCAAGAATTTGAAGGCGGCCAAACTTGGCCATATTTTGAAAACAACGAAGATGAAGTAGTATGAAGAGTATGGCTCGATCAGCTTTTCTCTCTAGAAGGAGCAAAACATGACTGTTTTCCCTGCTTCATTTCAGGGTGCTTCGTGCTAAATGTATGGACCTTGATAAAATTTTACCTTTTTAGGTCCTTGATTTAAAATGTAATACCTACGTCCTTACGTGTAAAATTCGAACCTAAAAGCAAGTGCTAAAATTTAAACGTATTTAATTTTATTAGTTGCCGATGAGTATGAACATTCTTGGATTTCAAGTCGAACGACCAAGGTCATGGCCATATCTACATCATACTTTATGCTGATGATGATCCCATGTCCAGGAATTTTCATGCCACCAAATTTGGCCATATATTTTCAAAACAAACAAAGAGAAAGTAGTATGAAGAGAATGGCTCAACTCTCTCGAGAAGGAGCCGGACCCGACTATTTCCCTTGCTTCTTTTTAGGGTGCTTCGTGCTAAATGTAAGGACCTCTATGTAATTTTCTCCATTTTTAGGTCCTTGATGTAAATTGTACTCCTATCACCCGTGATGTTCCTATATTTGGGAGTAAATGGTTGAATCATGTCATGGTAATAATGTTGCCACTTAGGGTTTCCAACCATTAGATAAATCTAGCACGAAAACATGAATATATATACATTCTAATCTTGATAAATCTGAGAAAATTATATGGATCAGAGTAAGTAGTATATATGCATTCAAAACAAATTATATTTTCTCTCTCCTTTAGTGGGGCATCACCATCCCCACACGCAAAGCAAATTTGAGGAAATTTTGAACTTTTTTCTTCGGCATGGTGTGATTTGCTATCCCTAGCTACCTACCAAAAAACAGTAGTGCCTCAAACTAGGGGCCAGCGTTGCGGGATGGAGCGCTTAAGAAATACTACTATATGTAATTTTCTGTTATTATTCCTTTTTGCATAAGCGTCTATGTTAACGTCCCGCGTTATTTTTGCCCTAATATACCGGGTCAGAGTAGTTGATCCGACAACCAGAGGAGAACCTCCCCGCGCCCGTCATCATCTTCCTCTGCCTCTCCAGGCGCTTGTGCACCATCGTAGCCCCTCTCCACCCTTGCAGAAAGGTAGAAACCGCCAACCCATCCTGACTAATCTTTCGGAGTACTCTTACTCGGAACGACATGTGGAGCGATGAAGTGTAAGATATCTGAGCGCTACAGCCAGGCAATCAGATTTGGCAACCTCCACTACGGACCGCTGAGCAACATCACCAGTCGCGCCGATCTGCTGAGCATCGCTTGCCTAGCTCGTGGCATGGTTGGCATGCATCGAGGGATTACGGAAGATCCTGGTCTCCCGTTTGGTTTGCCCTGCCTACTTCACTCTGACCCACAGACATGGCCACTAGACCGTGACGAGCAGGTAAAAATCAGTTTTCCATGATTTTTGTAGGACTCGAATGCTTAGATTCTTTCCTATGGATTGAATTTGGATCAAAGGAATCGTGGTACACACGTTCTTTTGAACTGCAACCCCCCACCCATGCTTAAATCCTGTAGGAATTGGAACATTTACTTGAGGCTCAACTCTCATCGTGCCAATCACATAGGTAGTTTTCCTACGTTTTATAATCGCCTGTTTTCACCGGGAAACCTGTGAAATTCCCATGTTCTCAATCCTGCAATCGAAATAGGCCAAAGACTTTTGCTTCAGTGTCCCCCACTCTCCTCCAAGCATACTAATCTGAAAATATAAGAACGACAAGGCTTGTTGATACCTGTAACAGAAGGTGTATTGGCCAATCAAGGCTGGCATTATATTTTAAGTTTCATGTGTTGACAAACACAAGATTTCTATAAAAAGTTGCCTCTTTGGTTTACATGAATAAAAAAACATAGGATTACTTTAAAACATGGTAAAATCAAAGTCAAACCTCACAGGAGAGTATATTTATGATGTTATCGTGTCTCTTGGGACCTCATTCTTGTTCTTTGCATGCGTAGGAATTTGAAAATGAGGTCCAAGTTGGATATGAAGAATTGCATATGAGTTTTGGAGAATTCTAACCCATAGTATTTTGGAAGATATCAAATTCCTATGGAGTCACTTCTTAGTTCCTATGCCCTCCATTCCATAAGAATCTAAACACGAGCTCCAACCTCATTTTATTTCTCCTTTGAGAAGTCCAATGAGCTTACACTATATTCCTGCAAAACTCTTGTGTTTATTTCCTATTCACCATCCAAAGACACCTGTTACAAAATTCTTGCGTTTTTAAGTCCTAATATGTATTTACTATACCTACCATGTCAATCCTGCGTTTTTCCTATTCCTATGTTTTTTAAGAACCATTGATCGAAAGAGGCCCCTAATATTGTTAATCAATCATAGGAAAATTGCATGCGTTTTTTCCTCTGGTCCATTCCTTTGAACAGTGCCAGCATAGGAAACTTAACTATTCCTACACTTTTTCTTTAATGCAAACAAGACCTTATTCCTTGGTGTGTTTGTCTGCATGCATTTATGATTTATTCAACATGTTTCTGCATCTTTCAGATAGTAGTTTTCCACAAAGCTAGCTAGCACTACCCCCTTTGTCAAACACCTTGCATGCCCCTAGATATGAAGAAAATCTGTTGCAGGGCATTGACAC
Source organism: Avena sativa (assembly GCA_916181665.1). Lineage (NCBI taxonomy): Eukaryota > Viridiplantae > Streptophyta > Magnoliopsida > Poales > Poaceae > Avena > Avena sativa. The sequence continues at coordinate 603,629,327 of OV702291.1, read as the reverse complement.
ATTGCTGATGCCACTAGACAATCCAACAATATAAGCATTTGTACCAGTTGATGATGACATACCCGGAACATGGGATGATGAAGGATTTGAAAACAAGGGTTGATGGGTTGGTTCCAACGGAGAATGGATTGCGATTGCAAAGCACCCGGGGTGCTGGTACCTCCAAAACGTCTATAGTATGGCACGTATCGAGCTGCCACGTGTGCAGCGTATTGATATTTATCCATCGGGTAACCAGTGTTTCCTCGGCCCCCATGTACTTACCTCTACAAGCACATGAATATCGAGCTATTGAAGATACAAATAGCAAAGAAACTGTACAAATTTGACAACCAATGGTACTACAGCGCGATGGCGGTGTTTGACAAATTCATTGCTACCATAGATTTTCCTTGTGACAGGGACTGGATTATCCTTCGAAACGACTATCTTGCACCAGCAACGTATGTCGATGCCATTGCCAAGTGTCTAATCAGTGGTTCTATTGATCGCATATAGGCGGTGACAGAACCGCGAGGAGATGTTCTTGTCTGGTAACCAAACAAGTGGAGTGAGTCCTGTTATTTAAAAGTAAAATTTATAAATTACTTACAACTGCATTGTTCATGATACTTTTGCTAACTAAAATGCACACACAGGTATACTTGCAGGCCCACATGTCATACATGCTCCAGTAATGGAAGAGCCAACAAACGTCCAAGCCGGTGATGATGTCGAGGCTGAGGATATTGCATTACGCAGCTGGTACTTGGTAGAGCTTGGTTGGAATATCCTATGGATTCACACCAGGGGTGCACGAACCAGCAGCCATGGTAATCCTGTACATACATGGGTAGAGAACTGATCTCTTATCCCTCGCTCCGCTGCCACGTTTTCTAGAGGGCCCTTAATTTGGATGACCCTATAGCACCGGACAAGATTAGAAGGGATAATCGTGAAGGGAGGTCAGTGTTTGTGGAAATCAACCATCCATTCATCCTCGAGCCCCCTACAAACTCCGAACCTGGTGCTGCCGATGTTGACGAAGCTCTGCTTGTGTTCAGAGGAGACTGTGTGTTTGCTACACACGTGCGCTTCCAACATCGCCCACAGCCAGTTCCAGATTGGAGCCGCATGCACGTCAATGGGGGAGCTGCCATAGGTTCATCACTTAACTGTACTAGAGCGGAACATATAAAGCAAATGTTTGAGGCACCAATGTGGTTCGTGCCAATCCTGCCTCATTAGAACTATGTGAAGTTTGACCAAAATACTGAAAAGTTAATTATGAGCACTCGCAACATCATTTCTGTTGATAGTACTTTTCACCATGTAATGTACAGTACTATGTACATAGTACTTTCATACTGTATTGTAGTATCAGTACTTGCAACATCATTTCCACTATTGCTTGTACTAGGAACCATGTACGAAATAATATACTTTCATAGTATGTGTTTGATGTTTCCCTATTCAAGCACTCAAGCTGTCGTGCCCAATTTGCCAGGCAATTAATTTTTGAATGAAAATTAGTAGTACTGTATTGGTGGCAAAGTTTGCGTTGTCCACAGCATTCGTCTAACCTCGCCACATTTATTCCCTCACCAGCTCCAGCCCAGCCCCAACCCTCTCTCACACAACACTCCTTAATCACCATAGCGCTTCCCTCCATTGACGACCACCACCGCCGCAACTTACTCGTCTTAGGCAGGTCGGCTGTGGGCGGTGGGCCCTACAACCTCATCTATAGAGCCGTCACATCCCTCAGACATCGCGGTGGCAGTGCGGTATGTACATAATCCTCGAAACCCTTGATCCTGATGATGAGATGCGGTCAAGCTTTTATTAGCGCTTGGTAAACATTGGGTTGGTGTTGAGTATAGTTCTCATCTAGTGCATTTAACCCGTTTGTATACTACAGTTCAGTTTTACACATGCAAGCTCCTATGTCCATGACTTTGTAGGCTCTAAGTCGGTAAATTGGTAGCCTTTACGAGAGTGGTCGGTAGCCATGATTTTTCCAGCTTACATACCATCCCACATGGATGATGATATTGAAGATGTTCCTAGAGCTTGGAAGAATCACTAACTATTCGTTAGAGAGTTCTCCGCTTTGGATTTGTTTGCAGAAGCATACAAGCAACTATCTGGCTAGGCTTAGCCGGATGGGAATATGATTTGGGAGCTCTCCAAGATTCTTCATGAAGCATGCCTACAAATTGAAGACAATGTGATACTTACACTCAAAGTCTAGATGGAGGAACGTGAGGATCTTGAAGAACTCCGGGGGCTACTATTGAGGATGTACCAAATGGGTATACCTATGGCATAGTCTCATACCGGCAAGCCCGGGTGGCCCACAATTGGTGGTTAGGCCTATGGCCTAACCGGGTGGCCCAGTTGCTGATAGACAAGACGGAGGGCCAGCCAGGAGATGGAAGGCAACGTGCCAGCGCCTAAGATGGAAGCCAGCGCCTTGGAGGACAAGACAATAGTTTATGTATTAGTCTAGGACTCTGTAACTGTATCCGGCTAGGACTATCCTTGTAATCCTAGATCCTGGCGTCCTTATAAGCCGACCTACGGGAGCCTTTAGGGAATAACAACAAGTGCATAGCATAACCCGCATACAGAGAACCCCTCAATCTCTGTAACTTGGCGTATTGCCATTATAGTGATTTATAGCAGGAGTACGATCTCGCCACCGTCATGAGATCTGAACCTGGGTAAACTGTGTCTGGCCATCCTGGATGCTGTCCGTCTTACCCCACATCTCTAAACTCGCCGTTGGGATACCCCTCCATGGCGTACTCGTCGACAATACCACGACAGTCGAGGAGGTCGACAGAGTCTTTGAGTGCGAGAGTTGATTCCGCCTCATTGTATGCTATGAACCGTGGAGGTTTGTAGCATACTTCTGCAGGTAGTACTGCCTCGGCGCCGTGTACCATGAAGAATGGAGTATAGCCTGTGGCGTTGTTTGGAGTTGTGTGCAGGCTCCATAGTACTGATTGTAGCTCCTCGGGCCAGCACCCAACAGCTCTTTCAAGTGGCCTGAGGAGCCTTTTCTTGATGCTGTTGTAGACGAGGTCGTTGGCCTTTTTGACTTTATTGTTGGTCTGAGGGTGCGCCACCGAGGCATAGCTGATGTTGATTCCCAGGTTTTCACAAAAATCCTGAAACTCGTTCAAGGTGAAATTCGTTCCGTTGTCCATGATGATGCTATGCGGCACCCCAAACCGGAAGACGATGAACTCAAAGAATTTGAAGGCGGTGGCCCCTGATTGGTTTGTCACCGGCATGGCCTCAATCCACTTGGTGAATTTGTCAACCGCGACGAGGAGCTAGAGGTACCCTCAAGGTGAAGATTTTTGCAGCTTGCCGACCATGTCGAGTCCCCATTGCACGAAGGGCCAGGCCACGGGTATTAGCCTGAGTTATGCGCCAGGAGCGTGCGGTTTGTCTGCAAATTGTTGGCAAGTGTTGTATCTCTACACAATGTCCTTAGCATCATGCATTGCTGTTGGCCAGTAGAATCTAGCTCGTAGAGCTTTGGCGATGAGGGCGCGACTGCCAGCGTGATGGCCAGAAGTGCCTTCGTGTATCTCGGGGAGGATGGCTCTTCCGTATTTGTTGGAGATACATCGCTGAAGGACTCCTGTGATGCTGCGCTTGTACAGTTCGCCGTTGATGAGGGTGAAAGCCTTGGATCGTCACGCTATATGTCGCGCATCTGTCGGGTCATCTGGCAACCTTTTGCTGAGTAGGTATGTGATGTGTGGTTGTGTCCAGGATGGCTTGATCATCATGACCTCCATGGGGACTTCGAGTCCCATCTCTTGCTCCATGTCCGCAAGTGCCTTCAGTTCGTCATGTGGCGTAGCCCTCGAGTCCTTTGACGTGCTAGATTTTTGCTCTAGAGCCTCTGGGTTGATGGAACGTTCGCAGATTTGCTCTAGGAATACTCCAGGTGGCACTGGGGAGAATATCATTTTGCGGCCCAAAAGTTGGGTCGCCCAGGCAACGCGGTACCCAAGTTGATTTTTATCACCGCGATTCGAAAAGTTGGGGCGCCAATTGCTGAGAGGGGTCTTTCGATTGAATGATGGCCAAACCCAATATTTTCAAATCGCGCCCATTAAGTCAGGATATTCCATTACACTAGTTCCTGTTGTGCCCCTTCTTCGCCGGTCACTCTTCTTAGCCACCCTGCACGTGTCGTAGGGGTAATTCCATCACTGTACTAACCTAACTCTCGACACTAAATCTTGCTGCGGTGGCGGCGGTCCCTTTTCTTCCCTTCCCCGACCCTAAATCTGCCGGGCGGTGGAGGACCTTTTTTCTCCCTCCCCCAACACTGAATCCGACGGTGGCGGCCCAGCATGTCTTGCAAGGCGAAGGTTGTAGCTACGTCGCCGACTTATTCGGGTCCGTCGGGGCCCAAGTCTGGGGCTCGACGCATAGCAGCCGCAAGGTCTTCAGCCCCGGTTAGCGAGGAGGCCAGTAAGGATTCTGCTCCCAAGGTACCTACGAGCAGCAGGTTGAAGAGAAGAGAAAGGCTGGCGGCGGATTGTTCGGCTCTGGTTGGCAGATGCAACACCCAGATCTCGAAGAAAAAAACCCGGGAGAAGAGCGAAAGGTGAATTTTTCTTATCTGTGCCTTAACATGCAAATAGATTAGTTACGGCATAATAGAACCAAATGAACTGAAATGTTCCCCTTTTTAAGCAAATTAGGCACAACTTTGATACAAGGGACCTATATGAGTTCATAGTTCATGTTCGGCAGTACACTGCAAAACTTAATTTTGGTTGGGAGAGGGTTGTGTTCGGGTAAGATGTGCATCTGCTTGTGAATTGCAAAGAGGTTGTGTCTGTTTCGCAACTGGTAGATATGCTTGCTGCTAGAATTCCCTAGGGTTCTAGACAGAGGACAAAATTGGTGTGGCGCAACATGAATGATACCTATCAGCAAATTGAGCACTCCCATGAGCTTTAGATGGTTTGGGAGTGTTGTGCAGCTGATCGTAAGGTGAAAGTTGAACGATGATTGACGATATGTATGCAGATGCTGGAGATCTTACTGCTAGAGCTTCTGCTCCTAGAGAATACGGACAAATAGATGCTGATCTAGATAAGTTCAGTATACGCATAGAGGTGGATTCATACATGGAGACACTTGATGAGGGAGTTAATAAGCCAGTTTCGTCATGTACTGTGGAGATCACTGTTGATTCCAAAAAAATAACTCTCGATGAAATGAGAGAGATGGTCGGTAAGGAAATCAGTATTGGCCCTAAGAAGATGACAAAAATCCGGTGGTGGCATCATAAGAAGTAGCAATTCATAGATGTTTTGGATACTGAAGATCTTATGGAGATTATGTGACGAAAGAAGCGAACAAGGAAAGTGTTATTCCTTGGTACCATTTCTGATGTTGTTGAACAAGTTCTAGTGGATGTAGATGCCCCTGTAGTGGCTGAACAGAATGAGGTGGTCGATGTTGATGAGATCTGATGAGAGCTGCTACCCTAGGCTTGTCATATGGACCGCGGGGTTCCCCTGCCTGTATTTGTAATATTGACTGTTGTTGCATTTAGAGCGTGTTTCTGTGATTATGTTTGTTGAGAGATTGCGATATAATGTTGTGCGAGCTGTTGAGATTTTCGGACATGTCACTCACTGAAACCATCGTTGTTGTAATAAGACATAAGTACATTGTAGTTGACATGATTATGTTTCTTAAGATGACGTACCGTACTCATTTCTGTTATTATGTTTGTTGGGACATTGTAATGTAATGTTTTGTGAAACCATGGCTGGACAAGTGATGCATAAATACATTGTAGTTGACATGATTATGTTTCTTGAGATAATGTACTGTACTTGTTTCTGTTATTTTGTTTGTTGAGAGATTGTAATGTAATGTTTTGCGAAACCATGACAGGACAAGTGATGTGTAAGTACCTTGTAGTCGACATGATTTTGTTTCTTGGGTTGATGCAATATACTTGTTTCTATGATTATGTTTGTTGAGAGATTGTAATGTGATGTTTTGTGAAACCATGATGTGATTATGTTTGGTGAGAGATTGTAATGTAATGTTTTGTGAAACCATGACTAAAGAAGTGATGCATAAGTACCTTGTAGTTGACATGATTTTGTTTCTTTAGATGATGTAATATACTAGTATGTTTTTGTTAGGCAATGAAATTGGGATGGAGGGAGTGGAGGTTTAATATTTGAAATGAGAATGTGTGAAGAGAATCCATATTAGGCAGGAGACAGTAATCCAGGGAAAGGGCATGGTATCCATTAAACTATTGTAACATGCCAATTTAGTCATTGTTTCAGCAGTAGAAGGGTTGCTCTCTCTCTCTCTATCTCTCTCTCTGACGCTGACGCCATCGCCTGCAATGACCCATTCGCCATGCTGTCCTTGAACGGCGAGGACGACCAGTCGAGCAGCGACAGCCTTCTCTCCAACATCGAGTATTCCTTCCATGATGTGAGTTCCTCTGTTTTCTCGGGCTAGGGTTAGGCAATGGTAAATCTCTCGATCTGAGCTCCATATGTGCATGCAATCGTGTTCAAGTTCAGCTTTGCGTTTACCTATAGGTACCACGGACGATCTACGACTCCGAATGGGAGGGCCTAGATCTCGAATAGAGAAGTGCCATGTGACCATGGGCTAAAACTTTGGAGATGTGTTGCATTCGAAGGCAGTAACACTGGGAGAAGGTTTTTAGGCTGTACAGATCAGGTTTGTTTACATTATGTGCAATTGTGACATGAAGTAAAATGTATCGTGCATGTTCATAACACTATAGTGTGTGTGTTTTTAGGTTGGCCCGGTGTGTAAAGCAGTAGAGTGGGTGGATCTTGAGTGGCCAGATGCACTTACGAAATGTTTGGCACAGTTATGGGAGATGTATGAGTTGGAAAGGTCGGGGAGATTTACTGATGTAAGTGATGCAGCTAAAAAAATTACAAGCTGTCGGTACGAAATAAGGAGCTGGAACAAGAAATCGAGAATTTGCAGTCAAAGCTAACTGATGGAATCGATGGGAGCTTGGTTGTTGGAACTGCAAAGAAGCTTCAGGATAGTCACATGTTGCTGATTAATAATGCAGAAAAGGAGAGGGATCAGCTCAGGGAAGACAAGAAGAAGCTAGAGTACTACATTGCGGATCTGTTGAAGGAACTAAAGAAGGCGCGCGAGGGTGAAGAAGGACATACTATAGAGGATAAAGGAAATTCGAGATGAATAATTTATGTTGTGCCAATGCCTGAAACTAGTTAACTGTAAGACTTGCAGTTGCGCTTTCCTAACTAATAAACTAATTTCAGACGAACACACATATCGTGCATAACATTTCGCCTCTTTTAGCCAGGTCGCTAGGTCCTGGTCGATCTTTCGCCTCTTTCCCTGCAACAAAAATACATAGTATGGTTTGTTCAGTTCACCAGGACAAGCTGGTTAGTTTCCATAATTAACTGAATCGACTAGTGGCACTGTCATAATTTCAAGGAAGAAGCAATCTAGGACTAATCAACATTTTATGAATCGACTAGTGGCACTGTCATAATTTCAATTTCAAAGACAAATAAGATTTATCTGCAGTTTAGTGTGCTGTGGGTTTTTCCCAATATCACCAAATAGTACTGGGAGAGTGGCAAACTCATAATGCAGAAACCCATGTCCAGATACATAATGGAAAGAGCACATGGTGTCCATTCATGAACATGAACACCAACACATGTCCAGATAGATAAGGAGTTGCCCTAGGATTCTTATTGCACCCTATAATGGGAAGAAAATTTGGGCATTTCTCCCTGAACCCTAAACATTACAAAAGGAGTGGAGGACAAACTGATATTCGTGTCCCCGCTAACGGGAATCAGACTTGGGCATTGCTCTGATACGCCTCCAGACATGCCCTTAGCTCCTCGTTCTCTTTCCGAACACCCTCAAGTCCGGTGATCCCTCTGCTCATGTCCACCTTCATCTCCTTGACTGCATCTAGGCAATGGGTCCTATCAAGGTAGGCTCGGATGGTAGCCTTGGTGTCCTTGACGCGTCCTCTGAGTGCCTCGCTGACTTTGTCCTGCAGAAGAATGCACCTTTCCACGAGATTCTTCTTCTCCTCCATGAGCTCGTTGATTATCTTGATGGCCTGTTCTTGCATGTTCAAGTTACAGTCGAGCACTTTTTGCAACCTAACGACGTGACATGCAAAATCTAGCAAGATCTCATTCTACACAGATAATTGCTTGCCTAGGCTCTCATTAGCTTGGGTGAGGGAGCGTGCAAGCTCATGTTGGTTGACAATCTTGGAACTGATCGCGGCCACCTTGTCACGGTACTCGGCCTTCGATCGCTGCATCGTTCATGTTAATTGAAATAGGAATTCTATAATTACACTCTAGGTCCCAGGTGAATACTAATACAGATCAAAAATATCCCCGTTGAATCTATTGACCACAGTGTTAAAAAATGGACCTAGAGATCTATTCATGACCACGATAAACTAATCCTAATCACAAAAAATCCATAGTGAATCTATGAACAGCGGTATTAAGGAAAGACCAACAGATCCAGTCATATTCATGAAAACTAATACAACTCACAAAAGAAGAACAAAAACCAATGCGGGGCGAACAGGATCTAAGAAATCCACATCATAGCTAGGAGAAATAACAACGTGGAGATTTGCTACCTCGCTGAGACATGGAATGAGGCCGAACGGGTCCTGCAACGCCTCCGTCGTGGTGGATTCGGGCTCCACGATCGTCCTGTAATACATAGAAGGGGAAGAGCAAGAAGAAGCTAAATAAGATCATGATGGAGAGGGAGATGGAGAAGAAGTAGAACAAGAAGACCGTACCGGGAGGAGCCCTCGCCTGCTAGAACATTCGGCGCCATTGTCAGGGGATATTGGGCCTCGATGAGAGGGTGGGCTTGAGCGGCTGGTAGAGCAAGAAGTGCCTCGCGGCGATTTGTCTCCCTTTTCTCTGCGAGGATCGTCGACCGGCCTCTACCCCTCCTCAGTGGAGCCATGGCTTGCAGGGTGAGGGTGGCAGCGGCAGGAGGAAGGAGATAGTGATTAGTGTGGGAGAAGAGTCAAATAGTACATGCTGTGATCCAGTAGTACTAGTACTATTGTACAAGACCACCGTGTACGGTCTACCTTCTCAAAGAAGCCAGGGAGGCAGGGGTAGGGAATCGATGGGACTTGTCTTTATTGCGATGGACACTTCAATAGTCTTCAGCGCCGCCCAAAATCCAGTATATAATAAGGGGAGTGCGAGCCGGGTGGTCATCACGGGAATCGGCGCGCACATCCCGCATGCGCGTGTCACGTGTTGATTGGGAAATGACGGTGCAAATGCTGCACAATCACGTCGGCACATCAAACTCCGGCGAACTCCACGTGACAGGCACCCACGGGATATTTACGAGTCTAGAATATACTGTGCCACTTTTGTTGTGATCAAATTATGTTCAGTACGCGAGATATTACTTCTTTCTTCTTCTTTTTTGATAATCGACAAATGCATGTGTGGACACGACACACGAAACCGCTGCTCATCCTTGATCAGATCGGCACCCCACCCTGTGTACCTACCATCGACCATTCAGAGCAACTACCTCGAGAACGATTCCCCCTCGCCGTGGCAATGGCAGGTCCAAGCCGTCCACTGACCGTCCTGCGTCCCCGGCTCTTCGCTGCATCGTTCACGCTCGCGAGTCGCCTGCTGAGGCAGCACGTCGTGTCCAACCGTGCCAGGATCCATCGACATCGGCACTCGAGGACACCGCGATGTCGAAGCTCGTACCTGCCACGCATGAGGAGCGTGGGGTACCTGCAGCGTCGGACGAGCGCAAAGCAGTAGCCCGAACGGGGGCGCGTGTTGCACCGGTGAGTACAGACAAGAAGAGGAACGAGAAGAATACCAGGAAGAAGAGAGGAGATGGCTATTTGGACAAGTCCGACTCGGCCAACGAGGAGGCATTCATCGATCAGTTGGAGGCAGAAGCGGAGGAGAGTGACGTGGACCCGTGGGAGTACGAAGAGGAGGAGGACTCCGACGATGAGATAGCGTGCTTATTCGAGGAAGGGGGTGTCGAGTCGTTAGAGGAGGACACCGACAGCGGCGATGGCCATGGCATTAACCAAGACGAGGACGAACCGGAAGACGAAGACGATAGCTTCTTCGAAATATGATTATTTATTTTATTTTATTTAGTTAGATAGATGGATTTTCACTTGTTTATGGAGGTAAAGTATCGGTGGCACGGATTGACCATGCATAAAAAAGTGGAGAAGGGAGGGGTTATCCTGCCCGTTGGATCACATAGGATCAACGGTTGGTGGAGACGATCCGCGTGACATCTGTGTTAGCCAATGAGCGCATAGCACCCAGAGTGAGCACATGTTTGGGATCTCCACACATTTGGGCTTTTGTGAGATTTGTGACCGAGAGAGAGGGCAAATCTCTTTTCACAATCCTCCTATGGATCCACCGGTGTCATTGAAATGGGTGTTCTCTTCAGAGACCACACATGGATGCATCAGTGTCATTGCATGTGTGTTCTTTTCACATACCACATATGTATCCACCAGTGTCATTGAAATGTGTGTTCTCTTCAGAGACCACACATGGATCCACCAGTGTCATTGCATGTGTGTTATTTTCACATACCACAACTAGAGTCATTTCATGTGTGTTCTTTTCACATACCACATATGGATCCACTAGTGTCATTGAAATGTGTGTTCTCTTCAGAGAAATGACACATGGATCCACCAGTGTCATTGCATGTGTGTTCTTTTTACTAACAACAACTAGAGTCATTGCATGTGTGTTATTTTCACAATCCACATATGGATCCACCAGTGTCATTGCATGTGTGTTCTTTTCACAATCCACATATGGATCCAGCAGTGTCATTGCATGTGTGATCTTTTCACAATCCACCTATGGATCCACCAGTGTCATTGCATGTGTGCTCTTTTTACTAACAACAACCAGAGTCATTGCATGTGTGTTCTCTTTAGAGACCACACATGGATCCACCAGTGTCATTGAAATGTGTGTTCTTTTTAATAACAACAACAAGAGTCATTTCATGTGTGTTCTTTTCACATACCACATATGGATCCACCCGTGTCATTGCATGTGTGTTCTCTTTACTAACAACAACTAGAGTCATTGCATGTGTGTTCTTTTCACATACCACATATGGATCCACCAGTGTCATTGCATGTGTGTTCTCTTTACTAACAACAACTAGAGTCATTGCATGTGTGTTCTTTTCACATACCACAACTGGAGTCATTTCATGTGTGTTCTTTTAACATACCACAAATGGATCCACCACTGTCATTGAAATGTGTGTTCTCTTCAGATACCACACAAGGATCCACCAGTGTCATTGCATGTGTGTTCTTTTAACTAACAACAACCAGAGTCATTGCATGTGTTTTCTTTTCACAATCCACATATGGATCCACCAGAGTCATTGCATGTGTGTTCTTTTCACAATCCACATATGGATCCACCAGTGTCGTTGCATGTGTGCTCTTTTCACAATCCACCTATAGATCCACTAGTGTTATTGCATGTGTGCTCTTTTTACTAACAACAACCAGACTCATTGCATGTGTGTTCTCTTCAAAGACCGCACATGGATCCACCAGTGTCCTTGAAATGTGTGTTCTTTTTTACCAATAACAACCAGAGTCATTTCATGTGTTTTATTTTCACATACCACATATGGATTCCCCAGTGTCATTGCATGTGTGTTCTCTTTACTAACAGCAACTGGAGTCATTGCATGTGTGTTCTTTTCACATACCACATATGGATCCACCAGTGTCATTGAAATGTGTTCTCTTCTTACTAACAACAGCTAGAGTCATTGGATGTGTGTTCTCTTCAGAGACCACACATGGATCCACCAGTGTCATTGCATGTGTGCTCTTTTTACTAATAATAGCCATTGTCATTGCATGTGTGCTCTTCTCCTTAACAACAACCAGAGGCATTGCATGTGTGTTCTCTTCAGAGGCCACATATGGATCCACCAGTGTCATTGCATGTGTGTTCTTTTCACATACAATAGCCAGAGTCATTGCATGTGTGTTCTTTTCACAATCCACATATGGATCCACCAGTGTCATTGCATGTTTGCTCTTTTCACAATACACATATGGAACAACCAGTGTTATTGCATGTGTGATCTTTTTACTAACAACAACCAGAGTCATTGCATGCGTGTTCTCTTCAGAGACCAGACATGGATCCACCAGTGTCATTGCATGTGTGTTCTCTTCAGAGACCACACATGGATCCACCACTGTCATTTCATGTGTGCTCTTTTTACAAACAACAACCATAGTCATTTCATGTGTTTTCTCTTCAGAGACCACACATGGATCCACCAGTGTCATTGCACGTGTGCTCTTTTTACTAACAACAACCAGAGTCAATGCATGTGTGTTCTTTTCACATACCACATATGGATCCACCAGTGTCATTGAAATGTGTGTTCTTTTCACAATCCACCTATGGATCCACCAGTGTCATTGCCTGTGTGCTCTTTTTACTAACAACAACTAGAGTCATTGCATGTGTGTTCTGTTCAGAGACCACACATGGATCCACCAGTGTCATTGCATGTGTGCTCTTTTTACTAACAATAGCCAGAGTCATTGCATGACTATTATTTTCACATACCACATATGGATCCACTAGTGTCATTGAAATGTGTGCTCTCTTCAGAGACCACACATGGATCCACCAGTGTCATTGCATGTGTGCTCTTTTTACTAACAACAACTGGAGTCATTTCCTGTGTGTTATTTTCACATAGCACATATGGATCCACCAGTGTCATTACATGTGTGTTATTTTCACATACAATAGCCAGAGTCATTGCATGTGTGTTCTTTTCACAATCCACATATGGATCCACCAGTGTCATTGCATGTTTGCTCTTTTCACAATCCACCTATGGATCCACCAGTGTTATTGCATGTGTGATCTTTTTACTAACAACAACCAGAGTCATTGCATTTGTGTTCTCTTTAGAGACCAGACATGGATCCACCAGTGTCATTGCATGTGTGTCCTCTTCAGAGACCACACATGGATCCACCACAGTCATTTCATGTGTGATCTTTTTACAAACAACAACCATAGTCATTTCATGTGTTTTCTCTTCAGAGACCACACATGGATCCACCAGTGTCATTGCATGTGTGCTCTTTTTACTAACAACAACCAGAGTCATTGCATGTGTGTTCTTTTCACATACCACATATGGATCCACCAGTGTCATTGAAATGTGTGTTCTTTTCACAATCCACCTATGGATCCACTAGTGTCATTGCCTGTGTGCTCTTTTTACTAACAACAACTAGAGTCATTGCATGTGTGTTCTGTTCAGAGACCACACATGGATCCACCAGTGTCATTGCATGTGTGCTCTTTTTACTAACAATAGCCAGAGTCATTGCATGACTATTATTTTCACATACCACATATGGATCCACTAGTGTCATTGAAATGTGTGCTCTCTTTAGAGACCACACATGGATCCACCAGTGTCATTGCATGTGTGCTCTTTTTACTAACAACAACTGGAGTCATTGCATGTGTGTTATTTTCACATAGCACATATGGATCCACAGTGTCATTGAAATGTGTGTTCTTCTCATTAACCACAGCTAGAGTCATTGCATGTGTGATCTTTTCACAATCCACCTATGGATCCACCAGTGTCATTGCATGTGTGCTCTTTTTACTAACAACAACCAGAATCACTGCATGTGTGTTATTTTGACATACCACATATGGATCCACCAGTGTCATTGAAATGTTTGTTCTTCTCATTAACCATAGCTTGAGTCATTGCATGTGTGTTCTCTTCAGAGACCACACACGGATCCACCAGTGTCATTGCATGTGTGTTCTTTTCACATACCACATATGGATCCACCAGTGTTATTGAAATGTGTGTTCTCTTTAGAGACCACCCATGGATCCACCAGTTTCATTGCATGTGTGTTCTTTTTAGTAACAACAAGCAGAGTCATTGCATATGTGTTCTTTTCACAATCCACATATGGATCCACCAGTGTCATTGCATGTGTGCTCTTTTCACAATCCACCTATGGATCCACCAGTGCCATTGCATGTGTGCTCTTTTTACTAACAACAACCAGAGTCATTGCATGTGTGTTCTCTTCAGAGACCACAGATGGATCCACCAGTGTCATTGAAATGTGTGTTCTTTTTACTAACAACAACCAGAGTCGTTTCATGTGTGTTCTTTTCACATACCACATATGGATCCACCAGTGTCATTGCATGGTTGTTCTCTTTACTAACAACAACTTGAGTCATTGCATGTGTGTTCTTTTAACATACCACATATGGATCCACCAGTGTCATTGAAATGTGTGCTCTTCTTATTAACAATAGCTAGTCATTGGATATGTGTTCTCTTCAAAGACCACACATGGATCCACCAGTGTCATTGCATGTGTGCTCTTTTTACTAACAACAACCAGTGTCATTGCATGTGTGCTCTTCTCATTAGAAACAACCAGAGTCATTGCATGTGTGTTCTCTTCAGAGACCACACATGGATCCACCAGTGTGATTGCATGTGTGTTCTTTTCACATACAACAGCCAGAGTCATTGCATGTGTTTTATTTTCACATTCTACATATGGATCCACCAGTGTCATTGCATGTGTGCTCTTTTCACAATCCACCTATGGATCCACTAGTGTCATTGCATGTGCTCTTTTTACTAACAACAACCAGAGTCATTACATGTGTGTTCTCTTCAGAGATAGCACATGGATCCACCAGTGTCATTGCATGTATGTTCTCTTTAGACACCACACATGGATCCACCAGTGTCATTGCATGTGTGTTCTCTTCAGAGACCTCACATGGATCCACCAATGTCATTGCATGGGTGCTCTTTTTACTAACAACAACCATAGTCATTGCATGTGTGTTCTCTTCAGAGACCACACATGGATCCACTAGTGTCATTGCATGTGTGCTCTTTTTACTAACAACAACCAGAGTCATTGCATGTGTGTTCTTTTCACATACCACATATGGATCCATCAGTGTCATTGAAATGTGTGTTCTTTTCACAATCCACCTATGGATCCACCAGTGTCATTACCTGTGTGCTCTTTTTACTAACAACAACTAGAGTCATTGCATGTGTGGTCTTTTTACTAACAACAACCAGAGTCATTGCATGTGTGTTCTCTTCAGAGACCACACATGAATCCACCAGTGTCGTGGCATGTGTGCTCTTTTTACTAACAATAGCCAGAGTCATTGCATGACTATTATTTTCACGTACGACATATGGATCCACCAATGTCATTGAAATGTGTGCTCTTTTCAGAGACCACACATGGATTCACTAGTGTCATTGCATGTGTGCTCTTTTTACTAACAACAACTAGAGTCATTGCATGTGTGTTGTTTTCACATAGCACATATGGATCCACCAGTGTCATTGAAATGTGTGTTCTTCTCATTAACCACAACTAGAGTCATTGCATGTGTGCTCTTTTCACAATCCACCTATGGATCCACCAGTGTCATTGCATGTGTGCTTTTTTACTAACAACAACCAGAATGATTGCATGTGTGTTCTTTTCACATACCACATATTGATCCACCAGTGTCATTGAAATGTGTGTTCTTCTCATTAACCACAGCTAGAGTCATTGCATGTGTGTTCTCTTCAGAGACAACACATGGATCCACCAGTGTCATTATCATGGCTCAATACACGGCGCCTAGAAAATTGCTTCGTGCGTGGTGTTGATGTAGAGCTCGTTGAGAACCCCAACAGGAAGGTATGATGAGCACAGCAGCAAGTTTCCCTCAGTTATGAAACCAAGGTTTAATCGAACCAGTAGGAGCAAGGAAACACCTCAAAGGTGTTACTAGCTGAGCTTTGGCAGGGCGCACTACCGGTGCTAGTAGCAACGTGGAGACCTGCACAACACAACCACAGAACTTTGTCCCCAACTTGCGATGAGGTTGTCAATCTCACCGTGTTTTGCGGAAAACAAAGGATTAAAAGTATCGAATGGAAAGAAGTAAAAGTTTGCAGAATGTAAACACAAAGCAGTAAAAGATTGTAGATTGTATGTAAAGTAAAGGATATGGATCCATAGTTCACTAGAAGTGGCTCTCCTTAGATAGATAACATGCTGGGTGAACAAATTACAGCGGGGCAATTGACAAACACCGAGAAAGCAATACATGCATATACTAATCATCTTGACTCCTTTGAGACTTGATTGGGCAATACAACATAATACATAGACCGCCATCCAACTTCATCTATGACTAATAATCCACCTTCAGGTTATCATCCGAACCCCCTCCCGTATTAAGTTGCAAGCAACAGATTATTGCTTTACGAACTGCGTGTAAGGTAAACAATACAATTGTTCTATGAACAAAAGATCGTTGTTTTCTCCCTAGTAGCAACAGCACATCTAGTACCTTAGAGATTTCTGTCACTTCCCCAGATTACCAGAGGCATGAACCCACTATCGAGCATAAATACTAACTCTTGGAGTTGCTAGCATCTACTTGGCCAAGATAGCTACTAACAACAGAAAGCATGCAATATCTTAAATAACAAAGACATGATACAATCAATAATCAATCTAAAATAGCATCTCAATATCCATCGGATCCCCACAAACACAACATGTATGGATTACAAATAGATGATCTTGATCATGAACGGAGCTCACAAGACCTAAACATGAAAGCACAAAGGAGGAGAAACCAGCCATCTTTCTACTACATGGATCCGTAGTCCAAGGATGAACTACTCACGCATCACACCGGAGGGTTGCATGGTGATGAAGAAGGCCTCCAGGGTGAATTCCCCTCTCCTGCAGGGTGCCAAGAAGAGCTTCAGATCCCCCAATCTAGGGACGGAGATGACGGCGGCTACAGACTCTTTTGTGGATTTTTGATCGGGTACCTAGGATTTTCGTCCCGAGGGCAACTTATAGGCGGAAGGAGAGGCCGAGGGGGTGCTGGGGTCGGCCAGACCACCCCCTGGCACGGGCCAGGCCTGGCCGCGCGGCCAGGTGGTGTGGCCGGCCCCCAGCCCTTCTCCGTCTCATATTCTGGCACTTGATCCCTTCCGGAAAAATAGGCACTTTGGGTTTTGTCCCGTCTAATTCTGAGAATATTCATTTTTTGACTTTTCTGGAACCAAAAACAACAGAAAACAGGCAGATGGCACTGTGGCTCTTGTTAATAGGTTAGTCTAAAAAATCATAATAAAAGTACTCCAAAGTTGGAACAAAACACAAGAAAGTGGATAAAACTAAGCATGGAACATCAAAAATTATAGATACATTTGCAATGCATCAACATCGCCAAGCTTAACTCCTGCTCGTCCTCGAGTAGGTAAGTGATAAAAAGAATATTTTTTGAGGTGACATGCACCATCAAAGACTTGATCAAAGTATTTGCAAAACTCAAAGCTGGGATCAAAGTACTTCAATCATAACATGAAAGACAAAGTTCTAGCAATAAGCAAAGAAACTAAGATGCAACATGAAAAGGCACAAACAAAAGATTCATGAATAACATGCTTTGCAAGACGTTTGTTTGTTTCACATAAAGAAAACATAGCGTAATAGTATTCAGCTTGTCCCTCAATAGAGTAGAAAATAATAAATGCATAGGACACCTTCAAAGTTCATAAGAGTGACTAGATACAATAGTTTCAAACAAGCAATAACAAGTTATGCATCAATCAACTAGTCTTGGGACAATGCACATATAACTAAGAATGGCCACTATGCTCTCAAAGTAGTGCATAAAGATAGAAGGTGGAGACTCAATATAATGGTGGAAGAAAGGCCTTTTGTAAAAGGAAGTAGCGATTCAAGTCTCATAAAGAGCTTCCAAAAATTATGGTACTTGTAGCTTTCAGCTCTCATTGCCTGTGGCGCCCCGCAAAAACCACTACTCGAAAATCGCGTTGTTTTTGTGCATTGCATCATCATGACAACATGCTCATGTCATCATGCCACATTGCAATTGAGCATCGTCATCATCATGCATATGTTTGTCTAAAACTATTTTCTCAAAGTCTACTTTGATTTCTAAATATTCCCCCCGTCTTTATTCAAATCAAAACCCCGGTCTCTTCCGGATATCTTGTTTTGTCTAAAAATATTTTACAAAAGACTTCTAAAATAAAACTAATAAATAAAACCTTGTTTTTATAAAGCTAGGGGAGGCAGACTTCCAGCTAGGCCCAAAGGCCCAACCGAAGTCCACCTACTACCCCAAAAGCAAACCCTAGCCTAATCCCTTTTCCCCTTCTAGTCAAAACCCTACCCTCTCCTCCCAGTTCCCTCCCTCTTGTCTGCTGCCGCCACCCTGCCCGCTCCCGCCTGCACCCAGACCCCCACACCGACCGCTCGCTCGGGATCTCCCCCGCCTGGCCCTACCCGCGTACGCGCACGCACGCCCTCACGATCCGCACGCCAATAACCCCCGTACGCCACCTACCACTCCCCCGTGCTCCATCCTCGTTTCCTCCGCCGCCTTCCTCTGTCCCCAACCACCAACTGCCTGCGCCCGTCTCGCCGGAGCATGGCCGGCCTGTCCTGCGCCGCCGCCTCGCGGGCTCCCTCTCCTATGGCCCCGCCCGCATCGAGCCGTCGCCCTCCTCCACAGCCGCCTTCCTCCTTGCTATGCGCCCGCCTTGCTCCCTTCCCCGCATGGCGCGCCGCCCCTGGACGCTTCCTCACCGAGCCTGCGGCCTCCTCCGTGCCGGCCGGAGCTCCACCTCCTCTCCTCCACCGCCTTCCCGGCCCGAGCCGCCCCGGCCCGAGTTCCTCCCGGCCGGCGAGCCACCCCCTCCGTCGACCCTGCCGCCAGGTCGCCTCCTAGCCGCCGACGGCAGTGCACGGCCTCCTCGCGACCCTCCTCTACCGCCGGAACGCCGCCTGGTTAGGATGAGCCCCGCTGCTCTCCTTCCCGCACCTCTGTGTGCAGCGTCACCTCGTCGCCCCTGCTTCGGCGTGCTCCCGCTTGACTTCCCCCATAGCCATGCCTCGGGCTGGTGTCCGTCTCATCGCCCGAGCTCCTCCGGTTGGTAGTCCGCACGCTGCCGGCCGCATGTCCCCCTGCTCATCGGTGTACATAGCATACTGAGCCAGCACCCCGTGGTGCTGACCCTCCTCCGGCCACAAGCGCTTCCCACGTAGCTGTATGACACCAAGGAACCGAACCATCTGCAGGTTCCCTGCTGTTCTGCGGTGTTTGCGCGTTGTGATGCGATCTGCCTTTGTTGGTGCACGATGACCTGAGACGATGTGCAACCCCACCACAAGGACATTGTGTCGCTGCCAAGGACCCCGATGAACCATCGATGCTCACACAAGTTTTCCATCGACCACGAGTCCTTCTTCATGGATCCGATGGCCGAGCCCCTGAAGACCGATCTGGAGCGCCAAGGCCTTCCCATGGAGCCGGCAAGATCATCCTGGAACACCAAGATCAACTTCGCGGACACCGAGCGTCAAGATCTTCTTCACAGATCGCCGAGAACCCGGACGCCAAGGTCGCCGGCATGGAACGCCAAGTTCTTCGTCCCGAACGCCAAGACCGACCCGATATGAGGACTCGACAAGAACTTCGCGACGACAAGATCGACACCGACCAGGGCAAATCCGATGCGCCCCTGACGCCAAACCAAGCCCTTCTTCCCAGAATGCCAAGCTCTCCTTCCGTTGTCTGAGACCGATCCCGTCGAACCCTTTGAGCCCCAAGATCTCCGGACCATGATGTGTGACCCTTTTTCCGAGACCCCTTATTTTTATAATATATAATATCTATCTGCTGCATATAAATTGATCATACTTGCATACATCGGATCATGAGGTTTGGGGTATTTAGTCGAATCACCTAAATTAAATATGGAGACCATATGCGGGCTATTTTTGTCTCATATGGCCCCCATTTAAATTGGTGTAGAGAACCGATGCCATATTTTGCCTTATTAATACAACATTTAAATTGCGGGGTATCTAAATAACTTGAACCTATTAATTAATTGTCGGGACCCCGGTTCCGCTTAATACTGCCTAATTGCACCGCATGTGCCATGCCATGCATCATATCATAAGCATGCTGGATCATTTGCTATAGTATTAAATATTGCATCCGGTGTTTCTTCTAGTGTTTGCTTCTTCGCGGATTAGGCCGATGAGTGGATGCGAGTACCGACAAGTTCTCCGGATATGATCCTTCGGCAGTGTTTCCCAGGCGAGCATCTCTTCCCCTTCTACCTATTTTGCATTTTAGTCTTTATTTCCTCCTGTTGATCTATTGCTATCCGTGTCACGATGCTTTAGTTTCCGTACCCCAGTTATATCCGGTGCAGCCCCTATATTGCCTTGGACACCTCCTATTACCTGTCTTTGGTAGATAGCTGACCTTGCAAGTCGTAGTTGCTTGCTCAGGTGCGATCTCGAGATGTCAAGTACCACAATTGATGGAATGCTGGCAGATGTTTTGGTGGAGATGTTTAGTGGTGGAGATGATCATGTGTTTAATTACAACTATTAAAATGCTAGATATAACTAATGCAGAGGCATCGGTGGGCAATAGATGTTATTTGGTTCTTCCACGCTCACTTGTGTCCCCTAGGACCCCGAGTACTTGATACCTGTTCCTTGATTTTTTGCACTATCCACATCCGGGAGGCCTTATGGACCCCCCTGAGCCAGAGCTTGATTCATTTCTATTTCTTGGGGCCACATGTAGTTTGGGGCTTTATTACTATCCTGTACTTATACCATGCTTTACTGTTTTATTTAAGATTGTGCGTGGAGCACCTGTACTATTTTGGATCGTGATACGTTTTCGCTGTATCGACAAGCCCAGTCACACTTTCGGGTTCCCAGTCATCTACAGCCGTCCACACAAACCCTGGGTCCGTTCCGGAGCAGGCCAACTTCGTTGCGGGTAGCTTAGTGGGGAGGCCCTCTGAAATATTTCTGAATCCTGTGATCGCTTTGTCGTGAATGCCTTGTTGGGTTTTGAGTTGGTTTTTCCGAGGTTGATCGAGTGTGTGTTGCTATTTGTGCACCCCTGCAGGGTAAAACTTTCTGAAAGCCGTGTCCGCGGTTATGGACGACTTGGAGCACAGTATCTCGATCATAGACAAGCATAACTAAAGTAGTGCTATAAATTTGACTTAATATGTGACTAGTAAACATATGCAACTATAACGGAATGGATATTAAAAATGCCAACAACTGGTGGATCTTGGTTGTTTTGTGACATGCTATACCTGCCTAGTAAGTATTGCAACTTCAATGGAATGTGATAAAAGTGCCAATAACTGCTGGGTTTTGGGATTCCTTAGGACAATTATATCTGACTAGTAATGTTCCAACTACAATGGAATGTTAATTAAAACTGCCCACTACTTATGCTTCAGGATGACTCATGCTATCTATATCTGATTAGTAAGTGCTGCAACTATAACGGAATGAGTAAATTTGCCAACTGTGTGAGTTCGTCGGTCCGACTTCCTCGTTTGGTCTCGAGGGGGAAATACCAGGATGGGTTTGTTTGGTGTTAGCTTCAGGTTGGATCCGAATAGGTCTTTCTTATCCCTCTCTGATAACCGCCAGTTGTCTCGAGTCTCTATAGGTTGTTTAGTGCCGCTGTGCTGCCGCTTCATCCCACCATACCTATGTAGGTGAGAGCCGCCGAATTCTAGCCTCGCCATGTACTGGCCTCAGTACTGACGCTCCTCTTTTTTCCTTTGCCCTTTGTCGGCACTCCTTTTGTTTTAGCAGGTTTGAGATCGTCGGACGCTCTATCGTTTTCAAGGTGATTTGGATCTCTGTACTGTATATCTGTATTCTTGACTCATGGAGTCGTGTTGTATATATATCTGTTCTGTGGGTCCCATCGAGGACTATTGTGTAATGTTATTACTTTGTTTTCCACCTGCACGAAAGTGCCTGGTGGGCGTTCTTAAATCGTTTCTATGCGGGTTTGGTGGAAAGGGCTAAAGCTTGCATAGGGCCGATTTGAGGGTGTTACAGAGTGGTATCGGAGCTCAACAGTTGCGATACCCCACAAGTCCAGCCTGTAGGATAACCTAGCTAACGGACGATCTAGAGTGTCAAAACTATTTTGCACAATCGGTTGGATAGATCTGATTAGGTCTGTTTTACTCCTTGCCCCTCTGCTGCTCTCCTCTCATCTCTGCGTGTTTTGAATCTGCTCTCTTACCTTTCTTCAAGTCTAGGAATTCTCGTGGTTGGGTTTCCGTCGTACCTTCAGGGTTTCGCTTCCTACTTTGGTAACGGTGCTTCTACATCCGGTCTTCATGCTATCTGAGCGATCCTTTATCCGTGGTACCATTCTTTGTTCCTTGTTTGTGCCTTCCGGTGTTTTCCGACGCGACGACATCATCTACGCCAGATCCGATGCAGAGTCTTCATCACTCCTTTGTTTCGAACCTTGATTGTCGAGATCTTCAGTCTGATTCCGAGAATGGTTGCACGCTTTTCTACTGATTGTGCGGAGTAATAGTTTGGGTGTGTGATGGATTGGCCCCCATGCCGACTACTCACTCTATTTGCTCGTGTACATTGAAGTGGATGAGAATGCATCGGTTCTTTTTCTATCGAAGTTATAGGTGGCTTTATTTGTGGATACCTTTACCTTCGTCCTTTGTTTTCTGGAGTGTTCTCGACGATCATGGACCACGACCCCTTGTTGGTGGTGTCGTCAATTTCAAGATGGAGCAACGACCTTGTTAGTGGTGTCGCGAGGATCAACATGAAGCGAGAAGATTCAGGTTATCGGCTTCCTTCTGGTACCACGAGGCGGATCTCGAGGGCGAGATCCATTGTTAGTGGTGTCGAATTGTGGCGCCCCGCAAAAACCACTACTAGAAAATCGCGTTGTTTTTGTGCATTGCATCATCATGACAACATGCTCATGTCATCATGCCACATTGCAATTGAGCATCGTCATCATACAGCATATGTTTGTCTAAAACTATTTTCTCAAAGTCTACTTTGATTTCTAAATATTCCCCCCCCCCCCCCCGTCTTTATTCAAATCAAAACCCCGGTCTCTTCCAGATATCTTGTTTTGTCTAAAAATATTTTACAAAAAACTTCTAAAATAAAACTAATAAATAAAACCTTGTTTTTATAAAGCTAGGGGAGGCAGACTTCCGGCTAGGCCCAAAGGCCCAACCGAAGTCCACCTACTACCCCAAAAGCAAACCCTAGCCTAATCGCTTTTCCCCTTCTAGTCAAAACCCTACCCTCTCCTCCCAGTTCCCTCCCTCTTGTATGCCGCCGCCACCCTGCCCGCTCCCGCCTGCACCCAGACCCCCACACCGATCGCTCGCTCGGGATCTCCCCCGCCTGGCCCCACTCGCGTACGCGCACGCACGCCCTCACGCTCCGCACGCCAACAACCCCCGTACGCCACCTACCACTCCCCCGTGCTCCATCCTTGTTTCCTCCGCCGCCTTCCTCTGTCCCCAACCACCAACCGCCTGCGCCCGTCTCGCCGGAGCATGGCCGACCCGTCCTGCACCGCCGCCTCGCGGGCTCCCTCTCCTGCGGCCCCGCCCGCATCGAGCCGTCGCCCTCCTCCCTAGCCGCCTTCCTCCTCGCTGTGCGCCCGCCTTGCTCCCTTCCCCGCATGGCGCGCCGCCCCTGGACGCCTCCTCACCGAGCCTGCGGCCTCCTCCGTGTCGGCCGGAGCTCCACCTCCTCTCCTCCACCGCCTTCCCGGCCCGAGCCGCCCCGGCCCGAGCTCCTCCCGGCCGGCGAGCCACCCCTCCGTCGACCCTGCCGCCAGGTCGCCTCCTAGCCGCCGACGCCAGTGCACGGCCTCCTCGTGACCCTCCTCTGCCGCCGGAACGCCGCCTGGTTAGGATGAGCCCCGCTGCTCTCCTTCCCGCACCTCTGTGTGCAGCGTCACCTCGTCGCCCCTGCTTCGGCGTGCTCCCGCTTGACTTCCCCCATAGCCATGCCTCGGGCTGGTGTCCGTCTCATCGCCCGAGCTCCTCTGGTTGGTGGTACGCACGCTGCCGGCCGCATGTCCCCCTGCTCATCGGTGTACATAGCATACTGAGCCAGCACCCCGCGGTGCTGACCCTCCTCCGGCCACAAGCGCTTCCCACGTAGCTGTATGACACCACGGACCCGAACCATCTGCAGGTTCCCTGCTGTTATGCGGTGTTTGCGCGTTGTGGTGCGATCTACCTTTGTTTGTGCACGATGACCCGAGACGATGTCCAACCCCACCACAAGGACATTGTGTCACTGCCAAGGACCCCGATGAACCATCGATGCTCACACAAGTTTGCCATCGACCACGAGTCCTTCTTCATGGATCCGATGGCCGAGCCCCTGAAGACCGATCTAGAGCGCCAAGGCCTTCGCATGGAGTCGGCAAGATCATCCTGGAACACCAAGATCAACTTTGCGGATACCGAGCGTCAAGATCTTCTTCACAGATTGCCGAGAACCCGGACGCCAAGGTCGCCGACATGGAACGCCAAGTTCTTCGTCCCGAACTCCAAGACCGACCCGATACGAGGACCCGACAAGATCTTCGGGACGACAAGATCGACACCGACCAGGGCGAATCCGATGCGCCCCTGACGCCAAACCAAGTCCTTCTTCCCGGAACGCCAAGCTCTCCTTCCGTTGTCTGAGACCGATCCCATCGAACCCTTTGAGCCCCAAGATCTCCGGACCATGATGTGTCACCCTTTTTCCGAGACCCCTTATTTTTATAATATATAATATCTATCTGCTGCATATAAATTGATCATACTTGCATACATCGGATCATGAGGTTTGGGGTATTTAGTCGAATCACCTAAATTAAATATGGAGACCATATGCGGGCTATTTTTGTCTCATATGGCCCCCATTTAAATTTGTGTAGAGAACCGATGCCATATTTTGCCTTATTAATACAACATTTAAATTGCGGGGTATCTAAACAACTTGAACCTATTAATTAATTGTTGGGACCCGGTTCCGCTTAATACTGCCTAATTGCACCGCATCTGTGCCATGCCATGCATCATATCATAAGCATGCCGGATCTTCTGCTATAGTATTAAATATTGCATCCAGTGTTTCTTCTAGTGTTTGCTTCTTCGCAGATTAGGCCCATGAGTGGATGCGAGTACCGACAAGTTCTCCGGATATGATCCTTCGGCAGTGTTTCCCAGGCGAGCATCTCTTCCCCTTCTACCTATTTTGCATTTTAGTCTTTATTTCCTCCTGTTGATCTATTGCTATCCGTGTCGCGATGCTTTAGTTTCCGTACCCCAGTTATATCCGGTGCAGCCCCTATATTGCCTTGGACACCTCCTATTACCTGTGTTTGGTAGATAGCTGACCTTGCGAGTCGTAGTTGCTTGCTCAGGTGCGATCTCGAGATGTCCAGTACCACAGTTGATGGAATGCTGGCAGATGTTTTGGTGGAGATGTTTAGTGGTGGAGATGATCATGTCTTTAATTAGAACTATTAAAATGCTAGATATAACTAATGCAGAGACATCGGTGGGCAATAGATGTTATTTGGTTCTTCCACGCCCACTTGTGTCCCGTAGGACCCCGAGTACTTGATACCCGTTCCTTGATTTTTCGCACTATCCACATCCGGGAGGCCTTATGGACCCCCCTGAGCCAGAGCTTGATTCATTTCTATTTCTTGGGGCCACATGTAGTTTGGGGCTTTATTACTATCCTGTACTTATACCATGCTTTACTGTTTTATTTAAGATTGTGCGTGGAGCACTTGTACTGTTTTGGATCGTGACACGTTTTCGCTATATCGACAAGCCCAGTCACACTTTCGGGTTCCTAGTCGTTTACAGCCGTCCACACAAACCCTGGGTCCGTTCCAGAGCAGGCCAACTTCGTTGCGGGTAGCTTAGTGGGGTGGCCCCCTGAAATATTTCTGAATCCTGTGATCGCTTTGTCGTGAATGCCTCGTTGGGTTTTGAGTTGGTTTTTCCGAGGTTGATCGAGTGTGTGTTGCTATTTGTGCACCCCTCCAGGGTAAAACTTTCTGAAAGCCGTGTCCGCGGTTATGGACGACTGCACAGTATCTCGATCATAGACAAGCATAACTAAAGTAGTGCTATAAATTTGACTTAATATGTGACTAGTAAACTTATGCAACTATAATGGAATGGATATTAAAAATGCCAACAACTGGTGGATCTGGGTTGTTTTGTGACATGCTATACCTGCCTAGTAAGTATTGCAACTCCAATGGATTGTGATAAAAGTGCCAATAACTGCTGGGTTTTGGGATTCCTCAGGACAATTATATCTGACTAGTAATGTTCCAACTACAACGGAATGTTAATTAAAACTGCCCACTACTTATGCTTCAGGATGACTCATGCTATCTATATCTGATTAGTAAGTGCTGCAACTATAACGGAATGAGTAAAATTGCCAACTGTGTGAGTTCCTCGGTCCGACTTCCTCGTTTGGTCTCGAGGGGGAAATACCAGGATGGGTTTGTTTGGTGTTAGCTTCAGGTTGGATCCGAATAGGTCTTTCTTATCCCTCTCTGATAACCGCCAGTTGTCTCGAGTCTCTATAGGTTGTTTAGTGCCGCTGCGCTGCCGCTTCAGCCCACCATACCTATGTAGGTGAGAGCCGCCGAATTCTAGCCTCGCCATGTACTGGCCTCAGTACTGACGCTCCTCTTTTTCCTTTGCCCTTTGTCGGCACCCCTTTTGTTTTAGCAGGTTTGAGATCATCGTCGTTAGCAGGGTTACCCTTCCGGCTTGGCCTGGGCAGGGTTATGGACGCCATTGGTTATTCTTCAGGGCTCTTAGCCCTATTTGCATCATGTCCGTAGTCGGATGCTCTATCGTTTTCAAGGTGATTTGGATCTCTGTACTGTATATCTGTATTCTTGACTCATGGAGTCGTGTTGTATATATATCTGTTCTGTGGGTCCCATCAAGGACTATTGTGTAATGTTATTACTTCGTTTTCCACCCGCACGAAAGTGCCTGGTGGGTGTCCTTAAATCGTTTCTATGCGGGTTTGGCGGAAAGGGCTAAAGCTTGCATAGGGCCGATTTGAGGGTGACTTTGAGAAAATAGTTTTAGACAAACAGATGCATGATGATGACGATGCTCAATTTCAATGTGGCATGATGACATGAGCATGTTGTCATGATGATGCAATGCACAAAAACAACGTGATTTTCTAGTAGTGGTCTTTGCGGGGCACCACATTGCCCCTATCATAAGCATCTTGAAGGTGATTAAGGTTAAAGTGACACAACTAAGAGGATATGCTTGACAAGTTATAAACCGAAATCTCATGCCCCTTACTTACGAAGACCGATCCTCATGCTACTCAACTTCAGTCACGAGTAAGCTCTTGTCATTGTAAGTACATGGGTATCATTAAGAACCGCCAACGGGGTACCCCTTGCACATGATACAAGAGCTTTCCAATAATGAAAATGACAAGGCAAGCAGACAATGAGCATCTCAGTGATCTTTTTATTTGCTATTTCCATAGGTTTTTATTGAGGATGCTTCATAGAGTGCTCACTATGGTGATGCTGCAAGTTTCCACCATGATTAGGCATGGCTTAGGCTAGCACCCCAGGCGTTTCTCTAACACACATACAAACTCCATGATCTTACAAGTTCCACATTTATTTCACACCACCGGGATCCGTAAGCAAAAGAACATGATATCAACGGGGTACAAAGTACAAGTGCAATGTTGAAAGCGTTCCCCATGAAACATGGTTCTACTAATATCAACTTATAAAGCGCAAGCATATACGCAACAAAGAAGGACCCAATGGTTCAAGTTTATTAGAGGCAATAAAGTAAAGTGTGCCATCAAGTTTGTGAGAGCTTTAATCACTAGTTTTATCATAACAAGTGAAAGGTAGAAAAAAGCATGAATATACTTGGAATAGAATAAGCTAGTAGGTAGGTATGGTGGACTCTTTGGAATAACTTGGTTTAGGGAGTTGGATGCATGAGTGGAACTCATACTTTGTTGTGGAGGCTAGCAAAAGACTGGGAGCGACAAACTAAGAGAGCAATAATGGCCATAATCATGCAGAGCGACAAAACATCATTGATCAAAGCATAAAGTGATAATACAAGTTAAAGGATCATAAAGGCTATGGTGACTTGAGATAGTCATAACATGGTGTGAGCATGTGCCAAGTCAACCCAAATAAAGCATCAAAGGAGAATACCACTATACTATGCTTTAATATGCTAAAACAACGCATGATTCATCCAAGGCACATTAAGTAATCTCAATTGTTTATAACAAGTCTTGCTACAGCAAAAAATACTAAGCATAAAGCCAAAACAATATCAAGCATGGCATGACAAAGCATAGGCCACAGTCAAAAACGAGCTCTTTTTACCACAAAAGTATGAACTTTCCTACTCTTTTCCAAACCAAACCAAAGTGTGAAAGAGGGGGTCCAACCAAATTATTCAGAAAACTAAGCAAACCAAGCAAACTAAAAACCAAAACCAAAACGAAAAAGAAGACGCTCCAAGAGAAACACAATTGTGCATGAAACAATAAAAATGAAGCGTTTGGAAGGAACCTGGAATTTTTATTGATGAAGAAGGGGATGCCTTGGGCATCCCCAAGCTTTGACGCTTGTACTTCTTGGATATTTCTTGGGGTGACACGCGTGGCATCCCCAAGCTTGAGCTTTAGTCCATCCTTCATCTCGTTATCATTCCTTCCATACACCTGAAAATTTTCTTTCATACAAAACTTCACACAATCTTATTAGCAACATTAGTGCACTTAAGATAAATAAGTCTCAAGGTTCAGTTCTAACACCAAATAAACTTCCATTAGAACACTAGCTACTGTAGCACTTCCCTCAAAAAGCTCAATTCCCCAAAGGAACTCAAGAAGGAACTAACAAGAAGCAAATGCAGAAAATGGCAGAAATCTGTCAAAACAGACCAGCAGGTAAAGACGAATTTTTTCGAAGACCTTCTGTTGCTCAAATAAAAAAGTGTTGAACTAACGAAAGTTAGATAACAACCTGGGGCAGAAGCACAAAACATTACAGTTCAATCCGACGTACAGAGCTCTCTCAGGAATTTTTACGGTGAAGCACAGAAATCTGTTTCAGGACAACAACTTTCCAATCATTACTTCACTCTCATTAGAGGTTACTCTTGGCACAAAAAGCAAATAAAAAGGATAAGGAGAGGTTATTACAGAGGCAATAACTTCCAAGACTCAACTAAAACTCTTGGGTTATCTCCCAACAAGTAGTTTTCTTTAACGCCTTTAAGTTAGGCATAAGAAGCAAAGAAAGAATCAAGTGTTCTCAAATGAAGAAGCATTAAGATCAATACCAGAAATATTTTCAACAAGGCAAGGTATATCATCCAAGTAAGTTCTAGAGGATCCCCTCTCAATGCTCTTAGGTTCACTGTTCTCATCAAAAGGGTTTACAGGAACAATCCAATCAAGATTCTTTTCTACGGCTTCATGTATTGCTACTAGTTTGAAGGGTATTGGTATCTTAGGTTCCTCTCCATTAGGTTCGGTTTTGTTCATCTTTTATCGTGTACCACCCACATCTACACATGAGCCTAGCATATTGAAACGTTCAAAAACTTTTCTAGCTTCTTTGGCAACATCATAGAACTCCTTAAACAAAGTTTCTAGAATAAAATCCCTCTTTTCAGGGTCCTCAATTTCTTTAAGCTTAAGAAACATTACTTGCATTAAGGGGTTGAGGTTAACAAACCTAGCTTCTAACATGTGAATTAAAGAAGCTGCAGCAATCTCAAAGTTTGGAGCAAGGCTAGACATAGTGGCAACTCAAGATAGGAACTAATTTTTTTGTGTTTTCAAATAAGAAAGCAAAACAAGTAGAACTATTTTTTTTTGGATTTTTGAAGAACAAAACAAGCACACAAAGAAAAAAGAAACTAAGCAAAACAAAAACAACAAAGTAAAGAGATTGGTTATGAGGGACTCCCCTTGTGAAGATGTCCTTGACTCCCCGACAACGGTGCCATAAAATCGCTTGATGGCTCAATACACGGCGCCTAGAAAATTGCTTGGTGTGTGGTGTTGATGTAGAGCTTGTTGGGAACCCCAAGAGGAAGGTATGATGAGCACAACAGCAAGTTTCCCTCAGTTATGAAACCAAGGTTTAATCGAACCAGTAGGAGTAAGGAAACACCTCAAAGGTGTTACTAGCTGAGCTTTGGCAGGGCGCACTACCGGTGCTAGTAGCAACGTGGAGACCTGCACAACACAACCACGAAACTTTGTCCCCAACTTGCGATGAGGTTGTCAATCTCATCGTGTTTTGCGGAAAACAAAAGATTAAACGTATCGAATGGAAAGAAGTAAAAGTTTGCAGAAAGTAAACACAAAGCAGTAAAAGATTGTAGATTGTATGTAAAGTAAAGGACCGGGATCCATAGTTCACTAGAGGTGGCTCTTCTTAGATAGATAACATGCTGGGTGAAAAAATTACAGCGGGGCAATTAACAAACACCGAGAAAGCAATACATGCATATACTAATCATCTTGACTCCTTTGAGACTTGATTGGGCAATACAACATAATACATAGACTGCCATCCAACTGCATCTATGACTAATAATCCACCTTCAGGTTATCGTCCAAACCCCCTCCAGTATTAAGTTGCAAGCAACAGATTATTGCTTTACGAACTGCGTGTAAGGTAAACAATACAATTGTTCTATGAACAAAAGATCGTTGTTTTCTCCCTAGTAGCAACAGCACATCTAGTACCTTAGAGATTTCTGTCACTTCCCCAGATTACCAGAGGCATGAACCCACTATCAAGCATAAATACTAACTCTTGGAGTTGCTAGGATCTACTTGGCCAAGATAGCTACTAACAACGGAAAGCATGCAAGATCTCAAATAACAAAGACATGATAGAATCAATAATCAATCTGAAATAGCATCTCAATATCCATCGGATCCCCGTAAACACATCATCTATGGATTACAAATAGATGATCTTGATTATGAACGGAGCTCACAAGATCTAAACATGAAAGCACAAAGGAGGAGAAACCAGCCATCTAGCTACTACATGGATCCGTAGTCCAAGGATGAACTACTCACGCATCACACCGGAGGCTTGCATGGTGATGAAGAAGGCCTCCAGGGTGAATTCCCCTCTCCGGCAGGGTGCTAGGAAGAGCTTCAGATCCCCCCAATCTAGGGACGGAGATGACGGCGGCTACAGACTCTTTCGTGGATTTTTGGTCGGGTACCTAGGGTTTTCTTCCCGAGGGAAACTTATAGGCGGAAGGAGAGGCCGAGGGGGTGCTGGGGTCGGCCAAACCACCCCCTGGGGCGGGCCAGGCCTGGCCGCGCGGCCAGGTTGTGTGGCCGGCCCCCAGCCCTTCTCCGTCTCGTATTCTGGCACTTGATCCCTTCCAGAAAAATAGGCACTTTGGCTTTTGTCCCGTCCAATTCCGAGAATATTCATTTTCTGACTTTTCTTGAACCAAAAACAATAGAAAACAGGCAGCTGGCACTGTGGCTCTTGTTAATAGGTTAGTCCAAGAAATCATAATAAAAGTACTCCAAAGTTGGAACAAAACACAAGAAAGTGGCTAAAACTAAGCATGGAACAAAAATTATAGATACATTTGCAATGTATCACATTACATGTGTTTTTTTCACATACCACATATGGATCCAACAGTGTCATTGAAATGTGTGTTCTCTTCAGAGACCACATATGGATCCACCAGTGTCATCTCATGTGTGTTCTTTATACTAACAATAACCAGAGTCATTGCATGTGTGTTCTTTTCACAATCCACATATGGATCCACTAGTGCCATTGAAATGTGTGTTCTTTTTACTAAAAACAACCAGAGTCATTTCATGTGTGTTCTTGTCACATACCACATATGGATCCCCGAGTGTCATTGCATGTGTGTTCTCTTTACTAACAACAACTGGAGTCATTGCATGTGTGTTCTATTCACATACCACATATGGATCCAATAGTGTCATTGAAATGTCTGTTCTCTTCAAAGACCACACATGGATCCACTAGTGTAATTGCATGCGTGTTCTTTTTAGATACCACAATTGGAGTCATTTTATGTGTGTTGTTTTCACATACCACAACTGGAGTCATGTCATGTGTTTTCTTTTCACATACCACATATGGATCCACCAGTGTCATTGCATGTGTGCTCTTTTCACAATCCACCTATGGATCCACCAATGTCATTGCATGTGTGCTCTTTTTACTAACAACATCCTGAATCATTGCATGTGTGTTCTCTTTAGAGACCACACATGGATCCACCGGTGTCATTGAAATGTGTGTTCTTTTTACTAACAACAACCAGAGTCATTTCATGTGTGTTCTTTTCACATACCACATATGGATCCACCAGTGTTATTCTATCTGAGTTCTCTTTACTAACAACAACTGGAGTCATTGCATGTGTGTTCTTTTCACATACCACATATGGATCCACAAGTGTCATTGAAATGTGTGTTCTCTTTAGAGACCACACATGGATCCACCAGTGTCATTGCACGTGTGCTCTTTTTACTAACAACAACCAGAGTCATTGCATGTGTGTTCTCTTCGGAGACCACACATGGATCCACCAGTGTCATTGAAATGTGTGTTCTTTTCACATACCACATATGGATCCACTAGTGTCATTGAAATGTGTGTTCTCTTCAGAGACCAGACATGGATCCACCAGTTTCATTGCATGTGTGTTCTTTTTACTAACAACAACTAGAGTCATTGCATGTGTGTTCTTTTCACAATCCACATATGGATCCACCAGTGTCATTGCATGTGTGCTCTTTTCACAATCCACCTATGGATCCACCAGTGTCATTGCATGTGTGCTCTTTTTTACTAACAACAACCAGAGTCATTTTATGTGTGTTCTCTTCAGAGACCACACATGGATCCACCAGTGTCATTAAAATGTGTGTTCTTTTTACTAACAATAACCAGAGTCATTTCATGTGTGTTCTTTTCACATACCACATATAGATCCACCTGTGTCATTGCATGTGTGTTCTCTTTACTAACAACAACTGGAGTCATTGCATGTGTGTTGTTTTCACATACCACATATCGATCCACCAGTGTCATTGAAATGTGTGCTCTTCTTACTAACAATAGCTAGAGTCATTGGATGTGTGTTCTCTTCAAAGACCACACATGGATCCACCAGTGTCATTGCATGTGTGCTCTTTTTACTAACAACCAGTGTCATTCCATGTGTGCTCTTCTCATTAGCAACAACCAGAGTCATTGCATGTGTGTTCTCTTCAGAGACCACACATGGATCCATCAGTGTCATTGCATGTGTGTTATTTTCACATACAACAACCAGAGTCAGTACATGTGTGTTATTTTCACCATCCACATATGGATCCACCAGTTTCATTGCATGTGTGCTCTCTTCACAATCCACCTATGGATCCACCAGTGTCATTGCTTGTGTGCTCTTTTTACTAACAACAACCAGAGTCATTACATGTGTGTTCTCTACAGAGACCACACATGGATCCACCAGTGTCATTGCATGTGTGCTCTTTTTACTAACAACAACCAGAGTCATTGCATGTGTGTTCTCTTCAAAGACCGCACATGGATCCACCAGTGTCGTTGAAATGTGTGTCCTTTTTACTAACAACAACCAGAGTCATTTCATGTGTGTTCTTTTCACATACCACATATGGATCCCCCAGTGTCATTACACGTGTGTTTCCTTTACTAACAACAACTAGAGTCATTGCATGTGTTTTCTTTTCACATACCACATATGGATCCACCAATGTCATTGAAATGTGTGCTCTTCTTACTAACAACAAGTAGAGTCATTGGATTTGTGTTCTCTTTAGAGATCAGACATGGATTCACCAGTGTCATTGCATATGTGCTCTTTTTACTAACAACAACCAGTGTCATTGCATGTGTGCTCTTCTCCTTAACAAGAACCAGAGTCATTGCCTGTGTCCTCTTTTCACAATCCACCTATGGATCCACGAGTGTCATTGCACGTGTGCTCTTTTTACTAACAACAACCAGAGTCATTGCATGTGTGTTCTCTTCAGAGCCCACACATGGATCCACCAGTGTCATTGAAATGTGTGTTCTTTTCACATACCACATATGGATCCACTAGTGTCATTGAAATGTGTGTTCTCTTCAGAGACCAGACATGGATCCACCAGTTTCATTGCATGTGTGTTCTTTTTACTAACAACAACCAGAGTCATTGCATGTGTGTTCTTTTCACAATCCACATATGGATCCACCAGCGTCATTGCATGTGTGCTCTTTTCACAATCCACCTATGGATCCACCAGTGTCATTGCATGTGTGCTCTTTTTTACTAACAACAACCAGAGTCATTTTATGTGTGTTCTCTTCAGAGACCACACATGGATCCACCAGTGTCATTAAAATGTGTGTTCTTTTTACTAACAACAACCAGAGTCATTTCATGTGTGTTCTTTTCAGATACCACATATGGATCCACCAGTGTCATTGCATGTGTGTTCTCTTTACTAACAACAAGTGGAGTCATTGCATGTGTGTTCTTTTCACATACCACATATGGATCCACCAGTGTCATTGAAATGTGTGCTCTTCTTACTAACAATAGCTAGAGTCATTGGATGTGTGTTCTCTTCAAAGACCACACATGGATCCACCAGTGTCATTGCATGTGTGCTCTTTTTACTAACAACAACCAGTGTCATTGCATGTGTGCTCTTCTCATTAGCAACAACCAGAGTCATTGCACGTGTGTTTCTCTTCAGAGACCACACATGGATCCATCAGTGTCATTGCATGTGTGTTATTTTCACATACAACAACTAGAGTCAGTACATGTGTGTTATTTTCACAATCCACATATGGATCCACCAGTTTCATTGCATGTGTGCTCTCTTCACAATCCACCTATGGATCCACCAGTGTCATTGCTTGTGTGCTCTTTTTACTAACAACAACCAGAGTCATTACATGTGTGTTCTCTACAGAGACCACACATGGATCCACCAGTGTCATTGCATGTGTGCTCTTTTTACTAACAACAACCAGAGTCATTGCATGTGTGTTCTCTTCAAAGACCGCACATGGATCCACCAGTGTCGTTGAAATGTGTGTTCTTTTTACTAACAACAACCAGAGTCATTTCATGTGTGTTCTTTTCACATACCACATATGGATCCCCAAGTGTCATTACACGTGTGTTCGCTTTACTAACAACATCTAGAGTCATTGCATGTGTGTTCTTTTCACATACCACATATGGATCCACCAATGTCATTGAAATGTGTGCTCTTCTTACTAACAACAAGTAGAGTCATTGGATTTGTGTTCTCTTTAGAGACCACACATGGATTCACCAGTGTCATTGCATATGTGCTCTTTTTACTAACAACAACCAGTGTCATTGCATGTGTGCTCTTCTCCTTAACAAGAACCAGAGTCATTGCATGTGTCCTCTTTTCACAATCCACCTATGGATCCACGAGTGTCATTGCACGTGTGCTCTTTTTACTAACTACAACCAGAGTCATTGCATGTGTGTTCTCTTCAGATACCACACATGGATCCACCAGTGTCATTGAAATGTGTGTTCTTTTCACATTCCACATATGGATCCACTAGTGTCATTGAAATGTGTGTTCTCTTCAGAGACCAGACATGGATCCACCAGTTTCATTGCATGTGTGTTCTTTTTACTAATAACAACCACAGTCATTGCATGTGTGTTCTTTTCACAATCCACATATGGATCCACCAGTGTCATTGCATGTGTGCTCTTTTCACAATCCACCTATGGATCGACCAGTGTCATTGCATGTGTGCTCTTTTTTACTAGCAACAACTAGAGTCATTGCATGTGTGTTCTCTTCAGAGACCACACATGGATCCACCAGTGTCATTAAAATGTGTGTTCTTTTTACTAACAACAACCAGAGTCATTTCATGTGTGTTCTTTTCACATACCACATATGGATCCAGCAGTGTCATTGCATGTGTGTTCTCTTTACTAACAACAATGGGAGTCATTGCATGTGTGTTCTTTTCACATACCACATATGGATCCACCAGTGTCATTGAAATGTGTGCTCTTCTTACTAACAATAGCTAGAGTCATTGGATGTGTGTTCTTTTCACATACAACAACCAGAGTTAGTGCATGTGTGTTATTTTCACAATCCACATATGGATCCACCAGTGTCATTGCATGTGTGCTCTTTTCACAATCAACCTATGGATCCACCAGTGTCATTGCATGTGTGCCCTTTTTACTAACAACAACCAGAGTCATTACATGTGTGTTCTCTTCAGAGACCACACATGGATCCACCAGTGTCATTGCATGTGTGTTCTCTTTAGAGACCACACATGGATCCACCAGTGTCATTGCATGTCTGTTCTCTTCAGTGACCACACATGGATCCAATAGTGTCATTTCATGTGTGCTCTTTTTACTAACAACAACCACAGTCATTGCATGTGTGTTCTCTTTAGAGACCACACATGGATCCACTAGTGTCATTGCATGTGTTCTCTTTTTACTAACAACAGCCAGAGTCATTGCATGTGTGTTCTTTTCACATACCACATATGGATCCACTAGTGTCATTGAAATGTGTGTTCTTTTCACAATCCACCTACGGATACACTAGTGTCATTGCATGTGTGGTGTTTTTACTAACAACAACCAGAGTCATTGCATGTGTGTTCTCTTCAGAGACCACACATGGATCCACCAGTGTCATTGCATGTGTGCTCTTTTTACTAACAATAGCCAGAGTCATTGCATGACTATTATTTTCACGTACGACATATGGATCCACCAGTGTCATTGAAATGTGTGCTCTCTTCAGAGAGAACACATGGATTCACCAGTGTCATTGCATGTGTGCTCTTTTTACTAACAACAATTGGAGTCATTGCATGTGTGTTCTTTTCACATAGCACATATGGATCCACCAGTGTCATTGAAATGTGTGTTCTTCTCATTAACCACAACTAGAGTCATTGCATGTGTGCTCTTTTCACAATCCACCTATGGATCCACCAGTGTCATTGCATGTGTGCTCTTTTTACTAGCAACAACCAGAATCATTGCATGTGTGTTCTTTTGACATACCACATATGGATCCACCAGTGTCATTGCATGTGTGCTCTCTTCACAATCCACCTATGGATCCACCAGTGTCATTGCTTGTGTGCTCTTTTTACTAACAACAACCAGAGTCATTACATGTGTGTTCTCTACAGAGACCACACATGGATCCACCAGTGTCATTGCATGTGTGCTCTTTTTACTAACAACAACCAGAGTCATTGCATGTGTGTTCTCTTCAGAGACCGCACATGGATCCACCAGTGTCATTGAAATGTGTGTTCTTTTTACTAACAACAACCAGAGTCATTTCATGTGTGTTCTTTTCACATACCACATATGGATCCCCCAGTGTCATTACACGTGTGTTCGCTTTACTAACAACAACTAGAGTCATTGCATGTGTGTCCTTTTCACATACCACATATGGATCCACCAATGTCATTTAAATGTGTGCTCTTCTTACTAACAACAAGTAGAGTCATTGGATTTGTGTTCTCTTTACAGACCACACATGGATTCACCAGTGTCATTGCATATGTGCTCTTTTTACTAACAACAACCAGTGTCATTGCATGTGTGCTCTTCTCCTTAACAAGAACCAGAGTCATTGCATGTGTCCTGTTTTCACATTCCACCTATGGATCCACGAGTGTCATTACACGTGTGCTCTTTTTACTAAGAACAACCAGAGTCATTGCATGTGTGTTCTCTTCAGAGACCACACATGGATCCACGAGTGTCATTGAAATGTGTGTTGTTTTCACATTCCACATATGGATCCACTAGTGTCATTGAAATGTGTGTTCTCTTCAGAGACCAGACATGGATCCACCAGTTTCATTGCATGTGTGTTCTTTTTACTAATAACAACCAGAGTCATTGTATGTGTGTTCTTTTCACAATCCACATATGGATCCACCAGTGTCATTGCATGTGTGCTCTTTTCACAATCCACCTATGGATCGACCAGTGTCATTGCATGTGTGCTCTTTTTTACTATCAACAACTAGAGTCATTGCATGTGTGTTCTCTTCAGAGACCACACATGGATCCACCAGTGTCATTAAAATGTGTGTTCTTTTTACTAACAACAACCAGAGTCATTTCATGTATGTTCTTTTCACATACCACATATGGATCCAGCAGTGTTATTGCATGTGTGTTCTCTTTACTAACAACAACGGGAGTCATTGCATGTGTGTTCTTTTCACATACCACATATGGATCCACCAGTGTCATTGAAATGTGTGCTCTTCTTACTAACAATAGCTAGAGTCATTGGATGTGTGTTCTTTTCACATACAACAACCAGAGTCAGTGCATGTGTGTTATTTTCACAATCCACATATGGATCCACCAGTGTCATTGCATGTGTGCTCTTTTCACAATCAACCTATGGATCCACCAGTGTCATTGCATGTGTGCCCTTTTTACTAACAACAACCAGAGTCATTGCATGTGTGTTCTCTTCAGAGACCACACATGGATCCACCAGTGTCATTGCATGTGTGTTCTCTTCAGTGACCACACATGGATCCAATAGTGTCATTGCATGTGTGCTCTTTTTACTAACAACAAGCATAGTCATTGCATGTGTGTTCTCTTTAGAGACCACACATGGATCCACTAGTGTCATTGCATGTGTTCTCTTTTTACTAACAACAGCCAGAGTCATTGCATGTGTGTTCTTTTCACATACCACCTATGGATACACTAGTGTCATTGCATGTGTGGTGTTTTTACTAACAACAACCAGAGTCATTGCATGTGTGTTCTCTTCAGAGACCACACATGGATCCACTAGTGTCATTTCATGTGTGCTCTTTTTACTAACAATAGCCAGAGTCATTGCATGATTATTATTT
The DNA here is from genome assembly GCA_916181665.1 of Avena sativa. Taxonomy (NCBI): domain Eukaryota; kingdom Viridiplantae; phylum Streptophyta; class Magnoliopsida; order Poales; family Poaceae; genus Avena; species Avena sativa. The sequence continues at coordinate 603,590,181 of OV702291.1, read as the reverse complement.
TCACGTACGACATAAGGATCCACCAGTGTCATTGAAATGTGTGCTCTCTTCAGAGAGAACACATGGATTCACCAGTGTCATTGCATGTGTGCTCTTTTTACTAACAACAATTGGAGTCATTGCATGTGTGTTCTTTTCACATAGCACATATGGATCCACCAGTGTCATTGAAATGTGTGTTCTTCTCATTAACCACAACTAGAGTCATTGCATGTGTGCTCTTTTCACAATCCACCTATGGATCCACTAGTGTCATTGCATGTGTGCTCTTTTTACTAGCAACAACCAGAATCATTGCATGTGTGTTCTTTTGACATACCACATATTGATCCGCCAGTGTCATTGAAATGTGTGTTCTTCTCATTAACCACAACTAGAGTCATTGCATGTGTGTTCTCTTCAGAGACAACACATGGATCCACCAGTGTCATTACATGTGTGTTCCTTTCACATTCCACATATGGATCCACCAGTGTCATTGAAATGTGTGTTCTCTTCAGAGACCACACATGGATCCACCAGTGTCATTGCATGTGTGTTCGTTTTACTAACAACAACCAGAGTCATTGCATGTGTGTTCTTTTCACAATCCACATATGGATCCACCAGTGTCATTGATATGTGTGTTCTTTTTACTAAAAACAACCAGAGTCATTTCATGTGTGTTCTTGTCACATACCACATATGGATCCACGAGTGTCATTGCATGTGTGTTCTCTTTAATAACAACAACTGGAGTCATTGCATGTGTGTTATTTTCACATACCACATATGGATCCACCAGTGTCATTGAAATGTGTGTTCTCTTCAGAGACCACACATGGATCCACCAATGTAATTGCATGTGTGTTCTTTTCAGATACCACAACTGGAGTCATTTCATGTGTGTTCTTTTCACATACCACGACTGGAGTCATTTCATGTGTGTTCTTTTCACATACCACGTATGGATCCACCAGTGTCATTGCATGTGTGCTATTTTCACAATCCACCTATGGATCCACCAATGTCATTCCATGTGTGCTCTTTTTACTAACAACAACCAGAGTCATTGCATGTGTGTTCTCTTTAGAGACCACACATGGATCCACCAGTGTCATTGAACTGTGTGTTCTTTTTACTAACAACAACCAGAGTCATTTCATGTGTGTTCTTTTCACATACCACATATGGATCCACCAGAGTCATTGCATGTGTGTTCTTTTCACAATCCACATATGGATCCACCAGTGTCATTGCATGTGTGCTCTTTTCACAATCCACCTATGGATCCACCAGTGTCATTGCATGTGTGTTCTCTTTAGAGACCACACATGGATCCACCAGTGTCATTGAAATGTGTGTTATTTTTACTAACAACAACCAGAGTCATTGCATGTGTCTTCTTTTCTCAATCCGCATATGGATCCACCAGAGTCATTGCATGTGTGTTCTTTTCACAATCCACATATGGATCCACCAGTGTCATTGAATGTGTGCTCTTTTCACAATCCACCTATGGATCCACCAGTGTCATTGCATGTGTGCTCTTTTTACTAACAACAACCAGAGTCATTGCATGTGTGTTCTCTTCTGAGACCGCACATGGATCCACATGTGTCCTTGAAATGTGTGTTATTTTTACTAACAACAACCAGAGTCATTTCATGTGTGTCATTTTCACATACCACATATGGATCCCCCAGTGTCATTGCATGTGTGTTCTCTTTAATAACAACAATAGGAGTCATTGCATGTGTGCTCTTTTCACATAGCACATATGGATCCACCAGTGTCATTGAAATGTGTGTTATTCTCATTAACCACAACTAGAGTCATTGCATGTGTGCTCTTTTCACAATCCACCTATGGATCCACCAGTGTCATTGCATGTCTGCTCTTTTTACTAACAACAACCAGAATCATTGCATGTGTGTTCTTTTCACATACCACATATTGATCCACCAGTGTCATTGAAATGTGTGTTCTTCTCATTAACCACACCTAGAGTCATTGCATGTGTGTTCTCTTTAGAGACAACACATGGATCCACCAGTGTCATTACATGAGTGTTCTTTTCACATACCACATATGGATCCACCAGTGTCATTGAAATGTGTGTTCTCTTCAGAGGCCACACATGGATCCACTAGTGTCATTGCATGTGTGTTCTTTTTACTAACAACAACCAGAGTCATTGCATATGTGTTCTTTTCACACTCCACATATGGATCCACTAGTGTCAATTAAATGTGTGTCTTTTTACTAAAAACAACCAAAGTCATTTCATGTGTGTTCTTGTCACATACCACATATGGATCCACAAATGTCATTGCATGTGTGCTCTTTTTACTAACAACAACCAGAGTCATTGCATGTGTGTTCTCTTTAGAGACCACAAATGGATCCACCGGTGTCATTGAAATGTGTGTTCTTTTTACTAACAACAACCAGAGTCATTTCATGTGTGTTCTTTTCACATACCACATATGGATCCACCAGTGTTATTCCATGTGGGTTTTCTTTACTAACAACAACTGGAGTCATTGCATGTGTGTTCTTTTCACATACCACATATGGATCCACAAGTGTCATTGAAATGTGTGTTCTCTTCAGAGACCACACATGGATCCACCAGTGTCATTGCATGTGTGTTCTTTTTACTAACAACAACCAATGTCATTGCATGTGTGTTCTTTTCACAATCCACATATGGATCCACCAGTGTCATTGATATGTGTGTTCTTTTTACTAAACACAACCAGAGTCATTTCATGTGTGTTCTTGTCACATACCAGATATGGATCCACGAGTGTCATTGCATGTGTGTTCTCTTTACTAACAACAACCAGAATCATTGCATGTGTGTTCTTTTCACATACCACACATTGATCCACCAGTGTCATTGAAATGTGTGTACTTCTCATTAACCACAGCTAGAGTCATTGCATGTGTGTTCTCTTTAGAGACAACACATGGATCCATCAGTGTCATTACATGTGTGTTATTTTCACATACCACATATGGATCCACCAGTGTCATTGAAATGTGTGTTCTCTTCAGAGACCACACATGGATCCACCAGTGTCATTGCATGTGTGTTCTTTTTACTAACAACAACCAGAATCATTGCATGTGTGTTCTTTTCACAATCCACATATGGATCCACTAGTGTCATTGAAATGTGTGTTCTTTTTACTGAAAATAACCAGAGTCATTTCATGTGTGTTCTTGTCACATACCACATATGGATCCACGAGTGTCATTGCATGTGTGTTCTCTTTACTAACAACAACTGGAGTCATTTCATGTGTGTTCTTTTGACATACCACATATGGATCCACCAGTGTCATTATAATGTGTGTTCTCTTCAGAGACCACACATGGATCCACCAGTGTAATTGCATGTCTGTTCTTTTCAGATACCACAACTGGAGTCATTTCATGTGTGTTCTTTTCACATACCACAACTGGAGTCATTTCATGTGTGTTATTTTCACATACCACATATGGTTCCACCAGTGTCATTGCATGTGTGCTCTTTTCACAATCCACCTATGGATCCACCAATGTCATTCCATGTGTGCTCTTTTTACTAACAACAACCAGAGTCATTGCATGTGTGTTCTCTTTAGAGACCACACATGGATCCACCAGTGTCATTGAAATGTGTGTTCTTTTTACTAAGAACAACCAGAGTCATTTCATGTGTGTTCTTTTCACATACCACATATGGATCCACCAGAGTCATTGCATGTGTGTTCTTTTCACAATCCACATATGGATCCACCAGTGTCATTGCATGTGTGCTCTTTTCACAATCCACCTATGGATCCACCAGTGTCATTGCATGTGTGGTCTCTTTAGAGACACCACATGGATCCACCAGTGTCATTGAAATGTGTATTCTTTTTACTAACAACAACCAGAGTCATTGCATGTGTGTTCTTTTGTCAATCCACATATGGATCCACCAGAGTCATTGCATGTGTGTTCTTTTCTCAATCCACATATGGATCCACCAGTGTCATTGAAATGTGTGTTCTTTTTACTAACAACAACCAGAGTCATTGCATGTGTGTTCTTTTCTCAATCCACATATGGATCCACCAGAGTCATTGCATGTGTGTTCTTTTCACAATCCACATATGGATCCACCAGTGTCATTGAATGTGTGCTCTTTTCACAATCCACCTATGGATCCACCAGTGTCATTGCATGTGTGCTCTTTTTACTAACAACAACCAGAGTCATTGCATGTGTGTTCTCTTCTGAGATCGCACATGGATCCACCTGTGTCCTTGAAATGTGTGTTATTTTTACTAACAACAACCAGAGTCATTTCATGTGTGTTATTTTCACATACCACATATGGATCCCCCAGTGTCATTGCATGTGTGTTCTCTTTAATAACAACAATAGGAGTCATTGCATGTGTGCTCTTTTCACATAGCACATATGGATCCACCAGTGTCATTGAAATGTGTGTTATTCTCATTAACCACAACTAGAGTCATTGCATGTGTGCTCTTTTCACAATCCACCTATGGATCCACCAGTGTCATTGCATGTCTGCTCTTTTTACTAACAACAACCAGAATCATTGCATGTGTGTTCTTTACACATACCACATATTGATCCACCAGTGTCATTGAAATGTGTGTTCTTCTCATTAACGACACCTAGAGTCATTGCATGTGTGTTCTCTTCAGAGACAACACATGGATCCACCAATGTCATTACATGAGTGTTCTTTTCACATACCACATATGGATCCACCAGTGTCATTGAAATGTGTGTTCTCTTCAGAGGCCACACATGGATCCACTAGTGTCATTGCATGTGTGTTATTTTTACTAACAACAACCAGAGTCATTGCATATGTGTTCTTTTCACACTCCACATATGGATCCACTAGTGTCAATTAAATGTGTGTTCTTTTTACTAAAAAGAACCAGAGTCATTTCATGTGTGTTCTTGTCACATACCACATATGGATCCACGAGTGTCATTGCATGTGTGTTTTCTTTACTAACAACAACTGGAGTCATTGCATGTGTGTTCTTTTCACATACCACATATGGATCCACCAGTGTCATTGAAATGTGTGTTCTCTTCAGAGACCACACATGGATCCACCAGTGTAATTGCATGTGTGTTCTTGTCACAATCCACCTATGGATCCACCAATGTCATTGCATGTGTGCTCTTTTTACTAACAACAACCAGAGTCATTGCATGTGTGTTCTCTTTAGAGACAACACATGGATCCACCAGTGTCATTGAAATGTGTGTTCTTTTTACTAACAACATCCAGAGTCATTTCATGTGTGTTCTTTTCACATACCACATATGGATCCACAAGTGTTATTCCGTGTGGTTTCTCTTTACTAACAACAACTGGAGTCATTGCATGTGTGTTCTTTTCACATACCACATATGGATCCACAAGTGTGATTGAAATGTGTGTTCTCTTCAGAGAACACACATGGATCCAGCAGTGTCATTGCATGTGTGTTCTTTTCACATACCACAACTGGAGTCATTTCATGTGTGTTCTTTTAACATACCACATATGGATCCACTAGTGTCATTGAAATGTGTGTTCTCTTCAGAGACCACACATGGATCCACCAGTGTCATTGCACGTGTGTTCTTTTTACTAACAACAACCAGAGTCATTGCATGTGTGTTCTTTTCATAATCCACATATGGATCCACCAGAGTCATTGCATGTGTGTTCTTTTCATAATCCACATATGGATCCACCAGTGTCATTGCATGTGTGCTCTTTTCACAATCCACCTATGGATCCACCAATGTCATTGCATGTGTGCTCTTTTTACTAGCAACAACCAGAGTCATTACATGTGTGTTCTCTTCTGACACCGCACATGGATCCATCAGTGTCCTTGAGATCTGTGTTCTTTTTACTAACAACAACCAGAGTCATTTCATGTGTGTTCTTTTCACATACCACATATGGATCCCCTAGTGTCATTGCATGTGTGTTCTCTTTACTAACAACAGGAGTCATTGCATGTGTGTTATTTTCACCTACCACATATGGATCCACCAGTGTCATTGAAATGTGTGCTCTTCTTACTAACAACAACTAGAGTCATTGGATGCGTGTTCTCTTTAGAGACCACCCATGGATCCACCAGTGTCGTTGCATGTGTGCTCTTTTTACTAACAACAACCAGTGTCATTGCATGTGTGCTCTTCTCCTTAACAAGAACCAGAGTCATTGCATGTGTGTTCTCTTCAGAGACCACATAAGGATCCACCAGTGTCATTGCATCTGTGTTCTTTTCACATACAATAGCCAGAGTCATTGGATGTATGTTCTTTTCACAATCCACATATGGATCCACCAGTATCATTGCATGTGTGCTCTTTTCACAATCCACCTATGGATCCACCAGTGTCATTGCATGTGTGCTCTTTTTACTAACAACAACCAGAGTCATTCCATGCGTGTTCTCTTCAGAGACCACACATGGATCCACCAGTGTCATTGCATGTGTGTTCTCTTCAAAGACCACACATGGATCCACCACTGTCATTGCATGTGTGCTCTTTTTACTAACAACAACCATAATCATTTCATGTGTGTTCTCTTCAGAGACCACACATGGATCCGCCAGTGTCATTGCATGTGTGATCTTTTTACTAACAACAACCAGAGTTATTGCATGTGTGTTCTTTTCACATACAACATATGGATCCACCAGTGTCATTGAAATGTTTGTTCTTTTCACAATCCACCTATGGATCCACCAGTGTCATTGCATATGTCCTCTTTTTACTAACAACAACCAGAGTTGTTACATGTGTGTTCTGTTCAGAGACCACACATGGATCCACCAGTGTCATTGGATGTGTGCTCTTTTTACTAACAACAGCCAGAGTCATTGCATGACTATTATTTTCACATACCACATATGGATCCACCAGTCATTGAAATGTGCGCTCTCTTCAGAGACCACACATGGATCCACCAGTGTCATTACATGTGTGCTCTTTTTACTAACAACAACTGGTGTCATTGCATGTGTGTTATTTTCACATAGCACATATGGATCCACCTGTGTCATTGAAATGTGTGTTCTTCTCATTAACCACTGCTAGAGTCATTGCATGTGTGCTCTTTTCACAATCCACCTGTGGATCCACCAATGTCATTGCATATGTGCTGTTTTATTTAACGCCTTTAAGTTAGGCATAAGAAGCAAAGAAAGAATCAAGTGTTCTCAAGTGAAGAAGCATTAAGATCAATACCAGAAATATTTTCAACAAGGCAAGGTATATCATCCAAGTAAGTTCTAGAGGATCCCCTCTCAATGCTCTTAGGTTCACTCTTCTCATCAAAAGGGTTTGCAGGAACAATCCAATCAAGATTCTTTTCTACGGCTTCATGTATTGCTACTAGTTTGAAGGGTATTGGTATCTTAGGTTCCTCTCCATTAGGTTCGGTTTTGTTCATCTTTTATCGTGTACCACCCACACCTACACATGAGCCTAGCATATTGAAACGTTCAAAAACTTTTCTAGCTTCTTTGGCAACATCATAGAACTCCTTAAACAAAGTTTCTAGAATAAAATCCCTCTTTTCAGGATCCTCAATTTCTTTAAGCTTAAGAAACATTACTTGCATTAAGGGGTTGAGGTTAACAAACCTAGCTTCTAACATGTGAATTAAAGAAGCTGCAGCAATCTCAAAGTTTGGAGCAAGGCTAGACATAGTGGCAACTCAAGATAGGAACTAATTTTTTTGTGTTTTCAAATAAGAAAGCAAAACAAGTAGAACTATTTTTTTTGGATTTTTGAAGAACAAAACAAGCACACAAATCAAAAAGAAACTAAGCAAAACAAAATCAACAAATTAAAGAGATTGGCTATGAGGGACTCCCCTTGTGAAGATGTCCTTGACTCCCTGGCAACGGCGCCAGAAAATCGCTTGATGGCTCAATACACGGCGCCTAGAAAATTGCTTGGTGTGTGGTGTTGATGTAAAGCTCGTTGGGAACCCCAAGAGGAAGGTATGATGAGCACAGCAGCAAGTTTCCCTCAGTTATGAAACCAAGGTTTAATCGAACCAGTAGGAGTAAGGAAACACCTCAAAGGTGTTACTAGCTGAGCTTTGGCAGGGCGCACTACCGGTGCTAGTAGCAACATGGAGACCTGCACAACACAACCACAAAACTTTGTCCCCAACTTGCGATGAGGTTGTCAATCTCACCGTGTTTTTCGGAAAACAAAGGATTAAACGTATCGAATGGAAAGAAGTAAAAGTTTGTAGAAAGTAAACACAAAGCAGTAAAAGATTGTAGATTGTATGTAAAGTAAAGGACCGGGATCCATAGTTCACTAGAGGTGGCTCTTCTTAGATAGATAACATGCTGGGTGAAAAATTACAGCGGGGCAATTAACAAACACCGAGAAAGCAATACATGCATATACTAATCATCTTGACTCCTTTGAGACTTGATTGGGCAATACAACATAATACATAGACTGCCATCCAACTGCATCTATGACTAATAATCCACCTTCAGGTTATCATCCAAACCCCCTCCAGTATTAAGTTGCAAGCAACAAATTATTGCTTTACGAACTGCGTGTAAGGTAAACATACAATTGTTCTATGAATAAAAGATCGTTGTTTTCTCCCTAGTAGCAACAGCACATCTAATACCTTAGAGATTTCTGTCACTTCCCTAGATTACCAGAGGCATGAACCCACTATCAAGCATAAATACTAACTCTTGGAGTTGCTAGGATCTACTTGGCCAAGATAGCTACTAACAACGGAAAGCATGCAAGATCTCAAATAACAAAGACATGATAGAATCAATAATCAATCTGAAATAGCATCTCAATATCCATAGGATCCCCGCAAACACATCATGTATGGATTACAAATAGATGATCTTGATTATGAATGGAGCTCACAAGATCTAAACATGAAAGCACAAAGGAGGAGAAACCAGCCATCTAGCTACTACATGGATCCGTAGTCCAAGGATGAACTACTCACGCATCACACCGGAGGCTTGCATGGTGATAAAGAATGCCTCCAGGGTGAATTCCCCTCTCCGGCAGGGTGCCAGAAAGAGCTTCAGATCCCCCCAATCTAGGGACGGAGATGACGGCGGCTACAGACTCTTTTGTGGATTTTTTGTCGGGTACCTAGGGTTTTCTTCCTGAGGGAAACTTATAGGCGGAAGGAGAGGCCGAGGGGGTGCTGGGGTCGGCCAAACCACCCCCTGGCGTGGGCCAGGCCTGGCCGCGCGGCCAGGTTGTGTGGCCGGCCCCCAGACCTTCTCCGTCTCGTATTCTGGCACTTGATCCCATCCAGAAAAATAGGCACTTTGGCTTTTGTCCCGTCCAATTCCGAGAATATTCATTTTCTGACTTTTCTAGAACCAAAAACAACAGAAAACAGGCAGCTGGCACTGTGGCTCTTTTTAATAGGTTAGTCCAAGAAATCATAATAAAAGTACTCCAAAGTTGGAACAAAACACAAGAAAGTGGATAAAACTAAGCATGGAACATCAAAAATTATAGATACATTTGCAATGTATCACATTACATGTGTTTTTTTTCACATACCACATATGGATCCAACAGTGTCATTGAAATGTGTGTTCTCTTCAGAGACCACATATGGATCCACCAGTGTCATCGCATGTGTGTTCTTTTTACTAACAATAACCAGAGTCATTGCATGTGTGTTCTTTTCACAATCCTCATATGGATCCACTAGTGCCATTGAAATGTGTGTTCTTTTTACTAAAAACAACCAGAGTCATTTCATGTGTGTTCTTGTCACATACCACATATGGATCCACGAGTGTCATTGCATGTGTGTTCTCTTTACTAACAACAACAGGAGTCATTGCATGTGTGTTCTATTCACATACCACATATGGATCCAATAGTGTCATTGAAATGTGTGTTCTCTTCAAAGACCACACATGGATCCACTAGTGTAATTGCATGTGTGTTCTTTTCAGATACCACAATTGGAGTCATTTCATGTGTGTTCTTTTCACATACCACAACTGGAGTCATGTCATGTGTTTTCTTTTCACATACCACATATGGATCCACCAGTGTCATTGCATGTGTGCTCTTTTCACAATCCACCTATGGATCCACCAATGTCATTGCATGTGTGCTCTTTTTACTAACAACAACCAGAGTCATTGCATGTGTGTTCTCTTTAGAGACCACACATGGATCCACCGGTGTCATTGAAATGTGTGTTCTTTTTACTAACAAGAACCAGAGTCATTTCATGTGTGTTCTTTTCACATACCACATATGGATCCACTAGTGTTACTCTATGTGAGTTCTCTTTACTAACAACAACTGGAGTCATTGCATGCGTGTTCTTTTCACATACCACATATGGATCCACAAGTGTCATTGAAATGTGTGTTCTCTTCAGAGACCACACATGGATCCACCAGTGTCATTGCACGTGTGCTCTTTTTACTAACAACAACCAGAGTCATTGCATGTGTGTTCTCTTCAGAGACCACACATGGATCCACCAGTGTCATTGAAATGTGTGTTCTTTTCACATACCACATATGGATCCACTAGTGTCATTGAAATGTGTGTTCTCTTCAGAGACCAGACATGGATCCACCAGTTTCATTGCATGTGTGTTCTTTTTACTAACAATAACCAGAGTCATTGCATGTGTGTTCTTTTCACAATCCACATATGGATCCACCAGTGTCATTGCATGTGTGCTCTTTTCACAATCCACCTATGGATCCACCAGTGTCATTGCATGTGTGATCTTTTTTACTAACAACAACCAGAGTCATTTTATGTGTGTTCTCTTCAGATACCACACATGGATCCACCAGTGTCATTAAAATGTATGTTCTTTTTACTAACAACAACCAGAGTCATTTCATGTGTGTTCTTTTCACAGACCACATATGGATCCACCAGTGTCATTGCATGTGTGTTCTCTTTACTAACAACAACTTGAGTCATTGCATGTGTGTTCTTTTCACATACCACATATGGATCCACCAGTGTCATTGAAATGTGTGCTCTTCTTACTAACAATAGCTAGAGTCATTCGATGTGTGTTCTCTTCAAAGACCACACATGGATCCACCAGTGTCATTTCATGTGTGCTCTTTTTACTAACAACAACCAATGTCATTGCATGTGTGCTCTTCTCATTAGCAACAACCAGAGTCATTGCATGTGTGTTCTCTTCAGAGACCACACATGGATCCACCAGTGTCATTGCATGTGTGTTATTTTCACATACAACAACTAGAGTCAGTGCATGTGTGTTATTTTAACAATCCACATATGGATCCACCAGTGTCATTGCATGTGTGCTCTCTTCACAATCCACCTATGGATCCACCAGTGTCATTGCTTGTGTGCTCTTTTTACTAACAACAACCAGAGTCATTACTTGTGTGTTCTCTACAGAGACCACACATGGATCCACCAGTGTCATTGCATGTGTGCTCTTTTTACTAACAACAACCAGAGTCATTGCATGTGTGTTCTCTTCAAAGACCGCACATGGATCCACCAGTGTCGTTGAAATGTGTGTTCTTTTTACTAACAACAACCAGAGTCATTTCATGTGTGTTCTTTTCACATACCACATATGGATCCCCCAGTGTCATTGCACGTGTGTTCGCTTTACTAACAACAACTGGAGTCATTGCATGTTTTATCTTTTCACATACCACATATGGATCCACCAGTGTCATTGAAATGTGTGCTCTTCTTACTAACAACAAGTAGAGTCATTGGATTTGTGTTCTCTTTAGAGACCACACATGGATTCACCAGTGTCATTGCATATGTGCCCTTTTTATTAACAACAACCAGTGTCATTGCATGTGTGCTCTTCTCCTTAACAAGAACCAGAGTCATTGCATGTGTCCTCTTTTCACAATCCACCTATGGATCCACGAGTGTCATTGCATGTGTGCTCTTTTTACTAACAACATCCAGAGTCATTGCATGTGTGTTCTCTTCAGAGACCACGCATGGATCCACCAGTGTCATTGAAATGTGTGTTCTTTTCACATTCCACATATGGATCCACTAGTGTCATTGAAATGTGTGTTCTCTTCAGAGACCAGACATGGATCCACCAGTTTCATTGCATGTGTGTTCTTTTTACTAATAACAACCAGAGTCATTGCATGTGTGTTCTTTTCACAATCCACATATGCATCCACCAGTGTCATTGCATGTGTGCTCTTTTTTACTAGCAACAACTAGAGTCATTGCATGTGTGTTCTCTTCAGAGACCACACATGGATCCACCAGTGTCATTAAAATATGTGTTCTTTTTACTAACAACAACCAGAGTCATTTCATGTGTGTTCTTTTCACATACCACATATGGATCCACCAGTGTCATTACATGTGTGTTCTCTTTACTAACAACAACTGGAGTCATTGCATGTGTGTTCTTTTCACATACCACATATGGATCCACCAGTGTCATTGAAATGTGTGCTCTTCTTACTAACAATAGCTAGAGTCATTGGATGTGTGTTCTTTTCACATACAACAACCAAAGTCAGTGCATGTCTGTTATTTTCACAATCCAGATATGGATCCACCAGTGTCATTGCATGTGTGCTCTTTTCACAATCCACCTATGGATCCACCAGTGTCATTGCATCTGTGCTCTTTTTACTAGCAACAACCAGATTCATTACATGTGTGTTCTGTTCAGAGACCACACATGGATCCACCAGTGTCATTGCATGTGTGTTCTCTTCAGAGACCACAGATGGATCCACCAGTGTCATTGCATGTGTGTTCTCTTCAGAGACCACACATGGATCCACTAGTGTCATTGCATGTGTGCTCTTTTTACTAACAACAACCACAGTCATTGCATGTGTGTTCTCTTCAGAGACCACACATGGATCCGCTAGTATCATTGCATGTGTTCTCTTTTTACTAACAACAGCCAGAGTCATTGCATGTGTGTTATTTTCACATACCACATATGGATCCACCAGTGTCATTGAAATGTGTGTTCTTTTCACAATCCACCTATGGATCCACTAGTGTCATTGCATGTGTGGTGTTTTTACTAACAACAACCAGAGTCATTGCATGTGTGGTGTTTTTACTAACAACAACCAGAGTCATTGCATGTGTGTTCTCTTCAGAGACCACACATGGATCCACCAGTGTCATTGCATGTGTGCTCTTTTTACTAACAATAGCCAGAGTCATTGCATGACTATTATTTTCACGTACGACATATGGATCCACCAGTGTCATTGAAATGTGTGCTCTCTTCAGAGAGAACACATGGATTCACCAGTGTCATTGCATGTGTGCTCTTTTTACTAACAACAATTGGAGTCATTGCATGTGTGTTCTTTTCACATAGCACATATGGATCCACCAGTGTCATTGAAATGTGTTGTCTGTTCAGAGACCACACATGGATCCACCAGTGTAATTGCATGTGTTTTCTTTTCAGATACCACAACTAGAGTCATTTCATGTGTGTTCTTTTCACATACCACGACTGGAGTCATTTCATGTGTGTTCTTTTCACATACCACGTATGGATCCACCAGTGTCATTGCATGTGTGCTCTTTTTACTAACAACAACCAGAGTCATTGCATGTGTGTTCTCTTTAGAGACCACACATGGATCCACCAGTGTCACTGAAATGTGTGTTCTTTTTACTAGCAACAACCAAAGTCATTTCATGCGTGTTCTTTTCACATACCACATATGGATCCACCAGTGTTATTCCATGTGAGTTCTCTTTACTAACAACAACTAGAGTCATTGCATGTGTGTTCTTTTCACATACCATATATGGGTCCACAAGTGTCATTGAAATGTGTATTCTCTTCAGAGACCACACATGGATCCACCAGTGTCATTACATGTGTGTTCTTTTCACATACCACAACTGGAGTCATTTCTTGTGTGTTATTTTAACATACCACATATGGATCCACAATGTCATTGAAATGTGTGTTCTCTTCAAAGACCAAACATGGATCCACCATTGTCATTGCATGTGTGTTCTTTTTGCATGTGTGTCCTTTTCACAATCCACATATGGATCCACCAGAGTCATTGCATGTGTGTTATTTTCACAATCCACATATGGATCCACCAGTGTCATTGCATGTGTGCTCTTTTCACAATCCACCTATGGATCCACCATTGTCATTGCATGTGTGCTCTTTTTACTAACAACAACCAGAGTCATTGCATGTGTGTTCTCTTTAGAGACCACACATGGATCCACCAGTGTCATTGAAATGTGTGTTCTTTTTACTAACAACAACCAGAGTCATTTCATTTGTGTTCTTTTCACATACCACATATGGATCCACCAGTGTTATTCCATGTGAGTTTTCTTTACTAACAACAACTGGAGTCATTGCATGTGTGTTCTTTTCACATACCACATATGGATCCACAAGTGTCATTGAAATGTGTGTTCTCTTCAGAGACCACACATGGATTCACCAGTGTCATTGCATGTGTGTTCTTTTTACTAACAACAACCAGTGTCATTGCATGTGTGTTCTTTTCACAATCCACATATGGATCCACCAGTGTCATTGATATGTGTGTTCTTTTTACTAAAAACAACCAGAGTCATTTCATGTGTGTTCTTTTCACAATCCACATATGGATCCACCAGTGTCATTGATATGTGTGTTCTTTTTACTAAAAACAACCAGAGTCATTTCATGTGTGTTCTTGTCACATACCAGATATGGATCCACGAGTGTCATTGCATGTGTGTTCTCTTTACTAACAACAACTGGAGTCATTGCATGTGTGCTCTTTTCACATACCACATATGGATCCACCAGTGTCATTGAAATGTGTTTTCTCTTTAGAGACCACACATGGATCCACCAGTGTAATTGCATGTGTGTTCTTTTCAGATACCACAACTAGAGTCATTTCATGTGTGTTCTTTTCACATACCACGACTGGAGTCATATCATGTGTGTTCTTTTCACATACCACGTATGGATCCACCAGTGTCATTGCATGTGTGCTATTTTCACAATCCACCTATGGTTCCACCAATGTCATTGCATGTGTGCTCTTTTTACTAACAACAACCAGAGTCATTGCATGTGTGTTCTCTTTAGAGACCACAGATGGATCCAGTAGTGTCACTGAAATGTGTGTTCTTTTTACTAGCAACAACCAAAGTCATATCATGTGTGTTCTTTTCACATACCACATATGGATCCACTAGTGTTATTCCATGTGAGTTCTCTTTACTAACAACAACTGGAGTCATTGCATGTGTGTTCTTTTCACATACCACATATGGATCCACAAGTGTCATTGAAATGTGTATTCTCTTCAGAGACCACACATAGAACCACCAGCGTCATTACATGTGTGTTCTTTTCACATACCACAACTGGAGTCATTTCTTGTGTTTTATTTTAACATACCACATATGCATCCACCAGTGTCATTGAAATGTGTGTTCTCTTCAAAGACCAAACATGGATCCACCATTGTCATTGCATGTGTGTTCTTTTTACTAACAACAACCAGACTCATTGCATGTGTGTCCTTTTCACAATCCACATATGGATCCACCAGAGTCATTGCATGTGTGTTCTTTTCACAATCCACATATGGATCCACCAGTTTCATTGCATGTGTGCTCTTTTCACAATCCACCTATGGATCCACCATTGTCATTGCATGTGTGCTCTTTTTACTAACAACAACCAGAGTCATTGCATGTGTGTTCTCTTCAGAGACCGCACATGGACCCACCAGTGTCCTTGAAATGTGTGTTATTTTTACTAACAACAACATGAGTCATTTCAAGTGTGTTCTTTTCACATACCACATATGGATCACCTAGTGTTATTGTATGTGTGTTCTCTTTACTAACAACAACTAGAATGATTGCATGTGTGTTCTTTTCACATACCACATATGGATCCACCAGTGTCATTGAAATGTGTGCTCTTCTTACTAACAACAACTAGAGTCATTGGATGTGTGTTCTCTTTAGAGACCACACATGGATGCACCAGTGTCATTGCATGTGTGCTCTTTTTACTAACAACAACCAATGTCATTGCATGTGTACACTTCTCCTTAACAAGAACCAGAGTCATTGCATGTGTGCTCTTTTCACAATACACCTATGGATCCACTAGTGTCATTCCATGTGTGCTCTTTTTACTAACAACAACCAGAGTCATTGCATGTGTGTTCTCTTCAGAGACCACACATGGATCCACAAGTGTCATTGAAATGTGTGTGCTTTTTACTAACAACAACCAGAGTCATTTCATGTGTGTTCTTTCCACATACCACATATGGATCCACCAGTGTCATTGCATGTGTGTTCTCTTTACTAACAACAACTGGAGTCATTCCATGTGTGTTCTTTTCACATACCACATATGGATCCACCAGTGTCGTTGAAATGTTTGCTCTTCTTACTAACAATAGCTAGAGTCATTGGATGTGTGTTCTCTTCAAAGACCACACATGGATCCACCAGTGTCATTGGAGGTGTGCTCTTTTTACTAACAACAACGAGTGTCATTGGATGTGTGCTCTTCTCATTAGCAACAACCAGAGTCATTGCATGTGTGTTCTCTTCAGAGACCACACATGGATCCACCAGTGTCATTGCATGTGTGTTCTTTTCACATACAATAGCCAGAGTCATTGCATGTGTGTTATTTTCACAATCCACATATGGATCCACCAGTGTCATTGCATGTGTGCTCTTTTCACAATCCACCTATGGATCCACCAGTGTCATTGCATGTGTGCTCTTTTTACTAACAACAATCAGAGTCATTGCATGTGTGTTCTCTTCAGAGACCACACATGGATCCACCAGTGTCATTGCATGTGTGGTCTCTTCAGAGGCCACACATGGATCCACCAGTGTCATTGCATGTGTGCTCTTTTTACTAACAACAACCACAGTCATTGCATGACTATTATTTTCACATACGACATATGGATCCACTAGTGTCATTGAAATGTGTGCTCTCTTCAGAGAGCACACATGGATTCACTAGTGTCATTGCATGTGTGCTCTTTTTACTAACAACAACTGGAGTCATTGCATGTGTGTTCTTTTCACATAGCACATATGGATCCACCAGTGTCATTGAAATGTGTGTTCTTCTCATTAGCCACAACAAGAGTCATTGCATGTGTGCTCTTTTCACAATCCACCTATGGATCCACTAGTGTCATTGCATGTGTGCTCTTTTTACTAACAACAACCAGAATCATTGCATGTGTGTTCTTTTCACATACCACATATTGATCCACTAGTGTCATTGCATGTGTGCTCTTTTTACTAACAACAACCAGAATCATTGCATGTGTGTTCTTTTCACATACCACATATTGATCCACTAGTGTCATTGAAATGTGTGTTCTTCTCATTAACCACAGCTAGAGTCATTGCATGTGTGTTCTCTTTAGAGACAACACATGGATCCACCAGTGTCATTACATGCGTGTTCTTTTCACATAGAACATATGGATCCACCAGTGTCATTGAAATGTGTGTTCTCTTCAGAGACCACACATGGATCCACCAGTTTCATTGCATGTGTGTTCTTTTTACTAACAACAACGAGAATCATTGCATGTGTGTTCTTTTCACAATCCACATATGGATCCACTAGTGTCATTGAAATGTGTGTTCTTTTTACTAAAAACAACCAGAGTCATTTCATGTGTGTTCTTGTCACATACCACATATGGATCCAGGAGTGTCATTGCATGTGTGTTCTCTTTACTCACAACAACTGGAGTCATTTCATGTGTGTTCTTTTCACATACCACATATGGATCCACCAGTGTCATTGGAATGTGTGTTCTCTTCAGAGACCACACATGGATCCACCAGTGTAATTGCATGTGTGTTCTTTTCAGATACCACAACTAGAGTCATTTCATGTGTGTTCATTTCACATACCACAACTGGAGTCATTGCATGTGTGTTCTTTTCACATACCACATATGGATCTACCAGTGTCGTTGAAATGTGTGCTCTTCTTACTAACAATAGCTAGAGTCATTGGATGTGTGTTCTCTTCAAAGACCACACATGGATCCACAAGTGTCATTGGATGTGTGCTCTTTTTACTAACAACAACCAGTGTCATTGCATGTGTGCTCTTCTCATTAGCAACAACCAGAGTCATTGCATGTGTGTTCTCTTCAGAGACCACACATGGATCCACCAGTGTCATTGCATGTGTGGCCTCTTCAGAGACCACACATGGATCCACCAGTGTCATTGCATGTGTGCTCTTTTTACTAACAACAACCACAGTCATTGCATGTGTGTTCTCTTCAGAGACCACACATGGATCCACCAGTGTCATTGCATGTGTGCTCTTTTTACTAACAATAGCCAGAGTCATTGCATGACTATTATTTTCACATACGACATATGGATCCACCAGTGTCATTGAAATGTGTGCTCTCTTCAGAGAGCACACATGGATTCACTAGTGTCATTGCATGTGTGCTCTTTTTACTAACAACAACTGGAGTCATTGCATGTGTGTTCTTTTCACATAGCACATATGGATCCACCAGTGTCATTGAAATGTGTGTTCTTCTCATTAGCCACAACTAGAGTCATTGCATGTGTGCTCTTTTCACAATCCACCTATGGATCCACTAGTGTCATTGCATGTGTGCTCTTTTTACTAACAACAACCAGAATCATTGCATGTGTGTTCTTTTCACATACCACATATTGATCCACCAGTGTCATTGAAATGTGTGTTCTTCTAATTAACCACACCTAGAGTCATTGCATGTGTGTTCTCTTTAGAGACAACACATGGATCCACCAGTGTCATTACATGTGTGTTCTTTTCACATACCACATATGGATCCACCAGTGTCATTGAAATGTGTGTTCTCTTAAGAGACCACACATGGATCCACCAGTGTCATTCAATGTGTGTTCTTTTTACTAAAAACAACTAGAATCATTGCATGTGTGTTCTTTTCACAATCCACATATGGATCCACTAGTGTCATTGAAATGTGTGTTGTCTTTACTAAAAACAACCAGTCATTTCATGTGTGTTCTTGTCACATACCACATATGGATCCACGAGTGTCATTGCATGTGTGTTCTCTTTACTCACAACAACTGGAGTCATTTCATGCGTGCTCTTTTCACATACCACATATGGATGCACCAGTGTCATTGGAATGTGTGTTCTCTTCAGAGACCACACATGGATCCACCAGTGTAATTGCATGTGTGTTCTTTTCAGATACCACAACTGGAGTCATTTCATGTGTGTTCTTTTCACATACCACAACTGGAGTCATTTCATGTGTGTTCTTTTCACATACCACATATGGATCCACCTGTGTCATTGCATGTGTGCTCTTTTCACAATCCACCTATAGATCCACCAATGTCATTGCATGTGTGCTCTTTTTACTAACAACAACCAGAGTCATTGCATGTGTGTTCTCTTTAGAGACCACACATGGATCCACCAGTGTCATTGAAATGTGTGTTCTTTTTACTAACAACAACCAGACTCATTTCATGTGTGTTCTTTTCACATACCACATATGGATCCACCAGAGTCATTGCATGTGTGTTCTTTTCACAATCCACATATGGATCCACCAGTGTCATTGCATGTGTGCTCTTTTCACAATCCACCTATGGATCCACCAGTGTCATTGCATGTGCGTTCTCTTTAGAGACCACACATGGATCCACCAGTGTCATTGAAATGTGTGTTCTTTTTACTAACAACAACCAGAGTCATTGCATGTGTGTTCTTTTCTCAATCCACATATGGATCCACCAGAGTCATTGCATGTGTGTTCTTTTCACAATCCACATATGGATCCACCAGTGTCATTGCATGTGTGCTCTTTTCACAATCCACCTATGGATCCACCAGTGTCATTGCATGTGTTCTCTTTTTACTCACAACAACCAGAGTCATTGCATGTGTGTTCTCTTCTGAGACCGCACATGGATCCACCTGTGTCCTTGAAATGTGTGTTATTTTTACTAACAACAACCAGAGTCATTTCATGTGTGTTCTTTTCACATACCACATATGGATCCCCCAGTGTCATTGCATGTGTGTTCTCTTTAATAACAACAATAGGAGTCATTGCATGTGCGTTCTTTTCACATAGCACATATGGATCAACAAGTGTCATTGAAATGTGTGTTCTTCTCATTAACCACAACTAGAGTCATTGCATGTGTGTTCTTTTCACATACCACGACTAGAGTCATTTCATGTGTGTTCTTTTCACATACCACGTATGGATCCACCAGTGTCATTGCATGTGTGCTATTTTCACAATCCACCTATGGTTCCACCAATGTCATTGCATGTGTGCTCTTTTTACTAACAACAACCAGAGTCATTGCATGTGTGTTCTCTTTAGAGACCACACATGGATCCACGAGTGTCACTGAAATGTGTGTTCTTTTTACTAGCAACAACCAAAGTCATTTCATGTGTGTTCATTTCACATACCACATATGGATCCACTAGTGTTATTCCATGTGAGTTCTCTTTACTAACAACAACTGGAGTCATTGCATGTGTGTTCTTTTCACATACCACATATGGATCCACAAGTGTCATTGAAATGTGTATTCTCTTCAGAGACCACACATAGATCCACCAGCGTCATTACATGTGTGTTCTTTTCACATACCACAACTGGAGTCATTTCTTGTGTTTTATTTTAACATACCACATATGGATCCACAAGTGTCATTGAAATGTGTGTTCTCTTCAAAGACCAAACATGGATCCACCATTGTCATTGCATGTGTGTTCTTTTTACTAACAACAACCAGACTCATTGCATGTGTGTCCTTTTCACAATCCACATATGGATCCACCAGAGTCATTGCATGTGTGTTCTTTTCACAATCCACATATGGATCCACCAGTGTCATTGCATGTGTGCTCTTTTCACAATCCACCTATGGATCCACCATTGTCATTGCATGTGTGCTCTTTTTACTAACAACAACCAGAGTCATTGCATGTGTGTTCTCTTCAGAGACCGCACATGGACCCACCAGTGTCCTTGAAATGTGTGTTATTTTTACTAACAACAACATGAGTCATTTCAAGTGTGTTCTTTTCACATACCACATATGGATCACCTAGTGTTATTGTATGTGTGTTCTCTTTACTAACAACAACTAGAATGATTGCATGTGTGTTCTTTTCACATACCACATATGGATCCACCAGTGTCATTGAAATGTGTGCTCTTCTTACTAACAACAACTAGAGTCATTGGATGTGTGTTCTCTTTAGAGACCACACATGGATGCACCAGTGTCATTGCATGTGTGCTCTTTTTACTAACAACAACCAATGTCATTGCATGTGTGCACTTCTCCTTAACAAGAACCAGAGTCATTGCATGTGTGCTCTTTTCACAATACACCTATGGATCCACTAGTGTCATTCCATGTGTGCTCTTTTTACTAACAACAACCAGAGTCATTGCATGTGTGTTCTCTTCAGAGACCACACATGGATCCACAAGTGTCATTGAAATGTGTGTGCTTTTTACTAACAACAACCAGAGTCATTTCATGTGTGTTCTTTCCACATACCACATATGGATCCACCAGTGTCATTGCATGTGTGTTCTCTTTACTAACAACAACTGGAGTCATTGCATGTGTGTTCTTTTCACATACCACATATGGATCCACCAGTGTCGTTGAAATGTTTGCTCTTCTTACTAACAATAGCTAGAGTCATTGGATGTGTGTTCTCTTCAAAGACCACACATGGATCCACCAGTGTCATTGGAGGTGTGCTCTTTTTACTAACAACAACCAGTGTCATTGGATGTGTGCTCTTCTCATTAGCAACAACCAGAGTCATTGCATGTGTGTTCTCTTCAGAGACCACACATGGATCCACCAGTGTCATTGCATGTGTGTTCTTTTCACATACAATAGCCAGAGTCATTGCATGTGTGTTATTTTCACAATCCACATATGGATCCACCAGTGTCATTGCATGTGTGCTCTTTTCACAATCCACCTATGGATCCACCAGTGTCATTGCATGTGTGCTCTTTTTACTAACAACAACCAGAGTCATTGCATGTGTGTTCTCTTCAGAGACCACACATGGATCCACCAGTGTCATTGCATGTGTGGTCTCTTCAGAGACCACACATGGATCCACCAGTGTCATTGCATGTGTGCTCTTTTTACTAACAACAACCACAATCATTGCATGTGATCCACCACTGTCATTGCATGTGTGCTCTTTTTACTAACAATAGCCAGAGTCATTGCATGACTATTATTTTCACATACGACATATGGATCCACTAGTGTCATTGAAATGTGTGCTCTCTTCAGAGAGCACACATGGATTCACTAGTGTCATTGCATGTGTGCTCTTTTTACTAACAACAACTGGAGTCATTGCATGTGTGTTCTTTTCACATAGCACATATGGATCCACCAGTGTCATTGAAATGTGTGTTCTTCTCATTAGCCACAACTAGAGTCATTGCATGTGTGCTCTTTTCACAATCCACCTATGGATCCACTAGTGTCATTGCATGTGTGCTCTTTTTACTAACAACAACCAGAATCATTGCATGTGTGTTCTTTTCACATACCACATATTGATCCACTAGTGTCATTGAAATGTGTATTCTTCTCATTAACCACATCTAGAGTCATTGCATGTGTGTTCTCTTTAGAGACAACACATGGATCCACCAGTGTCATTACATGCGTGTTCTTTTCACATAGAACATATGGATCCACCAGTGTCATTGAAATGTGTGTTCTCTTCAGAGACCACACATGGATCCACCAGTTTCATTGCATGTGTGTTCTTTTTACTAACAACAACGAGAATCATTGCATGTGTGTTCTTTTCACAATCCACATATGGATCCACTAGTGTCATTGAAATGTGTGTTCTTTTTACTAAAAACAACCAGAGTCATTTCATGTGTGTTCTTGTCACATACCACATATGGATCCAGGAGTGTCATTGCATGTGTGTTCTCTTTACTCACAACAACTGGAGTAATTTCATGTGTGTTCTTTTCACATACCACATATGGATCCACCAGTGTCATTGGAATGTGTGTTCTCTTCAGAGACCACACATGGATCCACCAGTGTAATTGCATGTGTGTTCTTTTCAGATACCACAACTAGAGTCATTTCATGTGTGTTCATTTCACATACCACAACTGGAGTCATTGCATGTGTGTTCTTTTCACATACCACATATGGATCTACCAGTGTCGTTGAAATGTGTGCTCTTCTTACTAACAATAGCTAGAGTCATTGGATGTGTGTTCTCTTCAAAGACCACACATGGATCCACAAGTGTCATTGGATGTGTGCTCTTTTTACTAACAACAACCAGTGTCATTGCATGTGTGCTCTTCTCATTAGCAACAACCAGAGTCATTGCATGTGTGTTCTCTTCAGAGACCACACATGGATCCACCAGTGTCATTGCATGTGTGGCCTCTTCAGAGACCACACATGGATCCACCAGTGTCATTGCATGTGTGATCTTTTTACTAACAACAACCACAGTCATTGCATGTGTGTTCTCTTCAGAGACCACACATGGATCCACCAGTGTCATTGCATGTGTGCTCTTTTTACTAACAATAGCCAGAGTCATTGCATGACTATTATTTTCACATACGACATATGGATCCACCAGTGTCATTGAAATGTGTGCTCTCTTCAGAGAGCACACATGGATTCACTAGTGTCATTGCATGTGTGCTCTTTTTACTAACAACAACTGGAGTCATTGCATGTGTGTTCTTTTCACATAGCACATATGGATCCACCAGTGTCATTGAAATGTGTGTTCTTCTCATTAGCCACAACTAGAGTCATTGCATGTGTGCTCTTTTCACAATCCACCTATGGATCCACTAGTGTCATTGCATGTGTGCTCTTTTTACTAACAACAACCAGAATCATTGCATGTGTGTTCTTTTCACATACCACATATTGATCCACCAGTGTCATTGAAATGTGTGTTCTTCTAATTAACCACACCTAGAGTCATTGCATGTGTGTTCTCTTTAGAGACAACACATGGATCCACCAGTGTCATTACATGTGTGTTCTTTTCACATACCACATATGGATCCACCAGTGTCATTGAAATGTGTGTTCTCTTAAGAGACCACACATGGATCCACCAGTGTCATTCAATGTGTGTTCTTTTTACTAAAAACAACTAGAATCATTGCATGTGTGTTCTTTTCACAATCCACATATGGATCCACTAGTGTCATTGAAATGTGTGTTGTCTTTACTAAAAACAACCAGTCATTTCATGTGTGTTCTTGTCACATACCACATATGGATCCACGAGTGTCATTGCATGTGTGTTCTCTTTACTCACAACAACTGGAGTCATTTCATGCGTGCTCTTTTCACATACCACATATGGATGCACCAGTGTCATTGGAATGTGTGTTCTCTTCAGAGACCACACATGGATCCACCAGTGTAATTGCATGTGTGTTCTTTTCAGATACCACAACTGGAGTCATTTCATGTGTGTTCTTTTCACATACCACAACTGGAGTCATTTCATGTGTGTTCTTTTCACATACCACATATGGATCCACCTGTGTCATTGCATGTGTGCTCTTTTCACAATCCACCTATAGATCCACCAATGTCATTGCATGTGTGCTCTTTTTACTAACAACAACCAGAGTCATTGCATGTGTGTTCTCTTTAGAGACCACACATGGATCCACCAGTGTCATTGAAATGTGTGTTCTTTTTACTAACAACAACCAGACTCATTTCATGTGTGTTCTTTTCACATACCACATATGGATCCACCAGAGTCATTGCATGTGTGTTCTTTTCACAATCCACATATGGATCCACCAGTGTCATTGCATGTGTGCTCTTTTCACAATCCACCTATGGATCCACCAGTGTCATTGCATGTGCGTTCTCTTTAGAGACCACACATGGATCCACCAGTGTCATTGAAATGTGTGTTCTTTTTACTAACAACAACCAGAGTCATTGCATGTGTGTTCTTTTCTCAATCCACATATGGATCCACCAGAGTCATTGCATGTGTGTTCTTTTCACAATCCACATATGGATCCACCAGTGTCATTGCATGTGTGCTCTTTTCACAATCCACCTATGGATCCACCAGTGTCATTGCATGTGTTCTCTTTTTACTCACAACAACCAGAGTCATTGCATGTGTGTTCTCTTCTGAGACCGCACATGGATCCACCTGTGTCCTTGAAATGTGTGTTATTTTTACTAACAACAACCAGAGTCATTTCATGTGTGTTCTTTTCACATACCACATATGGATCCCCCAGTGTCATTGCATGTGTGTTCTCTTTAATAACAACAATAGGAGTCATTGCATGTGCGTTCTTTTCACATAGCACATATGGATCAACAAGTGTCATTGAAATGTGTGTTCTTCTCATTAACCACAACTAGAGTCATTGCATGTGTGTTCTTTTCACATACCACGACTAGAGTCATTTCATGTGTGTTCTTTTCACATACCACGTATGGATCCACCAGTGTCATTGCATGTGTGCTATTTTCACAATCCACCTATGGTTCCACCAATGTCATTGCATGTGTGCTCTTTTTACTAACAACAACCAGAGTCATTGCATGTGTGTTCTCTTTAGAGACCACACATGGATCCACGAGTGTCACTGAAATGTGTGTTCTTTTTACTAGCAACAACCAAAGTCATTTCATGTGTGTTCATTTCACATACCACATATGGATCCACTAGTGTTATTCCATGTGAGTTCTCTTTACTAACAACAACTGGAGTCATTGCATGTGTGTTCTTTTCACATACCACATATGGATCCACAAGTGTCATTGAAATGTGTATTCTCTTCAGAGACCACACATAGATCCACCAGCGTCATTACATGTGTGTTCTTTTCACATACCACAACTGGAGTCATTTCTTGTGTTTTATTTTAACATACCACATATGGATCCACAAGTGTCATTGAAATGTGTGTTCTCTTCAAAGACCAAACATGGATCCACCATTGTCATTGCATGTGTGTTCTTTTTACTAACAACAACCAGACTCATTGCATGTGTGTCCTTTTCACAATCCACATATGGATCCACCAGAGTCATTGCATGTGTGTTCTTTTCACAATCCACATATGGATCCACCAGTGTCATTGCATGTGTGCTCTTTTCACAATCCACCTATGGATCCACCATTGTCATTGCATGTGTGCTCTTTTTACTAACAACAACCAGAGTCATTGCATGTGTGTTCTCTTCAGAGACCGCACATGGACCCACCAGTGTCCTTGAAATGTGTGTTATTTTTACTAACAACAACATGAGTCATTTCAAGTGTGTTCTTTTCACATACCACATATGGATCACCTAGTGTTATTGTATGTGTGTTCTCTTTACTAACAACAACTAGAATGATTGCATGTGTGTTCTTTTCACATACCACATATGGATCCACCAGTGTCATTGAAATGTGTGCTCTTCTTACTAACAACAACTAGAGTCATTGGATGTGTGTTCTCTTTAGAGACCACACATGGATGCACCAGTGTCATTGCATGTGTGCTCTTTTTACTAACAACAACCAATGTCATTGCATGTGTGCACTTCTCCTTAACAAGAACCAGAGTCATTGCATGTGTGCTCTTTTCACAATACACCTATGGATCCACTAGTGTCATTCCATGTGTGCTCTTTTTACTAACAACAACCAGAGTCATTGCATGTGTGTTCTCTTCAGAGACCACACATGGATCCACAAGTGTCATTGAAATGTGTGTGCTTTTTACTAACAACAACCAGAGTCATTTCATGTGTGTTCTTTCCACATACCACATATGGATCCACCAGTGTCATTGCATGTGTGTTCTCTTTACTAACAACAACTGGAGTCATTGCATGTGTGTTCTTTTCACATACCACATATGGATCCACCAGTGTCGTTGAAATGTTTGCTCTTCTTACTAACAATAGCTAGAGTCATTGGATGTGTGTTCTCTTCAAAGACCACACATGGATCCACCAGTGTCATTGGAGGTGTGCTCTTTTTACTAACAACAACCAGTGTCATTGGATGTGTGCTCTTCTCATTAGCAACAACCAGAGTCATTGCATGTGTGTTCTCTTCAGAGACCACACATGGATCCACCAGTGTCATTGCATGTGTGTTCTTTTCACATACAATAGCCAGAGTCATTGCATGTGTGTTATTTTCACAATCCACATATGGATCCACCAGTGTCATTGCATGTGTGCTCTTTTCACAATCCACCTATGGATCCACCAGTGTCATTGCATGTGTGCTCTTTTTACTAACAACAACCAGAGTCATTGCATGTGTGTTCTCTTCAGAGACCACACATGGATCCACCAGTGTCATTGCATGTGTGGTCTCTTCAGAGACCACACATGGATCCACCAGTGTCATTGCATGTGTGCTCTTTTTACTAACAACAACCACAATCATTGCATGTGATCCACCACTGTCATTGCATGTGTGCTCTTTTTACTAACAATAGCCAGAGTCATTGCATGACTATTATTTTCACATACGACATATGGATCCACTAGTGTCATTGAAATGTGTGCTCTCTTCAGAGAGCACACATGGATTCACTAGTGTCATTGCATGTGTGCTCTTTTTACTAACAACAACTGGAGTCATTGCATGTGTGTTCTTTTCACATAGCACATATGGATCCACCAGTGTCATTGAAATGTGTGTTCTTCTCATTAGCCACAACTAGAGTCATTGCATGTGTGCTCTTTTCACAATCCACCTATGGATCCACTAGTGTCATTGCATGTGTGCTCTTTTTACTAACAACAACCAGAATCATTGCATGTGTGTTCTTTTCACATACCACATATTGATCCACTAGTGTCATTGAAATGTGTATTCTTCTCATTAACCACATCTAGAGTCATTGCATGTGTGTTCTCTTTAGAGACAACACATGGATCCACCAGTGTCATTACATGCGTGTTCTTTTCACATAGAACATATGGATCCACCAGTGTCATTGAAATGTGTGTTCTCTTCAGAGACCACACATGGATCCACCAGTTTCATTGCATGTGTGTTCTTTTTACTAACAACAACGAGAATCATTGCATGTGTGTTCTTTTCACAATCCACATATGGATCCACTAGTGTCATTGAAATGTGTGTTCTTTTTACTAAAAACAACCAGAGTCATTTCATGTGTGTTCTTGTCACATACCACATATGGATCCAGGAGTGTCATTGCATGTGTGTTCTCTTTACTCACAACAACTGGAGTAATTTCATGTGTGTTCTTTTCACATACCACATATGGATCCACCAGTGTCATTGGAATGTGTGTTCTCTTCAGAGACCACACATGGATCCACCAGTGTAATTGCATGTGTGTTCTTTTCAGATACCACAACTAGAGTCATTTCATGTGTGTTCATTTCACATACCACAACTGGAGTCATTGCATGTGTGTTCTTTTCACATACCACATATGGATCTACCAGTGTCGTTGAAATGTGTGCTCTTCTTACTAACAATAGCTAGAGTCATTGGATGTGTGTTCTCTTCAAAGACCACACATGGATCCACAAGTGTCATTGGATGTGTGCTCTTTTTACTAACAACAACCAGTGTCATTGCATGTGTGCTCTTCTCATTAGCAACAACCAGAGTCATTGCATGTGTGTTCTCTTCAGAGACCACACATGGATCCACCAGTGTCATTGCATGTGTGGCCTCTTCAGAGACCACACATGGATCCACCAGTGTCATTGCATGTGTGATCTTTTTACTAACAACAACCACAGTCATTGCATGTGTGTTCTCTTCAGAGACCACACATGGATCCACCAGTGTCATTGCATGTGTGCTCTTTTTACTAACAATAGCCAGAGTGATTGCATGACTATTATTTTCACATACGACATATGGATCCACCAGTGTCATTGAAATGTGTGCTCTCTTCAGAGAGCACACATGGATTCACTAGTGTCATTGCATGTGTGCTCTTTTTACTAACAACAACTGGAGTCATTGCATGTGTGTTCTTTTCACATAGCACATATGGATCCACCAGTGTCATTGAAATGTGTGTTCTTCTCATTAGCCACAACTAGAGTCATTGCATGTGTGCTCTTTTCACAATCCACCTATGGATCCACTAGTGTCATTGCATGTGTGCTCTTTTTACTAACAACAACCAGAATCATTGCATGTGTGTTCTTTTCACATACCACATATTGATCCACCAGTGTCATTGAAATGTGTGTTCTTCTAATTAACCACACCTAGAGTCATTGCATGTGTGTTCTCTTTAGAGACAACACATGGATCCACCAGTGTCATTACATGTGTGTTCTTTTCACATACCACATATGGATCCACCAGTGTCATTGAAATGTGTGTTCTCTTAAGAGACCACACATGGATCCACCAGTGTCATTCAATGTGTGTTCTTTTTACTAAAAACAACTAGAATCATTGCATGTGTGTTCTTTTCACAATCCACATATGGATCCACTAGTGTCATTGAAATGTGTGTTGTCTTTACTAAAAACAACCAGTCATTTCATGTGTGTTCTTGTCACATACCACATATGGATCCACGAGTGTCATTGCATGTGTGTTCTCTTTACTCACAACAACTGGAGTCATTTCATGCGTGCTCTTTTCACATACCACATATGGATGCACCAGTGTCATTGGAATGTGTGTTCTCTTCAGAGACCACACATGGATCCACCAGTGTAATTGCATGTGTGTTCTTTTCAGATACCACAACTGGAGTCATTTCATGTGTGTTCTTTTCACATACCACAACTGGAGTCATTTCATGTGTGTTCTTTTCACATACCACATATGGATCCACCTGTGTCATTGCATGTGTGCTCTTTTCACAATCCACCTATAGATCCACCAATGTCATTGCATGTGTGCTCTTTTTACTAACAACAACCAGAGTCATTGCATGTGTGTTCTCTTTAGAGACCACACATGGATCCACCAGTGTCATTGAAATGTGTGTTCTTTTTACTAACAACAACCAGACTCATTTCATGTGTGTTCTTTTCACATACCACATATGGATCCACCAGAGTCATTGCATGTGTGTTCTTTTCACAATCCACATATGGATCCACCAGTGTCATTGCATGTGTGCTCTTTTCACAATCCACCTATGGATCCACCAGTGTCATTGCATGTGCGTTCTCTTTAGAGACCACACATGGATCCACCAGTGTCATTGAAATGTGTGTTCTTTTTACTAACAACAACCAGAGTCATTGCATGTGTGTTCTTTTCTCAATCCACATATGGATCCACCAGAGTCATTGCATGTGTGTTCTTTTCACAATCCACATATGGATCCACCAGTGTCATTGCATGTGTGCTCTTTTCACAATCCACCTATGGATCCACCAGTGTCATTGCATGTGTTCTCTTTTTACTCACAACAACCAGAGTCATTGCATGTGTGTTCTCTTCTGAGACCGCACATGGATCCACCTGTGTCCTTGAAATGTGTGTTATTTTTACTAACAACAACCAGAGTCATTTCATGTGTGTTCTTTTCACATACCACATATGGATCCCCCAGTGTCATTGCATGTGTGTTCTCTTTAATAACAACAATAGGAGTCATTGCATGTGCGTTCTTTTCACATAGCACATATGGATCAACAAGTGTCATTGAAATGTGTGTTCTTCTCATTAACCACAACTAGAGTCATTGCATGTGTGTTCTTTTCACATACCACGACTAGAGTCATTTCATGTGTGTTCTTTTCACATACCACGTATGGATCCACCAGTGTCATTGCATGTGTGCTATTTTCACAATCCACCTATGGTTCCACCAATGTCATTGCATGTGTGCTCTTTTTACTAACAACAACCAGAGTCATTGCATGTGTGTTCTCTTTAGAGACCACACATGGATCCACCAGTGTCACTGAAATGTGTGTTCTTTTTACTAGCAACAACCAAAGTCATTTCATGTGTGTTCATTTCACATACCACATATGGATCCACTAGTGTTATTCCATGTGAGTTCTCTTTACTAACAACAACTGGAGTCATTGCATGTGTGTTCTTTTCACATACCACATATGGATCCACAAGTGTCATTGAAATGTGTATTCTCTTCAGAGACCACACATAGATCCACCAGCGTCATTACATGTGTGTTCTTTTCACATACCACAACTGGAGTCATTTCTTGTGTTTTATTTTAACATACCACATATGCATCCACAAGTGTCATTGAAATGTGTGTTCTCTTCAAAGACCAAACATGGATCCACCATTGTCATTGCATGTGTGTTCTTTTTACTAACAACAACCAGACTCATTGCATGTGTGTCCTTTTCACAATCCACATATGGATCCACCAGAGTCATTGCATGTGTGTTCTTTTCACAATCCACATATGGATCCACCAGTGTCATTGCATGTGTGCTCTTTTCACAATCCACCTATGGATCCACCATTGTCATTGCATGTGTGCTCTTTTTACTAACAACAACCAGAGTCATTGCATGTGTGTTCTCTTCAGAGACCGCACATGGACCCACCAGTGTCCTTGAAATGTGTGTTATTTTTACTAACAACAACATGAGTCATTTCAAGTGTGTTCTTTTCACATACCACATATGGATCACCTAGTGTTATTGTATGTGTGTTCTCTTTACTAACAACAACTAGAATGATTGCATGTGTGTTCTTTTCACATACCACATATGGATCCACCAGTGTCATTGAAATGTGTGCTCTTCTTACTAACAACAACTAGAGTCATTGGATGTGTGTTCTCTTTAGAGACCACACATGGATGCACCAGTGTCATTGCATGTGTGCTCTTTTTACTAACAACAACCAATGTCATTGCATGTGTGCACTTCTCCTTAACAAGAACCAGAGTCATTGCATGTGTGCTCTTTTCACAATACACCTATGGATCCACTAGTGTCATTCCATGTGTGCTCTTTTTACTAACAACAACCAGAGTCATTGCATGTGTGTTCTCTTCAGAGACCACACATGGATCCACAAGTGTCATTGAAATGTGTGTGCTTTTTACTAACAACAACCAGAGTCATTTCATGTGTGTTCTTTCCACATACCACATATGGATCCACCAGTGTCATTGCATGTGTGTTCTCTTTACTAACAACAACTGGAGTCATTGCATGTGTGTTCTTTTCACATACCACATATGGATCCACCAGTGTCGTTGAAATGTTTGCTCTTCTTACTAACAATAGCTAGAGTCATTGGATGTGTGTTCTCTTCAAAGACCACACATGGATCCACCAGTGTCATTGGAGGTGTGCTCTTTTTACTAACAACAACCAGTGTCATTGGATGTGTGCTCTTCTCATTAGCAACAACCAGAGTCATTGCATGTGTGTTCTCTTCAGAGACCACACATGGATCCACCAGTGTCATTGCATGTGTGTTCTTTTCACATACAATAGCCAGAGTCATTGCATGTGTGTTATTTTCACAATCCACATATGGATCCACCAGTGTCATTGCATGTGTGCTCTTTTCACAATCCACCTATGGATCCACCAGTGTCATTGCATGTGTGCTCTTTTTACTAACAACAACCAGAGTCATTGCATGTGTGTTCTCTTCAGAGACCACACATGGATCCACCAGTGTCATTGCATGTGTGGTCTCTTCAGAGACCACACATGGATCCACCAGTGTCATTGCATGTGTGCTCTTTTTACTAACAACAACCACAATCATTGCATGTGATCCACCACTGTCATTGCATGTGTGCTCTTTTTACTAACAATAGCCAGAGTCATTGCATGACTATTATTTTCACATACGACATATGGATCCACTAGTGTCATTGAAATGTGTGCTCTCTTCAGAGAGCACACATGGATTCACTAGTGTCATTGCATGTGTGCTCTTTTTACTAACAACAACTGGAGTCATTGCATGTGTGTTCTTTTCACATAGCACATATGGATCCACCAGTGTCATTGAAATGTGTGTTCTTCTCATTAGCCACAACTAGAGTCATTGCATGTGTGCTCTTTTCACAATCCACCTATGGATCCACTAGTGTCATTGCATGTGTGCTCTTTTTACTAACAACAACTAGAATCATTGCATGTGTGTTCTTTTCACATACCACATATTGATCCACTAGTGTCATTGAAATGTGTATTCTTCTCATTAACCACATCTAGAGTCATTGCATGTGTGTTCTCTTTAGAGACAACACATGGATCCACCAGTGTCATTACATGCGTGTTCTTTTCACATAGAACATATGGATCCACCAGTGTCATTGAAATGTGTGTTCTCTTCAGAGACCACACATGGATCCACCAGTTTCATTGCATGTGTGTTCTTTTTACTAACAACAACGAGAATCATTGCATGTGTGTTCTTTTCACAATCCACATATGGATCCACTAGTGTCATTGAAATGTGTGTTCTTTTTACTAAAAACAACCAGAGTCATTTCATGTGTGTTCTTGTCACATACCACATATGGATCCAGGAGTGTCATTGCATGTGTGTTCTCTTTACTCACAACAACTGGAGTCATTTCATGATTGTTCTTTTCACATACCACATATGGATCCACCAGTGTCATTGGAATGTGTGTTCTCTTCAGAGACCACACATGGATCCACCAGTGTAATTGCATGTGTGTTCTTTTCAGATACCACAACTAGAGTCATTTCATGTGTGTTCATTTCACATACCACAACTGGAGTCATTGCATGTGTGTTCTTTTCACATACCACATATGGATCTACCAGTGTCGTTGAAATGTGTGCTCTTCTTACTAACAATAGCTAGAGTCATTGGATGTGTGTTCTCTTCAAAGACCACACATGGATCCACAAGTGTCATTGGATGTGTGCTCTTTTTACTAACAACAACCAGTGTCATTGCATGTGTGCTCTTCTCATTAGCAACAACCAGAGTCATTGCATGTGTGTTCTCTTCAGAGACCACGCATGGATCCACCAGTGTCATTGCATGTGTGTTCTTTTCACATACAATAGCCAGAGTCATTGCATGTGTGTTATTTTCACAATCCACATATGGATCCACCAGTGTCATTGCATGTGTGCTCTTTTCACAATCCACCTATGGATCCACCAGTGTCATTGCATGTGTGCTGTTTTTACTAACAACAACCAGAGTCATTGCATGTGTGTTCTCTTCAGAGACCACACATGGATCCACCAGTGTCATTGCATGTGTGTCCTCTTCAGAGACCACACATGGATCCACCAGTGTCATTGCATGTGTGCTCTTTTTACTAACAACAACCACAGTCATTGCATGTGTGTTCTCTTCAGAGACCACACATGGATCCACCAGTGTCATTGCATGTGTGCTCTTTTTACTAACAATAGCCAGAGTCATTGCATGACTATTATTTTCACATACGACATATGGATCCACCAGTGTCATTGAAATGTGTGCTCTCTTCAGAGAGCACACATGGATTCACTAGTGTCATTGCATGTGTGCTCTTTTTACTAACAACAACTGGAGTCATTGCATGTGTGTTCTTTTCACATAGCACATATGGATCCACCAGTGTCATTGAAATGTGTGTTCTTCTCATTAGCCACAACTAGAGTCATTGCATGTGTGCTCTTTTCACAATCCACCTATGGATCCACTAGTGTCATTGCATGTGTGCTCTTTTTACTAACAACAACCAGAATCATTGCATGTGTGTTCTTTTCACATACCACATATTGATCCACCAGTGTCATTGAAATGTGTGTTCTTCTCATTAACCGCACCTATAGTCATTGCATGTGTGTTCTCTTTAGAGACAACACATGGATCCACCAGTGTCATTACATGTGTGTTCTTTTCACATACCACATATGGATCCACCAGTGTCATTGAAATGTGTGTTCTCTTAAGAGACCACACATGGATCCACCAGTGTCATTCAATGTGTGTTCTTTTTACTAAAAACAACTAGAATCATTGCATGTGTGTTCTTTTCACAATCCACATATGGATCCACTAGTGTCATTGAAATGTGTGTTGTCTTTACTAAAAACAACCAGTCATTTCATGTGTGTTCTTGTCACATACCACATATGGATCCACGAGTGTCATTGCATGTGTGTTCTCTTTACTCACAACAACTGGAGTCATTTCATGCGTGCTCTTTTCACATACCACATATGGATGCACCAGTGTCATTGGAATGTGTGTTCTCTTCAGAGACCACACATGGATCCACCAGTGTAATTGCATGTGTGTTCTTTTCAGATACCACAACTGGAGTCATTTCATGTGTGTTCTTTTCACATACCACAACTGGAGTCATTTCATGTGTGTTCTTTTCACATACCACATATGGATCCACCTGTGTCATTGCATGTGTGCTCTTTTCACAATCCACCTATAGATCCACCAATGTCATTGCATGTGTGCTCTTTTTACTAACAACAACCAGAGTCATTGCATGTGTGTTCTCTTTAGAGACCACACATGGATCCACCAGTGTCATTGAAATGTGTGTTCTTTTTACTAACAACAACCAGACTCATTTCATGTGTGTTCTTTTCACATACCACATATGGATCCACCAGAGTCATTGCATGTGTGTTCTTTTCACAATCCACATATGGATCCACCAGTGTCATTGCATGTGTGCTCTTTTCACAATCCACCTATGGATCCACCAGTGTCATTGCATGTGCGTTCTCTTTAGAGACCACACATGGATCCACCAGTGTCATTGAAATGTGTGTTCTTTTTACTAACAACAACCAGAGTCATTGCATGTGTGTTCTTTTCTCA
Organism: Avena sativa; assembly: GCA_916181665.1. Taxonomy (NCBI): domain Eukaryota; kingdom Viridiplantae; phylum Streptophyta; class Magnoliopsida; order Poales; family Poaceae; genus Avena; species Avena sativa. Next base: position 603,554,246 of record OV702291.1, on the reverse strand, counting down.
ATCCACATATGGATCCACCAGAGTCATTGCATGTGTGTTCTTTTCACAATCCACATATGGATCCACCAGTGTCATTGCATGTGTGCTCTTTTCACAATCCACCTATGGATCCACCAGTGTCATTGCATGTGTTCTCTTTTTACTCACAACAACCAGAGTCATTGCATGTGTGTTCTCTTCTGAGACCGCACATGGATCCACCTGTGTCCTTGAAATGTGTGTTATTTTTACTAACAACAACCAGAGTCATTTCATGTGTGTTCTTTTCACATACCACATATGGATCCCCCAGTGTCATTGCATGTGTGTTCTCTTTAATAACAACAATAGGAGTCATTGCATGTGCGTTCTTTTCACATAGCACATATGGATCAACAAGTGTCATTGAAATGTGTGTTCTTCTCATTAACCACAACTAGAGTCATTGCATGTGTGTTCTTTTCACATACCACGACTAGAGTCATTTCATGTGTGTTCTTTTCACATACCACGTATGGATCCACCAGTGTCATTGCATGTGTGCTATTTTCACAATCCACCTATGGTTCCACCAATGTCATTGCATGTGTGCTCTTTTTACTAACAACAACCAGAGTCATTGCATGTGTGTTCTCTTTAGAGACCACACATGGATCCACCAGTGTCACTGAAATGTGTGTTCTTTTTACTAGCAACAACCAAAGTCATTTCATGTGTGTTCATTTCACATACCACATATGGATCCACTAGTGTTATTCCATGTGAGTTCTCTTTACTAACAACAACTGGAGTCATTGCATGTGTGTTCTTTTCACATACCACATATGGATCCACAAGTGTCATTGAAATGTGTATTCTCTTCAGAGACCACACATAGATCCACCAGCGTCATTACATGTGTGTTCTTTTCACATACCACAACTGGAGTCATTTCTTGTGTTTTATTTTAACATACCACATATGGATCCACAAGTGTCATTGAAATGTGTGTTCTCTTCAAAGACCAAACATGGATCCACCATTGTCATTGCATGTGTGTTCTTTTTACTAACAACAACCAGACTCATTGCATGTGTGTCCTTTTCACAATCCACATATGGATCCACCAGAGTCATTGCATGTGTGTTCTTTTCACAATCCACATATGGATCCACCAGTGTCATTGCATGTGTGCTCTTTTCACAATCCACCTATGGATCCACCATTGTCATTGCATGTGTGCTCTTTTTACTAACAACAACCAGAGTCATTGCATGTGTGTTCTCTTCAGAGACCGCACATGGACCCACCAGTGTCCTTGAAATGTGTGTTATTTTTACTAACAACAACATGAGTCATTTCAAGTGTGTTCTTTTCACATACCACATATGGATCACCTAGTGTTATTGTATGTGTGTTCTCTTTACTAACAACAACTAGAATGATTGCATGTGTGTTCTTTTCACATACCACATATGGATCCACCAGTGTCATTGAAATGTGTGCTCTTCTTACTAACAACAACTAGAGTCATTGGATGTGTGTTCTCTTTAGAGACCACACATGGATGCACCAGTGTCATTGCATGTGTGCTCTTTTTACTAACAACAACCAATGTCATTGCATGTGTGCACTTCTCCTTAACAAGAACCAGAGTCATTGCATGTGTGCTCTTTTCACAATACACCTATGGATCCACTAGTGTCATTCCATGTGTGCTCTTTTTACTAACAACAACCAGAGTCATTGCATGTGTGTTCTCTTCAGAGACCACACATGGATCCACAAGTGTCATTGAAATGTGTGTGCTTTTTACTAACAACAACCAGAGTCATTTCATGTGTGTTCTTTCCACATACCACATATGGATCCACCAGTGTCATTGCATGTGTGTTCTCTTTACTAACAACAACTGGAGTCATTGCATGTGTGTTCTTTTCACATACCACATATGGATCCACCAGTGTCGTTGAAATGTTTGCTCTTCTTACTAACAATAGCTAGAGTCATTGGATGTGTGTTCTCTTCAAAGACCACACATGGATCCACCAGTGTCATTGGAGGTGTGCTCTTTTTACTAACAACAACCAGTGTCATTGGATGTGTGCTCTTCTCATTAGCAACAACCAGAGTCATTGCATGTGTGTTCTCTTCAGAGACCACACATGGATCCACCAGTGTCATTGCATGTGTGTTCTTTTCACATACAATAGCCAGAGTCATTGCATGTGTGTTATTTTCACAATCCACATATGGATCCACCAGTGTCATTGCATGTGTGCTCTTTTCACAATCCACCTATGGATCCACCAGTGTCATTGCATGTGTGCTCTTTTTACTAACAACAACCAGAGTCATTGCATGTGTGTTCTCTTCAGAGACCACACATGGATCCACCAGTGTCATTGCATGTGTGGTCTCTTCAGAGACCACACATGGATCCACCAGTGTCATTGCATGTGTGCTCTTTTTACTAACAACAACCACAATCATTGCATGTGATCCACCACTGTCATTGCATGTGTGCTCTTTTTACTAACAATAGCCAGAGTCATTGCATGACTATTATTTTCACATACGACATATGGATCCACTAGTGTCATTGAAATGTGTGCTCTCTTCAGAGAGCACACATGGATTCACTAGTGTCATTGCATGTGTGCTCTTTTTACTAACAACAACTGGAGTCATTGCATGTGTGTTCTTTTCACATAGCACATATGGATCCACCAGTGTCATTGAAATGTGTGTTCTTCTCATTAGCCACAACTAGAGTCATTGCATGTGTGCTCTTTTCACAATCCACCTATGGATCCACTAGTGTCATTGCATGTGTGCTCTTTTTACTAACAACAACCAGAATCATTGCATGTGTGTTCTTTTCACATACCACATATTGATCCACTAGTGTCATTGAAATGTGTATTCTTCTCATTAACCACATCTAGAGTCATTGCATGTGTGTTCTCTTTAGAGACAACACATGGATCCACCAGTGTCATTACATGCGTGTTCTTTTCACATAGAACATATGGATCCACCAGTGTCATTGAAATGTGTGTTCTCTTCAGAGACCACACATGGATCCACCAGTTTCATTGCATGTGTGTTCTTTTTACTAACAACAACGAGAATCATTGCATGTGTGTTCTTTTCACAATCCACATATGGATCCACTAGTGTCATTGAAATGTGTGTTCTTTTTACTAAAAACAACCAGAGTCATTTCATGTGTGTTCTTGTCACATACCACATATGGATCCAGGAGTGTCATTGCATGTGTGTTCTCTTTACTCACAACAACTGGAGTCATTTCATGATTGTTCTTTTCACATACCACATATGGATCCACCAGTGTCATTGGAATGTGTGTTCTCTTCAGAGACCACACATGGATCCACCAGTGTAATTGCATGTGTGTTCTTTTCAGATACCACAACTAGAGTCATTTCATGTGTGTTCATTTCACATACCACAACTGGAGTCATTGCATGTGTGTTCTTTTCACATACCACATATGGATCTACCAGTGTCGTTGAAATGTGTGCTCTTCTTACTAACAATAGCTAGAGTCATTGGATGTGTGTTCTCTTCAAAGACCACACATGGATCCACAAGTGTCATTGGATGTGTGCTCTTTTTACTAACAACAACCAGTGTCATTGCATGTGTGCTCTTCTCATTAGCAACAACCAGAGTCATTGCATGTGTGTTCTCTTCAGAGACCACGCATGGATCCACCAGTGTCATTGCATGTGTGTTCTTTTCACATACAATAGCCAGAGTCATTGCATGTGTGTTATTTTCACAATCCACATATGGATCCACCAGTGTCATTGCATGTGTGCTCTTTTCACAATCCACCTATGGATCCACCAGTGTCATTGCATGTGTGCTGTTTTTACTAACAACAACCAGAGTCATTGCATGTGTGTTCTCTTCAGAGACCACACATGGATCCACCAGTGTCATTGCATGTGTGTCCTCTTCAGAGACCACACATGGATCCACCAGTGTCATTGCATGTGTGCTCTTTTTACTAACAACAACCACAGTCATTGCATGTGTGTTCTCTTCAGAGACCACACATGGATCCACCAGTGTCATTGCATGTGTGCTCTTTTTACTTACAATAGCCAGAGTCATTGCATGACTATTATTTTCACATACGACATATGGATCCACCAGTGTCATTGAAATGTGTGCTCTCTTCAGAGAGCACACATGGATTCACTAGTGTCATTGCATGTGTGCTCTTTTTACTAACAACAACTGGAGTCATTGCATGTGTGTTCTTTTCACATAGCACATATGGATCCACCAGTGTCATTGAAATGTGTGTTCTTCTCATTAGCCACAACTAGAGTCATTGCATGTGTGCTCTTTTCACAATCCACCTATGGATCCACTAGTGTCATTGCATGTGTGCTCTTTTTACTAACAACAACCAGAATCATTGCATGTGTGTTCTTTTCACATACCACATATTGATCCACCAGTGTCATTGAAATGTGTGTTCTTCTCATTAACCACACCTATAGTCATTGCATGTGTGTTCTCTTTAGAGACAACACATGGATCCACCAGTGTCATTACATGTGTGTTCTTTTCACATACCACATATGGATCCACCAGTGTCATTGAAATGTGTGTTCTCTTAAGAGACCACACATGGATCCACCAGTGTCATTGCATGTGTGTTCTTTTTACTAAAAACAACTAGAATCATTGCATGTGTGTGCTTTTCACAATCCACATATGGATCCACTAGTGTCATTGAAATGTGTGTTGTCTTTACTAAAAACAACCAGTCATTTCATGTGTGTTCTTGTCACATACCACATATGGATCCACGAGTGTCATTGCATGTGTGTTCTCTTTACTCACAACAACTGGAGTCATTTCATGCGTGCTCTTTTCACATACCACATATGGATGCACCAGTGTCATTGGAATGTGTGTTCTCTTCAGAGACCACACATGGATCCACCAGTGTAATTGCATGTGTGTTCTTTTCAGATACCACAACTGGAGTCATTTCATGTGTGTTCTTTTCACATACCACAACTGGAGTCATTTCATGTGTGTTCTTTTCACATACCACATATGGATCCACCAGTGTCATTGCATGTGTGCTCTTTTCACAATCCACCTATAGATCCACCAATGTCATTGCATGTGTGCTCTTTTTACTAACAACAACCAGAGTCATTGCATGTGTGTTCTCTTTAGAGAGCACACATGGATCCACCAGTGTCATTGAAATGTGTGTTCTTTTTACTAACAACAACCAGACTCATTTCATGTGTGTTCTTTTCACATACCACATATGGATCCACCAGAGTCATTGCATGTGTGTTCTTTTCACAATCCACATATGGATCCACCAGTGTCATTGCATGTGTGCTCTTTTCACAATCCACCTATGGATCCACCAGTGTCATTGCATGTTCGTTCTCTTTAGAGACCACACATGGATCCACCAGTGTCATTGAAATGTGTGTTCTTTTTACTAACAACAACCAGAGTCATTGCATGTGTGTTCTTTTCTCAATCCACATATGGATCCACCAGAGTCATTGCATGTGTGTTCTTTTCACAATCCACATATGGATCCACCAGTGTCATTGCATGTGTGCTCTTTTCACAATCCACCTATGGATCCACCAGTGTCATTGCATGTGTTCTCTTTTTACTCACAACAACCAGAGTCATTGCATGTGTGTTCTCTTCTGAGACCGCACATGGATCCACCTGTGTCCTTGAAATGTGTGTTATTTTTACTAACAACAACCAGAGTCATTTCATGTGTGTTCTTTTCACATACCACATATGGATCCCCCAGTGTCATTGCATGTGTGTTCTCTTTAATAACAACAATAGGAGTCATTGCATGTGCGTTCTTTTCACATAGCACATATGGATCAACAAGTGTCATTGAAATGTGTGTTCTTCTCATTAACCACAACTAGAGTCATTGCATGTGTGTTCTTTTCACATACCACGACTAGAGTCATTTCATGTGTGTTCTTTTCACATACCACGTATGGATCCACCAGTGTCATTGCATGTGTGCTATTTTCACAATCCACCTATGGTTCCACCAATGTCATTGCATGTGTGCTCTTTTTACTAACAACAACCAGAGTCATTGCATGTGTGTTCTCTTTAGAGACCACACATGGATCCACCAGTGTCACTGAAATGTGTGTTCTTTTTACTAGCAACAACCAAAGTCATTTCATGTGTGTTCATTTCACATACCACATATGGATCCACTAGTGTTATTCCATGTGAGTTCTCTTTACTAACAACAACTGGAGTCATTGCATGTGTGTTCTTTTCACATACCACATATGGATCCACAAGTGTCATTGAAATGTGTATTCTCTTCAGAGACCACACATAGATCCACCAGCGTCATTACATGTGTGTTCTTTTCACATACCACAACTGGAGTCATTTCTTGTGTTTTATTTTAACATACCACATATGGATCCACAAGTGTCATTGAAATGTGTGTTCTCTTCAAAGACCAAACATGGATCCACCATTGTCATTGCATGTGTGTTCTTTTTACTAACAACAACCAGACTCATTGCATGTGTGTCCTTTTCACAATCCACATATGGATCCACCAGAGTCATTGCATGTGTGTTCTTTTCACAATCCACATATGGATCCACCAGTGTCATTGCATGTGTGCTCTTTTCACAATCCACCTATGGATCCACCATTGTCATTGCATGTGTTCTCTTTTTACTCACAACAACCAGAGTCATTGCATGTGTGTTCTCTTCAGAGACCGCACATGGACCCACCAGTGTCCTTGAAATGTGTGTTATTTTTACTAACAACAACATGAGTCATTTCAAGTGTGTTCTTTTCACATACCACATATGGATCACCTAGTGTTATTGTATGTGTGTTCTCTTTACTAACAACAACTAGAATGATTGCATGTGTGTTCTTTTCACATACCACATATGGATCCACCAGTGTCATTGAAATGTGTGCTCTTCTTACTAACAACAACTAGAGTCATTGGATGTGTGTTCTCTTTAGAGACCACACATGGATGCACCAGTGTCATTGCATGTGTGCTCTTTTTTTTAACAACAACCAATGTCAATGCATGTGTGCACTTCTCCTTAACAAGAACCAGAGTCATTGCATGTGTGCTCTTTTCACAATACACCTATGGATCCACTAGTGTCATTCCATGTGTGCTCTTTTTACTAACAACAACCAGAGTCATTGCATGTGTGTTCTCTTCAGAGACCACACATGGATCCACAAGTGTCATTGAAATGTGTGTTCTTTTTACTAACAACAACCAGAGTCATTTCATGTGTGTTCTTTCCACATACCACATATGGATCCACCAGTGTCATTGCATGTGTGTTCTCTTTACTAACAACAACTGGAGTCATTGCATGTGTGTTCTTTTCACATACCACATATGGATCCACCAGTGTCATTGAAATGTTTGCTCTTCTTACTAACAATAGCTAGAGTCATTGGATGTGTGTTCTCTTCAAAGACCACACATGGATCCACCAGTGTCATTGGAGGTGTGCTCTTTTTACTAACAACAACCAATGTCATTGGATGTGTCCTCTTCTCATTAGCAACAACCAGAGTCATTGCATGTGTGTTCTCTTCAGAGACCACACATGGATCCACCAGTGTCATTGCATGTGTGTTCTTTTCACATACAATAGCCAGAGTCATTGCATGTGTGTTATTTTCACAATCCACATATGGATCCACCAGTGTCATTGCATGTGTGCTCTTTTCACAATCCACCTATGGATCCACCAGTGTCATTGCATGTGTGCTCTTTTTACTAACAACAACCAGAGTCATTGCATGTGTGTTCTCTTCAGAGACCACACATGGATCCACCAGTGTCATTGCATGTGTGGTCTCTTCAGAGACCACACATGGATCCACCAGTGTCATTGCATGTGTGCTCTTTTTACTAACAACAACCACAATCATTGCATGTGTGTTCTCTTCAGAGAACACACATGGATCCACCAGTGTCATTGCATGTGTGCTCTTTTTACTAACAATAGCCAGAGTCATTGCATGACTATTATTTTCACATACGACATATGGATCCACTAGTGTCATTGAAATGTGTGCTCTCTTCAGAGAGCACACATGGATTCACTAGTGTCATTGCATGTGTGCTCTTTTTACTAACAACAACTGGAGTCATTGCATGTGTGTTCTTTTCACATAGCACATATGGATCCACCAGTGTCATTGAAATGTGTGTTCTTCTCATTAGCCACAACTAGAGTCATTGCATGTGTGCTCTTTTCACAATCCACCTATGGATCCACTAGTGTCATTGCATGTGTGCTCTTTTTACTAACAACAACCAGAATCATTGCATGTGTGTTCTTTTCACATACCACATATTGATCCACCAGTGTCATTGAAATGTGTGTTCTTCTCATTAACCACAGCTAGAGTCATTGCATGTGTGTTCTCTTTAGAGACAACACATGGATCCACCAGTGTCATTACATGTGTGTTCTTTTCACATAGCACATATGGATCCACCAGTGTCATTGAAATGTGTGTTCTCTTTAGAGACCACACATGGATCCACCAGTTTCATTGCATGTGTGTTCTTTTTACTAACAACAACGAGAATCATTGCATGTGTGTTCTTTTCACAATCCACATATGGATCCACTAGTGTCATTGAAATGTGTGTTCTTTTTACTAAAAACAACCAGAGTCATTTCATGTGTGTTCTTGTCACATACCACATATGGATCCAGGAGTGTCATTGCATGTGTGTTCTCTTTACTCACAACAACTGGAGTCATTTCATGTGTGTTCTTTTCACATACCACATATGGATCCACCAGTGTCATTGGAATGTGTGTTCTCTTTAGAGACCACACATGGATCCACCAGTGTAATTGCATGTGTGTTCTTTTCAGATACCACAACTAGAGTCATTTCATGTGTGTTCATTTCACATACCACAACTGGAGTCATTGCATGTGTGTTCTTTTCACATACCACATATGGATCCACCAGTGTCGTTGAAATGTGTGCTCTTCTTACTAACAATAGCTAGAGTCATTGGATGTGTGTTCTCTTCAAAGACCACACATGGATCCACCAGTGTCATTGGATGTGTGATCTTTTTACTAACAACAACCAGTGTCATTGCATGTGTGCTCTCCTCATTAGCAACAACCAGAGTCATTGCATGTGTGTTCTCTTCAGAGACCACACATGGATCCACCAGTGTCATTGCATGTGTGTTCTTTTCACATACAATAGCCAGAGTCATTGCATGTGTGTTATTTTCACAATCCACATATGGATCCACCAGTGTCATTGCATGTGTGCTCTTTTCACAATCCACCTATGGATCCACCAGTGTCATTGCATGTGTGCTCTTTTTACTAACAACAACCAGAGTCATTGCATGTGTGTTCTCTTCAGAGACCACACATGGATCCACCAGTGTCATTGCATGTGTGGCCTCTTCAGAGACCACACATGGATCCACCAGTGTCATTGCATGTGTGCTCTTTTTACTAACAACAACCACAGTCATTGCATGTGTGTTCTCTTCAGAGACCACACATGGATCCACCAGTGTCATTGCATGTGTGCTCTTTTTACTAACAATAGCCAGAGTCATTGCATGACTATTATTTTCACATACGACATATGGATCCACTAGTGTCATTGAAATGTGTGCTCTCTGAAGAGAGCACACATGGATTCACTAGTTTCATTGCATGTGTGCTCTTTTTACTAACAACAACTGGAGTCATTGCATGTGTGTTCTTTTCACATAGCACATATGGATCCACCAGTGTCATTGAAATGTGTGTTCTTCTCATTAGCCACAACTAGAGTCATTGCATGTGTGCTCTTTTCACAATCCACCTATGGATCCACTAGTGTCATTGCATGTGTGCTCTTTTTACTAACAACAACCAGAATCATTGCATGTGTGTTCTTTTCACATACCACATATTGATCCACCAGTGTCATTGAAATGTGTGTTCTTCTCATTAACCACACCTAGAGTCATTGCATGTGTGTTCTCTTTAGAGACAACACATGGATCCACCAGTGTCATTACATGTGTGTTCTTTTCACATACCACATATGGATCCACCAGTGTCATTGAAATGTGTGTTCTCTTCAGAGACCACACATGGATCCACCAGTGTCATTGCATGTGTGTTCTTTTTACTAAAAACAACTAGAATCATTGCATGTGTGTTCTTTTCACAATCCACATATGGATCCACTAGTGTCATTGAAATGTGTGTTGTTTTTACTAAAAACAACCAGAGTCATTTCATGTGTGTTCTTGTCACATACCACATATGGATCCACGAGTGTCATTGCATGTGTGTTCTCTTTACTCACAACAACTGGAGTCATTTCATGTGTGCTCTTTTCACATACCACATATGGATGCACCAGTGTCATTGGAATGTGTGTTCTCTTCAGAGACCACACATGGATCCACCAGTGTAATTGCATGTGTGTTCTTTTCAGATACCACAACTGGAGTCATTTCATGTGTGTTCTTCTCACATACCACAACTGGAGTCATTTCATGTGTGTTCTTTTCACATACCACATATGGATCCACCAGTGTCATTGCATGTGTGCTCTTTTCACAATCCACCTATGGATCCACCAATGTCATTGCATGTGTGCTCTTTTTACTAACAACAACCAGAGTCATTGCATGTGTGTTCTCTTTAGAGAGCACACATGGATCCACCAGTGTCATTGAAATGTGTGTTCTTTTTACTAACAACAACCATACTCATTTCATGTGTGTTCTTTTCACATACCACATATGAATCCACCAGAGTCATTGCATGTGTGTTCTTTTCACAATCCACATATGGATCCACCAGTGTCATTGCATGTGTGCTCTTTTCACAATCCACCTATGGATCCACCAGTGTCATTGCATGTGCGTTCTCTTTAGAGACCACACATGGATCCACCAGTGTCATTGAAATGTGTGTTCTTTTTACTAACAACAACCAGAGTCATTGCACGTGTGTTCTTTTCTCAATCCACATATGGATCCACCAGAGTCATTGCATGTGTGTTCTTTTCACAATCCACATATGGATCCACCAGTGTCATTGCATGTGTGCTCTTTTCACAATGCACCTATGGATCCACCAGTGTCATTGCATGTGTGCTCTTTTTACTCACAACAACCAGAGTCATTGCATGTGTGTTCTCTTCTGAGACCGCACATGGATCCACCTGTGTCCTTGAAATGTGTGTTATTTTTACTAACAACAACCAGAGTCATTTCATATGTGTTCTTTTCACATACCATATATGGATCCACAAGTGTCATTGAAATGTGTGCTCTCTTCAGAGACCACACATGGATTCACTAGTGTCATTGCATGTGTGTTCTTTTCACAATCCACATATGGATCCACCAGTGTCATTGCATGTGTGCTCTTTTCACAATCCACCTATGGATCCACCAGTGTCATTGCATGTGTGCTCTTTTTACTCAAAACAACCAGAGTCATTGCATGTGTGTTCTCTTCTGAGACCGCACATGGATCCACCTGTGTCCTTGAAATGTGTGTTATTTTTACTAACAACAACCAGAGTCATTTCATGTGTGTTCTTTTCACATACCACATATGGATCCCCCAGTGTCATTGCATGTGTGTTCTCTTTAATAACAACAATAGGAGTCATTGCATGTGTGTTCTTTTCACATAGCACATATGGATCAACCAGTGTCATTGAAATGTGTGTTCTTCTCAATAACCACAACTAGAGTCATTGCATGCGTGCTCTTTTCACAATCCACCTATGGATCCACCAGTGTCATTGCATGTGTGCTCTTTTTACTAACAACAACCAGAATCATTGCATGTGTGTTCTTTTCACATACCACATATTGATCCACCAGTGTCATTGAAATGTGTGTTCTTCTCATTAACCACACCTGGAGTCATTGCATGTGTGTTCTCTTCAGAGACAACACATGGATCCACCAGTGTCATTACATGAGTGTTCTTTTCACATACCACATATGGATCCACCAGTGTAATTGAAATGTTTGTTCTCTTCAGAGACCACACATGGATCCACTAGTGTCATTGCATGTGTGTTCTTTTTACTAACAACAACCAGAGTCATTGCATGTGTGTTCTTTTCACAATCCACATATGGATCAACTAGTGTCATTGAAATGTGTGTTCTTTTTACTAAAAACAACCAGAGTGATTTCATATGTGTTCTTGTCACATACCACATATGGATCCACGAGTGTCATTACATGTGTGTTCGCTTTACTAACAACAACTGGAGTCATTGCATGTGTGTTCTTTTCACATACCACATATGGATCCACCAGTGTCATTGAAATGTGTGTTCTCTTCAGAGACCACACATGGATCCACCAGTGTAATTGCATGTGTGTTCTTTTCAGATACCACAACTGGAGTCATTTCATGTGTGTTCTTTTCACATACCACAACTGGAGTCATTTCATGTGTGTTCTTTTCACATACCACATATGGATCCACCAGTGTCATTGCATGTGTGCTCTTTTCACAATCAACCTATGGATCCACCAATGTCATTGCATGTGTGCTCTTTTTACTAACAACAACCAGAGTCATTGCATGTGTGTTCTCTTTAGAGACAACACATGGATCCACCAGTGTCATTGAAATGTGTGTTCTTTTTACTAACAAAAACCAGAGTCATTTCATGTGTGTTCTTTTCACATACCACATATGGATCCACCAGTGTTATTCCATGTGGTTTCTCTTTACTAACAACAACCAGAGTCATTTCATATGTGTTCTTTTCACATACCACATATGGATCCACAAGTGTCATTGAAATGTGTGCTCTTTTCAGAGACCACACATGGATTCACTAGTGTCATTGCATGTGTGCTCTTTTTACTAACAACAACGGGAGTCATTGCATGTGTGTTCTTTTCACATAGCACATATGGGTCCACTAGTGTCATTGAAATGTGTGTTCTTCTCATTAGCCACAACTAGAGTCATTGCATGTGTGATCTTTTCACAATCCACCTATGGATCCACCAGTGTCATTGCATGTGTGCTCTTTTTACTAACAACAACCAGAATCATTGCATGTGTGTTCTTTTCACATACCACATATTGATCCACTAGTGTCATTGAAATGTGTGTTCTTCACATTAACCACAGCTAGAGTCATTGCATGTGTGTTCTCTTCAGAGACAACACATGGATCCACCAGTGTCATTATGTGTGTGTTCTTTTCACATACCACATATGGATCCACCAGTGTCATTGAAATGTGTGTTCTCTTCAGAGACCACACATGGATCCACCAGTGTCATTGCATGTGTGTTCTTTTTACTAACAACAACCAGAATCATTGCATGTGTGTTCTTTTCACAATCCACATATGGATCCACTAGTGTCATTGAAATGTGTGTTCTTTTTACTAAAAACAACCAGAGTCATTTCATGTGTGTTCTTGTCACATACCACATATGGATCCACGAGTGTCATTCCATGTGTGTTCTCTTTACTCACAACAACTGGAGTCATTTCATGTGTGTTCTTTTCACATACCACATATGGATCCACCAGTGTCATTGGAATGTGTGTTCTCTTCAGAGACCACACATGGATCCACCAGTGTAATTGCATGTGTGTTCTTTTTAGATACCACAACTAGAGTCATTTCATGTGTGTTCATTTCACATACCACAACTGGAGTCATTGCATGTGTGTTCTTTTCACATACCACATATGGATCCACCAGTGTCGTTGAAATGTGTGCTCTTCTTACTAACAATAGCTAGAGTCATTGGATGTGTGTTCTCTTCAAAGACCACACATGGATCCACCAGTGTCATTGGATGTGTGCTCTTTTTACTAACAACAACCAGTGTCATTGCATGTGTGCTCTTCTCATTAGCAACAACCAGAGTCATTGCATGTGTGTTCTCTTCAGAGACCACACATGGATCCACCAGTGTCATTGCATGTGTGTTCTTTTCACATACAATAGCTAGAGTCATTGCATGTGTGTTATTTTCACAATCCACATATGGATCCACCAGTGTCATTGCATGTGTGCTCTTTTCACAATCCACCTATGGATCCACCAGTGTCATTGCATGTGTGCTCTTTTTACTAACAACAACCAGAGTCATTTCATGTGTGTTCTCTTCAGAGACCACACATGGATCCACCAGTGTCATTGCATGTGTGGCCTCTTCAGAGACCACACATGGATCCACCAGTGTCATTGCATGTGTGCAATTTTTACTAACAACAACCACAGTCATTGCATGTGTGTTCTCTTCAGAGACCACACATGGATCCACCAGTGTCATTGCATGTGTGCTCTTTTTACTAACAATAGCCAGAGTCATTGCATGACTATTATTTTCACATACGACATATGGATCCACTAGTGTCATTGAAATGTGTGCTCTCTTCAGAGAGCACACATGGATTCACTAGTGTCATTGCATGTGTGCTCTTTTTACTAACAACAACTGGAGTCATTGCATGTGTGTTCTTTTCACATAGCACATATGGATCCACCAGTGTCATTGAAATGTGTGTTCTTCTCATTAGCCACAACTAGAGTCATTGCATGTGTGCTCTTTTCACAATCCACCTATGGATCCACTAGTGTCATTGCATGTGTGCTCTTTTTACTAACAACAACCAGAATCATTGCATGTGTGTTCTTTTCACATACCACATATTGATCCACCAGTGTTATTGAAATGTGTGTTCTTCTCATTAACCACAGCTAGAGTCATTGCATGTGTGTTCTCTTTAGAGACAACACATGGATCCACCAGTGTCATTACATGTGTGTTCTTTTCACATACCACATATGGATCCACCAGTGTCATTGAAATGTGTGTTCTCTTCAGAGACCACACATGGATCCACCAGTGTCATTGCATGTGTGTTCTTTTTACTAAAAACAACTAGAATCATTGCATGTGTGTTCTTTTCACAGTCCACATATGGATCCACTAGTGTCATTGAAATGTGTGTTGCTTTTACTAAAAACAACCAGAGTCATTTCATGTGTGTTCTTGTCACATACCACATATGGATCCATGAGTGTCATTGCATGTGTGTTCTCTTTACTCACAACAATTGGAGTCATTTCATGTGTGTTCTTTTCACATACCACATATGGATGCACCAGTGTCATTGGAATGTGTGTTCTCTTCAGAGACCACACATGGATCCACCAGTGTAATTGCATGTGTGTTCTTTTCAAATACCACAACTGGAGTCATTTCATGTGTGTTCTTTTCACATACCACAACTGGAGTCATTTCATGTGTGTTCTTTTCACATACCACATATGGATCCACCAGTGTCATTGCATGTGTGCTCTTTTCACAATCCACCTATGGATCCACCAATGTCATTGCATGTGTGCTCTTTTTACTAACAACAACCAGAGTCATTGCATGTGTGTTCTCTTTAGAGACCACACATGGATCCACCAGTGTCATTGAAATGTGTGTTCTTTTTACTAACAACAACCAGACTCATTTCATGTGTGTTCTTTTCACATACCACATATGGATCCACCAGAGTCATTGCATGTGTGTTCTTTACACAATCCACATATGGATCCACCAGTGTCATTGCATGTGTGCTCTTTTCACAATCCACCTATGGATCCACCAGTGTCATTGCATGTGTGCTCTTTTTACTAACAACAAGCAGAGTCATTTCATGTGTGTTCTCTTCAGAGACCACACATGGATCCACCAGTGTCATTGCATGTGTGGCCTCTTCAGAGACCACACATGGATCCACCAGTGTCATTGCATGTGTGCACTTTTTACTAACAACAACCACAGTCATTGCATGTGTGTTCTCTTCAGAGACCACACATGGATCCACCAGTGTCATTGCATGTGTGCTCTTTTTACTAACAATAGCCAGAGTCATTGCATGACTATTATTTTCACATACGACATATGGATCCACTAGTGTCATTGAAATGTGTGCTCTCTTCAGAGAGCACACATGGATTCACTAGTGTCATTGCATGTGTGCTCTTTTTACTAACAACAACTGGAGTCATTGCATGTGTGTTCTTTTCACATAGCACATATGGATCCACCAGTGTCATTGAAATGTGTGTTCTTCTCATTAGCCACAACTAGAGTCATTGCATGTGTGCTCTTTTCACAATCCACCTATGGATCCACTAGTGTCATTGCATGTGTGCTCTTTTTACTAACAACAACCAGAATCATTGCATGTGTGTTCTTTTCACATACCACATATTGATCCACCAGTGTTATTGAAATGTGTGTTCTTCTCATTAACCACAGCTAGAGTCATTGCATGTGTGTTCTCTTTAGAGACAACACATGGATCCACCAGTGTCATTACATGTGTGTTCTTTTCACATACCACATATGGATCCACCAGTGTCATTGAAATGCGTGTTCTCTTCAGAGACCACACATGGATCCACCAGTGTCATTGCATGTGTGTTCTTTTTACTAAAAACAACTAGAATCATTGCATGTGTGTTCTTTTCACAGTCCACATATGGATCCACTAGTGTCATTGAAATGTGTGTTGCTTTTACTAAAAACAACCAGAGTCATTTCATGTGTGTTCTTGTCACATACCACATATGGATCCATGAGTGTCATTGCATGTGTGTTCTCTTTACTCACAACAACTGGAGTCATTTCATGTGTGTTCTTTTCACATACCACATATGGATGCACCAGTGTCATTGGAATGTGTGTTCTCTTCAGAGACCACACATGGATCCACCAGTGTAATTGCATGTGTGTTCTTTTCAGATACCACAACTGGAGTCATTTCATGTGTGTTCTTTTCACATACCACAACTGGAGTCATTTCATGTGTGTTCTTTTCACATACCACATATGGATCCACCAGTGTCATTGCATGTGTGCTCTTTTCACAATCCACCTATGGATCCACCAATGTCATTGCATGTGTGCTCTTTTTACTAACAACAACCAGTCATTGCATGTGTGTTCTCTTTAGAGACCACACATGGATCCACCAGTGTCATTGAAATGTGTGTTCTTTTTACTAACAACAACCAGACTCATTTCATGTGTGTTCTTTTCACATACCACATATGGATCCACCAGAGTCATTGCATGTGTGTTCTTTACACAATCCACATATGGATCCACCAGTGTCATTGCATGTGTGCTCTTTTCACAATACACCTATGGATCCACCTGTGTCATTGCATGTGCGTTCTCTTTAGAGACCACACATGGATCCACCAGTGTCATTGAAATGTGTGTTCTTTTTACTAACAACAACCAGAGTCATTGCATGTGTGTTCTTTTCTCAATCCACATATGGATCCACCAGAGTCATTGCATGTGTGTTCTTTTCACAATCCACATATGGATCCACCAGTGTCATTGCATGTGTGCTCTTTTCACAATCCACCTATGGATCCACCAGTGTCATTGCATGTGTGCTCTTTTTACTCACAACAACCAGAGTCATTGCATGTGTGTTCTCTTCTGAGACCGCACATGGATCCACCTGTGTCCTTGAAATGTGTGTTATTTGTACTAACAACAACCAGAGTCATTTCATGTGTGTTCTATTCACATACCACATATGGATCCCCCAGTGTCATTGCATGTGTGTTCTCTTTAATAACAACAATAGGAGTCATTGCATGTGTGTTCTTTTCACATAGCACATATGGATCAACTAGTGTCATTGAAATGTGTGTTCTTCTCATTAACGACAACTAGAGTCATTGCATGCGTGCTCTTTTCACAATCCACCTATGGATCCACCAGTGTCATTGCATGTGTGCTCTTTTTACTAACAACAACCATAATCATTGCATGTGTGTTCTTTTCACATAACACATATTGATCCACCAGTGTCATTGAAATGTGTGTTCTTCTCATTAACCACACCTAGAGTCATTGCATGTGTGTTCTCTTCAGAGACAACACATGGATCCACCAGTGTCATTACATGAGTGTTCTTTTCACATACCACATATGGATCCACCAGTGTAATTGAAATGTTTGTTCTCTTCAGAGACCACACATGGATCCACTAGTGTCATTGCATGTGTGTTCTTTTTACTAACAACAACCAGAGTCATTGCATGTGTGTTCTTTTCACAATCCACATATGGATCAACTAGTGTCATTGAAATGTGTGTTCTTTTTACTAAAAACAACCAGAGTGATTTCATGTGTGTTCTTGTCACATACCACATATGGATCCACGAGTGTCATTGCATGTGTGTTCTCTTTACTAACAACAACTGGAGTCATTGCATGTGTGTTCTTTTCACATACCACATATGGATCCACCAGTGTCATTGAAATGTGTGTTCTCTTTAGAGACCACACATGGATCCACCAGTGTAATTGCATGTGTGTTCTTTTCAGATACCACAACTGGAGTCATTTCATGTGTGTTCTTTTCACATACCACAACTGGAGTCATTTCATGTGTGTTCTTTTCACATACCACATATGGATCCACCAGTGTCATTGCATGTGTGCTCTTTTCACAATCAACCTATGGATCCACCAATGTCATTGCATGTGTGCTCTTTTTACTAACAACAACCAGAGTCATTGCATCTGTGTTCTCTTTAGAGACAACACATGGATCCACCAGTGTCATTGAAATGTGTGTTCTTTTTACTAACAACAACCAGAGTCATTTCATGTGTGTTCTTTTCACATACCACATATGGATCCACCAGTGTTATTCCATGTGGTTTCTCTTTACTAACAACAACCAGAGTCATTTCATATGTGTTCTTTTCACATACCATATATGGATCCACAAGTGTCATTGAAATGTGTGCTCTCTTCAGAGACCACACATGGATTCACTAGTGTCATTGCATGTGTGTTCTTTTCACAATCCACATATGGATCCACCAGTGTCATTGCATGTGTGCTCTTTTCACAATCCACCTATGGATCCACCAGTGTCATTGCATGTGTGCTCTTTTTACTCAAAACAACCAGAGTCATTGCATGTGTGTTCTCTTCTGAGACCGCACATGGATCCACCTGTGTCCTTGAAATGTGTGTTATTTTTACTAACAACAACCAGAGTCATTTCATGTGTGTTCTTTTCACATACCACATATGGATCCCCCAGTGTCATTGCATGTGTGTTCTCTTTAATAAGAACAATAGGAGTCATTGCATGTGTGTTCTTTTCACATAGCACATATGGATCAACCAGTGTCATTGAAATGTGTGTTCTTCTCAATAACCACAACTAGAGTCATTGCATGCGTGCTCTTTTCACAATCCACCTATGGATCCACCAGTGTCATTGCATGTGTGCTCTTTTTACTAACAACAACCAGAATCATTGCATGTGTGTTCTTTTCACATACCACATATTGATCCACCAGTGTCATTGAAATGTGTGTTCTTCTCATTAACCACACCTAGAGTCATTGCATGTGTGTTCTCTTCAGAGACAACACATGGATCCACCAGTGTCATTACATGAGTGTTCTTTTCACATACCACATATGGATCCACCAGTGTAATTGAAATGTTTGTTCTATTCAGATACCACACATGGATCCACTAGTGTCATTGCATGTGTGTTCTTTTTACTAACAAGAACCAGAGTCATTGCATGTGTGTTCTTTCCACAATCCACATATGGATCAAGTAGTGTCATTGAAATGTGTGTTCTTTTTACTAAAAACAACGAGAGTGATTTCATGTGTGTTCTTGTCACATACCACATATGGATCCACGAGTGTCATTGCATGTGTGTTCTCTTTACTAACAACAACTGGAGTCATTGCATGTGTGTTCTTTTCACATACCACATATGGATCCACCAGTGTCATTGAAATGTGTGTTCTCTTTAGAGACCACACATGGATCCACCAGTGTAATTGCATGTGTGTTCTTTTCAGATACCACAACTGGAGTCATTTCATGTGTGTTCTTTTCACATACCACAACTGGAGTCATTTCATGTGTGTTCTTTTCACATACCACATATGGATCCACCAGTGTCATTGCATGTGTGCTCTTTTCACAATCAACCTATGGATCCACCAATGTCATTGCATGTGTGCTCTTTTTATTAACAACAACCAGAGTCATTGCATCTGTGTTCTCTTTAGAGACAACACATGGATCCACCAGTGTCATTGAAATGTGTGTTCTTTTTACTAACAACAACCAGAGTCATTTCATGTGTGTTCTTTTCACATACCACATATGGATCCACCAGTGTTATTCCATGTGGTTTCTCTTTACTAACAACAACCAGAGTCATTTCATATGTGTTCTTTTCAGATACCACATATGGATCCACAAGTGTCATTGAAATGTGTGCTCTCTTCAGAGACCACACATGGATTCACTAGTGTCATTGCATGTGTGCTCTTTTTACTAACAACAACTAGAGTCATTGCATGTGTGTTCTTTTCACATAGCACATATGGATCCACCAGTGTCATTGAAATGTGTGTTCTTCTCATTAGCCACAACTAGAGTCATTTCATGTGTGCTCTTTTCACAATCCACCTATGGATCCACCAGTGTCATTGCATGTGTGCTCTTTTTACTAACAACAACCAGAATCATTGCATGTGTGTTCTTTTCACATACCACATATTGATCCACCAGTGTCATTCAAATGTGTGTTCTTCTCATTAACCACAGCTAGAGTCATTGCATGTGTGTTTTCTTCAGAGACAACACATGGATCCACCAGTGTCATTGCATGTGTGTTCTCTTCAGAGACCGCACATGGATCCACCAGTGTCATTGCATGTGTGTTCTTTTTACTAACAACAACCAGAATCATTGCATGTGTGTTCTTTTCATAATCCACATATGGATGCACTAGTGTCATTGAAATGTGTGTTCTTTTTACTAAAAACAACCAGAGTTATTTCATGTGTGTTCTTGTCACATACCACATATGGATCCACGAGTGTCATTGCATGTGTGTTCTCTTTACTCACAACAACTGGAGTCATTTCATGTGTGTTCTTTTCACATACCACATATGGATCCACCAGTGTCATTGGATGTGTGTTCTCTTCAGAGACCACACATGGATCCACCAGTGTAATTGCATGTGTGTTCTTTTCAGATACCACAACTAGAGTCATTTCATGTGTGTTCTTTTCACATACCACAACTGGAGTCATTTCATGTGTGTTCTTTTCACATACCACATATGGATCCACCAGTGTCATTTCATGTGTGCTCTTTTCACAATCCACCTATGGATCCACCAATGTCATTGCATGTGTGCTCTTTTTACTAACAACAACCAGAGTCATTGCATGTGTGTTCTCTTTAGAGACCACACATGGATCCACCAGTGTCATTGAAATGTGTGTTCTTTTTACTAACAACAACCAGAGTCATTTCATGTGTGTTCTTTTCACATACCACATATGGATCCACCAGAGTCATTGCATGTGTGTTCTTTTCACAATCCACATATGGATCCACCAGTGTCATTGCATGTGTGCTCTTTTTACTAACAACAACCAGAGTCATTGCATGTGTGTTCTCTTCTGAGACCGCACATGGATCCACCTGTGTCCTTGAAATATGTGTTATTTTTACTAACAACAACCAGAGTCATTTCATGTGTGTTCTTTTCACATACCACATATTGATCCCCTAGTGTCATTGCATGTGTGTTCTCTTTAATAACAACAATAGGAGTCATTGCATGTGTGTTCTTTTCACATAGCACATATGGATCCACCAGTGTCATTGAAATGTGTGTTCTTCTCATTAACCACAACTAGAGTCATTGCATGCGTGCTCTTTTCACAATCCACCTATGGATCCACCAGTGTCATTGCATGTGTGCTCTTTTTACTAACAACAACCAGAATCATTGCATGTGTGTTCTTTTTACATACCACATATTGATCCACCAGTTTCATTGAAATGTGTGTTCTTCTCATTAACCACACCTAGACTCATTGCATGTGTGTTCTCTTCAGAGACAACACATGGATCCACCAGTGTCATTACATGAGTGTTCTTTTCACATACCACATATGGATCCACCAGTGTCATTGAAATGTGTGTTCTCTTAAGAGACCACACCTGGATCCACTAGTGTCATTGCATGTGTGTTCTTTTTACTAACAACAACCAGAGTCATTGCATGTGTGTTCTTTTCACAATCCACATATGGATCCACTAGTGTCATTGAAATGTGTGTTCTTTTTACTAAAAACAACCAGAGTCATTTCATGTGTGTTCTTGTCACATACCACATATGGATCCACCAGTGTCATTGGAATGTGTGTTCTCTTCAGAGACCACACATGGATCCACCAGTGTAATTGCATGTGTGTTCTTTTCAGATACCACAACTGGAGTCATTTCATGTGTGTTCTTTTCACATACCACAACTGGAGTCATTTCATGTGTGCTCTTTTCACAATCCACCTATGGATCCACCAATGTCATTGCATGTGTGCTCTTTTTACTGACAACAACCAGAGTCATTGCATGTGTGTTCTCTTTAGAGACAACACATGGATCCACCAGTGTCATTGAAATGTGTGTTCTTTTTACTAACAACAACCAGAGTCATTTCATGTGTGTTCTTTTCACATACCACATATGGATCCACCAGAGTCATTGCATGTGTGTTCTTTTCACAATCCACATATGGATCCACCAGTGTCATTGCATGTGTGCTCTTTTTACTAACAACAACCAGAGTCATTGCATGTGTGTTCTCTTCTGAGACCGCACATGGATCCACCTGTGTCCTTGAAATGTGTGTTATTTTTACTAACAACAACCAGAGTCATTTCATGTGTGTTCTTTTCACATACCACATATGGATCCCTTAGTGTCATTGCATGTGTGTTCTCTTTAATAACAACAATAGGAGTCATTGCATGTGTGTTCTTTTCACATAGCACATATGGATCCACCAGTGTCATTGAAATGTGTGTTCTTCTCATTAACCACAACTAGAGTCATTGCATGCGTGCTCTTTTCACAATCCACCTATGGATCCACCAGTGTCATTGCATGTGTGCTCTTTTTACTAACAACAACCAGAATCATTGCATGTGTGTTCTTTTCACATACCACATATTGATCCACCAGTGTCATTGAAATGTGTGTTCTTCTCATTAACCACACCTAGAGTCATTGCATGTGTGTTCTCTTCAGAGACAACACATGGATCCACCAGTGTCATTACATGAGTGTTCTTTTCACATACCACATATGGATTCACCAGTGTCATTGAAATGTGTGTTCTCTTCAGAGACCACACATGGATCCACTAGTGTCATTGCATGTGTGTTCTTTTTACTAACAACAACCAGAGTCATTGCATGTGTGTTCTTTTCACAATCCACATATGGATCCACTAGTGTCATTGAAATGTGTGTTCTTTTTACTAAAAACAACCAGAGTCATTTCATGTGTGTTCTTGTCACATACCACATATGGATCCACGAGTGTCATTGCATGTGTGTTCTCTTTACTAACAACAACTGGAGTCATTCCATGTGTGTTCTTTTCACATACCACATATGGATCCACCAGTGTCATTGAAATGTGTGTTCTCTTCAGAGACCACACATGGATCCACCAGTGTAATTGCATGTATGTTCTTTTCAGATACCACAACTGGAGTCATTTCATGTGTGTTCTTTTCACATACCTCAACTGGAGTCATTTCATGTGTGTTCTTTTCACATACCACACATGGATCCACCAGTGTCATTGCATGTGTGCTCTTTTCACAATCCACCTATGGATCCACCAATGTCATTGCATGTGTGCTCTTTTTACTGACAACAACCAGAGTCATTGCATGTGTGTTCTCTTTAGAGACAACACATGGATCCACCAGTGTCATTGAAATGTGTGTTCTTTTTACTAACAACAACCAGAGTCATTTCATGTGTGTTCTTTTCACATACCACATATGGATCCACCAGTGTTATTCCATGTGGTTTCTCTTTACTAACAACAACCAGAGTCATTTCATATGTGTTCTTTTCACATACCACATATGGATCCACAAGTGTCATTGAAATGTGTGCTCTCTTCAGAGACCACACATGGATTCACTAGTGTCATTGCATGTGTGCTCTTTTCACAATCCACCTATGGATCCACCAATGTCATTGCATGTGTGCTCTTTTTACTAACAACAACCAGAGTCATTGCATGTGTGTTCTCTTTAGAGACCACACATGGATCCACCAGTGTCATTGAAATGTGTGTTCTTTTTACTAACAACAACCAGAGTCATTTCATGTGTGTTCTTTTCACATACCACATATGGATCCACCAGAGTCATTGCATGTGTGTTCTTTTCACAATCCACATATGGATCCACCAGTGTCATTGCATGTGTGCACTTTTCACAATCCACCTATGGATCCACCAGTGTCATTGCATGTGTGTTCTCTTTAGAGACCACACATGGATCCACCAGTGTCATTAAAATGTGTGTTCTTTTTACTAACAACAACCAGAGTCATTGCATGTGTGTTCTTTTCTCAATCCACATATGGATCCACCAGAGTCATTGCATGTGTGTTCTTTTCACAATCCACATATGGATCCACCAGTGTCATTTCATGTGTGCTCTTTTCACAATCCACCTATGGATCCACCAGTGTCATTGCATGTGTGCTCTTTTTACTAACAACAACTAGAGTCATTGCATGTGTGCTCTCTTCTGAGACCGCACATGGATCCACCTGTGTCCTTGAAATGTGTGTTATTTTTACTAACAACAACGAGATTCATTTCATGTGTGTTCTTTTCACATACCACATATGGATCCCCCAGTGTCATTGCATGTGTGTTCTCTTTAATAACAACAATAGGAGTCATTGCATGTGTGTTCTTTTCACATAGCACATATGGATCCACCAGTGTCATTGAAATATGTGTTCTTCTCATTAAACACAACTAGAGTCATTGCATGCGTGCTCTTTTCACAATCCACCTATGGATCCACCAGTGTCATTGCATGTGTGCTCTTTTTACTAACAACAACCAGAATCATTGCATGTGTGTTCTTTTCACATACCACATATTGATCCACCAGTGTCATTGAAATGTGTGTTCTTCTCATTAACCACACCTAGAGTGATTGCATGTGTCTTCTCTTCAGAGACAACACATGGATCCACCAGTGTCATTACATGAGTGTTCTTTTCACATACCACATATGGATCCACCAGTGTCATTGAAATGTGTGTTCTCTTCAGAGACCACACATGGATCCACTAGTGTCATTGAATGTGTGTTCTTTTTACTAACAACAACCAGAGTCATTGCATGTGTGTTCTTTTCACAATCCACATATGGATCCACTAGTGTCATTGAAATGTGTGTTCTTTTTACTAAAAACAACCAGAGTCATTTCATGTGTGTTCTTGTCACATACCACATATGGATCCACGAGTGTCATTGCATGTGTGTTCTCTTTACTAACAACAACTGGAGTCATTGCATGTGTGTTCTTTTCACATACCACATATGGATCCACCAGTGTCATTGAAATGTGTGTCCTCTTCAGAGACCACACATGGATCCACCAGTGTAATTGCATGTGTGTTCTTTTCAGATACCACAACTGGAGTCATTTCATGTGTGTTCTTTTCACATACCACAACTGGAGTCATTTCATGTGTGTTCTTTTCACATACCACATATGGATCCACCAGTGTCATTGCATGTGTGCTCTTTTCACAATCCACCTATGGATCCACCAATGTCATTGCATGTGTGCTCTTTTTACTAACAACAACCAGAGTCATTGCATGTGTGTTCTCTTTAGAGACAACACATGGATCCACCAGTGTCATTGAAATGTGTGTTCTTTTTACTAACAACAACAAGAGTCATTTCATGTGTGTTCTTTTCACATACCACATATGGATCCACCAGTGTTATTCCATGTGGTTTCTCTTTACTAACAACAACCAGAGTCATTTCATATGTGTTCTTTTCACATACCACATATGGATCCACAAGTGTCATTGAAATGTGTGCTATCTTCAGAGACCACACATGGATTCACTAGTGTCATTGCATGTGTGCTCTTTTTACTAACAACAACTGGAGTCATTGCATGTGTGTTCTTTTCACATAGCACATATGGATCCACCAGTGTCATTGAAATGTGTGTTCTTCTCATTAGCCACAACTAGAGTCATTGCATGTGTGCTCTTTTCACAATCTACCAGTGTCATTGCATGTGTGCTTTGTTTACTAACAACAACCAGAATCATTGCATGTGTGTTCTTTTCACATACCACATATTGATCCACCTGTGTCATTGAAATGTGTGTTCTTCTCATTAACCACATTTAGAGTCATTGCATGTGTGTTCTCTTCAGAGACAACACATGGATCCACTAGTGTCATTACATGTGTGTTCTTTTCACATACCACATATGGATCCACCAGTGTCATTGAAATGTGTGTTCTCTTCAAAGACCGCACATGGATCCACCAGTGTCATTGCATGTGTGTTCTTTTTACTAACAACAACCAGAATCATTGCATGTGTGTTGTTTTCACAATCCACATATGGATCCACTAGTGTCATTGAAATGTGTGTTCTTTTTACTAAAAACAACCAGAGTTATTTCATGTGTGTTCTTGTCACATACCACATATGGATCCACGAGTGTCATTGCATGTGTGTTCTCTTTACTCACAACAACTGGAGTCATTTCACGTGTGTTCTTTTCACATACCACATATGGATCCACCAGTGTCATTGGAATGTGTGTTCTCTTCGGAGACCACACATGGATCCACCAGTGTAATTGCATGTGTGTTCTTTTCAGATACCACAACTGGAGTCATTTCATGTGTGTTCTTTTCACATACCACAACTGGAGTCATTTCATGTGTGTTCTTTTCACATACCACATATGGATCCACCAGTGTCATTGCATGTGTGCTCTTTTCACAATCCACCTATGGATCCACCAATGTCATTGCATGTGTGCTCTTTTTACTAACAACAACCAGAGTCATTGCATGTGTGTTCTCTTTAGAGACCACACATGGATCCACCAGTGTCATTGAAATGTGTGTTCTTTTTACTAACAACAACCAGAGTCATTTCATGTGTGTTCTTTTCACATACCACATATGGATCCGCCAGAGTCATTTCATGTGTGTTCTTTTCACAATCCACATATGGATCCACCAGGGTCATTGCATGTTTGCTCTTTTCACAATCCACCTATGGATCCACCAGTGTCATTGCATGTGTGTTCTCTTTAGAGACCACACATGGATCCACCAGTGTCATTGAAATGTGTGTTCTTTTTACTAACAACAACCAGAGTCATTGCATGTGTGTTCTTTACTCAATCCACATATGGATCCACCAGAGTCATTGCATGTGTGTTCTTTTCACAATCCACATATGGATCCACCAGTGTCATTGCATGTGTGCTCTTTTCACAATCCACCTATGGATCCACCAGTGTCATTGCATGTGTGCTCTTTTTACTAACAACAACTAGAGTCATTGCATGTGTGTTCTCTTCTGAGACCGCACATGGATCCACCTGTGTCCTTGAAATGTGTGTTATTTTTACTAACAACAACCAGATTCATTTCATGTGTGTTCTTTTCACATACCACATATGGATCCCCCAGTGTCATTGCATGTGTGTTCTCTTTAATAACAACAATAGGAGTCATTGCATGTGTGTTCTTTTCACATAGCACATATGGATCCACCAGTGTCATTGAAATGTGTGTTCTTCTCATTAACCACAACTAGAGTCATTGCATGCGTGCTCTTTTCGCAATCCACCTATGGATCCACCAGTGTCATTGCATGTGTGCTCTTTTTACTGACAACAACCAGAATCATTGCATGTGTGTTCTTTTCACATACCACATATTGATCCACCAGTGTGATTGAAATGTGTGTTCTTCTCATTAACCACACCTAGAGTCATTGCATGTGTGTTCTCTTCAGAGACAACACATGGATCCACCAGTGTCATTACATGAGTGTTCTTTTCACATACCACATATGGATCCACTAGTGTCATTGAAATGTGTGTTCTCTTCAGAGACCACACATGATTCCACCAGTGTCATTGCATGTGTGTTCTTTTTACTAACAACAACCAGAGTCATTGCATGTGTGTTCTTTTCACAATCCACATATGGATACACTAGTGTCATTTAAATGTGTGTTCTTTTTACTAAAAACAACCAGAGTCATTTCATGTGTGTTCTTGTCACATACCACATATGTATCCACGAGTGTCATTGCATGTGTGTTCTCTTTACAAACAACAACTGGAGTCATTGCATGTGTGTTCTTTCCACATACCACATATGGATCCACCACTGTCATTGAAATGTGTGTTCTCTTCAGAGACCACACATGGATCCACCAGTGTAATTGCATGTGTGTTCTTTTCAGATACCACAACTGGAGTCATTTCATGTGTGTTCTTTTCACATACCACAACTGGAGTCATTTCATGTGTGTTCTTTTCACATACCACATATGGATCCACCAGTGTCATTGCATGTGTGCACTTTTCACAATCCACCTATGGATCCACCAATATCATTGCATGTGTGCTCTTTTTACTAACAACAACCAGAGTCATTGCATGTGTGTTCTCTTTAGATACCACACATGGATCCACCAGTGTCATTGAAATGTGTGTTCTTTTTACTAACAACAATCAGAGTCATTTCATGTGTGTTCTGTTCACATAACACATATGGATACACCAGAGTCATTGCATGTGTGTTTTCACAATCCACATATGGATCCACCAGTGTCATTGCATGTGTGCTCTTTTCACAATCCACCTATGGATCCACCAGTGTCATTGCATGTGTGTTCTCTTTAGAGACCACCCATGGATCCACCAGTGTCATTGAAATGTGTGTTCTTTTTACTAACAACAACCAGAGTCATTGCATTTGTGTTCTTTTCTCAATCCACATATGGATCCACCAGAGTCATTGCATGTGTGTTGTTTTCACAATCCACCTATGGATCCACCAGTGTCATTGCATGTGTGCTCTTTTCACAATCCACCTATGGATCCACCAGTGTCATTGCATGTGTGCTCTTTTTACTAACAACAACCAGAGTCATTGCATGTGTGTTCTCTTCTGAGACCGCACATGGATCCACCTGTGTCCTTGAAATGTGTGTTATTTTTACTAACAACAACCAGAGTCATTTCATGTGTGTTCTTTTCGCATACCACATATGGATCCCCTAGTGTCATTGCATGTGTGTTCTCTTTAATAATAACAATAGGAGTCATTGCATGTGTGTTCTTTTCACATAACACATATGGATCCACCAGTGTCATTGAAATGTGTGTTCTTCTCATTAACCACAACTAGAGTCATTGCATGCATGCTCTTTTCACAATCCACCTATGGATCCACCAGTGTCATTGCATGTGTGCTCTTTTTACTAACAACAACCAGAATCATTGCATGTGTGTTCTTTTCACATACCACATATTGATCCACCAGTGTCATTGAAATGTGTGTTCTCTTCAGAGACCACACATGGATCCACCAGTGTAATTGCATGTGTGTTCTTTTCAGATACCACAACTGGAGTCATTTCATGTGTGTTCTTTTCACATACCACAACTGGAGTGATTTCATGTGTGTTCTTTTCACATACCACATATGGATCCACCAGTGTCATTGCATGTGTGCTCTTTTCATAATCCACCTATGGATCCACCAGTGTCATTGCATGTGTGCTCTTTTTACTAACAACAACCAGAATCATTGCATGTGTGTTCTTTTCACATACCACATATTGATCCACCAGTGTCATTGAAATGTGTGTTCTTCTCATTAACCACACCTAGAGTCATTGCATGTGTGTTCTCTTCAGAGACAACACATGGATCCACCAGTGTCATTACATGAGTGTTCTTTTCACATACCACATATGGATCCACCAGTGTCATTGAAATGTGTGTTCTCTTCAGAGACCACACATGGATCCACTAGTGTCATTGCATGTGTGTTCTTTTTACTAACAACAACCAGAGTCATTGCATGTGTGTTCTTTTTACTAACAACAACCAGAGTCATTGCATGTGTGTTCTTTTCACAATCCACATATGGATCCACTAGTGTCATTGAAATGTGTGTTCTTTTTACTAAAAACAACCAGAGTCATTTCATGTGTGTTCTTGTCACATACCACATATGGATCCATGAGTGTCATTGCATGTGTGTTCTCTTTACTAACAACAACTGGAGTCATTGCATGTGTGTTCTTTTCACATACCACATATGGATCCACCAGTGTCATTGAAATGTTTGTTCTCTTCAGAGACCACACATGGATCCACCAGTGTAATTGCATGTGTGTTCTTTTTAGATACCACAACTGGAGTCATTTCATGTGTGTTGTTTTCACATACCACAACTGGAGTCATTTCATGTGTGTTCTTTTCACATACCACATATGGATCCACCAGTGTCATTGCATGTGTGCTCTTTTCACAATCCACCTATGGATCCACCAATATCATTGCATGTGTGCTCTTTTTACTAACAACAACCAGAGTCATTGCATGTGTGTTCTCTTTAGATACCACACATGGATCCACCAGTGTCATTGAAATGTGTGTTCTTTTTACTAACAACAATCAGAGTCATTTCATGTGTGTTCTGTTCACATACCACATATGGATACACCAGAGTCATTGCATGTGTGTTTTCACAATCCACATATGGATCCACCAGTGTCATTGCATGTGTGCTCTTTTCACAATCCACCTATGGATCCACCAGTGTCATTGCATGTGTGTTCTCTTTAGAGACCACCCATGGATCCACCAGTGTCATTGAAATGTGTGTTCTTTTTACTAACAACAACCAGAGTCATTGCATTTGTGTTCTTTTCTCAATCCACATATGGATCCACCAGAGTCATTGCATGTGTGTTCTTTTCACAATCCACCTATGGATCCACCAGTGTCATTGCATGTGTGCTCTTTTCACAATCCACCTATGGATCCACCAGTGTCATTGCATGTGTGCTCTTTTTACTAACAACAACCAGAGTCATTGCATGTGTGTTCTCTTCTGAGACCGCACATGGATCCACCCGTGTCCTTGAAATGTGTGTTATTTTTACTAACAACAACCAGAGTCATTTCATGTGTGTTCTTTTCACATACCACATATGGATCCCCCAGTGTCATTGCATGTGCGTTCTCTTTAATAACTACAATAGGAGTCATTGCATGTGTGTTCTTTTCACATAGCACATATGGATCCACCAGTGTCATTGAAATGTGTGTTCTTCTCGTTAACCACAGCTAGAGTCATTGCATGCGTGCTCTTTTCACAATCCACCTATGGATCCACCAGTGTCATTGCATGTGTGCTCTTTTTACTAACAACAACCAGAATCATTGCATGTGTGTTCTTTTCACATACCACATATTGATCCACCAGTGTCATTGAAATGTGTGTTCTTCTCATTAAACACACCTAGAGTCATTGCATGTGTGTTCTCTTCAGAGACAACACATGGATCCACCAGTGTCATTACATGAGTGTTTTTTTCACATACCACATATGGATCCACCAGTGTCATTGAAATGTGTGTTCTCTTCAGAGACCACACATGGATCCACTAGTGTCATTGCATGTGTGTTCTTTTTACTAACAACAACCAGAGTCATTGCATGTGTGTTCTTTTCACAATCCACATATGGATACACTAGTGTCATTTAAATGTGTGTTCTTTTTACTAAAAACAACCAGAGTCATTTCATGTGTGTTCTTGTCACATACCACATATGGATCCACGAGTGTCATTGCATGTGTGTTCTCTTTACTAACAACAACTAGAGTCATTACATGTGTGTTCTTTTCACATACCACATATGGATCCACCAGTGTCATTCAAATGTGTGTTCTCTTCAGAGACCACACATAGATCCACCAGTGTAATTGCATGTGTGTTCTTTTCAGATACCACAACTGGAGTCATTTCATGTGTGTTCATTTCACATACCACAACTGGAGTCATTTCATGTGTGTTCTTTTCACATACCACATATGGATCCACCGGTGTCATTGCATGTGTGCTCTTTTCACAATCCACCTATGGATCCACCAATGTCATTGCATGTGTGCTCTTTTTACTAACAACAACCAGAGTCATTGCATGTGTGTTCTCTTTAGAGACAACACATGGATCCACCAGTGTCATTGAAATCTGTGTTCTTTTTACTAACAACAACCAGAGTCATTTCATGTGTGTTCTTTTCACATACCACATATGGATCCACCAGTGTTATTCCATGTGGTTTCTCTTTACTAACAACAACTGGAGTCATTGCATGTGTGTTCTTTTCACATACCACATATGGATCCACAAGTGTGATTGAAATGTGTGTTCTCTTCAGAGAACACACATGGATCCACCAGTGTCATTGCATGTGTGTTCTTTTCACATACCACAACTGGATTCATTTCATGTGTGTTCTTTTAACATACCACATATGGATCCACCAGTGTCATTGAAATGTGTGTTCTCTTCAGAGACCACACATGGATCCAGCAGTGTCATTGCATGTGTGTTCTTTTTACTAACAACAACCAGAGTCATTGCATGTGTGTTCTTTTCACAATCCACATATGGATCCACCAGAGTCATTACATGTGTGTTCTTTTCACAATCCACATATGGATCCACCAGTGTCATTGCATGTGGGCTCTTTTCACAATCCACCTATGGATCCACCAGTGTCATTGCATGTGTGCTCTTTTTACTAACAACAACCAGAGTCATTACATGTGTGTTCTCTTCTGACATCGCACATGGATCCATCAGTGTCCTTGAGATTTGTGTTCTTTTTACTAACAACAACCAGAGTCATTTCATGTGTGTTCTTTTCACATACCACATATGGATCCCCCAGTGTCATTGCATGTGTGTTCTCTTTACTAACAACAACAGGAGTCATTGCATGTGTGTTATTTTCACCTACAACATATGGATCCACTAGTGTCATTGCAATGTGTGCTCTTCTTACTAACAACAACTAGAGTCATTGGATGCGTGTTCTCTTTAGAGACCACACATGGATCCACCAGTGTCATTGCATGTGTGCTCTTTTTACTAACAACAACCAGTGTCATTGCATGTGTGCTCTTCTCCTTAACAAGAACCAGAGTCATTGCATGTGTGTTCTCTTTAGAGACCACATAAGGATCCACCAATGTCATTGCATCTGTGTTCTTTTCACATACAATAGCCAGAGTCATTGGATGTATGTTCTTTTCACAATCCACGTATGGATCCACCAGTATCATTGCATGTGTGCTCTTTTCACAATACACCTATGGATCCACCAGTGTCATTGCATGTGTGCTCTTTTTACTAACATCAACCAGAGTCATTCCATGCGTGTTCTCTTCAGAGACCACACATGGATCCACCAGTGTCATTGCATGTGTGTTCTCTTCAAAGACCACACATGGATCCACCACTGTCATTGCATGTGTGCTCTTTTTACTAACAACAACCATAATCATTTCATGTGTGTTCTCTTCAGAGACCACACATGGATCCACTAGTGTCATTGCATGTGTGCTCTTTTTACTAACAACAACCAGAGTCATTGCATGTGTGTTCTTTTCACATACCACATATGGATCCACCAGTGTCATTGAAATGTGTGTTCTTTTCACAATCCACCTATGGATCCACCAGTGTCATTGCATGTGTCCTCTTTTTACTAACAACAACCAGAGTTGTTGCATGTGTGTTCTGTTCAGAGACCACACATGGATCCACCAGTGTCATTGGATGTGTGCTCTTTTTACTAACAACAGCCAGAGTCATTGCATGACTATTATTTTCACATACCACATATGGATCCACCAGTGTCATTGAAATGTGCGCTCTCTTCAGGGACCACACATGGATCCACCAGTGTCATTACATGTGTGCTCTTTTTACTAACAACAACTGGTGTCATTGCATGTGTGTTATTTTCACATAGCACATATGGATCCACCAGTGTCATTTAAATGTGTGTTCTTCTCATTAACCACTGCTAGAGTCATTGCATGTGTGCTCTTTTCACAATTCACCTATGGATCCACCAATGTCATTGCATATGTGCTCTTTTTACTAACAACAACTAGAATCATTGCATGTGTGTTCTTTTCACATACCACATATGGATCCACTAGTGTCATTAAAATGTGTGTTCTTCTCATTAACCATAGCTTGAGTCATTGGATGTGTGTTCTCTTTAGAGACCACACATGGATCCAGTAGTGTCATTGCATGTGTGTTCTTTTCACATAACACATATGGATCCACTAGTGTCATTGAAATGTGTGTTCTCTTTAGAGACCACACATGGATCCACCAGTGTCATTGCATGTGTGTTCTTTTTACTAACAAAAACCAGAGTCATTGCATGTGTGTTCTTTTCACAATCCACATATGGATCCACCAGTGTCATTGCATGTGTGCTCTTTTCACAATCCACCTATGGATCCAGCAGTGTCATTGCATGTGTGCTCTTTTTACTAACAAAAACCAGAGTCATTGCATGTGTGTTCTCTTCTGAGACCGCACATGGATCCACCAGTGTCCTTGAAATGTGTGTTATTTTTACTAACAACAACCAGAGTCATTTCATGTGTGTTCTTTTCACATACCACATATGGATCCCCCAGTGTCATTGCATGTGTGTTCTCTTTACTAACAACAACAGGAGTCATTGCATGTGTGTTCTTTTCACATACCACATATGGATCCACCAGTGTCATTGAAATGTGTGCTCTTCTTACTAACAACAAATAGTGTCATTGGATGTGTGTTCTGTTTAGAGACCACACATGGATCCACCGGTGCCATTTCATGTGTGCTATTTTTACTAACAACAACCAGTGTCATTGCATGTGTGCTCTTCTCCTTAACAAGAAGTAGAGTCATTACATGTGTGTTCTCTTTAGAGACCACATATGGATCCACCAGTGTCATTGCATGTGTGTTCTTTTCACATACAATAACCAGACTCATTGGATGTATGTTCTTTTCACAATCCACATATGGATCCACCAGTGTCATTGCAAGTGTGCTCTTTTCACAATCCACCTATGGATCCACCAGTGTCATTGCATGTGTGCTCTTTTTACTAACAACAACTAGAGTCATTCCATGCGTGTTCTCTTCAGGGACCACACATGGATCCACTAGTGTCATTGCATGTGTGATCTCTTCAGAGACCACACATGGATCCACCACTGTCATTGCATGTGTGCTCTTTTTACTAACAACAACCATAGTCATTTCATGTGTGTTCTCTTCAGAGACCACACATGGATCCACCAGTGTCATTGCATGTGTGCTCTTTTTACAAACAACAACCAGAGTCATTGCATGTGTGTTCTTTTCACATACCACATATGGATCCACCAGTGTCATTGAAATGTGTGTTCTTTTCACAATCCACCTATGGATCCACCAGTGTCATTGCATGTGTCCTCTTTTTACTAACAACAACAAGAGTTATTGCATGTGTGTTCTGTTCAGAGACCACACATGGATCCACTGGTGTCATTGGATGTGTGCTCTTTTTACTAACAACAGCCAGAGTCATTGCATGACTATTATTTTCACATACCACACATGGATCCACCAGTGTCATTGCATGTGTGCTCTTTTTACTAACAACAACTGGTGACATTGCATGTGTGTTATTTTCACATAGCACATATGGATCCACCAGTGTCATTGAAATGTGTGTTCTTCTCATTAACCACTGCTAGAGTCATTGCATGTGTGCTCTTTTCACAATCCACCTATGGATCCACCAATGTCACTGCATGTGTGCTCTTTTTACTAACAACAACCAGAATCATTGCATGTGTGTTCTTTTCACATACCACATATGGATCCACCAGTGTCATTGAAATGTGTGTTCTTCTCATTAACCATAGCTTGAGTCATTACATGTGTGTTCTCTTTAGAGACCACACATGGATCCACTAGTGTCATTGCATGTGTGTTCTTTTCACATACCACATACGGATCCACCAGTGTGATTGAAATGTGTGTTCTCTTTAGAGACCACACATGGATCCACCAGTGTCATTGCATGTGTGTTCTTTTTACTAACAAAAACCAGAGTCATTGCATGTGTGTTCTTTTCACAATCCACACATGGATCCACAAATGTCATTGCATGTGTGCTCTTTTCACAATCCACCTATGGATCCACTAGTGTCATTGCATGTGTGCTCTTTTTACTAACAACAACCAGATTCATTGCATGTGTGTTCTCTTCAGAGACCACACATGGATCCACCAGTTTCATTGAAATGTGTGTTCTTTTTACTAACAACAACTAGAGTCATTTCATGTGTGTTCTTTTCACATACCACATATGGATCCACCAGTGTCATTACATGTGTGTTCTCTTTACTAACAACAACTGGAGTCATTGCATGTGTGTTCTTTTCACATACCACATATGGATCCACCAATGTCATTGAAATGTGTGCTCTTCTTACTAACAACAACTAGAGTCATTGGATGTGTGTTCTCTTCAGAGACCACACATGGATCCACAAGTGTCGTTGCATCTGTGCTCTTTTTAATAACCACAACCAGTGTCATTAACAACAACTACTAGAGTAATTGCATGCGTGTTCTCTTCAGAGACCACATATGGATCCACTAGTGTCACTGCATGTGTGTGCTTTTCACATACAACAGCCAGAGTCATTGCATGTGTGTTCTTTTCACAATCCATATATGGATCCACCAGTGTCATTGCATGTGTGATCTTTTCACAATCCACCTATGGATCCACCAGTGTCATTGCATGTGTGCTCTTTTTACTAACAACAACTAGAGTCATTGCATGTGTGTTCTCTTCAGAGACCATAAATGGATCCACTAGTGTCATCGCATGTGTGCTCTTTTTACTAACAACAACCAGAGTCATTCCATGAGTGTTCTCTTCAGAGACCACACATGGATCCACCAGTGTCATTGCATGTGTGCTCTTTTTACTAACGACAAACCAGAGTCATTGCATGTGTGTTCTTTTCACATACCACATATGGATCCACCAGTGTCATTGAAATGGGTGTTCTTTTCACAATCCACCTATGGATCCACCAGTGTCATGGCATGTGTGCTCTTCTTACTAACAACAACTAGAGTCATTGCATGTGTGTTATGTTTAGAGACCACACCTAGATCCACCAGTGTCATTGCATGTGTGCTCTTTTTAGTAACAACAGCCAG
Source organism: Avena sativa (assembly GCA_916181665.1). Lineage (NCBI taxonomy): Eukaryota > Viridiplantae > Streptophyta > Magnoliopsida > Poales > Poaceae > Avena > Avena sativa. The sequence continues at coordinate 603,516,885 of OV702291.1, read as the reverse complement.
AGTCATTGCATGACTATTATTTTAACATACCACATATGGATCCACCAGTGTCATTGATGAAGGGAATATGCCCGAGAGGCAATATTAAAGTGGTTATTATCTTATTCCTTGTTTATGATAAATGTTTATTTTGCATGCTATAATTGTATTGATTGGAAACGTCAATACATGTGTCTTTAATAAACAAAATACAAAGTTCCTATTAATGCCTCTCATATAAACTAGCTCGTTGATTAACAAGATGATCAAGGTTTCCTGATCATGGACATTGGATATTGTTAATAACGAGGTCACAACATTGGTGGAATGATGTGATGAACATTCATCCCAAGTATAGCATTACGATCAAAGTCATTATGTTTATATTGCTATAACATCATACGGAGTAATCTTAGTCCTTAGACCATGAGATCATGTTAATTGCTAACACCAGAAGAGTATCTTGATAACATGAAACGTCACACCGAAACAGGGTGACTATAAAGGTGGGTTTAGTGCTACGAAGGTGTTATGTTGAGGCTCATGGATCAAGAGTGGGATTCGTCTATCCCGATGACGGATAGATATACTCTGGGCCCTCTCGGTGATATCACATTAAAATAGCTTGCAATCAAGTGATGTGATCACTAGAATGTTATATCACGGGAACGAGAAAAGAGTGCATGTCGGTAACGAGATCAAACGAGGTATTTGGATACTGATGATCAAATCTCGGACATGTAATATATCACGAGACAAAGGGATTTAGTTACGACGTTAAAGGTTCACACGATCACAAGAGTCATCATTAAATATGTGGGAGGCAATACGGATCTCCAGGTCCCGCTGCTGATTATTGATCGGAGAGGGGTCTCGATCATGTCTGCATTATTCGCGAACCGTAGGGTGACACACTTAAGGGATACCGACACCATTTGGAGCAAATATGTTTCAGAAAAAGATTTAAGAAAGCGCTGGAATCATTTCGATGGAAACCGGAATTATTTCGGGTGAAATTGCAGAAACTGGTTCTGCATGTGATATTGAAATGTTGAAGGGGGTTTTATGTGAATGTTTGTTAATTAATGTAATTAACAAAATTCTGAATAAAATAAATAAAAGTGTTTTATTTAATGAGAACTTGCATTAAATTTGGTGGAAATTTAATAGAGGTGAGTGGAACTATGAGTGGGTGTCTAATTATGTGAGTGGGAGCTCCACCCACATGAATGTGGAAGAGGTGGGGGCACCTCCCTTGGCCACCGACCATGGTGAGGGGATGCCCCCCTCTCCCTATAAAAGGCCCCCCACTCCCTCCTCTCATCTTGCACCACCTCCTCGTGAAGGTTCTCTTCTCCCTCTAGTTATTCTCCATGGTCTCGGATTAGCGAGATACATGTTACGGTGGCTTTATCTGGAAAGGAGATGCCGCTTCCGCTGCATCGCTGGAGCAAGGAGGCAGAGGTTGTTCGGTGGAACGAATGTGCGTGCGATCACGGATGCACCGCAACTTTGCGGTGCTGGACCTGATGGTGCTGGACCTGATGGTGTTGGAGCTGCTGGACCTGAAGGACTTCCACACGATCTTGAGATCGGCAAGCGTACGACTACATCAACCACAAGTTCCTACTCATTAACAAAACTCGTTGTCTTCGAGGGTAAGTTTTCCATGGATGTATGTCCACCCGTTGCTCTGTATCTGTCAGATAGATCTTGGCGTATAGTTCTCATCATAGGAATTTATTTGTTTTCTATGGTGCGAACCCAACAGTGGTATCAGAGCCTGATCTATGCGTAGGTTCTTTGCATGGGTAGTACAGATATGTTTATATGTGGGCGATGATGATCATGTTATTGCATCTTCTATGTATTTTGGATATTGGTGGCATAATGGGATGAAGCGGCCCAGACCAACCTTACATGTCATCACACATGAGACCGGTTCCACGACTGACATGAACTAGTTTTGCATAAGTGGCTGGCGGGTGTCTGTCTCTCCTACTATAGTCAATATCTGATTTACAACGAGTTGCTAATAATTTTATTATCCTCGTTGTGGTTCATGTTCGTAGGTAAGATCGGTTCTATCTCCGAAATCCCTAAGCCACGTAAAACTTGCAATTGATAAATTAGAGGCATCTAGTTTAGATCATTGTTGGGCTAGTGTCTTGATATGGTATTGTTGTAAGTAGATGTATGATAGATAGTCTTACAACACACTTAACGTATAAGTTCCATAGACCTTGGCCTTACACACAAAGGAATGATAGAGATCATACCATGATGCAAATGATAGAGATCAAATGCATGGACCATATCATCCCACTTTAGACATGTTTGCATCTTATATTACTAGTTTGGCGTTTTTGGTAGCATTATAAGATGATCCCTCATTTAGATATCAAGATAAAATGTGTTTTTCCTTAAGTATGCACCATTTTATGGATCGTGTTTCAAGACATCACATGATGATTGGGTGTTCTCGACTCTACGCTTTCATACAATGGGTGTAAGATAGTTTTACACACGCAAGTACTAAGGTTCTTACTTGGCGAGCCTAGCATGTACAGACATGGCCTCGGAACACGGACCGAAAGGTTAAGCATGAGTCATATAGTTGATGTGATGCCCATATTGATGCCCTCCTTTGAAGCTACACCAACTCACGTGATGATCGGACTTGGTGTAGTGGATTTGGTTCATGTAATCACCAAAAAGGCACGAGGGATGTCGTTTTTGAGTGGGAGTTCATTTCTAATTTGGATTAGTCGAACTCAATTTGTCATAAACTAAATCAAAGTGAATTTGCATAATTTGTTGTAGTCATTGGCATCTGTTCACTACCTTATGCTTAGCTTTAATTGAGATAATAGAACTATAGAATTCTATATATTTACTTTACGAACTAGTATCATATTGTTTTGAATGTCAATTTAAAGTTTAGAAGTCCTATTGCAAACTTTCAGCAAACTCTATTTACTCCATGAAGTTTAATGAGTAGTATTAAATTAAGAGTAAGAATTCCAATGTTAGTATCTAAAGTATCATGTTTGCCTCCATGATTATTGATATTCAAAAGTTGTTTTAATATCAAGATTATCTAGGAGCTGAAAAATTGTTTCAAAAACCATCATGTGTGGAAGATATTGTGATATCTGAAACAATGTTTTTGGTTGCATTATGATAGAGTATAATTTAGCAAAATACATGTTCTCACATTGTATGAGAATTTGTGAAGGATGGAGATGCTAGGCATCCGAATCTCCCAAAAAAGGTTTTGGGAACTAACATTAGACTCGTAATTCTTTCTTATAGGCTATAGTAGCTTGATCATGAAAGTTGTCATGATAAGGATGGATAGAAGATGTAAGTAAAATGTTTACTACACTAATAGATTACTAAAGAACGGATTTTTGAAAGAACACCAAACATTTGATGATGGTGATCCACTTCAAAGTGCAAGTCCAAAGGTATTAGTATTTGACTATATACGCTTTGTACTATGTGTCATGTAAATGACACCACTATTGATGTTGATAGATTCTTTTAAAAGAAAAGGAATTTTTGAAAGAGAATCTATAAAATACTTGGCAGAAAAGAAAAGGTTGGAGATGTCCAACTTAGGTATATAGAAGATATACATGTTATGGCTGTATTCCTTGCTTATTAAACAATGTGGTTCTGAAGTATTGGATACCGGTATTGGATACCGAATTGGTGGGTGTGAAGTGTCATACAGAACAACACAATTCATGAACTGCAACGACCTAAGTAACTATCAGGAGAATAAGTGATGATGTTCATCGAAAACAAATAAAGTGTTATTATGTTTTTTGTTGTCGTCAAACCTAGCCTTCGAGATTTGTTTTAATAATTGTTATTTTGTTTCGGTATTACGAGAACGATGGTTGTTCAAATAATTACCGTATTCCATAAAGGATGGATGAACTTTTACAAATCTAGTTGGAGAAATCACATCCATAAACATTATTGCTAAAATGTCGTAAGACAAATGATTGGAAGATCACTTATAAAGTGACATCGCTATTTGAATTATATTGGAAAGTACATATGAAGAAACTCCATGTTGATGAATTTTTGGAGTCTTTTGATTTTGATCAATTGATGCTTGTGAAACTTTCCTCGAGATAATTGAAACTCCGTCCATAGGCCAAAGAGGAACGGATGACTAACTTATTGGATATTATGCATGTTGATGTGTATAGTCCATTATGTGTATCCATATGCGATGGATCTTTTTGCTTCATATGCTTTCTCCAAAAACTTGAGTGAATATATCTATATATCTACTTAATAAGGAAGAAGTATGAAACTTTTGAAAATTGTTCAAAGACTTTCAAGATGAAGTGAAAAATCATTGTAACAATAACATAAAAGAGTTTATGATTTGATGATAAAGGAAGATATTTGAGTTACAGGTGTAGCAAAACACCTAAGATTTTAGGAATTGTTCCATGAATTTGCATTTCCCGATAAACCACAGGAGTATGGTATGTTCGAGAGATCAAACCTTGTTTGACATGGTAACATCAAAGGTGTCATTTATATAACTGCCATTATGTTTTAAGGATTAAATCTTTAGAGACTACCGCTTTTACACTAAAAAGAGCACCATCGTGATCCATTAAAATGACACAATATGAGTTATGTTTTGGGATAAAACCCGAATTGTCTTTTCTTGAATTTTGGTATGATATGCATAAGTAAAATGTTTACAACAAAAGTCGGATAAGCACGTCTTTGTAGGTTATCCCAAAGAATTAGTTGGGAATTCCTCCATAACACCGAGGACAAAAAGAGTTTGTCGCTTGGAACGTCAAGTTTCTTGAGAAGGAATTTTTCGTGAAAAGTTAAGTGGGAGGACAATAGAACTTTGATAAGGTTGTTAAACCTTAGCTATATGTGCTAAGTAGCACAGTGCCGGAAAGTGTCTTGGGGGCGGCCACAATGCTCATGGCTCCCGTGATTACAAAGGGTGTGATCTTGGAGATTAGAGTTCCTATTTAACCATGTGGGTCAGTAAGAATCAAATAGTAAGATTTGAAAAAGAAGTCGTTATTGTTTTGACAATAATGAACCGACTGCATGCAAAGAAGCGATGCTGGGCCCTAACTCCATAAAATGACTAGAAGTTATAGAATCCGTGATAGCATCCATACACGAGAAATCAAGTTTCTGAACTTAGAAGACCCTCTGGAAAGGCATGAAGCCTATCGGTTGTGTTTGGATCTATAAAGAAATAGACATGGATGTTTAACATCTATGAAATAGTCGACATGTCAGAAAAGAAGTGTATGGCAATGTTCAAGGAGTTGACTATGACAAGATTTGATCTTTCATAGCGATATTTAGTCTTGACGGATTAATGTAGCAACCACTACATATAATTTGGTATATGGTAGTTGAATAAACAAAACAAGGTTCTTCTAATAGAATGGTTACCTAGAATGTGTACATGGCACGGTCCGAAGGGTTTTGTTAATTCAAAGGGTGCTAAAAGGGCATGCAAACTTCAATAGTTGAAGTGAGCATAGCGGAGTTGGAATCTTCACCATGATGAAAATGTTAAAAGAGTTTAATTTCATCGGAGATGATGAAGATGCTTGCATTTGCAAGAAATTAAGTGGGAGCGCTGAGACAAATTTCCAATACATTATGCAGAGTACATATTGTTGATTGGAAATGATGTATCTTTTATTGACACAAGTTAAGAATTTCATTAAAATAGGATTTCGATGAAAGACTTGGGCAAAACCGGAATATTTGGCATCAATGTCTATATGGATAGATTGAGGCGTTAATATGGTTATGCTAGACGTACATATATGAGATATTGAAAGGGTTCAATATGGAAACAACAAGAAAGTTTCTTGCTGCATGGAAAGGATTGTATCAAGATTCAAGTGTTTCGACACTTGGTGAGTAAAATCACATGAATATTTTGATCGATTATACCGTGATATATATATATATATATCCAGATATGTCCTATGCTCTAAATGTTATGAGCACATACCCCAATTATTCATAAGATGATGATTGGACGATAGTAAAGATATTCTTATGAGCTTTGGAAGAACTAAGAATATATCATATATAAGTGACAAATAGTTAAAGGTAGTTCATTGTAAAGTGTTACATTGATACTAGTTTTGTCACAAGATACAAATTAAATTTATCTCAATTTAGACTATGGGTGGCACAATGTAATGGAAAGGATGTTCCATGATGGATTTGGATGAGTTCCAAACTTGAGACATTGTGACGGATACTACAACAAAAGGCTAAGTATATGACTGCTATAATAGCAGCAAAGGAGGGCATTTGTGTTAAGTAGTTTGTTATCAAACTAGGTGTGGTTCAAAGTGGGCTAATACTATGAAGATATATTGTATGACAATAATATCAACATATTTTAACCCGAACGAACTAAAGGTCTCACCAAAGGACCAAATTTATACAATGCCTTCTCATTTGAGAATGAGTGATGCGTAGAGACGCAAAGACATGCAAATACACACGGACCTGAAACTGTTAGATCAGGAGATTATGTTAACCACTAGCAATCGTGTATATGCAACACCAGAAAGCCATAGGTGTTCAATACGCAAAGTTTTTCAATCTAGATTATTGACTCTAGTGCAAGTGGGAGACTGAAGGGAATATGCCCGAGAGGCAATAATAAAGTGGTTATTATCTTATTCCTTGTTTATGATAAATGTTTATTTTGCATGCTATAATTGTATTGATTGGAAACGTCAATACATGTGTGTTTAATAAACAAAAGACAAAGTTCCTAGTAATGCCTCTCATATAAACTAGCTCGTTGATTAACAAGATGATCAAGGTTTCTTGATCATGGACATTGGATGTTGTTAATAACGAGGTCACAACATTGGTGGAATGATGTGATGAACATTCATCTGAAGTATAGCATTACGATCAAAGTCATTATGTTTATATTGCTATAACATCCTACGGAGTAATCTTAGTCCTTAGACCATGAGATCATGTTAATTGCTAACACTGGAAGAGTATCTTGATAACATCAAATGTCACACCGTAACATGGTGACTATAAAGGTGGGTTTAGTGCTACGAAGGTGTTATGTCGAGGCTCATGAATCAAGAGTGAGATTTGTCCATCCCGATGACGGATAGATATACTCTGGGCCCTCTCGGTGATATCACATTGAAATAGCTTACAAGCAAGTGATGTGATCACTAGAATGTTATATCACGGGAACGAGAAAAGAGTGCATGTTGGTAACAAGATCAAACTAGGTATTTGGATACCGATGATCGAATCTCGGACATGTAATATATCACGAGACAAAGGGATTTAGTTACGACGTTAAAGGTTCACACGATCACAAGAGTCATCGTTGAATATGTGGGAGGCAATACAGATCTCTAGGTCCCGCTGCTGATTATTGATCGGAGAGGGGTCTCGATCATGTCTGCATTATTCGCGAACCGTAGGGTGACACACTTAAGGGATACCGACACCATTTGGAGCAAATATGTTTCAGATAAAGATTTAAGAAAGCGCTGGAATCATTTCGATGGAAAACGGAATTATTTCGGGTGAAATTGCAGAAACTGGTTATGCATGTGATATTGAAATGTTGCAGGGGCTTTTATGTGAATGTTTGTTAATTGATGTAATTAACAAAATTCTGAATAAAATAAATAAAAGTGTTTTATTTAATGAGAACTTGCATTAAATTTGGTGGAAATTTAATGGAGGTGAGTGGAACTATGAGTGGGTGGCTAATTATGTGAGTGGGAGCTCCACCCACATGAATGTGGAAGAGGTGGGACACCTCCCTTGGCCGCCGGCCATGGTGAGGGGCTCCCCCCCTCTCCCTATAAAAGGCCCCCACTCCCTCCTCTCATCTTGCACCACCTCCTCGTGAAGGTTCTCTTCTCCCTCTAGTTATTCTCCATGGGCTCGGATTAGCGAAATACATGTTCCCGGTGGCTTTATCTGGAAAGGAGTTGCTGGACCGAACGTGTGTGCGATCATGGATGCATCGCAACTTTGCGGTGCTGGACCTGATGGTGCTGGACCTGCTGGACCTGAAGGACTTCCACATGATCTTGAGATCGGCAAGCGTACGACTACATCAACCACGAGTTCCTACTCGTTAACAAAACTCGTTGTCTTCGAGGGTCAGTTCTCCATGGATGTATATCCACCCGTTGCTCTATATCTAGTAGATAGATCTTGGCGTATAGTTCTCATCGTAGGAAATTTTTTGTTATCTATGCTACGAACCCAACAATTGAAATGTGTGCTCTTTTCACAATCCACACATGGATCCACCAGTGTCATTGCATGTGTGCTCTTTTTACTAACAACAACTGGAGTCATTGCATGTGTGTTCTTTTCACATACCACATATGGCTCCACCAATGTGATTGAAATGTGTGTTCTTCTCATTAACCACAGCTAGAGTCATTGCATGTGTGCTCTTTTCCCAATTAACCTATGGATCCACCAGTGTCATTGCATGTGTGCTCTTTTTACTAAAAACAACCAAAATCATTGCATGTGTGTTCTTTTCACATACCACATATGGATCCACCAGTGTCATTGAAATGTGTGTTCTTCTCATTAACCACAGCTATAGTCATTGCATGTGTGTTCTCTTCAGAGACCACACATGGATCCACCAGTGTCATTGCATGTGTGCTCTTTTTACTAACAACATCTAGAGTCATTGCATGTGTGCTCTTTTCACAATCCACCTATGGATCCACCAGTGTCATTGCATGTGTGCTCTTTTTACTAACAACAACCAGAATCATTGCATGTGTGTTATTTTCACATACCACATATGGATCCACCAGTGTCATTGAAATGTGTGTTCTTCTCATTAACCAGAGCTAGAGTCATTGCATGTGTGTTCTCTTCAGAGACCACACATGGATCCACCAGTGTCATTGCATGTTTGTTCTTTTCACGTACCACATATGGATCCACCAGTGTCATTGAAATGTGTGTTCTCTTCAAAGACCACAGATGGATCCACCAGTGTCATTGCATGTGTATTCTTTTTACTAACAACAACCAGACTCCTTGCATGTGTGTTCTTTTCACAATCCACATATGGATCCACTAGTGTCATTGCATGTGTGTTCTTTTCACAATCCACCTATGGATCCACCAGTGTCATTGCATGTGTGCTCTTTTTACTAACAACAACCAGAGTCATTGGATGTGTGTTCTCTTCAGAGACCACACATGGATCCACCGATGCCATTGAAATGTGTGTTCTTTTTACTAACAATAACCAGAGTCATTTCATGTGTGTTCTTTTCACATACCACATATGGATCCACCAGTGTCACTGCATGTGTGTTCTCTTTACTAACAACAACTAGAGTCATTGCATGTGTGTTCTTTTCACATAACACATATGGATCCACCAGTGTCATTGAAATGTGTGCTCTTCTTACTAACAACATCTAGAGTCATTGGATGTGTGCTCTTCTCATTAGCAACCAGAGTCATTAGATGTGTGTTCTCTTCAGAGACCACACATGGATCCACCAGTGTCATTGCATGTGTGCCCTTTTCACTAACAACAACCAGTGTCATTGCATGTGTGATCTTCTCATTAACAACAACCAGAGTCATTGCATGTGTGTTCTCTTCAGAGACCACACATGGATCCACCAGTTTCATTGCATGTGTGTGTCATTGCATGTGTGCTCTTTTCACAATCCACTGATAGATCCACCAGTGTCATTGCATGTGTGCTCTTTTTACTAACAACAACCAGAGTCATTGCGATCCACCAGTGTCATTGAAATGTGTGTTCTTTTTACTAACAACAACTAGAGTCATTTCATGTGTGTTCTTTTCACATACCACATATGGAGCCACCAGTGTCATTGCATGTGTGTTCTCTTTACTAACAAGAACTGGAGTCATTGCATGTGTGTTCTGTTCACATACCACAAATGGATCCACCAGTGTCATTGAAATGTGTGCTCTTCTTACTAACAATAGCTAGAGTCATTGGATATGTGTTCTCTTGAGAGACCACACATGGATCCACTAGTGTCATTGCATGTGTGATCTTTTTACTAACAACAACCACTGTCATTGCATGTGTGCTCTTGTCATTAACAACAACTAGTGTCATTGCATGTGTGTTCTTTTCACATACAACAGCTAGAGTCATTGCATGTGTGTTCTTTTCACAATCCATACATGGATCCACTAATGTCATTGAAATGTGTGTTCTTTTTACTAACAGCAACCAGAGTCATTTCATGTGTGTTCTTTTCACATACCACATATGGATCCACCAGTGTCAGTGCATGTGTGTTCTCTTTACTAATAACAACTGGAGTCATTGCATGTGTGTTCTTTTCACATACCACATATGGATCCACTAGTATCATTGAAATGTGTTCTCTTCTTACTAACAACAACTAGTGTCATTGGATGTGTGCTCTCTTCAGAGACCACACATGGATCCACCATTGTCATTGCATGTGTGCTCTTTTTACTAACAACAACCAGTGTCATTGCATGTGTGCTCTTCTCATTAACAACAACTAGAGTCATTGCATGTGTGTTCTCTTCAGAGACCACACATGGATCGACCAGTGTCATTGCATGTGTCTTCTTTTCACATACAATAGCCAGAGTCATTGCATGTGTGTTCTTTTCACAATCCACATATGGATCCACCAGTGTCATTGCATGTGTGCTCTTTTCACAATCCACCTATGGATCCACTAGTGTCATTGCATGTGCTCTTTTTACTAACAACAACCAGAGTCATTGCATGCGTGTTCTCTTCAGAGACCATGACTACTAGGAAACAGCTTATCTGTGGCGCATGAAAAGGGGACTTTTGTGGCGCATATCTTTGTCGCCACTGTTACCTCGCCACTGATAACTACTTCCTGTGGCGCATATGGATATGCGCCACAGAAGTTCCAGACTTCTGTGGAGCATTCCTTCATATGCGCCACGGGAAGAACTTCTGTGGCGCATTTGCGTGTATGCGCCACAGATATGCCATGCTCCACTAACTATATAATTATATGCGCCACTGATTGTGTAACATGTATTCGAAGTAAAATACTTTCCTGGTGTATAATCAAGTATTTCTACAGGATTTATACAGGATTTATCCAGATGAGTATAACATACATTGCACAAGTAGTATATGCATGAAAACCGACATATATATAATACAAACACTTAGAGCCCGATCGAGATACATATACAGTGTCAAGTGCCAAATTTTTACATAAGCGCCGAATACAAAGTTCATATCATCTCACATTACAAATATGAAGTGGCCACCGCCGCCTACACTAGGATCAAACAGAATACAACTGTGATAATGGTGAGCAAGATCATTAGCCCGACCAATATCTTCATCCGGTTCTTCTTCCACAAGTGGTTCCTCCACTTGGCCATCGCCTCCTCTCTAGTCGCGTATCCTTTGTAGATATTGCCGCTGAACTTGTTCACTTGTTTGTGGCAATCCTCCCACTCCTCGTAGACTCCTGGAACCCTACCCATGTACACCACATACCACCTCGTCGCCATCTCTATAGACGACAAGGCATATTAGTAAAAATACAACGAAAAGAATGAATAAAGGGTTCACATCCATATATATATATATATGTTCATAGAATATAAAACAAAGGATCCATAAACCTAAAAGTTAGATCATTATAGAAGCAATAAGTTCAACGACAGCATGACCACAAGGTAGTTTAAGTCTAACAACAATGACCATTTCGACCATGAGATAGTAAAGTTTATGACACACACACACACTAATACAACAGGCGTCCATCAAGAATATACACACACTGGATCATGCTAGAGGCACACATCGATCACGATGAAGACTTCCTCTTCTGGCACGGCTTCGGGAACGGTATATAGCCCTCTTTAGTCATCCACGTCCTTGTGTCACGCTTCTTATGGAGGCGTTCTTCGATCTCCCTCTTACTCAACCCTCTGGCTTGTTGTAGGGCACCGCCCCTTGTGTTGACATCTTCAATGATGATTTGCGACAACTTCATCTGAATGCGATGGAAGTCTTCTCTAAGATCAGCATCGTCGATTTTCGCCAAAGTTTCGGCCCATCCTCGGAGACTAGATGGCAGCGTTAGGTTATGGCAATCCCAAACATAGCCTTTAAGGTGATGGAGGACGTAGAAGGCCTCCTTGGCACTAGCAGTCGACTGGTTGACGCAGGGGAAGTCGAGCACGTGCTTGAACACGTGTTTGCCATCCTTGATACATTCCCCTCTATCTACGAAGGTGCATCCCTTCTTGGTGTAGCCCTCGAGAGCCTCATTGAGAACACCCCTTATTCTAGTGTAGTCTTTCTTCTTCGTCAAACTCCTCGAGTCAAAATACGTGGCTAGCGAATACCTCGGGGCAAGGACGATGAGCGTGCAGTATTTGTCTTTGCGCAACACAATTGGAATGGAATGTTGGAAAAAGAGCAAAGGAAAGAAATCTATAAGAAATGCATAAGTTACGGTGACGATGAGCGAGTGTGTGTACTTACTCGAGAAAGAAAGGCAAAAGAAGTGTGCCCTTCCTCTTGTTGTCCACCATGAACTTCTCTAGGTACGCCGTCGCCTTGGTCTGTGTCTCTGATCCTTCGACCAACTGGCTGTCCCGCATGTAGTAGGGATCCACTATCGTGATTTCCGGGGTACTTTCTCTCTTGATCGTGAGCGCCAGATTGAGCGCGTATAGGCGGACCAAGTTATAGTCCAGCCGTTTCGTGAGAAACAACTTGAATATGTCCTCGAACGCTATGAAGAATATATCCGCGGGGGGTTCATCGACGAAGCCCACGTCCAATGGACCTTGGCTTTGAAAACCGAGTAATTTGGATTGTCCTCTTTAAGAGGGAGGGCCTCTAGTGTCTTGACACCCTCGTGCAAAGTTAACATGGCTCCAACTGCAATGTGGATCATATCCGGAGTTAATATCGGATCACCAGCTACATGCACTCAGGGCAAGCCAAATTGTGTGGATGGTACGACGACAGCGTCCTGACCCCGGATCCTCTTCGGAAGAGGCTGGCTCGCACCCTTCTTATTATTATTACCTCTCTTCCTGTAGTGCTTCTTCTTCACAACAGTGTCAGCCACTGCCATCTGCTCATCAGTCGCCTTTCGGAGTGTGTTGGGGCTGAAAACCAATCCTGGTTTCTCTTGCGGTGGATCGGCGGCCGGAGGCGTCTCTTGAGAAAGACCATGGGAGACCAGGCGATGCGTGCATGTATTGGGCCGATCAGCTTGATGGTCGTCACGAGCTGCGAAGGGTTCTTCATCCACAGAAGGCATATACAATCCTTTGGTGGCGCCGGTGTTGATGAAGTCGTCAACGTTGACCAATTCATCATCATCTTCATGGGTGCCATCATGTGGTGGTGGTAGCGGGGGCGACGGCGGTTGCGGCACCACATCTTTGCCATGTGGTGGTGCACACGCTGCCAAGAGTTGATGGTGACGGCTGGTGGTGGTGACAACGGCGGCTACTGGCTTCCGAGGTGGTGGCCAGGCGATGATCGGTCGAGAGGTGGCACCGGTGCTCACCCCGCAAGACGAATCTGGGTCTTCGGCCATGTCAAGGGCTAGTTGTAGCATTCCCCAAGGGTCTTTTGTTCGTCAGCTCCCTGAGGTTGAATGGGGGGTCCATGTCGTCACACCCTGGCAACACCCGAGCCAACCTGACCTTCATCACGTCATCATCCATTGGATTGTTGTGCATCGTGCGGCTCGCCGGTTGTATAAGAGTGCCCTTGGCAACATCCTTCAACTCACCGCCGACATCTTTAAGCAGGAGTACGCAAGAAGTGTCCTGAGGCAAAAACATGTTGTTGGGCGTCATGAGATGGCAACAGTCATGCATCAATGGTATAAAGGAGATGACGTGCACTAACTAATTAGTTACCTTGGTGATGGCGTGGATCTTGGCTAATGTAGAGACACGACGGATGCCGGCGGCCGGCCTATGATCATCTGCAATCTCCCGCTCGGGTGCCTCACGAAGCACCGCCGCCGTCGGTTGCGCCTTATTGGTATCTTTGGCGGGAGGGGGCATCGGTGTGACCAAAACGAGGGGCTACGTCCTGACATTGACGGCCGGCGGGGTCACCAGGTCCGGCGACACGGTAACATTGATGCCCGAGTTGCTGCCGCTTAAGCTGGGCAGATGTATCGGCCCCTGTCGACCTCTCTCATTCCAAGCAGTAAGCCCCTCGAAAAACTCAGGGGGGGTCATCGAGCGGAGCTTCTCTTCCACTAACTTGTCCACCATTTTCTTGTCCACCGCCTTCTCCTCCAGTGTCTGCACCTTCATCTTCAGCTCTGCAACAGCGGCTTTATCTTGGTTCTTCCTGTCCCTTCTTTTCCTGGCGTCCTCTTTGTAGAACTCCTTGAACTTCAGGCTCGTACCGAAGCCGGACACACGGCCAGCTGAGGACGGAGGCAACCCCTTGTCCCTCTTCTTGTAAGCATTGGTCGCCCTTTTGAAAACCGTGTCCCACGGCTCCGTCGAATCCTGGGACGACTCTATGGCAGTAGCGTTCAGTTCCTCCTCCTGCAGAGACAAGGAAAGGTGAACCCATTTAGATTCTTGGCTTCATTATCTTAATTAGAACGCAATAGACTTGAGATCGACGATAAATTCCTTACCAGATTCTTCTCGAATTCCTTCACCTCCAGATTGTCGGTGATGAACTCCCCTGTTTCCTTGTCCAGGTAGTAGCGGGCCCGAACAAATTGCCTAAGCTGCAAGTCCATGATTTTAAGCCAAGGGTTGTCTTTACCAAGGCGTTCAAGCTCGGCGTCCTCCTTGTCCCAAATGGCCTGTTTCCCCCTGTAACCGCCGCTTCCAAGGTGGTGGTTACCTATGTTCTGTTCCCGCATACTCCTTCCCCATTGAGTCCATTTTATAGCATCAGCGGAAGCTATATCCGCCTTGAATATCCTAAACTCCTCTTCGTCGAGCATCGGATTTTTCTTACTAATAACCTCCCAGCTTTCACCTTTGTCAATGCTATTCTTCACCCGGGTTTTCCAGCTGCTCAAGGCGTTGCTCATCTTCGTGAGGGCTAGTCTGTTCACCGGGTTCTTATTTCTCTCGAGGTTTCTAAACTGCTCTGGGAATCTGTATCGCTTCTGAAGCTTCTTAAGGAGGTTATCGACCAAAGCTGCATGGTCAGCATGTCTGATGTACTTTGTGTTGATCGACATGCTTTCCCGGACGATGCACCCGAGTTGTAGGCCGTACCCTTTAGCAATCGCCTCTGGCGCAATGGGTTGGACACTTTCTGTGACCTCAGTGAACTCATCATAGACAGTGGAGAGCACTGGCACCTTCCGTTCCTTCTGTTCCTTCTTCTTCTTCTTCTTCTTCTGAGAAGCGGCCGGGTTGCCGCTACCGCCATCCGTCCTCTCGCCGCCATCGGTGCGGGCGCCGCCATCGGTGGTGTCATCCTCTTCGCCGCCGCCTTCACTAGTTCCATCGTAGTCATCTTTGTCCCCCTCGTAATCAGGATCTCCGCCCTCATTGGCCCCAGCAGCTCTGGCGACGGTCGCATCCTCCTCCGTTGGTGGTGTCATCCTCATCGCCTCCTCCTCCTCCTCCTGTTGGGACCCCTGCCAGAATGACTGGTTGGCCTGTCTAGCTTGTTCTTCGACGCTGATCATGTGCTTAGAAGGGCCAGACTCCTTGTTGCCCGACATGTTTGCACTACTCTATTTAAAAGAGGCAAAATGTTAGCACAAATCTCGGCCGAAAAATTCGGCATGACCTTTGCTAATTTTTTGACCTAGGAGTGCCCATTTCTCAACCAAAACGAAAGTGAATCGACACTTCGGGAGAAATGGGCAACCCAAATGAAATCCCTGCAACATTCACACACAAGAAAATAGCCCCATCCACAGCCCCATTCACAGCCCCCATCCACAGCCCCATCGAATCAAATAGCACCATATAGTACCAAATAATCCCACCATATAATCCCAGCACCATATAGTACCAAATAATCCCAGCACCATATAGTACCAAATAATCCCAGCACCATATATACCAATAGTACCAAATAATTGATGCTATAGGGAAATTTCAGCCAAACCTGAAGCATACAGAACATAATAAGCTTCTTATGTTGCACCTGGTATTAGCAGAACTGATACCAAGAGTGGTGACAGCAGAATACAAGGATAAGCTTGGTAATTAACTTGAGAAAACTTCATGCAAATATATTGCTTCTCAGATAATAAGACTATAAACAACAGAAATCTCAAAGATGATTATTTATGGACACATGCTTCCAATTGCTGAAACTGAAATCTTGTATAAGTTACTAATGAAAAGGTCAGTATTCTTCTTTAAAGCTAATACTTAATATTACATGATCAGAAAGATGCATGAATGGCCCAGAGCTAATATATTAACTACCTATGTATAATTATGCCAAGTGGATCTGATCAAGTGTATAATTAATTGGCTAGTTAATTTTGATGTTGTCTAGATGCATATGTGTAGTATCTACTTGGAATCTATCCTTGCGAAGTAACTTGCGCAACAATACCCACTCTAGTTTAGTATCTAGATGCATATGTGTAGTATCCTCCTCAGTGATGCTGGCACGCACACACTGGTGAGGGTCGCGATATGCTACTGATAGTATATATGTGCTAACAATCTGTCATCCTCTGTGTGTGTCTGCTGTGGACTGAGGGAAAGCAAGGTGAAGGCCTGTTTTTGTATATCTTCATTTCCTTCTGTTAAAGATGCTACTAGTGAAAGGTGAGTTCCTTGCCATAAGTAAGGCCTGCACTTTGCATCTCCCATTTTGGCAGCTGCATCATTTTCCATGATTTTATACAGGCCAGCGCCATGATCAATCTTTCCGTATCTGTGCTCCTCTAGGCCCTAGATCTAGGATGATAAATAGATTAAATGTGGATTGGGTCGCCGCGGTTGTAAGGTGCGTGACGCATTGTACGTTCCATATAGGTGGAAAAACACAAACCTCTGTGCTCATAAAAAAATGGATGGTGACATATGGTGGCTGCGTCTTGGTTGCCTATTATCGCTGTCAGCCTGTCACCTTCTCAGTATATTGGCATCCTTCAATGAGAAAAAGGTAGGACGTACAAGCACCGGATATATGCCGACCTCTCAGAAATAAAGAAAACTTGAGGCTGATAACTACTGAATTATTTCCAGTTATCTAGATCCTGCAGGCTGACCATTGCTGACAAAGATATATATCCATAAAGATAATATTAATAAATCAAAGAAATGTCAAGACTCGACCAAGGCCACCAAGGTTAGTTGCATCATTTGGTGGGGAGAGATAGCAAGATGCTCCCTACCAAGTAAGCAAAAGGAACGAGATAAGGGTAGCTGCTATAGTGACAATGTTGTTAGGTGTGCTTTCATCATTCTTAATACTCCCAGTGCCACCAAACAACTGAAAAGGGGTTCTTGTTCATGCGATTTAAAATCAATCGTGTTCAGTTTACAGAAATATCTTTTACTGTAATCTGCATCCTTAAAAAGCTTCAGTTTTACTTTGTCAAAGCAAAATCTTACCTCTATGCACGCTTGCTGGTACCAAACCCACGTTCATGTTGTTTTAAAGGCAGAGAACTGATGATGATCTGTACTAGATGGTGGTGCGAAGCAATGCAAGTTGATAAATGATGATACATGGCGTGAACTCAACCGATGCTTCGTCTCATGCATCCTCTGTCAGAGGGAGGGTGGGGGTGGGGGGACGAACCGTGCGCCCTGCTGCTGCGGTGGTCGACGACTACGAGGGTGGCGGGCTACGGTGCGGCGGCTCCTCCTCCACTGGTTCGTTGGGCGGGCGCGGCGGCTCCTCCTCCACTAGTTCATCGGGCGGCTCCTCCTCCACTAGTTCGCCGGGCGGGCGCGGCGGCTCCTCCTCCACTAGTTCGTCAGGCGGCTCCTCCTCCACTGGTTCACCGGGCAGAGAGGTGGTGGCTAGGGCGGTGGCGGCTCCGGCAGCAGCGGTGTGCAATGTCGTCGATCTAGGGCTAGCGCGCGGCAGTGTGACTAGGAATGGGGAGAAGGGGTGAAGCAGACCGAACCGTTTATTTCGCTAAGTCCTGAGGTTCTGTGGCGCATTTCGGCCATATGCGCCACAGAAGTTGGAACCTCTGTGGCGCATTTCGGCCATATGCTCCATAGAAGTTGGAACTTCTGTGGCGCATACTGCTGAAATGCGTCACAGAACCTGTGGACTTAGTACAAAACACGGCGCGCATGGTATTATGACAAGATCACACACTTGCCTTAGTGGTCTCTGCTGCTTGCTTGTGCCATTCTAAACCTGAGGCAGCCAGGTTCGAATCCTGGCCGTCTCAGACTTTTTTTCCTTTTTAAAAAAATATTTTATTTATTCAAAAAAATCAAGAACCTATACACACATGTGCATATTTATTCAAAAAAAGCAAGAACATATACACATGCATAATTATCAAAAAAAAACCTCCTGAATTATATATATGTGTGTGCTTGTCACACATAAATGTGAATTTGTCAAATATCACATTATATGTTTTTGTCTCTAACTAATACCCCCACACTAATAATATCACATTATACCCACACGAATTAATACACCAAAAAGTCACACAATTGCTAGTGTCTCTTCACAATCTTCTTGCCCTTTTTCGTCGCGGTTGAATACTTTAGCCCGTGCACTTTGAGATTTCTTCTTGTGAATGGACAACCTTTAGTAGGCAGTGTGGTCTTCCTTCTTACTTTAGTAGTAGTAGGCATGTCGAAGTACTTGTCGAATTCCTCTTCGATCTTTGGGTCGCCGTTTTTGTCGAAGTTTTGCTCGTTGGCGGCTCCTTCCATTCCAATGATGCTCCTCTTGCCCCTCCTAACTACAACACGGTTGGGCTTTGACGGGTCGGTAATAAAAAAGCATTGATCAACTTGGCTAGCGAGTACCCAAGGCTCATTTTTTGTGGAGGCGTTCTTTGTTGATTTGGCATCTGGTATAACCATTGTGGTGAAATAGCGGCCTTCTTTTTCCACGTTCTTGGCCCATCTAACACGGAACATCGGTACGATCTCTCCACAGTAGTCGAGCTCCCATATCTCCTAGATCCTTCCGTAGAATCTTTCCATCACAGTAGTCTCGTCATCAGCAAAGGATAACATAGTTACTCCTGAGTTTTGATATTCACTATTCTTGTCCATTTCCTCGGTGTAGAATCTATAACCGTTTATGTCGTATGACTGATAGGTCCTTAGGTTGTGCCCTGGGCCCTGCGACAAGGAGAATATGTGTTTTTGATCTCCCATGGAAGGCGTCTGTGGGGGATTGTCCAGTTGCCTTTTCTTGAACCAACCCGTGAAGCTGGAGTTGTGCTCTCTGGTTACGTCTCCCTTCTTCCTTGGCCGACCCTAGTCGACGTACTCCTGCTCGATTACGCTTCTGTGATCTTCGACCCAAGGGCCGACCACTTCAATGTGTTGTAGCGCGACTCGGTGTGCCCTTTCAAAATCAGTGTGTCGACCATCAATGCCGACATGTAGTGAGCGGCAGCCCTCACGGTGACCATATCCACCGAGCCTGTCGAGGTGCTTCTTTGTGGGTATTCCAACATCCTCGTTCTCGGTGGTTAGATAATTCTGGCAGAAGGAGATGCACTCGTAGATCAGAAAGCCCTTGGCTATGCTTCCATCTGGACAAGACCTGTTGCGAATGAATCCTTTGATGACACTGTTTAGCCTTTCAAACGACATCATGTTGTGCAGGAATGTCGGCCCGAGCTGGATGATGTCGTCCACGACATGTACAAGAAGATGCACCATGATGTCGAAGAATGCGGGCGGGAAGTAAATCTCAAGCTTGCATAGTATCATCGCGATCTCTTCCTGTAGCCTGTCGAGCTGCTTCACACCGATCGACTTCCTAGATATGACGTCGAAAAAGTTACAGAGGCCAAACAACGTCTCACGGACATGCTTGTCCATTATCCCACGGATCGCAACAGGGAGTATCTGCGTCATCAGCATGTGACAGTCGTCAGACTTCATACCGCTGAACCTCTTCTTCGCCACGTCTAGATATCTGCTTATCTTCCCCAAGTAACTTTGAGGAACTTTCACTCCTAAGAGGCACCTGAAAAACTGCTCGAGCTCCTCCAAACTCAGAGTGAAGCAGGCAGCACGAAGCACCACCTCATTCTTCTTAACTCTTTTGCGGCAACCTTGAGTCCCTTCCTGATGATGATGATGATGATGATCATCATCATCATCACTATCAGGGTACTGAAGATCTTTCTTTATGCCAAGCAATTTAAGGTCCTTTCTTGCTTTCGGCCCATCCTTGGTCCTCTCCGGCATGTTCAGTAGAGTGCCAAGCAGACTCTCGGTAACGTTCTTTGTGATGTGCATTACATCGAGGCTATGGGGAGTGTGAAGGACCTTCCAATATGGCAGGTCTTAGAAAACAGACCTTGCTTTCCATACACCCAGCAGCGACTTTGTCCTCGGTCTTTTTTTCCAGGCGCAGGGCAATCTACCCAATTATTCAAAAGCTCCTAGATTTCTTCACCACTCCTCGGACGCGAGGCTCTTTCGATCTCGTCCTTACCATTGAACAGGTCACCATGTTTTCTCCACGGGTGATCCATGCGGAGACACTTTCGAGTACCTTGGAACACGGTTTTCGAAGACCCGGGATCCCTTGGTAGCTGGAGATGCGGTGTCTCATCCATGCACTTGATGCATGCATTGTGTCCGTGGTTCACCTGGGCCGATACATATGCATAACCAGGATAGTCCTGCACGGTCATGAGCAACGCGGCTCTCAGATGGAAATATTCTTTAGTGTAGGCGTCCCACGTACGGGCCGGCGTCTCCCACAAGCTGGCTAACTCCTCTCTCAATATACTGAGATACAGATGCATATCGAGACCTGGTTGTTTCGGCCCCTGAATAAGAATGCTCATGTGTACATACCTTTGCTTCGTGCATAGCCATGGGGGGAGGTTGTATGGCCATACAAACACGGGCCAGGTGCTATGCGTGCTACTCTGGTTTCCAAAAGGATTGAGTCTATCGGTGCTCATACCCAGCCTGACGTTCCTTGCATCGCCCCCAAACTCTTCGAACTCGATGTCTAATGCATTCCACTGGCTAGCGTCTGAAGGGTGTGTCAGGATCTTGCCCTTCTCTGGATCATCTTCGGGTTTCTCTCTTTCCGCGTGCCATTGCATGAGCTTTGCTTCCTTAGGATCTACGAAATATCACTGCAGACAAGGGGTGATAGGAAAGTACCATACCACTTTTCGAGGAACTTTCTTGTTCCCTCTCTTGTACCGTCCTTGGCCACACACCGGACAAGTGGTTCTATCCGCGTACTCGTTCCGATAAAGTGCGCAATCATTGATGCATGCGTGGTATTTAATGTGTGGTAGGTCGAGAGGGCACACGATTTTCTTGGCCTCCTTGATACTTGTTGGCAATGTGTTCCCCTTAGGAAGTCGGTCGTGCCAGTATTCCATGTTTGCGTTGAAGCTCACATCGGTCCATTTGTGTTCGGCCTTCATCTCTAGAGCCTTGAGCGTTACACTCAAACGTGTATCCTCGGGGCGACACCTAGGATAGAATGGAGTCATCCCGTCTACCTCCATTTGGGCCAGCTTGGCTTTCTCTCTGGCTACAGCTTTGTCATTGCTCGTCTCCTTGAGGAGCAGTTCTTGAACATGAGGGTCCTGCAAGATCGAAGTTAGCAGCGTCTGTGTGTTCGTGTCTTCTCCTTCTTCATGATCATGCCCGTTGTCATCTCCTTCTCCATGCTGATCATGCCCACCGGCATCTCCTTCGTCATGATGATCATGCCCGCTGGCATCTCCTTCGTCATGATGATCATGCCCGGTAGACTCTTCGTCTTCTCGCCCGCCCACGTCTTCGTGACCACCACCATGTCCTGCCGGCGCCTCATTGAGGTCACCATGAAACCGCGCCTAAGCAGGTGACCCTCCAATTGTCCAGATTCAGGGTCGATCCAGCGCTGTAGTTTGCATGTTCGACATGGACATCTTATCATGGTCTTGTTGTTCAGAATCATGTCCTCCTTCGCGCCTTTCTTGTACCTAACAATTCGACCTTCGCTCATCGTGAGGACCATGGTTGCCTGAGCGGTCAAAACAGAGATTATAGATGAGAACCACACCATATGAACACACACATGCATGAATGCTAGCCGGAAAAAATTCGGCATGACCTTTCCTAAAATTAGGACATATGGGTAGTGCAAAAATTTGCCGAAATGGAAATGAATCAACATTTTGGCAAACATCGATGCAACCACACCAGCGGGGCCCGACAACAACAAGCAAACAACAAAAAACTTCCTCCCATTGCAAACATTCATGCACCACACACAAGCATCGTCTCGCCATGGATCGCACACACACACACCGCCCGCGCGACAAGCTTCACCTACATGTTCATGATGTCCAAGTACTCACCTAGCTATAGTAGACACAATAATAGCGAGACGACACCGCACGATGAGAGAGTATGGAAAAATAGATCTACAATGCAAGTTGGTGGAGAGGAAATTAGTAAACAAATAGAGAGATGTGAGAGGGAAAAGTAAGGAACTTTTAGATCTAGAAGTTGGAGCGAAGCTTCTACTTACCAATCTATGGATTAAAGTAGGTTTAGATATAAGAAAATGGAGAAACTATGGGCAATATGGGGTGTGAGGGAGGAGGAAGACGAGTTGGATCTGGACGCCCTCATCTGTGGCGCATATGAAGGAAATGTGCCACAGATGCTAAAACTTCTATGGCGCATTTCCTCCATATGCGCCACAGAAGTGGGTGAATAAGATTCCCTCTGTGGGGCGCACCCCCAAGTTCTGTGGCGCATGCTAGGATATGCGCCACAGAAGTGAAACACATCTGTGGCGCATATGTCAACATGTGCCACAGAACATGGGTGAATTAGATTCCATGGTGGGGCCCCCCTCCATGTTCTGTGGCGCATGAGTAAATATGTGCCACAGAAGTTTCCTCTTCTGTGGCGCATATTACAGAATGCGCCACAGAACTTGGATCATCCCCCCCCCCGCCGGCGGGTCCCACCGATCTTCTGTGGCGCATGCTCTAGAAAATGCGCCACAGAACTTCCAAACTTCTGTGGCGCATGCTTTCCAGTGCGCCACTGATGTCTTCCTGTGGCGCATACATTGGCTCATGCGCCACTGAACATCTTGTCTATCTATAGGCTGTTTCCTAGTAGTGCATACATGGATCCACCAGTGTCATTGCATGTGTGTTATCTTCAGGGACCACACATGGATCCACCAGTATCATTGCATGTGTGCTCTTTTTACTAACAACAACCAGAGTCATTGCATGTGTGTTCTCTTCAGAGACCACACATGGATCCACCAGTGTCATTGCATGTGTGCTCTTTTTACTAACAACAACCAGAGTCATTGCATGTGTGTTCTTTTCACATACCACATACGGATCCACCAGTGTCATTGAAATGTGTGTTCTTTTCACTATCCACCTACGGATCCACCAGTGTGATTGCTTGTGTGCGCTTTTTACTAACAACAACCAGAGTCATTGCATGTGTGTTCTCTTTAGAGACCACACATGGATCCACCAGTGTCATTCATGTGTGCTCTTTTTACTAACAACAGCCAGAGTCATTGGATGTGTGTTATTTCACATACCACACATGGATCCACCAGTGTCATTGAAATGTGTGTTCTTTTTACTAACAACCAGAGTCATTTCATGTGTGTTATTTATACATACCACATATGGATCCACCAGTGTCATTGCATGCGTGTTCTCTTTACTAACAACAACTAGAGTCAT
Source organism: Avena sativa (assembly GCA_916181665.1). Classification (NCBI taxonomy): domain Eukaryota; kingdom Viridiplantae; phylum Streptophyta; class Magnoliopsida; order Poales; family Poaceae; genus Avena; species Avena sativa. Next base: position 603,492,964 of record OV702291.1, on the reverse strand, counting down.
TGCATGTCTGTTCTTTTCACATACCACATATGGATCCACACCAGTGTCATTGAAATGTGTGCTTTTCTTACTAACAAGAGCTAGAGTCATTGGATGTGTGTTCTCTTCAGAGACCACACATGGATCCACCAGTGTCATTGCATGTGTGCTCTTTTTACTAACAACAACCAGTGTCATTGCATGTGTCCTCTTCTCATTAACAACAACCAGAGTCATTGCATGTGTGTTCTCTTCAGAGACCACACATGGATCCAGCAGTGTAATTGCATGTGTCTTCTTTTCACATACAACAACCAAAGTCATTGCATGTGTGTTCTTTTCACAATCCACATATGGATCCACCAGTGTCATTGCATGTGTGCTCTTTTCACAATCCACCTATGGATCCACCATTGTCATTGCATGTGTGCTCTTTTTACTAACAACAACCAAAGTCATTGCATGTGTGTTCTCTTCAGAGACCACACATGAATCCACCAGTGTCAATGCATGTGTGCACACATGGATCCACTAGTGTCATTGCATGTGTGCTCTTTTTACTAACAACAACCAGAGTCATTGCATGTGTGTTCTCTTCAGAGACCACACATGGATCCACCAGTGTCATTGCATGTGTGCTCTTTTTACTAACAACAACCAGACTCATTGCGTGTGTGTTCTTTTCACAATCCACCTATGGATCCACCGGTGTCATTGCATGTGTGCTCTTTTTACTAACAACAGCCGGACTCATTGCATGACTATTATTTTCACATACCACATATGGATCCACCAGTGTCATTGAAATGTGTGCTCTTTTCACAATCCACACATGGATCCACCAGTGTCATTGCATGTGTGTTCTTTTTACTCACAACAACCAAAGTCATTTCATGTGTGTTCTTTTCACAATCCACATATGGATCCACCAGTTTCATTACATGTGTACTCTTTTCATAATCCACCTATGGATCCACCAGTGCTATTGCATGTGTGCTCTTTTTACTCACAACAACCAGAGTCATTTCATGTGTGTTCTTTTCACAATCCACATATGGATCCACTAGTGTCATTGCATGTGTGTTCTTTTCACAATCCACCTATGGATCCACCAGTGTCATTGCATGTGGGCTCTTTTTACTAACAATAACCAGAGTCATTGCATGTGTGTTCTCTTCAGAGACCACACATGGATCCACCGGTGCCATTGAAATGTGTGTTCTTTTTACTAACAACAACCAGAGTCATTTCATGTGTGTTCTTTTCACATACCACATATGGATCCACCAGTGTCATTGCATGTGTGTTCTCTTTACTAACAACAACTGGAGTCATTGCATGTGTGTTCTTTTCACATACAACATATGGATCCACTAGTGTCATTGAAATGTGTGCTCTTCTTACTAACAACAACTAGAGTCATTGGATGCATGTTCTCTTCAGAGACCAGACATGGATCCACCAGTGTCATTGCATGTGTGCCCTTTTAACTAATAACAACTAGTGTCATTGCATGTGTGATCTTCTCATTAACAACAACCAGAGTCATTGCATGTCTGTTCTCTTCAGAGACCACACATGGATCCATCAGTTTCATTGCATGTGTATTCTTTTCACATACAATAGCCAGAGTGATTGCATGTGTGTTCTTTACACAATCCACATATGGATCCACCACTGTCATTGCATGTGTGCTCTTTTCACAATCCACTTATAGATCTACCAGTGTCATTGCATGTGTGCTCTTTTTACTAACAACAACCAGAGTCATTGCGATCCACTAGTGTCATTGAAATGTGTGTTCTTTTTACTAACAACAACTAGAGTCATTTCATGTGTGTTCTTTTCACATACCACATATGGATCCACCAGTGTCATTGCATGTGTGTTCTCTTTACTAACAAGAACTGGTGTCATTCAAATGTGTGATCTTTTCACATACCACATATGGATCCACCAGTGTCATTGAAATGTGTGCTCTTCTTACTAACTATAGCTAGAGTCATTCGATGTCTGTTCTCTTGAGAGACCACACATGGATCCACCAGTGTCATTGCATGTGTGCTCTTTTTACTAACAACCAGTGTCATTGCATATGTGCTCTTCTCATTAACAACAACTAGAGTCATTGCATGTGTGTTCTCTTCAGTGACCACACATGGATCCACCAGTGTCATTGCATGTGTGTTCTTTTCACATACAACAGCCAGAGTCATTACATGTGTGTTCTTTTCACAATCCACATATGGATCCACCAGTGTCATTGCATGTGTGCTCTTTTCACAATCCACCTATGGATCCACCATTGTCATTGCATGTGTGCTCTTTTTACTAACAACAACCAGAGTCATTGCATGTGTGTTCTCTTCAGAGACCACACATGAATCCACCAGTGTCAATGCATGTGTGCACACATGGATCCACCAGTGTCATTGCATGTGTGCTCTTTTTACTAACAACAACCAGAGTCATTGCATGTGTGTTCTCTTCAGAGACCACACATGGATCCACCAGTGTCATTGCATGTGTGCTCTTTTTACTAACAACAACCAGAGTCATTGCGTGTGTGTTCTGTTCACATACCACATATGGATCCACCAGTGTCATTGAAATATTTGTTCTTTTCACAATCCACCTATGGATCCACCGGTGTCATTGCATGTGTGCTCTTTTTACTAACAACAGCCGGACTCATTGCATGACTATTATTTTCACATACCACATATGGATCCACCAGTGTCATTGAAATGTGTGCTCTTTTCACAATCCACACATGGATCCACCAGTGTCATTGCATGTGTGTTCTTTTTACTCACAACAACCAAAGTCATTGCATGTGTGTTCTTTTCACAATCCACATATGGATCCACCAGTTTCATTGCATGTGTACTCTTTTCACAATCCACCTATGGATCTACCAGTGCTATTGCATGTGTGCTCTTTTTACTAACAACAACCAGAGTCATTTCATGTGTGTTCTTTTCACAATCCACATATGGATCCCCTAGTGTCATTGCATGTGTGTTCTTTTCACAATCCACCTATGGATCCACCAGTGTCATTGCATGTGTGCTCTTTTTACTAACAATAACCAGAGTCATTGCATGTGTGTTCTCTTCAGAGACCACACATGGATCCACCGGTGCCATTGAAATGTGTGTTCTTTTTACTAACAACAACCAGAGTCATTTCATGTGTGTTCTTTTCACATACCACATATGGATCCACCAGTGTCATTGCATGTGTGTTCTCTTTACTAACAACAACTAGAGTCATTGCATGTGTGTTCTTTTCACATACAACATATGGATCCACCAGTGTCATTGAAATGTGTTCTCTTCTTACTAACAACAGCTAGAGTCATTGGATGCGTGTTCTCTTCAGAGACCAGACATGGATCCACCAGTGTCATTGCATGTGTGCCCTTTTAACTAACAACAACCAGTATCATTGCATGTGTGATCTTCTCATTAACAACAACCAGAGTCATTGCATGTCTGTTCTCTTCAGAGACCACACATGGATCCATCAGTTTTATTGCATGTGTATTCTTTTCACATACAATAGCCAGAGTGATTGCATGTGTGTTCTTTACACAATCCACATATGGATCCACCACTGTCATTGCATGTGTGCTCTTTTCACAATCCACTTATAGATCTACCAGTGTCATTGCATGTGTGCTCTTTTTACTAACAACAACCAGAGTCATTGCGATCCACTAGTGTCATTGAAATGTGTGTTCTTTTTACTAACAACAACTAGAGTCATTTCATGTGTGTTCTTTTCACATACCACATATGGATCCACCAGTGTCATTGCATGTGTGTTCTCTTTACTAACAAGAACTGGTGTCATTCAAATGTGTGTTCTTTTCACATACCACATATGGATCCACCAGTGTCATTGAAATGTGTGCTCTTCTTACTAACAATAGCTAGAGTCATTGGATGTCTGTTCTCTTGAGAGACCACACATGGATCCACCAGTGTCATTGCATGTGTGCTCTTTTTACTAACAACAACCAGTGTCATTGCATATGTGCTCTTCTCATTAACAACAACTAGAGGCATTGCATGTGTGTTCTCTTTAGAGACCACACATGGATCCACCAGTGTCATTGCATGTGTGTTCTTTTCACATACAACAGCCAGAGTCATTGCATGTGTGTTCTTTTCACAATCCACATATGGATCCACCAATGGCATTGTATGTGTGCTCTTTTTACTTACAACAACCAGAGTCATTGCATTTGATTTCTCTTCAGAGACCACACGTGGATCCACTGATGTCATTGAAATGTGTGTTCTTTTTACTAACAACAACCAGATTCATTTCATGTGTGTTCTTTGCACATGCCACATACGGATCCACCAGTGTCATTGCATGTGTGTTCCCTTTACTAACAACAACTTGAGTCATTGCATGTGTGTTCTTTTCACATACCACATATGGATCCACTAGTATCATTGAAATGTGTGCTCTTCTTACTAACAACATCTAGAGTCATTGGATGTGTGTTCTCTTCAGAGACCACACATGGATCCACCAGTGTCATTGCATGTGCGCTCTTTTTACTAACAACAACCAGTGTCATTGCATGTGTGCTCTTCTCATTAACAACAACTAGAGTCATTGCATGTGTGTTCTCTTCAAAGACCACACATGGATCCACCAGTGTCATTGCATGTGTCTCCTTTTCACATACAACAGCCAGAGTCATTGCATATGTGTTCTTTTCACAATGCACATATGGATCCACCAGTGTCATTGCATGTGTGCTATTTTCACAATCCACCTATGGATCCACTAGTGTCACTTCATGTGTGCTCTTTTTACTAACAACAACTGGAGTCATTGCATGCGTGTTCTCTTTAGAGACCACACATGGATCCACCAGAGTCATTGCATGTGTGTTCTCTTCAGGGACCACATATGGATCCACCGGTATCATTGCATGTGTGCTCTTGTTACTAACAACAACCAGAATCATTGCATGTGTGTTCTCTTCAGATACCACACATGGATCCACCAGTGTCATTGCATGTGTGCTCTTTTTACTAACAACAACCAGAGTCATTGCATGTGTGTTCTTTTCACATACCACATATGGATCCACTAGTGTCATTCAAATGTGTGTTCTTTTCACAATCCACTTATGGATCCACCAGTGTGATTGCATGTGTGCTCTTTTTACTAACAACAACCAGAGTCATTGCATGTGTGTTCTCTTCAGAGACCACACATGGATCCACCATCGTCAATCATGTGTTCTCTTTCTACTAACAACAGCTAGAGTCATTGCATGTGTGTTCTTTTCACATACCACACATGGATCCACCAGTGTCATTCAAATGTGTGTTCTTTTCACAATCCACCTATGGATCCACCAGTGTGATTGCATCTGTGCTCTTTTTACTAACAACAACCAGAGTCATTGAATGTGTGTTCTCTTCCGAGACCACACATGGATCCACCATCGTCAATCATGTGTGCTCTTTCTACTAACAACAGCTACAGTCATTGCATGTGTGTTCTTTTCACATACCACACATGGATCGACTAGTGTCATTGAAATGTGTGTTGTTTTCAAAATCCAACTATGGATCCACCAGTGTCATTCATGTGTGCACTTTTTACTAACAACAACTAGAGTCATTGCATGTATGTTCTCTTCAGAGGCCACACATGGATCCACCAGTGTTATTGCATGTGTGCTCTTTTTACTAACAATAACTGGAGTCATTGCATGTGTGTTCTTTTCCGATACCACATATGGATCCACCAGTGTCATTGAGATGTGTGTTCTTCTCATTAACCATAGCTAGAGTCATTGCATGTGCTCTCTTTTCACAATCGACCTAAGGATCCACCAGTGTCATTGCATGTGTGCTCTTTTTACTAACAACAACCACAATCATTGCATGTGTGTTCTCCTCACAGACCACACATGGATCCACCAGTGTCACTGCATGTGTGCTCTTTTAACTAACAATAGCCAGAGTCATTGCATGACTATTATTTTCACATACCACATATGGATCCGCCAGTGTCATTGAAATGTGTGTTCTCTTCAGAGACCACACATGGATCCACCAGTGTCATTGCATGTGTGCTCTTTTTACTAACAACACTCAGAGTCATTGCATGACTATTATTTTCACATACCACATATGGATCCACCAGTATCATCGAAATGTGTGCTCTTTTCACAATCCACACATGGATCCACCAGTGTTATTGCATGTGTGCTCTTTTTACTAACAACAATTGGAGTCATTGCATGTGTGTTCTTTTCACATACCACATATGGATCCACCAGTGTCATTTAAATGTGTGTTCCTCTCATTAACCACAGCTAGAGTCATTACATGTGTGCTCTTTTCACAATCCACCTATGGATCCACCAGTGTCATTGCATGTGTGCTCTTTTTACTAACAACAACCAGAGTCTTTGCATGTGTGGTCTTTTCACATACCACATATGGATCCACCAGTGTCATTGAAATGTGTGTTGTTTTCACAATCCACCTATGGATCAACAGTGTCATTGCGTGCGTGCTCTTTTTACTAACAACAACCAGAGTCATTGCATGTGTGTTCTCTTCAGAGGCCACACATGTATCCACCAGTGTCATTGCATGTGTGATCTTTTTACTAACAACAGCCCGAGTCATTTCATGTGTGTTCTTTTCACATACCACATATGGATCCACAAGTGTCATTGAAATGTGTGTTCTCTTCAGAGACCACACATGGATCCACCAGTGTCATTGCATGTGTGCCCTTTTTACAAACAACAGCCAGAGTCATTGCATGACTATTATTTTCATATACCACATATGGATCCACCAGTGTCATTGAAATGTGTGCTCTTTTCACTATCTGCACATGGATCCACTAGTGTCATTGCATGTGTGCTCTTTTTACTAACAACAACTAGAGTCATTGCATGTGTGTTCTTTTCACATACCACATATGGATCCACTAGTGTCATTGAAATGTATGATCTTCTCATTAACCACAGCTAGAGTCATTGCATGTGGGCTCTTTTCACAATCCACCAATGGATCCACTAGTGTCATTGCATGTGTGCTCTTTTTACTACCAACAACCAGAATCATTGCATGTGTGTTCTTTTCACATACCACATATGGATCCAACAGTGTCATTGAAATGTGTGTTCTTCTCATTAACCACAGCTAGAGTCATTGCATGTGTGTTCGCTTCAGAGAGCACACATGGATCCACCAATGTCATTGCATGTGTGCTCTTTTCACATACCACATATGGATCCACCAGTGTCATTGAAATGTGTGTTCTCTTTAGAGACCACACATGGATCCACCAGTGTCATTGCATGTGTGTTCTTTTTACTAACAACAACCAGAGTCATTTCATGTGTGGTCTTTTCACAATCCACCTATGGATCCACTAGTGTCATTGCATGTGTGCTCTTTTCACAATCCACCTATGGATCCACCAGTGTCATTGCATGTGTGCTCTTTTTACTAACAACAACTAGAGTCATTGCATGGATGTTCTCTTCAGAGACCACACATGGATCCACTAGTGTTATTGAAATATGTGTTCTTTTTACTAACAACAACCAGAGTCATTTCATGTGTGTTCTTTTCACATACCACATATATATCCACCAGTGTCATTCCATGTGTGTTCTCTTTACAAACAACAAATGGAGTCATTGCATGTGTGTTCTTTTCACATACCACATATGGATCCACCAGTGTCATTGAAAAGTGTGCTCTTCTTACTAACAATAGCTAGAGTCATTGGATGTGTGTTCTCTTCAGAGACCACACATGGATCCGCCAGTGTCATTGCATGTGTGCTCTTTTTACTAATAACAACTAGTGTCATTGCATGTGTGCTCTTTTCACAATCCACCTATGGATCCACCAGTGTCATTGCATGTGTGTTATTTTTACTAACAACAACCAGAGTCATTTCATGTGTGTTCTTTTCACATACCACATATGGATCCCCTAGTGTCATTGCATGTGTGTTCTCTTTAATAAAAACAATAGGAGTCATTGCATGTGTGTTCTTTTCACATACCACATATGGATCCACCAGTGTCATTGAAATGTGTGCTCTTCTTACTAACAACAGCTAGAGTCATTGGATGTGTGTTCTCTTCAGAGACCACACATGGATCCGCCAGTGTCATTGCATGTGTGCTATTTTTACTAACAACAACCGGTGTCATTGCATGTGTGTTCTTTTCACATACAACAGCCAGTGTCATTGCATGTGTGTTCTTTTCACAATCCACCTATGGAGCCACCAGTGTCAATGCATGTGTGCTTTTTTCACAATCCACTTATGGATCCACTAGTGTCATTGCATGTGTGCTCTTTTTACTAACAATAACCAGAGTCATTGCATGTGTGTTCTCTTCAGAGACCACACATGGATCCACCAGTGTCATTGCATATGTGATCTTTTTACTAACAACAGCCCGGGTCATTTCATGTGTGTTCTTTTCACATACGACATATGGATCCACAAGTGTCATTGAAATGTGTGTTCTCTTCAGAGACCACACATGGATCCACCAGTGTCATTGCATGTGTGCCCTTTTTACAAACAACAGCCAGAGTCATTGCATGACTATTATTTTCATATACCACATATGGATCCACCAGTGTCATTGAAATGTGTGCTCTTTTCACAATCCACACATGGATCCACTAGTGTCATTGCATGTGTGCTCTTTTTACTAACAACAACTAGAGTCATTGCATGTGTGTTCTTTTCACATACCACATATGGATCCACTAGTGTCATTGAAATGTATGTTCTTCTCATTAACCACAACTAGAGTCATTGCATGTGGGGTCTTTTCATAATCCCCCTATGGATCCACTAGTGTCATTGCATGTGTGCTCTTTTTACTAACAACAACCAGAATCATTGCAGGTGTGTTCTTTTCTATTGGAATTATGCCCTAGAGGCAATTATAAAGATGTTATTATTATAATTCTTGTTCATGATAAAGTTTATATTCCATGCTAGAATTGTATTAAGCGGAAACATTAATACTTGTGTGGTTTGTGAACAAGACCGTGTCCCTAGTACGCCTCTATGGACTAGCTCATTGATCAATGATGGTTAAGGTTTCCTAACCATAGACATGAGTTGTCAATTGATAATGAGATCATATCATTGGAGAATGATGTGGTGGACAGACCCAAACTAAGCGAAGCAATTAGATCGTGTCATCGTGTTCGTCTTTGCGAAGCTTTTCTTATGTCAAATATTGTATTCCTTAGACCATGAGATAATGCAACTCCCTGGTATCGGAAGAAAGCTTTGAGGTCATCAAACGTCATCCTATGAGAGGGTGATCATAAAGGTGTCTCTCAGGTGATCGGAAAGTATCTGTTGGGTTGTGTGTATCGAGATGGAATTTGTCCCTCCCAAGTCGGAGAGATATACTTCGGGCCCACTCGGTAATCGATATCAACACCGCTTGCAAGCATGTGGTTAAGGAGTTAATCACAAAGTGATATCGGATTACGGAACGAGTAAAGTACTTGCTGTGAACGAGATTGAACTAGGTATGACGATACCGACGATCGAATCTCGGGCAAGTAAAATATCGCGAGACGAAGGGAATATATATATGGGATTGATTGAATCCTGGCATCGTGGTTCATCCGATATGATCATCGATGAATGTGTGGGAGTCAATATGGGTGCCCAGACCCCGCTGTTGATTATTGATAGAAGATCATGTCTGCATATTCTCGAACCCGCAGGGTCACACACTTAACGTGTCTCGACGCTAGGATAGATTGGATACTTGGTTTATGAATTTTTTGTTCGGAGTCTCGGATGGGATCCGGGACATCATGAGAGGTTCTGGAGTGGTCCGGAGAATAAGATTCATATAAGGCAGTGCAGTTTTTGGAGTTCGGAATTGTTCCGGGTTAATCGGTATTGTACCGGAAGCTTCTAGAACCTTCCGGAAGGGGACCAACGTGGCCCCACCTTCCGGGAGGGGGAATGGGCCTATGAGGGAGTGTCCTGGCCGCATTGGGCCAGGGGCACAAGGCCCCATAGGTCCCAGCCGATCCTAGATAAGTTTAAACTCGTTTAAACTAGAGATAGGGTTTCTAGATAAGGGATAAGTTTAAATCGTTTAAACTAGAGATAGGCTTGGAGGAGGGGCTAGGGATGGCCGCCACCACCCCCTCTATATATAGAGGGCTGGTGCGCCCCCTCCCCCTTACACACACCTTCCTCCAAACCCTAGTTGCCCTGCTGCCCTCCTCTCTCCCTCCCGACTGTTTGTAGGCGAAGCCCTGCGGCAGAAATTCTCCACCATATACACCACGCCGTCGTGCTGTAGATCCAATCCATCTCTCCACCATACTTGCTGGTCCGAGGAAGGAGGAGACGTCGAGGTGCTGCACGTGTGCATCTCACGGAGGCACCGCCACTTGTGGTGCTAGATCGGATCGGATCGCGAGGAGGAGAAGCGAGTACGACTACATCACCCACGTTCCGACGAACGTTCCGCTGTGCGAGTCTTCAAGGGTATGAAGATCTAATCCAATCTCTCTCGTTGTTTGCATCTCCTAGATTAGATCTTGGCTTTCCCTCTGTTCGCTTCCGTAGAAAATTTTGATTTACTATGCTGCGAAACCCTTCATTTTCACATACCACATATGGATCCAACAGTGTCATCGAAATGTGTTTTCTTCTCATTAACCACAGCTAGAGTCATTGCATGTGTGTTCTCTTCAGAGACCACACATGGATCCACCAATGTCATTGCATGTGTCTTCTTTTCACATACCACATATGGATCCACGAGTGTCATTGAAATGTGTGTTCTCTTTAGAGACCATACATGGATCCACTAGTGTCATTGCATGTGTGTTCTTTTTACTAACAACAACCAGAGTCATTTCATGTGTGTTCTTTTCACAATCCACATATGGATCCACTAGTGTCATTGCATGTGTGCTCTTTTCACAATCCACCTATGGATCCACCAGTGTCATTGCATGTGTGCTCTTTTTACTAACAACAACCAGAGTCATTGCATGTGTGTTCTCTTCAGAGACCAGACCGGGCGTTGATGTTTTCTGTTGCAAGCCTCTTGTTTGTGTTCTTCTTATGACGCGGGATAGTGAGATTGAAGCGGTCCAGGCCAATCTTACGCGACGTCGTTCGCGAGACCGGCTCCGCACTTGACGTGTGGCTTGTACCACACATGCGGCTGGTGGATGTCAGTTTCTCTCACTATAGTTGTCATGGGATTAACACCGGAGTTTGGCAACCATAATATCACCGTTGTGGCTTTCCGTAGGTAAGAATCGTTCTTAGCATCTACTCCCATAAGCCACGTAAAACATGCAACAACAAAGTAGAGGCGTCTAACTTGTTTTTGCAGGGAGTGTTTTCTGTGATATGGTATGGCCCAAGATGTGATGTGTATAATGTATGCGATTATCATGTTTTGTAATGTTTCACGACTTGCATGTCGATGAGTACACAACCGGCAGGAGCCATATGGTTGTCTTTATAATTGTGTATGACCTGCGAGTCAACTTCTTATACGCCATGTAATAGCTTTACTTTATCGCTAAGTAGTTAGCAATAGTTGTAGTTGCTATTCGTGGTGGAGGCAATCCTGGTGGAGTGATGGAGATCATGCCGGAACGCACAAGATGGAGATCATTGCGCGAAGATTGGCTATACCATGTCACATAAAGTTATATGCATGTGATGTTTATCCTTTTATGTATCTTATTATGCTTAGATCGCGACGGTAGCATTATAAGATGATTCCTCACTTAAAGATCAAGATTAAACTGTGTTCTCCCCATGTATGCACCGTTGCGAAAGTTCGTCGTGTCCAAGCATCACGTGATGATCGGGTGCTATAGACTCTACGCTCACATACAACGGGTGCAAGCCAGTTTTGCACACGCGGAAATACTTGGGTCTAGCTTGACGAGCCTAGCATGTACAGACATGGCCTCGGAACACAAGAACCGAAAGGTTAAACATGAGTCATATGAATGATATGATCGACACTTTGTTGTCCACCATTGAAACCACATCTCTTCTCGTGAAGATCGGATTAGGTGTGGTGAATTTGGATCGTGTTCACTAAACAACTTGAGGGATGTTGAATTTAGTGGGAGTTCATCTAGTAATTTGATTAAGTTGAACTATTTATCATGAACATAGTCTAAATTGTACTTGCAAATACTATAGATCACATGGCCAAGTCCAACTTCAACTTCAACATTTTTGCTGAGAAAGAAAAGCTTAAGAACAATGGGTCTAACTTCACCAACTGGTTCCGCAATCTGAGAATCATTCTCTCTGGCGGTCAAAAGGACTATGTCCTTGAGAAAGCGTTAGGTAACCCCCCTGCTGCAACTGCGCCGGCTGATGAGAAAGCTGTCTATTAGTCGCGCAAAGATGATTATGGCGTGATTAAGAGCACCATGTTGTTTGCTATGGAACCGGAACTTCAAAATCGTTTTGAAAACTATCCCGGGCCCTTTGAGATTCTCGAGGAGCTGAAAACCATGTTTCAGACTCAGGCCCGTTCTGAGAGATATGAGATCTCTGAGAAGTTCTTTAACTGCAAGATGGAGGAAGGGAGTTCCGTTAGTGAGCACGCCATTAAGATGTCGGGCTACACTCAACGCCTTGAGCAACTGTACTACAAGATTCCAGAGGAGCTCAAGATTGACAGGGTTCTGCAATCACTCCCTCCCAGCTACAAAAGTTTTGTAGTGACTCATAATCAGATTGGTTCCACTGATACGATCACCGAGCTCTTCGCAAAGCTGAAGGCTGCGGAGGTGGACATCAAGAAGGATAATCATGTGTTGATGGTCAACAAGCCCTCCTTTAAGAAAGGTAAAGGTGCAAAGAAGCCCTTCAAGAAAGGCGGCGGCAAGCGCGTTTCCCCTGCTGAGAAGAAGCTCAAGTCCGGTCCCAAGCCGGACACTGAGTGCTTCTATTGCAAGGACAAGGGTCACTGGAAGCGCAACTGTCCGAAGTACTTAGCGGACAAGAAGGATGGCACCATCAAAGGTATATTTGATATACATGTTATTGATGTTTTCCTTACTAGCCCTCGTTGTAGTGCCTGGGTATTTGATACCGGTTCAGTTGCTAATATTTGTAACTCGAAACAGGAGCTACGGAATAGACGGCGGCTTGCGAGGGATGAGGTGACGATGCGCGTTGGCAACGGATCAAGAGTTGATGTGATGGCCGTCGGCACGCTCTCCTTAGTTTTACCTTCGGGATTAGTTTTAAACCTTAATAAATGTTATTATGTGCCTGCGTTGAGCATGAACATTATTTCTGGATCATGTTTATTGCAAGACGGTTATTCATTTAAATCGGAGAATAATGGTTGTTCTATTTATATGAGTAACATCTTTTATGGTCATGCACCTCTTGTGAGTGGTTTATTTCTTCTAAATCTCGAAAGGGATGAAACACACATCCATAACATTGAGGCTAAGAGATGCAAAGTAGATAGTGATAATACTACTTATTTGTGGCACTGTCGTCTAGGTCATATTGGTGTAAAGCGCATGAAGAAACTCCATTCTGATGGACTTTTGGAGTCTCTTGATTTTGAATCATTTGACACATGCGAACCATGCCTCATGGGCAAGATGATCAAAACCCCGTTCTCCGGTATGATGGAGCGAGCAACGGACTTGTTGGAAATCATACATACCGATGTATGCGGACCGATGAGTGTTTCGACGCGTGGTGGATATCGCTATTTTCTCACTTTTAACGATGACTTAAGTAGATATGGGTATATCTATTTAATGAAACATAAATCTGAAACGTTTGAAAAGTTTAAAGAATTTCAGAATGAAGTGGAGAACCATCGTAACAGAAAGATTAAGTTTCTACGATCCGATCGTGGGGGCGAATATTTGAGTTATGATTTTCTCACGCATCTCAAAGCAAGTGGAATAGTTTCACAACTCACGCCACCCGAAACACCACAGCGCAATGGTGTGTCTGAACGCCGGAATCGAACCCTATTAGATATGGTCCAATCGATGATGTCTCTTACTGATTTGCCGTTATCATTTTGGGGTTATGCATTAGAAACCGCTGCATTCACTTTAAATAGGGCTCCATCTAAATCCGTTGAGACGACACCGTATGAACTGTGGTTTGGTGCTAAACCTAAGTTGTCGTTTCTTAAAGTTTGGGGATGCGAAGCTTACGTCAAGAAGTTGATGCCGGACAAGCTCGAACCCAAAGCGGAGAAATGCGTCTTCATAGGATACCCTAAGGAAACTATTGGGTATACCTTCTATCACAGAACCGAAGGCAAAGTGTTTGTCGCAAAGAACGGTTCCTTTCTTGAGAAGGAGTTTCTCTCAAAAGAAGTGAGTGAGAGGAAAGTAGAGCTAGACGAGGTTATTGAACCTTCTCTTGAATTGGAGAGTAGCGCAGCACCTGAAATTGTTCCAGTGCCGCCTGCACCAACAATAGAGGAAGCTAATGACAAGGATCATGAAGCTTCGGACGATGCTGCTACTGAACGTCGCAGGTCGACAAGGTCGCGTGCCCCTCCTGAGTGGTACGGCAACCCTGTCTTGACTGTCTTGTTAGTAGGAGACAGCGAACCTACGAACTATGAGGAAGCAATGATGAGCCCAGACTCTGAGAAATGGCTAGAAGCCATGAAATCCGAATTGGGATCCATGAGCGAAAACCAAGTATGGACTTTGGTGGACCCTCCTAGCGACCGAAAGGTCGTTGAGTGCAAATGGATCTTCAAGAACAAAACGGACGTGGATGGTAATGTTACCGTCTATAAAGCACGGCTTGTTGCGAAAGGTTTTCGACAAGTTAAAGGTGTTGACTACGATGAGACTTTCTCTCCCGTAGCGATGTTTAAGTCCATTCGGATTTTATTAGCAATTGCTGCGTTTCATGATTATGAAATATGGCAAATGGATGTCAAGACTGCTTTCCTCAATGGCAACATTGATGAAGAGTTGTATATGATGCAACCCGAAGGTTTTGTCGATCCTAAGGATGCTGATAAAGTATGCAAACTTCAGCGTTCCATTTATGGACTGAAGCAAGCATCTCGGAGTTGGAACCTTCGTTTTGATCAAGTGATCAAGAGCTTTGGATTTGTTCCAAATTGCTACGAAGCTTGCATCTACAAGAAAGTGAGTGGGAGCTCGGTGACGTTTCTGGTACTATATGTGGATGACATATTGATTATTGGAAATGACATCAACATGCTTAACGATGTGAAGAGTTATTTGAACAAGTGTTTTTCAATGAAAGACCTAGGTGAAGCTGCTTATATATTGGGCATCAAAATCTATAGAGATAGACAAAGACGCCTGATAGCTTTAAGCCAGAGTACATACCTAGACAAAGTTCTGAAAAGGTTCAGAATGGATAAGGCATTGAAAGGTTCAGTGCCTATGTTGTCAGGTAAGATATTGAGCAAGGCTCAGTGTCCAGCTACGGTAAATGATAGGGAAGCTATGAGCAAAGTGCCTTATGCCTCGGCCATAGGTTCCATCATGTATGCCATGCTGTGTACTAGACCGGATGTGTCCAATGCTCTTAGTTTGACGAGCAGATATCAAAGTGATCCAGGAGTGGAACACTGGACAGCCGTGAAGAACATCCTAAGGTACCTAAATAGGACTAAAGAAATGTTCTTAGTCTATGGGGGTGATGAACAGCTCGTCGTAAAATGTTACGTCGATGCTAGTTTCGACGCCGACAAGGATGATCATAAATCTCAGACAGGATACGTGTATATTTTGAATGGAGGAGCTGTGAGCTGGAGAAGCTGCAAGCAAAGCATGATCGCGGGATCTACAGTAGAAGAGGAATACATGGCTGCTGCAGAAGCGTCAAGTGAAGGAGTTTGGATCAGAAACTTCATCACTGAGCTTGGCGTGGTTCCAAGTGCATTGGACCCACTGGAGATATTATGTGACAACACTGGCGCCATAGCACTCGCTAAGGAACCAAGATATCATCCGAAGACCAAGCATATCAACCGCAAGTTTCATATAATCCGAGATTATATAGCAGATGGAGATCTGAAGATCAGCAAAGTACATACAGATCTGAATGTCGTAGATCCATTGACTAAACCTCTTCCACGTGTAAAACATGATCAGCACCTCAGTGCCATGGGTGTGAGATTGTTGCCAAATGTAAACTAGATTATTGACTCTAGTGCAAGTGGGAGACTGTTGGAATTATGCCCTAGAGGCAATAATAAAGATGTTATTATTATAATTCTTGTTCATGATAAAGTTTATATTCCATGCTAGAATTGTATTAAGCGGAAACATTAATACTTGTGTGGTTTGTGAACAACACCGTGTCCCTAGTACGCCTCTATGGACTAGCTCATTGATCAATGATGGTTAAGGTTTCCTAACCATAGACATGAGTTTTCAATTGATAATGAGATCATATCATTGGAGAATGATGTGGTGGACAGACCCAAACTAAGCGAAGCAATTAGATCGTGTCATCGTGTTCGTCTTTGCGAAGCTTTTCTTATGTCAAATATTGTATTCCTTAGACCATGAGATAATGCAACTCCCTGGTATCGGAAGAAAGCTTTGAGGTCATCAAACGTCATCCTATGAGAGGGTGATCATAAAGGTGTCTCTCAGGTGATCGGAAAGTATCTGTTGGGTTGTGTGTATCGAGATGGAATTTGTCCCTCCCAAGTCGGAGAGATATACTTCGGGCCCACTCGGTAATCGATATCAACACCGCTTGCAAGCATGTGGTTAAGGAGTTAATCACAAAGTGATATCGGATTACGGAACGAGTAAAGTACTTGCTGTGAACGAGATTGAACTAGGTA
Source organism: Avena sativa (assembly GCA_916181665.1). Classification (NCBI taxonomy): domain Eukaryota; kingdom Viridiplantae; phylum Streptophyta; class Magnoliopsida; order Poales; family Poaceae; genus Avena; species Avena sativa. Next base: position 603,476,082 of record OV702291.1, on the reverse strand, counting down.
TGACGATACCGACGATCGAATCTCGGGCAAGTAAAATATCGCGAGACGAAGGGAATATATATATGGGATTGATTGAATCCTGGCATCGTGGTTCATCCGATATGATCATCGATGAATGTGTGGGAGTCAATATAGGTGCCCAGACCCCGCTGTTGATTATTGATAGAAGATCATGTCTGCATATTCTCGAACCCGCAGGGTCACACACTTAACGTGTCTCGACGCTAGGATAGATTGGATACTTGGTTTATGAATTTTTTGTTCGGAGTCTCGGATGGGATCCGGGACATCACGAGAGGTTCCGGAGTGGTCCGGAGAATAAGATTCATATAAGGCAGTGCAGTTTTTGGAGTTCGGAATTGTTCCGGGTTAATCGGTATTGTACCGGAAGCTTCTAGAACCTTCCGGAAGGGGACCAACGTGGCCCCACCTTCCGGGAGGGGGCATGGGCCTATGAGGGAGTGTCCTGGCCGCATTGGGCCAGGGACACAAGGCCCCATAGGGCCCAGCCGATCCTAGATAAGTTTAAACTCGTTTAAACTAGAGATAGGGTTTCTAGATAAGGGATAAGTTTAAATCGTTTAAACTAGAGATAGGCTTGGAGGAGGGGCTAGGGCTGGCCGCCACCACCCCCTCTATATATAGAGGGCTGGTGCGCCCCTCCCCCTTACACACACCTTCCTCCAAATAGTAGTTGCCCTGCTGCCCTCCTCTCTCCCTCCCGACTATTTGTAGGCGAAGCCCTGCGGCTGAAATTCTCCACCATATACACCACGCCGTCGTGCTGTAGATCCAATCCATCTCTCCACCATACTTGCTGGTCCGAGGAAGGAGGAGACGTCGAGGTGCTGCACGTGTGCATCTCACGGAGGCACTGCCACTTGTGGTGCTAGATCGGATCAGATCGCGAGGAGGAGAAGCGAGTACGACTACATCACCCACGTTCCGACGAACGTTCCGCTGTGCGAGTCATCAAGGGTATGAAGATCTAATCAAATCTCTCTCGTTGTTTGCATCTCCTAGATTAGATCTTGGCTTTCCCTCTGTTCGCTTCCGTAGAAAATTTTGATTTACTATGCTGCGAAACCCTTCATTTTCACATACCACATATGGATCCAACAGTGTCATCGAAATGTGTGTTCTTCTCATTAACCATAGCTAGAGTCATTGCATGTGTGTTCTCTTCAGAGACCACACATGGATCCACCAATGTCATTGCATGTGTGTTCTTTTCACATACCACATATGGATCCACGAGTGTCATTGAAATGTGTGTTCTCTTTAGAGACCATACATGGATCCACTAGTGTCATTGCATGTGTGTTCTTTTTACTAACAACAACCAGAGTCATTTCATGTGTGTTCTTTTCACAATCCACATATGGATCCACTAGTGTCATTGCATGTGTGCTCTTTTCACAATCCACCTATGGATCCACCAGTGTCATTGCATGTGTGCTCTTTTTACTAACAACAACCAGAGTCATTGCATGTGTGTTCTCTTCAGAGACCAGACATGGATCCACTAGTGTTATTGAAATATGTGTTATTTTTACTAATAACAACCAAAGTCATTTCATGTGTGTTCTTTTCACATACCACATATGTATCCACCAGTGTCATTCCATGTGTGTTCTCTTTACTAACAACAAATGGAGTCATTGCATGTGTGTTATTTTCACATACCACATATGGATCCACCAGTGTCATTGAAATGTGTGCTCTTCTTACTAACAACAGCTAGACTCATTGGACGTCTGTTCTCTTCAGAGACCACACATGGATCCGCCAGTGTCATTGCATGTGTGCTCTTTTTACTAACAACAACCAGTGTCATTGCCTGTGTGTTCTTTTCACATATAACAGCCAGTGTCATTGCATGTGTGTTCTTTTCACAATCCACCTATGGAGCCACCAGTGTCAATGCATGTGTGCTCTTTTCACAATCCACTTATGGATACACTAGTGTCATTGCATGTGTGCTCTTTTTACTAACAATAACCAGAGTCATTGCATGTGTGTTCTCTTCAGAGACCAGACATGGATCCACTAGTGTTATTGAAATATGTGTTATTTTTACTAATAACAACCAAAGTCATTTTATGTGTGTTCTTTTCACATACCACATATGTATCCACCAGTGTCATTCCATGTGTGTTCTCTTTACTAACAACAAATGGAGTCATTGCATGTGTGTTATTTTCACATACCACATATGGATCCACCAGTGTCATTGAAATGTGTGCTCTTCTTACTAACAACAGCTAGAGTCATTGGACGTGTGTTCTCTTCAGAGACCACACATCGATCCGCCAGTGTCATTGCATGTGTGCTCTTTTTACTAACAACAACCAGTGTCATTGCCTGTGTGTTCTTTTCACATACAACAGCCAGTGTCATTGCATGTGTGTTCTTTTCACAATCCACCTATGGAGCCACCAGTGTCAATGCATGTGTGCTCTTTTCACAATCCACTTATGGATACACTAGTGTAATTGCATGTGTGCTCTTTTTACTAACAATAACCAGAGTCATTGCATGTGTGTTCTCTTCAGAGACCACACATGGATCCACCAGGGTCATTGCATATGTGTTTTCTTCAGAGACCACACATGGATCCACCATTGTGATGTCATGTGTGCTCTTTTTACTAACAACAACCAGAGTCATTGCATGTGTGTTCTCTTCAGAGACCACACATGGATCCACCAGTGTCATTGCATGTGTGCTTTTTTTACTAACAACAACTAGAGTCATTGCATGTGTGTTCTCTTTAGAGACCACGCATGGATCCACCAGTGTCATTGCATGTGTGCTCTTTTTACTAAGAACAACCAGAGTCATTGCATGTGTGTTCTTTTCACATACCACATATAGATCCACCAGTGTCGTTGAAATGTGTGTTCTTTTCACAATCTACCTGTGGATCCACCAGTGTCATTGCACGTGTGCTCTTTTTACTAACAACAACCAGAGTCATTGCATGTATGTTCTCTTCAGAGACCACACATGGATCCACCAGTGTCATTGCATGTGTGCTATTTTTACTAACAACAGCCAGAGTGATTGAATGACTATTATTTTCACATACCACATATGGATCCACTAGTGTCATTGAAATGTGTGCTCTTTTCACAATCCACACATGGATCCACCAGTGCCATTGCATGTGTGCTCTTTTTACTAACAACAACTAGAGTCATTGCATGTGTGTTCTTTTCACATACCACATATGGATCCACCAGTGTCATTGCAATGTGTGTTCTTCTCATTAACCACAGCCAGAGTCATTGCATGTGTGCTCTTTTCACAATCCACCTATAGATCCACGAGTGTCATTGCATGTGTGCTCTTTTTACTAACAACAACCAGAATTATTGCATGTGTGTTCTCTTCAGAGACCACACATGGATCCACCAATGTCAGTGCATGTGTGCTCTTTTTACTAAAAATAGCCAGAGTCATTGCATGACTATTATTTTCACATACCACATATGGATCCACCAGTGTCATTGAAATGTGTGTTCTCTTCAGAGACCACACATGGATCCACCCGTGTCATTGCATGTGTGATCTTTTTACTCACAACAGCCAGTGTCATTGCATGTGTGTTCTTTTCACATACAACAACCAGTGTCATTGCATGTGTGTTCTTTTCACAATCCACATATGGATCCACAAGTGTCATTGCATGTGTGCTCTTTTCACAATCCACCTATGGATCCACCAGTGTCATTGCATGTGTGCTCTTTTTACTAACAATAAAACAGAGTCATTGCATGTGTGTTCTCTACAGAGACCACACATGGATCCACCAGTGTCATTGAATGTGTGTTCTCTTCATAGACCACACATGGATCCACCAGTGTCATTGCATGTGTGCTCTTTTTACTAAGAAACAACCAGAGTCATTGCATGTGTGTTCTCTTTAGAGAGCACACATGGATCCACCGGTGTCATTGCATGTGTGCTCTTTTTACTAACAACAACCAGAGTCATTGCGTGTGTGTTCTCTTCAGAGACCACACATGGATCCACCAGTGTCATTGCATGTGTGCTCTTTTTACTAACAACAACCAGAGTCATTGCCTGTATGTTCTTTTCACATACCACATATGGATCCACCAGTGTCGTTGAAATGTGTGTTCTATTCACAATCCACCTATGGATCCACCAGTGTCATTGCATGTGTGCTCTTTTTACTAACAACAACCAGTGTCATTGCCTGTGTGTTCTTTTCACATACAACAGCCAGTGTCATTGCATGTGTGTTCTTTTCACAATCCACCTATGGAGCCACCAGTGTCAATGCATGTGTGCTCTTTTCACAATCCACTTATGGATACACTAGTGTCATTGCATGTGTGCTCTTTTTACTAACAATAACCAGAGTCATTGCATGTGTGTTCTCTTCAGAGACCACACATGGATCCACCAGGGTCATTGCATATGTGTTTTCTTCAGAGACCACACATGGATCCACCATTGTGATGTCATGTGTGCTCTTTTTACTAACAACAACCAGAGTCATTGCATGTGTGTTCTCTTCAGAGACCACACATGGATCCACCAGTGTCATTGCATGTGTGCTTTTTTTACTAACAACAACTAGAGTCATTGCATGTGTGTTCTCTTTAGAGACCACGCATGGATCCACCAGTGTCATTGCATGTGTGCTCTTTTTACTAAGAACAACCAGAGTCATTGCATGTGTGTTCTTTTCACATACCACATATAGATCCACCAGTGTCGTTGAAATGCGTGTTCTTTTCACAATCCACCTGTGGATCCACCAGTGTCATTGCACGTGTGCTCTTTTTACTAACAACAACCAGAGTCATTGCATGTAAGTTCTCTTCAGAGACCACACATGGATCCACCAGTGTCATTGCATGTGTGCTATTTTTACTAACAACAGCCAGAGTCATTGAATGACTATTATTTTCACATACCACATATGGATCCACTAGTGTCATTGAAATGTGTGCACTTTTCACAATCCACACATGGATCCACCAGTGCCATTGCATGTGTGCTCTTTTTACTAACAACAACTAGAGTCATTGCATGTGTGTTCTTTTCACATACCACATATGGAAACACCAGTGTCATTGAAATGTGTGTTCTTCTCATTAACCATAGCCAGAGTCATTGCATGTGTGCTCTTTTCACAATCCACCTATGGATCCACGAGTGTCATTGCATGTGTGCTCTTTTTACTAACAACAACCAGAATTATTGCATGTGTGTTCTCTTCAGAGACCACACATGGATCCACCAGTGTCAGTGCATGTGTGCTCTTTTTACTAACAATAGCCAGAGTCATTGCATGACTATTATTTTCACATACCACATATGGATCCACCAGTGTCATTGAAATGTGTGTTCTCTTCAGAGACCACACATGGATCCACCCGTGTCATTGCATGTGTGCTCTTTTTACTCACAACAACCAGTGTCATTGCATGTGTGTTCTTTTCACATACAACAACCAGTGTCATTGCATATGTGTTCTTTTCACAATCCACATATGGATCCACAAGTGTCATTGCATGTGTGCTCTTTTCACAATCCACCTATGGATCCACCAGTGTCATTGCATGTGTGCTCTTTTTACTAACAATAACCAGAGTCATTGCATGTGTGTTCTCTACAGAGACCACACATGGATCCACCAGTGTCATTGAATGTGTGTTCTCTTCATAGACCACACATGGATCCACCAGTGTCATTGCATGTGTGCTCTTTTTACTAACAACAACCAAAGTCATTGCATGTGTGTTCTCTTCAGAGAGCACACATGGATCCACCAGTGTCATTGCATGTGTGCTTTTTTTACTAACAACAACTAGAGTCATTGCATGTGTGTTCTCTTTAGAGACCACGCATGGATCCACCAGTGTCATTGCATGTGTGCTCTTTTTACTAAGAACAACCAGAGTCATTGCATGTGTGTTCTTTTCACATACCACATATAGATCCACCAGTGTCGTTGAAATGCGTGTTCTTTTCACAATCCACCTGTGGATCCACCAGTGTCATTGCACGTGTGCTCTTTTTACTAACAACAACCAGAGTCATTGCATGTATGTTCTCTTCAGAGACCACACATGGATCCACCAGTGTCATTGCATGTGTGCTATTTTTACTAACAACAGCCAGAGTCATTGAATGACTATTATTTTCACATACCACATATGGATCCACTAGTGTCATTGAAATGTGTGCACTTTTCACAATCCACACATGGATCCACCAGTGCCATTGCATGTGTGCTCTTTTTACTAACAACAACTAGAGTCATTGCATGTGTGTTCTTTTCACATACCACATATGGAACCACCAGTGTCATTGAAATGTGTGTTCTTCTCATTAACCATAGCCAGAGTCATTGCATGTGTGCTCTTTTCACAATCCACCTATGGATCCACGAGTGTCATTGCATGTGTGCTCTTTTTACTAACAACAACCAGAATTATTGCATGTGTGTTCTCTTCAGAGACCACACATGGATCCACCAGTGTCAGTGCATGTGTGCTCTTTTTACTAACAATAGCCAGAGTCATTGCATGACTATTATTTTCACATACCACATATGGATCCACCAGTGTCATTGAAATGTGTGTTCTCTTCAGAGACCACACATGGATCCACCCGTGTCATTGCATGTGTGCTCTTTTTACTCACAACAACCAGTGTCATTGCATGTGTGTTCTTTTCACATACAACAACCAGTGTCATTGCATATGTGTTCTTTTCACAATCCACATATGGATCCACAAGTGTCATTGCATGTGTGCTCTTTTCACAATCCACCTATGGATCCACCAGTGTCATTGCATGTGTGCTCTTTTTACTAACAATAACCAGAGTCATTGCATGTGTGTTCTCTACAGAGACCACACATGGATCCACCAGTGTCATTGAATGTGTGTTCTCTTCATAGACCACACATGGATCCACCAGTGTCATTGCATGTGTGCTCTTTTTACTAACAACAACCAAAGTCATTGCATGTGTGTTCTCTTCAGAGAGCACACATGGATCCACCAGTGTCATTGCATGTGTGCTTTTTTTACTAACAACAACTAGAGTCATTGCATGTGTGTTCTCTTTAGAGACCACGCATGGATCCACCAGTGTCATTGCATGTGTGCTCTTTTTACTAAGAACAACCAGAGTCATTGCATGTGTGTTCTTTTCACATACCACATATAGATCCACCAGTGTCGTTGAAATGCGTGTTCTTTTCACAATCCACCTGTGGATCCACCAGTGTCATTGCACGTGTGCTCTTTTTACTAACAACAACCAGAGTCATTGCATGTATGTTCTCTTCAGAGACCACACATGGATCCACCAGTGTCATTGCATGTGTGCTATTTTTACTAACAACAGCCAGAGTCATTGAATGACTATTATTTTCACATACCACATATGGATCCACTAGTGTCATTGAAATGTGTGCACTTTTCACAATCCACACATGGATCCACCAGTGCCATTGCATGTGTGCTCTTTTTACTAACAACAACTAGAGTCATTGCATGTGTGTTCTTTTCACATACCACATATGGAACCACCAGTGTCATTGAAATGTGTGTTCTTCTCATTAACCATAGCCAGAGTCATTGCATGTGTGCTCTTTTCACAATCCACCTATGGATCCACGAGTGTCATTGCATGTGTGCTCTTTTTACTAACAACAACCAGAATTATTGCATGTGTGTTCTCTTCAGAGACCACACATGGATCCACCAGTGTCAGTGCATGTGTGCTCTTTTTACTAACAATAGCCAGAGTCATTGCATGACTATTATTTTCACATACCACATATGGATCCACCAGTGTCATTGAAATGTGTGTTCTCTTCAGAGACCACACATGGATCCACCCGTGTCATTGCATGTGTGCTCTTTTTACTCACAACAACCAGTGTCATTGCATGTGTGTTCTTTTCACATACAACAACCAGTGTCATTGCATATGTGTTCTTTTCACAATCCACATATGGATCCACAAGTGTCATTGCATGTGTGCTCTTTTCACAATCCACCTATGGATCCACCAGTGTCATTGCATGTGTGCTCTTTTTACTAACAATAACCAGAGTCATTGCATGTGTGTTCTCTACAGAGACCACACATGGATCCACCAGTGTCATTGAATGTGTGTTCTCTTCATAGACCACACATGGATCCACCAGTGTCATTGCATGTGTGCTCTTTTTACTAACAACAACCAAAGTCATTGCATGTGTGTTCTCTTCAGAGAGCACACATGGATCCACCGGTGTCATTGCATGTGTGCTCTTTTTACTAACAACAACTAGAGTCATTGCGTGTGTGTTCTTTTCACATACCACATATAGATCCACCAGTGTCGTTGAAATCCGTGTTCTTTTCACAATCCACCTGTGGATCCACCAGTGTCATTGCACGTGTGCTCTTTTTACTAACAACAACCAGAGTCATTGCATGTATGTTCTCTTCAGAGACCACACATGGATCCACCAGTGTCATTGCATGTGTGCTATTTTTACTAACAACAGCCAGAGTCATTGAATGTGTGTTCTCTTCAGAGACCACACATGGATCCACCAGTGTCATTGCATGTGTGCTCTTTTTACTAACAACAACCAGAGTCATTGCATGTGTGTTGTCTTCAGAGACCACACATGGATCCACCAGTGCCATTGCATGTGTGCTCTTTTTACTAACAACAACTAGAGTCATTGCATGTGTGTTCTTTTCACATACCACATATGGATCCACCAGTGTCATTGAAATGTGTGTTCTTCTCATTAACCACAGCCAGAGTCATTGCATGTGTGCTCTTTTCACAATCCACCTATGGATCCACGAGTGTCATTGCATGTGTGCTCTTTTTACTAACAACAACCAGAATTATTGCATGTGTGTTCTCTTCAGAGACCACACATGGATCCACCAGTGTCAGTGCATGTGTGCTCTTTTTACTAACAATAGCCAGAGTCATTGCATGACTATTATTTTCACATACCACATATGGATCCACCAGTGTCATTGAAATGTGTGTTCTCTTCTGAGACAACACATGGATCCACCAGTGTCATTGCATGTGTGCCCTTTTTACAAACAACAGCCAGAGTCATTGCATGACTATTATTTTCATATACCACATATGGATCCACCAGTGTCATTGAAATGTGTGCTCTTTTCACAATCCACACATGGATCCACTAGTGTCATTGCATGTGTGCTCTTTTTACTAACAACAACTAGAGTCATTGCATGTGTGTTCTTTTCACATACCACATATGGATCCACTAGTGTCATTGAAATGTATGTTCTTCTCATTAACCACAACTAGAGTCATTGCATGTGGGCTCTTTTCATAATCCACCTATGGATCCACTAGTATCATTGCATGTGTGCTCTTTTTACTAACAACAACCAGAATCATTGCAGGTGTGTTCTTTTCACATACCACATATGGATCCAACAGTGTCATTGAAATGTGTGTTCTTCTCATTAACCACAGCTAGAGTCATTGCATGTATGTTCTTTTCACATACCACATATGGATCCACGAGTGTCATTGAAATGTGTGTTCTCTTTAGAGACCATACATGGATCCACTAGTGTCATTGCATGTGTGTTCTTTTTACTAACAACAACCAGAGTCATTTCATGTGTGTTCTTTTCACAATCCACATATGGATCCACTAGTGTCATTTCATGTGTGCTCTTTTCACAATCCACCTATGGATCCACCAGTGTCATTGCATGTGTGCTCTTTTTACTAACAATAACCAGAGTCATTGCATATGTGTTCTCTTCAGAGATCACACATGGATCCACTAGTGTTATTGAAATATCTGTTATTTTTACTAACAACAACCAAAGTCATTTCATGTGTGTTCTTTTCACATACCACATATGTATCCACCAGTGTCATTCCATGTGTGTTCTCTTTACTAACAAAAAATGGAGTCATTGCATGTGTGTTCTTTTCACATACCACATATAGATCCACCAGTGTCGTTGAAATGTGTGTTCTTTTCACAATCCACCTATGGATCCACCAGTGTCATTGCACGTGTGCTCTTTTTACTAACAACAACCAGAGTCATTGCATGTATGTTCTCTTCAGAGACCACACATGGATCCACCAGTGTCATTGCATGTGTGCAATTTTTACTAACAACAGCCAGAGTCATTGAATGACTATTATTTTCACATACCACATATGGATCCACTAGTTTCATTGAAATGTGTGCTCTTTTCACAATCCACACATGGATCCACCAGTGCCATTGCATGTGTGCTCTTTTTACTAACAACAACTAGAGTCATTGCATGTGTGTTCTTTTCACATACCACATATGGATCCACCAGTGTCATTGAAATGTGTGTTCTTCTCATTAACCATAGCCAGAGTCATTGCATGTGTGCTCTTTTCACAATCCACCTATGGATCCACGACTGTCATTGCATGTGTGCTCTTTTTACTAACAACAACCAGAATTATTGCATGTGTGTTCTCTTCAGAGACCACACATGGATCCACCAGTGTCAGTGCATGTGTGCTCTTTTTACTAACAATAGCCAGAGTCATTGCATGACTATTATTTTCACATACCACATATGGATCCACCAGTGTCATTGAAATGTGTGTTCTCTTCAGAGACCACACATGGATCCACCCGTGTCATTGCATGTGTGCTCTTTTTACTCACAACAACCAGTGTCATTGCATGTGTGTTCTTTTCACATACAACAACCAGTGTCATTGCATGTGTGTTCTTTTCACAATCCACATATGGATCCACAATTGTCATTGCATGTGTGCTCTTTTCACAATCCACCTATGGATCCACCAGTGTCATTGCATGTGTGCTCTTTTTACTAACAATAACCAGAGTCATTGAATGTGTGTTCTCTACAGAGACCACACATGGATCCACCAGTGTCATTGAATGTGTGTTCTCTTCATAGACCACACATGGATCCACCAGTGTCATTGCATGTGTGCTCTTTTTACTAACAACAACCAGAGTCATTGCATGTGTGTTCTCTTCAGAGAGCACACATGGATCCACCGGTGTCATTGCATGTGTGCTCTTTTTACTAACAACAACCAGAGTCATTGCGTGTGTGTTCTCTTCAGAGACCACACATGGATCCACCAGTGTCATTGCATGTGTGCTCTTTTTACTAACAACAACCTGAGTCATTGCATGTATGTTCTTTTCACATACCACATATGGATCCACCAGTGTCATTGAAATGTGTGTTCTATTCACAATCCACCTATGGATCCACCGGTGTCATTGCATGTGTGCTCTTTTTACTAACAACAACCAGAGTCATTGCATGTGTGTTGTCTTCAGAGACCACACATGGATCCACCAGTGTCATTGCATGTGTGCTCTTTTTACTAACAACAACTAGAGTCATTGCATGTGTGTTCTTTTCACATACCACATATGGATCCACCAGTGTCATTGAAATGTGTGTTCTTCTCATTAACCACAGCCAGAGTCATTGCATGTGTGCTCTTTTCACAATCCACCTATGGATCCACGAGTGTCATTGCATGTGTGCTCTTTTTACTAACAACAACCAGAATTATTGCATGTGTGTTCTCTTTAGAGACCACACATGGATCCACCAGTGTCAGTGCATGTGTGCTCTTTTTACTAACAATAGCCAGAGTCATTGCATGACTATTATTTTCACATACCACATATGGATCCACCAGTGTCATTGAAATGTGTGTTCTCTTCAGAGACCACACATGGATCCACCCGTGTCATTGCATGTGTGCTCTTTTTACTCACAACAACCAGTGTCATTGCATGTGTGTTCTTTTCACATACAACAACCAGTGTCATCGCATGTGTGCTCTTTTTACTAACAACAACCAGAGTCATTGCATGTATGTTCTTTTCACATACCACATATGGATCCACCAGTGTCATTGAAATGTGTGTTCTATTCACAATCCACCTATGGATCCACCAGTGTCATTGCATGTGTGCTCTTTTTACTAACAACAACCAGAGTCATTGCATGTGTGTTGTCTTCAGAGACCACACATGGATCCACCAGTGTCATTGCATGTGTGCTCTTTTTACTAAGAACAACTAGAGTCCTTGCATGTGTGTTCTTTTCACATACCAGATATGGATCCACGAGTGTCATTGAAATGTGTGTTCTTTTCACAATCCACCTATGGATCCACCAGTGTCATTGTATGTGTGCTCTTTTTACTAATAACAACCAGAGTCATTGCATGTATGTTCTCTTCAAAGACAACACATGGATCCACCAGTGTCATTGCATGTGTGCTCTTTTTACTAACAACAGCTAGAGTCAATGCATGACTATTATTTTCACATACCACATATGGATCCACCAGTGTCATTGAAATGTGTGCTCTTTTCACAATCCACACATGGATCCACCAGTGTCATTGCATGTGTGCTCTTTTTACTAACAACAACTAGAGTCATTGCATGTGTTTTCTTTTCACATACCCCATATGGATCCACCAGTGTCATTGAAATGTGTGTTCTTCTCATTAACCATAGCTAGAGGCATTACATGTGTACTCTTTTCACAATCCACCTATGGATCCACCAGTGTCATTGCATGTGTGCTCTTTTTACTAACAACAACCAGAATCTTTGCATGTGTGTTCTTTTCACATACCACATATGGATCCACCACTGTCATTGAAATGTGTGTTCTTCTCATTAACCACCGCTAGAGTCATTGCATGTGTGTTCTCTTCAGAGACCACACATGGATCCACCAGTGTCATTGCATCTGTGTTCTTTTCACATACCACATATGGATCCACCGGTGTCATTGAATTGTGTGCTCTTCTTACTAACAACAGCTAGAGTCATTGGATGTGGTATCTCTTCAGAGACCACACATGGATCCACCAGTGTCATTGCAACAACAACCAGAGTCATTGCATGTGTGGTCTTTTCACATACCACATATGGATCCACCAGTGTCATTGAAATGTGTGTTTTTTTCACAATCCACCTATGGTCCACCAGTGTCATTGCATGTGTGCTCTTTTTACTAACAACAACTAGAGTCATTGCATGTGTGTTTTCTTCAGAGACCACACATGGATCCACAAGTGTCATTGCATCTGTGTTCTTTTCTCATACCACATATGGATCCACCGGTGTCATTGAAATGTGTGCTCTTCTTACTAACAACAGCTAGAGTCATTGGATGTGGTATCTCTTCAGAGACCACACATTGATCCACCAGTGTCATTGCATGTGTGCTCTTTTTACTAACAACAACCAGAGTCATTGCATGTGTGGTCTTTTCACATACCACATATGGATCCACCAGTGTCATTGAAATGTGTGTTGTTTTCACAATCCACCTATGGATCCACCAGTGTCATTGCATGTGTGCTCTTTTTACTAACAACAACTAGTCATTGCATGTGTGTTATTTTCAGAGACCACACATGGATCCACCAGTGTCATTGTATGTGTGCTCCTTTTACTAACAATAGCCCGAGTCATTTCATGTGTGTTCTTTTCACATACCACATATGGATCCACAAGTGTCATTGAAATGTGTGTTCTCTTCAGAGACCACACATGGATCCACCAGTGTCATTGCATGTGTGCTCTTTTTACTAACAACGGCCAGAGTCATTGAATGACCATTATTTACACATACCACATATGGATCCACCAGTGTCATTGAAATGTGTGTTCTCTTCAAAGACCACACATGGATCCACCAGTGTCATTGCATGTGTGCTCTTTTTACTAACAACGACTGGAGTCATTGGATGTGTGTTCTTTTCACATACCACATATGGATCCACCAGTGTGATTGTAATGTGTGTTCTTCTCATTAACCACAGCTAGAGTCATTGCATGTGTGTTCTCTTCAGAGACCACACATGGATCCACCAGTGTCATTGAAATGTGTATTATTTTCAACTACAGCCGTTGGCCACAAACAATCGGGACGCAGAGCTAACCAACAACCGCTTTGGGCTTCTAGAAGACCCGATCCCCGATTGTTAGGCGCCGTTGGATCGGGGTGCATGGACGATAAGGATGTCCTTCGCGAGCGCGATCCGCGAGAAGTCTGTTCTGCGAACTGATTGGCAGTGGCAACGACGCTAGGCCTACGTCCTTGCCCTTCTCCCCTAAACCTCGGGGCCGAAGCTCAGATTGTGTTTCTTCATCGCCATGGAGAGGGAGAGGCCCAAACTCAGCTTGCACGAGGCTCAGATGTTCTCCCACTACGGCATACTCACGCCGCCATTCGTGAGGCTTCCGGCCGGCTTCGAGCTCAGCTACGCCGGGGCTCCTGTCGTGCCACACATGCACGACAACGCATTGGCGAGGCAGATCGAGGAGCACCGCCGCCAGCTATCGGAGGAGAAGAGGGCAATGGCACGGTACTCGCCCACGAGCGCGTACTGGAGAAAGTTGTTCAAGAAGGAGCAGGCTGTGTTGATTGAGTTGTGCAGAACCCACCGGCGAGAGATCCAGCCGGATCTGCGCAACCCCAAAGGGAGGCAGCACTTCTGGGCAGTGCCTGGGCGTACGACCTCCACCGTTATCGATGCAGCGTGCCGTGAAGAATCCACGAGGAGGAGGAACGCTGCCGGGAACATCGGCATCATTTCCGACGCGGAGGAGGCTGGCAGCGACGTGGACAACATCGTCAATGATGGAGACTATGGGAGCGTCATAGTCGATTAGGGCCACTTAAGCATAAATTAAATCTACGTACGGTATGTTAATGCCCTCTTTGGATCTGGGTCACTTGAGTCATGGTCGATTATCGTCATAATCTATATATGTTGGCCATGTTTTAGTTATCTTTGTCTTTGAAACTAGTCGATCGAAACTCGTCCGATCCTGAAAATAAAGTTCGCGTGTTCCTGCCATATTTGATGGGACAATACGCTGAATCTGCTCCCAGCACTTGATGGCACAGCCATAACTTGGAGTGCGCTAGAGGAGAAGGGATCGAGCATGTTATAATAGTGTACTACTCCTATCCAGATATAACTGACTTAGTCTTTTTAGATATTTAATAAATATGTCTATACCCAAAACATGTCTAGATACATGTTTTAGGTTTCTGTGTCTTTCAAACTAATAAAAAGTCGTCAAATTCTGAACAAACAAAGTCATTGCATTCACATCTGATGGGACAATACGCTGACTCTGCTACTTGATGGCATAGCCATAATTCTGGAGTGCACCAGAGGAGATGGGAATGCAAGGGAGATGGGAACTAGTAGCCACGTCCAAACGCAGGTAAAAAATCAATGTAATAATATTAAAAAAATTGTAATCTGGTCCACATGACCCCATCACAGACACATTGCACGCGCCAGATATAAATAAAGACGACACGACTAGTTTAGTTTCAATGATATAATTCAACATACGATGTTACTGTGCCCGCATCTTTATGCTCCTCTTATTAGTCTACTAGCCCACTCTACATTAAGCATCAGTTGACGAGGATAAAAAATGATAAAACGGCAAATAAAACAATTTTTAAGCTTACCTTTCATCCGGAGAATCGTACAAAGATGAAATTCGTAGGGATTTATTATTTCTCCTATAGTTAGCCGAAAGATTATCAAGAACATCCTCAATCACCCCTGCAACTTCTTCATATTCTAATACACCTCCATTATTTGCCCTTTCCTCCCTGTTCCGCTTACCGTTTTGTTTCTTTTCTCATCCTTTTCTCACCGGCACCTCCACTTCTTCATAAATTGGCTGCTTACATACGTTTTCCTCCGAGTGCTCATCACCGTCTTCGCGCCTCTCTTACGCCAGTTCTGGCTGAGAAGCCTCATTTTCTGCCACCGGGGTGTGAACATGGACAATATCATATTTAACTGGGTTTTTGCACAACTTCTTGATATGGCCGAATCCGCCACAACATTTGCATTTCCTTTTCCTAGCTCCCAGCCTTGAACCTTTATCGGTGGAGGCTTCGATCCTTTGCTTTCTAGGAAAATATCATTTTGTGGCCCGAAAGTTGGAGTGTACAGGCAACGCGGTACCGAAGTTCCCTAAAATCAGCCGGGATGACTACAGTTGGAGTGCCAAATACTCAGAGGGTCTTTTTCGGCACGAATTCAACTTTACGTTTCAATACAAAAATCAGGCTAACGGGCGTCAAGTTGGCCCCCCTGTCAGTTCTCGCTGTTATGTCGCTCCCGTCGCTTAGGCTGGGTGGCTGTCACTTAGGCTTGCAGCGTTGGCACAGTGGATAGGACAACACCCCCTACCTAGTGTATTGACGTGACAAAACAGGGCCCATGTATCAGTGTTATAATTATTTTTTGTTCACTCAGAAGCTGGAACGGACACCGCCACGCGTCTCTCCTTGGACTTCCGTCCCAATCCTTAACCCCTACCATAAAAGAGCATTGACGGTTCCACCATTCCCCTGCCTCGCAGAAACCACTCTTCTTCTTCCTATCATGTACTATCTTCTTCCCGTCTTCTCCTTGCCGACATGGAAGATCTACGCACTCTAGAGACAAGCTTCACTACCCATGACAATAAGAAGATAGACGTTGTCTACACCAACAAGGAGGAGACAGTGGTGCGTGTCCTGAGGATGTACGAGGGTTGGCTTGGGATAGACAAGGACAAGTTTGTGGGATTGGACCTCGAGTACACCCCGGAGCACCCATATGAAGGGAGTGAAGTCGCTGTCATTCAACTGGCCATGCGGAAACACGTCCTCGTCTACCACCTCTCCCGGTTTGTAGATCTGCTCTCTATAGCTAACCGCTTTTAGGGTTTTCTCCCCTTGTTCTTTATCCACTTGCTCATCTTGCAACTACTGGATTTTATTTAGGACCAAATAAATTAGGGTTTGACTATGTCTCAATCGACTGAGATTTTCTTTAGTCTCAATCACCTAAGAAAAGTGCAACCGTAGTTAAAAGAAATGTGCAACTCGTTCAGTCGACTGAGAAATAGCAAAACCGAATAAATTATGACAATACAATGTTGAGAGTCTTGATCTTGCATTTACTAAACTTTTCAAAATTATATTGAGATGATGATCTTGCATTGACAAAATATTTGTAGTTACAAATTTTGGTGATGACAAACTACATACTTTCAGGACTGACAGGAAATGTGTGGCGCTGCGCTAGTTCCTTGTAGAAAAGGGAACTGTTTTCTGCACTATCGACACAACAACTGATTTTTTGAAATTGTATCAAGAGGAAATTATAATTCCTGTGCACAACTGGATCGATATTCAGCATCTTGTCAAGATCCTAGGGGGCTCGAAGAAGGATGGAATGACATCACTCGCAACTAGAATCCTCGATGAGTCGTACGACAAAATGAAGGAAGATTTCCCTACGGATAGGCACGATTTCTGGGACGAGTGGCGGTTGTCTGATATAAACCTGAAGTATGCAGCCATAGATGCTTACGTGACCTACCAGCTGTACAAGAAGATCCATTTTTTCTATGTTACCTCGTGTTTTGCCCTATTTGCAAGAGGGAAGACGAGATTAGGGGAGCCCTTTGTAGAAAATGCGGAATAGCTGAGTTTGAAGTTGAGTATGCAAAGAAATTGGCTGTATCTGAAGCAGCTGACAGAGAGGCTGCAGAAGCAGCTGAAAGAGAGCTTGCAACTGAAGAAGCAGCTGAAAGAGAGCTTGCAGCTGAAAAAGCAGCTGACAGAGAGGCTGCAGCTGAAGCGGGAAACAGAGAGGCAACATCTTCTAGCGGCAACAATCAGGCCTGTGATGCACCGCTAATTGTGCCGCAGGACGCTGAATATAGGAAAGCCAAGTCAGATGCCAATTGGGACAAAGCAGTTCGTGAGATGTTGAGTACCTGGAATGGTCGTAGTTCGTCGCCTAGGAACGATGTCAAGCGCCTCAAGTGGTCTGATGAGGAGTGAATTAAATTTTACTTGTCAGTGTTATGTTTCTATTTTGTGGAACTCGGTTAGCTTGCCAAGATGTCTAGCGCCTCAAGTGATACTAGTAAAATAAATTTAACCCTCGTTGTGTTATGTTTATGTATGTGTCTTGTAGCTTGTCAAGATGGTAGCTTCTTCACTGGCAGTTTGAAAGAGAGCCCTTTTCCTCTCTCGCTAAACATATATGTTTCATTTTGCACAAATTGGTAGCAAATCTAGAGAAGATTCTCACTTCGATATTTCGTTCCCTTTTGGACCAGTTTTTGCCTCCGATCAGGTAGCAAATCTCGAGCAGCAAATCACACAAGGCAGAATACATTAATTCAGAAAACAAAACAAATGTTGATATAGTTGTGCGCAGCTAAATAGGATATAGTGATAGAAAGTAGGTTGCTTAACGAGGTTCGATGCATTCAGCTAGAAATGGGATATAGCTAGAAAGAAGCTGCTTAGCAGCATCCGCCGCAGCTGCAGGCACATCCTGCAAGCGCCCGCGCCTCCGCCTCCTTCCTCTGGCGCTTCCTCCACTTCTTGCTGCCCAGTTTCGTGGACTTGGGGGCCTTGGGCCTGATTGGAGGCATGCGACCCTCTTTGATGGCCACCCGCTAGAGGTTTCGGAGGTGATTGCAGAGAGCCCGGTGTTCAGCGATGTAGGCGTTGATGTTCACGGTCTCGTGCTTGCCGCTTTTGTGGATGCCGGAACCCGTGGCCTCTACATGCTTCAGTAAGGTGTTCAAGACGGTGCCGCCGGCGGCGCGACTCGTCAAGCAGTAGGTGCCCCCCTTGCGGAAGGGGCAACTGTAGTAGGGTCCCCTGAGGAAGCCGACGTACTTGCCGGCCCGCAGCCTCCTCAACACCTGACGAGCCTTGGTGTGAATGGACTCGTCATCACTACAGACGTCGCTGCCAGAAACCTATTGGAAGAAAGGGAAAATGGGGGAGTAGATGGTGTAAGAAGATCGAGCAATCGAAATGCAAACAAGGGAATCCTAATAAACCAAGATCTAGCATACAACGATGGGAACGGTGTTGGATAATTAGGCACAATTTCCATGATTAATTCCAGAATATTAAACATGACAATACCAGCTAAATTTTAAATAGATTAGCCCATTATTTCTAACAAACTGTAGAAGAGCCAGGGGAGGGGAGCAAACCCTAGTTACCTCCGACCATAGGTCATCGATGCCGGTGTCGTAGGGGTTCAGCGGAGCGATGTACTTATCAGGATCGTAGGTGCCCAGAAGTGTGTGATCTGCTTGTGACCGACAGGGGCCTCCTCGCCGGCGGGGGGGGGGGCTCCTCTTCGGCGGCTCTGTCGGTAGCGGGGACGAGGGCCTAGACAGGAACGGCGGCTACCATCGATGCCTCGACTGGGGCCTGGATAGGGATAGCGGCTGCTTTCAACACGTCTAGGGGGACCGGCAAGGAGACGGGGGCCTCCTCGCCGGTGGCCATGGAGGCGACAATGGCCACCTTATCCTCCTCGGCCATCGCCGATGCGGACGGGGTATTCTCGGAAGTTTGCGGATGCTGGTGGGACAGTGGAGAGGGTTGCGTGGGGACAGTGAGCGAGAGTGGGAGTGGGTGTGCGGAGAGGGGATCTATAGTTAAGGTGGATAGAAGCAAGGCACGTTTCGTTGCACCACCGTGCAACGCGCCGTGCAGTCGACTGCACCGTGCACCGCGACACGCACACGGTACGTCACGTTTTTTTCCCGGGCAATGCATGGCAGTTTTGTATTGAGCCGCATGCAAAGGGCGCACACACAATTTCTATGTACAAAGTTTGACACGGCCCTAAAATTGGCGATAGTTAAAAGTGAAAATGTAGAGGGGAAGGTAGGTGGCTGTACGGCGAGATTTGTGGGGTTGTGATAAATTCGGTAAAGGGATGTGTTAATGGCTGCGAGTGACTCGATGAACCGGAGACGTTAGATCTCGTCGAGCTCAGTTGTTCGGCCTCCGGCTAGCGCTTGCAAGCTTCTTACGGTGGGCCCCAGTTGGAAGTGAGATTGAGAGCCACTGCATAAAAAATGGGATGTGTCTTATTAAAATAAAGTGGCAATAAATTGCAGCTGTCCATCGACGACCGTGCACTCGATGACGCATGTGTTGTGGCGTAGTAGTAGCAGTAGTAGGCTTTTCAGACTTGATTAAACGTGACATGACCGCTCGACGACTGCATCGTGTTCCTTCTTGTAGAGGGAGACGTCAAGAAGGGGCCTCGTCAAGATGGTAGCTCGTTAACTGGCAGTTTGAAAGAGTACCCTTTTCCTCTCTCGCTAAACAGATATGTTTCATTTTGCCCAAATTGGTAGAAAATCTAGAGAAGATTCTCTCTTCGATAATTCATTCCCTTTTGGACCTCTTTTTGCCTCCGATCAGGTAGCAAATCTAAAGCAGCAAATCACACCAGGCAGAATACATTCATTCAGAAAACAAAACAAATGTAGATATAGCTGTGTGCAGCTAAATAGGATATAGCGATAGAATGGAGTAGGTTGATTAACGAGGTTCGATGCATTCAGCCAGAAATAGGATGCAAGCAAAATATAGAAAATCAAAAGAACCTGCTTAGCAGCAGCAGCCGCCGTAGATGCAGATACATCCAACTTGACATCCAACCGGTTCATTCGCTAGCGCATCCACCTCCCTCCGGTGCCTCCACCACTTCTTGCTGCCCAGTCCCTTGATTTTGGGGGCCTTGGGCCTGAGTGGAGGCATGCGACCCTCTTTGATGGCCACCGGCTGGAGGTTTCGGAGGTGAATGCCGAGAGCCCGGTGTTCAGCGATGTAGGTGTTGATGTTCATGATCTCGCGCTTGCCGCCTTTGTGGATGCCGGAGCCCGCGGCCTCTGCATGCTTCAGCAAGGTTTAAGTCGGTGTCACCGGCGGGACGACTCGTCAAGCAGTAGGCGATCCCCTTGCGGAAGGGGCAGCTGTAGTAGGGGCCCGTGAGGTAGTCGTCGTACTTGCCAGCCCGCAGCCTCCTTAGCACCTAACGAGCCTTGGTTTGAATGGACTCGTCATCGCTGCAGACGTCGCTACCGGAAACCTATTGGAAGAAAAGGAAAATGGGGGAGTAGATGGTCTAAGAAGATCGAGCAATCAAAATGCAAACAAGCGAATCCTAATAAACCAAGATCTAGCATCCAACGATGGGAACAGTGTTGGATAATTAGGCACAATTTCCATGATTAATTCCAGAATATTAAACATGACAATACCAGCTAAATTTTAAATAGATTAGCCCATTATTTCTAACAAACGGTAGAAGAACCAGAGGAGGGGAGCACACCCTAGTTACCTCCAACCATAGGTCGTCGATGCCGGTGTCATAGGGGTTCAGCGGAACGATGTACTTATCTAGATCGTAGGTGCCCAAGAAGTGCGTGATCTGCTTGTGACCGGCGGGGGCCTCCTCGCCGGCGGGGGGCTCCTCTTCGGCGGCTCCGTCGGTAGCGGGGACGGAGGCCTGGACAGGAACGGCGGCTGCCATCGATGCCTCTACTGGGGCCTGGACAGGGACAGCGGCTGCTTTCAACACGCCGAGGGGGACCGGCGAGGAGCGAGGGCCTCCTCGCAGGCGGCCACGGAGGCGACGATGGCCACCTTATCCTCCTCGGCCATCGCCAGCACGGACGGGGTATTCTCGGGAGTTTGCGGATGCTGGTGGGACAATGGAGAGGGTTGCGTGGGGACAATGAGCGAGAGTGGGAGTGGGTGTGCGGAGAGGGGCTCTATAGTTAAGGTGGATAGAAGCAAGGCACGTTTCGTTGCACCACCATGCAACGCGCCGCACAGTCGACTGCACCGTGCATCGCGACACGCGCATGGTACGTCACGTTTTTCCCTGGGCCATGCATGGCAATTCTGTATTGAGCTGCATGCAAAGGGCGCACACACAATTTCTATGTACGAAGTTTAACATGGCCCTAAAATTGGCGATTGAGAGCCACTACGTAAAAAAGGGATATCTCTTATTAAAATCAAGTGGCAATAAATTGCAGCTGTCCATCACCGACCGTGCACTCGATGATGCATGCGTTGTGGCATAGTAGTAGAAGTAGTAGGCTTTTCAGACTCGATTAAACATGACATGACTGCTCGACGACTTTTTCCATGGACGGCATCGTGTTCCTTCTTGTAGAAGTCTCACTGAGGGAGACGTCTATGCTGTCTCACGCTGTACTGTGAAGGGCACGACGTGTCCAACGATCATCGTTGGATCGCACAAAATCAATGGTTGGTGCGCACGATCCATGTGACAACTGTGATAACCAATCAGAGAGTAGCAGACAGGGTGAGCACAGGTTTGTGCTTCTACGAAAGATACCGAGTAGTATAAAAATGGAAAGTGAGTGTCTTGTACAATGAAATACATCGTGGCATATATCAAACTATGCCAAGATAGATCCACTAGAGTTCATTGGATGTGTGTTCTTCTCATAAACCACGTAAGGATCCACTAGAGTTCATTGGATGTGTGTTCTTCTCACAAACCACATATCACCAGTGTCATTGCATGTGTGTTCTTCCCATAGACCACACATGTATCCACCAGTGTCATTGCATGTGTGTTCTTCCCATGAACCACACATGGATCCACCAGTGTCATTACATGTGTGTTCTTCCCATGAACCTGATACGTCCATTTTGCATCACTATTCTATGTCTTAATTCACTATTATTCATTGATATATTTCATATTGAGAGGTGATACTTATGTTATTTCACCTGTTTTTGCATGGTTGATGACTTTTGGAGCATGGACCGCTGCAGTCAGGATTCTGATGGAAAAGGTGCTATTTGGAGGCAAAATTCGCGAAGATCAGAAAATCCGGGAAAATATACGGAAAATTCTATTTTTCGAGAAGACTCAGGATGCCAGAAGATGGAGTGGAGGTGGGCCACAGGGGGCCCACACCACCCCATGGCGCGGGCAGGCCTAGGCCACGCCAGGGAGTGGTGTGGTCGCCCTGGACCACTCCAGCCTCTCCCCTCTGGCGTATATCATCCCCACGAAACCCTAAGACTGGGGGAGCGACCACAGAAAGATTCTTCCGCCTCTGCGGGGCGGAAAACACCGAGAGAGAAAGTTCTCTCCGGCAGACAAATTTCTGCCAGGGGAATTCCTTCCCGGAGAGGGAAGATCATCGCCATCAACACCACCATCAAGCTGGACTTCATCGGGATCATCATCATCATCATCATCACCACCATCATCACCATCAGCACCCTCATCACCATCTCCATATTGTTGTAACAATTGGGTTGAATCTTGCATAGTTCATAGGGGAAACTTTCCTGGTGTTGATTACTCTTTGTAGTTGATGCTATTGAGTGAACCATTGAATTATTGTTTATGTTCAGATTGTTATACATCATTATTCCATCTCTTATCATGATCCATATGATGTCGTGTGAGTAGTTCATTTTGTTCTAGAGGACATGGGAGAAGTCTTGTTGTTAGTAGTGGAGTTGTGTTGAGAAAGATTCAATAGATTGTTATTTAAGTTGTGGTGTACTTCTTCTAGTGGTGTCATGTGAACGTTGACTACATGATACTTCACCTATATGGGCCTAGGGGAATGCATTGTGTATTTGGCTACTAATCGTAGGGGTTGCCGGAGTGACAGAAACCTAAACCCCCGTTAGGAAACAATTGCACAAGGGACGTAAGGGTCTTAGAGTTTAAAGCTGTGGTTAGGTTTTACCTTAATTACTTTCCTGTACTTACGGATGTTTGCAAGGGGTATAATCACAAGTATGTATTAGTCTTGCATGGGGCGGTACATGAGCACAGGTTCACCCACACAACACTTAGCAAGCTAAAGAAGATTAATCGACTATATGAAGCGAAAGCACTTGACAGTCTTCCCATGTGTCCTCGAGAACGTTTGGTCATCTATAGAAATACAACCGGCTTGTCCTTTGCTTCAT
Source organism: Avena sativa (assembly GCA_916181665.1). Classification (NCBI taxonomy): domain Eukaryota; kingdom Viridiplantae; phylum Streptophyta; class Magnoliopsida; order Poales; family Poaceae; genus Avena; species Avena sativa. The sequence goes on along the minus strand of OV702291.1, from coordinate 603,452,164 downwards.
AAAGGATTGGACCACTTAGTGCATTTATTCCTACTATCTTTTATTTACTCGTACTTTGTTTACTTGCTTTATCGAAAACCCCTAAAAATCCGTTTGCTAAGTATTTGCAGAGAATTCCTGAATCATACCACTAGCCAGCACCTTCTGCTCCTTGTTGGGTTCGACACTCTTACTTATGGAAAATACTGCGATACACCCCCTATACTTGTGGGTCATCAGAACCACGTAAGGATCCACCGGTGCATTGCATGTCTGCTCTTTTCATGAACCACAGTTAGAGTCATCGCATGTCTGCCCTTTTCATGAACCACAGCTAGAGTCATTGCATGTGTGTTCTTCCCACAAACCATATCATGAACCACACCCAGTGTCATTGCATGCGTGTTCTTCCCATGAACCACACATGGATCCACCAGTGTCATTGCATGTCTACTCTTCTCATGAACCATAGCTAGAGTCATTTCATGCCTATTCTTTTCATAAACCACATATCACCAGAGTCATTGCATGTGTGTTCTTCCCTCAGACCATATAATGAACCACACCCAGTGTCATTGCATGTGTGTTCTTCCCATGAACCACACATGGATCCACTAGTGTCATCGCATGTCTGCTCTCTTCAGGAATCACATCTAGAGTCATTGCATGTGTGTTATTCTCATAGAACGCATATCACCATTGTCATTGCATGTGTGTTCTTCCCACAGACCACACATTGATACCACAGCTAGATTCATTGCATGTGTGTTCTTCCCATGAACCACACATGGATCCACCCAGTGTCATTGCATGTGTGTTCTTCCCATGAACCACACATGGATCCACCAGTGTCATTCCATGTGAGTTATTCTCACCAACCACGTAAGGATCCACCGGTGTCATTGCATGTGTGTTCCTCTCATAGGCCACACATGGATCCACTGGTGGCATCGCATGTCTGCTCTTTTCATGAACCACATTTAGAGTCATCGCATGTCTGCTCTTTTCATGAGCCACAGCTACAGTCATTGCATGTGTGTTCTTCCCACAAACCATATCATGAACCACACCCATTGTCATTGCATGTGTGTTCTTCTCATTAACCACACATGGATCCACCGGTGTTATTGCATGTCTGCTCTTTTCATTAAACATAGCTAGAGTCATTGCATGTGTGTTCTTCTCACAAACCACATATCACCAGTGTCATTGCATGTGTGTTCTTCCCACACCCACACATGGATCCACTTGTGTCATTGCATGTGTGTTCTTCTAATGAACCACACATGGATCCACCAGTGTCATCATATGTCTGCTCTTCTCATGAATCACAACTAGAGTCATTGCATGCGTGTTCTTCTCACAAAGCATATCATGAACCACACTCAGAGTCATTGCATGTGTGTTCTTCTCATTAACCACACATGGATCCACCGGTGTTATTGCATGTCTGCTCTTTTCATTAACCATAGTTAGAGTCATTGCATGAGTGTTCTTCTCACAAACCACATATCACTAGTGTCATTGCATGTGTGTTCTTCCCACATACCATATCATGAACCACACCCAGTCATTGCATGTGTGTTCTTCCCATAAACCACACATGGATCCACCGGTGTCATTGCATGTTTGCTCTTTTCATGAACCACAGCTAGAGTCATTGCATGTGTGTTCTTCTCACAAACCACATATCAACAGTGTCATTGCATGTGTGTTCTTCCCATAGACCACACATGGATCCACCAGTGCCATCGCATGTATGCTCTTTTCATGAACCACAGCTAGAGTCATCGCATGTGTGTTCTTTTCACAAACCACATATCACCAGTGTCATTGCATGTGTGTTCTTCCCACAGACCACACATGGATCCACCAATGTCATTGCATGTGTGTTCCTCCCATGAACCACACATGGATCCACCAGTGTCATTGCATGTGTGTTCTTCGCATGAACCACATAAGGATCCACCCGTGTCATTGCATGTCTGCTCTTTTCATGAACCACAGTTAGAGTCATCGCATGTCTGCTCTTTTCATGAACCTTAGCTAGAGTCATTGCATGTGTGTTCTTCCCACAAACCATATCATGAACCACACCTAGTGTCATTGCATGTGTGTTGTTATTAACCACACATGGATCCACCGGTGTCATTGCATGTCTGCTCTTTTCATTAACCATAGTGAGAGTCATTGCATGTGTGTTCTTCTCACAAACCACATATCACTAGTGTCATTGCATGTGTGTTCTTCCCACATACCACACATGGATCCACCAGTGTCATTGCATGTGTGTTCTTCCCATGACCCACACATGGATCCACTAGTGTCATTGCATGTCTGCTCTTTTCATGAACCACAGCTAGAGTCATTGCATGTGTGTTCTTCTCACAAACAACATATCACCAGTGTCATTGCATGTGTGTTCTTCCCATGAACCACACATGGATCCACCAGTGTCATTGCATATGTGTTATTCTCACAAACCACGTAAGGATCCATCGGTGTCATTGAATGTGTGTTCCTCTCATAGACCACACATGGATCCACCGGTGGCATCGCATGTCTGCTCTTTTCATGAACCATAGTTAGAGTCATCGCATGTCTGCTCTTTTCATGAACCACAGCAAGAGTCATTGCATGTGTGTTCTTCTCACAAACCATATCATGAACCACACCCAGTGTCATTGCATGTGTGTTCTTTTCATTAACCACACATGGATCCACCAGTGTCATTGCATGTCTGCTCTTCTCATTAACCACACCTAGATTCATTGCATCTCTGTTCTTTACACAAACCACATATCACCAGAGTCATTGCATGTGTGTTCTTCCCACAAAATATATCATGAACCACACCCAGTGTCGTTGCATGTGTGTTCTTCTCATTAACCACATGTGGATCCACCAGTGTCATTGCATGTCTGCTCTTTTCATGAACCACAACTAGAGTCATTACATGTGTGTTCTTCTCACAGAACACATATCACCAGTCTCATTGCATGTGTGTTCTTCCCACAGAATATATCATGAACCACACCCAGTGTCATTGCATGTGTGTTCTTCCCATGAACCACACATGGATCCAGCAGTGTCATCGCATGTCTGCTCTTTTCATGAACCACATCTAGAGTCATTGCATGTGTGTTCTTCTCACAGAACAGATATCACCAGTGTCATTGCATGTGTGTTCTTCCTACAGACCACACATTGATACCACAGCTAGAGTCATTGCATGTGTGTTCTTCCCATGAACCACACATGGATCCACCAGTGTCATTGCATGTGTGTTCTTCCCATGAACCACACATGGATCCACCAGTGTCATTGCATGTGTGTTATTCTCACAAACCACGTAAGGATCCACGGGTGTCATTGCATGTGTGTTCCTCTCATAGACCACACATGGATCCACCGGTAGCATCGCATGTCTGCTCTTTTCATGAACCACAGTTAGAGGCATCGCATGTCTGCTCTTTTCATGAACTACACCTAGTGTCATTACATGTGTGTTCTTCCCATTAACCACACATGGATCCACCAGTGTCATTGCATGTCTGCTCTTTCTCATTAACCACAGCTAGATCTACTAGTGTCATTGGATGCATGTTCTTTTCATAAACCACAGCTAGAGTCACTGCATCTATGTTCTTCTCACAAACCACATATCACCAGTGTCATTGCATGTGTGTTCTTCCCACAGACCACACATGGATCCACCAGTGTTATTGCATGTGTGTTCTTCCCATGAACCACACATGGATTCACCAGTGTCATTGCATGTGTGTTCTTCCCATGAACCACACATGGATCCACCAGTGTCATTGCATGTCTGCTCTTTTCATGAACCACAGCTAGAGTCATTGCATGTGTGTTCTTCTCACAAACCACATATCACCAGTGTCATTGCATGTGTATTCTTCCCACAAACCACACATGTATCCACCAATGTCATTGCATGTGTGTTCTTCCCATGAACCACACATGGATCCACCAGTGTCATTGCATGTGTGTTCTTCACATGAACCATGTAAGGATCCACCAGTGTCATTGCATGTCTACTCTTTTCATGAACCACAGGTAGAGTCATCGCATGTCTGCTCTTTTCATGAACCACAGCCAGAGTCATTGCATGTGTGTTCTGCCCAGAAACCATATCATGAACCACACCCAGTGTCATTGCATGTGTGTTCTTCTCATTAACCACCCATGGATCCACCGGTGTCATTGCATGTCTGCTATTTTCATTAACCACAGTTAGAGTCATTTCATGTGTGTTCTTCTCACGAACCACATATCACCAGTGTCATTGCATGTGTGTTCTTCCCACATACCATATCATGAACCACATCTAGTGTCATTGTATGTGTGTCCTTCCCATGAACCACCCAAGGATCCACCGGTGTCATTGCATGCCTGCTCTTTTCATGAACCACATCTAGAGTCATTGCATGTGTGTTCTTATCACCAACCACATATCACCAGTGTCATTGCATGTGTGTTCTTCCCACAGACCACACATGGATCCACCAGTGTCATTGCATGTGTGTTATTCTCACAAACCACACATGGATCCACCAGTGTTATTGCATGTGTGTTCTTCCCATGAACCACACATGGATCCACCAGTGTCATCGCATGTCTGCTCTTTTCATGAACCACAGCTAGAGTCATCGCATGTGTGTTCTTCTCACAAACCACATATCACCAGTGCCATTGCATGTGTGTTCTTCCCACAGACCACACACACATCCACCAATGGCATTGCATGTGTGTTCTTACCATGAACCACACATGGATCCACCAGTCTCATCGCAGGTCTGCAATTTTCATGAACCACAGCTAGAGTCATCGCATGTGTGTTCTTCTCACAAACCACATATCACCAGTGTCATTGCATGTGTGTTCTTCCCACAGACCACACATGGATCCACCAGTGTCGTTGCATGTGTGTTCTTCCCATGAACCACACATGGATCCACCAGTGTCATTGCATGTGTGTTCTTCCCATGAACCACGTAAGGATCCACCAGTGTCATTGCATGTCTACTCTTTTCATGAACCATCGGTAGAGTCATCGCATGTCTGCTCTTTTCATGAACCATAGCCAGAGTCATTGCATGTGTGTTCTTCCCAGAAACCTTATCACGAACCACACCGGTGTCATTGCATGTGTGTTCTTATCATTAACCACACATGGATCCACCGGTGTCATTGCATGTCTGCTATTTTCATTGACCACAGTTAGAGTCATTGCATGTGTGTTCTTCTCACAAACCACATATCACCAGTGTCATTGCATGTGTGTTCTTCCCACATACCATATCATGGACCATATCCAGTGTCATTGTATGTGTGTCCTTCCCATGAACCACACATGGATCCACCGGTGTCATTGCATGCCTGCTCTTTTCATGAACCACAGCTAGAGTCATTGCATGTGTGTTCTTATCACAAACCACATATCACCAGTGTCATTGCATGTGTGTTCTTCCCACAGACCACACATGGATCCACCAGTGTCATTGCATGTTTGTTATTCTCACAAACCACACATGGATCCACCAGTGTTATTGCATGTGTGTTCTTCCCATGAACCACACATGGATCCACCAGTGTCATCGCATGCCTGCTCTTTTCATGAACCACAGCTAGAGTCATCGCATGTGTGTTCTTCTCACAAACCACATATCACCAGTGCCATTGCATGTCTGTTCTTCCCACAGACCACACATGGATCCACCAATGGAATTGCATGTGTGTTCTTCCCATGAACCACACATGGATCCACCGGTGTCATTGTATGTCTGCTCTTTTCATGAACCACAGTTAGAGTCATCGCATGTCTGCTCTTTTCATGAACCACAGCTAGAGTCATTGCATGTGTGTTCTTCCCACAAACCATATCATGAACCACACCCAGTGTCATTCCATGTGTGTTCTTCTCATTAACCACAAATGGATCCACCGGTGTCATTGCATGTCTGCTCTTTTCATTAACCACTGTTAGAGTCATTGCATGTGTGTTCTTCTCACAAACCACATATCACTAGTGTCATTGCATGTGTGTTTTTCCCACAGACCACACATGGATCCACCAGTGTCATTGCATGTGTGTTCTTCCCATGAACCACACATGGATCCACCAGTGTCATTGCATGTGTGTTCTTCCCACAGACCACACATGGATCCACCAGTGTCATTGCATGTTTGTTATTCTCACAAACCACACATGGATCCACCAGTGTTATTGCATGTGTGTTCTTCCCATGAACCACACATGGATCCACCAGTGTCATCGCATGCCTGCTCTTTTCATGAACCACAGCTAGAGTCATCGCATGTGTGTTCTTCTCATAAACCACATATCACCAGTGCCATCTCATGTGTGTTCTTCCCACAGACCACACATGGATCCACCAATGGAATTGCATGTGTGTTCTTCCCATGAACCACACATGGATCCACCGGTGTCATTGTATGTCTGCTCTTTTCATGAACCACAGTTAGAGTCATCGCATGTCTGCTCTTTTCATGAACCACAGCTAGAGTCATTGCATGTGTGTTCTTCCCACAAACCATATCATGAACCACACCCAGTGTCATTCCATGTGTGTTCTTCTCATTAACCACAAATGGATCCACCGGTGTCATTGCATGTCTGCTCTTTTCATTAACCACTGTTAGAGTCATTGCATGTGTGTTCTTCTCACAAACAACATATGACCAGTGTCATTGCATGTGTGTTCTTCCCATGAACCACACATGGATCCACCAGTGTCATTGCATGTCGGCTCTTCTCATTAACCACACCTAGTGGCATTGCATCTCTGTTCTTTACACAAACCACATATCACCAGAGTCATTGCATGTGTGTTCTTCCCACAAAATATATCATGAACCACACCCAGTGTCGTTGCATGTGTGTTCTTCTCATTAACCACATGTGGATCCACCGGTGTCATTGCATGTCTGCTCTTTTCATGAACCACAACTAGAGTCATTACATGTGTGTTCTTCTCACAGAACACATATCACCAGTCTCATTGCATGTGTGTTCTTCCCACAGAATATATCGTGAACCACACCCAGTGTCATTGCATGTGTGTTCTTCCCATGAACCACACATGGATCCAGCAGTGTCATCGCATGTCTGCTCTTTTCATGAACCACATCTAGAGTCATTGCATGTGTGTTCTTCTCACAGAACAGATATCACCAGTGTCATTGCATGTGTGTTCTTCCTACAGACCACACATTGATACCACAGCTAGAGTCATTGCATGTGTGTTCTTCCCATGAACCACACATGGATCCACCAGTGTCATTGCATGTGTGTTCTTCCCATGAACCACACATGGATCCACCAGTGTCATTGCATGTGTGTTATTCTCACAAACCACGTAAGGATCCACGGGTGTCATTGCATGTGTGTTCCTCTCATAGACCACACATGGATCCACCGGTAGCATCGCATGTCTGCTCTTTTCATGAACCACAGTTAGAGGCATCGCATGTCTACTCTTTTCATGAACTACACCTAGTGTCATTACATGTGTGTTCTTCCCATTAACCACACATGGATCCACCAGTATCATTGCATGTCTGCTCTTTCTCATTAACCACAACTAGATCTACTAGTGTCATTGGATGCATGTTCTTTTCATAAACCACAGCTAGAGTCACTGCATCTATGTTCTTCTCACAAACCACATATCACCAGTGTCATTGCATGTGTGTTCTTCCCACAGACCACACATGGATCCACCAGTGTTATTGCATGTGTGTTCTGCCCATGAACCACACATGGATTCACCAGTGTCATTGCATGTGTGTTCTTCCCATGAACCACACATGGATCCACCAGTGTCACTGCATGTCTGCTCTTTTCATGAACCACAGCTAGAGTCATTGCATGTGTATTCTTCCCACAAACCACACATGGATCCACCAATGTCATTGCATGTGTGTTCTTCCCATGAACCACACATGGATCCACCAGTGTCATTGCATGTGTGTTCTTCCCATGAACCATGTAAGGATCCACCAGTGTCATTGCATGTCTACTCTTTTCATGAACCACAGGTAGAGTCATCGCATGTCTGCTCTTTTCATGAACCACAGCCAGAGTCATTGCATGTGTGTTCTTCCCAGAAACCATATCATGAACCACACCCAGTGTCATTGCATGTGTGTTCTTCTCATTAACCACCCATGGATCCACCGGTGTCATTGCATGTCTTCTATTTTCATTAACCACAGTTAGAGTCATTTCATGTGTGTTCTTCTCACGAACCACATATCACCAGTGTCATTGTATGTGTGTCCTTCCCATGAACCACCCATGGATCCACCGGTGTCATTGCATGCCTGCTCTTTTCATGAACCACAGCTAGAGTCATTGCATGTGTGTTCTTATCACCAACCACATATCACCAGTGTCATTGCATGTGTGTTCTTCCCACAGACCACACATGGATCCACCAGTGTCATTGCATGTGTGTTATTCTCACAAACCACACATGGATCCACCAGTGTTATTGCCTGTGTGTTCTTCCCATGAACCACACATGGATCCACCAGTGTCATCGCATGTCTGCTCTTTTCATGAACCACAGCTAGAGTCATCGCATGTGTGTTCTTCTCACAAACCACATATCACCAGTGCCATTGCATGTGTGTTCTTCCCACAGACCACACACGCATCCACCAATGGCATTGCATGTGTGTTCTTACCATGAACAACACATGGATCCACCAGTCTCATCGCAGGTCTGCAATTTTCATGAACCACAGCTAGAGTCATCGCATGTGTGTTCTTCTCACAAACCACATATCACCAGTGTCATTGCATGTGTGTTCTTCCCACAAACCACACATGGATCCACCAGTGTCATTGCATGTGTGTTCTTCCCATGAACCACACATGGATCCACCAGTGTCATTGCATGTGTGTTCTTCCCATGAACCACGTAAGGATCCACCAGTGTCATTGCATGTCTACTCTTTTCATGAACCACCGGTAGAGTCATCGCATGTCTGCTGTTTTCATGAACCATAGCCAGAGTCATTGCATGTGTGTTCTTCCCAGAAACCATATCATGAACCACACCTAGTGTCATTGCATGTGTGTTCTTCTCATTAACCACACATGGATCCACCGGTGTCATTGCATGTCTTCTATTTTCATTGACCACAGTTAGAGTCATTGCATGTGTGTTCTTCTCACAAACCACATATCACCAGTGTCATTGCATGTGTGTTCTTCCCACATACCATATCATGGACCACATCCAGTGTCATTGTATGTGTGTCCTTCCCATGAACCGCACATGGATCCACCGGTGTCATTGCATGCCTGCTCTTTTCATGAACCACAGCTAGAGTCATTGCATGTGTGTTCTTATCACAAACCACATATCACCAGTGTCATTGCATGTGTGTTCTTCCCACAGACCACACATGGATCCACCAGTGTCATTGCATGTTTGTTATTCTCACAAACCACACATGGATCCACCAGTGTTATTGCATGTGTGTTCTTCCCATGAACCACACATGGATCCACCAGTGTCATCGCATGCCTGCTCTTTTCATGAACCACAGCTAGAGTCATCGCATGTGTGTTCTTCTCACAAACCACATATCACCAGTGCCATTGCATGTGTGTTCTTCCCACAGACCACACATGGATCCACCAATGGAATTGCATGTGTGTTCTTCCCATGAACCACACATGGATCCACCGGTGTCATTGTATGTCTGCTCTTTTCATGAACCACAGTTAGAGTCATCGCATGTCTGCTCTTTTCATGAACCACAGCTAGAGTCATTGCATGTGTGTTCTTCCCACAAACCATATCATGAACCACACCCAGTGTCATTCCATGTGTGTTCTTCTCATTAACCACAAATGGATCCACCGGTGTCATTGCATGTCTGCTCTTTTCATTAACCACTGTTAGAGTCATTGCATGTGTGTTCTTCTCACAAACCACATATCACTAGTGTCATTGCATGTGTGTTTTTCCCACAGACCACACATGGATCCACCAGTGTCATTACATGTGTGTTCTTCCCATGAACCACACATGGATCCACCAGTGTCATTGCATGTGTGTTCTTCCCACAGACCACACATGGATCCACCAGTGTCATTGCATGTTTGTTATTCTCACAAACCACACATGGATCCACCAGTGTTATTGCATGTGTGTTCTTCCCATGAACCACACATGGATCCACCAGTGTCATCGCATGCCTGCTCTTTTCATGAACCACAGCTAGAGTCATCGCATGTGTGTTCTTCTCACAAACCACATATCACCAGTGCCATCTCATGTGTGTTCTTCCCACAGACCACACATGGATCCACCAATGGAATTGCATGTGTGTTCTTCCCATGAACCACACATGGATCCACCGGTGTCATTGTATGTCTGCTCTTTTCATGAACCACAGTTAGAGTCATCGCATGTCTGCTCTTTTCATGAACCACAGCTAGAGTCATTGCATGTGTGTTCTTCCCACAAACCATATCATGAACCACACCCAGTGTCATTCCATGTGTGTTCTTCTCATTAACCACAAATGGATCCACCGGTGTCATTGCATGTCTGCTCTTTTCATTAACCACTGTTAGAGTCATTGCATGTGTGTTCTTCTCACAAACAACATATGACTAGTGTCATTGCATGTGTGTTCTTCCCATGAACCACACATGGATCCACCAGTGTCATTGCATGTCTGCTCTTCTCATTAACCACACCTAGTGTCATTGCATCTCTGTTCTTTACACAAACCACATATCACCAGAGTCATTGCATGTGTGTTCTTCCCACAAAATATATCATGAACCACACCCAGTGTCGTTGCATGTGTGTTCTTCTCATTAACCACATGTGGATCCACCGGTGTCATTGCATGTCTGCTCTTTTCATGAACCACAACTAGAGTCATTACATGTGTGTTCTTCTCACAGAACACATATCACCAGTCTCATTGCATGTGTGTTCTTCCCACAGAATATATCATGAACCACACCCAGTGTCATTGCATGTGTGTTCTTCCCATGAACCACACATGGATCCAGCAGTGTCATCGCATGTCTGCTCTTTTCATGAACCACATCTAGAGTCATTGCATGTGTGTTCTTCTCACAAAACAGATATCACCAGTGTCATTGCATGTGTGTTCTTCCTACAGACCACACATTGATACCACAGCTAGAGTCATTGCATGTGTGTTCTTCCCATGAACCACACATGGATCCACCAGTGTCATTGCATGTGTGTTCTTCCCATGAACCACACATGGATCCACCAGTGTCATTGCATGTGTGTTATTCTCACAAACCACGTAAGGATCCACGGGTGTCATTGCATGTGTGTTCCTCTCATAGACCACACATGGATCCACCGGTAGCATCGCATGTCTGCTCTTTTCATGAACCACAGTTAGAGGCATCGCATGTCTGCTCTTTTCATGAACTACACCTAGTGTCATTACATGTGTGTTCTTCCCATTAACCACACATGGATCCACCAGTGTCATTGCATGTCTGCTCTTTCTCATTAACCACAGCTAGATCTACTAGTGTCATTGGATGCATGTTCTTTTCATAAACCACAGCTAGAGTCACTGCATCTATGTTCTTCTCACAAACCACATATCACCAGTGTCATTGCATGTGTGTTCTTCCCACAGACCACACATGGATCCACCAGTGTTATTGCATGTGTGTTCTTCCCATGAACCACACATGGATTCACCAGTGTCATTGCATGTGTGTTCTTCCCATGAACCACACATGGATCCACCAGTGTCATTGCATGTCTGCTCTTTTCATGAACCACAGCTAGAGTCATTGCATGTGTATTCTTCCCACAAACCACACATGGATCCACCAATGTCATTGCATGTGTGTTCTTCCCATGAACCACACATGGATCCACCAGTGTCATTGCATGTGTGTTCTTCACATGAACCATGTAAGGATCCACCAGTGTCATTGCATGTCTACTCTTTTCATGAACCACAGGTAGAGTCATCGCATGTCTGCTCTTTTCATGAACCACAGCCAGAGTCATTGCATGTGTGTTCTTCCCAGAAACCATATCATGAACCACACCCAGTGTCATTGCATGTGTGTTCTTCTCATTAACCACCCATGGATCCACCGGTGTCATTGCATGTCTGCTATTTTCATTAACCACAGTTAGAGTCATTTCATGTGTGTTCTTCTCACGAACCACATATCACCAGTGTCATTGCATGTGTGTTCTTCCCACATACCATATCATGAACCACATCTAGTGTCATTGTATGTGTGTCCTTCCCATGAACCACCCATGGATCCACCGCTGTCATTGCATGCCTGCTCTTTTCATGAACCACAGCTAGAGTCATTGCATGTGTGTTCTTATCACCAACCACATATCACCAGTGTCATTGCATGTGTGTTCTTCCCACAGACCACACATGGATCCACCAGTGTCATTGCATGTGTGTTATTCTCACAAACCACACATGGATCCACCAGTGTTATTGCATGTGTGTTCTTCCCATGAACCACACATGGATCCACCAGTGTCATCGCATGTCTGCTCTTTTCATGAACCACAGCTAGAGTCATCGCATGTGTGTTCTTCTCACAAACCACATATCACCAGTGCCATTGCATGTGTGTTCTTCCCACAGACCACACACGCATCCACCAATGGCATTGCATGTGTGTTCTTACCATGAACCACACATGGATCCACCAGTCTCATCGCAGGTCTGCAATTTTCATGAACCACAGCTAGAGTCATCGCATGTGTGTTCTTCTCACAAACCACATATCACCAGTGTCATTGCATGTGTGTTCTTCCCACAGACCACACATGGATCCACCAGTGTCGTTGCATGTGTGTTCTTCCCATGAACCACACATGGATCCACCAGTGTCATTGCATGTGTGTTCTTCCCATGAACCACGTAAGGATCCACCAGTGTCATTGCATGTCTACTCTTTTCATGAACCATCGGTAGAGTCATCGCATGTCTGCTCTTTTCATGAACCATAGCCAGAGTCATTGCATGTGTGTTCTTCCCAGAAACCATATCATGAACCACACCGGTGTCATTGCATGTGTGTTCTTATCATTAACCACACATGGATCCACCGGTGTCATTGCATGTCTGCTATTTTCATTGACCACAGTTAGAGTCATTGCATGTGTGTTCTTCTCACAAACCACATATCACCAGTGTCATTGCATGTGTGTTCTTCCCACATACCATATCATGGACCATATCCAGTGTCATTGTATGTGTGTCCTTCCCATGAACCACACATGGATCCACCGGTGTCATTGCATGCCTGCTCTTTTCATGAACCACAGCTAGAGTCATTGCATGTGTGTTCTTATCACAAACCACATATCACCAGTGTCATTGCATGTGTGTTCTTCCCACAGACCACACATGGATCCACCAGTGTCATTGCATGTTTGTTATTCTCACAAACCACACATGGATCCACCAGTGTTATTGCATGTGTGTTCTTCCCATGAACCACACATGGATCCACCAGTGTCATCGCATGCCTGCTCTTTTCATGAACCACAGCTAGAGTCATCGCATGTGTGTTCTTCTCACAAACCACATATCACCAGTGCCATTGCATGTCTGTTCTTCCCACAGACCACACATGGATCCACCAATGGAATTGCATGTGTGTTCTTCCCATGAACCACACATGGATCCACCGGTGTCATTGTATGTCTGCTCTTTTCATGAACCACAGTTAGAGTCATCGCATGTCTGCTCTTTTCATGAACCACAGCTAGAGTCATTGCATGTGTGTTCTTCCCACAAACCATATCATGAACCACACCCAGTGTCATTCCATGTGTGTTCTTCTCATTAACCACAAATGGATCCACCGGTGTCATTGCATGTCTGCTCTTTTCATTAACCACAGTTAGAGTCATTCCATGTGTGTTCTTCTCACAAACCACATATCACTAGTGTCATTGCATGTGTGTTCTTCCCACAGACCACACATGGATCCACCAGTGTCATTGCATGTGTGTTCTTCCCATGAACCACACATGGATCCACCAGTGTCATTGCATGTCTGCTCTTTTCATGAACCACAGCTAGAGTCATTGCGTGTGTGTTCTTCTCACAAACAACATATGACTAGTGTCATTGCATGTGTGTTCTTCTCATTAACCACACATGGATCCACCGGTGTCATTGCATGTCTGCTCTTTTCATTAACCATATTTAGAGGCATTGCATGTGTGTTATTCTCACAAACCACATATCACCAGTGTCATTGCATGTGTGTTCTTCCCACATACCATATCATGAATCACACCCAGTGTCATTGCATGTGTGTTCTTCCCATGAACCACACATGGATCCACCGGTGTCATTGCGTGTCTGCTTTTTTCATGAACCACAGCTAGAGTCATTGCATGTGTGTTCTTCTCACAAACCACATATCACCAGTGTCATTGCATGTGTGTTCTTCCCACAGATCACACATGGATCCACCAGTGTCATTGCATGTGTGTTATTCTCACAAACGACGCATGGATCCACCAGTGCCATTGGATGTGTGTTCTTCCCATGAACCACATATGGATCCACTAGTGTCATCGCATGTCTACTCTTTTCATGAACCACAGCTAGAGTCATCGCATGTGTGTTCTTCTCACAAACCACATATCACCAGTGTCAATGCATGTGTGTTCTTCCCACACACCACACATGGATCCACCAATGGCATTGCATGTGTGTTCTTCCCATGAACCACACATGGATCCACCAGTGTCATTGCATGTGTGTTCTTCCCATGAACCACGTAAGGATCCACCAGTGTCATTGCATGTCTACTCTTTTCATGAACCACAGGTAGAGTCATCGCATGTCTGCTCTTTTCATGAACCACATCTAGAGTCATTGCATGTGCGTTCTTCCCACAAACCATATCATGAACCACACCAAGTGTCATTGCATGTGTGTGTTCTAATTAACCACACATGGATCCACCGGTGTCATTGCATGTCTGCTCTTTTCATTAACCACAGTTAGAGTCATTGCATGTGTGTTCTTCTCACAAACCACATATCACTAGTGTCATTGCATGTGTGTTCTTCCCACATACCATATCATGAACCACATCCAGTGTCATTGTATGTGTGTCCTTCCCATGAACCACACATGGATCCACCGGTGTCATTGCATGTCTGCTCTTTTCATGAACCACAGCTAGAGTCATTGCATGTGTGTTCTTATCACAAACCACATATCACCAGTGTCATTGCATGTGTGTTCTTCCCACAGACCACACATGGATCCACCAGTGTCATTGCATGTGTGTTATTCTCACAAACCACACATGGATCTACCAGTGTTATTGCAGGTGTGTTCTTCCCATGAACCACACATGGATCCACCAGTGTCATCGCATGTCTGCTCTTTTCATGAACCACAGCTAGAGTCATCGCATGTGTGTTCTTGTCACAAACCACATATCACCAGTGCCATTGCATGTGTGTTCTTCCCACAGACCACACATGGATCCACCAATGGCATTGCATGTGTGTTCTTCCCATGAACCACACATGGATCCACCAGTGTCATTGCATGTGTGTTCTTCCCATGAAGCACTTAAGGATCCATCGGTGTCATTGCATGTCTGCTCTTTTCATGAACCATAGTTAGAGTCATCGCATGTCTGCTCTTTTCATGAACCACAGCTAGAGTCATTGCATGTGTGTTCTTCCCACAAACCATATCATGAACCACACCCAGTGTCATTGCATGTGTGTTCTTCTCATTAACCACAAATGGATCCACCGGTGTCATTGCATGTCTGCTCTTTTCATTAACCACAGTTAGAGTCATTGCATGTGTGTTCTTCTCACAAACCACATATCAGCAGTGTCATTGCATGTGTGTTCTTCCCACAGACCACACATGGATCCACCAGTATCATTGCATATGTGTACTTCCCATGAACCACACATGGATCCACCAATGTCATTGCATGTCTGCTCTTTTCATGAACCACAGCTAGAGTCATTGCATGTGTGTTCTTCTCACAAACAACATATCACTAGTGTCATTGCATGTGTGTTCTTCCCATGAACCACACATGGATCCACCAGTGTCATTGCATGTTTGTTATTCTCACAAACCACACATGGATCCACCAGTGTTATTGCATGTGTGTTCTTCCCATGAACCACACATGGATCCACCAGTGTCATCGCATGCCTGCTCTTTTCATGAACCACAGCTAGAGTCATCGCATGTGTGTTCTTCTCACAAACCACATATCACCAGTGCCATTGCATGTCTGTTCTTCCCACAGACCACACATGGATCCACCAATGGAATTGCATGTGTGTTCTTCCCATGAACCACACATGGATCCACCGGTGTCATTGTATGTCTGCTCTTTTCATGAACCACAGTTAGAGTCATCGCATGTCTGCTCTTTTCATGAACCACAGCTAGAGTCATTGCATGTGTGTTCTTCCCACAAACCATATCATGAACCACACCCAGTGTCATTCCATGTGTGTTCTTCTCATTAACCACAAATGGATCCACCGGTGTCATTGCATGTCTGCTCTTTTCATTAACCACAGTTAGAGTCATTCCATGTGTGTTCTTCTCACAAACCACATATCACTAGTGTCATTGCATGTGTGTTCTTCCCACAGACCACACATGGATCCACCAGTGTCATTGCATGTGTGTTCTTCCCATGAACCACACATGGATCCACCAGTGTCATTGCATGTCTGCTCTTTTCATGAACCACAGCTAGAGTCATTGCGTGTGTGTTCTTCTCACAAACAACATATGACTAGTGTCATTGCATGTGTGTTCTTCTCATTAACCACACATGGATCCACCGGTGTCATTGCATGTCTGCTCTTTTCATTAACCATATTTAGAGGCATTGCATGTGTGTTATTCTCACAAACCACATATCACCAGTGTCATTGCATGTGTGTTCTTCCCACATACCATATCATGAATCACACCCAGTGTCATTGCATGTGTGTTCTTCCCATGAACCACACATGGATCCACCGGTGTCATTGCGTGTCTGCTTTTTTCATGAACCACAGCTAGAGTCATTGCATGTGTGTTCTTCTCACAAACCACATATCACCAGTGTCGTTGCATGTGTGTTCTTCCCACAGATCACACATGGATCCACCAGTGTCATTGCATGTGTGTTATTCTCACAAACGACGCATGGATCCACCAGTGCCATTGGATGTGTGTTCTTCCCATGAACCACATATGGATCCACTAGTGTCATCGCATGTCTACTCTTTTCATGAACCACAGCTAGAGTCATCGCATGTGTGTTCTTCTCACAAACCACATATCACCAGTGTCAATGCATGTGTGTTCTTCCCACACACCACACATGGATCCACCAATGGCATTGCATGTGTGTTCTTCCCATGAACCACACATGGATCCACCAGTTTCATTGCATGTGTGTTCTTCCCATGAAGCACGTAAGGATCCACCGGTGTCATTGCATGTCTTCTCTTTTCATGAACCACAGTTAGAGTCATCGCATGTGTTCTCTTTTAATGAACCACAGCTAGAGTCATTGCATGTGTGTTCTTCCCACAAACCATATCATGAACCACACCCAGTGTCATTGGATGTGTGTTCTTCTCATTAACCACACATGGATCCACCGGTGTCATTGCATGTCTGCTCTTTTCATTAACCACAGTTAGAGTCATTGCATGTGTGTTCTTCTCACAAAACACACATGGATCCACCAGTGTCATTGCATGTGTGTTCTTCCCATGAACTACACATGGATCCACCACTGTCATCGCATGTTTGCAATTTTCATGAACCACAGCTAGAGTCATCGCATGTGTGTTCTTCTCACAAACCACATATCACCAGTGTGATTGCATGTGTGTTCTTCCCAGAGACCACACATGGATCCACCAATGTCATTGCATGTGTGTTCATCCCATGAACCACACATCGATCCACCAGTGTCATTGCATGTGTGTTCTTCCCATGAACCACGTAAGGATCCACCAGTGTCATTGCATGTCTACTCTTTTCATGAACCACAGGTAGAGTCATCGCATGTCTGCTCTTTTCATGAACCACATCTAGAGTCATTGCATGTGCGTTCTTCCCACAAACCATATCATGAACCACACCAAGTGTCATTGCATGTGTGTGTTCTAATTAACCACACATGGATCCACCGGTGTCATTGCATGTCTGCTCTTTTCATTAACCACAGTTAGAGTCATTGCATGTGTGTTCTTCTCACAAACCACATATCACTAGTGTCATTGCATGTGTGTTCTTCCCACATACCATATCATGAACCACATCCAGTGTCATTGTATGTGTGTCCTTCCCATGAACCACACATGGATCCACCGGTGTCATTGCATGTCTGCTCTTTTCATGAACCACAGCTAGAGTCATTGCATGTGTGTTCTTATCACAAACCACATATCACCAGTGTCATTGCATGTGTGTTCTTCCCACAGACCACACATGGATCCACAAGTGTCATTGCATGTGTGTTATTCTCACAAACCACACATGGATCTACCAGTGTTATTGCATGTGTGTTCTTCCCATGAACCACACATGGATCCACCAGTGTCATCGCATGTCTGCTCTTTTCATGAACCACAGCTAGAGTCATCGCATGTGTGTTCTTGTCACAAACCACATATCACCAGTGCCATTGCATGTGTGTTCTTCCCACAGACCACACATGGATCCACCAATGGCATTGCATGTGTGTTCTTCCCATGAACCACACATGGATCCACCAGTGTCATTGCATGTGTGTTCTTCCCATGAAGCACTTAAGGATCCATCGGTGTCATTGCATGTCTGCTCTTTTCATGAACCATAGTTAGAGTCATCGCATGTCTGCTCTTTTCATGAACCACAGCTAGAGTCATTGCATGTGTGTTCTTCCCACAAACCATATCATGAACCACACCCAGTGTCATTGCATGTGTGTTCTTCTCATTAACCACAAATGGATCCACCGGTGTCATTGCATGTCTGCTCTTTTCATTAACCACAGTTAGAGTCATTGCATGTGTGTTCTTCTCACAAACCACATATCAGCAGTGTCATTGCATGTGTGTTCTTCCCACAGACCACACATGGATCCACCAGTATCATTGCATATGTGTACTTCCCATGAACCACACATGGATCCACCAATGTCATTGCATGTCTGCTCTTTTCATGAACCACAGCTAGAGTCATTGCATGTGTGTTCTTCTCACAAACAACATATCACTAGTGTCATTGCATGTGTGTTCTTCCCATGAACCACACATGGATCCACCAGTGTCATTGCATGTTTGTTATTCTCACAAACCACACATGGATCCACCAGTGTTATTGCATGTGTGTTCTTCCCATGAACCACACATGGATCCACCAGTGTCATCGCATGCCTGCTCTTTTCATGAACCACAGCTAGAGTCATCGCATGTTTGTTCTTCTCACAAACCACATATCACCAGTGCCATTGCATGTGTGTTCTTCCCACAGACCACACATGGATCCACCAATGGAATTGCATGTGTGTTCTTCCCATGAACCACACATGGATCCACCGGTGGCATCGCATGTCTGCTCTTTTCATGAACCACACTTAGTCATCGCATGTCTGCTCTTTTCATGAACCACAACTAGAGTCATTGCATGTGTGTTCTTCTCACAAACCATATCATGAACCACACCCAGTGTCATTGCATGTGTGTTCTTCTCATTAACTACACATGGATCCACCAATGTCATTGCATGTCTGCTCTTCTCATTAACCACAACTAGAGTCATTGTATGTCTGTTCTTTTCACAAACCACATATCACCAGAGTCATTGCATGTGTGTTCTTCCCACAGGCCATATCATGAACCACACCCAGTGTCATTGCATGTGTGTTCTTCCCATGAACCACACCTCGATCCACCAGTGTCATCGCATGTCTGCTCTTTTCATGAACCACAGTTAGAGGCATCACATGTCTGCTCTTTTCGTGAACCACACCAGTGTCATTGCATGTGTGTTCTTCTCACAAACCATATCATGAACCACACCCAGTGTCATTCCATGTGTGTTCTTCTCATTAACCACACATGGATCCACCGGTGTCATTGCATGTCTGCTCTTTTCATTAACCACAGCTAGAGTCATTGCATGTGTGTTCTTCTCACAAACCACATATCACCAGTGTCATTGCATGTGTGTTATTCCCATAGACCACACATGGATCCACCTGTGTCATTGCATGTGTGTTCTTCCCATGAACCACACATGGATCCACCAGTGTCATCGTATGTCTGCTCGTCTCATGAACCACAGCTAGAGTCATTGCATGCGTGTTCTTCTCACAAACCATATCATGAACCACACCCAGT
The DNA here is from genome assembly GCA_916181665.1 of Avena sativa. Classification (NCBI taxonomy): domain Eukaryota; kingdom Viridiplantae; phylum Streptophyta; class Magnoliopsida; order Poales; family Poaceae; genus Avena; species Avena sativa. The sequence goes on along the minus strand of OV702291.1, from coordinate 603,431,723 downwards.
GTCATTGCAGGTGTGTTCTTCTGATTAACCACACATGGATCCACCTGTGTCATTGCATGTCTGCTCTTTCATTAACCACAGTTAGAGTCATTGCATGTGTGTTCTTCTCACAAACCACATATCACCAGTGTCATTGCATGTGTGTTCTTCCCACATATCATATCATGAACCACACCCAGTGTCATTGCATATCTGTTCTTTCCATGAACCACACATGGATCCACCGGTGTCATTGCATGTCTGCACTTTTCAGGAACCACAGCTAGAGTCATTACATGTGTATTCTTCTCACAAACCACATATCACCAGTGTCATTGCATGTGTGTTCTTCCCACAGACCACACATGGATCCACCAATGTCATTGCATGTGTGTTATTCTCACAAACCACACATGGATCCACCAGTGTCATTGCATGTATAGTCTTCCCATGAACCACACATGGATCCACCAGTGTCATCGCATGTCTACTCTTTTCATGAACCACAACTAGAGTCATCGCATGTGTGTTCTTCTCACAAGCCACATATCACCAGTGTCATTGTATGTGTGTTCTTCCCACAGACCACACATGGATCCACCAATGTCATTGCATGTGTGTTCTTCCCATGAACCACACATGGATCCACCAGTGTCATTGCATGTGTGTTCTTCCCATGAACCACCTAAGGATCCACCGGTGTCATTGCATGTCTCCTCTTTTCATGAACCACAGTTAGAGTCATCGCATGTCTGCTCTTTTGATGAACCACAACTATTCATTGCATGTGTGTTCTTCCCACAAACCATATCATGAACCACACCTAGTGTCATTGCATGTGTGTTATTCTCATTAAGCACACATGGATCCATCGGTGTCATTGCATGACTTCTCTATTCATTAACCACAGTTAGAGTCATTGCATGTTTGTTCTTCTCACAAACTACATATCACAAGTGTTATTGCATGTGTGTTCTTCCCACAGACCACACATGGATCCACCAGTGTCATTGCATGTGTGTTCTTCCCATGAACCACACATGGATCCACCAGTGTCATTGCATGTATGCTCTTTTAATGAACCACAGTTAGAGTCATCGCATGTCTGCTCTTTTCATTAACCACAGCTAGAGTCATTGCATGTGTGTTCTTCCCACAAACCATCTCATGAACCACACCAGTGTCATTGCATGTGTGTTCTTCTCATTAACCACAAACGGATCCACCGGGGTCATTGCATGTCTGCTCTTTTCATTAACCATAGTTAGAGTCATTGCATGTGTGTTCTTCTCACAAACCACATATCACTAGTGTCATTGCATGTGTGTTCTTCCCACAGACCACACATGGATCCACCAGTGTCATTGCATGTGTGTTCTTCCCATGAACCACACATGGATCCACCAGTGTCATTGCATGTCTGCTCTTCTCATTAACCACAGCTAGAGTCATTGCATGTGTGTTCTTCTCACAAACCACATATCACCAGTGTCATTGCATGTGTGTTCTTCCCACAGACCACACATGTATCCACCAGTGTCATTGCATGTGTGTTCTTCCCATGAACCACACATGGATCCACCAGTGTCAGCGTATGTCTAGTCTTCTCATGAACCACGGCTAGAGTCATTGCATGCGTGTTCTTCTCACAAACCATATCATGAACCACACCCAGTGTCATTGCAGGTGTGTTGTTCTCATTAACCACACATGGATCCACCGGTGTCATTGCATGTCTGCTCTTTCATTAACCATAGTTAGAGTCATTGCAGGTGTGTTCTTCTCACAAACCACATATCACCAGTGTCATTGCATGTGTGTTCTTCCCACATACCATATCATGAACCACACCCAGTGTCATTGCATATGTGTTCTTTCCATGAACCACACATGGATCCACCGGTGTCATTGCATGTCTGCACTTTTCAGGAACCACAGCTAGAGTCATTGCATGTGTATTCTTCTCACAAACCACATATCACCAGTGTCATTGCATGTGTGTTCTTCCCACAGACCACACATGGATCCACCAATGTCATTGCATGTGTGTTATTCTCACAAACCACACATGGATCCACCAGTGTCATTGCATGTGTGGTCTTCCCATGAACCACACATGGATCCAACAGTGTCATCGCATGTGTACTCTTTTCATGAACCACAACTAGAGTCATCGCATGTGTGTTCTTCTCACAAACCACATATCACCAGTGTCATTGCATGTGTGTTCTTCCTACTGACCACACATGGATCCACCAATGTCATTGCATGTGTGTTCTTCCCATGAACCACACTTGGATCCACCAGTGTCATTGCATGTGTGTTCTTCCCATGAACCACGTAAGGATTCACCGGTGTCATTGCATGTCTGCTCTTTTCATGAACCACAGTTAGAGTCATCGCATGTCTGCTCTTTTGATGAACCACAACTAGAGTCATTGCATGTGTGTTCTTCCCACAAACCATATCATGAACCACACCCAGTGTCATTGCATGTGTGTTATTCTCATTAAGCACACATGGATCCACCGGTGTCATTGCATGACTTCTCTATTCAATAACCACAGTTAGAGTCATTGCATGTGTGTTCTTCTCACAAACTACATATCACAAGTGGCATTGCATGTGTGTTCTTCTCACAGACCACACATGGATCCACCAGTGTCATTGCATGTCTGCTCTTTTCATGAACCACAGTTAGAGTCATCGCATGTCTACTCTTTTCATGAACCACAACTAGAGTCATTGCATGTGTGTTCTTCTCACAAACCATATCATGAACCACACCCAGTGTCATTGCATGTGTGTTCTTCTCATTAACCACACATGGATCCACCAGTATCATTGCATGTCTGCTCTTCTCATTAACCACATCTAGAGTCATTGCATGTTTTGTTCTTTTCACAAACCACATATCACCAGAGTCATTGCATGTGTGTTCTTCCCACAGACCATATCCTGAACCACACCCAGTGTCATTGCATGTGTGTTCTTCCCATGAACCACACATGGATCCACCATTGTCATCGCATGTCTGCTCTTTTCATGAACCATAGTTAGAGGCATCGCATGTCTGCTCTTTTCATGAACCACACCCAGTGTCATTGCATGTGTGTTCTTCTCACAAACCATATCATGAACCACACCTAGTTTCATTGCTTGTGTGTTCTTCTCATTAACCACACATGGATCCACCGGTGTCATTGCATGTCTGCTCTTTTCATTAACCACAGCTAGAGTCATTGCATGTGTGTTCTTATCACAAACCACATATCACCAGTGTCATTGCATGTGTGTTCTTCCCACAGACCACACATGGATCCACCAGTGTCATTGCATGTGTGTTATTCCCATGAACCACACATGTCTCCACTAGTGTCATCGCATGTTTGCGCTTTTCATGAACCACAACTAGAGTCATCGCATGTGTGTTCTTCTCACAAACCACATATCACCAGTGTCATTGCATGTGTGTTCTTCCCATAGACCACACATGGATCCACCAGTGTCATTGCATGTGTGTTCTTCCCATGAACCACACATGGATCCACCAGTTTCATTGCATGTGTGTTCTTCCCATGAAGCACGTAAGGATCCACCGGTGTCATTGCATGTCTGCTCTTTTGATGAACCACAGTTAGAGTCATCGCTTGTTTGTTCTTTTCATGAACCACAGATAGAGTCATGGCATGTGTGTTCTTCCCACAAACCATATCATGAACCACACGTAGTGTCATTGCATGTGTGTTCTTCTCATTAACCACACATGGATCCACCGGTGCCATTGCATTTCTGCTCTTTTCATTAACCACAGTTAGAGTCATTGCATGTGCGTTCTTCTCACAAACCACATATCACCAGTGTCATTGCATGTGTGTTCTTCCCACATACCATATCATGAACCACACCCTGTGTCATTGCATGTGTGTTCTTCCCATGAACCACACATGGATCCACCGGTGTCATTGCATGTCTTCTCTTTTCATGAACCACAGCTAGAGTCATTGCATGTGTGTTCTTATCACAAACCACATATCACCAGTGTCATTGCATGTGTGTTCTTCCCACGGACCACACATGGATCCACTAGTGTCATTGCATGTGCGTTGTTCCCATGAACCACACATGGATCCACCAGTGTCATTGCATGTGTGTTCTTCCCATGAACCACACATGGATCCACCAGTGTCATTGCATGTCTGCTCTTTTCATGAACCACAAATAGAGTCATTGCATGTGTGTTCTTCTCACAAACCACATATCACCAGTGTCATTGCATGTGTGTTCTTCCCACAGACCACACATGGATCCACCAGTGTCATTGCATGTGTGTTCTTCCCATGAACCACACATGGATCCACCAGTGTCATTGCATGTCTGCTCTTTTCATGAACCACAACTAGAATCATTGCACGTGTGTTCTTCTCACAAACCACATATCACCAGTGTCATTGCATGTGTATTCTTCCCACAGAATACATATGGATCCACCAATGTCATTGCATGTGTGTTATTCCCATGAACCACACATGTATCCACCAGTGTCCTTACATGTGTGTTCTTCCCATGAACCACGTAAGGATCCACCAGTGGCATCGCATGTGTGCTGTTTTCATGAACCACAGTTATAGTCATCGCATGTCTGGTCTTTTCATTAACCACAACTAGAGTCATTGCATGTGTGTTCTTCCCACAAATGATATCATGAACCACACCCAGTGTCATTGCATGTGTGTTCTTCTCACAAACCATATCATGAACCACACCCAGTGTCATTCCATGTATGTTCTTCTCATTAACCACACATCGATCCACCGGTGTCATTGCATGTCTGGTCTTTTCATTAACCACAGCTAGAGTCATTGCATGTGTGTTCTTCTCACAAACCACATATCACCAGTGTCATTGCATGTGTGTTCTTCCCACATACCACACATGTATCCACCAGTGTCATTGCATGTGCGTTCTTCCCATGAACCACACATGGATCCACCAGTGTCATCGTATGTCTGCTCTTCTCATGAACCACGGCTAGAGTCATTGCATGCGTGTTCTTCTCACAAACCATATCATGAACCACACCCAGTGTCATTGCAGGTGTGTTCTTCTCATTAACCACACATGGATCCACCGGTGTCATAGCATGTCTGCTCTTTCATTAACCATTGTTAGAGTCATTGCATGTGTGTTCTTCTCACAAACCACATATCACCAGTGTCATTGCATGTGTGTTCTTCCCACTGACCACACATGGATCCACCAATGTCATTGCATGTGTTTTCTTCCCATGAACCACACTTGGATCCACCAGTGTCATTGCATGTGTGTTCTTACCATGAACCACGTAAGGATCCACCGGTGTCATTGCATGTCTGCTCTTTTCATGAACCACAGTTAGAGTCATCGCATGTCTGCTCTTTTGATGAACCACAACTAGAGTCATTGCATGTGTGTTCTTCCCACAAACCATATCATGAACCACACTCAGTGTCATTGCATGTGTGTTATTCTCATTAAGCACACATGGATCCACCGGTGTCATTGCATGACTTCTCTATTCAATAAACACAGTTAGAGTCATTGCATGTGTGTTCTTCTCACAAACTACATATCACAAGTGGCATTGCATGTGTGTTCTTCCCATGAACCACACATGGATCCACCAGTGTCATTGCATGTCTGCTCTTCCCATGAACCACACATGGATCCACCAGTGTCATTGCATGTCTGCTCTTCCCATGAACCACACATGGATCCACCAGTGTCATTGCATGTCTGCTCTTTTCATGAACCACAGTTAGAGTCATCGCATGTCTGCTCTTTTCATGAACCACAACTAGAGTCATTGCATGTGTGTTCTTCTCACAAACCATATCATGAACCACACCCAGTGTCATTGCATGTGTGTTCTTCTCATTAACCACACATGGATCCACCAGTGTCATTGCATGCCTGCTCTTCTCATTAACCACATCTAGAGTCATTGCATGTTTTGTTCTTTTCACAAACCACATATCACCAGAGTCATTGCATGTGTGTTCTTCCCACAGACCACACATGGATCCACCAATGTCATTGCATGTGTGTTATTCTCACAAACCACACATGGATCCACCAGTGTCATTGCATGTGTGGTCTTCCCATGAACCACACATGGATCCAACAGTGTCATCGCATGTGTACTCTTTTCATGAACCACAACTAGAGTCATCGCATGTGTGTTCTTCTCACAAACCACATATCACCAGTGTCATTGCATGTGTGTTCTTCCTACTGACCACACATGGATCCACCAATGTCATTGCATGTGTGTTCTTCCCATGAACCACACTTGGATCCACCAGTGTCATTGCATGTGTGTTCTTCCCATGAACCACGTAAGGATTCACCGGTGTCATTGCATGTCTGCTCTTTTCATGAACCACAGTTAGAGTCATCGCATGTCTGCTCTTTTGATGAACCACAACTAGAGTCATTGCATGTGTGTTCTTCCCACAAACCATATCATGAACCACACCCAGTGTCATTGCATGTGTGTTATTCTCATTAAGCACACATGGATCCACCGGTGTCATTGCATGACTTCTCTATTCAATAACCACAGTTAGAGTCATTGCATGTGTGTTCTTCTCACAAACTACATATCACAAGTGGCATTGCATGTGTGTTCTTCTCACAGACCACACATGGATCCACCAGTGTCATTGCATGTCTGCTCTTTTCATGAACCACAGTTAGAGTCATCGCATGTCTACTCTTTTCATGAACCACAACTAGAGTCATTGCATGTGTGTTCTTCTCACAAACCATATCATGAACCACACCCAGTGTCATTGCATGTGTGTTCTTCTCATTAACCACACATGGATCCACCAGTATCATTGCATGTCTGCTCTTCTCATTAACCACATCTAGAGTCATTGCATGTTTTGTTCTTTTCACAAACCACATATCACCAGAGTCATTGCATGTGTGTTCTTCCCACAGACCATATCCTGAACCACACCCAGTGTCATTGCATGTGTGTTCTTCCCATGAACCACACATGGATCCACCATTGTCATCGCATGTCTGCTCTTTTCATGAACCATAGTTAGAGGCATCGCATGTCTGCTCTTTTCATGAACCACACCCAGTGTCATTGCATGTGTGTTCTTCTCACAAACCATATCATGAACCACACCTAGTTTCATTGCTTGTGTGTTCTTCTCATTAACCACACATGGATCCACCGGTGTCATTGCATGTCTGCTCTTTTCATTAACCACAGCTAGAGTCATTGCATGTGTGTTCTTATCACAAACCACATATCACCAGTGTCATTGCATGTGTGTTCTTCCCACAGACCACACATGGATCCACCAGTGTCATTGCATGTGTGTTATTCCCATGAACCACACATGTCTCCACTAGTGTCATCGCATGTTTGCGCTTTTCATGAACCACAACTAGAGTCATCGCATGTGTGTTCTTCTCACAAACCACATATCACCAGTGTCATTGCATGTGTGTTCTTCCCATAGACCACACATGGATCCACCAGTGTCATTGCATGTGTGTTCTTCCCATGAACCACACATGGATCCACCAGTTTCATTGCATGTGTGTTCTTCCCATGAAGCACGTAAGGATCCACCGGTGTCATTGCATGTCTGCTCTTTTGATGAACCACAGTTAGAGTCATCGCTTGTTTGTTCTTTTCATGAACCACAGATAGAGTCATGGCATGTGTGTTCTTCCCACAAACCATATCATGAACCACACGTAGTGTCATTGCATGTGTGTTCTTCTCATTAACCACACATGGATCCACCGGTGCCATTGCATTTCTGCTCTTTTCATTAACCACAGTTAGAGTCATTGCATGTGCGTTCTTCTCACAAACCACATATCACCAGTGTCATTGCATGTGTGTTCTTCCCACATACCATATCATGAACCACACCCTGTGTCATTGCATGTGTGTTCTTCCCATGAACCACACATGGATCCACCGGTGTCATTGCATGTCTTCTCTTTTCATGAACCACAGCTAGAGTCATTGCATGTGTGTTCTTATCACAAACCACATATCACCAGTGTCATTGCATGTGTGTTCTTCCCACGGACCACACATGGATCCACCAGTGTCATTGCATGTGCGTTGTTCCCATGAACCACACATGGATCCACCAGTGTCATTGCATGTGTGTTCTTCCCATGAACCACACATGGATCCACCAGTGTCATTGCATGTCTGCTCTTTTCATGAACCACAAATAGAGTCATTGCATGTGTGTTCTTCTCACAAACCACATATCACCAGTGTCATTGCATGTGTGTTCTTCCCACAGACCACACATGGATCCACCAGTGTCATTGCATGTGTGTTCTTCCCATGAACCACACATGGATCCACCAGTGTCATTGCATGTCTGCTCTTTTCATGAACCACAACTAGAATCATTGCACGTGTGTTCTTCTCACAAACCACATATCACCAGTGTCATTGCATGTGTATTCTTCCCACAGAATACATATGGATCCACCAATGTCATTGCATGTGTGTTATTCCCATGAACCACACATGTATCCACCAGTGTCCTTACATGTGTGTTCTTCCCATGAACCACGTAAGGATCCACCAGTGGCATCGCATGTGTGCTGTTTTCATGAACCACAGTTATAGTCATCGCATGTCTGGTCTTTTCATTAACCACAACTAGAGTCATTGCATGTGTGTTCTTCCCACAAATGATATCATGAACCACACCCAGTGTCATTGCATGTGTGTTCTTCTCACAAACCATATCATGAACCACACCCAGTGTCATTCCATGTATGTTCTTCTCATTAACCACACATCGATCCACCGGTGTCATTGCATGTCTGGTCTTTTCATTAACCACAGCTAGAGTCATTGCATGTGTGTTCTTCTCACAAACCACATATCACCAGTGTCATTGCATGTGTGTTCTTCCCACATACCACACATGTATCCACCAGTGTCATTGCATGTGCGTTCTTCCCATGAACCACACATGGATCCACCAGTGTCATCGTATGTCTGCTCTTCTCATGAACCACGGCTAGAGTCATTGCATGCGTGTTCTTCTCACAAACCATATCATGAACCACACCCAGTGTCATTGCAGGTGTGTTCTTCTCATTAACCACACATGGATCCACCGGTGTCATAGCATGTCTGCTCTTTCATTAACCATTGTTAGAGTCATTGCATGTGTGTTCTTCTCACAAACCACATATCACCAGTGTCATTGCATGTGTGTTCTTCCCACTGACCACACATGGATCCACCAATGTCATTGCATGTGTTTTCTTCCCATGAACCACACTTGGATCCACCAGTGTCATTGCATGTGTGTTCTTACCATGAACCACGTAAGGATCCACCGGTGTCATTGCATGTCTGCTCTTTTCATGAACCACAGTTAGAGTCATCGCATGTCTGCTCTTTTGATGAACCACAACTAGAGTCATTGCATGTGTGTTCTTCCCACAAACCATATCATGAACCACACTCAGTGTCATTGCATGTGTGTTATTCTCATTAAGCACACATGGATCCACCGGTGTCATTGCATGACTTCTCTATTCAATAAACACAGTTAGAGTCATTGCATGTGTGTTCTTCTCACAAACTACATATCACAAGTGGCATTGCATGTGTGTTCTTCCCATGAACCACACATGGATCCACCAGTGTCATTGCATGTCTGCTCTTCCCATGAACCACACATGGATCCACCAGTGTCATTGCATGTCTGCTCTTCCCATGAACCACACATGGATCCACCAGTGTCATTGCATGTCTGCTCTTTTCATGAACCACAGTTAGAGTCATCGCATGTCTGCTCTTTTCATGAACCACAACTAGAGTCATTGCATGTGTGTTCTTCTCACAAACCATATCATGAACCACACCCAGTGTCATTGCATGTGTGTTCTTCTCATTAACCACACATGGATCCACCAGTGTCATTGCATGCCTGCTCTTCTCATTAACCACATCTAGAGTCATTGCATGTTTTGTTCTTTTCACAAACCACATATCACCAGAGTCATTGCATGTGTGTTCTTCCGACAGACCATATCATGAACCACACCCAGTGTCATTGCATGTGTGTTCTTCCCATGAACCACACATGGATCCACCAATGTCATCGCATGTCTGCTCTTTTCATGAACCACAGTTAGAGGCATCGCATGTCTGCTCTTTTCATGAACCACACCCAGTGTCATTGCATGTGTGTTCTTCTCACAAACCATATCATGAACCACACTTAGTTTCATTGCTTGTGTGTTCTTCTCATTAACCACACATGGATCCACCGGTGTCATTGCATGTCTGCTCTTTTCATTAACCACAGCTAGAATCATTGCATGTGTGTTCTTCTCATAGACCACACATGGATCCACCAGTGTCATTGCATGTGTGTTGTTCCCATGAACCACACATGGATCCACCAGTGTCATTGCATGTGTGTTCTTCCCATGAACCACACATGGATCCACCAGTGTCATTGCATGTCTTCTCTTTTCATGAACCACAACTAGAGTCATTGCACGTGTGTTCTTCTCACAAACCACATATCACCAGTGTCATTGCATGTGTATTCTTCCCACAGACCACATATGGATCCACCAATGTCATTGCATGTGTGTTCTTCCCATGAACCACACATGGATCCACCAGTGTCATTACATGTGTGTTCTTCCCATGAACCACGTAAGGATCCACCAGTGGCATCGCATGTCTGCTGTTTTCATGAACCACAGTTAGAGTCATCGCATGTCTGGTCTTTTCATTAACCACAGCTAGAGTCATTGCATGTGTGTTCTTCCCACAAACGATATCATGAACCACACCCAGTGTCATTGCATGTGTGTTCTTCTCATTAACCACACATGGATCCACCGGTGTCATTGCATGTCTGCTCTTTTCATTAACCACAGCTAGAGTCATTGCATGTGTGTTCTTATCACAAACCACATATCACCAGTGTCATTGCATGTGTGTTCTTCCCATAGACCACACATGGATCAAACAGGAAGCGGAAAACATGATCCGAGTATGGATAGAAGCAAATCGACATAAGATGCCACATAAATAAACACATCCCACCCACAAATCTCACGGATCCCCATTCCTGGAATCTCTACACCGAGTGATCGTTGCCAACATCGTCCGTCTCCTCCACCCAGTATCCATCTTGCGAGTATACATGTTCATCTGAATCAAACAATTTATCGTGTGATACCCTAAAGGGGACTCAGCAAGTCTTTATGCCTCTAAAGGGGACACAACCTGGGGTGACGCAATTGCAGCAAAAGATAATAACTAACAATTCTATAGATACTCGCTAACCATCCGCCCAACCAATGATAGAAGGATGTCCATTAATTAAGAACAACAGTTATAACAGTAATATTAACAGATTCATCCTCCTTCTCGCTTACCAACGAGAAAGCGGACGAACAACCCCCCATCCGTTGGCAGTTTTATTAACCATTCCATGAGTGTTGCACTATTTACTAGTCAAGTACTTAGTCAAATTAAAAGCGGTACTTTAGTTATACTTGTCTATGACCGAGAAACGGTGCTCCAAGTCATCCGGAGAAACGGTGCTCCAAGTCGTCCATAACCGCGGACACGGCTTTCAGAAGATTACCCTGCAGGGGTGCACAAATAGCAACACACACTCGATCAACCTCGGAAAAATCAAATCAAAACCCAACAAGACATTCACGACAAAGCGATCACAGGATTCAGAAATGTTTCAGGGGCCACCCCAATAAGCTACCCGCAACGAAGTTGGCCGGCTCCAAGACAGACCCAGGGTTTGCGACGACGGCTGTAAACGACTGGGAACCCGAAAGTGTGACTGGGCTTGTCGATACCACGAAAACGTGGCGCGATCCAAAACAGTACAGGTGCTCCACGCACAATCTTAAATAAAGCAGTAAATCATGGCATAAGTACATGTTAGTAATAAAGCCCCAAACTACTTTGCGGCCCCAAGAAATAAGAATGAATCAAGCTCTAGCTCAGGAGGGTCCATAAGGCCTCCCGGATGTGGATAGTGCGAATAGTCAAGGAACAGGAATCAAGTACTCGGGGTCCTACGGGGCACAAGTGAGCATAAAAAAACCAAATAGCAGATATTGCTCACCGGTGCCACTTTCATTAGTTATCCCATTACTACTCCGGTTAAGTTGTTTAGGTACCTCGTTATCCATCAGACACTCACATACCCTACACATGTTGTTCTACGACCCGCATGGCTCAAGCAACTCCTGTAGTAATGGCTCATGGGATGGAGGAACAAGCTTCGGTGGGGTTTAAAAGTAAAGGCTATGTAGTACTTGGGATTCAATTTAATGCAATCGCGACACAATGATGCGAGAATAAGATAGAGGCAATAGGTACTATATGTATGCAAGCATGTGGTAGTGCTTGCCTGGCAGCTCAGTTGAAGCGAGGGACGGATCTGGGTAGTGCTCCTGGGATTCCTGATATATCCCCTGCTCAGCGTCTATTCGAAGAAGAACCAAACAAACAAGGGCCAACATAAATAGAGTGCACAAGCATATGAATTAAAATACAACAAGCAAACAATCATGCTATGATGAATGATGCACAATTTGCATGGCAATAAAGTAGCATGGCATGGGTGAGGTGTGGGGTACAAGAATAAAGCATTTTATTAAGTTTTAGTCATGTTTTGCTCTCATAACACTTGCTGTATACTTTATATTTATATGATGCATGCTGCAATTTAGAACATGTAATGCATAGTTAGAACAGGCTCGTCGCGCTGATTGATTTAGACATATTATTTGCCAAAATTGGAGTTATAAATTTAAAGTTATTAATTAATTAAGAAAAGGGCAATTTATTGTAATTTTAATCATCTCGAAAATTTAAAGTGTTCAAACATTATTTTGAATATCATATTTTGAATTCCTCACATTTTTCTGATTCAAAAACATATATCATTTGTATTATTTTGAATTACCAAAATATAGATATTAATTTCTGTATTTATAAACATATATTCAATTTTCTGGATTATTTTTATTTAACAGGAAAAGGCGCTGGGACTTTTTACTCTCACGGCTAGCTAGCCACGGAGACCGACATGCGGGCCCGAAACTGGCGCGGCGCTGAGCTGGCGGAAAACGGCGCAGCGACTTTTCTCACCCGGGACCTAACTAGCCACCCCCACTGACGGGCGGGGCCGGGTTAAAGCGGACCCACGCGCGCACGCGTCCGATGCGGGCGTGACACCTGGCGGCGCTAGGGGCTGCGGGTTGGGCTGCTGAAACTTGGGGTGGCTTGATGTAAAAAAAAACCATAGCGGCTGGCAGGTGGGCCTAAATGGCTTCTCTTGACCGGCGAAATGCAGCAGGGGGTTTACTACAAAACCTACGCCGGCTAACTGAAAAACACAGCGGTTCTGAATCTACTAGAGCCGGCGGCGGTACCGTATTCCGACGAGGTTGGCGGCGGTTGTGCTACACAACTCGCTTCGGTGGCCAAAACGAAAACGCAGAGGGGACTGCCGGCTACTACTTTCGTTCAGGGCTCGCGGGCAAGGAGAGGTTGCAGCGGGCAGAACAGGGACCTGAACACAGGCCCACGGACGCGGCTGCTCCAGAGGCTCTACTGCAAACGCGAGCGCGCGGCGGCGACGGTGACCATAATCCGGCGGCACAACGGATGCAGGGGAAAAAGGAAGGGGAAAGAGGGGTGGCGCTCACCTTGAGCAATTCCTGCAGGAGTTGAGGTCGGAGGCGGGCTGGAGCTCCGGGAAGAAGCAGAGGAAGTAGACGGCACGCGCGAGCTCATACGGGAAGGAGAAGAGGGGTCGTGGCTGCTACAGTTCCTTCCTGGCCGGCTGATTCGATGAAGACAAAGTAGACGAAGCTCCCGCCGTGGTCAATTGCGTTGAAAGGCGTTCAGAACCGCGGCAACGGTGGCGAGGGGGCGGTGCTGCTGTGGTCATAGGCGACGAATTGGAGCGCGCAAGGAAGAGATGGTGGGGCAGTGGGCTTCACCCCGACAAGGCGGTCATGAGGATGGTCTCGATGTGTGCGGGGATGGCCGGTGAGGCGGCGCCAAGGGCTAGCAGAGACGGCGGTGCTAGGCACTACTTGTAGAGGAATAAAAGGAGGCGTGGTTCTGCTAGGGTTCGAAGGGGGTCCGGGATAGGGGATAAGGAGGTGCAGGTCACGCGCTCGGCGTGAGCAGCTGGCATAGATGACGGGGTAACGGCCACCTGCTCCGCTCCGTCGCGCGTAGAGAGGGAGGGAGAAGACGGCGTGAGACGCCGGGAGGAGAAGAATAGCAAAGAGGGATGAAGGGGGTATGGGCTGCAGCTAGAAGGAGAATGGGCCGGGAGAGGGGACTGCGACGTTGGGCTGCTACTCTGGCACTGCTGCTGGGCTGCTGGGCTGCTAGGTAAGCTGCTCCTGCCTTTTTATTATTTGTTTTGTTTGTAGTTTCGCTTTCTATTCAAACAAGAGTTTTAAACTCTCAACTATTTTGAAACGTTGCAGATTGATTTGAAAAGAAGGGTTTTTGGGCTTTAGACAAGAGCCACAAGATCAAGCATGAGATGGAAAGGAGATGTGGTGAGGGTGAGGGGCTTGATTAGGGGTGAGGGTAGATGGGGTGATGTGGTGGCCCCTTGCTGGCCGAGAGAGGGAGGGGAGGTGGTTCGGCATGGAGGAAGTCCAAAAGGGTGGTGGTGAGGTGATGGTTAGAGTAAGGTTGGGGTTAGGGTTTAGGTTTAGAGAGGAGGTTAGGGATAGAGAGCCTAGGGGAGTGGTGGTGAGGGGGTTTAGGGTTTTACATCCTCACATGAGCAAGCAAGGAGGGGATGGTAAGGGGAGGTAGAGTAGGGTGTGTTTGAGGTATAGGGTTTAACATGCCCAAAACTAGATCAAGCTAGAAAAGGTGGTGAGATGGAGATGGTGAGGTGATGAGAGAAAAAGGTGGTGCCCAACAAGAGATCAAGAACACTAAGGAAGTAAACACAAGAGAAAACCCACTTTAAAACAGGGCAAAACTCAAAGGAGAAGAGATGGTGAAGTTTTGCATGGCCCATGCAGGAGCATTAAATGCCATGTGTTAATTTTGTAAAAACAAATTAATTAACAAGGCATGATTCCCATGCACTCCCAAATATAGAATAAAGGCCAAGCAAAAGATAGCAGAATTAAATCCAGCCCAACCCACATGAGCTAGAGTAAAAACCAAAATAAAATAAAAGCCCATGGGTAATTAGGGTGGTGGAATTATAAGGTGGTGACAAAGAAAGATGGTGTAGTGGAATAAAAGATATGCCCCCAACTCAATTTGGGCATCAAGCATATATCAAGATTCAAATACAACATATCAAGAGCCAAATACAATTAATAATGCATATGAGAGAAGAACCAAATCAAAAGGGTTTTATATGATGCTCAAAAGCAAGGTGGCATGATGACATGAGCATGATATAATTATGATGCAACAATTATATGTAGGAAGTAGCCATTATATTATTAAACCATGTAGCATTACATATGTTAGACAGATGGGATGCTACAACTCTCCCCCACTAAACAGGAATCTCGCCCCGAGATTCTAGGAAGAAGAAGAAGACATGAAGAGGGTAGGATAGTTGGCACGGAGCTCATCTTCACGTTCCCACGTGGCTTCATCAACGGAATGGTGCGACCACTGCACCTTGCAAAACTTGATGGACTTGTTGCGAGTCCTTCTTTCTGCGACTTCTAGAATTTTTGTGGGGTGTTCTTGATAAGACAGGTCTTCTTGGAGATTGATAAGCTCATGGTCCACGGTCCTGCCGGGATCCTTGAAGCACTTCTTGAGTTGAGAGATGTGGAAAACATCATGGACCTTGAGTTTTTCAGGGAGCTCAAGAGCATAAGCAACTTCTCCTCTTCTGCCATGGATTTTGAATGGATCGATGTATCTAGGATCCAGCTTTCCTTTGATACCAAAGCGGTGCCTGCCTCTCATGGGAGTGACACGAAGGTAAACGAGATCACCAGGGACATACTCCATGTCCGTGTGCTTTCTGTCGTAGTTGCTCTTCTGGCGACTTTGAGCAACCTTCAGATTTTCAAGAATGATGTGAACCTTCTCCTCCGCTTGAGTTACAATGTCGGGGCCAAACAATGTTCTTTCACCTGCGCCCGACCAACCAATCGGAGTTCTGCATTTGCGACCATAGAGAGCCTCAAATGGTGCCATCTTTAGACTTTTCTAGAAGTTGTTGTTGTAAGAGAATTCAGCATAAGGAAGACATTCTTCCCACTTCATGCCGAAAGAGATGACGCAAGCACGGAGCATATCTTCCAGAATCTGATTGATCCTTTCAACTTGTCCTTGCGACTGAGGATGGTAAGTTGTGCTGAAGTTCAATTTTGTTCCCAAAGCATTTTGGAAACTTCCCCAGAACTTGGAAGTGAAGATGCTTCCACGGTCTGAACTGATCTCAAGAGGAACCCCATATAGAGAGACAATTCTGTTGATATAGAGCTCAGCCAACTGAATTGCAGAAATTGTTTCCTTGACGGGAAAGAAGTGAGCCACTTTAGAAAGCCTGTCAATGAAAACAAAGATTGCATTGTTGCCCTTCTGCGACCTTGGAAAACCAGTGATGAAGTCCATCTCTACTTTCTCCCATTTCCATTCCGGAGGTTTCAATGGCTGAAGAAGACCGGAAGGTTTCTGATGGACAGCTTTAACTCTGCGGCAGACATCACACTCCGAGACATACTTGGCACAATATCGTTTCAACCCAGGCCACCAATATTGTGTTTTCAGGTCCATGTACATCTTTGTGCTGCCAGGATGGATAGAAAGAACAGAATCATGCGCCTCCTTAAGAACTTGCTCTCGCAGACCCGGGTAGTTCGGAACAAACATCTGATGTTCAAAGAAAAGAGTGCCTTGGTCGTCGACGTGGAAGGACTCATACTTCGGAAGCTGAATGTTAGAGATGAACTTTTTAGTGTAAGGATCACCAAGTTGAATGGAGCGAACCTTTTCTTCCAAGAGAGGGGTTGCTAGAAGGTTCAGAAGATACCCTTGTTCCACAATTTCCAGGTTTAGCTGACGGAATTCCTCGCACAAGAGAGGTTGTTGTTCTTCCACCATGAGGTTGCTGACATAAGCTTTGCGGCTGAGAGCATCGGCCATGACATTAGCTTTGCCCGGAGTGTAGTTGATGGTCAAATCGAAATCATTGATTGCCTCAATCCACCTCCTCTGACGAGGGTTGAGATCAGGCTGTGTGAAGATATACTTTAGACTCTTGTGATCAGAAAAGATTTCACAACGGTTGCCAAGCAAGTAGTGCCTCCATACTTTCAATACAAAGACAACTGCTGCGAGTTCGAGGTCATGTGTAGGATAGTTGATCTCATGCGTCTTCAACTGTCGAGAGGCATAAGCAACAACTTGTTTTTCTTGCATAAGGACCGTACCCAATCCTTGCAATGAGGCGTCATAGAATATCTGGAAAGGCTTTGATGTATCTGGAGGAATCAAGACTGGTGTGGAAGTGAGCTTCTCTTTGAGTGTTTCAAAGCTTGCTTGACATGCAGGAGTCCAAAGATATTTCTTGCCTTTCTTGAGGATATCGGTAAGAGGCTTCGCAATCTTCGAGAAGTTCTGAACGAAGCGACGGTAATAACTAGCCAAACCAAGGAAACTCCGGACTTCTTTGACATTTACAGGAGGAAGCCAGTCAACAATTGTCTTTACAGTTTCTGGGTTGACGGCAATGCCCTTGGAAGAGATGACGTGACTAAGATAGGTGACTTGAGGCAGCCAGAACTCACATTTGGAGAACTTTGCATACAGGCGGTTCTCATGAAGCTTGTTTAGGACACACCAAAGGTGTTCTTCATGTTCTTCCTTTGACTTAGAATAGACTAGGATGTCATCCAAATAGACCACAATGAACTTATCAAGATACTCCATGAAAACTGGCTTCATAAGCCTCGAGAAGGTGGCAGGTGCGTTGGTGAGACCGAAAGACATGACCGTGTACTCATACATGCCATAGCGGGTGGTGAAAGCTGTTTTGGGAACATCTTCCTTGCGAATCTTGATTTGATGATATCCACTTCTCAAGTCAAGCTTAGAGAATACCACAGCTCCAGCTAACTGATCGAAGAGATCATTAATCCGCGGAAGGGGATATTTATTCTTGATGGTTTTAGCATTGAGAGCCCGATAGTCAACACAAAGTCTATCAGTCTTGTCTCTCTTCTTCACAAAGATGGTTGGGCTACCCCAAGAAGAAGTACTGTGCTGAATGAAACCCAACTTCTCTTGTTCATCAAGCTGACGTTTGAGTTCAGCCAACTCAGCAGGACCCATTTTATAAGGCCGCTTGGAGATAGGAGCGGTACCAGGTTCAAGCTCAATCACAAACTCAACCTCACGATCCGGAGGCATACCCGGTAACTCTTCAGGAAAGACATCTGCGAACTCACAGGACACCGGGACACTCTGAATAGCTTCCATAGCATCCTCATTTAGAGCCGCCAAAGAGAAAAGTTGAATAGCAGGAGTCAGACTTGGAGAATAGACTATATGGCCTTCAGGAATTTTCAGAGAAACCGAGCGTTCAGCACAATCAATCACAACTGCATTTGCTGTCAACCAATCCATGCCCAAGATAACATCAATGTCAGAGTTGCCCAGAATAATTAAGGAAGCCAGGAACGAAGAACCACCAATCTCAATTTGATTGCCATGGCTGATTTTAGAAGCCCTCATGTTTGAACCAGGAGATTGCACCATGAGGCGAGTTGGTAAAGCATTAGAAGGTAACCCATTACTCTCCGCAAACTTGTATGACACGAAAGAATGTGATGCGCCAGAATCAAATAAAACTCTTGCAGGAACTGAGTTAACATGAAGCATACCCATCACAACTCCAGGTGCATGCTCAGCTTGAGCGACGTTAACACAGTTGGCATGAGCCACAGTAGACCCGGGCTTGGTGTTGATGTTGAGAGCCCGAGGTGGAGGTGCACGAACCATAGGAGAGCTTGTCGCAGGTCTTGGAGGTGGTGGAGAAAGAGCTTTGTTGTTCATTGGACAGTTCCAGTGTAGATGCCCAGTGTTTCCACAAGTGAAACAAGCACCAGGTGGACGTGGAGCAACGTAGCCAGGGACTCCGCCAGGCGGTCCAGGGTAGTTGTGGTTGTAGCCCCTGGGAGCAGCAGTGAAGGAGTTTGGTGGCCTTGCCGCGTAGCTTGGAGGTCTTGGTGGAGACGGGAGCGACGATAGGGTGTTAGGAACCCAGACACGACGCTTAGAAGGAGTTAACATAGCTGAAGAGCTTGCTGCATCGCGGTTGTGTTTCTTTGACTCCTCAAACACTTGCCTACTTGCTTCTTCCTGCAGAGTTGTATGTTGCAGTTCTAGAAAAGACGTCGGCCTTGCATGTGTGATTGCATATTTAATCGATGCATTGAGCCCTTGTCTGAACCTCTTTTGCTTCTTCTTGTCATCAGAGATCTCATCGCCATCATACCGAGAAAGGTTCATGAAGTTTCTGATGTAGGTATTGACATTGTCATTGCCCTGCTTGAGGTTGAGAAACACTTCTTTCATCCTCTCCATGACAATTTCTGACAGATATTGCTCTTTGAAAGCTCCAGTGAACTGTTCCCAAGTAGGCTGAAAACCAGTGTAGTTTGCCTTGAGGTAATTCTCCCACCACAGAGCTGCATCTCCCTTCAGAAGGTGAGTGGCACATTTTACCCATTCTTGCTCAGGAACATCAGCAGTCACCAGTAACCTTGACATCTCACGCAACCAATCATCAGCATCAAGTGGTTGATCAGACACATCAAATTGGCGTGGGTTGAACTTCAGGAAGCTTTTGATGTCTCCTTGCTTGGGAGGTGGAGGTAGCGGAACAAACTCATTCCTCCTGACACTTTCTTCAAATCGCTGCTGATTCTGCTGCATTGCTCCCAAGGCATTGGCGATACTTGCCAACGCAGGCCCCAGTTCAGGTGGTATGTCCTCCTCAGAACAGCGTGGTGGTGCCATCCTGTGATTGATATAAAACACAAGTCAGTACCATACTGGAGAATAATAATAATCCAAAATAGTACCAAAATGGAATTAACCAAGATTAAAGGATACAAATTACTAAGATGATATTAAAATATCAACAAAGTTCAAAGCACCAAGAAGATATTAAGCATATCGCACACGACTGAACAAGGAGTGTGGTACACAAAACTATCAAAGAATTTTTTTTCGCAATTTCGGCATTACAATACCACTATATGCACAAAACCACTTAACGAATCAAGATTAGTAACTCTACCAATTCAATATACAAGAGCGAATGATAAAAGTAGTGGTATGGTCGCGACTCCATCCCGCACTTAAATCATTACTCCGCACATGAATAAGCAAAACACATATCCCAATACCTTCTTCTTAAGATGAACCTAAAGATTAGTAACTACGGAAACGAACACCCCAAACAAGATAACGTCGGATAACAAAGCGTAAGACATATCGCGTCGGTATACAATGACTCAGATAGATCGTGTCGGTTTGCAAAAGCCTGTCGGTATGGAATGTACCAACAGTTGATAACCAAAAGGTAGATAGTGAAAACATGTTGGATGCAACAGATAGACAAGGAATTCACACACACACACACACACACACTTTCTATGGTACTACGGAAACCCAGAACACATGAATCCTAGTTTGAATTTTAGAAGAGGATTGAAAACGTTACACTTCCTTACCAGAAAAGGGTGGGTGGGTGGGTAAGAAGAAAAATGGAAGGAGTCCTACTCTCACGTTTTGTTTTTCCCTAGTATACATAGCTACCAAAATATTTGCTAGACTGACAACGAGCATTTGGCTGAGACCCTGAAGGGCGGGATGGCTCTGATACCAATTGTAACTACCTCGGTGAATTACGCTCTTAGTTACATACCTGGATGAGCGAAAATGGTTAAAATAGTACGGTGGGGCCAAGGGTCACTCACAGGTAGACCTTTCGGCCGTCCTAACCATTTTCAGAACATCGGGACAGGAACGAGCAGCGTAATCGGCAGGCAAAGGGATCAACTACATACACAAATGAGTATGTATGCAAGCCACATACAACAGTCCTCTAAGCCATTCCATCTAAAAGAAATAGAAATATTGCAACGCCATACGGCAAGATCCAAATATCCTAGATAGAGATAATATTTTAGGATATCTCCTCATACATCAAACATCAGAGTATCAGGCGGAAGCGGAAAACACGATCCGAGTACGGATAAGAAGCAAATTGGCATAAGATGCCACATAAATAAACACATCCCGCCCACAGATCTCATGGATCCCTGTTCCCGGAATCTCTACACCGAGTGATCGTTGCCAACATCGTCCATCTCCTCCACCCAGTATCCATCTTGCGAGTATACCTGTTCATCTGAATCAAACAATTTATCGTGTGAGACCCTAGGGGTACTCAGCAAGTCTTTATGCCTCTAAAGGGGACACAACCTGGGGTGACGCAATTGCAGCAAAAGATAATAACTAACAATTCTATAGATACTCGCTAACCATCTGCCTAACCAATGATAGACGGATGTCCGTTAATTAAGAACAACAGTTATAACAGTAATATTAACAAATTCATCCTCCTTCTCGCTTACCAACAAGAAAGCGGACGAACAACCCCCCATCCGTTGGCAGTTTTATTAACTATTCCATGAGTGTTGCACTATTTACTAGTCAGGTACTTAGTCAAATTAAAAGCGGTACTTTAGTTATACTTATCTATGATCGAGAAACGGTGCTCCAAGTCGTCCGTAACCGCGGACACGGCTTTCAGAAAGATTTACCCTGCAGGGGTGCACAAATAGCAACACACACTCGATCAACCTCGGAAAAACCAAATCAAAACCCAATGAGGCATTCACGACAAAGCGATCACAGGATTCAGAAATGTTTCAGGAGGCCACCCCAATAAGCTACCCACAACGAAGTTGGCCGGCTCCGAGACGGACCCAGGGTTTGCGACGACGGTAAACGACTGGGAACCCGAAAGTGTGACTGGGCTTGTCGATACCGTGAAAACGTGGAGCGATCCAAAACAGTACAGGTGCTCCACGCACAATCTTAAATAAAGCAGTAAAGCATGGCATAAGTACATGATAGTAATAAAGCCCCAAACTACTTTGTGGCCCCAAGAAATAAGAATGAATCAAGCTTTGGCTCAGGGGGGTCCATAAGGCCTCCCGGATGTGGATAGTGCGAATAGTCAAGGAACAGGAATCAAGTACTCTGGATCCTACAGGACACAAGTGAGCATAAAAAAACCAAATAGCAGATATTGCTCACCGGTGCCACTATCATTAGTTATCCCATTACTACTCCGGTTAAGTTGTTTAGGTACCTCGTTATCCATCAGACACTCACATACCCTACACATGATGTTCTACGACCCGCATGGCTCAAGCAACTCCAGTAGTAATGGCTCATGGGATGGAGGAACAAGCTTCAGTGGGGTTTAAAAGTAAAGGCTATGCAGTACTTGGGATTCAATTTAATGCAATCGTGACTCAATGATGCAAGAATAAGATAGAGGCAATAGGTACTATATGTATGCAAGCATGTGGTAGTGCTTTCCTGGTAGCTCAGTTAAAGCGAGGGACGGATCTGGGTAGTGCTCCTGGGATTCCTGATATATCCCCTCCTCAGCGTCTATTCGAAGAAGAACCAAACAAACAAGGGCCAACATAAATAGAGTGCACAAGCATATGAATTAAAATGCAACAAGCAAACAATCATGCTATGATGAATGATGCATAATTTGCATGGCAATAAAGTAGCATGGCATGGGTGAGGTGTGGGGTACAAGAATAAAGCATTTTATTAAGTTTTAGTCATGTTTTGCTCTCATAACACTTGCTGTATACTTTATATTTATATGATGCATGCTGCAATTTAGAACATGGAATGCATAGTTAGAACGGGCTCGTCGCGCTGATCGATTTAGACATATTATTTGCCAAAATTGGAGTTATAGATTTAAAGTTATTAATTAATTAAGAAAAGGGCAATTTATTGTAATTTTAATCATCTCGAAAATTTAAAGTGTTCAAACATTATTTTGAATAGCCTATTTGAATTCCTCACATTTTTCTGATTCAAAAACATATATCATTTGTATTATTTGGAATTACCAAAATATAGATATTAATTTCTGTATTTATAAACATATATGCAATTTTCTGGATTATTTTTATTTAACAAGAAAAGGCGCTGGGACTTTTTACACTCACGGCTAGCTAGCCACGGAGACCGACATGCGGGCCCGAAACTGGCGGAAAACGGCGCTGACCTGGCGGAAAACGGCGCCGTGACTTTTCTCACCCGGGACCTAACTAGCCACCCCCACTGACGGGCGGGGCCGGGTTAAAGCGGACCCACGCGCGCGCGGGTCCGATGTGGGCGTGACACCTGGCGGCGCTAGGGGCTGCGGGTTGGGCTGCTGAAACTTGGGGTGCCTTGATGTAAAAAAAACCACTGCGGCTGGCAGGTGGGCCTAAATGGCTTCTCTTGACTGGCGAAACACTGTAGGGGGTTTACTGCAAAAGCTACGCCTGCTAACTGAAAAATGCAGCGGTTCTGAATCTGCTAGAGCCGGCGGCGGTACCGTCTTCCGACGAGGTTGGCGGAAGTTGTGCTGCGCAACTTGCTTCGGTGTCCAAAACAAAAACGCAGAGGGGACTGCCGGCTACTACTTTCATTCAGGGCTCGCGAGCGGGGAAAGGTTGCGGCGGGCGGAACAGGGACGGGAACAGAGGCCCACGGACGCGGCTGCTCCAGAGGCTCTACTGCAAGCGCGAGCACACGACGGCGACGGTGACCACAATCCGGCGGCGGAACGGATGCAGGGGAAAAAAGGAAGGGGAAAGAGGGGTGGCGCTCACCTCGAGCAATTCCTGCAGGAGTTGAGGTCGGAGGTGGGCTGGAGCTCCGGGAAGAAGCAGAGGAAGTAGACGGCACGCGCGAGCTTGTACGGGAAGGAGAAGAGGGGTCGCGGCTGCTACAGTTCCTTCCTGGCCAGCTGATTCGATGAAGACAAAGTAGACGAAGGTCCCGCCGTGGCCAATTGCGTCGGAAGGCGTTCAGAACCGCGGCGGCGGTGGCAAGGGGGCGGTGCTGTTGTGGTCATAGGCGACGAATTGGAGCGCGCGAGGAAGAGATGGTAGGGCAGTGGCTTCACCCCGACAAGGCGGTCATGAGGATGGTCTTGGTGTGTGCGGGGACGGCCGGTGAGGCGGCGCCAAGGGCTAGCAGAGACGGCGGTGCTAGGCACTGCTTGTAGAGTAATAAAAGGAGGCGTGGTTCTGCTAGGGTTCGAAGGGGGTCCAGGATAGGGGATAAGGAGGTGCAGGTCACGTGCTCGGCGTGAGCAGCTGGCACAGATGACGGGGTAACGGCCACCTGCTCCGCTCCGTCACGCGTAGAGAGGGAGGGAGAAGACGGCATGAGACGCCGGGAGGAGAAGAACAACAACATAGGGATGAAGGGGGTATGGGCTGTAGCTAGAAGGAGAATGGGCCGGGAGAGGGGACTGCGACGTTGGGCTTCTACTCTGGCACTGCTGCTGGGCTGCTGGGCTTCTAGGTAAGCTGCTCCTGCCTTTTTATTATTTGTTTTGTTTGTAGTTTCGCTTTCTTTTCAAACAAGAGTTTTAAACTCTCAACTATTTTTAAACGTTGCAGATTGATTGAAAAGAAGGGTTTTTAGGCTTTAGACAAGAGCCACAAGATCGAGCATGAGATGGAAAGGAGATGTGGTGAGGGTGAGGGGCTTGATTAGGGGTGAGGGTAGATGGGGTGATGTGGTGGCCCCTTGCTAGCCGAGAGAGGGAGGGGAGGTGGTTCGGCATGGAGGAAGTCCAAAAGGGTGGTGGTGAGGTGATGGTTAGAGTAAGGTTGGGGTTAGGGTTTAGGTTTAGAGAGGAGGTTAGGGATAGAGAGCCTAGGGGAGTGGTGGTGAGGGGGTTTAGGGTTTTACATCCTCACATGAGCAAGCAAGGAGGGGATGGTAAGGGGAGGTAGAGTAGGGTGTGGTTGAGGTATAGGGTTTAACATGCCCAAAACTAGATCAAGCTAGAAAAGGTGGTGAGATGGAGATGGTGAGGTGATGAGAGAAAAAGGTGGTGCCCAACAAGAGATCAAGAACACTAAGGAAGTAAACACAAGAGAAAACCCACTTTAAAACAGGGCAAAACTCAAAGGAGAAGAGATGGTGAAGTTTTGCATGGCCCATGCAGGGGCATTAAATGCCATGTGTTAATTTTGTAAAAACAAATTAATTAACAAGGCATGATTCCCATGCACTCCCAAATATAAAATAAAGGCCAAGCAAAAGATAGCAGAATTGAATCCAGCCCAACCCACATGAGCTAGAGTAAAAACCAAAATAAAATAAAAGCCCATGGGTAATTAGGGTGGTGGAATTATAAGGTGGTGACAAAGAAAGATGGTGGAGTGGAATAAAAGATATGCCCCCAACTCAATTTGGGCATCAAGCATATATCAAGATTAAAATACAACATATCAAGAACCATATACAATTAATAATGCATATGAGAGAAGAACCAAATCAAAAGGGTTTTATATGATGCTCAAAAGCAAGGTGGCATGATGACATGAGCATGATATAATTATGATGCAACAATTATATGTAGGAAGTAGCCATTATATTATTAAACCATGTAGCATTACATATGTTAGACAGATGGGATGCTACAAACCACACCTAGTGTCATTGCATGTGTGTTCTTCTCATTAACCACACATGGATCCACCGGTGTCATTGCATGTCTGCTCTTTTCATTAACCACAGTTAGAGTCATTGCATGTGTGTTATTCTCACAAACCACATATCACCAGTGTCATTGCATGTGTGTT
Source organism: Avena sativa (assembly GCA_916181665.1). Classification (NCBI taxonomy): domain Eukaryota; kingdom Viridiplantae; phylum Streptophyta; class Magnoliopsida; order Poales; family Poaceae; genus Avena; species Avena sativa. The sequence continues at coordinate 603,405,749 of OV702291.1, read as the reverse complement.
CTTCCCACATACCATATCAAGAATCTCACCCAGTGTCATTGCATGTGTGTTCTTCCCATGAACCACACATGGATCCACCAGTGTCATTGCATGTCTGCTTTTTTCATGAACCACAACTAGAGTCATTGCATGTGTGTTCTTCTCACAAAGCACATATCACCAGTGTCATTGCATGTGTGTTCTTCCACAGACCACACATGGATCCACCAATGTCATTGCATGTGTGTTATTCTCACAAACCTCACATGGATCCACCAGTGTCATTGCATGTGTGTTCTTCCCATGAACCACACATGGATCCACCAGTGTCATCGCATGTCTGCTCTTTTCATGAACCACAGCTAGAGTCATCGCATGTGTGTTCTTCTCACAAACCAAATATCACCAGTGCCATTGCATGTGTGTTCTTCCCACAGACCACACATGGATCCACCAATGGCATTCCATGTGTGTTCTTCCCATGAACCACACATGGATCCACCAGTGTCATTGCATGTGTGTTCTTCCCATGAAGCACGTAAGGATCCACCGGTGTCATTGCATGTCTGATCTTTTCATGAACCACAGTTAGAGTCATCGCATGTCTGCTCTTTTCATGAACCACAGCTAGAGTCATTGCATGTGTGTTCTTCCCACATACCATATCATGAACCACACCCAGTGTCATTGCATGTGTGTTCTTCTCATTAACCATAAATGGATCCACCGGTGTCATTGCATGTCTGCTCTTTTCATTAACCACAGTTAGAGTCATTGCATGTGTGTTCTTCTCACAAACCACATATCACCAGTGTCATTGCATGTGTGTTCTTCCCACAGACCACACATGAATCCACCAGTGTCATTGCATGTGTGTTCTTCCCATGAACCACACATGGATCCACCAGTGTCATTGTATGTCTACTATTTTCATGAACCACAGCTAGAGTCATTGCATGTGTGTTCTTCTCACAAACAACATATCACTAGTGTCATTGCATGTGTGTTCTTCCCATGAACCACACATGGATCGACTAGGGTCATTGCATGTGTGTTATTCTCACAAACCACGTAAGGATCCACCGGTGTCCTTGCATGTGTGTTCCTATCATAGACCACACATGGATCCACCGGTGGCATCGCATGTCTGCTCTTTTCATGAACCACAATTAGAGTCATCGCATGTCTGCTCTTTTCATGAACCACAACTAGAGTCATTGCGTCTGTGTTCTTCTCACAAACCATATCATGAACCACACCCAGTGTCATTGCATGTATGTTCTTCTCGTTAACCACACATGGATCCACCAGTGTCATTGCATGTCTACTCTTCTCATTAACCACAGCTAGAGTCTTTGTATGTCTGTTCTTTTCACAAACCACATATGACCAGAGTCATTGCCTGTGTGTTCTTCCCACAGGCCATATCATGAACCACACCCAGTGTCATTGCATGTGTGTTCTTCCCATTAACCACACATGGATCCACCGGTGTCATTGCATGTCTGCTCTTTCATTAACCACAGTTAGAGTCATTGCATGTGTGTTCTTCTCACAAACCACATATCACCAGTGTCATTGCATGTGTGTTCTTCCCACATTCCATATCATGAACCACACCCAGTGTCATTGCATATGTGTTCTTCCCATGAACCACACATGGATCCACCGGTGTCATTGCATGTCTGCACTTTTCAGGAACCACAGCTAGAGTCATTGCATGTGTATTCTTATCACAAACCACATATCACCAGTGTCATTGCATGTGTGTTCTTCCCACAGACCACACATGGATCCACCAGTGTCATTGCATGTGTGTTCTTCCCATGAACCACACATGGATCCACCGGTGTCATTGCAGGTCTGCTCTTTTCATGAACCACAGCTAGAGTCATCGCATGTGTGTTCTTCTCACAAACCACATATCACCAGTGTCATTGCATGTGTGTTCTTCCCACAGACCACACATGGATCCACCAATGTCATTGCATGTGTGTTATTCTCACGAACCACACATGGATCCACCAGTGTCATTGCATGTGTGTTCTTCCCATGAACCACACATGGATCCACCAGTGTCATCGCATGTCTACTCTTTTCATGAACCACAGCTAGAGTCATCGCATGTGTGTTCTTATCACAAACCACATATCACCAGTGTCATTGCATGTATGTTCCTCCCACAGACCACACATGGATCGACCAATGTCATTGCATGTGTGTTCTTCCCATGAACCACACATGGATCCACCAGTGTCTTGCATGTGTGTTCTTCCCATGAAGCACATAAGGATCCAACGGTGTCATTGCATGTCTGCTCTTTTCATGAACCACAGTTAGAGTCATCGCATGTCTGCTCTTTACATGAACCACAACTAGAGTCATTGCACGTGTGTTCTTCCCACAAACCATATCATGAACCACACCTAGTGTCATTGCCTATGTGTTCTTATCATTAAGCACACATGGATCCACCGGTGTCATTGCATGACTTCTCTATTCATTAACCACAGTTAGAGTCATTGCATGTGTGTTCTTCTCACAAACTACATATCACAAGTGGCATTGCAGGTGTGTTCTTCTCATTAACCACAAATGGATCCACCGGTGTCATTGCATGTCTGCTCTTTTCATTAACCACAGTTAGAGTCATTGCATGTGTGTTCTTCTCACAACCCATATATCACCAGTGTCATTGCATGTGTGTTCTTCCCACAGACTACACATGGATCCACCAGTGTCATTGCATGTGTGTTCTTCCCATGAACCACAGATGGATCCACCAGTGTCATTGCATGTCTGCTCTTTTCATGAACCACAGCTAGAGTCATTGCATGTGTGTTCTTCTCACAAACAATAAATCACTAGTGTCATTGCATGTGTGTTCTTCCCATGAACCACACATGGATCCACCAGTGTCATTGCATGTGTGTTCTTCCCATGAAGCACGTAAGGATCCACCGGTGTCATTGCATGTCTGATCTTTTCATGAACCACAGTTAGAGTCATCGCATGTCTGCTCTTTTCATGAACCATAGCTAGAGTCATTGCATGTGTTTTCTTCCCACATACCATATCATGAACCACACCCAGTGTCATTGCATGTGTGTTCTTCTCATTAACCATAAATGGATCCACCGGTGTCATTGCATGTCTGCTCTTTTCATTAACCACAGTTAGAGTCATTGCATGTGTGTTCTTCTCACAAACCACATGTCACCAGTGTCATTGCATGTGTGTTCTTCCCACAGACCACAAATGAATCCACCAGTGTCATTGCATGTGTGTTCTTCCCATGAACCACACATGGATCCACCAGTGTCATTGCATGTCTACTATTTTCATGAACCACAGCTAGAGTCATTGCATGTGTGTTCTTCTCACAAACAACATATCACTAGTGTCATTGCATGTGTGTTCTTCCCATGAACCACACATGGATCGACCAGGGTCATTGCATGTGTGTTATTCTCACAAACCACGTAAGGATCCACCGGTGTCATTGCATGTGTGTTCCTATCATAGACCACACATGCATCCACCGGTGGCATGGCATGTCTGCTCTTTTCATGAACCACAATTAGAGTCATCGCATGTCTGCTCTTTTCATGAACCACAACTAGAGTCATTATGTCTGTGTTCTTCTCACAAACCATATCATGAACCACACCCAGTGTCATTGCATGTGTGTTCTTCTCGGTAACCACACATGGACCCACCAGTGTCATTGCATGTCTACTCTTCTCATTAACCATAGCTAGAGTCATTGTATGTCTATTCTTTTCGCAAACCACATATCACCAGAGTCATTGCATGTGTGTTCTTCCCACAGACCATATCATGAACCACACCCAGTGTCATTGCATGTGTGTTCTTCCCATGAACCACACATGGATCCACCAGTGTCATCGCATGTCTGCTCTTCTCATGAACCACAGCTAGATTCATTGCATGCGTGTTCTTCACAAACCATATCATGAACCACACCCAGTGTCATTGCATGTGTGTTCTTCTCATTAACCACACATGGATCCACCGGTGTCATTGCATGTCTGCTCTTTTCGTTAACCATAGCTAGAGTCATTGCATGTGTGTTCTGCTCACAAACCACATATCACCAGTGTCATTGCATGTGTGTTCTTCCCACAGACCACACATGGATCCACCAGTGTCAATGCATGTGTGTTCTTCCCATGAACCACACATGGATCCACCAGTGTCATCGTATGTCTGCTCTTCTCATGAACCACAGCTAGAGTCATTGCATGCGTGTTCTTCTCACAAACCATATCATGAACCACACCCAGTGTCATTGCAGGTGTGTTCTTCTCATTAACCACACATGGATCCACCGGTGTCATTGCATGTCTGCTCTTTCATTAACCACAGTTAGAGTCATTGCATGTGTGTTCTTCTCACAAACCACATATCACTAGTGTCATTGCATGTGTGTTCTTCCCACATGCCATATCATGAACCACACCCAGTGTCATTGCATATGTGTTCTTCCCATGAACCACACATGGATCCACCGGTGTCATTGCATGTCTGCACTTTTCAGGAACCACAGCTAGAGTCATTGCATGTGTATTCTTATCACAAACCACATATCACCAGTGTCATTGCATGTGTGTTATTCTCACGAACCACACATGGATCCACTAGTGTCATTGCATGTGTGTTCTTCCCATGAACCACACATGGATCCACCAGTGTCATCGCATGTCTACTCTTTTCATGAACCACAGCTAGAGTCATCGCATGTGTGTTCTTATCACAAACCACATATCACCAGTGTCATTGCATGTATGTTCTGCCCACAGACCACACATGGATCCACCAATGTCATTGCATGTGTGTTCTTCCCATGAACCACACATGGATCCACCAGTGTCTGTCATGTGTGTTCTTCCCATGAACCACGTAAGGATCCACCGGTGTCATTGCATGTCTGCTCTTTTCATGAACCACAGTTAGAGTCATCGCATGTCTGCTCTTTTCATGAACCACAACTAGAGTCATTGCATGTGTGTTCTTCCCACAAACCATATCATGAACCACACCCAGTGTCATTGCCTGTGTGTTCTTCTCATTAAGCACACATGGATCCACCGGTGTCATTGCATGACTTCTCTATTCATTAACCACAGTTAGAGTCATTGCATGTGTGTTCTTCTCACAAACTACATATCACAAGTGGCATTGCATGTGTGTTCTTCTCATTAACCACAAATGGATCCAATGGTGTCATTGCATGTCTGCTCTTTTCATTAACCACAGTTAGAGTCATTGCATGTGTGTTCTTCTCAGAAACCACATATCACCAGTGTCATTGCATGTGTGTTCTTCCCACAGACCACAGATGGATCCACCAGTGTCATTGCACGTGTGTTCTTCCCATGAACCACACATGGATAAACCAGTGTCATTGCATGTCTGCTCTTTTCATGAACCACAGCTAGAGTCATTGCATGTGTGTTCTTCTCACAAACAATATATCACTAGTGTCATTGCATGTGTGTTCTTCCCATGAACCACACATGGATCCACCAGTGTCATTGCATGTGTGTTATTCTCACAAACCACGTAAGGATCCACCGGTGTCATTGCATGTGTGTTCCTCTCATAGAGCACACATGGATCCACCGGTGGCATCGCATGTCTGCTCTTTTCATGAACCACAATTAGAGTCATCCAATGTCTGCTCTTTTCATGAACCACAACTAGAGTCATTACATGTGTGTTCTTCTCACAAACCATATCATGAACCACACCCAGTGTCATTGCATCTGTGTTCTTCTCATTAACCACACATGGATCCACCAGTGTCATTGCATGTCTACTCTTCTCATTAACCACAGCTAGAGTCATTGTATGTCTGTTCTTTTCACAAACCACATATGACCAGAGTCATTGCCTGTGTGTTCTTCCCACAGACCATATCATAAACCACACCCAGTGTCATTGCATGTGTGTTCTTCCCATTAACCACACATGGATCCACCGGTGTCATTGCATGTCTGCTCTTTCATTAACCACAGTTAGAATCATTGCATGTGTGTTCTTCTCACAAACCACATATCACCAGTGTCATTGCATGTGTGTTCTTCCCACATGCCATATCATGAACCACACCCAGTGTCATTGCATATGTATTCTTCCCATGAACCACACATGGATCCACCAGTGTCATTGCATGTCTGCACTTTTCAGGAACCACAGCTAGAGTCATTGCATGTGTATTCTTATCACAAACCACATATCACCAGTGTCATTGCATGTGTGTTCTTCCCACAAACCAAACATGGATCCACCAATGTCATTGCATGTGTGTTATTCTCACGAACCACACATGGATCCACCAGTGTCATTACATGTGTGTTCTTCCCATGAACCACACATGGATCCACCAGTGTCATCGCATGTCTACTCTTTTCATGAACCACAGCTAGAGTCATCGCATGTGTGTTCTTATCACAAACCACATATCACCAGTGTCATTGCATGTATGTTCTTCCCACAGACCACACATGGATCCACCAATGTCATTGCATGTGTGTTCTTCCCATGAACCACACATGGATCCACCAGTGTCTTGCATGTGTGTTCTTCCCATGAACCACGTAAGGATCCAACGGTGTCATTGCATGTCTGCTCTTTTCATGAACCACAGTTAGAGTCATCGCATGTCTGCTCTTTTCATGAACCACAACTAGAGTCATTGCACGTGTGTTCTTCCCACAAACCATATCATGAACCACACCCAGTGTCATTGCCTATGTGTTCTTCTCATTAAGCACACATGGATCCACCGGTGTCATTGCATGACTTCTCTATTCATTAACCACAGTTAGAGTCATTGCATGTGTGTTCTTCTCACAAACTACATATCACAAGTGGCATTGCAGGTGTGTTCTTCTCATTAACCACAAATGGATCCACCGGTGTCATTGCATGTCTGCTCTTTTCATTAACCATAGTCAGAGTCATTGCATGTGTGTTCTTCTCACAAACCACATATCACCAGTGTCATTGCATGTGTGTTCTTCCCACAGACCACAAATGGATCCACCAGTGTCATTGCATGTGTGTTCTTCCCATGAACCACAGATGGATCCACCAGTGTCATTGCATGTCTGCTCTTTTCATGAACCACAGCTAGAGTCATTGCATGTGTGTTCTTCTCACAAACAATAAATCACTAGTGTCATTGCATGTGTGTTCTTCCCATGAACCACACATGGATCCACCAGTGTCATTGCATGTGTGTTCTTCCCATGAAGCACGTAAGGATCCACCGGTGTCATTGCATGTCTGATCTTTTCATGAACCACAGTTAGTCATCGCATGTCTGCTCTTTTCATGAACCACAGCTAGAGTCATTGCATGTGTGTTCTTCCCACATACCATATCATGAACCACACCCAGTGTCATTGCATGTGTGTTCTTCTCATTAACCATAAATGGATCCACCGGTGTCATTGCATGTCTGCTCTTTTCATTAACCACAGTTAGAGTCATTGCATGTGTGTTCTTCTCAGAAACCACATATCACCAGTGTCATTGCATGTGTGTTCTTCCCACAGACCACAGATGGATCCACCAGTGTCATTGCACGTGTGTTCTTCCCATGAACCACACATGGATAAACCAGTGTCATTGCATGTCTGCTCTTTTCATGAACCACAGCTAGAGTCATTGCATGTGTTCTTCTCACAAACAATATATCACTAGTGTCATTGCATGTGTGTTCTTCCCATGAACCACACATGGATCCACCAGTGTCATTGCATGTGTGTTATTCTCACAAACCACGTAAGGATCCACCGGTGTCATTTAATGTGTGTTCCTCTCATAGAGCACACATGGATCCACCGGTGGCATCGCATGTCTGCTCTTTTCATGAACCACAATTAGAGTCATCCAATGTCTGCTCTTTTCATGAACCACAACTAGAGTCATTACATGTGTGTTCTTCTCACAAACCATATCATGAACCACACCCAGTGTCATTGCATCTGTGTTCTTCTCATTAACCACACATGGATCCACCAGTGTCATTGCATGTCTACTCTTCTCATTAACCACAGCTAGAGTCATTGTATGTCTGTTCTATTCACAAACCACATATGACCAGAGTCATTGCCTGTGTGTTCTTCCCACAGACCATATCATAAACCACACCCAGTGTCATTGCATGTGTGTTCTTCCCATTAACCACACATGGATCCACCGGTGTCATTGCATGTCTGCTCTTTCATTAACCACAGTTAGAATCATTGCATGTGTGTTCTTCTCACAAACCACATATCACCAGTGTCATTGCATGTGTGTTCTTCCCACATGCCATATCATGAACCACACCCAGTGTCATTGCATATGTGTTCTTCCCATGAACCACACATGGATCCACCAGTGTCATTGCATGTCTGCACTTTTCAGGAACCACAGCTAGAGTCATTGCATGTGTATTCTTATCACAAACCACATATCACCAGTGTCATTGCATGTGTGTTCTTCCCACAAACCAAACATGGATCCACCAATGTCATTGCATGTGTGTTATTCTCACGAACCACACATGGATCCACCAGTGTCATTACATGTGTGTTCTTCCCATGAACCACACATGGATCCACCAGTGTCATCGCATGTCTACTCTTTTCATGAACCACAGCTAGAGTCATCGCATGTGTGTTCTTATCACAAACCACATATCACCAGTGTCATTGCATGTATGTTCTTCCCACAGACCACACATGGATCCACCAATGTCATTGCATGTGTGTTCTTCCCATGAACCACACATGGATCCACCAGTGTCTTGCATGTGTGTTCTTCCCATGAACCACGTAAGGATCCAACGGTGTCATTGCATGTCTGCTCTTTTCATGAACCACAGTTAGAGTCATCGCATGTCTGCTCTTTTCATGAACCACAACTAGAGTCATTGCACGTGTGTTCTTCCCACAAACCATATCATGAACCACACCCAGTGTCATTGCCTATGTGTTCTTCTCATTAAGCACACATGGATCCACCGGTGTCATTGCATGACTTCTCTATTCATTAACCACAGTTAGAGTCATTGCATGTGTGTTCTTCTCACAAACTACATATCACAAGTGGCATTGCAGGTGTGTTCTTCTCATTAACCACAAATGGATCCACCGGTGTCATTGCATGTCTGCTCTTTTCATTAACCACAGTCAGAGTCATTGCATGTGTGTTCTTCTCACAAACCACATATCACCAGTGTCATTGCATGTGTGTTCTTCCCACAGACCACAAATGGATCCACCAGTGTCATTGCATGTGTGTTCTTCCCATGAACCACAGATGGATCCACCAGTGTCATTGCATGTCTGCTCTTTTCATGAACCACAGCTAGAGTCATTGCATGTGTGTTCTTCTCACAAACAATAAATCACTAGTGTCATTGCATGTGTGTTCTTCCCATGAACCACACATGGATCCACCAGTGTCATTGCATGTGTGTTCTTCCCATGAAGCACGTAAGGATCCACCGGTGTCATTGCATGTCTGATCTTTTCATGAACCACAGTTAGAGTCATCGCATGTCTGCTCTTTTCATGAACCACAGCTAGAGTCATTGCATGTGTGTTCTTCCCACATACCATATCATGAACCACACCCAGTGTCATTGCATGTGTGTTCTTCTCATTAACCATAAATGGATCCACCGGTGTCATTGCATGTCTGCTCTTTTCATTAACCACAGTTAGAGTCATTGCATGTGTGTTCTTCTCACAAACCACATGTCACCAGTGTCATTGCATGTGTGTTCTTCCCACAGACCACAAATGAATCCACCAGTGTCATTGCATGTGTGTTCTTCCCATGAACCACACATGGATCCACCAGTGTCATTGCATGTCTACTATTTTCATGAACCATAGCTAGAGTCATTGCATGTGTGTTCTTCTCACAAACAACATATCACTAGTGTCATTGCATGTGTGTTCTTCCCATGAACCACACATGGATCGACCAGGGCCATTGCATGTGTGTTATTCTCACAAACCACGTAAGGATCCACCGGTGTCATTGCATGTGTGTTCCTATCATAGACCACACATGGATCCACCGGTGGCATCGCATGTCTGCTCTTTTCATGAACCACAATTAGAGTCATCGCATGTCTACTCTTTTCATGAACCACAACTAGAGTCATTGCGTCTGTGTTCTTCTCACAAACCATATCATGAACCCACACCCAGTGTCATTGCATGTGTGTTCTTCTCGTTAACCACACATGGACCCACCAGTGTCATTGCATGTCTACTCTTCTCATTAACCATAGCTAGAGTCATTGTATGTCTGTTCTTTTCGCGAACCACATATCACCAGAGTCATTGCATGTGTGTTCTTCCCACAGACCATATCATGAACCACACCCAGTGTCATTGCATGTGTGTTCTTCCCGTGAACCACACATGGATCCACCAGTGTCATCGCATGTCTGCTCTTCTCATGAACCACAGCTAGATTCATTGCATGCGTGTTCTTCACAAACCATATCATGAACCACACCCAGTGTCATTGCATGTGTGTTCTTCTCATTAACCACACATGGATCCACCGGTGTCATTGCATGTCTGCTCTTTTCGTTAACCATAGCTAGAGTCATTGCATGTGTGTTCTGCTCACAAACCACATATCACCAGTGTCATTGCATGTGTGTTCTTCCCACAGACCACACATGGATCCACCAGTGTCAATGCATGTGTGTTCTTCCCATGAACCACACATGGATCCACCAGTGTCATCGTATGTCTGCTCTTCTCATGAACCACAGCTAGAGTCATTGCATGCGTGTTCTTCTCACAAACCATATCATGAACCACACCCAGTGTCATTGCAGGTGTGTTCTTCTCATTAACCACACATGGATCCACCGGTGTCATTGCATGTCTGCTCTTTCATTAACCACAGTTAGAGTCATTGCATGTGTGTTCTTCTCACAAACCACATATCACTAGTGTCATTGCATGTGTGTTCTTCCCACATGCCATATCATGAACCACACCCAGTGTCATTGCATATGTGTTCTTCCCATGAACCACACATGGATCCACCGGTGTCATTGCATATCTGCACTTTTCAGGAACCACAACTAGAGTCATTGCATGTGTATTCTTATCACAAACCACATATCACCAGTGTCATTGCATGTGTGTTCTTCCCACAGACCAAACATGGACCCACCAATGTCATTGCATGTGTGTTATTCTCACGAACCACACATGGATCCACTAGTGTCATTGCATGTGTGTTCTTCCCATGAACCACACATGGATCCACCAGTGTCATCGCATGTCTACTCTTTTCATGAACCACAGCTAGAGTCATCGCACGTGTGTTCTTATCACAAACCACATATCACCAGTGTCATTGCATGTATGTTCTGCCCACAGACCACACATGGATCCACCAATGTCATTGCATGTGTGTTCTTCCCATGAACCACACATGGATCCACCAGTGTCTTGCATGTGTGTTCTTCCCATGAACCACGTAAGGATCCACCGGTGTCATTGCATGTCTGCTCTTTTCATGAACCACAGTTAGAGTCATCGCATGTCTGCTCTTTTCATGAACCACAACTAGAGTCATTGCATGTGTGTTCTTCCCACAAACCATATCATGAACCACACCCAGTGTCATTGCCTGTGTGTTCTTCTCATTAAGCACACATGGATCCACCGGTGTCATTGCATGACTTCTCTATTCATTAACCACAGTTAGAGTCATTGCATGTGTGTTCTTCTCACAAACTACATATCACAAGTGGCATTGCATGTGTGTTCTTCTCATTAACCACAAATGGATCCAATGGTGTCATTGCATGTCTGCTCTTTTCATTAACCACAGTTAGAGTCATTGCATGTGTGTTCTTCTCAGAAACCACATATCACCAGTGTCATTGCATGTGTGTTCTTCCCACAGACCACAGATGGATCCATCAGTGTCATTGCACGTGTGTTCTTCCCATGAACCACACATGGATAAACCAGTGTCATTGCATGTCTGCTCTTTTCATGAACCACAGCTAGAGTCATTGCATGTGTGTTCTTCTCACAAACAATATATCACTAGTGTCATTGCATGTGTGTTCTTCCCATGAACCACACATGGATCCACCAGTGTCATTGCATGTGTGTTATTCTCACAAACCACGTAAGGATCCACCGGTGTCATTGCATGTGTGTTCCTCTCATAGACCACACATGGATCCACCGGTGGCATCGCATGTCTGCTCTTTTCATGAACCACAATTAGAGTCATCCAATGTCTTCTCTTTTCATGAACCACAACTAGAGTCATTACATGTGTGTTCTTCTCACAAACCATATCATGAACCACACCCAGTGTCATTGCATCTGTGTTCTTCTCATTAACCACACATGGATCCACCAGTGTCATTGCATGTCTACTCTTCTCATTAACCACAGCTAGAGTCATTGTATGTCTGTTCTTTTCACAAACCACATATGACCAGAGTCATTGCCTGTGTGTTCTTCCCACAGACCATATCATAAACCACACCCAGTGTCATTGCATGTGTGTTCTTCCCATTAACCACACATGGATCCACCGGTGTCATTGCATGTCTGCTCTTTCATTAACCACAGTTAGAGTCATTGCATGTGTGTTCTTCTCACAAACCACATATCACCAGTGTCATTGCATGTGTGTTCTTCCCACATGCCATATCATGAACCACACCCAGTGTCATTGCATATGTGTTCTTCCCATGAACAACACATGGATCCACCGGTGTCATTGCATGTCTGCACTTTTCAGGAACCACAGCTAGAGTCATTGCATGTGTATTCTTATCACAAACCACATATCACCAGTGTCATTGCATGTGTGTTCTTCCCACAAACCAAACATGGATCCACCAATGTCATTGCATGTGTGTTATTCTCACGAACCACACATGGATCCACCAGTGTCATTACATGTGTGTTCTTCCCATGAACCACACATGGATCCACCAGTGTCATCGCATGTCTACTCTTTTCATGAACCACAGCTAGAGTCATCGCATGTGTGTTCTTATCACAAACCACATATCACCAGTGTCATTGCATGTATGTTCTTCCCACAGACCACACATGGATCCACCAATGTCATTGCATGTGTGTTCTTCCCATGAACCACACATGGATCCACCAGTGTCTTGCATGTGTGTTCTTCCCATGAACCACGTAAGGATCCAACGGTGTCATTGCATGTCTGCTCTTTTCATGAACCACAGTTAGAGTCATCGCATGTCTGCTCTTTTCATGAACCACAACTAGAGTCATTGCACGTGTGTTCTTCCCACAAACCATATCATGAACCACACCCAGTGTCATTGCCTATGTGTTCTTCTCATTAAGCACACATGGATCCACCGGTGTCATTGCATGACTTCTCTATTCATTAACCACAGTTAGAGTCATTGCATGTGTGTTCTTCTCACAAACTACATATCACAAGTGGCATTGCAGGTGTGTTCTTCTCATTAACCACAAGTGGATCCACCGGTGTCATTGCATGTCTGCTCTTTTCATTAACCACAGTCAGAGTCATTGCATGTGTGTTCTTCTCACAAACCACATATCACCAGTGTCATTGCATGTGTGTTCTTCCCACAGACCACAAATGGATCCACCAGTGTCATTGCATGTGTGTTCTTCCCATGAACCACAGATGGATCCACCAGTGTCATTGCATGTCTGCTCTTTTCATGAACCACAGCTAGAGTCATTGCATGTGTGTTCTTCTCACAAACAATAAATCACTAGTGTCATTGCATGTGTGTTCTTCCCATGAACCACACATGGATCCACCAGTGTCATTGCATGTGTGTTCTTCCCATGAAGCACGTAAGGATCCACCGGTGTCATTGCATGTCTGATCTTTTCATGAACCACAGTTAGAGTCATCGCATGTCTGCTCTTTTCATGAACCATAGCTAGAGTCATTGCATGAGTGTTCTTCCCACATACCATATCATGAACCACACCCATTGTCATTGCATGTGTGTTCTTCTCATTAACCATAAATGGATCCACCGGTGTCATTGCATGTCTGCTCTTTTCATTAACCACAGTTAGACTCATTGCATGTGTGTTCTTCTCACAAACCACATGTCACCAGTGTCATTGCATGTGTGTTCTTCCCACAGACCACAAATGAATCCACCAGTGTCTTTGCTTGTGTGTTCTTCCCATGAACCACACATGGATGCACCAGTGTCATTGCATGTCTACTATTTTCATGAACCACAGCTAGAGTCATTGCATGTGTGTTCTTCTCACAAACAACATATCACTAGTGTCATTGCATGTGTGTTCTTCCCATGAACCACACATGGATCGACCAGGGTCATTGCATGTGTGTTATTCTCACAAACCACGTAAGGATCCACCGGTGTCATTGCATGTGTGTTCCTATCATAGACCACACATGGATCCACCGGTGGCATCGCATGTCTGCTCTTTTCATGAACCACAATTAGAGTCATCGCATGTCTACTCTTTTCATGAACCACAACTAGAGTCATTGCGTCTGTGTTCTTCTCACAAACCATATCATGAACCACACCCAGTGTCATTGCATGTGTGTTCTTCTCGTTAACCACACATGGACCCACCAGTGTCATTGCATGTCTACTCTTCTCATTAACCATAGCTAGAGTCATTGTATGTCTGTTCTTTTCGCAAACCACATATCACCAGAGTCATTGCATGTGTGTTCTTCCCACAGACCATATCATGAACCACACCCAGTGTCATTGCATGTGTGTTCTTCCCATGAACCACACATGGATCCACCAGTGTCATCGCATGTCTGCTCTTCTCATGAACCACAGCTAGATTCATTGCATGTGTGTTCTTCACAAACCATATCATGAACCACACCCAGTGTCATTGCATGTGTGTTCTTCTCATTAACCACACATGGATCCACCGGTGTCATTGCATGTCTGCTCTTTTCGTTAACCATAGCTAGAGTCATTGCATGTGTGTTCTGCTCACAAACCACATATCACCAGTGTCATTGCATGTGTGTTCTTCCCACAGACCACACATGGATCCACCAGTGTCAATGCATGTGTGTTCTTCCCATGAACCACACATGGATCCACCAGTGTCATCGTATGTCTGCTCTTCTCATGAACCACAGCTAGAGTCACTGCATGCGTGTTCTTCTCACAAACCATATCATGAACCACACCCAGTGTCATTGCAGGTGTGTTCTTCTCATTAACCACACATGGATCCACCGGTGTCATTGCATGTCTGCTCTTTCATTAACCACAGTTAGAGTCATTGCATGTGTGTTCTTCTCACAAACCACATATCACCAGTGTCATTGCATGTGTGTTCTTCCCACATGCCATATCATGAACCACACCCAGTGTCATTGCATATGTGTTCTTCCCATGAACCACACATGGATCCACCGGTGTCATTGCATGTCTGCACTTTTCAGGAACCACAGCTAGAGTCATTGCATGTGTATTCTTATCACAAACCACATATCACCAGTGTCATTGCATGTGTGTTCTTCCCACAGACCAAACATGGCCCCACCAATGTCATTGCATGTTTGTTATTCTCACGAACCACACATGGATCCACCAGTGTCATTGCATGTGTGTTCTTCCCATGAACCACACATGGATCCACCAGTGTCATCGCATGTCTACTCTTTTCATGAACCACAGCTAGAGTCATCGCATGTGTGTTCTTATCACAAACCACATATCACCAGTGTCATTGCATGTATGTTCTGCCCACAGACCACACATGGATCCACCAATGTCATTGCATGTGTGTTCTTCCCATGAACCACACATGGATCCACCAGTGTCTTGCATGTGTGTTCTTCCCATGAACCACGTAAGGATCCACCGGTGTCATTGCATGTCTGCTCTTTTCATGAACCACAGTTAGAGTCATCGCATGTCTGCTCTTTTCATGAACCACAACTAGAGTCATTGCATGTGTGTTCTTCCCACAAACCATATCATGAACCACACCCAGTGTCATTGCCTGTGTGTTCTTCTCATTAAGCACACATGGATCCACCGGTGTCATTGCATGACTTCTCTATTCATTAACCACAGTTAGAGTCCTTGCATGTGTGTTCTTCTCACAAAATACATATCACAAGTGGCATTGCATGTGTGTTCTTCTCATTAACCACAAATGGATCCAATGGTGTCATTGCATGTCTGCTCTTTTCATTAACCACAGTTAGAGTCATTGCATGTGTGTTCTTCTCACAAACCACATATCACCAGTGTCATTGCATGTGTGTTCTTCCCACAGACCACAGATGGATCCACCAGTGTCATTGCACGTGTGTTCTTCCCATGAACCCCACATGGATAAACCAGTGTCATTGCATGTCTGCTCTTTTCATGAACCACAGCTAGAGTCATTGCATGTGTGTTCTTCTCACAAACTAGTGTCATTGCATGTGTGTTCTTCCCATGAACCACACATGGATCCACCAGTGTCATTGCATGTGTGTTATTCTCACAAACCGAGTAAGGATCCACCGGTGTCATTGCATGTGTGTTCCTCTCATAGACCACACATGGATCCACCGGTGGCATCGCATGTCTGCTCTTTTCATGAACCACAATTAGAGTCATCGCATGTCTGCTCTTTTCATGAACCACAACTAGAGTCATTACATGTGTGTTCTTCTCACAAACCATATCAGGAACCACACCCAGTGTCATTGCATCTGTGTTCTTCTCATTAACCACACATGGATCCACCAGTGTCATCGTATGTCTGCTCTTCTCATGAACCATAGCTAGAGTCATTGCATGCGTGTTATTCTCACAAACCATATCATGAACCACACCCAGCGTCATTGCATGTGTGTTATTCTCACAAACCACATATCACCAGTGTCATTGCATGTGTGTTCTTCCCGCAGACCACACATGGATCCACCCGTGTCATTGCATGTGTGTTCTTCCCATGAAACAAACATGGATCCACCAGTGTCATTGCATGTCTCCTCTTTTCATGAACCACAGCTAGAGTCATTGCATGTGTGTTCTTCTCACAAACAACATATCACTAGTGTCATTGCATGTGTGTTCTTCCCATGAACCACACATGGATCCACCAGTGTCATTGCATGTGTGTTGTTCTCACAAACCACGTAAGGATCCACCGGTGTCATTGCATGTGTGTTCCTCTCATAGACCACACATGGATCCACCGGTGGCATCGCATGTCTGCTCTTTTCATGAACCACAGTTAGAGTCATCGCATGTCTGCTCTTTTCATGAACCACAACTAGAGTCATTGCATGTGTGTTCTTCTCACAAACCATATCATGAACCACACCTAGTGTCATTGCATGTGTGTTCTTCTCAATAACCACACATGGATCCACCAGTTTCATTGCATGTCTGCTCTTCTTATTAACCACAGCTAGAGTCATTGTATGTCTGTTCTTTTCACAAACCACATATCACCAGAGTCATTGCATGTGTGTTCTTCCCACAGACCATATCATGAACCACACCCAGTGTCATTGCATGTGTGTTCTTCCCACGAACCACACATGGATCGACCAGTGTCATCGCATGTCAGCTCTTTTCACGAACCACAGTTAGAGGCCTCGCATGTCTGCTCTTTTCATGAACCACACCTAGTGTCATTGCATATGTTTTCTTCTCAAAAACCATATCATGAACCACACCCAGTGTCATTGCATGTGTGTTCTTCTTATTAACCACACATGGATCCACCGGTGTCATTGCATGTCTGCTCTTTTCATTAACAACAGCTAGAGTCATTGCATGTGTGTTCTTCTCACACACCACATATCACCAGTGTCACTGCATGTGTGTTCTTCCCACATACCACACATGGATCCACCAGTGTCATTGCATGTGTGTTCTTCCCATGAACCACACATGGATCCACCAGTGTCATCGTATGTCTGCTCTTCTCATGAACCATAGCTAGAGTCATTGCATGCGTGTTATTCTCACAAACCATATCATGAACCACACCCAGTGTCATTGCAGGTGTGTTCTTCTCATTAACCACACATGGATCCACCGGTGTCATTGCATGTCTGCTCTTTCATTAACCACAGTTAGAGTCATTTTTATGTGTGTTCTTCTCACAAACCACATATCACCAGTGTCATTGCATGTGTGTTCTTCCCACATACCATATCATGAACCACACCCAGTGTCATTGCATATGTGTTCTTCCCATGAACCACACATAGATCCACCGGTGTCATTGCATGTCTGCACTTTTCAAGAACCACAGCTAGAGTCATTGCATGTGTATTCTTCTCACAAACAACATATCACCAGTGTCATTACATGTGTGTTCTTCCCACAGACCACACATGGATCCACCAATGTCATTGCATGTGTGTTATTCTCACAAACCACATATCACCAGTGTCATTGCATGTGTGTTCTTCCCACAGACCACACATGGATCCACCCGTGTCATTGCATGTGTGTTCTTCCCATGAAACAAACATGGATCCACCAGTGTCATTGCATGTCTGCTCTTTTCATGAACCACAGCTAGAGTCATTGCATGTGTGTTCTTCTCACAAACAACATATCACTAGTGTCATTGCATGTGTGTTCTTCCCATGAACCACACATGGATCCACCGGTGTCATTGCATGTCTGCTCTTTTCATTAACAACAGCTAGAGTCATTGCATGTGTGTTCTTCTCACACACCACATATCACCAGTGTCACTGCATGTGTGTTCTTCCCACATACCACACATGGATCCACCAGTGTCATTGCATGTGTGTTCTTCCCATGAACCACACATGGATCCACCAGTGTCATCGTATGTCTGCTCTTCTCATGAACCATAGCTAGAGTCATTGCATGCGTGTTATTCTCACAAACCATATCATGAAACACACCAAGTGTCATTGCAGGTGTGTTCTTCTCATTAACCACACATGGATCCACCGGAGTCATTGCATGTCTGCTCTTTCATTAACCACAGTTAGAGTCATTACATGTGTGTTCTTCTCACAAACCACATATCACCAGTGTCATTGCATGTGTGTTCTTCCCACATACCATATCATGAACCACACCCAGTGTCATTGCATATGTGTTCTTCCCATGAACCACACATAGATCCACCGGTGTCATTGCATGTCTGCACTTTTCAAGAACCACAGCTAGAGTCATTGCATGTGTATTCTTCTCACAAACCACATATCACCAGTGTCATTACATGTGTGTTCTTCCCACAGACCACACATGGATCCACCAATGTCATTGCATGTGTGTTATTCTCACAAACCACATATCACCAGTGTCATTGCATGTGTGTTCTTCCCACAGACCACACATGGATCCACCCGTGTCATTTCATGTGTGTTCTTCCCATGAAACAAACATGGATCCACCAGTGTCATTGCATGTCTGCTCTTTTCATGAACCACAGCTAGAGTCATTGCATGTGTGTTCTTCTCACAAACAACATATCACTAGTGTCATTGCATGTGTGTTCTTCCCATGAACCACACATGGATCCACCAGTGTCATTGCATGTGTGTTATTCTCACAAACCACGTAAGGATCCACCGGTGTCATTGCATGTGTGTTCCTCTCATAGACCACACATGGATCCACCGGTGGCATCGCATGTCTGCTCTTTTCATGAACCACAATTAGAGTCATCGCATGTCTGCTCTTTTCATGAACCACAATTAGAGTCATCGCATGTCTGCTCTTTTCATGAACCACAACTAGAGTCATTACATGTGTGTTCTTCTCACAAACCATATCATGAACCACACCCAGTGTCATTGCATCTGTGTTCTTCTCATTAACCACACATGGATCCACCAGTGTCATTGCATGTCTGCTCTTCTTATTAACCACAGCTAGAGTCATTGTATGTCTGTTCTTTTCACAAATAACATATCACCAGAGTCATTGCATGTGTGTTCTTCCCACAGACCATATCATGAACCACACCCAGTGTCATTGCATGTGTGTTCTTCCCACGAACCACACATGGATCGACCAGTGTCATCGCATGTCAGCTCTTTTCACGAACCACAGTTAGAGGCATCGCATGTCTGCTCTTTTCATGAACCACACCTAGTGTCATTGCATGTGTTTTCTTCTCAAAAACCATATCATGAACCACACCCAGTGTCATTGCATGTGTGTTCTTCTTATTAACCACACATGGATCCACCGGTGTCATTGCATGTCTGCTCTTTTCATTAACAACAGCTAGAGTCATTGCATGTGTGTTCTTCTCACACACCACATATCACCAGTGTCACTGCATGTGTGTTCTTCCCACATACCACACATGGATCCACCAGTGTCATTGCATGTGTGTTCTTCCCATGAACCACACATGGATCCACCAGTGTCATCGTATGTCTGCTCTTCTCATGAACCATAGCTAGAGTCATTGCATGCGTGTTATTCTCACAAACCATATCATGAACCACACCCAGTGTCATTGCAGGTGTGTTCTTCTCATTAACCACACATGGATCCACCGGTGTCATTGCATGTCTGCTCTTTCATTAACCACAGTTAGAGTCATTTTTATGTGTGTTCTTCTCACAAACCACATATCACCAGTGTCATTGCATGTGTGTTCTTCCCACATACCATATCATGAACCACACCCAGTGTCATTGCATATGTGTTCTTCCCATGAACCACACATAGATCCACCGGTGTCATTGCATGTCTGCACTTTTCAAGAACCACAGCTAGAGTCATTGCATGTGTATTCTTCTCACAAACAACATATCACCAGTGTCATTACATGTGTGTTCTTCCCACAGACCACACATGGATCCACCAATGTCATTGCATGTGTGTTATTCTCACAAACCACATATCACCAGTGTCATTGCATGTGTGTTCTTCCCACAGACCACACATGGATCCACCCGTGTCATTGCATGTGTGTTCTTCCCATGAAACAAACATGGATCCACCAGTGTCATTGCATGTCTGCTCTTTTCATGAACCACAGCTAGAGTCATTGCATGTGTGTTCTTCTCACAAACAACATATCACTAGTGTCATTGCATGTGTGTTCTTCCCATGAACCACACATGGATCCACCAGTGTCATTGCATGTGTGTTATTCTCACAAACCACGTAAGGATCCACCGGTGTCATTGCATGTGTGTTCCTCTCATAGACCACACATGGATCCACTGGTGGCATCGCATGTCTGCTCTTTTCATGAACCACAGTTAGAGTCATCGCATGTCTGCTCTTTTCATGAACCACAACTAGAGTCATTGCATGTGTGTTCTTCTCACAAACCATATCATGAACCACACCTAGTGTCATTGCATGTGTGTTCTTCTCATTAACCACACATGGATCCACCAGTTTCATTGCATGTGTGTTCTTCTCACAAACTACATATCACAAGTGGCATTGCATGTGTGTTCTTCTCATTAACCACAAATGGATCCACCGGTGTCATTGCATGTCTGCTCTTTTCATTAACCATAGTTAGAGTCATTGCATGTGTGTTCTTCTCACAAACCACATATCACCAGTGTCATTGCATGTGTGTTCTTCCCACAGACCACACATGGATCCACCAGTGTCATTGCATGTGTGTTCTTCCCATGAACCACACATGGATCCACCAGTGTCATTGCATGTCTGCTCTTTTCATGAACCACAACTAGAGTCATTACATGTGTGTTTTCTCACAAACCATATCATGAACCACACCCAGTGTCATTGCATGGGTGTTCTTCTCATTAACCACACATGGATCCACCAGTGTCATTGCATGTGTGCTCTTCTCATTAACCACAGCTAGAGCCATCGTATGTCTGTTCTTTTCACAAACCACATATCACCAGAGTCATTGCATGTGTGTTCTTCCCACAGACCATATCATGAACCACACCCAGTGTCATTGCATGTGTGTTCTTCTCATTAACCACACATGGATCCACCGGTGTCAT
The DNA here is from genome assembly GCA_916181665.1 of Avena sativa. NCBI lineage: Eukaryota > Viridiplantae > Streptophyta > Magnoliopsida > Poales > Poaceae > Avena > Avena sativa. Next base: position 603,383,741 of record OV702291.1, on the reverse strand, counting down.
TGCATGTCTGCTCTTTTCATTAACAACAGCTAGAGTCATTGCATGTGTGTTCTTCTCACACACCACACATCACCAGTGTCACTACATGTGTGTTCTTCCCACATACCACACATGGATCCACCAGTGTCATTGCATGTGTGTTCTTCCCATGAACCACACATGGATCCACCAGTGTCATCGTATGTCTGCTCTTCTCATGAACCATAGCTAGAGTCATTGCATGCGTGTTATTCTCACAAACCATATCATGAACCACACCCAGTGTCATTGCAGGTGTGTTCTTCTCATTAACCACACATGGATCCACCAGTGTCATTGCATGTTTGCTCTTTCATTAACCACAGTTAGAGTCATTACATGTGTGTTCTTCTCACAAACCACATATCACCAGTGTCATTGCATGTGTGTTCTTCCCACATACCATATCATGAACCACACCCAGTGTCATTGCATATGTGTTCTTCCCATGAACCACACATAGATCCACCGGTGTCATTGCATGTCTGCACTTTTCAAGAACCACAGCTAGAGTCATTGCATGTGTATTCTTCTCACAAACCACATATCACCAGTGTCATTACATGTGTGTTCTTCCCACAGACCACACATGGATCCACCAATGTCATTGCATGTGTGTTATTCTCACAAACCACATATCACCAGTGTCATTGCATGTGTGTTCTTCCCACAGACCACACATGGATCCACCCGTGTCATTGCATGTGTGTTCTTCCCATGAAACAAACATGGATCCACCAGTGTCATTACATGTCTGCTCTTTTCATGAACCACAGCTAGAGTCATTGCATGTGTGTTCTTCTCACAAACAACATATCACTAGTGTCATTGCATGTGTGTTCTTCCCATGAACCACACATGGATCCACCAGTGTCATTGCATGTGTGTTATTCTCACAAACCACGTAAGGATCCACCGGTGTCATTGCATGTGTGTTCCTCTCATAGACCACACATGGATCCACTGGTGGCATCGCATGTCTGCTCTTTTCATGAACCACAGTTAGAGTCATCGCATGTCTGCTCTTTTCATGAACGACAACTAGAGTCATTGCATGTGTGTTCTTCTCACAAACCATATCATGAACCACACCTAGTGTCATTGCATGTGTGTTCTTCTCATTAACCACACATGGATCCACCAGTTTCATTGCATGTGTGTTCTTCTCACAAACTACATATCACAAGTGGCATTGCATGTGTGTTCTTCTCATTAACCACAAATGGATCCACCGGTGTCATTGCATGTCTGCTCTTTTCATTAACCACAGTTAGAGTCATTGCATGTGTGTTCTTCTCACAAACCACATATCACCAGTGTCATTGCATGTGTGTTCTTCCCACAGACCACACATGGATCCACCAGTGTCATTGCATGTGTGTTCTTCCCATGAACCACACATGGATCCACCAGTGTCATTGCATGTCTGCTCTTTTCATGAACCACAGCTAGAGTCATTGCATGTGTGTTCTTCTCACAAACAACATATCACTAGTGTCATTGCATGTGTGTTCTTCCCACGAACCACACATGGATCCACCAGTGTCATTGCATGTGTGTTATTCTCACAAACCACGTAAGGATCCACCGGTGTCATTGCATGTGTGTTCCTCTCATAGACCACACATGGATCCACTGGTGGCATCGCATGTCTGCACTTTTCATGAACCACAATTAGAGCCATCACATGTCTGCTCTTTTCATGAACCACAACTAGAGTTATTGCATGTGTGTTTTCTCACAAACCATATCATGAACCACACCCAGTGTCATTGCATGGGTGTTCTTCTCATTAACCACACATGGATCCACCAGTGTCATTGCATGTCTGCTCTTCTCATTAACCACAGCTAGAGTCATTGTATGTCTGTTCTTTTCACAAACCACATATCACCAGAGTCATTGCATGTGTGTTCTTCCCACAGACCATATCATGAACCACACCCAGTGTCATTGCATGTGTGTTCTTCCCATGAACCACACATGGATCCACCAGTGTCATCGCATGTCTGCTCTTTTCACGAACCACAGTTCGAGGCATCGCATGTCTGCTCTTTTCATGAACCACACCTAGTGTCATTACATGTGTGTTCTTCTCATAAACCATATCATGAACCACACCCAGTGTCATTGCATGTGTGTTCTTCTCATTAACCACACATGGATCCACCGGTGTCATTGCATGTCTGCTCTTTCATTAACCACAGTTAGAGTCATTGCATGTGTGTTCTTCTCACAAACCACATATTACCAGTGTCATTGCATGTGTGTTCTGCCCACATACCATATCATGAACCACACCTAGTGTCATTGCATATGTGTTCTTCCCATGAACCACAGATGGATCTACCGGTGTCATTGCATGTCTACACTTTTCAGGAACCACAGCTAGAGTCATTGCATGTGTATTCTTCTCACAAACCACATATCACCAGTGTCATTGCATGTGTGTTCTTCCCACAGACCACAGATGGATGCACCAATGTCATTGCATGTGTGTTATTGTCACAAACCACACATGGATCCACCAGTGTCATTGCATGTGTGTTCTTCCCATGAACCACACATGGATCCACTAGTGTCATCGCATGTCTACTCTTTTTATGAACCACAGCTAGAGTCGCATGTGTGTTCTTCTCACAAACCACATATCACCAGTGTCATTGCATGTGTGTTCTTCCCACACACCACACATGGATCCACCAATGTCATTGCATGTGTGTTCTTCCCATGAACCACACATGGATCCACCAGTGTCATTGCATGTGTGTTCTTCCCATGAACCACGTAAGGATCCACCGGTGTCATTGCATGTCTGCTCTTTTCATGAACCACAGTTAGAGTCATCGCATGTCTTCTCTTTTCATGAACCACAACTAGAGTCATTGCATGTGTGTTCTTCCCACAAACCATATCATGAACCACACCCAGTGTCATTGCATGTGTGTTCTTCTCACTAGGCACACATGGATCCACCGGTGTCATTGCATGACTTCTCTATTCATTAACCATAGTTAGAGTCATTGCATGTGTGTTCTTCTCACAAACTACATATCACAAGTGGCATTGCATGTGTGTTCTTCTCATTAACCACAAATGGATCCACCGGTGTCATTGCATGTCTGCTCTTTTCATTAACCATAGTTAGAGTCATTGCATGTGTGTTCTTCTCACAAACCACATATCACCAGTGTCATTGCATGTGTGTTCTTCCCACAGACCACACATGGATCCACCAGTGTCATTGCATGTGTGTTCTTCCCATGAACTACACATGGATCCACCAGTGTCATTGCATGTCTGCTCTTTTCATGAACCACAGCTAGAGTCATTGTATGTTTGTTCTTCTCACAAACAACATATCACTAGTGTCATTGCATGTGTGATCTTCCCATGAACCACACATGGATCGACCAGTGTCATTGCATGTGTGTTATTCTCACAAACCACGTAAGGATCCACCGGTGTCATTGCATGTGTGTTCCTCTCATAGACTACACATGGATCCACTGGTGGCATCGCATGTCTACTCTTTTCATGAACCACAATTAGAGTCATCGCATGTCTGCTCTTTTCATGAACCACAGCTAGAGTCATTGCATGTATGTTCTTCTCACAAACCATATCATGAACCACACCCAGTGTCATTGCATGTGTGTTCTTCTCATTAACCACACATGGATCCGCCAGTGTCATTGCATGTCTGCTCTTCTCATTAACCACAGCTAGAGTCATTGTATGTCTGTTCTTTTCACAAACCACATATCACCAGAGTCATTGCATGTGTGTTCTTCCCACAGACCATATCATGAACCACACCCAGTGTCATTGCATGTGTGTTCTTCCCATGAACCACACATGGATCCACCAGTGTCATCGCATGTCTGCTCTTTTCACGAACCACAGTTAGAGGCATCGCATGTCTGCTCTTTTCATGAACCACACCTAGTGTCATTGCATGTGTGTTCTTCTCACAAACCATATCATGAACCACACCCAGTGTCATTGCATGTGTGTTCTTCTCATTAACCACACATGGATCCACCGGTGTCATTGCATGTCTGCTCTTTTCATTAACCACAGCTAGAGTCATTGCATGTGTGTTCTTCTCACACACCACATATCACCAGTGTCATTGCATGTGTGTTCTTCCCATAGACCACACATGGAGCCACCAGTGTCATTGCATGTGTGTTCTTCCCATGAACCACACATGGATCCACCAGTGTCATCGTATGTCTGCTCTTCTCATGAACCATAGCTAGAGTCATTGCATGCATGTTCTTCTCACAAACCATATCATGAACCACACCCAGTGTCATTGTAGGTGTGTTCTTCTCATTAACCACACATGGATCCACCGGTGTCATTGCATGTCTGCTCTTTCATTAACCACAGTTAGAGTCATTGCATGTGTGTTATTCTCACAAACTACATATCACAAGTGGAATTGCATGTGTGTTCTTCCCACAGACCACACATGGATCCACCAGTGTCATTGCATGTCTGTTCTTCCCATGAACCACACATGGATCCACCAGTGTCATTGCATGTCTACTCTTTTCATGAACCACAGTTAGAGTCATCGCATGTCTGCTCTTTTCATGAACCACAACTAGAGTCATTGCATGTGTGTTCTTCTCACAAACCATATCATAAACCACACCCAGTGTCATTGCATGTGTGTTCTTCTCATTAACCACACATGGATCCACCGGTGTCATTGCATGTCTGCTCTTCTCATTAACCACAGCTAGAGTCATTGCATGTCTGTTCTTTTCACAACCCACATATCACCAGAGTCATTGCATGTGTGTTCTTCCCACAGACCATATCATGAACCACACCCGGTGTCATTGCATATATGTTCTTCCCATGAACCACACATGGATCCACCAATGTCATCGCATGTCTGCTCTTTTCATGAACCACAGTTAGAGGCATCGCATGTCTGCTCTTTTCATGAACCACGCCCAGTGTAATTGCATGTGTGTTATTCTCACAAACCATATCATGAACCACACCCAGTGTCATTGCTTGTGTGTTCTTCTCATTAACCACCCATGTATCCACCGGTGTCATTGCATGTATGCTCTATTCATTAACCACAGCTAGAGTCATTGCATGTGTGTTCTTCTCACAAACCACATATCACCAGTGTCATTGCATGTGTGTTCTTCCCACAGACCACAGATGGATCCACCAGTGTCATTGCATGTGTGTTCTTCCCATGAACCACACATGGATCCACCAGTGTCATCGCATGTTTGCTCTTTTCATGAACCACAGCTAGAGTCATCGCTTGTGTGTTCTTCTCACAAACCACATATCACCAGTGTCATTGCATGTGTGTTCTTCCCACATACCACACATGGATCCACCAATGGCAATACATGTGTGTTCTTCCCATGAACCACACATGGATCCACCAGTTTCATTGCATGTGTGTTCTTCCCATGAAGCACGTAAGGATCCACTGGTGTCATTGCAAGTCTGCTCTTTTGATGAACCACAGTTAGAGTCATCGCATGTTTCTTCTTTTCATGAACCACAGCTAGAGTCATGGCATGTGTGTTCTTCCCACAAACCATATCATGAACCACACCCAGTGTCATTGCATGTGTGTTCTTCTCATTAACCACACATGGATCCAACAGTGTCATTGCATGTTTGCTCTTTTCATTAACCACAGTTAGAGTCATTGCATGTGTGTTCTTCTCACAAACCACAGATCACCAGTGTCATTGCATGTGTGTTCTTCCCACATACCATATCATGAACCACACCCAGTGTCATTGCATGTGTGTTCTTCCCATGAACCACACATGGATCCACCGGTGTCATTGCATGTTTGCTCTTTTCATGAACCACAGCTAGAGTCATTGCATGTGTGTTCTTATCACAAACCACATATCACTAGTGTCATTGCATGTGTGTTCTTCCCAAAGACCACACATGGATCCACCAGTGTCATTGCATGTGTGTTATTCTCACAAACCACACATGGATCCACCAGTGTCATTGCATGTGTGTTCTTCCCATGAAGCACACATGGATCCACCAATGTCATCGCATGTCTGTTATTTTCATGAACCACAACTAGAGTCATCGCATGTGTGTTCTTGTCACAAACCACATATCACCAGTGCCATTGCATGTGTGTTCTTCCCACAGACCACACATGGATCCACCAATGGCATTGCATGTGTGTTCTTCTCATGAACCACACATGGATCCACTAGTGTCATTGCATGTGTGTTCTTCCCATGAAGCACGTAAGGATCCACCGGTGTCATTGCATGTCTGCTCTTTTCATGAACCACAGTTAGAGTCATCGCATGTCTGCTCTTTTCATGAACCACAACTAGAGTCATTGCATGTGTGTTCTTCCCACAAACCATATCATGAACCACACGCAGTGTCATTGCATGTGTGTTCTTCTCATTAACCACACATGGATCCACCGGTGTCATTGCATGTCTGCTCTTTTCAGAGTCATTGCATGTGTGTTCTTCTCACAAACCACATATCACCAGTGTCATTGCATGTGTGTTCTTCCCACAGACCACACATGGATCCACCCGTGTCATTGCATGTGTGTTCTTCCCATGAAACAAACATGGATCCACCAGTGTCATTGCATGTCTCCTCTTTTCATGAACCACAGCTAGAGTCATTGCATGTGTGTTCTTCTCACAAACAACATATCACTAGTGTCATTGCATGTGTGTTCTTCCCATGAACCACACATGGATCCACCAGTGTCATTGCATGTGTGTTATTCTCACAAACCACGTAAGGATCCACCGGTGTCATTGCATGTGTGTTCCTCTCATAGACCACACATGGATCCACCGGTGGCATCGCATGTCTGCTTTTTCATGAACCACAGTTAGAGTCATCGCATGTCTGCTCTTTTCATGAACCACAACTAGAGTCATTGCATGTGTGTTCTTCTCACAAACCATATCATGAACCACACCTAGTGTCATTGCATGTGTGTTCTTCTCATTAACCACACATGGATCCACCAGTGTCTTTTCATGTCTGCTCTTCTCATTAACCACAACTAGAGTCATTGTATGTTTGTTCTTTTCACAAACCACATATCACCAGAGTAATTGCATGTGTGTTCTTCCCACAGACCATATCATGAACCACACCCAGTGTCATTGCATGTGTGTTCTTCCCATGAACCACACATGCATCCACCAATGTCATCGCATATCTGCTCTATTCATGAACCACAGTTAGAGGCATCGCATGTCTGCTCTTTTCATGAACCACACCTAGTGTCATTGCATGTGTGTTCTTCTCACAAACCATATCATGAACCACACCCAGTGTCATTGCATGTGTGTTCTTCTCATTAACCACACATGGATCCACCGGTGTCATTGCATGTCTGCTCTTTTCATTAACCACAGCTAGAGTCATTGCATGTGTGTTCTTCTCACAAACTACATATCACCAGTGTCATTGCATGTGTGTTCTTCCCACAGACCACACATGGATCCACCAGTGTCATTGAATGTGTGTTCTTCCCATGAACCACACATGGATCCACCAGTGTCATCGTATGTCTGCTCTTCTCATGAACCATAGCTAGAGTCATTGCATGCGTGTTCTTCTCACAAACCATATCATGAACCACACCTAGTGTCATTGCATGTGTGTTCTTCTCATTAACCACACATGGATCCACCAGTGTCATTTCATCTCTGCTCTTCTCATTAACCACAACTAGAGTCATTGTATGTTTGTTCTTTTCACAAACCACATATCACCAGAGTCATTGCATGTGTGTTCTTCCCACAGACCATATCATGAGCCACACCCAGTGTCATTGCATGTGTGTTCTTCCCATGAACCACACATGCATCCACCAATGTCATCGCATATCTGCTCTATTCATGAACCACAGCTAGAGGCATCGCATGTCTGCTCTTTTCATGAACCACACCTAGTGTCATTGCATGTGTGTTCTTCTCACAAACCATATCATGAACCACACCCAGTGTCATTGCATGTGTGTTCTTCTCATTAACCACACATGGATCCACCGGTGTCATTGCATGTCTGCTCTTTTCATTAACCACAGCTAGAGTCATTGCATGTGTGTTCTTCTCACAAACCACATATCACCAGTGTCATTGCATGTGTGTTCTTCCCACAGACCACACATGGATCCACCAGTGTCATTGAATGTGTGTTCTTCCCATGAACCACACATGGATCCACCAGTGTCATCGTATGTCTGCTCTTCTCATGAACCATAGCTAGAGTCATTGCATGCGTGTTCTTCTCACAAACCATATCATGAACCACACCCAGTGTCATTGCAGGTGTGTTCTTCTCATTAACCACACATGGATCCACCGGTGTCATTGCATGTCTGCTCTTTTCATTAAGCACAGTTAGAGTCATTACATGTGTGTTGTTCTCACAAACCACATATCACCAGTGTCATTGCATGTGTGTTCTTCCCACATACCATATCATGAACCACACCCAGTGTCATTGCATATGTGTTCTTCCCATGAACCAGACATGGATCCACCGGTGTCATTGCAGGTCTGCTCTTTTCATGAACCACAGCTATAGTCATCGCATGTGTGTTCTTCTCACAAACCACAAATCACCAGTGTCATTGCATGTGTGTTCTTCCCACAGACCACACATGGATCCACCAATGTCATTGCATGTGTGTTATACTCACAAACCACACATGGAGCCACCAGTGTCATTGCATGTGTGTTCTTCCCATGAACCACACATGGATCCACCAGTGTCATCGCATGTCTACTCTTTTCATGAACCACAGCTAGAGCCATCGCATGTGTGTTCTTCTCACAAACCACATATCACCAGTGTCATTGCATGTGTATTCTTCCCACAGACCACACATGGATCCACCAATGTTATTGCATGTGTGTTCTTCCCATGAACCACACATGGATCCACCAGTGTCATTGCATGTGTGTTCTTCCCATGAACCACGTAAGGATCCACCAGTGTCATTGCATGTATGCTCTTTTCATGAATCATAGTTAGAGTCATCGCATGTCTGCTCTTTTCATGAGCCACAACTAGAGTCATTGCATGTGTGTTCTTCCCACAAACCATATCATGAACCACACCCAGTGTCATTGCATGTGTGTTCTTCTCATTAAGCACACATGGATCCACCGGTGTCATTGCATGACTTCTCTATTCATTAACCACAGTTAGAGTCATTGCATGTGTGTTCTTCTCACAAACTACATATCACAAGTGGAATTGCATGTGTGTTCTTCCCACAGACCACACATGGATCCACCAGTGTTATTGCATGTCTGTTCTTACCATGAACCACACATGGATCCACCAGTGTCATTGCATGTCTACTCTTTTCATGAACCACAGTTAGAGTCGTCGCATGTATGCTCTTTTCAGGAACCACAACTAGAGTCATTGCATGTGTGTTCTTCTCACAAACCATATCATAATCCACACCCAGTGTCATTGCATGTGTGTTCTTCTCATTAACCACACAGGGATCCACCAGTGTCATTGCATGTCTGCTCTTCTCATTAACCACAGCTAGAGTCATTGCATGTCTCTTCTTTTCACAACCCACATATCACCAGAGTCATTGCATGTGTGTTCTTCCCACAGACCATATCATGAACCACACCCAGTGTCATTGCATATGTGTTCTTCCCATGAACCACACATGGATCCACCGGTGTCATTGCAGGTCTGCTCTTTTCATGAACCACAGCTAGAGTCATCGCATGTGTGTTCTTCTCACAAACCACATATCACCAGTGTCATTGCATGTGTGTTCTTCCCACAGACCACACATGGATCCACCAATGTCATTGCATGTGTGTTATACTCACAAACCACACATGGATCCACCAGTGTCATTGCATGTGTGTTCTTCCCATGAACCACACATGGATCCACCAGTGTCATCGCATGTCTACTCTTTTCATGAACCACAGCTAGAGCCATCGCATGTGTGTTTTTCTCACAAACCACATATCACCAGTGTCATTGCATGTGTGTTCTTCCCACAGACCACACATGGATCCACCAATGTTATTTCATGTGTGTTCTTCCCATGAACCACACATGGATCCACCAGTGTCATTGCATGTGTGTTCTTCCCATGAACCACGTAAGGATCCACCGGTGTCATTGCATGTATGCTCTTTTCATGAATCATAGTTAGAGTCATCGCATGTCTGCTCTTTTCATGAGCCACAACTAGAGTCATTGCATGTGTGTTCTTCCCACAAACCATATCATGAACCACACCCAGTGTCATTGCATGTGTGTTCTTCTCATTAAGCACACATGGATCCACCGGTGTCATTGCATGACTTCTCTATTCATTAACCACAGTTAGAGTCATTGCATGTGTGTTCTTCTCACAAACTACATATCACAAGTGGAATTGCATGTGTGTTCTTCCCACAGACCACACATGGATCCACCAGTGTCATTGCATGTCTGTTCTTCCCATGAACCACACATGGATCCACCAGTGTCATTGCATGTCTACTCTTTTCATGAACCACAGTTAGAGTCATCGCATGTCTGCTCTTTTCAGGAACCACAACTAGAGTCATTGCATGTGTGTTCTTCTCACAAACCATATCATAATCCACACCCAGTGTCATTGCATGTGTGTTCTTCTCATTAACCACACAGGGATCCACCAGTGTCATTGCATGTCTGCTCTTCTCATTAACCACAGCTAGAGTCATTGCATGTCTCTTCTTTTCACAACCCACATATCACCAGAGTCATTGCATGTGTGTTCTTCCCACAGACCATATCATGAACCACACCCAGTGTCATTGCATATGTGTTCTTCCCATGAACCACACATGGATCCACCAATGTCATCGCATGTCTGCTCTTTTCATGAACCACAGCTAGAGTCATCGCATGTGTGTTCTTCTCACAAACCACATATCACCAGTGTCATTGCATGTGTGTTCTTCCCACAGACCACACATGGATCCACCAATGTCATTGCATGTGTGTTATACTCACAAACCACACATGGATCCACCAGTGTCATTGCATGTGTGTTCTTCCCATGAACCACACATGGATCCACCAGTGTCATCACATGTCTACTCTTTTCATGAACCACAGCTAGAGCCATCGCATGTGTGTTCTTCTCACAAACCACATATCACCAGTGTCATTGCATGTGTGTTCTTCCCACAGACCACACATGGATCCACCAATGTTATTGCATGTGTGTTCTTCCCATGAACCACACATGGAACCACCAGTGTCGTTCATGTGTGTTCTTCCCATGAACCACGTAAGGATCCACCGGTGTCATTGCATGTATGCTCTTTTCATGAATCATAGTTAGAGTCATCGCATGTCTGCTCTTTTCATGAGCCACAACTAGAGTCATTGCATGTGTGTTCTTCCCACAAACCATATCATGAACCACACCAAGTGTTATTGCATGTGTGTTCTTCTCATTAAGCACACATGGATCCAACAGTGTCATTGCATGACTTCTCTATTCATTAACCACAGTTAGAGTCATTGCATGTGTGTTTTTCTCACAAACTACATATCACAAGTGGAATTGCATGTGTGTTCTTCCCACAGACCACACATGGATCCACCAGTGTCATTGCATGTCTGTTCTTCCCATGAACCACACATGGATCCACCAGTGTCATGGCATGTCTACTCTTTTCATGAACCACAGTTAGAGTCGTCGCATGTCTGCTCTTTTCAGGAACCACAACTAGAGTCATTGCATGTGTGTTCTTCTCACAAACCATATCATAAACCACACCCAGTGTCATTGCATGTGTGTTCTTCTCATTAACCACACAGGGATCCACCAGTGTCATTGCATGTCTACTCTTCTCATTAACCACATCTAGAGTCATTGCATGTCTGTTCTTTTCACAACCCACATATCACCAGAGTCATTGCATGTGTGTTCTTCCCACAGACCATATCATGAACCACACCCGGTGTCATTGCATATGTGTTATTCCCATGAACCACACATGGATCCACCAATGTCATCGCATGTCTGCTCTTTTCATGAACCATAGTTAGAGGCATCGCATGTCTGCTCTTTTCATGAACCACGCCCAGTGTAATTGCATGTGTGTTATTCTCACAAACCATATCATGAACCACACCCAGTGGCATTGCTTGTGTGTTCTTCTCATTAACCACCCATGGATCCACCGGTGTCATTGCATGTCTGCTCTTTTCATGAACCACACCTAGTGTCATTGCATGTGTGTTCTTCTCACAAACCACATATCACCAGTGTCATTGCATGTGTGTTCTTCCCACAGACCACAGATGGATCCACCAGTGTCATTGCATGTCTGTTCTTCCCATGAACCACACATGGATCCACCAGTGTCATCGCATGTTTGCTCTTTTCATGAACCACAGCTAGAGTCATCGCATGTGTGTTCTTCTCACAAACCACATATCACCAGAGTCATTGCATGTGTGTTCTTCCCACAGACCATATCATGAACCACACCCAGTGTCATTGCATGTGTGTTCTTCTCATTAACCACACATGGATCCACCGGTGTCATTGCATGTCTGCTCTTTTCATTAACCACAGCTAGAGTCATTGCATGTGTGTTCTTCCCACAGACCATATCATGAACCACACCCAGTGTCATTGCATGTGTGTTCTTCTCATTAACCACACATGGATCCACCAGTGTCATTGCATGTGTGTTCTTCCCACATACCACACATGGATCCACCAATGGCAATGCATGTGTGTTCTTCCCATGAACCACACATGGATCCACCAGTTTCATTGCATGTGTGTTCTTCCCATGAAGCACGTAAGGATCCACTGGTGTCATTGCATGTCTTCTCTTTTGATGAACCACAGTTAGAGTCATCGCATGTTTGTTCTTTTCATGAACCACAGCTAGAGTCATGGCATGTGTGTTCTTCCCACAAACCATATCATGAACCAGACCCAGCGTCATTGCATGTGTGTTCTTCTCATTAACCACACATGGATCCAACAGTGTCATTGCATGTCTACTCTTTTCATTAACCACAGTTAGAGTCATTGCATGTGTGTTCTTCTCACAAACCACATATCACCAGTGTCATTGCATGTGTGTTCTTCCCACATACCATATCATGAACCACACCCAGTGTCATTGCATGTGTGTTCTTCCCATGAACCACACATGGATCCACCGGTGTCATTGCATGTCTGCTCTTTTCATGAACCATAGCTAGAGTCATTGCATGTGTGTTCTTATCACAAAACACATATCACTAGTGTCATTGCATGTGTGTTCTTCCCACAGACCACACATGGATCCACCAGTGTCATTGCATGTGTGTTCTTCTCATGAACCACACATGGATCCACCAGTGTCATTGCATGTCTACTCTTTTCATGAACCACAGTTAGAGTCATCGCATGTCTGCTCTTTTCATGAACCACAACTAGAGTCATTGCATGTGTGTTCTTCTCACAAACCATATCATAAACCACACCCAGTGTCATTGCATGTGTGTTCTTCTCATTAACCACACAGGGATCCACCAGTGTCATTGCATGTCTGCTCTTCTCATTAACCACAGCTAGAGTCATTGCATGTCTGTTCTTTTCACAACCCACATATCACCAGAGTCATTGCATGTGTGTTCTTCCCACAGACCATATCATGAACCACACCCGGTGTCATTGCATATGTGTTCTTCCCATGAACCACACATGGATCCACCAATGTCATCGCATGTCTGCTCTTTTCATGAACCACAGTTAGAGGCATCGCATGTCTGCTCTTTTCATGAACCACGCCCAGTGTAATTGCATGTGTGTTATTCTCACAAACCATATCATGAACCACACCCAGTGTCATTGCTTGTGTGTTCTTCTCATTAACCACCCATGGATCCACCGGTGTCATTGCATGTCTGCTCTTTTCATTAACCATAGCTACAGTCATTGCATGTGTGTTCTTCTCACAAACCACATATCACCAGTGTCATTGCATGTGTGTTCTTCCCACAGACCACAGATGGATCCACCAGTGTCATTGCATGTCTGTTCTTCCCATGAACCACACATGGACCACCAGTGTCATCGCATGTTTGCTCTTTTCATGAACCACAGCTAGAGTCATCGCATGTGTGTTCTTCTCACAAACCACATATCACCAGTGTCATTGCATGTGTGTTCTTCCCACATACCACACATGGATCCACCAATGGCAATGCATGTGTGTTCTTCCCACGAACCACACATGGATCCACCAGTTTCATTGCATGTGTGTTCTTCCCATGAAGCACGTAAGGATCCACTGGTGTCATTGCATGTCTTCTCTTTTGATGAACCACAGTTAGAGTCATCGCATGTTTGTTCTTTTCATGAACCACAGCTAGAGTCATGGCATGTGTGTTCTTCCCACAAACCATAACATGAACCACACCCAGCGTCATTGCATGTGTGTTCTTCTCATTAACCACACATGGATCCAACAGTGTCATTGCATGTCTACTCTTTTCATTAACCACAGTTAGAGTCATTGCATGTGTGTTCTTCTCACAAACCACATATCACCAGTGTCATTACATGTGTGTTCTTCCCACATACCATATCATGAACCACACCCAGTGTCATTGCATGTGTGTTCTTCCCATGAACCACACATGGATCCACCGGTGTCATTGCATGTCTACTCTTTTCATGAACCACAGCTAGAGTCATTGCATGTGTGTTCTTATCACAAACCACATATCACTAGTGTCATTGCATGTGTGTTCTTCCCACAGACCACACATGGATCCACCAGTGTCATTGCATGTGTGTTATTCTCACAAACCACACATGGATCCACCAGTGTCATTGCATGTGTGTTCTTCCCATGAACCACACATGGATCCACCAGTGTCATCGCATGTCTGGTATTTTCGTGAACCACAGCTAGAGACATCGCATGTGTGTTCTTGTCACAAACCACATATCACCAGTCCCATTGCATGTGTGTTCTTCCCATAGACCACACATGGATCCACCAATGGCATTGCATGTGTGTTCTTCCCATGAACCACACATGGATCCACCAGTGTCATTGCATGTGTGTTCTTCCCATGAAGCACGTAAGGATCCACCGGTGTCATTGCATGTATGCTCTTTTCATGAGCCACGGCTAGAGTCATTGCATGTGTGTTCTTCCCACAAACCATATCATGAACCACACGCAGTGTCATTGCATGTGTGTTCTTCTCATTAACCACACATGGATCCACTGGTGTCATTGCATGTCTACTCTTTTCAGAGTCATTGCATGTGTGTTCTTCTCACAAACCACATATCACCAGTGTCATTGCATGTGTGTTCTTCCCACATACCATATCATGAACCACACCCAGTGTCATTGCATATGTGTTCTTCCCATGAACCACACATAGATCCACCGGTGTCATTGCATGTCTGCACTTTTCAAGAACCACAGCTAGAGTCATTGCATGTGTATTATTCTCACAAACCACATATCACCAGTGTCATTACATGTGTGTTCTTCCCACAGACCACACATGGATCCACCAATGTCATTGCATGTGTGTTATTCTCACAAACCACATATCACCAGTGTCATTGCATGTGTGTTCTTCCCACAGACCACACATGGATCCACCCGTGTCATTGCATGTGTGTTCTTCCCATGAAACAATCATGGATCCACCAGTGTCATTACATGTCTGCTCTTTTCATGAACCACAGCTAGAGTCATTGCATGTGTGTTCTTCTCACAAACAACATATCACTAGTGTCATTGCATGTGTGTTCTTCCCATGAACCACACATGGATCCACCAGTGTCATTGCATGTGTGTTATTCTCACAAACCACGTAAGGATCCACCGGTGTCATTGCATGTGTGTTCCTCTCATAGACCACACATGGATCCACTGGTGGCATCGCATGTCTGCTCTTTTCATGAACCACAGTTAGAGTCATCGCATGTCTGCTCTTTTCATGAACCACAACTAGAGTCATTGCATGTGTGTTCTTCTCACAAACCATATCATGAAACACACCTAGTGTCATTGCATGTGTGTTCTTCTCATTAACCACAACTAGAGTCATTGTATGTTTGTTCTTTTCACAAACCACATATCACCAGAGTCATTGCATGTGCGTTCTTCCCACAGACCATATCATGAACCACACCCAGTGTCATTGCATGTGTGTTCTTCCCATGAACCACACATGGATCCACCAATGTCATCGCATATTTGCTCTTTTCATGAACCATAGTTAGAGGCATCGCATGTCTGCTCTTTTCATGAACCACACCTAGTGTCATTGCATGTGTGTTCTTCTCGAAAACCATATCATGAACCACACCCAGTGTCATTGCATGTGTGTTCTTCTCATTAACCACACATGGATCCACCGGTGTCATTGCATGTCTGCTCTTTTCATTAACCACAGCTAGAGTCATTGCATGTGTGTTCTTCTCACAAACCACATATCACCAGTGTCATTGCATGTGTGTTCTTCCCACAGACCACACATGGATCCAGCAGTGTCATTGTATGTGTGTTCTTCCCATGAACCACACATGGATCCACCAGTGTCATCGTATGTCTGCTCTTCTCATGAACCACTGCTAGAGTCATTGCATGCGTGTTCTTCTCACAAACCATATCATGAACCACACCCAGTGTCATTGCAGGTGTATTCTTCTCATTAACCACACATGGATCCACCGGTGTCATTCCATGTCTGCTCTTTACATTAACCACAGTTAGAGTCATTACATGTGTGTTGTTCTCACAAACCACATATCACCAGTGTCATTGCATGTGTGTTCTTCCCACATACCATATCATGAACCACACCCAGTGTCATTACATATGTGTTCTTCCCATGAACCACACATGGATCAACCGGTGTCATTGTAGGTCTGCACTTTTCAGGAACCACAGCTAGAGTCATTGCATGTGTATTCTTCTCGCAAACCACATATCACCAGCGTCATTGCATGTGTGTTCTTGCCACAGACCACATATGGATCCACCAATGTCATTGCATGTGTGTTATTCTCACAAACCACACATGGATCCACCAGTGTCATTGCATGTGTGTTCTTCCCATGAACCACACATGGATCCACTAGTGTCATCGCATGTCTACTCTTTTCATGAACCACAGCTTGAGTCATCGCATGTGTGTTCTTCTCACAAACAACATATCACTAGTGTCATTGCATGTGTGTTCTTCCCACAGACCACACATGGATCCACCAATGTCATTGCATGTGTGTTCTTCCCATGAACCACAAATGGATCCACCTGTGTCATGGCATGTGTGTTCTTCCCATGAACCACGTAAGGATCCACCGGTGTCATTGCATGTCTGCTCTTTTCTTGAACCATAGTTAGAGTCATCGCATGTCTGCTCTTTTCATGAACCACAACTAGAGTCATTGCATGTGTGTTCGTCCCACAAACCATATCATGAACCACACCCAGTGTCATTGCATGTGTGTTCTTCTCATTAAGCACACATGGATCCACCGGTGTCATTGCATGTCTGCTCTTTTCATTAACCACAGTTAGAGTCATTGCATGTGTGTTCTTCTCACAAACCACATATCACAAGTGTCATTGCATGTGTGTTCTTCCCACAGACCACACATGGATCCACCAGTGTCATTGCATGTCTGTTCTTCCCAAGAACCACACATGGATCCACCAGTGTCATTGCATGTCTGCTCTTTTCATGAACCATAGTAAGAGTCATCGCATGTCTGCTCTTTTCATGAGCCACAACTAGAGTCATTGCATGTGTGTTCTTCTAACAAACCATATCATGAACCACACCCAGTGTCATTGCATGTGTGTTCTTCTCATTAACCACACATGGATCCACCAGTGTCATTGCATGTCTGCTCTTCTCATTAACCATAGCTAGAGTCATTGCATGTCTGTTCTTTTCACAAACCACATATCACCAGAGTCATTGCATGTGTGTTCTTCCCACAGACCATATCATGAACCACACCCAGTTTCATTGCATGTGTGTTCTTCCCATGAACCACACATGGATCCACTAATGTCATCGCATGTCTGCTCTTTTCATGAACCATAGTTAGTGGCATCGCATGTCTACTCTTTTCATAAACCACACCCAGTGCCATTGCATGTGTGTTCTGCTCACAAACCATATCATGAACCACACCCAGTGTCATTGCTTGTGTGTTCTTCTCATTACCCACACATGGATCCACCAGTGTCATTGCATGCCTGCTCTTTTCATTATCCACAACTAGAGTCATTGCATGTGTGTTCTGCTCACAAACCACATATCACCAGTGGCATTGCATGTGTGTTCTTCCCACAGACCACACATGGATCCACCAGTGTCATTGCATGTGTGTTCTTACCATGAACCACACATGGATCCGCCAGTGTCATCGCATGCCTGCTCTTTTCATGAACCACAGCTAGAGTCATCGCATGTGTGTTCTTCTCACAAACCACATATCACCAGTGTCATTGCATGTGTGTTCTTCCCGCAGACCACACATGGATCCACCAATGGCAATGCATGTGTGTTCTTCCCATGAACCACACATTAATCCGCTAGTTTCATTGCATGTGTGTTCTTCCCATGAAGCACGTAAGGATCCACCGGTGTCATTGCATGTCTACTCTTTTGACGAACCACAGTTAGAGTAGTCGCATGTCTGTTCTTTTCATGAACCACAGCTAGAGTCATTGCATGTGTGTTCTTCCCACAAACCATATCATGAACCACACCTAGTGTCATTGCATGTGTGTTCTTCTCATTAACCACACATGGATCCACCGGTGTCATTGCATGTCTGCTCTTTTCATTAACCACAGTTAGAGTCATTGCATGTGTGTTCTTCTCACAAACCACATATCACAAGTGTCATTGCATGTGTGTTCTTCCCACAGACCACACATGGATCCACCAGTGTCATTGCATGTCTGTTCTTCCCAAGAACCACACATGGATCCACCAGTGTCATTGCATGTCTGCTCTTTTCATGAACCACAGCTTGAGTCATCGCATGTGTGTTCTTCTCACAAACAACATATCACCAGTGTCATTGCATGTGTGTTCTTCCCATAGACCACACATGGATCCACCAATGTCATTGCATGTGTGTTCTTCCCATGAACCACACATGGATCCACCTGTGTCATTGCATGTGTGTTCTTCCCATGAACCACGTAAGAATCCACCGGTGTCATTGCATGTCTGCTCTTTTCTTGAACCACAGTTAGAGTCATCGCATGTCTGCTCTTTTCATGAACCACAACTAGAGTCATTGCATGTGTGTTCGTCCCACAAACCATATCATGAACCACACCCAGTGTCATTGCATGTGTGTTCTTCTCATTAAGCACACATGGATCCACCGGTGTCATTGCATGTCTTCTCTTTTCATTAACCACAGTTAGAGTCATTGCATGTGTGTTCTTCTCACAAACCACATATCACAAGTGTCATTGCATGTGTGTTCTTCCCACAGACCACACATGGATCCACCAGTGTCATTGCATGTCTGTTCTTCCCAAGGACCACACATGGATCCACCAGTGTCATTGCATGTCTGCTCTTTTCATGAACCACAGTAAGAGTCATCGCATGTCTGCTCTTTTCATGAGCCACAACTAGAGTCATTGCATGTGTGTTCTTCTCACAAACCATATCATGAACCACACCCAGTGTCATTGCATGTGTGTTCTTCTCATTAACCACACATGGATCCACCAGTGTCATTGCATGTCTGCTCTTCTCATTAACCATAGCTAGAGTCATTGCATGTCTGTTCTTTTCACAAACCACATATCACCAAAGTCATTGCATGTGTGTTCTTCCCACAGACCATATCATGAACCACACCCATTTTCATTGCATTTGTGTTCTTCCCATGAACCACACATGGATCCACCAATGTCATCGCATGTCTGCTCTTTTCATGAACCATAGTTAGTGGCATCGCATGTCTGCTCTTTTCATAAACCACACCCAGTGCCATTGCATGTGTGTTCTGCTCACAAACCATATCATGAACCACACCCAGTGTCATTGCTTGTGTGTTCTTCTCATTACCCACACATGGATCCACCAGTGTCATTGCATGTCCGCTCTTTTCATTAACCACAGCTAGAGTCATTGCATGTGTGTTCTTCTCACAAACCACATATCACAAGTGGCATTGCATGTGTGTTCTTCCCAAAGACCACACATGGATCCACCAGTGTCATTGCATGTGTGTTCTTCCCATGAACCACACATGGATCCGCCAGTGTCATCGCATGCCTGCTCTTTTCATGAACCACAGCTAGAGTCATCGCATGTGTGTTCTTCTCACAAACCACATATCACCAGTGTCATTGCATGTGTGTTCTTTCCACAGACCACACATGGATCCACCAATGGCAATGCATGTGTATTCTTCCCATGAACCACACATGAATCCACCAGTTTCATTGCATGTGTGTTCTTCCCATGAAGCACGTAAGGATCCACCGGTGTCATTGCATGTCTGCTCTTTTGACGAACCACAGTTAGAGTAGTCGCATGTCTGTTCTTTTCATGAACCACAGCTAGAGTCATTGCATGTGTGTTCTTCCCACAAACCATATCATGAACCACACCCAGTGTCATTGCATGTGTGTTCTTCTCATTAACCACACATGGATCCACCGGTGTCATTGCATGTCTGGTCTTTTCATTAACCATAGTTAGAGTCATTGCATGTGTGTTCTTCTCACAAACCACATATCACAAGTGTCATTGCATGTGTGTTCTTCCCACAGACCACACATGGATCCACCAGTGTCATTGCATATCTGTTCTTCCCATGAACCACACATGGATCCACTAGTGTCATGGCATGTTTGCTCTTTTCATGAACCACAGTAAGAGTCATCGCTTGTCTGCTCTTTTCATGATCCACAACTAGAGTCATTGCATGTGTGTTCTTCTCACAAACCATATCATGAACCACACCCAGTGTCATTGCAAGTGTGTTCTTCTCATTAACCACACATGGATCCACCAGTGTCATTGCATGTCTGCTCTTCTCATTAACCACAGCTAGAGTCATTGCATGTCTGTTCTTTTCACAAACCACATATCACCAGAGTCATTGCATGTGTGTTCTTTCCACAGACCATATCATGAACCACACCCAGTGTCATTGCATGTGTGTTATTCCCATGAACCACACATGGATCCACCAATGTCATCACATGTATGCTATTTTCATGAACCAAAGTTAGAGGCATCGCATGTCTGCTCTTTTCATGAACCACACCCAGTGTCATTGCATGTGTGTTCTTCTCACAAACCACATATCACCACTGTCATTGCATGTGTGTTCTTCCCACAGACCACACATGGATCCACCCGTGTCATTGCATGTGTGTTCTTCCCATGAAACAAACATGGATCCACCAGTGTCATTGCATGTCTGCTCTTTTCATGAACCACAACTAGAGTCATTGCATGTGTGTTCTTCTCACAAACAACATGTCACTAGTGTCATTGCATGTGTGTTCTTCCCATGAACCACACATGGATCCACCAGTGTCATTGCATGTGTGATAGTCTCACAAACCACGTAAGGATCCACCGGTGTCATTGCATGTGTGTTCCTCTCATAGACAACACATGGATCCACCGGTGGCATCGCATGTCTTCTCTTTTCATGAACCACAGTTAGAGTCATCGCATGTCTGCTCTTTTCATGAACAACAACTAGAGTCATTGCATGTGTGTTCTTCTCATTAACCACACATGGATCCACCAGTGTCATTGCATGTCTGCTCTTCTCATTAACCACAACTAGAGTCATTGTATGTTTTTTCTTTTCACAAACCACATATCACCAGAGTCATTCCATGTGTGTTCTTCCCACAGACCATATCATGAACCACACCCAGTGTCATTGTATGTGTGTTCTTCCCATGAACCACACATGGATCCACCAGTGTCATCGCATGTCTGCTCTATTCATGAACCACAGTTAGAGGCATCGCATGTCTGCTCTTTTCATGAACCACACCTAGTGTCATTGCATGTGTGTTCTTCTCACAAACCATATCATGAACCACACCAGTGTCATTGCATGTGTTGTCTTCTCATTAACCACACATGGATCCACCGGTGTCATTGCATGTCTGCTCTTTTCATTAACCACAGCTAGAGTCATTGCATGTTTGTTCTTCTCACAAACCACATATCACCAGTGTCATTGCATGTGTGTTCTTCCCACAGACCACACATGGATCCACCAGTGTCATTGCATGTGTGTTCTTCCCATGAACCACACATGGATCCACCAGTGTCATCGTATGTCTGCTCTTCTCATGAACCACAGCTAGAGTCATTGCATGCGTGTTCTTCTCACAAACCATATCATGAACCACACCCAGTGTCATTGCAGGTGTGTTCTTCTCATTAACCACACATGGATGCACCGGTGTCATTGCATGTCTGCTCTTTTCATTAACCACAGTTAGAGTCATTGCATGTGTGTTCTTCTCACAAACCACATATCACCAGTGTCATTGCATGTGTGTTCTTCCCATCTACCATATAATGAACCACACCCAGTGTCATTGCATATGTGTTCTTCCCATGAACCACACATGGATCCACCGGTGTCATTGCAGGTCTGCACTTTTCAGGAACCACAGCTAGAGTCATTGCATGTGTATTCTTCTCGCAAACCACATATCACCAGTGTCATTGCATGTGTGTTCTTCCCACAGACCACACATGGATCCACCAATGTCATTGCATGTGTGTTATACTCACAAACCACACATGGATCCACCAGTGTCATTTCATGTGTGTTCTTCCCATGAACCACACATGGATCCACCAGTGTCATCGCATGTCTACTCTTTTCATGAACCACAGCTAGAGTCATCGCATGTGTGCTCTTCTCACAAACCACATATCACCAGTGTCATTGCATGTGTGTTCTTCCCACAGACCACACATGGATCCACCAGTGTCATTGCATATCTGTTCTTCCCATGAACCACACATGGATCCACTAGTGTCATGGCATGTTTGCTCTTTTCATGAACCACAGTAAGAGTCATCGCTTGTCTGCTCTTTTCATGATCCACAACTAGAGTCATTGCATGTGTGTTCTTCTCACAAACCATATCATGAACCACACCCAGTGTCATTGCAAGTGTGTTCTTCTCATTAACCACACATGGATCCACCAGTGTCATTGCATGTCTGCTCTTCTCATTAACCACAGCTAGAGTCATTGCATGTCTGTTCTTTTCACAAACCACATATCACCAGAGTCATTGCATGTGTGTTCTTTCCACAGACCATATCATGAACCACACCCAGTGTCATTGCATGTGTGTTATTCCCATGAACCACACATGGATCCACCAATGTCATCACATGTATGCTCTTTTCATGAACCAAAGTTAGAGGCATCGCATGTCTGCTCTTTTCATGAACCACACCCAGTGTCATTGCATGTGTGTTCTTCTCACAAACCACATATCACCAGTGTCATTGCATGTGTGTTCTTCCCACAGACCACACATGGATCCACCCGTGTCATTGCATGTGTGTTCTTCCCATGAAACAAACATGGATCCACCAGTGTCATTGCATGTCTGCTCTTTTCATGAACCACAACTAGAGTCATTGCATGTGTGTTCTTCTCACAAACAACATGTCACTAGTGTCATTGCATGTGTGTTCTTCCCATGAACCACACATGGATCCACCAGTGTCATTGCATGTGTGATAGTCTCACAAACCACGTAAGGATCCACCGGTGTCATTGCATGTGTGTTCCTCTCATAGACAACACATGGATCCACCGGTGGCATCGCATGTCTTCTCTTTTCTTGAACCACAGTTAGAGTCATCGTATGTCTGCTCTTTTCATGAACAACAACTAGAGTCATTGCATGTGTGTTCTTCTCATTAACCACACATGGATCCACCAGTGTCATTGCATGTCTGCTCTTCTCATTAACCACAACTAGAGTCATTGTATGTTTTTTCTTTTCACAAACCACATATCACCAGAGTCATTCCATGTGTGTTCTTCCCACAGACCATATCATGAACCACACCCAGTGTCATTGTATGTGTGTTCTTCCCATGAACCACACATGGATCCACCAGTGTCATCGCATGTCTGCTCTATTCATGAACCACAGTTAGAGGCATCGCATGTCTGCTCTTTTCATGAACCACACCTAGTGTCATTGCATGTGTGTTCTTCTCACAAACCATATCATGAACCACACCAGTGTCATTGCATGTGTTGTCTTCTCATTAACCACACATGGATCCACCGGTGTCATTGCATGTCTGCTCTTTTCATTAACCACAGCTAGAGTCATTGCATGTTTGTTCTTCTCACAAACCACATATCACCAGTGTCATTGCATGTGTGTTCTTCCCACAGACCACACATGGATCCACCAGTGTCATTGCATGTGTGTTCTTCTCATGAACCACACATGGATCCACCAGTGTCATCGTATGTCTGCTCTTCTCATGAACCACAGCTAGAGTCATTGCATGCGTGTTCTTCTCACAAACCATATCATGAACCACACCCAGTGTCATTGCACGTGTGTTCTTCTCATTAACCACACATGGATGCACCGGTGTCATTGCATGTCTGCTCTTTTCATTAACCACAGTTAGAGTCATTGCATGTGTGTTCTTCTCACAAACCACATATCACTAGTGTCATTGCATGTGTGTTCTTCCCATCTACCATATAATGAACCACACCCAGTGTCATTGCATATGTGTTCTTCCCATGAACCACACATGGATCCACCGGTGTCATTGCAGGTCTGCACTTTTCAGGAACCACAGCTAGTCATTGCATGTGTATTCTTCTCGCAAACCACATATCACCAGTGTCATTGCATGTGTGTTCTTCCCACAGACCACACATGGATCCACCAATGTCATTGCATGTGTGTTATACTCACAAACCACACATGGATCCACCAGTGTCATTTCATGTGTGTTCTTCCCATGAACCACACATGGATCCACCAGTGTCATCGCATGTCTACTCTTTTCATGAACCACAGCTAGAGTCATCGCATGTGTGCTCTTCTCACAAACCACATATCACCAGTGTCATTGCATGTGTGTTCTTCCCACAGACCACACATGGATCCACCAATGTCATTGCATGTGTGTTCTTCCCATGAACCACACATGGATCGACCAGTGTCATTGCATGTGTGTTCTTCCCATGAACCACGTAAGGATCCACCAGTGTCATTGCATGTCTGCTCTTTTCTTGAACCACAGTTAGAGTCATCACATGTCTGCTCTTTTCATGAACCACACCTAGAATCATTGCATGTGTGTTCGTCCCACAAACCATATCATGAACCACACCCAGTGTCATTGCATGTGTATTCTTCTCATTAAGCACACATGGATCCACCGGTGTCATTGCATGTCTGCTCTTTTCATTAACCAAAGTTAGAGTCATTGCATGTGTGTTCTTCTCACAAACCACATATCACAAGTGTCATTGCATGTGTGTTCTTCCCACAGACCACACATGGATCCACCAGTGTCATTGCATGTCTGTTCTTCCCAAGAACCACGCATGGATCCACCAGTGTCATTGCATGTCTGCTCTTTTCATGAACCACAGCTTGAGTCATCGCATGTGTGTTCTTCTCAAAAACAACATATCACCAGTGTCATTGCATGTGTGTTCTTCCCACAGACCACACATGGATCCACCAATGTCATTGCATGTGTGTTCTTCCCATGAACCACACATGGATCCACCTGTGTCATTGCATGTGTGTTCTTCCCATGAACCACGTAAGGATCCACCGGTGTCATTGCATGTCTGCTCTTTTCTTGAACCATAGTTAGAGTCATCGCATGTCTGCTCTTTTCATGAACCACAACTAGAGTCATTGCATGTGTGTTCGTCCCACAAACCATATCATGAACCACACCCAGTGTCATTGCATGTGTGTTCTTCTCATTAAGCACACATGGATCCACCGGTGTTATTGCATGTCTGCTCTTTTCATTAACCACAGTTAGAGTCATTGCATGTGTGTTCTTCTCACAAACCACATATCACAAGTGTCATTGCATGTGTGTTCTTCCCACAGACCACACATGGATCCACCAGTGTCATTGCATGTCTGTTCTTCCCAAGAACCACACATGGATCCACCAGTGTCATTGCATGTCTGCTCTTTTCATGAACCATAGTAAGAGTCATCGCATGTCTTCTCTTTTCATGAGCCACAACTAGAGTCATTGCATGTGTGTTCTTCTAACAAACCATATCATGAACCACACCCAGTGTCATTGCATGTGTGTTCTTCTCATTAACCACACATGGATCCACCAGTGTCATTGCATGTCTTCTCTTCTCATTAACCATAGCTAGAGTCATTGCATGTCTGTTCTTTTCACAAACCACATATCACCAGAGTCATTGCATGTGTGTTCTTCCCACAGACCATATCATGAACCACACCCAGTTTCATTGCATTTGTGTTCTTCCCATGAACCACACATGGATCCACCAATGTCATCGCATGTCTGCTCTTTTCATGAACCATAGTTAGTGGCATCGCATGTCTGCTCTTTTCATAAACCACACCCAGTGCCATTGCATGTGTGTTCTGCTCACAAACCATATCATGAACCACACCCAGTGTCATTGCTTGTGTGTTCTTCTCATTACCCACACATGGATCCACCAGTGTCATTGCATGTCTGCTCTTTTCATTATCCACAGCTAGAGTCATTGCATGTGTGTTCTTCTCACAAACCACATATCACCAGTGGCATTGCATGTGTGTTCTTCCCACAGACCACACATGGATCCACAAGTGTCATTGCATGTGTGTTCTTCCCATGAACCACACATGGATCCGCTAGTGTCATCGCATGCCTGCTCTTTTCATGAACCACAGCTAGAGTCATCGCATGTGTGTTCTTCTCACAAACCACATATCACCAGTGTCATTGCATGTGTGTTCTTCCCGCAGACCACACATGGATCCACCAATGGCAATGCATGTGTGTTCTTCCCATGAACCACACATGAATCCACTAGTTTCATTGCATGTGTGTTCTTCCCATGAAGCACGTAAAGATCCATCGGTGTCATTGCATGTCTGCTCTTTTGACGAACCACAGTTAGAGTAGTCGCATGTCTGTTCTTTTCATGAACCACAGCTAGAGTCATTGCATGTGTGTTCTTCCCACAAACCATATCATGAACCACACCTAGTGTCATTGCATGTGTGTTCTTCTCATTAACCACACATGGATCCACCGGTGTCATTGCATGTCTGCTCTTTTCATTAACCACAGTTAGAGTCATTGCATGTGTGTTCTTCTCACAAACCACATATCACAAGTGTCATTGCATGTGTGTTCTTCCCACAGACCACACATGGATCCACCAGTGTCATTGCATGTCTGTTCTTCCCAAGAACCACGCATGGATCCACCAGTGTCATTGCATGTCTACTCTTTTCATGAACCACAGCTTGAGTCATCGCATGTGTGTTCTTCTCACAAACAACATATCACCAGTGTCATTGCATGTGTGTTCTTCCCACAGACCACACATGGATCCACCAATGTCATTGCATGTGTGTTCTTCCCATGAACCACACATGGATCCACCTGTGTCATTGCATGTGTGTTCTTCCCATGATCCACGTAAGGATCCACCGGTGTCATTGCATGTCTGCTCTTTTCTTGAACCACAGTTAGAGTCATCGCATGTCTGCTCTTTTCATGAACCACAACTAGAGTCATTGCATGTGTGTTCGTCCCACAAACCATATCATGAACCACACCCAGTGTCATTGCATGTGTGTTCTTCTCATTAAGCACACATGGATCCACCGGTGTCATTGCATGTCTTCTCTTTTCATTAACCACAGTTAGAGTCATTGCATGTGTGTTCTTCTCACAAACCACATATCACAAGTGTCATTGCATGTGTGTTCTTCCCACAGACCACACATGGATCCACCAGTTTCATTGCATGTCTGTTCTTCCCAAGAACCACACATGGATCCACCAGTGTCATTACATGTCTGCTCTTTTCATGAACCATAGTAAGAGTCATCGCATGTCTTCTCTTTTCATGAGCCACAACTAGAGTCATTGCATGTGTGTTCTTCTAACAAACCATATCATGAACCACACCCAGTGTCATTGCATGTGTGTTCTTCTCATTAACCACACATGGATCCACCAGTGTCATTGCATGTCTGCTCTTCTCATTAACCATAGCTAGAGTCATTGCATGTCTGTTCTTTTCACAAACCACATATCACCAGAGTCATTGCATGTGTGTTCTTCCCACAGACCATATCATGAACCACACCCAGTTTCATTGCATGTGTGTTCTTCCCATGAACCACACATGGATCCACCAATGTCATCGCATGTCTGCTCTTTTCATGAACCATAGTTAGTGGCATCGCATGTCTGCTCTTTTCATAAACCACACCCAGTTCCATTGCATGTGTGTTCTGCTCACAAACCATATCATGAACCACACCCAGTGTCATTGCTTGTGTGTTCTTCTCATTACCCACACATGGATCCACCAGTGTCATTGCATGTCTGCTCTTTTCATTATCCACAGCTAGAGTCATTGCATGTGTGTTCTTCTCACAAACCACATATCACCAGTGGCATTGCATGTGTGTTCTTCCCACAGACCACACATGGATCCACCAGTGTCATTGCATGTGTGTTCTTCCCATGAACCACACATGGATCCGCTAGTGTCATCGCATGCCTTCTCTTTTCATGAACCACAGCTAGAGTCATCGCATGTGTGTTCTTCTCACAAACCACATATCACCAGTGTCATTGCATGTGTGTTCTTCCCGCAGACCACACATGGATCCACCAATGGCAATGCATGTGTGTTCTTCCCATGAACCACACATGAATCGGCTAGTTTCATTGCATGTGTGTTCTTCCCATGAAGCACGTAAGGATCCACCGGTGTCATTGCATGTCTGCTCTTTTGACGAACCAAAGTTAGAGTAGTCGCATGTCTGTTCTTTTCATGAACCACAGCTAGAGTCATTGCATGTGTGTTCTTCCCACAAACCATATCATGAACCACACCTAGTGTCATTGCATGTGTGTTCTTCTCATTAACCACACATGGATCCACCGGTGTCATTGCATGTCTGCTCTTTTCATTAACCACAGTTAGAGTCATTGCATGTGTGTTCTTCTCACAAACCACATATCACAAGTGTCATTGCATGTGTGTTCTTCCCACAGACCACACATGGATCCAGCAGTGTCATTGCATGTCTGTTCTTCCCAAGAACCACACACGGATCCACCAGTGTCATTGCATGTCTGCTCTTTTCATGAACCACAGCTTGAGTCATCGCATGTGTGTTCTTCTCACAAACAACATATCAACAGTGTCATTGCATGTGTGTTCTTCCCACAGACCACACATGGATCCACCTGTGTCATTGCATGTGTGTTCTTCCCATGAACCACACATGGATCCACCAGTGTCTTGCATGTGTGTTCTTCCCATGAACCACGTAAGGATCCACCGGTGTCATTGCATGTCTGCTCTTTTCTTGAACCACAGTTAGAGTCATCGCATGTCTGCTCTTTTCATGAACCACAACTAGAGTCATTGCATGTGTGTTCGTCCCACAAACCATATCATGAACCACACCCAGTGTCATTGCATGTGTGTTCTTCTCATTAAGCACACATGGATCCACCGGTGTCATTGCATGTCTTCTCTTTTCATTAACCACAGTTAGAGTCATTGCATGTGTGTTCTTCTCACAAACCACATATCACAAGTGTCATTGCATGTGTGTTCTTCCCACAGACCACACATGGATCCACCAGTTTCATTGCATGTCTGTTCTTCCCAAGAACCACACATGGATCCACCAGTGTCATTACATGTCTGCTCTTTTCATGAACCATAGTAAGAGTCATCGCATGTCTTCTCTTTTCATGAGCCACAACTAGAGTCATTGCATGTGTGTTCTTCTAACAAACCATATCATGAACCACACCCAGTGTCATTGCATGTGTGTTCTTCTCATTAACCACACATGGATCCACCAGTGTCATTGCATGTCTGCTCTTCTCATTAACCATAGCTAGAGTCATTGCATGTCTGTTCTTTTCACAAACCACATATCACCAGAGTCATTGCATGTGTGTTCTTCCCACAGACCATATCATGAACCACACCCAGTTTCATTGCATGTGTGTTCTTCCCATGAACCACACATGGATCCACCAATGTCATCGCATGTCTGCTCTTTTCATGAACCATAGTTAGTGGCATCGCATGTCTGCTCTTTTCATAAACCACACCCAGTGCCATTGCATGTGTGTTCTGCTCACAAACCATATCATGAACCACACCCAGTGTCATTGCTTGTGTGTTCTTCTCATTACCCACACATGGATCCACCAGTGTCATTGCATGTCTGCTCTTTTCATTATCCACAGCTAGAGTCATTGCATGTGTGTTCTTCTCACAAACCACATATCACCAGTGGCATTGCATGTGTGTTCTTCCCACAGACCACACATGGATCCACCAGTGTCATTGCATGTGTGTTCTTCCCATGAACCACACATGGATCCGCTAGTGTCATCGCATGCCTTCTCTTTTCATGAACCACAGCTAGAGTCATCGCATGTGTGTTCTTCTCACAAACCACATATCACCAGTGTCATTGCATGTGTGTTCTTCCCGCAGACCACACATGGATCCACCAATGGCAATGCATGTGTGTTCTTCCCATGAACCACACATGAATCGGCTAGTTTCATTGCATGTGTGTTCTTCCCATGAAGCACGTAAGGATCCACCGGTGTCATTGCATGTCTGCTCTTTTGACGAACCAAAGTTAGAGTAGTCGCATGTCTGTTCTTTTCATGAACCACAGCTAGAGTCATTGCATGTGTGTTCTTCCCACAAACCATATCATGAACCACACCTAGTGTCATTGCATGTGTGTTCTTCTCATTAACCACACATGGATCCACCGGTGTCATTGCATGTCTGCTCTTTTCATTAACCACAGTTAGAGTCATTGCATGTGTGTTCTTCTCACAAACCACATATCACAAGTGTCATTGCATGTGTGTTCTTCCCACAGACCACACATGGATCCAGCAGTGTCATTGCATGTCTGTTCTTCCCAAGAACCACACACGGATCCACCAGTGTCATTGCATGTCTGCTCTTTTCATGAACCACAGCTTGAGTCATCGCATGTGTGTTCTTCTCACAAACAACATATCACCAGTGTCATTGCATGTGTGTTCTTCCCACAGACCACACATGGATCCACCTGTGTCATTGCATGTGTGTTCTTCCCATGAACCACACATGGATCCACCTGTGTCATTGCATGTGTGTTCTTCCCATGAACCACGTAAGAATCCACCGGTGTCATTGCATGTCTGCTCTTTTCTTGAACCACAGTTAGAGTCATCGCATGTCTTCTCTTTTCATGAACCACAACTAGAGTCATTGCATGTGTGTTCGTCCCACAATCCATATCATGAACCACACCCAGTGTCATTGCATGTGTGTTCTTCTCATTAAGCACAAATGGATCCACCGGTGTCATTGCATGTCTTCTCTTTTCATTAACCACAGTTAGAGTCATTGCATGTGTGTTCTTCTCACAAACCACATATCACAAGTGTCATTGCATGTGTGTTCTTCCCACAGACCACACATGGATCCACCAGTGTCATTGCATGTCTGCTCTTTTCATGAACCAAAGTAAGAGTCATCGCATGTCTGCTCTTTTCATGAGCCACAACTAGAGTCATTGCATGTGTGTTCTTCTCACAAACCATATCATGAACCACACCCAGTGTCATTGCATGTGTGTTCTTCTCATTAACCACACATGGATCCACCAGTGTCATTGCATGTCTGCTCTTCTCATTAACCATAGCTAGAGTCATTGCATGTCTGTTCTTTTCACAAACCACATATCACCAAAGTCATTGCATGTGTGTTCTTCCCACAGACCATATCATGAACCACACCCAGTTTCATTGCATTTGTGTTCTTCCCATGAACCACACATGGATCCACCAATGTCATCGCATGTCTGCTCTTTTCATGAACCATAGTTAGTGGCATTGCATGTCTGCTCTTTTCATAAACCACACCCAGTGCCATTGCATGTGTGTTCTGCTCACAAATCATATCATGAACCACACCCAGTGTCATTGCTTGTGTGTTCTTCTCATTACCCACACATGGATCCACCAGTGTCATTGCATGTCCGCTCTTTTCATTAACCACAGCTAGAGTCATTGCATGTGTGTTCTTCTCACAAACCACATATCACAAGTGGCATTGCATGTGTGTTCTTCCCAAAGACCACACATGGATCCACCAGTGTCATTGCATGTGTGTTCTTCCCATGAACCACACATGGATCCGCCAGTGTCATCGCATGCCTGCTCTTTTCATGAACCACAGCTAGAGTCATCGCATGTGTGTTCTTCTCACAAACCACATATCACCAGTGTCATTGCATGTGTGTTCTTTCCACAGACCACACATGGATCCACCAATGGCAATGCATGTGTATTCTTCCCATGAACCACACATGAATCCACCAGTTTCATTGCATGTGTGTTCTTCCCATGAAGCACGTAAGGATCCACCGGTGTCATTGCATGTCTGCTCTTTTGACGAACCACAGTTAGAGTAGTCGCATGTCTGTTCTTTTCATGAACCACAGCTAGAGTCATTGCATGTGTGTTCTTCCCACAAACCATATCATGAACCACACCCAGTGTCATTGCATGTGTGTTCTTCTCATTAACCACACATGGATCCACCGGTGTCATTGCATGTCTGCTCTTTTCATTAACCATAGTTAGAGTCATTGCATGTGCGTTCTTCTCACAAACCACATATCACAAGTGTCATTGCATGTGTGTTCTTCCCACAGACCACACATGGATCCACCAGTGTCATTGCATATCTGTTCTTCCCATGAACCACACATGGATCCACTAGTGTCATGGCATGTTTGCTCTTTTCATGAACCACAGTAAGAGTCATCGCTTGTCTGCTCTTTTCATGATCCACAACTAGAGTCATTGCATGTGTGTTCTTCTCACAAACCATATCATGAACCACACCCAGTGTCATTGCAAGTGTGTTCTTCTCATTAACCACACATGGATCCACCAGTGTCATTGCATGTCTGCTCTTCTCATTAACCACAGCTAGAGTCATTGCATGTCTGTTCTTTTCACAAACCACATATCACCAGAGTCATTGCATGTGTGTTCTTTCCACAGACCATATCATGAACCACACCCAGTGTCATTGCATGTGTGTTATTCCCATGAACCACACATGGATCCACCAATGTCATCACATGTATGCTCTTTTCATGAACCAAAGTTAGAGGCATCGCATGTCTGCTCTTTTCATGAACCACACCCAGTGTCATTGCATGTGTGTTCTTCTCACAAACCACATATCACCAGTGTCATTGCATGTGTGTTCTTCCCACAGACCACACATGGATCCACCCGTGTCATTGCATGTGTGTTCTTCCCATGAAACAAACATGGATCCACCAGTCTCATTGCATGTCTGCTCTTTTCATGAACCACAACTAGAGTCATTGCATGTGTGTTCTTCTCACAAACAACATGTCACTAGTGTCATTGCATGTGTGTTCTTCCCATGAACCACACATGGATCCACCAGTGTCATTGCATGTGTGATAGTCTCACAAACCACGTAAGGATCCACCGGTGTCATTGCATGTGTGTTCCTCTCATAGACAACACATGGATCCACCGGTGGCATCGCATGTCTTCTCTTTTCATGAACCACAGTTAGAGTCATCGCATGTCCGCTCTTTTCATGAACAACAACTAGAGTCATTGCATGTGTGTTCTTCTCATTAACCACACATGGATCCACCAGTGTCATTGCATGTCTGCTCTTCTCATTAACCACAACTAGAGTCATTGTATGTTTTTTCTTTTCACAAACCACATATCACCAGAGTCATTCCATGTGTGTTCTTCCCACAGACCATATCATGAACCACACCCAGTGTCATTGTATGTTTGTTCTTCCCATGAACCACACATGGATCCACCAGTGTCATCGCATGTCTGCTCTATTCATGAACCACAGTTAGAGGCATCGCATGTCTGCTCTTTTCATGAACCACACCTAGTGTCATTGCATGTGTGTTCTTCTCACAAACCATATCATGAACCACACCAGTGTCATTGCATGTGTTGTCTTCTCATTAACCACACATGGATCCACCGGTGTCATTGCATGTCTGCTCTTTTCATTAACCACAGCTAGAGTCATTGCATGTGTGTTCTTCTCACAAACCACATATCACCAGTGTCATTGCATGTGTGTTCTTCCCACAGACCACACATGGATCCACCAGTGTCATTGCATGTGTGTTCTTCCCATGAACCACACATGGATCCACCAGTGTCATCATATGTCTGCTCTTCTCATGAACCACAGCTAGAGTCATTGCATGCGTGTTCTTCTCACAAACCATATCATGAACCACACCCAGTGTCATTGCAGGTGTGTTCTTCTCATTAACCACACATGGATGCACCGGTGTCATTGCATGTCTGCTCTTTTCATTAACCACAGTTAGAGTCATTGCATGTGTGTTCTTCTCACAAACCACATATCACCAGTGTCATTGCATGTGTGTTCTTCCCATCTACCATATAATGAACCACACCCAGTGTCATTGCATATGTGTTCTTCCCATGAACCACACATGGATCCACCGGTGTCATTGCAGGTCTGCACTTTTCAGGAACCACAGCTAGAGTCATTGCATGTGTATTCTTCTCGCTAACCACATATCACCAGTGTCATTGCATGTGTGTTCTTCCCACAGACCACACATGGATCCACCAATGTCATTGCATGTGTGTTATACTCACAAACCACACATGGATCCACCAGTGTCATTTCATGTGTGTTCTTCCCATGAACCACACATGGATCCACCAGTGTCATTGCATGTCTGCTCTTTTCATGAACCACAGTAAGAGTCATCGCATGTCTGCTCTTTTCATGATCTACAACTAGAGTCATTGCATGTGTGTTCTTCTCACAAACCATATCATGAACCACACCCAGTGTCATTGCATGTGTGTTCTTCTCATTAACCACACATGGATCCACCAGTGTCGTTGCATGTCTGCTCTTCTCATTAACCACAGCTAGAGTCATTGCATGTCTGTTCTTTTCACAAACCACATATCACCAGAGTCATTGCATGTGTGTTCTTCCCACTGACCATATCATGAACCACACCCAGTGTCATTGCATGTGTGTTCTTCCCATGAACCACACATGGATCCACCAGTGTCATCACATGTCTTCTCATTTCATGAACCAAAGTTAGAGGCATCACATGTCTGCTCTTTTCATGAACCACACCCAGTGTCATTGCATGTGTGCTCTTCTCACAAACCACATATCACCAGTGTCATTGCATGTGTGTTCTTCCCACAGACCACACATGGATCCAGCCGTGTCATTGCATGTGTGTTCTTCCCATGAAACAAACATGGATCCGCCAGTGTCATTGCATGTCTACTCTTTTCATGAACCACAGCTAGAGTCATTGCATGTGTGTTGTTCTCACAAACAACATATCACTAGTGTCATTGCATGTGTGTTCTTCCCATGAACCACAGATGGATCCACCAGTGTCATTGCATGTGTGTTATTCTCACAAACCACGTAAGGATCCACCGGTGTCATTGCCTGTTTGTTCCTCTCATAGACCACACATGGATCCACCGATGGCATCGCATGTCTGCTCTTTTCAGGAACCACAGTTAGAGTCATCGCATGTCTGCTCTTTTCATGAACCACAACTAGAGTCATTGCATGCGTGTTCTTCTCACAAACCATATCATGAACCACACCCAGTGTCATTGCATGTGTGTTCTTCTCATTAACCACACATGGATCCACCAGTGTCATTGCATGTCTGCTCTTCTCATTAACTACAACTAGAGTCATTCTATGTTTTTTTCTTTTCACAAACCACATATCACCAGAGTCATTGCATGTGTGTTCTTCCCACAGACCATATCATGAACCACACCCAGTGTCATTGCATGTGTGTTCTTCCCATGAACCACACATGGATCAACCAGTGTCATCGCATGTCTGCTCTTTTCATGAACCACAGTTAGAGGCATCGCATGTCTGCTCTTTTCATGAACCACACCTAGTGTCATTGCATGTGTGTTCTTCTCACAAACCATATCATGAACCATACCCAGTGTCATTGCATGTGTGTTCTTCTCATTAACCACACATGGATCCACCGGTGTCATTGCATGTCTGCTCTTTTCATTAACCACAGCTAGAGTCATTGCATGTGTGTTCTTCTCAGAAACCACATATCACCAGTGTCATTGCATGTGTGTTCTTCCCACAGACCACACATGGATCCACAAGTGTCATTGCATGTGTGTTCTTCCCATGAACCACACATGGATCCACCAGTGTCATCGTATGTCTGCTCTTCTCATGAACCACAGCTAGAGTCATTGCATGTGTGTTCTTCACACAAACCATATCATGAACCACACCCAGTGTCATTGCATGTGTGTTCTCCTCATTAACCACACATGGATCCACCGGTGTCATTGCATGTCTGCTCTTTTCATTAACCACAGTTAGACTCATTGCATGTGTGTTCTTCTCACAAACCACATATCACCAGTGTCATTGCATGTGTGTTCTTCCCACATACCATATCATGAAACACACCCAGTGTCATTGCATATGTGTTCTTCTCATGAACCACACATGGATCCACCGGTGTCATTGTAGGTCTGCACTTTTCAGGAACCACAGCTAGAGTCATTGCATGTGTATTCTTCTCGCAAACCACATATCACCAGTGTCATTGCATGTGTGTTCTTCCCACAGACCACACATGGATCCACCAATGTCATTGCATGTGTGTTATACTCACAAACCACACATGGATCCACCAGTGTGATTGCATGTGTGTTCTTCCCATGAACCACACATGGATCCACCAGTGTCATCGCATGTCTACTCTTTTCATGAACCACAGCTAGAGTCATCGCATGTGTGTTCTTCTCACAAACCACATATCACCAGTGTCATTGTATGTGTGTTCTTCCCACAGACCACACATGGATCCACCAATGTCATTGCATGTGTGTTCTTCCCATGAACCACACATGGATCCACCAGTGTCATTGCATGTGTGTTCTTCCCATTAACCACGTAAGGATCCACCGGTGTCATCGCATGTCTGCTCTTTTCATGAACCACAACTAGAGTCATTGCATGTGTGTTCTTCCCACAAACCATATCATGAACCACACCCAGTGTCATTGCATGTGTGTTCTTCTCATTAAGCACACATGGATCCACTGATGTCATTGCATGTCTGCTCTTTTCATTAACCACAGTTAGAGTCATTGCATGTGTGTTCTTCTCACAAACCACATATCACAAGTGTCATTGCATGTGTGTTCTTCCCACAGACCACACATGGATCCACCAGTGTCATTGCATGTCTGCTCTTCCCATGAACCAGACATGGATCCACCAGTGTCATCGCATGTCTGCTCTTTTCATGAACCACAGTTAGAGTCATTGCATGTGTGTTCTTCTCACAAACAACATATCACTAGTGTCATTGCATGTGTGTTCTTCCCATGAACCACACATGGATCCACCAGTGTCATTGCATGTGAGTTATTCTCACAAACCACGTAAGGATCCA
Source organism: Avena sativa (assembly GCA_916181665.1). Lineage (NCBI taxonomy): Eukaryota > Viridiplantae > Streptophyta > Magnoliopsida > Poales > Poaceae > Avena > Avena sativa. The sequence goes on along the minus strand of OV702291.1, from coordinate 603,345,798 downwards.
CCGGTGTCATTGCATGTGTGTTCCTCTCATAGACCACACATGGATCAACCGGTGGCATTGCATGTCTGCTCTTTTCATGAACCACAGTTAGAGACATCGCATGTCTGCTCTTTTCATGAACCACACCCAGTGTCATTGCATGTGTGTTCTTCCCATTAACCACACATGGATCCACCGGTGTCATTGCATGTCTGCTCTTTTCATTAACCACAGCTAGAGTCATTGCATGTGTGTTCTTCTCAGAAACCACATATCACCAGTGTCATTGCATGTGTGTTCTTCCCACAGACCACACATGGATCCACAAGTGTCATTGCATGTGTGTTCTTCCCATGAACCACACATGGATCCACCAGTGTCATCGTATGTCTGCTCTTCTCATGAACCACAGCTAGAGTCATTGCATGTGTGTTCTTCACACAAACCATATCATGAACCACACCCAGTGTCATTGCATGTGTGTTCTCCTCATTAACCACACATGGATCCACCGGTGTCATTGCATGTCTGCTCTTTTCATTAACCACAGTTAGACTCATTGCATGTGTGTTCTTCTCACAAACCACATATCACCAGTGTCATTGCATGTGTGTTCTTCCCACATACCATATCATGAAACACACCCAGTGTCATTGCATATGTGTTCTTCTCATGAACCACACATGGATCCACCGGTGTCATTGTAGGTCTGCACTTTTCAGGAACCACAGCTAGAGTCATTGCATGTGTATTCTTCTCGCAAACCACATATCACCAGTGTCATTGCATGTGTGTTCTTCCCACAGACCACACATGGATCCACCAATGTCATTGCATGTGTGTTATACTCACAAACCACACATGGATCCACCAGTGTGATTGCATGTGTGTTCTTCCCATGAACCACACATGGATCCACCAGTGTCATCGCATGTCTACTCTTTTCATGAACCACAGCTAGAGTCATCGCATGTGTGTTCTTCTCACAAACCACATATCACCAATGTCATTGTATGTGTGTTCTTCCCACAGACCACACATGGATCCACCAATGTCATTGCATGTGTGTTCTTCCCATGAACCACACATGGATCCACCAGTGTCATTGCATGTGTGTTCTTCCCATTAACCACGTAAGGATCCACCGGTGTCATCGCATGTCTGCTCTTTTCATGAACCACAACTAGAGTCATTGCATGTGTGTTCTTCCCACAAACCATATCATGAACCACACCCAGTGTCATTGCATGTGTGTTCTTCTCATTAAGCACACATGGATCCACCGATGTCATTGCATGTCTGCTCTTTTCATTAACCACAGTTAGAGTCATTGCATGTGTGTTCTTCTCACAAACCACATATCACAAGTGTCATTGCATGTGTGTTCTTCCCACAGACCACACATGGATCCACCAGTGTCATTGCATGTCTGCTCTTCCCATGAACCAGACATGGATCCACCAGTGTCATCGCATGTCTGCTCTTTTCATGAACCACAGTTAGAGTCATTGCATGTGTGTTCTTCTCACAAACAACATATCACTAGTGTCATTGCATGTGTGTTCTTCCCATGAACCACACATGGATCCACCAGTGTCATTGCATGTGAGTTATTCTCACAAACCACGTAAGGATCCACCGGTGTCATTCCATGTGTGTTCCTCTCATAGACCACACATGGATCAACCGGTGGCATTGCATGTCTGCTCTTTTCATGAACCACAGTTAGAGACATCGCATGTCTGCTCTTTTCATGAACCACACCCAGTGTCATTGCATGTGTGTTCTTCCCATTAACCACACATGGATCCACCAGTGTCATTGCATGTTTGCGCTTTCTCAATAACCACAGCTAGATCTACTAGTGTCATTGGATGCATGTTCTTTTCATAAACCATAGCTAGAGTCATTGCATGTGTGTTCTTCTCACAAACCACATATCACCAGTGTCATTGCATGTGTGTTCTTCCCACAGACCAGACATGGATCCACCAGTGTTATTGCATGTGTGTTCTTCCCTTGAACCACACATGGATCCACCAGTGTCATTGGATGTGTGTTCTTCCCATGAACCACACATGGATCCACCAGTGTCATTGCATGTCTGCTCTTTTCATGAACCATAGTTAGAGTCATCGCATGTCTGCTCTTTTCATGAACCACAGCTAGAGTCATTGCATGTGTGGTCTTCCCACAAACCATATCATGAACCACACCTAGTGTCATTGCATGTGTGGTCATCTCATTAACCACACATGGATCCACCGGTGTCATTGTGTTGGAGATATGCCCAAGAGGCAATAATAAAGTGGTTATTATTATATCTTTATGTTTATGATAAATGTTTACATCCCATGCTATAATTGTATTAACCGGAAACATTAATACTTGTGTGTTTTGTAAACATAAAAGAGTCCCTAGTAAGCCTCTTGTTAAACTAGCTTGTTGATTAATAGATGATCATGGTTTCCTGATCATGGACATTGGATGTCATTAATAACAAGGTTATATCATTAGGAGAATGATGTGATGGACACACACCCATAGTAAGCATAGCATAAGATCAAGTCATTAAGTTCGTATTGCTGTAAGCTTTGAAATACATAGTAACCTAATTCTTCGACCATGAGGTTATGTTAATCACCATCACCGGATGGGTACTTTGATGATGTCAAACGCCGCTTCGTAACTGGGCGGTTATAAAGGTGTCATTGGGAATTCTGAAAGTATGTGTTGAAGCGCATAGACCAAGATTGGGATTTGTCCATCCATATGACGGATAGATATACTCTGGGCCCTCTCGGTGGAATGTCATCTAGATAGCTTGCAAGCATGTGACTGGGTCACAAGGGATGACATAACATGGAACGAGTAAAGAGTACTATCAATAACGAGGAAGAACTAGGTATGAAGATACCGACGATCAAACCTCGGATAAGTAGAATATCGCGAGACAAAGGGAATTGGTTTCGTATGTTAATTGGTTCAATCGATCACGAAGTAATCGTTCAGTATGTGGGAGCCGTTATGGATCTCCAGATCTCGTTGATGGTTATTGATGGGAGAGGTGTCTTCATCATGTCTGCATATTCACGAACCGTAGGGTGACACACTTAAGGTTCGAAGTTGTTTTAAGTAGATATGGAATTTGCGTTGGAGACCGAATGTTGTTCGGAGTCTCGGAATGGATCCGGGACATCACGAGGAGATCCGGAATGGTCCGGAGAATAAGATTCATATATTGGGAATCATTTTCTAAGTTAGAAAATGTTTCGGAGTGTTTGTATGGAGATTCTAGAAGGTTTCGGAATAATCTGGAAGGTTCTAGAGGATTTCTTGGAGTTTACTTGAAAACCAAGAAAGGATCAAGGGAGTCCAAGTGGGGCTAGACACGGGTTCGTGGGGGAGGAGGATTCCTTACCCCTTCCCACCGCCGGCCCAAGGAGGGGAGTCCTACTAGGACTCCCCCTCCCTAGGCGCGCCTCCCTCCTTTAAATAGAAGGGAGGAGGAGCCCCCTCTTGCCCTGGCTCTCACTACTCCCAATCTCTGCCGTCTCTCTCCTCCACCTTTCTTCTGCACAGGCATAGGCGAAGCCCTGCAGAATTCTCATCTCCACCACCACCACCACGCCGTTGTGCTGCAGGGATTCCGTGGAGAAGATCTACTACCTCCGCTGCTCGCTGGAACGGGGAGAGGAAGGTCTGCTTCGACTCCGCACGTGTGACCGTCTGCGGAAGCGCTGCCGGAATGCGGCGCCGGAAGGATCGTCCACACGATCTTGAGATCGGCAAGTGATCGACTACATCATCCACGAGATCTAATCTCGTCAACGCTTTTGGTTCTACGAGGGTTAGTACCGATCTATCTCATTGCTCATGTCTAGTAGATTAGATCTTGGCTTTTATCTAGATTAGATCTGGGTTTTGTTCGTTCTTGCGATAGAATTTTTTTGTTTTCCATGCTACGAACCCATCAGTGGTATCAGAGCCTTGTCTATGCGTAGATCTGTTGCACGAGTAGAACACAATGAGGTTGTGGGCGTTGGTGCTCGTGCCGTCTTTTTCTATTATGTGTACTTTGCATCTTGCGGTATGGTGGGATGAAGCGGCTCGGGCTAACATTACATGTCATCGTACATGAGACTTGGTCCACGCTTGACGTGCAACTTGCTTTGCACAAGTGGCTTTGCGGGTGTCTGTCTCTCCCATCATAGTATAGATCCAATCTACACTTTGCACTTGATAGCACTGGTATCAACGTTGTGGTTCAGTTTCGTAGGTAAGATCCGTTCTTAGTCGAAAGCCCCAAGCCACGTAAAACTTGCAAAGAAAATTAGAGGCGTCTAACTTGTTTTTGCAGGGGTTTTGTGATGTGATATGGCCTTCATGTGATTGTGATTGTATTTGATGTATGCAATGATCCTTGTTGTAATATGGCAACCGGCAGGAGCCTAATGGTTGTCTTTAATTCTGTTAAGACCTGCGTGTCTATTCATCTTGTAATAGCTTTATTCCAAGTAGTTGTAATAGTTGCTGGTGATGATGGACAACCATGAAGCGGCGCCACGGACCTTGACGCAATGCTGGTGATGATGGAGATCATGTCCGTGCTTTGGAGATGGAGATCGAAGGCATAAGAAGAAAGGGCCATATCATATCACACTAATTATGAATTGCCTATGATGTTAATCCTTTATGCATCTTGTATTGCTTAGATCGCGACGGTAGCATTATAAGATGATCCCTCTCACTAAATATCAAGTAATAAAGTGTTCGTCCTTAGTTGGCACCGTTGCTAAGACTCGTCGTTTTGAAGCATCTCGTGATGATCGGGTGTGATAGACTCTACGTGTGCATACAACGGGTGCAAGCCAGATTTGCACATGCGGAAACTAAGGTTAATCTTGACGAGCCTAGCATGTACAGACATGGTCTCGGAACACGGAATATCGAAAGGTAGAGCATGAGTCATATGATTGATATGATGAACATGAAGATTGTTCGCCAATGAAACTACATCATCTCACGTGATGATCGGACTTGGTGTAGTGGATTTGGTTCGTGTAATCACTAAAAACAACTCGAGGGATGTTGTTTTGAGTGGGAGTTTATTTGTAATTTGGATTAGTCAAACTCAATTTATCATAAACACAATCAAAGTGAATTTTCATAGTTTGTTGTAGTCATTGGCATCCGTTCACCACCTTACGCTTAGTTATAGTTGAGATAGTAGAACTATAGAAATTCTGGATATTTGCTTTACGAACTGGTATCGTATTGTTTTGAGTGTCAATCTAAAGTTTAAAAGTCATATTGCAAACTTTCAGCAAACTCCGTTTACTCTGTGAAGTTTAATAAACAGTATTAAATCAAGAGTAACAATTCCAGTGTTAGTATCTAATGTATCATGTTTGCCTCCATGATTCTTGATACTCAAAAGATTGTTTTTTAATATCAAGTTTATCTAAGAGCTGAAAGCAATGTTTCAGAAACCATCATATGTGAAAGGTATTGCGATATCTAAAACAATGTGTTGTCTACAACATGATAGAGTATATGTCCTCATATTTGATGAGAATTTGTGAAGGTTGGAGACGCTAGTCGTCCTAATCCTCCAAAAGGTTTTGGAAAAGAAACATTATACTCGCAATTCACCTTTATAAGCTATAGCATCTTGATCATGAAAGTTGTCATGATAAGGATGAATAGAAGATGTAAGTAAAATGTTTACTACACTAAAAGATTACTAAAGAATGGAATTTTGAAAGAATGCCAAACATTTGATGAAGGTGATCCACTTCAAAGTGCAAGTCCAAAGGTATTAGTATTTGACTATACACACTTTGTACTATGTGTCATGTGAATGACACCACTATTGATGTTGATAGATTCTTTTAAAAGAAAAGGAATTGTTGAAAGAGAATCTACAAAATATTTGGCAGAAAAGAAAAGATTGGAGATATCCAACTTAGGTATATAGAAGATACATGTTATGGCTGTATTCCTTGGTTGTTAAACAATGTGGTTCTGCGGTATTGGATACCGAATTGGTTGGTATGAAGTGTCATACAGGACAACACAATTCATGAACTGCAATGGCCTAAGTAACTAGCAAGAGAATATGTGATGATGTTCATCGAAAACAAACAAAGGGTTGTTGTGTTGCTCGTTAATATCAAAGCTTACCTTCAAGATTTGTTTCAATAATTGTTATTTTGATCAGGTATTATGACGACAAAAGTTTGTTCAAATAATTACCGTATTCCATAATAGATGGATGATTTACAAATCTCGTTGGAGAAATCACATCCATAAAACTAATGCTAAAATGTAAAAAGACAAATGATTGAAAGATCACTTGCGAAGTGACATCGCCGTTTAAATTATATTGAAAGGGATACATGAAGAAACTCCATGTTGATGGATTTTTGGAGTCTTTGATTTTGATGAAATGACGCTTGTGATACTTTCCTAGAGATAATTAAAACTCCGTTCATAGGCCAAAAGAGGAACGGACGACTAACTGATTGGAATTTGTACATATTGATGTATATAGTCCATTATGTGTAGTCGTGGGCGATGGATTTCAACTTCATATGCTTTCTCCGAAGATTTGAGTGAGTATATGTATATACTTACTCAATAAGGAAGAAGTATGAAACATTTGAAAAATTGTTCAAAGACTTTCAAGATGAAGTGGAAAATTATTGTAACAAGAAAATAAAAAAGTTTATGATTGGATCATAAAGAAAGATGTTTGAGTTACAAAGTTTAGCAAAACACCTAAGATTTGAGGAATCGTTCAATGGATTTGCATTTCCCAAAACACCATAGGAGTATGGAGTGTTCAAGATATGTAATGAAACCTTGTTTGACATGGTAAGATCAAAGGAGTCATTTATAAAACTGCCATTATATTTTAAAGATTAAAGCTTTAGTGACTACCGCTTTTACACTGAAAAGAGCTCCATCGTGATCCGTTGAAATGACACCATATGAGTTGTGGTTTGGGATAAAACCCGAATTGTCTTTTCTTAAATTTTGGTATGCTATGCATAAGTGAAATGTTTACAACCAAAGTCGGATGAGCATGTCTTTGTAGGTTATTTCAAATAACCATTGGGTATTCCTCCATAACACCGAAGACAAAAGTGTTTGTCGCTTAGAATGTCGAGTTTCTTGAGAAGGAATTTTGGTGAAAAGTTAAGTGGGAGGACAATAGAACTTTGACAAGGTTGTTGAACCTTGGCTAATATGTGCTGAGTTGCGCAGCGTCAGTAAGCGTCCCGGAGGCAGCAACAATGCTCATGGCTCACGTGCCTCAAAGGTTGTGGTCACGGAGATCTAAGTTACTATTGAACCAAGTAGGTCGGGTAAGTAATCAAATGCCGAGATTTGAGAGTTAAATCATTGTTGTTTGACAATGATGAACCGACTACATGCAAAGAAGCAATGATGGGCCCTGACTTTGTTAAGTGGCTTGAAGCCATAAAATCCGTGATAATTCCATACACGAGAAATCAAGCTTTGAATTTGAAAGACCCTCTGGAAAGGTGCAAGACCTTACAGTCGTATATGGATCTATAAAGAAATAGACATGGATGTTTCACATCTATGAAATAGTCGACATGTCGGAAAGAGTTTACGACAATGTTCAAGGAATTGACTATGATAAGATTTGATCTTTCATAGCGATATTTAGTCTGGACGGATTAATGTAGAAACCACTACATATATTTTGGTATATGGTAGTTGAACAAACAAAACAAGTTCTTCTAATAGAATGGTTACCTAGGACGTGTACACGACACGATCCAAAGGGTTTTGTTAATTCAAAGGATGCTAAAAGAGTATGCAAAACTTCAATGGTTGAAGTAAGCATCGCGGAGTTGGAATCTTCACCATGATGAAACTGTTAAAAGGTTTAATTTCATCAGAGACGATGAAGATGCTTGCATTTTGTAAGAAATTAAGTGGGAGCGCTAAGACATATTTCTAATACATTATGTGAAAGACATATCGTTGATTAGAAATAATGTATCTTTTATTGACACAGGTTAAGAATTTCATTTCGATGAAAAACTTAGGCATAACCCAAGAATTAGGCATCAATGTCTATATGGATAGATTGAGGCGCTAATATGGTTTTGCCAAATGTACATAGATAAGATGTTGAATGAGTTCAATATGGAAACAACAGGAAAGGTTCTTGACTCACGGAAAGGACTGAATCAAGATTCAAGTGTATTGACACTAGATTCAAGTGTTTTGACACTTGGTGAAATCACAAGAATATTTTGATCAATCATTCTTTGAGATGTACACATCCAGATATGTCCTATGCTCTAAATGTTGTGAGCATATACCAGAATGACTCATAAGATAATCATTGGACAATAGTAGGGATATTCCTATGATCTTTGGAAGAACTAAGAATATATTACTTATATAGTGGTGACAAATAGTTCATTGTAAATTGCTACATTGATACTAGTTTTGTCACAAATTAAGTTTATCTCAATTTAAACTATGGGTGGCACAATGTAATAGAAAGGAAGTTCCATAACGGATTTGGTTGAGTACCAAAGTTAAAACATTGTGACAGATACTACAACAAAAGGCTAAGTATATGACTACTATTGTAGTAGCAAATGAGGGCATTTGCGTCAAGTAGTTTGTTATCAAACTAGGTGTGGTTCATAGTGGGATAATACTATGAAGATACATTGTATGAAAACTGTATCAACATGATTTAATCCCAAGGAACTAAAGGTCTCACCAAAGGACCAAATTTATACAATGCCATCTCATTGGAGAATGAGTAATGCGTAGAGACGCAAGGACATGCAAATACACATGGACCTGTAAGTGTCAGATCCAAAGATTATGTTTACCACTAGCTATAGTGTCTATATAACACCAGAAAGCCATAGGTGTTGAATGCACAAGTTTTTTAACTAGATTATTGACTCTAGTGCAAGTGGGAGACTGTTGGAGATATGCCCAAGAGGCAATAATAAAGTGGTTATTATTATATCTTTATGTTTATGATAAATGTTTACATCCCATGCTATAATTGTATTAACCGGAAACATTAATACTTGTGTGTTTTGTAAACATAAAAGAGTCCCTAGTAAGCCTCTTGTTAAACTAGCTTGTTGATTAATAGATGATCATGGTTTCCTGATCATGGACATTGGATGTCATTAATAACAAGGTTATATCATTAGGAGAATGATGTGATGGACAGACACCCATAGTAAGCATAGCATAAGATCAAGTCATTAAGTTCGTATTGCTGTAAGCTTTGAAATACATAGTAACCTAATCCTTCGACCATGAGGTTATGTTAATCACCATCACCGGATGGGTACTTTGATGACATCAAACGCCGCTTCGTAACTGGGCAGTTATAAAGGTGTCATTGGGAATTCTGAAAGTATGTGTTGAAGCGCATAGACCAAGATTGGGATTTGTGCATCCATATGACGGATAGATATACTCTGGGCCCTCTCGGTGGAATGTCATCTAAATAGCTTGCAAGCATGTGACTGGGTCACAAGGGATGACATAACATGGAACGAGTAAAGAGTACTTATCAGTAATGAGGAAGAACTCGGTATGAAGATACCGACGATCAAACCTCGGATAAGTAGAATATCGCGAGACAAAGGGAATTGGTTTCGTATGTTAATTGGTTCAATCGATCACGAAGTAATCGTTGAGTATGTGGGAGCCGTTATGGATCTCCAGATCCTGCTGATGGTTATTGATGGGAGAGGTGTCTTCATCATGTCTGCATGTTCACGAACCGTAGGGTGACACACTTAAGGTTCGAAGTTGTTTTAAGTAGATATGGAATTTGCGTTGGAGACCAAATGTTGTTCGGAGTCTCAGAATGGATCCGGGACATCACGAGGAGATCCGGAATGGTCCGGAGAATAAGATTCATATATTGGGAATCATTTTCTAAGTTAAGAAAATGTTCCGGAGTGTTTGTATGGAGATTCTAGAAGGTTTCAGAATGTTCTGGAAGGTTCTAGAGGATTTCTTGGAGTTTACTTGAAAACCAAGAAAGGATCAAGGGAGTCCAAGTGGGGCTCGACACGGGTTTGTGGGGGAGGAGGATTCCTTCCCCCTTCCCACCGCTGGCCCAAGGAGGGGAGTCCTACTAGGACTCCCCCTCCCCAGGCGCGCCTCCCTCCTTTAAATAGAAGGGAGGGGGCACTCCCTCTTGCCCTGGCTCTCACAACTCCCAATCTCGGCCGCCTCTCTCCTCCACCTTTCTTCTGCACAGGCATAGGCGAAGCCCTGCAGAATTGTCATCTCCACCACCACCACCACGCCGTCGTGCTGCTGGGATTCCGTGGAGAAGATCTACTACCTTCGCTGCTCGCTGGAACGGGGAGAGGAAGGTCTGCTTCGACTCCGCACGTGTGACCGTCTGCGGAAGCGCTGCCGGAACGCGGCGCCAGAAGGATCGTCCACACGATCTTGAGATCGGCAAGTGATCAACTACATCATCCACGAGATCTAATCTCGTTAACGCTTTCGGTTCTACGAGGGTTAGTACCGATCTATCTCGTTGCTCATGTCTAGTAGATTAGATCTTGGCTTTTATCTAGATTAGATCTGGGTTTTGTTCGTTCTTGCGGTAGAATTTTTTTTGTTTTCCATGCTACGAACCCATCACATTGCATGTCTGCTCTTTTCAGAGTCAATGCATGTGTGTTCTTCTCACAAACCACATATCACCAGTGTCATTGCATGTGTGTTCTTCCCACAAACCACACATGGATCCACTAGTGTCATTGCATGTGTGTTCTTCGCATGAAACAAACATGGATCCACCAGTGTCATTGCATGTCTACTCTTTTCATGAACCACAGCTAGAGTCATTGCATGTGTGTTCTTCTCACAAACAACATATCACTAGTGTCATTGCATGTGTGTTCTTCCCATGAACCACAGATGGATCCACCAGTGTCATTGCATGTTTGTTATTCTCACAAACCACGTAAGGATCCACCGGTGTCATTGCCTGTTTGTTCCTCTCATAGACCACACATGGATCCACCGGTGGCATCGCATGTCTGCTCTTTTCAGGAACCACAGTTAGAGTCATCGCATGTCTGCTCTTTTCATGAACCACAACTAGAGTCATTGCATGCGTGTTCTTCTCACAAACCATATCATGAATCACACCCAGTGTCATTGCATGTGTGTTATTCTCATTAACCACACATGGATCCACCAGTGTCATTGCATGTCTGCTCTTCTCATTAACCACAACTAGAGTCATTGTATGTTTATTCTTTTCACAAACCACATATCACCAGAGTCATTGCATGTGTGTTCTTCTCACATACCATATCATGAACCACACCCAGTGTCATCGCATGTCTGCTCTTTTCATGAACCACAGTTAGAGGCATCGCATGTCTGCTCTTTTCATGAACCACAACTAGAGTCATTGCATGTGTGTTCTTCTCACAAAACCTATCATGAACCACACCCAGTGTCATTACATGTGTATTCTTCTCATTAACCACACATGGATCCACCGGTGTCATTGCATGTCTGCTCTTTTCATTAACCACAGCTAGAGTCATTGCATGTGTGTTCTTCTCACAAACCACATATCACCAGTGTCATTGCATGTGTGTTCTTCCCACAGACCACACATGGATCCACCAGTGTCATTGCATGTGTGTTCTTCCCATGAACCACACATGGATCCACCAATGTCATCGTATGTCTGCTCTTCTCATTAACCACAGCTAGAGTCATTGCATGCGTGTTCTTCTCACCAACCATATCATGAACCACACCCAGTGTCATTGCAGGTGTGTTCTTCTCATTAACCACACATGGATCCACCGGTGTCATTGCATGTCTGCTCTTTTCATTAACCACACTTAGCGTCATTGCATGTTTGTTTTTCTCCCAAACCACATATCACCAGTGTCATTGCATGTGTGTTCTTCCCACATACCATATCATGAACCACACCCAGTTTCATTGCATATGTGTTGTTCCCATGAACCACACATGGATCCACCTGTGTCATTGCATGACTACACTTTTCAGGAACCACAGCTAGAGTCATTGCATGTGTATTCTTCTCACAAACCACATATCACCAGTGTCATTGCATGTGTGTTCTTCCCACAGACCACACATGGATCCATCAATGTCATTGCATGTGTGTTATTCTCACAAACCACACATGGATCCACCAGTGTTATTGCATGTGTGTTCTTCCCATGAACCACACATGGATCCACCACTGTCATCGCATGTCTACTCTTTTCATGAACCACAGCTAGAATCAACACATGTGTGTTCTTCTCACAAACCACATATCACCACTGTCATTGCATGTGTGTTCTTCCCACAGACCACACATGGATCCACCAATGTCATTGCATGTGTGTTCTTCACATGAAACACACATGGATCCACCAGTGTCATTGCATGTGTGTTCTTCCCATGAACCACGTAAGGATCCACCGGTGTCATTGCATGTCTGCTCTTTTCATGAACCACAACTAGAGTCATTGCATGTGTGTTCTTCCCACAAACCATATCATGAACCACACCCAGTGTCATTGCATGTGTGTTCTTCTCATTAAGCACACAAGGATCCACCGGTGTCATTGCATGTCTGCTCTTTTCATTAAGCACAGTTAGAGTCATTGCATGTGCGTTCTTCTCACAAACCACATATCACAAGTGTCATTGCATGTGTGTTCTTCCCACAGACCACACATAGATCCACCAGTATCATTGCATGTGTGTTCTTCCCATGAACCACACATGGATCCACCAGTGTCATCGCATGTCTGCCCTTTTCATGAACCATATCTAGAGTCATCGCATGTGTGTTCTTCTCACAAACCACATATCACCAGTGCCAATGCATGTGTGTTCTTCCCACAGACCAAACATGGAGCCACCAATGGCATTGCATGTGTGTTCTTCCCATGAACCACACATGGATCCACCAGTGTCATTGCATGTGTGTTCTTCCCATGAAGCACATTAGGATCCACCGGTATCATTGCATGTATGCTCTTTTCATGAACCACAGTTAGAGTCATCGCATGTCTGCTCTTTTCATGAACCACAGCTAGAGTCATTGCAATTGTGTTCTTCCCACAAACCATATCATGAACCACACCAAGTGTCATTGCATGTGTGTTCTTCTCATTAATCACACATGGATCCACCGGTGTCATTGCATGTCTGCTCTTTTCATTAACCATAGTTAGAGTCATTGCATGTGTGTTCTTCTCACGAACCACATATCACCAGTGTCATTGCATGTGTGTTCTTCCCACAGACCACACATGGATCCACTAGTGTCACTGCATGTGTGTTCTTTCCATGAACCACACATGGATATACCAGTGTCATTGCATGTCTGCTCTTTTCATGAACCACATCTAGAGTCATTGCATGTGTGTTCTTCTCACAAAAAACATATCACTAGTGTCATTGCATGTGTGTTCTTCCCATGAACCACACATGGATCCACCAGTGTCATTGCATGTGTGTTATTCTCACAAACCACGTAAGGATGCACCGGTTTCATTGCATGTGTGTTCCTCTCATAGACCACACATGGATCAACCGGTGGCATCGCATGTCTGCTATTTTCATGAACCACGGTTAGAGGCATCGCATGTGTGATCTTTTCATGAACCACACCCAGTGACATTGCATGTGTGTTCTTCCCATTAACTACACATGGATCAACCAGTGTCATTGCATGTCTGCTCTTTCTCATTAACCACAGCTAGATCTACCAGAGTCATTGGATGCATGTTCTTTTCATAAACCATAGCTAGAGTCATTGCATGTGTGTTCTTCCCACAGACCACACATGGATTCACCAGTGTTATTGCATGTGTATTCTTCCCATGAACCACACATGGATCCACCAGTGTCATTGCATGTGTGTTCTTCCCATGAACCACACATGGATCCACCAGTGTCATTGCATGTCTGCTCTTTTCATGAACCACAGTTAGAGTCATCGCATGTGTGTTCTTCTCACAAACCACATATCACCAGTGTCATTGCATGTGTGTTCTTCCCACAGACCACACATGGATCCACCAATGTCATTACATGTGTGTTCTTCCCATGAACCACACATGGATCCACCAGTGTCATTGCATGTGTGTTCTTCCCATGAACCACGTAAGGATCCACCGGTGTCATTGCATGTCTGCTATTTTCATGAACCACAGTTAGAGTCATCGCATGTCTGCTCTTTTCATGAACCACAACTAGAGTCATTGCATGTGTGTTCTTCCCACAAACCATATCATGAACCACAGCCAGTGTCATTGCATGTGTGTTCTTCTCATTAAGCACACATGGATCTATCGGTGTCATTGCATGTCTGCTCTTTTCATTAACCATAGTTAGAGTCATTGCATGCGTGTTCTTCTCATAAACCACATATCACAAGTGTCATTGCATGTGTGTTCTTCCCACAGACCACACATGGATCCAGCAGTGTCATTGCATGTCTGTTCTTCCCATGATACACACATGGATCCACCAGTGTCATTGCATGTCTGCTCTTTTCATGAACCACAGTAAGAGTCATCGCATGTCTGCTCTTTTCATGAGCCACAACTAGAGTCATTGCATGTGTGTTCTTCTCACAAACCATATCATGAACCACACCCAGTGTCATTGCATGTGTGTTCTTCTCATTAACCACACATGGATCCACTAGTGTCATTGCATGTCTGCTCTTCTTATTAACCACAGCTAGAGTCATTGCATATCTGTTATTTTCACAAACCACATATCACCAGAGTCATTGCATGTGTGTTCTTCCCACAGACCATATCATGAACCACACCCAGTGTCATTGCATGTGTGTTCTTACCATGAACCACACATGGAGCCACCAATGTCATCGCATGTCTGCTCTTTTCATGAACCACAGTTAGAGGCATCGCATGTCTGCTCCGTTCATGAACCACACCCAGTGTCATTGCATGTGTGTTCTTCTCACAAACTATATCATGAACCACACCTAGTGTCATTGATTGTGTGTTCTTCTCATTACCCACACATGGATCCACTGGTGTCATTGCATGTCTGCTCTTTTCATTAACCACAACTAGTGTCATTGCATGTGTGTTCTGCTCACAAACCACATATCACCAGTGTCATTGCATGTGTGTTCTTCCCACAGACCACACATGGATCCACCAGTGTCATTGCATGTGTGTTCTTCCCATGAACCACACATGGATCCACCAGTGTCATCGCATGTCTGCTCTTTTCATGAACCACAACTAGAGTCATCGCATGTGTGTTCTTCTCATAAACCACATATCACCAGTGTCATTGCATGTGTGTTCTTCCCATAGACCACACATGGATCCACCAATGGCAATGCATGTGTGTTCTTCCCATGAACCGCGCATGGATCCACCAGTTTCATTGCATGTGTGTTCTTCCCATGAAGCACGTAAGGATCCACCGGTGTCATTGTATGTTTGCTCTTTTCATGAACCAGAGTTAGAGTAATCGCATGTCTGTTCTTTTCATGAACCACAGCTAGAGTCATTGCATGTGTGTTCTTCCCATAAACCATATAATGAACCACACCCAGTGTCATTGCATGTGCGTTCTTCTCATTAACCACACATGGATCCAACGGTGTCATTGCATGTCTGCTCTTTTCATTAACCACAGTTAGAGTCATTGCATGTGTGTTCTTCTCACAAACCACACATGGATCCACCAGTGTCATTGCATGTGTGTTGTTCCCATGAACCACACA
The DNA here is from genome assembly GCA_916181665.1 of Avena sativa. Classification (NCBI taxonomy): domain Eukaryota; kingdom Viridiplantae; phylum Streptophyta; class Magnoliopsida; order Poales; family Poaceae; genus Avena; species Avena sativa. Next base: position 603,330,002 of record OV702291.1, on the reverse strand, counting down.
TGGATCCACCAGTGTCATCGCATGTCTGCTCTTTTCATGAACCACAGCTAGAGTCATCGCATGTGTGTTCTTCTCAAAAACCACATATCACCAGTGTCATTGCATGTGTGTTCTTCCCACAGACCACACATGGATCCACCAATGTCATTATATGTGTGTTCTTCCCATGAACCACACATGGATCCACCCGTGTCATTGCATGTGTGTTCTTCCCATGAACCATGTAAGGATCCACTAGTGTCATTGCATGTCTCCTCTTTTCATGAACCACAGGTAGAGTCATCGCATGTCTGCTCTTTTCATGAACCACGGCTAGAGTCATTGCATGTGTGTTCTTACCACAAACCATATCATGAACCACAAAAAGTGTCATTGCATGAGTGTTCTTCTCATTAACCACACATGGATCCACCGGTGACATTGCATGTCTGCTCTTTTCATTAACCATAGTTAGAGTCATTACATGTGTGTTCTTCTCACAAACCACATATCACAAGTGTCATTGCATGTGTGTTCTTCCCACATACCATATCATGAACCACTCCCAGTGTCATTGCATGTGTGTTCTTCCCATGAACCACACATGGATCGACCGGTGTCATTGCATGTCTGCTCTTTTCATGAACCACAGCTAGAGTCATTGCATGTGTGTTCTTCTCACAAACCACATATCACCAGTGTCATTGCATGTGTGTTCTTCCCACAGACCACACATGGATCCACCAGTGTCATTGCATGTGTGTTATTCTCACAAACCACACATGGATCCACCAGTGTCATTGCATGTGTGTTCTTCCCATGAACCACACATGGATCCACCAGTGTCATCGCATGTCTGCCCTTTTCATGAACCACAGCTAGAGTCATCGCATGTGTGTTCTTCTCACAAACCACATATCACCAGTGCCATTGCATGTGTGTTCTTCCCGCAGACCAAACATGGATCCACCAATGGCATTGCATGTGTGTTCTTCCCATGAACCACACATGGATCCACCAGTGTCATTACATGTGTGTTCTTCCCATGAAGCACATAAGGATCCACCGGTATCATTGCATGTCTGCTCTTTTCATGAACCACAGTTAGAGTCATCGCATGTCTGTTCTTTTCATGAACCATAGCTAGAGTCATTGCAATTGTGTTCTTCCCACAAACCATATCATGAACCACACCAAGTGTCATTGCATGTGTGTTCTTCTCATTAACCACACATGGATCCACCGGTGTCATTGCATGTCTGCTCTTTTCATTAACCACGGTTAGAGTCATTGCATGTGTGTTCTTCTCACGAACCACATATCACCAGTGTCATTACATGTGTGTTCTTCCCAAAGACCACACATGGATCCACCAGTGTCATTGCATGTGTGTTCTTCCCATGAACCACACATGTATCCACAAGTGTCATTGCATGTCTGCTCTTTTCATGAACCACAGCTAGAGTCATTGCATGTGTGTTCTTCTCACAAACAACATATCACTAGTGTCATTGCATGTGTGTTCTTCCCATGAACCACACATGGATCCACCAGTGTCATTGCATGTGTGTTATTCTCACAAACCACGTAAGGATCCACCATGTCATTGCATGTGTGTTCCTCTCATAGACCACACATGGATCCACCGGTGGCATCACATGCCTGCTCTTTGCATGAACCACAGGTAGAGGCATCGCATGTCTGCTCTTTTCATGAACCACACCCAGTGTCATTGCATGTGTGTTCTTCTCATTAACCACACATGGTTCCACCAGTGTCATTGCATGTCCGCTCTTTCTCATTAACCACAGCTAGATCTACCAGTGTCATTGGATGCATGTTCTTTTCATAAACCACAACTAGAGTCATTGCATGTGTGTTCTTCTCAGAGACCACACATGGATCCACCAGTGTTATTGCATGTGTGTTCTTGCCATGAACCAGACATGGATCCACCAGTGTCATTGCATGTCTTCTCTTTCCATGAACCACAGCTAGAGTCATTGCATGTGTGTTCCTCTCACAAACCACATATCACCAGTGTCATTGCATGTGTATTCTTCCCACAGACCACACATGGATCCACCAATGTCATTGCATGTGTGTTCTTCCCATGAAACACACATGGATCCTCCAGTGTCATTGCATGTGTGTTCTTCCCATGAACCACGTAAGGATCCACCAGTGGCATCACATGTATGCTCTTTTCATGAACCACAGCTAGAGTCATTGCATGTGTGTTCTTCCCACAAATGATATCATGATCCACACCCAGTGTCATTGCATGTGTGTTCTTCTCATTAACCACACATGGATCCACTGGTGTCATTGCATGTCTGCTTTTTCATTAACCACAGCTAGAGTCATTGCATGTGTGTTCTTATCACAAACCACACATCACTAGTGTCATTGCATGTGTGTTCTTCCCACAGACCACACATGGATCCACCAGTGTCATTGCATGTGTGTTCTTCCCATGAACCACACATGGATCCACCAGTGTCATCGTATGTCTGCTCTTCTCATGAACCACAGCTAGAGTCATTCCATGTGTGTTCTTCTCACAAACCATATCATGAACCACACCCAGTGTCATTGCATGTGTGTTCTTCTCATTAACCACACATGGATCCACCGGTGTCATTGTATGTCTGCTCTTTTCATTAACCACAGTTAGTGTCATTGCATGTGTGTTATTCTCACAAACCACATATCACTAGTGTCATTGCATGTGTGTTCTTCCCCCATACCATATCATGATCCACACCCTTAGTCATTGCATGTGTGTTCTTCCCTTGAACCACACATGGATCCACCGGTGTCATTGCATGTCTGCTCTTTTCGTGAACCACAGCTAGAGTCATTGCATGTGTGTTCTTCTCACAAACCACATATCACCAGTGTCATTGCATGTGTGTTCTTCCCACAGACCATACATGGATCCACCAGTGTCATTGCACGTGTGTTATTCTCACAAACCACACATGGATCCAACAGTGTCATTGCATGTGTGTTCTTCCCATGAACCACACATGGATCCACCAGTGTCATCGCATGTCTGGTATTTTCGTGAACCACAGCTAGAGACATCGCATGTGTGTTCTTGTCACAAACCACATATCACCAGTCCCATTGCATGTGTGTTCTTCCCATAGACCACACATGGATCCACCAATGGCATTGCATGTGTGTTCTTCCCATGAACCACACATGGATCCACCAGTGTCATCGCATGTCTGCTCTTTTCATGAACCACAGCTAGAGTCATCGCATGTGTGTTCTTCTCACAAACCACATATCACCAGTGCCATTGCATGTGTGTTCTTCCCACAGACCAAACATGGATCCACCAATGACATTGCATGTGTGTTCTTCCCATGAACCACACATGGATCCACCAGTGTCATTGCATGTGTGTTCTTCCCATGAAGCATGTAAGGATCCACCGGTATTATTGCATGTCTGCTGTTTTCATGAACCACGGTTAGAGTCATCGCATGTCTGCTCTTTTCATGAACCACAACTAGAGTCATTGCAATGGTGTTCTTCCCACAAACCATATCATGAACCACACCAAGTGTCATTGCATGTGTGTTCTTCTCATTAACCACACATGGATCCACCGGTGTCATTGCATGTCTGCTCTTTTCATTAACCACAGTTAGATCTACCAGTGTCATTGGATGCATGTTCTTTTCATAAACCACAGCTAGAGTCATTGCATGTGTGTTCTTCTCACAGACCACACATGGATCCACCAGTGTTATTGCATGTGTGTTCTTCCCATGAACCACACATGGATCCACTAGTGTCATTGCGTGTATTCTCTTTTCATGAACCACATCTAGAGTCATTGCATGTTTGTTCTTCTCACAAACCACATATCACCAGTGTCATTGCATGTGTATTCTTCCCACAGACCACACATGGATCCACCAATGTCATTGCATATGTGTTCTTCCCATGAAACACACATGGATCCACCAGTGTCATTGCATGTGTGTTCTTCCCATGAACCACGTAAGGATCCACCAATGGCATCATATGTATGCTCATTTCATGAACCACAGTTAGAGTCATCGCATGTCTGGTCTTTTCATGAACCACAGCTAGAGTCATTGCATGTGTGTTCTTCCCACAAACGATATCATGATCCACACCCAGTGTCATTGCATGTGTGTTCTTCTCATTAACCACACATGGATCCACCGGTGTCATTGCATGTCTGCTCTTTTCATTAACCATAGCTAGAGTCATTGCATGTGTGTTCTTATCACAAACCACATATCACCAGTGTCATTGCATGTGTGTTCTTCCCACAGACCACACATGGATCCACCAGTGTCATTGCATGTGTGTTCTTCCCATGAACCACACATGGATCCATCAGTGTCATCGTATGTCTGCTCTTCTCATGAACCATAGCTAGAGTCATTGCATGCGTGTTCTTCTCACAAACCATATCATGAACCACACCCAGTGTCATTGCATGTGTGTTCTTCTCATTAACTACAGATGGATCCACCGGTGTCATTGTATGTCTGCTCTTTTCATTAACCACAGTTAGTGTCATTGCATGTGTGTTATTCTCACAAACCACATATCACCAGTGTCATTGCATGTGTGTTCTTCCCACATACCATATCATGATCCACACCCTTAGTCATTGCATGTGTGTTCTTCCCATGAACCACACATGGATCCACTGGTGTCATTACATGTCTGCTCTTTTCATGAACCACAGCTAGAGTCATTGCATGTGTGTTCTTCTCACAAACCACATATCACCAGTGTCATTGCATGGGTGTTCTTCCCACAGACCACACGTGGATCCACCAGTGTCATTGCACGTGTTATTCTCACAAACCACACATGGATCCAACAGTGTCATTGCATGTGTGTTCTTCCCATGAACCACACATAGATCCACTAGTGTCATCGCATGTCTGCTCTTTTCATGAACCACAGCTAGAGTCATCGCATGTGTGTTCTTCTCACAAACCATATCATGAACCACACCCAGTGTCATTGCATGTGTGTTCTTCTCATTAACCACACATGGATCCACCCGTGTCATTGCATGTCTGCTCTTTTCATTAACCACAGTTAGAGTCATTGCATGTGTGTTCTTCTCACAAACCACATATCACTAGTGTCATTGCATGTGTGTTCTTCCCACAGACCACACATGGGTCCACCAGTGTCATTGCATGTGTGTTCTTCCCATGAACCACACATGGATCCACCAGTGTCATTGCATGTCTGCTCTTTTCATGAACCACAGCTAGAGTCATTGCATGTGTGTTCTTCTCACAAACAACATATCACTAGTGTCATTGCATGTGTGTTCTTCCCATGAACCACACATGGATCCACCAGTGTCATTGCATGTGTGTTATTCTGAAAAACGACGTAAGGATCCACCGGTGTCATTGCATGTGTGTTCCTCTCATAGACCACACATGGATCCACCGGTGGCATCGCATGTCTGCTCTTTTCATGAACCATAGTTAGAGTCATCGCATGTCTGCTCTTTTCATGAACCACAACTAGAGTCATTGCATGTGTGTTCTTCTCACGAACCACACCCAGTGTCATTGCATGTGTGTTCTTCTCATTAACCACACATGGATCCACCAGTGTCATTGCATGTCTGCTCTTCTCATTAACCATAGCTAGAGTCATTATATGTCTGTTCTTTTCACAAACGACATATCACCAGAGTCATTGCATGTGTGTTCTTCCCACAGACCATATCATGAACCACACACAGTGTCATTGCATGTCTGTTCTTCCCATGAACCACACATGGATCCACCAGTGTCATCGCATGTCTGCTCTTTTCATGAACCACAGTTAGAGGCATCGCGTGTCTGCTCTTTTCATGAACCACACCTAGTGTCATTGCATGTGTGTTCTTCTCACAAACCATATCATGAACCACACCTAGTGTCATTGCATGTGTGTTCTTCTCATTAACCAAAGTTAGAGTCATTGCATGTGTGTTCTTCTCACAAACCACATATCACTAGTGTCATTGCATGTGTGTTCTTCCCACAGACCACACATGGATCCACCAGTGTCATTGCATGTGTGTTCTTCCCATGAACCACACATGGATCCACCAGTGTCATTGCATGTCTTCTCTTTTCATGAACCACAGCTAGAGTCATTGCATGTGTGTTCTTCTCACAAACAACATATCACTAGTGTCATTGCATGTGTGTTCTTCCCATGAACCACACATGGATCCACCAGTGTCATTGCATGTGTGTTATTATGAAAAACGACGTAAGGATCCACCGGTGTCATTGCATGTGTGTTCCTCTCATAGAACACACATGGATCCACTGGTGGCATCGCATGTCTGCTCTTTTCTTGAACCACAGTTAGAGTCATCGCATGTCTGCTCTTTTCATGAACCACAACTAGAGTCATTGCATGTGTGTTCTTCTCACAAACCATATCATGAACCACACCCAGTGTCATTGCATGTGTGTTCTTCTCATTAACCACACATGGATCCACCAGTGTCATTGCATGACTTCTCTTCTCATTAACCCCAGCTAGAGTCATTGTATGTCTGTTCTTTTCACAAACCACATATCACCGGAGTCATTGCATGTGTGTTCTTCCCACAGACCATATCATGAACCACACCCAGTGTCATTGCATGTGTGTTCTTCCCATGAACCACACATGCATCCACCAGTGTCATCGCATGTCTACTCTTTTCATGAACCACAGTTAGAGGCATCGTATGTCTGCTCTTTTCATGAACCACTCCCAGTGTCATTGCATGTGTGTTCTTCTCACAAACCATATCATGAACCACACCCAGTGTCATTGCATGTGTGTTCTTCTCATTAACCACACATGGCGGTGTCATTGCATGTCTGCTCTTTTCATTAACCAAAGATAGAGACATTGCATGTGTGTTCTTCTCACAAACCATATCACGAACCACACCCAGTGTCATTGCATGTGTGTTCTTCTCATTAACCACACATGGATCCACCAGTGTCATTGCATGTCTGCTCTTCTCATTAACCACAGCTAGAGTCATTATATGTCTGTTCTTTTCACAAACGACATATCACCAGAGTCATTGCATGTGTGTTCTTCCCACAGACCATATCATGAACCACACAGTGTCATTGCATGTCTGTTCTTCCCATGAACCACACATGGATCCACCAGTGTCATCGCATGTCTGCTCTTTTCATGAACCACAGTTAGAGGCATCACGTGTCTGCTCTTTTCATGAACCACACCTAGTGTCATTGCATGTGTGTTCTTCTCACAAACCATATCATGAACCACACCTAGTGTCATTGCATGTGTGTTCTTCTCATTAACCAAAGTTAGAGTCATTGCATGTGTGTTCTTCTCACAAACCACATATCACTAGTGTCATTGCATGTGTGTTCTTCCCACAAACCACACATGGATCCACCAGTGTCATTGCATGTGTGTTCTTCCCATGAACCACACATGGATCCACCAGTGTCATTGCATGTCTTCTCTTTTCATGAACCACAGCTAGAGTCATTGCATGTGTGTTCTTCTCACAAACAACATATCACTAGTGTCATTGCATGTGTGTTCTTCCCATGAACCACACATGGATCCACCAGTGTCATTGCATGTGTGTTATTCTGAAAAACGACGTAAGGATCCACCGGTGTCATTGCATGTGTGTTCCTTTCATAGAACACACATGGATCCACTGGTGGCATCGCATGTCTGCTCTTTTCTTGAACCACAGTTAGAGTCATCGCATGTCTGCTCTTTTCATGAACCACAAATAAAGTCATTGCATGTGTGTTCTTCTCACAAACCATATCATGAACCACACCCAGTGTCATTGCATGTGTGTTCTTCTCATTAACCACACATGGATCCACCAGTGTCATTGCATGTCTTCTCTTCTCATTAACCACAGCTAGAGTCATTGTATGTCTGTTCTTTTCACAAACCACATATCACCAGAGTCATTGCATGTGTGTTCTTCCCACAGACCATATCATGAACCACACCCAGTGTCATTGCATGTGTGTTCTTCCCATGAACCACACATGCATCCACTAGTGTCATTGCATGTCTACTCTTTTCATGAACCACAATTAGAGGCATCGCATGTCTGCTCTTTTCATGAACCACACCCAGTGTCATTGCATGTGTGTTCTTCTCACAAACCATATCATGAACCACACCCAGTGTCATTGCATGTGTGTTCTTCTCATTAACCACACATGACGGTGTCATTGCATGTCTGCTCTTTTCATTAACCAAAGTTAGAGACATTGCATGTGTGTTCTTCTCACAAACCACATATCCCTAATGTCATTGCATGTGTGTTCTTCCCACAGACCACACATGGGTCCACCAGTGTCATTGCATGTGTGTCCTTCCCATGAACCACACATGGATCCACCAGTGTCATTGCATGTCTGCTCTTTTCATGAACCATAGCTAGAGTCATTGCATGTGTGTTCTTCTCACAAACATCATATCACTAGTGTCATTGCATGTGTGTTCTTCCAATGAACCACACATGGATGCACCAGTGTCATTGCATGTGTGTTATTCTCACAAACCACATAAGGATCCACCGGTGTCATTGCATGTGTGTTCCTCTCATAGACCACACATGGATCCACCGGTGGCATCGCATGTCTGCTCTTTTCATGAACCACAGTTAGAGTCATCGCATGTCTGCTCTTTTCATGAACCACAACTAGAGTCATTGCATGTGTGTTCTTCTCACAAACCATATCACGAACCACACCGAGTGTCATTGCATGTGTGTTCTTCTCATTAACCACGCATGGATCCACCAGTGTCATTGCATGTCTGCTCTTCTCATTGACCACAGCTAGAGTCATTATATGTCTGTTCTTTTCACAAACGACATATCACCACAGTCATTGCATGTGTGTTCTTCCCACAGACCATATCATGAACCACACACAGTGTCATTGCATGTCTGTTCTTCCCATGAACCACACATGGATCCACCAGTGTCATCGCATGTCTGCTCTTTTCATGAACCACAGTTAGAGGCATCGCGTGTCTGCTCTTTTCATGAACCACACCTAGTGTCATTGCATGTGTGTTCTTCTCACAAACCATATCATGAACCACACCTAGTGTCATTGCATGTGTGTTCTTCTCATTAACCAAAGTTACAGTCATTGCATGTGTGTTCTTCTCACAAACCACATATCACTAGTGTCATTGCATGTGTGTTCTTCCCACAGACCACACATGGATCCACCAGTGTCATTGCATGTGTGTTCTTCCCATGAACCACACATGGATCCACCAGTGTCATTGCATGTCTTCTCTTTTCATGAACCACAGCTAGAGTCATTGCATGTGTGTTCTTCTCACAAACAACATATCACTAGTGTCATTGCATGTGTGTTCTTCCCATGAACCACACATGGATCCACCAGTGTCATTGCATGTGTGTTATTCTGAAAAACGACGTAAGGATCCACCGGTGTCATTGCATGTGTGTTCCTCTCATAGAACACACATGGATCCACTGGTGGCATCGCATGTCTGCTCTTTTCTTGAACCACAGTTAGAGTCATCGCATGTCTGCTCTTTTCATGAACCACAACTAGAGTCATTGCATGTGTGTTCTTCTCACAAACCATATCATGAACCACACCCAGTGTCATTGCATGTGTGTTCTTGTCATTAACCACACATGGATCCACCAGTGTCATTGCATGTCTTCTCTTCTCATTAACCACAGCTAGAGTCATTGTATGTCTGTTCTTTTCACAAACCACATATCACCGGAGTCATTGCATGTGTGTTCTTCCCACAGACCATATCATGAACCACACCCAGTGTCATTGCATGTGTGTTCTTCCCATGAACCACACATGCATCCACCAGTGTCATCGCATGTCTACTCTTTTCATGAACCACAGTTAGAGGCATCGTATGTCTCCTCTTTTCATGAACCCCTCCCAGTGTCATTGCATGTGTGTTCTTCTCACAAACCATATCATGAACCACACCCAGTGTCATTGCATGTGTGTTCTTCTCATTAACCACACATGGCGGTGTCATTGCATGTCTGCTCTTTTCATTAACCAAAGATAGAGACATTGCATGTGTGTTCTTCTCACAAACCACATATCACTAGTGTCATTGCATGTGTGTTCTTCCCACAGACCACACATGGATCCACCAGTGTCATTGCATGTGTCTTCTTCCCATGAACCACACATGGATCCACCAGTGTCATTGCGTGTCTGCTCTTTTCATGAACCACAGCTAGAGTCATTGCATGTGTGTTCTTCTCACAAACATCATATCACTAGTGTCATTGCATGTGTGTTCTTCCAATGAACCACACATGGATCCACCAGTGTCATTGCATGTGTGTTATTCTCACAAACCACGTAAGGATCCACCGGTGTCATTGCATGTGTGTTCCTCTCATAGACCACACATGGATCCACCGGTGGCATCGCATGTCTGCTCTTTTCATGAACCACAGTTAGAGTCATCACATGTCTGCTCTTTTCATGAACCACAACTAGAGTCATTGCATGTGTGTTCTTCTCACAAACCATATCACGAACCACACCCAGTGTCATTGCATGTGTGTTCTTCTCATTAACCACACATGGATCCACCAGTGTCATTGCATGTCTGCTCTTCTCATTAACCACAGCTAGAGTCATCATATGTCTATTCTTTTCACAAACGACATATCACCAGAGTCATTGCATGTGTGTTCTTCCCACAGACCATATCATGAACCACACACAGTGTCATTGCATGTCTGTTCTTCCCATGAACCACACATGGATCCACCAGTGTCATCGCATGTCTGCTCTTTTCATGAACCACGGTTAGAGGCATCGCATGTCTGCTCTTTTCATGAACCACACCCAGTGTCATTGCATGTGTGTTCTTCTCACAAACCATATCATGAACCACACCCAGTGTCATTGCATGTGTGTTCTTCTCATTAACCACACATGGAGCCACCGGTGTCATTGCATGTCTGCTCTTTTCATTAACCATAGGTAGAGTCATTGCATGCGTGTTCTTCTCACAAACCACATATCACCAGTGTCATTGCATGTGTGTTCTTCCCACAGACCACAGATGGATCCACCAGTGTCATTGCATGTGTGTTCTTCCCATGAACCACACATGGATCCACCAGTGTCATGGTGTGTCAGCTCTTCTCATGAACCACAGCTAGAGTCATTGCATGTGTGTTCTTATCACAAACCACATATCACCAGTGTCATTGCATGTGTGTTCTTCCCACAGACCACACATGGATCCACCAGTATCATTGCATGTGTGTTATTCTCACAAACCACACATGGATCCACTAGTGTCATTGCTGTGTGTTCTTCCCATGAACCACACATGGATCCACCAGTGTCATCGCATGTCTGCTCTTTTCATGAACCACAGCTAGAGTCATCGCATGTGTGTTCTTCTCACAAACCACATATCACCAGTGCCATTGCATGTGTGTTCTTCCCACAGACTACACATGGATCCACCAATGGCATTGCATGTGTATTCTTCCCATGAACCACACATGGATCCACCAGTGTCATTGCATGTGTGTTCTTCCCATGAACCACGTAAGGATCCCCCGGTGTCATTGCATGTCTGCTCTTTTCATGAACCACAGTTAGAGTCATCGCATGTCTGCTCTTTTCATGAACCACAGCTAGAGTCACTACATGTGTGTTCTTCCCACAAACCATATCATGAACCACACCCAGTGTTATTGCATGTGTGTTCTTCTCATTAACCACACATGGATCCACCGGTGTCATTGCATGTCTGCTCTTTTCATTAACCACAGTTAGAGTGATTGCATGTGTGTTCTTCTCACAAACCACATATCACCAGTGTCATTGCATGTGTGTTCTTCCCACAGACCACACATGGATCCACCAGTGTCATTGCATGTGTGTTCTTCCCATGAACCACACATGGATCCACCAAGGTCATTGCATGTCTGCTCTTTTCATGAACCACATCTAGAGTCATTGCATGTGCGTTCTTGTCAGAAACAACATATCACTAGTGTCATTGCATGTGTGTTCTTCCCATGAACCACACATGGATCCACCAGTGTCATTGCATGTGTGTTATTCTCACAAACCACGTAAGGATCCACCGGTGTTATTGCATGTGTGTTCCTCTCATAGACCACACATAGATCCATCGGTGGAATCGCATGTCTCCTCTTTTCATGAACCACAGTTAGAGTCATCGCATGTCTGCTCTTTTCATGAACCACAACTAGAGTCATTGCATGTGTGTTCTTCTCACAAATCATATCATGAACCACACCCAGTGTCATTGCATGTGTGTTCTTCTCATTAACCACACATGGATCCACCAGTGTCATTGCATGTCTGCTCTTCTCATTAACCACAGCTAGAGTCATTATATGTCTGTTCTTTTCACAAACGACATATCACCAGAGTCATTGCATGTGTGTTCTTCCCACAGACCATATCATGAACCACACACAGTGTCATTGCATGTCTGTTCTTCCCATGAACCCGACATGGATCCACCAGTGTCATCGCATGTCTGCTCTTTTCATGAACCACAGTTAGAGGCATCGCATGTCTGCTCTTTTCATGAACCACACCCAGTGTCATTGCATGTGTGTTCTTCTCACAAACCATATCATGAACCACACCCAATGTCATTACATGTGTGTTCTTCTCATTAACCACACATGGATCCACCGGTGTCATTGCATGTCTGCTCTTTTCATTAACCACAGGTTGAGTCATTGCATGCATGTTCTTCTCACAAACCACATATCACCAGTGTCATTGCATGTGCCACAGACCACACATGGATCCACCAGTGTCATTGCATGTGTGTTCTTCCCATGAACCACACATGGATCCACAAGTGTCATGGTATGTCTGCTCTTCTCATGAACCACAGCTAGAGTCATTGCATGTGTGTTCTTCTCACAAATCATATCATGAACCACACCCAGTGTCATTGCATGTGTGTTCTTCTCATTAACCACACATGGATCCACCAGTGTCATTGCATGTCTGCTCTTCTCATTAACCACAGCTAGAGTCATTATATGTCTGTTCTTTTCACAAACGACATATCACCAGAGTCATTGCATGTGTGTTCTTCCCACAGACCATATCATGAACCACACACAGTGTCATTGCATGTCTGTTCTTCCCATGAACCCGACATGGATCCACCAGTGTCATCGCATGTCTGCTCTTTTCATGAACCACAGTTAGAGGCATCGCATGTCTGCTCTTTTCATGAACCACACCCAGTGTCATTGCATGTGTGTTCTTCTCACAAACCATATCATGAACCACACCCAATGTCATTACATGTGTGTTCTTCTCATTAACCACACATGGATCCACCGGTGTCATTGCATGTCTGCTCTTTTCATTAACCACAGGTTGAGTCATTGCATGCGTGTTCTTCTCACAAACCACATATCACCAGTGTCATTGCATGTGTGTTCTTCCCACAGACCACACATGGATCCACCAGTGTCATTGCATGTGTGTTCTTCCCATGAACCACACATGGATCCACAAGTGTCATGGTATGTCTGCTCTTCTCATGAACCACAGCTAGAGTCATTGCATGTGTGTTCTTATCACAAACCACATATCACCAGTGTCATTGGATGTGTGTTCTTCCCACAGACCACACATGGATCCACCAGTATCATTGCATGTGTGTTATTCTCACAAACCACACATGGATCCACCAGTGTCATTGCATGTGTGTTCTTCCCATGAACCACACATGGATCCACCAGTGTCATCGCATGTCTGCTCTTTTCATGAACCACAGCTAGAGTCATTGCATGTGTGTTCTTCCCACAAACCATATCATGAACCACACCCAGTGTTATTGCATGTGTGTTCTTCTCATTAACCACACATGGATCCACCGGTGTCATTGCATGTCTGCTCTTTTCATGAACCATAGTTAGAGTGATTGCATGTGTGTTCTTCTCACAAACCATATATCACCAGTGTCATTGCATGTGTGTTCTTCCCACGGACCACACATGGATCCACCAGTGTCATTGCATGTGTGTTCTTCCCATGAACCACACATGGATCCACCAAGGTCATTGCATGTCTGCTCTTTTCATGAACCACAGCTAGAGTCATTGCATGTGTGTTCTTCTCAGAAACAACATATCACTAGTGTCATTGCATGTGTGTTCTTCCCATGAACCACACATGGATCCACCAGTGTCATTGCATGTGTGTTATTCTCACAAACCACGTAAGGATCCACCGGTGTTATTGCATGTGTGTTCCTCTCATAGACCACACATGGATCCATCGGTGGAATCGCATGTCTGCTCTTTTCATGAACCACAGTTAGAGTCATCGCATGTCTGCTCTTTTCAAGAACCACAACTAGAGTCATTGCATGTGTGTTCTTCTCACAAACCATATCATGAACCACACGCAGTGTCATTGCATGTGTGTTCTTCTCATTAACCACACATGGATCCACCAGTGTCATTGCATGTCTGCTCTTCTCATTAACCACAGCTAGAGTCATTATATGTCTGTTCTTTTCACAAACGACATATCACCAGAGTCATTGCATGTGTGTTCTTCCCACAGACCATATCATGAACCACACACAGTGTCATTGCATGTCTGTTCTTCCCATGAACCCGACATGGATCCACCAGTGTCATCGCATGTCTGCTCTTTTCATGAACCACAGTTAGAGGCATCGCATGTCTGCTCTTTTCATGAACCACACCCAGTGTCATTGCATGTGTGTTCTTCTCACAAACCATATCATGAACCACACCCAATGTCATTGCATGTGTGTTCTTCTCATTAACCACACATGGATCCACCGGTGTCATTGCATGTCTGCTCTTTTCATTAACCACAGGTTGAGTCATTGCATGCGTGTTCTTCTCACCAACCACATATCACCAGTGTCATTGCATGTGTGTTCTTCCCACAGACCACACATGGATCCACCAGTGTCATTGCATGTGTGTTCTTCCCATGAACCACACATGGATCCACCAGTGTCATGGTATGTCTGCTCTTCTCATGAACCACAGCTAGAGTCATTGCATGTGTGTTCTTATCACAAACCACATATCACCAGTGTCATTGGATGTGTGTTCTTCCCACAGACCACACATGGATCCACCAGTATCATTGCATGTGTGTTATTCTCACAAACCACACATGGATCCACCAGTGTCATTGCATGTGTGTTCTTCCCATGAACCACACATGGATCCACCAGTGTCATCGCATGTCTGCTCTTTTCATGAACCATAGCTAGAGTCATTGCATGTGTGTTCTTCCCACAAACCATATCATGAACCACACCCAGTGTTATTGCATGTGTGTTCTTCTCATTAACCACACATGGATCCACCGGTGTCATTGCATGTCTGCTCTTTTCATTAACCACAGTTAGAGTGATTGCATGTGTGTTCTTCTCACAAACCACATATCACCAGAGTGATTGCATGTGTTTTCTTCCCACAGACCACACATGGATCCACCAGTGTCATTGCATGTGTGTTCTTCCCATGAACCACACATGGATCCACCAAGGTCATTGCATGTCTGCTCTTTTCATGAACCACAGCTAGAGTCATTGCATGTGCGTTCTTCTCAGAAACAACATATCACTAGTGTCATTGCATGTGTGTTCTTCCCATGAACCACACATGGATCCACAAGTGTCATTGCATGTGTGTTATTCTCACAAACCACGTAAGGATCCACCGGTGTTATTGCATGTGTGTTCCTCTCATAGACCACACATGGATCCATCGGTGGAATCGCATGTCTGCTCTTTTCATGAACCAGAGTTAGAGTCATCGCATGTCTGCTCTTTTCATGAACCACAACTAGAGTCATTGCATGTGTGTTCTTCTCACAAACCATATCATGAACCACACCCAGTGTCATTGCATGTGTGTTCTTCTCATTAACCACACATGGATCCACCAGTGTCATTGCATGTCTGCTCTTCTCATTAACCACAGCTAGAGTCATTATATGTCTGTTCTTTTCACAAACGACATATCACCAAAGTCATTGCATGTGTGTTCTTCCCACAGACCATATCATGAACCACACACAGTGTCATTGCATGTCTGTTCTTCCCATGAACCCGACATGGATCCACCAGTGTCATCGCATGTCTGCTCTTTTCATGAACCACAGTTAGAGGCATCGCATGTCTGCTCTTTTCATGAACCACACCCAGTGTCATTGCATGTGTGTTCTTCTCACAAACCATATCATGAACCACACCCAATGTCATTGCATGTGTGTTCTTCTCATTAACCACACATGGATCCACCGGTGTCATTGCATGTCTGCTCTTTTCATTAACCACAGGTTGAGTCATTGCATGCGTGTTCTTCTCACAAACCACATATCACCAGTGTCATTGCATCTGTGTTCTTCCCACAGACCACACATGGATCCACCAGTGTCATTGCATGTGTGTTCTTCCCATGAACCACACATGGATCCACCAGTGTCATGGTATGTCTGCTCTTCTCATGAACCACAGCTAGAGTCATTGCATGTGTGTTCTTATCACAAACCACATATCACCAGTGTCATTGGATGTGTGTTCTTCCCACAGACCACACATGGATCCACCAGTATCATTGCATGTGTGTTATTCTCACAAACCACACATGGATCCACCAGTGTCATTGCATGTGTGTTCTTCCCATGAACCACACATGGATCCACAAGTGTCATTGCATGTGTGTTATTCTCACAAACCACGTAAGGATCCACCGGTGTTATTGCATGTGTGTTCCTCTCATAGACCACACATGGATCCATCGGTGGAATCGCATGTCTGCTCTTTTCATGAACCAGAGTTAGAGTCATCGCATGTCTGCTCTTTTCATGAACCACAACTAGAGTCATTGCATGTGTGTTCTTCTCACAAACCATATCATGAACCACACCAAGTGTCATTGCATGTGTGTTCTTCTTATTAACCACACATGGATCCACCAGTGTCATTGCATGTCTGCTCTTCTCATTAACCATAGCTAGAGTCATTATATGTCTGTTCTTTTCACAAACGACATATCACCAGAGTCATTGCATGTGTGTTCTTCCCACAGACCATATCATGAACCACACACAGTGTCATTGCATGTCTGTTCTTCCCATGAACCCGACATGGATCCACCAGTGTCATCGCATGTCTGCTCTTTTCATGAACCACAGTTAGAGGCATCGCATGTCTGCTCTTTTCATGAACCACACCCAGTGTCATTGCATGTGTGTTCTTCTCACAAAACATATCATGAACCACACCCAATGTCATTGCATGTGTGTTCTTCTCATTAACCACACATGGATCCACCGGTGTCATTGCATGTCTACTCTTTTCATTACCCACAGGTTGAGTCATTGCATGCGTGTTCTTCTCACAAACCACATATCACCAGTGTCATTGCATGTGTGTTCTTCCCACAGACCACCACATGGATCCACCAGTGTCATTGCATGTGTGTTCTTCCCATGAACCACACATGGATCCACCAGTGTCATGGTATGTCTGCTCTTCTCATGAACCACAGCTAGAGTCATTGCATGTGTGTTCTTATCACAAACCACATATCACCAGTGTCATTGGATGTGTGTTCTTCCCACAGACCACACATGGATCCACCAGTATCATTGCATGTGTGTTATTCTCACAAACCACACATGGATCCACCAGTGTCATTGCATGTGTGTTCTTCCCATGAACCACACATGGATCCACCAGTGTCATCGCATGTCTGCTCTTTTCATGAACCACGTAAGGATCCCCCGGTGTCATTGCATGTCTGCACTTTTCATGAACCACAGTTAGAGTCATCGCATGTCTGCTCTTTTCATGAACCACAGCTAGAGTAATTGCATGTGTGTTCTTCCCACAAACCATATCATGAACCACACCCAGTGTCATTGCATGTGTGTTCTTCTCATTAACCACACATGGATCCACCGGTGTCATTGCATGTCTGCTCTTTTCATTAACCACATTTAGAGTGATTGCATGTGTGTTCTTCTCACAAACCACATATCACCAGTGTCATTGCATGTGTGTTCTTCCCACAGACCACACATGGATCCACCAGTGTCATTGCATGTGTGTTCTTCCCATGAACCACACATGGATCCACCAGGGTCATTGCATGTCTGCTCTTTTCATGAACCACAACTATAGTCATTGCATGTGTGTTCTTCTTAGAAACAACATATCACTAGTGTCATTGCTTGTGTGTTCTTCCCATGAACCACACATGGATCCACTAGTGTCATTGCATGTGTGTTATTCTCACAAACCACATAAGGATCCACCGGTGTCATTGCATGTGTGTTCCTCTCATAGACCACACATGGATCCACCGGTGGCATCGCATGTCTGCTCTTTTCATGAACCACAATTAGAGTCATCGCATGTCTGCTCTTTTCATGAACCACAACTAGAGTCATTGCATGTGTGTTCTTCTCACAAACCATATCATGAACCACACCAAGTGTCATTGCATGTGTGTTCTTCTCATTAACCACACATGGATCCACCAGTGTCATTGCATGTCTGCTCTTCTCATTAACCACAACTAGAGTCATTGTATGGCTGTTCTTTTCACAAACCACATATCACCAGAGTCATTGCATGTGTGTTCTTCCCACAGACCATATCATGAACCACACCCAGTGTCATTGCATGTGTGTTCTTCCCATGAACCACACATGGATCCACAAGTGAAATCGCATGTCTGCTCTATTCATGAACCACAGTTAGAGGCATCGCATGTCTGCTCTTTTCATGAACTACACCCAGTGTCATTGCATGTGTGTTCTTCTCACAAACCATATCATGAACCACACCTAGTGTCATTGCATGTGTGTTCTTCTCATTAACCACACATGGATCCACCGATGTCATTGCATGTCTGCTCTTTTCATTAACCACGGCTTGAGTCATTGCATGTGTGTTCTTCTCACAAACCACATATCACCAGTGTCATTGCATGTGTGTTTTTCCCACAGACCACACAAGGATCCACCAGTGTCATTGCATGTGTGTTCTTCCCATGAACCACACCTGGATCCACCAGTGCCATCGTATGTCTGCTCTTCTCATGAACCACAGCTAGAGTCATTGCATGCGTGTTATTCTCACAAACAATATCATGAACCACACCCAGTGTCATTGCAGGTGTGTTCTTCTCATTAACCACACATGGATCCACCGGTGTCATTGCATGTCTGCTCTTTTCATTAACCACAGCTAGAGTCATTGCATGTGTGTTCTTCTCACAAACCACATATCACCAGTGTCATTGCATGTGTGTTCTTCCCACGGACCACACATGGATCCACCAGTGTCATTGCATGTGTGTTCTTCCCATGAACCACACATTGATCCACCAGTGTCATGGTATGTCTAGTCTTCTCATGAACCACAGCTAGAGTCATTGCATGTGTGTTCTTATCACAAACCACATATCACCAGTGTCATTGCAAGTGTGTTCTTCCCACAGACCACACGTGGATCCACCAGTGTCATTGCATGTGTGTTATTCTCACAAACCACACATGGATCCACCAGTGTCATTGCATGTGTGTTCTTCCCATGAACCACATATGGATCCACCAGTGTCATCGCATGTCTGCTCTTTTCATGAACCACAGCTAGAGTCATCGCATGTGTGTTCTTCTCACAAACCACATATCACCAGTGCCATTGCATGTGTGTTCTTCCCATAGACCACACATGGATCCACCAATGGCATTGCCTGTGTATTCTTCCCATGAACCACACATGGATCCACCGGTGTGATTGCATGTCTGCTCTATTCATGAACCACAGCGAGACTCATTGCATGTGTGTTCTTATCACAAACCACATATCACCAGTGTCATTGCATGTGTGTTCTTCCCACAGACCACACATGGATCCACCAATGTCATTGCATGGGTGTTCTTCCCATGAACCACACATGGATCCACCAGTGTCATTGCATGTGTGTTCTTCCCATGAAGCACGTAAGGATCCCCCGGGTCATCGCATTTCTGCTCTTTTCATGAACCACAGTTAGAGTCATCGCATGTCTGCTCTTTTCATGAACCACAGCTAGAGTCATTGCATGTGTGTTCTTCCCACAAACCATATCATGAACCACACCCAGTGTCATTGCATGTGTGTTCTTCTCATTAACCACACATGGATCCACCGATGTCATTGCATGTCTGCTCTTTTCATTAACCACAGCTAGAGTCATTGCATGTGTGTTCTTCTCACAAACCACATATCACCAGTGTCATTGCATGTGTGTTCTTCCCACAGACCACACATGGATCCACCAGTGTCATTGCATGTGTGTTCTTCCCATGAACCACACATGGATCCACCAGTGTCATCGTATGTCTGCTCTTCTCATGAACCACAGCTAGAGTCATTGCATGTGTGTTCTTCTCACAAACCATATCATGAACCACACCCAGTGTCATTGCAGGTGTGTTCTTCTCATTAACCACACATGGATCCACCGGTGTCATTGCATGTCTGCTCTTTTCATTAACCACAGTTAGAGTCATTGCATGTGTGTTCTTCTCACAAACCACATATCACCTGTATCATTGCATGTTTGTTCTTCCCACATACCATATCATGAACCACACCCAGTGTCATTGCATATGTTATCTTCCCATGAACCACACATGGATCCACCGGTGTCATTGCATGTCTGCACTTTTCAGGAACCACAGCTAGAGTCATTGCATGTGTATTCTTCTAACAGACCACATATCACCAGTGTCATTGCATGTGTGTTCTTCCCAGAGACCACACATGGATCCACCAATGTCATTGCATGTGTGTTATTCTCACAAACCACACATGGATCCACCAGTGTCATTGCATGTGTGTTCTTCCCATGAACCACACATGGATCCACCAGTGTCATTGCATGTCTACTCTTTTCATGAACCACAGCTAGAGTCATTGCATGTGTGTTCTTATCACAAACCACATATCACCAGTGTCATTGCATGTGTGTTCTACCCACAGACCACACATGGATCCACCAATGTCATTGCATGTATGTTCTTCCCATGAACCACACATGGATCCACCAGTGTCATTGCATGTGTGTTCTTCCCATGAACCATGTAAGGATCCACCAGTGTCATTACATGTCTACTCTTTTCATGAACCATAGGTAGAGTCATCGCATGTCTGCTCTTTTCATGAACCACAACTAGAGTCATTGCATGTGTGTTCTTCCCACAAACCATATCATGAACCACACCCAGTGTCATTGCATGTGTGTTCTTCTCATTAAGCACACATGGATCCACCGATGTCATTGCAGGTATGCTCTTTTCATTAACCACAGTTAGAGTCATTGCATGTGTGATCTTCTAACAAACCACATATCACAAGTGTCATTGCATGTGTGTTCTTCCCACTGACCACACATGGATCCACCAGTGGCATTGCATGTCTGTTCTTCCCATGAACCACACATGGATCCACCAGTGTCATCGCATGTCTGCTCTTTTCATGAACCACAGTTAGAGGCATCGCATGTCTGCTCTTTTCATGAACCACACCCAGTGTCATTGCATGTGTGTTCTTCTCACAAACCATATCATGAACCACACCCAGTGTCATTGCATGTGTGTTCTTCTCATTAACCACACATGGATCCACCGGTGTCATTGCATGTCTGCTCTTTTCATTAACCATAGGTAGAGTCATTGCATGCGTGTTCTTCTCACAAACCACATATCACCAGTGTCATTGCATGTGTGTTCTTCCCACAGACCACACATGGATCCACCAGTGTCATTGCATGTGTGTTCTTCCCATGAACCACACATGGATCCACCAATGTCATGGTATGTCTGCTCTTCTCATGAACCACAGCTAGAGTCATTGCATGTGTGTTCTTATCACAAACCACATATCACCAGTGTCATTGCATGTGTGTTCTTCCCACAGACCACACATGGATCCACCAGTATCATTGCATGTGTGTTATTCTCACAAACCACACATGGATCCACTGGTGTCATTGCATGTGTGTTATTCCCATGAACCACACATGGATCCACCAGTGTCATCGCATGTCTGCTCTTTTCATGAACCACAGCTAGAGTCATCGCATGTGTGTTCTTCTCACAAACCACATATCACCAGTGCCATTGCATGTGTGTTCTTCCCACAGACTACACATGGATCCACCAATGGCATTGCATGTGTATTCTTCCCATGAACCACACATGGATCCACCAGTGTCATTGCATGTGTGTTCTTCCCATGAACCACGTAAGGATCCCCCGGTGTCATTGCATGTCTGCTCTTTTCATGAACCACAGTTAGAGTCATCGCATGTCTGCTCTTTTCATGAACCATAGCTAGAGTCACTGCATGTGTGTTCTTCCCACAAACCATATCATGAACCACACCCAGTGTTATTGCATGTGTGTTCTTCTCAATAACCACACATGGATCCACCGGTGTCATTGCATGTCTGCTCTTTTCATTAACCACAGTTAGAGTGATTGCATGTGTGTTCTTCTCACAAACCACATATCACAAGTGTCATTGCATGTGTGTTCTTCCCACAGACCACACATGGATCCACTAGTGTCATTGCATGTGTGTTCTTCCCATGAACCACACATGGATCCACCAAGGTCATTGCATGTATGCTCTTTTCATGAACCACAGCCAGAGTCATTGCATGTGCGTTCTTCTCAGAAACAACATATCACTAGTGTCATTGCATGTGTGTTCTTCCCATGAACCACACATGGATCCACCAGTGTCATTGCATGTGTGTTATTCTCACAAACCACGTAAGGATCCACCGGTGTTATTGCATGTGTGTTCCTCTCATAGACCACACATGGATCCATCGGTGGAATCGCATGTCTGCTCTTTTCATGAACCACAGTTAGAGTCATCGCATGTCTGCTCTTTTCATGAACCACAACTAGAGTCATTGCATGTGTGTTCTTCTCACAAACCATATCATGAACCACACCCAGTGTCATTGCATGTGTGTTCTTCTCATTAACCACACATGGATCCACCAGTGTCATTGCATGTCTGCTCTTCTCATTAACCACAGCTAGAGTCATTATATGTCTGTTCTTTTCACAAACGACATATCACCAGAGTCATTGCATGTGTGTTCTTCCCACAGACCATATCATGAACCACACACAGTGTCATTGCATGTCTTCTCTTCCCATGAACCCGACATGGATCCACCAGTGTCATCGCATGTCTGCTCTTTTCATGAACCACAGTTAGAGGCATCGCATGTCTGCTCTTTTCATGAACCACACCCAGTGTCATTGCATGTGTGTTCTTCTCACAAACCATATCATGAACCACACCCAATGTCATTGCATGTGTGTTCTTATCATTAACCACACATGGATCCACCGGTGTCATTGCATGTATGCTCTTTTCATTAACCACAGGTTGAATCATTGCATGCGTGTTCTTCTCACAAACCACATATCACCAGTGTCATTGCATGTGTGTTCTTCCCACAGACCACACATGGATCCACCAGTGTCATTGCATGTGTGTTCTTCCCATGAACCACACATGGATCCACCAGTGTCATGGTATGTCTGCTCTTCTCATGAACCACAGCTAGAGTCATTGCATGTGTGTTCTTATCACAAACCACATATCACCAGTGTCATTGGATGTGTGTTCTTTCCCACAGACCACACATGGATCCACCAGTATCATTGCATGTGTGTTATTCTCACAAACCACACATGGATCCACCAGTGTCATTGCATGTGTGTTCTTCTCACAAAGCACATATCACCAGTGTCATTGCATGTGTGTTCTTCCACAGACCACACATGGATCCACCAATGTCATTGCATGTGTGTTATTCTCACAAACCTCACATGGATCCACCAGTGTCATTGCATGTGTGTTCTTCCCATGAACCACACATGGATCCACCAGTGTCATCGCATGTCTGCTCTTTTCATGAACCACAGCTAGAGTCATTGCATGTGTGTTCTTCTCACAAACCACATATCACCAGTGCCATTGCATGTGTGTTCTTCCCACAGACTACACATGGATCCACCAATGGCATTGCATGTGTATTCTTCCCATGAACCACACATGGATCCACCAGTGTCATTGCATGTGTGTTCTTCCCATGAACCACGTAAGGATCCCCCGGTGTCATTGCATGTCTGCACTTTTCATGAACCACAGTTAGAGTCATCGCATGTCTGCTCTTTTCATGAACCACACCTAGAGAAATTGCATGTGTGTTCTTCCCACAAACCATATCATGAACCACACCCAGTGTCATTGCATGTGTGTTCTTCTCATTAACCACACATGGATCCACCGGTGTCATTGCATGTCTGCTCTTTTCATTAACCACAGTTAGAGTGATTGCATGTGTGTTCTTCTCACAAACCACATATCACCAGTGTCATTGCATGTGTGTTCTTCCCAAAGACCACACATGGATCCACCAGTGTCATTGCATGTGTGTTCTTCCCATGAACCACACATGGATCCACCAGGGTCATTGCATGTCTGCTCTTTTCATGAACCATAACTATAGTCATTGCATGTGTGTTCTTCTTAGAAACAACATATCACTAGTGTCATTGCTTGTGTGTTCTTCCCATGAACCACACATGGATCCACTAGTGTCATTGCATGTGTGTTATTCTCACAAACCACATAAGGATCCACCGGTGTCATTGCATGTGTGTTCCTCTCATAGACCACACATGGATCCACCGGTGGCATCGCATGTCTGCTCTTTTCATGAACCACAATTAGAGTCATCGCATGTCTGCTCTTTTCATGAACCACAACTAGAGTCATTGCATGTGTGTTCTTCTCACAAACCATATCATGAACCACACCCAGTGTCATTGCATGTGTGTTCTTCTCATTAACCACACATGGATCCACCAGTGTCATTGCATGTCTGCTCTTCTCATTAACCACAACTAGAGTCATTGTATGGCTGTTCTTTTCACAAACCACATATCACCAGAGTCATTGCATGTGTGTTCTTCCCACAGACCATATCATGAACCACACCCAGTGTCATTGCATGTGTGTTCTTCCCATGAACCACACATGGATCCACAAGTGAAATCGCATGTCTGCTCTATTCATGAACCATAGTTAGATGCATCGCATGTCTGCTCTTTTCATGAACCACACCCAGTGTCATTGCATGTGTGTTCTTCTCACAAACCATATCATGAACCACACCTAGTGTCATTGCATGTGTGTTCTTCTCATTAACCACACACGGATCCACCGATGTCATTGCATGTCTGCTCTTTTCATTAACCACGGCTAGAGTCATTGCATGTGTGTTCTTCTCACAAACCACATATCACCAGTGTCATTGCATGTGTGTTTTTCCCACAGACCACACAAGGATCCACCAGTGTCATTGCATGTGTGTTCTTCCCATGAACCACACATGGATCCACCAGTGTCATCGTATGTCTGCTCTTCTCATGAACCACAGCTAGAGTCATTGCATGCGTGTTATTCTCACAAACCATATCATGAACCACACCCAGTGTCATTGCAGGTGTGTTCTTCTCATTAACCACACATGGATCCACCGGTGTCATTGCATGTCTGCTCTTTTCATTAACCACAGCTAGAGTCATTGCATGTGTGTTCTTCTCACAAACCACATATCACCAGTGTCATTGCATGTGTGTTCTTCCCACGGACCACACATGGATCCACCAGTGTCATTGCATGTGTGTTCTTCCCATGAACCACACATTAATCCACCAGTGTCATGGTATGTCTAGTCTTCTCATGAACCACAGCTAGAGTCATTGCATGTGTGTTCTTATCACAAACCACATATCACCAGTGTCATTGCAAGTGTGTTCTTCCCACAGACCACACGTGGATCCACCAGTGTCATTGCATGTGTGTTATTCTCACAAACCACACATGGATCCACCAGTGTCATTGCATGTGTGTTCTTCCCATGAACCACACATGGATCCACCAGTGTCATCGTATGTCTGCTCTTCTCATGAACCACAGCTAGAGTCATTGCATGCGTGTTATTCTCACAAACCATATCATGAACCACACCCAGTGTCATTGCAGGTGTGTTCTTCTCATTAACCACACATGGATCCACCGGTGTCAGTGCATGTCTGCTCTTTTCGTTAACCACAGCTAGAGTCATTGCATGTGTGTTCTTCTCACAAACCACATATCACCAGTGTCATTGCATGTGTGTTCTTCCCACGGACCACACATGGATCCACCAGTGTCATTGCATGTGTGTTCTTCCCATGAACCACACATTGATCCACCAGTGTCATGGTATGTCTAGTCTTCTCATGAACCACAGCTAGAGTCATTGCATGTGTGTTCTTATCACAAACCACATATCACCAGTGTCATTGCAAGTGTGTTCTTCCCACAGACCACACGAGGATCCACCAGTGTCATTGCATGTGTGTTATTCTCACAAACCACACATGGATCCACCAGTGTCATTGCATGTGTGTTCTTCCCATGAACCACATATGGATCCACCAGTGTCATCGCATGTCTGCTCTTTTCATGAACCACAGCTAGAGTCATCGCATGTGTGTTCTTCTCACAAACCACATATCACCAGTGCCATTGCATGTGTGTTCTTCCCACAGACCACACATGGATCCACCAATGGCATTGCCTGTGTATTCTTCCCATGAACCACACATGGATCCACCAGTGTCATTGCATGTGTGTTCTTCCCATGAACCACGTAAGGATCCCCCGGTGTCATTGCATGTCTGCACTTTTCATGAACCACAGTTAGAGTCATCGCATGTCTGCTCTTTTCATGAACCACAGCTAGAGTAATTGCATGTGTGTTCTTCCCACAAACCATATCATGAACCACACCCAGTGTCATTGCATGTGTGTTCTTCTCATTAACCACACATGGATCCACCGGTGTCATTGCATGTCTGCTCTTTTCATTAACCACAGTTAGAGTGATTGCATGTGTGTTCTTCTCACAAACCACATATCACCAGTGTCATTGCATGTGTGTTCTTCCCAAAGACCACACATGGATCAACCAGTGTCATTGCATGTGTGTTCTTCCCATGAACCACACATGGATCCACCAGGGTCATTGCATGTCTGCTCTTTTCATGAACCACAACTATAGTCATTGCATGTGTGTTCTTCTTAGAAACAACATATCACTAGTGTCATTGCTTGTGTGTTCTTCCCATGAACCACACATGGATCCACTAGTGTCATTGCATGTGTGTTATTCTCACAAACCACATAAGGATCCACCGGTGTCATTGCATGTGTGTTCCTCTCATAGACCACACATGGATCCACCGGTGGCATCGCATGTCTGCTCTTTTCATGAACCACAATTAGAGTCATCGCATGTCTGCTCTTTTCATGAACCACAACTAGAGTCATTGCATGTGTGTTCTTCTCACAAACCATATCATGAACCACACCCAGTGTCATTGCATGTGTGTTCTTCTCATTAACCACACATGGATCCACCAGTGTCATTGCATGTCTGCTCTTCTCATTAACCACAACTAGAGTCATTGTATGGCTGTTCTTTTCACAAACCACATATCACCAGAGTCATTGCATGTGTGTTCCTCCCACAGACCATATCATGAACCACACCCAGTGTCATTGCATGTGTGTTCTTCCCATGAACCACACATGGATCCACAAGTGAAATCGCATGTCTGCTCTATTCATGAACCATAGTTAGATGCATCGCATGTCTGCTCTTTTCATGAACCACACCCAGTGTCATTGCATGTGTGTTCTTCTCACAAACCATATCATGAACCACACCTAGTGTCATTGCATGTGTGTTCTTCTCATTAACCACACATGGATCCACCGATGTCATTGCATGTCTGCTCTTTTCATTAACCACGGCTAGAGTCATTGCATGTGTGTTCTTCTCACAAACCACATATCACCAGTGTCATTGCATGTGTGTTTTTCCCACAGACCACACAAGGATCCACCACTGTCATTGCATGTGTGTTCTTCCCATGAACCACACATGGATCCACCAGTGTCATCGTATGTCTCCTCTTCTCATGAACCACAGCTAGAGTCATTGCATGCGTGTTATTCTCACAAACCATATCATGAACCACACCCAGTGTCATTGCAGGTGTGTTCTTCTCATTAACCACACATGGATCCACCGGTGTCATTGCATGTCTGCTCTTTTCATTAACCACAGCTAGAGTCATTGCATGTGTGTTCTTCTCACAAACCACATATCACCAGTGTCATTGCATGTGTGTTCTTCCCACGGACCACACATGGATCCACCAGTGTCATTGCATGTGTGTTCTTCCCATGAACCACACATTGATCCACCAGTGTCATGGTATGTCTAGTCTTCTCATGAACCACAGCTAGAGTCATTGCATGTGTGTTCTTATCACAAACCACATATCACCAGTGTCATTGCAAGTGTATTCTTCCCACAGACCACACGTGGATCCACCAGTGTCATTGCATGTGTGTTATTCTCACAAACCACACATGGATCCACCAGTGTCATTGCATGTGTGTTCTTCCCATGAACCACATAAGGATCCACCAGTGTCATCGCATGTCTGCTCTTTTCATGAACCACAGCTAGAGTCATCGCATGTGTGTTCTTCTCACAAACCACATATCACCAGTGCCATTGCATGTGTGTTCTTTCCACAGACCACACATGGATCCACCAATGGCATTGCCTGTGTATTCTTCCCATGAACCACACATGGATCCACCGGTGTGATTGCATGTCTGCTCTTTTCATGAACCACAGCGAGAGTCATTGCATGTGTGTTCTTATCACAAACCACATATCACCAGTGTCATTGCATGTGTGTTCTTCCCACAGACCACACATGGATCCACCAATGTCATTGCATGGGTGTTCTTCCCATGAACCACACATGGATCCACCAGTGTCATTGCATGTGTGTTCTTCCCATGAAGCACGTAAGGATCCCCCGGTGTCATCGCATTTCTTCTCTTTTCATGAACCACAGTTAGAGTCATCGCATGTCTACTCTTTTCATGAACCACAGCTAGAGTCATTGCATGTGTGTTCTTCCCACAAACCATATCATGAACCACACCCAGTGTCATTGCATGTGTGTTCTTCTCATTAACCACACATGGATCCACCGATGTCATTGCATGTCTGCTCTTTTCATTAACCACAGCTAGAGTCATTGTATGTGTGTTCTTCTCACAAACCACATATCACCAGTGTCATTGCATGTGTGTTCTTCCCACAGACCACACATGGATCCACCAGTGTCATTGCATGTGTGTTCTTCCCATGAACCACACATGGATCCACCAGTGTCATCGTATGTCTGCTCTTCTCATGAACCACAGCTAGAGTCATTGCATGTGTGTTCTTCTCACAAACCATATCATGAACCACACCCAGTGTCATTGCAGGTGTGTTCTTCTCATTAACCACACATGGATCCACCGGTGTCATTGCATGTCTGCTCTTTTCATTAACCACAGTTAGAGTCATTGCATGTGTGTTCTTCTCACAAACCACATATCACCTGTGTCATTGCATGTTTGTTCTTCCCACATACCATATCATGAACCACACCCAGTGTCATTGCATATGTTATCTTCCCATGAACCACACATGGATCCACCGGTGTCATTGCATGTCTCCACTTTTCAGGAACCACAGCTAGAGTCATTGCATGTGTATTCTTCTAACAGACCACATATCACCAGTGTCATTGCATGTGTGTTCTTCCCAGAGACCACACATGGATCCACCAATGTCATTGCATGTGTGTTATTCTCACAAACCACACATGGATCCACCAGTGTCATTGCATGTGTGTTCTTCCCATGAACCACACATGGATCCACCAATGTCATCGCATGTCTACTCTTTTCATGAACCACAGCTAGAGTCATTGCATGTGTGTTCTTATCACAAACCACATATCACCAGTGTCATTGCATGTGTGTTCTACCCACAGACCACACATGGATCCACCAATGTCATTGCATGTATGTTCTTCCCATGAACCACACATGGATCCACCAGTGTCATTGCATGTGTGTTCTTCCCATGAACCATGTAAGGATCCACCAGTGTCATTACATGTCTACTCTTTTCATGAACCACAGGTAGAGTCATTGCATGTCTGCTCTTTTCATGAACCACAACTAGAGTCATTGCATGTGTGTTCTTCCCACAAACCATATCATGAACCACACCCAGTGTCATTGCATGTGTGTTCTTCTCATTAAGCACACATGGATCCACCGATGTCATTGCAGGTATGCTCTTTTCATTAACCACAGTTAGAGTGATTGCATGTGTGATCTTCTAACAAACCACATATCACAAGTGTCATTGCATGTGTGTTCTTCCCACTGACCACACATGGATCCACCAGTGGTATTGCATGTATGTTCTTCCCATGAACCACACATGGATCCACCAGTGTCATTGCATGTCTGCTCTTTTCATGAACCACAGTTAGAGTCATCGCATGTCTGATCTTTTCATGAACCACAACTAGAGTCATTGCATGTGTGTTCTTCTCACAAACCATATCATGAACCACACACAGTGTCATTGCATGTGTGTTCTTCTCATTAACCACACATGGATCCACCGGTGTCATTGCATGTCTGCTCTTCTCATTAACCACAGCTAGAGTCATTGCATGTCTGTTCTTTTCACAAACCACATATCACCAGAGTCATTGCATGTGTGTTCTTCCCATAGACCAAATCATGAACCACACAGCCACATCAAGTGTCATTGCATGTGTATTCTTCCCATGAACCACACATGCATCCACCAATGTCATCGCATGTCTGCTCTTTTCATGAACCACAGTTAGAGGCATCGCATGTCTGCTCTTTCAATGAACCACACCCAGTTTCATTGCATGTGTGTTCTTCTCACATACCATATCATGAACCACACCTAGCGTCATTGCATGTGTGTTCTTCTCATTAACCACATCTAGAGTCATTGCATGTGTGTTCTTCCCACAGACCACACATGGATCCACCAGTGTCATTGCATGTGTGTTATTCTCACAAACCACACATGGATCCACCAGTGTCATTGCATGTGTGCTCTTCCCATGAACCACACATGGATCCACCAGTTTCATTGCATGTGTGTTCTTCCCATGAAGCACGTAAGGATCCACCGGTGTCATTGCATGTCTGCTCTTTTCATGAACCACAGTTAGAGTCATCGCATGTCTGTTCTTTTCATGAACCACAACTAGAGTGATTTCATTAGTGTTCTTCCCACAAACCATATCATGAACCACACCCAGTGTCATTGCATGTGTGTTCTTCTCATTAACCACACATGGATCCACCGGTGTCATTGCATGTCTGCTCTTTTCATTAACCACAGTTAGAGTCATTGCATGTGTGTTATTCTCACAAACCACACATGGATCCACCAGTGTCATTGCATGTGTGTTCTTCCCATGAACCACACATGGACCCACCAGTGTCATCGCATGTCTGCTCTTTTCATGAACCACAGCTAGAGTCATCGCATGTGTGTTCTTCTCACAAACCACATATCACCAGTGTCATTGCATGTGTGTTCTTCCCACAGACCACACATGGATCCACCAATGTTATTGCATGTGTGTTCTTCCCATGAACCACACATGGATCCACCAGTGTCATTGCATGTGTGTTCTTCCCATGAACCACGTAAGGATCCAGCAGTGTCATTGCATGTCTGCTCTTTTCATGCACCACAGGTAGAGTCATCTCATGTCTGCTCTTTTCATGAACCACAGCTAGAGTCATTGCATGTGTGTTCTTCCCACAAACCATATCATGAACCACACCCAGTGTCATGGCATGTGTGTTCTTCTCATTAACCACACATGGATCCACCGGTGTCATTGCATGTCTGCTCTTTTCATTAACCACAGTTAGAGTCATTGCATGCGTGTTCTTCTCACAAACCACATATCACCTGTGGCATTGCATGTGTGTTCTTCCCACATACCATATCATGAACCACACCCAGTGTCATTGCATGTGTGTACTTCCCATGAACCACATATGGATCCACCGGTGTCATTGCATGTCTGCTCTATTCATGAACCACACCTAGAGTCATTGCATTTGTGTTCTTCTCACAAACCACATATCACCAGTGTCATTGGATGTGTGTTCTTCCCACAGACCACACATGGATTCACTAGTGTCATTGCATGTGTGTTATTCTCACAAACCACACATGGATCCACCAGTGTCATTGCATGTGTGTTCTTCCCATGAACCACACATGGACCCACCAGTGTCATCGCATGTCTGCTCTTTTCATGAACCACAGCTAGAGTCATCGCATGTGTGTTCTTCTCACAAACCACATATCACTAGTGCCATTGCATGTGTGTTCTTCCCTCAGACCACACATGGATCCACCAATTGCATTGCATGTGTGTTCTTCCCATGAACCACACATGGATCCACCTGTGTCATTGCATGTGTGTTCTTCCCATGAAGCACGTAAGGATCCACCAGTGTCATTGCATGTCTGCTCTTTTCATGAACAACAGTTAGAGTCATCGCATGTCTTCTCTTTTCATGAACCATAGCTAGAGTCATTGCAAATGTGTTCTTCCCACAAACCATATCATGAACCACACCAAGTGTCATTGCATGTGTGTTCTTCTCATTAACCACACATGGATCCACCGGTGTCATTGCATGTCTGCTCTTTTCATTAACCACAGTTAGAGTCATTGCATGTGTTTTCTTCTCACAAACCACATATCACCAGTGTCATTGCATGTGTGTTCTTCCCACAGACCACACATGGATCCACCAGTGGCATTGCATGTGTGTTCTTCCCATGAACCACACATGGATCCACCAGTGTCATTGCATGTCTGATCTTTTCATGAACCACAGCTAGAGTCATTGCATGTATGTTCTTCTCACAAACAACATATCACTAGTGTCATTGCATGTGTGTTCTTCCCATGAACCACACATGGATCCACTAGTGTCATTGCATGTGTGTTATTCTCACAAACCACGTAAGATTCCACCGGTGTCATTGCACGTGTGTTGCTCTCATAGACCACACATGGATCCACCGGTGGCATCGCATGTCTGCTCTTTTCATGAACCACAGTTAGAGGCATCGCATGTCTGCTCTTTTAATGAACCACACCTAGTGTCATTGCATGTGTGTTCTTCCCATTAACCACACATGGATCCACCAGTGTCATTGATGTCTGCTCTTTCTCATTAACCACAGCTAGATCTACGAGTGTCAGTGGATGCATGTTCTTTTCATAAACCACAGCTAGACTCATTGCATGTGTGTTCTTCTCACAAACGACGTATCACCAGTGTCATTGCATGTGTGTTCTTCCCACAGACCACACATGGATCCACCAGTGTGATTGCATGTGTGTTCTTCCCACAGACCAGACATGGATCCACCAGTGTCATTGCATGTGTGTTCTTCCCATGGACCACACATGGATCCACCAGTGTTATCGTATGTCTGCTCTTCTCATGAACCACAGCTAGAGTCATTGCATGCATGTTCTTCTGACAAACCACATATCACCAGTGTCATTGCATGTGTATTCTTCCCACAGACCACACATGGATCCACCAATGTCATTGCATGTGTGTTATTGCCATGAACCACACATGGATCCACCAGTGTCATTGCATGTGTGTTCTTCCCATTAACCACGTAAGGATCCACCAGTGGCATCACATGTCTGCTCTTTTCATGAACCACAGTTAGAGTCATCGCATGTTTGGTCTTTTCATGAACCACAACTAGAGTCATTGCATGTGTGTTCTTCCCACAAACGATATCATGATCCACACCCAGTGTCATTGCATGTGTGTTCTTCTCATTAACCACACATGGATCCACCGGTGTCAGTGCATGTATGCTCTTTTCATTAACCACAGGTAGAGTCATTGCATGTGTGTTCTTATCACAAACCACATATCACCAGTGTCATTGCATGCGTGTTCTTCCCACAGACCACACATGGATCCACCAGTGTCATTGCATGTGTGTTCTTCCCATGAACCACACATGGATCCACTAGTGTCATCGTATGTCTGCTCTTCTCATGAACCATAGCTAGAGTCATTGCATGCGTGTTCTTCTCACAAACCATATCATGAACCACACCCAGTGTCAAAGCATGTGTGTTCTTCTCATTAACCACACATGGATCCACCGGTGTCATTGCATGTCTGCTCTTTTCATTAACCACAGTTAGAGTCATTGCATGTGTGTTATTCTCACAAACCACACATGGATCCACCAGTGTCATTGCATGTGTGTTCTTCCCATGAACCAATCTTGGATCCACCGGTGTCATCGCATGTCTGCAATTTTCATGAACCACAGCTAGAGTCATCGCATGTGTGTTCTTCTCACAAACCACATATCACCAGTGTCATTGCATGTGTGTTCTTCCCGCAGACCACACATGGATCCACCAATGTCATTGCATGTGTGTTCTTCCCATGAACCACACATGGATCCACCAGTGTCATTGCATGTCTACTCTTTTCATGAACCACAGGTACAGTCATCGCATGTCTGCTCTTTTCATGAACCACAGCTAGAGTCATTGCATGTGTGCTCTTCCCACAAACCATATCATGAACCACACCCAGTGTCATTGCATGTGTGTTCTTCTCATTAACCACACATGGATCCACCGGTGTCATTGCATGTCTGCTCTTCTCATTAACCACAGTTAGAGTCATTGCATGTGTGTTCTTCTCACAAACCACATATCACCAGTGCCATTGCATGTGTATTCTTCCCACATACCATATCATGAACCACACCCAGTGTCATTGCATGTGTGTTCTTCCCATGAACCACACATGGATCCACCGGTGTCATTGCATGTCTGCTCTTTTCATGAACCACGGCGAGAGTCATTGCATGTGTCTTCTTATCACAAACCACATATCACCAGTGTCATTGCATGTGTGTTCTTCACACAGACCACACATGGATCCACCAGTGTCATTGCATGTGTGTTATTCTCACAAACCACACATGGATCCACCAGTGTCATTGCATGTGTGTTCTTCACATGAACCACACATGGATCCACCAGTGTCATCGCATGTCTGCTCTTTTCATGAACCACAGCTAGAGTCATCGCATGTGTATTCTTCTCACAAACCACATATCACCAGTGCCATTGCATGTGTGTTCTTCCCACAGACCACACATGGATCCACGAATGGAATTCCATGTGTGTTCTTCCCATGAACCACGCATGGATCCACCAGTGTCATTGAATGTGTGTACTTCCCATGAAGCACGTAAGGATCCACCGGTGTCATTGCATGTCTGCTCTTTTCATGAACCGCAGTTAGAGTCATCGCATGTATGCTCTTTTGATGAACCACAGCTAGAGTCATTGCATGTGTGTTCTTCCCACAAACCATATCATGAGCCACACCTATTGTCACTGCATGTGTGTTCTTCTCATTAACTACACATGGATCCACCGTTGTCATTGCATGTCTTCTCTTTTCATTAACCACAGTTAGAGTCATTGCCTGTGTGTTCTTCTCACAAACCACATATCACCAGTGTCACTGCATGTGTGTTCTTCCCACAGACCACACATGGATCCACCAGTGTCATTGCATGTGTGTTCTTCCCATGAACCACACATGGATACACCAGTGTCATTGCATGTCTACTCTTTTCATGAACCACAACTAGAGTCATTGCATGTGTGTTCTTCTCACAAACAACATATCACTAGTGTCATTGCATGTGTGTTCTTCCCATGAACCACACATGGATCCACCAGTGTCATTGCATGTGTGTTATTCTCACAAACCACGTAAGGATCCACCGGTGGCATCGCATGTCTGCTCTTTTCATGAACCATAGTTAGAGTCATCGCATGTCTGCTCTTTTCATGAACAACAACTAGAGTCATTGCATGTGTGTTCTTCTCACAAACCATATCATGAACCACACCTAGTGTCATTGCATGTGTGTTCCTCTCATAGACCACACATGGATCCACCAGTGTGATCGCATGTCTACTCTTCTCATTAACCACAACTAGAGTCATCGCATGTCTGCTCTTTTCACAAACCACATATCACCAGAGTCATTGCATATGTGTTCTTCCCATAGACCATATCATGAACCACACCCAGTGTCATTGCATGTGTGTTCTTCCCACGAACCACACATGGATCCACCAATGTCATCGCATGTCTGCTCTTTTCATGAACCACAGTTAGAGGCATCGCATGTCTGCTCTTTTCATGAACCACACCTAGTGTCATTGCATGTGCGTTCTTCTCACAAACCATATCATGAACCACACCCAGTGTCATTGCATGTGTGTTCTTCTCATTAACCACACATGGATCCACCGGTGTCATTGCATATCTGCTCCTTTCATTAACCACAGCTAGAGTCATTGCATGTGTGTTCTTCTCACAAACCACATATCACCAGTGTCATTGCATGTGTGTTCTTCCCATAGACCACACATGGATCCACTAGTGTCATTGCATGTGTGTTCTTCCCATGAACCACACATGGACCCACCGGTGTCATTGCATGTTTGCCCTTTTCATGAACCACATCTAGAGTCATTGCATGCGTGTTCTTCTCACAAACCATATCATGAACCACACCTAGTGTCATTGCAGGTGTGTTCTTCTCATTAACCACACATGGATCCACCGGTGCCATTGCATGTCTGCTCTTTTCATTAACCATTTAGAGTCATTGCATGTGTGTTCTTCTCACAAACCACATATCACTAGTGTCATTGCATGTGTGTTCTTCCCACAGACCACACATGGATCCACCAGTGTCATTGCATGTGTGTTCTTCCCATGAACCACACATGGATACACCAGTGTCATTGCATGTCTGCTCTTTTCATGACCCACAACTAGAGTCATTGCATGTGTGTTCTTCTCACAAACAACATATCACTAGTGTCATTGCATGTGTGTTCTTCCCATGAACCACACATGGATCCACCAGTGTGATTGCATGTGTGTTATTCTCACAAACCACGTAAGGATCCACCGGTGTCGTTGCATGTGTGTTCCTCTCATAGACCACACATGGATCCACCAGTGTCATCGCATGTCTACTCTTTTCATGAACCACAGCTAGAGTCATCGCATGTGTGTTCTTCTCACAAACCATATCATGAACCACAGCTAGAGTCATCGCATGTGTGTTCTTCTCACAAACCACATATCACAAGTGTCATTGCATGTGTGTTCTTCCCACGGACAACACATGGATCCACCAGTGTCATTGCATGTCTGTTCTTCCCATGAACCACACATGGATCCACCAGTGTCATTGCATGTCTGCTCTTTTCAAGAACCACAGTTAGAGTCATCGCATGTCTGCTCTTTTCATGAACCACAACTAGAGTCATTGCATGTGTGTTCTTCTCACAAACCATATCATGAACCACACCCAGTATCATTGCATGTGTGTTCTTCTCATTAACCACACATGGATCCACCAGTGTCATTGCATGTCTTCTCTTCTCATTAACCCCAGCTAGAGTCATTGCATGTCTTCTCTTCTCATTAACCCCAGCTAGAGTCATTGCATGTCTGTTCTTTTCACAAACCACATATCACCAGAGTCATTGCATGTGTGTTCTTCCCACAGACCATATCAGGAACCACACCCAGTGTCATTGCATGTGTGTTCTTCCCATGAACCACACATGGATCCACCAATGTCATCGCATGTCTACCCTTTTCATGAACCACAGTTAGAGGCATCGCATGTCTGCTCTTTTCATGAACCACACCCAGTGTCATTGCATGTGTGTTCTTCTCACAAACCATGTCATGAACCACACCAAGTGTCATTGCATGTGTGTTCTTCTCATTAACCACACATGGATCCACCGGTGTCATTGCATGTCTGCTCTTTTCATTAACCACAGCTAGAGTCATTGCATGTGTGTTCTTCTCACAAACCACATATCACCAGTGTCATTGCATGTGTGTTCTTCCCACAGACCACACATGGATCCACAAGTGTCATTGCATGTATGTTATTCCCATGAACCACACATGGATCCACCAGTGTCATCGCATGTCTGCTCTTTTCATGAACCACAGCTAGAGTCATCGCATGTAGGTTCTTCTCACAAACCACATATCACCAGTGTCATTGCATATGTGTTCTTCCCATGAGCACACATGGATCCACCAATGGCAATGCATGTGTGTTCTTCCCATGAACCACACATGGATCCACCAGTTTCATTGCATGTGTGTTCTTCCCATGAAGCACGTAAGGATCCACCGGTGTCATTGCATGTCTGCTCTTTTCATGAACCACAGTTAGAGTCATCGCATCTCTGCTCTTTTCATGAACCACAACTAGAGTCATTGCATGTGTGTTCTTCCCATGAACCACACATGGATCCACTAGTGTCATCGTATGTCTGCTCTTCTCATGAACCATAGCTAGAGTCATTGCATGCGTGTTCTTCTCACAAACCATATCATGAACCACACCCAGTGTCAAAGCATGTGTGTTCTTCTCATTAACCACACATGGATCCACCGGTGTCATTGCATGTCTGCTCTTTTCATTAACCACAGTTAGAGTCATTGCATGTGTGTTATTCTCACAAACCACACATGGATCCACCAGTGTCATTGCATGTGTGTTCTTCCCATGAACCAATCTTGGATCCACCGGTGTCATCGCATGTCTGCAATTTTCATGAACCACAGCTAGAGTCATCGCATGTGTGTTCTTCTCACAAACCACATATCACCAGTGTCATTGCATGTGTGTTCTTCCCGCAGACCACACATGGATCCACCAATGTCATTGCATGTGTGTTCTTCCCATGAACCACACATGGATCCACCAGTGTCATTGCATGTCTACTCTTTTCATGAACCACAGGTACAGTCATCGCATGTCTGCTCTTTTCATGAACCACAGCTAGAGTCATTGCATGTGTGCTCTTCCCACAAACCATATCATGAACCACACCCAGTGTCATTGCATGTGTGTTCTTCTCATTAACCACACATGGATCCACCGGTGTCATTGCATGTCTGCTCTTCTCATTAACCACAGTTAGAGTCATTGCATGTGTGTTCTTCTCACAAACCACATATCACCAGTGCCATTGCATGTGTATTCTTCCCACATACCATATCATGAACCACACCCAGTGTCATTGCATGTGTGTTCTTCCCATGAACCACACATGGATCCACCGGTGTCATTGCATGTCTGCTCTTTTCATGAACCACGGCGAGAGTCATTGCATGTGTCTTCTTATCACAAACCACATATCACCAGTGTCATTGCATGTGTGTTCTTCACACAGACCACACATGGATCCACCAGTGTCATTGCATGTGTGTTATTCTCACAAACCACACATGGATCCACCAGTGTCATTGCATGTGTGTTCTTCACATGAACCACACATGGATCCACCAGTGTCATCGCATGTCTGCTCTTTTCATGAACCACAGCTAGAGTCATCGCATGTGTATTCTTCTCACAAACCACATATCACCAGTGCCATTGCATGTGTGTTCTTCCCACAGACCACACATGGATCCACGAATGGAATTCCATGTGTGTTCTTCCCATGAACCACGCATGGATCCACCAGTGTCATTGAATGTGTGTACTTCCCATGAAGCACGTAAGGATCCACCGGTGTCATTGCATGTCTGCTCTTTTCATGAACCGCAGTTAGAGTCATCGCATGTATGCTCTTTTGATGAACCACAGCTAGAGTCATTGCATGTGTGTTCTTCCCACAAACCATATCATGAGCCACACCTATTGTCACTGCATGTGTGTTCTTCTCATTAACTACACATGGATCCACCGTTGTCATTGCATGTCTTCTCTTTTCATTAACCACAGTTAGAGTCATTGCCTGTGTGTTCTTCTCACAAACCACATATCACCAGTGTCACTGCATGTGTGTTCTTCCCACAGACCACACATGGATCCACCAGTGTCATTGCATGTGTGTTCTTCCCATGAACCACACATGGATACACCAGTGTCATTGCATGTCTACTCTTTTCATGAACCACAACTAGAGTCATTGCATGTGTGTTCTTCTCACAAACAACATATCACTAGTGTCATTGCATGTGTGTTCTTCCCATGAACCACACATGGATCCACCAGTGTCATTGCATGTGTGTTATTCTCACAAACCACGTAAGGATCCACCGGTGGCATCGCATGTCTGCTCTTTTCATGAACCATAGTTAGAGTCATCGCATGTCTGCTCTTTTCATGAACAACAACTAGAGTCATTGCATGTGTGTTCTTCTCACAAACCATATCATGAACCACACCTAGTGTCATTGCATGTGTGTTCCTCTCATAGACCACACATGGATCCACCAGTGTGATCGCATGTCTACTCTTCTCATTAACCACAACTAGAGTCATCGCATGTCTGCTCTTTTCACAAACCACATATCACCAGAGTCATTGCATATGTGTTCTTCCCATAGACCATATCATGAACCACACCCAGTGTCATTGCATGTGTGTTCTTCCCACGAACCACACATGGATCCACCAATGTCATCGCATGTCTGCTCTTTTCATGAACCACAGTTAGAGGCATCGCATGTCTGCTCTTTTCATGAACCACACCTAGTGTCATTGCATGTGCGTTCTTCTCACAAACCATATCATGAACCACACCCAGTGTCATTGCATGTGTGTTCTTCTCATTAACCACACATGGATCCACCGGTGTCATTGCATATCTGCTCCTTTCATTAACCACAGCTAGAGTCATTGCATGTGTGTTCTTCTCACAAACCACATATCACCAGTGTCATTGCATGTGTGTTCTTCCCATAGACCACACATGGATCCACTAGTGTCATTGCATGTGTGTTCTTCCCATGAACCACACATGGACCCACCGGTGTCATTGCATGTTTGCCCTTTTCATGAACCACATCTAGAGTCATTGCATGCGTGTTCTTCTCACAAACCATATCATGAACCACACCTAGTGTCATTGCAGGTGTGTTCTTCTCATTAACCACACATGGATCCACCGGTGCCATTGCATGTCTGCTCTTTTCATTAACCATTTAGAGTCATTGCATGTGTGTTCTTCTCACAAACCACATATCACTAGTGTCATTGCATGTGTGTTCTTCCCACAGACCACACATGGATCCACCAGTGTCATTGCATGTGTGTTCTTCCCATGAACCACACATGGATACACCAGTGTCATTGCATGTCTGCTCTTTTCATGACCCACAACTAGAGTCATTGCATGTGTGTTCTTCTCACAAACAACATATCACTAGTGTCATTGCATGTGTGTTCTTCCCATGAACCACACATGGATCCACCAGTGTGATTGCATGTGTGTTATTCTCACAAACCACGTAAGGATCCACCGGTGTCGTTGCATGTGTGTTCCTCTCATAGACCACACATGGATCCACCAGTGTCATCGCATGTCTACTCTTTTCATGAACCACAGCTAGAGTCATCGCATGTGTGTTCTTCTCACAAACCATATCATGAACCACAGCTAGAGTCATCGCATGTGTGTTCTTCTCACAAACCACATATCACAAGTGTCATTGCATGTGTGTTCTTCCCACGGACAACACATGGATCCACCAGTGTCATTGCATGTCTGTTCTTCCCATGAACCACACATGGATCCACCAGTGTCATTGCATGTCTGCTCTTTTCAAGAACCACAGTTAGAGTCATCGCATGTCTGCTCTTTTCATGAACCACAACTAGAGTCATTGCATGTGTGTTCTTCTCACAAACCATATCATGAACCACACCCAGTATCATTGCATGTGTGTTCTTCTCATTAACCACACATGGATCCACCAGTGTCATTGCATGTCTTCTCTTCTCATTAACCCCAGCTAGAGTCATTGCATGTCTTCTCTTCTCATTAACCCCAGCTAGAGTCATTGCATGTCTGTTCTTTTCACAAACCACATATCACCAGAGTCATTGCATGTGTGTTCTTCCCACAGACCATATCAGGAACCACACCCAGTGTCATTGCATGTGTGTTCTTCCCATGAACCACACATGGATCCACCAATGTCATCGCATGTCTACCCTTTTCATGAACCACAGTTAGAGGCATCGCATGTCTGCTCTTTTCATGAACCACACCCAGTGTCATTGCATGTGTGTTCTTCTCACAAACCATGTCATGAACCACACCAAGTGTCATTGCATGTGTGTTCTTCTCATTAACCACACATGGATCCACCGGTGTCATTGCATGTCTGCTCTTTTCATTAACCACAGCTAGAGTCATTG
The DNA here is from genome assembly GCA_916181665.1 of Avena sativa. Lineage (NCBI taxonomy): Eukaryota > Viridiplantae > Streptophyta > Magnoliopsida > Poales > Poaceae > Avena > Avena sativa. The sequence goes on along the minus strand of OV702291.1, from coordinate 603,287,488 downwards.
CATGTGTGTTCTTCTCACAAACCACATATCACCAGTGTCATTGCATGTGTGTTCTTCCCACAGACCACACATGGATCCACAAGTGTCATTGCATGTATGTTATTCCCATGAACCACACATGGATCCACCAGTGTCATCGCATGTCTGCTCTTTTCATGAACCACAGCTAGAGTCATCGCATGTAGGTTCTTCTCACAAACCACATATCACCAGTGTCATTGCATATGTGTTCTTCCCATGAGCACACATGGATCCACCAATGGCAATGCATGTGTGTTCTTCCCATGAACCACACATGGATCCACCAGTTTCATTGCATGTGTGTTCTTCCCATGAAGCACGTAAGGATCCACCGGTGTCATTGCATGTCTGCTCTTTTCATGAACCACAGTTAGAGTCATCGCATCTCTGCTCTTTTCATGAACCACAACTAGAGTCATTGCATGTGTGTTATTCCCACAAACCATATCATGAACCACACCCAGTGCCATTGCATGTGTGTTCTTCTCATTAAGCACACATGGATCCACCGGTGTCATTGCATGTCTGCTCTTTCCATTAACCACAGTTAGAGTCATTGCATGTGTGTTCTTCTCAGAAACCACATATCACAAGTGTCATTGCATGTGTGTTCTTCCCACAGACCACACATGGATCCACCAGTGTCATTGCATGTCTGTTCTTCCCATGAACCACACATGGATCCACCAGTGTCATTGCATGTGTGTTCTTCCCATGAACCACACATGGATCCACCAGGGTCATTGCATGTCTGCTCTTTTCATGAACCACAACTATAGTCATTGCATGTGTGTTCTTCTTAGAAACAACATATCACTAGTGTCATTGCTTGTGTTTTCTTCCCATGAACCACACATGGATCCACTAGTGTCATTGCATGTGTGTTATTCTCACAATCCACATAAGGATCCACCGGTGTCATTGCATGTGTGTTCCTCTCATAGACCACACATGGATCCACCGGTGGCATCGCATGTCTGCTCTTTTCATGAACCACAGTTAGAGTCATCGCATGTCTGCTCTTTTCATGAACCACAACTAGAGTCATTGCATGTGTGTTCTTCTCACCACCCATATCATGAACCACACCCAGTGTCATTCCATGTGTGTTCTTCTCATTAACCACACATGGATCCACAAGTGTCATTGCCTGTCTGCTCTTCTCATTAACCACAGCTAGAGTCATTGCATGTCTGTTCTTTTCACGAACCACATATCACCAGAGTCATTGCATGTGTGTTCTTCCCACAGACCATATCATGAACCACATCCAGTGTCATTGCATGTGTGTTCTTCCCATGAACCACACATGGATCCACCAATGTCATCGCATGTCTGCTCTTTTCATGAATCATAGTTAGAGGCATCGCATGTCTGCTCTTTTCATGAACCACACCTAGTGTCATTGCATGTGTGTTCTTATCACAAACCATAACATGAACCACACCCAGTGTCATTGCATGTGTGTGTTTCTCATTAACCACACATGGATCCACCGGTGTCATTGCATGTCTGCTCTTTTCATTAACCATAGCTAGAGTCATTGCATGTGTGTTCTTCTCACAAACCACATATCACCAGTGTCATTGCATGTGTGTTCTTCCCACAGACCACACATGGATCCACCAGTGTCATTGCATGTATGTTATTCCCATGAACCACACATGGATCCACCAGTGTCATTGCATGTGTGTTCTTCCCATAAAGCACGTAAGGATCCGCCGGTGTCATTGCATGTCTGCTCTTTTCATTAACCACAGTTAGAGTCATCGCATGTCTGCTCTTTTCATGAACCACAGCTAGAGTCATTGCATGTGTGTTCTTCCCACAAACCATATCATGAACCACACCCAGTGTCATTGCATGTGTGTTCTTCTCATTAACCACACATGGATCCACCGGTGTCATTGCACGTCTGCTCTTTTCATTAACCACAACTAGAGTCATTGCATGTGTGTTCTTCTCACAAACCACATATCACCAGTGTCATTGCATGTGTGTTCTTCCCACAGACCACACATGGATCCAACAGTGTCATTGCATGTGTGTTCTTCCCATGAACCACACATGGATCCACCAGTGTCATCGTATGTCTGCTCTTCTCATGAACCACAGCTAGATTCATTGCATGCGTGTTCTTCTCACAAACCATATCATGAACCACACCTAGTGTCATTGCAGGTGTGTTCTTCTCATTAACCACACATGGATCCACCGGTGTCATTGCATGTCTGCTCTTTTCATTAACCACAGTTAGAGTCATTGCATGTGTGTTCTCCTCACAAACCACATATCACCAGTGCCATTGCATGTGTGTTCTTCCCACATACTACATCATGAACCACACCCAGTGTCATTGCATATGTGTTCTTCCCATGAACCACACATGGATCCACTAGTGTCATTAAATGTCGGCACTTTTCAGGAACCACAGTTAGAGTCATTGCATGTGTATTCTTCTCACAAACCACATATCACAAGTGTCATTGCATGTGTGTTCTTCCCACAGACCACACATGGATCCACCAGTGTCATTGCATGTCGGTTCTTCCCATGAACCACACATGGATCGACCAGTGTCATTGCATGTCTGCTCTTTTCATGAACCACAGTTAGAGTCATCGCATGTCTGCTCTTTTCATGAACAACAACTAGAGTCATTGCATGTGTGTTCTTCTCACAAACCATACCATGAACCACACCCAGTGTCATTGCATGTGTGTTCTTCTCATTAACCACACATGGATCCACCAGTGTCATTGCATAATCTGCTCTTCTCATTAACCACAGCTAGAGTCATTGCATGTCTGTTCTTTTCACAAACCACATATCACTAGAGTCATTGCATGTGTGTTCTTCCCACAGACCATATCATGAACCACACCCAGTGTCATTGCATGTGTTCTTCCCATGAACCACACATGGATCCACCAATGTCATCACATGTCTGCTCTTTTCATGAACCATAGTTAGAGGCATCGCATGTCTGCTCTTTTCATAAACCACACCCAGTGTCATTGCATGTGTATTCTTATCGCAAACCATACCATGAACCACACCCAGTGTCATTGCATGTGTGTTCTTCTCATTAACCACACATGGATCCACCGGTGTCATTGCATGTCTGCTCTTTTCATTAACCATAGCTAGAGTTATTGCATGCGTGTTCTTCTCACAAACCACATATCACAAGTGTCGTTGCATGTGTGTTCTTCCCACAAACCACACATGGATCCACCAGTGTCATTGCATGTGTGTTCTTCCAATGAACCATACATGGATCCACCAGTGTCATCGTATGTTTGCTCTTCTCATGAACCACAACTAGAGTCATTGCATGCGTGTTATTCTATCAAACCATATCATGAACCACACCCAGTGTCATTGCATGTGTGTTCTTCTCATTAACCACACATGGATCCACCGGTGTCATGGCATGTCTGATATTTTCATTAACCACAGTTAGATTCATTGCTTGTGTGTTCTTCTCACAAACCACATATCACCAGTGTCATTGCATGTGTGTTCTTCCCACGTACCATATCATGCAGCACACCCAGTGTCATTGCATGTGTGTTCTTCCCATGAACAACACATGTATCCACCGGTGTCATTGCATGTCTGCTCTTTTCATGAACCACAGCTAGATCATTGCATGTGTGTTCTTCTCACAAACCACATATCACCAGTGCCATTGCATGTGTGTTATTCCCACAGACCACACATGGATCCACCAGTGTCATTGCATGTGTGTTATTCTCACAAACCATACATGGATCCACCAGTGTCATTGCATGTGTGTTCTTCCCATGAACCACACATGGATCCACCAGTGTCATTGCATGTCTGCTCTTTTCATGAACCACAGCTAGAGTCATTGCATGTGTGTTCTTCTCACAAACAACATATCACTAGTGTCATTGCATGTGTGTTCTTCCCCTGAACCACACATGGATCCACCAGTGTCATTGAATGTGTGTTATTCTCACAAACCACATAAGGATCCACCGGTGTCATTGCATGTGTGTTCCTCTCATAGACCACAGATGGATCCACCGGTGGCATCGCATGTCTACTCTTTTCATGAACCACAGTTAGAGTTATCGCATGTCTGCTCTTTTCATGAACCACAACTAGAGTCATTGCATGTGTGTTCTTCTCACAAACCATATCATGAACCACACCCAGTGTCATTGCATGTGTGTTCTTCTCATTAACCACACATGGATCCACCGGTGTCATTGCACGTCTGCTCTTTTCATTAACCACAGCTAGAGTCATTGCATGTGTGTTCTTCTCACAAACCACATATCACCAGTGTCATTGCATGTGTGTTCTTCCCACAAACCACACATGGATCCACCAGTGTCATTGCATGTGTGTTCTTCCCATGAACCACACATGGATCCAACAGTGTCATCGTATGTCTACTCTTCTCATGAACCACAGCTAGAGTCATTGCATGCGTGTTCTTCTCACAAACCATATCATGAACGACACCTAGTGTCATTGCAGGTGTGTTCTTCTCATTAACCACACATGGATCCACCGGTGTCATTGCATGTCTGCTCTTTTCATTAACCACAGTTAGAGTCATTCCATGTGTGTTCTTCTCACAAACCACATATCACCAGTGTCATTGCATGTGTGTTCTTCCCACATACTATATCATGAACCACACCCAGTGTCATTGCATATGTGTTCTTCCCATGAACCACACATGGATCCACCAGTGTCATTACATGTCTGCACTTTTCAGGAACCACAGCTAGAGTCATTGCATGTGTATTCTTCTCACAAACCACACATGGATCCATAAGTGTCATTGCATGTGTGTTCTTCCCATGAACCACACATGGATCCACCAGTGTCATCGCATGTCTACTCTTTTCATGAACCATAGCTAGAGTCATCGCATGTGTGTTCTTCTCACAAACCTCATATCACTAGTGTCATTGAATGTGTGTTCTTCCCACAGACCACACATGGATCCACCAATGTCATTTCATGTGTGTTTTTTCGATGAACCACACATGGATCCACCAGTGTCATTGCATGTGTGTTCTTCCCATGAACCACGTAAGGATCCACTGGTGTCATTGCCTGTCTTCTCTTTTCATGAACCACAGTTAGAGTCATCGCATGTCTGCTCTTTTCATGAACCACAACTAGAGTCATTGCATGTGTGTTCTTCCCACAAACCATATCATGAACCACACCTAGTGTCATTGCATGTGTGTTCTTATCATTAAGCACACATGGATCCACTAGTGTCATTGCATGTCTGCTCTCTTCATTAACCACAGTTAGAGTCATTGCATGTGTATTCTTCTCACAAACCACATATCACAAGTGTCATTGCATGTGTGTTCTTCCCACAGACCACACATGGATCCACCAGTGTCATTGCATGTCGGTTCTTCCCATGAAGCACACATGGATCGACCAGTGTCATTGCATGTCTGCTCTTTTCATGAACCACAGTTAGAGTCATCGCATGTCTGCTCTTTTCATGAACAACAACTAGAGTCATTGCATGTGTGTTCTTCTCACAAACCATATCATGAACCACACCCAGTGTCATTGCATGTGTGTTCTTCTCATTAACCACACATGGATCCACCAGTGTCATTGCATAATCTGCTCTTCTCATTAACCACAGCTAGAGTCATTGCATGTCTGTTCTTTTCACAAACCACATATCACTAGAGTCATTGCATGTGTGTTCTTCCCACAGACCATATCATGAACCACACCCAGTGTCATTGCATGTGTGTTCTTCCCATGAACCACACATGGATCGACCAGTGTCATTGCATGTTTGCTCTTTTCATGAACCACAGTTAGAGTCATCGCATGTCTGCTCTTTTCATGAACCACAACTAGAGTCATTGCATGTGTGTTCTTCTCACAACCCATATCATCAACCACACCCAGTGTCATTACATGTGTGTTCTTCTCATTAACCACACATGGATCCACCAGTGTCATTGCCTATCTGCTCTTCTCATTAACCACAACTAGAGTCATTGCATGTCTGTTCTTTTCACAAACCACATATCACCAGAGTCATTGCATGTGTGTTCTTCCCACAGACCATATCATGAACCACATCCAGTGTCATTGCATGTGTGTTCTTCCCATGAACCACACATGGATCCACCAGTGTCATCGTATGTTTGCTCTTCTCATGAACCACAACTAGAGTCATTGCATGCGTGTTCTTCTATCAAACCATATCATGAACCACACCCAGTGTCATTGCATGTGTGTTCTTCTCATTAACCACACATGGATCCACCGGTGTCATTGCATGTCTGCTCTTTTCATTAACCACAATTAGATTCATTGCTTGTGTGTTCTTCTCACAAACCACATATCACCAGTGTCATTGCATGTGTGTTCTTCCCACGTACCATATCATGCACCACACCCAGTGTCATTGCATGTGTGTTCTTCCCATGAACAACACATGGATCCACTGGTGTCATTGCATGTCTGCTCTTTTCATGAACCACAGCTAGAGTCATTGCATGTGTGTTCTTCTCACAAACCACATATCACCAGTGTCATTGCATGTGTGTTCTTCCCTCAGGCCACACATGGATCCACCAGTGTCATTGCATGTGTGTTCTTCCCATGAACAACACATGGATCCACCAGTGTCATTGCATGTCTGCCCTTTTCATGAACCATAGCTAGAGTCATTGCATGTGTGTTCTTCTCACAAACCACATATCACCAGTGTCATTGCATGTGTGTTCTTCCCATGAACCACACATGGATCCACCAGTGTCATTGCATGTGTGTTATTCTCACAAACCTCGTAAGGATCCATCGGTGTGATTGCATGTGTGTTCCTCTCATAGACCACACATGGATCCACCAGAGTCATTGCATGTGTGTTCTTCCCATGAACCACACATAGATCCACCGGTGTCATTGCATGTCTGCCCTTTTCATGAACCACAACTAGAGTCATTGCATGTGTGTTCTTCTCACAAACTAGATATCACTAGTGTCATTGCATGTGTGTTATTCCCACAGACCACACATGGATCCACCAGTGTCATTGCATGTGTGTTATTCTCACAAACCATACATGGATCCACCAGTGTCATTGCATGTGTGTTCTTTCCATGAACCACACATGGATCCACCAGTGTCATCGCATGTCTGCTCTTTTCTCGAACCACAACTAGAGTCATCGCATGTGTGTTCTTCTCACAAACAACATATCACCAGTGTCATTGCATGTGTGTTCTTCCCACAGACCACACATGGATCCACCAATGTCATTCAATGTGTGTTCTTCCCATGAACCACACATGGATCCACCAGTGTCATTGCATGTGTGTTCTTCCCATGAACCACGTAAGGATCCACCGGTGTCATTGCATGTCTGCTCTTTTCATGAACCCTAGTTAGAGCCATCGCATGTTTGTTCTTTTCATGAACCATAGCTAGAGTCATTGCATGTGTGTTATTCCCACAAACCATATCATGAACCACACCCAGTGTCATTGCATGTGGGTTCTTCCCATGAACCACGTAAGGATCCACCGGTGTCATTGCATGTCTGCTCTTTTCATGAACCACAGTTAGAGTCATCGCATGTCTGCTCTTTTCATGAACCACAGCTAGAGTCATTGCATGTGTGTTGTTCCCACAAACCATATCACGAACCACACCCAGTGTCATTGCATGTGTGTTCTTCTCATTAACCACACATAGATCCACCGGTGTCATTGCATGCCTGATCTTTTCATTAACCACAGCTAGAGTAATGGCATGTGTGTTCTTCTCACAAACCACATATCACAAGTGTCATTGCATGTGTGTTCTTCCCATAGACCGCACATGGATCGACCAGTGTCATTGCATGTGTGTTCTTCCGATGAATCACACATGGATCCACCAGTGTCATCGTATGTCTGCTCTTCTCATGAACCACAGCTAGAGTCATTGCATGCGTGTTCTCACAAACCATATCATGAACCATACCTAGTGTCATTGCATGTGTGTTCTTCTCATTAACCACAGATGGATCCACCGGTGTCATTGCAGCTCTACTCTTTTCATTAACCACAGATAGAGTCATTACATGTGTGTTCTTCTCACAAACCACACATGGATCCAGTAGTTTCATTGCATGTTTGCTCTTTTCATGAACCACAGTTAGAGTCATCGCATGTCTGCTATTTTCATGAACCACAACTAGAGTCATTGCATGTATGTTCTTCTCACAACCCATATCATCAACCACACCCAGTGTCATTACATGTGTGTTCTTCTCATTAACCACACATGGATCCACCAGTGTCATTGCATGTCTGCTCTTCTCATTAACCACAACTAGAGTCATTGCATGTGTGTTGTTCCCACAAACCATATCACGAACCACACCCAGTGTCATTGCATGTGTGTTCTTCTCATTAACCACACATAGATCCACCGGTGTCATTGCATGTCTGCTCTTTTCATTAACCACAGCTAGAGTAATGGCATGTGTGTTCTTCTCACAAACCACATATCACAAGTGTCATTGCATGTGTGTTCTTCCCATAGACCGCACATGGATCGACCAGTGTCATTGCATGTGTGTTCTTCCCATGAATCACACATGGATCCACCAGTGTCATCGTATGTCTGCTCTTCTCATGAACCACAGCTAGAGTCATTGCATGCGTGTTCTTCTCACAAACCATATCATGAACCATACCTAGTGTCATTGCATGTGTGTTCTTCTCATTAACCACAGATGGATCCACCGGTGTCATTGCAGCTCTACTCTTTTCATTAACCACAGATAGAGTCATTACATGTGTGTTCTTCTCACAAACCACACATGGATCCAGTAGTTTCATTGCATGTTTGCCCTTTTCATGAACCACTGTTAGAGTCATCGCATGTCTGCTCTTTTCATGAACCACAACTAGAGTCATTGCATGTGTGTTCTTCTTACAACCCATATCATCAACCACACCCAGTGTCATTACATGTGTGTTCTTCTCATTAACCACACATGGATCCACCAGTGTCATTGCCTGTCTGCTCTTCTCATTAACCACAGCTAGAGTCATTGCATGTCTGTTCTTTTCACAAACCACATATCACCAGAGTCTTTGCATGTGTGTTCTTCCCACAGACCATATCATGAACCACATCCAGTGTCATTGCATGTGTGTTCTTCCCATGAACCACACATGGATCCACCAGTGTCATCGTATGTTTGCTCTTCTCATGAACCACAACTAGAGTCATTGCATGCGTGTTCTTCTATCAAACCATATCATGAACCACACCCAGTGTCATTGCATGTGTGTTCTTCTAATTAACCACACATGGATCCACCGGTGTCATTGCATGTCTGCTCTTTTCATTAACCACAATTAGATTCATTGCTTGTGTGTTCTTCTCACAAACCACATATCACCAGTGTCATTGCATGTGTGTTCTTCCCACATACCATATCATGCACCAAACCCAGTGTCATTGCATGTGTGTTCTTCCCATGAACAACACATGGATCCACCGGTGTCATTGCATGTCTGCTCTTTTCATGAACCACAGCTAGAGTCATTGCATGTGTGTTCTTCTCACAAACCACATATCACCAGTGTCATTGCATGTGTGTTCTTCCCACAGGCCACACATGGATCCACCAGTGTCATTGCATGTGTGTTCTTCCCATGAACAACACATGGATCCACCAGTGTCATTGCATGTCTGCTCTTTTCATGAACCATAGCTAGAGTCATTGCATGTGTGTTCTTCTCACAAACCACATATCACCAGTGTCATTGCATGTGTGTTCTTCCCATGAACCACACATGGATCCACCAGTGCCATTGAATGTGTGTTTTTCTCACAAACCTCGTAAGGATCCATCGGTGTGATTGCATGTGTGTTCCTCTCATAGACCACACATGGATCCACCAGTGTCATTGCATGTGTGTTCTTCCCATGAACCACACATAGATCCACCGGTCTCATTGCATGTCTGCCCTTTTCATGAACCACAACTAGAGTCATTGCATGTGTGTTCTTCTCACAAACTAGATATCACTAGTGTCATTCCATGTGTGTTATTCCCACAGACCACACATGGATCCACCAGTGTCATTGCATGTGTGTTATTATCACAAACCATACATGGATCCACCAGTGTCATTGCATGTGTGTTATTTCCATGAACCCCACATGGATCCACCAGTGTCATCGCATGTCTGCTCTTTTCTCGAACCACAACTAGAGTCATCGCAGGTGTGTTCTTCTCACAAACAACATATCACCAGTGTCATTGCATGTGTGTTCTTCCCACAGACCACACATGGATCCACCAATGTCATTCAATGTGTTTTCTTCCCATGAACCACACATGGATCCACCAGTGTCATTGCATGTGTGTTCTTCCCATGAACCACGTAAGGATCCACCGGTGTCATTGCATGTCTGCTCTTTTCATGAACCCTAGTTAGAGCCATCGCATGTTTGTTCTTTTCATGAACCATAGCTAGAGTCATTGCATGTGTGTTCTTCCCACAAACCATATCATGAACCACACCCAGTGTCATTGCATGTGTGTTCTTCCCATGAACCACGTAAGGATCCACCGGTGTCATTGCATGTCTGCTCTTTTCATGAACCACAGTTAGAGTCATCGCATGTCTGCTCTTTTCATGAACCACAGCTAGAGTCATTGCATGTGTGTTGTTCCCACAAACCATATCACGAACCACACCCAGTGTCATTGCATGTGTGTTCTTCTCATTAACCACACATGGATCCACCAGTGTCATTGCCTGTCTGCTCTTTTCATTAACCACAGCTAGAGTAATGGCATGTGTGTTCTTCTCACAAACCACATATCACAAGTGTCATTGCATGTGTGTTCTTCCCATAGACCGCACATGGATCGACCAGTGTCATTGCATGTGTGTTCTTCCCATGAATCACACATGGATCCACCAGTGTCATCGTATGTCTGCTCTTCTCATGAACCACAACTAGAGTCATTGCATGTGTGTTCTTCTCACAAACCATATCATGAACCATACCTAGTGTCATTGCATGTGTGTTCTTCTCATTAACCACAGATGGATCCACCGGTGTCATTGCAGCTCTGCTCTTTTCATTAACCACAGATAGAGTCATTACATGTGTGTTCTTCTCACAAACCACATAACACTAGTGTAATTGCATGTGTGTTCTTCCCACAAACCATATCATGAACCACAGCTAGTGTCATTGCATGTGTGTTCTTCTCATTAACCACACATGGATCCACCAGTGTCATTGCATGTCTGCTCTTTTCATTAACCATAGTTAGAGTCATTGCATGTGTGTTCTTCTCACAAACCACATATCACCAGTGTCATTGCATGTGTGTTCTTCCCACAGACCACACATGGATCCAGCAGTGTCATTGGATGTGTGTTCTTCCCATGAACCACATATGGATCCACCAGTGTCATTGCATGTCTGCTCTTTTCATGAACCACAGCTAGAGTCATTGCACGTGTGTTCTTCTCACAAACAACATATCACCAGTGTCATTGCATGTGTGTTCTTCCCATGAACCACACATGGATCCACCAGTGTCATTGCATGTGTGTTATTCTCACAAACCACGTAAGGATCCACCGGTGTCATTGCATGTGTGTTCCTCTCATAGACCACACATGGATCCACCGGTGGCATCGCATGTATGTTCTTTTCATGAACCACAGTTAGAGGCATCGCATGTCTGCTCTTTTCATGAACCACACCCAGTGTCATTGCATGTGTGTTCTTCTCATTAACCACACATGGATCCACTAGTGTCATTGCATGTCTGCTCTTCTCATTAACCACAACTAGATCCACCAGTGTAATTGGATGCATGTTCTTTTCGTAAACCGCATATGGATACTAATTAACCTTAGGAGAGCCCTAACCTTAGCGTTAGACCGAGTCTTCTAGAAGGCACGCCCTAACACAGTTGTTCTGCTTGTCGATTGTTACATACCGTTTGATCGGGGCGCTTGGACGATTGGGATGGATTTCGTGAGATCGGTCCGCAAGTAGTCTGTTCTGCGGCATGATTGGCCAGGCTTGCTCTGGACAAACTGGCAACAGCGGGGGCTCCCCTGTTGCGAGTGTCACGACTCACGAGTTGAGCGGGCCATATCCCAGTGTCACGTCCCCATTACTTCTTTTCCTTCCCGTAGTTCTCTTCCTTCCCCTCGAATCCACGTTCCCCACTTCACTCCCATCCTGCAGTAGCCGCAAGCTGACGACGCCTCCATCCCAATCCCCTCTCTGGTAGCCACCCCCCTTCCCTCTCGCCATGGGTTCAAGGGGAGATGGCGAGGAAACGCGTCGTGACGACAGGGACGGTGATTTCGATGTGAGTCGTCTCATCTCTATCTCTATCATCTGTGGCCAGTTATCTATTTTTTGAGCCAGATCTACTCCATTTAATCATGCACGTATGATGTATTAGGCCAACCAGACGATGTATGACGTCGACTATCACGGTTTAGCGGATGAAGATAGTCCTCTCCTATGTAAACATGGATATGTGCCCGCTAAATTTGTAGCGTTCGAAGGACGAAACGCATGCAGGAGGTTTCTACGGTGTCAAGGACATCGTGCAATGATGCGAGGCGGAAGTTGCGGTGTTCTCAAATGGGTAGATCCAGAGTGGCCCAAATCGATGCAGAAAACGCTGGACAAACTATGGGAAATGACTGTTGAGTTGAAAGAATCCGCATTCATCTCACTTCTTGACAGTGTTGAGATGAAGCTATGGGAACCAGTTGACACGACCAAGCATAAGCGAGAACTCATGGGGGTGGAAGACAAGGTTAGCAAAGTCGAGAAGGAGAGGGACACGGCGTTGGCCCTGAAGGCTAAAGCAGAGCAAGAACTGACTCATGCAAGGAAGGATCTTCACCAAGCCAAAGTCCTGCAGTTCACTACTATGAGTATTGACAAGTGCATGAGGAAAGATGCAGAGAAACAATTGAAGCTGTGCAAGGAAGATGATAAAAGGAAGGAGCAGACGATTCGATCCTTGCTCTCGCAGGAAGATGCGCATAGGGCTAAGATTAGGAATATCAAGGAGATGTGTGATAACTAGTTCTATTTAGCTTAAGCTCCGTGCCTTTTTTAAGTTGTAATAGTTGTACTTGTTGACCTAGCGGTCTGAACTATTGGCCCCGGAGTCCTAGGAGTAAAAAAATTGGTCGCCCGTTAATCTGTCTTAACCCTGCATTACTTCCTTTTGTCTGACCAATGCCCCTTGGATATTCCGCCCGTCGCTTCATCGTCCTCGTGTACAAATAGGAGGCACCACAGCTCGTCGCTTCGTCGCCCATCCCCTCGCCCTCTCCAATCTCCACCGCGTCGTCCACCCCCCTCGCTCCCTCTCCAATCTCCACCGCGCCGCCATGGAGATGCCCTCGCTAAACTTTTACGAGGCGGTGATGTTCGTGCACTTCGACATCCTTGCGCCGCCGGCCGCGATGGTGCCCCACGGATGGTGCATCAGCTATGCGGGGGTGCCGGTGACTCCGCTCCTCGTCCCTGGCGGAGCCGTGATGGAGAGCGAAATCGCGGCAAGCCGCCGCCAGATGCCCGCGTGGATGAGGGTGTTGCCCTGGTACGTGGCGGCCAGCCCGTACTGGCCGGCGTTGTTCAAGAAGGAGCGGAAGGCCAAGATTGGCAACCGCATCGTTTACGAGCGTGTGGTGCACCGGGATCTCAGCAACCGAGAAGGGCGGGAGAGGTTCTGGTCCGTCCCTGGATGGACCAATTTCACCGTCATCGCCGCTGCTCACCGCGAAGAGGTGCTCCGTCTCGCGTACAATGCGGAAATCGTGGAGGTTCCGTCCGACGAAGACGAGGAAGCCGGCAGCTCGGAGGACAGTGGCAGCGGAAGTGAAATTGTTGACTAGTGGTTGAATTAATGTAGGATGTGAAATCATTGTTTAGAAGAATTTGTGGTCGAATTAATGAAATGCCTCGATTTAGATCTCTGTCTCGATTAATTTGTGGAAGAATATGTGATTTTGATCAATTTCTGCCTCGATTTAGATCTCTGTCCCGGATTGGGAACGTGACCGTGGACCAAAGACCCCTTTTCTACTAGTGTATTTTGACATTGGTGGTTTGTTTAAACGTAATCTACGTGGATTTGGCCGCATGCAAATGGCGCAACCACAATTTATAAAGTGGAAGCACGTACACCCGGTTACTGGAGATCCGGGAGCTTCGCCAGATGCAGGGGATGCAGGAGCAGAGAGGCGGTGAGATAGACGGGCTCAAGATTAGGCCAGAAAGTGGTACCCATTTCCTCCTCATCTAGGCATTATCGGTGAGAACATTGTTGTTTATGTTGCCACGTGGTTGTGTAGCATCTGAAATAAGTTGCTGCTTCGTTGAGTGTGGCAGCTTAAATAATTTATTTTTTGCCACTTACATTCCGTCGTATTTGGAGACCTCCTGCCCCTCAGAAATCGTGGAACCGATGGATCCTTGTTTTCAGATAGAAGTGGCACAATCACAATTTCAGATTCAACTACTGACTCGGGCGTTTCCAAACCCTAAGTCGTGCTACATTTTACTCGGAGAACGTGGGTAGATTGTTTCGCCCAGCAACATGCCACACACAGAGCTCCAGAATTTAACAGAATTACATATATAGGTTCAAGTTCAACATACAATTATGCATCTTCATTGCCAGCAGCCTTCTTCCACAGCCTGGGTGCCAAGCCTTCACGTCCAATGGCTTCTTCATTTCCTGCCTTCTTCCTCTTCCTCGGTGCCAATTTTCTTAGCTTCACGTACTTTGCATCGCCGGGACAATGGGCACCAGAATCGTGTCCAGCATCATCTTTCCACTCATTTTTAATTTTATCGGGCAGCAAAATGACTGACCTAGCAGTCATGTTTCTAACCTTGCGGCGCTTCCTGTCAGAGAAACAAGACTGTTGCATAACTACCCAATATCTACAGAGTAAATAAAACAAAAATTACAATTCAGCACAAACATGCGAACCCCAAGCGACCTTTGCTTACCTTGTCCAAGAATAGAAGGGCGACTCCTAGTTGCAGCAGCTTCCACATCCAGTACATCACAACTCAGCTCAAACATGCAATCCGAAGCATACCTTTCCATCAACCCAATTAGCTGAATGTCACACGTTATAGGAACCATGATGCCACATTCATCCATGAAGCTAAACTTTGCATTATGCTTCGGCTATACTTCAACATGATTACGCAGAGCAGCAACCATACCAGATATAGTGCAGATCTGCACATGCGCTTCTTCCATCGTGAAACAATGGCTTCCATACCACTTGCCCTTGGAGTCGTACCTGTAGAGGACTACCGTAACCAGGTAAGGAGGGTCCGCGCAGATCCCACTTGATAGAAAACTGTGAACAAAATATGTTTGTCAGCATTGGGCTAACGAACAATTTGAGGTTCAGTAGCCAACTAGCAGTTGTAATTAGTGTGAATAGCAAAGAGAAGGGTAGCTCACCCGCTTGTAGGCAGAACTTCTTCTTCCTTGATAGTAGGATCTGCCATCCTCCGAACTGCTCGGCTCGTCGGCGGCTGAGGTGTGCTAGAGCCTCGCAACAGCGGCTACGACATGCGCCATTGGAGCTCGGTATCAGCGACTGGGCGCAGCAACTGGGCGCAGCAACTTGGCCCCAGAAGTCAAATGTCCGAAGGATCGTCCTGCCTGGAGGGTGGATTCCGACGCCGCCGGTTCTAGGGGAAAGCTGGGAATGGATTTGTGAAATTGTTCAACGCATCCAATCCACTTAGCTGCTCAATTTGCCTAAGAGGTTGCCGCATTGGCGCCCGCGTCACAGAAAGATAACCGACATGTGGGTCTCGACTGTCTACTTCACGGGGCGGTTTAACAGAATGTTTGTATTTGGCAGGGGCGAGATGAGTTTGCCTCGAAATGGCCCCTCTCAGTAGTTGGCGGCCCAACTTTTCGAAACGCGGTAATTTCAGGCAACTTAGGTACCGCCATGCGCTGGCCTGCCCACTTTGGTACCACAGACAAAGAAGCCCGCTTTCTAGGCCTCCCAGGTGGCCTCCTAAGAACTGGTGGTTGAAGTTTGACCCTGGATCGACAATCTCCCAATCATTTTCATCGGCCATAGCTGGTACGTTTTCTGCATAAGTTGCAGCAAACTTGTCCACGGAGAAATAGTTGTCAACATAGTTATCTATTTCAGCTCTGCTACCTCTAAGCTTTAAGATGAAGTAAATTGCATGGTGACGTGGCAGACCAGTAATCTGCCACTGCCTGCATGAACAAGTCTTGTTTCCAATGTCTATAGTGTACCTCCGTTCACTTCCACGCTTGTATTCTGCATAAACCTCAGCCAATGTTCTGGAACTTCTGACCATCCTCATCTTTATCGTTCTCATTGCCCTGGTTCTTGTATTTAGTAACATAACCACCTTTGGAACTATTTTATGGCCTAAAAATTTTCTTGCGCAAATTCTTTGCCTTAAATCTATCTTCACCATTATGCACTATCTTATTGCATCCAACAAAATCACAATTCCAAGTGTCTTCATGCCCGAAATCTTATCATTGAAACTCTCTGCCAAATTATTGCAAACAAAATCCACCTTGCTTAACTCACCAAACTTGCTTCTGGCCCATAGCTTGGTGTGATGTTCTTCAAGGTAGTTTTTCACCTTTGGCACTACATACATGTTCTGCAAGTAAGTAGCATGCGTGCTTGGGGTGTATGTGTATGCTGATCGCCACAAGTCCTCTTCAAAGATCTTTCCTTTGAACTTCTTCGTGAAGTTAGTAGCGAGGTGCCGCATGCATTCCCTATGCTCAACCCCAGGAAACACAGCATCAACAGCATTCTCAAGACCCTCGAATGCACCGGTGTGTATCACCAAGCCTTCAGGGTGACCAATTACTTCTCGTAGTCTCTGCATGAACCATGTCCAGCTTTCATTTGATTCACCCTCAAGAACAACATAAGCTACGGGTAGAAGCCAATTATGCGCGTCCAAAGCAAAAGCAGAAGGAACATGTCCCCTGAACTTCCCTGTTAAAGAAGTTGCGCCTATTGCCAAGTATGGCCTACAGCCGTCTAGGAACCCCTTCCAGCATGCCTTCGGGCAGACAAAACATCTCCTGAAGCACATCTTATCTACCTGCTTATACCTGACCCCCCTCGAGACCTTTTCTCTTCCTTTCACAACCTCGTAATCGATGTCAACAACACTACCAGGTGATGTTTTCCCTACCTGAGCTTTGAAACTATACAACATATGAAAACTGTCATTCCACTTGCCTTAAATGAAGTCTAGAGCCATCGGCTTCCCATCAAAGACTGTATGGTAAGGAATCAGAATGCTAAAGTTTTTGAGAATCTTTGCTCTGAGTTCAGCAGGTCCAATGTTATGATCCTGCCTCACCCAGTCAAGTACAGTAGCAGAAATCCACTTGGTAGTCGTCGATCTAATTTTATCACTTAAAGAAGTATTAGGGTAGTTGTGTTTCTTTGTGTTTACTTTGATCTGCATTCGATAAGAATCCAAATAAGTCAGAGCTAGTTATCAGCAGAATAAATATGAGAAAGACTGAAACTAAATGTAGCTATTGCAACCTGAAATGGGTGTCCACCCCGCATTGGAGATGCATGTAATCTCCATTTACACATATTACTTTCCCTACAGTGCACCCTAAATCTCTTTTGGTTGCTTTTTTCAATGATAAATTCAAACCCAACTCTGATTGCATAGGTTGCAACTGCATATTTGCAGTCCTCCACATTATCAAAGACAGTCCCCTCATCAATTGTAGGATTGTCCCTGTCAAAGTGTATCATTGGCCTGTCCTCGTCTTCGTCATTGTATCTATATCCCATTTCCACATCTTCACATTCCTCTTTCTCATCAGTCCCATAGTCAGGCTCAAAGTTCAAATCAACCAAATATTCCCTACTCTCCATCCTATCAGGGTCAACAGCTACGTCTGGATATGCTTTCTCGTCATCATCCGCACCTCCACACATTTCAGTGCCTTCATGCTCGCTTGACAAAGCATCATGCTCAAGGACAAGCTGTATAGACGTCCTGCGGTTACCAACACATATCCTTGCCATCACCACGGGACTAGAAACGCTAACTGGGTTATGCAGAAAAGGAATCACAGTTCTTACCCTTCAATGTGGACGCATGACACCTTCTCCGGGCTCCATACCTCCAAAGCTCTGCACCCCGTTCCCTCTTCCCCCGTTTTGTTGTCCTCTGTGCTCTCCAGACATGAAGTTCCGTGCTCACCAGTTGTGTAGGACCCATCTCCGTGTTCTCAAGCCTCGCAGGATCCATCTCCGAGCTGGATCCGGATCACCAGCGTTGTTGGCCCCTAACCCAATGGCCGACTCTCGGTTTTCGTTTCCAGACATGCCTGGGTGGTGGACGGTGGTAAGGAGACAGGGCAGGGAGGGGAGGGGAGGGGACGTGAGGGGATGGCAGAGAGGGGAGGGCGGGACGGCGACGAGAGCGGTGCACGACTGAGCGGAGTGGCGGTGGCAAGAGCAGAGGAGCGGAGCGGAGCGGAGCTGGTTGCGACAAAGCATGGAAAATTGCACAATAATGTGTTGGTGGGCGGCACCAACCCTCGAACCTGGGAGCGCGCCATCGAAGGTGGAGGAGGCGGGCCCGCCAGTCATAAAACAAGCCACCTGTCAGCGCACTATGCACGGTAGCACTTCACGAAATTTTTTAGCAGGTCCCACATGTCAGTCTATTTGATCAAAACTTGCATGCAGTGCATGGCTGGTTCACACGTTAGTTCCGAAAAAAGCCCGTTGATCCAAACTTGAAGTGGCAGTTCCACTTCTTCTCCTTCGTCTCCTCGTTTATCGTAGTGGCAATTCCGCTTCGTCTCCCTCGTCAGTTCTCCTCTTTTTCTTCTCCTTGCAGTGGTAGTTCTTCTTTCTTCCTCAATCAAAACATTCCCGCATGTAAGCCATGGCCAGTAGCCGTATGAAGAGGAACTGGTCCGATCTCCCGGCCGACCCACTTCGCAAGATCGCCGACTACTTGCTGGAGAAAGAGGAGTACGTCGACACCTATGCTGCTTGTCGGGAAGTCTGCACCGATTGGCGCCACACTTTAAAGGTGCCCGAATTCCATCTCAACAACTGGATCATGATAGATCACACACTTCCAGACATTGGTGACTTCACCTTCCACAACCTCACCACTGGTCGTTGCCTCAGGACAAATCTAATGGACGTCCATCGCAGGTTCACAGTCATATCTGATATTTATTGGTATTTTCCATTGTAAACATCTTAGTGCTAACTGGTGACCTCTTCTTCCAAAAGATTCTACTTTGTCGGTGTTTCTCATGGCGTCATCATGCTTGCTTAGAGGGTGGAGCCGTACCATATTCGGCTTCTGAACCCAATCACTCATAAGTCTGACACTAAGTTTCAAGCACACATACCATCTGATCTTCTGCAATCTATCGCTGTGACGAAGTCCCCGACGATTGTGTTCGTTTGCACTGATTATCCAGATCATATTGCATGGGCCGATGAGAGCACCCAACAGGGCAAATCAATGAATCATTTGGAGAAGGATTGTATTCGCCACCTCCTGGTACACTTCTGGACTTCATGACAGCATTCTGAAGGGAAGTTAATGCATTACTTGAGAATGGAGACATCTTGTTGACCAACATCTAGTTAGAGCAGCGCGCGAGCACTGTCACGATGGACAAAATAATTTCAGCCCTAGTCTTTGAACAGGTACGCGGAACTTACGAATTTTACCTTGTCGAGTCAGATGGTGATCTGCTTCTTGTGTTGAACGGGGATTTCGCCAAAGGGCAACCGGTGTTATACCAGGTGGACACGGAGAACCGCTCTCTCGAGGCCGTCGGTGACACTGGAAGTCGTGCCCTCTTTGTTGATTACAATAGGTCTATCTCCATTGACACCAGGTTACACCCCATAGTCAAACCCGGTTGCATATACTACAGGAATTATATCAGACTGTACGATGATGAGGTTCAAGCCTGGAAAAAGGAACCGACAATGGTACTGCATAACTTAAGTATGGAACATACACCGAGGCCTTACCCTCTCGATGAGATACTGACAACACATTGCATACGGAGAGAGTTCTCTAAATATGTGTCGCAGCACGCAGGAGACGACAACGACAAAATATATAGGGGAGAATGAATCCTATATTCATCCTAGGTTATTTGCTAGCATTTTAGGTCTATTTTTCGAAGTAGAAATTTGTACTATATTTATATTATTTCGATCAGCAGTACGCGCACCGTCGAAGGTGGAGGAGGCAGGCCCGCCAGTCAGAAAACATGCCACGTCTGCATCCCCTGTTTCTGATGCCCTTTAAAAAGAAAACACGCCATGTCGTTATCCCCTGTTTCTGACGGTGTTGCTACAATCGACGGTACATAGTGGCATAGAAATAATATTGTATAAACATAAGGGCACAGTCGTCAACATTTCTAAAATGAAACCCGGCCTCCTACCTGTCCTGGTACATAGCCACGACCGATCTTTTTAATACGTTCACACTCTTATGCTGAGAAGGGAAACGAGTGTCGAATCATTACCCTCTAAGGAAATGGGAGATGGTTATTTTCACGCATGCCCGTAGTCCAAACCTACTATTAGTCTTTCACTCCCCTTCTCCGACCAACCACAGTTCACCTTGCGCAGCTCCTCCGCGTCGCACTACCTAGTGTAACATGGCCCCGCCTAAGCAGCAGCCGCCGTCGCGACAGCTGCCAAAACTAGGGTATTTAGCCCCTCTAAGGCAGGCCATGGAGCTCTACTTCAAGGCCGGTCTCTCATTGCCCTGCCAAGCGGATGATTTCCCCGAATGTGCCGAATCGGCCGCGACGGTGACAGCGGCGTCGTCGGCGCCAGATGCGGCAAGCAGGGCCAAGAGAGCGATGTGGAGAAATCGCGCGGCGGCATTATGGCATGCTCTAGGTACTGGGAACAAGGTACGTATCAAATCGTTCATGAGACCATGCCACCGAGGGTACACACCCTCGAACAGGGCAGTGCCAAGGTCGAGGAACTCTCGCATCCACGCTTCGTAGCAGGCTACCTTACGCAGTGGGGAAGGCTGGGAACACGCCGTCTACGGCAAAGACACTCCATCGTACGCACCGTCGGAGGCCATACCTTGGTGGTTACCAAGCGTCTACACTCAGCATGCTGGATTGTTCGACAGCCGGAGCCGGCGACAGGCATCATCTCAGCGCCGGAATTCAGGTTCGAGTTCACACGGACCTACGACCCCGAGAAGGAGATGCCGAATTTTAGTTTCGAAGAAATCGTTGCAGCGGCGCGGATGGTACCACTGAACCGGGACTAGCGCATGCAAATCGCTCGTGCATGAACGATGCAGATTTCTGGTAGTTTGGCAGGAAGACAATAAATCAGTTTGGGTTAAATGATCAAAGAACTTATGTCCTCTCAAGGCAATTGGCCAGCCAACTTTTCTGGTGGAGATCTATAGTTTCTTCAGTGTAGAATAGTTAAGTTCAGACTAAAGAATGACTTTTGTAGATGAAATGCTGACGAATTGTTCTATAAACTAGTAGGAAGTTTAGCCCACTTTTGTGCAGGTATAAGACCCTTTTGTGTGGAAGTACTATTGTTGTAAGAAAATACTATCAAGTATCTATTTCCTTCAATTACTAGTCGTGGTTAAATCCAGTTAACTAGCATTTTTTTATCCCAGACTACAGATTTTTCATCTATTGTCTGTGCTGTAAACCATTTTTCCTTTGTATTGTGTTTTCTGCAAAATGGTCATGTAGTTCAACGTGTTACAGATATAGCTACCTTGCATTTGAAGAGGAGATGGACTAGATTTTCCTGGCATCCATAGATTTGACATTGCTCATTGCTAGACCACCCTCTTTTCATGAGGTTGTCTTTGGTTATTCACATAAATTATAAAGCACGGTGTTCAACTACATCAATTCAAACTATTACACACACACTACATCAAATTCATTACCCACATATAATACATCGATTCAAACTATTACACACACATACTACTTCAAACTATTACACACACGTACTACATCGATTCAAACTATTACACATTTTAAGTCGATGCTAACTTCCTGCTACGCTCTCCATACTACAAATTCATTAGCCACACATACCACTGTAATTCACTAGGGCTCTATCTTCACTCGAGGGAATTCAGAACCACCAGCTCATCCAAGCCCAGTTCCCCCACCGAAACTGTGTGCGCCGTTGCGAAACGGTGGTGGTCCTGTGCCATCGATCCTTCCAGGCCAACACTGTAGGCGACGAGGACGCTTTCTGGCAGCCTCTTCGGGGCCCTGAATGCCATGTACCGATTCCAGAACCTCCTCCAGGTCGATGATGACCGGGTGCTTACAGCAAAGCTGTCGCCCTGCCCTGCTTGGAATCTGCACCTTGTACATCTTAGGAACGGCGTCAGGATCTTTCAGCCACGCCTTTACCTCGATGACCCATCTGTCGCTCGGTGGCACGATTTCCACCAGCTTGCCGCCAAGGCTACTGACGACCTTCTTGAGGGCCTTCGGATCCCAAGCATCCAATGGGAGGCCGTCAAACCCGAGTTTGGAGAAGAAACGAAGCTTCCCCAAGCGATCGTCCCACCCACATGCGCGATGCCAATGCATGAAGCTCATTTTCTCCCCATAGCACTCGAAAGAATGGGAAGAATAAAGAACGCGCTCGATGTCTGAGTTGTGCTCAAACTGGACGAAATATCGAATGGTGGTGCGCATACCTCAATCTTGACCTTATTTCATCTGATCCCAAAACGAGACCTGAAAGCCGACAACAACTCTGCCGGCGACATGGCAAGACGGACGCCCAACACGGTGGCCATGAGAGCGTGGTCGTCGAACTGCTATGCCAGGGCTACCATGCCTAGGGTGCGCGGCAGCACGCAACTTCCGGAGGCCGGCCGCCAGCCTAGATCGCCCTACGGGACGCGCTCCGCCATACGAGAGGACTAGCCAGAAGTAAGATATTCGTCCGGGGATGCGAAGCTCCGATACGGTGGACGATACGACGGAGACGGCTCCGAGCTTCGATTAGAGGCGTAGGAGGTTGACCGGACATGGCGGGGACACAAATTAGAGCAAGTGCGAGCTCCGATCTGAGACGAGCAGCCTGAGCTGAGCAAATGTTATGGCGAGGGGAGTAGGGGAGAAGACCTAAGCACAGCAAAGAAATAGATCTGGTCCACTCAGGGATCTAGTCCACGCAGGGGTAAGCTAGTCCACGACCGCAAAAGATAACGGGGAATACTGACAGGGCGGGCCAAGAAGAGTTGACCTAACAGCAGTATTTGAGTTCAACCATTTTTCTTCTGGTTCAAACGACCGTTTAGCCGTTAGATTTGTATTCACCCCCATTTGGCCCTTCGGGACAATTGGCGATTCTACGAAGGCCCCTCCATGTGATTGATGACAACTCAGGTACCGGGATGCACTCACCCGGGAAGTTTGGTACCGCAAGCCATCAATCCCGGCACTGGGGCATATGTGGAGCCAATGTTGGCAAGTGTATTTGCCTCCTCGTTCCTCTCGCGGCGGACGTGTCGTAGTTCACATCCATCAAAGTCCCCTTCGAGTGCATCATAGAGGTCGCGGTAGGCGATCATGTTGTCGCTCAGAGCATCACACTAGTTCATGGTTTGATTTACTCCCAGTTTAGAGTCGCCGTAGATGACGAGTTGCGTTCTGCCACAAGCTTTGGCTGACGAGTAGCTCAGGGCCTCGTATTCATCTTCGTTGTTGGAGGCGCAGAATTGCATTCACAGAACATACCTCATCTTATCACCTTATGGTGATGTCAGGATGATGCCTGCGCCAGCTCCTTCTCGATGTTTTGATCTGTCGAAGTGCATTGTCCATAGATAGGACATGTCTAGCGTGTCGGGGAGCTGGTTCTCCATCCAGTGGATGAGGAAGTATGGGAGTACTTGCGACTTGATCGCATCTCGCTTCTCATATGTGATGTCTCGTGGAGACAGTTCTATCCCACAAAGCGTGACTCGTCCAGTGGCGTCGGGGTTGTTGAGGATGTGCTCTAGTGGAGCATCGTTCACCACAATTATGGGGTGCTCCTGGAAGTAGTGGCACAGTCTCTAGGCTGTCATGAAGACGCCATATACCATTTTCTGATAATGCGGGTATCACTGTTTTGTTGGCGTGAGCACCTCGCTGAGGTAGTAGACTAGGAGTTGTACCCCGTGGACTTTGTTTTCTTTGGATTGTTCCACTACGAGCATAGTACTAACCACCTGGTTGGTGGCGGAGATGTATAACAATAGTGGCTCCTTTTCTTGAGGTGTTACCAACACCGACGAAGTGGATAGTAGATGCTTGAGGTATTCGAATGCTTCTCGTGCTTCTTCTGTCCACTCGAATTTGTCAGCCTTGCGAAGGAGTTGGTAGAAAGGCAGCGCCTTTTCGCTCATTCGACTAATGAATCGACACCGCGATTCACCCAGCTAGCTGCTCGATGCCTTTTACGTTCTTTGGCTTCTCCATGGCC
Source organism: Avena sativa (assembly GCA_916181665.1). Lineage (NCBI taxonomy): Eukaryota > Viridiplantae > Streptophyta > Magnoliopsida > Poales > Poaceae > Avena > Avena sativa. Next base: position 603,262,847 of record OV702291.1, on the reverse strand, counting down.
AGTATGGTATTTATTTTCTTCAGGTTAGCCTAGATCCCTCTCGTGGAGATGAGGTACCCGAGCAGTTGCACATATGGTATGCCTAAGGCGCATATGTCCGGATTCAGCTTGATCCGGTAGCGGTCGAGGTTATCGAAGGTGTCGTGGAGATCACTGAGTAATGATACTTCCTCCTTAGTTTTGACGACGATGTCGTTGACATAGACTTGAATATTACGACCAAGCTGGTTGTTGAGGCAGGCCTGCATACACCGCTGATAGGTGGCCTCTGCGTTTTTCAGCCCGAAAGGCATCGTTGTGTAGCAGAAGACGCCGAAGGGCATGATGAAGGTTGTTTTCTCTTGGTCTTACTCCTTCATTCGAATATGGTGGTAGCCTGAGTAGGTGCCGAGGAAGTAGAGGCACTCGCATCCCGTGGTGGAGTCGATTATCTGGTCGATCTGCTGCATGGGAAGTGATCTTTTGGGCAATGTTTGTTGAAGGAGGTGAAGTCCATGCACATCCGCATGATATCCGTGTCATTTTTAGGAATGAGCACGGGGTTTGCTACCAAGGTGCTTTCCTTGATATCGCGTATAAAGTTAGCGTCGAGGAGTCTATTGACTTCCATACCGACCGCTTTTTCCCTTGGCTCAGATAGTCAACGTATCATCTTCTTCACTGGTCTTGCTTCAGGATTCACATTGAGTGAGTGCTCGGCGAATTCCGTGGGAACTCCTGGCATGTCCGCTGGACACTAGGCAAAGATTTCTCAGCGCTCACAAAGGAATTCGACGAGCGTGAGTTCGTATGCGGGACTCAAGTTGTTGGCGATGAGGGTCATCTTGGTCGGTGTCGGGGGATGACCTCCGGATACCCCAACCAGACAAGAACCATGGCAGTCGGATCGTGTCCGGTTTGCTGAGCGTAGCCGAACAGGAGCAAGTCAAGCCGGCTACCTCACGGTAGCAGGAATGGCGAGGAGCAGCCGGCTACATCAGCATAGCTGGAACCAATTAGAAGGACATAGCGACATGCAGCACAGTGCATGGTACGCCCTGGTACGATGACAAGACTCGCAACTACTCGGCCATACCGAAGACTTTGTGGGGTGACGCGGGATTAGTGGCCAGATGCTGACGACAGGCTCGCACGGTGTTCACTATACCCACGAAGACCATACCACTCGTACTCTGATGAGACGTAAGTGTACCGAGTACTATAGATGACCAGCCGGCTGGGACCCGCCAGCCGGACTGGCCAGTGAGACCGTTGCCTCTCTGCCTATATAAGGAGAGGCAAGGCCTCAGTAGAAAGGGTTGGTCTCAGTGCAATGAAGGAAGTAGCTAGAGAATACAGCTCGACGAGAGCTTGTAGCCCGTATATCACTCATAGTTAGATCGGCAGGAGTAGGACCTTTACCTCATCACGAGGGCTCTGACTGGGTACTTCCTGTGTCCAGCTACACTTGCTTGTATCCAGTCCCGCCTATGGACACCGTCGATAGCTTCTCTTCTAGTCCCCACACCTCTATCTAACCTACTTAGGTACTGTCGTTCCCAATACAACGACAGTTGGCGCCCACCATGGGGCAAGATGACTTCGATCGTAGTCACGTTCCGCACGGGACCCGGCACTTCAGCTGGTGAGCGCGTGGCCTCTGGCCTGGTGCTCACGCTCGGCAAATTCGACTGCATCATCAACAATGCTTCTTGCTTCGCCGAAACCTCGTTTCCGGCAAACGACTCCATCCTGCTTTTCGGCGACCTCCCCGTCTATGTCGCCACCGTGCCTGAGCATTTCCCTAGGGAGATCGTTTCCGTCACGGAGCTGCCACACTTGGACAGCAGCGCCTCTGCTGCCCCTCGCGGTGTCGAGGTAATGATGGCCGGCTCCATCTCTCACCCCCGCCAGTCGCGGGAGTGGGGCGCGAACGAGGGTGGAACTTCTGCGCCGCTGCAGCCCTGAAACCCGGAGGAGGAGGCCATCGATCGACTCCTCACGCCGGTTATCCTCGGGGATAACCCAGAGGAGGTGGACGCCAACTTCCCCATGGTGAGACAACTTCTCCTCCAGGAGGCCATGTAGCTAGCCGCAACCCACAAACAGATCGAGATCACCTGGCGCGAGTATGACCACGCACACGGCTTCACTCCGGCTACCGTGGAGCCGAGCCGGCGTGGCTAGGTGCGATGCTGGGGTGGCGAGCTAGGCAGTAGGTTGGAGAAGGGTGGCGAGCCAGATCCCGCACCTGCTCTCATCCGGCCCACCTACAACACGCCCATCAAGAACCTGCGCACGGCGCGAGCCGCAGCAGACGAACTGCCCAACCTGGAGGGCGAGGTGAAAGCCCGCCAGCACGCTCAGGTGTAGGAGCTCCACCGGATCGCGGACGAGCAGGCTGATGCCAATCGGAAAATGCAGGAGGACCCCAGCTACTCCAAGGGGAGTAAGCCGCCTTCCAACAGCAAGGGTGTGCCCCGTGACACCCAGTAGGCGTCCTCTCCTCCGACTAAGGCCCGTAGAAAACGTCGCGGTTCTGGCAGCAAGGGTCAGCCGCGCCAGGAGCAAACGGTGAACAACAACCTGCCGCCTCCCCCTCCCCCAATAGGAGCACCAAGACCCACCGGTTCCTGTCTCTTGGGCCAGGTGGGAGCGCCCAACCCAGATCGTCCGGGTGCCCGTCACCGCATCGAGCTCTTCGCTCAAGCGCGCGTTACGGAGGAAGAAGACTCCACCGGACCGGTTTGTTTTGGACCCCGCATCCGGAATGAACTGTTTTCGGATAAGTTCACCCTGCCCAGGGACACCCCCAAGTATGACAACAGCATGAAGCCGGAAGACTGGCTGACCGACTACACCATGATGGTCGGCATCACCCATGGGAACAAGCGCACAGCTGTGCACTACATCCCCCTTATGCTAACCGGGTCAGCGAGGACATGGCTCAACAGCCTCGTGCCCAACAGCATCAACACCTGGCCAAACTTTGAAAAGGTGTTCGTCCGCAACTTCAATGACACGTACAAGCGCCGGGCCGCCCGCGCGACCTGGCCCTATGCATCCAGGGTTGACCGCGAGATGGACCGCGAGTACCTCGCCAAGTGGACGGAGTTGCGCAACACTTGCGAGGGCATCCTGGAGAGCCAGACCATTGGCTTCTTCATCAAGGGATGCCGAGAAGGCACCATGCTTCGCCCCCGGCTACTGTGTGACGAGCCGAAAACCATGGCGGAGCTCATGACGGTTGCGGACTAGTACGCCATGGCGGATGCCTCCATGAAGAAGCCCCTCCGAGTAAGTACCGACGGGTGTCCGAATCCAACAGAGCCGGCTCGTGATCGTCCGAGCAATACCGGCTGGAGAAGCCGGATCCTCCAGGCGCCATAGCAACGACAACCGATTCCATGGGGACCACCAGGCTGGACAGCAGAAGCCCTGCTACCACACGCGGCAGGTAAATGCTATGGAGGGCGTGCTTGACGCATCCGCTAATGATGCAAGAACGCAGAAGCTGTGGATCACCTTCGACCAGATGTTTGACGGCCCGTGCAAGTGGCATAGCGGTCCCTTCAAACCGGCTACGCACACCACCCGGAACTACAGTTGGACCCGCCAGCTAAAGGACCAGGGCAACCAGCAACGTCTACCCCCGCACCTCCTGGTGGATCACCACCACCGGCTGGGGAGCCGGTAATGATGGTAACGACGGCAACAATAATGACAGCTACCCCCAGCCGCACACCGCCTACCACATCTTCGAGACGGAGCTAGACAACAAGCAGAGCCGCAGACGGTGCTCCAAGGAGGTCAACGCAGTAGTCTCTTCGGTCCCCCAGTACCTAAAATGGTCGGAAACCCCCATCACCTGGAGCCGAGAAGATCAGCCTGAGCAGCTTCCAACTCCCGGGGGCTACGCTATGGTGCTTGACCCCCTCATCGTCTCCAACGAGCGCACCTGCCGCTTCTCGCGCGTCCTCATTGACGGAGGCAGCAGCCTCAACCTCCTTTACTGCTCTTCGCTAGAGAAGCTGGGCATCCGCGAATGCGACCTGCGGCCGACTCCCACAATGTTCCACGGCATACTGCCAGGACCGGCTTGCGCTCCACTGGGTAAAATCCAGATGGACATCATCTTAGGGACCAAGGAGAACTTCCACCGCGAGCCAATTTGGTTCCAAGTGGTAAACCTGACGAGCTCCTACCATGCTCTCCTCGGGCGCTGATACGTTGCTAACGTATCTATAATTTTTGATGTTCCATGGTTGGTTTTTATCTACTTTCTTATGTTTTATCCACACTTTGGAGTATTTTTTATACACTTTCTTGGACTAACCTATTAAGAAGATGCCACTATGCCAGCTGCCTTTTTTCTGCTGTTTTTGGTTCCAGAAAGTCAGAAAATGAATATTCTCGGAATTGGAGGGGACAAAAGCCAAAGTTGATATTTTACCGGAAGAGTCATGGAGCCAGAAGACGAGACGGAGAGGGGCCACAGGGTGGCCACACCACCCCTAGGCGCGGGTCCACCTAGGTCGTGCTAGGGCATGGTGTGGGCCCCCTGGCCACCCATCGACCTTGCCTCTTCGCCTATATGAAGCCTCCCGATGCATAAACCCTAGGGGGTCAATCCGAAATCCACGAAAAGTTCCGCAGCACCGCCGCCAACAAAGGGGAGATTCGGGGGACAGAAATTCTCTGTTCCAGCACCGTGCCGGGACGGGGAAGTGCCCCCGGAGCCATCTCCATCGATCGCCACCGACATCTCCATCGCCATTGTTGATTCCCATGATGATGAGGGAGTAGTTCTTCCTCGAGGCTAAGGTTTCTACGGTAGCTATGTGTTCATCTCTCTCTCTATGCATGATCATATTGTGATCATGAGATTTGTAATCAAGTAGATCTACCTTGCTACTCAAGTGTTTTAATAGATCTCTGCTCTCCCCATGTGTGTGGAAGTGACAGCATGCACACCATGGTGGCACTTAGGCTAGAGATTACAAATACTTGTTATGAGTTATATTTGGAGTTCGATGTCTTTATGAAATTGTGGTGTTTGTTGGAACCATCTAGTGCTCAAGGTGACAGTGTGGGGTTATCTAGATGCGGAAAGCGAACTTTGAGGTGTGCTGTTATAGCCCTACCATCGATTAGAGTGTTCAACCGGAGAGTAGTTTAGAGTAGTATCATAAAGAGTAGATATTTATATGAGAGTGTTCACTAGCAAAAGTATGATCCCTAGGCCTTGTTTCTTAGCATTGAAATACCGTTTGCAATTAGATCTGTTACATGTTTGCTTGCTTCCATCTTTATTTCAGTTTGCCTTTAGTCTTTTCCCACGTCAACCACACGCCAGCAAGCTATTTTCTGGCACTGTTACTACTTATAATTATCCATACCACTTGTATTTTACTATCTCTTTGCCGAACTAGTGCACCTATACACCTAACAAGTGTATTGGGTGTGTTGGGGACACAAGAGACTTCTTGTATCTTGATTGGAGGATTGCTTGAGAGGAATACCTTTGACCACTTCCTACCTGAGTTCGATAAACCTTGGGTAATCCATTTAAGGGAAACTTGCTGCTGTTCTACAAACCTCTGCACTTGGTGGCCCAACAACTGTCTACAAGAATTGAAGTGCGTAGACATCAAGCTCTTTTCTGGCGCTATTGCCGGGGAGGTGAGGTAAAAGGTACTCACATCCTCCGGTGTGAGTGCTCGAAGTTATTTCCTTTAGATTGTGCAATTTTGTCTTTTTGTTTCTTATTTTCACTAGTTAGGCTTAATGGAGAACAACGAAAAAATTAGAGAGCTTTATAGTATTTATCTTGAGTTAGGACATGAAGTGTTTGAAGAGAAAATTAAAAAACCTATGGAACTTTATTTGCATGCTAATAGCAATGTTGTTAGTATGAATTCTTTGGACACCATTATTGCTAATGCTATGGAAAAGTCTAAGCTTGGGGAAGCTAGTTTTTATGAAAATGATCTTTTTAGTTCCCCAACTTTGGAAGATAGCTATTCTATTGCTTATGATGATACCAAACCTCCAATATATGATGATTACAATGATGAATATGATATTTTCAGTCCACCTACTATTGAGGATAAAATTAATGATTACAATATGCCTCCTATATTTGATGATTATGGTGATGAGAATAATAATGGTAGCTATTTGGTTGAATTTGCTCCCACCACAATTATTAAGAATGACTATGTTTATGTGAGAGTATTAATTCTTTTATGCATGTGGCTCATGATAAGAATGTTTGATGTGATAGTTATATTGTTAATTTTATTCGTGATGCTACTGAAAGTTATTATGAGAGAGGGAAATATGGTTTTATGTATCTCAACAATATTAAGTTTCCCCTCTTTATGTTGAAAGTCTTGAAGTTGCACTTGTTTTGCTTTCCTATGCTTGTTGCTTTGTGCTTTCATGACTTGTTTCTTTACAAGATTCCGATGCATAGGAAGTGGGTTAGACTTAAATGTGTTTTGAATTTTCTTCTTGATGCTCTCTTTTACTTCAATTCGTATTTCTTATGTGAGCATGTTCTCAAACTATCATGCCTAACTTAAAGGCGTTAAAGAAAAGTACTTATTGGGAGATAACCCAAAAGTTTTAGATGAGTCTTGGAAGTTATTACCTCTGTAATAACCGCTCCTTATCCTTTTTATTTGCTTTTTGTGCCAAGAGTAACCTCTAATGAGAGAAAAGTAATGATTGGGAAAGTTGCTTTCCCGAAACAGATTTTTGTGCTTCACCATAAAAATTCGTGTAACATCTCTATGGGTCCTTTTAAGGCGTGAATTTTTGTGCTTCTCTCCCAGGTTGTTATATAACTTTCGTTAGTTCAACACTTTTTGATTTGAGCAACAGAAGTTCTTCGAAATAATTCTTCTTTACCTGCTGGTCTGTTTTGACAGATTTCTGCCATTATTTGCATTTGCTTCTTGTTGGTTCCTTTTTGAGTTCTTTTTGGGGAATTGAGCTTTTTGAGGGAAGTGCTACAGTTGCTTTTGTTTTAGTGGAAGTTTTATTGGTGTTGAAACTGAACCCAAAGACTTATTATCTTGAGTGCACTAATGTTGCTACTAAAGATTGTGTGAAGTTTAGTATGAAGGAAGAATTTCAGGTGTATGGAAGGAATGGTGTAATGAGATGAAGAATGGACAAAATCTCAAGCTTGGGGATTCCACGCGTGTCACCCCAAGAAATATCCAAGAAGTACAAGCATCAAAGCTTGGGGATGCCCAAGGCATCCCCTTCTTCATCACTAAAAATCTTAGGTTTCTTCCAAACACTTCATTTTTATTGTTTCATGCACAGTTGTGTTGTTCTTGGAGCGTCTTCCTTTTTTGTTTTTGTTTTCGTTTTTCGTTTGCTTGGTTTTCTTAGTTTGCTAAATAAATTTGTTGGACCCCCTCTTTCATACATTGGTTTTCAAATAGTTTGGTTTGGATTGGAAAAGAGTAGGAAAGTTCATGCTTAAGTGTTAAAGAGAGCTTGTTTTTGACTGTGGCCTATGCTTTGTCATGCCATGCTTGATATTGTTTTGGCTTTATGCTTAGTATTCTTTGTTGTATCATGACATGTTATAAACAATTGAGATTGCTTAATTTGCCTTGGATGAATCATGCATTGTTTTAGCATATTAAAGCATAGTATAGTGGTATTCTCCTTTGATGCTTTATTTGGGTTGACTTGGCACATGCTCACACCATGCTATGTCTATCTCAAGTCACCATTAGCCTTGATGATCCTTTAGTTTCAACTTGGAGTATCACTTTATGCTTTGATCAATGATGTTTTGTCACTCTGCATGATTATGGCCATTATTGCTCTCTTAGTTTGTCGTTCCCAGTCTTTTGCTAGCCTCCAAAACCAAGTATGAGTTCCACTCATGCATCCAACTCCCTAAACCAAGTTATTCCAAAGAGTCCACCATACCTACCTACTAGCATACGCTATTCCAAGTATATTCATGTTTTTGTTTACCTTCCAAATTAAATTTGTTATGAGAAAACTAGTAATTAAAGCTCTCACGAACTTGATGGCACACTTTACTTTTCTTGCCCGTATTAAACTTGAACCATTGTGTCATCTATGTTGTATATGCTTGCAATTATATGTTGGAGATTAGCAGAACCATGCTGTCATGGGGAACGCTTTCAACATTGCACTGGTACTTTGTACCTAGTTGATGTCATGCTCTTTTGTCTATGGATGTCGTCGGTGTGAAATGAAAGGGGAGCTTGTAAGTCCATGGAGTTATGTATATGTGTTAGAGAAACACCTGGGCCGCTGGTCTAATCCATGCTGTCATGGTGGTAACCTGCATCGTAACCATAATGAGCTGTCTATGAAGCATTCTTCTTATAAAAAAAAGAGTTAGTTATTGCGAAAAAAAGAGAAAAAGAAAAAAATATGAGAAAAGAGGAAACAGAGAAAAAAGCACCATTTTCCCATGGTAAATAAGAAGATTGCTAAGATGCTCGTTGTCTGCTTGCCTTGTCATTTTGATATGGGGATTCTTCCGTATCATCGGGCAAGGGGTACCCCGTTGGTGGTTCTCTGTGATACACATGTACTTACGATGACAAGAACTTACCGGTGACTAAACTTGAGTAGCATGAGGAGCGGCCCTCGTATTCAAGGGACATGAGATTTCCAACTTATACTTTGTCAAGCATGTACACCATAGTTTGTTCACTTTAACCTTAATAACTTCAAGATGCTTATGATAGGGGCAATGAGAGCTGAAAGCTAGTAAGTACCATAATTTTTGGAAGCTCTTTATGAAACTTGAATCTCTGCTTCCTTCTATGAAGGCCTTTCTTTTACTTTTATGTTGAGTCTCCACCTTCTATCTTTATGCACCTACTTTGAGAGCATAGTTGCCATGCTTTGTTCTATGTGCATTGTCCCAAGACTTGTTGATTGATGTGTAGCTTTGATATTGCTTGTTTTAAACTATTTGTATCTAGTCACTCTTATGAACTTTGAAGGTGTCCTATGCATTTATGTTTGCTACTCTATGAGGGACAAGCTGAATGCCACTATGCTATGTTTTCTTTATGTGAAACAAACAAACGTCTTGCAAAGCATTGTTATTCATGAATCTTTTGTTTGTGCCTTTTCATGTTGCAACATAGTTGCTATGTTTTATTGCTAGAACTTTATCTTTCATGCTATGTTGAAGTACTTTGATCCCAGCTATCAATGTTTACAAATACTTCGATCAAGTTTAGGATGGTGCATGTCACCTCAAAAATTATTCTTTCTTTTTATCACTTACCTACTCGAGGACGAGCAGGAGTTAAGCTTGGGGATGTTGGTACGTTGCTAACGTATCTATAATTTTTTATGTTCCATGCTTGGTTTTTATCTACTTTCTAGTCTTTTGTCCACACTTTGGAGTACTCTTTATACATTTTCTTGGACTAACCTATTAACAATATGCCACCATGCCAGCTACCTGTTTTCTGCTGTTTTTGGTTCCCGAAAGTCAGAAAATGAATATTCTCGGAATTGGACAGGACAAAAGCCAAAGTTGATATTTTACCGGAAGACTCACGAAGCCAGAAGACGAGACAGAGAGGGGCCACAGGGTGGCCACACCACCCCTAGGCACGGGTCCACCTAGGCCACGCCAGGGCATGGTGTGGGCCCCTTGGCCGCCCACCGACCTTGCCTCTTCGCCTTTAAGAAGCCTCCCGATGCATAAACCCTAGGGGGTCAATCAGAAATCCACGAAAAGTTCCACAGCGTCGCCGCCACCGAAGGGGAGATTCGGGGGACAGAAAGTCTATGTTCCGGCACCCTGCCGGGATGGGGAAGTGCCCCCGGAGCCATCTCCACCGCCATCTCCATCGCTATTGCTGATTCCCATGATGATGAGGGAGTAGTTCTTCCTCGGGGCTAAGGGTTCTACCGGTAGCTATGTGTTCATCTCTCTCTATGCATGGTCATATTGTGATCATGAGCTTTGTAATCAAGTAGATATACCCTGCTACTCAAGTGCTTTAATAGATCTCTGCTCTCCCCATGTGTGTGAAAGTGACAGCGTGCACACCATGGTGGCACTTAGGCTAGAGATTACAAATACTTGTTATGAGTTATATTTGGAGTTGGGTGTCTTTATGAAATTGTAGTGTTTGTTGGAACCATCTAGTGCTCAAGGTGACAGTGTGGGGTTATCTAGATGCGGAAAGCGAACTTTGAGGTGTGTTGTTATAGCCCTACCATCGATTAGAGTGTTCAACCAGAGAGTAGTTTAGAGTAGTATCATAAAGAGAAGATATTTATATGAGAGTGTTCACTAGCAAAAGTATGATCCCTAGGCATTGTTTCTTAGCATTGAAACGCCATTTGCAATTAGATATGTTACATGTTTTCTTGCTTCCATCTTTATTTCAGTTTGCCTTTAGTCTTTTCCCACGTCAACCACACGCCAACAAGCTATTTTCTGGCACCGTTACCACTTATAATTATCCATACCACTTGTATTTTACTATCTCTTCGCGGAACTAGTGCACCTATACACCTAACAAGTGTATTGGGTGTGTTGGGGACACAAGAGACTTCTTGTATCTTGATTGCAGGATTGCTTGAGAGGTAATACATTTGACCACTTCCTCCCTAAGTTCGATAAACCTTCGGTAATCCACTTCAGGGAAACTTGCTGCTGTTCTACAAACCTCTGCACTTGGAGGCCCAACAACTGTCTACAAGAATAGAAGTGCGTAGACATTAGGCGCCCCGCCCTCGCTAAATTCATGGACGTCCCCCACTACGCGTATCTCAAGACGAAGATGTCGGGACCAAATGGCGTGATCACCGTCGTCAGATGCTTCAGGCGGTTGATGGAGTGCGCCTCAGCTGGCTCAAGCTGGTAGAGGCCCTCATCATAGCCGAAGAAAAGCGCATGATCATGCGCAATGTGGCCATGGCCCAGCAAGAAATGCCGGCTAGCAGCAAGCCAGCTAGGGAAGGAGCTTTCTAGCCGGCAAAGGAGACAAAGAGGATCCTACTCGACCCCTCCGACCCGACCAAGTTCGTCACCATTGGTGCCAACTTGGATAGCAAATAGGAAGGCGTGCTCGTCGACTTCCTCCTGAGAATCGGGAAATCTTCGCATGGTCACCCAAGGACATGCCAGGTGTGCCGAGGGAGTTCGCCGAGCACTCGCTTCATGTGCGGCCGGACACCAAGCTGGTCAAGCAGCCTCTGTGCCGGTTCATAGAGGAGAAGAGGAAGATTATTGGTGACGAGATCACCTGGCTCCTTGCAGCAGGGTTCATCATGGAGGTCTACCACCCGGACTGGCTGGCCAACCCAGTCCTGGTGTTGAAGAAGAACAAGACCTGGCGCATGTGTATCGACTACACCAGCCTAAACATGGTGTCCTGAAGGACCCCTTCGCCTTGCCCCGTATCGATGAAGTCATCGATTCCACGCCGGCTGCGATTTGTTGTCCTTCCTGGATTGTTATTCCAGTTACAACCAGATCCGGCTAAACCCGGGTGACTAGATAAAAACATTGTTTATCACCCCATACGGGGCTTTCTGCTATGTAACCATGCCTTTCGGTATGAAGAATGCAGGCACTACCTATCAGCGCTGCATGCAGAAGTGCTTGCACTCGTAGATCGGCAGAAACGTGCATGCCTATGTAGACGATGTGGTCATCAAGACCAAGGAGAAGCGCACCCTCCTCGAGGACCTGGGGGAGACATTTGGCAACCTCCGGCAGTACCAGATGAAGCTGAACCTGGAGAAATGCATCTTCGGAGTCCCATCCAGACAGCTACTCGGTTTCCTCATTGCACAACAAGGGATCGAGGCGAATCCGGAAAAGATCGCGGCCATCGAGAGGATGCAGCGCCTAGGAGCCTGTCAGGGGGATGATCCCCGGGCACCCCACCCGAATAAGAAACGGGACAGTCGGATCTCTTCCGGCTGACCAGATGCAGCCGGACAGGGTAGGACGAGCCGGCTACCACCCAGTAGCCGGATCATGAAGAAGCAGCCGGATACGACGACGTAGCCGGATCCAATTAGAGGGACAAGACGACGTGCGTATCAGTGCACGGTATGCCCTCTACGACGACAAGACGGGTAACCACCCGCCCATACCGAAGACTTGGCGTGGCTGACGCGGGAACAGTGGCCTGTGCTGACGACGGGCTCGCACGGCGTCCACTATGCCTACGACAGCCATACCGCTCATACACCGATATGACATACCATGCCGGGTACTGTAGATGACTAGTCGGCTGGGACCCGCCTGTGGGGCCCGCCTGTCGGACTAGCTAGTGAGACCCTTGCCTCTCTTCGGATATAAGGAGAGGGAGGGCCTCAGTAGAAAGGGTTGGTCTCAGTTCATTTAAAGCAGTAGCTAAAGAATACAGCTCAAGGAGCACTTGTAGTTCGTGCATTCCACATAGTCAGATCTGGCAGGAGTAGGGGCTTTACCTCACCTCGAGGGCCCCGAACCTGGGTACTTCTTGCGTCCCGATACGCTCGCTCGTATCCAATCTTGCCTGCGGACGCCGTCGATAGCTTTCTAGCTAGTCCCCACCCCTCTATCTAACCTTTTTAGGTAATGCCGTTTCCAATACAACGACAGTTGGCGCCCACCGTGGGGCTAATGGCTTCGACCGGAGTCACGTTCCGCACAGGACCCCGCACTTCAGCCGGTGAGCGCGTGGCCTCCGGCCTGGTGCTCACGCTCGGCAAGTTCGACTGCGTCATCGACAACGCCTCCTGCTTCACCGGAACTTCCTTCCTGGCAAACGGCACCGTTCTGCTATTCGGCGATCTCCCCGTCTACATCGCCACCATCCCGGAGCGTTTCCCTAGGGAAATCGTCTCTGTCGCGTGGCCGCCATGCTCAAGCGGTGGCACCTCCGCCGCACCTCGCGGCGTGGAGGTCATGATGGCCGGATCCAGCTCGCAGCCCCGCCGGCCGCGGGAGCGAGGCATGGACGAGGTCGGAACTTCCGCTCCCTCGCAACCTCGGAACCCGGTCGAGGATGCCATTGATCGGCTCCTGATGCCGGTTAATCTCGGGGACAACCCGGAGGAGGCGGAGGCCAACTTCACCATGGACAGACAGATCCTCCTCCAGGAGGCCATGGAGCTGGCAGCAGCCCGCAAGCAACTGGAGATTGCTAGACGTGAGTACGACCGCCCGCACGGCCTCACTCTGGCTACCGAGGAGCCGAGCCGGCGCGGCCAGGTACGACGTCGGGGCGGTGAGCTAGGCGGCAGGATGGAGAAGGACGGTGAACCGGATCCCGCGCCTGCTCCTACACGGCCCACCTACAGCACACCCATCAAGAACTTGCGCGCGGCGCGAGCCGCAGCAAAAGAACTACCCAGCCTGGAGGGCAAGGAGCGAGCCCGCCAGCATGCTTGCGTCCAGGAGCTCCTCCACGTCGCGGACGAGTAGGCCGGCGCCAACCGGCAGATGCAGGAGGACCTTAGCTACTCCAGAGGAAGCAGGCTACCCGCCAACAGCAGGGGCGTACCGCGCGACACCCAGTAGGCGTCCTCCCCTCAGCCGGCTAGGGCCCGCAGCAGGCGTCGCAGCTCCGGCAACAGGGGCCAGCCACGCCAGGAGCAGACAGTCAACAGCAACCCGCCACCTCCCCCACCACCAGCCGGAGCGCCCAGACCAGTTGGTTCCCGCCTCTCGGGCCGGGTGGGCGCGCCCAACCCGGATTGTCCGGATGCCCGCGACCGCATCGAGCTTCTCGCTCAAGCGCGCGTCACGGAGGAGGAAGATTCTACCGGACCAGTTTGTTTCGGACCCCGCATCTGGAACGATCCGTTTCCGGATAAATTCTCCCTGCCCAGGGACACCCCCAAGACGACAGCAGCATGAAGCCGGAAGACTGGCTGACCGACTACGCCACGGCACTCGGCATCGCCCACGGGAATAAGCGCACAGCCGTGCGCTACGTCCCTCTCATGCTAACCGGATCGGCAAGGACCTGGCTCAATAGCCTCGCGCCCAACAGCATCAACGCCTGGCTTGATTTTGAGAAGGTGTTCGTCCGCAACTTCAACGGCACGTACAAGTGCCCAGGGCGCCCGCGCGACCTGGCCTTGTGCGTCCAGGGCGACCGCGAGACCGACCGCGAGTACCTCACCAAGTGGACAGAGCTCCGCAACACTTGCGAGGGCATCCTGGAGAGCCAAGCCATCGGTTTCTTCATCGAAGGATGCCGAGAGGGCACCATGCTTCGCCACCGGCTACTGTGCGAGGAGCCGAAAACCATGGCGGAGCTCATGACGGTTGCCGACCAGTACGCCATGGCGGATGCCGCCATGAAGAAGCCCCTCCGAGTAAACGCGGAAGGCCGTCCGACTCCCACGGAGCCGGCTCGCGACCGTCCGAGCAATCCGGCTGGTGAAGCCGGATCCTCCAGACGCCACGGCAACGACAACCGGTTCCACGGGGACCGCCAGGACAGGCAACAGAAGCCTCGCTACCACGCGCGGCAGGTCAATGCTGTAGAGGGTGCGCCCGACACACCGGCTAACGACACAAGAAGGCAGAAGCCTCAGCTCACCTTCGACCAGATGATTGACGGCCCGTGCAAGTGGCATAGCGGTCCCTTCAAACCGCTTACACACACCACCCGGAACTGCAGCTGGACTCACCAGCTAAAGGACTAGGGCAACCAGCCTCGTCTCCCGCCTTCCCCACCGGGTGGACCCCCACCACCGGCTAGGGGAGCTAGTAATGATGGTAACGACAGCAATGGCGGCAACAACAACAATGGCTACCCCCAGCCGCACGCCGCCTACCACATCTTCGAGACGGAGCAGGACGACAAGCACAGCCGCAGGCGACGCTCCAAGGAGGTCAACGCCATCGTCTCTCCGGTCCCCCAATACCTGAACTGGTCGGAAACCCCATCACCTAGAGCCGGGCAGATCATCCTAAGCATCTGCCGACTCCCGGGGGCTACGCCATGGTGCTCGACCCCCTCATCGTCTCCAACGCGCGCACCTGCCGATTCTCGCGCGTCCTCATCGACGGAGGCAGCAGCCTCAACCTCCTCTACCAGTCCTCGCTGGAGAAGCTGGGCATTCGCGAAAGCGACCTGCGCCCGACTACCACGACGTTCCACGGCGTACTGCCGGGGCCAGCCTGTGCTCCGCTGGGAAAAATCCAGCTAGACGTCATCTTCGGGAACAAGGAGAACTTCCGCCGCGAACCAATCTGGTTCGAGGTGGTAAATTTGACGAGCTCCTACCATGCTCTCCTCGGGCGCCCTGCCCTCGCCAAGTTCATGGCCATCCCCCACTACACATACCTCAAGACGAAGATGCCAGGACCCCACGGCGTGATCACCGTCGCCGGCTGCTTCAGACGATCGACGGAGTGCGCCTCAGCCGGTTCCAAACTAGCATAGGCCCTCATCATAGCCGAAGAAAAGCGCGCGATCATGCGCAATGTGGCCATGGCCCAGCAGGACATCCCGGCTAGCAGCAAACCGGCTGGAGAAGGAGCCTTCCAACCGGCAAAGGAGACGAAGAGGATCCTGCTCGACCCCTCCGATCCAACTAAGTTCATCACCATTGGTGCCGACTTAGACAGCAAATAGGAAGGCGTGCTCGTCGACTTCATCCGTGAGAATCGGGACATCTTCGCATGGTCTCCCAAAGACATGCCGGGTGTGCCGAGGGAGTTCGCCGAGCACTCACTTCATTTGCGTCCGGATGCCAAGCCGGTCAAGCAACTTCTGCGCCGGTTCACAGAAGAGAAGCGAAAGATAATCGGTGACGAGATCACCCGGCTCCTCGCAGCCCGGTTCATCATGGAAGTATACCACCCGGACTGGCTGGCGAACCCAGTCTTGGTGTTGAAAAAGAACAAGACCTGGCGCATGTGTATCGACTACACCAGCCTGAACAAGGCGTGCCCGAAAGACCCCTTCGCCTTGCCCCGTATCGATCAAGTCATCGATTCCACGGCTGGCTGTGATTTGTTGTCTTTTCTAGATTGTTATTCCGGGTACAATCAGATCTGGCTAAACCCGGCTAATCATATTAAGACATTATTTATCACCCCTACGGGGCTTTCTGCTATGTAACCATGCCTTTCGGCCTAAAGAACGCAGGCGCCACCAATCAGCAATGCATGCAGAAATGTTTGCACTCGCAGATAGGCCGAAACGTGCATGCTTACGTTGATGACATAGTCATCAAAACCAAGGAGAAGCGCACCCTCCTCGAAGATCTAAGAGAGACATTCGACAACCTCTGCCAGTACCAGATGAAGCTGAAACTAGAAAAGTGCGTCTTCGGAGTACCATCCGGCCAGCTACTCGGTTTCCTCGTATCTCAACGAGGCATCGAGGCAAATCCGGAGAAGATCGCGACCATCGAGAGGATGCAGCCGCCCAAGAATCTGCTTGGAGTCCAGAAGTTCACCGGATGCCTGGCTTCCCTCAATCGTTTCGTCAGCCGGCTGGGGGAGAAGGCACTTCCGTTGTACCAGCTGATGAAAAAGACGGACAAGTTCTCCTGGACTTCGCAAGCCGACACCGCGTTTCACGACCTCAAGCGCATGCTGTCCACAGCGCCGGTTCTAGCCACGCCGGCTAGCAAGGAGCCGATGTTGCTCTATATAGCAGCCACCAGCCGGGTCGTCAGCGTCGTCCTAGTGGTGGAGAGCCCCGAGGAAGGCAAGGCTCAGCCGGTTCAGAGACCCATCTACTACCTCAGCGAGGTTCTCTCCCTCTCCAAGCAGAACTACCCCCACTACCAAAAGATGTGCTACAGCGTGTACCTAGCATGCAAGAAGCTCAAGCACTACTTCCAGGAGCACCCGATCAAGGTCGTGTGCACTGCACCCCTTTCGGAAATCATCGGCAACAAGGACGCCACCGCCCGGGTCGCCAAATGGGCCATCGAGCTCGTCGCCTACTCCATCCAGTACGAGCCCCGGCTCACGATCAAGTCACAGGCGATGGCGGACTTCCTCGTCGACTGGGCCGAGACCCAGTACCTCCCACCGGTTCCGGATTCGGACCATTGGAGGATGCACTTCGACGGGTCGAAGATGCTCGGGGGCTTGGGAGCCGGCATCATGCTCACCTCGCCCAAGGGAGACCGGCTGGAGTACGTGTTGCAGATCCACTTCAAGGCCTCCAACAACGTAGACGAATACGAGGCACTGGCGCACGGGCTCCGGCTGGCCAAGGAAATCGGCGTCAACCGGATCCTGTGCTTCGGTGATTCGGACTTGGTGGTACAACAGGTGTCCGGGGAATGGGATGCTAGAGATGCCAACATGGCCCTCTACTGGTTCCACATCCAGAAGCTCAGCTCCTCCTTCGATGGGTGTGAATTTCATCACGTCCCCCGCACCAACAACGAGGCAGCCGACGCTCTCTCCAAGATAGGGTCCACCAGGCAGGCCATCCCACCAGGGGTCTCCCTGGAGCATCTGCGCAAGCCATCCATCAACCCGTCGCCGGAATCAAATTCCATCATCTGGGCGAGAAGCGTTCCGGCGGCCGGGGCAGCGGAAGCGGAGCCGGCAGAACCACCAAGGAAGAAAACTCGCGCCAACTCCGGCCAGGTGGTGCTCTCTGGCTCACAGGACCCGGGGCCGGCCGACTCGCCCGGTGGCTCGGGGGCTGCCGTCCCCGATATCCCACCCGGACGGCCTACCGACACCCATCAGCCGGAGGACAGGAGCGTCCTCGTCATCCGGGAAGTGCCATCCTGGGCATAGCCCTTCATGAACTACATCGCCAACAGCGAACTCCCGAACGACGAGGTGGAGGCCAGACAAATCCAACGTCGCGCGCATACATACAACATCATAAACGGCGAGCTATACAAGCGCAGTGTATCCGGTATCTTCCAAAGATGTGTCGATGTAGACACAGGCTACCGGCTACTCAAGGACATCCACCAGGGCGAGTGTGGGCACCACGCTTCGTCAAGGGCGATAGTCGCCAAGGCGTTTCGCCATGGCTTCTATTGGCCCACCACCCTCGAGGATGCCGAGCAGCTGGTCCGCGCGTGCAATGGGTGCCAACGCTTCGGGCAGCTCAGGGACATACCAACCTCGGTGCTCAAGACCATACCGATCACCTGGCCCTTCGCGGTTTGGGGCCTCGACATGGTCGGGCCCTTCAAGCGAGCTCGCGCGGGAATGACCCACCTGCTGGTAGCGGTGGACGAGTTCACAAAGTGGATCAAGGCCAAGCCTATCCGGAAGCTGGATGGGGCGACGGTTGTTACCTTCTTCACCGACATCATCAACCGCTTCGGCTACCCCAATAGCATCATCACCGACAACGGCACGAACTTCGCCAAGGGGGCCTTCGCCCGGTTCTGCAGCAACAAGGGCATCCGGCTAGACCTCGCCTCCATTGCACATCCGCAGTCCAACGGGCAGGTCGAATGAGCAAACGGCTTGGTGCTAGCCGGCATCAAACCACGTCTCATCGAGCCGTTGGAGCGGTCACCCGGATGCTGGATTGAAGAACTTCCGGCTGTGCTGTGGAGCCTTCGAACCACACCAAATAGGTCAACCGGCTACACGCCATTCTTCCTGGTCTACGGATCGGAAGCCGTCCTCTCCGCCGACATCAAATTCGACTCCCCCCGCAAGCTCCTCTACGACGAGCAGGCCAACAAGGAGGCGCGGGAGGACGGGGTAGATCTCCTGGAGGAGGCCCGCGAGCTGGCCCTGTCTAGATCTGCCCTGTACCAGCAGTGACTACGCTGCTACCATTCCAGCCAGATTCGCCCAGTCGCATTCCGCGAGGGTGACCTGGTTCTCCGGCTGGTGCAAGACACGAAGGGCATGCACAAGCTATCACCACCCTGGGAGGGCCCCTTCATCATCAGCCAAGCGTTGCCCAACGACTCTTACTACCTCATCGACGCACAGCAGCCGCGCAAGAACAAGATGGACAAATCGGATGAGGAGACCGAACGTCCTTGGAACGCGGCCCTGCTGCGCCCGTTTTACACCTAGTCGCCAGATAGTGTATGTATCCCGAAAACCTCATAAATGAAAATGCGGACTCCCACGAGAATCTCGAGGGCTCCTTCTAGAAATGTGTGCGTACCTGTTCTTCAATTAAAATTTTCCGGCTCCGGCAACCCCTACCCGGGGGCTCGCCGGCTGCCGGGCCTGTTAAGCCAACAAACCGGCTGAGTAGTGTGCGATGATGTCAGAGGCCCACACTTCATCTCAGCTACAGACCGCAACCCGGCTGTCCGGCTAGCAAGAGCAAAAGCCCGAGGCATCCCACGTGAAAAAGGGGAAGAGGCGTGACAGATCGGGCGTCCCGGCCCCGCAACTAGCTCAAACCAATCCAGCTGCTAAGCCGCTAGTACCGTGCGTAATGTACTGTCAGCTCCCTTCGATTCCGGCTGCAGACCGCAACCCGGCTGTCCGGCAAGGACGCAGCGAAAACAGTAGAACACACGAGAAAGCGACTAAGTGCCTAGAAAGGAGCAAGCCAGTTTTTAAAAAATAAGCCGTTTTCCGGCTACGATTTCACAGACTAACCTATTAACCTATGAAGATGTATGTGTATGCATATGTGCATTCTTGTCCGACTACTTCGAGTCAGAATTCAGGAGAAGGAAAAAAGATTCGAAGTCCTTGCCTTCATCAAGTGCTCCGAATCTCGGGGGCTACACCCACTGGGTGTGCTCGCGCGCTCCCAGTGGAATCTTGTAGTTCCTGGACGACTAACGGCGTTTAGCCGGCCGTTCGGAGCCCAGGTGAGGGCAAGGGCGGGAGCAATAAAAGACAAGAATGATTCGAAGCACCTGGCTACGCCAGCTACTCCGAATCTCGGGGGCTACACCCAGTGGGTGCGCTCGCGCACCCCCACTAGAATGTTAGTTCCCCCGGCTGAAGGCGTCCAGCCGACGAAAGCAGCCGACTGGGGCGAGGCCAGTCGGATAAAGTTAGAAGAATGGGGAAGAACAAGGAAGATTCGAAGCACCTGGCTATGCCAGCTACTCCGAATCTCGGGGGCTACACCCAGTGGGTGCGCTGGCGCGCCCCCACTGGAGGTGTAGTTCGTCCGGCTAAAAGTGTGTAGCCGGACTAGGTGAAGGAAGACTCAAGAATTCAATATTAACAAGCAAAAGGGAGACGAAGCTCCCGAGAGTCACCCGGCATCAAAGATAGCCGGTACAGACAGACAAATTTCTAGATAATCTAAAACAAGACAAATACACCCGGCATCCCGTGGCAACAGCTAAACGGCAGGGCCTTTGCCGTGGGGGAGTTCCTGGCCGGCAGATGCTGGAGGCGGGGGAGGAGCCGCAGTGCTCATTCCGGCTCCGGTGCTAGCGGGCGGCGGCACCGAGCGCTCCGCATCCGGAGTGTCGGGGGACTCCGAGTCGGTGAGCACCTCGTCCGGATCCACGTAGTCGGCGATCTTGATGGCGGACCCGCGAAGCTCCGGATGGGCTTGGCGGATGGCGGCAAGATCGGCTCCGGCGCGGAAGCCCCCGTCGATCTTCTCGATGCGAGCATCCTTGTACCAGGAAAGCATCAGCGCCAGGGTCATCTCCGCTCCACCCCGCGCCACCAGATCCCGCAGCCGGTCCACCGCAGCCGACACCTCTCCCACCTTCACCGCCAGCTGCGCCATCGTCTCCGGAACCGGAGCCTCCGGCCACATAAAGGAGAAGATGTCCCGTGCCGCCTGACGAAGCTTCGCGGCCTCCTCGCCAACAAGGACGACAAGCTCCTGAGCCGTCGGCTGCGCTCCCGGCCAGTTCTCCTGCAGCCGGTTGTAGGCCAGCAGGTCTATGCCAGGGTAAAAGGCTGTCAAAAAAGAGGAGTCAAATCCGGCTACCGAATCCGGAAAGAAAAGAAGACGGAAGAAAGAACTCACCTTTGGCAGTGTGGCCGACTTGCATCAGCTCCTCCACCAGCGCCTTCTCCTTGACCGCTAGCCGTTTATGTCCTTCTCTTGGTCCTTGTTCTGGGCCTCGAGAAGGGAGAAGGCTTCGGCCCGGCTAGCGAGCAAGGCGTTGCGCTCCTTGACGGTAGCCTCCAAGCCGTCTACTCGCGCGTGCCAGTCCTTGTTCTACAAGCGCAGTGTGGAGTTGGACCTGCTCAGCCGGTCGTTCGCTTTCTTCAAGCGATTGATCTCGCGCTGGGCACACACGAGGACATCTGCAACGAAGCCGACTATTAAAAAAAAGCCAGACGGAGAAGGCGAACTTACTCTGGGAGGTCCCGTTGGCAGCAGCAAGCTTCTGCTCTTGGGTCCGGTTCCCACCGGCTGTGGCCTCAAGCAGCCGAATCTCCTTCACCGCCAGCTCGAGCGTGGCGGCAAGATCTGACAGCGAAGCGGCGGAAGAGGCGTCGTCGTCCACGGCATTGACGGCCAAGGACTCCTTCGCCACAAGCACCGCTGTTTGCCACTCCTCCCCGAGCTCCTCGTCGGAGCCGTCGTTGCCAACCACGACAAGCTCCTTGCCAGTAGCCCCCCGCGCGCCCGCGGAGGAACCTTCCGGCAGGGAGCGATTCGCTTCCGGCTGGGAGGGGGCAGTCGGCTCAGCTTGAGGAGGAGAAGGAGGCTGCACCTCGAGGAAGGGGAGGCGCCGGTCGGATCAGTTGGGGCGCGAGGCGGCGACCCGGCTGGCGTCTGAGCCGGGCTCGCGGCGCTAAAAGAAACCAGTGCGCTAAAGGGAAAGAGGAAAAGACAAGAGCAAAACAGGCTAAAGTCAGAAAAGCAAGGACAAAGACAAACAAACAGAAGGCACCGAGGGATGGGGGAGAAAAATGTACCCCGGCACGACCAGGGGCGGCCCTTTCTGCCGGCCAAGATGGCTTGGCGGCAGGGCGCTAGTCCGGCCCCTCTTCGGAGCCGGCTCCTCCGTCGCAGGCCGGCGGGAGCCGGAATGGCTGGAGCCGCTCCCGCCTGCTTCGCCGTCCATCGTGGAGCGCGTCACTGGATCCACAGTCGGCCCGGCCTCCTCCTCCTCATGCACCTCCGCGTGCGGGTCGGCGACCGGCTTGTTGTTCCGGCTGGGAAAGGCATCGCCGTCCCCATCCAATTCCTCGCCGGATCACCGAGCACGCGGCTCGGGCAAGTCCGGCGCGAACACCTCGAGAGGAGCGTCGCCTCCTCGCGAAGGATGCAAGCAAAGATCTGGCGAATGCAAAAGGTCAGCCAGACAGAACAAGGAGATAACACAGAGGGAATAAGCAAATATTCTGGCTACAAGAACTTACCCGGGGTGCGGGGTTCTCCTGGCTGTAGGGCACCTGGCTGAACTTCCAGTTCTCCTGCAGCCGCTCCTTACTGATCATCCACAACCACTCCTTCAAGTTGTGGTAGCGGGGATCGTGGCGCGACAGCCGGGTCAGGTCCAGCCGGCCGGAGTAGAAGCACATCTTGTGCGCTCGCTGCTGCAGCGGCATCATCAGCCGGGACATCCAGCTAAGAGTGATGTCCCGACTGGTTAACTGGTAGGTGACAAGGGAGCGCATGCGTGCCAGCATCGCGTCCGTCTCCGCCTTGTCGCCGTAGATCTTCAGATCCTAGTGCTGCCGGCTGGACTCGACGTCTTGGAAGGCCGGCAGGTTTATCCGGTCGACGCTGGTGACGTTCTTGACATAAAAATACGACTGCTGCCAGAGCCGTACCGTGTCCTGGAGCAAGAACTTCGGGTAGCCGGATTGGGCGCGGGAGTATATGGAGGCGCCGCCGCAGACGACTAGCGGGCCCTTTGTGTACTGCACCTGCGGCCGAACTCGGAAGAGCTGGCAGAAGAGCCCGAGATCCGGCTGGATCCCGAGGTAACTCTCTCAGAACGCCATGAAGTGCGCCAGCGTTCTGATGGCGTTGGCGCCGAGGAGGTGGAGGCGGAGGTCGAAGAAGGCCAGAAAAGTCAGAAAGAAGGGGTGGAGCGGCAGCGCAAACCCGCCCGCCAGGTGCGAGAGGAAGATAACACGCTCCCCCTCCGCCGGATGCAGCGACACTTCCCCCACCAGCGCCAACCGCACCACCACCTCCTCCGCCGACGGGAGGACGCGGGTCGCGCGATACTTCACGATCTGATCCTCGGTGACGGAGGAGCCGCACCAGGCTCCGCGGTCAGCGGCCATTTCCGGCTGAGGAGAAGGAGCGGCAACGGAGGAGTGAAGGTGGCCCGTAACGTCGACGACGGCGAGCGGGCGGCGCAGAAGGAAAGAGCGCAGGAGCAGCAGCACGCGAGAAGGAGAGAAAGATTGCAGCGGGGGAGCGAAGGAAAAGAACTGCCTCCCCTGCGGCGTCCCTTTAAAGGGCCGGAAGGGCAACTGTCGGCGGGGCCACGTGGCGCGCATCCGGGCATCCCACATCCCAACCACCGCCTAGATCTCGTGTGCAGGGACAAGATGCGCAGAAGATCCTGGAGCGAGAACCGAAGCGCCGGACAAGCAGTTCCCCAAGGCGACGTGCGACAGAACGTTACGCTACCCGCCGCAGAGCAATGATGCCGCGTGCGCACATGGCCGGCGTCAGCACTAACGTCACGGGTAGCGCAACCGCCAGGCTCAGCCGGATGAAAATTCGAAAAGCAAGAAGGAGCGCGCGCACATTTCGCCCGAGGGCGGAATCCACACGCGCTCGGGGGCTAGTGTCAGGGGGATGATCCCCGGGCACCCCACCCGAATAAGAAACGGGACAGTCGGATCTCTTCCGGCTGACCAAATGCAGCCGGACAGGGTAGGACGAGCCGGCTACCACCTAGTAGCCGGATCATGAAGAGGCAGCCGGATACGACGACGTAGCCGGATCCAATCAGAGGGACAGGACGACATGCGTATCAGTGCACGGTACGCCCTGTACGACGACAAGACGGGCAACCACCCGCCCATACCGAAGACTTGGCGTGGCTGACGCGGGAACAGTGGCATGTGCTGACGACGGGCTCGCACGGCGTCCACTGTGCCTACGACAGCCATACCGCTCATACACTGATATGACATACCATGCCAGGTACTGTAGATGACTAGTCGGCTGGGACCCGCCTGTGGGGCCCGCCAGTTGGACTAGCCAGTGAGACCCTTGCCTCTCTTCCTATATAAGGAGAGGGAGGGCCTCAGTAGAAAGGGTTGGTCTCAGTTCATTTAAAGCAGTAGCTAAAGAATACAGCTCAAGGAGCACTTGTAGTTCGTGCATTCCACATAGTCAGATCCGGCAGGAGTAGGGGCTTTACCTCACCTCGAGGGCCCTGAACTTGGGTACTTCTTGCGTCCCGCTACGCTCGCTCGTATCCAATATCGCCTGCGGACACTGTCGATAGCTTTCCTTCTAGTCCCCACACCTCTATCTAACCTTTTTAGGTACTGTCGTTCCCAATACAACGACAGAGCCTGCTCGGAGTCCAAAAGTTCACCAGATGCCTAGCCTCCCTTAGCCATTTCGTCAGCCGGTTGGGGGAGAAGGCACTTCTGTTGTACCAGCTGATTAAGAAGACGAACAAGTTCTCCTGGACCTCGCAGGCCGGTGCCGCCTTTCATGACCTCAAGCGCATGCTATCCACAGTGCCGGTTCTAACCACGCCGGCTAGCAAGGAGCCGATGTTGCTCTATATAGCAGCCATCAACTAGGTTGTCAGCATCGTCCTGGTGGTGGAGCGCCCCGAGGAAGGCAAGGCTCAGCTGGTTCAGCGACCCGGCTACTACCTCAGTGAGGTTCTCTCCCTCTCCAAGCAGAACTACCCCCAGTACCAGAAGATGTGTTATGGCGTGTACCTGGCATGCAAGAAGCTCAAGCACTACTTCCAGGAGCATCCGATTAAGCTCGTGTGCATCGCACCCCTTGCAGAAATCATCGGCAACAAGGACGCCACTGGCTGAGTCACCAAATGGGCCATCGAGCTCGCCGCCTACTCCATCCAGTACGAGCCCCAGCTCACGATCAAGTCGCAAGATCTGGCAGACTTCCTCATCGACTGGTCCGAGACCCAATACCTCCCACCGGTTCCGAATTCAGACCATTGGAGGATGCACTTCGACGGGTTGAAGATGCTCGGGGGCTTGGGAGCCGGCATCGTGCTCACCTCACCCAAAGGAGACCGGCTAGAGTACGTCCTCCAGATCCACTTCAAGGCCTCCAACAACATGGCCGAATACGAGGCACTGGCGCACGGCCTCCGGCTATCCAGAGAGATCAGCATCAATCAGATCATCTGCTTCGGCGATTCGGATCTAGTGGTGTAGCAGGTACCTGGAGAGTGGGACGCCTGCGATGCAAACATGGCTCTCTACTAGTTCCACATACAGAAGCTCAGCGCCTGCTTCGATGGACGTGAGTTCCATCATGTCCCTTGCACCATCAACGAGGCAGCCGATTCGCTCGTGTGAATCGGATCCACCAGGCAGGCGATCCCACCTGGGGTCTCCTTGGAGCACCTGCGCAAGCCCTCCATCAACCCGTCCCCTGAGTCGGATTCCATCATCTGGGCATGGAGCGCTCTGGTTGACGGTACGGCAGACGCAGAGCCGGCAGAACCCCTAAAGAAGAAGGCCCGCACCAACTCTGGCGGGTCCGTACCCTCTGGCTCGCAAGACCCGGGGGTGGCCGATTCATCAAGTGGCTCGGGGGACGCCGTTCCGGGTACCTCATCCGGACGACCCCCCGATGACCATCAACCGGAGAGAGGAAGCATCCTCACCATCCGGGAGATACCATCCTAGGCGCAACCCTTCATGGACTACATCACCAACGAAAAGCTTCTGGACGACGAGGTGGAGGCCAGGCAAATCTGGCGCCACGCTGGACACGTACACCATCATCAACAAAGAACTGTACAAGCGCAACGTATCTGCCATCTTCCAAAGGTGTGTCGACATGGACACATGCTACCGACTGCTCAAGGACATCCACCAGGACGAGTGCGGGCACCATGCCTCATCTAGGGAAATAGTCGCCAAGGCATTCTGCCACAGCTTCTATTGGCCCACCGCTCTCGAGGACGCCGAATAGCTAGTATGCGCATGTATCGGGTGCCAACGCTTCGGGCAGCTCAGGCACATGCTGGCTTTGGTGCTCAAGACCATACCGATCACCTGGCCCTTCGCTGTTTGGGGCCTCGACATGGTCGGTCCCTTTAAGCGGGCACGCGCGGGCATGACCCATCTACTGGTGGCGGTGGACAAGTTCACAAAATGGATAGAGGCCAAGCCTATCCGGAAGCTGGACGGGGCGACAGTCGTCACCTTCTTCACCGACATCATCAACCGGTTCGGCTACCCCAACAGCATCATCACCCACAACGGCACAAACTTCACAGAGGGCGCCTTCACCCGGTTCTGCAGCAACAAGGGCATCCGGCTGGACCTTGCTTTCGTCGTGCACCCGCAATCCAACGGGCACGTCGAAAGGGCAAATGACCTAGTGCTAGCCGGCATCAAGCCACGCCTCATCCAGCCCTTGGAGCGGTTGCCCGAATGCTGGATCGAAGAACTTCCAGCTGTGTTGTGGAGCCTCTGCACCATGCCGAATAGGTCAACCGGCTACACCCCGTTCTTCCTCGTCTACGGCTTGGAAGCCATCCTCTCCGTGAACATCGAGTTCGACTCTCCGTGCAGGATCCTCTACGATGAAAAGGCCAACCAGGAGGCGCAGGAAGATGGCGTGGACCTCCTCGAGGAGGCCCGCAAGATGGCATTGTCCAAGATCGGCCTTGTACCAGCAACGCCTATGCCACTACCATTCGAGACGGATCTGCCCTGTTGCATTCCACGAGGGCGACCTGGTTCTCTTGCTGGTGCAAGACACGAAGGGCATGCACAAGCTATCGCCACCCTGGGAAGGTCCCTTCATCATCAGTCGGGCGCTACCCAACGACTCCTACTACCTCATCGACGGGCAGTAGCCACGCAAGAACAAGATGGACAAGTCGGATGAGGAGACAACGCGCCCCTAGAACGTGGCCCTGCTCTGCTCGTTTTACACCTAGTCACCAGACAGTGTATATATCCTGCAAACCTTATGAATGAAAATGCGGACCCCTACAAGATACTTGGTGGCTCCTTGATAGAAATTCGTGTGTATCTGTTTCCGGTTCAGTTTTTCTGGCTCCGGCAATCCCTACCCGGGGGCTAGCTGGCTGGCCCGGCCTGCTAAATCAACAAATCGGCTGAGTAGTGTGCGACGATGTCAGAGGCCCACTCTTCGTCTCAGCTACAAACCGCAACCTGGCTGTCCGTCTAGCAAGAGCAAAAGCCCGAGGCATCCCACATGAAAAACAGGGAGGAGATGCGACAGGTCGGGCGTCCCACGCTGGGCTCCCAGCGCCGAAGGAAACCTGCGTGCTGAGCAATAGAAGTCAGAAAAGAGGCAAAAAGCAAGTAAGCCAAAGACAGACAAGGAGAGCACAAAGAGTAGAAGAAAGTAAAAACACTTAGAGAAGAAAGCTTACCCCTGCACCATCGGGGGCGGCCCCTTCTTGCGACCGAGGTGGCTCGGCGGAAGTGTGCTGGTCCGGCTCCTCTACAGCGGGCCGGCTGGCCCCACCCCCTCCTCCACTGGACCGGCTGGAGCCACCCCCACCGGCACCAGACCGGCTGGAACCGCTCCCGCCGGCGCCGGACCGGCTGAAGTCGCCATCCGTCGCACGGCGTCGAGACGGCTCGGGAGCTGGTGCGGCCTCCCCCTCTTTGTCGACCTCCGCGTGAGGGTCTGCGGCCGGCTCGTCATTCTGGCTGGAGAAGACGTCGCTGTCCCTATCAGACTCCTCACCGGACCGATGAGCACGTGGCTCGGGCAAGTCGGGCGTGAAGTTCTGAAGGAGGGTCTCGCCCTCCTCCCGGAGGATGCAAGGGAAGATCTTCCAAGGAAAAAAGAAACGAACAGATTAGTCGGACAGGAAAAACAGCAAGAAATGCAAGACGCAATCTGGTTGGCAAGACTTACCCGGGGCGCGCGGTTGTCGCGGCTATAAGGGGTCAGCCCGAACTTCCAGCCTTCCGGCAGCCGCTCCTTCCTGATGGTCCACACCCACTCCTTCAGGTTGTGGTAGCGGGGATCATGGAAGGACAGCCAGGTCAGGTCCAACCGGCCGGAGTAGAAGCACATCTCGTGTGCCTGCTGCTGCAGTGGCATCATCAGCCTGGACATCCAGCTGAGGGTGATGTCTAGGCCGGTCAGACCGGCGGTGACGATGGCGTGCATGTGCTGCAGCATCGTGTCCGACTCCATCTTCTCGCCATAGATCTTCAGATCCCACTGTAGCCGGCTGGACTCCACGTCCTGGAACACCGATAGGTTGATCCGGTCCTCGGTAGTGAGGTTGCGGACGTAGAAGTACGACTATTGCCACAGTCGTACCATGTCTTGCAGCCGAAATTTGGGGTAGCCCGTCTGCGTGCGGGAGTAGATGGAGGCACCACCGCATGTCACCAGCAGCCCCTTGGTGAACTGAACATGCGGCCAGACTCAGAAGAGCCGGCAAAAGAGCATGAGATCTGGCTGGATTCGGAGCTAGCTTTCGCAGAAAGCCACGAAGTGTGCCAGTGTCCCAATGGCGTTGGTGCCTAGGTGGTGGAGGCAGAGATCGAAGAACGCGAGAAACGTGAGGAAGAAAGGATGCACCGGCAGTGCGAAGCCACGGGCAAGATGCGACAAGAAGATAACCCGCTCCCCCTCCGCCGGGTGCGGCGACTCTTCCCCCACTAGCGCGAGTTGCACCCCCACCTCCTCCTCTCGCGGCAGAATACGGGTCGCACGATACTTCTCGATGTGCTCCTCCATCACGGAGGAGCCACACCAGGCTCCACGTTCGGCTGCCATCGCTGGTTCGCTGGGAGGCACTCTGGTGGAGGAGTGGCGGTGGCCCGTACTGCCGACGATGCTAAACAGGCGACACAGCGGACTACAGTAACAACGGCTAGCGAGGCGATGTGAGGAAGGCAAGGGCGCAGGAGAAGAATGAGGAAGCAGCGAACGTAGGGACAAACCACTCCCCCCGGGTGCCCCTTTAAAGACCCGGAAGCGGAACCGTCCACGGTACCACGCGGCGCCCACCCAGACGCTCCCCGCTCTCCGCATAGTGCAGGATCCTTTACGCAGGTATAAGACGCGCAGATGATCCCGGAGCAGAAACCGAAGAGGCAGACAGCGGTTCCCAAGGCGACGTGCGACAGGATGTTACGCTGCCCGCCGTAGAGTAATGATGGCGCGTGCGTGCATGGCCAGCGTCAGCACTGACATCACGGGTAGCGCAACTGCCAAGCCTAGACGGCTAGAAAATTCGAAATGAAGGAGGAGCGCGTGCACATTTCACCTAAGGGCGAAATCTACACGCGCTCGGGGGCTAGTGTTAGGGGGATGACCTCCGGATACCCCAACCAGACAAGAACCATGGCAGTCGGATCATGTCCGGCTGGCTGAGCGCAGCCGGACAGGAGCAAGTCAAGCCGGCTATCTCACGGTAGCCAAAATGGCGAGGAGCAGCCGACTACATCAGCGTAGCCGGAACCAATCAGGAGGACAGAGCGACGTGCAGCACAGTGAATGGTACGCCCTGGTACGATGACAAGACTCGCAACTACTCGGCCATGCCGAAGACTTTGCGGGGTGACGCAGGAACAGTGGCCATATGCTGACGACAGGCTCGCACGGCATTCACTGTACCCACGATGACCATACCGCTCGTACTCTGATGAGACGTAAGTGTATCGAGTATTGTAGATGACCAGCCGGCTGGGACCCGCGTGTGGGGCCTACCAGCCGGACTAGCCAGTGAGACCATTGCCTCTCTGCCTATATAAGGCGAGGCAAGGCCTCAGTAGAAAGGGTTGGTCTCAATGCATTTAAGGCAGTAGCTAGAGAATATAGCTCGAGGAGCGCTTGTAGCCCGTATATCACTCATAGTCAGATCGGCAGGAGTAGGAGCTTTACCTCATCACGAGGGCTCCGAACCTAGGTACTTCCTGTGGCTAGCTACACTTGCTTTATCCAATCCCGCCTGTGGACACCGTCGATAGCTTCCCTGCTAGTCCCCACACCTCTATCTAACCTACTTAGGTACTACCGTTCCCTGTTGCAGTTGTCTGACCTCTCGAAGCTTTCGTTGACGGTGATAATGTCGTTGGGGTCTGGCATATTCATCTGCAGGTAGGCATAGTGTGGCACTGCCATGAACCTCGCGAACACTACATGTCCGAGGATGTAGTAGTATTGCGAGGGCTAGTCAACCACTTCGAATTCGATGCGTTCTCGCCAGAAGTTTGCTGGCATTCCGAAGATGGCATCCAAGCTAAT
Source organism: Avena sativa (assembly GCA_916181665.1). NCBI lineage: Eukaryota > Viridiplantae > Streptophyta > Magnoliopsida > Poales > Poaceae > Avena > Avena sativa. The sequence continues at coordinate 603,232,581 of OV702291.1, read as the reverse complement.
CTTGCCCAGGGGGTATACGCTCTTCCATGGGACGATGCCGTGGAATGTTGTGTCTAAGGTTTCTAGGCATGACAGAGGGATTCGCATGGCGCACAAGGTGCTTGCGAACATGAGGTTGATGCCACTGCCACCGTCCAAGAAGACGTGACTCATCTTGAAGACTCCAATTTACGCCTCGAGCACCATGGGACAGTGACCTAGGCGTGGTACTTGACGTGGATGATTGCGTTTGTCGAAGGTAATGTAGTACTTGCTCCCACTAAGGTACTCAGTCGTGGAGGGTGGAGAGTTAACCGCCAGGTTAACTTGGCGAGTGATTGATTTTTGCACCCGATTTGATGGGCGTCCTTTTTGGATGATTCCCATGTTTCCCAGTGCTCGCGGGTACTGCTCGCCCCCATTGTTTTGGATTGGCGCAGCTGTAGGTGGTGGTGGCCCGGGTGGTGGTGGTGCTCCATGAGCCACGACACCTGGGGCAGCTCCATAGCCTTGGTTTATTGTGTCGCGATTCATCTAGGCCAGACCTTTGTGGAGCCGTAGGAACCCACGACAGTCCTTTAGAAGGTGACTGGATTTTTTCTTGCCGTCGTGCCTATCGATGTATAAGTGTATGTTGCACGGTTCGGACAGTTTGTCCTGGATAGATGTTCCAGGTGCCTCATCGCGAGTGCGGCATTGCCACACTTACGTGGTTTCCCTACTGTCATGGTAACCACCACTACGGTATTCGCTGTTGCGGTTGCTGTCGTCGCGTTTGTCAGCATAGCCAACCGCGACCATGCCGACTTCCTCGTGGTCCTCATAACTGCGCATCTAGCGTTTTCCTAGGCGATCGCGTCTGTGACCGAGGTCGTCATCATCGTCTGAGTGGACACGGTTTTTCACCGAGTACTCTCCATCGGCCCACCTGTTCGCGATCTCCATCAGGTGGTCAATTGTTTTGGGCTACGAGTGGCCCAGCTCCTATCTGAGCTCTCTGCGGTGCACGCCGCCATTGAATCCGTCGATTGCGTGGTCCCTAGAGATGTCTTCTGCAGAATTTTTGATGATGGACCACCTCTTTTGGTAGCAGCCTCTTAATTCTTCGATTGATGCGGGCCTTTTGTAAGTGCCCTTGAAGTTTTGCACGAAGCTGTAAACCAGCTCATCCCAGCTGCGAATCAATTCCCGCGGGAGGTTATTGAGCCACGCATGGGCGGAGCCTTGCAGCTATAGCTGGAGGCATTGCATGGCCATGCTCGTGGTTCCGCCATGCAGCCTGACGGAGGAAATATGATCCTCCAGCCAGATCTTCTGGTCCTGGAGGCCGTCGAATTTCGGGTTCTCCGATGGGAGTTTGAACCCTTTTGGCATTCGCTTTTGCTGTATTGCTCTTCTTAAGTAGCTGGCGCTGCGGAGCTCTATCCCGTCATCTTCCAAGTCAGTCGAATGGGCGCGCCTCGCACGCATCTTGTCGACTTTGCGCTGCGTGATGTCATCCATGCATCATAATTGTAGTCGTGTCGCCGTGAGCTGCGTCGTCGCGACAAGTCATGGCTGTTGTTGCTGGAGGAGGAGGAAGTGTAGCGCTTGGCTAGAGCCTTGCTTTTCTTTGGCTCCAGCATTAGGTCCTTGATGAGGGCGACTTCAACTAGTCCTAGGCCAGCGAGGATCGGTGCATGGTGGACCGTGGGTCCCTAGCCGTCGGCTGGTTGTTGAGAATGTATATAGTGGCTGCCGTCACCGCTGCCTATGGTGTTTTGGGGAGCACATTGCCTCGCGTGTCCACTATCATGGATGAGAAGTCGAGGACTCGAGTGGCTTCTGCTCGCTCCTTTTTGGTGAGGTGAGCGAGTCGAGAATGTCTTCTGACAGCTGTATGATCATTGCCTTTGGAGGAGGATCCTCCGATGGAAGAGAGTTAAGCTCAACGGAGGCTCGACTCATCTGCTACCCTCATGCGCTCGTCTAGCTGGGCAATTACTTGCTACTGGCGCTTGAACTCCTCCTTGAGCAGCCAGCGATAACCCATCAACATGTCTTGTTATGAGTTGGGTGGTAGGGGATTGCCCCGTAGGGCCTCCCTATAGAGAGCCCACTCAACGTTGTTGAGCTTGATCAGCACACGCTCTCGGGTTTGCTCATTCGCCGAGAGGTTCGGCTCATCCTCTCGGATGGGTCCTTCTGGCCCGTTGTTGGTGGGGGTGGCGTTGGAGGGCCACCGTTCGCGATTGGGATACCACCGCCAGTGTCGGTGTTGTCCCGAGTGCCGCCATTGCCGCCCATGTTCATGACGGTGCACATGTAATGGCTGGGGAAGCTGTTGCTCCTGCAGCTTTCAGATCCAGAGCCGTAGGCTCCGTCTTCTGTTTCCAGATCACCCAGATCAAACACGCAACTACTGTCGCTGTTCGTATTCGCCACTGATGTCAGGGCATTGAGTTTGCTCAGGGTGCTGATCAGCGGTGGAAACCACAATGCAGGAGTAATCGTGGGAACCTTTGGTTGAACATGGAGTCGAAGTCTGCCTAGCCGACCAACTTGGAAGCATAAGCTCCTGATTTCCAGACCGATTCCATCTCCCATGGACTCGAAATCCGAGCGAGTGGCCGGCGTGTGGACGGTGAAGTCAAAGGCATCGAAGAGGAGGCAAGTCTCCGCTGCTGCGGAGTTGTAGATCGTGGTTAATTGGGCCGAGGAAGCCGCAACATCAGCACTCCTGATTCCCACAGACGGTGCCAATTAATGAGGGGTTAACTCATCAATGCCCATCGCAGATGGACTTAGGTTCGAGGAAGTGGGGAGTGCTGGAGGCATCAATGGGCTAGCAAATAAGCACAAAGGGGACACGAGGTTTACCCAGGTTCAGGCCTTGTTAAGGACCCTACTCCTGCTTGTATTCTCTTGGAATTATCGAGGAGTCGAAAGTTATATGGGTGCGCAGATGCAATCTGGCAATGGTGTGGAAACTAGGGTTGCGGATATCCTCCTCGCCGCCCCCTCCTAACCTTTATATTGATAGGCTAGGTCACGGGATAGGAGGCCGAGTTGGTTACATATTAGGGTTTTCTCTTTAAACTTCTATCTTAAGTTTGTCGTGTGCTGCAAGGAGTCAAAGTCTCCTAGGTCACCCAAATCTTGAATGGGCCTTAGCAACATCGTGGGATTCTTCTAGGCTGGATCGTATATGCTAATCTCGAGTACCTATAATGTATGCCCATGTCACCACATGAGCCTATAAAAAGCTTGTGTGTACGGCCACGATAGTGAGTTCACACTCTAGTTTTTTTTGAAAAAGAAGAAAAAAATGTCTCTAGCCTTCGAATCTGCTGATGCATGCAACCTATGTTTGAAAAACATTTCAATCATTACATGGAATATTCCATACAGGGAAATCAATTTTTGAAAAGTATCCAAAATAAACAGCAAAAGTGAAAAAATGCTTAGCAAAGCCTTTGTCAAGTGTTAGAGTCAGCAACAATCACATCAGCAAATAGGTTTTGCCGAGTGCTTTTGTCCTTGAACTCGGCAAAGCCTTTAACTAGTACTAGATAGCACCACTCGACAAAACAAAGTGATTCCATGGTGTCGTGGTGGTGGCATTGAAGATGCCATGTATAGCCTAAAGATGGGGTCAATGAGCACTAGAGGTATCCAGGGAGGGATAGTGTGGTGATTTCACACACAGATGCTTGTATTCTCTTAATCAATGGTGGTTATAAGTGCTCCTTGAGCTGTTCATGGGGAGGAGGAAGATGAACTTATCTAGACCCCACAACTACCTCTCTAGGGTTTTCCCTTAGTAAAAATGGCCGGCCCTCTCTATGGAGGTCCTGGTGCACCTTATATAGGAGAGATCAGGTTACAAGTTAGGGCATACGTGGAGGAATATTCTCTGAATATGCTCCTCCCAAAATAGTAAAGCGGTGCGCTCCTTTTTCCCTTTGGTAAGCTGGTCCGGACTCATGGCGTAAGCCTCTCTGAGCCCCTCTATGGCGCGGTGTCATCCAACATAGGCAACGTCACCCGACAAAGGGAATGTCACCCTTATCGGCCCGTACTCGGTGGTCCGCCCCTCTGTCCGCTATGCTCACCGTACAGTGGGGAGAGAAAACCTTTGACCAACAACGTTCCTTCCTTCTCTTGTAAGCGAAGTGGTAACCCGGCTAAGGCTTGGTTAACTCGGCCCTGTGGGTACCTACAAACAAGTTACAAAGAGCTAGACGACATAAGCTTTATGTCGGCTGAGGTATCATTGGATGAACTTCCTCTAGGCCGGGTCTTCCATAAGTCGGCCTGCCTTGAGGTGACTCGACCAGCTTACGCTTTGACCTTGTCGTACCTCGGCTATTATGGCATTTGTACCCCGGCGTGACCCTACTCAGGGTTATCCACCAAATATTAGTCCTCGAAGCTGGTGCGGTCTTAGCAACTTCAGCTGATAAGGCCACAACAGGTTCAACCCACAAGGTTTTTTGTTCTTCCTACCGAGTTATGTAGTGAGTCGGCTTGTTCACTGTAGATTTCCCTTAGCTCCTTCTGAGTTATTCATCGTTGGCCGAGTTATTCGTTCGTATCCGGATTACCCGTTGAATTTTTTCCTTCTTATGTACGCTTCCCTACGTCCTAGGTGGAGGGTCATCATTGTTTTACCTCTTTTTAAGGGCATGTGCCAGTTACTACGCCAGTTACTGTACTCATTGTCAGGGATAACTGCTACGAACGTCACGTTGTGGGTGTCTCCTCATTAACTTCAATGCCACATCCTGTCGTGGGATCTGCTATGCCCCGGGGCCCTTCATGTGGACTGCTTCTGATTGGTTGATTTGGCGTATACACGGCCACACCGTGTGGTTCGCTGCACCGCATGATCCCACTACCCACTAGGGGCGTGGTTAAATAGGTGGTGAGGGACGCCCCTTGGTCATTTTCCCCAGTTGCACGCGTGTTTCCCCTTCTTCTTCTTCTTCCTCTACGCAACTGGAGCGCCGCCGCCGCTTTCGCTCAAGCACAACGCCGCGGCCACGCCCTACTGCTGCTCTGCCATAATCACGCCACCGTGTTGCTCCTTGAAGCCGCCACGGGTCCTTGCCGATCTAGGCCCTTCTCCCTCGCTCCAGATCAATTCTTCTTCTGCAAGGAGGGAGATCTATAAATGGTGGAATCAGAGGAGGATGTCATTGTTGAAAAACATGAGGAGGGTGGCGAAGCCCATGAGCGAGGAGCCTGGGCTGGTTCCTGGGTCTGCCAGGATGACATCGACTGGCTCTACCAGACCTGTTGCATCCCCACCGGGGTAACTTGTCGCCTCCCTTGCTAGGAGATCACTCCCTCACCCAATCCGGGTGATTTCATAGTTTTCCTCTCACATTTCCAGCACGGGTTTGGTCTTCCCATTAGTGACTTCCTTCATGACTGCATCTCCACTTTTTCTCTCCAACCTCACCATCTCCCGGCTAACACCACTACCTCCCTTTCTTCTTTCGCATCTGGGGTAGAGGGATATCTCGGCCTTTGGTCCTCCATCCATATTTGGTACAAATTCTTCAGCTTCCACTCCAACATCGTTCCAGATAAAGAAGCTGCCCTGCTGACAAAGCTCTAACTCAGTGCGGAGCTGCATCGATCTCACCCCAGAAAAACTCCATCTTCCCCAAGTCACCGGTCTAGAATCTTCCAAGGGCTAGGCTTGGACATTCTTCTATGTGAAGAACAATACCGAGGAAGACCTGATTTGGCTGCTCCCCTTTCGTCTTGGCATACCGTATAGAACTTTGTGGACCTAGCTTCCGAGGAAATCTGGCACCTTGGTGAACTTGGTGGTGAACCGCATCAAGGAGCTGAATCGGTTGGGGTTTTGCGGTGAAGATATTATGATCACTTTTATCTGTAGCCGAATTTCTCCACTACAGAAGTATGAGCGGGCATTTTGATCCCAACCGGACTTCCTCCTTCGAGCTCACCAATGCCTAGATTTTTCACCGAATTAAGGCCATCTTCAAGATTACCCCAGACATGAACGAAGATTTGGAGTGGGGGTTTGAGAACTTCTGCCGAGATAGGCAAGCTCCCATGGTATATATCCTATTCGACTTTCATTTTCGAGTTACTACATATGTTGGATCGCATCATTTGCTTGATCCCTATGTCTTGTACTTTTTAGACTTTTCTCTAGTAGACAATTCAAGATGGTGCTGAGCCTCACCTCAAGTGGGGGAAAGATCACGATACTTCGGATACCGTAGAGCTAGACCCAGAGATGTTTTTGCATGTCCCGGATGGCCACAGGCGACCCTCTGGTAAGGCCTCTTCTTTAAGGGATTGGACGGATGATGATGAGGATGATGATTGTGAAGTTCTAGGGGTATATGATCTAGTGCCTATCTCTTAGGCCTTTTTGGTTGATCTGAATCTAGCTAACCCGGCCAGTCAGGTCCACAACGATCCGCCCCTTGTTGTGGGTGAACCTGTTCTTGTCCCGACGAATAAGCGGGCTGCAACTTCGGCTCCTTCAACCGAGTTGCCCCAGACTGGGAAGAGACAGAAGAAGTCTAGTGACAAGACCGCCAGCAAACCTGTCCCCCAGACCAAGGCCATAGTTCGGAGAGCGCCAAAGCCCAGAGAACCACCCACTTCTTCTAAGTAAGCTTTTCATTCCCCTCCTTTTGTATTTCTTGTTTCTCCCTTTGTGTGTTAACTTAATTTGTGTCTTTCATCTGACTCAGCAGAGCTCCCAAGGTTGTCCCCCAGAGTGGCTCGAGCATAGCCTCGCCACTCCGGGTTGACCCTTCTTCTCCTCCGCGCGAGGACGCTCGCCTCCTAAGCCCAATGCAAGAAAGCTCTGCTGCTGCAATGAACTCTAGCCCACCTCAGAAAGAGGGGGTAATATTGGAACTAAGGGTGGTGGTGCCTCCGGAGACGTTGCTATGCCGGATCAACCTAGCTCTTCTTCGGCTCAGCCGCAACCAGATGATGCTGGTGCCACCAACATCGGCACCAAGAAAACTCCTTCCGAGGTGCTGGTGACTCTGGCACCGACATAAGTTCAAACTCAACCAACTCCTATTCCAAGTCCAGCTAGCCAAGTTCCGCTTGTCTCATCCGAGTCTACACAGACTTGGCGAGAGACCGACCCACTAAACCTCAGACTGAATCCTCCATGCCAACTTCCTCAGTTGGGGACATATTTTAGCAGAAACCTCGGACCAAGCCTTCTGCACCATCTTCGGTGGCAAAAGATCAGTCTACCTCTTTGCTATAGCAGAATAAGCCAAGCACCAAGGTCAAGAAGGTTGTCGAGGCTGCCAAGGGCCAACAAGATTCCGAGGTGGCCAAGACCACACCCAAAATATCAAAAATCGAGTCTGGGCAGTGTACTATGGCTTCCATGATGCCAAAGTGGAGTACTGTCCCCGACGCTTCTTCCGGCTCTACTCCTGACAAGCAGCTTACTTTGCACGTCAGCCTGGACGCACCTCAGACTGAATGGAAAACTGCACATGCCAAGGGCTTGGTGGTGTCTTGGAGTCTCGGCGGGGAGAGCTACGTCCTTCTCACCGAATACGCAAACAATTGGAACAATGTTGAATACGTCCATGTCAATTCCGACATTCCACTGAAGTTTGGCCCCGCCGAGATTGGCGTCGAGATGAACACGGCTGCCAAAGATATTCGCCTTGCAAGCAGAATGATGGAGGTAAACTTTTCCTCTGACTTCCCTTACATATGCACAAGTACTTATAGATATATCCACTAGTCCCCGAGCCTCTAGGGGAGTAACTTGTTACTTGGCCGGATGCTCTTAGCAAACTTAGTATAATTCCTTAGTAGTTTCAAATATCCACTCACCTAGAGCCGGGTTAAGTTCTACTTGGCCCGGATCTTAGTTAGATTCAATTATTTACTCACCTAGAGCCGGGTTAAGTTCCACTTGTCCCGGGGCTTGAGTAGATTTGATTATTCACTCACCTAGAGCTGGGTTAGGTTCCACTTGGCCCAAGTCTTGAGTAAAACTTCAAATATTCACTCACCTAGAGCCAGGTTAAGTTCCACTTGCCCCAGATCTTAGTTAGATTCGATTATTCACTTACCTAGAGCCGGGTTAAGTTCCACTTGGCCCGGGTCTTTAGTAAAACTTCAAATATTCAATCACCTAGAGACAGGTTAAGTTCCACTTGGCCCGGATCTTGAGTAGAACTTCAAATATTCACTCAACTAGAGCCGGGTTAAGTTCCACTTGGCTCGAATCTTGAGTAAAACTTCAAATATTCACTCACATAGAGCCAGGTTAAGTTCCACTTGGCCTGGATCTTGAGTAGAACTTCAAATATTCACTCGCCTAGAGCTAGGTTAAGTTCCACTTGGGCCGGATCTTGAGTAAAACTTCAAATATTCACTCACCTAGAGCCGTATTAAGTTCCACTTGGCTTGGATCTTGAGTAAAACTTCAAATATTCACTCACCTAGATCCGGGTTAAGTTCCACTTGGCCCGGGTCTTGAGTAGATTCAAATATTCCTTATGATTCATGAATTAATATCTTCCTTTTCAGATCACCACCAACCGTCGAACCATTGAGTTTCATCGGTTGTTGGCCTCCCATAACGAGTTGTGCGCCAAACATAAAGTTGTGCTACCTCAAGCGAAGAAGAAAGGTGAAATTTTATCGTTGATACTTTTACTTTAATTTCCCTTCATCACTAGCGCTCCGAACTAACTCGCAATTCGGATTGTGCAGCCGAAGTTAAGGCTGAAAACTTAATCATGAGGAAGAATTTGGCCGAGATCAAAGGTAATTCTCCTTGGCTCCTTAACTTTTGTCGTTTTTCCTTCTGGCTCAGAAGATAATTATACCTCAGCTCTGCCTTGTCAAAAAACTATTGCAGTGTCTCTTCAAGATAGCGTGCCTTTTCCTGATATGACGCTCCACTTTCTTAAACAAGCAAGGTAACATCAGGCTAAGCTGAAGAAGAAAGATGCTAAAATTTCCCAGCTCCAGCTTAAGGATTATGAGATTACTTGGCTCAACTCCAAGATTAAAAAGCTAAAGGGACTCCAAAAAGCTGAGCTGGACAAAATGGACCAAACCTTCTCTGAGGAAAATGACCGGCTTCAGACTGCTCTCGAGAAGAGAAAATATATGCTCAAGAACACAAACATCAAGCTTGAGTCGGTGAATGCTGAATGTGAAACTCTTAAGAAGAGGAATTCCACTTCGCTCACTAAACTGACTCAAATCCTTGGCCATATCTCTCGTGAGTTTTTCTTCCCGCGCCTACATTTCATTTTCCAAGTCTTGTGATTCTACTGAGTTATTTTGCTTGCCTCATTTTCAGGTAAATTCCCGCATTCCAACTCTATTGCTTCCACTACAGTTGAAAAATTTCGGTTATAGAGAGGCACTCTAGTTGGTCCTTCTACAGAGCCAATTCCATATGACATAGAGGATAGCCTGGTGAGCCTCGCATCTCGGGTTGAAACCATCAAGAGCTTTGGCTCGGATATCATGGATGCTGTCGTCTGGGTCTTTAGTGCCCTTTGGCCCACAGAGCCCACTCCCAAAGGTCTAGCTCCATTGATTGCAAAATTGATGGAGTGTGAGACCCAACTTGATCTGTGGAGGGAATCTGCTGCCCGCAATGGAGCTAACATGGCCTTAAGCTTTGTGATATCTTGGTATGAAAGCTTGGACCTGGAAGTTCTCAGTCGCATGCACACCGGATCCAAATGGACCACAAACCCGGAGTGCATTACCCAACGCCAAGCTTGCGCCTATGATCTTATTCAGTATGCTTGTTGTCATGAGTGGAATGAGGGGCCGAGTTTTCTCGAACTCGTCGACGACACATATGACGAAGGTGATTCGGATGGCGAAGAGAAGGAGGCTAGTCCGAACGACGAAGAAGATTACGATGAAGAGGTTGATGATACAGAGGGCGCCAAAGCTAGCCTGGATGATGAAGCAGGAGCCGAAGCTCTTCACCTCGAAACTGAGTTACCACCTCCTGCTGGTCATACTTCAAATGTTGTTGCTCCTTGAGCAAAAAACACTTTGAAATTTGTTAAATCCCCGGTATGCCAAGTGCAGATGTAATGTGCACAATGGGTTATTTTGCTACAGTTTAAGTTTTATGCCGGAATAACTTGGGCGAAGTCCCCGAGTTTCATTTTGTTGTTCCCCCAATTCAATGACTCGGCTCGCATCTACCTTGATTCGGTGTTTGACTTACGAGTCCGACGTTCAAAAAATTGACTTAACAATACTTTGCAACTTTAGGATTAGCTCAAAATAATTCAACATAACCGAAGTAAAGTAAATACATGAGTTAGTCAAAAAAACAAATGTCAGCTCGATTACGTTCCTTTTCCTTAGTCATTTTTCATATGCCTTGCAATTCCAAACTTGTTCTCTTGCTTGCCATGACACCAATTCTTGTTGGACATCAGCAAGTCGAAGAGTTAGATTTTGGTGCTGACATATTACTAATCCGGCTAAGGTGTAAGTAATTTAAGCCAGTCGACATATAAAAATAAGTGTAGAAAAGACAATTATTATTAAGGCAGTCCCCGAGTTTCTACTTGGGGTGCCAAAGTTTCATTGATAAACTCATTGCTGACATACATACCGACATATGAGAGTTTGGGATACATACACTTTTTGCTAAGTGTAAAACGGACGAAGTAGAGCTACATTCCATGGACGCTTCGATTCCTCCTTGGACCTATTCGCCTTATTCTTCTCCTATGGCTATGCATCAATGAGGTAATAGGCATCATTGTGCAATACTTTGCTTACAATGAATGGCCCTTCCCATGGGGGGATAACTTATGCATTCCAGCAGTTCGCTGCACCAGCCGAAGTACCAGATCTCCTTCCTAGAAGACTCGGGGGTTTACTTTCTGGCTATGATAGCGTCGGAGATTTCGCTGATAAATGGCGGATCTGGATAGTGCCAATTCCCTCGCTTCTTCCAGCAGATCAACATCATTTTGTTGGGCTTCTTGCACTTCGGCTTCTATGTATTGGGTGACTCTAGGCGAATCATGCTCTATGTCGGCTAGTAATACAGCTTCTACCCATAATACAGTTGTTGATCGATTCAAAATCATTCTTAAGCTCCACAATACAGCTGGTAGTTCTTCTATCATGCAACCCACTGATCTTTGCAGCGTCTCAATGAGCCGGGGTTTTATCCCGGACAAAACTAGTCCATTCGATCTTTCCACTTGTCTATTCGATGCAGGGTGGGATACTGATGCAATATCTAGCCAGATCTTCTTATCTCGAAAAAACCGGGCAAATTCTCCTTCGGCAAAGTTAGTTCCATTATCTGTTATTATGCTATGTGGATAACCGTATCTCAAGATGATATCTTTGAGGAATGTCATGGCAGTAGCTCCATCACACTTTCTTATTGGCTTTGCTTCAATCCACTTGGTAAATTTTTCTACCATGACCAAGATGTGAATCATATTCCCCTTTGCAGACTTAAATGACCCTACCATATCTAGGCACCACACAGCAAATGGCCAAGTGATTGGTATAGTCTTGAGCTCTGACATTGGCATATGTGTTTTGGTGGCGTATCTCTGACAGCCATTGCACTTCTTCACTAGTTCTTCGACTTGATCCAAGTCACTTGTCCAGTAAAATCCGTATCAAAAATCTTTTGCCACTAAGGCCCTAGAAGAGGCGTGATGACCACATTCCCCCTAATGGATATCTCAGAGGATGTCTAGCCCTTCTTCCGGGTCAACACATCGTTGCAGGACACTTGTGACACTTCTCTTATATAGTTCGGCGTTGATTATGGTGTATGCCTTGGCTCTTATTTGCACTTGCCTTGAGAGTACCTCATCATCTGGCAAAGTTCCATCTTTTAAGAACTCAAATATTGGCCTTGCGCATGATGGCACATCACGAATAGGGAAAAGTACTTCGGCAATTTCCATGGCATCCACTGAGATAACTCCCGCCGGATCTGGCTGAATAGTCCTCGGGTTCTGCGAAGCAGTCCCCGGGTTTGCCGAGGTGTTCCCCCAATCAATGTCCATTAGGGCAGCTCCTGATCTGGGGTTTGCTGGGATATATATTGATTCGGATTCGAGCGATGGGGTGATGGATCATTTTCTCAGATGCTCAAAGGCAACTCCTGATGGGATAGCTTGCCGAGATGAGCCCAGTTTAGATAACACGTCGGTTGCTTCATTGTCAGCTCTAGGTACATGATGGAATTCGCATCCCTCAAAGTACCCACATACCTTTTGGACCTGAAATATATAAAGGGCCATGTTTGCCTCCAAAGCGTCCCAATGGCCATAAACTTGTTGTATCACCAAATCCGAATCTCCAAAACGCTCAATCCGACATATGCCAATCTCTTTTGCCACCTTTATGCCATGCACGAGCGCTTCATACTCGACAACATTGTTTGATGCACGAAAATGGCTCTATAGGACATACCTCAGCTGGTCTTTCTTAGGGAAGGTGAGGACTACCCTGGCTCCTAATCCGTCCTTCAAATTCGATCCATCAAAGTGCATCCTTCAGTAATTCAGATCTGGCAAAGGTGGTTTGTACTACATCTCGGCCCAGTCCATGAAAATAATCTGCCACAACTTGAGACTTGCTTTTGTCCCTTCTATCATATTGTGGTGCATAGGGGGTAACTATATTGCCCATTTTGCAATCCGGCCATTTGCATCCTTGTTGCTCATTATCTCAGATATTGGTGCTTCACATATCACATTCACAGGGTGTTCCTCAAAGTAGTGCTTAAGCTTCTTGGCTACCATATAGACGCCATCCGCCATCTTCTGATAATGAGGGTAATTTTGTTTCAAGGTACACAACACTTTGCTTAGGTAATATACTAGCCTCTTCACTGACTTACCTTCTTCGTCATGCTCCACTACTATCACAGCACTTACGACTCGGTTGGTCGCTGCTATCTAGAGCAACATCGGCTCTTTGGATAGTGGTGAAGCTAACACAGGTGCAGAGGCAAGCACCTTTTTGAGCTCACGAAATGCACTATCTGCATGTGGTGTCCACACAAATTTGTCGGATTTCTTCATTAGCTGATAGAGAGGTAGATCCTTTTCTCCCAACCGACATACAAACCGACTTAGTGATGCTAGGCATCCAGTGAATTTTTGGACATCATTGAGGCATTTCGGCAACTCCATTCTTCCGATAGCCCGGATCTTAGTTGGGTTTGCTTCGATACCTCGGCTGGACACGAGAAAACCGAGTAATTTTCCCGTCGGTACACCAAAGGTGCACTTCTCTGGGTTAAGCTTCATCTGGAACCTCCCGAGGTTCGCGAATTCTGCTGGATATCATCAAGGAGCATTTTTATTTCCTTAGTCTTTATCACTACATCATCAACATATACTTGCATGTTTCTACCAATTTGATCGTGAAGGCATTTCTGCATACATCTTTGGTACATTGCACCTGCATTACGTAAACCAAATGGCATAGTCTTGTAGCAATGAGCCCCGTATGGGGTGATAAATGCGATCTTTATTTGATCATATGGGTTCAAAGGTATCTGGTGGAAACCAGAATAAGCATCAATGAACGACAATAACTCACACCCAGTAGTGGAATCTATGACTTGATCTATCCTTGGCAGTGGAAATGGATCTTTTGGACACGCCTTATTTAGGTTCATGTAATTGATACACATTCCCACACCATTTCCACATTCAGATCGTCCTTCTTCTTCTCGACAAGAACCAGATTAGATAGCTAATCCGGATACAGTACTTATATTATGAACCCGGCTGCAAAGAGCCGAGCTATCTCGTCACCAATGATCTTCCTCCTATCTTTGGTGAAGCGGCAGAGAGGTTTCTTCACTGACTTAGCTCCGGGTCTCACATGCAAAGTGTGCTCAGACAAGTCCCTCAGAACACCTTGCAAATCCTGTGTGAACCAAAGAAAGATATCCCGATTCTCACAGAGGAAGTTGACGAGCTTGCTTTCCTATTTGTCGCTGAGCCCGGCACCAATTGTGACGGTGCGCTCCGGAAACTGGTCATCAATAGACACCTTCTTTGTATCCTTTGCTTCTTGAAACGAAACACCTCCATGCGGGTTACTCAGCACCGGCATATGCGCCTACGCAGACTGAGCCAATGTTGTCAGTTTATGGATTCTTCTTTTCTCTTGTGTAATCACCAGTGACTCAGCCAAGTTAGACCCGGCCGAAGCACATTCTACCGAGCGCCTGAAGTCCCCAGTTATGGTGATTGGCCTAGGCATTTTCATATTCAAGTAGCTGATATGCGTACTTTCCATAAACTTGTTGAGAGCAGGTCTGCCAAGTAACGGATGGTACGTGCTTTCCAAGTTCACCACTTCAAACTCCAAATTCTTAGTGCGGCAGTTGTCCCTTGTGCTGAATAACACATCAACCCGGACCTTGCTAATGGGCTCACATGAGATACCCGACACAATACCATGGAACATCGTCTTTGTTGCTTGGAGCATGTTCTCCAATATTCCCAACTTGTGCATTGTGTCCTTGTACATAATGTTGATGATACTCCCATTATCAATCAGTACCTTGGAGAATCTCACATTGATATTTAGCCCAATGAATGTCGGATCCAGCACTAGTGCATATGATCCAGGACTCGGCATGAGCCTAGGGTGATCCATGATACTCCATGTGATTTCCTGTTCCTCCCAAGGCATATACCTCGTCACAGCCGGTATTACTGCATTTACCTCAATATGTCGATGCTGCAAGCTCTTTCTGTCAGTTTCTTCCGTGGTGAATATGCAATAGCTTTGGTGATGTTCCATGTACTCATTCCTTCCTTCATTACCATGATACCCTTGATCTTGTTGCTCCTGGTTATTCACTTGATGCACTGCATCCCTTCTTTCTTGATTCTCGTACCTCGGTGGAGGTGGAGGCAACATCAGTTGCTGCCTATTCCCCCCAGTGAGAAATTGTTGCCGAGGTGCTTCATTCCGACGTGCTTCGTGCGGAGGTGCATCATGCCGAGGTGCCTGAGCATTCCTCGAGCTACCCTGCTATAGCTTTCTCATCCATTCACATTGTTGGGTCCTATGGTTCGCCGAACTATTTGGACTTGGCGTATGGAAGTTGCAAGGCTGATCCAACATGGACTTGAACGTGTATCTCAGATGATCCTTTCTTTCCTGCTACTGTTTCTTCTGCTCTAGAGTCCAAGGCTTCTTTCCTTCACCCTTTTGCTGCCAGTGTTGTCCTCTAGTTTTTTGGCACTGGCTAGCACCGACATTGGGATGATCCCGGTCTACAGCCGCCACCTGTTGCGAGTTGTATCTGTAATCTGGACGTTCATTCCTTCTTTTACCTTGGAAGTCATTCCTCTTGGATGATCCGGAACCATTTCTATTGTAGTATTCCTCATTCGACTCGCTTGACATTAGCCGGGGTTGGGTCGGATCCCCCAAAGCATACGAATCCAAGATATGGATCATCTCCGCCAGGGTAGTTGGCATATCTCGTTGTAACCTTTGCCACAACATACTCCCATATCTATAGCCTTGGGCGAACCATGCAATTCCTTGTGATTCAATTACCGCTTCACATGAATTGCGCACATTACACCACCGAGTCAGAAACTCTCGGTCCGGCTCATTCAGTCATTGCTTGCATAACGCCAAAGTTTGTGGTCACTGTCGGCATAACCGCATTCACCTCCATATGTCGGCGCTACAAGCTTTTCCTATCAGTTTCCTCAGTGGTGAACACACAATAACTTTGGTGACATTCTCTGTATTCATTTCTCCCATCATTGTTGGGGTACCTCTGGTTCTGCGATTGTTGATTGTCCACCTGATGCACTGCATCCCTTCTCTCATGATTCTCATACCTCAGCGGAGGCGGTGGCAGCATCAACTGCTGTCCATTTGCCCCAGTAAGTTGTCACTGTCAAGGTGCTTCATTATAAGGTGCATCATGCCGAGGCACATCGTGTCGAGGTGCCTGAGCATTCCCTCAGCCATTTTGCTCTATCTTCTTCATCCATTCACATTGCCGAGTTGTATGGTTTGCCGGTTTACTTGGATTCGGCATATGGAACTTGCACGGCTGACCCAACATCGACTCATATGTATATCTTGCTCTATCTTTTCTCCTTTGCCATTGTTTTTTCTGTTTTGGCATCCAAGGCTTCTTGCCCTCACTCTTTTGTTGCCATTGTTGTCCTCTAGTTTTTTTTATGCTGGCTTGCGCCGGCATTGGGGTGATCCTGATCCACTGCTACAACTTGTTGTGAACTGTATCGGTAATACGCCCTATAATCTCTCCTCTTACCCCGAAAATCATTGCGCCGGAATACTCCAACACCATATCAGGGGTAGTATTCCTCATTTGACTCATGTGAAGTCAGCCGAGGTTGGGTCAGGTCACCCAGCGCATATGAATCAGCAATTTGGATTCTCTCAGCCAACGTAGTTGGCATATCTCTCTGCAACCTCTCTCACAACATACTCGTGTACCTGCATCTCTGGGCGAACCACATAATAGCTTGTGATTCAATCACCCCTTTGCAAGAGTTGCGCACATTGCACCAGCGAGTCAAGAACTCCCGGTCTATCTCATTTGGTCTTTGCTTGCACATTGCCAAAGTTTGTGGCCTATTCAGCATCTTGTACATGCTCGAAAAGTTATTGATAAACATTTCTTCAAAGTCCAGCCAACATTTAATACTTCCTACTGACAAAATCTTTAACCAGACCCTTGCTGGCCCTTCCAACATTTGGGGTACATATCTCATAGCCCATATCAAATTGCCTGTGGCAATGTTTACTGCAGTATCATAATCAATGAGCTAATCATCCGGTTTTGTACTATTGTCATATGTCTTCGTCCCTCTAGCTAACTAGAAGTTCGCCACAGGTGGTTCTCTCATGATCTGAGGTCTGAAGCACGCTGGACCTGGAGGACCTTGCACCTCAATCATCTCCGACCTATAAATTTGGTCCAATTTCAACCTTGCATCATCTTGCTAGAAGTTCCTGTTCCCTAGTCTTGATCCAATCACATGGTGCTCTGGTCTAGGAAACCCGACATCAGCCATTGCCGAATAACTGTCATTGTATCTGTCTTGAACCGGACGAGCATATTGTTACTACATTGCCAGACCAGCACTTCGCTCCGGCCGAGGTATATATTGTTGTTGTTGTTGCCGAGGTGGGTTTTGCATTGCTCCCGCCGAGTTACGCTGGATGGCATTGCCATTTCTAGTGTTTCCCTGACCGGCATTGCCTTGGTCGCGGTTACCTCGACCAGCTTCACCTCGGCTGGCACTGGGACTATCTACTTGTTCTTTCTTGCGGAGGTTACCACCTCCTATCTTCTAGGGACATCATGTGGAGATGACGCTGCCCCAACTGATTTTGCTGGGTTACCCCCTGCCGAATGAACTACAAGGGAACCTCCTGCTAACGAGATGATCACTTTGCGGCCCGAAAGTTGGGGTGTACAGGCAACGCGGTACCCAGGTTCCCTGAAATCAGCCGGGATGACTACAGGTGGTGTGCCAAATACTCAGAGTGTCTTTTTTAGCACGAATTCAACTTTACGTTTCAATACAAAAAATCAGGCTAATGGGCGTCAAGTTGGGCCCCCTGTCAGTTCGCCGTTATGTCGCTCCCGTCGCTTAGGCGGGTTGGCTGTCACGTAGGCTTGCAGTGTTGGCACAGTGGATATGACAACGCCCCCTACCCAGTGTATTGACGTGACCAAACAGGGCCCATGTATCGGCGTTATAATTATTTTTCGTTTACTCAGAAGCTAGAACAGCCACCGCCACGCGTATCTCCTTGGACTTCCGTCCCAATCGTTAACCCCTACCATAAAAGCACATTGACGGTTCCACCGTTCCCCTGCCTCACAGAAACCACTCTTCTTCTTCCTGTCATCTACTATCTTCTTCACGTCTTCTCCTTGCCACCATGGAAGATCTACGCACTCTAGGGACAAGCTTCACTACCCATGACAACAAGAAGATAGACGTTGTCTACACCAACGAGGAGGAGATAGTGGTGTGTGTCCTGAGGATGTACGAGGGTTGGCTCGGGACAGACGAGGACAAGTTTGTGGGATTGGACCTCGAGTACACCCCGGAGCACCCATATGAAGTGAATGAAGTCGTCGTCGCTCAACTTGCCATGCGGAAACACGTCCTCATCTGCCACCTCTCCCGGTTTGTAGATCAGCTCTCTGTAGCTAACCGCTTTTAGGGTTTTCTCCTCTTGTTCTTTATCCACTTGCTCATCTTGCAACTACTGGATTTTACTTAGGACCAAATAAATTAGGGTTTGCCTATGTCTCAATCGACTGAGATTTTCTTTAGTCTCAATCACCTAAGAAAAGTGCAACCGTAGTTAAAAGAAATGTGCAACTCGTTCAGTCGACTAAGAAATAGCAAAACCGAATAAATTATGACAATACAATGTTGAGAGTCTTGATCTTGCATTTACTAAACTTTTCAAAATTATATTGAGATGATGATCTTGCATTGACAAAATATTTGTAGTTAGAAATTTTGGTGATGACAAACTACATACTTTCAGGATTGACAGGAAATGTCCGGCGCTGCGCCAGTTCCTTGAAAAAAAGGGAATTATTTTCTGCACTGCCGACACAACAACTGATTTTTCGAAATTGTATCAAGAGGAAATTATAATTCCTGCGCACAACTGGATCGATATTCAGCATCTTGTCAAGATCCTAGGGGGCAGGAAGAAGGATGGAATGGCATCACTAGCAACTAAAATGCTCGATGAGTCGTACGTCACAATGAAGGAAGATTTCTCTAAGGATAGGCACGATTTCCGGAACGAGTGGCCATTGTCTGATATAAACCTGAAGTATGCAGCCATAGATGCTTACGTGACCTACCAGCTGTACAAGAAGATCCATTTTTTTCAACGTTACCTCGTGTTTTGCCCTATTTACAGGAGGGGAGACGAGCTTAGGGGAGCCCTTTGTAGAAAATGCCGAATAGCTGAGTTTGAAGTTGAATATGCAAAGAAATTGGCTGCATCTGAAGCAGCTAACAGAGAGGCTGCAAAAGCAGCTGAAAGAGAGCTTGCAGCTAAAGAAGGAGCTGACAGAGAGGCTGCAGCTGAAGCGGCAAACAGAGAGGCGGCATCTTCTAGCGGCAACAATTAGGCCTATGATGCACCGCTAATTGTGCCATAGGACGCTGAAGATAGGAAAGCCAAGTCAGATTCCATTAGGGAGAAAGCAGTTCGTCGGACGTGGAGTACCTGGAATGATAGCAAGCGCGTCAAGTGGTCTGATGAGGAGTGAATTAAATTTTACTTGTCAGTGTTATGTTTCTGTTTTGTGGAACTCGGTTAGCTTGCCAAGATGTCTAGCGCATCAAGTGATACTAGTAAAATAAATTTAACCCTCGTTGTGTTATGTTTATGTATGTGTCTTGTAGCTTGTCAAGATGGTAGCTTCTTAACTGGCAGTTTGAAACAGTGCCCTTTTCCTCTCTCGCTAAACATATATGTTTCATTTTTCCCAAATTGGTAGCAAATCTAGAGAAGATTCTCACTTTGATATTTCGTTCCCTTTTGGACCTCTTTTTCCCTCCGAACAGGTAGCAAATCTAGAGCAGCAAATAACACCAGGCAGAATACATTCATTCAGAAAACAAAACAAATGTAGATATAGTTGTGCGCAGCTAAATAGGATATAGCGATAGAAAGTAGGTTGCTTAACGAGGGTCGATGCATTCAGCCAGAAATAGGATATAGCTAGAAAGGAGCTGCTGGGTAGTAGGGACAGCCGCCGCAGCTGCAGGCACATCCTGCAAGCGCCCGCGCCTCCGCCACTTCTTGCTCCCTCTAGTGCTTCCGCCACTTCTTGCTGCCCAGTTTCTTGTACTTGGGGGCCTTGGGCCTGATTGGAGGCATGCGACCCTCTTTGATGGCCACCCGCTGGAGGTTTCGAAGGTGAATGCAGAGAGCACGATGTTCAGCAATGTAGGCGTTGATGTTCGCGGGCTCGGGATTGCCGCTTTTGTGGATGCCGGAGCCCACGGCCTCTACATGCTTCAGTAAGGTGTTCAAGACGGTGCCGCCGGCGGTGCGACTCGTCAAGCAGTAGATGCCCCCCTTGCGGAAGGGGCAGCTGTAGGGGTCCCTGAGGAAGCCGTCGTACTTTCCGGCCCACAGCCTCCTCAGCACCTGATGAGCCTTGGTGTGAATGGACTCATCATCGCTGCAGACGTCGCTGCCAGAAACCTATTGGAAGAAAGGGAAAATGGGGGAGTAGATGGTGTAAGAAGATCGAGCAATCGAAATGCAAACAAGCGAATCCTAATAAACCAAGATCTAGCATCCAACGATGGTAATGGTGTTGGGTAATTAGGCACAATTTCCATGATTAATTCCAGAATATTAAACATGACAATACCAGCTAAATTTTAAATAGATTAGCCCATTATTTCTAACAAACGGTAGAAGAACCAGCGAAGGGGAGCAAACCCAAGTTACCTCCGACCATAGGTCGTCGATGCCAGTGTCATAGGGGTTCAGCGGAGCGATATACTTCTCTGGATCGTAGGTTCCCAAGAAGTGTGTGATCTGCTTGTGATCAGCGGGGGCCTCCTCGCCAGCGATGGGCTCCTCTTCGGCGTCTCCGTCGGTAGGTGGGACGGGGGCCTGGACGGGAATGGCGGCTACCATCGATGCCTCCACTGGGGCCTGGACAGGGACATCGGCTGCTTTCAACACATAGAGGGGGACCGGCGAGGAGATGGGGGCCTCCTTGCCGGCGGCCACGGAGGCGACGATGGCCACCTTATCCTCCTCGGCCATCGCCGGCATGGACGGGGTATTCTCGGTAGTTTCCGGATGCTGGTGGGACAGTGGAGAGGGTTGCGTGAGGACAGTGAGCGAGAGTGGGAGTGGGTGTGCGGAGAGGGGATCTATAGCTAAGGTGGATAGAAGCAAGGCACGTTTCGTTGCACCGCCGTGCAACGCGCCGCGCAGTCGACTGCACCGTGCACCATGACACGCGCATGTTACGTCACGTTTTTCCCGGGACATGAATGACAGTTCTGCATTGAGCCGCATGCAAAGGGCGCACACACAATTTCTATGTACGAAGTTTGACACGACCCTAAAATTGGTGATAGTTAAAAGTGGAAATGTAGAGGGGAAGGTAGGTGGCTATACTGCGAGATTTGTTAAAGGGATATGTTGATGGCTGCGAGTGACTCGATGAACTGGAGACGTTAGGTCTCGTCGAGCTCAGCTGTTCGGCCTTCGACTAGCGCGTCCAAGCTTCTTATGGTGGGCCCTAGTTGGAAGTGAGATTGAGAGCCACTGCGTAAAATGGGATGTGTCTTATTAAAATCAAGAGGCAATAAACTGCAGCTGTCCATCGACGACCGTGCACTTGATGACGCATGTGTTGTGGTGTAGTAGTAGCAGTAGTAGGCTTTTCAGACTTGATTAAACGTGACATGACCGCTCGACGACTTTTTCCATGGACGGCATCATGTTCCTTCTTGTAGAGGGAGACGTCAAGATGGGGCCTCGTCAAGATGGTAGCTCGTTAACTGGCAGTTTAAAAGAGTACCCTTTTCCTCTCTCGCTAAACAGATATGTTTCATTTTGCCCAAATTGGTAGCAAATCTAGAGAAGATTCTCTCTTCGATAATTCGTTCCCTTTTGGACCTCTTTTTGCCTCCGATCAGGTAGCAAATCTAAAGCAGCAAATCACACGAGGCAGAATACATTCATTCAAAAAACAAAACAAATGTAGATATAGCTGTGCACAGCTAAATAGGCTATAGTGATATAAAGTAGTAGGTTATTTAACGGGGTTCGATGCATTCAGCAAGAAATAGGATGCACGCAAAATATAAAAAATCAAAAGAAGCTGCTTAGCAGCAGCAGCCGTGGGAGATGCAGATACATTCAAGGAGACATCCAACCCGTTCATTCGCCAGCGCCTCCATCTCCCTCTGGTGCTTCCGCCACTTCTTGCTGCCCAGTTTCTTGGACTTGGGGGCCTTGGGCCTGATTGGAGGCATGCGACCCTCTTTGATGGCCACCCGCTGGAGGTTTCGGAGGTGAATGCAGAGAGCACGGTGTTCAGCGATGTAGGCATTGATGTTCGCGGGCTCGGGCTTGCTGCTTTTGTGGATGCTGGAGCCTGCGGCCTCTACATGCTTCAGTAAGGTGTTCAAGACGGTGCCGCCGGCGGCGCGACTCGTCAAGCAGTAAACGCCCCCCTTGCGGAAGGGGCAGCTGTAGTAGGGGCCCGTGAGGAAGCCGTCGTACTTGCCGGCCTGCAGCCTCCTCAGCACCTGACGAGCCTTGGTGTGAATGGACTCATCATCACTGCAGACATCGCTGCCGGAAACCTATTGGAAGAAAGGGAAAAGGGGGGAGTAGATGGTGTAAGAAGATCGAGCAATCGAAATGCAAACAAGCGAATCCTAATAAACCAAGATCTAGCATCCAACGATGGGAACAGTGTTGGATAATTAGGCACAATTTCCATGATTAATTCCAGAATATTAAACATGACAATACCAGCTAAATTTTAAATAGATTAGCCCATTATTTCTAACAAACGGTAGAAGAACTAGGGGAAGGGAGCAAACCCAAGTTACCTCCGACCATAGGTCGTCGATGCCGGTGTCGTAGGGGTTCAGCGGAGCGATGTACTTATCTAGATCGTAGGTGCCCAAGAAGTGCGTGATCTGCTTGTGACTGGCGGGGGCCTCCTCGCCGGCAGGGGGATCCTCTTCGGCGGCTCCATCGTTAGCAGGGACGGGGGCCTGGACGGGAATGGCGGCTGCCATCGATGCCTCCACTGGGGCCTGGACAGGGATAGCGGTTGCTTTCAATGCGTCGAGGGGGACTGGCAAGGAGACGGGGGCCTCCTCGCCGGCGGCCACGGAGGCAACGATGGCCACCTTATCCTACTCGGCCATCGTCGGCACGGACGGGGTATTCTCGGGAGTTTACGGATGCTGGTGGGACAGTGGAGATGGTTGCGTGGGGACAGTGAGCAAGAGTGGGAGTGGGTGTGCGGAGAGGGGCTCTATAGCTAAGGTGGATAGAAGCAAGGCACGTTTCGTTGCACCACCGTGCAACGCGTCGTGCAGTCGACTTCACCGTGCACCGCGACACGCGCACGGTACGTCACGTTTTTTCCCGAGCCATGCATGGCAGTTCTGTATTGAGCCGCATGCAAAGGGCGCACACACAATTTCTATGTACGAAGTTTGACACGGCCGTAAAATTGGCGATTGAGAGCCGCTGCGTAAATAATGGGATATGTCTTATTAAAATCAAGTGGCAATAAATTGCAGCTGTCCATCGACGACCGTGCAATCGATGACGCATGCGTTGTGGCGTAGTAGTAGTAGCAGTAGTAGGCTTTTCAGACTTGATTAAACATGACATGACCGCTCGACGACTTTTTCCATGGACGGCATCGTGTTCCTTCTTTTAGAACTCTCGCTGAGGGAGACGTCTGTGCTGTCTCATGCTGTACTGTGAAGGGCACGACGTGTGCAAAGATCATCGTTGGATCGCACAGAATCAACGGTTGGTGCGCATGATCCGCGTGACAACTGTGATAACCAATCAGGGAGTAGCAGACAGGGTGAGCACAGATTTGTGCTTCTACAAAAGATAGAGAGGTGGGGGGCAAAACTGAGTAGTACGACATAAAACCAAGGGCGATACTGAGTAGTATAAAAGTGGAAAGTGAGTGTCTTGCATAATGAAATGCATCATGGCATACATCAAATTATGCCAAGATAGATCCACAAGAGTTCATTGGATGTGTGTTCTTCTCATAAACCACTCATAAACCACGTCAGGATCCACTAGAGTCATTGGATGTGTGTTCTTCTTACAAACCATTTCATGAAGCACACCCAGTGTCATTGCATGTGTGTTCTTCTCACAAACCACACATGGATCCACCGGTGTCATTGCATGTCTGCTCTTCTCATTAACCATAGCTACAGTCATTGCATGTCTGTTCTTTTCACAAACCACATATCACCAGAGTCATTGCATGTATGTTCTTCCCATGAACCACACCCAGTGTCATGGCATGTGTGTTCTTCTCACAAACCACACATGGATCCACCCAGTTCCATTGCATGTGTGTTCTTCCCAAAGACCACACATGGATCCACTAGTGTTATTGCATGTGTGTTCTTCTCACAAACCATATCATGAACCACACCCAGTGTCATTGCATGTGTGGTCTTCTCACAAACCATATCATGAACCATGCCCAGTGTCATTGCATGTGTGTTCTTCCCGTGAACCACACATGGATCCACCAGTGTCATTGCATGTGTGTTCGTCCCACAGACCACACATGGATCCACCAGTGTCATTGCATGTGTGTTCTTCCCACTAACCACACATGGATCCACAGGTGTCATTGCATGTCTGTTCTTCTCACAGACCATAGCTAGAGTAATTGGATGTGTGTTCTTCTCACAGACCACATATCACCAGTGTCATTGCATGTGTGTTCTTCCCAAAGACCACACATGGATCCACCAGTGTCATTGCATGTGTGTTCTTCTCACAAACCATATCATGAACCACACGCACTGTCATTGCATATGTGTTTTTCTCACAGACCACACATGGATCCAGAAGTGTCATTGCATGTGTGATCTTCTCACAAACCATATCATGAACCACACCTAGTGTCATTGCATGTGTGTTCTTCCCAGGAACCACACATGGATCCACCAGTCTCATTGCATGTCTGCTCTTTTCATTAACCACAGCTAGATCCATTGCATGTGTGTTCTTCTCACAAACCACATATCACCGGAGTCATTGCATGTGTGTTCTTCCCAAAGACAACGCATGGATCCACCAGTGTCATTGCATGTGTGTTCTTCTCACAGACCACACATGGATCCACCGGTGTCGTTGCATGTGTGTTCTTCCCATGAACCACACATGGATCCACCGGTGTCGTTGCATGTGTGTTCTTTCCATGAACCACAAATGGATCCACCAGTGTCATTGCATGTTTGTTCTTCCCACAGACCACACATGGATCCACCAGTGTCATTGCATGTGTGTTCTTCTCACAAACCATATCATGAACCACACCCAGTGTCATCGCATGTCTGCTCTTCCCATTAACCACACATGGATCCACCAGTGTCATTGCATGTATGCTCTTTTCATGAACCACAGCTAGAGTCGCTGGATGTGTGTCCTTCTCACAGACCACAAATCACCAGTGTCATTGCATGTGTGTTCTTCCCAAAGACCACACATGGATCCACCAGTGTCATTGCATGTGTGTTCTTCTCACAAACCATATCATGAACCACACCCAGTGTCATTGCATGTGTGTTCTTCTCATTAACGACACATGGATCCACTAGTGTCATTGCATGTGTGTTTCTCACAAACCATATCATGAACCACACCCAGTGTCATTGCATGTGTGTTATTCCCATGAACCACACATGGATCCACCAGTGTCATTGCATGTCTGCTCTTTTCATTAACCACAGATAGAGTCATTGGATGTGTGTTCTTCTCACAGACCACATATCACCAGTGTCATTGCATGTGTGGTCTTCCCAAAGACCACACATGGATCCACCAGTGTCATTGCATGTGTGTTCTTCTCACAAACCACACATGGATCCACCGGTGTCATTCCATGTCTTCTCTTCTCATTAACCATAGCTAGAGTCATTGCATGTCTGTTCTTTTTACAAACCACATATCACTAGAGTCATTGCATGTGTGTTCTTCCCATGAACCACACCCAGTGTCATTGCATGTGTGTTCTTCTCATTAACCCCACAAGGATCCACCGCTGTCATTGCATGTCTGCTCTTTTCATTAACCACAGCTAGAGTTATTGCATGTGTGCTCTTTTCACAAACCACATATTACCAGAGTCATTGCATGTGTGTTCTTCTCACAGACCACATATCACCTGTGTCATTGCATGTGTGTTCTTCCTACGAACCACACATGGATCCACCAGTGTCATTGCATGTGTGTTCTTCCCACAGACCACACATAGATACACCAGTGTCATTGCATGTGTGTTCTTCTCACAAACCATATCATGAACCACACCCAGCGTCATTGCATGTCTGCTCTTCCCATTAACCACATATAGAACCACACCCAGTGTCATTGCATGTGTGTTCTTCTCATTAACTACACATGGATCCACCAGTGTCATTGCATGTGTGTTCTTCTCACAAACCATATCATGAACCACACCTAGTGTCATTGCATGTGTGTTCTTCCCATGAACCACACATGGATCCACCAGTGTCATTGCATGTCTGCTCTTTTCATTAACCACAGCTAGAGTCATTGGATGTGTGTTCTTCTCACAGACCACATATCACCAGTGTCATTGCATGTGTGTTCTTCCCAAAGACCACATATGGATCCTCCAGTATCATTGCATGTGTATTCTTCTCACAAACAACAGATGGATCCACCGGTGTCATTGCATGTCTGCTCATCTCATAGACCACAGCTAGGGTCATTGCATGTCTATTCTTTTCACAAACCACATATCACCAGAGTCATAGCATGTGTGTTCTTCCCATGAACCACACCCAGTGTCATTGCATGTGTGTTCTTCTCATTAACCCCACATGGATCCACCGGTGTCATTGCATGTCTGCTATTTTCATTAACCACAGCTAGAGTCATTGCATGTGTGATCTTTTCACAACCACATATCACCAGAGTCATTGCATGTGTGTTCTTCTCACAGACCACACATGGATCCACCGGTGTTGTTGCATGTGTGTTCCTCCCATGAACCACACATGTATCCACCAGTGTCATTGCATGTTTGGTCTTCCCACGGACCACACATGGATCCACCAGTGTCATTGCATGTGTGTTCTTCTCACAAACCATATCATGAACCACACCCAGTGTCATCGCATGTCTGCTCTTCCCATTAACCACACATGGATCCACCAGTGTCATTGCGTGTATGCTCTTTTCATGAACCACAGCTAGAGTCACTGGATGTGTGTCCTTCTCACAGACCACAAATCACGAGTGTCATTGCATGTGTGTTCTTCCCAAAGACCACACATGGATCCACCAGTGTCATTGCATGTGTGTTCTTCTCACAAACCATATCATGAACCACACCCAGTGTCATTGCATGTGTGTTCTTCTCATTAACCACACATGGATCCACTAGTGTCATTGCATGTGTGTTTCTCACAAACCATATCATGAACCACACCCAGTGTCATTGCATGTGTGTTATTCCCATGAACCACACATGGATCCACCAGTGTCATTGCATGTCTGCTCTTTTCATTAACCACAGATAGAGTCATTGGATTTGTGTTCTTCTCACAGACCACATATCACCAGTGTCATTGCATGTGTGTTCTTCCCAAAGACCACACATGGATCCACCAGTGTCATTGCATGTGTGTTCTTCTCACAAACCACACATGGATCCACCGGTGTCATTGCATGTCTGCTCTTCTCATTAACCATAGCTAGAGTCATTGCATGTTTGTTCTTTTCACAAACCACATATCACCAGAGTCATTGCATGTGTGTTCTTCCCATGAACCACACCCAGTGTCATTGCATGTGTGTTCTTCTCATTAACCCCACATGGATCCACCGGTGTCATTGCATGTCTGCTCTTTTCATTAACCACAGCTAGAGTTATTGCATGTGTGCTCTTTTCACAAACCACATATCACCAGAGTCATTGCATGTGTGTTCTTCTCACAGACCACATATCACCTGTGTCATTGCATGTGTGTTCTTCCCACGAACCACACATGGATCCACCAGTGTCATTGCATGTTTGTTCTTCCCACAGAGCACACATGGATCCACCAGTGTCATTGCATGTGTGTTCTTCTCACAAACCATATCATGAACCACACCCAGCGTCATTGCATGTCTGCTCTTCCCATTAACCACATATGGAACCACACCCAGTGTCATTGCATGTGTGTTCTTCTCATTAACCACACATGGATCCACTAGTGTCATTGCATGTGTGTTCTTCTCACAAACCATATCATGAACCACACCTAGTGTCATTGCATGTGTGTTCTTCCCATGAACCACACATGGATCCACCAGTGTCATTGCATGTCTGCTCTTTTCATTAACCACAGCTAGAGTCATTAGATGTGTTTTCTTCTCACAGAGCACATATCACCAGTGTCATTGCATGTGTGTTCTTCCCAAAGACCACACATGGATCCGCCAGTGTCATTGCATGTGTATTCTTCTCACAAACAACACATGGATCCACCGGTGTCATTGCATGTCTACTCTTCTCATCGACAACAGCTAGGGTCATTGCATGTCTATTCTTTTCACAAACCACATATCACCAGAGTCATTGCATGTGTATTCTTCCCATGAACCACACCCAGTGTCATTGCATGTGTGTTCTTCTCATTAACCCCACATGGATCCACCGGTGTCATTGCATGTATACTCTTTTCATTAACCACAGCTAGAGTCATTGCATGTGTGCTCTTTTCACAAACCACATATCACCAAAGTCATTGCATGTGTGTTCTTCTCACATACCATATATCACCAATGTCATTGCATGTGTGTTCTTCCCATGAACCACACATGGATCCACCAGTGTCATTGCATGTGTGTTCTTCCCACAGACCACACATGGATACACCAGTGTCATTGCATGTGTGTTCGTCTCACAAACCATATCATGAACCACACTCGGTGTCATTGCATGTCTGCTCTTCCCATTAACCACACATGGAACCACACCCAGTGTCATTGCATGTGTATTCTTCTCATTAACCACACATGGATCCACCAGTGTCATTGCATGTGTGTTCTTCTCACAAACCATATCATGAACCACACCCAGTGTCATTGCATGTGTGTTCTTCCCATGAACCACACATGGATCCACCAGTTTCATTGCATGTCTGCTCTTTTCATTAACCACAGCTAGAATCA
This sequence comes from Avena sativa, assembly GCA_916181665.1. Taxonomy (NCBI): domain Eukaryota; kingdom Viridiplantae; phylum Streptophyta; class Magnoliopsida; order Poales; family Poaceae; genus Avena; species Avena sativa. The sequence continues at coordinate 603,203,586 of OV702291.1, read as the reverse complement.
TTGCATGTGTGTTCTTCTCACAGACCACATATCACCAGTGTCATTGCATGTGTGGTCTTCCCAAAGACCACACATGGATCCACCAGTGTCATTGCATGTGTGTTCTTCTCACAAACCACACATGGATCTACCGGTGTCATTGCATGTCTGCTCTTCTCATTAACCACAGCTAGAGTCATTGCATGTGTGTTCTTTTCACAAACCACATATCACCAAAGTCATTCTATGTGTGTTCTTCCCATGAACCACACCCAGTGTCATTGCATGTGTGTTCTTCTCATTAACCCCACATGGATCCACCGGTGTCATTGCATGTCTTCTCTTTTCATTAACCACAGCTAGAGTCATTGCATGTGTGCTCTTTTCACAAACCACATATCACCAGAGTCATTGCATGTGTGTTCTTCTCACAGACCACATATCACCTGTGTCATTGCATGTGTGTTCTTCCCATGAAACACACATGGATCCACCAGTGTCATTGCATGTGTGTTCTTCCCACATACCACACATGGATCCACCAGTGTCATTGCATGTGTGTTCTTCTCACAAACCATATCATGAACCACACCCAGTGTCATCGCATGTGTGTTCTTCCCATGAACCACACATGGATCCACTAGTGTCATTGCATGTCTGCTCTTTTCATGAACCACAGCTAGAGTAATTGGATGTGTGTTCTTCTCACAGACCACATATCACCAGTGTCATTGCATGTGTGTTCTTCCCAAAGACCACACATGGATCCACTAGTGTCATTGCATGTGTGTTCTTCTCACAAACCATATCATGAACCACACCCAGTGTCATCGCATGTCTGCTCTTCCCATTAACCACACATGGATCCACCAGTGTCATTGCGTGTATGCTCTTTTCATGAACCACAGCTAGAGTCACTGGATGTGTGTCCTTCTCACAGACCACAAATCACGAGTGTCATTGCATGTGTGTTCTTCCCAAAGACCACACATGGATCCACCAGTGTCATTGCATGTGTGTTCTTCTCACAAACCATATCATGAACCACACCTAGTGTCATTGCATGTGTGTTCTTCTCATTAACCACACATGGATCCACTAGTGTCATTGCATGTGTGTTTCTCACAAACCATATCATGAACCACACCCAGTGTCATTGCATGTGTGTTATTCCCATGAACCACACATGGATCCACCAGTGTCATTGCATGTCTGCTCTTTTCATTAACCACAGATAGAGTCATTGGATTTGTGTTCTTCTCACAGACCACATATCACCAGTGTCATTGCATGTGTGTTCTTCGCAAAGACCACACATGGATCCACCAGTGTCATTGCATGTGTGTTCTTCTCACAAACCACACATGGATCCACCGGTGTCATTGCATGTCTGCTCTTCTCATTAACCATAGCTAGAGTCATTGCATGTTTGTTCTTTTCACAAACCACATATCACCAGAGTCATTGCATGTGTGTTATTCCCATGAACCACACCCAGTGTCATTGCATGTGTGTTCTTCTCATTAACCCCACATGGATCCATCGGTGTCATTGCATGTCTGCTCTTTTCATTAACCACAGCTAGAGTTATTGCATGTGTGCTCTTTTCACAAACCACATATCACCAGAGTCATTGCATGTGTGTTCTTCTCACAGACCACATATCACCTGTGTCATTGCATGTGTGTTCTTCCCACGAACCACACATGGATCCACCAGTGTCATTGCATGTTTGTTCTTCCCACAGAGCACACATGGATCCACCAGTGTCATTGCATGTGTGTTCTTCTCACAAACCATATCATGAACCACACCCGGCGTCATTGCATGCCTGCTCTTCCCATTAACCACATATGGAACCACACCCAGTGTCATTGCATGTGTGTTCTTCTCATTAACCACACATGGATCCACTAGTGTCATTGCATGTGTGTTCTTCTCACAAACCATATCATGAACCACACCTAGTGTCATTGCATGTGTGTTCTTCCCATGAACCACACATGGATCCACCAGTGTCATTGCATGTCTGCTCTTTTCATTAACCACAGCTAGAGACATTAGATGTGTTTTCTTCTCACAGAGCACATATCACCAGTGTCATTGCATGTGTGTTCTTCCCAAAGACCACACATGGATCCGCCAGTGTCATTGCATTTGTATTCTTCTCACAAACAACACATGGATCCACCGGTGTCATTGCATGTCTACTCTTCTCATAGACCACAGCTAGGGTCATTGCATGTCTATTCTTTTCACAAACCACATATCACCAGAGTCATTGCATGTGTGTTCTTCCCATGAACCACACCCAGTGTCATTGCATGTGTGTTCTTCTCATTAACCCCACATGGATCCACCGGTGTCATTGCATGTCTACTCTTTTCATTAACCACAGCTAGAGTCATTGCATGTGTGCTCTTTTCACAAACCACATATCACCAAAGTCATTGCATGTGTGTTCTTCTCACAGACAATATATCACCAATGTCATTGCATGTGTGTTCTTCCCATGAACCACACATGGATCCACCAGTGTCATTGCATGTGTGTTCTTCCCACAGACCACACATGGATACACCAGTGTCATTGCATGTGTGTTCGTCTGACAAACCATATCATGAACCACACTCGGTGTCATTGCATGTCTGCTCTTCCCATTAACCACACATGGAACCACACCCAGTGTCATTGCATGTGTATTCTTCTCATTAACCACACATGGATCCACCAGTGTCATTGCATGTGTGTTCTTCTCACAAACCATATCATGAACCACACCCAGTGTCATTGCATGTGTGTTCTTCCCATGAACCACACATGGATCCACCAGTTTCATTGCATGTCTGCTCTTTTCATTAACCACAGCTAGAATCATTGCAGGTGTGTTCTTCTCACAGACCACATATCACCAGTGTCATTGCATGTGTGGTCTTCCCAAAGACCACACATGGATCCACCAATGTCATTGCATGTGTGTTCTTCTCACAAACCACACATGGATCCATCGGTGTCATTGCATGTCTGCTCTTCTCATTAACCACAGCTAGAGTCATTGCATGTGTGTTCTTTTCACAAACCACATATCACCAAAGTCATTCCATGTGTGTTCTTCCCATGAACCACACCCAGTGTCATTGCATGTGTGTTCTTCTCATTAACCCCACATGGATCCACCGGTGTCATTGCATGTCTTCTCTTTTCATTAACCACAGCTAGAGTCATTGCATGTGTGCTATTTTCACAAACCACATATCACCAGAGTCATTGCATGTGTGTTCTTCTCACAGACCACATATCACCTGTGTCATTGCATGTGTGTTCTTCCCATGAAACACACATGGATCCACCAGTGTCATTGCATGTGTGTTATTCCCACAGACCACACATGGATCCACCAGTGTCATTGCATGTGTGTTCTTCTCACAAACCATATCATGAACCACACCCAGTGTCATCGCATGTCTGCTCTTTTCATGAACCACAGCTAGAGTAATTGGATGTGTGTTCTTCTCACAGACCACATATCACCAGTGTCATTGCATGTGTGTTCTTCCCAAAGACCACACATGGATCCACTAGTGTCATTGCATGTGTGTTCTTCTCACAAACCATATCATGAACCACACCCAGTGTCATTGCATGTGTGTTCATCCCACAGACCACACATGGATCCACCAGTGTCATTGCATGTGTGTTCTTCTCACAAACCATATCATGAACCACACACAGTGTCATCGCATGTGTGTTTTTCCCATGAACCACACATGGATCCACCAGTGTCATTGCATGTCTGCTCTTTTCATGAACCACAGCTAGAGTCATTGGATGTGTGTTCTTCTCACAGACCACATATCACCAGTGTCATTGCATGTGTGTTCTTCCCAAAGACCACACATGGATCCACTAGTGTCATTGCATGTGTGTTCTTCTCACAAACCATATCATGAACCACACCCAGTGTCATTGCATGTGTGTTCTTCTCATTAACCACACATGTATCCATCAGTGTCATTGCATGTGTGTTGTTCTCACAAACCATATCATGAACGACACCCTGTGTCATTGCATGTGTCTTCTTCCCATGAACCACACATGGTTCCACCAGTGTTATTGCACATCTGCTCTTTTCATTAACCACAGCTAGAGTCATTGGATGTGTGTTCTTCTCACAGACCATATATCACCAGTGTCATTCCATGTGTGTTCTTCCCAAACACCACACATGGATCCACCAGTGTCATTGCATGTGTGTTCTTCTCACAAAACACACATGGATCCACCGGTGTCATTGCATGTCTGCTCTTCTCATTAACCACAGCTAGAGTCATTGCATGTCTGTTCTTTTCACAAACCACATATCACCAGAGTCATTGCATGTGTGTTCTTCCCATGAACCACACCCAGTGTCATTGCATGTTTGTTCTTCTCATTAACCCCACATGGATCCATCGGTGTCATTGCATGTCTGCTCTTTTGATTAACCACAGCTAGAGTCATTGCATGTGTGCTCTTTTCACAAACCACATATCACCAGAGTCATTGCATGTGTGTTCTTCTCACAGACCACATATCACCTGTGTCATTGCATGTGTGTTCTTCCCACGAACCACACATGGATCCACCAGTGTCATTGCATGTGTGTTCTTCCCACAGACCACACATGGATACACCAGTGTCATTGCATGTGTGTTCTTCTCACAAACAATATCATGAACCACACCCAGTGTCATCGCATGTGTGTTCTTTACATGAACCACACATGGAACCACACCCAGTGTCATTGCATGTCTGCTCTTTTCATGAACCACACATGGATCCACCAGTGTCATTGCATGTGTGTTCTTCTCACAAACAATATCATGAACCACACCAAGTGTCATTGCATGTCTGCTCTTTCCATTAAGCATACATGGAACCACACCCAGTGTCCTTGCATGTGTGTTCTTCTCATTAACCACACATGGATCCACCAGTGTCATTGCATGTCTGCTCTTCCCATTAACCACACATGGATCCACTAGTGTCATTGCATGTGTGTTCTTCTCATTAACCACACGTGGATCCACCAGTGTCATTGCATGTCTGTTCTTCTCACAAACCATATCATGAACCACACCCAGTGTCATTGCATGTGTGTTCTTCCCATGAGCCACACATGGATCCACCAGTGTCATTGCATGTCTGCTCTTGTCATTAACCACAGCTAGAGTCATTGGATGTGTGTTTTCTCATAGACCACATATCACCAGTGTCATTGCATGTGTGTTCTTCCCAAAGACCACACATGGATCCACCAGTGTCATTGCATGTGTGTTCTTCTCACAAACCACACATGGATCCACCGGTGTCATTGCATGTCTGCTCTTCTCATTAACCACAGTTAGAGTCATTGCATGTCTGTTCTTTTCAGAAACCACATATCACCAGAGTCATTGCATGTGTGTTCTTCCCATGAACTACACCCAGTGTCATTGCATGTGTGTTCTTCTCATTAACCCCACATGGATCCACCGGTGTCATTGCATCTCTACTCTTTTCATTAACCACAACTAGAGTCATTGCATGTGTGCTCTTTTCACAAACCACATATCACCAGAGTCATTGCATGTGTGTTCTTCTCACAGACCACATATCACCTGTGTCATTGCATGTGTGTTCTTATCACAAACCATATCCTGAACCACACCTAGTGTCATTGCATGTGTGTTCTTTCCATGAACCCCCCATGGAACCACACCCAGTGTCATTGCATGTCTGCTCTTTTCATGAACCACACATGGATCCACCAGTGTCATTCCATGTCTTTTCTTTTCATTAACCACAGCTAGAGTCATTGGATGTGTGTTGTTCTCACAGACCACACATCACCAGTGTCATTGCATGTGTGTTGTTCCCAAAGACCACACATGGATCCACCAGTGTCATTGCATGTGTGTTCTTCTCACAAACCACACATGGATCCACCGGTGTCATTGTATGTCTGTTGTTCTCATTAACGACAGCTAGAGTCATTGCATGTCTGTTCTTTTCACAAACCACATATCACCAGAGTCATTGCATGTGTGTTCTTCCCATGAACCACACCCATTGTCATTGCATGTGTGTTCTTCTCATTAACCCCACATGGATCCACCGGTGTCATTGCATGTCTGCTCTTTTCATTAACCACAGCTAGAGTCATTGCATGTGTGCTCTTTTCACAAACCACATATCACCAGAGACATTGCATGTGTGTTCTTCACACAGACCACATATCACTTGTGTCATTGCATAGGTGTTCTTCCCACAGACCACACATGGATCCATCAGTGTCATTGCATGTGTGTTCTTCGCACAGACCACACATGGATCCACCAGTGTCATTGCATGTGTGTTCTTCCCATGAACCACACATGGATCCATCAGTGTCATTGCATGTGTGTTCTTCCCACAGACCACACATGGATCCACCAGTGTCATTGCATGTGTGTTCTTCTCACAAACCATATCATGAACCACACCCAGTGTCATCGCATGTGTGTTCTTTCCATGAACCACACATGGAACCACACCGAGTGTCATTGCATGTCTGCTCTTTTCATGAACCACACATGGATCCACCAGTGTCATTGCATGTGTGTTCTTCTCACAAACCATATCATGAACCACACCCAGTGTCATCGCATGTGTGTTCTTTCCATGAACCACACATGGAACCACACCCAGTGTCATTGCATTTCTGCTCTTTTCATGAACCACACATGGATCCACTAGTGTCATTGAATGTGTGTTCTTCTCAAAACCATATCATGAACCACACCCAGTATCATTGCATGTGTGTTCTTCCCATGAACCACACATGGATCCACCAGTGTCATTGCATGTCTGCTCTTTTTATTAACCACAGCTAGAGTCATTGGATGTGTGTTCTTCTCACAGACCACATATCACCAGTGCCATTGCATGTGTGTTGTTCCCAAAGACCACACATGGATCCACCAGTGTCATTGCATGTGTGTTCTTCTCACAAACCACACATGGATCCACCGGTGTCATTGGTGTCTGTTGTTCTCATTAACGACAGCTAGAGTCATTGCATGTCTGTTCTTTTCACAAACCACATATCACCAGAGTCATTGCATGTGTGTTCTTCCCATGAACCACACCCATTGTCATTGCATGTGTGTTCTTCTCATTAACCCCACATGGATCCACCGGTGTCATTGCATGTCTGCTCTTTTCATTAACCACAGCTAGAGTCATTGCATGTGTGCTCTTTTCACAAACCACATATCACCAGAGACATTGCATGTGTGTTCTTCACACAGACCACATATCACCTGTGTCATTGCATGTGTGTTCTACCCATGAACCACACATGGATCCACCAGTGTCATTGCATGTGTGTTCTTCGCACAGACCACACATGGATCCACCAGTGTCATTGCATGTGTGTTCTTCCCATGAACCACACATGGATCCATCAGTGTCATTGCATGTGTGTTCTTCCCACAGACCACACATGGATCCACCAGTGTCATTGCATGTGTGTTCTTCTCACAAACCATATCATGAACCACACCTAGTGTCATTGCATGTGTGTTATTTCCATGAACCACACATGGAACCACACCCAGTGTCATTGCATGTCTGCTCTTTTCATGAACCACACATGGATCCACCAGTGTCATTCCATGTCTTCTCTTTTCATTAACCACAGCTAGAGTCATTGGATGTGTGTTGTTCTCACAGACCACACATCACCAGTGTCATTGCATGTGTGTTGTTCCCAAAGACCACACATGGATCCACCAGTGTCATTGCATGTGTGTTCTTCTCACAAACCACACATGGATCCACCGGTGTCATTGCATGTCTGTTGTTCTCATTAACGACAGCTAGAGTCATTGCATGTCTGTTCTTTTCACAAACCACATATCACCAGAGTCATTGCATGTGTGTTCTTCCCATGAACCACACCCATTGTCATTGCATGTGTGTTCTTCTCATTAACCCCACATGGATCCACCGGTGTCATTGCATGTCTGCTCTTTTCATTAACCACAGCTAGAGTCATTGCATGTGTGCTCTTTTCACAAACCACATATCACCAGAGACATTGCATGTGTGTTCTTCACACAGACCACATATCACCTGTGTCATTGCATGTGTGTTCTTCCCATGAACCACACATGGATCCACCAGTGTCATTGCATGTGTGTTCTTCGCACAGACCACACATGGATCCACCAGTGTCATTGCATGTGTGTTCTTCCCATGAACCACACATGGATCCATCAGTGTCATTGCATGTGTGTTCTTCCCACGGACCACACATGGATCCACCAGTATCATTGCATGTGTGTTCTTCTCACAAACCATATCATGAACCACACCTAGTGTCATCGCATGTGTGTTCTTTCCATGAACCACACATGGAACCACACCCAGTGTCATTGCATGTCTGCTCTTTTCATGAACCACACATGGATCCACCAGTGTCATTGCATGTTTTTTCTTCTCACAAACCATATCATGAACCACACCCAGTGTCATTGCATGTGTGTTCTTCCCATGAACCCCACATGGATCCACCAATGTCATTGCATGTCTGCTCTTTTCATTAACCACAGCTAGAGTCATTGGATGTGTGTTCTTCTCACAGACCACATATCACCAGTGTCATTGCATGTGTGTTGTTCCCAAAGACCACACATGGATCCACCAGTGTCATTGAATGTGTGTTCTTCTCACAAACCACACATGGATCCACCGGTGTCATTGGATGTCTGTTGTTCTCATTAACGACAGCTAGAGTCATTGCATGTCTATTCTTTTCACAAACCACATATCACCAGAGTCATTGCATGTGTGTTCTTCCCATGAACCACACCTAGTGTCATTGCATGTGTGTTCTTCTCATTAACCCCACATGGATCCACCCAGTGTCATTGCATGTGTGCTCTTTTCACAAACCACATATCACTAGAGACATTGCATGTGTGTTCTTCACACAGACCACATATCACATGTGTCATTGCATGTGTGTTCTTCCCATGAACCACACATGGATCCACCAGTGTCATTGCATGTGTGTTCTTCCCACAGACCACACATGGATCCACCAGTGTCATTTCATGTGTGTTCTTCTCACAAACCATATCATGAACCACACCCAGTGTCATTGCATGTCTGTTCTTCCCATGAACCACACATGGATTCACCAGTGTCATTGCATGTGTGTTCTTCTCATTAACTACACATGGATCCACCAGTGTCATTGCATGCCTGCTCTTCCCATTAACCACAAATGGATCCACCAGTGTCATTGCATGTGTGTTCTTCTCATTAACCACACATGGATCCACCAGTGTCATAGCATGTGTGTTCTTCTCACAAACCATATCATGAACTACACCTAGTGTCATTGCATGTGTGTTCTTCCCATGAACCACACATGGATCCACCAGTGTCATTGCATGTCTGCTCTTTTCAATAACCACAGCTAGAGTCATTGGATGTGTGTTTTCTCACAGACCACATATCACCAGTGTCATTGCATGTGTGTTCTTCCGAAAGACCTCACATGGATCCACCAGTGTCATTGCATGTGTGTTCTTCTCACAAAACACACATCGATCCACCGGTGTCATTGCATGTCTGCTGTTCTCATTAACGACAGCTAGAGTCATTGCATGTATGTTCTTTTCACAAGACACATATCACCAGAGTCATTGCATGTGTGTTCTTCCCATGAACCACACCAGTGTCATTGCATGTGTGTTCTTCTCATTAACCCCACATGGATCCACCGGTGTCATTGCATGTATGCTATTTTCGTTAAACACAACTAGAGTCATTGCATGTGTGCTCTTTTCACAAACGACATATAACCAGAGTCATTGCATGTGTGTTCTTCTCACAGACCACATATCACCTGTGTCATTGCATGTGTGTTCTTCCCATGAACCACACATGAATCCATCGGTGTCATTGCATGTGTGTTCTTCCCACAGACCACACATGGATCCACTAGTGTAATTTCATGTGTGTTCTTCTCACAAACCATATCATGAACCACACCCAGTGTCATCGCATGTGTGTTCTTTCCATGAACCACACATGGAACCACACCCAGTGTCATTGCATGTCTGCTCTTTTCATGAACCACACATGGATCCACCAGTGTCATTGCATGTGTGTTCTTCTCACAAACCATATCATGAACCACACCCAGTGTCATTGCATGTGTGTTCTTCGCATGAACCACACATGGATCCACCAGTGTCATTGCATGTCTGCTCTTTTCATGAACCACAGCTAGAGTCATTGGATGTGTGTTCTTCTCACAGACCACGTATCACCAGTGTCATTGCATGTGTGTTGTTTCCAAACACCACACAGGGATCCACCAGTGTCATTGCATGTGTGTTCTTCTCACAAACCACACATGGATCCACCGGTGTCATTGCATGTCTGTTGTTCTCATTAACGACAGCTAGAGTCATTGCATGTCTGTTCTTTTCACAAACCACATATCACCAGAGTCATTGCATGTGTGTTCTTCCCATGAACCACACCATTGTCATTGCATGTGTGTTCTTCTCATTAACCCCACATGGATCCACCGGTGTCATTGCATGTCTGCTCTTTTCATTAACCACAGCTAGAGTCATTGCATGTGTGCACTTTTCACAAACCACATATCACCAGAGACATTGCATGTGTGTTCTTCACACAGACCACATATGACCTGTGTCATTGCATGTGTGTTCTTCCCATGAACCACACATGGATCCACCAGTGTCATTGCATGTGTGTTCTTCCCACAGACCACACATGGATCCACCAGTGTCATTGCATGTGTGTTCTTCTCACAAACCATATCATGAACCACACCTAGTGTCATTGCATGTCTGTTCTTCCCATGAACCACACATGGATTCACCAGTGTCATTGCATGTGTGTTCTTCTCATTAACCACACATGGATCCACCAGTGTCATTGCATGTCTGCTCTTCCCATTAACCACACCTGGATCCACCAGTGTCATTGCATGTGTGTTCTTCTCATTAACCACACATGGATCCACCATTGTCATTGCATGTGTGTTCTTCTCACAAACCATATCATGAACCACACCTAGTCTCATTGCATGTGTGTTCTTCCCATGAACCAGACATGGATCCACCAGTGTCATTGCATGTCTGCTCTTTTCATTAACCACAGCTAGAGTCATTAGATGTGTGTTTTCTCACAGACCACATATCACCAGTCTCATTGCATGTGTGTTCTTCCCAATGACCACACATGGATCCACCAGTGTCATTGCATGTGTGTTCTTCTCACAAACCATATCATGAACCACACCCAGTGTCATTGCATGTATGTTCTTCCCATGAACCACACATGGATTCACAAGTGTCATTGCATGTGTGTTCTTCTCATTAACTACACATGGATCCACCAGTGTCATTGCATGTCTGCTCTTCCCATTAACCACAAATGGATCCACCGGTGTCATTGCATGTGTGTTCTTCTCATTAACCACACATGGATGCACCAGTGTCATTGCATGTGTGTTCTTCTCACAAACCATATCATGAACCACACCAAGTGTCATTGCATGTGTGTTCTTCCCATGAACCATACATGGATCCACCAGTGTCATTGCATGTCTGCTCTTTTCATTAACCACAGCTAGAGTCATTGGATGTGTGTTTTCTCACAGACCACATATCACCAGTGTCATTGCATGTGTGTTCTTCCCAAAGACCACACATGGATCCACCAGTGTCATTGCATGTGTGTTCTTCTCACAAACCACACATGGATCCACCGGTGTCATTGCATGTCCGCTGTTCTCATTAACAACAGCTAGAGTCATTACATGTCTGTTCTTTTCACAAGACACATATCACCAGAGTCATTGCATGTGTGTTCTTCCCATGAACCACACCCAGTGTCATTGCATGTGTGTTCTTCTCATTAACCCCACATGGATCCACCGGTGTCATTGCATGTCTGCTCTTTTCATTAACCACAACTAGAGTCATTGCATGTGTGCTATTTTCACAAACCACATATAACCACAGTCATTGCATGTGTGTTCTTTTCACAGACCACATATCACCTGTGTCATTGCATGTGTCTTCTTCCCATGAACCACACATGGATCCATCAGTGTCATTGCATGTGTGTTCTTCCCACAGACCACACATGGATCCACCAGTGTCATTGCATGTGTGTTCTTCTCACAAACCATATCATGAACCACACCCAGTGTCATCGCATGTGTGTTCTTTCCATGAACCACACATGGAACCACACCCAGTGTCATTGCATGTCTGCTCTTTTCATGAACCACACATGGATCCACCAGTGTCATTACATGTGTGTTCTTCTCAGAAACCATATCATGAACCACACCTAGTCTCATTTCATGTGTGTCCTTCCCATGAACCACTCATGGATCCACCAGTGTCATTCCATGTCTGCTCTTTTCATTAACCACAGCTAGAGTCATTGGATGTGTGTTTTCTCACAGACCACATATCACCATTGTCATTGCATGTGTGTTCTTCCCAAAGACCACACATGGATCCACCAGTGTCATTGCATGTGTGTTCTTCTCACGAACCACACATGGATCCACCGGTGTCATTGCATGTCTGCTGTTCTCATTAACGACAGCTAGAGTCATTGCATGTCTGTTCTTTTCACAAGACACATATCACCAGAGTCATTGCATGTGTGTTCTTCCCATGAACCACACCCAGTGTCATTGCATGTGTGTTCTTCTCATTAACCCCACATGGATCCACCGGTGTCATTGCATGTCTGCTCTTTTCATTAACCACAACTAGAGTCATTGCATGTGTGCTATTTTCACAAACCACATATAACCAGAGTCATTGCATGTGTGTTCTTTTCACAGACCACATATCACCTGTGTCATTGCATGTGTCTTCTTCCCATGAACCACACATGGATCCATCAGTGTCATTGCATGTGTGTTCTTCCCACAGACCACACATGGATCCACCAGTGTCATTGCATGTGTGTTCTTCTCACAAACCATATCATGAACCACACCCAGTGTCATCGCATGTGTGTTCTTTCCATGAACCACACATGGAACCACACCCAGTGTCATTGCATGTCTGCTCTTTTCATGAACCACACATGGATCCACCAGTGTCATTGCATGTGTGTTCTTCTCACAATCCATATCATGAACCACACCCAGTGTCATTGCATGTGTGTTCTTCGCATGAACCACACATGGATCCACCAGTGTCATTGCATGTCTGCTCTTTTCATGAACCACAGCTAGAGTCATTGGATGTGTGTTCTTCTCACAGACCACGTATCACCAGTGTCATTGCATGTGTGTTGTTTCCAAACACCACACAGGGATCCACCAGTGTCATTGCATGTGTGTTCTTCTCACAAACCACACATGGATCCACCGGTGTCATTGCATGTCTGTTGTTCTCATTAACGACAGCTAGAGTCATTGCATGTCTGTTCTTTTCACAAACCACATATCACCAGAGTCATTGCATGTGTGTTCTTCCCATGAACCACACCATTGTCATTGCATGTGTGTTCTTCTCATTAACCCCACATGGATCCACCGGTGTCATTGCATGTCTGCTCTTTTCATTAACCACAGCTAGAGTCATTGCATGTGTGCACTTTTCACAAACCACATATCACCAGAGACATTGCATGTGTGTTCTTCACACAGACCACATATGACCTGTGTCATTGCATGTGTGTTCTTCCCATGAACCACACATGGATCCACCAGTGTCATTGCATGTGTGTTCTTCCCACAAACCACACATGGATCCACCAGTGTCATTGCATGTGTGTTCTTCTCACAAACCATATCATGAACCACACCCAGTGTCATTGCATGTCTGTTCTTCCCATGAACCACACATGGATTCACCAGTGTCATTGCATGTGTGTTCTTCTCATTAACCACACATGGATCCACCAGTGTCATTGCATGTCTCCTCTTCCCATTAACCACACCTGGATCCACCAGTGTCATTGCATGTGTGTTCTTCTCATTAACCACACATGGATCCACCAGTGTCATTGCATGTGTGTTCTTCTCACAAACCATATCATGAACCACACCTAGTCTCATTGCATGTGTGTTCTTCCCATGAACCAGACATGGATCCACCAGTGTCATTGCATGTCTGCTCTTTTCATTAACCACAGCTAGAGTCATTAGATGTGTGTTTTCTCACAGACCACATATCACCAGTCTCATTGCATGTGTGTTCTTCCCAATGACCACACATGGATCCACCAGTGTCATTGCATGTGTGTTCTTCTCACAAACCATATCATGAACCACACCCAGTGTCATTGCATGTATGTTCTTCCCATGAACCACACATGGATTCACAAGTGTCATTGCATGTGTGTTCTTCTCATTAACTACACATGGATCCACCAGTGTCATTGCATGTCTGCTCTTCCCATTAACCACAAATGGATCCACCGGTGTCATTGCATGTGTGTTCTTCTCATTAACCACACATGGATGCACCAGTGTCATTGCATGTGTGTTCTTCTCACAAACCATATCATGAACCACACCAAGTGTCATTGCATGTGTGTTCTTCCCATGAACCATACATGGATCCACCAGTGTCATTGCATGTGTGTTCTTCCCATGAACCACACATGGATCCACCAGTGTCATTGCATGTGTGTTCTTCGCACAGACCACACATGGATCCACCAGTGTCATTGCATGTGTGTTCTTCCCATGAACCACACATGGATCCATCAGTGTCATTGCATGTGTGTTCTTCCCACGGACCACACATGGATCCACCAGTGTCATTGCATGTGTGTTCTTCTCACAAACCATATCATGAACCACACCCAGCGTCATCGCATGTGTGTTCTTTCCATGAACCACACATGGAACCACACCCAGTGTCATTGCATGTCTGCTCTTTTCATGAACCACACATGGATCCACCAGTGTCATTGCATGTGTGTTCTTCTCACAAACCATATCATGAACCACACCTAGTCTCATTGCATGTGTGTTCTTCCCATGAACCACACATGGATCCACCAGTGTCATTGCATGTCTGCTCTTTTCATTAACCACAGCTAGAGTCATTGGATGTGTGTTTTCTCACAGACCACATATCACCAGTGTCATTGCATGTGTGTTCTTCCCAAAGACCACACATGGATCCACCAGTGTCATTGCATGTGTGTTCTTCCCACAAACCACACATGGATCCACCGGTGTCATTGCATGTCTGCTGTTCTCATTAACGACAGCTAGAGTCATTGCATGTCTGTTCTTTTCACAAGACACATATCACCAGAGTCATTGCATGTGTGTTCTTCCCATGAACCACACCCAGTGTCATTGCATGTGTGTTCTTCTCATTAACCCCACATGGATCCACCGGTGTCATTGCATGTCTGCTCTTTTCATTAACCACAACTAGAGTCATTGCATGTGTGCTCTTTTCACAAACCACATATAACCAGAGTCATTGCATGTGTGTTCTTCTCACAGACCACATATCACCTATGTCATTGCATGTGTGTTCTTCCCATGAACCACACATGGATCCATCAGTGTCATTGCATGTGTGTTCTTCCCACAGACCACACATGGATCCACCAGTGTCATTGCATGTGTGTTCTTCTCACAAACCATATCATGAACCACACCCAGTGTAATCGCATGTGTGTTCTTTCCATGAACCACACATGGAACCACACCCAGTGTCATTGCATGTCTGCTCTTTTCATGAACCACACATGGATCCACCAGTGTCATTGCATGTGTGTTCTTCTCACAAACCATATCATGAACCACACCCAGTGTCATTGCATGTGTGTTCTTCCCATGAACCACACATGGATCCACCAGTGTCATTGCATGTCTGCTCTTTTCATTAACCACAGCTAGAGTCATTGGATGTGTGTTCTTCTCACAGACCACATATCACCAGTGTCATTGCATGTGTGTTGTTCCCAAAGACCACACATTGATCCACCAGTGTCATTGCATGTGTGTTCTTCTCACAAACCACACATGGATCCACCGGTGTCATTGGATGTCTGTTGTTCTCATTAACGACAGCTAGAGTCATTGCATGTCTGTTATTTTCACAAACCACATATCACCAGAGTCATTGCATGTGTGTTCTTCCCATGAACCACACCTAGTGTCATTGCATGTGTGTTCTTCTCATTAACCCCACATGGATCCACCCAGTGTCATTGCATCTGTGCTCTTTTCACAAACCACATATCACCAGAGACATTGCATGTGTGTTCTTCACACAGACCACATATCACATGTGTCATTGCATGTGTGTTCTTCCCATGAACCACACATGGATCCACCAGTGTCATTGCATGTGTGTTCTTCCCACAGACCACACATGGATCCACCAGTGTCATTGCATGTGTGTTCTTCTCACAAACCATATCATGAACCACACCCAGTGTCATTGCATGTCTGTTCTTCCCATGAACCACACATGGATTCGCCAGTGTCATTGCATGTGTGTTCTTCTCATTAACTACACATGGATCCACCAGTGTCATTGCATGTCTGCTCTTCCCATTAACCACAAATGGATCCACCAGTGTCATTGCATGTGTGTTCTTCTCATTAACCACACAAGGATCCACCAGTGTCATTGCATGTGTGTTCTTCTCACAAACCATATCATGAACTACACCTAGTGTCATTGCATGTGTGTTCTTCCCATGAACCACACCTGGATCCACCAGTGTCATTGCATGTCTGCTCTTTTCATTAACCACATCTAGAGTCATTGGATGTGTGTTTTCTCACAGACCACATATCACTAGTGTCATTGCATGTGTGTTCTTCCCAAAGACCACACATGGATCCACCAGTGTCATTGCATGTGTGTTCTTCTCACAAACCACACATGGATCCACCGGTGTCATTGCATGTCTGCTGTTCTCATTAACGACAGCTAGAGTCATTGCATGTCTGTTCTTTTACAAGACACATATCACTAGAGTCATTGCATGTGTGTTCTTCCCATGAACCACACCCAGTGTCATTGCATGTGTGTTCTTCTCATTAACCCCACATATATCCACCGGTGTCATTGCATGTCTGCTCTTTTCATTAACCACAACTAGAGTCATTGCATGTGTGCTCTTTTCACAAACGACATATAACCAGAGTCATTGCATGTGTGTTCTTCTCACAGACCACATATCACCTGTGTCATTGCATGTGTGTTCTTCCCATGAACCACACATGGATCCATCAGTGTCATTGCATGTGTGTTCTTCCCACAGACCACACATGGATCCACTAGTGTCATTGCATGTGTGTTCTTCTCACAAACCATATCATGAACCACACCCAGTGTTATCGCATGTGTGTTCTTTCCATGAACCACACATGGAACCACACCCAGTGTCATTGCATGTCTGCTCTTTTCAAGAACCACACATGGATCCACCAGTGTCATTGCATGTGTGTTCTTCTCACAAACCATATCATGAACCACACCCAGTGTCATTGCATGTGTGTTCTTCCCATGAACCACACATGGATCCACTAGTGTCATTGCATGTCTGCTCTTTTCATGAACCACAGCTAGAGTCATTGGATGTGTGTTCTTCTCACAGACCACATATCACCAGTGTCATTGCATGTGTGTTGTTCCCAAACACCACACATGGATCTACCAGTGTCATTGCATGTGTGTTCTTCTCACAAACCACACATGGATCCACCGGTGTCATTGCATGTCTGTTGTTCTCATTAACGACAGCTAGAGTCATTGCATGTCTGTTCTTTTCACAAACCACATATCACCAGAGTCATTGCATGTGTGTTCCTCCCATGAACCACACCCATTGTCATTGCATGTGTGTTCTTCTCATTAACCCCACATGGATCCACCGGTGTCATTGCATGTCTGCTCTTTTCATTAACCACAGCTAGAGTCATTGCATGTGTGCACTTTTCACAAACCACATATCACCAGAGACATTGCATGTGTGTTCTTCACACAGACCACATATCACCTGTGTCATTGCATTGTGTTCTTCCCATGAACCACACATGTATCCACCAGTGTCATTGCATGTGTGTTCTTCCCACAGACCACACATGGATCCACCAATGTCATTGCATGTGTGTTCTTCTCACAAACCATATCATGAACCACACCCAGTGTCATTGCATGTCTGTTCTTACCATGAACCACACATGGATTCACCAGTGTCATTGCATGTGTGTTCTTCTCATTAACCACACATGGATCCACCAGTGTCATTGCATGTCTGCTCTTCCCATTAACCACACATGGATCCACCAGTGTCATTGCATGTGTGTTCTTCTCATTAACCACACATGGATCCACCAGTGTCGTTGCATGTGTGTTCTTCTCACAAACCATATCATGAACCACACCTAGTCTCATTGCATGTGTGTTCTTCCCATGAACCAGACATGGATCCACCAGTGTCATTGCATGTCTGCTCTTTTCATTAACCACTGCTAGAGTCATTGGATGTGTTTTTTCTCACAGACCACATATCACCAGTGTCATTGCATGTGTGTTCTTCCCAAAGACCACACATGGATCCACCAGTGTCATTGCATGTGTGTTCTTCTCACAAACCATATCATGAACCACACCCAGTGTCATTGCATGTATGTTCTTCCCATGAACCACACATGGATTCACCAGTGTCATTGCATGTGTGTTCTTCTCATTAACTACACATGGATCCACCAGTGTCATTGCATGTCTGCTCTTCCCATTAACCACAAATGGATCCACCGGTGTCATTGCATGTGTGTTCTTCTCATTAACCACACATGGATCCACCAGTGTCATTGCATGTGTGTTCTTCTCACAAACCATATCATGAACCACACCTAGTGTCATTGCATGTGTGTTCTTCCCATGAACCACACATGGATCCACTAGTGTCATTGCATGTCTGCTCTTTTCATTAACCACAGCTAGACTCATTGGATGTGTGTTTTCTCACAGACCACATATCACCAGTGTCATTGCATGTGTGTTCTTCCCAAAGAACACACATGGATCCACCAGTGTCATTGCATGTGTGTTCTTCTCACAAACCACACATGGATCCACCGGTGTCATTGCATGTCCGCTGTTCTCATTAACGACAGCTAGAGTCATTGCATGTCTGATATTTTCACAAGACACATATCACCAGAGTCATTGCATGTGTGTTCTTCCCATGAACCACACCCAATGTCATTGCATGTGTGTTCTTCTCATTAACCCCACATGGATCCACCGGTGTCATTGCATGTCTGCTCTTTTCATTAACCACAACTAGAGTCATTGCATGTGTGCTCTTTTCACAAACCACATATAACCAGAGTCATTGCATGTGTGTTCTTCTCACAGACCACATATCACCTGTGTCATTGCATGTGTGTTCTTCCCATGAACCACACATGGATCCATCAGTGTCATTGCATGTGTGTTCTTCCCACAGACCACACATGGATCCACCAGTGTCGTTGCATGTGTGTTCTTCTCACAAACCATATCATGAACCACACCTAGTGTCATCGCATGTGTGTTCTTTCCATGAACCACACATGGAACCACACCCAGTGTCATTGCATGTCTGCTCTTTTCATGAACCACACATGGATCCACCAGTGTCATTACATGTGTGTTCTTCTCACAAACCATATCATGAACCACACCTAGTCTCATTGCATGTGTGTCCTTCCCATGAACCACACATGGATCCACCAGTGTCATTGCATGTCTGCTCTTTTCATTAACCACAGCTAGAGTCATTGGATGTGTGTTTTCTCACAGACCACATATCACCAGTGTCATTGCATGTGTGTTCTTCCCAAAGACCACACATGGATCCACCAGTGTCATTGCATATGTGTTCTTCTCACAAACCACACATGGATCCACCGGTGTCATTGCATGTCTGCTGTTCTCATTAACAACAGCTAGAGTCATTGCATGTCTGTTCTTTTCACTAGACACATATCACCAGAGTCATTGCATGTGTGTTCTTCCCATGAACCACACCCAGTGTCATTGCATGTGTGTTCTTCTCATTAACCCCACATGGATCCACCGGTGTCATTGCATGTCTGCTCTTTTCATTAACCACAACTAGAGTCATTGCATGTGTCCTCTTTTCACAAACCACATATAACCAGAGTCATTGCATGTGTGTTCTTCTCATAGACCACATATCACCTGTGTCATTGCATGTGTGTTCTTCCCATGAACCACACATGGATCCATCAGTGTCATTGCATGTGTGTTCTTCCCATAGACCACACATGGATCCACCAGTGTCATTGCATGTGTGTTCTTCTCACAAACCATATCATGAACCACACCCAGTGTCATCGCATGTGTGTTCTTTCCATGAACCAAACATGGAACAACACCCAGTGTCATTGCATGTCTGCTCTTTTCATGAACCACACATGGATCCACCAGTGTCATTGCATGTGTGTTCTTCTCACAATCCATATCATGAACCACACCCAGTGTCATTGCATGTGTGTTATTCCCATGAACCACACATGGATCCACCAGTGTCATTGCATGTCTGCTCTTTTCATTAACCACAGCTAGAGTCATTGGATGTGTGTTCTTCTCACAGACCACATATCACCAGTGTCATTGCATGTGTGTTGTTCACAAAGACCACACATGGATCCACCAGTGTCATTGCATGTGTGTTCTTCTCACAAACCACACATGGATCCATCGGTGTCATTGCATGTCTGTTGTTCTCATTAACGACAGCCAGAGTCATTGCATGTCTGTTCTTTTCACAAACCACATATCACCAGAGTCATTGCATGTGTGTTCTTCCCATGAACCACACCTAGTGTCATTGCATGTGTGTTCTTCTCATTAACCCCACATGGATCCACCCAGTGTCATTGCATGTGTGCTCTTTTCACAAACCACATATCACCAGAGACATTGCATGTGTGTTCTTCACACAGACCACATATCACAAGTGTCATTGCATGTGTGTTCTTCCCATGAACCACACATGGATCCACCAGTGTCATTGCATGTGTGTTCTTCCCACAAACCACACATGGATCCACCAGTGTCATTGCATGTGTGTTCTTCTCACAAACCATATCATGAACCACACCCAGTGTCATTGCATGTCTGTTCTTCCCATGAACCACACATGGATTCACCAGTGTCATTGCATGTGTGTTCTTCTCATTAACTACACATCGATCCACCAGTGTCATTACATGTCTGCTCTTCCCATTAACCACACATGGATCCACCAGTGTCATTGCATGTGTGTTCTTTTCATTAACCACACGTGGATCCACAAGTGTCATTGCATGTCTGTTCTTCTCACAAACCATATCATGAACCACACCCAGTGTCATTGCATGTGTGTTCTTCCCATGAACCACACATGGATCCAACAGTGTCATTGCATGTCTGCTCTTTTCATTAACCACAGCTAGAGTCATTGGATGTGTGTTTTCTCACAGACCATATATCACCAGTGTCATTGCATGTCTGTTCTTCCCAAAGACCACACATGGATCCACCAGTGTCATTGCATGTGTGTTGTTCTCACAAACCACACATGGATCCATCCGTGTCATTGCATGTCTACTGTTCTCATTAACGACAGCTAGAGTGATTGCATGTCTGTTCTTTTCAGAAACCACATATCACCAGAGTCATTGCATGTGTGTTCTTCCCATGAACCACACCCAGTGTCATTGCATGTGTGTTCTTCTTATTAACCCCACATGGATCCACCGGTGTCATTGCATGTCTGCTCTTTTCATTAACCACAACTAGAGTCATTGCATGTGTGCTCTTTTCATAAACCACATATCACCAGAGTCATTGCATGTGTGTTCTTCTCACAGACCACATATCACCTGTGTCATTGCATGTGTGTTCTTATCACAAACCACACATGGATCCATCAGTGTCATTGCATGTGTGTTCTTCCCACAGACCACACATGGATCCACCAGTGTCATTGCATGTGTGTTCTTCTCACAAACCATATCATGAACCACACCCAGTGTCATCGCATGTGTGTTCTTTCCATGAACCACACATGGAACCACACCCAGTGTCATTTCATGTCTGCTCTTTTCATGAACCACACATGGATCCACCAGTGTCATTGCATGTGTGTTCTTCTCACAAACCATATCATGAACCACACCCAGTGTCATTGCATGTGTGTTCTTCCCATGAACCACACATGGATCCACCAGTGTCATTGCATGTCTGCTCTTTTCATTAACCATAGCTAGAGTCATTGGATGTGTGTTCTTCTCACAGACCACATATCACCAGTGTCATTGCATGTGTGTTCTTCCCAAAGACCACACATGGATCCACCAGTGTCATTGCATGTGTGTTCTTCACACAAACCACACATGGATCCACCGGTGTCATTGCATGTCTGCTCTTCTCATTAACCACAGCTAGAGTCAGTGCATGTTTGTTCTTTTCACAAACCACATATCACCAGAGTCATTGCATGTGTGTTCTTCCCATGAACCACACCCATCGTCATTGCATGTGTGTTCTTCTCATTCACCTCACATGGATCCACCGGTGTCATTGCATGTCTGCTCTTTTCATTAACCACAGCTAGAGTCATTGCATGTGTGCTTGTTTCACAAACCACATATCACCAGAGTCATTGCATGTGTGTTCTTCCCATCAACCACACATGGATCCACCAGTGTCATTGCATGTGTGTTCTTCCCACAGACCACACATGGATCCACCAGTGTGATTGCATGTGTGTTCTTCTCACAAACCATATCATGAACCACACCCAGTGTCATCGCATGTGTGTTCTTCCCATGAACCACACATGGATCCACGAGTGGCATTGCATGTCTGCTCTTTTCATGAACCACAGCTAGAGTCATTGGATGTGTGTTCTTCTCACAAACCACATATCACCAATGTCATTGCATGTGTGTTCTTCCCAAAGACCACACATGGATCCACCAGTGTCATTGCATGTGTGTTCTTCTCACAAACCATATGATGAACCACACCAGTGTCATTGCATGTGTGTTCTTCCCACAGACCACACATGGATCCACAGTGTCATTGCATGTGTGTTATTCTCACAAACCATATCATGAACCACACCCAATGTCATCGCATGTGTGTTCTTCCCATGAACCACACATAGAGCCACCAGTGTGATTGCATGTCTGCTCTTTTCATGAACCACAATTAGAGTCATTGGATGTGCGTTCTTCTCATAGACCACATATCAGCAGTGTCATTGCATGTGTGTTCTTCCCAAAGACCACACATGGATCCACCAGTGTCATTGCATGTGTGCTCTTCTCACAAACCATATCATGAACCACACCCAATGTCATTGCATGTGCGCTCTTCTCATTAACCACAGCTAGAGTCATTGCATATCTGTTCTTTTCACAAACCACATATCACCAGAGTCATTGCATGTGTGTTCTTCCCATGAACCACACCTAGTGTCATTGCATGTCTGCTCTTTTCATTAACCACAGCTAGAGTCATTGCATGTGCGCTCTTTTCACAAACCACATATCACCTGTTTCATTGCATGTGTGTTCTTCCCATGAACCATAGATGGATCCACCAGTGTCATTGCATGTGTGTTCTTCCCATAGACCACACATGGATCCACTAGTGTCATTGCATGTGTGTTCTTCTCACAAACCACACATGTATCCACCGGTGTCATTGCATGTCTGCTCTTCTCATTAACCACAGCTAGAGTCATTGCATGTCTGTTCTTTTCACAAACCACATATCACCAGAGTCATTGCATGTGTGTTCTTCCCAAAGACCACACATGGATCCACCAGTGTTGTTGCATGTGTGTTCTTCCCATGAACCACACATGGATCCACCGGTGTCATTGCATGTGTGTTCTTCCCATGAACCACAGCTAGAGTCATCGCATGCGTGCTCTTTCACAAACCACAACTAGAGTCATTGCATGTGTGTTCTTCTTACAAACAATATCATGAACCACACCTAGTGTCATTGCACGTGTGTTCTTCTCACAAACCACACATGGATCCACCGGTGTCATTGCATGTCTGCTCTTCTCATTAACCACAGCTAGAGTCATTGCATGTCTGTTCCTTTCACAAACCACATATCACCAGAGTCATTGCATGTGTGCTCTTCCCATGAACCACACATGGATCCACCGGTGTCATTGCATGTCTGCTCTTCTCACAAACCACAGCTAGAGTCATTGCATGTGTGTTTTCTCACAAACCACATATCACGAGAGTCATTGCATGTGTGTTCTTCCCACAAACCACATATCACCGGTGTCATTGCATGTCTGCTCTTCTCATGAACCACAGCTAGATCCACCCGTGTTATTGGATGCATGTTCTTTTCATAAACCGCATATGGATACTAATTAACCTTAGGAGAGCCCTAACCTTAGCGTTAGATCGAGTCTTCTAGAAGGCACGCCCTAACACAGTTGTTCTGCTTGTCGATTGTTACATACCGTCCGATCGGGGCGCTTGGACGATTGGGATGGTTTTCGTGAGATCGATCCGCGAGTAGTCTGTTCTGCGGCATGATTGGCCACGCTTGCTCTGGACAAACTGGCAACACCGGAGGCTCCCCTGTTGCGAGTGTCACGACTCACGAGTTGAGCGGGCCATATTCCAGTGTCACGTCCCCATTACTTCTCTTCCTCCCCATACTTATCTTCCTTCCCCTCGAAGCCACATTCCCCACTTCACTTCCATCCTGCCGTAGCCGCAAGCCGACGGCGCCGCCATCCCAATCCCCTCTCCGGGAGCCACACACCCCCCCCTCTCGCCATGGGTTCAAGGGGAGACGACGAGGAAACGCGTTGTGATGACAGGGATGGTGATTTCGATGTGAGTCCTCTCATCTCTATCTCTATCATCCGTGTCCAGTTATCTATTTTTGAGCCAGATCTACTCCGTTTACTCATGCGCGTATGATGTGTTAGGCCAACCAGACGATGTATGACACCGACTATCACGGTTTAGCGGACGAAGACAGTCCTCTACTATGTAAACATGGATATGTGCCCGCTAAATTTGTAGTGTTCGAAGGACGAAACACAGGCAGGAGGTTTCTACGGTGTCAAGGACATCGTGCAATGATGCGAGGCGGAAGTTGCAGTGTTGTCAAATGGGTAGATCCAGAGTGGCCCAAATCGATGCAGAAAACGCTGGAAAAACTATGGGAAATGACTGTTGAGTTGAAAGAATCCGCATTTAGCTCACTTCTTGACAGTGTTGAGATGAAGCTATGGGAGCCAGTTGACACGACCAAGCATAAGCGAGATCTCATGGGGGTGGAAGACAAGGTTAGCAAAGTCGAGAAGGAGAGGGACGCGACGTTGGCCCTGAAGGCTAAAGCAGAGCAAGAACTGGCTCAAGCAAGGAAGGATCTTCACCAGGCCAAAGTCCTGCAGTTCACAACTACGAGTATTGACAAGTGCATGAGGAAAGATGCAGAGAAACAATTGAAGCTGTGCAAGGAAGATGCTAAAAGGAAGGAGCAGATGATTCGATCCTTGCTCTCGCAGGAAGATGCGCATAGAGCTAAGATTAGGAAGATCAAGGAGATGTGTGTTAACTAGTTCTATTTAGCTTAAGCCTCGTGCCTTTTTTAAGTTGTAATAGTTGTACTTGTTGACCTAGCGGTCTGAACTATTGGCCCCGGAGTCCTGGGAGTAAAAAAATTGGTCGCCCGTTAATCTGTCTTAACGCTGCATTACTTCCTTTTGTCTGACCAATGCCCCTTGGATATTTCGCCCGTCGCTTCGTCGTCCTCGTGTACAAATAGGAGGCTCCACAGCTCGTCGCTTCGTCGCCCATCCCCTCGCCCTCTCCAATCTCCATCACGACGTCCACCCCCTCGCCCCCTCTCCAATCTCCATCGTGCCGCCATGGAGATGCCCTCGCTGAACTTCTACGAGGCGATGATGTTCTCGCACTTCGACATCCTCGCGCCGCCGGCCGCGACGGTGCCCCACGGATGGCGCATCAGCTGTGCGGAGGTGTCGGTGGTTCCGCTCCTCTTCCCCGGCGGAGCCGTGATGGAGAGCGAAATCGCGGCGTGCCGCCGCCAGATGCCCGCATGGAAGAGGGCGCTGCCCCGGTACGCGGCGTCCAGCCCGTACTGGCTGGCGCTGTTCAAGAAGGAGCGGAAGGCCAAGATTGGCAACTGCATCGTTTACAGGCGCGTGGTGCACCGGGATCTCCGCAACCGAGAAGGGCGGGAGAGGTTCTGGTCCGTCCCTATTTGGACCAAGTTCACCGTCATCGCTGCCGCTCACCGCGAAGAGGTGCTCCGTCTCGCGTACAATGCGGAAATCATGGAGGTTCCATCCGACGAAGACGAGGAAGCCGACGGCTCGGAGGACAGCGGCAGCGGAAGTGAAATTGTTGACTAGTTGGTTGAATTAATGTAGGATGTGAAATCGCACCTTTGTTTAGAAGAATTTGTGGTTGAATTAATGAAATGGCTCGATTTAGATCTCTGTCCCGATTAATTTGTGGAAGAATTTGTGATTTAGATCAATTTCTGCCTCGATTTAGATCTCTGTCCCAGATTGGGAACGTAACCGTGGACCAAAGACACCTTTTCTACTAGTGTATTCTGACACTGGTGATTTGTTTAAACGTAATCTACGTGGATTGTGCCGCATGCACATGGCACAACCATAATTTATAAAGTGGAAGCACGTACACCCGGTTACTGGAGATCCGGGAGCTTCGCCAGATGCAGGGGATGCAGGAGCAGAGAGGCGGTGAGATAGACAGGCTCAAGATTAGGCCAGAAAGTGGTACCCATTTCCTCCTCATCTGGGCATTATCAGTGAGAACATTGCTATTTATGTTGCCACGTCGTTGTGCAGCATCTGAAATAAGTTGCTGCTTTGTGGAGTGTGGCAGCTTAAATAATTTCTTTATGTGCCACTTACATTCCGTCGTATTTGGAGACATGTGGAACCGGTGGATCATTGTTTTCAGATAGCAGAGGCACAATCACAATTTCGGATTCAACTACTGACTCGGGCGTTTCCAAACCCTAAGTCGCGGTACATTTTACTCAGAGAACATGGGTAGATTAATTCGCCCAGCAACGTGCCACACACAGAGTGATCAGGATTTAACAGAATTACATATATAGGTTCAAGTTCAACACATTACTATGCATCTTCATTGCCAGCAGCCTTCTTCTGCAGCCTGGGTGCCAAGCCTTCACGTCCAATGGCTTCTTCATTTTCTGCCTTCTTCCTCTTCCTCGGTGACAATTTTCTTAGCTTCATGTACTCTGCATCGCCGGGACAATGGGCACCAGAATCGTGTCCAGCATTATCTTTCCACTTGTTTTTAATTTCTTCGGGCAGCAAAATGACTGACCCGTCAGTCATGTTTCTAACCTTGCGGCGCTTCCTGTCAAAGAAACAAGACTGTTGCATAACTGCCCAATATCTATAGAGTAAATAAAACAAAAATTACAATTCAGCACAAACATGCGAATCCCAAGAGACTTTTGCTTACCAGGAGCTAATTGGGTTCGAGCAACCACCCTGTCCAAGAATAGAAGGGCGACTCCCAGTTGCAGCAGCTTCCACATCTAGTACATCACAATTCAGCTCAAACATGCCAGCCAAAGCATACCTTTTCATCAACCCAATTAGCTGACTGTCACACGTTATAGGAACCATGATGCCACGTTCATCCATGAAGCTAAACTTTGTAGTCTGCTTGGCCATAATTCAACATGATTACGTAGAGCAGCAACCATACCAGATATAGTGCAGATCTGCGCAGGCGCTTCTTCCATCGTGAAACAATGGTGTCCATACCTGTTGCCCTTAGAGTCGTACCTGTAGAGGACTACCGTAACCAGGTAAGGGGGTCCGCGCAGATCCCACTTGACAGAAAACTATGGACAAAATATGTTTGTCAGCGATGGGCTAACGAACAATTTGAGGTTCAGTAGCCAGCTAGCAGTTGTAACTAGTGCGAATAGCAAAGAGAAGGGTAGATCACCCGCTTGTAGGCAGAACTTCTTCTTCCTTGATAGTAGGATCCGCCATCCTCCGAACTGCTCGGCTCATCGGCAGCGGAGGCGGGCTAGAGCCTCACAACGGCGGCTACGGCATGCGCCATTGGAGCTCGGTACCAGTGACTAGGCGCAGCAACTGGGCGCAGCAACTTGGCCCCGGAAGTCAAATGTCCGAAGGGATCGTCCTGCCTGGAGGGTGGATTCCGACGCTGCTGGTGCTAGGGGAAAGCTAGGAATGGATTTGTGAAATTGGTCAACGCATCCAATCCACTTAGCTGCTCGATTTGCCTAAGAGGTTGCCGCGTTGGCGCACGCGTCACGGCAGATAACCGACCGTCAACTTCACGGGGCGGTTTAACGGAATGTTTGTATTTGGCAGGGTGAGATGAGTTTGCCTCAAAATGGCCCCTCTCAGTAGTTGGCGGCCCAACTTTTGGAAACACGGTAATTTCAGGCAACTTAGGTACCGCCATGCGCTGGCCTGCCAACTTTGGTACCGCAGACGAACAAGCCCCCTGCTAACCCCGGGTTTGCTTTGATTATATCCTCATTCTGCCTATATTCTACCCTCACCAAATGGTTAACTCTCTCATGTTACCTTTCTTGGGCTTCCCCGGTCAGACCCTCTAACTCAGACGCTACTGCCTCTACAGCCCTAAGGTTTTTCGCTGGGGTGCTATACCTTTCCAGCCCTGCTGTCACTAGAGTTGTCGTATGACCCGGCTTAGGCATATACTCTTTGTCTATCTCAGTGATCAAGTTTCTACCTCTAATCTTTACTTCGTCCATCCGAGATGGGCTAATCCGGTTTGCCTTTGCGTACTCACGCAGAGTGATGTTCAGTGACCGCTGCAACTCAGCTACTTTCTTTGCCCCAGCTAACATTTTTTGCCGAGTCTCCTCCAGCTCAGCCTGTGCCTGAGACGGATCTACCACAGGTGCTATAGGAGTAGCTAAGCTATCTATTGCCTGCTGTAGCACATTCTCTGGCATCTCTAGTGGAGGGAATCTTGACCTAGGTACTTTCAGGGTTGCCTCCGGATCTAGTGTTAGGTCCTTGCTTGGTCCTTCATCTGGCGCAGCTATCATGACCTCAACGCTGCTAGTGGGGAAAGTGATACGCAGGCCACGAGTGTGCTAAGAGGTGGTTTTCCTCCCTTGACAATGTGCTGCGGGTGAACGCAGGACTCGTCGACGCCGATGTAGATCTTGTGGGCACCAAAGTTGATGAAGAGGTTGTTCCTTGGTGGAGGGTGGTTGCCGAAGCTGCGGGCGTTGTTGCTAACATAGTCAAGTGCTACAAAGCGCTGAACGAGCCTGGAGACGATGCGTTCGCCGGTGTTGATGAAGTTTCCCATCCGGATCTTCACTCCTGCTAGCGTCGCTAGCCCCACGGTGGGCACCAACTGTCGTGGTGGTGGCACGACAGATGCCATGTATAGGCTAAAGATGGGGCCAATGAGTACTAGAGGTATCCAGGGAGGGATAGTGTGGTGATTCCACACACAGATACTTGTATTCTCTCAATCAATGGTGGTTACAAGTACTCCTTGAGCTCTTCATGGGAAGGAGGAAGATGAACTTCTCTACTGCCCATAACTACCTCTCTAGGGTTTTCCCTTAGTAAAAATGGCCGACCCTTTCTATGGAGGTCCTAGTTCTCCTTATATAGGGGAGCCCAGGTTACAAGTTAGGGCATACGTGGAGGCATATTCTCCAAATATGCTCCTCCCAAAATAGTAAAGTGGTGCGCTCCTTTTTCCCTTTGGTAAGCTGGTCCGGACTCATGGCATAAGCCTCTCTAAGCCCCTCTGCGGCACGGTGTCATCCGACATAGGCAACGTCACCCGACAAAGGGAAGATCACCCTCGTCGACCTGTACTCGATGGTCCTCCTCTCTATTCGATGCGCTCACGCTACAGTTGAGAGATAAAACCTTTGACCATCAAGATTCTTTCCTTCTCTTGTAAGTCAAGTGGTAACCCAGCTCAGGCCTGGTTAACTCGGCCCTATGGGTACCTGCAAACAAGTTACAAAGAGCTAACCGACATAAGCTTTATGTCGGCCAAGGTAATGTTGGATGAACTTCCTCCGGGAGGGGTCTTCCGTAAGTCGGCTTGCCTTGAGATGACTCGGCCAGCTTACGCTTTGACCTTGCCGTACCTCATCTATTATGGCCTTTGTACCACAGCGTGACCCTACCCGGGGTTATCCCCCAACGCATGGCCTAGTGACCGAGACGATAAGGCCACATGGAGGTTGCATTTTTGGCACATCATAATGAACTATACTATGAAAATGTAGAAAAAATACCTTTTGTTATGTGTTACACACGACAAAGGTTGACCAGATTTTTGCCTACGAGTCCTCCGTTATGGCAGAGTCTCACCTGCCGCAAGCCACATGTCAACATATTGTGCTGAGTGTTTTGGTTTGTTGAGTGCATTTTTGCTGTTTGCCATGTATTAAAAGTTTAAAACTTTGCCAAGTGATTTTTCTTTTTTTACTAAATATTGTGGTTTCACTGAGTGTCCCCACACTTGGTGGTTTGCCGAGTTTCCGCTAAAAAAGGTCGTCAAACAAGTGCATACCCGGCAAAAACTAGTTCCGGTTGTGATTTTAAAATGTAGTAGAAGGACCAACACGATGGAAATAAAGATTGGGCATTTACAAGGAGCAAAGCATTTGAATTGTTGAAAGTGGAGCTAACGAGTTGTCAGCCGTTAGATTTTAGAATCTCCCACTGTGACGTGGCAACTCCAGGCGGTCTCTGCATTTCATTGGACACGGCACCACCATTATTAGCGAATAATGATGTTCCCTTCTTAGTTTTTTGAGCCCATCCAAGCAGTTAGCTAGCCTACCACCAAATAACATGTAGACATATAACACACAGCATATGAACACTAGAAAACAGGGCATTAGTCCTGATTCATTTGTGTCTTTAGTCCCCCCCCCCCCTCGCTAGTCCTGGTTCTGCTACGAATCGAGACTAAAGGCCCGCTACGTGGCAGCCGCCGAGAATGGGGGTGTAGGACCTTTAGTCCCGATTCGTACCATGAATCGGGATTAAAGGTTCTCTGCCAGGTAGAAAAACGCCATAAAACTCTGTCACGGCAGCAGGTGGCTGTGCGGTAGCAGGTTCTGCCGCGGTAGAGCTTTGGGGTTTTTTCTCCAGTGGCGGAGTTTTAGAGCAGTTTTCTGCCATGGCAGAAAGGAGAGGTTCGGTGTAAGTGACGTGCCGAGAGATGATATATGTACAACTACAGAAACAAAGGAACCATTACAGAATATCGTCATAAATATAGAGAGATCAAAGTATTCTCCGGAATATACAGAAATGAAGGAACCATTATAGAAGGCATATATACAATATAATTTCTTTTACAATACCTAATGCATAAATACAAATTCCCGATGGTATTCTCTGGATAGATCTATGACCTCCTTATTTAAGAATCTAGACAATTCCTCTTGAATTGCTCGTATGCGATCCTTTGGTAGGAGACCGTCCCCACATCTGTTCGATCTAATTTAAATAAGGGGATCTTCAATATATATGAATGAAACTCAACACAATTGATGGTAATAAAATAAGATTGTAAACATTGTTTATGTAGTGCAAGTTGTTGTGGAATTCTGCCTAGCTCACAGGTCGTCTGGTGAATGCACTCGCAAACATAGTACCCACATAAATTATTCCCAACTTTCTATCTCAAACACTTTACGAGAATAGAGTTTAATCAAAATAATAATCAATCATGCTAAACAAGAATCAAAGAGATACGTGGACCTAGCTATAATACTACTTACACTGAGTTGTTGAAATCGCAGCTCCTGATGCCATTCCCCCTAACAGCCTTGGTGAACCGTTTCAAAACCCTGCCCGACAAATAAAATGAGTCAAGGAGTTATTAATTACTTGATATTAGGAAATGAACGAAAGATGCCAATATAGTGCGATAATGATTGAAGTTACCTCTGGAGCATTTCAATCAGGTCCCCCCATATCTCAGGGTTTTTATGTTTCAAGTCCATGACCAATACTGTTCCTTTGTCAAGATGAATGATTAGCAGAATGAAGTGGAAACTACGCACACATAACTCATTAGTTACACTTAACATTGAGTAAACAAAATCGAATGTGTACAAGACAGTAACACTCACTCGAAGTTGTAAGGAAATAATATTTCTGTTTGGTTTTGTTGTTTCAGTAGAAACCTTAGCAAGTAATCCTCTATTTTCTTGGCATTCTTCTTTACCGTATATTCATGAATTCTATTTGGATCAATGAATCCAAGGTCATAGATTTGTCCTCTTTTGCATTCAAGCATCTTCATTCTGCATAATATCGTACACAAGAATATAGTAAGAATAATTATACATGTAATGAACGAGCTGAGCAAGAGACTTAATTATAGAAATAAATCACTTATAGACAATAGCAATTGATGAAAGATTTGTCGAGGGTGTCTTGATTGAATCACTGAAATAATTCTGTGAATTCAACGTGTATCTCGTCGTTTCCACGGAAGTAATGCTCATCTCTAATTGCGAATGTGAGCATGATCGTGCCTTCCTCTGAGGCTCGCACATACCACTCATGCAATTTACGCATTTGTGTTTGTAGAAGCGAGACCTCCTCAGGTCTGAGAGGCTTCATGTACTCATATTTGTATGCTACTTCATCCTTGGGTGCGGCTTCCGTACCTAAGTATTGACCAACAGTCATACCAAGATCACTAGCCGTTTGTGCGACTAGTCGTGAAACCTCTAGATCTAGATCGCAAAACACCTTCAGCAGGGGCACGATTGGTTTTTTCTATTCTCCGGGGTGGGGAATTTTTTTCCTGCTTCTACTAGAACTTCTCGACTGCTCCACATTCTTATTATGTGACTTCATAAATGAGCGTTCATAGTCTGAAGGCAGATTGTCTAGCCTTGGTCGCTCAAGCAAGTTCAGAAAGTGTTGCACCATTTTCGGTGCTATATACTGCTTTGGTGGGGGCCGTTTTGGTCCAAGCTAGCGTTTAACATCTTCATCCACGACCTTTGTGAGTTCCTCATCAGTCATCTCACAAGGGAACTTGGGAGGTTCTGCCTTGGATTTCTTCCTACCTGCTGAGACTTTCTTCCTTGTATATGTTGTAGTACTAGCCATTGGAGCGTCGATGCTCTTCCACTTTTGCAACCGGGGCTAAGGCGGTGGAGTTTGCGTAGAAGGCAGAGGTGTCAGTAAATGCAGCCGCGCCGGAGACGGCTGACGCGGCTGAGGCAGCGAAGTCTGCTGACGCGACGGAGTTTGCATATGCGCTGGAGACGGCTAGGGCGTCAAAGATTGAGCTAGATTGCAACTGGGAGAAGTTGGTGGCCTTGGCGTGAAATTTGAAAGCATGATGTTTTCCTTTCTCCATAGAACAGTGCCTTTCCTGGCTTCTCCTAGTTCAGTCAGATCCCCTTTGCCTGTAGGGAAGTCAAGCTTCAGGTGCTCAAATCCCTTCATAACTTCATCCACCCCGATAACAGCGTAGCCATCTAGAACCGGAGAGCAACAGTAAGTTGGTCTAGGTACAAAAGGTAAGGCAAGGCCGACCACCACCTTTATGGATATGTTCACAACTATCACATGTAGCTCGCAATTTTCTGAACCTGTGATATCATCCATGGGGTAGCTACAAGCCATTGTCAATGCATCATCATGAACTGGGAGCTCCGTGGAAGTCACACTGCTTTTCTGCCAAGATGGTGGGCTGGTAGCATCGAATGCAGGATCTTCATCCTGCCGCTGAGATGGGCCGGTAGCTTGCTGTCTCAGAGCCTTTATTTTCTCTTGCTGCATCCTTAATGTATCTTCTATATGTTGCATCTCGTTTGCCTCCCTGTCCTTTCTCCTCTTATGGCTTTTATCAGGATATTTCTTCATATCATCTGGAAACCCGAGCTTCCACGGAATACAGCCTTCAGTGCCTCTTGTTCGTCCTTTGTGTTCTTTATTCCCAAGGAAGCGTGTCAGCTCGTTGTTCTCTCTGTCGGCAGAACTTCCCCTCCTGCACATCCATCATTGTAATTTGCAGGGCTTCTAAAGGTGTTCCAAGATGTTATTTTGAATAAATACACTTTCCTATTTCTGGGTTCAACTTTCCCCCATGCCCGTAGAACCAAGACTTTGCATGATCGATCCACCCTGATGACTCTGGATCAATACCTTTATCAACCAGGCCATTCTGAGCTATCTCCCACTTAAGCCTGGCAGCCTTGTAGCCACTTGTCCCCATAACATGGTGATATTTCTTCAGCGCGGCATTTGCCTTGTTTATTTCCGACCTTTTCACAGCTTCAGCCGATTTCTTATACTCCACAAATTCGTCCCAGTGATCTCTTAGCTTCTCATTCGCTCAAGTGAACTCCAGAGTATTTTCTTCCAAGACATACTTCTTGTACAATCTTTTCGTGTGGTCTCTGAATTGTGAGGCCATCTTCTGAAGATCCCTCTCCTTGACTTTTGGCTCAATAATTTTTTGTTCTGAATCCACCTCTAGCGGTACGGTGAAATTTGTCATGAGTGTATTTCAAAGATTATCTTTGCATCTATCCTCGACATAACTAACTCCGTACGCCTTTGGCTTATTCCATTCTCAAATGGTGATCGGGGTAGTGTCCCTAACAATAACTCCACATTGACTTACAAATAATCTTGCATTATGCTCGGGAGTAATTGGGGCGCCATGTGTAGTGACTTTTTCAATCATGAACCTAGCATCTTGGGCCAACTTTTTTGTCGGGCCTCGTTTTCTTACACATGATTGCTTCGATCCAGGGGGCTAAAAGAAGAAAGAATTGTTAATATATATACAAATCAATTAATGCGTCTACTCAGCAGCAGCTTAATTTATATACCTCTCCAAACTTTGTAGTCGAGGTTCCCTCACCGGAGCCATTTCTTCGCTCACTCGAGTCGTATCTTCCCTCACCGGAGTTGTCTCTCTGCTTGAGATCCTCGACTCCTTGACTGGAGTCATTCAGATACTGCGAGGTGATATCATCACCGACTATCATACCCTGCATTATCTCTTCTTGAAGCAGGTCATGCTCCATAGTTTCTACAAAGATTTGCTAGCTATTTCAGTGCTATAAAGACAGCAAAGCTCTAATAAATTAAGGACACCGCATGAAATGGTTCTCGCGCCCATCCATCTTCCCTATATGCTATGTCCGTCCATCATCCCTATATGGCGTGTGTTGCCGCGCTCGTCCATCCGTCCTATATGGCGTGCGTTGCCGCGCCCTACCTAACCTCAAACTACTACTACAAATACTACTACATGGAGCTCCCACAAATGCAATAGTACTACTACAAATACTATACAAATACTACTACAGATACTATACTACTAATACTATACAAATACTACTAATAATATACAAATACTAGCTACAAACACTAGTAATACTACTATAAAACACATAATAAAAAGACTACTAAAAAGACTACATAACAAAAATATTACATAATAAAAGACTACTAAAAGACATAATAAAAAGACTACTAAAATGACAAAAAAAGGAAGTCGCGCCGCCCCTGGTGCTCGCCCGGCCCCTGCATGCACTGTCGGGGGCGCCACGCCGTGTCGCCACTGCTCGCCGCGCCTCCGCATCCAACACTAACCCTAACCCGAACTAACTTCGTCGCTCGAGGAGAGGGGATGTACATGGACAGCAACAACGACGGTGGTTGGTGGTGGTGGTGGCGGCGGCGATCAGCATAGACAGAGAGGAGGAGGAGTGCGGCGGCCGACCGGCGGACGGCAACGGAGAGGGGGGTTCACGGCGTAGTCGGGCAGTCTGCCAGTGTCGTGGTCTATCGTCTGCTTCGGCGCCTCCTCTACTCGGTCGAAGAATGATATGGGGATTCTAGGGAGAAGGGCGGCGCGGGTTATATGGTAGGGGACTTTAGCCCTAGGTCATGCAATGGCCGGGACTAAAGGGTCTTTAGTCTCGGGTCATGGTGACCTTTAGCCCCGATTCATGCCACGACCCAAGACTAATGATATTTGGCAGCAGCCCAGAAGTCACGCCAACCATCCACCTTTAGTCCCGAGTCATGGCATGACCCATAAGCCGAGACTAATGATATTTGGCAGCAGCCCAGAAGCCGCACCAGCCGTCCGAGAATATCATTTTGCGGCCCGAAAGTTGATGCGCCCAGGCAACGCGGTACCCAAGTTCCCTATAATCAACCATGATGACTACAGTTGGCGTGCCAAATACCCAGAGGGTCTTTTTCGGCATGAATTCAACTTTACGTTTCAATACAAAATATCAAGCTAATGGCCATCAAGTTGGGCCCCCCTGTCAGTTTTCGCCATTATGCCGCTCCTGTCGCTTAGGCGTGGTGGATGTCATGTAGGCTTGCAGCACTGGCACAGTGGATAGGACAACGCGACCAGCCCAATGTATCGACGTGACAAAATAGGGCACATATATCATCGTTATAATTATTTTTTGTTTACTCAGAAGCTGGAACAGCTACCGCCACGCGTCTCTCCTTTGGACTTCCTTCCCCATCGTTAACCACTACCTTAGAAATGCATTGACGGTTCCACCGTTCCCCTGTCTCACAGAAACCACTCTTCTTCTTCCTATCATCTGTCTTCTTCCCGTCTTCTCCTTGCCGCCATGGAAGGTCGTCGTACTCTAGAGACAAGCTTCACTACCCATGACAATAAGAAGATAGACATCGTCTACACTAATGAGGAGGACACATTGGTGCAAGTCCTGAGGATGTAGGAGGGTTGTCTTGAGAAAGACGAGGACAAGTTTGTGGGATTGGACCTCGAGTACACCCTGGAGGACCCATATGAAGGGAATGAAGTCGTCGTCGTTCAACTGGCCATGAGGAAACATCTCCTCGTCTACCACTTCTCCTGTTTTGTAGGTCTGCTCTCTGTAGTTAACTGCTTTTAGGGTTTTCTCCTCTTGTTCTTTATCCATTTGCTCATCTTTAAACTACTGAATTTTATTTAAGACCAAATAAATTATGACAAGACAATGTTGAGGGTCTTGATCTTGCATTTACTAAACTTTTTAAAATTATATTTAGATGATGATCTTGCATTGACAAAATATTTGTAGTTACAAATTTTGGTGATGACAAACTACATACTTTCAGGACTTACAGGAATTGTCTGGCGCTGTGCCAGTTCCTTGTAGAAAAAGGAATTGTTTTCTGCATTATCGACAATACAACTGATTTTTTGAAATTTCATCAAGAGGGAATTTCAATTCCTGCGCACAACTGGATCGATATTCAGTCTTGTCAAGATCATAGGGGGCTCGAGGAAGGATGGAATGGCATTACTCGCAACTAGAATCCTCGATGAGTCATATGACAGAATGAAGGCAGATTTCCCTACGGATAGGCACAATTTATGGGAGGAGTGGTCGTTGTCTGATATAAACCTGAAATATGGAGCCATAGATGCTTACGTGACCTACCAGTTGTAGAAGAAGATCCATTTCTTTCTACGTTACCTCATGTTTTGCCCTATTTGCAAGAGGGAAGACGAGCTTAGGGGAGCCCTTTGTAGAAAATGTAGAATAGCTGAGTTTGAAGCTACATATGCAAAGAAAATGGCTGGATTTGAAGAAGCTGACAAAGAGGCTGCAGAAGTAGCTGATAAGGAGCTTGCAGCTGAAGCAGAAGCAGCTGACAAAGAGGTTGCAGCTAAATCAGGAAACAGAGAGGCAACATCTTCTAGCGGCAACAATCAGGCCTATGATGCACCGCTAATTGTGCCGCGGGATGCTGAAGATAGGAAAGCCAAGTCAGATCTGAGGTGGGACAAAATTGCATTTCATGAGCTGTGGAGTGCCAATAATGTAAGATCCATCTGGAATGATTGTAGTTGGTCACCTAGGAACGATGGCAAGCGCCTCAAGTGGTCTGATGAGAAGTGAATTAAATTTTACTCCTTTGTGTTATGTTTCTGTTTTGTGGAAATGGGTTAGCTTATCAAGATGGCTAGCGCCTCAAGTGAGAGTAGTAAAATAAATTTTACTTCTTTGTGTTATGTTTCTGTATGTGTCTGGTAGCTTGTCAAGATGGTAGCTCGTTAACTGGCAGTTTGAAAGAGTACCTTTTTCCTCTCTCGCTAAACATATATGTTTCATTTTACCCAAATTGGTACCAAATCTAGAGAAGCTTCTCTCTTCGATAATTCATTCCCTTTTGGACCTCTTTTTGCCTCCGATCTGGTAGCAAATCTAGAGCAGCAAATCACACCAGGCAAAATAGATTCATTCAGAAAACAAAACAAATGTATATATAGCTGTGCGCAGCTAAATATGATATAGTAATAGAATGTAGGTTGCTTAACGAGGTTCGATACATTCAACCCCTTCCTTGTGTGTAGAAATAGGATACAAGCAAAATATACAAAATCAAAAGAAGCTGCTTAGCAGCAGCAGACACGTTCAACCCCTCCTTGCATGTGCCTGCACCTCCGCCTCCTTCCTCTAGCACTTCCTCCAGTTATTGATGCCCAGTCCCTTGATCTTGGGGGCATTGGGCTTGATCGGAGGCATGCGACCCTCTTCAATGGCCACCCGCTGGAGGTTTCGGAGGTGAATCTCGAGAGCCTGGTGTTCAGCAATGTAGGCGTTGACGTTCACGGTCTGGCCAACTTTGGGGGTGCCAGAGCTCGGGCCCTCTACATTCATCATGACGTAGTTGAAGTCGGTGCTGGTGAGACTTGTCTTGCAGAAGGGGCAACTGTAGACGCCGCCAGCGAAGAAGGTGTCGTACTGGCCAGCCTGCAACCTCCTCAACACCTGATGAGTCTTGGTGTGCCTGGACTCGTCATCACTGCAGACGTCGCTGCGGTAAACCATGGAAGAAAAGGAAAAGGGAGGATTAGATGATGTAATAAGATCGAGCAATCAAAATGCGAACAAGCGAATCCTAATAAACCAAGATCGAGCATCCAACGATGGGAACGGGAGAAGAACCAGGGAAGGGGAGCAAACCCTAGTTACCTCCGACCATTGGTCATCGATGTCGGTGTCGTAGGGGTTCACCAGAGCGATGTACTCCTATGGATCATAGGGGTCCCAGAAGAGCTGGATCTGCTCGTGACCGGCGGGGGTCTCCTCGCCGGCGGCTACATCAGTAGCGGGGACGGGGGCCTGGACAGGAACAGCGGCTGCCATCGATGCCTCGACGGGGGCCTGGACGGGGATGGCGGTTGCTTTCAACGCGTCGAGGGGGACCGGGATGGAGATGGGGCCTCCTCGTCGGCGGCCTTGGAGGCAACGATGGCCACCGTATCCTCCTCCACCATCGTCGACACGAACGGGATTTTCTCGGGAGTTTGCAGAAGCTGGTGGGACAGTGGAGAGGTTTGCGTGAGGAGAGTGAGCGAGAGTGAGAGTAGGTGTGCGGAGATGGGCTCTATAGTTAAGGTGAATGGAAGCAAGGCGTGTTTTGTTGCACCACCGTGTAACGCGCCGCGCATGCTACTGCACCGTGCACCGGGACACACGCACGGTACGTCACGTTTTTTTCTCGGGCCATGCATGGAAGTTTTGTATTGAGCCACATGCAAAGGGCACATACACAATTTCTATGTACGAAGTTTGACACGGCCATAAAATTAGCAATAATTAAAAGGGGAAATGTAGAAGGGAAGGTAGGTGGCTGTATGGCGAGATTTGTGGGGTTCTGCTAGATCGGATAGAGAGGTGTGTTAATAACTGCGAGTGACTCGATGAAGGCGGAGACGTTAGGTATCGTCGAGCTCAGCTCTTCAGCCTCCAGCTAACACGTGGAAGTTTCTTACGGTGGGGCCCAGTTGGAAGTGAGATTGAGAGCTGCTGCGTAATAAATTGCAGCTGTCCAATGATGACCGTGCACTGGATGACGCATGTGTTGTGGCGTAGTAGTAGGAGTAGTAGGCTTTTCAGACTTTATTAAACATGACATGACCAGTCGACGACTTTTTCCATGGACGGCATCGTGTTCCTTCTTGTAGAAGTTTCGTTGAGGGAGACGTCTGTGTTGTCTGGCGCTGTACTGTGAAGGGAACGACGTGTGCAATGATCCTCGTTGGATCACATAGAATCAACGGTTGGTGCACACGATCCGTGTGACAACTATGACAACCAATCAGGGCGTAGCAGACAAAGTGAGCACAGGTTTGGGCTTCTATGAAAGAGAGAGAGGGGGCAAAACTGAGTAGAATCAAAAAACCATGGGAAAAATTGAGTAGTATAGAAATGGAAAGTGGGTGTCTTGTACAATGAAATACATCATGGAATACATCAAATTAAGCCAAGATAGATCCACTAAAGTTCCGTGGATGTGTGTTCTTCTCACAAACCACATATGGATCCACTAGAGTTCATTGCATGTGTGTTCTTTTCACAAACCACAGCTAGAGTCATTGCATGTCTTTTCTTTTCACAAACCACATATGGATCCACCAGAGTCATTGCACGTGTGTTCTTTTCACAAACCACATATGGATCCACCAAAGTCACTGCATGTGTGTTCTTTTCACAAACCACATGTGGATACCCTAGAGTCATTGCATGTGTGTTCTTTTCACAAACCACATATGGATCCACCAGAGTCACTACATGTGTGTTCTTTTCACAAACCACATGTGGATCCCCCAGAGTTCATTGCATGTGTGTTATTTTCACAAACCACCGCTAGAGTCACCGAATGTGTGTTATTGTCATAAACCACATGGATCCACCAGTGTCACTAGACGTGTGTTATTGTCACAAACCACATGGATCCACCAATGTCATTACATGTTTGTTCTTCTCACAAACCACACATGGCTCCACCAGAGTCATTGCATGTGTGTTCTTTTCACAAACCACATATGGATCCACCAGAGTCATTACATGTGTGTTCTTCTCACAAACCACGTATGGATCCACCAGAGTCATTGTATGTGTGTTCTTTTCACAAACCACATATGGATCCACCAGTGTCACTGCATGTGTGTTCTCCTCATTAACCACAGCTAGAGTCATTGCTTGTATGTTCTTTTCCCAAACCACATATGGATCCACCAGAGTCATTGCATGTGTGTTCTTTTCAAAAACCACATATGGAACCACTAGTCTCACTACATGTGTGTTCTTTTCACAAACCACATATGGATCCACCATAGTCACTGCATGTGTGTTATCTTCACAAACCACATATGGATCCCCTAGTGTCATTGCATGTGTGTTCTTTTCAATAACCACAACTAGAGTCACTACATGTGTGTTCTTTTCACAAACCACATATGGATCCACCAGAGTTCATTGCATGTCTGTTCTTTTCATTAACCACATATGGATACACCAGTGTCATTTCATGTATGTTCTTTTCACAAACCACATATGGATCCACCAGTTTCATTGCATGTGTGTGCTTTTCATTCACAACAGCTAGAGTCATTGCATGTGTGTTCTTTTCACAAACCACATGTGGATCCACCAGTGTCATTGCATGTGTGTTCTTTTCATGAACCACATATGGATCCACCAGTGTCA
Source organism: Avena sativa (assembly GCA_916181665.1). Classification (NCBI taxonomy): domain Eukaryota; kingdom Viridiplantae; phylum Streptophyta; class Magnoliopsida; order Poales; family Poaceae; genus Avena; species Avena sativa. The sequence continues at coordinate 603,161,920 of OV702291.1, read as the reverse complement.
TTGCATATTTGTTCTCTTCATGAACCACATATGGATCCACCAGAGTTCATTACATGTCGGTTCTTTTTACAAACAACATATGGATCCACCAGTCTCATTGCATGTGTGTTCTTTTCACAAATGACATATGGATCCACCAGAGTCAGTGCATGTGTGTTCTTTTCAGAAACCACATGTGGATCCCCCAGAGTTCATTGCATGTGTGTTCTTTTCACAAACCACAGCTAGAGTCATTGGATGTGTGTTATTGTCATAAACCACATGGATCCACCAGCGCTAATGGATGTGTGTTATTGTCACAAACCATATGCATCCACCAATGTCATTGCATGTCTCTTCTTCTCACAAACCATACATGGATCCACTAGAGTAATTGCATGTGTGTTCTTTTCACAAACCACATATGGATCCACTAGTGTCATTGCATGTCTGTTCTTTTCATTAACCATAGCTAGACTCATTGCATGTCTGTTCTTTTCACAAACCACATATGGATCCACTAGGGTCATTGAATGTGTGTTCCCCTCAGAAACCACGTATGGATCCACCAGTGTCACTGCATGTCTATTCTTCTCACAAACCACATATGGATCCTCTAGTGTCACTGCATGTGTGTTTTCTTCATTAACCACAACTAGAGTCATTGCATGTATGTTCTTTTCACAAACCACATATGCATCCACCAGAGTCATTGCATGTGTGTTATTTTCACAAACCACATATGGATCCACCAGTGTCACTTCATGTGTGTTCTTTTCACAAACCATATATGGATCCACCAGTGTCACTTCATGTGTATTCTCTTCACAAACCACATATGGATCCCCTAGTGTCATTGCATGTGTGTTCTTTTCATTAACGACAACTAGAGTCTCTACATGTGTGTTCTTTTGACAAACCACATATGGATTCACTAGAGTTAATTGCATGTTTGTTCTTTTCATTAACCACATATGGATACACAAGTGTCATTGCATGTGTGTTCTTTTCACAAACCACAAATGGATCCACCAGTTTCATTACATGTGTGTTATTTTCATTAACATCGGCTAGAGTCATTGCATGTGTGTTCTTTTCACAAACCACATGTGGATCCACCAGTGTCATTGCATGTGTGTTATTTTCATCAACCACATATAGATCCACTAGGGTCATTGCATGTTTGTTCTCTTCCTGAACCACATATGGATCCACCAGAGTTTATTGCATGTCAGTTATTTTCATAAACCACATGGATCCACCAATGTCATTGCATGTGTGTTCTTTTAATAAACCACATCTAGAGTTCATTGGATGTATGTTCTTTTCACAAACCACATATGGAGCCACCAGAGTAATTGCGTGTGTGTTCTTGTCACAAACCACATACGGATCCACCAGAGTCACTGTACGTGTGTTCTTTTCACAAATGACATGTGGATCCCACGGAGTTCATTGCATGTGTGTTCTTTTAACAAACCACAGCTAGAGTCACTGGATGTGTGTTATTGTCATAAACCACATGGATCCACCAGTGTCACTGGATGTGTGTTATTGTCACCACATATGGATCCACCAGTGTCACTGCATGTGTGTTCTCCTCATTAATCACAGCTAGAGTAATTGCTTGTATGTTCTTTTCACAAACCACATATGGATCCACCAGAGTCATTGCATGTGTGTTCTTTTCAAAAACCACATATGGAACCACCAGTGTCACTGCATGTGTGTTCTTTCCACAAACCACATATGGATCCACCAGTGTCACTTCATGTCTGTTATCTTCACATACCACATATGGATCCCCTAGTGTCATTGCATGTGTGTTCTTTTCAATAACCACAACTAGAGTCACTACATGTGTGTTCTTTTCACAAACCACATATGGATCCACCAGAGTTCATTGCATGTCTGTTCTTTTCATTAACCACATATGGATACACCAGTGTCATTGCATGTGTGTTCTTTTCACAAACCACATATGGATCCAACAGTTTCATTGCATGTGTTTTCTTTTCATTAACAATAGCTAGAGTCATTGCATGTGTGTTCTTTTCATAAACCACATGTGGATCCACCAGTGTCATTACGTGTGTGTTCTTTTCATGAACCACATATGGATCCACCAGTGTCATTGCATGTCTGTTCTCTTCATGAACCACATATGGATCCACTAGAGTTCATTACAGGTCTGTTCTTTTTACAAACCACATATGGATCCACCAGACTCATTGCATGTGTGTTCTTTTCACAAACGACATATGGATCCACCAGAGTCAGTGCATGTGTGTTCTTTTCACAAACCACACGTGGATCCCTAGAGTTCATTCAATGTGTGTTCTTTTCACAAACCACAGTTAGAGTCACTGGATGTGTGTTATTGTCATAAACTACATGGATCCACCAGCGCTAATGGATGTGTGTTATTGTCACAAACCATATGGATCCACCAATGTAATTGCATGTCTCTTCTTCTCACAAACCATACATGGATCCACTAGAGTCATTGCATGTGTGTTCTTTTCACAAACCACATATGGATCCACCAGTGTCATTGCATGTCTGTTCTTTTCATTAACCATAGCTAGAGTCATTGCATGTCTGTTCTTTTCACAAATCACATATGGATCCACCAGGGTCATTGCATGTGTGTTCCCTTCACAAACCAAGTATGGATCCACCAATGTCACTACATGTCTGTTCTTCTCACAAACCACATATGGATCCTCTAGTGTCACTGCATGTGTGTTTTCTTCATTAACCACAACTAGAGTCATTGCATGTATGTTCTTTTCACAAACCACATATGGATCCACCAGAGTCATTGCATGTGTGTTATTTTCACAAACCACATATAGATCCACCAGTGTCACTGCATGTGTGTTCTTTTCACAAACCATATATGGATCCACTAGTGTTACTGCATGTGTGTTCTCTTCACAAACCACATATGGATCCCCTAGTGTCATTGCATGTGTGTTCTTTTCATTAACGACAACTAGAGTCACTACATGTGTGTTCTTTTCACAAACCACATATGGATTCACTAGAGTTCATTGCATGTCTGTTCTTTTCATTAACCACATATGGATACACCAGTGTCATTGCATGTGTGTTCTTTTCACAAACCACGAATGGATCCACTAGTTTCATTGCATGTGTGTTATTTTCATTAACATCAGCTAGAGTCATTGCATGTGTGTTCTTTTCATAAACCACATGTGGATCCACCAGTGTCATTGCATGTGTTTTATTTTCATCAACCACATATAGATCCACCAGAGTCATTGCATGTTTGTTCTCTTCCTGAACCACATATGGATCCATCAGAGTTTATTGTATGTCTGTTATTTTCATAAATCACACGGATCCACCAATGTCATTGCATGTGTGTTCATTTAATAAACCACATCTAGAGTTTATTGGATGTGTGTTCTTTTCACAAACCACATATGGAGCCACCAGAGTCATTGCATGTGTGTTCTTTTCACAAACCACATACGGATCCACCAGAGTCATTGTACGTGTGTTCTTTTCACAAACCACATGTGGATCCCACAGAGTTTATTGCATGTGTGTTCTTTTCACAAACCACAGCTAGAGTTACTGGATGTGTGTTATTGTCATAAACCACATGGATCCACCAGTGTCACTGGATGTGTGCTATTGTCACAAAACACATATGGATCCACTAGTGTCAGCGCATGTCTGTTCTTCTCACAAACCACATATGGATCCACTAGTGTCACTGCATGTGTGTTCTCTTCACTAACCACAGCTAGAGTAATTGCATGTATGTTCTTTTCACAAATCACATATGGATCCAACAGAGTCAGTGCATGTGTGTTCTTTTCACAAACCACATATGGATCTAACAGTGTCACTACATGTGTGTTCTCTTCACAAACCACATATGAATCCCCTAGATTCATTGCATGTGTATTATTTTCATTAACCACAACTAGTCTTCAACCCGTGCACCTGCACGGGCTAGTGCTTAGAATGTTTAAGAACACATAAAATACATATTCAAAAGATAAAGTCACGACACTTGCTTTTTTGTGTGGGGTGCTTATATCTTGTCATTCAAGACGATCATTAAATAAAAAAATTACATGGCATTTCGGTAGACTTATGGATTAATTATTGAGCCTATAAGGAATCATTGTTTCGAGATGGATGTTTTTTATAGTGGCATATAAAATATTAGCAAAATGGGATATACTCCCATTCACATTATTGGTTGCACAACTACTCAAAAATATCTTAGTGTTGGATGTTAATTTTACTCGATGTTTGGAATCCAACTTTATGTAATATACGTACTAACACATGGCATGAAACATGAAAAAAATGCTATAAGAAAGCTTAACTAATTCCTGTTTGGCCTCAAGGCTAAGAGAGATCAAAATAATATAGCTAAATAGAGAGAAAATGTTAAACCGAAGCATTCACTCAATTAACAAACACATGATAGCCAGGAATGATTAATATGGAATGGTACTCTAGAAAGGGATAGAACCTGGCATCATTATTTGGTCAGTTAATGGAAAAGGAAGGGAGCAAGCTGGTGGATCCATCACCCATAATATCAATGGACACACAAGATAGGTGAGTCTGGACTCTGGATACTACCTATCGATGTGAATGACAAAGCTATTCCTTGCAACATAGCCACACATATGAGGTTCAAACAGAAGAACAATATAGTTGTAGCAGAACTCGTCAGACTAAAAGAAGATTTCTAGTGGTTAGTAAGAAGATGTTCTTACTTCCAGCTAATCTTATTTTGTTATTTATTTCAAAAATAGAAAATATGTGACACTGATGGAGTGATCTAAGGATGATTAAATTTTTCTTGGTGCCAAGATTGGTCATTTTACTTTGAGTTGTCCCATAGCGTTAGGAAATTGCATATTTTCTTCTCCATATTTTGTCCCATATCTGAAGGTGTTCGGGATTATTATTAGACTACAAACTCAACAATAGTTAATCTTGATAGGATTTGGAGTAGACGGTCTGAGAATTTGGAGAACCCTGCATTTTTGGGTCGTTTCATAATGCCGCATAAGCACTGACCACTTATCTCTTTTATCCACTTAGTTATTGCTACTAATTTTGAGCATCCAAATCTGCTGACTTCTATAATATGCTCAATAGGTCAAAAGGTGTGCGTACCTTGAAGTAATTGTTATCGACTTTAAAAATTATGGTCTCCATATCTTCATCAAACTTCAGCCATTGAGCTCCATGATTGCGCACCAGATGGAATGAGGGCATTTTATCTGTCAAAAGTTTATAAAATTTATGGAAGAACTCCTGATATTATAGAGAGTGCTCTTGGAGGCAGTGCAATTTGAAACTAAGTCAGCTTCATGGGTTTGTATCTGGAAGTATCGGTGAACGGCCCATAACCCATTAGTAAGTTAACATGCTTTAACTAAGCAATTTGGTGCTAAAATTATGGGTATTGCTTCCAAGTAATGATTTGACCCCACATAGAGATTTATGTAAGATTCTTAAATGTGATAAGTATTAGAAATATACATATTAGACAAATATTACACTATATATGCAACCAAGATGCACTAAGTATAGAAGTTACCTTGGAAATATATATTTCGTTACACAGAACACTTCCCGCTAGATAAATACAGAGAACCTATGCTTGAACTAGGGATAACATTGTACCATGATACAATTGAAAGGAACCTGAAGCATGAAACTAACATTTTTGTTTTTGTGCAACTTCTGCACTATGGACTTTATTCCCTTTCCCTCACGGGAAAAATAATCCAGTTGTGTGATTCAGCAAGAAAAACTTGAGTAAAACTGAAAGATATGAACTATTTGCGTTTACAGCTACATGTTCGTTAGATAAAATTATGTGGATCACTACTTGCTAGAAAAAATATTAATTTGAGTTTTTCCTTTTTGTGCAGCTTCCGCACTATGGCCTTTATCCTCTTTACTTCTCGGCAAGAATAGTCCAGTGATGTGATTCAACATGAGAAATTTGAGTAAAACTGCATGATATTATCTAATTGACATTTACAGCTACCTGTTTGCTAGATGAAATTATGTGGAATCGATGCTTGCCACAAAAAATAGATTAAACTGAGTTAAAATGAATGGAATGGTTTCTGGTAATTTCGGTGCAACCATTGCTGACTTGAGGAAAAAAACTAAGTTCGCTCGGATGAAAACATTGATATCCAGAAGAATAACAGAAAAAATAATTGGAAGGCACCAGGTTCTTGGGATTTAGGTGCAATCATTGCTGACCTAAAAAACAACAAACTAAGTTCACTCAGATGCAGTCGTTGATGTCCAGAAGAATAACATAAACTACGGAATAATTAAATTAAAAGGGGTGAATGAAGGATGTTTAAATCTTCTGCATGTACATGAATTGGGGGAAGATTGTATATGGTACTCTGAGGGAACATCACGGCAGAAACATCATACCAGATGAGAGGTTAAAGTGAGAGAATAAACAGGCAGAGCAAGGCGATGGTGCGACATAAGAAGTTAGATAAGCCTAGCCCACGGAGCAGATCAACATATTACATGCTAGCTAGCTAGCATGAATGAGCATAAGTCGCACCTTACTGCTACCATCGTTGCGATCATTACCATGCTCTTTGTTGGCTCCGCTGCCGCATCAATCACACTGCTTTTTATATGGAACTGGAGCTAGAAGAACTTGCATCGAGGCATCATCAGGACAGAGATGTAGGATAAATGGCCCGACGTTGTTCAGATAGTATGCAACGAGAGCGGTAGAGAGACGGTTGGATGATGGGAACCAGGAAACAGAGGAGAAATCTTGCAGCTAGGGCGTTGGCGAGCGCCGAGGAAGGTGGTGTTGAAGTGCAGGCTGCGGCGGCGGTGGAGGGGTGACATTATTTCAGACTCCAGCAGGCTAGGGCATAGGAAGGAGATTGAGATTTTTTTTTGGCCAATGCATGCAGCTTGGTGGAGTCCGGGCGTGCAACTACGCTAATTAATCTAACGGTTATTAGTGATGGATCCTAACGTGATCGACGGACAATTTTCTACGGTGCCTCCAATTAGTAAATACAAGATATAAGATATAAGACTAGAGTCACTGCATATGTGTTCTTTTCACAAACCACATATCGATCCACCAGAGTTTATTGCATGTCTGTTCTTTTCATTAACCACATATGGATACACTAGTGTCATTGCATGTGTGTTCTTTTCACAAACCACATATGGATCCACCAGTTTCATTGCATGTGTGTTCTTTTCATTAACAACAGCTAGAGTCATTGCATGTGTGTTCTTTTCACAAACCACATGTGGATCCACCAGTGTCATTGCATGTGTGTTCTTTTCATGAACCACATATGGATCCATCAGTGTCATTGCATGTATGTTCTCTTCCTGAACCACATATGGATCCACCATAGTTCATTGTATGTCTGTTATTTTCATAAACCACATGGATCCACCAATGTCATTACATGTGTGTTCTTTTAATAAACCACATCTAGAGTTCATTAGATGTATGTTCTTTTCACAAACCACATATGGATCCACCAGAGTCATTCCAGGTGGGTTCTTTTCATAAACCACAGCTAGAGTCACTGGATGTGTGTTATTGTTATAAACCACATGGATCCACCAATGTTAATGGATGTGTGTTATTGTCACAAAACCATATGGATCCACCAATGTTATTGCATGTCTATTCTTCTCACCAACCATACATGGATCCACTAGAGTCATTGCATGTGTGTTCTTTTCACAAACTACATATGCATCCACCAGTGTCATTGCATGTCTGTTCTTTTTATTAACCATATCTAGAGTCATTGCATGTCTGTTCTTTTCACAAACCACATATGGATCCACCAGGGTCATTTCATGTGTGTTCTCCTCACAAACCACATATGGATCCACTAGTGTCACTTCATGTGTGTTCTTCTCACAAACCACATATGGATGCACCAGTGTCACTGCATGTGTGTTTTCTTCATTAACCATAGCTAGAGTCATTGCATGTATGTTCTTTTCACAAACCACATATGGATCCACCAGAGTCATTGCATGTGTGTTATTTTCACAAACCAGATATGGATCCACCAGTGTCACTGCATGTGTGTTCTTTTCACAAACACAATATGGATACACTAGTGTCACTACATGTGTGTTCTCTTCACAAACCACAAATGCATAACCTAGTGTCATTGCATGTGTGTTCTTTTGATTAACCACAACTAGAGTCACTACATGTGTGTTCTTTTCACAAACCACATATGGATCCACCAGAGTTTATTGCATGTCTATTCTTTTCATTAACCACATATGGATACACCAGTGCCACTGCATGTGTGTTCTTTTCACAAACCACATATGGATCCACCAGTTTCATTGCAAGTGTGTTCTTTTCATTAATATCAGCTAGAATCATTGCATGTGTGTTCTTTTCACAAACCACATGTGGATCCACCAGTGTCATTGCATGTGTGTTATTTTCATGAACCACATATGGATCCACTAGAGATCATGTCTATTATTCACATAAACCACATGGATCCACCAGTGTCATTGCATGTGTGTTCTTTTAATAAACCACATCTAGAGTTCATTGGATGTGTGTTCTTTTCACAAACCGCATATGGATCCACCAGAGTCATTGCATGTGTGTTCTTTTCACAAACCACATATGGATCCACCAGTCACTGCACGTGTGTTCTTTTCACAAACCACGTGTGGATCCCCCAGAGTTCATTGCATGTGTGTTCTTTTCACAAACTATAGCTAGAGTCATTGCATGTGTGTTATTTTCACAAACCACATATGGATCCACCAGTGTCAATGCATGTGTGTTCTTTTCACAAACCACATATGAATCCACCAGTGTCAGTGCATGTGTATTCTTTTCGCAAACCACATATGGATCCACCAAAGTTCATTGCATGTTTGTTATTTTCACAAACCACATGGATCCACCAATGTCATTGCATGTGTGTTCTTTTCACAAACCACATGTGGATCCACTAGTGTCATTGCATGTGTGTTATTTTCATCAAACACATATGGATCCACCAGTGTCATTTCATGTCTGTTCTCTTCCTGAACCACATATGGATCCACCGGAGTTCATTGCATGTCTGTTATTTTCGTAAACCACATGGATCCACCAATGTCATTGCATGTGCGTTCTTTTAATAAACCACATCTAGAGTTCATTGGATGTTTGTTCTTTTCACAAACCACATATGGATCCACCAGAGTCATTGCATATATGTTCTTTTCACAAAGCACATATGGATCCACCAGAGTCACTACACGTGTGTTCTTTTCCCAAACCACATTGGATCCCCCAGAGTTCATTGCATGTGTGTTCTTTTCACAAACCACAGCTAGAGTCACTCGATGTGTGTTATTGTCATAAATGACAAGGATCCACCAGTGTCATTGGATGTCTGTTGTTGTGACAAACCACATATGGATCCACTAGTGTCACTGCATGTATGTTCTTCTCACAAACCACATATGGATCCACCAGTGTCACTTCATGTGTGTTCTCTTCACTAACCACAGCTAGAGTAATTGCATGTATGTTCTTTTCACAAACCACATATGGATCCAACAGAGTCAATGCATGTGTTATTTTCATAAACCACATATGGATCCACTAGTGTAACTACATGTGTGTTGTTTTCACAAACCACATATGGATCCACTAGAGTCACTGCATGTGTGTTCTTTTCACAAACCACATGTGGATCCCCCAGAGTTCATTGCATGTGTGTTCTTTTCATAAACAATAGCTGGAGTCACTGGATGTGTATTATTGTCATAAACCACATGGATCCACCAGTGTCACTAGATGTGTGTTATTGTCACAAACAACATGGATCCACCAATGTCATTACATGTCTGTTCTTCTCACAAACCACACATGGATCCATCAGAGTCATTGCATGTGTGTTTTTTTCACAAACCACATATGGATCCACCAGTGTCATTGCATGTCTGTTCTTTTCATTAAGCACAACTAGAGTCATTGCATGTCTGTTCTTTTCACAAACCGCATATGGATCCACCAAAGTCATTGCATGTGTGTTCTTTTCACAAACAACATATGGATCCACCAGTGTCACTGCATGTGTGTTCTTTTCACAAACCACATATGGATCCACCAGTGTAACTTCATGTGTGTTCTCTTCACAAACCACATATGGATCCCCTAGTGTCAATGCATTTGTGTTATTCTAATTAACCACAACTAGTCACTTCATGTGTTCTTTTCACAAACCACACATGGATCAACCAGAGTTCATTGCATGTCTGTTCTTTTCATTAACCACATATGGATACACCAGTGTCATTGCATGTGTGTTCTTTTCACAAACCACATACGGATCCACCAGTTTCATTCCATGTGTGTTCTTTTCATTAACAACAGCTAGAGTCACTGCATGTGTGTTCTTTTCACAAACCACATGTGGATCCACCAATGTCATTGCATGTGTGTTCTTCTCACAAACCACATGTGGATCCACCAGAGTCATTTCCTATGTGTTCTTTTCATGAACCACATATGCATCCACTAGAGTTCATTGCATGTCTGTTCTTTTCATTAACCATAGCTAGAGTCATCGCGTGTCTGTTCTTCTCACAAACTACATGTGGATCCACCAAAGTCATTGAAATGTGTGTTATTTTAACAAACCACATATGGATCCACCAGTGTCATTGAAATCTGTGTTCTTTTCACAAACCACAGCTAGAGTCACTGGCTCTCTATTCTTTTCACAAACCACATATGGATCCACCAGTTTTCATTGCATGTGTGTTCTTTTCATTAACAACAACTAGAGTCATTGCACGTGTGTTCTTTTAATAAACCACACCTAGAGTCACTAGATGTGTGTTATTGTCACAAACCACATGGATTCACCAATGTCATTGCATGTGTGTTCTTCTCACAAACCACATATGGATCCACCGGAGTTCAATGCTTGTGTGTTCTATTCACAAACCACATATGGATCCACCAATGTCATTGCATGTGTGTTCTTCTCACAAACCACATGTGGATCCACCAGAGTCATTGCCTATGTGTTCTTTTCATGAACCACGTATGGATCCACTAGAGTTCATTGGATGTGTGTTCTTTTCACAAACCACAACTGGATCCACCATAGTCATTGCATGTGTGTTCTTTTCACAAACCACATATGGATACACCAGAGTCAGTGCATGTGTGTTCTTTTCACAAACCACATGTGGATCCCCCAGAGTTCATTGCATGTGTGTTCTTTTCACAAACCATAGCTAGAGTCACTGGATGTGTGTTATTGTCATAAACCACATGGATCCACCAGTGTTAATGGATGTGTGTTATTGTCACAAACTATATGGATCCACCAATGTCACTGCATGTCTGTTCTTCTCACAAACCATACATGGATCCACTAGAGTCATTGCATGTGTGTTCTTTTTTACAAACCACATATGGATCCACCAGTGTCATTGCATGTCTGTTCTTTTCATTAACCATAGCTAGAGTCATTGCATGTCTGTTCTTTTCACAAACCACATATGGATCCACTAGGGTCATTTCATGTGTGTTCTCTTCACAAACCACATATGGATCCACCAGTGTCACTACATGTCTGTTCTTCTCACAAACCACATATGGATCCACCAGTTTCACTGCATGTGTGTTTTCTTCATTAACCATAGCTAGGGTCATTTTATGTATGTTCTTTTCACAAATCACATAAGGATCCACCAGAGTCATTGCATGTGTGTTATTTTCACAAACCACATATGGATCCACTAGTGTCACTACATGTGTGTTCTTTTGACAAACCACATATGGATCCACCAGTGTCACTACATGTGTGTTATCTTCACAATCCACATATGGATCCCCTAGTGTCATTGCATGTGTGTTCTTTTCATTAACCACAACTAGAGTCACTACATGTGTGTTCTTTTCACAAACCACATATGGATCCACCAGAGTTCATTGTATGTCTATTCTTTTCATTCACCACATATGGATACACCAGTGCCATTGCATGTGGTCTCTTTTCACAAACCACATATGGATCCACCAGTTTCATTGCAAGTGTGTTCTTTTCATTAACATCAGCTAGAGTCATTGCATGTGTGTTCTTTTCACAAACCACATGTGGATCCACCAGTGTCATTGCATGTGTGTTATTTTCATGAACCAGATATGGATCCACCAGTGTCATTGCATGTGTGTTCTCTTCATGAACCACATATAGATCCACCAGAGTTCATTGCATGTCTGTTATTTTCATAAACCACATGGATCCACCAATGTCAATGCATGTGTGTTCTTTTAATAAACCACATCTAGAGTTCACTAGATGTGTGTTTTGTTTTCACAAACCACATATGGATTCACCAGAGCCATTGCATGTGTGTTCTTTTCACAAACCACATATGGATCCACCAGTCACTGCACGTGTGTTCTTTTCACAAACCACATGTGGATCCCCTAGAGTTCATTGCATGTGTGTTCTTTTCACAAAACATAGCTAGAGTCATTGCATGTGTGTTATTTTCATAAACCAAATGTGGATCCACCAGTGTCAATGCATGTGTGTTCTTTTCACAAACCACATATGAATCCACCAGTGTCAATGCATGTCTGTTCTCTTCACAAACCACATATGGATCCCCTTGTGTCATTGCATGTGTGTTCTCTTCATTAACCATAGCTAGAGTAATTTCATGTATGTTCTTTTCACAAACCACATATGGCTCCAACAGAGTTAGTGCATTTGTGTTCTTCTCACAAACCACATATGGATCCACCAGTGTCACTTCATGTGTGTTCTCTTCGGAAACCACATATGGATCCCCTAGTGTCATTGCATGTGTGTTCTTTTCATTAACCACAACTAAAGTCACTGCATGTGTGTTCTTTTCAAAAACCACATATGGATCCATCAGAGTTCATTGCTTGTTTGTTCTTTTCATTAACCACATATGGATCCACCAGTTTCATTGCATGTGCGTTCTTTTCATTGGCAACAGCTAGAGTCATTGCATGTGTGTTCTTTTCACAAACCACATGTGGATCCACCACTGTCATTGCATGTGTGTTCTTTTCATGAACCACATATGGATCCACCAGTGTCATTGCATGTGTGTTCTCTTCATGAACCACATATGTATCCACCAGAGTTTATTGCATGTATGTTATTTTCATAAACCACATGGATCCAGCAATGTCATTTCATGTGTGTTCTTTTAATAAACCACAACTAGAATTCATTGAATGTGTGTTTTGTTTTCACAAACCACATATGGATTCACCAGAGCCATTGCATGTGTGTTCTTTTAACAAACCACATATGGATCCACCAGAGTCACTTCATGTGCGTTCTTTTCACAAACCACATGTGGATCTCCCAGAGTTCATTGCATGTGTGTTCTTTTCACAAACCACAGTTAGAGTCACTATATGTGTGTTATTGTCATAAACCACATGGATCCACCAGTGTCACTCGATGTGTGTTATTATCACAAACAACATGGATCCAACAATGTCATTGCATGTCTATTCTTCTCACAAACCACACATGGATCCACCAGAGTCATTGCATATGTGTTCTTTTCACAAACCACATATGGATCCACTAGTGTCATTGCATGTCTATTCTTTTCATTAACCATAACTAGAGTCATTACATGTCTGTTCTTTTCACAAACCGCATATGGATCCACCAAAGTCATTGCATGTGTGTTCTTTTCACAAACCACATATGGATCCACCAGTGTCCTGCATGTGTGTTCTTTTCACAAACCACATATGGATCCACCAATGTCACTTCATGTGTGTTCTCTTCATAAACCACATATGGATCCCCTAGTGTCATTTCATTTGTGTTATTTTCATTAACCACAACTAGAGTCACTGCATGTGTGTTCTTTACACAAACCACACGTGGATCCACCAGAGTTCATTGCATGCATGTTCTTTTCATTAACCACATATGGATACACCAGTGTCATTGCATGTGTGTTCTTTTCACAAACCACATATGGATCCACCAGTTTCATTGCATGTCTGTTCTTCTCATTAACAATAGCTAGAGTCATTGCATGTGTGTTCTTTTCACAAATCACATGTGGATCCACTAGTGTCATTGCAAGTGTGTTCTTTTCATGAACCACATATGGATCCACTAGTGTCATTGCATGTTTGTTCTCTTAATGAACCACATATGGATCCACTAGAGTTCATTGCATCTGTTCTTTTCATTAACCACAGCTAGAGTCATCGCATGTCTATTCTTCACACAAACCACATGTGGATCCACGAGAGTCATTGAAATGTGTGTTCTTTTCACAAACCACATATGGATCCACCAGTGTCATTGATATTTGTGTTCTTTTCAACACCACAGGTAGAGTCACAGGCTCTGTGTTCTTTTCACAAACCATATATGGATCCACCAGTTTCATTGCATGTGTGTTCTTTTCATTAACAACAACTAGAGTAATTGCACGTCTGTTCTTTTAATAAACCACGGTTAGAGTCACTAGATGTGTGTTATTGTCACAAACCACATGGATCCATGATACGTCCATTTTGCATCACTATTCTATGTCTTAATTCACTATTATTCATTGATATATTTCATATTGAGAGGTCATACTTATGTTATTTCATCTGTCTTTGCATGGTTGATGACTTTTGGAGCATGGACCGCTGCAGTTAGGATTCTAATGGAAAATGTGCTGTTTAGAGGCAAAATTCACGAAGATCAGAAAATCCGGGAAAATATACGAAAAATCCTATTTTTCAGAAGACAAAGGATGCCAGAAGACGGAGTGGAGATGGGCCACAGGGGGCCCACACCACCCCATGTCGCGGGAAGCCCTAGGCCACGCCAGGAGGTGGTGTGGCCACCCTGGCCCACTCCAGCCTCTCTCCTCTGGCGTATATCATCGTACCGAAACCCTAAGACTTGGGGAGCGACCACAGAAAGATTCTGCCGCCTCTGCAGGGCGGAAAACACCGAGAGAGAAACATCTCTCCGGCAGACAGATTTCTGCCAGGGGAATTCCTTCCCGGAGAGGGGAGATCGTCGCCATCAACACCACCATCAAGCTGGACTTCATCGGGATCATCATCATCATCACCACCACCATCATCACCATCAGCACCCTCATCAACATCTCCATATTGCTGTAACAATTGAGTTGAATCTTGCATTAGTTCATAGGGGAAACTTTCCTGGTGTTGATTACTCTTTGTAGTTGATGCTATTGAGTGAACCATTGAATTATTGTTTATGTTCAGATTGTTATACATCATTATTCCATCTCTGATCATGATCCATATGATGTCTTGTGAGTAGTTCGTTTTGTTCTTGAGGACATGGGAGAAGTCATGTTGTTAGTAGTGGAGTTGTGTTGAGAGAGATTCAATAGATTGTTATTTAAGTTGTGGTGTACTTCTTCTAGTGGTGTCATATGAACGTTGACTACATGACACTTCACCTATATGGGCCTAGGGGAATGCATTGTGTATTTGGCTACTAATCGTAGGGGTTGCCGGAGTAACAGAAACCTGAACCCCCATTAGGAAACCATTGCACAAGGGACGTAAGGGTCTTAGAGTTTAAAGCTGTGGTTAGGTTTCTACCTTAATTACTTTCTTGTACTTACGGATGTTTGCAAGGCGTATAATCACAAGTATGTATTAGTCTTGGATGGGGCGGTACATTAGCACAGGTTCACCCACACAACACTTAGCAAGCTAAAGAAGATTAATCAACTATATGAAGCGAAAGCACTTGCCAGTCTTCCCATGTGTCCTCGAGAACGTTTGGTCATCTTAAGTAATATAACCGGCTTGTCCTTTGCTGCATAAAGGATTGGGCCACTTGCTGCATTTATTCCTACTATCTTTTATTTACTCGTACTTTGTTTACTTGATTTATCAAAAACCCCTAAAAATCCGTTTGCTAAATATTTGCAGAGAATTCCTGATCCATACCACTAGCCAGCACCTTCTGCTCCTCGTTGGGTTCGACACTCTTACTTATCGAAAATACTGCGATACACCCCCTATACTTGTGGGTCATCAAGACTATTTTCTGGCGCCGTTGCCGGGGAGTGAAGCGCTATTGGAGAGTGGAACTGGTAAAGGAAACTTCTACTTTGAGTATTGTTTACTTCTGCTAGTTGCTTTATTTTTGTTATGGATAATTCGCTGAGTTTCTTATTTAGTAATGCTACTACCACTGCTAAGGTAGTAGATAAGCCACCACTGCTGAGAATGATGTTTTCAAAATACCTACAAGAATTATTGATTGTGTTATGGATAACTATTATGTTGGGGATGGAACTGTCCATCCCGGTGATCATTTACTCTTTATACACGAATTATGCGGGTTGTTCAAGTGTGTAGGTATTACTACAGAGCAAGTTAAGAAGAAGTTATTCTCATTACCACTGAAAGGAAGAGTTGAGGACTGGTATAAGCTGCTGAAGAATGGTCAAGCTCTGGAATGGGAGGAAATAGTACCTCTCTTTTATTCAAAGTTTTATCCTCCTAGTGAGATTCATAAAGATTGGAGTCAAATATACAACATTTGGCCACTTGATGGAGAGAGTACAGCTCAAGCTTGAGGGAGATTGAAGTTACTAATGCTCAAATGTACCATTCATGAGCTCCCCAACAATATTATTATCAACAACTTTTATGCAAGGCTCCCTCTACATGATAAGGATTTATTGGATGCTTCTTGTGCTGGATCATTCACTCGCATGGAAGAAGAAGCTAAATGGGATCTTCTGGACCGTATTCAAGACAAGGCTGAAGCTTGGGAGAATGACAAAGGTAGAAAGTCAGGTATAAATTATGATTATGAATGCATTGAATCTTTTATGGGAACTGATGACTTTCAAAATATTAAAAATGCTTATGGTCTAGACTCTCAAGCTATTGCTTCTTATTTTAAGGCTTTTGCTTCCTACATTGAAGTGCCTAAAAAGAAGTGGAATAAGTATCATGAACCTTATAAAGATATTGCTAAGAGTGTTCCTGCAAGAAATACTGAAGTTTATACTGCTAATCATGTTTTGCCTAAACCTTACATTGAGAAAATGCCTTTCCCAGTCAAGGTAAAGGAACATTCTATGATAGCTAGTATGGTTAATGAAAGTACAAGTAATGCTGTTGAACCTGATAAAAAAATAGTTGATGAACCTATAATAGCAAATGTGAAAGACTTTGTCACCAAATATGAAAAAGAGGGACACACTATCCTTTGTAAGGATACCTCTAATATTGTTTCACATAGTAGTGTTATGAGAGCTAGTATTCCTGTGTTTTCTGTTAAAATAAGCGATCATTGCTATGATGGTCCTTATGATAGTTATATTGTTAAGTTTATGCATGATACTGAAAGTTACTATGAGAGAGGGAAAAGTGTTCTTATGCATCTCAATAATATCAAGTTTCCTCGTTTTATGCTGAAAGTTTTTATGATGCACTTCTTTTGCCTTCTTATGCAAGTTGCCTCTGGTTTCAACAACTTGTTTGTTTACAAAATTCCCTTGAATAGGAAGTGGGTTAGACTTAAATGTGTGTGTGTTTTTGCTTCTTAATGCTCTCTTTCACCTCAATTCATATTCCTATGAGAGCTTCTTCAAAATTATCATGCCCATCTTAATGGCTATAAAGAAAGAGCTTTTTGGGAGACAACCCAATTTGTTTTTGCTTTCAGTTTGTTTTTGTTTATTTGAGTCTTGGAAGTTATTACTTCGGTAATAACCGCTCCTTATCCGTTTTGTTTGGTTCTTGTGTCAAGATCAACCTCTAATGAGAGAGAAGTGATATTTGGGGAAGTTGCTGTCCCGAAACAGATTTTTGTGCTTCACCGTAAAAATTCGTGAGAGATCTCTGTATGTCGGTTTGAGCTGTAATTTTTTTGTGCTTCTGCCCCAGGTTGTTATTTAACTTTTGTTATTTTTGCATTTTTTTATTTGAGCAACAGAAGATTTTCGAAAAAATTGATCTTTACCTGCTGGTCTGTTTTGACAGATTTAGCCACTCTTGCATTTGCTTCTTTAATCGATTTCCTTTTTGAATTCTTTTTGGGTTTTCGGAAGGAGTTGCTACAGTAGCTTATGTTTTGTTGGTTTTCAGTTGAAGTTGGACTCAAAAGGTTTTATCATTTCACTTATACTAATGTTGCTAATGAGAACTGTGTGAAGTTTTGTGTGAAAGAAATTTCCAGGAAGTGGAGACAATGGTGTAATAAGGAAGAGAAGGGTTTTATGACTCAAGTAATAAGTGTATGAAGATGAAGATATTGATGTTATTCAAGTGGTGACTCCGGAAGAATCTACTAGATACCAAATCCAGAGACCTGCAGAGTCCGTTTCCAACTAGGTAACAGTTCTGGTAAAAAAAGTTCCACGAAAACACAATCCAACTATGTTTTTGCAGTTTTTAGTCAATAAGGAAAGTTACGAAGCGAAAAAGGGACGGAAACAGAGCCAGGGTGGCCCACACCACCCTGTGGCATGGGCCCACCCCTGGCCGCGCCACCAGGTGGTGAGGCCACCCCAGACTCTGCATCTGACTCGTTTTCTCCCAGTACCTTCCTTTTGTCATGAAACTTCATAATATATACCCCCCGGATCTCCCGAGGTTCGTATATCGTGTTTTCGTCATGTTTTTTTTTCGGTCTGTTTCTGCTAGGTAAGATCCCAGATTTGTAGCCACAATGTCTTCCACTGGATCAGTCAAGGGAGATTCCTTGGAAGATATCATCAACCCATACATGAGAGAATTGAAGATTCATCCCAAGGAGTTATTGCTCGAAGGTGGGGAGGTTCATATTAAAGAGGTCCAAGGGCCTAAAGGTGAAGGAAGTCTGGAGGCCAGGATGGAAGCACTGGAGCAAGAAGTCTTTAGGTACAAGAAGATGGCGGAGCGCGAAGTGGATATCATCCATAAGATTTGTTCCGAACTCATCACCGAGCACCAAAAGGAGACTACTGAACTCAAAGACGAAGTCCTCTCACTCTGCCAAACAACCAACGAACTGCAAGCACAGTTCTATGACGTTCAAAATCAAAACTGTGAGTATGAGGCTATATTTAAACGCATAAGTGCTGCTGCAAGTTTCAGGATGTTGGAAACCACGATGTCCTTTGTTGATGGGAAGCCTTTACCATGGAAGACGGACGAAGATGAGAAGATATCACCACCACCGAAGGAGTAATTCGTCATCAGGTTTGGCATCCCCTTGGTTTGTTCCAAGCTTGGGGGAGTATCGCGGTATCACATCATTATCTTTTTACCTTATTAGTAGAGTCATATCATGAATAGAGGTGTTATTATGTAGGATGGTTTGCATTATGGAAGTGTCCCCTCTCTCGTTAGATATGTATCCCTTGGTGTGAGTTGTCGTTATGGAATATTAATGAGAAGTTCTATCATTTACTCTTTTGCATAGCTTATATTAGTTTTCAATTCATGGTTATATGATTGATCTTGTTGTTAGTATTGGTATCACTTTGGGATCATCGAGTTAATTTAGTTGGTTTTGGCAAACCTGGCTCGGTCAATAGCAACACTATTTTTGAGAGTTGAAAGAAAAGATAGAAGTACTCTAGAGAGAAAAAATTCATCATCTTTCTTTCTTGATTTGCTCATAAGTCTAGTATTCTCTAGTTAAGAACTTTTGTGCTTCCAAGGAAGATTGCATGTTTGTCTTTATCACTTGTATGTTTGGTTGTTTCCTTCAACTCTTATACTTGCTACCTAGCCTTGCTAGCCAAAAACCTGTACTGAGAGGGTATTCTTCTCGTGCATCCACTCCTTTAAACCAAAACCTTTGCCATTTGTGTCCACCATACCTACCTAGTAGCGTTATTGCTATTCCAAGTAAATTCTTGTTTTATCTACCTCCCAAATTAAACTTGTTATGTGAAAATTAGTGATTAAAGATCTCACGAACTTGATGGCACACTTTATTTTCTTGCATTTAATAAACCTGAACCATTGGGTCCTTCTTTGTTGCGTATATGCTTGCGCTTTATGTGTTGAAGTTAGCAAAACCATGTATCATGGGGACCGCTTTCGACACTTCATTGGTACTTGTACCTAGTTGATATCATGTTCTTTTTCTTATGGATCCCGGCGGTGTGAAATAAAAGTGGAACTTGTAAGATCATGGAGTTTATATGTGTGTTAGAGAAACGCCTGGGCCACTAGCCTAAGCAATGCCTAATCATGGTGGAAACTTGCATCATAACTATAGTGATCATTCTATGAAGCATCCTCAATAAAAACCTATGAAAATAGCAAATAAAAAGATCGCTGAGATGCTCACTGTCTGTTTGCCTTGTCATTTTGATTATGGGATAGCTCCTGTGTCATGTGCAAGGGGTACCCCGTTGGCGGTTCTCAATGATACGCATGTATTTACGATGACAAGAGCTTGCTCGTGACTGAAGTTGAGTAGCATGAGGATCAGTACTCATAAGTAAGGGGCATGAGATTTCAACTTATAACTTGTCAAGCATATCCTCTTAGTTGTGTCACTTTAACCTTAACCACCAAAAGATGCCTATGATAGGGGCAATGAGAGCTGAAAGCTAGTAAGTATCATAATTTTTGGGAGCTCTTTATGAGACTTGCAATCCCTGTTTCCCTCTGCAAAGGGCCTTCCTTTTACTTTGTAGTTGAGTCAGTAAACCTACTCCCTTCTACCTCAGCAAGTATTTTGAGTTGATGTGTTTCATTCATTCATATGATGATTTATTCAATCATGTTTCTTATGTTCCTTGTTTTGCACATTGCTCTTATCTTGATGTTTACTACCTCGAAAGCTATCTTTGAAAACCAGTTATTTGTAAACTCCAGCAAATTATCAACTATTCTTCGACCAAGAGCTAAGTTTGCCATTACCAATTATGATTCACTTTATGTATCTTTATTGTGTTTCCTTTACT
This sequence comes from Avena sativa, assembly GCA_916181665.1. Taxonomy (NCBI): domain Eukaryota; kingdom Viridiplantae; phylum Streptophyta; class Magnoliopsida; order Poales; family Poaceae; genus Avena; species Avena sativa. The sequence goes on along the minus strand of OV702291.1, from coordinate 603,140,932 downwards.
CATTACAAGTTGAGTTATATAATAGTGAGTTGTCTTCTATTATGATCTATGCTTTTGATGAATGTGATGCTTCTTGTCCGTATTCTTTAATCGACTCTTCACTCCATAAACCTGAGGCCATGTTTATTGAGCTCAGTTTCACTTGGGGACAAGCGAAGTCTAAGCTTGGGGGAGTTGATACGTCCATTTTGCATCACTATTCTATGTCATAATTCATTATTATTCATTGATATATTTCATATTGAGAGGTGATACTTATGTTATTTCATCTGTTTTTGCATGGTTGATGACATTTGGAGCATGGACCGCTGTAGTCAGGATTCTGATGGAAAAGGTGCTGTTTGGAGGCAAAATTCGCGAAGATCAGAAAATCCGGGAAAATATACGAAAAATCCTATTTTTCCAGAAGACTAAGGATGCCAGAAGACGGAGTGGAGATGGGTCACAGGAGGCCCACACCACACTACTGCAGAATAGTCTACCAGTGACAAGCTCAAAAGCTCCATTAGTGACTGGCAATGCGCCTGTCACCGATAATGTAACGTGTCACTGGTAGCAAGTTACCAGTGACAGGCAGGCGCCTGTCACTAGTATTTATTTACTAGTGACAATCATTTATTCATGCTTGTCACTGCTTTGTTTTTTCTGGTGACAGGTATCGCTTTTACCTTGTCATTAGCACAATCTTAGCAGCGTAGTATGCCCGTCACTGGTAAATATTTTAGGAATAAAAAACATAAAACAATTTAGGAATAAAAAATATATCGCATTGCACATTGATAACAATGTATGTCACGACACTCGGAGATAACAAAATACTACAAAGTGGAATTAACATCGATAGCACAATATCCAAAATAGTACAATAGCCACAACAAGTTTGCTAGAAGATAGTTTTAGTAGAAGCTAGAAGATAGTTTCAGAGATGGATGGTGCTGCTGGTTCCTTGTAGGATCTCTTGTACTCCAGCCGAGCAATTCACATCAATCAAGGAAGTACTCTAGAACATAAATGCATGTCCGTTCCTCTCCTGGAACAGCAAGAAGATCAAAGGAGCTATTATTAGTATTTATCTTCATAAGTCAATGGAAATTGAGATGTAAGTAATAAGTTCTTTTGTATGGACAGCTCATGTGACAGCCTGCTAGAAGTGCTGGTTGAGACTATAATAACTAGCTAACTTAAACTACCCTCCTAGAAGTGCTTGTTGATACTATAATAACTCTAGTTAACTTAAACTACCGGTACCTGCACATTCATAGAAACACAAATGCTAAAATCAACTACAAAAATACAAATGCTTGGTTAATAATTTTTCTACCGAAAATGGATGCAGTCCATTGTTCATAGTGACTCCCTGAGCTCTAAAGGTAAGGACAGAAAGGTCTGTAATAGTACTGATGTAACTTGGTTGTTTTCGACAGCGTATGTTTTTTCTAGCATTATGTGCATGCTAGATACCACCATCCATTCTCACTAATCTGCTCAGAGTTTAAATTGGTCTATACGCTTGGCATAAAACCTTTCATGGCTAGCAACAGACCATGAATGAGCTCCAATTATTGCTAAAAAAAGTAAACCGAACCATACGTGATGTGTAGTATGTACCTGACAATCTACCATGTCCAAAATTAGATTGTATATAATTTGTCCAGGCTCTCTCGATCTTTGTTTTCCCAGATTCAGCCAAAATGCACAAGAAGCTCACTTCAAGGTGTCTGCTTTGATACATCTTTGAGAAAGGTTGTTTGCATTGCTGGCCTGGTTTAACAAAGATAAGCCAGTGATGATGAGAAAACGTAGTATACACCAGTCGTAATATGGTGAAATTAAATAGTAAGTATAACCAGGGAAATTACAAACGTAAAATTGCTTCTAAGCTAACAAAGTCTGGTTAGAGAAACTTAAAATATGAAACTGCTTAGTCAGTCGGCTATTGGTCATGCACTGTGAGTTACTCTCAACAACTGATTATGTTAATCCCGAGATCAGCTCATTTGTACGGCACTGGCCTCTTCTTAAAAAGTCTGTCTGTAGGGCAGTGAAGGATTTCTTGGAGGACAAAGTTTGTCCTGCTGATTTCAATGACACTATTCTTGTGCTAATTCCGAAGGTTAACTCACCGGAGTTTCTTTCGCAGTTCTGACCGATTAGCCTGTGTAACGTTCTTTACAAAATTGCCTCAAAAACTGTTGCAAACAGGCTGAAAGGAATTCTTCCCATCCTTATCTCGGAGGAACAGAGCGCTTTTGTCCCCGGTCGGCTCATTACTGATAATGTGCTGATCGCATATGAGTGTGTGCAGGCTATACAGAAAAGGAAGAGGAAGAAACCGCTCTGCGTGGTGAAACTGGACATGATGAAGGCTTATGATAGGGTCGAGTGGTGTTTTCTCGAGAAGATGATGCTACGGCTGGGTTTTTCACCGGTTTGGGTGGAGATGATTATGAGATGTGTGAAGTCGGCGCGGATGTCAGTCAAGCTTAATGGGGGAGTCTCTGCGTCTTTTGGACCATCTCGCGGGCTTCGCCAGGGGGATCCTTTGTCGCCTTACCTCTTCCTTTTCTGTGTGGAGGGTTTCTCGGCACTCCTCCGTCAGGCGCAAAACAATAAGGAGGTGGCCGATGTTTCGTTTGGCTCCACAGGTCCAACTATCACTCATCTCCTATTTGCAGACGACAGTGTTGTTTTCCTGGAAGCTAGCAACGACAGTCTGACAACTCTTCGAGGTATTCTACAGTCGTATGAGGTGTGTAGTGGGCAGAAAGTGAACATGCAGAAATCCTCTATCTTCTTCGGGAAGGGCTGCCCTGACGAAAAGAGGGAGGAGCTGAAGGAGGTGATTGGTATTTCTTGCGAGGCTCTTTCGGAGAAGTACTTGGGTCTACCAACTGTGGTAGGCCGCTCCAAGGATGGAGCTTTTAAACATATCCCTGAGCGGTCTTGGGGGAAGGTGAATGATTGGAAGGGTCAGGGGCTATCAATGGAAGGAAAGGAGACTCTTGCTAAATCAGTTCTGCATGCTGTCCCTACCTATTCGATGGGCTGCTTCAGGCTCTCCAATAAAATGTGCAACAAGTTGACTTCAATCGTGTCCGGTTTCTGGTGGGGCGAAGTTGAGGGAAGACGCAAAGTGCATTGGATCGGATGGGATAAAATGTGTGTGCCGAAGAGAAGGGGTGGAATGGGGTTTCGGAACTTTACGGTTTTTAACCAAGCTTTGCTCGCTAAACAAGCTTGGAGAATTCAAACCTCCCCTTCCTCGTTGTGTGCACCGGGTTCTGCGCGCAAGATACTTCAAGGATGGAGGTTTTTTGACTACAAAATGCCCAAAAGCATCATCGTTCACATGGAGGAGTATCTTACATGGTAGAGATTTACTAAAGGAGGGCCTGATTTGGAGAGTTGGGGATGGCGCAGCAGTGAACGTTCAGGCGGACAATTGGATTGCAAGGTCGGGTCTGAAACGCCCACTAGGGCAAAAACCTAGAAAGGAGGTGAAGCTAGTTAAAGAACTGCTGCTCCCAAATGGTGAAGGTTGGGATGAAGCCAAGCTGAACGAATTGTTCTTTGAAGGGGATGTTGCTGACATTTTGAAGACACCCGTGGGTCGTGCTGGATCAGAGGATTTAATCGCATGGAATTACACCAAGAACGGAGTGTTCAGTGTCAAGTCGGCGTACCATTTGAAGATGCAACTGAATGAGTGTCTAGCTGGGCGACCGGGCTCCTCGACGTCTTGTGAGGAGCACCGGGGCTGGCTAGCACTTTGGGCAGCTGATGTCCCCGGTAAGGCGAAGATTCATGTGTGGAGGCTAATTCGGAACGGGTTGGCGGTGGGGGATGAGCTACAGTGAAGGAAGATAAAGGAGGGAGTCAAATGCATTGCATGCAATCACGATGAGTCCTTGCTGCATCGGTTATGGAGCTGCCCTCACTCTTTGCGCGCTTGGGACCTGATTCGCGAGTATACTGGTCTGCAGCTTCGCAGCCCTTGTACTGAAAATGTGAGGCCAAATGAGCTGCGCGGATGGATTCTCGATTGGATGGGGTGTCTCTCGGACAAGGAGATTTCCATAGCTATTATGATGATCTATCAACTTTGGCTTGCTCGAAACGATGCCAGGGAGGAAGAGAAGATCGATGATCCACAGAGCATTGCCCGTCGAGCTATTTTCTTGGTTGAAGAATGGCTGGAGAGGTCATCTGAGGCACCCACTGTACCGCCCAATGTTGTGGAGCACTGGCTCCCTCCTGAGGACAGTTGGTGTAAGGCAAATGCGGATGGTTCCTTTTATGCTACGACGTCTAGTGGAGGTTGTGGTGTGGTTCTGCGGAACCACCATGGTAGTTTCCTCGTGGGAGCTGGTCATTTTTTGAACCTTGCAACTGACCCGGAGCAGATGGAGCTACTGGCGTGTAAGAGAGCCTTAGAGCTAGCTATGGAAATGGGAGTTCAAAGGGTGTGCCTGGAGACGGATTGTCTGGGTGTGGTGACGAAACTGTGCAGCAATAACTGTGATCGGTCCTTGCATGGTCATCTGGTTGAGGAGAACAAGGTTTTGCTGAAGAGTTTCACGGAACATCGAGTCAGACATGTGCGCCGATCTGGTAATGAAGTAGCGCATTGTTTAGCAAAGTTTAGCTGCGAGAATAAAATGTGTAAGACCTGGTTAGGATCCCCACCTGAGGAGATTCTAAACCTTCTGGCATCTGATTGTGCCGTTTAATATATGCAGCGACTATTTCTCAAAAAAAAAAACTGATTATGTTAATATCACACCTAGCACTGAACATGTTCAGTTTAATCTATGCTTTGACGTAGACTTTACACAATCAAGCATGCATGTAAAAAAATCAATTCAGATAGTAACAATTCTAAAAGTATGTTCATAACTAGCAGAAGTAGCAGCCAAGTACGTTTCTGTTTTAGAGATATGCGCATGTATAATTATCTAACAATGACATATCTTTACAGCTAGCTAGTTATCACAGGTTAGTCATAAATACCAAGAAAAACATGCAATTCTTTGTCACCTTATAACTATCTAACACTGATATATCTTCACAGCTAGGTAGCTAGCATAGTTTTTTATACAACCTTGTTAGTGATTAGTTTCAACGCACGAAAATTATGATGACATTTGTAGTTCAGATAAGAGGAAACTCCAAGATATACATTTGGAAAATACAAAGTATATAGCTTGACAAAAAGCACATCATCCTAAAAATAAATCTTCATATAAAGCCAAATCAGCTTCATTTAATGTGACATAAGAAGTCACTCTCTCACAAACTGAAAGAGAGCATGCGAATAAAATAAATCGGACTCACAGTGTAAAATTAGTGGTCCATTTAGTTTATGAGCATTTGGAAGGTACAATAGGATAAATTTTTGACTGTCTCAAAATCTATCATTAGAAGAAAGACACAAGAGTGGCTTAAAATAGTTTCTCCAATATCTAAATTTTACATCTTGTGTAGGCAAATCTATTTTTGCTGTTCAGTTCCTTTAGTTGAGAATTGAAAGTTGTGCAAGTTTAGGAGGAGAAAACTCACCAGAGGCGCGCCTATGGTGTGATGAGGAGAGGGCATTTGAGGTGCGTGGAGCAGGCGTTGCGGGAGGGTAGTGTGGTAGCGGACGAGACACTCTTGTTGCTGGAGCGATGAGGCGACGGCTCTGTTGATCTCCTCGATCTGTAGCTCGGCCAACACACCAAAAATATCAGAAAAGAAACTGGAGGATACATTGCAAAACATTTCTCAACCAGAGTTCAAAGGAAATACTACACACTAATGTGAGGCACAATGCTCCTTGCAAAACTGAATCAGGTCAGTAGCAATATTTGTACCAGTCATGTGAAAGCTATATGAATCTATGGTCCTAAGAAGCTATCAAAAGGACAAAGGATGAGCCACTAAGCCATGATATTATTTAAGTATATTATCAAAAGAATCTGATTAATTTCTTCACAAAAATACCAAAAAATATGCAATCATGACATTTGCACATGTGCTGATTTCTGAATAAGGAAAACATATGAACATGTGTCTTATTGTTCGGACATAATCGACAATTGGACATCTTACATATTCTGTACACAATTCGATGGGCATAACTCTTGCAAGTCTTAGACCAACTAGGGAATACTAACTAAACACCTTTTAAAATACCACACAACAGAACGGTACCTTCCACAACAATGATTGCCAAACAATTGCAAGAAGGAAAATGACTCCAGCGAACGACAGTAGGACATGGGTTCTACTCTTCTTAACTCCCTTGGCACCACTATGTTTGTAAGTGTAGATGCCACTGGATGCTTCTCCTCTCTGTTCTTCCTCGCAACATGCTTTTGTCCCGCTTCTCATCTATGTTCTTGTCCCATGGTTTCACTAGATGAAACAACAACTGATGATGCATTAGGCACCAAGGTATCTAAGATGAAACCAGAAATGTGCGGGTCCGTGTGATTAAACTAGTCGTTGGATCATTAAAAAAACTCACCGGAGACTTGGGGACGGGATGGAGACAGCAGGATCTCGATGTCCCGACGAGGAAGAACGGTAATGGCGATGGGGGCGACGTGTGAGAGGCGGGGGTGTTTGGAGCCGGAGGAGGATGGGGTTTCTCTGTTGACCGGCGCTGCAGTGAACGCTCGCCCTCGAGATTCGGTCGTCGAGCATGTGGAGCCGCCGCCGCGTGCCACCGCGTCTACCAAAAGGAGCCGAGCGGCGGTAGGAGGTCCGACTAGTGTGCCGCCGTGGATCCAGGGAGAAAATCCGAAGATTGGGGAGGAAGAGAGGAGACGGCACCGATACGGAATCGCTTTCCTGAGGGCCGCCGCTGGCAGTCAGAGCGGTCACGGGTGGGGCGGAGGTCGTCGTTGCAGGTTCGTGGAGGCGCTGTGTGTGGCGTGGTGTGCGTGCGTTGTGTGCTGTTGCGTGTGTGTTGCATTGTGTGCGCGCTGGGCTAGTTTAGGTATGGATGCGTAGGTTGGATCGAGCCGACTGGGGTTGTAGGTGGGCTCGTCTACGGACTGGTATGTCTCCCCTGAAAAACTGTTTCTTTTATTTTTGTTCTAAACCTTTTAGCAAAATAGTTTTTAGACAAAAAGTTTTTAGAGATGCCTCAGCCTCACGGTTAAGAATTTTTTCCTTTTAGCCGGCCTTCACCAAAAATACTAGTGACAGGCTTATTTTGAGTTTGTCACTAATTATAGCATTACTAGTGACAGGCATTTATAGATGTCAGTCACTAAGTATTTTTTTCATTTAGAACAGTCCACATAGAAAATACTAGTGACTATCACTTATATACGTCTATCACTAATGTTTTGTACTAGTGACGGGCTTATTTTTGCCTGTCGCTGGTAATACTTATTACTGGTAATACTTATTAGTGACGGGCACAATTTTGCAAGTCACTAACCACCTGGAAGCTATAAGCCTTTCTGCAGTAGTGTCACCCTATGGCGCGGGCAGCCCTAGGCCGCGCCAGGAGGTGGTGTGGCCACCCTAGTCCACTCCAGCCTCTCTCCTCTGGTGTATATCATCCTCTCGAAACCCTAAGACTCGGGGAGCGACCACAGAAAGATTCCGCCGCCTCTGCAGGGCGGAAAACACCGAGAGAGAATGATCTCTCCACCAGACAGATTTCTACCGTGGGAATTCCTTCCCGGAGAGGGGAGATCGTCGCCATCAACACCACCATCAAGCTGGACTTCATCGGGATCATCATCATCATCACCACCATCAGCACCATCAGCACCATCATCACCATCTCCATATTGCTATAACAATTGAGTTGAATCTTGCATTAGTTCATAGGGGAAACTTTCCCGGTGTTGATTACTCTTTGTAGTTGATGCTATTGAGTGAACCATTGAATTATTGTTTATGTTCAGATTATTATACATCATTATTCCGTCTCTGATCATGATCCATATGATGTCTTGTGAGTAGTTCGTTTTGTTCTTGAGGACATGGGAGAAATCATGTGGTTAGTAGTGGAGTTGTGTTGAGAAAGATTTAATAGATTGTTATTTAAGTTGTGGTGTACTTCTTCTAGTGGTGTCATGTGAACGTCGACTACATGACACTTCACCTATATGGGCCTAGGGGAATGCATTGTGTATTTGGCTACTAATCGTAGGGTTGCCGGAGTAACAGAAACCTGAACCCCCATTAGGAAACCATTGCACAAGGGACGTAAGGGTCTTAGAGTTTAAACCTGTGGTTAGGTTTCTACCTTAATTACTTTCTTGTACTTATGGATGTTTGCAAGGGGTATAATCACAAGTATGTATTAGTCTTGGATGGGGCGGTACATTAGCACAGGTTGACCCACACAACACTTAGCAAGCTAAAGAAGATTAATCAACTATATGAAGCGAAAGCACTTGCCATTCTTCCCATGTGTCCTCGAGAACATTTGGTCATCTTAAGTAATATAACCGGCTTGTCCTTTGCTGCATAAAGGATTGGGCCACTTGCTGCATTTATTCCTACTGTCTTTTATTTACTCGTACTTTGTTTACTTGATTTATCGAAAACCCCTAAAAATCCGTTTGCTAAGTATTTGCAGAGAATTCCTGATCCATACCACTAGCCAGCACCTTCTGCTCCTCGTTGGGTTCGACACTCTTACTTATCGAAAATACTGCGATACACCCCCTATACTTGTCGGTCATCAATCCACCAATGTCATTGCATGTGTGTTCTTCTCATAAACCACATATGGATCCACTGGAGTTCATTGCATGTGTGTTCTGTTCACAAACCACATATGGATCCACCAGTGTCACTGCATGTGTGTTCTTTTCACAAACCACATATGGATCCACTAGTGTCACTCCATGTGTGTTCTCTTCCCAAACCACATATGGATCCCCTAGTGTCATTCCATTAGTGTTATTTTCATTAACCACAGCTAGAGTCATTGCATGTATGTTCTTTTCACAAACCACATATTGATCCACCAGAGTCATTGCATGCGTGTTATTTTCACGAACCACATATGGATACACCAGTGTCAATGCATGTGTGTTCTTTTCACAAACCATATATGGATCCACCAGTGTCACTTCATGTGTGTTCTCTTCACAAACCACATATGGATCCCCTAGTGTCATTACATGTGTGTTCTTTTCATTAACCACAACTAGAGTCACCGCATGTGTGTTCTTTTCACAAACCACATATGGATCCACCAAAGTTCATTGCATGTCTGTTCTTTTCATTAACCACATATGGATACACCAGTGTCATTGCATGTGTTTTACTTTCACAAACCACATATGGATCCACCAGTTTCATTGCGTGTCTATTCTTTTCATTAACATCAGCTAGAGTCATTGCATGTGTGTTCTTTTCACAAACCACATGTGGATCAACCAGTGTCATTGCATGTGTGTTCTTTTCATGAACCACATATGGATCCACCAGTGCCATTGCATGTCTGTTCTCTTCATGAACCACATATCGATCCACTAGAGTTCATTGCATGTCTGTTCTTTTCATTAAACACAGCTAGAGTCATCGCATGTATATTCTTCTCACAAACCACATGTGGATCCACTAGAGTCATTGAAATGTGTGTTCTTTTGACAAACCACATATGGATCCACCAGTTTCATTGCATGTGTGTTCTTTTTATTAACAACAACTAGAGTCATTGCACGTGTGTTCTTTTAATAAACTATAGCTAGAGTCACTAGATATGTGTTATTGTCACAAACCACATGGATCCACCAATGTCATAGCATGCGTGTTCTTCTCACAAACCACATATGGATTCACTGGAGTTCATTGCATGTGTGTTCTATTCACAAACCACATATGGATCCACCAATGTCATTGCATGTGTGTTCTTGTCACAAACCACATGTGGATTCACCAGAGTCATTGCATGTGTGTTCTTTTAATGAACCACATATGGATCCACCAGAGGTCATTTGATGTGTGTCCTTTTCACAAAAAACAAATGGATCTACCAGAGTCATTGCATGTGTGTTCTTTTCACAAACCACATATGGATCCACAGAGTCACTACATGTGTGTTCTTTTCACAAACCACATGTGGATCCCCCAGAGTTCATTGCATGTGTGTTCTTTTCACAAACCACAGTTAGAGTCACTCGATGTGTGTTATTGTCATAAACCACATGGATCCACCAATGTCATTGCATGTCTGTTCTTCTCACAAACCATACATGGATCCACTAGAGTCATCACATGTGTGTTCGTTTCACAAACCACATATGGATCCACCAGTGTCATTGCATGTCTATTCTTTTGATTAACCACAGCTAGTGTCATTGCATGTATGTTCTTTTCACAAACCGCATATGGATCCACCAGAGTCATTGCATGTGTGTTCTCTTGACAAACCACATATGGATCCACCAGTGTCACTGAATGCGGTTCTTCTCACAAACCACATATGGATCCACCAGTGTCACTGCATGTGTGTTCTCTTCATTAACCACAGCTAGAGTCATTGCATGTATGTTCTTTTCACAAACCACATATTGATCCACCAGAGTCATTGCATGCGTGTTATTTTCACGAACCACATATGGATACACCAGTGTCAATGCATGTGTGTTCTTTTCACAAACCATATATGGATCCACCAGTGTCACTTCATGTGTGTTCTCTTCACAAACCACATATGGATCCCCTAGTGTCATTACATGTGTGTTCTTTTCATTAACCACAACTAGAGTCACCGCATGTGTGTTCTTTTAACAAACCACATATGGATCCACCAAAGTTCATTGCATGTCTGTTCTTTTCATTAACCACATATGGATACACCAGTGTCATTGCATGTGTTTTACTTTCACAAACCACATATGGATCCACCAGTTTCATTGCGTGTCTATTCTTTTCATTAACATCAGCTAGAGTCATTGCATGTGTGTTCTTTTCACAAACCACATGTGGATCCAACAGTGTCATTGCATGTGTGTTCTTTTCATGAACCACATATGGATCCACCAGTGTCATTGCATGCCTGTTCTCTTCATGAACCACATATGGATCCACCAGAGTTCATTGCATGTGTGTTCTTTTAATAAACCACATCTAGAGTTCATTGGATGTGTGTTCTTTTCACAAACCACATATGGATACACCAGATTCATTGCATGTGTGTTCTTTTCACAAACCAGATATGGATCCACCAGAGTCACTGCTCGTGTGTTCTTTTCACAAACCACATGTGGATCCCCCAGAGTTCATTACATGTGTGTTCTTTTCAAAAACCACATCTATAGTCACTTGATGTGTGTTATTGTCATAAACCACATGGATCCACCAGTGTCACTAGATGTGTGTTATTTTCACAAACCACATATGGATCCACCAGTGTCACTTCATGTATGTTCTTCTCACAAACCACATATGTATCCACCTGTGTCACTGCATGTGTGTTCTCTTCATTAACCACAGCTAGAGTCGTTGCATTTATGTTCTTTTGACAAACCACATATGGATCCACCAGAGTCAGTGCATGTGTGTTCTTTTCACAAACCACATATGGATCCACCAGTGTCACTGCATGTGTGTTCTTTTCACAAACTACATATGGATCCACCAGTGTCACTGCATGTGTTTTCTCTTCACAAACCACATATGGATCCCCTAGTGTCATTGCATGTGTGTTCTTTTCATTAACCACAACTAGAGTCACTGCATGTGTGTTCTTTTCACAAACCACATATGGATCCAGCAGAGTTCATTGCATGTCTGTTCTTTTCATTAACCACATGTGGATACCCCAGTGTCATTGCATGTGTGTTCTTTTCACAAACCACATATGGATCCACCAGTGTCACTTCATGTGTGTTCTCTTCACAAACCACATATGGATCCCCTAGTGTCATTACATGTGTGTTCTTTTCATTAACCACAACTAGAGTCACCGCATGTGTGTTCTTTTCACAAACCACATATGGATCCACCAAAGTTCATTGCATGTCTGTTCTTTTCATTAACCACATATGGATACACCAGTGTCATTGCATGTGTTTTACTTTCACAAACCACATATGGATCCACCAGTTTCATTGCGTGTCTATTCTTTTCATTAACATCAGCTAGAGTCATTGCATGTGTGTTCTTTTCACAAACCACATGTGGATCCAACAGTGTCATTGCATGTGTGTTCTTTTCATGAACCACATATGGATCCACCAGTGTCATTGCATGCCTGTTCTCTTCATGAACCACATATGGATCCACCAGAGTTCATTGCATGTGTGTTCTTTTAATAAACCACATCTAGAGTTCATTGGATGTGTGTTCTTTTCACAAACCACATATGGATACACCAGATTCATTGCATGTGTGTTCTTTTCACAAACCAGATATGGATCCACCAGAGTCACTGCTCGTGTGTTCTTTTCACAAACCACATGTGGATCCCCCAGAGTTCATTACATGTGTGTTCTTTTCAAAAACCACATCTATAGTCACTTGATGTGTGTTATTGTCATAAACCACATGGATCCACCAGTGTCACTAGATGTGTGTTATTTTCACAAACCACATATGGATCCACCAGTGTCACTGCATGTGTGTTCTTTTCACAAACCACATATGGATCCACTAGTGTCACTCCATGTGTGTTCTCTTCCCAAACCACATATGGATCCCCTAGTGTCATTCCATTAGTGTTATTTTCATTAACCACAGCTAGAGTCATTGCATGTATGTTCTTTTCACAAACCACATATTGATCCACCAGAGTCATTGCATGCGTGTTATTTTCACGAACCACATATGGATACACCAGTGTCAATGCATGTGTGTTCTTTTCACAAACCATATATGGATCCACCAGTGTCACTTCATGTGTGTTCTCTTCACAAACCACATATGGATCCCCTAGTGTCATTACATGTGTGTTCTTTTCATTAACCACAACTAGAGTCACCGCATGTGTGTTCTTTTCACAAACCACATATGGATCCACCAAAGTTCATTGCATGTCTGTTCTTTTCATTAACCACATATGGATACACCAGTGTCATTGCATGTGTTTTACTTTCACAAACCACATATGGATCCACCAGTTTCATTGCGTGTCTATTCTTTTCATTAACATCAGCTAGAGTCATTGCATGTGTGTTCTTTTCACAAACCACATGTGGATCAACCAGTGTCATTGCATGTGTGTTCTTTTCATGAACCACATATGGATCCACCAGTGCCATTGCATGTCTGTTCTCTTCATGAACCACATATCGATCCACTAGAGTTCATTGCATGTCTGTTCTTTTCATTAAACACAGCTAGAGTCATCGCATGTATATTCTTCTCACAAACCACATGTGGATCCACTAGAGTCATTGAAATGTGTGTTCTTTTGACAAACCACATATGGATCCACCAGTTTCATTGCATGTGTGTTCTTTTTATTAACAACAACTAGAGTCATTGCACGTGTGTTCTTTTAATAAACTATAGCTAGAGTCACTAGATATGTGTTATTGTCACAAACCACATGGATCCACCAATGTCATAGCATGCGTGTTCTTCTCACAAACCACATATGGATTCACTGGAGTTCATTGCATGTGTGTTCTATTCACAAACCACATATGGATCCACCAATGTCATTGCATGTGTGTTCTTGTCACAAACCACATGTGGATTCACCAGAGTCATTGCATGTGTGTTCTTTTAATGAACCACATATGGATCCACCAGAGGTCATTTGATGTGTGTCCTTTTCACAAAAAACAAATGGATCTACCAGAGTCATTGCATGTGTGTTCTTTTCACAAACCACATATGGATCCACAGAGTCACTACATGTGTGTTCTTTTCACAAACCACATGTGGATCCCCCAGAGTTCATTGCATGTGTGTTCTTTTCACAAACCACAGTTAGAGTCACTCGATGTGTGTTATTGTCATAAACCACATGGATCCACCAATGTCATTGCATGTCTGTTCTTCTCACAAACCATACATGGATCCACTAGAGTCATCACATGTGTGTTCGTTTCACAAACCACATATGGATCCACCAGTGTCATTGCATGTCTATTCTTTTGATTAACCACAGCTAGTGTCATTGCATGTATGTTCTTTTCACAAACCGCATATGGATCCACCAGAGTCATTGCATGTGTGTTCTCTTGACAAACCACATATGGATCCACCAGTGTCACTGAATGCGGTTCTTCTCACAAACCACATATGGATCCACCAGTGTCACTGCATGTGTGTTCTCTTCATTAACCACAGCTAGAGTCATTGCATGTATGTTCTTTTCACAAACCACATATTGATCCACCAGAGTCATTGCATGCGTGTTATTTTCACGAACCACATATGGATACACCAGTGTCAATGCATGTGTGTTCTTTTCACAAACCATATATGGATCCACCAGTGTCACTTCATGTGTGTTCTCTTCACAAACCACATATGGATCCCCTAGTGTCATTACATGTGTGTTCTTTTCATTAACCACAACTAGAGTCACCGCATGTGTGTTCTTTTAACAAACCACATATGGATCCACCAAAGTTCATTGCATGTCTGTTCTTTTCATTAACCACATATGGATACACCAGTGTCATTGCATGTGTTTTACTTTCACAAACCACATATGGATCCACCAGTTTCATTGCGTGTCTATTCTTTTCATTAACATCAGCTAGAGTCATTGCATGTGTGTTCTTTTCACAAACCACATGTGGATCCAACAGTGTCATTGCATGTGTGTTCTTTTCATGAACCACATATGGATCCACCAGTGTCATTGCATGCCTGTTCTCTTCATGAACCACATATGGATCCACCAGAGTTCATTGCATGTGTGTTCTTTTAATAAACCACATCTAGAGTTCATTGGATGTGTGTTCTTTTCACAAACCACATATGGATACACCAGATTCATTGCATGTGTGTTCTTTTCACAAACCAGATATGGATCCACCAGAGTCACTGCTCGTGTGTTCTTTTCACAAACCACATGTGGATCCCCCAGAGTTCATTACATGTGTGTTCTTTTCAAAAACCACATCTATAGTCACTTGATGTGTGTTATTGTCATAAACCACATGGATCCACCAGTGTCACTAGATGTGTGTTATTTTCACAAACCACATATGGATCCACCAGTGTCACTTCATGTATGTTCTTCTCACAAACCACATATGTATCCACCTGTGTCACTGCATGTGTGTTCTCTTCATTAACCACAGCTAGAGTCGTTGCATTTATGTTCTTTTGACAAACCACATATGGATCCACCAGAGTCAGTGCATGTGTGTTCTTTTCACAAACCACATATGGATCCACCAGTGTCACTGCATGTGTGTTCTTTTCACAAACTACATATGGATCCACCAGTGTCACTGCATGTGTTTTCTCTTCACAAACCACATATGGATCCCCTAGTGTCATTGCATGTGTGTTCTTTTCATTAACCACAACTAGAGTCACTGCATGTGTGTTCTTTTCACAAACCACATATGGATCCAGCAGAGTTCATTGCATGTCTGTTCTTTTCATTAACCACATGTGGATACCCCAGTGTCATTGCATGTGTGTTCTTTTCACAAACCACATATGGATCCACCAGTGTCACTTCATGTGTGTTCTCTTCACAAACCACATATGGATCCCCTAGTGTCATTACATGTGTGTTCTTTTCATTAACCACAACTAGAGTCACCGCATGTGTGTTCTTTTCACAAACCACATATGGATCCACCAAAGTTCATTGCATGTCTGTTCTTTTCATTAACCACATATGGATACACCAGTGTCATTGCATGTGTTTTACTTTCACAAACCACATATGGATCCACCAGTTTCATTGCGTGTCTATTCTTTTCATTAACATCAGCTAGAGTCATTGCATGTGTGTTCTTTTCACAAACCACATGTGGATCCAACAGTGTCATTGCATGTGTGTTCTTTTCATGAACCACATATGGATCCACCAGTGTCATTGCATGCCTGTTCTCTTCATGAACCACATATGGATCCACCAGAGTTCATTGCATGTGTGTTCTTTTAATAAACCACATCTAGAGTTCATTGGATGTGTGTTCTTTTCACAAACCACATATGGATACACCAGATTCATTGCATGTGTGTTCTTTTCACAAACCAGATATGGATCCACCAGAGTCACTGCTCGTGTGTTCTTTTCACAAACCACATGTGGATCCCCCAGAGTTCATTACATGTGTGTTCTTTTCAAAAACCACATCTATAGTCACTTGATGTGTGTTATTGTCATAAACCACATGGATCCACCAGTGTCACTAGATGTGTGTTATTTTCACAAACCACATATGGATCCACCAGTGTCACTTCATGTATGTTCTTCTCACAAACCACATATGTATCCACCTGTGTCACTGCATGTGTGTTCTCTTCATTAACCACAGCTAGAGTCGTTGCATTTATGTTCTTTTGACAAACCACATATGGATCCACCAGAGTCAGTGCATGTGTGTTCTTTTCACAAACCACATATGGATCCACCAGTGTCACTGCATGTGTGTTCTTTTCACAAACTACATATGGATCCACCAGTGTCACTGCATGTGTTTTCTCTTCACAAACCACATATGGATCCCCTAGTGTCATTGCATGTGTGTTCTTTTCATTAACCACAACTAGAGTCACTGCATGTGTGTTCTTTTCACAAACCACATATGGATCCAGCAGAGTTCATTGCATGTCTGTTCTTTTCATTAACCACATATGGATACACCAGTGTCATTGCATGTGTGTTCTTTTCACAAACCACATATGGATCCACCAGTTTCATTGCATGTGTGTTCTTTTCATTAACAACAGCTAGAGTCATTGCATGTGTGTTCTTTTCACAAACCATATGTGGATCCACCAGTGTCATTGGATGTGTGTTCTTTTCATGAACCACATATGGATCCACTAGTGTCATTGCATGTCTATTCTCTTCATGAACCATATATGGATCCAATAGAGTTCATTGCACGTCTGTTATTTTCATAAAGGACATGGATCCACCAATGTCATTGAATGTGTGTTCTTTTAATAAACCACAGCTAGAGTTCATTGGATGTGTATTTTCTTTTCACAAACCACATATGGATCCACCAGATTCAGTGCATGTGTGTTCTTTTCACAAACCACATATGGATCCACCAGAGTCACTGCATGTGTGTTCTTTTCACAAACCACATGTGGATCCCCAGAGTTCATTGCATGTGTGTTCTTTTCACAAACCACAACTAGAGTCACTCGATGTGTGTTATTGTCATAAACCACATGGATCCACCAGTGTCACTGGATGTGTGTTACTGTTACAAACCACATGGATCCACCAATGTCATTGCATGTTTGTTCTTCTCACAAACCACACATGGATCCACCAGAGTCATTGCATGTGTGTTCTTTTCACAAACCACATATGGATCCACCATTATCATTGCA
Organism: Avena sativa; assembly: GCA_916181665.1. Taxonomy (NCBI): domain Eukaryota; kingdom Viridiplantae; phylum Streptophyta; class Magnoliopsida; order Poales; family Poaceae; genus Avena; species Avena sativa. Next base: position 603,123,475 of record OV702291.1, on the reverse strand, counting down.
TTTCTATTCTTTTCATGAACCACAACTAGAGTCATTGCATGTCTGTTCTTTTCACAAACAACATATGGATCCACAAGAGTCATTGCATGTGTGTTCTTTTCACAAACCACATATGGATCCACCAGTGTCACTACATGTGTGTTCTCTTCAAAAACCACATATGGATCCCCTAGTGTCATTGCATTTGTGTTATTTTCATTAACCACAACTAGAGTCACTGCATGTGTGTTCTTTTCACAAACCACACATGGATCCACCAGAGTTCATTGCATGTCTGTTCTTTTCCTTAACAAATATGGATACACCAGTGTCATTGCATGTGTGTTATTTTCACAAACCACATATGGATCCACCGGTTTCATTGCATGTCTGTTCTTATAGTCATAAACCACATGGATCCACCAGTGTCACTGGATGTGTGTTATTGTCACAAACCACATGGATTCACCAATGTCATTGCATGTGTAAACTTCTCACCAACCACACATGGCTCCACTCGAGTCATTGCATGTGTGTTCTTTTCACAAACCACATATCGATCCACCAGTGTCATTGCATGTCTCTTCTTTTCATTGAGCACAACTAGAGTCATTGCATGTCAGTTCTTTTCATAGACCAAATATGGATCCACCAGAGTCATTGCATGTGTGTTCTTTCCACCAGAGTCATTGCATGTGTGTTATTCTCACAAACCACATATGGATCCACCAGTGTCAATGCATGTGTGTTCTTTTCACAAACCACATTTGTATCCACCAGTGTCACTGCATGTGTGTTCTGTTCACAAACCACATATGGATCGCCTTGTGTCATTGCATGTGTGTTCTCTTCATTAACCACAGCTAGAGCAATTGCATGTATGTTCTTTTCACAAACCACATATGGATCCACCAGTGTCACTGCATGGGTGTTCTTTTCACAAACCACATATGGATCCACCAATGTCACTACATGTGTGTTCTCTTCACAAACCACATATGGACCCCCTAGTGTCATTGCATGTGTGTTCTTTTCATTAACTACAACTATAGTCACTGCATGTGTGTTCTGTTTGCAAACCACATATGGATCCACCAGAGTTCATTACATGTCTGTTCTTTTCATTAACCACATATGGATACACCAGTGTCATTGCATGTGTGTTCTTTTCACAAACCACATATGGATCCACCAGTGTCATTTCATGAGTGCTCTTTTCATGAACCACACATGGATCCACCAGTGTCATTGCATGTGTGTTCTCTTCATAAACCACAAATGAATCCACTAGAGTTCATTGCATGTCTGTTATTTTCATAAACCTAATGGATCCAGCAATGTCATTGCATGTGTGTTGTTTTAATAAACCACAGCTAGAGTTCTTTGGATGTGTGTTTTGTTTTCACAAACCACATATGGATCCACCAAAGTCATTGAATGTGTGTTCTTTTAACAAACCACATATGGATCCACCAGAGTCACTGGATGTGTGTTATTTTCACAAACCCCTTGTGGATCCCCCAGAGTTTATTGCATGTGTGTTCTTTTCACAAACCACAACTAGAGTCACTGGATGTGTGTTATTGTCATAAACCACATGGATCCACCAGTGTCACTGGATGTGTGTTATTGTCACAAACAACATGGATCCACCAATGTCATTGCATGTCCGTTCTTCTCACAAACCACACATGGATCCACCAGAGTCATTGCATGTGTGTTCTTTTCACAAACCACATATGGATCCACCAGTGTCATTGCATGTCTGTTCTTTTTATTAACCACAACTAGAGTCACTGCATGTCTGTTCTTTTCACAAACCATATATGGATCCACCAAAGTCATTGCATGTGTGTTATTTTCACAAACCACATATGGATCCACCAGTACTAGTGGAAATCGGGCCTCCAGTCCCGGCCCGTAAGGGGCTTTAGTCCTGGTCCTGGTAACCGGGACTGGAGGGGCGGGACTAAAGGCCCACCCATTAGTCCCGGCCCTCTTACCAGCCGGGACCAATGGGCATCCACGTGGTTGTCTCTGCGGGCGCTGGGTGCCCCCATTAGTCCCGGTTCGTATTACGAATCGGGACAAATGGTTCTCTGCCGCGGCAGCATTTTAGGCACTTTCTCTGTCGCGGCAGAGAATTTAATTTGTATTCTTTTTTTTCATTTCAAAATAGTTTTCTACGCTACCACATACCGTACATGTTCATGCATACATAAGATAACTTCTCTTAAGATCGAGCATACAAATATATACATGATAGTTACACATGGAGATCACAATTATCGGGACTAGAGCCCATCTATTCAATTACACGGTCGGGGATCATCGGCGCCTATTCACACTAAATTCTCCGGCGTCATCTATCATCTCGTTCATCAAGAATCCTGCCAGTTCTTCAGCAATTGCTACTACGCGTTGCTGTGGTAGGAGCTGATCCCGCATTTTCTCGAACTATATAAGAAAAGGAGATCAATATGAATATCAATCATGATAACAAAAAGTGACGGTAATAAAAATAATGTTATGAATGTATTGCTTACATCGACTCTATAATCATTCAGCTCACTGGTAAACGTGCAAATGAACTCGCAAACATAGAATCCACATAGATTCGTCCCCTGTGGCTGCCTCGCACACTTTACGAGAATAGAATTCAATCAAAATAATAATCATGCATCATAATTGTATTGAAACTAGAAGTAAAGAGATGCGCCTACTACTTACCGAGACCGGCTTAAACATCAGCTTCTCAGTAAAGTCACCCGTAACCGCACTCTTGAACTGGTTCCAAACCCTACCCGGTAAATAAAATGAATGAGTCATTTATTACGTGATATCTCAGGAAATCACCGAAAGAGACCGCTGTAGCGCAAAAATTACCTCTGGAGCATGTCCTGCATGTCACTAAACTGTTCCAGGGGTCTCTTTAATGGGTCCATGACTTCAACTCTTCCCTTATCAAGTTGAATGTCCATGAGAATCCAGTGGAAACTGTACACGTTTATGTATACATCAGTAACTCATCAATTACACTTAACATCGAGTAAGCAAAAGAGAATGTGTACAATAGAGTAAGACACTCACGCGAAATTGTAAGGAAATAGTATGTGGTCACAGAAATTTTGCTCCGTTAGAAACCTTAGAAGGTTTTCCTGTGTTTCCTCGGGTTTTTCCTTTAGCGTCCGACAATGTATTTTATCTAGGTCAATGAACCCAACACTGAAGATTGACCTTCTTTTACATTCCATGATCTTCATTCTGCATAATAATAGAGTACAAAAGGATATAATTAGGATAATTACATGCAATGAACTGAACAACTGAAAAAAATGAACAGCTTATATATAGACAATGAATTCAACAACTTACAGACAATAGCAACTCATGAGACTTTTGTCGATGGCATTGAAAGTGTATAACTGGAAGAGTTCTGGAAACTCAACATGGACCTCTTCTTCTCGGAAGTAGTAGTCATGTGGGACTTTCGCCACGATCATTATTCTCTCCGCCTTTACGGCATTCAAGTACCATTTATGTAAACTCCGCATTTGTGTTGGTAGTTGTTGGAACTGCTCAAAGCTGACCAAAGGCTTCCCTGGGACATATGTAGGGACTACCTGAGCCTTGGGTAACTTGTCGTCCTAGGAACCTAGCAATTCCTCAACAGTCACATTCATAGCGGCCGCAAGCTTCTTAGCTTCTTCCATATCCTGCCGGGGAGTGTCATAGGATACCACCTTGAGGGGTGGGGTCGATTTTTTGGCCTGTTCCCCGAGCTGGGGGACGTCCTTTCTTTTCCCGGTTGCACTTTGACTTGATGATTTGCTCCCGCTTGCACTTCTACTTGATTTGCTCTTCTTCAGTTCCTTCTGAAGTGTGCGTCGATAGTCATCTGGCTTATGGTGCAAGTCATATTGCGATTTTGTGTTCAGAAAAGAAAGTGCATACGCTTTTTGCTTCTCGGTGTATACCGGGGCAGGCTCGGGTTTCTTCTTTTGAAGCTGTGCAACACATTCCGCCTTTACGATCATGTCGGTTTCCTCGTCAGTACGATCGTAAGGTCTGATAGAAAGATTCTTATGAGGTACTCTTGGGAGGGGCGACATTTGTCGTTTTGGGCTCCTGCGTCGTTTAGTACTAATCGGAGGCTGCGGCGGAATCGAGATGGACTCGGGCTGTGGTGGTCGTAGTCATGGGGTGGGATTCTTGGAGGTGATGGAGGTGAAGGTGACATGCAACCACTCGGAGGCGGTGTTGGCTTTGGCGTCTAGCCTGGAAGCTTGATGTTGTTCTTGTCCCATAGAATGATACCACCCAGTACTTCTCCGAGTGTCCTCTCACCTTTAGGTCCAGGGATGTCAAGCTCCATTGAGTCCCACCCCATTGCGATTTCATCCACACCAACTTTAGCATAGCCAGCTGGAATCTCACGGCCATGCCAGCGTGCGCTAGGTGGACAAGGTAAAGCACATCCGACCGCCACCTTGATGGATAGGTTCTTCACCTTCTGATGGAGCTCACAAGATGCCTGCTCCTTGATTCCATCCACGGGGTAGCCGGGACCGCCATCTACCATACGTGCATCGTCAGAAGGGACCTCCGATTCAGCCACGCTGCTTTTCCGCTGAGATGGGATGGTGGTAATATTGAGTACAAGATCTTGTAGGCGCGCTGCTCCTCGAAGTTCGTCAATCTGTTGCTGATGCATTCGAAGTGTTCCTATCAACTCGGTGAACTTGTCTCCCTCCTCCTCCTGCCGTCGCCTCTTTGCTCTCTCTCGGCTCCTATAAGTATCTCTGTCTTTGGGAAACCCCATCTCCCACGTATAACTAGGGCCAAGGCCTCGTACACATCCTCCGCGTTCGTCATTCCCGAGGACCTTTGTCAGCAAGTCTTTCTCTCTATCGGGACGGAACTTTGTTGTCCCCGCTTTAATCTCCTTCACCACTTTCTGCCATGTATCTCGGGGTATCCTAATCCCGTCACTTCAAATAAGGTCCCATGTACTTTCGTCATACTCACTCCCATGCCCAAGGAACCAATTCCTTGCCCTCAGATCCCATTCTTCACGTATTGGTTATGGAGTGATCCCTTTAGCAAGCAGCTCATTCTCTTTAGCATCCCACTTTGGCATGGCAGCCGCGTAGCCCCCTGGCCCTAGGTGATGGTGATATTTCTTCATCGCGGCATTTTTCTTGTTTTTTTCCAACATTTCCATAGCAGGTTGTGACTCCTTGTACTTCACAAATGCATCCCAGTTAGCCTGCTGCTTCGTTAGATAGCATTCAAATTTAGGAGCCTTCTTCGTCTTCTGATACTTTTGCCATAATGCTTTCTTCCAGTTCTTGAATAGTTCGGCCATCTTCGTAAGAGTCCACTGCTTGACTTTCTTCCTCAATGCAGCTGTGTCGGCATCATCCTCACATTCTGGCAGGGTGAAATGTGTCATGAGGTCATTCCAAAGACCCTCTTTGCACCTGTGGGAGACATACTCACCCTCTTTCGCCCCTTTGGTCTTATTCCACTCTCGAACGGTGATCGGGATGCGATCCCTAACCATAACTCTGCATTGTTGTTTAAATACAGTTTTAGCCTTTTCGGGTTCCACCGGTTCACCCCGTGGTGATACCCGCGTAATTGTATAACGTGTAGATGCGTCCAACTTTTTGGCCGGGCCTCGTTCGGAATATTTTTTGCTCGATGTGGAGGCCTAAGAGAAGAAACATTCGTCAATTTATATATATATACAACTCAGTTAATGCATCTAATGATCACCAGACTTCATATATATACCTCGTCGTTGGCTTCTCCACCACCGGAGCCGTCGGCTTCTCCACCACCAGAGCCGTCGGCTTCTCCTTGATCATTTCGGTCGACCTCCTCTCCCTCACCGGAGGGGTTCAGATAAATCGACGGAGATTCGGGTGGATCAACATGGGGGGTGTCGTTGATCATATCCTCGAGATTTTCTTCCTGTGCTAGGTCTCTCTGGATTGGATCCATAGTTTTCTACAAAATGCACAGAATAACATTTTTCATTCAATATTGCTGCATAAAATCACACTAAACAATAATATGAACACGCAATTTGCTACCACCCTAAGTCCGAGGGCCCGCGAGAGCACCACCACCCTAACCCTAAGTCCGGCTGCCCGCGAGCACTACCACCCTAACCCTAAGTGCGGGGCCCCGCGAGCACTACCACCCTAACCCTAAGTGCGGGCCCGCGAGCACCACCACCCTAACCCTAAGTCCGGCTGCCCGTGAGCACTACCACCCTAACTCTAAGTGCGGGGCCCCGCGAGCACTACCACCCTAACCCTAAGTGCAGGGCCCACGAGCACTACCACCCTAACCCTAAGTGCGGGGGCCCGCGAGCACCAACACCCTAACCCTAAGTGCGGGGCCCCACGAGCACTACCACCCTAACCCTAAGTGCGGGGCCCACGAGAACTACCACCCTAACCCTAAGTGCGGGGCCCGCGAGCACTACCACCCTAACCCTAAGTGCGGGGCCCACGAGCACTACCACCCTAACCCTAAGTGCGGGGCCCGCGAGCACTACCACCCTAACCCTAAGTGCGGGGCCCGCGAACACTTTATATTACACTACTATATACTACTAAAAAATAAAAAAATATACTACACTAATTATTAACATACTACACTAATATATACTACTAAAAAATAAAAAATACACTTTATATTACACTACTATATATTACTAAAAAATGAAAAAATATACTACACTAATTATTAACATACTACACTAATATATACTACTAAAAAATAAAAAATACACTTTATATTACACTACTATATATTACTAAAAACTAAAAAAATATACTACACTAATTAACATACTACACTAATATATACTATATATATTCTATTACTATACACAAACATATATATATATATACTAAATTAAAAAAATTGGCCGGGGCCGGTGGGGATAGAGCCGCTGGAGAGGCAGCACGCGGTCGGGGGCGCCGCCTGGGCTCGTCGGGGCCGGGGATGGAGGAGGCGCGGCGCCCGGCGGGAAGAGGGAGTTACCTCCAGCGGGGCTCGCCGGGGCCGGGGACGATGGAGGAGGCGCAGCGCGCGGCGAGGGAGGGAGGAGGCGCAACACGCAGCGGGGCGGACGTCCGTGGCATCTGGAGAGGCGGCGGCGCGGCAGGGCGGCTGTGCAGATGGCTGGAGAGGCGGCGAGAGGCAGTCCAAATTTTGGCAGCCTGTCGGCGTCGTCGTCGTCCTCGCGTGCGTCTGCAGAGTGTGGAGATGGAGATTAGAGGAGCGAAGCGGCGCGTATTTAAATGGATGAACTTTTAGTCCCGGTTGGTGGCTCACACCGGGACTAAAGGACCTTTAGTCCCAGGACGAGCCATGAACCGGGACTAAAGGTATGACCTTTAGTCCCGGCCCGTGGCTTGCCCCGAGTCTAAAGGCTTTTCGGCACTGCCCACGGGGTGCGCGCCAACAACGCCCTTTAGTCCCGGTCCATGCCACAACCCGAGACTAAAGGCCCCTTTTTTAAAAAATTGACTACAACCTCTGTTTCCTGCCTTATTGCATACTATGTTATTAAATAAACTACTATATATCAATATTATTAAATCTGATAAAAGTTTACAATATTTTAGGGTTTAGGGTTTCGGGTTTAGGGTCCCTTTTTCAAAATTTTAACATAAAAGGTGCTTGAATTTGAATCAGAGATTCAAATCCATTTTCTGTTTTATAAAATAATTATTTTAACTAGTCAAACTATTAACCATTTTGCCATTTTCATGTGATTCTGACGCTCCGGTGATCTTCCTCCAGCGAAACCCTAGACCGGGGGCCTCGGATCATCTACCTCTGTAGCTTTCTCCGTACGAGGGTAGCGCCTTTAGGGTTTAGGGTTTAGGGTTTAGGGTTGGTCGTTGCCATAGCACATCTAGACTCATATCTGCCGCCTCTCTCCACTCTATCCCATGGCTTTCACCATACCTCCAACCCTAGGGAGGCGGAAATGGAGTCTTTCACGGGCTAGCAGGAATATATTTTCTGAGGCGGAACTTCCGAAGATGCCATAGGGCGTGTGCACCAAGGGCATCTTCGAGAAGTTCTGCCACGGAAGATTTCCCAACCCTTTCCTCCATCCATGGGGATGAAACTCTCCATCCATGTTGGCTTGGTCGTTGCCATAGCACATCTAGACTCATATCTGCCGCCTCTCTCCATTCTATCCCATGGCTTCCACCACATACCTCTAACCCAGGGAGGCGGAGATGGAGTCTTTCTCAGGCTAGCAGGAATATATTTTCCGAGGCGGAACTTCCGAAGATTCCATAGGGCGTGTGCACCAACGGAATCTTCGAGAAGTTCCGCCACGGGAGATTTCCCAACCCTTTCCTCCATCCATGGGGATGAAACTCTCCATCCATGTTGGCTTGTTGAGTTGCTTGCCATGGTGTATCGATGCTCTTTTATAGGCACGACGCCGCTTCTACTTTGTCTTCTTCCTCCGACAGGGCGTCGTGCGCTACATGCTTTATCTCATCGAGCAGTGCGTCCACCCACGCGTCCTTATCCTACCGACAACTTTAGTCCCGGTTTGAGCCCCCACCCGGTACTAAAGGTTACCCACGTGTCCTTATCCCACCGACAGTTTTGTTAGATGACACAAAAACCACCTTTAGTCCTGGTTGCACCCACCAGCCGGTACTAAAGGTTAGCCACCCCCCAGATAAGGCCCTCCCAGATAAGCCTCCCCCAGATAAGGCCCCCCATCTTTTGTCCCGGTTTGAGCCCCCACCCGGGATGAAAGTTTCCCGCGCCACTGCGTTCCCGCGCTTTCCACCGGTTCCCACCTCTGTCTTCCCACCATTTTTTCAGTATATATATGTACGCTTGGCCTCCATTTACATATCACATCTAGACTCATCATTCTCTTCCCATGGCTTCCATCGTATCTCTAACCACCCGGGAGGCGGAGGCGCTTTGTGCCTCGAACTACCCCTGCCCACCGGGCTACCGCGTCCCCACCGACTGGATGCTGAGCGCCAGAGGCATGCCGGTCCTTCCTGTCCCTCTAGGTGTGGAGCGCCGGATGGCCATCACGAACCACTACTACCTTGAGCTCACGCCAGAGCAGCGGAGGAATCCCAACTGGCATCCCGACTCTTTCCCGACTTGGGAAGCCTTCTTCATCAATCGGCGTGAGAGGGCGCTCACCAGGCACGAGGAGGATGGCCCACCTCCTTCAAACTTCAATGAGGCCGGCCGTCGGCTGTGGTGGCGCGGCCGGACTCTCCAGAGTGTCATGGCCTACAACACGACCGGCAATAACCCCCGCCTGCGGTACCCTCAAATCCAGCCCACGCGTGCCCAACCTTCAAGGTTCGACTACGGCGACCCCGACGACGACAGCAACGACGGCGCCGACGACTACGACGACTACAGTGGCGCGTTTTACAGGGCTAGGCAGGAGCATGACTGAATCACTCCAACCATTAGGCATGTTAATTTTCAGTTGTGTTATGTATCCTTAGTGTTTGTCGGTTCCTTCTCTTGTGATGGTTCCTTCTCTTTGTGTGATCACCTACCGCAGCTCAGAACGTCTAGTTTGATTGATCAAGATGTATTACATGAAAGGGGACCTTTATGTCTCAAATAAAAGGTTTAATACATTACATAGATTTATGTCTCAAATAAAAGGTTTAATTACATAGATTTATGTCTCAAATAAAAGGTTTAATACATTATTACACATCACCAACATCTAGTGTTGTGGTTTTCTTCTGCACCGTAGCCATGGAGAATCTTCATCATTTAACAGGATGCTTGGGTCAGTTTTCACTTTGAAGGGTGGAATTTCATGAAACTTATTGTAATCTTCTGACATGTCTGTCTTGTCATCCACTCCCACGATGTTTCTTTTCCCTGAAAGAACTATGTGGCGCTTTGGCTCATCGTATTCTGTACTCTTTTGCTTATCTTTCCTTTTTCTCGGTTTGGTAGACATGTCCTTTTCATATAAAACTTGAGCCACATCGTTGGCTAGGACGAATGGTTCATCCATGTATGCAAGATTGTTGAGATCCACTGTTGTCATGCCGTACTTTTCGTCTACATGTACCCCGCCTCCTGTCAGCTTGACCCATTTGCACCAAAACAAAGGGACCTTAAAAGTAGGTACATAGTCAAGTTCCCATATCTCCTCTATGTACCCATAATATCTGTCAATCTGCCCATTGTCATCTGTTGCATCAAAGCGGACACCACTGTTTTGGTTGGTGCTCTTTTTATCTTGGCGATCGTGTAAAATGTATTCCCATTTATCTCGTACCCTTGGAAAGTACATATAGTCGAAGATGGTAACCTGGCCAACGAGTACAACTCATCTCCAACAGTGGTGTTATTCATGAGATGTGTCTGCAACCAATTGCCAAAATTCTTCTCGTGTTCCCCTTTAATCAAGGTTTCAGGCTTCCCCGGGTTTTCGGAGCGTAGAATATTCTTGTGTTTCTCGATATACGGAGCCACCACGGTGGAATTGTGTAGAACTGTGTAGTGTGCTTGAGTGAAAGAATGCCCGTCCCTACATACCATTGATTTCCTTCCTAGTGTGCCTTTTCCAGTCATCCTCCCCTCATACCGAGATTCAGGAACACCAATCGGCTTAAGGTCAGGAAGAAAGTCAACACAAAACTCAATGACCTCCTCTGTTCCATAGCCCTTGGAGATGCTTCCTTCTGGCCTAGCACGGTTATGCACATATTTCTTTAAGACTCCCATGAACGTCTCGAAGGGGAACATATTGTGTAGAAACACAGGACCAAGAATTCTAATCTCTTCGACTAGGTGAACTAGGAGGTGCGTCATAATATTGAAGAAGGATGGCAGGAACAACAACTTGAAGCTGACCAGACATTGGACCACATCAATCTGTAACCCTGATAGACTTTCTCAATCGATTACCTTCTGAGAAATTGCATTGAGGAATGCACATACCTTCACAATGGCTAGTCGAACATTTTCTGGTAGAATTGCCCTCAATGCAACCGGAAGCAATTGCGTCATAAGCACATGGTAGTCATGAGACTTTAGGTTTTGAAATTTTTTCTCTTTCATATTTACTATTCCCTTTATATTCGACGAGAAGCCAGACGGGACCTTGCTCCTGAAAAGGACTTCAAAAAAGATTTCCTTCTCTTCTTTGCTAAGAGCATAGCTGGGAAGCCCTTGAAACTGCCCTGAATGCTTGTCGTCTCGTCCTTTATGATGTTGCTGGTCCTCCCGTGCTGCCGGGGTATCTTTTGACTTCCCATACAATCCCAGGAAGCCTAGAATATTCACGCAAAGATTCTTCGTCAGGTGCATCACGTCGATTGCAGAGCGGACCTCATGCACTTTCCAATAGGGTAGCTCCCAAAATATAGATTTCTTCTTCCACATGGGTGCGTGTCCGGTAATGGGGTCTTTCGGAACAGGTTGTCCTCCAGGACCCTTTCCAAAGATTACATCCAAATCCTTGACCATACCAAATACATCAGCACCACTATGGGGGACAGGCTTCATCCGAGTTTCTGCCTTGCCATTGAAATGCTTGCCTTTCTTCTTTAAGGGATGTGGCATCCCGCAAAACCACTACTAGAAAATCGCGTTGTTTTTGTGCATTGCATCATCATGACCGCATGCTCATGTCATCATGCCACATTGCATTTGAGCATCGTCATCATCTTGCATTTGCTTGCGTAAAACTATTTGCAGAAAACCTATTTTTGTTTTCTAAAACGCCCCGTCTTTGTTCAAACACAAAACCCGGGTCACCGGATTATTTTGTTTTGTTTGCTATCGGGTTGCAAAAGTCGGTTTGAAACAAATAAAATTATTTAATTATTTTTGTGGGGCAGTCGAACGGGCCGAATCGACCCAGTCAACCACCCCGGAATCAAATCGGTCCACCCTAAAACCCTTTGCTACCCAGTCCTAGTCTACCCACCCTCCAGCCACATCACCCCCACCAATCCCTGGCCGCCACCTCACCCTCTTCCTTCCCTCCAGCCAACCCCCAGCTGCCACGTCACCCCAGCCACCTCTCTCTCCTCTCACCCCATTCCCCACTCAACTCTGGCCCCAAGCGCTCACACACACACGCACCCCACCCCACCCGCCGATCCCCCTCTGACCACCTGGTCCCACCCGGGCGGGCCCCGCCCGACCCCACTCCCCCTGGCCACCTCCTTCTCCTCTCTCCTTCCTTCCCGCTCGCCCCGACAGCCTCTCCGCCCCCTCGTCGCCGGATCCTCCTCTTCCACGCCCCTGGCCCCTCCTCTGGCCCGAGCCGCCCCCTGCCTCACCGGAGCCGCCCTCCGCCGGCGCGTCCTCGACGACCCCGAGCCGCGTCGCCCCGCCTCCTCCGCTCCCCTCGCCGGACCGCCCCCCTCGAGCTCCTCCGTGCCCGCTGTCCGCCCGCCTCCCCCGCGTCGGCGCCGGCCCTCCTCCGGCCGCTGGACTCCGCCTCCGGCCGCGCCTCGCCTGACCCCGCCTCCGTCGACCCGCGGCCCGTGCCGTCTCCGGCGCTCCCCGCCCCCTCCAGTTCCGCCTCCGCCGGCCTCAGGTCTCCGGCGACGCCCGCGTCCCCGCCAGAGCTCGCCCCGCCGGCCGCCTGCGAGCTCCCCGTCGGCCGCCGTCCTCGTCCGCTGGGCCGCCTCCCTCTGCGCCTTCCTGTACCGCGTCGGCCCTCTCTGTCCGCAGGCGCGGCCTGCAGCAGCTCGCCGGCGTCCCCTCCCGCGGCCTCACGCCCTCGTCCTCCGGCGCGTCGGCCGCCCGCGACCTCCCCGAGCGCCGCCGTCCTCTGTGTCCCAGCGTCGCCGAGGTCCCTGCAGAGCCGCTGCCCTGTTCTAGCTGTGCTTCTCTAGGTCGCAGATGCCAAGATAGTGGAAGGTCGGACAAGGGATACTCTGGTTCGGTGCGACCTAAGACCATCGTCTAACGATCCACGAACATCACCGACCACAGGATCTTCAACATGGCCCCCGATGACAAGATTGATTTTGTCAAGTACCCGCAAGATCTTCTAGAGTCACTGCCGCTCGAAGGCCATCGACACAAGTTCCAGTTCACGAAACAACAAGTACTTCGACATGGAACCCTGAAGACCCCGTTGTCGAGCCCCAAGTTCGCCACCGATGATCAGGATGATACCCCAAGATCGCCTTCCCGGAATTTGACGCCTCGATCCTGCGGGCCCGAAGACCACGGATGCGACAAGGTCTACCTCACGGAACACCGAGCACTTTCCCCCCTGGACGCCAAGGTCGTAGACACGGATTCGCCGAGTACTTCCTCGCGGACGCCAAGTTCTCCATCCCGGACGCCAAGACCGACTTGATGGCGCGGGCCCGACAAGATCTTCGCAACGACAAGATCGACACCGACCAGGGCGAGTCCGATGCGCCCGACGCCGAACCAAGACCTCCTCCCGGAACGCCAAGATCTACCTCCGTTATCCGAGAACGATCCCGCCGAGGCCGAACCCCAGATCCGGACCCTGAGACCGACCCCGAACCCCGGAACCCCAAGCTCGCCGAACCCTAATGTGTGAACCCCTTCCCGAAACCCTATTTTATAATATAATACAACTTGTCGCATATTAAATGTTCATGCATGCATATTGTCGTGTGGTTTGGGGGCCTTATGCCGATTCACCTCATAATTAAATATGGGGCCCATATGCGGGCAAATCTATTCTCATATTGGCCTCATTTAAATTTGTGTAGCGAACCGGTGCCATCTTTGCCATGTTAAATCAACATTTAAATTGCGGGGTAGTAAAACAACTTAAGTCACCTAATTAAAATGTCGGGACCCCGGTTCCACTTAATATTGTCCAATTGCATCGCACCTTGCCATGTCATACATCATACATGCATCATGCCCGATCTTCTGTCGTAGTATTAAATAGTGCATCCGGTGTTTCTTCTAGTGTTTTGGTTCTTCGCGGATAAGGCCGTTGAGTGGATGCGAGTGTCGACCCGATCTTCGGATGAACCTTCGGCAATGTTTTCAGGCGAGCACCTTCCCCCTTTCTACCTATCTTACTTTTATAGTATTTATTCCCTCCTGTTGATCTATTGCTATCTGTGTCGCGATGCTATAGTTTTCGTACCCGTGATATCCCTTGCAGCCTCATATTGCCTTGGACACATCCTATTACCTGTTGTTTGGTAGATAGTTGGACTTGCGCGTCGTAGTCGCTTGCTCAAGTGCTGTTGCGTGTCGTCAAATACCACAGTTGTTGGAAGGCTGCCATAAGCTTTATGTTGGAGATGGTTATTACTTTAATTACTGTTTAAGAACTAAAATTGGAGTAGGTAAATGCAGAGGCACCGGTGGGTGATAGACAATATTTGGTTTCCGACCGCTCACTGGTGTCCCGTAGGACCCCGAGTTCTTGACACCTGTTCCGAGATCGAGCGCGCTAACCACATGTGGGATGTGTGGGCACCCCATCGATTTAGTACCTGATTCCAAGTATTGTACTGGGGGCCACAACTAGTTTGAGGTTTTATTTACTATCATGTACTTATGCCATGCTTTACTGCTTTATTTAAATTGTGCGATGGATAGCACCTGTACTGTTTAGGATCGGGACACGTTTTCGCGGTGTCGACAAGCCCAGTTTTGGGTTCCCAGTCGTTCACAGCCGTCTACCCAAACCCTAAGTCCGTCTCGGAGACCGGCCGACTTTGTTGCGGGTTCGACTTAGTGGGGTGGCCCCCATGTACTTACTTTGGGTCTGGGAAACGTCATGACTTAGGCCCCGCCGACATACCGATGGGTGTATGTTAATTGATCTGGCAAAAAGGGTCGAAGTGCGTGTGGATATCTCATGCTAATCGCGTGTGGATACTTTGGTGCACCCCTGCAGGGTTAAATCTTTTCGAAAAGCCGTGTCCGCGGTTATGGACGACTTGGAGCACAGTTCTCGATCATAGACAACTATAACTAAAGTTTACTGTTATAATTTGACTTGTATCCGATGTGACTAGTAATCAGCTCAACTACAACGGAATGGCTAAATAAAAGTACCAACAACTGCTGGGTTTTGGGATATCTCATGCTATTGTATCTGACTAGTAAGTGTTGCAACTACAATGGAATGGTTAACTAAAAGTGCCCACTGCTTATTATATCAGGATGACTATCTATATCTGACTAGTAATTGCTGCAACGATAACTGAATAAATGAAACTGCCAACTGTGTGAGTTCCTCGGTTGACTTCCTCGTTTGGTCTCGAGGGGGAAATACCAGGATGGGTATGTTTGGTGGTAGCATCAGGTTGGTTCCGATTAGGTCTTTCTTACCCCTCTCTAATAGCCGCCAGTTGTATCGAGTCTCTATAGGTTGTTTAGTGCATGCTGCCGCTGCCGCTCAGTCCACCATACCTATGTAGGCGAGGACCGCCGAATTCTAGTCTCGCCGTGTACTGGCCTCAGTACTGACGCTCTCTCTTTTTCCTTTGCCCTTTGTCGGCACCCCTTTTGTTTAAGCAGGTTTGAGATCGACGTCGTTAGCAGGGTTACCCTTCCGGCTTGGCCTGGGCAGGGTTATGGACGCCATTGGTTATTCTTCAGGGCTCTTAGCCCCATTTGCATCTTGTCCGTAGTCGGACGCTCAATCGTTTTCAAGGTGATTTGGATCTTTGTATACTATATCTGTATTCTTGACTCATTGAGTCGCTGTTGTATATATACCTGTTCTGTGGGTCCCATCGAGGACTGTTGTGTAATGTTATTACTTCGTTTTCCACCCGCACGAAAGTGCCTGGTGGGCACCTTTGAATCGTTTCTATGCGGGTTTGGCGGGGATCGCTGAAACTTGCATAGGGCCGATTCTGAGGGTGTTACAGTGTGGTATCAGAGCTCAGCAGTTGCGATAGCCCACAAGTCCAGCCTGTAGGATAACCTAGCTAACGGCCGAAGTAGAGTGTCAAAACTATTTTTGCAAAATCGGTCGGATAGTTCTGATTAGGTCTGATTTTACTCCTTACCCCTCTGCTATTCTCCTCTCACCTCTACGTGTTTTGAATCCGCTCTCTTCTCTCTCTTCGAGTCCAGGATTTCTCGTGGTTGGGTTTCCGTCGTACCTTCAGGGTTTCGCTTCTTCCTTTGGTAACGGTGTTGCCACATCTGGCCTTCATGCTATCCGAGGAACCCTTCGTCCGGTGGTACCATTCCTTGTCCCTTGTTTGTGTCTTCCGGTGTTTTCCGACGCGACGACATCATCTACGCCAGATCCGATGCAGAGTCTGCATCACTCCTTGTTCTGCACCTCGATTGTCGAGATCTTCAGTCTGAATCCTGAGAGTTGGTTGCATAATTCTCTTATTCGTGTGCAGAGTAATGGTTTGAGTGCGGGATGGAGTCGCGACCATACCACTACTCTTATCATTTGCTTTGTATATTGAATGGTGGATCGATGCAATTTTACTCCGTCCACGGAAGCTAGAGGTGGCTTTATTTGTGGATACCTCTACCTTCGCCCTTTGTTCCCGGAGTGTTCTCTGACGATCACGGACAACGACCTCGTGTTAGTGGTGTCGCGAGGATCTACACGAAGCGAGAAGACGCAGATCGCCGACCTTCCTTTCCGGTACCATGAGGCGGATCTCGAGGGCGAGATCCATTGTTAGTGGTGTCGAATTGTGGCATCCCGCAAAACCACTACTAGAAAATCGCGTTGTTTTTGTGCATTGCATCATCATGACCGCATGCTCATGTCATCATGCCACATTGCATTTGAGCATCGTCATCATCTTGCATTTGCTTGCGTAAAACTATTTGCAGAAAACCTATTTTTGTTTTCTAAAACGCCCCGTCTTTGTTCAAACACAAAACCCGGGTCACCGGATTATTTTGTTTTGTTTGCTATCGGGTTGCAAAAGTCGGTTTGAAACAAATAAAATTATTTAATTATTTTTGTGGGGCAGTCGAACGGGCCGAATCGACCCAGTCGACCACCCCGGAATCAAATCAGTCCACCCTAAAACCCTTTGCTACCCAGTCCTAGTCTACCCACCCTCCAGCCACATCACCCCCACCAATCCCTGGCCGCCACCTCACCCTCTTCCTTCCCTCCAGCCAACCCCCAGCTGCCACGTCACCCCAGCCACCTCTCTCTCCTCTCACCCCATTCCCCACTCAACTCTGGCCCCAAGCGCTCACACACACACGCACCCCACCCCACCCGCCGATCCCCCTCTGACCACCTGGTCCCACCCGGGCGGGCCCCGCCCGACCCCACTCCCCCTGGCCACCTCCTTCTCCTCTCTCCTTCCTTCCCGCTCGCCCCGACAGCCTCTCCGCCCCCTCGTCGCCGGATCCTCCTCTTCCACGCCCCCGGCCCCTCCTCTGGCCCGAGCCGCCCCCTGCCTCACCGGAGCCGCCCTCCGCCGGCGCGTCCTCGACGACCCCGAGCCGCGTCGCCCCGCCTCCTCCGCTCCCCTCGCCGGACCGCCCCCCTCGAGCTCCTCCGTTCCTGCCGTCCGCCCGCCTCCCCCGCGTCGGCGCCGGCCCTCCTCCGGCCGCTGGACTCCGCCTCCGGCCGCGCCTCGCCTGACCCCGCCTCCGTCGACCCGCGGCCCGTGCCGTCTCCGGCGCTCCCCGCCCCCTCCAGTTCCGCCTCCGCCGGCCTCAGGTCTCCGGCGACGCCCGCGTCCCTGCCAGAGCTCGCCCCGCCGGCCGCCTGCGAGCTCCCCGTCGGCCGCCGTCCTCGTCCGCTGGGCCGCCTCCCTCTGCGCCTTCCTGTACCGCGTCGGCCCTCTCTGTCCGCAGGCGCGGCCTGCAGCAGCTCGCCGGCGTCCCCTCCCGCGGCCCCACGCCCTCGTCCTCCGGCGCGTCGGCCGCCCGCGACCTCCCCGAGCGCCGCCGTCCTCTGTGTCCCAGCGTCGCCGAGGTCCCTGCAGAGCCGCTGCCCTGTTCTAGCTGTGCTTCTCTGGGTCGCAGATGCCAAGATAGTGGAAGGTCGGACAAGGAATACTCTGGTTCGGTGCGACCTAAGACCATCGGCTAACGATCCACGAACATCACCGACCACAGGATCTTCAACATGGCCCCCGATGACAAGATTGATTTTGTCAAGTACCCGCAAGATCTTCTAGAGTCACTGCCGCTCGAAGGCCATCGACACAAGTTCCAGTTCACGAAACAACAAGTACTTCGACATGGAACCCTGAAGACCCCGTTGTCGAGCCCCAAGTTTGCCACCGATGATCAGGATGATACCCCAAGATCGCCTTCCCGGAATTTGACGCCTCGATCCTGCGGGCCCGAAGACCACGGATGCGACAAGGTCTACCTCACGGAACACCGAGCACTTTCCCCCCTGGACGCCAAGGTCGTAGACACGGATTCGCCGAGTACTTCCTCGCGGACGCCAAGTTCTCCATCCCGGACGCCAAGACCGACTTGATGGCGCGGGCCCGACAAGATCTTCGCAACGACAAGATCGACACCGACCAGGGCGAGTCCGATGCGCCCGATGCCGAACCAAGACCTCCTCCCGGAACGCCAAGATCTACCTCCGTTATCCGAGAACGATCCCGCCGAGGCCGAACCCCAGATCCGGACCCTGAGACCGACCCCGAACCCCGGAACCCCAAGCTCGCCGAACCCTAATGTGTGAACCCCTTCCCGAAACCCTATTTTATAATATAATACAACTTGTCGCATATTAAATGTTCATGCATGCATATTGTCGTGTGGTTTGGGGGCCTTATGCCGATTCACCTCATAATTAAATATGGGGCCCATATGCGGGCAAATCTATTCTCATATTGGCCTCATTTAAATTTGTGTAGCGAACCGGTGCCATCTTTGCCATGTTAAATCAACATTTAAATTGCGGGGTAGTAAAACAACTTAAGTCACCTAATTAAAATGTCGGGACCCCGGTTCCACTTAATATTGTCCAATTGCATCGCACCTTGCCATGTCATACATCATACATGCATCATGCCCGATCTTCTGTCGTAGTATTAAATAGTGCATCCGGTGTTTCTTCTAGTGTTTTGGTTCTTCGCGGATAAGGCCGTTGAGTGGATGCGAGTGTCGACCCGATCTTCGGATGAACCTTCGGCAATGTTTTCAGGCGAGCACCTTCCCCCTTTCTACCTATCTTACTTTTATAGTATTTATTCCCTCCTGTTGATCTATTGCTATCTGTGTCGCGATGCTATAGTTTTCGTACCCGTGATATCCCTTGCAGCCTCATATTGCCTTGGACACATCCTATTACCTGTTGTTTGGTAGATAGTTGGACTTGCGCGTCGTAGTCGCTTGCTCAAGTGCTGTTGCGTGTCGTCAAATACCACAGTTGTTGGAAGGCTGCCATAAGCTTTATGTTGGAGATGGTTATTACTTTAATTACTGTTTAAGAACTAAAATTGGAGTAGGTAAATGCAGAGGCACCGGTGGGTGATAGACAATATTTGGTTTCCGACCGCTCACTGGTGTCCCGTAGGACCCCGAGTTCTTGACACCTGTTCCGAGATCGAGCGCGCTAACCACATGTGGGATGTGTGGGCACCCCATCGATTTACTACCTGATTCCAAGTATTGTACTGGGGGCCACAACTAGTTTGAGGTTTTATTTACTATCATGTACTTATGCCATGCTTTACTGCTTTATTTAAATTGTGCGATGGATAGCACCTGTACTGTTTAGGATCGGGACACGTTTTCGCGGTGTCGACAAGCCCAGTTTTGGGTTCCCAGTCGTTCACAGCCGTCTACCCAAACCCTAAGTCCGTCTCGGAGACCGGCCGACTTCGTTGCGGGTTCGACTTAGTGGGGTGGCCCCCATGTACTTACTTTGGGTCTGGGAAACGTCATGACTTAGGCCCCGCCGACATACCGATGGGTGTATGTTAATTGATCTGGCAAAAAGGGTCGAAGTGCGTGTGGATATCTCATGCTAATCGCGTGTGGATACTTTGGTGCACCCCTGCAGGGTTAAATCTTTTCGAAAAGCCGTGTCCGCGGTTATGGACGACTTGGAGCACAGTTCTCGATCATAGACAACTATAACTAAAGTTTACTGTTATAATTTGACTTGTATCCGATGTGACTAGTAATCAGCTCAACTACAACGGAATGGCTAAATAAAAGTACCAACAACTGCTGGGTTTTGGGATATCTCATGCTATTGTATCTGACTAGTAAGTGTTGCAACTACAATGGAATGGTTAACTAAAAGTGCCCACTGCTTATTATATCAGGATGACTATCTATATCTGACTAGTAATTGCTGCAACGATAACTGAATAAATGAAACTGCCAACTGTGTGAGTTCCTCGGTTGACTTCCTCGTTTGGTCTCGAGGGGGAAATACCAGGATGGGTATGTTTGGTGGTAGCATCAGGTTGGTTCCGATTAGGTCTTTCTTACCCCTCTCTAATAGCCGCCAGTTGTATCGAGTCTCTATAGGTTGTTTAGTGCATGCTGCCGCTGCCGCTCAGTCCACCATACCTATGTAGGCGAGGACCGCCGAATTCTAGTCTCGCCGTGTACTGGCCTCAGTACTGACGCTCTCTCTTTTTCCTTTGCCCTTTGTCGGCACCCCTTTTGTTTAAGCAGGTTTGAGATCGACGTCGTTAGCAGGGTTACCCTTCCGGCTTGGCCTGGGCAGGGTTATGGACGCCATTGGTTATTCTTCAGGGCTCTTAGCCCCATTTGCATCTTGTCCGTAGTCGGACGCTCAATCGTTTTCAAGGTGATTTGGATCTTTGTATACTATATCTGTATTCTTGACTCATTGAGTCGCTGTTGTATATATACCTGTTCTGTGGGTCCCATCGAGGACTGTTGTGTAATGTTATTACTTCGTTTTCCACCCGCACGAAAGTGCCTGGTGGGAACCTTTGAATCGTTTCTATGCGGGTTTGGCGGGGATCGCTGAAACTTGCATAGGGCCGATTCTGAGGGTGTTACAAGGGATGACTGGGCGGAAGAAAACGACAATTGTACGGGTACACATTCTTTCTACATTTATCCAGATATATACTTTCAGTCTCATCTAAACAGTGTGTGCATGCATTGTATCCTTTGTTCGTCTGTCTTGAAATGTTACTAAGAGCAGGCCAATCATTGATGGTTACGAACAACAACGCTTGTAGGTCAAATTCCTGCTGTTTGTGCTCATCCGACACACGTACACCTGGTTTGGCCCAAAATTGTAGAAGTTCATCAACTAATGGCCTTAGGTACACATCAATGTCGTTGCCAGGTTGCTTCGGTCCTTGGATGAGCACTGGCATCATAATGAACTTCCGCTTCATGCACAACCAAGGAGGAAGGTTGTAGATACATAGAGTCACGGGCCAGGTGTTGTGACTGCAGTTCTGCTCCCCAAAAGGATTCATGCCATCGGTACTTAGACCAAACCATAAGTTCCTTGCGTCACCAGCAAAGTCCGGGAAGTATCTCTCGATTTTTCTCCACTGCCAACCATCAGCAGGGTGCCTCAACATCCCATCTTTCTTATGGTCTTCCATGTGCCATCGCAACAACTTGGCATGCTCTTTATTTCTAAACAAACGTTTCAACCGTGGTATTATAGGAGCATACCACATCACCTTGCCAGGAACCCTCTTCCTGGGTTGCTCGCCCTCAACATCACCAGGGTCATCTTTTCTGATCTTATACCGCAATGTAGTGCATACCGGGCATTTATCCATATTCTCGTACTTCTCACCGCGGTAGAGGATGCAGTCATTAGGGCATGCATGTATCTTCTGCACGTCTAATCCTAGAGGGCAGACAAGTTTCTTTGCTTTGTACATACTAGAGTGCAATTGGTTATTTATTGGAAGCAGCTTCTTCATTATTACCAGCAACTTTTCAAATCCTGAGTCAGTCATACCGGTCTCTGCCTTCCACTTCAACAATTCCAGTGTGCTACCCAGCTTCTTCTGGCTATCTTCACAAGTTGGATACAGCAATGTGTTGTGGTCCTGTAACATCTGCTCGAACTGTAACCTCTCCTTTTCTATGTCGTAGTCTCGCCTTGCATCACTAATGACCCGACCAAAATCATCAACGGGCTCATCTGGTTGTCGTTCTTCACCCTCTTCTTTTTCATTATCTTCAACCGCGGTATCATTGTATTCAGGGAACATAGATCGGTAGTTGTCATCATCGTTCTCTTCTTCATCGCCGTCTTCCATCATAACCCCTCTTTCTCCATGCTTGGTCCAAACATTATAGCCGGACATGAAACTGGACTGAAGCAGGTGGCTCTGAATGACTCTTGAGGAAGTGTGAGCCTGCTCATTCCGACATTCAACACATGGACAACACATAAAACCATCCCGCCGCTTGTTCGCCTCGGCCACAAGGCGAAAATAACGCACGCCTTCTCTGTAAGCGTCAGTCACCATACATCCATGGGTGGCTCATCTGCATCATACAACCATGCATATATATCAAACGCAATCACGATGCTTAAATTAGTACCGCGCAGTCAAAACGAGAAAATAGTTGCTAACCTTTTAGGACACTTCAAAACAAAGAGGAGAAACCTTAAGTGTCGCTCTGGCAGCTCATATCATATTTTGTCTTGTGTGAACTCAAGTGGCATCGCTCTAATAGGCATTTCACCAAACACCTCTAGTGCATATGAAGAAAAAAAGTTAGCACAAAGTTATACCCTCCTCTCACATAGGAAAAAAACAGGAGAGAGTGGAGGGCTGGGTGCATATATATAGGGCCAGGCCATTAGTCCCGGTTTGAGATACAAACCGGGACAAAAGGTTCTGCGCGCCGGCCCAGAACTATTTGTCCCGGTTTGTATCTCAAACCAGGACTAATGGATCCTTACGGACCGGGACATAGTGCCTCGGCCTCCTCGGGCCATCTGGTTCGGACCATTAGTCCCGGCCCCAGCCACGGCCGGGACTAATGGCCCGAACCAAAGGCCCATTTTCTACTAGTGCAGTGTCACTGCATGTGTGTTCTTTTCACAAACCGCATATGGATCCACCAGTGTCACTGCATGTGTGTTCTCTTCACAATCTCTGTACGTCATTTTGAGGCGTGAATTTTTGTGCTTCTGCCCCAGGCTGTTATCTAACTTTCGTTAGTTCAACACTTTTTGATTTGAGCAACAGAAGGTCTTCGACAAAATTCGTCTTTACCTGCTGGTCTGTTTCGACATATTTCTGCCATTTTCTGCATTTGCTTCTTGTTGGTTCCTTTTTGAGTTCTTTTGGGGAATTGAGCTTTTTGAGGGAAGTGCTTCAGTAGCTAGTGTTCTAATGGAAGTTTTCTTGGTGTTAGAACTGAACCTTAAAGACTTATTATCTTGAATGCACTAATGTTGCTAATAAACATTGTGTGAAGTTTTGTATGAAGGGAAAATTTCAAGTATATGGAAGGAATGAGTAATGAGATGAAGGATTAACTAAAGCTCAAGTTTGGGGATACCACGCGTGTTACCCCAAGAAATATCCAAGAAGTACAAGCGTCAAAGATTGGGGATGCCTAAGACATCCCCCTCTTCATCAATAAAAATCCAAGGTTCCTTCCAAACGCTTCATTTTTATTGTTTCATGCACAGTTGTGTTGTTCTTGGGGCGTCTTCTTTTTCGTTTTCGTTTTGGTTTTTCGTTTGCTTGGTTTTCTTAGTTTGCTGAATAAATTGGTTTGACCCCCTCTTTCGTACATTGGTTTTCAAATAGTTTGGTTTGGTTTGGTTTGGAAAAGAGTAGGAAAGTTCATGCTTAAGTGGTAAAGATAGCTTGTTTTTGACTGTGGCATATGCTTTGTCATGCCATGCTTGATATTGTTTTGGATTTATGCTTAGTATTCTTTGCTGTAGCATGACTTGTTATAAACAATTGAGATTTCTTAATGTGCCTTGGATGAATCATGCGTTGTTTTAGCATATTAAAGCATAATATTGTGGTATTCTCCTTAGATGCTTTATTTGGGTTGACTTGGCGCATGCTCACACCATGTTATGACTATCTCAAGTCACCATAGCCTTTATGATCCATTAGTTTTCAACTTGTGGTATCACTTTATGCTTTGATCAATGATGTTTTGTCGCTCTACATGATTATGGCCATTATTGCTCTCTTAGTTTGTCGCTCCCAGTCTTTTGCTAGCCTCCGCAACCAAGTATGAGTTCCACTCATGCATCCAACTCCCTAAACCAAGTTATTGCAAATGTATCTATAATTTTTGATGTTCCATGCTTGGTTTTATCCACTTTCTTGTGTTTTGTCCAAACTTTGGAGTACTTTTCATATGATTTCTTGGACTAACCTATTAACAAGAGCCATAGTGCTAGCTGCCTGTTTTCTGCTGTTTTTGGTTCCAGGAAAGTTAGAAAATGAATATTCTCGGAATTGGATGGCACAAAACCCAAAGTGCCTATTTTTCCGGAAGTCATCAGATGCCAGAATACGAGACAGAGAAGAGCTAGGGGCCGGCCACACCACCTGGCCGCACGGCCAGATCTGGCCCGCGCCAGGGGGTGTTCTGTCCGACCCCAGCACCCCCTCGGCCTCTCCTTTCGCCTATAAGATGCCCTCAGGACCAAAACCCTAAGTACCCGATCAAAATCCACGAAAGTGTCTGTAGCCGCCGTCATCTCCATCCCTAGACCGGGAAGAATCTGAAGCTCTTCCCGGCACCCTGCCGGAGAGGGGAATTCACCCTGGAGGCCTTCTTCATCATCATGCAAGCCTCTGGTGTGATGCGTGAGTAGTTCATCTCTGGACTACGGGTCCATGTAGTAGCTAGATGGCTGGTTCTCCTCGTTTGTGCTATCATGTTCATGATCAATATCATCTATTTGTAATTCTGCATGTTGTGTTTGCAGGGATCCGATGGATATTGAGATGCTATTTCAGATTGATTATTGATTCTATCATGTCTTTGTTATTTGTGATCTTGCATGCTTTCCGTTGTTAGTAGCTATCTTGGCCAAGTAGATGCTAGCAACTCCAAGAGTTAGTATTTATGCTCGATAGTGTGTTCATGCCTCTGGTAATCTAGGGAAGTAACATAAATCTCTAAGGTACTAGATGTGCTGTTGCTACTAGGGAGAAAACAACAATCCGTTGTTCATAGAACAATCATATTGTTTACATTACATGCAATTCGTAAAGCAATAATCTGTTGCTTACAACTTAATACTGGAGGGGGTTCGGATGATAACCTGAAGGTGGATTATTAGTCATAGATGCAGTTGGATGGCGGTCTATGTATAATATTGTAATGCCCAATAAAGTTCCAAAGGAGTCAAGATGATTAGTATATGCATGTATTGCTTTCTCGATGTTTGTCAATTGCCCCGCTGTAATTTGTTCACCCAGCATGTTATCTATCTTATGGAGAGCCACCTCTAGTGAACTATGGATCCCGGTACTTTTCTTACATACAATTTATAAACTGTTTACTGCTTTGTGTTTACATTCTGCAAACTTTTACTTCCTTCCATTCGATACATTTAATCCTTTGTTTTCAGCAAAACCGGTGAGATTGACAACCTCATCGCAAGTTGGGGGCAAAGTTTTGTGGTTGTGTTGTGCAAGTCTCCACGTTGCTACTAGCACCGGTGTTGCGCCCTGCCAAGGCTCAGCTAGAAACACCTTTGTGGTGATTCCTTGCTCCTACTGGTTCGATTAAACCTTGGTTTCATAACTGAGGGAAACTTGTTGCTGTGCTCATCATACCTTCCTCTTGGGGTTCCCCAACAAGCTCCACATCAACACCGAGCCATCAATCCACCAGAGTTCATTGGATGTGTGTTCTTTTCACAAACCACAAATGGATCCACCAGAGTCATTGCATGTGTGTTCTTTTCACAAACCACATATGGATCCACCAAAGTCACTACATGTGTGTTCTTTTCACAAACCACATGTGGATCCCCCAGAGTTCATTGCATGTGTGTTCTTTTCACAAACCACAGCTAGAGTCACTTGATGGGGGTTATTGTTATAAACCACATGGATCCACCAGTGTCACTGGATGTGTGTTATTGTCACAAACCATATGGATTCACCAATGTCATTGCATGTCTATTCTTCTCACAAACCATACATGGATCCACTAGGGTCATTGCATGTGTGTTCTTTTCACAAACCACATATGGATCCACTAGTCTCATTGCATGTCTATTCTTTTCATTAACCACAGCTAGAGTCATTGCATGTCTGTTCTTTTAACAAACCACATATGGATCCACTAGAGTCATTGCATTTGTGTTCTCTTCACAAACCACATATGGATCCACCAGTGTCACTGCATGTCTATTCTTATCACAAACCACATATGGATCCACCAGTGTCACTGCATGTGTGTTCTCTTCATTAACCACAGCTAGAGTCATTGCGTGTATGTTCTTTTCACAAACCACATATGGATCCACCAGAGTCATTGCATGTGTGTTATTTTCACAAACCACATATGGATCCACCAGTGTCAATGCATGTGTGTTCTCCTCACAAACCACATATGGATCCACCAGTGTCACTGCATGTGTGTTCTCCTCACAAACCACATATGGATCCCCTAGTGTTATTGCATGTGTGTTCTTCTTATTAACCACAACTAGAGTCAATGGATGTGTGTTCTTTTCACAGACCACATATGGATCCACCAAAGTTCATTTCATGTCTGTTCTTTTCATTAAACACATATGGATACAACAGTGTCATTGCATGTGTGTTCTTTTCACAAACCACATATGGATCCACCAGTTTCATTGCATGTGTATTCTTTTCATTAAAATCAGCTAGAGTCATTGCATGTGTGTTCTTTTCACAAACCACATGTGGATCCACCTGTGTCATTGCATGCGTGTTCTTTTCATGAACCACATATGGATCCACCAGTGTCATTGCATGTCTGTTCTTTTCATCAACCACATATGGATCCACCAGAGTTCATTGCATGTTTGTTATTTTCATAAACCACATGGATCCACCAATGTCATTGCATGTGTGTTCTTTTAATAAACCACATCTAGAGTTCATTGGATGTGTGTTTTCTTTTCACAAACCACATATGGATCCACCAGAGTCATTTCATGTGTGTTCTTTCCACAAACCACATATGGATCCACCAGTGTCACTGCATGTGTGTTCTTTTCACAAACCACATGTGGATCCCTAGAGTTCATTGCATGTGTTTTCTTTCACAAACAATAGCTAGAGTCACTGGATGTGTGTTATTGTCATAAACCACATGGATCCACCGGTGTCACTGCATGTGTGTTATTGTCACAAACCAAATGGATCCACCAATGTGATTGCATGTTTG
This sequence comes from Avena sativa, assembly GCA_916181665.1. Lineage (NCBI taxonomy): Eukaryota > Viridiplantae > Streptophyta > Magnoliopsida > Poales > Poaceae > Avena > Avena sativa. The sequence continues at coordinate 603,096,169 of OV702291.1, read as the reverse complement.
TTCTTCTCACAAACCACACATGGATCCACAAGAGTCATTGCATGTGTGTTCTTTTCACAAACCACATATGGATCCACCATTGTCATTGCATGTGTGTTCTTTTCATTAACCACAACTAGAGTCATTGCATGTCTGTTCTTTTCACAAACCACATATGGGTATACTAGAGTCATTGCATGTGTGTTCCTTTCACAAACCACATATGGATCCACTAGTGTCACTGCATGTGTGTTCTTTTCACAAACCACATATGGATCCACCAGTGTCACTTTATGTGTGTTCTCTTCACAAACCACATATGGATCCCCTTGTGTCATTGACTTTGTGTTATTTTCATTAACCACAACTAGGGTCACTATAGGTGTGTTCTTTTCACAAACCACACATGGATCCACCAGAGTTCATTACATGTCTGTTCTTTTCAATAACCACATATGGATACACCAGTGTCACTGCATGTGTGTTATTTTCACAAACCACATATGGATCGACCAGTTTCATTGCATATCTATTCTTCTCACAAACCACATATGGATCCACTAGAGTCCCTGCATGTGTGTTCTTTTTACAAACCACACATGCATCCACCAGAGTTCATTGCATGTCTGTTCTTTTCATTAACCACATATGGATACACCAGTGTCATTGGATGTGTGTTCTTTTCACAAACCACATATGGAGTCAATGCATGTCCGTGCTTCTCACAATCCACATGTGGATCCACCAGAGTCATTGAAATGTGTGTTATTTTCACAAACCACATATGGATCCACCAATGTCATTGAATTTAGTGTTCTTTTCAAAAACCACAGCTGGAGTCACTGGCTCTCTGTTCTTTTCACAAACGACATATGGATCCACCAGTTTCATTGCATGTGTGTTCTTTTCATTAACAAAAACTATAGTCGTTGCACGTGTGTTGTTTTAATAAACCACAGCTAGAGTCACTAGATGTGTGTTATTGTCACAAACCACATGGATCCACCAATGTCATTGCATGTGTGTTCTTCTCCCAAACCACATATGGATCCACCGGAGTTCATTGCATGTGTGTTCTCTTCACAAACCACATATGGATCCACGAATGTCATTCCATCTGTGTTCTTCTCACAGACCACATGTGGATCCACCAGAGTCATTGCATGTGTGTTCTTTTCATGAACCACATATGGATCCAACTGAGTTCATTGAATGTGTGTTCTTTTCATAAATCACATATGGATCCACCAGAGTCATTGCATGTGTGTTCTTTTCACAAACCACATATGGATCCACCAGAGTCACTGCATGTGTGTTCTTTTCACAAACCACATGTGGATCCCCAGAGTTCATTGCATGTGAGTTCTTTTCACAAACCACAGCTAGAGTCACTTGATGTGTGTTTTTGTAATAAACCACATGGATCCACTAGTGTCACTAGATGTGTGTTATTGCACAAACCACATGGATCCACCAATGTCATTGCATGTATGTTCTTCTCACAAACCACACGTGGATCCACCAGAGTCATAGCATGTGTGTTCTGTCCACAAACCACAGATGGATCCTCAAGTGTCATTGCATGTCTGTTCTTTTCATTAACCACAGCTAGAGTCATTGCATGTCTGTTCTTTTCACAAACCACATATGGATCCACCAGAGTCATTGTATGTGTGTTCTTTCCACAAACCACATTTGGATCCACTAGTGTCACTACATCTGTGTTCTTTTCACAAACCACATATGGATCCACCAGCATCACTGCATGTGTGTTCTTTTCACAAACCACATGTGGATCCCCTAGAGTTCATTGCGTGTGTGTTGTTTTCCCAAACCATAGGTAGACTCACTGGATGTGTGTTTCTGTCATAAACCACATGGATCCACCAGTGTCACTGGATGTGTGTTATTGTCACAAACCACATGGATCCACCAATGCCATTGCATGTCTGTTCTTCTCACAAACCACACATGGATCCACCAGAGTCATTGCATGTGTGTTCTTTTCACAAACCACATATGGATCCACAATTGTCATTGCATGTCTCTTCTTTTCATTGACCACAGCTAGAGTCATTGCATGTCTGTTCTTTTCACAAACCGCATATGGAACCACCAGAGTCATTGCATGTGTGTTCTTTTCACAAACCACATATGGATCCACCAGTGTCACTTCATGTGTGTTCTTTTAACAAACCACATATGGATCCACCAGTGTCACTGCATGTGTGTTCTCTACACAAACCACATATGGATCCCCTAGTGTCATTGCATGTGTGTTCTTTTCATTAACCACAACTAGAGTCATTGCATGCGTGTTCTTCTCACAAACCACACATGGATCCACCAGAGTTCATTGCATGTCTGTTCTTTTCATTAACCACATATGGATACACCAGTGTCATTGCATGTGTGTTCTTTTCACAAACCACATATGGATCCACTAGTTTCATTGCATGTGTGTTCTTTTTATTAACAACAGCTAGAGTAATTGCATGTGCGTTCTTTTCACAAACCACATGTGGATCCACCAGTGTCATTGCATGTGTGTTCTTTTCATGAACCACATATGGATGCATCAGTGTCATTGCATGTATGTTCTATTCATGAACCACATATGGATCCACCAGAGTTCATTGCATGTCTGTTATTTTCATAAACCACATGAATCCACCTATGTCATTGCATGTGTGTTCTTTTAATAAACCACAACTAGAGTTCATTGGATGTGTGTTCTTTTCACAAACCACATATGGATCCACCAGAGTCATTGCATGTCTTTTCTTCTCACAAACCACATGTGGATCCACCAGAGTCATTGAAATGTGTGTTTTCACAAACCACATATGGATCCACCAATGTCATTGAAATTTGTGTTCTTTTCACAAACCACAGCAAGAGTCACTGGCTCTGTGTTCTTTTCACAAACCACATATGGATCCACCAGTTTCATTGCATGTGTGTTCTTTTCATTAACAACAACTAGATTCATTGCACGTGTGTTCTTTTAATAAACCACACCTAGAGTCACTATATGTGTGTTATTGTCACAAACCACATGGATCCACCAATGTCTTGCATGTGTGTTCTTCTCACAAACCACATATGTATCCACCGGAGTTCATTACATGTGTGTTCTCTTCACAAACCACATATGGATCCACCAATGTCATTCTATGTGTGTTCTTTTCACAAACCACATATGGATCCACTAGTGTCACTGCATTTGTGTTCTTTTCACAAACCACATATGGATCCACCAGTGTCACTGCATGTGTGTTCTTTTCACAAACCACATGTCGATCCCCTAGAGTTCATTGGATGGTGGTTCTTTTCACAAACCACAGCTAGAGTCACTAGATGTGTGTTATTGTCATAAACCACATGGATCCACCAGTGTCACTGGACGTGTGTTATTGTCACAAACCACATGGATCCACCAATGTCATTGCATGTCTGTTCTTTTCACAAACCGCATATGGATCCACCAGAGTCATTGCATGTGTGTTCCTTTCACAAACCACATATGGATCCACCAGTGTCACTTCATGTGTGTTCTTTTCACAAACCACATATGGATCCACCAGTGTCACTGCATGTGTGTTCTCTACACAAACCACATATGGATCCCCTAGTGTCATTGCATGTGTGTTCTTTTCATTAACCACAACTAGAGTCATTGCATGCGTGTTCTTCTCACAAACCACACATGGATCCACCAGAGTTCATTGCATGTCTGTTCTTTTCATTAACCACATATGGATACACCAGTGTCATTGCATGTGTGTTCTTTTCACAAACCACATATGGATCCACCAGTTTCATTGCATGTGTGTTCTTTTTATTAACAATAGCTAGAGTAATTGCATGTGCATTCTTTTCACAAACCACATGTGGATCCACCAGTGTCATTTCATGTGTGTTATTTTCATGAACCACATATGGATCCATCAGTGTCATTGCATGTATGTTCTCTTCACGAACCACATATGGATCCAGCAGAGTTCATTGCATGTCTGTTATTTTCATAAAACACATGAATCCACCTATGTCATTGCATGTGTGTTATTTTAATAAACCACAGCTAGAGTTCATTGGATGTGTGTTCTTTTCACAAACCACATATGGATCCACCAGAGTCATTGCATGTCTTTTCTTCTCACAAACCACATGTGGATCCACCAGAGTCATTGAAATGTGTGTTTTTTCACAAACCACATATGGATCCACCAATGTCATTGAAATTTGTGTTCTTTTCACAAACCACAGCAAGAGTCACTGGCTCTTTGTTCTTTTCACAAACCACATATGGATCCACCAGTTTCATTGCATGTGTGTTCTTTTCATTATCAACAACTAGATTCATTGCACGTGTGTTCTTTTAATAAACCACACCTAGAGTCACTATATGTGTGTTATTGTCACAAACCACATGGATCCACCAATGTCATTGCATGTGTGTTCTTCTCACAAACCACATATGGATCCACCAATGTCATTGCATGTGTGTTCTTCTCACAAACCACATGTGGATCCACTAGAGTCATTGCATGTGTGTTATTTTCATGAACCACATATGGATCCACCAGAGTGCATTGGATGTGTGTTCTTTTCTCAAACCACATATGGATCCACCAAAGTTCATTGCATGTTTGTTATTTTCATAAACCACATATGGACCGAGTCTTCTAGAAGGCACACCCTAACACAGTTGTTCTCCATGACGATTGTTACATACCGTTCAATCGGGGCGCTTGGACGATTGGGATGGTCTTCGTAAGAGCGATCCGCGAGTAGGCTGTCCTGCGACATGATTAGCCACGCTTACTCCCCGCTTGCTATGGACAAACTGGCAACATCGGGCGCTCCCCTTCTGCGAGTGTCACAACTCACGAGTTATGTCGGCCATATGCTAGTGTCACGTCCCCTTTACTTCTCTTCCTCCCCGTACTTCCCTTCCTTCCCCTCGAAGACACTTCCCCACTTCTCTCCCATCCTGCCGTATCCGCAAGCCGACGGCGCCTCCAGCTATCTCTCCCGCAACCACCTCTACCCCCCGTCTCCTCTCGCCATGGGTTTAAGGGGAGACGACAAGGAAACGCGTCATGATGACAGGGACGGTGATTTCGATGTGAGTAGTCTCATCTCTATCTCTATTATCTGTGGCCAATTATCTATTTTGAGCTAGATCTATTATGTTTACTCATGTGCGTATGATGTGTTAGGCCAACCAGACGCTATACGACTCTGACTATCACGGTTTAGCGGATGAAGACAGCCCTCCGCTATGTAAACATGGATATGTGCCCGCTAAATTTGTTGCGTTCGAAGGACGAAAAACAAGCAGGAGGTTTTTATGGTGTCAAGGACATCGTGCAATGATGCAAGGTAGAAGTTGCGGTGTTGTCAAAGGGGTAGATCCAGAGTGGCCCAAATCAATGCAGAAAACGCTGGACAAACTATGGGATATGACTATCTAGTTGAAAGAATCCATAGTTTGCTCACTTCATGATAGTGCTGAGGTGAAGCTATGGGACCTATTTGACACAACCAAGCTTAACTGAGATCTTAGGAGGGTGCAAGACAAGGTTAGCAAAGTCGAGAAGGAGAGGGACGTGGCGATGGCCCTGAAGGCTAAAGCAGAGCAAGAACTGACTCAAGCAAGGAATGATCTTCACCAGGCCAAAGTCCTACAGTTCACAACTACTAGTATTGACAAGTGCATGAGGATAAATGTAGAGAAACAATTGAAGTTGTGCACAGAAGATGCTAAAAGGAAGGAGCAGACGATTCGATCCTTGCTCTCGCAGGAAGATGCGCATCGGGCTTAGATTAGGAAGATCAAGGAGATGTGTGATAACTAGTTCTATTTAGCTTGAGATATGTACTTTTTTAAGTTGTAAGTACTTGTACATACTAGCAGTCTAAACTAGTGGTCCTGGAGTCCTGGGAGAAAAAATTGGCCACTCGTTAATCTGTCTTAACCTTGCATCACTTCCTTTTGTCTGATGATGGTGGTACTCTGGCATTGGTGGTTTGTTTAAACGTAATCTACGTGGATTGTGCCGTATGCAAATGGCACAACCACAATTTATAAAGTGGAAGAACGTGCAACAGTTGAAACAAGTTGTTTCGTGGAGTGTAGCAGCTTAAATAATTTATTTCTGTGCGACTTACATTCCATCGAATTTGGAGACCTCCTGCCCCTGGGCAATCGTGGAACCTGTGCTGTGTGTTTTCAGATAGTAATGGCACAATCACAATTTCGGATTCAACTACTGACTCGGGCGTTTCCAAACCCTAAGTCGCGGTACATTTTACTCCGAGAACGTGTGTAGATTGTTTTGCCCGACAAGTTCCATGCATAGAGCTCCAGAATTTAACCAAATTACATATATATAGGTTCAAGTTCAAGACATTATTATGCATCTTCATTTCCAGTAGCCTTGTTCCCCCGCCTGGGTGCCAAGCCTTCACGTCCACTGGCTTCTTCATTTCCTACCTTCTTCCTCTTCCTTGGTGCCAATTTTCTTAGCTTCACGTGGTCTGCATCACTAGGACAGTTAGCACTAGAATCATGTCCAGCATCATCTTTCCACTCGTTTTTATTTTTATCCAGCAACAAAATGACCAACCTGGCAGTCATGTGTCTAACCTTGCGGCACTTCCTGTCAAGAAACAGGAATGTTGCATAACTGCCTAATATCTACAGAGTAAATAAAACAAAAATTACAATTCAACACAAACATGCGAACCCCAAGAGACTTTTGCTTACCAGGAGCTAATTGGGTTCGAGCGACCATCCTGTCCAATCAAAGAAGGGCGACTCCCAGTTGCAGCAGCTTCCACATCCAGTACATCATAATTCAGCTCAAACATGCAAGCTGAAGCATACCTTTTCATCAACCCAATTAGCTGACTGTCACACGTTAGAGGAACCATGATGCCTCGTTCATCCATGAAGCTGAACTTCGTAGTCTTCTTCGGCCATATTTCATCATGATTACATAGAGCAGCAACCATACCAGGGATAGTGCAGATCTGCACAGGCGCTTCTTCCATCGTGATACAATGGTGTCCATACCACTTGCCCTTCACCCTTGCTGATTTAGAGTCATACCTGAAGAGGGCTACCATAACCAGGTAAGGGTGGTCCACTGAGATCCCACTTGACAGAAAAGTGTGGACAAAATATGTTTGTCAGCGTTGGGCTAACAAATAATTTTAGGTTCAGCAAAGATAAGGGTAGCTCACCCGCATGTATCTAGAACTTCTTCTTCCTTTTGTAGTAGGATCTGCCATCCTCCGAGTTGCTCAGCTCATCAGCGGCGGAGGCGGGCTAGAGCCTCGCAATGGCGGCTATGGCATGCGCCATTGGAGCTCGAGATCAGCGAATGTGCGCAGCAACTTGGCGCCAGAAGTCAAATGTCTGAAGGGATCGTTCTTTCTAGAGGGTGGATTTCGACGCCGCCGATGCTAGGATAAAGGAGGGAATGGATTTGTGAAATTGGTCAACGCATCCAAGTCACTTAGTTCCTCGATTTTCCTAAGAGGTTACCGCATTGGCGCTTGCGTCACGGACAGATGACGGACATGTTGGTCCCGACCGTCTACTTCACGGGGCAGTTTAACGGAATGTTTGAATTTGGTAGGGGTGAGATGAGTTTGCCTCAAAATGTCCCATCTCAGTAGTTGACAGCCCAACTTTATGAAATGCGGAAATTACAGGGGACTTGGGTACTGCGATGCGCTCGCCCAGGAACTTTCGGGTTGCAAACGAACAATCCCCAACCATCCACCTTTAGTCCCGACTCGTGGCATGACCCAGGACTAAAGGGCCTTTCGAAAATTATATTTGAATATCGTGGTATAAATTCTGGTTCCCGCCTTATTGTATATTAAAATGTTAATAAAATAAGAAAAGAACATCTATGTAATAAAAATATATATAGCATATCAAAATGTTCATAACAGAAATATCTACCTAATAAAAATATAATTTATTTTTTATAAAAATTCAATTATTAAATATTGTAAATCATTTTAAAATGTTTTTAAATGGTAAATCATAAAAGGGTTTTTAAATGGTAAATCATTTTTCAATAAAGAATAATAATTGTTGGTCTCCAAGAAATTGATTTCCATGTTGACATACACATGAGCTAATGCTCATGATTTTTTGAAAAAAGGAAAACTTGGGAGGAAGTGGGTCCGGTTTAAACTACATGTACATGATCTAATGCTCATGATTTTTAAAAAAATCATTTTATACTCATAATATGATGTTTCTTCAGAGATCTAATGCAAGTTTTAGCGAGGATCATCCCTATCTTCATGTCTGCCGGTTTGACCATAGTTTGAAACGGGAAAATTTGGAAACGGGCATAAGAAATTCAAAAATGGTCTAGACAATGTAAATCCTTCGCGTAGTGTCATATTATGTGACATAGTTGCAAGGAAAATACCAAACTTGGTACATTGATTGCATCTCAAAAAATTCTTCTCAAAATGAGCTATCATGTTCGACGTTTCATGGCTTTTGGTTCAAATGTACAATGTTATAGCCAGAATCGAGGCATATTTTGTGATAGTGTGCCCATATTGATTGCATCTCAAAAACCACCAAAGGCATATTGCAAAATACTTATAGTCACTTGTTTCCTAAAATACCTTGCTTATGATCGCGTCGGCCGTAACCATGAGGTATCTTCATCATTTAACAGGATTCTTAGGCCAGTGTTCACTGTGAAGGGCAGAATTTCATCAAACTTATTATAATCTTCTAACATATCTGTCTTGTCCTCCACTCCCATGATGTTTATTTTCCCTAAAAGAAATGTGTGCCGCTTTGGCTCATCGTATGATGTATCCATTTCCTTATTTTGTCTTTTTAACGATTTGGTAGACATGTCCTTCACATAGAAAACCTGAGCCACGTCATTTCCTAGGACGAATGGTTCTTCTGTGAACCCAAGATTATTGAGATCCACTGTTTTCATTCCGTACTTATTTTCTACCTAAACCTCGCCTCCTGTCAGCTTGACCCATTTGCACATAAACAAAGGGACCATAAAAGAACATCCATAATCAAGTTCCCATATCTCCTCTATGTTACCATAATATGTGTCCTTTTCCCATTGTTGTTTGTTGCATCAATGTGAACACCACTGTTTTGGTTGGTGCTCTTTTTATCTTGGGTGATCGTGTAAAATGTATTCCCATTTATCTCGTACCCTTGGAAAGTCAATACGGTCGAAGATGGTGTCCCGGCCAACAAGTATGTAGCTTCAGTCTCATCTAAACAATGCGTGCATGCAGTGTATCCCTTGTTTGAATGTCCTGAAAGGTTATTAAGAGTAGGCCAATCATTGATTATTACCAAAAGCAACGCTCGTAGGTCAAATTCCTCTTGTTTGTGCTCATCCTACACACGTATACCTTGTCCGTGCCACAACTGTAAATGTTCTTCAACTAATGGCCTTAGGTACACATCAATGTCACTTCCGAGTTACTTCAATCCTTCAATGAGCACTGGCATCATAATGAACTTCCGCTTCATGCACAACCAAGGAGGAAGGTTATAGATACATAGAGTTATAGGCTAGGTGCTATGACTGCAGCTCTACTCCCCAAAAGGATTCATGTCATCTGTACTTAGACCAACGCTTAAGTTCCTTGCATCATCTACAAAGCCCGGATACTCTTTCTCGATTCTTCTCCAATGCGACCCATCAGCGGGGTGTCTCAACATCTTGTCTTTCTTGCGGTCTTCTTTGTGCCATTGCAACAACTTGGCATGCTCTTTGTTCCTGAACAAATGTTTCAACCATGGTGTTATAGGAGCATACCACATAACTGTGGGGTCCCCCGGATTAACCATCCGAGAAATCCCTGTTATGTATATATCCACGTTCCCATGATCATTGAGCCGTGGAACATAACCAACAAGTATCATTACAACATCCGAAACATAACGAATTTACAAGACTTACATAAATGACATTATGGCTATACCATCTTTAGCAGCGGAACATCATCACGCGCAGACCCCAATCGTGCCTCAACCTACAGGCGACTGACTGGGAAGACGGCCTAGCTCGCTGGACGTCACCTTAATCTTCCGATGTCAAACCTCTGAAAACCTGGCCAAGTAAATAGCCAGGGACAATGCCATGAGTACTTTTGAATGTACTCGCAAACCACCGAGATAAGTGAAATAAGGAAATGCAACTCTGGCTGTGGCGAGATAGCTCTATCTAAGGTTGTTTTTGAAAAGCCTAAACTATCTCTTGTAGTTACGACATCTCCATATATTTGTTGAAAAAGAGTTTAGAAAATATGCCTCTGTTTTATAAATCAAGACATCCCCATATCTTTGTTAAAAAAATCATTTTTGAAAACCGTTTTGGAGTAAAACCCTTTTTAAACCTCTTTGACCACCTCTGGTCAAAACAAAACTTTCAAACTCAGGTTCCCCCGGAACCTCCATACTTTCATCCATTTATCCAAACAAACACCGTTTGGGTACTCCTAGCCATCACCTTTCCAACCGTCCTTGATCATGGACACGGCTATTCGAATAGATTATACTCTACAGAGTTTGCGCACTTTCCCCACAAGAATCAATACATCCGCCGGGATAAAACCACGGCACACTACCAAGGTAGATGGGGGTCCGGATAATTAAACCTAAACTTTCGCTTGTCGACCCTAGCAAAGGCTGCCTTTCCTTTTGGGTTTGTTCTCCCCAGCAACGAGTATGTGGCTCCCAGCCATAGTCCTGCCTTCCGTACACGCGTATACCCAAGTCGCAACTTAGCGTGGCTGGCTTGTACTAAGGGTGCATCTACTGAGTCGTGGCTGGCTTCTGGCGGAGCAGTGGAGGTTTCCTGCACCTCCTGGATGGGCTTGAACCTACGAAGATACTGGCTGGTGGTGCTGCACCTCCTGCCTCTCTTGGGAGCAGCTTCCCTCGAGGTTCCTTCAGTGGCGGTGGTTCGTGCTTGATTCCTTTGCAGGGTTTCCATAGCTTCCTTACGAGTGAGGATGGCTTGTAGGCGACGGAGCTCCATCTGGGAGTGACGGTATTCGTCCACGACTGCGGTTAACACCACGTTGCTGGAGTAGCTGAAGCGGGTCTGAAAGGAGAGAGCAGGGTATGCCAGGCTGGGGTCTTGAGATCCTCCAGTGCAGTCGACATTTCCCTTCATGGGGAGGAAAAAGGTTGTGGGCTGTCTCATCTCTGGGAGGGAGCTACGGATGCGCATCAGAGCTTCTCTGGCTGCCAAATCAATAGCAAGTACGGGACTAGGCATCTGAGGTCCAGTGGAAAAGATAGGGCTTCCATTGGTTCCCGGCTTGGCTAGTATGACAATCTGTCCCACGTAATCTCCTGATTCCACTCCTTTGTGGAGGGTGTAGATAGGTTTCTACTGGTAACCACAAAGTTGCAGGGAGTCCCAGAGTAGTCGGGGAAATCCAATCTTTAGCCACTCTTCATCAACTGGTTCCATCTACAAAAGTTTTTAGGGCTAGGTCGGGTTAGTGGAAAGTGTGCAGGATTTTAAGATTAGAAAACCATATTAATGCAAGTAGTTTGGGTACTCCTAGCCATCACCTTTCCAAAACTCAGGTTCCCCCGGAACCTCCATAATTTCATCTACAAAACTCAGGTTCCCCCGGAACCTCCATAATTTCATCCATTTATCCAAACAAACACCGTTTGGGTACTCCTAGCCATCACCTTTCCAACCGTCCTTGACCGTGGACACGGTTATTCGAATAGATTATACTCTAAAGAGTTTGCGCACTTTCCCCACAAGAATCAATACATCCGCCGGGATAAAACCACGGCCCACTACCAAGGTAGATGGGGGTCCAGATAATCAAACCTAACCTTTCGCTTGTTGACCCTAGCAAAGGCTGCCTTTCCTTTTGGGTTTGTTCTCCCTGGCAACAAGTATGTGGCTCCCAGCCATAGTCCTGCCTTCCGTACACGCGTATACCCAAGCCGCATCTTGGTGACTCCACTTCCTTCCGTACCGCCTAAGTCATACCGTCTGCGGGAGACCCAATTGTTGCACCGGCACTCTTGCCAAGACAGACTCACTCTTTCCGAAGCAAGCTACAGGCTCCAGATCCGAGATCTGTTAGCGCCTGCCCAGAATTCAAGGGATCTCTCCCTATAAGCATGGTACAAGCTGCCCTGGCTAATGAAGAAAAACTACAAGCTAAGCCCCAGCACCTGGGGTAAGGTGGTTGCACTGATAAAATTGTTTCGGTAAAGGCGTAGAACATCCCTTCTCTTTCTCTTGTCCATTTTCTCATTTCTCATCAACACCACTTCTTTAGTTAAAACATCCGCTTGGAATGATTCCTTTTCCAAGGGTTTTACAAAGTAGTTTTTAAACAGTTGAAGTAGGGTAAATCCCAAAACAAGTTATTTTCTCAAAGTCGGGGTTTCCAAAGAGGCAGGATGCTAACCATCATACTCTCGGTCTAAAGGGATAAAATGGTAGGTACAACAGGGTGGTGCCACGAGGGACACAAAGTCATAACTTAGAGGAGCCAAGTTGTTAGTGCAGTATTTATAAAACAAGACGTGCAGATAAATAATGCAATTTAGAAGGGAGATACAAAACATGTAATAAAAGGAGTAGGACAAGTATCGGAATTCGGGAATGGTGGCTTGCCTGTGATCAGCAATAAGTCCCCGGACTTCCTTAGATAACCAAGAATACCCAATAGATAATAATAAGAAGTCCTTTCCTTCTTGTCGTCAAAATCGCCGTCATCAAGTATACATGCAAGCAGACAATACCACAATCAATACAAGGCATACATGCATCAAACCATACAACAAACAATCATAAGGAATCCTACTTAACTTAGTGGTTTTGGAGAATTTGGGTACTAGTAATGGAATTACTAGATAGCCATAGAAGTGTTTTCCTTTGGAAGATAGTTGTCTAGGCTGTTTACCAAGGAATTTGGGTGGAGGCTTGAGGTATGTAGGATAACAATGTGCAACAATGATATCCTCAGATAGGTCTTGGCAAAACAAGACCAACACAAGTGGTTTCACTAGGTTATCATTTACCTAGATTTAGTTATGCTCTTTATAGTGGAATAAACTCTAGTTTGAGGAATTAATTCACCAGAATTTATCTGGAGGCCCAAACATTATTTCCTTGGTGGTTAGATAGTGTTTGATGTACTGAACCACATAGAGTTGGAATCTTGTCAAAAGAATTACCAGAATGCCCTTAATAAATCATCAAAGGCAGTTCTATATGGTTTTTCTCTTTTTCACCAGATTAATTCTACAGAAGCTCTTGAGCTGATTCCAGTGGCATGTTGTAGGAACTTAGAATACCTTTCTGTAGGAATTAGATTCACTCATTTTGGAGTTGTCAAACTCCTGGAGTGATTTATTTAGTGAAAAATGGGTACACAGAATAGATTAATTCACTACAATTCAACCAGAGCTCAATAAAATCTGAGCTGCTGGGGCTTGATAGATGCTGATAATAGGGTGTACTGGGAGGTGGAATCAGGTCAATACCACATTTGGTTTGACCTAGAGAAATTACCCAAGGCATGTAATGGCTGTTTTTATTATTTTTGCTAAGGGCACACTACTGTTCACCTTGGCATATGACCTATGCTAGATGACAGGTATATCAAATACCTTCCAGAAGAGCTTTGATCCATCTCATTTGGGTAAGGCTAGCTCACAGAGGAATTTATTTAGTGTGAAAGATACAATTTTAGTGGATATAATGCCAATAAACAAAGTAATTTATTTTTGGCAGAGGACCAGTTCTGCATGTTGCACAAAACACACATGAACATGGTAGATTTTAAGTTTGGTAATTTGGAGTTGCTTAGCATTTTTGAAATGATTTAAACTAAGGCCGAACTCCTGGATTTCTATAGATCTTTCAAAAAGAAAAAGAAAAGGGGTGCGCTAGGCCGGGATCTGCACCGAGTTGGGCCGACCTAGGAGAAATCGGCCCACGGCGGGCGGCGCAGCGCGCGGGAGCCCGCGACTTGAATCTGCCAGGCGGGGCCCGACGGTCAGGGTACAGGGCGGCGAAGTGGTACGGGGCTTCGGTGGCCGTTCGATTAGATCACCATCGACGGCCATCTGGCTTCGCCTAGCTCACGACTGCGCCAACGGGATGAAACCCTAGAGCAAGCAGAGGAGGGGCAGGGTGGCTCACCAGGGGCTCAGGGCAGTTGGGGAGGTGACAGGGAGACGCGATCGACGACGGCGACTCTAGGGAGGGGCGGCATGGCGCCTTTCGCTTCTGGGAAGTGGCTTGCGTTCACCACGTCGGGCCGCGTTCAGGATACCTCTACCGATGTCAACTAGGGCGGTCCTAGGCAAAACAAAGGCAGGGGGAGGGTCAGGGGAGATACGAGAACACCAGAGGATGACATGCAGAGGGGAAAAAGCAGCAAGGAGGGAGCTACGCTCGGATCCTTGAGGGGGACCGAGAGCTTACTCTCTTCTTTCCCTCGAGCAAGGTAGAGCAGGGGAGGAAGAGAGGATGCTGGGGGAGGTAAGTGAGGAGGAGAGGGGGCAAATGAGAGGCAGAGTGGGGTGCTGGGGTGGCCCGCTGGCTTATAAACCAAGGATGGGCTCTAAGAGGGTAAATATACATTTTGGACATGCAAGGGAGGTAGGACTAGATTGTGATTGGCCTAGAGGGCGGTGGGGAGGGGTAAGAGAGAGATCTGGTCATGCTGGAGCTCAGAGGAAGAGGGAGTGGCAGCCGTTGCAATTTATCTCACATGCTTGTCTCTCTTCTTTCCTTCTCACTTCCAAGCACATGGGACAAGGGAGAGGGCTTGCTACAGTAGCTTAGCTACAGTGATCATGACCAGTGGGGTATTGGTTGCTGGAGAGAAGTGCTTGACAAGCTTTGGTGGTGGTTTGGTCTTGGTTTTGCTCAAGTTTTGCTTGTTTGGCAAAGTTTGATCACAAGAGAGCTTGTGAAGGATTTCAAGGATTTGCATTGGAAAAGATGGGGGAGAGGGTACTGATAGATGGATATGGTGAAGGTATATATCCTTGAATTATTTGGGAATTAAATGGTGAAGTTTGGTCCACTTATTTTCATTTATTCAAAAACTGCAGAAGTAGTTTATAGAAACTCATTTGATATATTTACATTGGGCAAGGCTGGTTTTTGGTGTGAGAGGGTCCCAAATGTGAATACACACTTAGGGGAATTTTCCCAAGATTTATTGGGGGTTAAAAGTATTTAAAACAATTATTATTCCATTTCTGCCTTTTAAGAAAATAGGCAAAAAGAATTAATAAAGCTTCTCAAAAATATTTATTTTTGAGGTGGGAAGGTAGATGATGATAGATGGACCTCAAATGAGTCAGAAGTTGGAGAAGTGTTTTGGCAAAAACCAAACTTTCTATTGTGGAGGAGGTTTTTGGGGATTTTGTCTAGTAAAAGAATCAAATAGTTTTGGTCCATAATAATTATGGATAATATTTGATAAATCTTGATGATCAAGGTGGGTGATGTAGACAAGGTTTAGCAAGCATTTGAAACCTTGGGAAAGTGGAATTCCATCTTGAATTAGATGGAAGAACAAGGCATTGAGGATCTAGGGTGGTGTTATTTTTATACCACCTAAATCTTGTTGGATCTTGGACCTCAGAGCTCACCTTGATGTAAGAGATGGATGGATAGTTATATCAAGTCATATATATGATCATGGCAGAAGTAGTTTGGATTGGTTACATTTGAGGTGGTCTGGAAGTGATAGCCAACTTTGTTGAAAATAAGGCTGCCATTCCAGATGAGTCATGATGCCTTATAAACCATGTGGGTTTAAGAAGCAATAGGATCCACTTGGAACAAGTGAAGTAGGTATTGGTAGACCTATATGAATAGAACACAACCATGCAAATAGTTGGTCCATAGAAGGTTGGATGATGGTGTGAGCTTCTGTTAAAGTAGGCATGATGACTAGATTTGCAGGAAAAGTTATTTTCTTGCCTGCAAAATGTCCAAGAACAAGTGGGTTGGAGGATGATTTAACCAAGGGAAAGGGTGGGCCTTGGTAGTCCTTAGGATGGTTATCAATATGGTTCAGGTGCATTTCCAAAAATGCACAAGGTTTGTGAAAGGGAGACATTCAAAAAGGTGATGTTGGAAATAGATTTCCAGACTTAGCCAAATTTGGAAGATTTGGAGTTTTTGACTAGAATATGAGAGGGAAAGTTTTTGATGAGTTGCAAGGTATCAAAGCATCATCAAGTGGATGAGCTTGAGGATTAGATTGAGTAGAAGGGATCCATGCTTGATATTGGTCTTCATTGACTTGGAAACTTCTAGAATGGATCACTTCAGAATTGATCTATTTAAGGGTTTTAGATGATCACCTGGTGGCTGGAGAGGGTATCTAGCTTTGGAATCTTTCTTAGGGAGTGGTGATTTGGAAACATCTTGATCCTAGTGATGAGCTCCTAGAGTGGCTCATACTACTTCCTAAGCAAACAAGTCAAACAGCAGATCAAGGCAATTCATCTTGCAAACAAATCCACTACTACTAGGGTTACCATCAAGCCTAGCTTGAGGTGAGTATGGGTATTTTGAAGTGTGGGATTTGAATAATATGAGATTCCTTGGTATCTCTACCAAGAGTAGAATTCAAATGCTTTGAAAAGAGGTTTTGGGAAACCTAGAGATAAGATTAGTTGATGGTTCTGTCTTGAAAACATAAGGAGATTATAGCTCTCCATAGTTTTGTCAATGGAAGATACTAAACTAGTTTTGGTTACACAAGCACCTTGGCTCAGGTTTTGAAATGTCAGAACATTTGAGAATATGTAAACTGAGCCAGGATAGTTTTGTTAAATAGCTTTTGTCCACTTAGGGTGAGGTAAGGAGTATCATATGGTATACACTCACATGCACATGCACAAGCACAAACAAACAACAAGCAATCACTGCCCAATGAATAAGAAAAGTTTTTGCTCCCCCTGATTTTTGCATTCTGGACAACAAATCAGGGTTGCTGAAATTGGGATGTTACAGACCTTTCCCCCTTAAAAGAATCTCGTCCCAAGATTCGGGAGAGTAAGATTAGGGGATTTGTGTTGGAGTTAGTGCTAGGGGTTTCCCACGAACTAACTCTTAGACTTTGTCTTTGAACAGGGTCACTTTGACAGTGAGATTGAACTTCAATCGTCTTGAAAACACGAGTGTTGAGCTGGCTTCAACCAGGATTGTGAGGAGTGATCTTCCTACTATAAGGATTTATGGCGTATGTCCTAAGGGATTATCGTATCCTATTATACGTCTTTGGGTCCAACTGTTGGATTGCCTCTGGCAGGGGGGTTATTCTATTTTGTGGGAAAGACGTAGTCTTTCCCCTTAGGATTAGACTGGGGCAGATCGGAGAGTTGACATAGTCCTTCCTTCTTGGAGTCGCAGATGGATGTTTTGAATGCTGACGTCCATATCTCTCCTGGAGTCGAGTTTTTTAGAAGGCGTCCCATTCTAGAGGTTTTCTGAAGTATCCTCGGGTAGACAGTCTTCTGAGGATTGAGTGGAAAGACGCAGTCTTTCCACCTTAGAGCTTCATTATGGTGCCTTAGGAGTGGTGCGGATCTTTAGTGTGGGAGGGCTGCCCTGGGGTTAGCGGAAGGCTGCATCTTCTTGGAGCCTTGCGCTAAGGTCGTCAAGTGACGCCCTATTCTATACACCTTGGCAGGGGGGGGTTCCTAACGAAGCCTCTAAGGGGTTAGCTCAAGGTGAGTTAGCGGTTTCTGACTCTTCTTGCTAGGGTTTAGTCAGGGTGGATGCAATCAGTGCTGATGAAGAGGTCCTCACTTGAATCTCTGGCGTTGCTTCTGCTTGAGGGCGGAGTGGACTCGTTGTCTTCATGCAACTTCGTCTTCGGGGAACTGAAGTATTCTGGCCTTCTAGGTAGGAACTTCCTATTGGTGGTAAGCGTTCCGAGTTGGGTCTGATTCAACGTCTTGGGTAAAACACGCAAGAGGGAAAATATCAAGCAAGCATAGTAATCCAAGGAAGTTATTACACAACCAACCAGTCTGCACCCGAGGTGCTAATAGTACTTAAACATTACAAAACGTGTTCAGGGACGATACATGACTCTACCCTATTGCTAGGTGGGCGAGTACCGCAACGCAGGTGGGCGAGTCCATAGATGGATCGCTAAAGTTTGCATAACTTATTAGCATCCTTAGGATCGACAAAACCCTTAGGTTGTATCATATACAACTCTTCTTCAATATTACCATTGAGTAACGCAGTTTTGACATCCATCTGCCATATTTCATAATCGAAATATGCAGCAATTGCTAACATAATCCTAACCGACTTAAGCATCGCTACGAGAGAGAATGTCTCATCGTAGGCAACTCCTTGAATTTGTCAAAACCCCTTTGCGACAAGTCCAGCCTTATAGATGGCACATTACCATCAGCATCAGTTTTTCTTTTGAAAATCCATTTATTCTCAACAGCCTTTCGATCGTGGGGTAAGTCCACCAAGGTCCAAACCTGGTTCTCGTACATGGTTTCCATCTCGGATTTCATGGCTCCTAGCCATTTGTTGGAATCCAGGCTCATCATCGCTTCTTCATACGCCGCAGGGTCATCCATTTCATCAACCATGAAATTCACAACAGGATTACCGTACAGTTCAGGAGATGCACGTGTCTTGCTTGACCTGCGAGGTTCGGTAGTGTCCTCTTTTGGAGTTTCATGATCAATATCATTAGCTCTCTCTTCCTTAGGTGAATTCAACTCCGCAACAGTTTCCGGTGCTGCGATACTCGCCATTTCATGAAGAGAAGGTTCAATAACCTCTTCGAGTTCTGCCTTCCGACTACTCACACCTTTCGTGAGAAACTCCTTCTCAAGAAAGGATCCATTCTTGGCAACAAAAACCTTGCCCTCGGATCTGTGATAGAAGGTATACCCAATTGTTTCCTTAGGGTATCCTATGAAGACGCATTTTTCCGCTTTGGGTTCAAGTTTATCCGGTTGAAGTTTCTTCACATAAACATCGCATCCCCAAACTTTAAGAAATGACAACTTAGGTTTGTTTCCAAACCATAATTCATATGGTGTCATTTCAACGGATTTAGATGGTGCCTAATTTAAAGTGAATGCAGCTATTTCCAGTGCATAACCCCAAAATGACAGTGGCAAGTCAGTCAGAGACATCATAGATCGAACCATATCCAATAAAGTATGATTATGACGTTCCGACACACCATTACGTTGTGGTCTTCCGGCAAGCGTGAGTTGTGAAACTATTCCACACTCTTTCATGTGTGTGCTAAACTCGTAACTTAGATACTCACCTCCACGGTCAGACCGAAGAACTTTGATCTTTCTATTACGATGATTTTCCACTTCATTCTGAAATTCCTTGAACTTTTCAAAGGTTTCAGACTTGTGTTTCATCAAATAGATATACCCGTATCTACTCAAATCATCCGTGAAAGTAACAAAATATCGATGTCCACCTCATGCTGACACACTCATTGGTCCACATACATCAGTATGTATGATTTCCAATAAATATGTTGCCCGTTCCATTGAACCGGAAAACAACGTTCTAGTCATGTTGCCCATAAGGCATGGCTCACATGTATCAAATGATTCAAAATCAAGTGATTCCAAAAGACCATCGGAATGGAGTTTCTTCATGCGTTTAACACCAATATGACCTAGACGACAGTGCCACATATATGCAGATATATCATTATCAAGTTTAATCTTTTTAGCATTAACATTATGAATATGCGTAATATTACTATCGAGATCCAATAGAAATAAACCATTCAACACAGGTGCATGACCATAAAAGATATCATTCTTATAAATCGAACAACCATTGTTTTCAGATTTAAAGGAATAACCACTTTGCATCAAACACAATTCGGATACAATGTTCATGCTCAGTGCAGGCACCAAATAACAATTATTTAGGTTTATAACTAATCCTGATGGCATATGGAGAGGTAGCGTCCCGATGGTGATCACATCAAATTTTGATCCATTGCCGACCTGCATCATGACCTCATCCCTTGCTAGTTGTCGCTTGTTCCGCAGCCCCTGAACCGAGTTACATATATTAGCAACCGATCCCGTATCAAATACCCAGGTGCTACTGCGAGTACTAGTCAAGTACACATCAATAACGTGTATATCATATATACCTTTGTTTGCCTTGTCGGACTTCTTGTCCGCCAGATACTTGGGGCAATTGCGCTTCCAATGGCTAGTCCCCTTGCAATAGTAACACTCGGTGTCAGACTTAGGGCCAGCTCGGGGTTTCTTTTCAGGTGTGGCAATAGATTTGCCACCCTTCTTTCCCTTGTGCTTGCCTTTCTTGTCCTTCTTGAAACCGGTGGTCCTATTGATCATCAACACTTGATGTTCTTTCCTAATCTCCACTTCTGCAGTCTTAAGCATTGACAAAAGCTCGGGAAGAGACTTATTCATGCCCTGCATATTATAGTTCATCACGAAGCTCTTGTAGCTAGGTGGCAGAGATTGGAGAACATGATGTATGCCTAAGTCAATGGGAATCGTTATTCCCAAGGACACAAGCTTATCGGCGTACCCAGACATTTTGAGTACATGCTCACTAACGGAGTTGTTCTCCTCCATCATGCAGCTAAAGAACTTTGCAGTAGCATTATAACTCTCTATGGCAGCATGGGTATCGAAAATCATTTTCAATTCTCCCATGGTATCAAAGGCATTGCCATTTTTGAAACGCTTTCGAAGTTCTGGCTCTAGCCCATATAGTATGCCGCAATGAACTAAGTTGTGGTCCTCCTGACGAGTCACATAGACATTCTTTTCCTCGTCAGGGGCATCAGGAGCTGGTAGGGGGCCTAGAGGCGCATCTAGCACATATTTCTTTTGTGCTGCAGTGAGGAGAATCCTCAAATTCATAGCCTAGTTGGTGAAGTTGCTACCATTCGCAACAAGTTTCTCTTTCTCCATGAACACATTGAAATTAAAAGCAGGTGGTGCCATCTACAATAGAATTTGTAAAGTTTATTTAGACTAAGTTTATGATAGAGTGAGTTCAACTAATCCAAATTACTAATGAACTCCCACTCAAAAACGACATCCCTCGTGTCCTTTTGGTGATTGCATGAACCAAATCCACTATACCAAGTCCGATCATCACGTGAGTTGATGTAGCTTCAAAGGAGAGCATCTATATGGGCATCATATCAACTATATGACTCATGCTTAACCTTTTGGTCCGTGTTCCGAGGCCATGTATGTACATTCTAGGCTCGCCAAGTAAGAACCTTAGTATTCGCGTGTGTAAAACTGTCTTACACCCGTTCCTATGAAAGCGTAGATTCGAGTACACCCGATCATCACGTGATATCTCGAAACACGATCCACAGTACGGTGCATACTTAAGGAAGAACACATTTTTATCTTGATATCTAAATGAGGGATCATCTTACAATGCTACAGAAAGCGCCAAACTAGCAGTATAAGATGCTAACATCTAATGTGTAAAGTGAGATGATATGGTCCATGCATTTGATCTCTATCATTTGCATCATGGTATGATCTCTATCATTCCTTTGTGTGTAAGGCCAAGGTCTATGGAACTTACACGTTGAATGTCTTGTAAGAGTATCTATCATACATCTACTTACAACAATACCATATCAATACACTAGCCCAGCAACGATGTAAACTAGACGCCTCTAATTTACCAATTGCAAGTTTTACGTGGCTTAGGGCTTTCGGAGATAGAACCATTCTTACCTACGAACATGAACCACAATGAGGGTAACCAAGTTATTAGCAACTCGTTGTAAATCAGATATTGACTATAGTAGGAGAGACAGACACCCACCAGCCACTTATGCAAAAATAGTTGCATGTCAGTCGTGGAACCGGTCTCATGTACGATGACATGTAAGGTTGGTCCGGGCCGCTTCATCCCACTATGCCACCAATATCCAAAATACATAGAAGATGCAATAACATGATCATCATCGCCCACATATAAACATATGTGTACTACCCGTGCAAAGCACCTACGCATAGATCAGGCTCTGATACCACTGTTGGGTCTGCAGCATAGAAAACAAAAATTTCCTACGATGAGAACTACATGCCAAGATCTATCTACTAGGTACAGAGCAACGGGTGGAAATACATCCATCGAGAACTTACCCTCGAAGACAACGAGTTTTGTTAACGAGTAGGAACTCGTGGTTGATGTAGTCGTACACTTGCTGATCTCAAGATCGTGAGGAAGTCCGAGCGCCGCAACTCAGCAGCGCATCCGCACTCACACACACGTTCAAGCCACTGGACAACCTCCACCTCCTCGCTCCAGCGATCCAGCGGAAGTAGCAACTCCTTCCAGATGAAATGCCACCGGGAACATGTATCTCGCTAATCCGAGACCATGGGGGAATAATTCTAGAGGGGGAGAGAGATCCTTCACAAGGAGGTGTGAGGAAGAAGGAGGAATAGGGGGCCTTTTATAGGAGGAGGGGGGTGCCCCTCCCCATGGCCGGCGCATGGGGGAGGTGACCCTTCACCTCCTCCATTCATGTGGTGGTAACCCCTCCACATTAAAATGCCTCTTCACATTCCCCTTTAAAGTCCCTACTTTAAATGCATTAAAATTCTCCAAGTTTAATGCTCTCTCTTTTAATAAAACT
Organism: Avena sativa; assembly: GCA_916181665.1. Lineage (NCBI taxonomy): Eukaryota > Viridiplantae > Streptophyta > Magnoliopsida > Poales > Poaceae > Avena > Avena sativa. Next base: position 603,073,462 of record OV702291.1, on the reverse strand, counting down.
CTTTTATTAAATTTATTCAGAATTTTGTTAATTACTTTATTAACAAACATTCACATATAACCCCTTGCAGTATTTCAATATCACATGCAGAACCACTTTCTGCAATTTCACCCGAAACAATTTCCGGTTTCTATTGAAACAATTCATGCGCTTTGCAATTCTTTCGTCTGAAACATATGTGCTCCAAAATGGTGTCCGGTAACTCTTAAGTGTGTCACCCTATGGTTCGCGAATAATGCAGACATGATTGAGACTCCTCTCAGATCAATAATCAGAAGCGGGACCTGGAGGTCCATACCGACTCCTGCATATTCAACGATGACTTATGTGATCGTGAGAACCTTTAACGCTTGTAATTTAATCCCTTTGTCTCTTGATATAATACATATCCGAGATTCGATCATCGGTATCCAAATACCTAGTTTGATCTCGTTACCGACATGCACTCTTTTCTCGTTCCTATGATATAACATTCTAGTGATCACATCACTTGCTTGCAAGCTACCTTAATGTGATATCACCGAGAGGGCCCAAAGTATATCTAGCCATCATCGGGATTGACAAATTACACTCTTGATCCATGAGCCTCAACATAACACCTTCGTAGCACTGAACCCATCTTTATAGTCACCCTGTTACGGTATCGCGTTTGATGTTATCAAGATACTCTTCCGGTGTTAGCAATTAACATGATCTCATGGTCTAAGGATAAAGATTACTTCGTATGATGTTATAGCAATGTAAACATAATGACTTGATCGTAATTCTATACTTCGGATGAATGTTCATCACATCATTTCACAAATGCTGTGACCTTGTTATTAACAACATCCAATGTCCATGATCAGGAAACCTTGATCATCTTGTTAATCAACAAGCTAGTCTATAAGAGAGGCATAACTAGGAACCCTTTTTGTTTATTAAACACACATTTATTGATGTTTCCGATCAATGCAATTATAGCATGCAAAATAAACATCTATCATATATAAGTAATACATAATAACAACTTATTATTGCCTCTCAGGGCATATTTCCTTCAATAAGTGAAATAAGGAAATGCAACTCTGGCTGTGGCGAGATAGCTCTATCTAAGGTTGTTTTTGAAAAGCCTAAACTATCTATTGTAGTTACGACATCTCCATATCTTTGTTGAAAAAGAGTTTGGAAAACATGCCTCTGTTTTATAAATCAAGACATCCCCATATCTTTGTTTAAAAAATCATTTGTGAAAACCGTTTTGGAGTAAAAACCATTTTTAAACCTCTTTGACCACCTCTGGTCAAAACAAAACTTTCGAACTCAGGTTCCCCCGAAACCTCCATACTTTCATCCATTTTTCCAAACAAACACCGTTTGGGTACTCCTAGCCATCACCTTTCCAACCGTCCTTGACCGTGGACACGGCTATTCGAATAGATTATACTCTAAAGAGTTTGCGCACTTTCCCCATAAGAATCAATACATCTGCCGGGATAAAACCACGGCCCACTACCAAGGTAGATGGGGGTCCGGATAATCAAACCTAACCTTTCACTTGTCGACCCTAGCAAAGGTTGCCTTTCCTTTTGGGTTTGTTCTCCCCGGTAACAAGTATGTGGCTCCCAGCCATAGTCCTGCCTTCCGTACACGCGTATACCCAACCCACAACTTGGCGTATACCATAACTTGGTGACTCCACTTCCTTCCATACTGCCTAAGTAATACCGTCTGCAGGAGACCCAATTGTTGCACCGACACTCTTGCCAAGACAGGCTCACTCTTTCCGCAGCAAGCTATAGGCTCCAGATCCGAGATCTGTTAGCGCCTGCCCGGAATTCAAGGGATCTCTCCCTATAAGCATGGTACAAGCTGCCCCGGTTAATGAAGACAAACTACGAGCTAAGCTCCAACACCTGGGGTAATGTGGTTGCACTGATAAATTTGTTCCGGTAAAGGCGTAGAACATCCCTTCTCTTTCTCTTGTCCATTTTCTCATTTCTCATCAACACCACTTCTTTAGTTAAAACATCTGCTTGGAATGATGCCTTTTCCAAGGGTTTTACAAAGTAGTTTTTAAATAGTTGAAGTAGGGTAAATCCCAAACCAATTTATTTTCTCATAGCTGGGGTTTCCAAAGAGGTAGGATGCTAACCATCATACTCTCGGTCTAAAGGGATAAAATGGTAGGTACAATAGGGTGGTTCCATGAGGGACACAAAGTCATAACTTGGATGAACCAAGTTATTCGTAGTATTTATAAAACAAGACGTGCCAATAAATAATGCAATTTATAAAAGAGATACAAAACAAGTATTAAAAGGAGTATGACAAGTATCGGAATTCGGGAATGATGTCTTGCCTGTGATCAGCAATAAGTCCCCGAACTTCCTTAGATAACCAAGAATACCCAATAAATAATAATAAGAAGTCCTTTCCTTCTTGTCGTCAAACACTCACACTATCGCTGTCATCGAGTATACATGCAAGCAGACAATACCACAATCAATACAAGGCATACATGCATCAAACCATACAGCAAACAATCATAAGGAATCCTACTTAACTTAGTGGTTTTGGAGAATTTGGGTACTAGCAATGGAATTACTAGATTGCCATAAAAGTGTTTTCCTTTGGACGATAGTTGTCTAGGCTGTTTACCAAGGAATTTGGGGGGAGGGTTGAGGTCTATAGGATACCAATGTGCAACAATGATATCCTCAGATAGGTCTTGGCAAAACAAGACCAACACAAGTGGTTTCACTAGGTTATCATTTACCTAGATTTAGTTATGCTCTTTATAGTGGAATAAACTCTAGTTTGAGGAATTAATTCACCAGAATTTATCTGGAGGCCCAAACATTATTTCCTTGGGTGGTTAGATAGTGTTTGATGTACTGAACCACATAGAGTTTGAATCTTGTCAAAATAATTACCAGAATTCCCTTAATAAATCATCAAAGGCAGTTCTATATGGTTTTTCTCTTTTTCACCAGATTAATTCTGCAGATGCTCTTGAGCTGATTCTAGTGGAATGTGGTAGGCATTGAGAATACATTTCTTTAGGAATTAGATTCACTCATTTTGGAGTTTTCAAACTCCTGCAATGATTTATTTAGTGAAAAAGGGGTACACATAATAGATTAATTCACTACAATTCAACCAGAGCTCAATAAAATCTGAGCTGCTGGGGTTTGATAGACGCTAATATTAGGGTATACTAGGAGGTGGAATCAGGTCAATACCACATTTGGTTTGACCTAGAGGAATTACCCAATGCAGTTAATGGCTATTTTTATTATTTTTTCTAAGGGCACACTACTATTCACCTTGGCATATGACCTATGCTAGATGATAGGTATATCAAATACCTTCCTGTAGAGCTTTGATCCATCTCATTTGGGTAAGGCTAGCTCACTGGGGAATTTGTTTAGTGTAAAAGATACAATTTTAGTGGATATAATGCCAATAAATAAAGAAATTTATTTTTGGCAGAGGACATGTTGCACAAAACACACATGAACATGGTAGATTTTAGGTTTGGTAATTTGGAGTTGCTTAGCATTTTTTAAATGATTTAAACTAAGGCCGAACTCCTGTATTTTTATAGATCTTTTAAAAAGAAAAAGGAAAGGGGCGCGCCAGGCCGGGATCTGCGCCGAGTTGGGCCGGCCGAGACGAAATCGGCCCACGGCGGGTGGCGCAGCACGCGGGAGCCCGCGACTTGAATCTGCTAGGCGGGGCCCGACGGTCAGGGGCACATGGCGGCGCAGAGGTACGGGGATTGGGTGGCCGTTCGATTAGATCACCATCAACGGCCATCTGGCTTCGCCTAGCTCGCGACGGCACCAATGGGACAAAACCCTAGAGCGAGAAGAGGAGGGACGGGGTGGCTCACCAGGGGCTCGGGGGCGGTCGGGGAGGCGACAGGGTTTCGCTTCTGGGAAACTTGTGATTAACGACGGTGACTCCAGGGAGGGGCATCACGGCGCCTTTCGCTTCCGGGAAGTGGCTCGTGTTCACCATGTCGGGGCTCGTTCGGGATACCTCTACCTGCGTCAACTGGGGTGTTCCTATGCAAAACAAAGGCAGGGGAGGGTCAGGGGAGGTAGGAGAACACCAGAGGATGACATGCAGAGGGGGAAAAGCAGCAAGGAGGGAGCTATGCTCGGATCCTTGAGGCGGACCGAGAGCTTACTCTCTTCTTTCCCTCGGGCAGGGTGGAGTAGGGGAGGAAGAGAGGGTGCTGGGGCAGGTAAGTGAGGATGAGAGGGGGCAAATGAGAGGCAGAGTAGGGTGCTGGGGTGGTCTGCTGGCTTATAAACCGAGGATGGGCTCTAAGAGGGGAAATGTCCATTTTGGACATGCAAGGGAGGTAGGGCTGGCTTGTGATTGGCCTAGAGGGCGGTGGGGAGGGGTAAGAGAGAGATCTGGTCGTGCTGGAGCTCAAAGGGGGATGGAGTGGCAGCTGTTGCAATTTATCTCACATGCTTGTCTCTCTTCTTTCCTTCTCACTTCCAAGCACATGGGACAAGGGAGAGGGGTTGTTATAGTAGCTTAGCTACAGTGATCACGACCAGTGGGGTATTGGTTGCTGGAGAGAAGTGCTTGACAAGCTTTGGTGGTGGTTGGTCTTGGTTTTGCTCAAGTTTTCCTTGTTTGGCAAAGTTTGATCATAAGAGAGCTTGTGAAGGAGTTCAAGGATTTGCATTGGAAAAGATGGGGGAGAGGGTACTGGTAGATGGATATGGTGAAGGTATATATCCTTGAATTATTTGGGAATTAAAAGGTGAAGTTTGGTCCACTTATTTTCATTTATTCAAAAACTGCAGAAGTAGTTTACAGAAACTCATTTGATATATTTACATTGGTCAAGGCTGGTTTTTTGTGTGTGAGGGTCCCAACTGTGAATACACACTTAGGGGAATTTCCCAAGATTTATTAGGGATTAAAAGTATTTAAAACAATTATTATTCCATTTCTTCCTTTTTAGAAAATAGGCAAAAAGAATTAATAAAGCTTCTAAAAAATATTTATTTTTGAGGTGGGAAGGTAGAGGATGATACATGGATCTCAAATGAGTCAGAAGTTGGAGAAGTGTTTTGGCAAAAACCAAACTTTCTATTGTGGAGGAGGTTTTTGGGGATTTTGTCTATTAAAAGAAATAAATAGTTTTGGTCCATAATAATTATGGATAATATTTGATAAATCTTGATGATCAAGGTGGGTGATGTAGACAAGGTGTATCAAGCATGTGCAACCTTGGGAAAGTGGAATTCCATATTGAATTAGATGGAAGAACAAGGCATTGAGGATCTAGAGTGGTGTTAGTTTTATACCACCTGAATCTTGTTGGATCTTGGAGCTCAGAGCTCACCTTGATGTAAGAGATGGATGGATAGTTATATCAAGTCATATAGATGATCATGGTAGAAGGAGTTTGGATTGGTTACATTTGAGGTGGTCTGAAAGTGATAGCCAACTTTGTTGAAAATAAGGCTGCCATTCCAGATGAGTCATGATGCCTTATAGACCATGTAGGTTTAAGAAGCACAAGGATCTACTTGGAACAAGTGAAGTAGGTATTGGTAGAACTATATGAGTAGAACACAACTATGCAAATACTTGGTCCATAGAAGGTTGGATGATGGTGTGCGCTTCTGCCAAAGTAGGCATGATGACTAGATTTGCAGGAAAAGTCATTTTCTTGCCTACAAAACCATCAAGAACAAGTGGGTTGTAGGATGATTTAACCAAGGTAAAGGGTGGGCGTTGGTAGTCCTTAGGATGGTTATCAATATGGTTCAGGTGCATTCCAAAAATGCACAAGGTTTGTGAAAGGGAGACATTCAAAAAGGTGATGTTGGAAATAGATTTCCAGACTTAGCCAAATTTGGCAGATTTGGAGTTTTTGACTAGAATATGAGAGGGAAAGTTTTTGATGAGTTGCAAGGTATCAAAGCATCATAAAGTGGATGAGCTTGAGTAGTATATTGAGTAAAAGGGATCCATGCTTGATATTGGTCTTCATTGACTTGGAAACTTCTAGAATGGATGCTTCAGAATTGATCTAGTTAAGGGTTTTAGATGATCACCTGGTGGCTAGAGAGGGGATCTAGCTTTGGAATCTTGCTTAGGGGGTGGTGATTTAGAAACATCTTGATTCTAGTGATGAGCTCCTAGAGTGGCTCATACTACTTCCTAAGCAAAAAAGTCAGACAACAGATCAAGGCAATTCATCTTGCAAACAAATCCACTACTACTAGGGTTACCATCAAGCCTAGCTTGAGGTGAGTATGGGTATTTTGAAGTGTTGGATTTGAATAAGATGAGAGTCCTTGGTATCTCTACCAAGAGTAGAATTCAAATGCTTTGAAAAGAGGTTTTGGGAAACCTAGAGATAAGATTAGTTGAGGGTTCTGTCTTGAAAACATAAGGAGATTATAGCTCTCCATAGTTTTGTCAATGGAAGATACTAAACTAGTTTTGGTTACACAAGCACCTTGGCTCAGGTTTTGAAATGTCAGAACATTTGAGAATATGTAAACTGAGCCAGGATAGTTTTGTTAAATAGCTTTTGTCCACTTAGGGTGAGGTAAGGAGTATCATATGGTATACACTCACATGCACAAGCACAAACAAACAACAAGCAATCACTGCCCAATGAACAAGAAAAGTTATTGTTCCCCCTGATTTTTGCATTCTGGACAACAAATCAGGGTTGCTGAAATTGGGATGTTATAATAAACTTGGCAGGAACCTGATACGTTGTAAACGTATCTATAATTTTTGATGTTCCATGCTTGTTTATATCTACTTTCTTATGTTTTGTCCACACTTTGGAGTATTTTTACACATTTTATGGAACTAACCTATTAACAAGATGCCAGAGTGTCAGTTTCTTGTTTTTGGTTTCAGAAAAGCTAGTAAGGAAATATTCTCGGAATTGGACCAGACAAAAGCCCAAGTCAATATTTTACCCGAAGCAATACAAAGTCCGGAGGGGAGTCGAAGAGGGGAACCAGGGAGGCCACACTCTAGGGTGGCGCGGCCAGCCCTAGTCACGCCGCCACCTGGTGTGGCCCCCTGGTACTCCACGGACCTTGCCCCTTCGCCTATATAATCCTCCCGGGACAAAAACCCTAAGGACCCGATCAAAATTCCACGAAAGAGTATGTAGTCGCCGCCATCTCCATCCCTAGATCGGGAGGGATCTGAAGCTCTTCCCGACACCCTACCGAAGGGGAGAGATCACCCTGGAGGCCTTCTTCATCACCATGCTTGCCTCCGGTGTGATGTGTGAGTAGTTCATCCCTAGACTACGGGTCCATGTAGTAGCTAGATCGTTGGTTCTCCTCCTTTGTGATACCATGTTTAGATCTTGTGAGCTTTGTTCATGATCAAGATCATCTATTTGTAATCTTACATGTTGTGTTTGCGGGGATCCGATGGATATTGAGATGCTATTTCAGATTGATTATTGATTCTATCATGTCTATGTTATTTGTGATCTTGCATGCTTTCCGTTGTTAGTAGCTATCTTGGTCGAGTAGATGCTAGCAACTCCAAGAGGGAGTATTTATGCTCGATAGTGGGTTTATGCCTCTAGGAATCTAGGGAAGTGACAGAAATCTCTAAGGTACTAGATGTGTTGTTGCTACTAGGGAGAAAACAACAATCCTTTGTTCATAGAACAATCATATTGTTTACTTTACACACTTTGCTTAATGCAATTATATGTTGCTTGCAACTTAATACTGGAGGGGGTTCAGATGATAACCTGAAGGTGGATTATTAGTCAAAGATGCAGTTGGATTACGGTCTATGTATAATGTTGTAATGCCCAATCAAATCTCGTAGGAGTCAAGATGATTAGTATATGCATGTATGCTTTCTCGGTGTCTGTCAATTGCCCCGCTATAATTTGTTCACCCAACATGTCATCTATCTTAAGGATAATCACCTCTAGTGAACTATGGACCCCGGTCCATTCTTTTACCATCAATCTACAATCTATTTACTATTTTCTTCTTACTTTCTGCAAGCAATTACTATCTTCCACACAATACATTTAATCCTTTGTTTTCAGCAAAACCGGTGAGATTGACAACCTCACTGTAAGTTGGGGCAAAGTTCTGTGGTTGTGTTGTGCAGGATTCCAAGTTGGAAACAACACGTTGGAAATGTTTCCTTGCTCCTACTGGTTCGATAACCTTGGTTTCATAACTAAGGGAAAACTTGCTACTGTGCTCATCATAGCTTCCTCTTGGGGTTCCCTAACAAGCTCGATACATTTTGAGCCATCAAGCACTTTTTCTGGCACCGTTGCCAATGAGTCAAGGACATATTCACAAGGGGAGTCCCTCATAACCAATCTCTTTACTTTGTTTTTTTGTTTTGCTTAGTTTATTTCTTCTTTGTTTGCTTGTTTCTTTATCAAAAACAAAAAAAAATAGTTGTACTAGTTTGTTTTCTTTATTAAAAACACAAAAAAATGAATACTCTTGAAAACACAAAGTTGTGTGACTTCACTAGCACCAACAACAATGATTTCATGTGCACACCTATTGCTCCACCTGTTCCTGAAGCTACTTTCTTTGAAATTAAACCTGCTTTGCTCAATCTTGTTATGAAAGAACAATTTCTGGTGTTGGTACTGAAGATGCTGCTGCTCACCTTAATAACTTTGTTGAACTTCGTGAGATGCAAAAACATAGGGATATAGATGGAGATATTGTTTCCTTTCTATTTGAGAGGAAAATCTAAAGAATGGTTGCTATCCCTAACTAGAAATAGTATTGATTCTTAGAATAGATGCAAAGATGCTTTCATTGGGAAATACTATCCTCCTGCTAAGATTATATCTATGAGAAGTGAAATAATGAAATTTAAACAATCTGATAATGAACATGTTTCTTAAGCTTGGGAAATAATGAAATCTTTGGTAAAGAATTGTCCCACTCATGGACTGACTGCTTGGATGATTATCCAAACCTTTTATGCAGGACTGAATTATTCTTCAAGAAATCTACTGGATTCTGCTGCTGGAGGTACCTTTATGACTATTACTTTGGGTGCTGCAACAAAGCTTCTTGATAATATGATGGTTAACTATTCTGAATGGCAAACTGAGAGAGCTCCACAAGGTAAGAAGGTAAATTCTGTTGAAGAGACCTCCTCCTTGAGTGATAAAATTGATGTTATTATGTCTATGCTTGTTAATGGGAAAGCTCATATTGATCCAAATCATGTTCCCTTAGCTTCTTTGGTTGCTCAAGAAGAGCAAGTTGATGTGAACTTTATTAGAAATAATAATTTTAGCAAAAATGCCTACAGGAATAATTTTGGTAATAAAAATTATAGGTTATATCCTCCCAATAATGGTAATGCTTATGGAAATTCCTACAACAATAATAGAAGTGCACCCTCTGAACTTGAAGTCATGCTCAAAGATTTTATTAGTAAACAAACTGCTTTCAATAAAACTATTGATGAAAAACTCTCTAATGATGAAAGAAATATAACATCATTGTTTGAAGCATAATCTTGTTTGAATAAAATGGCTGCTAAACCTGAAACAATTGAAAATCCCGTTGCTTCTACTAATGCCATACAAGTTAGAATTGATGAAAATGTTAGACTGTTAGCTGAATTGAATGCTAAGTGGGAAAGAGAAGATGAAATTGCTAGAAATATTAGCATTTCTACCATCACCACCACTAATGTTGATGCTAGCAAACCACATGAAGTCCCCATTCCTTCTTCAAAAATGCCTAAAACAAATGGAACCTTTTCTAATAAAAATGCTGAAATTCTTCAAAATATGGGTAACAATAGCTCTACTACTTTAGATGGTAATTATGGTTTTGATCTTGATGGTTGCAATATATCTGAAGTAATTATGTTCCTACAAAATCTTGATAAAATTCCTAATGCTAGTGCTATGAATATGGCCTTTACAAAACACATTACTAATGCTCTCATAAAAATTAAAGAAGAAAAGATGAAATATAAAGCTTCTATTCCTATGAAATTAGAAGATGGTTGGGAACCCATCATTAATATGAAAGTGAATGATTTTGATCTCAAAGCTCTATGTGATCTTGATAGTAGTGTTTCTAATATGCCTATAAAGATTTATGAAATGCTTGATTTGCCACCATTGGAAGATTGCTATTTAAATGTCCAACTTGATGATAATGCTAAAAAGAAACTCATGGGGAGTATTAATGATGTTCTTATTATGGTTAACAATGCCTATGTCCCCGTTGATTACTATGTTTTGGATGTTGAATGCAATGCTTCTTGTCCTATTATTTTGGGAAGACCTTTTCTTAGAACTGTTGGTGTCATTATTGATATGAAAGAAGGCACCATTAAATACCAACTCCCCCTCAAGAAAGGTATAGAACACTTCCCTAAGAAGAGAGAGAAGATTCCTTTTGCCTCTCCTATTAAAACAAAATTTGCTCTTAATGCTTCTTTATTTGAGAATACTTGATTCTTTTCTTGCTTCTTACGCCTAGCTCAAAGGCGTTAAAGAAAAGCACTTATTAGGAGATAACTCAAATTTCTTTAGGAGTCTTTTGTTGATTCTTGGAAGTTATTTCTTCAGTAATAACCTCTCACTATCATTTTTATGTGGTTTTTGTGCCAAGAGTAACCTCTAATGAGAGAGAAGTAAGATTTGGGAAAGTTGCTGTCCTGAAACAGATTTTTGTGCTTCGCTGTAAAAATTGGTGTAAAATCTCTGTATGTTGGTTTGAGCTGTAATTTTTTGTGCTTCAGCCCTAGGTTGTTATCCAACTTTCGTTAGTTCAACAATTTTATATTGGAGCAACATAAGGTCTTCAAAAAAATTGGTTTTTACCCGCTGGTCTGTTTTGACAGATTTCTGCCATTATTTGCATTTGCCACTTAATCTCTTTATCGTTGAGTTCTCTCTGATAATTTGAACTTTTTAAAGGAAGTTCTACAGTATCTTGTGTTTTAATGGAAGTTTTACTTGTGTTGAAACTGAACCAAAAGACTTTTTATCTTGAGTACACTAATGCTGCTAATGAAGATTGTGTGAAGTTTTGTATGAAGGAAATTTTAAAGTGTAGGGAGGAATAATGTGATAAGATGAAGTATGGACAAAAGATCAAGCTTGGGGATGCCACCCATGTCACCCCAAGAAATATTCAAGAAGTACAAGCGTCAAAGCTTGGGGATGCCCAAGGCATCCCCTTCTTCATCAATAAAAATTTCAGGTTTCTTCCAAACACTTCATTTTTATTGTTTCATGCACAATTGTGTTGTTCTTGGATTGTCTTCATTTTTTTTAGTTTTTGTTTGCTTAGTTTTCTTGAATGAATTGGTTGGACCCCCGCATTCATACATAATTTCAAATAGGTTGATTTGGATTGAAAAAGAGTAGGAAAGTTCATGATTAAGTGGTATAAAAGGAGCTTGTTTTTGACTGTGGCCTAAGCTTTATCATGTCATGCTTGATATTGTTTTGGATTTATGCTTAGTGATTATTGCTGTAGCATGACTTGTTACAAACAATTGAGATTGCTTAATGTGCCTTGAAAGGATCATGCATTGTTTTAGCATATAAAAGCATAATATTGTGGTATTCTCCTTTAATGCTTTATTTGGGTTGACTTGGCGCATGCTCACACCATGTTAAGACTACACCAAGTCACCATAGCCTCTATGATCATTTAGTTTTCGACTTTTAATATCACTTTATGCTTTAATTAATAATGTTTTGTCGCTTTGCATGATTATGGCCATTATTGCTCTCTTAGTTGGTCGCTCCCAGTCTTTTGATAGCCTCCATACCAAGTATGAGTTCCACTCATGCATCCAACTCCAAATAAAACCAAGTTATTCCAAAGAGTCCACCATACCTACCTATTAGCATTTGATATTCCAAGTATATTCATGTTTTTATCTACCTTCCGAATTAAACTTATAATGTGAAAATTAGTCAGCAATCTATGAAGCATCCTCTATATAAAAAAACCCTATGCAAATAGGAAAGAAAAAAAGAGAAAAAAAAGAGGCCGATGCAAATAGGAAATAAAAGGATGCTGAGATGCTCATTGTCTGCTTGCCTTGTCATTTTGATATGGGGAATTGATGACCCACAAGTATAGGGGGTGTATCGCAGTATTTTCGATAAGTAAGAGTGTCGAACCCAACGAGGAGCAGAAGGTGCTGGCTAGTGGTATGGATCAGGAATTCTCTACAAATACTTAGCAAACGGATTTTTAGGGGTTTTTGATAAAGCAAGTAAACAAAGTACGAGTAAATAAAAGATAGTAGGAATAAATGCAGCAAGTGGCCCAATCCTTTATGCAGCAAAGGACAAGCCGGTTGTATTACCTAAGACGACCAAACGTTCTCGAGGACACATGGGAAGACTTTCAAGTGCTTTCGCTTCATATAGTTGATTAATCTTCTTTAGCTTGATAAGTATTTTGTGGGTGGACCTGTGCTAATGTACCGACCTTCCTAGGACTAATACATACTTGTGATTATACCCCTTGTAAACATCCGTAAGTACAAGAAAGTAATTAAGGTAGAAACCTAACCACATCTTTAAACTCTAAGACCCTTACATCCCTTGTGCAATTGTTTCCTAATGGGGGTTCACGTTTCTGTCACTCCGGCAACCCCTACGATTAGTAGCCAAATACACAATGCATTCCCCTAGGCCCATATAGGTGAAGTGTCATGTAGTCGACGTTCACATGACACCACTAGAAGAAGTACACCACTACTTAAATAACAAACTATTGAATCTTTCTCAACACAATTCCACTAGTAACAACATGACTTCTCCCATGTCCTCAAGAACAAAATAAACTACTCACAAGACATCATATGGATCATGATCAGATATGGAATAATGATGTATAACAATCCGAACATAAACAATAATTCAATGGTTCACTCAATAGCATCAACTACAAAGAGTAATCAACACCGGGAAAGTTTCCCCTATGAACTAATGCAAGATTCAACTCAATTGTTACAGCAATATGGAGATCATGATGAGGGTGCTGATGGTGATGATGATGGTGATGATGATGATGGTCCCGATGAAGTCCAGCTTGATGGTGATGTTGATGGCGACGATCTCCCCTCTCCGGGAAGGAATTCCCCCGGCAGAAATCTGTATGTCGGAGAGATCTTTCTCTCTCGGTGTTTTCTGCCTCGCAGAGGCGGCGGAATCTTTCTATGGTCGCTCCCCGAGTCTTAGGGTTTCGGGAGGATAATATACGCCAGAGGGGAGAGCCTGAAGTGGGCCAGGGCGGCCACACCACCTGCTGGCGCGGCCTTGGGCTACCCGCACCAGGGGTGGTGTGGGCCCCCTGTGGCCCATCTCCAGCCCCCCTTCTGGCTTCCTTCGTCTTCTGGAAAAATAGGATTTTCCGTATATTTTCCCGGATTTTCTGATCTTCGCGAATTTTGCCTCCAAACAACACCTTTTTCCATCAGAATCCTGACTACAGCGGTCCATGCTCCAAAAGTCATCAACCATGCAAAAACAGATGAAATAACATAAGTATCACCTCTCAATATGAAATATATCAATGAATAATAGTGAATTATGACATAGAATAGTGATGCAAAATGGACGTATCAACTCCCCCCAAGCTTAGACTTTGCTTGTCCCCAAGCGAAACTGAGCTCAATAAACATGGCCTCAGGTTTATGGAGTGAAGAGTCAATAAAAGAATACGGACAAGAAGCATCACATTCATCAATAAATAGACCATAATAGAAGACAACTCACTATTATATAACTTAACTTGTAATGGGTAAAGGAAACACAATAAAGATACATAAAGTGAATCATAATTGGTAATGGCAAACATAGCTCTTGGTCGAAGAATAGTTGATAATTTGCTGGAGTTCACAAGTAACTGGTTTTCAATGATAGCTTTCAAAGTAGTAAACATCAAGATAAGAGCAATGTGCAAAACAAGGAACACAAGAAACATGATTAAATAAATCATCATATGAATGAATGAAACACAACAACTTAAAATACTTGCTAAGGTAGAAGGGAGTAGGTTTACTGACTCAACTAAAAAGTAAAAGAAAGGCCCTTCGTAGAGGGAAGCAGGGATTGCAAGTCTCATAAAGATATCCCAAAAATTATGATACTTACTAGCTTTCAGCTCTCATTGCCCCTATCATAGGCATCTTTTGGTGGTTAAGGTTAAAGTGACACAGCTAAGAGGATATGCTTGACAAGTTATAAGTTGAAGTCCCATGCCCCTTAATTATGAGTACCGAACCTCATGCTACTCAACTTCAGTCACGAGCAAGCTCTTGTCATTGTAAATACATGCGTATCATTGAGAACCGCCAACAGGGTACCCCTTGCACATGACACAGGAGCTATCCCATAATCAAAATGACAAGGCAAGCAGACAGTGAGCATCTCAGCGATCTTTTTATTTGCTATTTGCATAGGATTTTATTGAGGATGCTTCATAGAATGCTCACTATAGTTATGCTGCAAGTTCCCACCATGATTAGGCATGGCTTAGGATAGCGGCCCAGGCGTTTCTCTAACACACATATAAACTCCATGATCTTACAAGTTCCACTTTTATTTCACACCGCCGAGATCCATAAGCAAAAGAACATGATATCAACTAGGTACAAAGTACCAATGAAGTGTTGAAAGCGGTCCCCATGATACATGGTTCTGCTAACTTCAACTCATAAAGCGCAAGCATATACGCAACAAAGAAGGACCCAATGGTTCAAGTTTATTAAATGCAAGAAAGTAAAGTGTGCCATCAAGTTCGTGAGAGCTTTAATCACTAATTTTCACATAACAAGTTTAATTTGGGAGGTAGATAAAACAAGAATTTACTTGGAATAGTAATAATGCTACTAGGTAGGTGTGGTGGACACAAATGGCAAAGATTTTGGTTTAAGGATTGGATGCACGAGAATAATTCCCTCTCAGTACAGGTTTTTGGCTAGCAAGGCTGGGTAGCAAGTATAAGAGTTGAAGGAAACAAACAAACATACAAGCAATAAAGACAAACATGCAATCTTCCTTGGAAGAACAAAAGATCTTAACTAGAGAATACTAAACTTATGAGCAAATCAAGAAAGAAAGATGATGAAATTATATTTCTTTAGGGTACTTCTATCTTTTTCTTTCAACTCTCAAAAATAGTGTTGCTACTGACCGAGCCAGGTTTGCCAAAACCAACTAAATTAACTCAATGATCCCAAATTGATACCAATACTAACAACAAGGTCCATCATATAACCATGAATTGAAAACTAATATAAGCTATGAAAAAGAGTGAATGATTAAACTTCTCATTAATATTCCATAACAACAACTCACACCAAGGGATACATATCTAACGAGAGAGGGGACACTTCCATAATGCACACCATACTACATAATAACTTCTCTATTCATGATATGACTCTACTAATAAGGCAAAAAGATAGAAGATAGTGATGTGATACCGCGGCACTCCCCCAAGCTTGGAACAAACCAAGGGGATGCCAAACCTGATGACGAATTTCTCCTTTGGTGGTGGTGGTATCCTCTCGATGAGCTTCTTGACCAATTTCCCCAAGTCCTCAATATCGAAGGTGAGGGTACGAATCAACTCCGAGTTGTGCTTGATGCGGTGCATGACCATGTCAGATTGTGGATCCCAGCTCTTGTGATTCTTTTTTCTGCTCTCCTTCCTTGCGGTCTTCTTTTCCTGCATGGTTATGGATAAAGGTATGGAAGGGACTCTTGGTACTTGGAGAAGGTGACCGTGGAGCCAAGCAGTGACGAGGAGCTTTCCCCCCAGTCTGCATCCGTGTAGTCCTTCTAACCCTGGCAGGTTTTGTCACCACTCCAATGCTTGCAATGGTAGTGCCGGTGTGCGGGTGTTGGCCGTGCTCCTCTTCATCTCCACTTTTGATCTCCTTCTCCTTCCGAGGGTCTTGGAGGTCTTCCTCCATAGGCTCCTTCCCTTTATCCTTGGCAGACACCATTGTGCCTCTAAGACTTCAAAGAGTATGTCCTGGCAGAAACAGATCGTAACAAAAACATGACGAAAACATGATATACGAACCTCGGGGGATCCGGGGGGTTATATATTACGAAGTTTCATATCAAAAGGAACGTACTGGGAGAAAACGAGTCGGAGGCGGAGTCCGGGGTGGACTTACCACCTGGTGGCGTGGCCAGGGGTGGGCCCACGCCACAGGGTGGTGTGAGCCACCCTGGCTCTGTTTCTGTCCCTCTTTCCCTTCGTAGCTTTCCTTATTGACTGAAAACTGCAAAAATATAGTTGGATAGTATTTTCGCGGAACTTTTCTTAGCAGAACTGTTACCTATTTGAAAGCGGACTCTGCAGGTCTCTGAATTTGGTATCTAGTAGATTCTTCCAGAGTCACCACTTGAATATCATCGATATCTTCATCTTCATACACTTATTACTTGAGTCATAAAACCTTTCTCTTCCTTATTACATCATCATCTCCACTTCCTAGAAATTTCTTTCACACAAAACTTCACACAATTTTTATTAACAACATTAGTATAAGTGAAGTGATAAAACCTTTTGAGTCCACTTTCAATTGAAAACCATCAAAACATAGCTACTGTAGCAACTCCTTCCAAAAACCCAAAAAGAATTCAAAAAGGAAATCGAATAAAGAAGCAAATGCAAGAGTGGCGAAATCTGTCAAAACAGACCAGCAGGAAAAGATCAATTTTTTCGAAAATCTTCTGTTGCTCAAATCAAAACGTGTGCAACTAACGAAAGTTAAATAACAACCTGGGGCAGAAGCACAAAAAATTACAGCTCAATCCGACAAACAGAGATCTCTCACGAATCTTTACGGTGCAGCGCAAAAATCTGTTTCGCGACAGCAACTTCCCCAAATATTACTTCTCTCTCATTAGAGGTTGATCTTGACACAAAAACCAAATAAAACGGATAAGGAGTGGTTATTAACGAAGTAATAACTTCCAAGACTCAAAGAAACAAAAACAAACTGAAAGCAAAAACAAATTGGGTTGTCTCCCAAAAAGCTCTTTCTTTATAGCCATTAAGATGGGCATGATAATTTTGAAGATGCTCACATAGGAATATGAATTGAAGTGAAAGAGAGCATTAAGAAGCAAAAATACATAGGTTTAAGTCTAACCCACTTCCTATGCAGGGAATTTTTTAAACAAACAAGTTGTTGAAACCAGAGGCTACAAGCATAGGAAGGCAAAAGAAATGCAACATAAAAACTTTCAGCATAAAACGAGGAAACTTGATATTATTGAGATGCATAAGAACTCTTTTCCCTCTCTCATAGTAACTTTCAGTATCATGCGTAAACTTAACAATATAACTATCACTAGGACCATCGTAGCAATGATCACTTATTCTAACAGAAAACACAGGAATACTAGCTCTCATAACACTACTTTGCGAAACAATATTAGAGGTATCCTTACAAAGGATAGGGTGTCCCTATTCTTCATATTTAGAGATAAAGTCTTTCACATTTTCTATTATAGGTTCATCAACCATTTGTTTATCAGGTTCAATAGCTTCATTCATACTTTCATTAACCATACTAGCTATCATCGAATGTTCCTTTATCTTAATTGGGAAAGGCATTTTCTCAACATAAGGTTTAGGTAAAACATGATTAGCAGTATAAACTTCAGTATTTCTTGCAGGAACACTCTTAGCAACATCTTTATAAGGTTCATGATACTTATTCCACTTCTTTTTAGGCACTTCAATGTAGGAAGCAAAAGCCTTAAAATACGAAGCAATAGCTTGAGAGTCTAGACCATAAGCATTTTTAATATTTTGAAAGTCATCAGTTCCCATAAAAGATTCAATGCATTCATAATCATAATTTATAATTGACTTTCTACCTTTGTCATTCTCCGAAGCTTCAGCATTATCTTGAATACAGTCCAGAAGATCCCATTTAACTTCTTCTTCCATGCGAGTGAATGATACATCGCAAGAAGCATCCAATAAATCCTTGTCATGTAGAGGGAGCCTTGCATAAAAGTTATTGATAATAATATTGTTGGGGAGCTCATGAATGGGTCATTTGAGCATTAGTAACTTCAATCTCCCCCAAGATTGAGCTGTACTCTCTCCATCCAGAGGCCAAAAGTTGTATATTTGATTCCGATCTTTATGAATCTCACTAGGAGGATAAAACTTTGAATAAAAGAGAGGCACTATTTCCTCCCATTCCAGAGCTTGACCATTCTTCAGTAGCTTATACCATTCCTCAGCTCTTCCTTTCAGCGATAATGAGAATAACTTCTTCTTAACTTGATCTGTAGTAATACCTGCACACTTGAACAACCCGCATAATTCGTCTATAAAGAGTAAATGATCACCGGGATGGATAGTTCCATCCCCAACATAATAGTTATCCATAACACGATCAATAATTCTTGTAGGTATTTTAAAAGCATCATTCTTAGTAGGTGGTGGATTATCTACTACCTTAGCAGTGGTAGTAGCATTACCAAATAAGAAACTCAACGAATTATCCATAATGAAAATAAAGCAACTAACAGAAGTAAACAATACTCACAGTAGAAGTTTCCTTTACCAATTCCACTCTCCAATAGCGCTTCACTCCCTGGCAACGGCACCATAAAATAGTCTTGATCACCCACAAGTATAGGGGGTGTATCGCAGTATTTTTGATAAGTAAGAGTGTCAAACCCAACGAGGAGCAGAAGGTGCTGGCTAGTGGTATGGATCAGGAATTCTCTGCAAATACTTAGCAAACGGATTTTTAGGGGTTTTTGATAAAGAAAGTAAACAAAGTACAAGTAAATAAAAGATAGTAGGAATAAATGCAGCAAGTGGCCCAATCCTTTATGCAGCAAAGGACAAGTCGGTTGATTAATCTTCTTTAGCTTGCTAAGTGTTGTGTGCGTGAACCTATGCTAATGTACCGACCTTCCTAGGACTAATACATACTTGTGATTATACCCCTTGCAAACATCCGTAAGTACAAGAAAGTAATTAAGGTAGAAACCTAACCATAGCTTTAAACTCTAAGACCCCTTACGTCCCTTGTGCAGTGGTTTCTTAACGGGGGTTCAGGTTTCTGTCACGCCGGCAACCCCTACGATTAGTAGCCAAATACACAATGCATTCCCCTAAGCCCATATAGGTGAAGTTTCATGTAGTCGACGTTCACATGACACCATTAGAAGAAGTACACCACAACTTAAATAACAAACTATTGAATCTTTCTCAACACAATTCCACTATTAACAACATGACTTCTCCCATGTCCTCAAGAACAAAACAAACTACTCACAAGACATCATATGGATCATGATCAGAGATGGAATAATGATGTATAACAATCTGAACATAAACAATAATTCAATGGTTCACTCAATAGCATCAACTACAAAGAGTAATCAACACCGCGAAAGTTTCCCCTATGAACTAATGCAAGATTCAACTCAATTGTTATAGAAATATGGAGATTGTGATGAGGGTGCCGATGGTGATGATGATGATGATGATCCCGATGAATTCCAGCTTGATGGTGGTGTTGATGGCGACGATCTCCCCTCCCCGGGAAGGAATTCCCCCGGCAGAAATCTGTCTGCCGGAGAGATCTTGCTCTCTCGGTGTTTTCCGCCCCGCAGAGGCGGCGGAATCTTTCTGTTGTCGCTCCCCGAGTCTTAGGGTTTCAGGAGGATAATATACGCCAGAGGGCAGAGCCTGAAGTGGGCCAGGGCGGCCACACCACCTGCTAGCGCGGCCTAGGGATGCCCGCACCAGGGGGTGGTGTGGGCCCCCTATGGCCCCTTCTGGCTTCCTTCGTCTTCTGGAAAAATAGGATTTTCCGTATATTTTCCCGGATTTTCTGATCTTCACAAATTTTGCCTCCAAACAGCACATTTTCCATCAGAATCCTGATTGCAGCGGTCCATGCTCCAAAATTCATCAACCATGCAAAAACAGATGAAATAACATAAGTATCACCTCTCAATACGAAATATATCAATGAATAACAGTGAATTATGACATAGAATAGTGATGCAAAATGGATGTATCAGGAATCTTCCGTATCATCAGGCAAGGGGTACCCCGTTGTCGGTTCTCTATTATACACATGTACTTACAATGACAAGAACTTACCTGTGACTAAACTTGAGTAGCATGAGGAACGATACTCGTAAGTAAGGGACATGAGATTTTTAGCTTATAGCTTTTCAAGCATATCCTCATATTTGTTCACTTTAACCTTAATCACCTAAAGATGCTTATGATAGAGGTAATGAGAGATGAAAGCTAATAAGTACCATAATTTTTGGAAGCTCTTTATGAGACTTGAATCCCTACTTCCTTCTATGAAGGGCCTTTCTTTTACTTTTATGTTGAGTCTCCATCTTCTATATTTATGCACCTATTGATAGAGCATAGTGGCCATTCTTAGTTTAATGTGCATTGTCCCAAGACATGTTGATTGATTCATAACTTTGATATTGCTTGTTCTTAAATTATTTGTATCTAGTCACCCTTATGAACTTTCAAGGTATCCTATGCATTTATGTTTTGCTACACTATGAGGGACAAGCTGAATACCATTCCCATTATGTTTTCTATTTGTGAAACAAACAAACGTCTTTCAAAGCATTGTTATTCATGAATCTTTTGTTTGTACATTTTCATGTTATAACATAGTTGCTATGTCTTATTGTTAGAACTATGTCTTTCATGCTATGTTAAAGTACTATGATCCCAGCTATCAACGATTTACAAATACCTTGATCAAGATTATAATGGTGCATGTCACCTCAAAAATTATTCTTTTTTATCACTTACCTACTTGAGGACGAGCAGGAGTTAAGCTTGGGGATGTTCATACGTTGTAAACGTATCTATAATTTTTGATGTTCCATGCTTGTTTTATATCATGTCATATGTACTTAGACCAACGCTTAAGTTCCTTGCATCATCTACAAAGCCCGGGTACTCTTTCTCGATTTTTCTCCACTGCGACCCATCAGCGGGGTGTCTCAACATCTTGACTTTCTTGCGGTCTTCTTTGTGCCATCGCAACAACTTGGCACGCTCTTTGTTCCTGAACAAATGTTTCAACCATGGTATTACAGGAGCATACCACATAACCTTGGTAGGAACCTGATACGTTGTAAACGTATCTATAATTTTTGATGTTCCTTGCTTATTTTATATCTACTTTCTTATGTTTTGTCCACACTTTGGAGTATTTTTATACATTTTCTAGAACTAACCTATTAACAAGATGCCACAGTGCCAGTTGCCTACTTTCTGCTGTTTTTGGTTTCATAAAAGCTAGTAAGGAAATATTCTCGGAATTGACCGGACAAAAGCCCAAGTCAATATTTTACCCGAAGCAATACGGAGTCTGGAGGGGAGACGAAGAGGGAAACCAGGGCGGGCACACCCTAGGGTGGCGTGGCCAGCACTAGTCGCGTTGCTACCTGGTGTGGGCCCCCTGGTACTCCACCGACCTTGCCCCTTTGCCTATATAATCTTTCCGGGACGAAAAACCTAAGGACCCGATCAAAATTCCATGAAAGAGTCTATAGCCGCCGCCATCTCCATCCCTAGATCGGGAGGGATCTGAAGCTCTTCTCGGCACCCTGCCGGAGCGGAGAGATCATCCTGGAGGCCTTCTTCATCACCATGCCTGCCTCCGGTGTGATGCGTGAGTAGTTCATCCCTGGACTATGGGTCCATGTAGTAGCTAGATGGTTGGTTCTCCTCCTTTGTGCTACCATGTTTAGATCTTGTGAGCTCCGTTCATGATCATGATCATCTATTTGTAATCTGACATGTTGTGTTTGCGGGGATCCGATGGATATTGAGATGCTATTTCAGATGATTATTGATTCTATCATGTCTATGTTATTTGTGATCTTGCATGCTTTCTGTTGTTAGTAGATATCTTGACCGAGTAGATGCTAGCAACTCCAAGAGGGAGTATTTATACTCGATAGTGGGTTCATGCCTCTAGGAATCTAGGGAAGTGACAGAAATCTCTAAGGTACTAGATGTGTTGTTGCTACTAGGGAGAAAACAACAATCATTTGTTCATAGAACAATCGTATTGTTTACTTTACACACTTTGCTTAATGCAATTATCTGTTGCTTGAAACTTAATACTGGAGGGGGTTCGGATGATAACCTGAAGGTGGATTATTAGTCATAGATGCAGTTGGATTACAGTCTATGTATAATGTTGTAATTCCCAATCACATCTCGTAGGATTCAATATGATTAGTATATGCATGTATGCTTTCTCGGTGTCTATCAATTGCCTCGCTGTAATTTGTTCACCCAACATGTCATCTATCTTAAGGAGAATCACCTCTAGTAAACTATGGACCCTGGTCCATTCTTTTACCATCAATCTACAATCTATTTGCTGTTTTTTGTTTATTTTCTGCAAGCATTACTATCTTCCACACAATACATTTAATCCTTTGTTTTCAGCAAAACCGGTGAGATTGACAACTTCACTGTAAGTTGGGGGCAAAGTTTTGTGGTTGTGTTGTGCAGGATTCCAAGTTGGAAACAACACCTTGGAGGTGTTTCCTTGCTCCTACTGGTTCGATAACCTTGGTTTCAAAACTGAGGGAAAACTTGCTATTGTGCTCATCATACCTTCCTCTTGGGGTTCCCCAACGAGCTCGATACATTTTGAGCCATCAGAACCCTATTCCTAGAGTGCTCTCCCTCAACATCACCAGGATCATCTCGTCTGATCTTATACATCAATGCACCACATACCGGGCATTCATTCTTGTTCTCGTACTTCTCACCATGGTAGAGGATGGAGTCATTAATGCATGCATGTATCTTCTACACCTCTAATCCTAAATTGCATACAACCTTCTTTGCTTCGTATGTACTGGCAGGCAATTCGTTATCCTTGGAAGCTTGTTCTTCATTATTTTTAGTAGCTTCTCAAATCCCTTGTTAGATAATCATTCTTTGCCTTACATTGCAGCAATTCCAGTGTGGTCTCGAGCTTTGTGTTGTCATGTTTGCAATTTGGGTACAATAATTTTTTGTGATCATCTACCATGCGTTTAAACTTCAACTTCTCATTTTCCCTTTTGCTTGCTCTCTATGTATCAATGATGGCCTGGTGAAGAGCATCAATGATCTCATCTGGTGCCTTTTAATCTTCAGCTTCACCCATTGCAGTATCACCATAATCAGGAAGCATAAGATAGTTGTCATCATCCTCTTCTTCTTCTTCGTTATATTCCATCATAACCCCTCTTTCTCCGTGTTTGGTCCAACAATTGTAGCTGGGCATGAAACCGGACCGAAGCAGGTGGGTGTGAAGGGTTCTTGAGGAAGAGTAATCCTTCTGATTCGGACATACAACACATGAACACCGCATAAAACCATTCATACTATTTGCCTCGGCCATACCGATGAAATTATGAAGGCCCGTAATGAACTCGCCAGTGTAACATTATAGAAGATCTAGAGAAAACATTATAGAAGATCTAGAGAAATGACCACCACTGTACATTGGCACATGCATTGTATCAATGACAAATGAAATGATTAAGTTGTTAACCTCGATCGAGGAGGAAAGAAAGAGGAGAAAGCTTAAGTGTGGCTCAGGTACTTCATATCATGTTTGTTTTAGGTTAATTCAACTGGCATCATGCTCTCACGCATTTCATCAAGCACCTCTTGTGCATAGAGGGGAAAAAACATACACCACTTGTGCATTAGAGGGGAAAAACAAACCATCTCACACAAGCATGTGGGGCTGTGGTGCATATATATACAGGAACATGGACCTTTCAGCCCGATTCCTTCAAAAAACCGGGAGTAAATGGGTTGCGGCAGCTGCCACGTGTGGCCAAACCCTTTTAGTCCCGATTTCTGGCATGAACCGGGACTAAAGACCCCTTATGAACCGAGACAGATCACTGCCTTGCTCCGTGCGTCGCCCTGGTCTTACAAACCGGGACTAATGTGGGCTTAGTACCGGTTCGTAAAGCAACTGGGACGGATCGCTCCGGGTGTGGATGCCATGTTTTCTACTAGTGGAACATACCGTTCGGCAGGTACCACACAACCATTTGGCCATTCTACGCACCCGTTTCCTCCGAGGTTGGAGATTCATACCGTGATCCAACAAGGCAGCAATAGGGGAGATAGCCTTTGCCTCTTTGGCAGGGTAGTTCTTCTGATCAGCTTGCTGGCAAGAGTATATGCCTTATGTTGGGGCCACAAGCCCACAATCATGCAGTGCAAATAATACGGTCACAACAGTCATGGACCAGCATGCTCTTTGTATCGTGCGATGGTTCAGATCCCGGGCTCCTTGGAGCAGGAACTTTCAACAAGTAAAATCAAAGTAAAAATATATTGTTTTATCTGCTTTGAAATAAATTATATATAAATTGAAATGGTAGTCGAATTAGTTTTACAGATGTAATAAAATGTTCACTTATGCACTACTATAAAAAGTGTGGATCTACACTAGTAAGTAGTAATCTATTACAAATTCACATATTTGTAATTTTTTGCATAGCATCAATTAAGCATATTTTTCAAGAACTTTTGTATGTTTTAGCGAGCATACTGTATGTACTTGTGTGGAAACTTTCAGTGTCTTTGATATTCCAAAATGTATTTCTCAAAAATTATAAAAGAAGGGATCGAAGGAGCCTAGGGTCTTCAAGGGGATTTCCGCCTCATCCGGGACGAATAAAGCAGCCCGCAATGAATAATTATACTCCCTCCCATCCATAATAATGTTCGCAACTTTTTCTAAATACAAATACATCTAGTCTAAATTCTTAACTAGGTACGTCCGAATCTAGTTAAGTTGAGAACAATAATATGGGCAAGAGGGAGTACTCTCTTTGTTCTCATGTATAAGATGCATTGGAGTTTTCCGAGTTACGAATACACTGTTTAACTTCTAGTATGCCTCGAGCCTTAGTAGAACGACAAAAGCCATACATGCTATTTAATTTGTAAGAAAACCAAAGTGCTAGAATGCATAATATGTACTTCATCTATTCCAAAATATAGGATGTTTTAGCTTTTGTAAAACGAATGTATCTAGACCCATTTTAGGACATAAGTTCACCCCAACTACACAAACAAGTTTCTATAGCTGATGTTCTATCTTCAGATCCAATGAATATGTCTTTTAGAAGAGCTTTGACAGGTAACAAACACTAGTAGAAAATGAGCCTTTGGTTCGGGCCACTAGTCCCGGCCGTGGCTACGACCGAGACTAATTCTCCGAACCAGACGGCCCGAGGAGGCAGAGGTACTTTGTCCCGGTCCGTAAGGGACCATTAGTCCTGGTTTGAGATACAAACCGGGACTAATGGGTCTGGGCACGCCCGCGTGGTCCTGGCAGAACCATTAGTCCCGGTTTATGTCTCAAACCGGGACTAATAGTCTGACCCTATATATAATGCACTCAACCCTCCACTCTCTCATGTTTTTTTCCTATGTGAGGTGGGTATAAATTTGTGCTAATTTTTTTTCTTCATATGCACTAGAGGTGTTCGGTGAAATGCATGCTAGTGCGATGCCACTTGAGTTCACACAAGATAAAACATGATATGAGGTGCTAGAGCCACACTTAAGTTTTCTCATCTTTGTTTCCAGGTGTCCTAAAAGGTTAGCAAGTATTTTCTCGTTTAGACTGCGTGGTAGTAATTTTATCATCGTGATTGCATTTGATATATATGGTTCTATGATGCAGATGAGTCATCCATGGATGTACGGTGACCGACGCTCTGACGCTTACAGAGAAGGCATGCGTTCTTTCTGCCTTGTGGCCGAGGCAAACAATTGGCGAGATGCTTTTATGTGTTGTCCATGTGTTGAATGTTGGAATGAGCAGGCTCACACTTCCTCAAGAGTCATTCAGAGCCACCTGCTTCGGTCTGACTTCATGTCCGGCTATAATTTTTGGACCAAGCACGGAGAAAGATGGGCTATGATGAAAGACGGTGATGAAGAAGAGAACGATGATGACAACTACCGATCTATGTTCCCTGAATACGCTGAGAAGATGTTACAGGACAACAACAAATTATTGTACCCAACTTGTGAAGATGGCCAGAAGAAGCTGGGTAGCACACTAGAATTGCTAAAGTGGAAGGCAGAGACCGGTGTCACTGACTCAGGATTTGAAAAGTTGCTAGTAATAATGAAGAAGCTGCTTCCAAGAAATAACGAATTGCCCTCTAGTACGTACAAAGCAAAGAAGGTTGTCTGCCCTGTAGGATTAGACGTGCAGAAGATACATGTATGCCCTAATGACTGCATCCTCTATCGCCGTGAGAAGTACGAGAATATGGATAAATGCCCGATCTGCACAACATTGCGGTATAAGATCAGAAAAGATGATCCTGGCGATGTTGAGGGCGAGCCACCCAGGAAGAGGGTTCCTGCCAAGGTGATGTGGTATGCTCCTATAATACCACGGTTGAAACGTTTGTTCAGAAACAAAGAGCATGCAAAGTTATTGCGATGGCACATGGAAGACCGTAAGAAAGACGGGAAGTTGAGGCACCCTGCTGATGGTCGGCAGTGGAGAAAAATCGAGACGGACTTCCCAGACTTTGTTGGTGATGCAAGGAACTTATGGTTTGGTCTAAGTACCGATGGCATGAATCCTTTTGGGGAGCAGAACTACAGTCACAACACCTGGCCCGTGACTCTATTTATCTACAACCTTCCTTCTTGGTTGTGCATGAAGCGGAAGTTCATTATGATGCCAGTGCTCATCCAAGGACCGAAGCAACCCGGCAACGACATTGATGTGTACCTAAGGCCATTAGTTGATGAACTTTTATAGTTGTGGGCCAAACCAGGTGTACGTGTGTAGGATGAGCACAAACAGCAGGATTTGACCTACAAGTGTTGATGTTCGTAACCATCAATGATTGGCCTGCTCTTAGTAACATTTCAGGATCGACGAACAAAGGAAACAATGCATGCACACACTGTTTAGATGAGACTGAAAGTATATATTTGGATAAATGTAGGAAGAATGTGTACCCGTACAATCGTCATTTTCTTCCGCCAAGTCATCAATTAAGGAAGAAAGGCGAGCATTTCAATGGCAAGGGAGAAACCCGGACGAAGCATGTCCCCCGTACTGGTGCTGATGTATTTGGTATGGTCAAGTATTTGGATGTAATCTTTTGAAAGGGTCCTGGAGGACAACCGGTTCTGAAATACGCCGATGGACACACACCCATGTGGAAGAATAAATCTATATTTTGGGAGCTACCCTATTGGAAAGTGAAGGGTTCCGTAGCAGAAAACAAAAAAATTCTATCTACTCGAGCACTAATACCAGGATCTATACTATGTAGACATAAGTAACATAGAAGGAATACAATATTGATACCTTTGCAGACAGAGGAACGCCTTGCACGGGAAGGCGTATTGATGAAGATGAGCAGCACCCCAAGTGTGGTGCCTCCGAAGTTCGTCACATGTCTGGTGTAGGAGACGTAAACCGGACTCCGATCTAGCCGAGCAGCAGAAGAAGTAGATGCCAAATCGCAGATCACATGACGGTGGTGTGAACATGGAGAACTCAACCATGAGGTCCTCCCCAATATTATGGAGAAGTCCTCAGCGGATGAGAGAGAGAGAATGAGAGGAATGGGTGATTCCAAAGGGGGAGGAGGGACCCCTTTATATAGTGGGAGGGGGTGTACCACCTAGGGGCCAAGCGGTGTGGGACTAGTCCCCACACCCGCTGGCCACCTAGGGGCAGCCACCGGTCCTAGGTGGTCCCCACTGGGGCAGCCCACCAGCCCTAGGCCGGCCGACCCCCTCTCCCTAGGCGCCTTGCCCTATTGGGCCTCCCTTCGGGTGAGGCCCATTAGCAATAGGGAGCCTTTAAAAAATAAAATAAAATATATATTTAATATTAATTCTCCAATTAACATTCAGATACACATATTATATTATTCCTTCACTCCGGAACACCTTCCGGACCCCTTTCGATCTCCATCGGATGTTACCGAAACTATTTTGGTTTCTCTCTCTATTTCTCATACGATACCTCATCTACCCTAAGCGTCCCTACCCTTAAGCGTGACATCCTTCGGTTCGGAAACACTCCGAACATGATAGAGACCACTCTCATATCAATGATCAACAGAGGGACCTGGATGGCCATGCGACCCCCATGCGTTTCACGAATGCAATCGCTCGAACCGTGAGATAGTCGTTCCCCGTTCCCTTTGTCATTTGATACCTAATTCATCCGAGACTTGATCTTCGGTATCTCTATACCTTAGTTCGATCTCGTTACCGATGAACTTGTTCTCTCGTTCTCATGTCGTTGCATTCCGTCACCTAGTCACATGCTTGCAAGCTTTATTAATGCAACGCCACCGAGATGGCCACATATATCTGTCCCTTACATGGACTAGACAAATACTGGTCTTGATATGTACTCCTCTATGCATTCCTTCGGCAAACCTGAGTGGCACCTTTTTGAACACCCTGTTACAAGATGATTCTTGATAACCATCTAAGGTTCTTCCGGAATGGTGATTTGCATTACCTCACAGTCAAAGGATCAGGTTGCAAGGTTCTCTGTGTTTTATCATCAATGGTGAACTTTGTAACTAGAGCTCATTAAGATATAACGGTCGGATGTTTGTCTATCATGTTATTCAACTAATAACATGACCTCATTATCAGTTGGCATAAATGCCCATGGTCTTGAAACATAGACCATCCTCATGACCAATGAACTAGTTCTCTAGAGGTAACTAGAGACACGGTTTGTTTACATACCACACGTGTATTAACGTTTCGTATTAACACAGTTATAGCACAGTATGAAACGTATTATGAACATATAGGAGACATATCAAATAATACCCTTTATTACTTGCCTCTAGGGCATAACTCCTTCAGTCTCCCACTTGCACTAGAGTATAAACAAAACTAGTTTACAATAGGCAGGAACCTAACACCAATGGAATCTCGGTGTTGTTCGTGCTTTTCTAGATGGTGAGCTTTAGTCAAAGGATCTGCTACATCCAGTTTCGTATCTACTTTGCAAATCTTGACTTCACCTTCATCAACGTTCTGCCGGATGACGTGAAATCTAAGCTTGATGTGTTTGGCTGTGGAGTGAGTTCTTGGTTCCCTTGCATTTGCAATAGCACCCGTGTTATCACAATAGATCGTCACGGGGTCTTGCGCATTGGGAAAAACTCCCAGTTCGATGAAGAAATTCCTTAGCCAAACAGCTTCATTTGCTGCATCATCCGCAGCAATATATTCAGACTCCATTGAAGATTGTGCCACCACCGACTGCTTCTTGCTCTTCCAGCTTACCGCCCCACCGTTCACCAAGGAAACAAATCCTGTTTGAGACTTCGAGTCATCATGATATGAATTCCAGCTCGCATCTACGTAACCCGTTATGTTTAGAGCTTCATCATTTCCTCCATAGATTAGGAACATATCCTTTGTTCTTCTCAGATACTTTAGTATATTTTTCATAGCTGTCCAGTGATCCGGTCCTGGATTACTCTGATATCGGCTCATCAAACTAAGAGCCAATGCCACATCAGGTCATGTACTTAGCATTGCATACATGATAGATCCTATGGCTGAATCATAGGGGATGTAGGACGTCTTCTCTCTATCATCGTTTGTTACAGGACATTGAGTCATACTCATTTTGCAATTCTTCATCATAGGTGTAAAACCCCTTTTGGTGTTTTCCATTTTGAACCTCTTCAAAATCTTTTCTATGTAAGTACTCTGACTCAATGCTATTAGGTGCCTTGATCTATCTCTATAGATCTTGATTCCTAACATATATGCAGCTTCACCTAGATCCTTAACGGAAAATTGGTTACTCAAATATGCTTTCACATTTTTCATAAGACCCACATCGTTTCCCATGAGTAATATGTCGTCCACATATACTACTAAGAAAACAACCGAGCTCCCACTCGCTTTCTTGTAAATACAGAACTCTTGTTGGTTTTGGACAAATCCAAAACTCTTGATCACTTGATCAAAACGTTGGTTCTAGCTCCGAGATGCTTGCTTCAATCCATAAATGGACCGTTGAAGCTTGCACACCTTTCCAGCATCCTTAGGATTAACAAAACCCTCTAGTTGCATCATATACAACTCTTCATCAATGTGACCATTGAGGAATGCAGTCTTGACATCCATCTGCCAAATTTCATAGTCAAAATGTGCAGTAATTGCTATTAAAATCCTGACAGCCTTAAGCACCACTATGGGAGAGTAAGTCTCGTCGTAGTCAACTCCTTGAATTTGTCAAAACCCCTTTGTGACAAGTCGAGCTTTGTGAATGGTTACGTTACCATTCGCATCTGTCTTTTTCTTAAATATCCATTTATTTTCCACGGCCTTGCGGCCTTCTGGAAGATCTACCAAGGTCCAAACTTGGTTCTCATGCATGGATCCTATTTCGGATTTCATGGCTTCTAGCCATTTCTCGGAGTCAGCACTATCCGTAGCTTCTTTGTAGTTTGCAGGTTCTTCCTGTTCATCCAGGATGACAGACATTACAAGGCTACTGTACCAATCAGGAGTGGCATGAACCCTTGTAGACCTGCGAACCTCAGGAGTCTCGATGTAATTGTTCTAATCATCATCAATGGTCTCTTCCTCCATGTTGGAGAGCGGTTTTGGAACAGCTTCCGTTGTGCTACTCGGAATTTGGAGAGAAGGGTCAACAATTTCATCTAACTCAATTTTCCTTCCACTCACTCCTTTTGCAAGAAGCTCTTTCTCGAGAAAGGTGCCGGTTTTTGCGACAAACGTTTTGCCCTCAGCTTGGTTGTAGAAAGTATATCCAATGGTTTCCCTTGGATATCCTACAAAGATGCATTTTTCTGATTTGGGTTCGAGTTTGTCAGGTTGTAGTTTCTTGACATAGACCTCACATCCCCAAACTTTCAGAAATGACAACATTGGCTTCTTGCCATGCCATATCTCATATGGGGTTGTCTCCACGGATTTGGATGGCGCTCAGTTTAAAATGAAAGCGGCGGTTTCTAACGCGTATCCCCAAAAAGACATAGACAAATCAGTTAAAGACATCATGGGCCGCACACTATCCAATAGGGTTCGGTTACGACGTTTCGACACACCATTACGCTGTGGTGTTTGGGCTGGCGTAAGCTGTGGGATAATCCCACAGTGCTTTAAGTGCATGGTAAACTCATAACTCAAATACTCGCCTCCTCGATCTGATCGAAGGTGCTTGATTTTCTTATTAATTCTCTACCTCTTTCTGGAACTCCTTGAACTTTTCAAAGGTTTCAGACTTGTGCTTCATCAAGTAGATATATCCATATCTACTTAAGTCATCAGTAAAGGTAACAAAGTAACGATAACCATTGCGTGTTGAGACGCTCATTGGTCCACATACATCCATATGTATGATCCCATGTAGGTCTACAGCTCTCTCCACTACACCTGAGAATGGTGTCCTAGTCATCTTGCCCATGAGGCATGGCTCACATGTATCAAGGGATTCGAAATCCAATGATCCAAGAAGTCCTTCTGAATGAAGCTTCTTCATCCGCTTTACGCCAATGTGACCAAGACGGCAATGCCACATGAATATGGAATTATCATCACTATGTTTACATCGTTTAGCATCAACACTATGGATGTGTGTATCGCAATCAAGATTAAGTAAGAACAAGCCATCACATACAGGAGCATGAACATAGAAAATATCATTCATATAAATTGAACAACCATTTGTTCCTTATTTAAACGAATAACGGTCTTGCAACAAGCAAGACCCACTCACAATATTCATACTCAATGTGGGTACATAATAGCATTTGTTCAAAACCAACAATAATCCTGACGGTAGACGGAGATGTAGGGTGCCGGCCGCCATCACTTCGACTCTCGAACCATTGCCGACGCGCATCGTCACCTCGTCCTTCCTCAGGCACCTCCTACTCTGCAGATCTTGTTGAGAGTTACAAATGTGAGCAACAGATCCGGTATCAAATACCAAGGTGTTACTCCTGGCGCTTGTAAGGAATACATCAATAACATGTATATCATATATGCCTTTGTCCGGAGTGGCTATCTTGCCAGCTCGCTTGTCTTCAAGGTACTTGGGGCAGTTGCGTTTCCAGTGCCCATCCCCTTTGTAGTAGAAGCACGAAGTGCCGAGCTTAGGGCCAGGCTTGGCAGTCTTTGAGGTACTGGGAGCAAACCTGCCATCCCTCTTAGACTTCTTGCCCCTGCCTTTCCCCTTTTGCCCTGACTTCTTAAAGTTAGCGGTCTTGTTGACCATCAACACTGTGTGCTCCTTCTTGATTTCAACCTCAGCAGTTTTGAGCATGGCGAACACCTCAGCAAGGGTCTTAGTCATCCCTTGCATGTTGTAGTTCATCAGAAAGCTCTCATAACTAGGGCGCAGCGAGTGCAGCACCCTATCTATAGCAAGCTCCTTCGGGATTTTGTAATCCAAGGCGTTTAAGCATTTAACATAGCCAGACATTTTGACCACGTGCTCACTAATACTACTATGCTCTTCCATTTTAGCAGAGAAGAAGAGCTCGGAAGCATCATACCTCTCTACACGAGCCTGTGGAGCAAATACAGCCTTAAGATCCTCTATGATCTCAAAAGCATTCATCTTCTCAAAATGCTTTTGAAGCTCTGGCTCCATGGCATAGAGCATTCCACTCTGGATGAGGGAGTAGTCGTCCGCCTTGGACTGCCAGACATTCTTTTCATCCTGGGAGGCAGAATCTGCAGGCTCAGCCGGAAGCTCAGCCTCGATGACATAAGTCAACTTGTAGGGGACTAGGAGGATCCTAAGATTGCGGAACCATGCGGTGAAGTTGGTTCCATCAGTTTTCAGCTTGTCCTTCTCGAGGAAAGTTCTTAGGTTGAAGGTGGGTGGGCGAGACATCTATAAAGGATTTGCAAAGTGTTTAGACTATGTTCATAATAATGAGTTCAAGCATTATTTAAAGGAACTCCCACTTAAACGAACATCCCTCTACTCGTTTAGTGATCACATGATCCCAATCCCCTGCACCTCCCCCGATCGTCATAGCCATAAGTAAAGTATCAAAGGTGGACATTCCCTAATGTCGATCACATCAACCATGTGATTCATGCTCGACCTTTCGGTCTCCTGTATTCCGAGGCCATGTCTGCACATGCTAGGCTCGCCAGTTCTAACTCGTGTGTACTCATAGTGCAACATGGCTTACACCC
Source organism: Avena sativa (assembly GCA_916181665.1). Classification (NCBI taxonomy): domain Eukaryota; kingdom Viridiplantae; phylum Streptophyta; class Magnoliopsida; order Poales; family Poaceae; genus Avena; species Avena sativa. Next base: position 603,040,166 of record OV702291.1, on the reverse strand, counting down.
ACTGTATGTGAACATAGATATGTATGACACCCAGGCTTGTAACCCTGGATCGCCTCATACCGAAGAACTTTCTTGGTGGTGCACACACAAGGGGAATACGATAACTGGAATACTACGAGGGATTATCTTATTATGCTACCATCTAGTAAGTATACTAGCATAATAAGTAGTACTTCAAAAAGTAAAGTGTTATGACATGGTTGTAGCTTTATGATCATCATCAACAGCTCTAATGAGAGTTTTGCAATCTCGTCATTGTCATGTTATAATACTTGCCCCTATGCAATAATGAAGATAGACGCTTCTATATAAACTATTGCATGTTTTACGCGGCTTTAGGGCTTTTGCAGTAGAACCCCTTCCCACCTACGAACGTCGAGCCACAACATGGATTCAATGACAGCCGTTCTTCTTCCCTTTTCAGGGACCTCCAGTGTTAATGCCATATCAACTACTGTAGAGAGACATACACCCCCTAAGCCACTTTGGTTCATGGACCAGTCTTGTGAATCACCACGTGAGGTCGGTTGGGGTCACTTCATCAAATAGTGCCGCAATATGAACAATAACATTAAAGTGGGTAGAAACTAGAGAATCAATGCCCACATATTGCTATGTGTTCTATCCATACGACATGTCTACCCATAGACCCGCTCTGATTCCACTGAAGGGTTCCGTAGCAGAAAACCAAAAATTTCTATCTACTCGAACACTAATACCAGGATCTATACTATGTAGACATAAGTAACGGAGAAGGAATACAGTATTCATACATTTGCAAACAGAGGTACGCCTTACACAGGAAGGCATATATTGATGAAGACGAGCAACACCCCAAGTGTGGTGCCTCCGAAGTTCGTCACACGTCCGGTGTAGGAGACGTTAACCGGACTCCAATCTAGCCGAGCAGCGAAAGAAGTAGATGCCGGATCGCAGATCGCATGACGGTGGTGTGAAGGTGGAGAACTCAACCACGAGGTCCTCCCCAATATTATGGAGAAGTCCTCAGCGGATAAGAGAGAGAGAATGAGAGGAATGGGTGATTCCAAAGGGGGGAGGGGGACCCCTTTATATAGTGGGAAGGGGTGTACCACCTAGGGGCCAGGCGGTGTGGGACTAATCCCCACACCCTCCGGTCACCTAGGGGCAGCCGCTAGCCATAGGTGGGCCCCACTAGGGTGGCCCACAAGCCCTAGGCCGGCCGGCCCCCTCTCCCTAGGCGCCTTGCCCTATTGGGCCTCCCTTCGGGTGAGGCCCATTAGCAATAGGGAGCCTTTAAAAAATAAAATAAAATATATATTTAATATTAATTCTCCAATTAACATTCAAATATACATATTATATTATTCCTTCACTCTGGAACACCTTCTGGACCCCTTCCGATCTCCATCGGATGTTACCGAAACTATTCCGGTTTCTCTCTCTCTGTTTCTCATACGATACCTCATCTACCCTAAGCATCCCTACCCTTAAGCGTGACATCCTTTAGTTCGGAAACACTCCGGACATGATAGAGACCACTATCATATCAATGATCAACAGAGGGACCTGAATGGCCATGTGACCCCCGTGCATTTCACGAATGCAATCGCTCGAACCGTGAGATAGTCGTTCCCCGTTCCCTTTGTGATTTGATACCTAATTCATCCGAGACTTGATCTTCAGTATCTCTATACCTTAGTTTGATATCGTTACCGATGAACTTGTTCTATCGTTCTCATGTCGTTGCATTCTGTGACCTAGTCACATGCTTGCAAGCTTTATTAATGCAACGCCACCGAGATGGCTAGATATATCTGTCCGTTACATGGACTAGACAAATCCTGGTCTTGATATGTACTCCTCTACACATTCCTTTGGAAAACCTGAGTGGCACCTTTTTGATCACCCTGTTACGAGATGATTCTTGATAACTATCTAAGCTTCTTCCGGAATGGTGATTTGCATTACCTCACAGTCAAAGGATCAGGTTGCGAGGTTCTCTGTGTTTTATCATCAATGGTGAACTTTGTAACTAGATCTCATTAAGATATAACGGTCAGATGTTTATCTATCATGTTATTCAACTAATAACATGACCTCATTTTCAGTTGGCATAAATGCCCATGGTCTTGAAACATAGACCATCCTCATGACCAATGAACTAGTTCACTAGAGGTAACTAGAGACACGGTTTGTTTACATACCACACGTGTATTAACATTTTGTATTTACGCAGTTATAGCACAGTATGAACGTATTACAAACATATAGGGGACATATCAAATAATACACTTTATTATTTGCCTCTAGGGCATAACTCCTTCAGAAAGTGCACGAGGTCCGCTCTGCAATCGACGTGATGCACCAGGCGAAGAATCTTTGCGTGAATATTCTAGGCTTCCTGGGCTTGTATGGGAAGTCAAATGATACCCATGCAGCACGGGAGGACCAGCAACATCATAAAGGACGAGACGGTAAGCATCTAGGGCAGTTTCAAGGGCTTTCCAGCTACGCTCTTACCAAAGAAGAGAAGGAAATCTTTTTTGAAGTCCTTTTCAGTATCAAGGTCCCGTTTGGCTTCTCGTCGAATATAAAAGGAATAGTAAATATCAAAGAGAAAAAAAATTCAAAACCTAAAGTCTCATGACTACCACGTGCTTATGACGCAATTGCTTCTGGTTGCATTGAGGGGAATTCTACATGCAAATGTTCGACTAGCCATTGTGAAGGTATGTGCATTCCTCAATGAAATTTCTCAGAAGGTAATCGATCAAGAAAGTCTATCAAGGATACAAATTGATGTGGTCCAATGTCTGGTCAGCTTCAAGTTGTTGTTCCCGCCATCCTTCTTCAATATTATGACGCACCTCCTAGTTCACCTAGTCGAAGAGATTAGAATTCTCGGTCCTATGTTTCTACACAATATGTTCCCCTTCGAGAGGTTCATGGGAATATTAAAGAAATATGTTCATAACCGTGCTAGGCCAGAAGGAAGCATCTCCAAGGGCTATGGAACAGAGGAGGTCATTGAGTTTTATGTTGACTTTCTTCCTGACCTTAAGCCGATTGGTGTTCCTGAATCTCGGTATGATGGGGGGCTGACTAGAAAAGGCACACTAGGAAGGAAGTCAATGGTATGTAGGGACGAACATTCTTTCACTCAAGCACACTACACAGTTCTACACAATTCTATTGTGGTGGCTCCGTATATCGAGAAACACAAGAATATTCTACGCTCTGAAAACCCGGGGAAGCCTGACTCCTTGATTAAAGGGGAACACGAGAAGAATTTTGGTAGTTGGTTGCAGACACATCTAATGAATAACACCACTGTTGGAGATCAGTTGTACTTGTTGGCCAGGTTACCATCTTCGACTATATGTACTTTCCAAGGGTACGAGATAAAAGGGAATACATTTTACACGATTGCCCAAGATAAAAAGAGCACCAACCAAAACAGTGGTGTCCGCTTTGATGCAACAGATGACAATGGGCAGAAGGACACATATTATGGGTACATAGAGGAGTATGGGAACTTGACTACGGACCTACTTTTAAGGTCCCTTTGTTTTGTTGCAAATGGGTCAAGCTGATAGGAGGAGGGGTACATGTAGACCAAAAGTATGGCATGCCAATAGTGGATCTCAACAATCTTGCATACATGGATGAACCATTCGTCCTAGCCAACGATGTGGCTCAGGTTTTCTATGTGAAGGACATGTCTACCAAACCAAGAAAAAGGAAAGATAAGTAAAAGAATACAGAATACAATGAGCCAAAGCGCCACATAGTTCTTTCAGGGAAAAGAAACATCATGGGAGTGGATGACAAGACAGACATGTCAGAACATTACAATAAGTTTCATGAAATTCCGCCATTCAAAGTGAAAACTGACCCAAGCATCTTGTTAAATGATGAAGATTCTCCATGGCTATGGTGCAGAAGAAAACTACAACACAAGATGTTGGTGATGTGTAATAATGTATTAAACCTTGTATTTGAGACGTAAATATATGAAATTTATTAAAACTTTTATTTGAGACATAAATCTAGGGAATGTGTGGATGTGTGGTGTTCATGACGGTCGCCGAACTATATATAGAGGGAAAGGGCGGGAAAACGTGGCGGGAAAAACATATGGCAGGAAAACATGGCGGAAAAACATGGCAGGAAAACATGGCGGGAAATATGTTTAGCCCCGGTTGGTGTTTCCAACCAGGACTAAAGATTCATCTTTAGTCCCAGTTGAAGAAACCAACCGGGACTTAAGGGGTGAGTGTCGACACTATGATAGGGGTGAGTGTCGACATTATGTCGTGAGTGTCGATAGTATGTTGTGTTGTTTTAATCTATAAATATGCATCCCTGTGAAGTTATCAACTGCAAACATGATGGTGTGAAAGAGAAGGGACAACACACTATGGCCAGTTTCAGGGAGATGCCAAAGGATCCAGTCCTCAGGCATCTCTCTGGAGCTGGCCATAGAGGCAGTCCCTAATATGTGAAATTAGTTAGCTCCCCGACATATTGATCTAGCTAGAGAATTTATGAACTACAAGAGAAGGGAAAACACTACGACCAACTTGAGGGAGATGCCGCCGGAGCCCAGTCCTCCGGCATCTCCAACAAGTTGGCCATAGATGTACTCCCTAATATGTGAAAAATTAGTTAGGTCCTCGGCACAAGAATAGAACAACATCTTCATAGTTCGGGAAAGTTGTAGAGAGACCAACACTAGTAGGAAACGATCCATTAGTCCCGGTTTCTAACTAGGACTGTGGAATCGGGACTAAAGTCCCGCTTTAGTACCGCCGGTCCAGCCACAAACCGGGACTAACACTCAAGACATTTATTATTATTAAAAAACCGGGATAAGAAATCGGGAGTAAAGGCCCCCTTTAGTCATACTCATATCTAGCCCTATAGTACAAAGCTTCAGGGTCGTCTTCGTCTTCGTCATCATTGTCATCGTCGTCATCGTCGCTAGGTGCACGCGGCTAGACCCTAAGCCCAGCCATGGCATATTCCAGGGGTACCTTCCACTCAGGTCTCAGATTCACCACGCGCGAGGGAGGGGGCTCCTGGATGACGATGCCGCGTAGCCCATGACCTTCACCATCCCCACCCTATTAGAAATATGCCCTAGAGACAAATAGTAGTAAGGACTATTATCATATTTCATATAGTTTATGATTAAGTTTTATATCATGCTATAACTGTATTAAGTGGAAACATCAATACACGTGTGATATATAAACAACCAGGGGTTCCTAGTGAAACTCTACTCACTGGTTCATTGGTCAATAGATGATCATTTTTCCTGATCATGTGGCATTTATGCCAGTTGGAAATTAGGTCATTTAATTCCGAGAATGAGATGATGAACCAATACCCAACCTAAACATCATGACCCGATCATGTCACGAAGTTCAAGTTACGATGATTAGAAATGGATCCTCCTAGACTATTCCTTAGACCGTGAGGCTATATCAATCACTGCCTCCCGAGAGTGCTTAGATAGCATCAAGCACCACTTGGTAATATAGTGGTTATAAAGGTGTGTTCAGGTACTCGGAGGAAACCGTAGAGGCAATATATGTCAAGAGCGGGATGTGTCCGTCCATGTGACGGGAAGATAATAAAGGGCCCACTCGGAGAGGTTATATCCAATAGCTGCGCAGCGTGTGATTTGATCACAGGGATATCGCTTGTCGGAACGAGTCAAGTAGCATTGTTCGGTAACGATATTGAACACGACATGGTGATGTCATTGATCAGATCTCGGGAAATACAAGTATCGAGTGACAAAGGGAATAAGACACGATTGTCCCAGTTCAAACGACAAAAGATCTTCGTGGAACGCACAGGGGTCACATGGCCATCCAGGTCCCTCTGTCGATCAATTGTGCGGGAGTGTCCCGACCATGTCTGGAGTGTTTCCGAACCGTGGGGTATCACGCTTAAGGGCTTGATGATGCTTAGAGAGTGTTTATAGGATCGGTAGAATCGCCGAAGAAATAGTAGAGAGAAAACATGAAGGGTTTCGGTAAGTCCGGAAGTTGTCCGGAGTGGAGGTGGAAGGTGTTCCATAGCCACGGAGATTGAATAATGTGTGAATGAATGTTAAATGTTGATTTAATCTTTTATTCATAATTATTTAATAAAGAGAAAATCAATTTAAATGGTCAAAGGCTTAATGGGCCAATTTTCGGAGGGAGAGGGCCCATTAGGGAAAGGAGAGAGGGACAAGGGGCAATGTAACATCTCAAAACTTCAATCCAAGCTTATCAAGATCCAGATCATCAAAATTAGGGTTAACAAAAACTTTTCCAAATTAAAAATGAAAGCATTCATGTGTATGTGCATTTGAATTAGGAGTTGTTTTGAATTGCCATGGTTATGTGATTCATTGCTTGTAAAATGTTTCTTAGGTGAAATAAACATCATCTAAATCATTCCCAAACTTTTCCCAAAGAAAAATAACTCAAAATGAATAATTGAAGTGAAAGGTCATTTTGGCCAAATTAACTATCATGCCTACTTTGGCTATTCCTAGTCCTCAAAACTTAATAGAAACATTTGTGGATCTTTACACCCCTTGCTAGTACACATAATGAGGTACCAAGGCCCACTTTGTGATCTGCTAAAAACATTCAAATGCTAATTTTAAATGACAGTTTAAAATTGAATCTATTTCATATGGGAAGATCCCACTATTTCAAAAACCACTCAAACAAGCTCAATTTTCAAAACCCAAGCAACCACAGAGTCTCAAGCTTATATCTAGCAAACCCACCAAAAATCTTTTCAAAATTCAAAAGTTTATTTTTTGCGGCCATTTAATCAAACACTTAGCCGGCATGGTTAAACTCTAAACCATAGCTCACTGTTTTGAACAGGTTTTGCCCCCAAATGATCTCCATTTAATCCCCTTGTCCCCTCATGATCGAACCATGCCATTAGCACCTCACCCCCTTGTCCCTAGCCACAGTGTCGAGCCACCCCGAGCACCAACTCGTCGGCCACACCATGCACTCACCCCAGCAGACCACCTCCCGCTCTCTCGCCATGTCTAGGAGGTAGCCAGGACCTCACCGCCGCCCACTGTCCCCTCCCCGAGCCAGGCCCAGCCATGGACCACCGAGCAAACCCCGCGCCTAGTGCCACTGCGCCATGCCGAGCACGCGCCATAGCGCCGCACCCGGCACGCGTGCACAAGCCGCCGCTCGACCGTAGCCTGCGCCCACCGCTCCGCCACGATCCAGGGAACACGACGGACATGCCTGTTCGCCGCCCAACGCACCACAGCCATCGCTCGCTGTGGACACTGCCGCCTCTGCCGCTCAGAGCGCCAGCTGCCCCCGACCGCATACCACCGCCCCTAAGCCCGCATTAAGTTCCTAGAGCACCGCTAGGAGACCGCCCATCGATCGCCACCCTCAGCCATGCCGCTAGCCGCCCGTAGCCATGTCGCCACCGTCGCTTGCCCATCCCTCTCGGTCTCGCCGTCGAGCCTATAAAAGGAGGGCACCCCCAGCAATTTGAAGCACATGACTCCACTCCCCTCACCTCACTGATCATCCCACACCACTAGCCGGAGCAAGGGGAGCAGCAGCTCGTCGGAATTGCACCGGAGCAGGCTGCCTCTAGAGGAGAAGGGCACCGCTGATTGCGACCACCCCCGGAGCTGCCTCGACCATCCCTGAGCTCACCGTCGACCATAAGTCCGTTTGCCCACCTCGCCGTCGTTGCTGGAGCCTTGGTACGCCCCCTTTGCAACCCCACCGAGACGCTAGTGTTTGAGCTCGCCGGCGATAGGTCCGTTGTTGACGACGATCCACAGCCGTTGATCCCCACTCTAATCCAATGCCCACATCGCCCCGTACCGCTTCGCGCGTTATGAGCCGCTGACTTGTGGACCCCCCTGTCAGCTGAGCCCCGTGTTGCGGAGTGACACTGGGCCGGCCCGTTAGAGTTTCCCGCGCGACCCAGTTAGTTTGAATTAGGATTTTCCTATTTAGTTTAAACTTAGTTCTGTCCCCTAGTTTGAAAATCAATTAAGAGAGATTTACAAATCCAAAATGCATGAAACCAATTTTGCCTGAAAGGTATTGAAATGATCTATCCAAGCCCGTTGGATTTAATTCAATTAGAGTTATAGATCTCCCCTAGTAAAAATAACAAAGCAGAAGCATTTGCACCTTGCAACATTTTTATAAAATCAACCAAGATAGATTTTGAGTTGATTCCAACTCTCAAAATTCACATTTCATCATACATACCTGAATATGTAATAATATTAAGGTTTACATGTAGTGACTTTGGACTAGTACCAAAATAATGCTGTATAGGCATTTATAGTCACTTTAAATCATTAAATAATGAACTTAAACCAAAGTAATTATGATCCAACCCTTAAATTCCATTCCCACATGTTAGAATATGTGGGGGCGGGGACATGTGTCCACATGATCCCATATTTTAAGTGGTGAATATTAAATCTTAGTTAATTTTTTAATGAGTAGAAATTACTTTTCTAAAATAAAAAGAAGGAAACTATTGAATTAAACTTGTGATACTTGTGATGATAATAGATCATCAAATGTGTGCCTTAGAATGCTAATTAGATTAGTTAAGTATTGTTTGGTGATTGTGTACTCCGTATGTATTTATAGACGATAGTACCGACCAAGCTTTCGAGGAGGAGAAGTTCTACCAAGAAGAAGAAGAAAACTTCAACCACTACACCAACCAAGGCAAGCTATTGTAGCAAGCTAGAATTAAGCTAGTTAACTTGATCCAAGATGCTATAGGCATGCTTGAGTCATAGCACTTTGACTATTAGTTACCCCAAGTCTTATTTACAAGCTTTACTTCCTTTACTTTACCCAAAGTTCTTTACTTGTTTTGAAGGTAGCATAAAGAGTATAAAACTTGACCTAGTTAGAACCCCTTAGATGTCATTCTATGGCATGAGATTGAACCCATCTTTTCCACCTTAGTGAACACTCTTAACTTAGTAGTTTAGAGTAGATCAAAAACTTGAGTCACTTTAGATGGGAACACTTGGTGAAAATGAATTGTGAAAACCTTGGAATGATGAGTCATTCTATTGAGATGTTTTGACATGTGTTGAGAAACACAAATGGTTTATGATGGTGAAAATGTTGAGGCATGAGCCTTAACCCTTTTACAAAACTGATGGTTGGATTAGGATGCGATACCATTCCAAATTTACCGTACAACCACACTACCTGAATTGGGTAAGGCTTAGCTGGAAATTTATATGCATTAGTATTAGTTCCCTCGCGGGAGAGGTTTGAGCTGAGCCTACCTCTCAATGTTGTCCACCTATGCAGTGCCCAAGATGACTGATGGTCATGGTTGGGAGGCCATGCTCATAGGACAGGTGCTTATACTAGGGTTTGTAAAGGGAAAGTTATGTTTGATTATCTGCATACTAAGTATGATGATTCAGGGTTATCCCTGACAGATGTATCGAATCTTGTGGTGAAAGTGTACCACCTCTGCAGAGTGTCAAACTATTTGAATATCCGCGTCCGCGGTTATGGACAGTTGGAATGGCCATACTGTTTCGTTGTCAGATGTTTTCCAAACAACTTATGAAATGAATGATGAATCTTGACTTGACCACAACATGGTTGTGTTTATGACAATAGCTTCCCAACTTAAGTGATTCTAGAACTTTATTTTATCTTTCTTTGCTTCAGAACTCAGCTTAGGTTCCAAACTTAACTTTATAGTTAAACTTAAATTTAGCACTTTAACTTAGAATTATATTACTTGTTAGTGGTAGTTTGCGAGTACCTAAAAAGTACTCATGGCTTTTGTCCCTGGCTATTCTCATGGCCAGACTTTGAAGGAGACTATCAAGATGATGGCCAGCAGGACGGCTATAATAACTAGGACTATCTGCCTTCGTCAGCATTGCCTGTGCCCCTAAAGATGGACCCCACCGCTATGCTTATCTTTATTTCCGCTGCTTGTTGTATTAAGACTGGATCATGAGATCCTTATTTGTGTAAGACCTTATGTATGGTTTGTAATGGATGATGTACTGTGATATCCAATCCGTTATGTCTCGCAAAAATGGTAATCCTAGGATTGCGAGGTATGGCATAACGGGCATCTGGGATTAAAAATCCAGGTGTTGACAAGTTGGTATGAGAGCCATCCTGACTATAGGAAACCCTAGTTAGAATGGACGTTCAAACAAAAACTTAGCTTCAAAACCAAAGTGAGTATTTATAAAAGACTATCTCCTCTCTTATCCTTGTGGATTCCTTCTTTCTCAAAAATTCATGTTCCTCAAAATTCTTACATTACTACTTAAAATTGGACACACTTGATCACTTCACTAATTTCCTCATCCTTAATTCTTGTAGATGGAGACTCAGTTCAACAAGTTTTACCAGTTGGGAAACGGAGGTCAGCTGATCTTCGAGAGGGATCTGGATTCACTGCCGGAGTTACTGGGACGCCCACATCCGGAGTTTCTTGGAGCTCAACTTCCAGGACCCCCAGGAGGAGACTTACAGTGGCTCGTCTCCGCGGATCTTAGAGGAAGGATCGAAGCACCAACTTCTGGGAGAATTCAGTTCTCTGTGAGAGAGAACAACTGGCTAGATGGATTAGCCAGGGCAATGCATGAAGCTCTCGCACGTCTATGTGCCCTCAGCGTCAACAAAATCCAAGGAACCCGTTTTGCCCACTATGCAACATGTGACTTCATGGGAATGTCGATGGAGATGCCAAGTCACCCAGAGTTGAGGCGGCAAGTGGAGAATCTTGACTTCTTGCTGCACGACAGGCAGCAGGAACTGGACAATGCTAGGGAGTTAGCCAACCAGAACCGTGCCATTGTCGACTAGAAGGCCCAGACTTTCGCACTGCTCGTCCAGGATCACTAGTCTCTTTGCCGCCAGCGTGCAAAGAAGGATCGCACCATCGCCCGTCTTCGTAAGAAGGTGGCCGACCTCGAGAAGACCGTCAAGGAGCAGGAAGCTCAGCTTGCAGCAATGGAAGAAGAAGAGGAGGGTGAAGACATCCAGGGAGACATGGATTCTTACCTCAGCAACGATGATGACTTTCTGGAGGAGGATGATGTGGACTTCTACACTGATGATGAGGACTCCGACTTCATCGACGATGAGTGGATGCACTAGAGCACTATCGTAGCATGAGATGTATCGGTCCCACTGTATTGTAGCTTGCAGAATGGTTCTTCAAACCATCTGCTTTCCTTTGATTGTTGTGGTGTGTGTTGTACCGTGTGCTTGTTTGCATGAATGAAAATGAAGTTAGATGAAAAACCTGAGTCTAACTCAAAGTTTTATCTTTGAAAACCAAAACCATGAACCTTAGAATTTCCCTCTTACCCCTATATCCATCTCAATCTTCTGATGACTCGTGGAAACCAAGGAGGGAGCAGCTCGTCGCAAGACACAATGCTGCAGATCTTGCAGAATCTCATCGCAGACCGTGAAGCAAGCAGGGCAGAGCGCCAAGCTAACGTAGCAACACTTCAACAGATCGACCAGATGGCTCTCAACAACCAAGGGCATGGAAATCAGGATCACCAGGGATCCAAACTCAAAAAAATTCAGAACACCAATCCCCCAATCTTCAACCAATCTGAAAACCCACTAGATGCTGATGACTGGTTGCAGACAATGGAAAACAACTTAGAAGTTACAAGAGTTGATGAAAATGAGAAATTTCTCTTCGCCACCCACTATCTGGCAGGAGATGCAAGAGCTTGGTGGACCGCAATATGAACCATGGTCAAGTGATGACATGGGAAGCATTCAAAGTCAAGTTCAGCCGCACCCACATGCCGCAAGGTCTAGTCAACAGAATGAGAGATGAGTTCCACGAACTGAAGCAAGGAAGAATGACTATGGTGGAGTACCGTGATAGATTCCTGTCACTGGCCAGATATGCACCTGATGAGATCAACACGGAGGCCAAGAAGAAGAAGAGATTCTTGAACGGACTGCATGATGAGATGCAGACTGTCCTCGTCAACATCCGTTTCGAGGTTCTCGAAGAGCTAGTCAACTCTGCCATTCAGATGGAAGGGAAGATTAACCAGGCAAACGACAACCGCAAACGTTGTATGATGCAGCAATCTGGATCCAACAGTCACCAGAAGTACCGTCCCAACCCCTCATCGGGATATGCACCAAGGAACAACCAACCCCCAACATCTCGCCCAAGCTACCCCAACCATAGCGGAGGCAATGGGAAGCCTGGAGGAAACCCTCACAACTCCGGCAATGCCAACAATTTCAACCGTGCACCTCCCAAGAACAACAGCAACAACAACAACAACACTGCACCCAGAACTAGCAGCAATGATGTGCCTGTCGCAGTCAAGGACAAGTCCCAGATCACTTGTTTCGAGTGTGGAGTAAAGGGTCACTACTCCAATGAGTGTCCCAAGAAGACTACAGCCAATGCCAATGTGAATGCCCCAGCTCAGCAGCAGCGTCGTGTTCAACCAGGAAGAAGATTTGCCCCAGGGAACCCGCATAACCGCAATGGCCGTCTCTTCCACATGAACGTAGAAGAAGCCCAGGAAGCGCCAGATGTAGTGCTAGGTATGTTTTTTGTCAACTCAGTCTTAGCAAGAGTATTGTTTGATTTGGGAGCATCGCATTCATTTGTCACCGAAGAATTTGCATGCACTAGTAAGATTCACCCAACCAACCTGAAGCATGTCATGATAGTTCAAATCCCCGGTTCAACAACCAAAGCTAGAAAAATTTGCAAAGCTGTGCCTATCAAAATACATGGGATAGATTTTTATGCCAACCTAATTGTACATGGAACCAAAGGATTGGAAGTAGTACTAGGTATGGATTGGATGTCAAGGCATAAAGGACTGATAGACTGTGCTAAGAAAGCCATCACCATGACCAGTAGTTCTGGAGTAACAGTAGAGCATATATCTGAAACCTTACCCCATCAATTCAAGTGCAACAAGAGCCTATCCCTACCCACCATAGACCAAGTCCGAGTTGTCTATGAATACCCCGACGTACTCCCAGATGAATTGCCAGGTATGCCCCCGAATAGGGATATTGAGTTCATCATTGAACTAATCCCCGGAACCGGACCCATAGCCCAAAGACCCTATAGCATGAACCCCTCAGAGTTAGTGGAACTGAAGAAGCAGTTGGATGCCATGTTAGAAAAAGGCTTGATTCAACCAAGCGCATCGCCATGGAGATCACCAGTGTTATTCGTCGACAAGAAAGATGGAGGCAACCGTTTGTGCACAAATTACAGAAAGTTGAATGACGTCACCATCAAGAACAAGTACCCCTTGCCAAAGATAGAGGATCTATTTGATCAGTTGACTGGAGCCCAGGTATTCTCAAAGATTGATCTTAGGACTGGTTATCACCAACTTAAGATTCGCGCAACGGATATTCTGAAGATCGCCTTTACTACTCGCTATGGTTTATACGAGTATACGGTTATGTCTTTTGGATTAACCAATGCCCCTACTTATTTCATGAATCTCATGAATAAGATCTTTATGAATTTCCTAGATAAGTTTGTAGTTGTGTTTATCGACGACATTCTTATCTACTCCAAGTCAGAAGAAGAACATGAGCAACATCTGAGAGTTATCCTAGAAACCTTGAGAGAGCATCAGTTATACGCCAAGTTCAACAAGTGTGAGTTTTGGCTGAAAGAAGTAGGATTCCTAGGACATATTGTGTCTGCCAGAGGAGTCTCTGTTGATGCCACCAAGATCAAAGATGTTGAAGAATGGGAAGCCCCAACCACTCAAACCCAAGTCCATGCATTTCTCGGATTAGCGGGATACTACCGCAAGTTCGTAGAAGGATTCTCAAGCATCGCCAGACCCATGACCCAATTGTTGAAGAAGGACAAGAAGTTTGAATGGACCGACAAATGTGAAGCCAGTTTCCAGGAGCTGAAGAAGAGATTGATATCAGCCCCAATATTGATCATGGCAGACATCAAGAAGCCGTTTGATGTGTATTGTGATGCCTCCAAGATTGGTCTAGGATGTGTATTGATGCAAGAAGGCAAAGTCATCGCGTATCTATCTCGACAACTGAAACAGCATGAGCAGAACTATCCGACCCATGATCTGGAATTAGCAGCCGTAGTGCTGGCATTGAAGACATGGCGTCATTATCTGATGGGTAATCACTGTGAGATTTACTCAGATCATAAGAGCTTGAAGTATATTTTCACTCAGAAGGAGCTGAATATGAGGCAAAGGAGATGGATAGAGTTAATCAAGGATTATGACCTTGTCATTCACTATCACCCCAGCAAAGCCAGCGTGGTAGCGGATGCTCTTAGCAAATTGCCATGTAGGCTAAACACCATGATCAAGGAGAAGCAACCAAGTTTGTATGAAGAGTTGGAGCAGTTCAGGACTGAATTGGTTAGCAAAGGATTATTAGCTAGCATTGAACTTCAACCCACTTTGATTAGCCAAATCAAGGAAGCCCAGAAGGGGAATGAAAGTATCGACGGTATCAAACGTCGTATTGGTACAGGAAAGGTACCTGGATTCACGGAAGACGAAGAAGGAGTACTGTGGTACAAAGGACGTATCTGTGTGCCAGCAGATTCGGAGCTGAAGCAAGTTATCATGAAGGAAGCTCATGATACTCTTTATTCTATCCAGCCCGGAGGAACAAAGATGTATCAGGATTTGAAAGAGCAATTTTGGTGGCACAAGATGAAGAGAGAAATCGGAAGCTACATTTCCAAGTGTGACATCTGTCAAAGAGTCAAAGCAGAGCATCAGAGACCTGTAGGACTGTTGCAACCATTGCAGATTCCGGAATGGAAATGGGATTCCGTCAGAATGGACTTTATCACCAGTTTACCTACTTCTAGTAGGGGAAATGACTCAATCTGGGTCATAGTTGATAGATTGTCCAAGATAGCTCACTTTATACCTGTCAAGACTACCTACCAGAGTGCGAAGCTAGCAGAGCTATATATCGCTAGAATTGTTAGTCTGCATGGAACCCCCAAGACCATAGTATCAGATCGAGGAACTCAGTTTACCTTGAGATTTTGGAACAAAGTTCAGGAAGGATTAGGAACAAAGTTGAACTTCAGTACTGCTTATCACCCGCAAACTGATGGACAGACTGAGAGAGTCAACCAGATCTTAGAAGATATGCTTAGAGCTTGTGTGTTGGAATACGGATCAAAATGGGAAGACTGCCTGCCTTTCGCAGAATTCTCATATAACAACAGTTATCAAGCTAGTTTGCAAATGGCACCATTTGAATTCCTATACGGCAGAAAGTGCCATAGCCCTTTGAATTGGTCGCAAGTAGGAGAGAGTCAGATCTTTGGACCTGACATTCTCCGAGAAGCTGAAGAGAAGGTTCACAAAGTCCCTGAGCACCTCAAGACCGCCCAATCCAGACAAAAGAGTTATGCCGACAAGAGAAGGAGAGACCTGACTTTCAATGTCGGAGATTTTGTGTATCTCAAGGTGTCCCCATTGAAGGGAACACAACGCTTTAGTTTGAAAGGGAAGTTAGCCCCCAGATATATCAGGCCATTCAAGATTCTGAACCATCGAGGAGAAGTATCGTATCAACTGGAACTACCTGAAGAGATGTCCGCCATCCACAATGTGTTCCATATCTCGTTACTTCGCAAATGCTTGGAAGTTCCCGAGAAGACTGAAGTTTTCAAGAACATCGATCACAGAGCTATAGAAATCAACAATGACCTGACCTATCGGGAAGTGCCCATCCTATCTTAGAAGAAGCCTACAGAACCACCAGGACCAGGAGCATCAAGTTTCTCAAGATTCAGTGGAGCAACCATACCGAGGAGGAAGCCACTTGGGAGCGCGAAGATTACATTAGGACAGAGTTCCCAGATCTCTTTAGTTCCTAGTTTTCTTTGTAAATCTCGGGACGAGATTTTGTTTAAGGGGGAAGGTTTGTAACATCCCAAAACTTTAATCCAAGCTTATCAAGATCCAGATCATCAAAATTAGGGTTAACAAAAACTTTTCCAAATAAAAAATGAAAGCATTCATGTGTATGTGCATTTGAATTAGGAGTTGTTTTGAATTGCCATGGTTATGTGATTCATTGCTTGTAAAATGTTTCTTAGGAGAAATAAACATCATCTAAATCATTCCCAAAGAAAAATAACTCAAAATGAATAATTGAAGTGAATGGTCATTTTGGCCAAATTAACTATCATGCCTACTTTGGCTATTCCTAGTCCTCAAAACTTAACAGAAACATTTGTGGATCTTTACACCCCTTGCTAGTACACATAATGAGGTACCAAGGCCCACTTTGTAATCTGCTAAAAACATTCAAATGCTAATTTTAAATGACAGTTTAAAATTGAATCTATTTTATATGGGAACATCCCACTATTTCAAAAACCACTCAAACAAGCTCAATTTTCAAAACCCAAGCAGCCACAGAGTCTCAAGCTTATTTCTAGAAAACCCACCAAAAATCTTTTCAAAATTCAAAAGTTTATTTCTTGTGGCCATTTAATCAAACACTTGGCAGGCAGGGTTAAACTCTAAACCATAGCTCACTGTTTTGAACAGGGTTTTGCCCCCAAATGATCTCCATTTAATCCCCTTGTCCCCTCATGATCTAACCATGCCATTAGCACCTCACCCCCTTGTCCCTAGCCACAGTGCCGAGCCACCCCGAGCACCAACTCGCCGGCCACACCATGCACTCACCCCAATAGACAACCTCCCCCTCTCTCGCCATGTCTAGGAGGTAGCCAGGACCTCACCGCCGTCCACTGTCCCCTCCCCGATCTAGGCCCAGTCGTGGACCACCGAGCATACCCCGCGCCCAGTGCCACCGCGCCATGCCGAGCACGCGCCAGAGCGCCACACCCGGCACGCGTGCACAAGCCGCTGCTCGACCGCAACCCGCGCCCACCGCTCCGCCACAACCCAGGGAACACGACGGACATGCCCGTTCGCCGCCCAACGCATCACAGCCACCGCTCGCCGTGGACACCGCCGCCTCTGCCGCTCAGAGCGCCAGCTGCCCCCGACCGCATACCACCGCCCCTAAGCCCGCATTAAGTTCCTAGAGCACCGCCAGGAGACCGCTCGTCGATCGCCATCCTCAGCCATGCCGCTAGCCTCCCGTAGCCATGTCGCCACCGTCGGCTGCCCATCCCTCTCGGTCTCGCCGTCGAGCCTATAAAAGGAGGGAAACCCCAGCTGTTTGAAGCACACCACTCCACTCCCCTCACCTCACTGATCATCCCACACCACTAGCCGGAGCAAGGGGAGCAGCAGCTCGCCGGAATTGCACCGGAGCAGGCCGCCTCTAGAGGAGAAGGGCGCTGCTGATTGCGACCACCCCCGGAGCTGCCTCGACCGTCCCTGAGCTCGCCCTCGACCACCAGTCCGTTTGCCCGCCTCGCCATCGTCGCTGGAGCCCTGATACGCCCCTTTGCACCCCCACCGAGCCGCTAGGGTTCGAGCTCGCCGGTGACAGGTCCGTCGTCAATGACGATGAACAGCCGTTGATCCCCACTCTAATCCAATGCCCCACATCGCCCCGTACCGCTTCGCGCGTTATGAGCTGCTGACTTGTGGACCCCTCCTGTCAGCTGAGCCCCACGCTGCGGAGTGACACTGGGCCGGCCCGTTAGAGTTTCCCGCGCGACCCAGTTAGTTTGAATTAGGATTTTCCTACTTAGTTTCTACTTAGTTCTGTCCCCTAGTTTGAAAATCAATTCAGAGAGATTTACAAATCCAAATTGCATGAAACCAATTTTGCCTGAAAGGTATTGAAATGATCTATCCAAGCCCATTGGATTTAATTCAATTAGAGTTATAGATCTCCCCTAGTAAAAATAACAAAACAGAAGCATTTACACCTTGCAACATTTTTATAAAATCAACCATGATAGATTTTGAGTTGATTCCAACTCTCAAAATTCACATTTCATCATACCTACATGAATATGTAATAATATTAAGGTTTACATGCAGTGACTTTGGACTAGTACCAAAATAATGCTATATAGGCATTAATAGTCACTTTAAATCATTAAATAATGAACTTAAACCAAAGTAATTATGATCCAACCCTTAAATTCCATTCCCACATGTTAGAATATGTGGGGAGGACATGTGTCCACATGATCCCATATTTTAAGTGGTGCATATTAAATCTTAGTTAATTTTTCAATGAGTAGAAATTACTTTTCTAAAATAAAAAGAAGGAAACTATTGAATTAAACTTGTGATACTTGTGATGATAATTGATCATCAAATGTGTGCCTTAGAATTCTAATTAGATTAGTTAAGTATTGTTTGGTGATTGTGTACTCCGTATGTATTTATAGACGATAGTACCGACCAAGCTTTCGAGGAGGAGGAGTTCTACCAAGAAGAAGAAGAAGAAGAAAACTTCAACCACTGCACCAACCAAGGCAAGCTAATGTAGCAATCTAGAATTAAGCTAGTTAACTTGATCCAAGATGCTATAGGCATGCTTGAGTCATAGCACTTTGACTATTAGTTACCCCAAGTCTTATTTACAAGCTTTACTTCCTTTACTTAACCCAAAGTTCTTTACTTGTTTTTAAGGTAGCATAAAGAGTATAAAACTTGACCTAGTTAGAACCAGTTAGATGTCATTCTATGGCATGAGATTGAACCCATCTTTTCCACCTTAGTGAACACTCTTAACTTAGTAGTTTAGAGTAGATCAAAAACTTGAGTCATTTTAGATGGGAACACTTGGTGAAAATGAATTGTCAAAACCTTAGAATGATGAGTCATTCTATTGAGATGTTTTGACATGTGTTGAGAAACACAAATGGTTTAGGATGGCGAAAATGTTGAGGCATGACCCTTAACCCTTTTACAAAACTGATGGTTGGATTAGCATGCGATACCA
Organism: Avena sativa; assembly: GCA_916181665.1. Taxonomy (NCBI): domain Eukaryota; kingdom Viridiplantae; phylum Streptophyta; class Magnoliopsida; order Poales; family Poaceae; genus Avena; species Avena sativa. Next base: position 603,021,231 of record OV702291.1, on the reverse strand, counting down.
TTCCAAATTTACCGTACAACCACACTACCTAGATTGGGTAAGACTTAGCCGAAAATTTATATGCATTAGTATTAGTTCCCTCGCGGGAGAGGTTTGAGCTGAGGCTACCTCTCAATGTTGTCCACCTATGCAGTGCCCAAGATGACTGATGGTCATGGTTGGGAGGCCATGCTCATAGGAGAGGTGCTTATACTAGGGTTTGTAAAGGGAAAGTTATGTTTGATTATCTGCATACTAAGTATGATGATTCAGGGTTATCCCTGACAGATGTATCGAATCTTGTGGTGAAAGTGTACCACCTCTGCAGAGTGTCAAACTATTTGAATATCCGCGTCCGCGGTTATGGACAGTTGGAATGGCCATACTGTTTCGTTGTCAGATGTTTTCCAAACAACTTATGAAATGAATGATGAATCTTGACTTGACAACAACATGGTTGTGTTTATGACAATAGCTTCCCAACTTAAGTGATTCTAGAACTTTATTTTATCTTTCTTTGCTTCAGAACTCAGCTTAGGTTCCAAACTTAACTTTATAGTTAAACTTAAATTTAGCACTTTAACTTAGAATTATATTACTTGTTAGTGGTAGTTTGCGAGTACCTAAAAAGTACTCATGGCTTTTGTCCCTGGCTATTCTCATGGCCAGACTTTGAAGGAGACTATCAAGATGATGGCCAGCAGGACGGCTATAATAACTAGGACTATCTGCCTTCGTCAGCATTGCCTGTGCCCCTAAAGATGGACCCCACCGCTATGCTTATCTTTATTTCCGCTGCTTGTTGTATTAAGACTGGATCATGAGATCCTTATTTGTGTAAGACCTTATGTATGGTTTGTAATGGATGATGTACTGTGATATCCAATCCGTTATGTCTCGCAAAAATGGCAATCCTAGGATTGCGAGGTATGGCATAACGGGCATCTGGGATTAAAAATCCGGGTGTTGACAGGTGAAAGGGAAATGGACGTCGCCTAGAGGGGGGGTGAATAGGCGTTTTAAAATTCTTACGGTCTAGGCTCAAATAAATGCGGAATAAAACTTAACGTTTAATTTATCAAGCCAAAACCTATATCCACTAGTTTCACTAAGTGCACCAATAACCTATGCTAAGCAAGACAAGCAATAAGGTGATAGCAAGATATAGTACTTCAAGCATGAAGGCTATCACAATGTAAATTGCATAGGTAAAGGGCTCGGTTGAGAGATAACCGATGGTCACGGAGACGATGATTTGTTTCCCGAAGTTCACTTCCAAAGAAGCTACGTCTCCATTGGAGAGGTGCGGGGGCGCAATGTACTTCAAACGCCACAAATGGCTCACCTCGAGGTGTGGTGGCTCGATGCTCACCCAACGCCACACAAGGCCTCACCAAGGATGCGAAGCCACGCAACTCACCGATGCCACAAAAGGCTCACCCTATTCTCCCATGAGCTCGCCACAAAGGCCTACTCACGTTCCACTATGGGACACTTGAGGGCGGTCATCAAACCCGTACAAGGCTTGGGGCAATCTCCACAACTCAATTGGAGGGCTCCCAAGAAATGCGACAAAGGCTCCACAATGCCACAAAAGGCCAATAAGCTTGGGGAACCTCCACAACTCAATTGGAGCCCCAAGAACAATGCCACAAAGGCTACAAAGCCACAAAAGGCTACAAGGCCACAAAAGGCTACAAGACCACAAAAGGCTACAAGACCACACAACCGTCTAGGGTTCCAAGAACCCAAGAGAAACAAGCCCAAGGGCTTGAACTCGCCGAATCTCCAAGGAGAACTCAAACCTATGCACCAAATGCAAGAGGCAAGTCCTTCACTCTCAAATTCCACCAAAGCTACAAAAGCTATTGGGGGAATAAGGGAGGAAGAACACAAAACTCTTCAAGATCTAGATCCCAAGGATTCCTTCACAGAGAAGGGATTTGGCTTGGTGGGGCTTGTAGATCTAGATCTCCTCTCTCAAATCCCTCAAAAAGTTGCAAGAATCATAGGAGGGAGAAGGGAAGAGGGCAAGCTTTTGAAGGTCAACAATGGAGGAGAGAGAGTGGAAGAGCTAGCAAAAATGACCTCCAAAGTTGGGGAAACTTTTGGGAAGAGGGGGCCCTTAAATAGGGCAAAAGAAATCTGCCCGTTTGGGCCAGATTCGCGCCCCACCGGAACTCCGGTGCCCCACCGGTACTACCTCTAAATAGAAACACAAGATACAGAAGAAAAACGAGATTTATCGGTACTTTGGCCGGTACTACCGCTCAAGCAAAAACGTTGGACAACATTGCACGAAAACTTCAATAACTTTTGACTCCGGACTCTGATTTCGATGATCTTGGGCTCGTTTTGAAGAGAACAAAAATCTCTACAATATTATGCAAAGAAACATCATAGTCCAACAAGAGAGGAGAAAAATAAAATGGATAAAGGTATGACCTCTCAGAAGCGACGAACCGGTAAAACCTCCAGAACCCAAAATGCAAGAAGTTGAGCTTAGAAACTCTAATTGGGATGAAACCAATTTTGTTGGAAAGATAATAAAGAGTAGAATCCAACAAAAGGTGAAATATTGGGTATCACCAAGGGAGAAAATACCAAGAATATATATATGTGAGATACCTCCCAAGGTGTGGAGCCAGAAAACCCGCAAGATCAAAAACACAATAAAGATATGCAAGGGAAATCCATTTTTGATGAACTAGAGCTTGTTATGAAGATAACCACAAGCTCTAGATCCTCACATGGACAAGAACCAAACAACAACAAAGAAAGATGATGCTATGTATGCAAAGGTTTGAGCTCTCTCCAAAAGATACGAACGAGTCACCCACTTGAGAGCCCCTCTTGATAGTACGGCTATCTATCCTAAACCCGGTCTCCCAACACTACAAGAGACCGGTAAAATAGAAACCCTATCAAGATCATACCTTTTCCTTGAGCATCCCACTTGAGCTTGATGTAGACGATCTTGTCACCTTCAAGATGGAACACCTTTCTTGATTGCATTTGCTTGCACTTGCTTGATGAAGTCTTGAGACATGCTCCCCATACTCCATGGGGAAGCCTCTTCTTCGAACTTGTCTTCATCATTCCATGATTGCCGAGGATGGCAAGCTTCAAGCATGAGATCTTCTAGAGATGACGCATCTTGAGCTTGCACTTCAATTCTTGATGATGTCTTGAAGAAAGCCATGAGGAACTCCATCTTATTCTTCTTCTTCAAGACATACTTGATCTTCTTCTTCTTCTTCTACTTGATTCCAATAGGCACAAATCCCTTGGACAATGCTACTTATTTTTCATCCTTAAAACCAACACATGGTCCAAGTGATGCCAATGGATAAACCTACAAGTGAAACTCAATTTGCACATTAGTCCATAGGGATTGTCATTAATTACCAAAACCACACATGGGGGCATACATGCCCTTTCAATCTCCCCCATTTTGGTAATTGATGACAATCCCTTAGAGAGGGTTTAAATATGGAATTTAATGACCAAAATGGTTGCCCCAACATCAAATACTACACAAGTATGTGTTGTTGGTACAACCACAATATATAGAGCAAACTCCCCAACAATCTATGCATGTGTGATGAACTTGAATTTCATTGCATAGATTGCCAACCATTATCGGTGGTTGAGTTTCCTCTATATATAAAACATGCAAAGCAACAACAAAGATGCAAGAGAATGCAAGGCTAATGCTTTAAGAACCAACTCAAATCATACACCAACTTCCCTTAAACCCTCTAAAACTTCTCCCCCATTGGCATCGATTGCCAAAATGGGTGAAAAGTTCTAGATGGCCAATATAGTGAGAATTCCTCCAAAGGTGTGCATATGCACATATCCAATGATGAATCCTTGGGAGGAAGTAAAACTATATTGAGGACCCAAAGATTGCAAAAAAGGAAAGAAGCTTCAACAAATGAAGCAAGCAAACAAAAGATCCAAAAATACCAATTGACAACACCAATTGATACCAAAAGAAAAACACAAGACAAAAAGATACGAACAAATGAGTGTTTAGATGTAATAGGGAAGCTCCCCAATCTTTGTGCACAAATTAGAATCATCGATTTGAATACATCATGCACAAGTATGGAATCATCACTCCCCCATAGACATTTAAACCTCAAACAAAGAGAAAGACAAATGAGCATTCTTAAGTGAGTTAGAGAAGCTCCCCAAGGATTATGCACCAATTATGATAATTATATTTGGAAACAAAGTGCACAATCATGGGATCCTCACTCCTACAAACTCATTTAACAATACACAGCAAGAGAGCTCAAATTATGAGTGCCCGGAGATGCAAACAAAAGGGACAAGCACTCATAGAAAAATAAATTTGGAAGCCACCAAAGAATCAACAAGAAATAAAGGGTGGTCTCCAAGGAAAACAAAAACAACCAAAGATTTATCTTCTCTTGTGTGTATAAGTTTCTAGGTGGAAAATATCACAAAGACATATGCCTACAAAGAAACATGCACACACAAAATAGATACAGAAGAAAGCACATGAACAACAAAATGAAGTCATATAATGTACAAATAGGATTTTTGCTTGAAAGCATGGCCAAAGGTTCAAATATATCTTAGTGTACATCAATGAGCTTCAAACACGGACACTCTACATACATTACAACTATTACCAAGGGAAGAAGGGAATAGTTGGAATATATGGAGAAAGGCAACGAGTATCACAAAAAGAAATCAACGATGCAAAATACTCACTATTGCTCATGAGAGAAAATTGAGGAAAGGATAGGCAATATAATTGCTAGATTGACATATTTGGGATAAGTGGATCATGGTCATGATTTTGTATAGTCCCCATTATATGCACTCATCTCAACATACTCACATTTGCAATAGAGAGCACTCCTAAAAACCAACAAAAGAAACACAACATATGCAAAAACACAAACTCATGCCAACAAGCAACCTACAAAAGGTTGGAAGCAAGATATGTATGCATGAGAGAGATACTTGTTACCGAGATATGAATGGTAGGATGTAGAGGATATGAATTCGTTGATCCTCCTAGCTTGCCTCCAATTGACATGTAGGCACCATTTCTTCCTAATGGATGAGACAAGCATCCAATATATCTCCAATGTACCTAAAACACAATTAAGTACACTATGTTCCCAAACAAATTGGGTCCAAAGTAGTTAGTGCAACTATAATATATAGGAGACCCTCCACATAAATATGTGCATATTGATATGAAATTAAATTTCATGCACATCTTAGCCGATAGGATTTGGTGGAGAATCCCCTATACATTGGATCAAGAGAGCAAGCATGCCATAATAAAAACATGTAGTAAATATGCATGCATGAGACTCTCAAGAACCAAAATGAGATACAATTTGAACTAAAACACCAAGTAAACCAAGAAGTAGCACACAAGAGCGTGACACGACAAAAGGTGTACAAATTGTATCAAAGAGCCACATCAACACATGAAAGGACACAAATTCAACAAATGAACAAGGCAAAAGCCAAAGAACGAAAGATGCACAAAACACACAATGCTAAAGGATTTATCTCATTGTAAAAGATCAAAAGAAGTAACAAAGAATGAGACAAAGCCAACTCCCAAATAGAGCAAGGTTCCAACACACAAAACCACACTCTCTACACTTTTCATGATGGCACAAAGTACCAAAAGAAAAGATTAACCTTCCAAGCATGAAAAACATGATATTGATCAACACAAGAAGTATAAAAGGAGTGTTCTAGATAATATAGGAGAGCTCCCCCATGAATGGTGCATTGTAATGAATTTTGCTTTTGAATGCAAAATGCACACAAAAGAGATCATCACTACTAGCTACATTAAATAAAACACAAGAGAATACAAATAAACTAAAATGATCTACATGAGGCAAGGAATACATGGGAGTAAAAGAAAACACATTATTGGCCAAAGATAGGACAAAGAAAAGCAAAGTCCAAAGTGAACATGATCAATAAATCCTACCACATATGGAGTGTCACTTGTCCAAGGACAAGAATTATGGGAAACTTTTCCCGAGGTAGTTTGCAAGGAAATCATGATCATATTCACACAAAGAAGCATGTAACAAGATATAACAATTATGCTTGATGCTTCAGGAGAGATTCTTGATAGCTCCAAATAGTCACACAATCAATAAAGATTAAGGTAACTTGAAGAAAATGGTTTCCATGGAGAATATTGAGGTCCAAATATGAGGAAACACATATCAAGAAACACTCTCACAAACAAGATCCAAAAGATGATCAATAGAATCAATCCAAGGTAATTGGAACTTGTTTGAGCTAAAAGTGCCACATAGGAGCTAGATAATTCTCAATATCAATTCTAAGTGGCACTACCTCAAATGTTCACATTTTCTAGGTTTGTAATATGCACCAAGCATATGACTCCCCCATAATGTGATAAACCAAGAGATATTGACATGAGGCAAAAAGATCAAAAAGGAGATGATTAATGGACATTATGGAATACTAATTCTTCATGAGAATGACATACCACATAGAGACAAGACAAACATGTAATGTCAACACTAAGTGGTATTCCTCATGTACGCACATTTTAGGATTGTGGAATGCCCAAGCATAACACTCACCCAAAATGGGATAGTCCATTAATCACTCCCAAGAGCCAAGAAATATACCAAATAAATTCAACAAAGGCTCAAACACAAGAACACAAATACATGATGTGCCAACCAACATACACAAATATACTAGACAACACAATATAGGTATGAGGGAAGCACAACATGTACAAACACATATAAAGGTACAAAACCAACACATGCACAAGGGAGCAAGTAAACTTTCAATGTAAAGGAGTTGAGCACATGTTACCGCAAGGAGGAACATTGGATATGAGATAGAGGCAAGATAATCCAATTGGCTTGACTTGACAAAAATAAATGATGAAGACCCCTCAATTCTTCATAATGTAGCCAAGCCTCCAATGCCCTCCAACAACACCTATTTATCAAGTTTTAGCTTGTTGGTCCCCAACCAAGTTGGGTCCTAAGAGGTTAGTCACAATAGGCTTGGCCACCCAAATGGTTCTTTTCTTGACACCACTTTGGGCACCAACATATTTGGCAAACACATTTCCCACCTCATCCTTACCAAGAGAATATGCATCATATATTAGGATAGGATTGGATGAGGAGTTACCCATGGTGCATGAGGAAGAGAGGTGCCCCTTCTCGCGGCATATGTAGCAAGTTCTTCTCTTGCCATCTTTGTTCTTGAAAGATGCCACCCCGTGAGGAAGAGCTTGAGTCTTGGGAGGAGGCCTGCTTCTAGCTTGAGGTGGAGCTTGAGGCCGCTTCCCTTGTCGCTTCTTCTTCAATGGACAACATCTCACATGATGTCCTTCTTCCTTGCACTTGAAGCACACAATGTTGGCCGGATTCTTCACTTGACCTTGGCCATTCTTCTTGTTGCCCTTGTGCTTCAACATGTTGGTGGGCTTGTTCTTGATGTTGGAGTTGTATCCAAGCCCACTCTTGTCATTTGGGGATCTTCGCACAATCAAGATGTTCTTGAGACTGGTCTTCCCTTCATGACACTTCTTCAAGTCATTCTTCAAAGAAGTGACTTGGGCCTTGAGCTTCTTGTTTTCCTCTACATGGTTAGTGTCAACAACAATACTAGAGGAAGTAGATGCTACATTGTTAGAGCAACAAGGCAAGGGATGCAATTCATCACAAGAGATAGCAATAGCATGAGTGGATGAATTACAAGGACTAGCACATGGCAATATGACACAAGGAGTAGATGTAGTGCTAATGTCCACATGAGGCTCACTAGATGTTACCTTTGATACAATAGCCTGATGAGCCAACTTTAGACTACCATGGGAAACTAGAAGGTACTCATGCGAGCTTGAGATCTTAGCATGACTCTCTTCCAATTTCCCATAGTTGCTAGTTAGCAAAACAAGTTGAGCACGTAGCTCAACATTCTCCTTCACAATAGATGCTTCACAAGATATAGAGTTAGTAGCACAAGCATCATCAATAGTAGTGAGAGGTGAGGGCAACGTGGAAAGCTCTTTAGAGTATGAGGCTTTAAGTTGCTCATGTGACTCGGTGAGTTTGATGAGCTCCCCCTTGATGACCCTAGAGCCATTGTTGAGGTGCTAAAAATCCTCAAGGAGTTTGGCATAAGCAACTTCAAGCTCATCATTTTTAATTTGGAGGTCACTTGCCACCTCAAGATCTCTATAATGAGATTTCTTCACCCTAGATAGCTCTAGGGCAAAGGTCTCCTCAAGAGATTCCTTGGTGGTTTGTTCCTCTTCAAGAGCTTCATTTAAGTTTGCAATGTCATTAGCATACTCACACTCAAAACTACCCATTTTGTCAATTGTGTCCTCATGCTCATAAATTAGTTGCTTACTTTCAATGGCAAAGTTCAAGATTTCAATGAAAGTAGAGAAAGCATTTTTATCATTGTGTGGAGCACGAAGGACTAGCTCCCCCTTCTTTGTTAAAGAAGCAACATCATCATCTTCTACATCTAAGTCAACATTCACATCATCATGAGGTGCATTGGGGTCCAAAGGAGAAGTTACCTTGATTCCTTAGCCATGAGGCATAAGTGAATGTTGGGAGAAGGTGATGATGGAGGAACACATGAAGGTCCAATAGCAACCTTGCCTTGGCCCACACATTCTTCAATTTCCTTTACATGGTTAGCAACACAAGTACTAGAGGAAATAGAAGCACATTTATCATGGCAACAAGGCAAAGCAAGCATATCATCATGGGATATATTCAAGGCATTTCTACATGATATGCACGGGCAATCAACACTAGGATGTAAATCATAAATAGTCCTACAAGTGTTCATGCCCAAAGATACAACATTGCAATGAGATAGATATGGAGGATCATGAATGGCAAGCTGACTATACTCATTGCAAGTTCTATCACCACTCACCATATCATTACCTTGTGACAAATCACATGTTGGTGTAGTGGAAGAAGATGAGAACTCATCACGACCGGAGGTGGAGGGAACACAATCATCCTCATTAAGCTTGGACACATCATATTTTGCTTGAAGCTTGGTCCAAATACCATGAGCATTCCGAAAAGGCATGATTGAGGAAAGAACTACAAAGCTCACAACATTAACAAGCACATTAGATGCTTGAGCTTCGAGATAAGAGTTTGTCTCCTCCTCCAAAGATAGATTTTGAGGATCCATAGGAGGAGACAATCCCATATCTAGAATTCACTCAACATTGGGGTCAATGACCCGGAAATGACTAAGAATGCGAATGCGCCAAACATCATAATTTGTGCCATCAAAAGTAAATGTGTGAGAGTGCACTAAACCCCTAGGAGACATCCATACTCTCGAGGCGGTGAAGCCTAAGAAGCGAGAGACCTCGCTCTGATACCAATTGAAAGGGAAATGGACGTCGCCTAGAGGGAGGGTGAATAGGCGTTTTAAAATTATTATGGTCTAGGCTCAAATAAATGTGGAATAAAACTTAACATTTAATTTATCAAGCCAAAACCTATATCCATTAGTTTCACTAAGTGCACCAACAACCTATGCTAAGCAAGACAAGCAACAAGGTGATAGCAAGATATAGTACTTCAAGCACAAAGGCTATCACAATGTAAATTGCATAGGTAAAGGGCTCGGTTGAGAGATAACCGATGGACGCGGAGAGGACGATTTGTTTCCCGAAGTTCACTTCCAAAGAAGCTACGTCTCTGTTGGAGAGGTGCGGGGGCGCAATGTACTTCAAACGCTACAAATGGCTCACCTCGAGGTGTGGTGGCTCGATGCTCACCCAACGCCACACAAGGCCTCACCAAGGATGCGAAGCCACACAACTCACCGACGCCACAAAAGGCTCACCCTATTCTCCCGTGAGCTCGCCACAAAGGCCTACTCACGTTCCACTATGGGACACTTGAGGGCGGTCACCGAACCCGTACAAGGCTTGGGGCAATCTCCACAACTCAATTGGAGGGTTCCTAAGAAACGCCACAAAGTCTCCACAATGCCACAAAAGGCCAACAATCTTGGGGAACCTCCACAACTCAATTGGAGACCCAAGAACAATGCCAAAAAGGCTACAAAGCCACAAAAGTCCACAAGGCCACAAAAGGCTACAAGACCACAAAAGGTCAACAATTCAACCACACAACCGTCTAGGGTTCAAGAACCCAAGAGAAACAAGCCCAAGGGCTTGAACTCGCCGATTCTCCGAGGAGAACTCAAACCTATGCACCAAATGCAAGAGGTAAGTCCTTCACTCTCAAATTCCACCAAAGCTACAAAAGCTATTGGGAGAATAAGGGAGGAAGAACACAAGATAAGAACACAAAACTCTCCAAGATCTAGACCCAAGGATTCCTTCACAAAGAAGGGATTTGGCTTGGTGGGGCTTATAGATCTAGATCTCCTCTCTCAAATCCCTCAAAAAGATGCAAGAATCATAGGAGGGAGAAGGGAAGAGGGCAAGCTTTTGAAGGTCAACAATGGAGGAGAGAGAGTGGAAGAGCTAGCAAAAATCACCTCCAAAGTTGGGGAAACTTTTGGGAAGAGGGGGGCCCTTAAATAGGGCAAGAGTAATTTGCCAGTTTGGGCCAGATTCGCGCCCCACCGGAACACCGGTGCCCCACCTGTACTACCTCTAAATAGAAACACAAGATACAGAAGAAAAACGAGATTTACCGGAACTTTGGCCGGAACTTTTGCCGGTACTACCGCTCAAGCAAAAACGTTGGACAACATTGCACGAAAACTTCAATAACTTTTGACTCCGGACTCCGATTTCGATGATCTTGGGCTCGTTTTGAAGAGAACAAAAATCTCTACAATATTATGCAAAGAAACATCATAGTCCAACAAGAGAGGATAAAAATAAAATGGAGAAAGGTATGACCTCTCAGAAGCGATGAACCGGTAAAACCTCCAGAACCCAAAACGCAAGAAGTTGAGCTTGGAAACTCTAATTGGGATGAAACCCATTTTGTTGGAAAGATAATAAAGAGTAGAATCCAACAAAAGGTGAAATATTGGGTATCACCAAGGGAGAAAATACCAAGAATATATATATGTGAGATACCTCCCAATGTGTGGAGCCGGAAAACCCGCAAGATCAAAAACGCAATAAAGATATGCAAGGGAAATCCATTTTTGATGAACTAGAGCTTGTTATGAAGATAACCACAAGCTCTAGATCCTCACATGGACAAGAAACAAACAACAACCAAGAAAGATGATGCTATGTATGCAAAGGTTTGAGCTCTCTCCAAAAGATGCGAACGAGTCACCCACTTGAGAGCCCCTCTTGATAGTACGGCTATCTATCCTAAACCCGGTCTCCCAACACTACAAGAGACCGGTAAAATAGAAACCCTATCAAGATCATACCTTTGCCTTGAGCATCCCACTTGAGCTTGATGTAGACGATCTTGTCACCTTCAAGATGGAACACCTTTCTTGATTGTATTTGCTTGCACTTGCTTGATGAAGTCTTGAGACATGCTCCCCATACTCCATGGGGAAGCCTCTTCTTCGAACTTGTCTTCATCATTCCATGATTGCCGAGGATGGCAAGCTTCAAGCATGAGATCTTCTAGAGATGACGCATCTTGAGCTTGCACTTCAATTCTTGATGATGTCTTGAAGAAATCCATGAGGAACTCCATCTTCTTTTTCTTGTTGTTCTTCTTCTTCTTCAAGACATACTTGATCTTCTTCTTCTACTTGATTCCAATAGGCACAGAGCCCTTGGACAATGCTACTTATTTTTCATCCTTGAAACCAACACATGGTCCAAGCGATGCCAATGGACAAACCTACAAGTGAAACTCAATTTGCACATTAGTCCATAGAGATTGTCATTAAATACCAAAACCACACATGGGGGCATACATGCCCTTTCAACAGGCAAGGGGGCTGGCTGGGCCTAGCCCCCCGCGCGGGGCTCACTAGGGGCTGGCCGGCAGCCTCCCCACCTCCTCCTCTCCTTTAGTCCCACTCCGGGACTTTGAGGGAGGTAGTACCGCCCCTCCCCTATATATAGTGGGGGTATTTGGCCAAATAAAATACACCAATAATCAATAAAGGTGTCCTCACTTTTGGGAGGACCTCTAGTTGATATTTTCTCTCTCCCCCTCTCTCTCACGTGACCGTGGTCCCAAGTTTGGATTGCACGAACGAGAGACGTATTCACCGCGGAGTGCCGTCACGCTACGGGATTCGGATCTAGGAGCTCTACTCCCGCAACTGCTGCTAGATTGCAGAAGCGGGAGTCATCGTCAGGCACCAGACGTGTGTAACTCCCCGTGAGGTGTCGCACTTGAGGCACTCAACTCGTTGGAGCCAAGGAGCTCAAGGACTTCATCACGACCTTGAGGTCGGCTTCAGCTCGTCTACATCAACCACGCTCTCCTGAGTGTTGACAACGCTTTTCGGTCTTCAAGGGTAAGTTCGTGAAAAGCCCCTCCCGTTACTGTATTACTAATAGATAGGTCTTGGCAGCTTTAGGGGTTCAGGGGCGTAGGATAAAATTTATTGTTTTCATACGCGGAACCCCTACAGTGGTATCAGAGCTAGATCTATGCGTAGTAATGCTAGTACGGGTAGAACACACGAGATGTAGCATGTGGGCGTTGATCTTTTAGTTGTTACCCTCCCACGTGTACTTGTGAATACCACAGTAATGCTTGATGAAGCGCCCCCCAACCGACTTTACGCGTTCATTCGTGAGACTGGTCCACGCTTGACATACGGCTTGTATCATATAAAGTGGCTTAGGAGGGTGTATGTCTCTCTTGCATTAGTTGGTATGCCATTTGCAACGGAGGGCCCCAAAAGTGTTGTGCTGAAAGTTTGTAGGTAAGAACGGTTCTTGTGCGAAAGCCCATTCAACCACGTAAATCATGCAAAGATAAAGTAGAGGCGTCTAACTTTTTTTTGCAGGGGGGCGTTGCTTTGTGATATGGTTGTGGCAAAGGTAAAGTGATTACCTTTTGTTACGTAGTAGTAGGACTACCACGCCAGAGTGACACCGGTATCCTGGTGTCTACGGTGCCGGAACCTGGTGACAACGAATGGAGATCACGACGTGAAGGACCATATCACATCGCATTTACATTCAATGTTATTGTTTGTATATCTTATTCTGTGCTAGTATTAGATACTCGATGGTAGCCTAATAAGATGATCCCTGTTAAAATTACCAACGATTGTGTTCCCCCTTAGTGTGCACCACCAAGAAAGTTCTTCGGTATGAGGTGATCCAGGGTACAGGCCTGGGTGTCAGACATATCTACGCTCGCATACAGTGGGTGTAAGCCATGTTGCACCACGAATACACTAAGGTTGAGTTGGTGAGCCTAGCATGTACAGACATGGCCTCGGAACACGGATGGTCGAAATATCGAGCACGAGTCACATGAATGATGTGACCGACGTTTAGCATCCACCCTTGAACCCACATTGATGGCCGTGATGATCAGGGGAGATGTGGATTATAGGGGTCGTGTTATCACTAGGGACCCTTCTAGGGATAGGTGTTTCTGAGTGGAGTTATTATTAACACAGTTAATTATAAATTTAGTCTAAAATTCCTTTTGCAATTGTATATGTAGATGCCGCCTTTCCTGTTGACGTTTGATTGGTTAGAAGGAGAGAAGCTCAGATTAGATGGATCAAACTTCTATATATGGGTTGCACGTCTCCACGTTCTCCTTAGCGAGAATGACGTGGTCGACTACATACTTGACGGGATGGATTTGGATCAGCCCATTGACCTAGAGACCCCAGAGCAGCGGGAAGACCGCTATCTCTGTCAGGAGATGGCCTCCTTCATTTCAGTTACAATGCGTTTCAAAATGGTGGACGAGATGTGGACTTTCGTGGGTGATGGCAACCCTCATTCGGTAATGCTACAACTTAGCATATGGGAGCATGAGCTAATGGCAGACTTCCTCTCCATTAAGATGGAGGAGAACTCATCACTTGACGACCACTTGGAGCGCATGCATGATGTGTACATGAGGCCTGCATACTTCCTGGATAGCTGGATGATGGGCTCTTTTGCAAATGGCGTTGTGCTGCGGTCGCTGCCACCAAGCTACCAAGCACAAGTCAGGACTTGCGTTATGAGAGGCGACGCGGAATCAATGGAGTTCCACCGGTTCGTGACACCTCTCAGGAATGTGTTGGTTGAACCAAATGTTGCTGATGTCATCAATGACAAAGGTATATATTTGATATTAGGGTGGGATCTTGTGCCGTTACTTGGGAAATTTGGAATACCAGGAATGATTTTATCATTAACAATAATCGATCTATATTTTTCTTGCAGGTTATTCTTATGGCGTCCCACTGGATCCGTACTTGGTCGCTCATGCAGCCTGCGAAGGACAGACAGGTTATGCATACTGGATGCGATTTACTGGAGAAGGTTACACGGGGCCTTTTCAGCCAATGTGGGTGGCGTTGTGATCTTAGAATCACCTCATGATGCTTTAGCCTATGCTTGTTTCTCCTTTCTTTTGGTTGAGTTGTATTAGTACTTTTTTTTGTTTCAGTTCGGACCTCTTGTAGCTCTTCACGAGACTTTTATTTTGCAATAAAATAAGTGGCCGTATGCATCATTTTGATGTAGAGGCCGGGGCGCTGCCTCTATTTCGAAAAAAACTACACACAAAACGATATCTAGATACATTCGTTTCACAAAAACTAAAACATCTTACATTACGGAACGAAGGGAGTATGTCATAATGAGCGGTATATGATGGATAATCCATCAGTGGCACCATCGTGCGGTGCACTATCACACTTGCCACTCCAAAAATAGGATATTTTCTTAAGAAAAATCCAAGTTTGATTTAAGTTTTAAAAAAATCATGTAATATTGACATACATATGCACATGTAGGAAATGGGAACACATTAGGCACCATATGTTAATTTGTGGTATGTCAGGAAAGAAAACAATAAGCACGATTCTATCTTACCACAATATCTTCACTACACCAACTTTTAATAAGGATTATCATAATAAGCTCTTGAAAAGCGATAGTAACTTTTGGGGGGATACCCCCGGGTAGGGCAACGCCGGGGTATACGGGACGAGTTAGCCGGGGTACGGCACGGTCAAAGCAAAGTGCTGATCGGGTCACCTCAAGGCAGGCCGAATCACGGTGTGGCCCGGACGATGGGGCATTGCCTTAACAATGGTCCGGCCGGCATAAGATCTATGCCGGCCATGCCTATATGTTTTGCAGGTAAACGGGTAAGCCGGATTAGCTATATGCTAGCCGGATTATCCTGGCTTCAAAGAGAAGGAATCCCCCGCTGGTCAAAAGGTGGCTTTATTGGCTGAAGCATGTGCAAAGTAAAGTAAAGGAGAGGACCAGCGGGTCAGTGGCGACCAAGGTGACGCGGGCAAAGCCGGAAGGCGTAGCCCGTGACGCCAAAAGACAAGGGTGATGCTGTGGGTCACGTCCAAAGCCCGGACGAGCTATTAAAGAAGAATAAAGAAGCATCTGTTTTATTAAAGGGGCATATTCGTAGAATATGCTGCCACCTGTGCCCTAGAATTGTAACCTGGGCTTCCCTATATAAGGAGCACCAGGGCCTCCATAGAGAGGGGCGGCATTTAGAGGATTTACCCTCTGTCTAAGGTAGAACTCGAGGGCTAGTTAATGAGGGGTAAGAGACATTGTCTCCTTCTTGCTAAGGGCCTCAAGAACACTTGTAAACGCCATTGATAGAGAGAATACAAGAACATCTGTGCGTGGAATCACCACACTCTCCCTCCCTGGATTCCCCTAGCACACATTGGCTCCATCTTTAGCCTATCCATGGCATCTGCTGTGCCACCACCACGATAGTTGGCGCCCACCGTGGGGCTAGCAGGGGTGAAAATCCACTCGGGAAACTACTCGAGCACCGGCGAGCATATCGTCTCAGGCTTGGTTCAGCGCTTTGGAGCGCTGGATTATGTTAGCGACAACGCGGGAAGCTTCGGCAGGAACCCTCCACCATGCAACAACGTCTTCATGAAGCTTGGTGCGCACAAGATCTATGTTGGCATGGACAAATCCTACGTCCACCTGCAGCACATCGTCGACGGTGGCGAACCATCTCTCAGCGTCGTCCGTGGAGTGCGTATCACTCGCCCCACTAGCAGCGTTGAAGTCCTGATGACCGCGCCAGATGCGGGACCGAGCAAAGATCCGGTGCCGGAGCAACAGGTAACACCCAAACAGACCAGGTCTAGGTTTCCTCCGCTAGAGAAGCCAGAGAATGTGCTCCAGCAAGCAATAGATAGCTTAGCAACACCAATATCACCTGAGGTAGATCCGGCTCAGGCGCAAGTTGAGTTAGAGGAAACTAGGCAGAAGATGTTAGCTGGAGCAAAGAAGGTAGTTGAATTGCATCAGTCGCTAAACATCACCTTGAGAGAGTACGCTAAGGCGAACCGTATCGATGGAGTGAAAATCCGAGGCAGAAACCTGATCACTGAGATTGACAAGGAGTACGAGCCTAGGCCGGGTCAGACAGCTACTATAGTGACAGGAGGGCTGGATCGGTACAGTACCCCGGGAAAGAACCTTAGAGCAGCAAACGCAGCTGCATCCGAGTTAGAAGGTTTAATCGGTGAGGCTCGGCAGAGGCAAAAAGAAGAAATGAACAAAACTAACCCGGCACCACCAGGAGCTTCACAGGTGGTACATTCTGAAGGGTTTCGCAGCATAGTAAATCAAAATTTTCTACGGAAGCGAACAGAGGGAAAGCCAAGATCTAATCTAGGAGATGCAAACAACGAGAGAGATTGGATTAGATCTTCATACCCTTGAAGATTCGCATAGCGGAACGTTTGTCGGAACGTGGGTGATGTAGTCGTACTCGCTTCTCCTCCTCGCGATCCGATCCGATCTAGCACCACAAGTGGCGGTGCCTCCATGAGATGCACACGTGCAGCACCTCGACGTCTCCTCCTTCCTCGGACCAGCAAGTATGGTGGAGAGATGGATTGGATCTACAGCACGACGGCGTGGTGTATATGGTGGAGAATTTCTGCCGCAGGGCTTCGCCTACAAACAGTCGGGAGGGAGAGAGGAAGGCAGCAGGGTTACTAGGGCTTGGAGGGAGATGTGTGTGTGGGGGAGGGGGCGCACCAGCCCTCTATATATAGAGGGGGTGGTGGCGGCCAGCCCTAGCCCCTCCTCCAAGCCTATCTCTAGTTTAAACGATTTAAACTTATCCCCTTATCTAGAAATCCTATCTCTAGTTTAAACGGGTTTAAACTTATCTAGGATCGGCTGGGCCCTATGGGGCCTTGTGCCCTTGGCCCAATGCGGCCAGGACACTCCCTCATAGACCCATGCCCCCTCCCGGAAGGTGGGACCACGTTGGCCCCCTTCCGGAAGGTTCTAGAAGCTTCCGGTACAATACCGATTAACCCGGAACAATTCCGAACTCCAAAAACTGCACTGCCTTATATGAATCTTATTCTCCGGACCATTCCGGAACCTCTCGTGATATCCCGGATCCCATCCGAGACTCCGAACAAAAATTCATAAACCAATTATCCAATCTATCCTAGCGTCGAGACACGTTAAGTGTGTGACCCTGCGGGTTCGAGAATATGCAGACATGATCTTCTATCAATAATCAACAGCGGGGTCTGGGCACCCATATTGACTCCCACACATTCATCGATGATCATATCGGATGAACCACGATGCCAGGATTCAATCAATCCCATATATATTCCCTTCGTCTCGCGATATTTCACTTGCCCGAGATTCGATCGTCGGTATCGTCATACCTAGTTCAATCTCGTTCACAGCAAGCACTTTACTCGTTCCGTAATCCGATATCACTTCATGACTAACTCCTTAACCACATGCTTGCAAGCGGTGTTGATATCGATTACCGAGTGGGCCCGAAGTATATCTCTCCGACTTGGGAGGGACAAATCCCATCTCGATACATACAACCCAACAGATACTTTCCGATCACCTGAGAGACACCTTTATGATCACCCTCTCATAGGATGACGTTTGATGACCTCAAAGCTTTCTTCCGATACCAGGGAGTTGTATTATCTCATGGTCTAAGGAATACAATATTTGACATAGGAAAATCTTCGCAAAGATGAACACAATGACACGATCTAATTGCTTCGCTTAGTTTGGGTCTGTCCACCATATCATTCTCCCAATGATATGATCTCATTATCAATTGACAACTCATGTCTATGGTTAGGAAACCTTAACCATCATTGATCAATGAGCCAGTCCATAGAGGCGTACTAGGGACACGGTGTTGTTCACAAACCACACAAGTATTAAAGTTTCCGCTTAATACAATTCTAGCATGGAATATAAACTTTATCATGAACAAGAATTATAATAATAACATCTTTATTATTGCCTCTAGGGCATAATTCCAACAGTCTCCCACTTGCACTAGAGTCAATAATCTAGTTTACATTTGGCAACAATCTCACACCCATGGCACTGAGGTGCTGATCATGTTTTACACGTGGAAGAGGTTTAGTCAATGGATCTGCGACATTCAGATCTGTATGTACTTTGCTGATCTTCAGATCTCCATCTGCTATATAATCTCGGATTATATGAAACTTGCGGTTGATATGCTTGGTCTTTGGATGATATCTTGGTTCCTTAGCGAGTGCTATGGCGCCAGTGTTGTCACACAATATCTCCAGTGGGTCCAATGCACTTGGAACCACGCCAAGCTCAGCGATGAAGTTTCTGATCCAAACTCCTTCACTTGACGCTTCTGCAGCAGCCATGTATTCCGCTTCTACTGTAGATCCCGCGATCACGCTTTGCTTGCAGCTTCTCTAGCTCACAGCTCCTCCATTCAAAATATACACGTATCCTGTCTGAGATTTATGATCATCCTTGTCGGTGTCGAAACTAGCATCGACGTAACCTTTTATGCCAAGATGTTCATCACCCCCATAGACTAAGAACATTTCTTTAGTCCTATTTAGGTACCTTAGGATGTTCTTCACGGCTGTCCAGTGTTCCACTCCTGGATCACTTTGATATCTGCTCGTCAAACTAAGAGCATTGGACACATCCGGTCTAGTACACAGCATGGCATACATGATGGAACCTATGGCCGAGGCATAAGGCACTTTGCTCATAGCTTCCCTATCATTTACCGTAGCTGGACACTGAGCCTTGCTCAATATCTTACCTGACAACATAGGCACTGAACCTTTCAATGCCTTATCCATTCTGAACCTTTTCAGAACTTTGTCTAGGTATGTACTCTGGCTTAAAGCAATCAGGCGTCTTTGTCTATCTCTATAGATTTTGATGCCCAATATATAAGCAGCTTCACCTAGGTCTTTCATTGAAAAACACTTGTTCAAATAACTCTTCACATCGTTAAGCATGTTGATGTCATTTCCAATAATCAATATGTCATCCACATATAGTACCAGAAACGTCACCGAGCTCCCACTCACTTTCTTGTAGATGCAAGCTTCGTAGCAATTTGGAACAAATCCAAAGCTCTTGATCACTTGATCAAAACGAAGGTTCCAACTCCGAGATGCTTGCTTCAGTCCATAAATGGAACGCTGAAGTTTGCATACTTTATCAGCATCCTTAGGATCGACAAAACCTTCGGGTTGCATCATATACAACTCTTCATCAATGTTGCCATTGAGGAAAGCAGTCTTGACATCCATTTGCCATATTTCATAATCATGAAACGCAGCAATTGCTAATAAAATCCAAATGGACTTAAACATCGCTACGGGAGAGAAAGTCTCATCGTAGTCAACACCTTGAACTTGTCGAAAACCTTTCGCAACAAGCCATGCTTTATAGACGGTAACATTACCATCCGCGTCCGTTTTCTTCTTGAAGATCCATTTGCACTCAACGGCCTTTCGGTCGCTAGGAGGGTCCACCAAAGTCCATACTTGGTTTTCGCTCATGGATCCCAATTCGGATTTCATGGCTTCTAGCCATCTCTCAGAGTCTGGGCTCATCATCGCTTCCTCATAGTTCGTAGGTTCACTGTCTTCTACTAACAAGACAATCAAGACAGGGTTGCCGTACCACTCAGGAGGGGCACGCGACCTTGTCGACCTGCGACGTTCAGTAGCAGCATCGTCCGAAGCTTCATGATCCTTGTCATTAGCTTCCTCTATTGTTGGTGCAGGCGGCACTGGAACAATTTCAGGTGCTGCGCTACTCTCCAATTCAAGAGAAGGTTCAATAACCTCGTCTAGCTCTACTTTCCTCCCACTCACTTCTTTCGAGAGAAACTCCTTCTCAAGAAAGGAACCGTTCTTTGCGACAAACACTTTGCCTTCGGTTCTGTGATAGAAGGTATACCCAATAGTTTCCTTAGGGTATCCTATGAAGACACATTTCTCCGCTTTGGGTTCGAGCTTGTCCGGCATCAACTTCTTGACGTAAGCTTCGCATCCCCAAACTTTAAGAAACGACAACTTAGGTTTAGCACCAAACCACAGTTCATACGGTGTCGTCTCAACGGATTTAGATGGAGCCCTATTTAAAGTGAATGCAGCGGTTTCTAATGCATAACCCCAAAATGATAACGGCAAATCAGTAAGAGACATCATCGATCGGACCATATCTAATAGGGTTCGATTCCGGCGTTCAGACACACCATTGCGCTGTGGTGTTCCGGGTGGCGTGAGTTGTGAAACGATTCCACTTGCTTTGAGATGCGTGAGAAAATCATAACTCAAATATTCGCCCCCACGATCGGATCGTAGAAACTTAATCTTTCTGTTACGATGGTTCTCCACTTCATTCTGAAATTCTTTGAACTTTTCAAACGTTTCAGATTTATGTTTCATTAAATAGATATACCCATATCTACTTAAGTCATCGGTAAAAGTGAGAAAATAGCGATATCCACCGCGCGTCGAAACACTCATCAGTTCGCATACATCGGTATGTATGATTTCCAACAAGTTCGTTGCTCGCTCCATCATACCGGAGAACGGGGTTTTGATCATCTTGCCCATGAGGCATGGTTCGCATGTGTCAAATGATTCAAAATCAACAGACTCCAAAAGTCCATCAGAATGGAGTTTCTTCATGCGCTTTACACCAATATGACCTAGACGACAGTGCCACAAATAAGTAGTATTATCACTATCTACTTTGCATCTCTTAGCCTCAATGTTATGGATGTGTGTTTCATCCCTTTCGAGATTTAGAAGAAATAAACCACTCACAAGAGGTGCATGACCATAAAAGATGTTACTCATATAAATAGAACAACCATTATTCTCCGATTTAAATGAATAACCGTCTTGCAATAAACACGATCCAGAAATAATGTTCATGCTCAACGCAGGCACATAATAACATTTATTAAGGTTTAAAACTAATCCCGAAGGTAAAACTAAGGAGAGCGTGCCGACGGCCATCACATCAACTCTTGATCCGTTGCCAACGCGCATCGTCACCTCATCCCTCGCAAGCCGCCGTCTATTCCGTAGCTCCTGTTTCGAGTTACAAATATTAGCAACTGAACCGGTATCAAATACCCAGGCACTACAACGAGGGCTAGTAAGGAAAACATCAATAACATGTATATAAAATATACCTTTTATGGTGCCAGCCTTCTTGTCCGCTAAGTACTTCGAACAGTTGCGCTTCCAGTGACCCTTGTCCTTGCAATAGAAGCACTCAGTGTCCGGCTTGGGACCAGACTTGAGCTTCTTCTCAGCAGGGGCAACGCGCTTGCCGCCGCCTTTCTTGAAGGGCTTCTTTGCACCTTTACCTTTCTTAAAGGAGGGCTTGTTGACCATCAACACATGATTATCCTTCTTGATGTCCACCTCCGCAGCCTTCAGCTTTGCGAAGAGCTCGGTGATCGTATCAGTGGAACCAATCTGATTATGAGTCACTACAAAACTCTTGTAGCTGGGAGGGAGTGATTGCAGAACCCTGTCAATCTTGAGCTCCTCTGGAATCTTGCAGTCCAGTTTCTCAAGGCGTTGAGTGTAGCCCGACATCTTAATGGCGTGCTCACTAACGGAACTCCCTTCCTCCATCTTGCAGTTAAAGAACTTCTCGGAGATCTCATATCTCTCAGAATGGGCCTGAGTCTGAAACATGGTTTTCAACTCTTCGAGAATCTCAAAGGGCCCGGGATAGTTTTCAAAACGATTTTAAAGTTCCGGTTCCATAGCAAACAACATGGTGCTCTTAATCACGCCATAATCATCTTTGCGCGACTGATAGACAGCTTTCTCATCAGCCGGCGCAGTTGCAGCAGGGGGGTTACCTAACGCTTTCTCAAGGACATAGTCCTTTTGTCCGCCAGACAGAATGATTCTTAGATTGCGGAACCAGTTGGTGAAGTTAGACCCATTGTTTCTAAGCTTTTCTTTCTCAGCAAAAACGTTGAAGTTGAAGTTGGACTTGGCCATGTGATCTACAGTATTTGCAAGTACAATTTAGACTATGTTCATGATAAATAGTTCAACTTAATCAAATTACTAGATGAACTCCCACTAAATTCAACATCCCTCAAGTTGTTTAGTGAACACGATCCAAATTCACCACACCTAATCCGATCTTCACGAGAAGAGATGTGGTTTCAATGGTGGACAACAAAGTGTCGATCATATCATTCATATGACTCGTGCTTAACCTTTCGGTTCATGTGTTCCGAGGCCATGTCTGTACATGCTAGGCTCGTCAAGTTAGACCCAAGTATTTCCGCGTGTGCAAAACTGGCTTGCACCCGTTGTATGTGAGCGTAGAGTCTATAGCACCCGATCATCACGTGATGCTTGGACACGACGAACTTTCGCAACGGTGCATACATGGGGAGAACACATTTTTATCTTGATCTTTAAGTGAGGAATCATCTTATAATGCTACCGTCGCGATCTAAGCATGATAAGATACATAAAAGGATAAACATCACATGCATATAACTTTATGTGACATGGTATAGCCAATCTTCGCGCAATGATCTCCATCTTGTGCGTTCCGGCATGATCTCCATCACTCCACCAGGATTGCCTCCACCACGAATAGCAACTACAACTATTGCTAACTACTTAGCGATAAAGTAAAGCTATTACATGGCGTATAAGAAGTTGACTCGCAGGTCATACACAATTATAAAGACAACCATATGGCTCCTGCCGGTTGTGTACTCATCGACATGCAAGTCGTGAAACATTACAAAACATGATCATCGCATACAATATACACATCACATCTTGGGCCATACCATATCACAGAAAACACTCCCTGCAAAAACAAGTTAGACGCCTCTACTTTGTTGTTGCATGTTTTACGTGGCTTATGGGAGTAGATGCTAAGAACGATTCTTACCTACGGAAAGCCACAATGGTGATATTATGGTTGCCAAACTCCGGTGTTAAACCCATGACAACTATAGTGAGAGAAACAGACATCCACCAGCCGCATGTGTGGTACAAGCCACACGTCAAGTGCGGAGCCGGTCTCGCGAACGATGTCGCGTAAGGTTGGCCTGGACCGCTTCAATCTCACTATCCCGCGTCATAAGAAGAACACAAACAAGAGGCTTGCAACATAAAACATCAACGCCCGCAACAACCATGTTGCGTTCTACTCGTGAATCACATCTACGCATAGATCTAGCTCTGATACCACTGAAGGGTTTCGCAGCATAGTAAATCAAAATTTTCTACGGAAGCGAACAGAGGGAAAGCCAAGATCTAATCTAGGAGATGCAAACAACGAGAGAGATTGGATTAGATCTTCATACCCTTGAAGATTCGCACAGCGGAACGTTCGTCGGAACGTGGGTGATGTAGTCGTACTCGCTTCTCCTCCTCGCGATCCGATCCGATCTAGCACCACAAGTGGCGGTGCCTCCGTGAGATGCACATGTGCAGCACCTCGACGTCTCCTCCTTCCTCGGACCAGCAAGTATGGTGGAGAGATGGATTGGATCTACAGCACGACGGCGTGGTGTATATGGTGGAGAATTTCTGCCGCAGGGCTTCGCCTACAAACAGTCGGGAGGGAGAGAGGAAGGCAGCAGGGTTACTAGGGCTTGGAGGGAGATGTGTGTGTGGGGGAGGGGTCGCACCAGCCCTCTATATATAGAGGGGGTGGTGGCGGCCAGCCCTAGCCCCTCCTCCAAGCCTATCTCTAGTTTAAACGATTTAAACTTATCCCCTTATCTAGAAATCCTATCTCTAGTTTAAACGGGTTTAAACTTATCTAGGATCGGCTGGGCCCTATGGGGCCTTGTGCCCTTGGCCCAATGCGGCCAGGACACTCCCTCATAGGCCCATTCCCCCTCCCGGAAGGTGGGACCACGTTGGCCCCCTTCCGGAAGGTTCTAGAAGCTTCCGGTACAATACCGATTAACCCGGAACAATTCCGAACTCCAAAAACTGCACTGCCTTATATGAATCTTATTCTCTGGACCATTCCTGAACCTCTCGTGATATCCCGGATCCCATCCGAGACTCCGAACAAAAATTCATAAACCAATTATCCAATCTATCCTAGCGTCAAGACACGTTAAGTGTGTGACCCTGCGGGTTCGAGAATATGCAGACATGATCTTCTATCAATAATCAACAGCGGGGTCTGGGCACCCATATTGACTCCCACACATTCATCGATGATCATATCGGATGAACCACGATGCCAGGATTCAATCAATCCCATATATATTCCCTTCGTCTCGCGATATTTCACTTGCCCGAGATTCGATTGTCGGTATCGTCATACCTAGTTCAATCTCGTTCACAGCAAGCACTTTACTCGTTCCGTAATCCGATATCACTTCGTGACTAACTCCTTAACCACATGCTTGCAAGCGGTGTTGATATCGATTACCGAGTGGGCCCGAAGTATATCTCTCCGACTTGGGAGGGACAAATCCCATCTCGATACATACAACCCAACAGATACTTTCCGATCACCTGAGAGACACCTTTATGATCACCCTCTCATAGGATGACGTTTGATGACCTCAAAGCTTTCTTCCGATACCAGGGAGTTGTATTATCTCATGGTCTAAGGAATACAATATTTGACATAGGAAAAGCTTCGCAAAGATGAACACAATGACACGATCTAATTGCTTCGCTTAGTTTGGGTCTGTCCACCATATCATTCTCCCAATGATATGATCTCATTATCAATTGACAACTCATGTCTATGGTTAGGAAACCTTAACCATCATTGATCAATGAGCTAGTCCATAGAGGCGTACTAGGGACACGGTGTTGTTCACAAACCACACAAGTATTAAAGTTTCCGCTTAATACAATTCTAGCATGGAATATAAACTTTATCATGAACAAGAATTATAATAATAACATCTTTATTATTGCCTCTAGGGCATAATTCCAACACATTCGGCCAGAAATAACCCGGCAAGATCCAGAGGAGACGCATCATCTCCGGGTCATGATCCAAGGAGAGAAGAGGTGGTGGACTCCGGAAGAAGAAACAAGCAAATGGTCCCTTATGCTCCCGTAAGAGCTGGAAAAGGAAAAGCAGTGCAAGTTGATGAGGATCGCCATAGTACCAGCCGGGGTGTGGCTGCCCGGGGTAATCACGACCAAGGCAATGTCGGTCAAAGAAACGCTATCAACGGCAATGCCGGGCAGCGTAATCCTGTGGGAGCGGGGCAAAATATGCCTCAAGCGCAACAGTGTGAACCTCGGCAAGGAGGAAGTGCAGGGTAAGCAGCACAACAGCGTCCCGCACATCTGGATCAAGAAAGATACAATGATGGTTATTCGTCTATGGTTAACGATGGATACCCCAGACCAGATCATCATGCAATTGGATCACTGTTGGGGATATACTTTCCGGGTATCCTCACAGTTCCTCACTGACCAGGGTGGCCCACTTCGGGTTAGAGCTTTGCTTCACGGGAGGCCCAATCAGGGAGAAAGACGGAGTCCAATCCGGCTATAGGAAGGCCCAGAAGACTTACCGACTTAGGCCCATAATGTTACTTGTAGTTCAAGATGTACTCTATAACCAACTCTTAGTCGTAGCCGTATTGATCTCTCCTGTAAACCCTAGGCCGGATATCTATATAAGCCGTCCTAGGGAGAGCCTTTAGGGCACACGTCAATAGTCTACAATCTCAACTCGCACAGGCGATACCCTTGTAACTCATATTCTGGCTCTGCCGTATTACTGGATTGCTAGCAGGAGTAGGGTCCGTCCAAAGCCGGCGGATTCGAACCTGGGTAAACTTGTGTGCTCACCATCTCGGAATACCGTACGTCTCACACCCCTCTCTTCCACACGCCTCGAGGACCCCCTCATGGCGTACTTGTCCTCAATCCGACGACAGTTGGCACCCACCGTGGGGCAAGTGAGCTTAGGATCTATGTTCCGAGCGGAATCTGCAAGAATCGGAATCGGTGAGACCATCGTCGTCGGTCGCATCCTCTATGCCAGCGACGTCCCTCTCATCGTTCTCGACGAGACTTGGATTCCGGCTAGGGAGGCCGTGACTGCCTACACAATCATGTCTTTTGGCGAGATCGATGTTTACATCGGTTTCGCTGAACCTGCCCAACCCACCCCAGCGGTGATGATAGAGGCAGAAGAATTTTTTGGGTCCCCTATCTCCGTGGAGGCGGCAGAGTTCCGGATTTTAGAAAACCCTAATCCCACCCAGCCCGCACTAGTTGCGGAGATAGTGGAGAAATCCCAGCCTGAAGAAGACCTAGCAGACCAAGTCGAATCTGGAGTGGATCTCCCCGGAGAAGCCGGATCCGAGATCGACCCACCCGTGGAAGTCAAAATCCAGGAGGAGCATATCAACGACACTGATTCCGGCTCTGACGACGCCGGGAAAGACAAGCCTTTCCTAAGGTACACACTAAGACGTATGATACTGCAAGGCGAAAGCGCAGATCCAATCCTCGAGACCATCAAAAGTTTCGACATGGTTGATCGCGAAAGCCGCAGGTACCTCAAGAAGCACGCATCGCACTTCGTTGGATACGTGGGATCCGGATCCGTCTCTACCGATGCCGGAGAAAATACCGACTCTGTGATAGAGGCAATTGGAACAAACGCCGACGTACCCGCATCCTCGGATGAATCGATGACGTCAGCAGATTTCCGAAAGTTCTCCGCGGAATATGAAGAGGAGTATAACTCCAAAGATGCAGAAGGAGGAGAAGCCATGGATGAAGGATCCGTGGAACACTCTCCCAAAGCGCAGGATGACATGGACGTCGGAGATACCCCCGAGGTCCAGATGTCCAAAAGTACCGATCAGAGCTTGACTCCGAGAAACGGGCCCAAATCTGCCTTTGCTACCAGCGCTGCCAAGAAGGCAAAGAAGAAGAACAAGAAGAACAAGACCTCGGCAAAAGACCCTCTGACAGAGGAGGTGATTGTCGATGAATACGAGGAAGACTCTGATGGAGCACTTATCCTAGAAGAGCCGAAAAAAGAAGCATCGGTGGATGGACACATGATCACCGAAGGTGCGCGTAAACTCATCGATGCCGCATTAACCACACCTATCCCTACAGCTGCAGAACTCACTGCGGATGAGCTGGATGAAAGGGCGCAAGCCCTAGAGGCACGTCGTCAACAACTCCTTGATGAAGCCAAAAACATCAAGGTAGAGAAGAAACGCATGTCAACTAAGGACTACATGTCTCGGTTGCATCAGAAGACACGGAAGCGTCACACCAATGATGACCAGTTCCCATGTGTCTGTGCCGTCCTTTTTGGAGATGAGATGGGGAAGCCACGGAAAGATAGCAACGGAGATTGGGTATACCCAACCCCAGTACAGAATACCATGGCAGCCCAAGAAATTCTATCAGCTAATCCAGGACCGGAGGAGATCCGTTTGGGTATCAAACTACTCAACATGGGACTGGAGCAGCAAAAGGTCGCCCTGTCCGGAAGTCAAAAACTGGTCTCAGATTCTGATCAATGTCGCACAGATCCGGCATGGGCTAGCGTAAGATCCCATTACGTCCGGGCGGAGTATCATCACCCCGAACGTAGGGAAGACAATTATTCAAGAACCGGATCATCAGGACAGCATCACAGAACTACGCATAACTGGAGCAATGTCGCTCCAGCGGCCGAGAAAGATGCCATCGCTACACTGAATCCGAGGAACCCTCCCTGACAAGAGTCTAACGATCGAAGGGGAGAAGATAAAGAGAAACATTAGGAGGAGGATCGTCAAAAAATGCCACCTCCTAGACATGAAAGCCGTCCGGCTGAGACTCACCATGGTGGGAACGACGAACGAAGGAACGACAGAAACCTTGCCGGGACAAGCCGGCAGGGGGCTCGTCGTAGTCAAGATCCTCCTCGAAACCAGAATAATGATGCTCCGGACGGAGGCCGGTGATCAGCCGGAAACAATTCAGCTGCACTACCCCCTCCACCAGGCAGTCACCACAATGGCCCCCAAGGAGGGCAAGGAGGACGACATGGCGGAGGAGGTGGTGGCAGAAGCCGCAGTCCGACTCCAAGGCACCGCAGCCACAGCCGGCATTCGGGACGATCTCTATCCCCGAACGACACAAGGCACAGGATCAACTCCAATATAGAGGCGCGGCGCTACGAAAACTATGATATCTACGTGGGCCCAAAGTGCTTTGGACCACGCATCAGAGCTACAAGATTCCCGTAAGGATTTCCTTTCTCAAGGCACATCCAAGCCTACGACAGCATTGCTCGGCCAGATACATGGCTACAGGATTTTTTCCAAGCTTGCTGCATCGCCAAAGGCGGAAACAGCCTGGTCGCAACCCGATATCTCCCACTTATGTTGCGAAAGACGGCACAGTCATGGCTCAATGAACTTCCGGAGAACACCATCCATAACTGGTATGACATGCAAAGTGCGTTCTTTCGGAATTTCGAAGGCACATATCGGAGGCCCTGTACGGTTGGAGACCTACAGCATTGCACCCAGAAAGCTGGAGAAACTTGCCGGGATTACCTCGGACGATGGATTGACACCAAGAACTCCTGTGGAGGAGTAAACGATCAAACCGTGATTGAAGCTTTCATCGCAGGGCTCCCAATTGGTCTACTACGACACCGCTTGAAGTGTGACAAGGTCACTGATCTAGGAGAGATGATAGAAATAGCGAGCAAGTATGCAGATGCTGACGACGATGCAGAGGAATTACTCAACGTCCTGGCTGTGCCTCAGTCGGCAAGACAACCAAAGCAACAAGCTCAGATGCGCAAAAATACCTCAGAAGAAAAACCCAACGCAGAAACAGCGGTGATTACTACTATTTCCGGGTCTGGAGGACGATGAGGACGTGGCGGAGGCCGCGGGCGTGGCCGTGGGACATCAAGGGTCCAAGGTAGAGGAGAATAGCAACCAGGCAAGACCTACACTTGGGCCGACATTGCCAATAACCCATGTGTGCATCACCTAGACGCCAATGGGGGCTCGTCCCACACCAATGCTGAGTGTCGTTTCAATGACGACATCAAAAGAGATGATACCGCGGGCTACAAAGCTAAGCGGAAGAAGGGAAAGAAAAATCCCGAAAAAGACAAGGAGACCAAGGAAGATTCCGACATGGAGGAAGCTAATGCTTCAAATCCCAAATCGGAAGGGAAGAAGACTTTTCCCACCAAGAAGGACACTTACGTCACCTTCCTCGGATCTCAACTAGCAAAGGTCAAGAAAGCAGTTCTCCACGAGCTCAATGCAACAGTTCCGGCTGTCCCTCAATATCTGGACTGGTCAGAAGTGGTAATCACATTTGACCGTGCTGATCATCCGCCTAAGTTGCACAAGCAAGGAAAATACGCCTTAATCGTCAATACACTTATTGACGGTTATGGTTTCTCCAAGACCCTCATGGACGGTGGTACCAGCATCAATATTCTCTATGTCGAAACGCTATGCCGGATGAAGATCTCGGAGACCCAGCTGAACAATAGCTCTGTGATCTTTCACGGAGTTGTCCCAGGAAGACAAGCTAATTCCCTAGGAGAGATCACTTTGGATGTTACTTTTGGAACTCCAAAGAACTATCGGACGGAAGCACTTTCCTTCGAAGTGGTCCCGTTTAAGAGCGCATACCACGCTATATTCGGACGTCCGTCTTACTGGGCTGTTATGGCCCATCCGTGCTACATTTACAATATGATGAAAATTCCAGGTCCCAACGGCGTGATCACCATCAGGGGAGACCTAAAGAAGGCGCGAGAGTGCGAGGATGGAAATGCCGCCTTTACCGAAGCCGTGCTGCACGCCCAGGAGTACCAGGAGATCAAGAAGAGCATAGATCCGTCTGAGATGCCCGCAACGAAGAAGGAGGTGACAAAGCCAAATCCGGAGTTCAAGGCATCAGAAGAGATGAAGAACGCGTTGTTGAAGGATGATGACCCCTCCAAGGTGACCCAGATAGGCGTAGGCCTAAGTAGCGCATAGGAAAGCACGCTCGTCAAGTTCCTCCAAGCAAATCAATATATGTTCGCATGGCAGCCATCTGACATGACCGGAGTACCTAGGGAACTTGCCGAGAACTCTCTAAATGTAAACCCGAACGCTAAACCCGTCAAACAGTCCTTACGATGGTTTGGCGACGAAAAGCGTAAGGCAATAGCTAAGGAACTAGCACGGCTCGAGTTAGCCGGATTCATAGAAGAGGTCATCCACACTGAGTGGTCGGCCAATCCTATAATGGTCCCTAAAAAGGACACCACTGATTTCAGGATGTGTGTTGATTATACTGCCTTGAACAAGGCTTATCCAAAAGATCCGTTCGCTCTGCCTAGAATTGATCAAGTCATCGATTCTACGGCAGGCTCGGAACTCCTCTATTTTCTCGATGCATATTCCGGTTATCACCAAATCCGGATGAAGGAATCGGACAAAGTCAAAACTTCATTCATAACCCCTTTCGGAACCTTCTGTTTTGTTATGATGCCCTTTGGGCTAAAGAACGCAGGAGCTATGTACCAGCGCACGATGCAGCGTTGCCTCCACGACCAACTCGGACGCAATGTACATGCATACGTGGATGATATCGCGGTGATGTCCAAAAAGAAGGAAACACTGATTTCTGACTTGGAGGAGACGTTCGCCAATCTACGAAAATACAATATCATGCTTAACCCGAAGAAATGCTTCTTTGGAATACCAGCCGGAAAATTGTTAGGTTTCATCGTGTCTCAAAGAGGCATAGAGGTGAACCGAGACAAAATCAAGGCTATACTCAATATTTCCAGGCCAACTCGCCTGAAGGACGTACAAAGATTAACTGGTTGCATCGCTGCGGTCAGTCAATTTGTAAGCCGTCTTGGTGAAAGAGCCACACCATTATACAAACTCCTGAAAAAGACCAAGGATTTTGTTTGGACTGACGAAGCTGAAGCTGCACTACAAGACCTGAAGAAAGTACTCTCATCTGCTCCTATCCTTGCAGCGCTGGAACCTTAGGAACCGATGTTGCTTTACATTTCTACGACAAATAAGGTCGTCAGTATCGTCATGGTGGTGGAGAGACCAGAGGAAAATCAGGAACACCTAGTGCAGCGTCCGACTTACTTTGTCAACGAGGTCCTGACAGAGTCAAAACAGCGGTATCCGCATTATCAAAAGTTGGCTTACGGTGTTTTTCTAGCATCTCGTAAGTTACGACATTATTTTCAGGAGAATCCAATTACCGTGGTGAGCAAAGCTCCCATGAGAGATATAATCAACAATAGTGAAGCCACAGGACGCATCGCCAAATGGGGCATAGAGCTTTCTGCTTTCGATATTGAGTATAAACCTCGGACAGCAATCAAATCCCAGATCCTTG
This sequence comes from Avena sativa, assembly GCA_916181665.1. Taxonomy (NCBI): domain Eukaryota; kingdom Viridiplantae; phylum Streptophyta; class Magnoliopsida; order Poales; family Poaceae; genus Avena; species Avena sativa. The sequence goes on along the minus strand of OV702291.1, from coordinate 602,989,380 downwards.
CTGACTTTGTCGCTGATTGGACAGAGACGAAGGAGAACATGATCCTCCCTGAGTCGGAATATTGGACCCTCTTTTTTTATGGGTCTAAGGCTCGAGGGGGCTCGGGGCTGGCGTGGTGCTCAAATCACCCCAAGGAGATAAACTTTTATACGTGTTGCAGATCCACTTCACAGCGACAAACAATATTGCCGAGTATGAAGCAATGTTGCATGGAATCCGGATTGATAAGGATATTGGCATCCGAAGTTTGATGTGTTACGGAGATTCGGATCTTGTTGCTCAGCAAGTGTCAGATATTTGTAATGCAAATAAACACATGGTAGCATATAAAGCTGTCGTGGATGATCTATCTAAATTGTTTGAAGGGTTTGAAGTTCAACACATCCCTCAAGCAGAAAGTGAGGAAGCAGACGCACTATCTCGGATAGGCTCTGCGCGGAAAGAGGTACCGGATGGCGCTTTTCTAGAGCACCTCAAAGTTCCCTCAATTACGGGAGTAGATGAGGAATATCCGACCAAATCCGACTCACCTTTGATAGCAGTTATGGCTGTAATTCCCAGCTGGACTCAACCCTACCTCGATTATTTGGTAGATGGCAAATTACCCGAAGACGAGGTGCTGAGCCGGCACATTATCCGACGAGAAAAAGCCTATACTATTGTTAAAGGTGAGCTCCATAAACGGAGTGTTTCTGGGGTTTTTCAGTGCTGTGTATCTCCGGAAGAACGAGTGGAAATCTTAAGAGAAATCCACGAAGGTGAGTGTGGTCACCACGCTGCAGCCAAATCTTTAGTGGAAAAAGCTTTTAGACACGGTTTTTTCTGGCTTACAGCTCAGGCAGATGCCGAACAGTTAGTCAAGACGTGCAAAGGCTGCCAAAAGTACGCCAAGCAAGCTCATGTTCTGGCTGATCAGCTGCAAACAATACCTATAACAAGGCCCTTTGCGGTCTGGGGGCTTGATATGGTAGGACCTTTTAAACGACCTCCAAGTGGATTTACTCACCTCTTAATGATGGTGGATAAATTCACCAAATGGATTGAGGCTAAACCGGTCACTAGTTGTGATGGAGCAACAGCCAAAAGATTTGTCGAGGATGTTATAATCCGGTATGGTTATCCGCATAGCATAATCACGGACAACGGGAGTAACTTTTCTATGGGAGAACTGGCTGAATTCTGCAACGAGCAAAATATCCGGCTTGACATCGCGTTAGTCGCACATCCACAGGCTAATGGACAAGTTGAAAGAGCAAATGGTTTAATCTTACAAGGCCTAAAACTGTGACTCAAAGCACCACTACGACATGCTGCGGGGGCTTGGGCAGAGGAATTACCCTCTGTGATTTGGAGTTTACGAACAACTCCAAATAGGTCAATAGGATACACACCTTTCTTCTTGGTCTATGGCGCAAAAGAAGTTCTTCCTAGTGATTTGATTCATACTTCTCCTAGAGTGGCCGCGTATATGGAAGAAGGTGCCGAGATTTCTCGACAAAATGATCTCGACTTAGTCGAAGAAGTTCGCGTCGTTGCTGAAATGAGATCTACAGCCTATCAGCAGAAGATACGTAAGTATCATAGCCAGAGAGTCCGAAATAGATCTTTCAATAAAGGTGATTTGGTTCTCCGGCTTGTGCAGCAAAGAAAACACAAACTTTCCCCAGTATGGGAAGGGCCCTTTTTAGTTAGTCGAGTATTGCACAATGGATCGTACTACTTAACTGACATCAGGCCAGTCAAAGAAAGACCTGCTACTAAGAAGATAAAGAGAGCTGGAGGCAGTACAAATCCGGATGAGTTAGACAGACCATGGAATATTGCTCAGCTACGTCCCTTTTATTCTTAGTTTATCCTTCTTTGTAATCATGCATATGTACATGTTCTGTGAGAAATAAAAGTTTTGGCTGCCTCAAGTTTTTTCTGAGAAGTTTTTACCATCTTATTTCCAAATGATCATGTCATAGTTGAAAATCCTAGAATGCTTGAAAGTACTTTATGCTCATGTTCATTCTGGTTTAGATTTCCGATTCTAAAATTGCTACCTTCGGGTATAACTCTAAAATTTCTAGTCTTTACTTTGGTTATTTGTCTGATTGCTGGATGCGGGCATTTTCCGAGTAGTGAATTGTTGGTACTGGAAGCCGGCTTTGTTTTCGAGTTTAAACTGGTTTAGCAATTGAGCTCCGTTACTCGGCAAAGTTTCTGGCGGAAGGTTTGGCCAGCTCGCGAAAGGGACAAGGCGGAAAGCCAGATAAACGATAAATAGAGACGAAAAAGTACAAGTGCTTGTGTAAACATTTCAGGCACACAAAAAATTTGAAGCCGAAAAGTGTTGAATAGATCAAAAGCTTAGCACTAGCAAATTAAAGTATTACATATTTACAAACGCATCATGTTTTCTTGGAATAATACATAAGTTTCTGGTCTATGATGCAGGAGGAGATGAAGGAGCTGCCGGCTCGCTGGTTACTCCGCCTTGATATCGTTCCGAGATGTCTGCATCTGAGGTGGTGCGTTCATCGTCGGAAACTTCTTCGGTTTCTTCTGGAGGAGGAGGCGGAGTAGCTACGCGGGTGAAGAAGGGGATCTCGTAGCTGGTCAGATCAGCCACGTGGCACCCATATCCGGCGCAGGAGTGCATGATAGCTTGAAGGTCCTGCTCCTGGCCGTCTTTGTCTACCTTGCAGTACCCTCTGGTCACTTGCCATATCTCCATGTTTCCATGCTGGCTCATGACCATGGTGAGAGTGTTCTGCGCAGCAGTCCGCGCGTAGGACATATTCCAGTCCCGAACAAGCTGCGGCATCTCCTTGGCCTTATCCCGCACCTGAAAATCCGACATGCTTGGCATGTCCGGAATCTTGAGAGCTTTGCTAATGTCCTCAAGGGACTGGCGGAAGTCATGAAGAAGGTCACCGACTTGGGTAAGCCGGTGGGTGCGGGGCTCGGAGGAGGAAGAGTCTGTCAAGTTCAGAGGACCTATACACAAAACAAGTTAAGTAAAATCCGACATTGATAGAAGTCAAAGAAAAAGATAAGCCAGACAGATGGAATGTACCGAGAATGACGTCGTCAATCTTGGTCTGCTTCTCCCGAAGACTCTAGAGTTCAGCCCGGAGCGCCTGGGAGATGTCCTTCTCTCTGCCAAGCTCATTCTTGAGGTGCAAGATTATTTTATCTTGAGCAGTCATCTTGCGATCACGCTCTTCAGTGGCCATGGAGGAGGATTCAAGGACTTGAGCTATGCTCCTTTCATGATCCGCCTTGAGTTTATCCAGCTCTTGGCGAAGTCCCTTGTTCTCCACCACCAGGGTCTTGAGGTTCTCAGCCTCTTCAATCATAGCGATGGATTGTTTCACCAGCGCTGTAAGTCAAAAAGAACAACAATTCAGAAAAAAATCGACATTGAAAAAAGAAAAGACAAGGTTTGAATCTCGGAATGTTTACCTTCGGCTTCATCCTTGGCTACTTTAAGTTCAACATTTTTAAGCCAGAGAGCTTTGATCTCTCTCCGCTTATCGCAGACATTGGTCAGTAATTCCTGGTTATAGGAACATACTTTCTGTAAGTCAGAATACCCAAAGTCAGAAAGCTACTGAAGACTCGGGCTAATATTTTTGCTAAATATCAGCACGAGCCTTGGGGACTACACTAGTTCGTTCTTTGGCATCCTAATTAAGCATAAACCCGGATTATATATCCTACTTCATGCTTGGGGGCTAGAGGATATGATATAATATAATGGAAAAACAAGAGTTGGAATTCCGACTTACATATTGCTCGCGAGTGAGTTTATCCAAACCCGCGTTCACTTCAGCGGCCACCTTCTCGGCAAGAGTAAGAGGGATCACTGGGGCTGTTGGAAGCTCGCCAGTCCTAATCCTCTCGTCGCGAAGGCGGACTTGGGCAAGAAGGTCAGAGAACTTGACGTCCTCTGCTTCTTGCGCTTCTTCTTCGGGAGATAAATGGATTTTCTCCAGGACTTGCCTAGCTAGCCGCTGGATCTCTTCTGCAGATTTCTGGGACATGCCAAACTTGGCAAGCCCCGGATTGCTGATGAGGTTTTCGGTGAAGATTTCTGCTGAGGGATCATTACCCGAAGAGGGTTCACCCTTATCTTGATCTGACGCACCCATGGTGACGTCAGTTTGCAACCCAAGGATCGCAGGCTCCGTTGGAGGAGCCGGATCTTCTGCAACCACCGGAGAAGGAGTGATCGCTCGAGTTGTAGATGGTTGAGGGGCAGGAGTCGGAGGAGCCACGACAAGGGAAGCTATGGTGAGATTCGTCTGTCGCAGGGGCTTCAAAGGAATCCCTTTACCCTTACCCTTGATGAGCGTCTTTGCTCTGAGAATGTAGTAAAGTTGGAAACATTACATCTTAGAAAGAAATTCAAATAAAGTACAAAGGCGGAAGTTGTGACTGAAAGTTACCTCTTCACAACAGGCACCTCCTTTGTGCCAATAGCCACTATCGGAGCTTTGCGCTTCTTGAGTGCAAGGTCCGGCAATGGGACTACTTCTGTCTCCTGAGAAAACTCAGGAGGATATCCTTCGAGCAGAGCAAGTTCTGACTCGGGGAGGTCAGCAAGCTGAAAACAAGAAAACATATCAGTATTGCAGTATAACTCAAATATTGAAACACATAAAAAGGTGTATTGATTTAAACTTACCGGCACTACGGGGTTTTCCGCCGTATGCATATCTAGAGAAACCTCCGGAATTCTCCTCTCGATCCGCTCCTTGATCAGCCACTTGATCTGGCTTATGTAGCCTTGAGTGGCGTAGGCTTTGGGGCTAATGCGGAGGGAGTCTTTTTTGGATGACATGATGGAGTGCATCAGTCGATCCCCGTGGTACTGAAGGGGCTAGATCCGACGAGAGACCCAGCACTGGACCAAGTCGGATCCCTTCAGACCCTTGTGTTTGATTAAATATTCGATCCGCCTCTTCGCGAGGATCAGATCGTCGGTGAGAGCCGGAGCAGCCTCGTCCCAAGAAGGTTGGGCCGTGGCGGCTCCGTCGGGAGCCGGAATATCCCTATGATAGAAAAATGTGGCTGGCCATTGTTTAATCGAGTCACTGGCTAGAATTTTGGGATAAGCCCGATCGCATCTAAGTGAAAAGCTGATAGTGCCGGTGATGTAAGGAACACCGGCGGTAATGGAATTTCTCCAGACATGGAAATAATACCGGAAGAGAGTCAAACTCGGCCTAATGCCGAGAAAGCCCTCAAAAAGTGAAGCATACGCACTCATCTCTAAGAGAGAGTTGGGAGGAAGGTTATGGAGTTGAACTCCGAAATGATCTATCACCTCAGAGAAGAACTCCGAGGGAGGAAAAGACAGACCTCTATCGAGGTGGGTGCCGAAGTGGACCCGCTCGCCATCGCGCGGGTTGGGGACGGTATCCCCGGAGCCGCTCCGCCAGTCGCCAGCGACGAGAAGCCCCTCCTTCTCCATGTTCTTGAGGCCCTCCTCGTTGAGAGCGCAGGGAATCCAGATCCCACGGAAGCTCTCTTTCTCCGCTGCTGCTTCTGCCGTCGCCGCCGCCGCCACTGCCGCCAAGCTGGAGGAAGAAGAGGAAGCCATTTATCCGGCGAGAGATTAACCTAAAAGGGGCGGCGCTGGGAGTTCTGTGGGGGAAGAACGAGGAAGCTCTGTGCGTGCAGGAGGATTGGGAGGAAAGGAAATGGCAAAGGACTGGTGGAAAGGAGAAGGAAAAATCCTAACCCCTTATATCCACCTAACTGCGCCAAGATTCGTGCAAATGCTACAGTATAACCGCCACGCATCGTGAAAAGAATTGGGAAGGACCCACACGATGATTGCGTCTCCTCGATCTCCACGCACGCATTGAAACGGAGCCTCGGTTCCACAAACCGCGGACCCACCAACGGTCGTGCTGATGACACGCTTGTCAGATGACGTGACTTGACCATGACTTGTGTCAGGTGGCGTTAGAAACCAAGTTCCGGCTTAGATTGAAATCAAGCTGGAAAATCCGAGTAACCTGTTGATAGGTCCGACTTATTTTTAAGACCTAGATCATATTTTTTGTTGTGAAGTTTCAGGAACCCTTCAAGATTCTGCAAGCCGAAGACCAAGCTAGACGATGATAAATCCGACTTTGGATCTTGGAGGCCTCCGGGGGCTGCTGTTGGGGATATACTTTCCGGGTATCCTCACAGTTCCTCACTGACCAGGGTGGCCCATTTTGGGTTAGAGCTTTGCTTCACGGGCGGCCCAGTCAGGGAGAAAGACGGGGTCCAATCTGGCTACGGGAAGGCCCAGAAGACTTACCGACTTAGGCCCATAATGTTACTTGTAGTTCAAGATGTACTCTGTAACCAACTCTTAGTCGTAGCCGGATTGATCTCTCCTGTAAACCCTAGGCCGGATATCTATATAAGCCGTCCTAGGGAGAGCCTTTAGGGCACACGTCAATAGTCTACAATCTCAACTCGCGCAGGTGATACCCTTGTAACCCATATTTCGGCTCTGCCGTATTACTTGATTGCTAGCAGGAGTAGGGTCCGTCCAAAGCCGGCGGATTCGAACATGGGTAAACTTGTGTGCTCACCATCTCGGAATACCGTACATCTCACACCCCTCTCTTCCGCATGCCTCGAGGACCCCCTCATGGCGTACTTGTCCTCAATCCGACGACAATCACGGTTGGGAAGCAGGAACTTGCAGCCAGATGATGCGAGGTTGAAGTTGGATAGGATTTATAGGTCGGAGCAAATCGAGTTATAGGGTCCACCGGGTGCAGCGTGTTTTGGGCCCCGGATCATGAACGAGCCACCAGTGTCGAACTTCTAGCTGGCCAGGGGAACCCGAACTAATGATGGAAGCACCGGGCCAGAGGATTGGTTGATTGATTATGCCACAACCATCAAGATCACAACAAGAAATTTGAGATGGGCAGTGAGATATGTACCACAGATGCTGGAAGGGCTAAACAATTTGCCACCAGGGAGTGTCAACTGTTGGTTGGATTTCCAGGAGCTGTTTGTTAGTAACTTTTCAAGAACTTACAAGAGACCCAACAGACCACAGACCCTTGCATTATGCCCGTAGAGACCGAATGAGCCAGATAGAGATTTCCGGACTCGGTGGTGCAATGTGCGAAACTCGTGCGAAGGGGTGATTGAATCACAAGAAATTGTGTGGGTTACTCAAGGATGCAGATATGGAAGTATGCTGTGGCAAAGGTTACAGCGGGATATGCCAACTACCCTGTTTGAAACAATCCGGATTGCAGATTCATATGCCTTGGGAGATCCAACTCAACCCTGGCTAATGTCTAGTGAAGCAAATGAGGAATATTACAGCCGAGATATCTCCGGGTCATCAAGGAGGAATTATTTCCGAGGAAAAAGAAGGGATGAGCGCCCGAATTATTGGTATAACTCGCAGAAAGTTGCAGCGGTGGACCGGGATTAGCCCAATGCCGGAGCAAGCCAACACCAGAAAACTAGAGGGCAAAACTGGCAGCAGAAAAGCGAAGGGAGAAAGCCTTGGACCCCGGAGCAGAAAAAGCAATGGCAAGAATGGAAGGATAGGCCGAGGTATACGTTCGAATCTATGCTAGATCAACCTTGCAAATTTCATACGCCAAGTCCGAACAGTCCAGCGAATCATACGACCCGACAGTGTGAATGGATGAGGAAATTGGAACATGTGGGTTCGGGGAATGCTCAGGCACCTCGAAACGAAGCACCTAGGAATGAGACACCCCGGCCACCATTACTGACAGGGGGAAATGGACAGCAATTGATGCTGCCGCCACCTCCGCCGAGGTACGAAAATCCAGAAAGAAGGGAAGTTGTACATCAAGTGGGCAATAACCAACAACAAGGCCAAGGATACAACGAGAATGAGGGACAGAATGAGTACACGGAACATCATCAAAGCTATTGTGTGTTCACCACGGAAGAGAACGACCGGAAAAGCTTACAGCGCCGGCATATGGAGGTGAACACAGTAATGCCGGCTGTGCCGTGATACATGCCTTGGGCGGATCAAGAGATCACGTGGAGTGTCAAGGATCACCCAAAGATCATGCCGAGCCCAGGAACCTACGCTCTAGTCTTGGATCCGATGCTCATCGGACCAAATCTCAACGTGAGGTTTTCCAAGGTGTTGATTGACAATGGCAGCAGTATCAACATTATGTACAAGGATACTATGCACAAGTTGGGAATAACAGAGAATATGCTACAAGCAACAAGGACCACTTTTCACGGTATTGTGTCAGGAATCTCTTGTGAACCAATTGGGAAGGTCTGGGTTGACGTGTTATTCGGCACAAGAGACAACTGCCGCACCGAGAATTTAGAATTCGAAGTAGTGAATCTAGAAAGTGCTTATCACGCATTACTTGGCAGGCTAGCGCTGAGCAAATTCATGGCAACTACCCACGCCAGCTACCTTAAGATGAAGTTGCCCAGACCAAGGGGTGTGATAACTATATCAGGGGACTTCCGGCGTTCGATTGAGTGCACGTCAGCCGGATCTAATTTAGCCGAGTCACTCGTGATAGCTCAAGATAAAAGGAAGATACTAGAGGTGGCGGCATTGGCTCAATCTGTGCAGCAACATATGTCGGCCCTGACCAACCCGCACGGGAGCGTATCGTTCCAAGCGACTAAGGATACGAAAAAAGTGCCAGTTGATGATCTGTTCCCAGAGCGCACCGTCACCATAGGTGCCGGGTTAAGTAGTAAATAGGAAAGCGAGCTCGTCAACTTCCTCCGTGAGAATCGGGATATCTTTGCTTGGTCTACGCAAGATCTGCAAGGTGCACCGAGGGAGTTCGCTGAGAACTCGTTGAATGTAAGACCCGAGGCTAAGCCGGTAAAGCAGCCTCTCAGGCATTTCACAGAAGATAGGAGAAAAGTAATTGGAGATGAGATAGCAAGATTGCTAGCGGCTGGATTTATCATGGAGGTACTCTATCCGGATTGGCTCTCCAATCCGGTGCTGGTGGAGAAAAACATAGATGATCCGAACGTGGTAGTGGTATGGCGCATGTGTATTGATTACACGAACCTGAATAAGGCGTGTCCAAAAGATCCATTTCCACTCCCTAGGATAGATCAGGTCATAGACTCAACTGCCAGATGTGAGCTACTATCGTTCATTGACGCATATTCTGGTTTCCATCAGATACCCCTGAATCTGGATGATCAAATAAAGACTACGTTCATTACCCCGTACAGGGCTTATTGTTATCGAACTATGCCATTTGGTTACGTAATGCAGGAGCAACGTACCAGCGATGTATGCAAAAATGCTTGCATGACCAGATAGGTCGGAATGTGCAGGTGTATGTGGATGATGTGGTGATAAAAACCAAGGAAAGCAATACGCTCCTTGAGGATATCCGGCAAACATTCGCGAACTTGAGAAGGTTCCAAATGAAACTAAACCCGGAGAAATGCACCTTCGGCGTACCAGCAGGAAAGTTACTCGGTTTCTTGGTATCTAGCCACGGCATTGAAGCTAACCCAACAAAAATCCGAGCCATAGAAAGAACGGAATTACCAAAGTGTCTTAATGATGTCCAGAAGTTCACTGGGTGCCTGGCATCGTTAAGTCGGTTTGTATTTAGGCTAGGAGAGAAGGCCTTGCCCCTCTATCAGTTAATGAAAAAATCAAATAAGTTCACATGGACGCCACAGGCGGATCTCGCATTTCGAGAGTTGAAAAAGATGATATCTACCGCGCCAATCCTAGCTGCACCACTACCTAAAGAACCAATGTTGCTTTACATAGCCATGACCAACCGAGTCGTAAGTGCAGTGATCGTAGTGGAGCGCGAAGAGGAAGGAAAGTCGGTGCAAAGGCCAGTGTATTATCTGAGCGAAGTATTGTCAGCGTCAAAACAGAATTATCCTCATTATCAGAAGATGGCGTATGGCGTATATATGTCGGCCAAGAAGCTCAAGCACTATTTCGAGGAACACCCCATCAAGGTGATATGTGAGGCGCCTATTTCGGAGATCATGAGCAACAAGGACGCAAGCGGCATAATAGCAAAGTGGGCAATCGAATTAGCTCCATATGCGCCACAGTTCGACAGAAGGGATGCGATCAAATCACAAGCGGTGGCGGATTTCTTTGTGGACTAGGATGAAATGCAATACGAGCCACCCCTGCCGGATTCCAATTATTGGCAAATGCACTTCGACGAATCAAAACTAAAGGACGGATTAGGCGCTGGAGTGATGCTTACCTCGCCCAAGAAGGATCAACTGAAGTAAGTCCTATAGATCCATTTCAGTGCCTCGAATAACATGGCGGAGTATTAAGCATTGGTACATGGTCTCAAAGTGGCAAAGGAAGTGGGAATAAGTCGGATACAGTGCTTTGGAGATTCGGATTTGGTGGTACAGCAAGTGTTTGGAAATTGGGATGCCCTGGATGCTAACATGGCCTTGTATAGGTTCCATGTCCAGAAGATAAGCGGATTTTTTGAAGGATGTGAGTTCCATCACATACCTCGGAGCGAAAACGAGGCAACAGTTACACTATCCAAGCTAGGCTCATCCCGGCAACCCATTCCGCCAAATGTGGCTTTGGAGCACTTGAGAAAATCGTCTATCATACCATCACCCGAATCAGATTGAATTTATATCCCGGCACTCACCGGATCAGGAGCTGCACCTATGGAAATAAATGGGGAGGCACCTCAGCAAACCCGGGGACTGCTTCGGCGAACCCGGGGACTGCTTCAGCAAACCCAGGGACACTGCAGCTTGATCCAGCGGGAGTTATGTCGGTGGATGCAATGGAAGTGGACGAGGAACCATTTCCCGTCAGACCTATACCGTCTTGGGCCAAGGCAAATTTTGATTTCCTGAAAGAGGGAATCTTGCCGGATGATGAAATAAGTTCGAGGCAAGTTCAGAGAAGAGCAAAGGCTTATACCATTATCAACGCCGAATTATACAAAAGGAGTGTGACAGCGGTACTACAACGGTGCGTTGATCCGGAGGAAGGACTCGACATACTCCGAGATATTCACCAAGGGGAATGTGGCCACCACGCCTCCTCAAGGGCCTTAGTAGCAAAAGCTTTCCGGCATGGATTTTATTGGCCTAGTGCTTTGGTACAAGCAGAGGACTTGGTGAGAAAATGTAATGGCTGTCAAAGATGCGCCACGAAAACTCACCTGCTAATGTCGGGGCTGAAAACTATCCCTATTACATGGCCATTTGCTGTATGGTGCCTGGACATGGTAGGACCATTTAAGCCGGCTAAAGGAGGGATGACCCACATGCTGGTCATGGTTGACAAGTTCACCAAGTGGATCAAAGTGAAACCAATTCGGAAATGTGATGGGGCAATAGCAGTAAGATTCCTCAAGGATATAATCTTAAGGTACGGCTACCCCCATAGCATCATAACTGATAACGGGACAAATTTTGCCGAAGGAGCATTTGCGAGGTTCTGCCAGGAAAAGAAGATCCGGTTATATGTCGCCTCAGTCGCCCACCCCACGTCGAACATGCAAGTGGAAAGATCCAACGGACTGGTATTGTCCGAGATAAAACCCCGGCTCATAGAGCCGCTGCAAAGATCAGCGGGGTGCTGGATAGAAGAACTACCAGTGATACTATGGAGTTTAAGAACAACTCCGAATCAATCAACGGGCTATACGCCATTCTTTCTGGTATATGGGGCAGAAGCTGTATTACCAGCCGACATAGAGCATAATTCGCTTGGGGTCACCCAATACACAGAAGCCGAAGTGCGCGAAGCCTGGCAGAATGATGTTGATCTACTAGAAGAAGCGAGAAAACTGGCCCTGTCCAGATCCGCCATATACCAGCAAAATCTCCGATGCTATCATAGCCGGAAAGTAAACCCCCGAGTTTTTCGGGAAGGTGATTTGGTGCTAAGGCTAATACAGCGCACCGCTGGCATGCATAAGTTATCCCCCCCCCCATGGGAAGGGCCCTTCATTGTGAGCAAATCTTTGTGCAATGATTCCTACTATCTTATTGATGCACAGCCCCAGCAAAAGAACAAGGCGGACAGGTCCGGAGAGGAATCCAAAAGACCATGGAACGTAGCACTGATGTGTCCTTTCTACACCTGAGAGGTGAATGTATCTGAACTACTCATATGTCGGTATGTATGTCGGCAGTGAGCTTATCAATAAAATCTTTGCTACCCCGAGCAGAGACTCGGGGACTACTTTATCACTTGTCTTGTTTTCATATGTCGGCTGGGTTAAGTCACTTACGTCTTAGTTGGATTAGTAATGTGTTAGCACCAAAAACCTAACTCTTCGACTTTGCTGCTGTCCAACAAGAATTGGCTTCATGGCAAGCAAGAGAACAAGTTTGGAATGGCAAAGCACATGAAAAACAACTAAGGAAGAAGAACTTAAGCGGGCCGACGTTGGTTTTTTGGCTAACCCTTAGTTTATTTTCTTCACTAAAATGCCAAATCATTTTGAGCTAATCGCAAGGTTTCAAGTATTGTGAAGTAAATTTTTTGAACTTCGGACTCGTAAGTCAAAAAACCGTATCAAGGTAGACGCGAGCCGAGTCAAAAATTAGAGGAACAAGAAAATGAAACTCGGGGACTTCGCCCACGATAATCCGATAGTAAAAACTTAGTTCGAAACATGAAATTGTAGCACAAGAAAAACCAAAGTGTTAAAGTACATCCGCACCCGGCCTTCCGGGGATCTGATAAGTGTGATTGAGTGTTTTTCAAGGGGCAGGAGCAGCAGAGGAATCATCTGCGAAGGAGGGAGGTACTCCAGAGTGTGTGGAAGGAGCACTAGCTTCGGCGTCGTCCTCCGGGTCTTCGGCCTCGTTGCCTAACTTGGAGTCCTCGCTCTCATTCCCTTCTTCTTCAGCTCCAGAGACAATCTCATCGTCGGCAGCATCAAGGAAGATCGGCCCCTCATTCCAGGCATGGCAGAAGGAGTACTGAATGAGATTGTCGCACAGGCCTGGCGGCGCGTGATCCACTCCGGATCCTCGCACCACTTCGACCCGGTGCGCATATGCTTGAGCAATGCCAAGTCAATCCCTTCATACCATGAAAGCATAAACTTCAAAGCAATGTCAGCTCCAGCCTATGCCACAGATTCGCGCCACAGATCCAGTTGTGTCTCGCATTCCATGAGTTTGGCTATGAAGTCTGAGGTTCTCTTGGGAATGGTCTCACTAGGCCAGAGGCAGCTAAACATCCGTGTCGCTGCTGGGATAATGTCCGAGCCGAAATTCCTCACTATATCAAGACGAGCGGTGAGACTCGCCAGGAGATTGATGGCTCAATGCACGTCGCCTAGAAAATTGCTTGATGGCGGTGTTGATGTAGAGCTCGTTGGGAACCCCAAGAGGAAGGTATGATGAGCACAACAACAAGTTTCCCTAAGTTATGAAACCAAGGTTTAATCGAACCAGTAGGAGCAAGGAAACACCTCAAAGGTGTTACTAGCTGAGCTTTGGCAGGGCGCACTACCGGTGCTAGTAGCAACATGGAGCCTGCACAACACAACCACAAAACTTTGTCCCCAACTTGCGATGAGGTTGTCAATCTCACCGTGTTTTGCGGAAAACAAAGTATTAAATGTATCGAATGGAAAGAAGTAAAAGTTTGCAGAAAGTAAACACAAAAAGTAAACAGTTTATAGATTGTATGTAGAAGAAAAAGGACCGGGATCCATAGTTCACTAGAGGTGGCTCTCCTTAGATAGATAACATGCTGGGTGAACAAATTACAGCGGGGCAATTGACAAACAACGAGAAAGCAATACATGCATATACTAATCATCTTGACTCCTTTGAAACTTGATTGAGCATTACAACATTATACATAGACCGCCATCCAACTGCATCTATGACTAATAATCCACCTTCAGGTTATCATCCGAACCCCCTCCAGTATTAAGTTGCAAGCAACAGATTATTGCTTTACGAACTGCGTGTAAAGTAAACAATATGATTGTTCTATGAACAAAGGATTGTTGTTTTCTCCCTAGTAGCAACATCACATCTAGTACCTTAGAGATTTCTGTCACTTCCCCAGATTACCAGAGGCATGAACCCACTATCAAGCATAAATACTAACTCTTGGAGTTGCTAGCATCTACTTGGCCAAGATAGCTACTAACAACAGAAAGCATGCAAGATCACAAATAACAAAGACATGATAGAATCAATAATCAATCTGAAATAGCATCTCAATATCTATCGGGTCCCCACAAACACAACATGCAGAATTACAAATAGATGATCTTGATCATGAACGGAGCTCACAAGATCTAAAAATGAAAGCACAAAGGAGGAGAACCAGCCATCTAGCTACTACATGGATCCGTAGTCCAAGGATGAACTACTCACGCATCACACCAGAGGCTTGCATGGTGATGAAGAAGGCCTCCAGGGTGAATTCTCCTCTCTGGCAGGGTGCCGGGAAGAGCTTCAGATCCCTCCTGATCTAGGGATGGAGATGGCGGCGGCTACAGACTCTTTCGTGGATTTTTGATCGGTCCCTTAGGGTTTTTGTCCCGAGGGAAATATGTGGCGGAATGAGAGGCCGAGGGGGTGCCGGGAGAGGCCACACCACCCCCTGGCACGGGCCAGGCCTGGCCGCGCGGCCAGGTGGTGTGGTGGCTCCCTGGCCCTTCTCCGTCTCGTATTCTGGCACTTGATCACTTCCGGAAAAATAGGCACTTTGGCTTTTGTCCCGTCCAATTCCGAGAATATTCATTTTCTGACTTTCCTGGAACCAAAAACAGCAGAAAACAGGTAGCTGGCACTGTGGCTCTTGTTAATAGGTTAGTCCAAGAAATCATAAGAAAAGTACTCCAAAGTTGGAACAAAACACAAGAAAGTGGATAAAACCAAGCATGGAACATCAAAAATTATAGATACATTTGCAATGTATCAGAGATCCTCTGTGGCATAAGGAATTGGCTCGGCATCAGGGCCAATGGGAACTCCACGCTGCTCACGGGATTCGCGTACGGCGGAGGCGGCGAACGAATTGCTCTCTGGGAATTTGCCTAAGGATAAGAGGAGCAACAGTGAGCGGATGGACCGAATTCGAATTGTAACAAATCAAGCAAGAGCGGAGAACTTACACGCAATCTGGAAGAGAAGTCGATGAATCGCGAAATCAGTGTCGGCGTTGTGGACCCGGAGTTTTTCGCACTCAGTGATCACCGACGCAAGTTTGACACCGGCTTCCTCCAGTAGGCCCTTGTCCTTAGATATTTGTGTAACAAGACGCTCCTTTCCTTCGGCAAACTCCTGATCGGCCTTCTCCAGCGCATACTGATGAGAGCTCTTGAGCCTCTGGATTTCGGCAGTCAGCCGAGTAATCTCCAAGTCCTGCTGCTGGAGCCGAGCTATCTCAGTGTCCTTCTTCTTCAGTTCAGCTTCATACTTCCCTGATGTTCCAGGCAGTGGGTCATCAGTTCAGGCATAGGAACACTGTCCTCAAGAGCAACTGCAACATGATCCAGAGGACCCAAAATATGAGTGTCCACCGGATAAAGCATGGAGGGTACGATGATCATGTGAAGGAGATAAAATTACCTTTAATCTCCGCAAGATTCTTCCTCATAATTTTATTCTCAGCCTCAACCTCGGCTGCGTAATTCAGACAAGACATTTATATAAGTTCTAAGAAGTTTGAATAAACAAGGAAGGAAGAGAAATGGAAACTAACCCTTCTTCTGGTACTCCTCCAGGAGTTTACCACAACGCCCGCGTATGTCTTTATAAGAGTCCAGCAGGCGCTGGAACTCAGCGGTTCGGCGATTAGTGGTAATCTAAAACAAGAAAGAAACAAAAATTCAAAGGCAAGGTGGGTGGAAATTTGAAGTCTACAAGATCCGGGTCAAGTGGAACTTAACCCGGCTCTAGGTGTGTGGATATTCGAAGTCTACAAGATCCGGTCCAAGTGGAACTTAACCCGACTCTAGGTGTGTGGATATTCGAAATCTATGAGATCCAGGCCAAGTGGAACTTAACTCGGCTCTAGGTGGGCGGATATTCGAAGTCTACAAGATCCGGGCCAAGTGGACCTTAACCCGGCTCTAGGTGTGTGGATATTCGAAGTCCACAAGATCCGGGCCAAGTGGAACTTAACCCGGCTCTAGGTGTGTGGATATTTGAAGCCTACAAGATCCGGGCCAAGTGGAACTTAACCCGGCTCTAAGTGTGTGGATATTTGAAAACTACGTGATCCGGGCCAAGGGAACTAGACCCGGCCCAACATCTATTGCAAATTAATGACAATATGAACAAAAACTAGGGAGCATCCGACCGAATAACAAGTTATTCCCTCGGAGGCTCGGGGACTAGGATATATCTACAAGTGCTAAGTTATGAAAAAACATTAACAGCAGAGAAAAAGGATTACCTCCATCATCTAGCCAGCCAGGGAGATAGCCTGAGTAGCGGAGTTCATTTGCGTGCTGAACTCAGTAGGGCCGAACCTTTCTAGGAGATCGCCCTAAGTGTCGACGATGTTGGCGTTGTTCCAGTTCTTCACATACTCAAGGGGATGTGGACTGTAACTCTCGCCACTCGCAGAATGGTTCGTCACTAGGCCCTTCACATGGGCCTCGCGCCTGGCGGATCGAGCCGCAACAGGGCTGGTGTGCAAAACCAACTGTTTGTTGCCCTCTGATCCGGAAGATGGCTGGAGGAAGCTGACCCGAAAGTCTTTGTAGCTTTGCCGGATGAGGGTTGAGGAGCGTGTTGAAAGAAATCAGCGATTGAAGGGGCAAACCCGGTGGGGGCCGAAGGAGCTTTCCCCTTAGGAGGCTTGGAGGCCCTTGCTGCAGTTGTTCTTGCTGATGCTGTTGCTGCTGGTGCCGCTGGTGCTGGTGCTCTTGTTGTTGGTGCTGGCGCTGCGGGTGCAGGTGCTGGTGTTGTTGCTGTTGTTGTTGCTGCTAGTGGTGTTGCTGGTGCTGGGGATACTGGGGGCGGCGCCGATGAAGCTGGCGCCTCAACGTTGGGCGCAGAGGCCGAGGAGCTGGGCAGATCTGGCATTGCCGTATCCAAATCCGGCCCGCTACCCCCCGCGTCGACGTTTCCCTCCTCTTGTCGAGGTGGACTCTGGTCAGGCGCGGCCGCAGAACCCTCATGAATAGAGTTAAGCGGACGTTGGTCATCGTTGCAGGGAGGAGAGGGATCGCTCCGGAGTGGGGAGGCTATGCCGGAAGCAATCTGGGAGATATCCACACGAGCTCTGAAAAAAGGAAGGACAGCAAGTCATAAAGGAAGAACCAACCAGAGACTAAGGCAAGCAATGGAAGAATCCGAAGTAGGAATGCTAAAAGAGCTTACTCGTCAACGGTAGGAGGAGCCCGAGGTTTGGGCACCCTCCAGACTATGCTCTTGGCGGTAGGCTTGGCCGAGGGTTTAACCCCGGACTTCTTTTGCCTCTTATTGGGCAGCGGCGCCTCCGAAGCTGCGGCCGAGGTAGCTGCGCGCTTCTGGGAAGGGGTCGGGGCCAGGCCACCGATGGCAAGCGGAGAAACCTCATGGACAGGAGCGTCCGGGTTAGCTGAACATTCAAACATAGGCCAGATGCAAATAAGAGATAAGAACCGGATAAAGTACCTCAAGGACCTCAACATCCGAATCATCATCGTCTGGCGAATCCCTTAGAGAAGAGGCCTTACCAGTGCTGTGTTTGACGACGTCCAGGGCAAGCAAGAAGGCCTCTGGGTCAGTCTCCACCTCGTCTCCCTCGGGACGGTCCTCCAACCACTTGCTCGCCAGAACCTCGCCATCCTCCAGCGGTTACTGGAGAAATTTCTGAGAGAATAATCGCCAAGTTACAAAGGGAAATCAACATACAAAGAGAATCCGGATAACAAAAGAGGGTTAACTTACCTTTGGAGGAGGGTTGGCGCGAGTGAAGGGCTCAAGTACCCACTCCCAGGCCTCGGAGAACTCCTTCTCCACGTTGAAAATAGACTTAACCCGGCGGAGAACCGCCGAGTTATCTAGCTCAAAAGAGGAGGTCCGGTGAGGGTCAAGAGGACCGCTAAGGAAGCAAATCTTGTGGGCTCGCTTCTGGAGGGGGGAGACCCAGATGCGGAGGAAAGTGATCATGATATCCTCCCCCCGAAGATGCTCCTTAAGCAGCTGAACCGGCGAGCCACCTAATTCGCCAGCCAAAGCGAGGTGTCTGGAGGACCGAGTCTGAAGGGGAGCAGCCGGATCTGGTCTTGCTTGGTGGTGTTCCGGACGTAAAAGAAGGTCCAGGCCCAGCCCTTGCAAGATTCGAGCCCCGTGACCCGGGGGAAGACGGATTGTTTTCAGGGAGAAATGGAGGCGGCGCCACACTGGGTCAAGTGTTTGTCCTCCGGGGCACGCTCCTTATCCGAAACCACATTCCTCCGCAAACTAAAGAACTTGATCCAAAGTTCTTTGGTTGGACAGAGGCCGATATACGCCTCAATGCCGGAGGAAAAAGAGGACAGAGAGGTGATAGCATTTGCGGGAAGATGATGCGGTTGCAATTGGTAGGTGGAGATGAAATCGAAGAAGAAATCGGAGGTGGGAAGGCCGAAGCCGCGTTGAAAATGCGACAAGAAAACAACGTACTCCCCGGATTTGGGGGTGGGAGTAATCTCACCGGCGGGGAGGCGGCAGGCAACGCTGGCGGGGATGCGATGAGAGGTGTGGAGCCACGCCAAATCTTCCTCGCGGATGATGGAGCCATCCCAGCATCCGCACTCGCGGCCCTCCGCCCCTTCCTCCGGCTGCGCCACCATCGAAGCTTCTGCTTCAGTCATGGTGGGATTGAAGCTTTCGAAGGGATGATCTGAGTAATGGTAGCCCGAGGAGGGGAAACGGGAAGCGCAAGGCCCCGTGGTGAAGATTGGAACTGGAAACGGTGGCGCTGGCATGAAATACCACCGGAGCACGGTCACGGTGGCGCTCGTGGAGAAGAAAACCGGTGGCAGCAAAGTCGCGATGGAAGAGAAAGAGCAATGGAGCGCAGCGAGAATGGGGGAATTTCCCCTGGGAGTGCACAACACCCTCTACTTAACCGTGCCACGCGCGTCATGGGATCCTTTGCGGGTGGCAAACCGGACGCAGCGAGCATGGATGCGGCCCGAGCAACCAATCAGAGGAAGGCCACAAGAGTGGCCACTGGAGCAAATGATCCCATGACGGGACATGGCATTATAATTAACGAGGCGCTGCAGTGATGAGACGTTTACATAAGTTATGCCTGACGCAGCGACATTAACCGGCGCGGTAAATGCGCATGGCCCTTAAAATGATGCAAATGATGATTACCCTCCACGTAGGATGAGGAGAAGCGTACGAGAGAACGAAAAGAAACCCGGATAAGCAAGCAAAATACCTAGCCAATGAGGAATAACCCGGAAAGAGCGAAAGGATCGCAAGAGAAGAAACTCCGGGCTACGAGATAACTCGGCCCAAGGAATAACAGATTCGGATATGGGAACCTGCTGTGGCCTTAACAACTGAAAAGTTGCTAAGACCGCACCAGTTTCGGGGACTAATGTTTGGGGGATACCCCCGGGTAGGGCAACGCTGGGGTATAAGGGCCGAGTTAGCCGGGGTACGACGTGGTCAAAGCAAAGTGCTAATCGGGTCACCTCAAGGCAGGCCGAATCACGATGTGGCCCGACCCATAGGGCATTGCCTTGACAATGGTCCGGCCGGCATAAGATCTATGCCGGCCATGCCTATCTGTTTTGCAGGTAAACGGGCAAGCCGGATTAGCTATATGCTAGCCGGATTATCCTGGCTTCAAAGAGAAGGAATCCCCCGCTGGTCAAAAGGTGGCTTTATTAGCTGAAGTATGTGCAAAGTAAAGTAAATGAGAGGACCAGCGGGTCAGTGGCGACCAAGGTGACGCGGGAAAAGCCAGATGACGTAGCTCGTGACACCAAAAAACAAGGGTGATGCTGTGGGTCACGTCCAAAGCCCGAACGAGTCGTTAAAGAAGAATAAAAAAGCATATGTTTTATTAAAGGGGCATATTCGTAGAATATGCTGCCACCTGTGCCCTAGAATTGTAACCTGGGCTTTCCTATATAAGGAGCACCAGAGCCTCCATAGAGAGGGACGGCATTTAGAGGATTTACTCTCTGTCTAAGATAGAACTCGAGGGCTAGTTAGTGAGGGGGTAAGAGATATTGTCTCCTTCTTGCTAAGGGCCTTAAGAACACTTGTAAATGCCATTAATAGAGAGAATACAAGAATATCTGTGCGTGGAATCACCACGCTCCCCCTCCCTGGATTTCCCTAGCACACATTGGTCCCATCTTTAGCCTATCCATAGCATCTGCCGTGCCACCACCACGACAGTAACAATGCGAGAGGACGCATTTGCATGGAGTTATATATCATAATAATGAGACATGGATCCTCTAATGTACTACGCCCTGACGTGTTGCAACTGATACGCAGGGCTGCCAGGCATGGGGCCCACATGTCAGTGAACTACGTCAGTGTGCAGTGTGCCAGAGGAGCTGTAGCCCATCACAACATCTCTTGGTGGATGTATAGTAGCGCGAGCTCTGATGCGTCAGAAATCTCTTGGTGTGGAAATTTTAGAAGACATCACCAATCACTGGATCTGAAACCATGAAATTTTGACGGATATATAACACATAAGTATGTACTTGGGATCGATGCATAACAAAACTGAAAGAACCTTACACGGAGCACACACCGCAGGAAATCTATTATATACTAAAAGCAATATAAGAGTGTTTTTCGAGGTACCACATTGATCCACATCATTAGAATTAGTGTTGGCCATTAGATCTGTAATTCATGGTTATGATTTAATTTTAAATTAAAATATAAGTAGTGTTACGTTGCACATATTTGTGTACAACAGAAGTCTTATGTCACATTAAATCGGTACGGACCACTTACTTTGTAAAATCGATCAAGGTGAACGTAAAAGAAAACCTGTACGCATATACGCTAGGCCGGGCTCATTTTCTTATTTCTTTCCGTGGGGACAAATTGGGCCCACGTATCATTGCATTAAAAACTTTAAAAGTCACATTCGAAGCATATTTTCACGTCTCACCGAAGTTTCGTTTATAAAAAAACAACTCAAGTCTTATCTTAGTTATAACTTTTTCTATATGTCTATACTTTTTTACTTTAATCCATCATGTATTAGTATAAATGGTTGGAAGTGACATAGAAGTCAAGTACTTCCTTCGATCCAAATTAATTGACTCGGATATTCGGATGTATCTACACATATTTTCGTCGTAGATATATCCAAATTTAAATAAATATAAATCAATTATTTAGATCCGAGGGAGTATTAAAATCTCTACATTTTTGTGTGTGACACTAAAATGCAGCTTGGTTTTTTTTGTGACATCGATGCATCTTCTTAACAATCAATGTCTGCTACCCAATTATAGTTGGATTTAAAAAATTGTAATATATTTTGTGAGCATTGGAAATATTATCCTTTTAGTCTATCTTAGAGTCCCATATTTGATCGAACAGGGAAATCAAGGCTCATATTGTTGATGTTTGACTCATAGTAATCATTGGTGCAGCCAGGATTTTTGTAATGGGTATGCGAAATTAAAATAATGTTGGTACGTGTAGTTACTAGTTTCTTCTAATATGACGACCATGTCCACCATCAACGTAACCTTCGTGAAAGTCACGACATATGTAGATGGTACTGTCATCAATATCAAAAAGATACTACTCCCTCTGATTAGAAATATAAGACATTTTAGTTTTATAAAATGAATGCATCTAGACACTTTTTGATGTATAAGTTTACTCGAAACCTCTATGAACCTATACACTAGATACATACGATTCACAAAGCTAAACGTCTTATATTTCCAAACGGAGGGAGTATATGTTTACTTGACCCGCAAATGCAGCCAACAAAACCGAGAAACAAATGGTATCCACACAATATGTTCTGAAACCATGATCGCCACAAAAAAAAACCAAAACACAATAGGAAAAGTTGAGCAGCTAGACCAGTAAACCGGTCCACATGCTGATGTTTGTCAGCATCGAAACGGCTCGAGATAGGTCTCACATCATTGCAGAATATCTATGTCCGATTCCGGTTGAAAAGTATGACGAGTGTTCCACCTGTGGGATTCGAGCCTGGACATACCGCAACAACCTTGTCCAGCTCAAATAGCGACAACAATGATTGGCGACGAGCGGTGAAAAGTAACGGTTATTACTGGAATAGTTGACGGACTCCAGGTCTTCGCTGGAGGCGCGGTCAAGCTAAGATAAGGCGTGGGAACTTTAGCTGAGATCGCAAGTGTGTGGATGAGAGGCTTTTTAAACCCCTGGGCCAGCCGAGCATCCAACTCACGCTTCACAGCTCACACACCACCACCGGCAAACCCACCCACAAACTGCTTCCGCGTTGTACTGCTATGCTCCCCGACCTAGTAGAGGTACGTTTTCTCTCCCCTTAATTATCTCTCCTTTGTCTCTGTCTTTGTAAAGTTACTCCCTTACTATTCAGATAACTGGACTGCTACTCCTATATATCTAGTAACAGCATGCTCGCAACGTAGAACGGCTAGTTCATGACATGCCACCAGGTTTATCATTTACATATTTTGCAGGTTGACGTGTGCCTTTACGATGCGTTCTCCCAAGCAGCCGGCGAACTTCGCCATGCTTTTACTGCTGGCATTGCTCCTGGTCTGTAACGGAGTTGGCAACGTCCATGGCAAAACGATCAACGACAACAGCGTCGATATGCACGCGCTGCTCGACTTCAAGCAGGGCATCACCAACGACCCACGAGGAGCATTGAGCAACTGGAGAAACACCACCCACTTCTGTCGGTGGAATGGTGTCAATTGCACGACGACACCACCGTTTCGCGTCTCCTCCCTTAACCTCATGGCCCAAAACTTACACGGCCAAATCACATCCTCTCTTGGAAACCTGAGCTTCCTTATTCAACTCGACCTCTCCCATAATAGCCTTTTTGGTACCATACCTATTCTTAATCATCTACAACAAGTGAAGTACTTTTATCTGAACAACAATAATTTGACAAGGATAAATCCTGATGCACTCTCAAACTGCTCCAGCTTAGTCTCCTTGGACTTGTCCTATAACTTGCTAGTCGGTGCAATTCCTCCAAAACTGGGCTTTCTCTTAAATCTAAAACTTATTAAATTTGCATCAAATCAACTCGAGGGAAGTGTTCCTGATGAGCTCGGGAACTTGCCGAATTTGCAAAGGTTGCTACTGGGTAATAACATGCTTTCTGGTGAATTCCCACATGCCATCTTGAATCTTTCTTCTCTCAAGAGTCTAAGCTTGAACATGAATATGCTAGGGAAGACATTGCCACCGAATATTGGTGATCGTCTGCATGATCTCAAAAATATTTCTTTGTTTGGGAACTCGTTTGAAGGTCACGTTCCAGCTTCCCTTGGAAATGCTTTAGGGTTAGCACGTGTAGATCTATCATCTAACAATTTCACTGGAAAAATCCCTTCTTTTGGAAAGCTTTCAAACCTAAGTTTTCTAAACCTTGCTAATAACCAACTTGAAGCAAGGGACGACCAAGACTGGGAATTCTTGAATGAATTGAGAAATTGTTCTTCTCTTGCTGTGCTCTCGCTGGCTGCCAATCAGCTGCAGGGATCCTTACCTCAGTCCATTGGTAACCTAACCAGCCTTGAAAACCTTGTTTTAACTGGAAACAACTTGTCGGGACAAGTACCCCAAAGCATAGGAAAACTTAGTGCCCTAACTTCACTAGGACTTGGTGCAAACAACTTTAGTGGTTCAATTGAAGGATGGGTTGAAAACCTAAAAAACCTTGAAGCATTAGATCTCATATCAAACAACTTCAGCGGACAAATCCCATCCTCTATTGGCAATCTTACTCAGCTGGCATATCTTTATCTAGGTCAAAATGAATTTGAGGGCCTCATACCTTAGCGACAATAATCTTCATGGGTATATACCACACTGAATCTCTAAACTTCCAAGAGCTCACAACTTTGCACCTCAGTAACAACAATCTCCAAGGCGTGACATATGTTAGCAGTAATCTTGAGTTAGTAAGTGTTTAAGTTTAATTAGGCGTACATGTAGTCCTAGAGTCAGTGTGATGTGGCGTCCTACTAGGCTAATTAATTAGCTGGTACGTTTATAGTAGTACTAGTGTAGTTTGCAGTCTAGTGTAATTTGGATTCAGCTGTGAGTTACGCGAGTCCTAGTCGGTTTGGAAGGGGTGTCTGTGTAGTGCTAGGTTCTAGTCCGTGTAGGTTTAGGTTGTTTTTGAGTCAGGCAGCTCCCGCGTGTATATAAACACTACGGGGTGTGAATTTTGTACCCTGGGTTGAGCAGAAATAAAAAAAAAGAACGGACACGACAAATTCCCTTGCCCATAAGAATTTTAAGCGTGTTTGTTCGTCTAATTTGATGTGATCGATCCGTGGGCTAATCCCAACAATTGGTATCAGAGCAAGGTCGAGAATTTGAAGTTGAGCTTGCCCCGTGGAGGCGACCGGTATGAACCGAGCGTCTTCCCAAGTGGCCTCTTCAGGTGATAGATTTTCACAATGCACAAGCCATTGTGGTACGGCAATGCCATATTCACCAGCGTTTCGAGGAACTTGGCGACATTACAAGACAGCTACAGGTGCCACTTTGATCTTCCAAAAGGTGTAACCAAAGGTAGCTTGGAATTTGGAACAGCATCAGGTCCTAGATGCTTTTTCAGCTGATTAACATGGAAGGTATATCATGCAGCAGTGTACCTTCTGGGAGTTTTAGTTTGTAGGAAAAATGGCCAACCTTGGCTATAACTTTGAATGGTCCATACCATTTGGACGTCAGTTTTAGCGAATTTCGCAAGCCAAGAGCTGTTTCTCGATACGGGTGCATATTGAGGTATACTAGATCACCAATGTCAAATGACCTGGGCATTCCCGGTTTACAACAGTTTCGTTCGGTTCCTCAAACCAACCCGATGCTACCAGTTTTGGCTGGGTTGGTGTGGTTTGAACTGTTGAGATGGGACATGGTCTCACGGGTTGGTGCGGGTCGGTTTCACGGTTTAATTGGTTTGACACCGGCTGAGAGTGACACCACGCTGCATGCATGACAACAGTGCATCAGTGGCTACATGTTGTTCTGTCCTTGTACACATAAACTTATGTGGGTTTCCGAACAAAGTATATATTTCAGAAGTTGCAAATAATACTCTAAGAAACATCATTGGAACTGATTAATTCATGAAAGGGTAGCAATGTTCTAAACAGTCTTACATGTCCAGAACAGAATATTACATGTCCAGAACAAACCTATGAATTCTATTACATGTCCAGAACAAACCTATGAATTCTGATGATTAATGCGCCATTTGAGACTAATGAGTTTGACGACACATCGAGATTACAAATGGAAAAATCTCAGCCGATGGTCAAACCGTGTTAGTCCAGTAGAAAAACAATACACTATTATTTGGAGTCGACAACTTTAAATCATATTCCTAGGGCTCGTTACGACAATCAACTTAGTTACAGAAGATCTTGGTAATGAATGAACACTAAATAGAATTCAGAACATAATCCAGCTACCACCAAGCCATTTCAGAGAAGTCATTGACTACATATAGACCATGCATGTTGCATTGTTTGTCTTCAAGAAGGGTATCTCATCTACCAGATCTCTCAAACTGGAACTTCAGTGATCCTTTAAATCCAACTGATAAAAAAAGACTAGAAGAAATGCAACAAGTCAAGATAGCTTAACCTAGTACACAAGTCAAGATAGTATAACTAATGAAAATTATAATATACATGTCAACTTGTGCATGATCTCCTCCAATATACAAAACATGGCCATAAGCTTGTGCAGAAAAGTTATTTGATTTACTAAAAATAAGTTGGCCTGAAAAAGCAATATGAGTTCTGGACAAAAGGAAATTCAGGAGGTTCATTGGGTTCAAGTTGCGAGTTCTCAACTTGCTTATTGGTCTTGATGGCCTGAAAAAGCAATATGAGTTTCAGACACACAATAGCAACACTGTAATATACAATCAGACATGTCAAATGAAAAGTCGAAAAAGAACGGTAGCGCTGTAATATACTTGTAATATACTCAGTGCATATAAAAAAGCAATGCTGGCTATTTGAATATATACTTTGATGCAATGGATTAATAACCTGACAATTCTAGAAGTTATGAATGCCTAAAAACTAAAGTTGCTTCAGCTTATTTAAGTTTTCATATGGATATAGATTTGATAATTGACAGCATTGGACTTGCCATATTGTGTGCTTGCCGGAAGCAAAGATTACCAAAACTATGGAAGATATGAATTCTTCGGCTCACAATTTCGCACAGTTTAGTAGGGAAGAGCTGAGTACTGGTGTTCTACACGTTAGTATCCTCACTGCATGTTGGACAAACTATGATTGATTGTAATAAACCCTCCTTTCATTAAAAATCATTACACCTGAAGGAGTCTGGATTCTCTGTCATATTTCTTTACCTGGATAGAATTTTCAAATGAGTGTAGTTTGCTACTTGATTGGGTCTGGAAAAAACTACACTACCGTTAACTATCTTTCTCTATTGAATATATGAACCATCCCGGCAGTGCTATCTACATACACGCATTCCTTATGTGCATGAATGTCACTCCACAGGACCACACATACAAGGCGCACTACCCATCTTTCAACCATGCAATGCATACACTAGAACCATATATGTACTGTCCCAATATCTGAATAACAGACAGAGAAAAGCCTAGATCCTTCCTTTCTAATTCAGATGAACAACAAAGGCCTACATTCCAGATAAATTTAGCTAGTACTACCGTACCTACACTTATCCTATACCACAAGGACAGCAGCACATCGCGTTATTACGAATCTATCAATCACAGGTAGGTTAAGACTAGACTATAGACTGCAGCCTCTTCTGCACAAGAGATGAATTACAAGCCACCATTTGAGATTTAAAATTATAAGATGGGATTTTTTTAAGACAATCTGTTAACTGGTAATTTTAGTAGAAATAATACAATGTAAATTTTCAAATAGAAACTGCAGCATGTCTCAAAAGAGCAGATTTAACAAGAAAGACATAGTTTCAGCACAACAGTTTTAGTTAGGTTTAAAACAGTTTTAACAGTTTTAGCTGGGTTTAGCACAACAGTTTGACTACTTGCCATAGGTCCTCATGCATACATCCTAACAAAGAAAAATTAGAAATAATATAGACAACCGTAAAAGGGAAAGCACATACCTGCTTTTCTTGCCGACATCATGCTTCTCCAAACTCCAAACCTCCAAGTTCTAATGAATTCAAATAACAAGAAATTTAGTATAACTTACACATCAAGAATATAAAAGAACTAAGAGCTAGGATCTAGGATCTTGTTCTTACCTTGTGCAAGCTCTTCATACTTGTGTAAATCTGCAAATGTCTGTCGTATATCAATTTTGCTGGGTGATGATCTTAACCAACTCTGTCCGCAAATTAGTGCTTCAACCATCTTTGGGGACAATGAGCTCCTTTGCGGATTAATTACTCTACGACCAGTGCTAAATCTAGCTTTAGAAGCAATCGTTGAAACTTGAACAGCTAAGACATCCTTTGCTACCTTGGATAATGTTGGATATTTGTTTCGTTGCCTTCTCCACCAAGTTAGAATGTTGAATTCATCTGTATCCTTCTCACACAATTCTGACAAATATCTAGATAACTCAGTATTTGCTGCTTTACTTTCTATGACTTGCAAATGTTCCTTAAAATTGGATGCCCACAACTTTCTAGGATCCTCGGCACATTCTTCAAGATCAACTACAAGGGGTGCATGAGGAGCCTCACTATTACTTGCAGCTGACTCAGCTTCGACATACCATTCAAACAACCTTCTCAAACCATCTTCAACCTTTTTGTGAAATTTTTGGCCTTATCTTGATCATAAATATTGGAAAAGCAAAATTCCAAAAATTTAAGTTTGTACCGAGGATCAAGAATAACAGCAATAAATAGCAATGGGTTCAATATATCATTATTATCCCAATACTTTTCAAATTTCAGCTTCATATTTTCTGCCATTAATGCTAGGCCAGGTTCTTCCTTTTTTCCGCGAATCAGTTGTGTCATCTTGTTATGCATCAGCAAGAAATCGTGAAAGAAGGCAGTTGATGTGACATTTAGTTGTCCGGAGAATCGGACTGTCACATTGTAGAAAAGTTTGAAGACAGAAATCAATTTCCGGGCTTCCAACCAGTCATCAACAGTGGGAGGACCACCAACTCTAGAAAAGTATGGTGTAAAGTATTTGCATTCTTCACCTAATCTTTTGAAAGCTTTTTCAAAGGGGATCGTATCCTCGAGCATAAGGTAAGTGGAGTTCCACCTTATGTCAACATCTACCGAAAAGAGACCCCTCTCTCTAATCTTCTCTTTCTTCACACATTTCTTAAATAGACCTAACCTTTCCGGGGATGATTTTACAAATAGAAGGGCAGTTCTAATTTTTGCAACCGATGGATTACTACCTTCCCAGCCCTTTTTCACCACCAGATTCATGATGTGGCAACAGCACCTCACATGCAAGAACTGATTGCTGCATATTGTGGATGGCCAATGTTCGGTAGCAGTTTTCAAATACCCGATTGCAGTATTATTTGAGGTTGCATTATCCACGGTTAGGGTAAAAACTTTCCCAGTGTACCACTCGAGAAGGCATTCTTCTATGATTCTGCCAAGAGTATCACCAGCATGATCAGGTACAAAACAGAAGTTCAACACTTTTCTTTCAAGTTTCCACCTACTATTGATCCAGTGCGCAGTCAAACTCATGTAACTCTGGTTTTGAATGGATGTCCATGTATCAGTTGTCAGACAAACTCGCTAATGCCTCAAAATGTCTTTCAACTTCGCCTTTTCTTCTAAATATAGATTCAAGCAATCCCTAGCAACCGTGTAACAAGAAGGAGGTTCAAACTGTGGTTGAAGAGTTTTTGAATATGCTCTAAAACTTTCACCTTCTACAGCACTGAAAGGGTATTCATCCATTATAATCATCTTAGCAAGGGCTCGACGACAATCTTCCTGACTGAACCGATGAACATCTTGTGAAGACAATTTCCTTCTCTTCTCATGGTCTGTGAATGGACAACTAGGACAGCGGTATTGCAAATGACTTCACAATGTTCCAGTTCCATGAAAAGATCGGTCACATTGATAAACCTGGCCACAAAAACCACAAACTGCCACAGGACCATCCTCGGTTTCTAAGTGAGTAAAGTAATCCCAAACATCGGAAGTCGTCCTTGAAGATCTTCTCTTTATTTTGCTAGGCTTCTGAAGTTTGACAGGAGATGTCTTTTTAGAGTATTCCTTGATGGCCTAAGTTCATTTGTGGGTATCCCATAATCGCTTACTCTGATTCCCACCTCGGCTGGTTTTGGAAACCCCATTTCTGGCATAGAAGAGTGACCTCTCCCTCTAGGTAAGGGTGGTTGGGGTGACAATGCGGTTGACTCTGTTTCCCCTTCCATCCTTGATAACTCATATGCATGGGAATTCTGGACAAAAGGAAATTCTGGAGGTTCATTGGTTTCAAGTTGCGAGTTATCAACTTGCTTAGCGATTTTTATGGCCTGGAAAAAATATGAGTTTTAGGCACACGATGGTAGCACTGTAATATATAATGAACACAGTAGATATCATACAATCAACAGTCAGCAGCGACCAAAACAGTACCACTTCATCTACTAATTAAGCAACCTATCTACTCATGTTCTTTTTTTTGTGATGAACAAGGACACCCGAAAATCTTCAGTCATTGGACTCCGTGTTTTCTGAATACATGTATAGAACTGTAGGCAACCCAACACAAATGTTCAGTCCCCGTAGAACTGCAGGGAACAATTACTAACCGAATGATATAACCTAGCACAATTAAAGGCCCCAAAAAGATCTACTCATCTGCTAGTAATCCTATTTACTCCATGAAGGTCGAGGAGCTTCAGTTATATTGTATGTGTGGGTTAATGTCTCTTTTGGTTTACAAAGAATAGTAAAAGACAGTGACTAAATGAATATAGTTTTAAAAAGGATATAAATCAAACTTTGATCTTAATAGCTGTCGTAAGTTCTCACAATACAATCATTAGGCTAGATCTGGCATACATATCAAGTGAACTGCTATACCAATCAGGATTCACCATCTACAGATATATGGACTTAATCAGGATTCACCATCTGCAGATATATGGACTTACATTTGAGCTACGATGAAGCATAAATTACTTGCGTCATTATTACTATCAGATAGGTCGAATACAAGAAATACACTCGAAAAAGAGGACGTCTCCCAAAACACCAATAATATTTCTATGGATTTAAATGTTTCAGAACAGTTATCAAACTGAAGTCCGAATATAGCCAATATTAGCTATTTGAAAAGCTCTTTCCAAGGAAGCTCGGTTGAAAGATACAAGCTCCGTTAGTCTGATCCCAAAATTACTAAAGTCTGACCCAGGTGTTTACAACAGGAGCTTATTTTCAACAACAGACTAATCATGGACGCGTCACCAACTAACGGCAAGAGGGAAACAACCTGGGCCACGATCTAGTTTGGTCAAGAAACAGGGGAACGAACCTGTGGCGTGCGAAATTCTTTCCGGAGATTGCGCCGGGGCAGAGAAGATGACACAGTTAAATTCTTCCTCGGCGTCGCCGCCTCGCCCTCACCGTCACGGATGCCGTGCCATGGGGCACTTATCCCTTGTCCCTGACCGTCGCCGGCGGCTCCTTCCACTCCCGTCGCGCCCCCAGCCGCCAAAAATCCTTCTGCACTAGGTTCTTCCATGGCCGCCGCCGCCACCCTCACTGGTAGACGTTACCCCACCGCCGCCGCCGCCACCCTCACTGGTAGACGTTACCCCACCGCCTCCGCCGCCGTGCCCTAGCGGCCTAGCCCGATGTGGGGATTTTCTTTTGGTTAGCGATGCGGGAGACGGGGAGAGACGAGCTGCTCTGATGCACGCGGGTTAGTTGGTTTAGCTGGGTCGGGCTGGTCTCAAACCGGTGGAGTTTTTTCAATCACGGTTTAGACTCAGAAAAACCATCAAACCCGGAAAAAACCACCATTCCGGTGTGGTGCGGGTTGGTTTGATAGTTTGACCAGTTTGGAACCAAATTTTGCCCAGATGGAGGACCAGAACCAAAATCACTTTGGCCGTGAATCAGGATCCTTCCCCTTCAGATATCTATGCATTCCTATTCATTTCCGTAAGCTTAAGAATGTCAAATGGAAACTAGTGGAGAACCGCTTCGAAATAAAGCTTGCAAGTTTGGTAGGCAAGTTGTTGTCATATGGTGATAGATTAATCCTGATTAATTCAGTGGTCACAAACTTCCAGATGTTCATGCTATCCTGTTTCAAGGTACATAAGGGGTACGAAAGAGATCGGATTTTTCATATTTAGATTCTTTTGGCAAAGTGATGGGCATAAAAAGAAAATATAGGCTCACAAGGTGAAATAACATTTGTTGGTCGAAAGATTAGGAGAACTTGGCATAGAAGTCCTTGATTTAAAAAACAAGTGTTTGTTAAGAAAATGATTATACAAACTCTTGCACAAGGGTGGAGTATGACATGAATTAATACAAAATAAATATTTACGCTCAAAATCCTTGCCACAAGTTAAAACAAAAGCACCAGACTCACCTTTTTGGAAGTGCCAAATGAAGGTGAAGGAGGAATTCTTCAGTCGAGGTTGCTTTAAGCTTAGGAATGGTCCAAATAGTCGATTCTAGGAAGACAGATGGCTAGGAGATGAACCGTTAGCACTACAATACCCTTTGTTATATAACATCGTCCAAAGAAAAAAATTGTGGCTGATGTTTTATCGCACACTCCCCTAAACATAGAGTTTAGAAGAGTGTTAACTAGGAATAAATGGGTAAAATGGCTGTAATTAGTGGAACTGTTAATGCATATACAAGTATCTGATCAAGAAGTACATGTGTTTGGAATATTTACAGTCAAATCTATGTACTTGGACTATCTAAATGACCATACTCCTTAACTTCATAAATATATTTGGAAAACAAAAGTGCCATTGAAGATTAGGATTTTTATGTGGTTCCCCCATCGCAAAGTCATCTATTATATACTAAAAGCAATATAAGGGTGTTTTTCAAGGCACAAGGTTGATCCACATCACTTAAATTATTCTTGATAGTTAGATCTAAAATCTGAGGCTAGGATTTAACTAAATATTAATAGTTACGTAATTTGGTAACCGTGTATTTTGTTGAGATGGTGCAATCCGGTCTGTCACATTTTATTGTGGGCCTCTATGATGCACGTTACCAAGCAACAAGCAGCATCCCGTGCAGTTCCAAAGAAAAAAAAACAAGTCGGTCTCAGATACAAATCGGTAACCGACTGGCAGTTGATCTCTAGATAGAAAAAAGACACGTGTCAAATCAACAAGTCATGTGTTCAAGTCAAAAAAAAAACAAGTCATGTATTATTTGTTACTATGAATATATGTGGTATTGATTGTTAAAAAAAATCATATACCATCTATTTTCTAAAACAGTAGATAGAACCGGCGACTGATCTAAAAAAAATAGTCTGGTCAGGATGTCATGTATGGGCTGAACTCATCTATAAGGTCAAATAATAAATACATAGGAAATTACTTTTATTGATTTTACATCCTTATTTTATTTGTAAATTAACCAAATCATATATCCATTCTAACCGACTCTATCGTGCTAAATGCAATGATGAACTCGGTACACTATTTGATGAATCTCCTCAAGTAACATTAGGTAGTTACACCTTTCACGCCTTTTTCTGAGGAAAACGGTAATCGTTTTAAAGAACTCAATAGGCAAAAAACAATGATGAACTTCAAATGAAGACATAGTAGGATGATATAAACAATTATTTTGGAATACAAAATTAAACTATTTACGCAGTAAACCTAAATTAATTGTAAATAACTAATCAGCGCTAAATTCACATAGAGCATTAAACCTTGGTCCAAGAGGTGTAATAGGAGGAGAGTAATCTAATTTCAAATCCATGAAATTTAATGTGTATTTATTCATAAGCAACAACAATGTAACATGCCAAGATGTATCAACGTGTGAATCGGTTCATTGGCAGAGAAAAAAGGCACAATTAGAAAGTAAGTAAGTGGTGCCACAATTAGAAAGGCACAATTAGAGTTTATGACTATCAAAGCAACAAACGTGATTATTCCAACAATGAAGTCTCTATAAGAATCTATCATCTATGTCAATGCATTATGTGTGGAAGTACAGGTTAATATGTGTGATGTGACATGGCAATACATAGGCATAAAGCATGGTACAATTTAAACTTATTAAAAAATAACCATGCCACCCGTATGTGAATAATATATATACAATCATATGGAAATTTTATTTGCCAAAACCTTCCTGTCATAAGTGCAGATCTTATTCTCACTGGAGAAAAAGCTTAAATTTGCATATTTTTTATGCAATAAGTTGATAATCATAATCTCTAACATATATTAGTATGTTCAGATAAATTATGCTGATCTATGGGAATGTATATACATTTTTGAAAAAAATTATATGATCATTTAAATACAATATGAGTGCTCTCCATGTTGTAATCATTTTTTGGTGCAATCTATGTTGTGCTCTACCGATAAAAGGAGGGTACGTCGGATTGTTGCTGGATATTTCACCTTTTAATGTTATTTTTAAGCATATTCTCTTTTTCATCAGGACTAGATGGAAAATATATAAGAATATCCGAGCGATTACAACCCGGTTACATTGCAGTTTGTAGAGATTCTAATTATATTATTGCATTAGTGTGCAAGTTCCAAGCTTTCTCTCTTAAAATAAAGCATGCAAATATGATAGGAAAACTTTGGCTGCATGGAGTAAATCCCTATATGGTTGTACCAATACCGTAAAGAGATAAAATTATTGGTGTCATTCGGAGAATGAATCTTTCTAATAAAGACGAAATCTAAACTACATATAGGAGGTTATTTCATGGTTATACTTCCTCCCCACACCTTGGTGGATTATCAAGGTGATGCAAGCTGGGGATGTTGGAAAGGTGGCTGTTGAACCGGTGTATGCCTTACTTTTATGAGTTACAGAGTTAAAATATTCCACACTCAATCAAGCATGTTAAAATATTTACAATTTCAATCTTAGTGAAGTAAACATTGCACTATCTTTTTAAATAGATCAAGAGTTCTATCCGGATAGAAATATGCTTAACACATTTGCAAATTGTAAGAGAAAATATAAATAAATTACAAGTCGAACTATAGCATGAAGTTCTCATATCTATCAATCTATTTGTGTGGACTACAGAACTGAATTGATTTGAAGGTTATTTAAAAAAATATAAAGATGATTCCCTCGCATATGCGAGGGCCACCTTGCTAGTTCTAACTAAAAATAATTTAGCAAAACGAAATCGACAAGTTTGGCCATTCTGCGTAACCGTTTTCTCCTAGGTTGGAGATTCATACCGTGATCCAGCAAGGTAGCAATAGGGGAGATAGTCTTTGGTAGGTAGTTCTTCTAATCAGCTTGCTAGTAAGGGTATATGCAATTCCTATGTTGGGGCCACTATCATGCAGTGCTAATAATACAGTTACAAGGGCTATCATGTAGTGCTAATAATACAGTTACAAGGACGGTGGACCAGTAGCCTACTTGTATCGTGCGATGGTTCGGATCCCATGCTCCTTGGAGCATGAACTTCCAACAAGAAAATCCAAAGTAAAAATATATTGTTTGAAGTGTTAGAATTTTTAAAAATAAATTCTACATATAAATTAAAATGTGCTGGGAATACTTTTACAGATTTAATAAAATGTTCATTTATTCACTACTATAAAATGTATGGATCTACAAGAGTAGTAATCTATTACAAATTCACATATTTGTATTTTTTTTGCATAGCGTCAAACAAGCATATTTTCATGCAATTTTGTACGTTATAGCGAGCATCCTGGATGTACTTGTGTGGAAACTTACAGTATCTTTGATACTCGAAAATTTATTTCTCAATAATAATATAATAATAATAAGGGGTCCAAAGAGCCCGGGGTCTAAAGGGGGTTTCTGCTCATTCAGGATGATAAAGTAGAAGACAATGAATAATTGTACTCTATTAGCTTAGTTCTATAGTATAAGATGCGTTTGTAGCAGGGTGTCAAGTGAGATCCCGTCAAAATCCCACTTCTAGTTCATTTGTCAATATCTTGTTCAAATTTTTATACAAAATTTACATTAAATTTTGATAAATGAATAAGAAGTGGGACTTAGGCGGGATCCCATTTGACAGCCTAGTTTGTAGTTTTCCAATCACAAATACATGGTTTTTACCATGTAATTAACTCCTCCTCGAAACAGGCATGCGTCCAGCTATATTAATATAGCAATCATGTGATACCGCTGCTGGGCCAGATAACACAACGTCCAAAAGAGAAATACAGAGAACCAAAAAAAGCTGATAACAGAGGCTTGACAAAATCGGGGAGGAGCCGCGACCGTTGCGTCCTCCAGCTAAGTTCCACCACAAGTGTAGCACTCCAAAGCGTCGCGCACCAAGCAGCACCTCCAGGAAGGACCGCGACGATGACGACGCTGCTACCCAGACAGGTCCTAGGGTTTTCCCTAGTACGCTCCGGGAGGTGGAAAAGAGGTACACCCGGCGCCTTCAAGAAGGACGGTGGCACCCACAGGCGTCACCACGTCGTTGTCAAGATGATAGGGATTTCTCTCGACCCCTAAAAAAACCACACCCCCGGACACTTTCACAATGCTCTACCATGCTCGCGGCCCGCCAGCATACGCCACACCGGTATTGCATCTGCCACCACCGTCGCACCGTGACACATGAAGTAGGATCGATACACCAACAAAGAGGAAGCAACGATAGTGGTTGCCGAAACAACAGTGCGCGGGAGGGAACTACCTCCACCACCGGCCGGCGGTAGGCGACCGGATATAGCCGCAGGGCAAACCAGGACCACCTGGCCTGGTCGAGCCCCCCAGGGCTCGTGAAGCCCCGCCACCGCATTGCAGCAAGAGAACTGTCATCCCAGCCATCCACGCAAGCCCCTACTTCTATGGTCCTCGCGGGATCAACTGCCACCGTCAATCCCTGCCGCCAAGTAGTAGCACTACCACCACCGCGCTCACCCGGGATTACCGGACCATCATCGGTCTGAGAAACACCCCAGACTCCATGAGCTCAACCTCTCAGAGCGACAAGCACCACCATGGTGAAACCCTTAGTGCCGACATGGGGGTCGAAGCAAGATCCGGGCCCACCTAGCCTAGATCCTTCGACATAGAGGGAGCAGCGCTGCGTGACACGCCATGCAACCCGTTGTCCGAGGACCAACGGTAATAGGCCTGCCTGGCCAGCTCCGGTGCCCAGACCATGCGCCGGGAGATGGGGTTCGGGACACCGCAGTGGTAGCCCCTAGAACCACGCGCAGGGCCTGGGCCGGGCCAGCCCAGATCGAGCCCAACCTGACATAGATCTGGGCCGAGCCCCTATGCCGCCACGTCTCATCTCTGGCCACCACCTCCCATCCATCGCTGCCGCCCCATCGCCTGCTCTAGTGGACCCGCCACCGTCGCGCCTTGC
Organism: Avena sativa; assembly: GCA_916181665.1. Taxonomy (NCBI): domain Eukaryota; kingdom Viridiplantae; phylum Streptophyta; class Magnoliopsida; order Poales; family Poaceae; genus Avena; species Avena sativa. The sequence continues at coordinate 602,952,671 of OV702291.1, read as the reverse complement.
CACTATCCTCAGGGCCGAGCCCGCCTCCGAGAACCGGGCCATGCCCGCATCGCCCGTAGCCAGAGGTGGAGGTCGCCCAAGGCCACCACCGACTCTGCCACAGAACCGCCGCCCCACCGCGAGGCCTCCATGCCGCTGCCGCACCAGCCGCGCCCCTCGCAAGAACGCCGTCCTCAGCGGCCCCTTCTGCCTGCGCCGAATCCTCCGCGTGAGGGGGAAGAAGTCCCCGCTGCCTCCCGCGCGCGGGCTTAGCCCAGCGGCGCCTTCCGATGGCGGCGAGGAGAGGTGGGAGGAGGGGAGGGGACCTGTGCGGCGGCGCCTAGGATTCTCTCCCGTCGCTCACGGGAGCGACGAGGAGGGAGACGCTCTCTCACCACTGAATTAACTTCTAGTACGCCTCTAACATTAGTAAAAGAGCAGAAGCCATATTGTTAGAGTATATTACGACTAGACATATTTGGTAGTTCAATATTGTAATCCAATTCTATCTCTATTAGGCTTCTTTTCCCCCAAGTATTCTAGTACTATATAAACAGCTTAAGGGCACACAATGTAATAATCATCTCTTGCAGTATCTATACAGTCTATACTTCCGCAATATTTCATGGTATCAGAGCGTCTCGCTCCTCGGCCTAGGTTTTAGCCACCGCTTCCGCCGTGTCGCCCCCGGCGAGGTCGATCTCCATGATCTCCGTCGGGGGCATCGCATCTCATAGCTAGTTTTTCTTCCAATTCCGTAGATCAGTTTAGTAGTTCTAGCAAATTTATTTTTTCTATTAGATCTATTTTTCTTTTAGCCACCAAAAGCATCGTACATAGCCGCATGTCGTCATCACGCGCCTCTACTTCAACCTCGGCGTCGACTCAACTCCGGCAAATCATCGTCAACGATCGTGGCAAGGAGGCTCCGCATGGCGCCCTGATACGTCCGAAACGTATCTACTTTCCCGAACACTTTTGCTATTGTTTCTCCTCTATACTTGTGTGATTTGGATACAACTAATGCGGACTGACGCTATTTTCAGCAGAATTGCCTTGGTGTCTACTTTTTCTGCAGAAAACCAACTATCAGGAAAAATCCGGAAAAATATGCGAAAAATCCTATTTCACCCGAAGACTCCAGGAGCCAGAATACGAGACGGAGAAGAGCCAGGGGTGGCCACACCACCTGCTGGTGCGGGCCAGGCCAGGCCATGCCAGGGGGCGGTGTGGGCCCACCAGGCACCCCCTCGGTCTCCCTCTTCGCCTATAAGGAGCCTTCTGACCTAAAAACTTCGGGGGGTTCGACGTTTTTCAGAAGGAGTTCCGCTCCGCCGCCACCACCAGATTCCACGAAACAGTACCAGAAACTCCGTTCTGACACCCTGTCGGGACGGGGAATTGGAGGAGATCATCGCCATCATCATCACCATCGCTTCTCCATCGACCATCCATGTTTCCCCCATCTATGAGTGAGTAATCCCCCGCTGCAAACGGGCTGGCAGGACAAAAGATGTTGTGCAAATTCTCATTGCGAGCACGTATGACTATATATGGAACACATGCCTAGGATTGTCTAGTACTTGGATGCTTTATCTTATTTATCTGCAATTGCCCTATGTTTTGATTGCTATGTGAATTGTCTTTTCCATGCAACGTCCGTCTATCCATCCCTATGCCTACCGCACTCGAATCCCACTATTTACTGTTATTGTTACTGCTGTCTTTACTTTGCTACTGCTATTACTTTGCTATTCCTACTACAAAACTGTTGCTACTGATAAACTGCTGTGAGCAAGATTGTTTCCAGGTGCAGCTGAATTGACAACTCAGTTGTTAAGGCTGATAAATATTCTTTGGCTCCCCTTGTGTCGAATCAATAAACTGGGTTTCACTTCCCTCGAAAATACTACGATACACCCCATATACTTGTGGGTCATCAAGACTATTTTCTGGCGCTATTTCCAGGGAGCATAGCTTTATTTATCAAGTCCACTTGGAATCACTATTGTTCGCTGCCATCCATCCATCATGGGTAAGTCTCGTGATGACATGGTTCCTATTTTACCATCCACTACAAGAAGAGGTACGGTTCTGAACACCTCTGTTGCTCTTGATTCACCGTCTGTTATGAGTAAGTTCCTTACACCACCACATAAACATGCTACACACACTGCTACTACTACTGAATCTGAAACTTCTGATACTTATGATGCTGCTTCTACTGTGCTTGATAAGATTGGTTCATTAGGTACTTTCCTAGATGCTACGATTGCTAGAACTATAGCTAGAAACACCGAAACTCCTAATGAAGACACTACCACACCTGTTAGCTCACCTAAGTCTAGTGAGAGTTATGATATTGAAGATGGTTATGTTGAGATGACCGATGAATTTATTAAAGAATGTAAAAACACCCATGATAGGAGCGTTGCTAAGAGTTTCCTTGAGAGGCGTACTATTAGACCCAAATTGTCTCCTGATGCTAAGTTTGCTGCTTCTCCCATAAACATTAGAGATGAAGATTATGATTTCTCTCTCGATCTATCTTACATAGCTATTGTCGAAAAAGAACCTTTTTGTGGGACTAAGAATGAAAGTGCGGTAGCACATATGAATGAACTTTCTACCATGAGTGGCTTATTTTCTGATGATGTTAAGATGCGTACTTACTTTGTTGCCAAGATTTTCCCCTTTTCACTGAAAGGAGAAGCTAAAACTTGGTTTAGTAATTTACCTCCTGGATCTATTGATAGCCCTGAGTGCTTGATTAGTACTTTCCTACAGAAATATTTTCCTCCTAGTGCTAGACATGCTATTTTGCAGGAACTTTTTGATTTTAAACAGGGAGAAAAAGAGGTATTGCCTGAATCTTGGGCAAGGTTTTGTGCTTTGATTCATGCACAAGCTGGAAGTCCATTACCTAAGAATGAGCTTCTTGATATATTTTATAATGGACTAACCGAGGAATCTAGGACATACCTAGATAGTTGTGTTGATTGTGTTTTCAGGAATAGGACTCCTAAGGAAGCTGAGGAATTAATGGCTAAAATAAGTAAGAACTATGAAGATTGGACTCCTCCTAAACAAGCTATACCTGAAGTAATTGTACCTGAGCCTACTATTCTTGTGCCTATTCCAACATCAAAGAAGAGAGGAGTTATTGAATTAAATGATGAAGTGATGAAGGAAGCTAAGAAATGTCTTAAGGAGAAGGAAATTAAAGCTGCAGATGTCAAGAATTTACCTCCTATAGAAGAATTATGTAAGCCTATTCCCCACTCACCCACTATTGAGGTACACTCTCTCCAACACTTTGATGAAGGTGATATCCCTTACTCTAAACCTCCTGATCAATGCTTAGAAGAATTCGATATCTTTATTGTTAAGCAAGATAATTTTAATAAAAGGGTGCAAAATCATCTAATGGAAAACACTACAACTATTATTGAGTTGAAAGATATTGTGGAAAGAACCTCTAATGATGTTAAAATGATTGTTAAACACTTTCAAATGGTTCAAACTCAAATAGATTAACTCGTTAAAGTGCAAAATGACTTACTAGTTAATGCAGCTAAAGAAAAATATGCTTATGAAATTAGAACTAGAAGTGGTGTTGCTACCCAGGATCCTCTATATCCTGAGGGGCATCCCAAAAGAATTGAGCAGGATTCTCAACAAACTGAAAATAGTGGTCCTACTCGTAAGAAAAGGAAAAAGAAACATAAAACTGTTGTAGAACCCTCTGAACCTGCTATAGATCCTAATAGTATATCTATCTCTGATGCTGAAACTGAAAGTGGTAATGAATAAAATGAAGTTCCTAATGAAGAAAAAGTTGAAGAAGAACCTGAAAACCACACTAAGAATACTAAATACACCAAAGAAGATTTTATTGCTAAGAAACATGGTAGTGAAAGAGAACCTTGGGTCCAAAAACCTATGCCTTTCCCTGATAAGAAACACAAGTCAAAGGAGGATGAACATTATAATAAGTTTTGTAAGTGGATGAAACCTTTATTCTTGCAAATTCCTTTGACTGATGCTATTAAATTTCCTCCTTACTCAAAGTATATGAAGGATATTGTCTCGAATAAAAGGAAGATCCCTAATGAAGAAATTTCTACTTTTCTTGCTAATTATTCTTTCAATGGTAAGGTTCCTAAGAAACTTGGAGACCCAGGGATTCCAACTATCCCTTGCTCTATTAAGAACAATTATGTTAGAACTGCTTTGTGTGATTTGGGAGCTGGAGTTTGTGTTATGCCTTTCTCTCTCTATAAGAGGCTTCAACTTGAAAACTTGATACCAACTGATATATCTTTGCAAATGGCTAATAAATCTACCACTATTCCTGTGGGTATATGTGAGGATGTACCTGTTCATGTGGCTCACAATTGCTTGATATTAACTGATTTTGTTGTGCTTGAAATGCCTGAAGATGATAATATGTCTATTATTCTTGGGAGACCTTTTCTTAATACTGCAGGAGCTGTTATTAATTGTAATCAAGGAAAGGTGACTTTCAATGTTAATGACAAGGAACATACTGTATATTTCCCCAAGAAGATTGGAAGGACTTATGGTTTGAATTCAATTGAACATGTTGAAGGCATTCAAGTTGGAGAAATATATTGTCCCATACCAAGAGAAAAATTTGAAACTATTATGATTGGGACCATTGCTATCAAGGTTGAGGTAACATAATCATTAGTGGAATACAAAGTTTTGTCTCATATGCAATTGTTTTGGTATCAAGACTTGATCAACCTTGTTAACAAAAGGATTCCATTAAACAAAACAAGTGTTTTCATTATGATTATCTCCGTTTATTTCTACCCTTTCCATTTTAGTTTTTGTTTTCGTTTAGCTTTCTTTTTGTTGTTAGTTGCTTGCATGTTAGAGTGTCTTAGAACTTCTATAGTTCTAGTTTTGTTTTGTCCTTGCATCATGTTTCCAAAAGAAAAAAAATCTGTCTGTCAGAAAAATCATTCTTCTATTTCTGAAAAATGCCCAAAAATAAAGTGTCTCAAAAAATTCCAGAAAATTCATATTAAATTTTTACATGAAAAAGGGGTAGAGGAGCACCTGGGAGGTACCAGGGGGCCCACCAGGCAGGCACACCATATGGTGGCACGGCCAGCCCTGGGTGGCGCCATGCCCTGGTGTGGGCCACCCCTGGCCCCCCACTAACTCTCTCACCTGCCACTTTCTTCTCTCTCCCGACTAAGCTCCAGTTCATTGCTCAAAATCGCGTTCTTGTTGTGCTTACTCTCGATTTTTTCGATCTCCTTGCTCAGCCCATCTTTCCTGCTGAAATTTGGAGCATTTGTTCCCTGGTATGTGACTCCTCCCCTTGTCCAAGTAGATTTGTGTTTAGTGGATTATATCTTGAGTATTTTTTTGCTATAGGTGACTGGTTATGAGAGCTTGTAAGCTTGTTTGATGCTTAGAGATATAGTTTTGATGCATATTTAGGCCTCTTTCAAGTCCCTATGAGTAGAATCCTTCATTATATTTACTTTGCAATCACTTGTTTAATAGGTGTTTAAATTTCAGAATAGAAGATGAGTGAACACCACCTAAACCAACATGAGCTTTGGGTACCTGAGGTCATGAAGGTCCACCAGGAGGAGGAAGTTTTTCCCTCCATTTATCCATGCTCCGAGTTCATGAGAGCTGTAGGAATTCTACAGGATTTCCACACTTTGGTTTCTAATGCAGGGTTAGAGCACTTTTTGGAAGATGAACCTTGTCAATTTGTGAAGCTAACCATGTCTATGGTGCAGGATTTCCAATTTAGTCACTCTTTGCCTAACCCCATGGTCCATTACAAAATTTACAATATTGCTGTCAACCTTTCTCTTGATGATTTTTGTGCAGCTATTAAGGTACCTCAATGGGGATCATGTAGGAAGATTAAAGAGAGACCTGAACCACTCATGGATTTATATGCAAAAATTTGCCAAGGGAGTAACTTCTCGAAGGAGAGTGGAAAAATCCATAACATTCATCTTTCCTTCATTCGCTACTTTGCCTACTTTATTGCCAAGTGTGTTCTTGCTAGGAAAACTGCCAATAAGTTACCTTCATTTGATTTAGCATTTATCTCTGCTGCTCTTAGACGAGATATGTCTTACAACTTGGGTGCTTTGATAGCTTTCTGTCTTGCTGCTAACCGTGAGAAAGGTGGAATTTGTGGAGGCCTCAATTCTTCTCGTTTACTAGCATTGCATGGTTTAGTGCCTCATCATCTAGACCTACAGTTTCCCATAGAGAGGCTTGATCTTAATTCCATTATACAACATAAATTTGTTTCCTCGTGGGCTAGTATGAGTGAGTTATCTTATGAAATAACCTTTCTCAAAGCTGGTTGGAGAAAGAGCAAGTCCGAGCGTGTTGTTCTTTTGCCTGCACCTGTTTTGTTTAACCTTGATAACAGGGAAGGATGGTCCCTCACTGAGGAGGAGCTCGACACGTACTTGGGAGAGCTCTCCCAACAGGAGCAGGACACTAGAAGGGAGGTCACGGATGATTCGGTCGAGCCCTAGAATGAGGGAGAATCTTCATATCAGCAGCCCACTTATGATTGGGGAGCTTCTTCTTCTTCTCATGGGCCCAGCTACGACCATTCTTACCAAGATCTGCCCGCTTGGAACCCCTATTCGTACATGGATTGATACCCACTTAGGCCAAAAGCCTAAGCTTGGGGGGAGGTACGCCGACACCACACTCATCTTCATATCATGTTGCGTCGGTACTTTGTATAGTCATGTTTTTGTTCTCTTTTTAGTTTTCATTTTTCTTTTGCTTTTGCTTTCTAAAAACACAAAAAGACCAAAAATATTTTTGTTGTTTCTCTTTTTGTTTGCTTCTTCTTTTTGCTTTGCTTGCTTTTCCCTTTTGGTTCTTGTTTAAAAATCGAAAACACCAAAAATATTTGTCGTTCTTCTTTGGTTTTGTGAGTTTGCTACAGGGTTCAGCAGTCCTCAGTGGAATATTGGTTTCATATTATTATTCAAGCCAGACAAGTGAAGAGCAATAATGAGGATTAATGACAACTTGAGGCGTGGTAAGAGGCTGGTAACGAACTCTATTTGTTTTCATTTTGTACATATACTCATCACTGTGAGCATGTTTAGTCTGTTCATGTAGGGTGTATGTTATCTTTGGATGCTTAGTAGTTCTTGCTTTCTTATGATTAGTTCCAGCTCGCTAGAAGTTTGTAGCATGTCTTATGAATGTTTGCTTGCATTGCTCTATTCATAAATCGGTATGACACCGTGGTATCCTCATTTGAATGTTTCATTTGAATTGACTTGGCACATGCTCATGCATGCATATGACTGTAATAATCAGTTAAGCCTCGATGAATTATTTTGCCTTGAGGATCTTGAATCACTTTCATGCCATGATTAGTCCTGTTTTGTTACAAGCATGATTATGATAGCTATTGCTCTCTCGTTGGTTGGTCGCTCCCTTACTATTGCTAGCCTTCACTCGCACTGAGTATGTTTTACTCATGTTTCCAACTCCCTTAAACCAAAAATTGCCAAAGTATCCACCATACCTACCTATTAGCATCATTTGCTACTTCCGTGCATATTCAATATGCCTTGTGTTCTTCCGAATAAAATGTTTGCTTGTTATGAGAAAGTTAGTTAGTAAAGCTCTCACGAACTTGATGGCACACTTTATTTTCTCGCATTTAATAAACCTGAACCATTGCGTCCTTCTTTGTTGCGAATATGCTTGCGCTTTATAACTTGAAGTTAGCAGAACCATGTATCATGGGGAACGTTTTCAACATTTCATTGGTACTTAGTACCTCATTGATATCATGTTCTTTTACTTATGGATCCCGGCGGTGTGAAATAAAAGTGGAACTTGTAAGATCATGGAGTTTGTATGTATGTTAGAGAAACGCCTGGGCCGCTAGCCTAAGCCATGTCTAATCATGGTGGAAACTTGCAGCATAACCATAATGAGCATTCTATAAAGCATCCTCAATAAAAATCTATGCACATAGTAAATAAAAAAATGCTGAGATGTTCATTGTCTGCTTGCCTTGTCATTTTGATTATGGGATAGATCCTGTATCATGTGCAAGGGGTATCCTATTGGCGGCTCTCTATGATACGTATATACTTACAATGACAAGAGCTTACTTGTGAGTGAAGTTGAGTAGCATGAGGATCGGTCTTCGTAAGTAAGTGGCTTGAGACTTCGATTTATAACTTGTCAAGCATATCCTCTTAGTTGTGTTACTTTCACCTTAACCACATTAAAGATGCTTATGATAGGGGCAATGAGAGATCAAAGCTCTCTAGTACCATACTTTCAACATTTGGAAGCTTTTCAAATTATTTAAAACCTTTTCTTGTTGAGTCTCCATTTATTCTCTTAGCACCTTCTTGAGAGCATAGTTGTCATTCTTTGTGTTTGTTCCATTACTTGATTATTTGTGTTATGACTTTGATGCTTGTATCCTTGATATCTTTATTTCTAGTCATCACTTGAACTTCAGAGGTGCCTTGATATTCATAATCAAAGGCAAGCGAGATACCACTCTATCATACCTTTCTATGAGAATTGTAATGTTGCTTATGTTTGTGCCTCATGCTACTTATTATTCTTGAGTTGGAATCTCTTCATAGCTTGCAATGAATATTAAGTAGACTCAGTTGCATACTCTTTATTATGAACTGTCTAAGTAGTTGATCACATTGCTAAGAATATTTACATCTTATGAAGTAAATGTGTTCGTGAAAGTTTTTTTATCGCACTCAGTTTTCAACTGAATTGCTTGAGGACAAGCAATAAGCTAAGCTTGGGGGGAGTTGATACGTCCAAAACGTATCTACTTTCCCGAACACTTTTGTTATTGTTTCTCCTCTATACTTGTGTGATTTGGATACAACTAATGCGGACCGACGCTGTTTTCAGCAGAATTGCATTGGTGTCTACTTTTTATGCAGAAAACCAACTATCAGGAAAAATCCGGGAAAATATGCCAAAAATCCTATTTCACCAGAAGACTCCAGGAGCCAGAATACGAGACGGAGAAGAGCCAGGAGGTGGCCACACCACCTGCTGGCGCGGGCCAGGCCATGTCACGCCAGGGGGTGGTGTGGCCCCCCCAGGCACCCCCTCTGTCTCCCTCTTCGCCTATAAGGAGCCTTCTAACCTAAAAACTTTGGGGGGTTCGACGTTTTTTCAGAAGGAGTTTCGCTCTGCCGCCACCACCAGATTCCACGAAACAGTACCAGAAACTCTGTTCTGGCACCCAGCCGGGACGGGGAATTGGAGGAGATCATCGCCATTATTATGACCATCGCTTCTCCATCGACCATCCATGTTTCCCCCATCTATGAGTGAGTAATCCCCCGCTGCAAACGGGTTGGCAGGACAAAAGATGTTGTGCAAGTTCTTATTGCGAGCACGTATGACTATATATGGAACACATGCCTAAGATTGTCTAGTAATTGGATGCTTTATCTTATTTATCTACAATTGTCCTATGTTCTGATTGCTATGTGAATTGTCTTGTCCATGCAACGTCCGTCTATCCATCCCTATGCCTACCGCACTCGAATCCCACTGTTTACTGTTATTGTTACTGCTGTCTTTACTTTGCTACTGCTATTACTTTGCTATTCCTACTACAAAACTGTTGCTACTGATAAACTGCCGTGAGCAAGATTGTTTCCAGGTGCAGCTGAATTGACAACTTAGTTGTTAAGGCTGATAAATATTCTTTGGCTCCCCTTGTGTCGAATCAATAAATTGGGTTTCACTTCCCTCGAAAATACTGCGATACACCCCTTATACTTGTGGGTCATCACGCGACGCATTCACGCGCTGCGTCGGCTGCTCTGTCCAACATCTACCGGGACGCACGTCGCTGAGTACGCGCCTCGCCGTCAATAAAGGGCTACATCTTCATCACCCGTGGTCATCATCGCCGACAACCATCTACACCAACAACATAGCCACGTCGTTGCCGCTACCACCGATCGTGGTCATCGTCAACGCCAACAAGTTTTTCTCCACGAACGACGCCGCGCTCATACAAGCGGAAAATACGGGTCTAATCCCCGAAATTGACTACCGCTACAATTCAATCACCATCGACAACTACCACCATCGTCTTCGTCCACCACTACCTTGCCGCTAGAGACGCAATCTAATTTTTATTTTGCACAAGGCTGTGCTCAATTTTTCTTCTTGCAGCCACTTCATCTACTCCGATATGGCAGACAACTTCTACACCGACCATTTACAGAAAATTTTCTTTGCTCCTCAATCCGGCTCTGGCACGCATGGCTCATGATGGTCCCTGTCTTCGCATGTCCGGTATTGACAACACCGATGCGTGCCTTTGTCTCCGATACGCTCCCGAGTCTGGCAAGCTCGGCATTGCGGGTCGAGCTACTTCGATCCAAACTACGTCTATCTCAACTACTACGGCGAATTATCTAGGCTCAACAACGACATCGACCACACCACAACAACATCATCGACTTCATGAACGGCGATAACTTCTCCAACGACACAATCGACCACAACTACAGTGCCCTCACTCCCGGCTACATCGACATTGGCAACAAGGGCTACCACCTCACATCCGACTTATTTTCTAGTCAAACCGTCTACGTCACTACCGATCTGACTGCAGGGGGTGTTAGAGTATACTAGACCATGAAGGCGCGCGTTGCCGCGCCCGTCCATTTTAATGGATTAAAGATAGAATAATTTACAAAAATTGAATTAGTTAGATCATTTTTTTCAATAGTTTGAATTACACAATACGTATGCCTTAATCTAGATAGAATATGTTTGTTCACAATTCTAGGGTTGTTAAATATTTATAGGTAAGAGTGCACAAATAGACATGTAAACAGAGTTGTAAACACATTTCATCGGTATGGTGATTTAGGATATCCGATCAAACCAACATCAGATGTTTCATGACAGACTTGTGTCATCCTGGTGGCCGATCAGATCAAGCTTCAACATGTATTATGTCTGAATATTCTTGAAACTGATGTACCCATAATCGAAGTCCTTGTTATAGAATTTGCATGCGTCATATTTACCTTGTTGTCGCATTTCCCAGTTCCCGATTGGTGACTGAAAGGTTATGTTGATATATTGTGCATATATGAAATGGACATAAACAAGAATAACAAATGAACGGATACATTCACACTTCTAGTTAGAGCTAAGTATAAAAATGCGCCTTTCGACAAGAGTAATATTGTGTTTAGAGTCAACAAACTAATCCTTACTTTACAGAGGTGTGCTTCAAAGATATGGAGTTTCAAATATGACATTAACGGCATGATTGAAAGCCGTATGTTTGCTCACAAACAAGATGATTCTAAAAAAAACTAAACCAATAAATTTTCCTTTTGAACCCAAAATTTAAATAGTTACTAAAATAAATAACCATCTCGATATTCCATGGTTCAGAGTAAATAACAAAATATAGGCCAGAGTAGTTACACATTTAAATCACGATGTCTCAAGGGGAACTTGTGGAATCAAGGCCTGCTGATGCTTCTCTGGTGGCCACCTGCATCTCATCTTCGATAGCTGGGACGAAAGAAAGAAGGCTGTCTGGTCGGTGCCGTTTAGAAGTGTGACGAGAGCTTATGTATGGTCGGTTCTCTACAGAGTTTTACCAACTCACCATCGAAACCGGGTGCCTTATTTCCCCTCAAAGCAACGTCCATTGTTCACCCACTGACAATCACCATGATGGCTGGAACGACGGTCATGGATGCACAGTGAGACCAAAAGAGATTTCCCATTGCAATGAACCGAACCTGCATATATAATAAAAAGAAACACAAGCTCATGCATCACCTTTGATCTGAACACACATATCATTTTTTCATAGCATGTGAACCTTTTCTATTTAGCTGCAGAACAAAGAACATAGTCATTCGTGTATTATTTATATAAGCACACACATGTTTATAGTAGTCTGGAAGCATACTAAGTGCATGCTCAAAATCAAAATCATTACCCAATATCTACCCAATGGAGTAGTGACAGTCATAGCCATGGAAAAGAAAAGCAAAGACCTGAATCTGAACGCTCATAGGTCCTCTGCCCCTTGCATATTGCCCATTAAACAACAAACCTGTAAGATCCAAAAGGTTGGAAAACAAAACCCAAAACACCTTCAGCCTTTCACGAGTTAATCGTCACATCTTACAGTATGCACTTGTATTGTTCCATAAGACGGTGCAAATTAAATTATTCCAGCACCCTGTATGCTTGCATCATATCTTTTTTGCCTGCAACAATCAAAAGAGATAATTTATAACACCTCCAGAATCAGAAATCAGCAGCCTATGGCAACAAATTATATCCAATGACCCAATGTTGTGTACCTTGAGCTGCCCCCGTGGACAAGTTACCGAGTAAATGAAACATTCGTGACCACAATAGGAATTCTGAGAGGAAATTGGAGCTGAAGAGACTCATAGAGGGTGAGCGAACTCCGGAACATAAGGAGGGCAGCGTGAAGCTAGATCAACTTATTCTAGCAAGAAAGCCAGTCCATCTGAAGTAACCATCCAACCAAATGAACCATGAAAAAGAAGATAGGAGAGGAAAAGATAGAGGAAGGGGATTATTTGTACTGCGGATCGAACGAGTGAAAAGTGCGTGCCTATGGACGTTACCGCTGCCCGCACACGAATTAATGGAACGGTTTCAGTTTGGGCACTGTCATCACGACGCCGGAAACACAAACCGAAGGAATTATGAGGTGGGACCAACAATGTATCGAAGAGTTGGCGGATGGAAGAATCCTAGGGCGACCGGTCCACATCTTGTCCGCCTATCGAACCTCGCCGACGTTGTTGCCAGAGAAGAGAGGAAAAGAAGCATCTGTTGTAGCAACGAAAAGGCGAAATTAAGAGATTAATTAGATCGATAGAAAATGGTAGTACATAACAATCGATTACCAGCCTCATCCGGCAGCGCGGGCGGAGGAACGAGATGCGTTCGTGGCTGTTGGCTTTTTCCTTTTTTTTTGGAGAACTATTGCTCGTTTCTTCCTAATGAACCGTGCATGGAGAATGAAGCAATCACCACTGTGTTGCCCCATTAGTAGTTGTATACGGCCCGAGAGACATCGTGAGGCCCGAATCATTTTGTAGAGCAGTAGCCCAGCAACGAAAAGAACAGTGCACACGGTAGCGATGAAGGAAATCGCTCCTAATGACGTTTCGGGTTGGCAGATCACTGCAGACCCTTCGATAATTGAATCGGCCGGTGTAGACTTCCAAAACGCTATGGAGGCTCTTAGGTAGTCAAGTTACACCGTTTCTTAATTACGGCTAGACATATTTGGTAGTTTAATATTGTAATCTAATTCTATCTCTATTAGGCTTTTTGCCTCCCAAGTTTTCTAGTACTATATAAACAGTCTAAGGGCTCACGATGTAATCACCTCTTGCAATATCTATACAGTCACATACACGTTGCTTAATTTGTAAGAAAATGAAAGTGATAAAATGCATAATACGTGTGTCGTAATGAGCGATACCACCGATAGTCTTTGAACGTTTCAGTATGCTAGGATCATGTGTAGATGTTGTTGGTACACGAGAGAAGATGAACAAAACTGAACCTAATGGGGAGGAAACTAAGATACCAACACCTTTCAAACTAGTAGCAATGCATGAAGCCATAGAAAAAAATCTTGATTGGATCGTTCCCGAAAACCCTTTTGATGAAAAAAGTGAACCTAAGAGCACTGAAAGAGGATCCTCTAGAACTTATTTGGATGAGATACCTTGCCTTGTTGAAGATATTTCTGATATTAATCTTAATGCTTCTTTATTTGAAAATACTTGATTCTTTTTCTTCCTTCTTATGCCTAACTTAAAGACGTTAAAGAAAAGTACTTATTGGGAGATAACCCAAAAGTTTTAGATAAGTCTTGGAAGTTATTACCTCATTAATAACCGCTCCTTATCCTTTTTATTTACTTTTTGTGCCAAGAGTAACCTCTAATGAGAGAGAAGTAATGATTGGGAAAGTTGCTGTCCCGAAACAGATTTCTGTACTTCACCGTAAAAATTCGTGTAAAATCTCCGAACGTCCTTTTGAGGCGTGAATTTTTGTGCTTCTGCCCCAGGTTGTTATCTAACTTTCATTAGTTCAAACGTTTTGATTTGAGAAATAGAAGGTCTTCGAAAAAATTCATCTTTACCTGCTGGTCTGTTTTGACAGATTTCTGCCATTTTCTGCACTTGCTTCTTGTTGGTCCCTTTTTGAGTTCTTTGGGGGAATTGTGCTTTTTGAGGGAAGTTCTTCAGTAGCTAGTGTTCTAATGGAAGTTTATTGGTGTTAGAACTGAACCTAAAGACTTATTATCTTGAGTGCACTAATGTTGCTAATAAAGATTGTGTGAAGTTTTGTATGAAGGAAAAAAAATTAGGTGTATGGAAGAAATGAGTAATGAAATGAAGGATGGACTAAAGCTCAAGATTCGGGATGCCACGCGTGTCACCCCAAGAAATATCCAAGAAATACAAGCGTCAAAGCTTGGGGATGCCCAAGGCATCCCCCTCTTCATCAATAAAAATCTCAGGTTTCTTCCAAACGCTTCATTTTTATTATTTCATGCACAGTTGTGTTGTTCTTGGAGCGTCTTCTTTTTTGTTTTCGTTTTGTTTTTTGTTTGCTTGGTTTTCTTAGTTTTCTGAATAAATTGGTTAGACCCCCTCTTTCATACATTGGTTTTCAAATAGTTTGGTTTGGTTTGGAAAAGAGTAGGAAAGTTCATACTTAAGTGGTAAAAAGAGCTTGATTTTGACTGTGGCCTATGCTTTGTCATGCCATGCTTGATATTGTTTTGGCTTTATGTTTAGTATTCTTTGCTGTAGCATGAATTGTTATAAACAATTGAGATTGCTTAAGGTGCCTTGGATGAATCATGCGTTGTTTTAGCATATTAAAGCATAGTATAGTGGTATTCTCCTTTGATGCTTTATTTGGGTTGACTTGGTGCATGCTCACACCATGTTATGACTATATCAAGCCACCATAAGCCTTTATGATCCTTTAGTTTTCAACTTGTAGTATCACTTTATGCTTTCATCATTGATGTTTTGTCGCTCTGCATGATTATGGTCCTTATTGCTCTCTTAGTTGGTCGCTCCCAGTCTTTTGCTAGCCTCCACAACCAAGTATGAGTTCCACTCATGCATACAACTCCCTAAACCAAGTTATTCTAAAGAGTCCACCATACCTACCTACTATCTTACGCTATTCCAAGTATATTCATGTTTTTTTACCTTCTGAATTAAACTTGTTATGAGAAAACTAGTGATTAAAGCTCTCACGAACTTGATGGCACTTTACTTTTCTTGCCCTTAATAAACTTGAACCATTGTGTCGTCTATGTTGTATATTGATGGCTCAATGTACGGCGCTAGAAAAGTGTTGGTGTTGATGTAGATCTCGTTGGGAACCCCAAGAGGAAGGTATGATGAGCACAGCATCAAGTTTCCCTCAGTTATGAAACCAAGGTTTAATCGAACCAGTAGGAGCAAGGAAACACCCCAAAGGTGTTGCTAGTTGAGCCTTGGCAGCGCGCACTACCGGTGCTAGTAGCAAGGTGGAGACCTGCACAACACAACCACATAACTTTGTCCCCAACTTGCGATGAGGTTGTCAATCTCACCGTGTTTTGCAGAAAACAAAGAATTAAACGTATCGAATGGAAAGAAGTAATAGTTTGCAGAAAGTAAACACAAAGCAGTAAAAGATTGTAGATTGTATGTAAAAGACAAGGACCGGGATCCATAGTTCACTAGAGGTGGCTCTCCTTAGATAGATAACATGCTGGGTGAACAAATTATAGCGGGGAAATTGACAAACATCGAGAAAGCAGTACATGCATATACTAATCATCTTGACTCCTTTGAGTTTCGATTGGGCATTACAACATTATACATAGACCGCCATCCAACTGCATCTATGACTAATAATCCACCTTCAGGTTATCATCCGAACCCCCTCTAGTATTAAGTTGCAAGCAACAGATTATTGCTTTACGAACTGCGTGTAAAGAAAACAATACGATTGTTCTATGAACAAAGGATTTTTGTTTTCTCCCTAGTAGCAACAACACATCTAGTACCTTTTGGAGATTTCTGTCACTTCCCCAGATTACCAGAGGCATGAACCCACTATCGAGCATAAATACTAACTCTTGGAGTTGCTAGCATCTACTTGGCCAAGATATCTACTAACAATGGAAATCATGCAAGATCACAAGTAACAAAGACATGATAGAATCAATAATCAATCTGAAATAACATCACAATATCCATCGAATCCCCACACACACAACATGCAGAATTACAAATAGATGATCTTGATCATGAACGGAGCTCACAAGATCTAGACATGAAAGCACAAAGGAGGAGAACCAGCCATCTAGCTACTACATGGATCCGTAGTCCAAGGATGAACTACTCACGCATCACACTGGAGGCTTGCATGGTGATGAAGAAGGCCTCCAGGGTGAATTCCCCTCTCTGGCAGGGTGCCGGGAAGAGCTTCAGATCCCTCCCGATCTAGGGATGGAGATGACGGCGGCTATAGACTCTTTCATGGATTTTTGATCGGGCACTTAGGGTTTTCGTCCCGAGGGTATCTTATAGTCGGAAGGGGAGGCCAAGGGGGTGCCGGAGGCGGCCACACCACCCCTGGCATGGGCCAGGCCGGGCCGCGCGGCCAGAGGGTGTGGTGGCCCCCTGGCCCCTCTCCATCTCGTACTCTGGCATCTGATGACTTCTGGAAAAATAGGCACTTTGGCTTTTGTCCCGTTCAATTCTGAGAATATTCATTTTCCGACTTTCCTAGAACCAAAAAACAGCAGAAAACAGGCAGCTATCACTGTGGCTCTTGTTAATAGGTTAGTCCAAGAAATCATATGAAAAGTACTCCAAAGTGTGGATAAAACACAAGAAAGTGGATAAAACCAAGCAAGGAACATCAAAAACTATAGATACATTTGCAATGTATCAACATCCCCAAGCTTAACTCCTGCTCGTCCTCGAGTAGGTAAGTGATAAAAAGAAATAATAATTTTTGAGGTGACATGCACCATCAAAGACTTGATCAAAGTATTTATAAAACATTCAAAGCTGGGATCATAGTACTTCAATCATAACAGGAAAGACAAAGTTCTAGCAATAAGACAAAGAAACTATGATGCAACATGAAAAGGCACAACAAAAGATTCATGAATAGCAATGCTTTGCAAGACGTTTGTTTGTTTCACATAAAGAAAACATAGCATAATAGTATTCAGCTTGTCCCTCATAGAGTAGCAAATATAAATGCATAGGACACCTTCAAAGTTCATAAGAGTGACTAGATATAAATAGTTTAAAACAAGCAATATCAAGATATGCATCAATCAACTAGTCTTGGGACAATGCACATAGAACTAAGAATGGCCATTATGCTCTCAAAGTAACTGCATAAAGGTAGAAGGTGGAGACTCAATATAATGGTGGAAGAAAGGCCTTTTATAAAAGGAAGTAGGGATTCAAGTCTCATAAAGAGCTTCCAAAAATTATGGTACTTATAGCTTTCAGATCTCATTGCCCCTATCATAAGCATCTTGAAGTGATTAAGGTTAAAGTGAACAAACTATGGTGTACATGCTTGACGAAGTATAAGTTAGAAATCTCATGTCCCTTGTATACGAGGACCGCTCCTCATGCTACTCAAGTTTAGTCACCGGTAAGTTCTTATCATCGTAAGTACATGTGTATCATAGAGAACCGCCAACGGGGTACCCCTTGCCCGATGATACGGACGAATCCCCATATCAAAATGACAAGGCAAGCAGACAACGTGCATCTCAGTAATCTTCTTATTTACCATGGGAATATGGTGCTTTTTTTCTCTCTTTCCTCTTTTCATAATTTTTTTTCTTTTTCTCTTTTTTTTCTCAATATAGGACTCTTTTTTTTATAAGAAGAATGCTTCATAGATAGCTCATTATGGTTACGCTGCAGGTTTCCACCATGTCAGCATGGATTAGACCAGCGGCCCAGGCGTTTCTCTAACACATATACATAACTCCATGGACTTACAAGCTCCCCTTTCATTTCACAGCGACGACATCCATATACAAAAGAGCATGATATCAACTAGGTACAAGTACCAAGTGCAATGTTGAAAGCGTTCCTCATGAAAGCATGGTTCTGGTAATTCCCAACAAATAAGTGCAAGCATATACAACATAGACGACACAATGGTTTAAGTTTATTAAGGGTAAGAAAAGTAAAGTGTGCCATCAAAAGTTCGTGAGAGCTTTAATCACTAGTTTTCTCATAACAAGTTTAATTTGGAAGGTAAACAAAAGCATGAATATACTTGGAATAGCATAAGCTAGTAGGTAGGTATGGTGGACTCTTTGTAATAACTTGGTTTAGGGAGTTGGATGCATGAGTGGAACTCATACTTTGTTGTGGAGGCTAGCAAAAGACTGGGAGCGACAAACTAAGAGAGCAATAATGGACATAATCATGCAGAGCGACAAAACATCATTGATCAAAGCATAAAGTGATACTACAAGTTGAAAACTAAAGGATCATAAAGTCTATGGTGACTTGAGATAGTCATAACATGGTGTGAGCATGCGCCAAGTCAACCCAAATAAAGCATCAAAGGAGAATACCACTATACTATGCTTTAATATGCTAAAACAAAGCATGATTCATCCAAGGCACATTAAGCAATCTCAATTGTTTATAACAAGTCATGCTACAGCAAAGAATACTAAGCATAAAGCCAAAACAATATGAAGCATGACATGACAAAGCATAGGCCACAGTCAAAAACAAGCTCTTTTTACCACATAAGCATGAACTTTCCTACTCTTTTCCAAACCAAACCAAACTATTTGCAAACCAATGTATGAAAGAGGGGGTCCAACCAATTTATTCAAAAAACTAAGCAAAAAAAGCAAACAAAAAACCAAAACGAAAACGAAAAAGAAGACGCTCCAAGAACAACACAACTGTGCATGAAACAATAAAAATGAAGCGTTTGGAAGAAACCTGGGATTTTTATTGATAAAGAAGGGGATGCCTTGGGCATCCCCAAGCTTTGACGCTTGTACTTCTTGTACATTTCTTGGGGTGACACGCGTGGCATCCCCAAGCTTGAGCTCTAGTCCATCCTTCATCTTATTACTCATTCCTTCCATACACCTGAAATTTTTCCTTCATACAAAAGTTCACACAATCTTTATTAGCAACATTAGTGCACTCAAGATAAATAAGTCTTAAGGTTCAGTTTTAACACCAAATAAACTTCCATTAGAACACTAGCTACTGTATCACTTCCCTCAAAAAGCTCAATTCCCCAAGAGAACTCAAAAAGGAACCAACAAGAAGCAAATGCAGGAAATGGCAGAAATCTGTCAAAACAGACCAGCAGGTAAAGACGAATTTTGTCGAAGACCTTTTGTTGCTCAAATCAAAAAGTGTTGAACTAACTAAAGTTAGATAACAACCTGGGGCAGAAGCACAAAAATTCACGCCTCAAAAAGACGTTCAAAGATTTTACACGAATTTTTACGGTGAAGCACAGAAATCTGTTTCGGGGCAGCAACTTTTCCAATCATTACTTCTCTCTCATTAGAGGTTATTCTTGGCACAAAAAGCAAATAAATAGTTAACTAGAGGTGGCTCTCCTTAGAATCAATAATCAATCTGAAATAGCATCTCAATATTCATCGGATCCCCACAAACACAACATGCAGAATTACAAATAGATGATCTTGATCATGAACGGAGCTCACAAGATCTAGACATGAAAGCACAAATGAGGAGAACCAGCCATCTAGCTACTACATGGATCCGTAGTCGAAGGATGAACTACTCACGCATCACACCGGAGGCTTGCATGGTGATGAAGAAAGGCCTCCAGTGTGAATTCCCCTCTCCGGCAGGGTGCCGAGAAGAGCTTCAGATTCCTCCTGATCTAGGGATGGAGATGATGGCGGCTACAGACTCTTTCTTGGATTTTTGATTGGGCGCTTAGGGTTTTCATTCTGAGGGCATCTTATAGTCGGAAGGGGAGGCTGAGAGGGTGCCGGAGGCGTCCACACCACCCCCTGGCGCGGGCCAGGCTGGGCCGCGCGGCCAGGTGGTGTGGTGGCCCCTGGCCCCTCTCCGTCTCGTACTCTGGCATGTGATGACTTGCAGAAAAATAGGCACTTTGGCTTTTGTCCCGTCCAATTCCGAGAATATTCATTTTCTGACTTTCCTGGAACCAAAAACAGCAGAAAACAGGCAGCTGGCACTGTGGTTCTTGTTAATAGGTTAGTCCAAGAAATCATATGAAAAGTACTTCAAAGTATGGACAAAACACAAGAAAGTGGATAAAACCAAGCATGGAACATCAAAAATTATAGATACATTTGCAATGTATCATATATGCTTGCACTTATTTGTTGGGAATTAGCAGAACCATGTTGTCATGGGGAACGCTTTCAACATTGCACTGGTACTTTGTACCTAGTTGATATCAGGCTCTTTTGTCAATGGATGTCGTCGGTGTGAAATGAAAGGGGAGCTTGTAAGTCCATGGAGTTATGTACATGTGTTAGAGAAAAGCCTGGGCCGCTTGTCTAATCCATGCTAACATGGTGGAAACCTGCAACGTAACCATAATGAGCTGTCTATGAAGCATTCTTTTAAGAGTCCTATATTGAGAAGAAAAAGAGAAAAAGAAAAAAAAGAGATTATGAAAAGAGGAAAGAGAGAAAAAAGCACCATATTCCCATGGTAAATAAGAAGATTGCTAAGATGCTCGCTGTCTCCTTGCCTTGTCATTTTGATATGGGGATTCTTCCGTATCATCGGGCAAGGGGTACCCCGTTGGCGGTTCTCTATGATACACATGGACTTACGATGACAGGAACTTACCGGTGACTAAACTTGAGTAGCATGAGGAGCGGCCCTCGTATTCAAGGGACATGAGATTTCTAACTTATACTTCGTCAAGCATGTACACCATAGTTTGTTCACTTTAACCTTAATCACTTCAAGATGCTTATGATAGGGGCAATGAGAGCTGAAAGCTATAAGTACCATAATTTTTGGAAGCTCTTTATGAAACCTGAATCTCTACTTCCTTCTATGAAGGCCTTTCTTCCACCATTATATTGAGTCTCCACCTTTTATCTTTATGCACCTACTTTGAGAGCATAGTGGCCATTCTTAGTTCAATGTGCATTGTCCCAAGACTAGTTGATTGATGCATAACTTGATATTGCTTGTTTTAAACTATTTGTATCTAGTCACTCTTATAAACTTTGAAGGTGTCCTATGAATTTATATTTGCTACTCTATGAGGGACAAGCTGAATGCTATTATGCTATGTTTCTTTATGTGAAACAAACAAACGTCTTGCAAAGCATGTTATTCATGAATCTTTTGTTTGTGCCTTTTCATGTTGCATCATAGTTTCTTTGTCTTATTGCTAGAACTTTGTATTTCATGTTATGATTGAAGTACTATGATCCCAGCTTTGAATGTTTTACAAATAATTTGATCAAGTCTTTGATGGTGCATGTCACCTCAAAAATTATTCTTTCTTTTTATCACTTACCTACTCGAGGACGAGCAGGAGTTAAGCTTGGGGATATTGATACATTGCAAATGTATCTATAATTTTTGATGTTCCATGCTTGGTTTTATCTACTTTCTTGTGTTTTGTCCACACTTTGGAGTACTTTTAATATGATTTCTTGGACTAACCTATTAACAAGAGCCATAGTGCCAGGTGCCTGTTTTCTGCTGTCTTTGGTTCTAGGAAGTCAGAAAATGAATATTCTCGGAATTGGACGGGACAAAAGCCAAAGTCGCTATTTTACCGGAAGACATCTGGAGCCAGAATACGAGACGGAGAGGAGCCAGGAGGCCACCACACCACCTGGCCGCACGGGCCAGGCCTGGCCGCGCCAGGGGGTGGTGTGGCCAGCCCAGGCACCCCCTCGGCCTCTCCTTCCACCTATATATTGTATCTGATACCAAAACCCTAAGGACCTGATCAAAAATCCACGAAAGAGTCTGTAGCCGTTGTCACCTCCATCCCTAGATCGGGAGGGATCTGAAGTTCTTCCTGGCACCCTGCCGAAGAGGGGAATTCACCCTGGAGGCCTTCTTCATCATCATGCAAGCCTCCGGTGTGATGCGTGAGTAGTTCATCTCTGGACTATGGGTCCATATAGTAGCTAGATGGCTGGTTCTCCTCCTTTGTGCTTTCATGTCTAGATCTTGTGAGCTCCGTTCATGATCAAGATCATCTATTTGTAATTCTGCATGTTGTGTTTACGGGGATCCGATGGATATTGAGATGCTATTTCAGATTGATTATTGATTCTATCATTTTGTTATTTGTGATCTTGCATGCTTTCCGTTGTTAGTAGCTATCTTGGCCAAGTAGATGCTAGCAACTCCAAGAGTTAGTATTTATGCTCGATAGTGGGTTCATGCCTCTGGTAATCTGGAGAAGTGACAAAAATCTCTAAGGTACTAGATGTGTTGTTGCTACTAGCGAGAAAACAACAATCCTTTGTTCATAAAACAATCGTATTGTTTAGTTTACACGCAATTCATAAAGCAATAATCTGTTGCTTGCAACTTAATACTGGAGGGGGTTCGGATGATAACCTGAAGGTAGATTATTAGTCATGGATGTAGTTGGATGGCGGTCTATGTATAATGTTGTAATGCCCAATCAAGTTCCAAAGGAGTCAAGATGATTAGTATATGCATATATTGCTTTCTCGATGTTTGTCAATTGCCCTGCTGTAATTTGTTCACCCAGCATGTTATCTATCTTAAGGAGAGCCACCTCTAGTGAACTATGGACCCCGATCCTTTCTTTTACATACATTCTACAAACTGTTTACTACTTTGTATTTACTTTCTGCAAACTATTACTTCCTTCCATTCGATATGTTTAACCCTTTGTTTTCAGCAAAACCGGTGAGATTGACAACCTCATCGCAAGTTGGGGACAGAGTTCTGTGGTTGTGTTGTGCAGGTCTCCACGTTGCTACTAGCACCGGTAGTGTGCCCTGCCAAGGCTCAGCTAGCAACACCTTTGGGGTGTTTTCTTGCTCCTACTGGATTGATAACCTTGGTCTCATAACTAAGGGAAACTTACCGCTGTGCTTATCATACCTTCCTCTTGGGGTTCCCCAATGAGCTCGTTAATACACGAGTCAGCAATGAATCACTCTTAACAAGCACAGTAGAAGCAACATCATAAGTATCAAAAGTATCAGATTCAGCAGTAGTAGCAGTGTGTACAATGTGTATGTGGTGGTGTAAGGAGCTTACTCATAATAGATGGTGAATCAAGAGCAATAGAGGTGTTTAGAACCGTACCTCTTCTTGTAGTAGATGGTAAAATAGGAACCTTGCCATCATGAGACTTACCCATGATGGATGGATGACAGCGAAAAAAAGTGATTCCAAGTGAACTTGATAAATAGAGCTATGCTCCCCGGCAACGGCCCTAGAAAATAGTCTTGATGACCCACAAGTATAGGGGGTGTATCGCAGTATTTTCGAGAGAAGTGAAACCCGATTTATTGATTCGACACAAGGGGAGCCACATTATATTTATAAGTCTTAACAACTGATTTGTCAATTCAGCTGCACTTGGAAACAATCTTGCTCACAACAGTTTATCAGTAGCAACAGTTTTGTAGTAGCAATAGTAAAGTAACAACAGTAGTAAAAGTAAAGACAGCAGTAATAATTACAGTAAACAGTAAGATTAAAGCGCGATAGGCATAGGGATGGATGGATGGGCGTTGGATGGACAAGACAATTCATATGGCAATCAAGACATAGGGCATTTACAGATAAATAAGATAAAGCATCCAAATACTAAATAATCATAGGCATGTGTTCCATATAGTCATACGTGCTCGCAATGAGAACTTGCACAATATCTTTTATCCTACCAGCCCGTTTGCAGCGGGGCCTCAAGGGAACCACTGGCAATTAAGGTGATCCTTTTAATAGAGCACCGGAGCAAAGCATTAACACTCCATGAACACATGTGATCCTCACATCAAAGCCATCCCCTCCGGTTATCCCGATTGCTGTTACTTCGGGGCCATTAGTTCCAGACAACAATATATGTATACAACTTGCAGGTAAGACCATAAACAATACTATCATAATGAATCAATAACATGCTCAGATCTGAAATCATGACACTCGGGCCCAAGTGACAAGCATTAAGCATAACAAGTTGCAACAAAGTCAAAAAGGACTAATAAAAGATATTAGGCACCATGCCTAACAATCTGATGCTATTACATGAGCGATCTCATCCAAGCCCTACCATCCTCATAGCCTACATCGGGGGATTACTCACTCATAGATGGGGAAAACATGGATGGTCGATGGAGAAGCGATGGTGATGATGATGTCGATGATCTTGTCCAATTTCCCGTCCCGGCAGGGTGCCACAACAGAGTTTCTGGTTCCGAATCACGGAATCTGGTGGTGGCGGTGTAGCGGAACTCTTCCTGGAAAAACAAAAAACCCCTTGGTTTTTAGGTCAAGAGGCAACTTATAGTTAAAGAGGGAGGTCGAGGGGGCAGCCGAGGCGGCCACACCACCCCCAGGCGCGGCCTGGCCTGGCCCGCGCGTCCAGGTGGTGTGGGCCCCTCGTGGCCCTACTCCGTCTCGTCTTCTGGATCCGTGAGTCTTCTGATAAAATAGGATTTTTGTCATATTTTTCGAGATTTTTCCTAATAGTTGATTTTCTGCACAAAAACTAGACACCAAGGTAATTCTGCTGAAAACAACATCAGTTCGTGTTAGTTGTATCCAAACCACACAAGTTTAGAGGAGAAACAATAGCAAAAGTGTTTGAGAAAATAGATACGTTTTGAACGTAGCAGTAACTCATATGATCGATACATGTCTCGATCAAAAGGGGAAAGAGAAACGGTGGTGAAGCAACACTGGACTCTGCCAAGAGAAAAGATGCAAATATAAACCTAGTGGAGAAACAACTCTCAAATCACCAAAATCAACCCTGGGCTTTATATTGAACAATTTTAATCTAGTAAAATATACAACTATCACCGTATGCACATGTCCTATGCTATAAATGTCAATTAATATATTAACTTCTGAAAATTTTCTCTAAGAACTATTGCACAGAAAATGTATGTATACATAAAGAAGTACCTTCTGGAAGAAGGCATTAACCTTTATTTCGCAAGATCCACCTCACTATGCAGGGATGTAGAAGAAAAAGCTTGCTGGGGTACGAACATATTCAAAAAATTAAGCTGAACATATATCGACAACAGTAATAATCAGGATGATGGCTAGGAAGAAATCTGAAAAGGAAGAACCAAAAATCAACATATTTACATAATTCACTCAATTTTTTAAAGGTAAAAATCATATGCATCGGTGTATTACACTGGTAATAACAATCAGAATGCTAAGGCATAATGAAAATTTTCTAATCGATAACCCGAGCGATCGGTAGGTCAAAATATTGGACCATCTCCGACCACTTCTATATATTCATCAACTAACTATCACGGATCCATATGTGTGGTACAATATGTTCTCGATGAGAATAAGATCAGGCACCCATTATTTAAAATCGATTCATACATGACTCAAGGATAAAATGAATAACTCAAAGAATATTTACCTGCATCCATCCTAGTAAGTGGTGTCTAGATTGGACCGCACGTGATTTTGCATCCAGCGGCATGGATTCAGTAATGGCCTTCAGGCAAGCCACGACTGTGTCAGCGACCCTTGACCTCGACGGCCTGGCGGGCGCAGATCCTAGCGTGAGGGACATGGTGGCCCTTGGCCAAGCCGCCGCTCCCAGCAGCGTGGATTTACCGGTGGCCATCGGCCAAGCCACCTAAGACGGAAACATCGGTGACGCTTCTCTGCAGGGGTCCTAGCCTTCCTAGTGACATGGGTGGCGGCACGGGACGACACGATGAAGGCAGAAGCGGTTAAAGAGGAGGGTGGAGGTGGTGGGGGTGGTGGAAGGGGTGGGGGCGGCGGTGGAGGAGACTGGGGCGGTGATGGACGGGGCAGAAGGGAGACGGGTGGTTCATTCCCAAAAAAAGACAATGTGATGTGGAATCAACACAGAAGGGCATGAAGAAACTACAAATCTCTATAGGCATTCCACCTCGTACAAACATACTGCAACAAATAACAAACTCCCATTCCACCCGAACACCCGTGACCACTATTCCCCACCTCCATCTCCCTAGAAGCAAACATTGTAAAACGAAAGCTAAAGAATCAACCACGGAAGATAAAACCAAACAAACCTTCAGGTAGCGAGGCGACTCCCCATGTTGAGACAGCGACGCCAAAGCGGCAGAAGAACCGGAAATCAACCTGAGCACCCGCAAAGAAAAACACCGCCGACGCCGGCAAGAAACCTTTCGCCACACAGAGGCACCGCAGAAAAGACCGACCGGGTCAAAGCACGGAGATAACCAAAGCAAACGATCCGAAAAATGTAACCCACCTAACACACAATGTGAATGACAAGTGGGCCCATAAAACAACGACCCACCATCAGACGGTGAAGAAAGCACCGCCGCTCACCCAGACATCGCTCGAACAGTACATGGCCACACCAATCCACCGTACACGGCAATAACCTGCAGCACAACACCTCGACCCAGCCTCAGGCCCACATCCAACAACATACAGAAGGAAGGCCCACATGCAGACAGAGAAATCGTAGCGCGACCACAAGGGGTCTGAAATTGCTCCCTGCCAACTAAACTTAAGCTAGAGTTATTTTTATTTTAAACATTAATTTTATTAGTTTCAACTTTGTAATGCTTTCTTATTTTAGATTGGTTGTTTGATATCTACACCCAATTGGCATAAGATTTAGAAATATTTCTACCGGTCTATCAAAATTATGGACACACTTAACTGAAATCTTTGGCACATGTGCATTTCTGTGCGATCTAACATGCATAGCTCCAGCTAGAAAACAATAATGCCTGACTTTTCATAGTTAAGTCAGTTATAAGGAGATTTTGTAGAACGTCCATATTCAGATGCTCACAATCTTACCACCGAGTCCATAGCAACATGAGTTTCTTCTTTCAAACTGAAAAGTAGTTTTTGCTAAAAAAATAGAACCATAAAACCATGAAGAAATATTAGCTTAAACCGGGGGAATATAGATTATGGTCCCTTTTTTATGTCAGTGACACGGTAGTACAAAACCATGTTGATTAATGCAAAGGAAGTACACAGAACACATAGATTTACCTCTAGACAGAACAGAGTCAATGCGATGGATTATGTTTTGTATCCCCTACAATATGTTCTTGTATCTCTTGCCGAGCCGATCAGGGCTGGACATGCAAAAGATAACCTTAATGGATATTGCTAAAATATATGGTATTGGCATAAACATGGTATTGCCTATGGTGTAACTCTTTCCTAGCAGAGCGTTGTAGATAAATTATTTTCATGATCCAAGAAATATGTACCTAAGTTTGACGCTGGGGATTTTCCCGTGGTAAGAAACAATATCAGAAAAATATATGATTCTTTAAGCTGGAGGTTGATCTTTTACATCCAACAGTGATCTGCTGGAGAGAGGGCAAGTTTATTATTGTGACTACTCTATAAGTACAATTGTGTGTGTGTTAGATCTTTGAAAATAAAATCTGCTGCTGCAGAACAGTTCAAAAAAATTGAATAGAACCGTAAATAGCACATAACTACTTTTTGAGAGTCTGCCTAACACCAACCGAAATTCATGTACACAATGATTGTTTTATAGCATGGGCATCATATTTAAAAACATGGTGCAGAATATAATTGTAAAACAACATTTGATGATTAGTTAAGCTAAGAAGATCATAGAATAACATATTACTCTAGAAAGGATATTAGACTTAGAGACCTCAAACTTGATTGATATTATTGGTGCTTCATGATAAAAAAAATTAGGTTTAAGCATTAGCCATACTTTTATGAGAAACCTCTGCAAAGCATATTAAATATATATACCTCAACTTGATTGAATTCACTACTGGTTCGATTCCCCAAAAATTGTCACTAATATTAGGAATATAAATGGATAGAGAAGAAAAGGCTAAAAATTGTCACGTCATCCATGAGTATGAAAGGATCTGAACATATCATCACTGCACATAGTTCATCACTACAGCAGCCCCATGGACGACATTGGTGGGCCGATGTACTTCTAAATTGATCAGTCCGCAGTACGATTACCTCCGGACGTGTTGATTCCATAATTCCACACCCATCGTGGTTTTATGTACATGACTCAAAGTAGATGCTAGATTGCTGCTCGATCAGAACTTGCAAGTTGGGAAGATTCATGTTTGGAGGCTAAGGGGATTTAGGAGGCTCGTACAGGCCAGATTCGATTGTACCTTTTTAATCAAATCCATTGCGGACGAAACATTAAAGATTAAGACTGCATGGTCTGCATAGAGAGACACGTACCGCAGTGGTTACTCGATGATGTGCCGGTGAGGCGAGGCGATGAAGAAAAGGAGGCTGATCGGACAGATCTGGCGACATGATCTTTTCGGCGTCTTACGGAAGTTTTCACTAATTTTTTTTAAATAATACATTTTTTTAATGAATTTCATGAATATTACGCAAAAAAAGGAATTTACATATCTAGCGCACTGTCATTTTTTGAACAAACGACCAACGCTAGGTCGTTTTTTGAAAAAACGACAGCCCATGTCGTTTGTTGAAAAAACGACCGGAGGCTGACAAGATCGGCTGGCAGCTGATCGTTTTTTGAAAAAACGACAATCCCAAATCGTTTTTTGAAAAGACGACGCAGCTTGTCAGTTATTAAAAACAGACGGTTGTATGGATTATGCACACTACGTTAGGCTAATCCAGCCGTTTAAAGTTTATCGCCCGCAAACTAGAATCCCGCCACTATTTTGCGCCGTTCTTTTCCCCGCTAGTATTTCTCCTGCCACTTTTTTGCGCCGTTTATCTCCCGTCACCTCTTCCCGCCAGTATTTGTCCTGGCACTTTTTTCGCGCCGTTTCCCTCCCGCCACTTCTTCCCGCTGTTTTCTCCCGCCAATTCTTCCTGCTGTTTTCTCCCGCCAATTCTTCCTACCGTTTCTCTCCCGCCACTTCTTCCCGCCGTTTTCTCCCGCCAATTCTTCCCGCCGTTTCTCTCCCGCCACTTGTTCCCGCTGTTCTCTATAAATACTGGCACCGAGATGGTATCTCTCCATCCTATTATTCCTCTATTTCTCCCATTTCCTTCCCCTTTCCATCATGAGTGTGCCATGTTCGGACCCCGAGTATAGGCCTATGAAGGTGAAAGATGCCAGGTTGCCGCAAGGGGTGACACACGAGCGTTGTGGGTGCGGCCATCTCGCGAAGGTCAAGGGTCGATCGATTTCTCCACCTGCATGGGCATGAAGTTTTTCATGTGTCCCAACTACGACGCAAGCCCGCCCCGGCAAGCAAGTTCGTCGTACGAGAGGCCTCCGGTATGTTCCCAAAGCATGGTTAATATGAACCATTCATGTTATCATGAGTTCTTTTATTCATTCCATTGATTTGCTTGCAGTCTCCTCCTCCACTTTGCAAGTGGTACCATTGGATTGACACCGAGCAGCCAGCCTGGGCCAAGAAAGAGTGTCATGACAGGAACCGAGCTGCGTGGGCTGCCTTTCATGAAGAGGAACGCGCTGAAAGGATGGCCAAAGAGGCGAAGAAGGAACGGGAGATAGAAATGAAAAAATTCCAAGCAGAGAAAGCTCAAAACCGCGAGCTGAACAGGAAGAGAAGGGAGGAAGAGAAGGCAATCTGCAAGCGCCAGGAAGAGGTGCACAAGGAGGCCCGTAAGGCGGAAAGGAAGAGATTAAGAGAAAGAGCTGCCGAGGCGCGGGCGGCAGAGGAACGTGGGGACAAGACCGGGAAGTACCCGCGCTGGAATTAGGGAAGGTAGACGTATGTCTCAGTATCGATGTATCTTAATTCCTGTTGTAGTATCCTGATGTAACTTCATTTTAGTTGTAGTGTCCCAATGTATCTTAATTTCAATTGTAGTGTCTTGATGTATCTTAATTTCAGTTGCAGTGTCTTGATGTAACTTCCTTTCAGTTGTAGTGTCTTGATGTATCTTCATTTCAGTTATAGTGTTGTGATGTATCTTTAATTTAACATGTCAGACCAATGTTGCTTTCCATCAAAAAACATTCCCGCCAAAATGCTTCCCGCCAGAATGTTTCCCGCCAGAATGTTACCCGCCATAATGCTTCCCGCCAAAATATCTCCCGCCAAAATCTTTCTCGCCAAAATGCTTCCTGCCATAATGTTCCCCGCCAGATTTTTTCCCGCCAGAATGTTACCCTATAAAAACCCCTCCTCGCGCAGTTGTTTAAGCAGCAGCCACCCTGTTTTTAGCCAGTATGTTTCCCTACGATCGCAGTTTCGTGCCAGACATGTCCATCGACCTTTTTCATTTGGCTAGGAACTTTACGATAGACAACAATCCAGCCCCATTGGAGAAACTAATTGGTAATGATTGTCTCCTCACTGAGCTGCGTGAGGGATTGCGTAGGAAAGGGTGGCCGAAGAGGACTCCAGAGGAGATACGGCAAGAGCTACTTCGGATCAATGTTAGGTGGAGCAAGCAAAGATTCTCTAATGAAGGGGAAAGGCAGCAGAGCATCACACTCCCTTGGATTTGGATAGAAGAGAGTGAAGATGAAGATGATATATTCATGACGCCCACCGTTGGGACTAAGTGGAGAGCTGAGTGGGACGAAAGGCAGGCCAAGAAGAGGGGTAAAGACGAGGCATCGTCAAAGGGTAAGGGCAAGCCATCATCGGTCGAGGCATCGTCGAAGGGTAAGGGCAAGAAGAGCAATGACAAGCTAGAAGAGAGTGAAGATGAAGATGATATATTCATGACGCTCGCCGTTGGGACTAAGTAGAGAGCTGAGTGGGACGAAAGGCAGGCCAAGAAGAAGGGTAAAGACGAGGCATCATCGAAGGGTAAGGGCAAGAAGAGCAGGCCATGAAGAAGGCATCATTGAAGTGTAAGGACATAGTCGTAGGGATAGAGAGCGCTCTTATTTATTTACCGCAAGTTATGTTGAATTGTGTTGCAAGCTATGCTGTAGGGATAGATACGCAGACACATACATAGATAGATATCACTGCCACCGGTCACGAGGTTGCCCTAGCGTCAGTGTAGTCCATCTGTACCTTCTAGGAGGCACCACATTGCGGGGAGGTAGAGTTGACCCATCACCCTGCGTCTGTGTATCCTGTGTGGGGATAGGTGGTGGAGTCTGATGCGTCTCCTGAGTCTGCTGTGTCTGATACAGTCCAAACCAGTCAACCTGATCCTGATGAGTCTGCTGATCCTCCTCATTAGTCGCCCACGAACCCATTGAGGACATGCTTGGGTCTCCATATCCTCCTGCCATGTAAAATTATTAAGTACTCAACGATTATACACTATATGTAACCAAAATAGATAGGAAAATGCGTACCCTCAGGACGATAGCCCATGAATGGGACTTGCGGTTGGTGCTGGTGCCACTGGTCGAAAGTAAGCTACGGCTGCTGCTGCCACTGGTCGAAAGTAAACTGCGGCTGATGCTGCCACGCCGATCCTCTAGCCTAGTCTAGGGGTGGTGCTCTCGGTGTCTCCTGCTACTACTGCCACGCTGAGCCTCCAGCCTGGTCTGGGGGTGGTGCTCTCGGTGTCTCCTGCTGTGAGATCCATGGATGAGGCCCGTGGCGGATAGGTGCAGTGGGTGTCTCCTGCTGTGAGCCTCGGAGCAGTGTCTGGTCCGCACGCGGGGTGCGCTCCTGCGTGGAGTGACGTGGCGGGTGAGCCTGCGTGGAGCGACGCGGCGGGCCCTCCCCATGGATTGACGAGGTGGACGCTGTGCTGCTCGGTGTTGAACGACGTCTGAAACGTTCGTGCACGTGATGGTTGCATAGATACTCTGTAGTCTTTCCTGGACACGCCTTACGAAGGACTGAACTCCTTGACGTGGTAGTAGAAGAGGAGCGGACGAGAGCGAACGACCCCACTGATTCACTTCATTCTGTAGCTCCCATGTCATATCGGCCTGCATTTGTATAGTGGATAAGTACACATTATATAGGCTACCAGGTGCAGTGACGAAGAAAAGTGTATTTACTGCTGATTGTCTAGGCTCCATAGTCGACTGGCTAGGGTATCTTTCATCATCATGTGCGTGGTGGACGGGACGCAACCGTGTCATGCTCATGTACCTCTGTAAGTATGCACGGAATAACTCCATATCAAACGCAGGAGCGGTCCACACGTCAGCTGTTGCATTCTGCCAACCATTGATATAAGTATTAACCCGTTGAAGTCACTGATTTGCACTTCTTTTAGTACCCTTCCGAGAGTACCTACAGTTAGATTTTATAAGTACACAATCGGTATAAAATTGTAGATACATAATATATTAACTTACATATGCACGCCCGATGAAAGGGGAGCCTCCGGACATGGAGGATCTACCATCTGGCGAAGACCGAATTGCCTCATGACCCTCTGTTGAGACATCTCCTCCACCTAAAAATCGAAGATGATCTTCGATTTAGTGAGCCAGTAGTCCTCATCTCTATGACACATAATAGATAACCCGCTGGGATATCTTGCGGCTGCCTCAGCTGTGGTGTAAGGCTCCCAAATCACCGATTCCTCCTTCAACGTGTCGAACTGCTCGCTGAACGCCGGGTAGCAGCGGGTTACTTGTTCTCCCGCGAAACGACACTGTTGGATTAAATAGTTGTTAGTTTCCTTCGTAGTGCAATATGGACCATGCAATTAACAGAACCTTTTAACTTACCTTGCGTCGTGTCCAATGTGTACCGAATGTAGGCATGTCAATTCTCTCGTGGTCAAACATCATATCAGACTCATAGACAACGGGGCGCTCTCCCTGGACGATTACCGCTTGATTCTTTGCTACCTCCGGGTGGCCAATAGGGAACCTCTCCCATGACCACAGCTGCAGCAATAATGGGCATCCTAGCAAGGCAGATTTTTCTTTGGTTAGCGTACAGCTCGTGCACATACCTCGGTACGTTGCTGCTAAGACAGCAGAATCCCAACTCCATTGGGTGATATCGTTCTGGCACGTCGCCTCCACGATCTCTCTAGCATAGCGGATGTAGAGTGCACTGATGGTTGAGACGTGGTTCTCGGTGAATATCACCTTTCCAAGTAGCCACAATAAGTACGCCTCAAGGCTGCGCGTAATTTGTGGCTCATTCATCAGAACGCCTGGGTACCCGAACCTCTGTATCTGCATTGGTTAATAGAACAAGTTTTAGCATCGTGTGATATGAAAATAGGTGTGTCAAATACGAAGATACTTAGTAGCAAACGAACCTGATAGTTCTGCAACCAATCAAATTTGGGCCCATGATTTTCATACGTGAACTCCGGAACTCTTTCATGAATGCCATAGAATCGTTGGGCCATTTCCTGGGCCCATTTCGCCGGTGCATCCACCGGGCCTATTGGCACTCCAGCCAACGGCAGGCCTAGCAAGTACGAGACATCCTGCAGTGTAGGAGCCATCTCCCCCCACCGAAAGTGGAAAGTGTGAGTCTTGGGCCGCCATCGATCCACTAAGCAGGTGAGCCACGACCCGTCGTAGCCCATGCGCGTGGTCTGGAATCCATGGTGTCGTCCTTCTATCTCCTGCGTATTAGTGGCCTCAACCAGACGCACAAATGGTAATAGCCCGGCCCACTTCAACCTGCATACCGAGATAGAATTACAATTTGTTTACTTTGGCCCTCAAATATTTGAACTCCAACTAGGAATAAATGTCTCATACCTCTGCAGCCAATAAGGGTGTATCATCCAGTTAGACATGGGAGTGCGAGTGATAAGGTGCTTCAAGCTCCCTGGTTCCGCATCCAATAAAGTTGACCGGTGCTTTTTATCAATATCAGCATTAAGCAAAGACCACGCCATCTGCATAATTCAGAACATGGTTCCATAAGAATTACAAATTCAGAACATGGTTCCTTAAGAACTACAAATTTAAAACATGGTTCCATACGAATTACAAATTTAAAACATAGTTCCATACGAATTACAAATTTAAAACATAGTTCCATACGAATTACAAATTTAAAACATAGTTCCATACGAATTACAAATTTAAAACATAGTTCCATATGAATTACAAATTTAAAACATAGTTCCATACGAATTACAAATTTAAAACATGGTTCCATATGAATTACAAATTTAAAACATGGTTCCATAAGAATTACAAATTCTAGTTTCTTCCTCTGCCTCTTGTTCCTCGCCTGCCACGTCTGCCACGTCCACGAGGAGCCGCTCCTCCAGTCCCGAAAATATGGCAATTGGTGTCTCTATGACCAAAATGATTACATAGGAAACATTGTCTAGTAGGGCCTCCGGCTTCAGATTCATCCATATCGTTATGGATGCGAACACATTGTCACCTTCCTCTGCCTGTCCGCATTAGTCCAGGATCTGGGATGTAAATCCTTTCACCGGGGTTTACTTTGTTGAAATTGCCCCATGCTCTATATCCCATCATCTCGCCAGTCCATGTATTGATCACCGACTCCTTAAGAAAATAAGGAGACACAAACGATCTCGCATCCATACCTAACCGCCCGCACGCAGCAAGTACATGAGAGCAAGGCAAATGCAGCAGCTTGGGTTTGTTGCAGGTACACTCACACGTCGGCCAAGCCTCATTGCCTATCCTCACCTCTTGTGTCTTTACCTCTTCTCCAGATCCGATCTTGTTGGAAGGGAGGCGAACCTCAAATCTTCGTTCTTGATTACCGATGGCGACGACTTGCATAGACCGAGCCGTTTCCATTTTGACATTCATTTAATCCATTATCTTTGAACAGTACCTCGTGTTTGGGTTGTTCATGATACGCATCTGAGCAAGCTGGAGTCTGTCTCTGAAGTACTTCAATGTTCCGGTGAAAATACACTCCATAATAGCTGTTAATGGCAGAGCCCTGCTTCCTCTCAAGACGAAGTTGTAAGTTTTGGCAAGATTTGTAGTCATGACGCCAAACCTAGCACCATGAGTGTCGTGCAACAGAGACCACCTCTCCACAGGCTCGTGCTCTATCCATTCCTGAAAATTCTTAATCCGTCTGCCAGGCCTCCTCCTAGTACCGGGTTGGTCAAATCCTGGCAAATCGCAAAGAGCAATTGGTTCTTCCTCGGGTGGTGCTGCTCCAGCTACTGTCTGTGCAGCTACCGCGGCCGCATGAGCCGCCACAACTGCTGCTCTAGCTTCTCTCCTCTGCCTAACATGTTTTTTTGTGAATTCATCTAGATAGGCCCGACACTTGATATACTTCCACTCCTGGTTCTACTTGCAAAGCTTCTGAAATAGGTTCATTAGGGCCTTGTTCCTGAACTGTGAGAAAAAGTTAGCCCCTAGATGCCGCATGCACCAACGACTCTGCATGTCTAGCCATGGAGTTGGTTCATCTGGAGCAGGCTGAGTCAGCTTCCTTATCGCGCTGAGTATACCCGGATGCCTATCATGTAGGACGCATACATTCGGTACAACCCTCACAACTGCTATCTTCAGCTGCCTGAAAAACCATACCCAACTCTCGGTGTTCTCGCTCTCCACGAAAGCAAATGCAAGTGGAACAACTTGATTGTTCCCATCTTGACCTATGGCAGTCAAGATCTGGCCCCTGTACTTGCCAGTGAGAAATGTTCCATCTACACAAATGACTAGTCGACAGTGAGTGAAAGCTTCTATGCATATAGCAAATGAGAAGAACAATCGATGCAGCACCCTCAAATTGGGTTCTTGAGGCAATGTTAAGTGTTGGATGTCGAGGTATGTGCCTGGATTCCTAGCCTGCAGCGTCTGCAGCATCTGAACAACACAGTCGTATCCATCTCGAAACGAACCAAATCTTGTCTCCAGTGCCCTCTGCTTAGTCCTCCAAGCCTTTCCGTAAGATATATTGTAGCGAAATCTGACAGCAACTTTGTTGATGATAGCTTTCACCACCATGGCTTTGGTCTCCACTATCTCAGTGTATAACAGTCTAGCCAGGAGGGTTGACGTGAGATTACGATGGTCTTGCAGGACATTGTCAAGTTGACATGTGTGCTGCACAACATCGCTAACCTTCCAGTTGGTGTCATATTGAGGAACATGGGCATGGACCCTGGCAGGACACCTAGCTACCTCGCAAACCAAAGTCAAATATTGTTAGGATGACACCTTTGTTTTGAAAACCTGTTGCGTGGACAATGCCCACTCAACGATTGCTTCATGTAGATGCCTCTTGCTAGGATATAATGCACCAATGGAGATGTTCTTGGCGTGATAGTGCCACGAGGAATCATGCCCATCGTTCACATTCATTGCTACTGTGTGGTCTTGACTCCATGATGCCGGAATAGGTTGGTCCTCTTGATCAGACTCAGCGGAATCATAAGAGCTATCACTATACCCTTCTGAATCTTTGGCTTCCATCTGATCTTGCAACCAACCATCGTGTATCTTGTCCTCATCGACCTCACCACTAAAAATATCTTCTCCTGTCCCTTGACTACCTTCAGCTGATTCATGTCCACCATCCTCGGTGTGTGCAAAACTACTCTGACCAGGTTCATAACTACCTCCATCGCTGTGTGCATAACTACTCTGACCAGGTTCATAACCACCACCGCCATCTTGGCCTTGACTTCTCTGGTCATCATAGTAGCCACCACCACCTCCATCTTCGGCTTGACTGCTCTGCTCATGATCATAACCACCACCAGCATGGTGTGTCTGACTACTCTGGCCCTGATCATAACCAGGCTCTTTCGCCACAGGAAGCACTAAGACACTGGGGTTAATTACCCTACGCAGACAGGCTTTCACTCATTTGACCCATTTAGCTTGCTCTTCTATCGGTCTAAAAAAATCTGGTTTAATCCTTGACTTAGTCCATAATACATGCACACCGACAGTATGGGTGGGAGGGAGCCCTAAACGAGCACATAACCAATCCTTCAACTCAATAATGGATAATGTTTCGGGATCCTAGAGCACTTCATCAATACAATAAAAATCGCTCAAATCAACTTCATTCTGGTTTGTTTTGATGACACCGTCACCATAGTAGAACCTAAACACTACATTATTAGACATAACTTCAGACCTAAAAAAATACCACATTTTATCAAATGTCCGCACAATGAAAGCTTTTAGCCCGCAAATATACTAATAATCCTATAGCCGAATAATCTTGCATAGCCCACAGATATAATTATAATCCTATAGCCGAATAATCTGGCATAGCCCACAAATATACTTATAATCCAGCAGTTTATCGCGAAGCGCTAACATACAATATCCAGAACTACCGAGAAGATAAACAAACACAAATGACTGTAGTTAGCAAGAAACTAGGGTTTACCCTTGAAACGTGCGAAATCCTGTCGTGCAGCTGCCTCCACTCAACCGTGCAGCTGCCTCAAGCCCCAGCCCGAGACTCCACCGTGCAGCTGCCTCAAGCCCCCGCCCCAGACTCCACCATAGCCATTGCACCTCAAAACTCCAAGAAAATCCTCCACGAAAACGCCTCAAATCGCTACACCAGACTATCCCACAAGTAGATCGGGAATCTACTAGCTTTAGCAGCAAATTTAGTGGAAAACGGAGCAAAGTGTGGCAGCAAATGGGAGCAGGTCCATGGGAGAAGAAGCAGCAGGGGAGAAGAGCTAGCAGGGGCTGGGCGGCAGCAAAGGGAGAGGAAGAAGGAGGCGTGCGCGGGGCTGGGCGCGGCGCGCGTGTATTATGGGCAAGCTCGTCGTTCCACCGTTAAACGACGCGGCAAGTCGTCCTATCGAACAATGACGCGGGCTCGTCGTTCCACCATAAAACGACGCGCGGCTGGGTCGTCTTTCCACGCAAAGGCCGGAGCGTCTGTCGCGATGCAGGCCGGCAGGGTGGGACCCAGGCGCTGCTTTCGGTGCCTCAAAAGACGGCGCGGCCGTGTCGTGTCCTCATTTGACGACGAGCCCGAGTCGGTTTTTGAAAAAACGATAGTGCACTACTTCCGTAAATTCCTTAATCTGCGTAATATTCGTGAAATTGATTAAAAAAACGTATTATTTAAAAAAAATTAGCCTATGCTCCCATGCGGCGCCTCAGAGCAGCCACAAGTGTGGTCTTTTTGCCGCCTTCGTTTGCGATGAAGAAGGCCCAGGGATGGAGGCGGTGACCTGGCCTAAGGAGGGAGCCCAGAAGTGCTGCAGCCTAGTCCAAGGCGTTTGGTCCTTCTTCGGCCCCCACTCGCAAAGAAGAAGTACGGGGGATGGAGGCGGCAACCTGGCCAGAGAAGGGCCGAGCCAGGGAGGAGGCGGGTGCCAACGGTGGAGGCTGGCCACGCGCAATGCTAACCCTAGCACCGCTGCTTCTGTGAGCGTCTGAGAGAGCGAGGTCGGGAAGATTTTCAGAGAAGGAAGGATCCGAGAGGATGCGGGTGACACTGGAGGAGGCCGGCGGCATTGCAACACCGACCCTGACGCTGCTGCTTTGTGAGGGAGATGTGTGAGGAAGAAGAGAGACCGGGAGAATTGACCAAGAGAGACACATCGCGAAGTCCCCGGACAAACGTGTGTCGAAGGCCACCGTCCACGACAGAGAGAGGCGACGCAGCGGCGTAACAACGCGTCCGCTGGCCCACGTCCAGCGACAACACAAAGGAAGACCCACAAGCAGCGACAAGAGACCGCACCGTGCGCCGCAAGAGCCCTGAGAAGCCTTCCTGCTGCTCAAGCTTAAGCAATTGAGTAATTTCCAAAAAGATAGGGATGTTTACAGTTTTGGACTAGTACCCCTAGAGATGCTGATTGGCAAAAGACTGACGGATCCTTTGTTTGAGAACGAACTCAACTTGGTCAACTTTGCCGAGAGGAACTATCTAGATCAGATACTACAGATCATTGATGCTCGTCTCCGGAGAGAATGTGCGGGCTTTATCCAAACAAACATTACAATGAAGAATGCGGTGTATGAATGCTTATTATTGCTCATGCAAGTCGCTCTTTCCTGTACATGTTTGGTCCCAAGGGAACGGATGAACATAAGAGAAGTAACCGATAAGTTGCATTCTATCAGCACATCATACATTAGAGCGACCAAGAGAGAGCAAGCCATGCTTCCATAGAGTGGTTTACATAATTACATTGGGTCATGTTCTCATGTACTCACTCGGTTCAAAATAAAAGATGTTTTAGCATTTTTCGGAACTACATGTATCTAGATGGTTTTTAGTGGGTAAGTTCACTCATTTTGCACCGAATTTACACACTAAAAGACAGTTAATACAGGCGTTTTTGAAAAAAAGCCAAAATATTTTGTAATTTGGAACAAAGGGAGTACGACTACACCAGGTTGAGTGTGTCCTTCATATTTGAGTAGGCATAATAATAAAAGAAGGTAAAGTAGCCTTATGTATATTGAATAACATGGTAACTTGAGATTACCAGATATACCCCAACTTTCATCACAAGAAAATAGCATCCTTATGACTTCACATAGAAGGAGCTGCATGATGCCATAATGCAAATGAAAAAAAATAGCACCGGGACCAGACGGTTTCCCTGCTGAATTCTATAAAAAGAATTGGGATATCATCAAACATGATATGATGGTCATGTTTTGTAAATTCCAATAGGGAGAGCTTCTTTTCACTTAAACTTTGGTACCATTGCCAAAAAATGAAAATGTTGTACAAATCCAACAATATAGATCAATATGTCTTTTAAATGTGAGCTTCAAAATATTTACTAAAGTGGATACTAATCGGTTGACTAGAATTGCTCACAAAGTGATCTAACCAATGCAAACGACGTTCATGCCAGGTCGTCACATTTTAGAGGGGGTATTGGTCCTTCATGAAACAATCCATAAACTTTATTGGGAAAAATTGAATAGCGTTATCTTAAAACTAGGTTTTGAAAAAGCATACAACAAAATTAAATGGCCTTTTATGCAGCAAGTTTACATATGAAGGGTTTTGATTCAAAGTGCTATCAATGGATAGAACACTTCAAAATAAGTGTGGGTATAAAAGTAAATGATGACATAAGTCAATAGATTCAAAGTGATATCAATGGATAGAACACTTTGTCAAAATAAGTGTGGGTATAAAAGTAAATGATGACATAAGTCATTCTTTTTACACATAGAAAGGATTAAGACAAGACGACCTTCTATGGCCTATTCTTTTTAACTTAGTGGTATATGTGTTGACCATTTTAATTGCCAGAGAAAAAGATGGCCAGGTGGAAGGATTTATCCCTCATCTAGTGGTGGGTGATGTTTCTATCCTACAATATGACGATGACACTATTATTTTCATGGAAAATAATGTACAAAAAGTTTTGAATATGAAGCTCGGCCTAAGTATTTTTTTAGCAGCTATTTGGGTTAAAAATTAATTTCCACAATAGTGAGACTTTTTTTCTTAGGAAAAGCAAAAGAGATGGAAAACCAGTACCGAAATCTCTTTGGCTTTGAACCATGGTCCTTAACCTTTAGATATCTAGGCATTCATATTGATTTCTGTAAGCTTAAGAATGGCGAATGGAAACCCGTGGAGAAATACTTCGAAATAAATCTTGCAAGTTGGTTAGGAAAGTTGTTGTCATATGATTTTTGATTAATCCACATTAATTAAGTTCTCGAAAACTTTCTGATGTTCATGCTATCTGACAAGATCGTAGGTACCAGGTGGGCCCAAACAACTGAAAGTACCCACCCAGAACCAAGGTGGCCAATCATGAAGACTCGGGCCTCAGGCGGGGGCCCGAATGGAGGCGCCTTGGTGGCCAAGAGAGTACTGTTATGCGGATTCTATGGGATATCATGATTACTTCGACAAGACCACATCTAGATATTTCTGTTAGAGTTTTGGATAGCATCGCCACTAGTAATCCATCTCGACACTTTGTAACCTTAGCCCTCGACCGCGTATATAATGGGGGCATGGATGCCAGGTGGAGGGCAAATCTCTTTGATCATCTTCTATGACCATCCACCATAGGTGATATCGAGTTGTATCTTGATCTCACCCAAGCACACTACAATAATCCCAAACACCCACAAACAAGACTAGGGTTTTTACCGGGTGTTGTTCGCCTGGGCCCAAACCTGTATAAATCTCTCTCAGTGTGCTAGCATCCCGATCTCCGAGCGTGACCCTTCCAAACATAAATATACCATCATAAAATACATTGACACTATTCTTTTTTGAGATACCTAATGGGGCACGAAAGATATTGGATTTTTCCAGATCCAGATTATTTTGGCAAAGTGATGGGCATAAAATAAAATATAGGCTCACAAGGTGAAATATCATTTGTAGGCCAAAATATCGGGGAGGACTTGGCATAAAAGTCCTAGGTTTAAAAAACAAGTGTTTGTTGAGGAAATGGTTATACAAACTCCTGCACAAGAATGGAGTATGGCATAAATTAACATAAATAAATATTTACACTCAAAATCCTTGTCACAAGTTAAAACAAAAGCATTAGACTCACCTTTTTGGCAGGGACAAATGAAGATTTATGAGGACTTCTTCAGCATAGGTTACTTTAAGCTTCTGAATGGTTCAAATATTCGATTTTTGGGAAGATACATGGCTAGGAGATGAACCGTTAGCACTACAATACCCTTTGTTATATGAATTCGTTCAAAGAAAAGAAGTTTCTGTAGCTGATGTTTTATCGTACACTCCCCTAAACATAGAGTTTAGAAGGACGTTATCTGGTAATAAATGGGTAAACTGGCTGCACTTAGTGGAATGTTTAATGGATTACCAGTATTTTATCAAGAAGTACACGTGTTTGGAAATTGACAAGACAGGTGTATCTACGCCAAATCTATGTACTTGGACTATCTAAATGAACATACTCTTTACCTTCTTAAATATATTTGAAAAGTAAGTGCTATTGAAAATTAGAATTTTTATGTGGTTCCCCATTGCAAAGTCATTCTAACTAAAGATAATTTGGCAAAATAAAATTGGCAAGGAAATAAAAAATGTTGCTTTTGTAATCAAGATGAAACAATTCAACATTTGTTTATAAACAGCCCTCTAGCCAAGCTTACGTGGCGTATTGTCCATATGTCTTTTAACATATCACCTCCTACCAGTATAATGAATTTTTTCGGTAACGGGTTGCATGGAGTCAATAAAAATGATAAAGTTCAAATTCGAGTGGGTTCTTGTGCTTTATTTTGGGCCACGAGGAATATGGGCGATGACTTTGTGTTTAACAAATCAAGAAAACCATCTTTTTTACAGGTTATACCGTTGACTACGTTACTGGATCCTTACATGGTTGTTCTTACAACCGGAAGAGCAGCGCCATGCCACAATGTACGGGTGCAGCCGTTTGAAGGATTTATTCAACTACTTTGGCTAGCAGCCTGTTTTTAGAGTTACATGTTGATTCATAGGCTCCTCATGTCTCCATTTTATGTTTTCAATTGATCAATACATGTATTAACTCTGTGATCCATGAGTGTAAACTATTGAATTTTAATAATTAAATAAGAGGTCATGTGCATTGGGTGATGCAGAGGCCGGGGAGTTTCCCCTTTTTTTAAACAATGCATGTTACTAATATTGAAGTGTATAGGTGGATTGCACTAGCTATTTTTAATAGTTCGAACTTTTTATTGTGTTGGCTAGTGCATGAATCTTGACATGGTATTAGATCCTAAAGCCTTGATTTCTGTCCTGGCTTTCGCAATTATACAGTTGCTGCATTAAAAATTTAATAAAAAATGCTATTGCCCACTATATGTGAATTGCCTAATCATTTACATAATTTCCAACTTTTGGTTGCATCGGCTAGTGCATCAATCTTGATATGGTATTAGGGTCTGAAGTCTCGAGTTTGAGTCTTGGTTTTCGCAATTTATTCGAATTGTCCGCGACCCCTGAGTCCATGCATAGGCCTATCGATGCATATCTCTGAGACTTTATGCACACGTTGTCCTCCGCGAGTCACATGTGAGAGGGGGTGTTGAAGTGTATATAATAGCCATACCTCTAAGATTTATATGCATGTAT
Organism: Avena sativa; assembly: GCA_916181665.1. Taxonomy (NCBI): domain Eukaryota; kingdom Viridiplantae; phylum Streptophyta; class Magnoliopsida; order Poales; family Poaceae; genus Avena; species Avena sativa. Next base: position 602,909,443 of record OV702291.1, on the reverse strand, counting down.
TGGCCTTCCAAAGTCACACGTAAGAGGAAGTTTTGTTGCAATACATGTGAATTGCCTATCTCACGGGATAGTAGGGCTTCGTTGCCACGTCGCCACGTGTCCTCCTCGGCGTTCATCCCATGGTCGAAAAGAATCGAGACGACGTGAATAGCAGTTTGAGCCAAAACAATCTAGTATTATTATTTACTCTGATAACAAATTAACAGGATGAATTGTCATAGTTGCAAAGCAATCACTAGATTCTGATGGCAAGATTAGCTAATCACAATTATCATATTATGTATACAACAATCACCATATTAAATTGTCACATATACTGGTTTATCTATGTACTATAAAAAGCAATTACCAGATTATCAACTGGCAATAACAGGATTAGTTTGTCATAATTATCATGCTATGTATATAACAATTATCATGTTGTTTATGAATCGATAAATAAATTATTTCAATTATTTGTTAGCAGAATAATTAGTCACAATTACCTACGTAGGAACAACCATGTTTGTATAAATGTAATCACAAGATTATCTCAGTACCACATACCTGATTAATTACACATACTTACCGGGTTAATTAGACATAATTATTAGATAACATAGATGTAATTACAAAAGTGGTTATGGCTGCTTCAGCCCAACCCTTACCACTTGCACAAGGACACCGCCCTCATGAACATTCACAATGATCGATATGGACAGCCCCAGATCAGTACTCGTCGCACTCGTCTCTCACCGTCGTCGTCCCAGGAGCATGACGAAGCACATTGGTACACATGCCGGTGACATATATCCATATACCCAAGATAAGAAAGCTGCCTTAGCTAGCTAGCTAAAACATGAGGTGTTATAGCATCTCCACCAGCGGCACCCAACCGGAGGCCCCTAGCCGGTGCCGGCAATTTGAGCCGCCCACTGAATTGTTCGGTAGCCCCTTGCCGCCCCCGGCAATCAGGGACCAGGCTAGGACTACCAGCAATGCAAGACACGTAGGATCAGTCGCGTCAGTCCGTGCTAGGCCTAGTTGATAGCCTTGTGCTGCTGCGTTGTTCCTGTACCCGCCCACCACTACTAGGGAAAACCCTATAGGAGATAAGCTTATATGAGGCGCATCACACCCATATGCGCCTCCACTAAATATACATGGCACACGGCTCAAGGATGCGCCTTCTATAGTTGAATACTGGAGGCGCATCTGTGAGGGATGCGTCTCCTATATTTCATGTACGAACCAGATCTGGTTGTCCCCTTATTCGAGGCGCCCCTTGAGGCGCATATGGACCGGGTGCGCCTCGAATAAGATGGGTGGGCCTGGTGATGGTAGGTGCCCTAATACTGGAGGCGCATATGCTCATATGCGCCTTGTTTATTTTGCCTTGTTTATTTTTGGATATTGGAGGCGCATCACTCGCAGATGCACCTCGAGTAACTGAGGTGGATCCGAGGGTGGCAGACGCGAGATACTAGAGGTGCGCCCTTACTGGATGCGCTTTGTATTCTTGAAATATACAAGGGGCATCTTGTAGGATGCGTCTCGAGTATTTTGGTACCATCTTTTTCACTTTTTGGCACATGGAGCCATCTACCACCACACTCACTCCTCTATATTTGAACAATATTTGAATATTTTCAATACTTATAATATATTTTATAGTTTTTACTATGTTTGGAGAATGTTTTTACCTTAATAATGACCTTTGAAAAAAGTTACACTATATTTTATATTTTATAGTTCTTATTATGTTTGGACAATGTTTTTACATTAATAATGGCCTTTGAAAAAAGTTTCAAAAAATATGTGGCCACCAAGATTCGAACCTGTGTGGCCAAGGATGAGCATAAGACTAGGTGTCTAGCCACTAAGCTAGCATTCATTTTGGGATAATCATAGCCGTTGTATACTATTTTACTAGGGGCCTCAATTATTCGAGACGCATTCATCCTAAATGCGCCACTCATAAGTTAGTCGAGACACATTTTACAAAATGCACCACGAACAGGCTAGGACTTATATTATCCACTCGATCTTAATCGACACGGGCGGTTCCAGAACTTCGACTACCTAGCACCGCCCCCCTCTTGCCGCTGCTCAAAGCCGCCGCCTGCCATTGCTGCCTACCGCCACGAGCACCGTCGAGGCGAGCGCTGCTCCCCCTCTCCGTCCTCCTTCCCCTTCCCCCTCTCCCCCGCTCCCAAATCTCATGCTCATCGCCGTCCTGCAGTGTCGGTCGTCACCGTCCGCTTCACAAAGGAGGAGCTGTCAGGACCTGTTCACCACCAGCGACAGATCAACGGTCTGCATTGCTCCGACTCATCCTATGGCTGAGGCTAATGTAACTCGTATTTAGTAGGGATCAGTATCTAGTTCGTTTTTGAACTTGTAATATGAATTTGTAACTTAGCGTGGTCCTACTCCTGCAGTATAAAGGGGTAGGAGAGGGTGGATGGGAGGCACGCTAATAATAACCCTAAATTTCCGGTATCCTGTTTTCCTCTTTATTTCGGATCCGAGCCTCGAGCTCCACTTCTTCCCCCTCTCGACGTCGGCGGCCACCGGGTCCTAACAAGGTGGTATCAGAGCCCGCGCTCCTCTGACCACGAGCACCGCACCGGCGGAACGCTCCCTTCCCTCCCACCCATATCCTCGAGCACCGCACCGGCATAACGCTCCCTTCCCTCCTACCCATATCCTGGAGCACCGCACCGGCGGAACGCCCCTTCCCTCCCACCCATATCCACGACAACGCTCACCATGTCGGAGAGGACCAGCTCCCGAGCCTCAAGCCGCTCGCGCCACTCATCCAAAGAGAGGAACAGAGATGGGGCACCGATCATCGGATCAGAGTCGACCACTGACGCGGACCTCACCGCCCGACGCGCACGACAACGAGTGGAGCATGATGCTCGCTCGGTAGGCCGTCGTCTGAGCGCCTTCCAAGCAGAGTCGTTGGCTGCCATCGGCACGCTCGCCGGCCAGATGGAGAACATGGCGGCGATGATGGCCCAGATGCAACTCAGCCTTGACAAGATCGCGCCAAGAGAAGGTACAAACTCGCCAGACGCGGGTCAAGCTGATACCTTTGTGACACCACCACACCGCACGAACACCCAACTTTCATCTATTATAGAGCTACCAACACCTCAACCAACACCAAATCCACCTCCGCTTTCGAAACCAACACCACAAAGCCCAAATCAGCCACCTTTTCCACCGAATTTAGGCACGTTAACACCATCCCAGCTTCCGGTTCAACCATGCACGGAAGATGTTCGACAGAAGGCTGCGCCACATGACTCTGAGCCAAGTACAAGCAGCGCGGCACCGTCGGCATCGCGGCAAATCCTCGAGCAACGCACAAACCCAATTAACCAACCCTAGTACTACCTTCCCACTCCACCACAAAACCAAAACCCCACCGCCACTCAAAATCAAAACCCTGTTCTAAGCCCACGCCAGCCACAACACACACAACCAAACAACACCCACACAACCCTTACCACTACCTACAACCAACCAAACTACCACCAGCAAAGACAAATCCCACAACCTACACCATCCCAGTACACAAATAGATTCAACAACCAACCTACCACTACCTATGCCCAACAGCACAATGTGGAGCCACAGTTAAGGACTCCTCATGTCGAGATACCAACCTTCACAGGAGAGTCACCCAGAGCATGGTTGCTAGAATGTGAGGACATATTCAACTTGGTGGACATTCCAGCTGAAAGCAGAGTCAAATGGGGTATTGCTCATATCAGAGGCCAAGAAAAAACATGTACTACCCGTTCTAGGATTGACCTATAGAACATTTCTTGGGAAGAACTAGGACACATACTGATTACTAGATTCCCAGAGAATGTGGTGACAGATCCAATGGAACAACTCCAGCAATTGAAGCAAGTAACAACTGTCAATGCATATATTGATATCTATGAAACATGGACGACACAGATAAAAAGGGAGTGCACTTATCTGCCTCAAGCTTTCTTTGTGGACAGATTTGTCAGTGGACTGAAGGATAGCATCAAGCACTTGGTGCAATGTCAAAAGCCCGAGTCATTACTCAATGCTTACTGGTATGCAAGAAAATATGAGCAAGCTTACTTATCCAATGTGAAGAAAGTGACAGCAACCCCACCAGCACCCCCTCAACCACGAGCATATAACCAGCAACAAAATCAAAGAATTCAACCAAGGGACAACAGAAATGGACCTGCACAAAAAAACAAATCTCAAAGGGAGTGTTGGCACTATCATGGAAGGTTCTTCCTAGGACATAGATGCCCACAAATGCAACAAGCAATCAGAATGATTGAATTACAAGGGTTGGATGCAAAGGAAGAATAGTTGGACCAGGTGTTAAATGACCCCCCACCACTAGAGATTGAACAAATTGTGATATTTCATGATCCAGTTGCAGCATAGCCTGCAGAGGCACTACCTATAGCTTGTGCAGATGAGGCAGCTATGTGTATCTCAGCAGCAGCCTACAGTGGATGTCCTAGTGACTACAATATCTCTCATCCTCCAGACAAACAAAGCAGAAACAGTGGCCCGAGCTGATACTGGTAGCACAAGCACATTCATGGATATGGCTTTTGCTAAGAGGCACAAAATACCTCTGACAACCATAGCAACAAGAACAGTCAAAGTAGCTGGTGGAGGCACTCTCACTTCTAGTCTCATGGCACATAACTGTCAGTTCAGTATTGAGGGACACCAATTTGAGACAAATTTCCTTATACTAGAGTTGCAAGGCTCAGATATAATTCTAGGGGTAAACTGGTTTAAACAGCACAACCCAGTGACATTCGATTTCCATGCTAGGCAGTTAACTATTGGAGTAAATGGGAAGCTGCTGACACTGAATGACCACTTGTTACCCGTGGACAAGTTGCTCATCTCCTCTGATACTTGCAACAAACTCATTGCTCAAGGAGCCACTGGTTACCTATTGGTGTATATGGCAACTACTGATGAACCAAAGGAACCAGCCCCAGCAACACAGTCAGCAGGTGTACAAGCACTGTTACATGCATTCAAGGAGATATTTGATCCTCCCAGTGGATTACCTCCAACAAGAGAGGTTGACCACCAAATACCACTCATGGAAGGCACCAAGCCACCAAACATTCGTCCATACATAATGTCCCACAGTCAGAAGAATATAGTGGAACAGATAATCAAAGAAATGCTTCAAAGGAAGGAAATCAGAATCAGTAAAAGCTCCTATTCTTCTCCAATTCTGCTGGTGACGAAGAAGGACAGATCATGGAGACTGTGCACTGACTTTAGAGCCTTGAATGAACAAACAATCAAGAATAAATTCCCAATACCAGTCATTGAGGATTTACTGGATGAACTGCAGGGAGCACAAATCTTTTCAAAGTTTGATCTAAGGGCAGGGTATAACCAAATAAGAATGAATCAAGCAGATATTGCCAAGATAGCATTCTCCACCCACATGGGACACTATGAGTACTTGTTCATGCCATTTGGCCTGTGCAATGCCCCTGCAACATTTCAGCAACTCATGAATACAATCGTTGCTCCCCACCTGAGAAAATTTGTACTGGTATTCTTTGATGACATACTAGTCTACAGCAAAACACAGAGGGAACACCTGGAACATCTCAAAATGGTTCTCTCCATCTTCAAACAACATCAGTTAAAGGCCAAGCTATCTAATGTCAGTATGAGCAACAACAGGTAGAATACTTGGGCCACATAATCTCTGGCAAAGGGGTAGCTACCGACCCAACCAAGATACATGACATTCTCAAATGGGAAACACCTACCACAGTGAAAAAACTCAGAGGATTCCTAGGACTCACTGGCTATTACAGGCGTTTCATTCCCAACTATGGACACATCTGCCAACCCCTACACTCTGCCCTGAAGAAAAATTCATTTCAATGGGAAATTGAACAACAACTTGCCTTTGATAAGATCAAAGCAGTGATGTCTAACCCACCACTATTGGCTCTGCCCAACTTTAATATTCCTTTCACATTGGAAACTGATGCTTGTGACACAGGACTAGGAGCTATCCTTATGCAAAATTCAAAACCCCTAGCTTACTACAGCAAAGCTCTTGGACCTAAGAACAAAGCTCTCTCTGTGTATGAATAGGAAGCAATGGCAATCTTGCAAGCCCTGAAGAAATGGAGGCACTATTTCTTGGGGAATAAATTGGTGATCAAGACAGATCAGTGTAGCCTCAAGTACATTGCTAGCCAGAGGCAATTGGAGGGGATCCAACACAAGCTGATGTTAAAATTACTAGAGTTTGATTTCTCTATGTAATACAAAAAGGGTAAAGACAACATAGCAGCTGATGCACTCTCTAGGCAATTCCAACCAGAGGAACACAGCCAGGTAACAGAATCCTTCTTACCACTGTCAGTTGCTATACCAACTTGGGTAAATGATATTACAATGTCATATGTGGGAGATGAGGAATACACCAAACTACTACAAGAACTGACCATCAACCCTGCAAGCCACTTACACTATTCAGCTCAATCTGGGGTGCTGAGATATAAAGGGAAAGTATGCATTGGAATAGCTACAGACCTGAAGCAAAGAATCTTTGATTCTATACACTCATCTGCATTTGGAGGACACTCTAGAACAAGAGTAACTTACAGTAAACTGAAACACATCTTTCACTGGCCAAAGCTCAAGGAATATGTGACTGACAGAGTAGCTTCTTGCCCTGTGTGTCAAATCTCAAAAACTGAGAAGGTACAATATCCTGGCCTACTAGACCCTCTGAAAATTCCTGAGAAAAAATGGTCTGAGATTAGTCTGGATTTTGTGGAAGGATTACCACTATCCCATGGAAAAAATGTTATACTTGTGGTGGTGGATCGACTTACTAAGTATGCTCACTTCCTGCCCTTGTCCCACCCATACACAGTGAAAGTTGTAGCTGATCTGTTCATTGACAACATCATCAAGCTACATGGCCCACCTACTGTGATCACATCTAACAGCGATACAATCTTCCTGAGCAAGTTATGGTTTGAGATATTCTCCTCCATGAAGATCTCTCTGCATTTCACCACGGCTTATCACCCACAGTCAGATGGCCAAATAGAGCGTGTGAACCAATGCATGGAACAGTACCTCCCTGCGGCTGAATTCTGGTATAACAGTTGTTATCACACTGCTCTCAAAATGTCCCCTTTTGAAGCTCTATATGAATACTCACCACCTGTGCTAGCACAGTTACCCAACCTGACAAGTTTATCTCCAGAAGCTCAAACAACATTACAGGAAAAAGAGACAATGCTCACTATCCTTAAGTAGAATCTCACAAAGGCACAACACAAGATGAAAAAGTATGCCGATCAACACAGGACACCCAGGTCGTTTGCACTGGGAGATATGGTGTACCTGAAGATGTTGCCACAGCAAGAGCATGCCTTGGGACGAGGTAACCCCCTGAAACTTGCACCCTACTGGTATGGACCCTTCAAGATCGTTCAATTGGTGGGCAAGCGTGCATACAAACTACAATTGCCACCTGGGACACTGCTACATGATGTTTTTCAGGTGAGCCATTTGAAGAAACATGTTGGCAAAAATGCAGTACCTTCTGCGGAATTACCATTGGTTACACCTGAAGGAAAAATCAAATTCTTTCCGGTCGCAATTCTGGACCGCAGGCAAGTCCCTCGCAAACATCCCATAGAAGCTTATCAAGTGCCTGTGCCACAATGGTTGGTACAATGGGAAGGCCTGGAACCAAGTGAGGCGACATGGGAGGATGCGGAGTTCGTGCAGCGGACCTTTCCCGCGTTCAAGCCCTGAGGTCTTGTCTGAAGGGGGGGCATTGTCAGGACCTGTTCACCACCAGCGACAGATCAACGGTCTGCATTGCTCCGCCTCATCCTACGGCTGAGGCTAATGTAACTCGTATTTAGTAGGGATCAGTATCTAGTTTGTTTTTGAACTTGTAATATGAATTTGTAACTTAGCGTGGTCCTACTCCTGCAGTATAAAGGGCTAGGAGAGGGTGGATGGGAGGCATGCTAATAATAACCCTAAATTTTCGGTATCCTGTTTTCCTCTTTATTTCGGATCCGAGCCTCGAGCTCCACTTCTGCTCCCTCTCGACGTCGGCGGCCACCGGGTCCTGACAGGAGCCACCTGTGCCGTGGAGGAGGAGGAGCCGCCTGTGGAGGTGCCGCCCGTCCTCGACCTCCCATGGAGGAGCCGCCCATCAGCCGCGGACTTCGCCTCCTCGACCTTGTGCACGACCACCTCCTCTCTTCCCTTGCCCATCAAGGTGAGCCTCTACCCCTCTCCTTTCTGCCCTCCCCCTCCTCCTAATTCTCTAGTTCATCTTCTACTTCTAACCAATATCGAAAGTGTTTCCAGTTTGAAATAGTACCTCATTCTTAAGATCATCTAGCAATGTTGTTAATCTCTGTTTGGACAGACCTATCTCACCACATACATACAAACGAAGTAGCAAACCAAGAGCATTCAAATACACCTGAAGGCATCATAATTGATTCAGTATCTCAGACGGTGATGAGTAGGAAAGAATACCACAAATAATACCTCTGCTGCCTCACTATCACTTCTATCGAGTTCATAATGTTATGATCATACATCTCCAGAACTTTCCTAATAGGGGATTCACCTTCCAAGTAACATACTTCTACATGCCACCAGTTGTGTGTAAACCTACATGGGAGAAGGAAATAGTTTTTTCTAAGAAATCATGTCTTGTATCAGTAGAAAGGGTATCAATTAGAGAACTGCATACATAAATGATGAGCATGTTGTCCATGATGGCAAACATGATTCCATGAATTTAGTAGCTTCTTTGAAGCAGCATTCCTACTGGAAAACATGGCACATCTGCAAGATAGAATGGAGAATGTAGCTCATATATTAAAGAATGTTTCATTGCTTTAACATGCACATAACAACTAGTGAAGCTCTTATGCTAAGGTACATTATCTTAATTTAACAACCCATGCATGAGGAGAATTCACTAAGAACATGCAGACATATCCCACCATATAAGTACTGTTACATTAATCTTTTTGCTGACTTTAGAAATAGTGAACAGTTACTGTGAAATAGTGAATGGTTACTGTCCAGGTCTGGTGCTTTTGTAAAAGACTAGTGCTGTTATACCTGTTATATTTCCTAAATGTTTGCCTTTGTATTTTACAACAGTAGTGGTTGTGAATATATGATGGTGTTGTTGAAATCTGGTTATATTTTACAATAGTAGTGGCTATGAATATATGATGGTGTTATTGAAATCTGGTTGTGTTTATGCCTATGTAGGCCATTTTTTGTGCAGGTTTTTTTCTTTTTGAGATGCTAATGTTTCGCCGGAATGTTGATTCTTTTCTGTTCCAGCGAATTTCTGGCACTCCTAGGTCTAAAAAATTAGCAAAGGTCATGCCCATTTTTTGTGAATTTTGGTGCTTATTAGTTCCATTTATTTTTGTGTTTAGATATGTCGGGTGGACAGCACGATGCCGAACCAGACACTTCCAGAAAGAAGGCTTACTGGGAGTAGTTGCAGCAGATGGAATCACAAGAGGACCTGGAATTCGTGTCGCGGGAGGAGGAGATGGAGGGTGGTGAGGAGATAGGGGACGCCGATGGCGAGGACACCACTACCACTGATGGCGAGGAAGCCACAGACGGTAGCCAACCGAAGAAGGCCCAGAAGGATCGGACCCGATCATGGTCATCCTGAAAAGTTCCATCTTCACAAGCGTGAGCGATAAAGGGGTACCTTTGGAGCCGGTAGATTTTGTCGCGTCGTACTCACTGCAGCTCTCTGCAATCCTCCGAAACACCGTCACGATCAACACCACGAACCTAAAGGCCGATGAGAATGAGCATTACCGCCATCGGCTCTTTAGGAAGTTGCACACAAGATACCCGTACCCGGGTGATGAGGATAACAAATACAACAATGATAATCTCAAAGAGAATTCGGTAAACAAGTATGCCCTCAAGAAGATGACCAAGGCCTTGTCGAATTGGAAGACGCAAGTGAAGAAGCTTATTTACAAGGACAAGCTAAGTTACGAGCAGATCATCAAGAAGGAGCCTCTAGTCAAGGAAGAGGACTTCAAGGTGTTGAAGTCCAAATGTGACTCCGCCACGGGCAAGGCCTAGAGTCTGTATTTCAAGGAGTTGTACGAGATGAACATTGGTACCCACCATCTCGTCTCCAGCGGTTATAGAGTTGTGATTCCCAAATGAGAGAAGGAGGACGACATAGCTCGTGAAAAGGGGGAGACACCTCCCTTTGCCAATATCATAGAAGAGAAGGCAAAGAACTTTGTTAGGGCCCTGTTTTGCAAGCCGAAAGGGAGTTCTGAATATTCCTCGGAACCTTCCGCCCCCTTCGGTCTAAAGGTGAAGGACTTCATGGATATATATGTAAGTAATTTAAATGCAAGTCGATTAATTGCATTCACAATTAATCAATGAAGTCTAATCTTTCAAATGCTTCACATTCCTTATGCACAGGATGAGGAATGTAGGAGCTCCTCATCCTAGGGGTCGACATAGGTCGCCAAGTGGGACACCACTTTTAACAGGGCTCTGAACCGGGTCAAGAATGTCGAGTGCTAGATGAAACTGTCGTCGGCTGGCCGTGTGCCCGACTTTGGCGGTATTCCATGGTACGAATACTATGGCACCTCGCTGCGGAAGGGCAAGAAGACCGAAAGCACCGAGGTAAAACACCTAAGGGAAACAAGTGGAGAAGTTTTCGTAGCTGCTCCAAGATATAGTGAAATAGGCTATGACAGCTGTCTAGACACAATTGCAATCACAAATCCACACACAAATGACCGAGAAGCTCAACACCATCCTTCCCGCCTACTTCGAACAATACACCAAGTGAAAGAAGAGTGATAAACGAGGCCCGCGCCCGGTTCCCAACATCTCCAGCGCCCAACCGGACAACACAGCGCTGGAGGTGTTGGTGTCTCCTCTAGCAGGGCCAAAGGTCCGGAGCTTACCTTGTCTGGTGCGGTGAAGGCGCCAGCCTGCATCGTGCTAGCAAGAAGCCACTCCGCCACGTGCATGCTCGACGCCGACGGTGGTGCCTCGACATTGTCCAAGCTCGACGCCCTCAAGGTAACTAATTAAAGCGAGAGTTGGGAGGCTCAATTGATGACTTCATCTCCCTTCTCCCTGTTTTACTGAAGACCCGCCTACATGTCTTCCGCAGGAAGACACTCCTTGCACTCTACTGCACTAGGTGGATGGCAAGTCAAAAGATGTTGCCAAGGGTTCTATCGTTCAACCGACGAGCTGCAACTTCCATAGTAAATCAATGGCACGAGACGTGCTTAGGGTCAAATACAGTATGGTGCTTCCGGTCTATGAGGGCTTGGAACCTCCCTCTCAACCTCATGGATGGGACAGTGACGAACCAACAGTCCTCAGTGTCGGCTTTGACTACATGTTCCTATGGTCGAAGAGCCAGATCCATTTGGCGATGGAGGGCCGGGGCACCACCCCAGAGGCAGCACAACCAGCACAGCCAGCACACGAAGACATCGAGAAGGCACAGAATCCCGTCGACAATGATGAAGTTGATGAAAACTTCGGCGACCAGTTCTTGAACATAAGGTTTGGTGATGACTATGAGTAACAGGGAGGCCAACTGTTCACGCAGAAAGTTATCGAGCCCCAACCAGCACTTGGACCCTTGGCGAAACCCACTTGCTAAGTGCGTCTATTCCCATCTAGTCAAGAGACACCGCCACCCGCCACCTTCACCGAGCCTCAGAGGCCATCTCCTATGATTATCCCCAGCACCCTCCCTAGGGTGGCCAGTGAGGAGATAGCTATGGCCAATGATGCCATAAAGGGCAAGAAGGGTCGCAAAAGGAAGCCTAAGGGGTGAGCTAGGATCCAAAGCCTTTTTGGGCTCAGGATGGCCATGCAGAAAATCCCAGGAAGCGGTTGCACAAGGCAGGTACACCGATGATTAGTGAATCGATGCTCGCAGTCACAGGCTCGCATATGCGTAGTATTCATCATGGTTGTTTGTTTGTTGAGGAGCGCTGCATTCGAGAGGGCGATCAATCGTACCTGGTTTACAAGGCTAAGGTGCCAAATGTGTTAGGCTTTGTCATAGTAGCCCCCAGTGATATTTTCTATGTGTGGCATACCGACCTCTTCGACATGTTGTAAGGATTCGACTGCACGATTCCCTGGTCCGGCTGTTCTCGCTCAATATGGCCATGCAGATCATTAGAGACAATACTCCAGGCATCACGATAGTGGATCCCTACTTCATGTGTAACGCCGTCTTGAGAACACATGAGGACGTCCTAGTGGCGACCGACTACTTCTCATGCTTCCTAGAAACAAACTCTGGCAAGGATATGATTCTCATTCCCTACCATCCCGAGTCGAAGAGTGGTCACCAAGGCTGCGTGTTCATATACTTAAATGTGCAACGCTCATTAGCCTTGTATATCGACTCAGGTAGTGCGACGATGAAAAACTACTCCACTATCCAGAGAGTTCTTGATGATGCTCACAATGGCTGCGTCGCAGCAGAAGGCGACATCCCTAGTTGGCCAGTTAAGAAGTATGACATGCACGTGTTCAACCACACAATGGAGTTCCCCTGCGTCAAGCAGACGCCTGGCATCGGGAAGGATGCCTTCTACGCCCTACACCACATGAAGGCGTTCATACGGGACCAACAAAATATCGTGCTACCATCTGACCTCCGAAGGTGGGCTGAAGATCTTGGACGTATACAGTATCGCAACCTCAGGATGGATTTCTTCGATATCCAGGAGGAACTCTCGACAATCGTGCACTAACAAGTCATAAAATCTGAGGGCCTCTTCCACGGCGGCAATCCACCGCACAACAAGGAGATAGTTGAACTCTTAGCGAAGCAGGGTGACGGCAGGATGTTCATGATGTTAGTGAAAGGAGCTAAACGGGGCTTCATTAATATCCCCAAGCCGACTCATCAGCCGAAGAAGTCTTGATGTTTGCCTAGCTAGCTATTAGTTTTGAACTTGTGTTGTAAACTTTATCCCTATGTTAACTTGCCTAGCAACCTCTAGAGTATGTTTCGTAAACAATTGAACTTGATTGTGAGCGACACTAGTTATTTGTGTTATGAACTATTTTAGTGCTTGGTCATATATTTTTTCATCCGTTATTGCCACCCTACTTCTTGGTTTGCTTTTTGTCTTCCTTCAAAATGCCAATGATTAAAGTGTGTTGTGGCACTATGTGTGTGACTATACTACTGCTGGATCTGGTGTGCAAGTAGACTTGTAATTTGTGCATCCTCTACTTGCCACACTAGACCCATGAGCGGCATTGTTATTTCCATTCCCAACCTAAGTATGAGGCACTATTTTACATCTTTCTAAGTGTGTTGGCCCTATTTTACATCTTTCTGCACCCATATATATGCATGATTTTATCTTGTGAACTACTATTGCTTTCCATTGATATACCTAATATCATCTATCTTGTGTACAGAAGATGGCAAAGAACTGTTATGCCGTGTGTGTCAGTAAGGTTCTAGGTGTGTACGACGAGTGGGAAGCCTGCCAGAAGCAAGTGAACAACTTCTCGGACAACAGCTACAAAGGCTACAAGAGTAGAGAGGTGGTGTAAGAGAAGTGGAGGAAGCACAGGAGGAAGAACTGTAGGAACTTCGTCGTGATCACCACCTTGCTCTTCATGGTAGGTTGTGTGCTCTACTTCACCTAGAGCTCCATCATAGTTGTAATGTGATTGTGATCTTGTGCTCGGTCCCTGAGAGATGTGAACTTGGCACACACTTATTGGTGTTGTGTGATGTACTAGTTGGTTCTAGTTGATGTGTGAACTCGTATGTCGCGGATTAATTTAAATTGATGTGTGATGTACTTGTATTCGTGTTGGTTCTACTATGTTTTGGCCAATTGCAATTTTCTGGAAATTCTGTGTTGTTTATATTATATTTTGGACTGTATAATACATGTGTACTGTATTCTAGACTGTATTATGGATCTGTAAAATTTGAAATTCGAAAATGCTTTTCAAGGTGCATATGTAAGGCTATTGGAGGGGCATATGTCAAATATATGCGAGGCACATATGTCAGATATACACGACGCATGTGATATGTGCCGTGTATACTCTAGATATGCGAGGCGCGTATCTATATGCGTCTTGTATATATTTATATGAGGCGCATACCAACATGCGCCTCGCATATCTGGGTTATACAGTGCGCATACCATATGCACCTCAAGTAAAAAAATACTAGCGCCACGGCCCTCGAGGTGCATCCCATATGCACCTCGAATAGGATTTCTGGTGCGCCTCAAGTAGGGTTTTCCCTAGTAGTGCACGTGGGTCTTCGCTGGTTACAGACGCTAGGGCCTGCATGATGGCTCGTCTCCCGATGAGCTGGAGTTAATGGCGCGATGGCCGGTTGGACTACCACACCCGATGCCAATAAAAGGCGCCCTACCCCTCCTTACTGTCGCACACTCCTCCCCATCCAATCTCCCAACTCCCTCTCCTCCCCATCCAAACTTTGACGAGCAACCATGCCACGCAAAGACCACGAGGTTGGCGGCAGCAGGAGCGGTGACATGCGGTCATCCAACCTCACCCTCGAGAAGGCGATGATCATCTACAAGGTGAACCTCCTCGTGCCGCCAGACTGGCGCCTTCCAGGCGGGTGGAACATTGCCCACGATAGCAATGCCATCCCTCCCATGCCCATCGATGACGATCCGCGTGAGGTCATCGCCCACCTCCTATCCCTGCTGCTGGCCATCAACCAGCAGGACCCCAGCTGGCACGATGAATGCTACAGGGATGACATCCTACTGTATGAGCGTGAGGATGCCATGCACCGCGAGGCGGTGCCCTGTGGAGGCCCCTACAACCGGGAAGGCCACCACAACTATTGGGATGGCATGGACATCGATGAGGTCCTTTCCAGGCATGGCCTCTGCCGCCCTCGCCGTGGTCGCTCAAGTTGCCACGCCTTCTTCGGCGGGCCGTGGCTGACCGGGCCAGTGCTAGTGCCACATGCATCTCCTCCCCATCATCATGCTGCGATGCGGACATATCTATCGCGTTGAGCTTCTCGTGATGTCTTCTTCCCCTCTGTGGCGCCACGACCATAATCATTGGAGTGGCCTAAAAAGAGCATGTACCAGCATGGCCTCATCAACTTGGTGGAGGAGGTGGCGGCCGCCGGCGCCGTCCATGAGGTTAAGGAGGAGGAAGAGGAGGAGGACTACGTAGGTGACCTCATGCCGCCAGGCCTCACTGAGGAGGAGCGTTCAAGATCGTCAGGAGCAAGTTAGAGATGCGACGGGATCTAGACGAGGAGGAGCGCTAGGCTGGTACCTTCTAGATGTTGGAAGCTTCTGTCACCGCATCGGGGCCTCCACCACCACCGCCCATCCAGCAGCCTCCGCCACCGCCCGTCCAGCAACACCACTAGTGGGGGCCTGCCCCCTAGCGAGCATCATACTGCGTGAATCTCGCCTCCGACGAGGAGGAGTAGGACGTAGTGGCGCAAAACCTAGCTCCACCGCCTAGTAGTATAGTCTAGGTTTAGGTTTAAATTTCACGCACATTTCATTGAAACCTTGTAAATTTCCCTCGATTTGAATGAAACTTGTTTATGCTTCATTTTTTTGGCGACTTGATCGTTGGGGGCGCTGGTGTGGGATGGCCTCCCCAAACTGATGGCAGTTTGGGCAGCGCCGTGCCCCCAAACCAACTGCCGACAAGGTTGTTGGCCACCCGTTGGGGGTGCCCGTGGAGATGCTCTTAGTGTGGCTGGCAGGAGCGCTCAAATCAAAAGAAGTGGTCATGGAGAAAAGGCATAGCGGCCGAGTCTAGCAGACCATCTCAAGGGCCGTTGGTGAGATCAAGGACGGCGTGCAAGGCTATGAGGGATGATGCATTTGGTGCCTCTTGGTAAGCCGGGCGAGGCCGGGGATCTCACCATGCTTGTGGAGTTCTCGTACACCATCTCTTGATGCCACACCGACGCCATCGACGACTATGTGTAGGTCGCCATCGACGACTATGTGTAGGAGGCTACGTCCACGAATGCTTCCACGGCTAGGCCATTAGCACCAGCCCGAGGAAGGTCTCCTTATTGTAGAGTAACAACACGAGCACCACCGAGACACCGGCTGCGGATCACCGAGCCATACCTATATGATGGTGACATTGTGCCAGAGCACCGCGTGGCACATCAGAGCACTCAGTTTCCACCGTGCGCGGCATCCACGCCTCTAGCTCCCCTAGCCGCGCGTCGCGTAGCCTCCCGGTGAGGTCCTCACCTTGGAAGCGGCTCCTCATAGCCTGATGGTGTGACACAACTCTCCCACAGCGTCCATGACCTCCTGGCGCCGAGCTGCTGCCCTAGTGGCCACGACGCCACCACCCGATTGCGGTGACGCATCCTCGAGGGAACCTATAGAAGGAAATTTGATGAGAGAGGGATGCATGGGTGTCTGGAGCGGGCGAAGTGGCTGAGAGGATAAGTTTAGGTGAGAGGTGATGTGTTAAGGTGAGAGGGGGATTCAGATCAAATGGTTCACTCCACGCTGCATGACGCCTCTTGGTAGAATTTTCTCTTTTTTCTTTTGTGCATCCTTCAATTGAACGGTGTGAACATTTGTTTTTTCTAAAATCGGCCTTTGCATTAAAAAGATGCACACAACATTTTTTTAAATTCAATAAAGCCTTATAAAGACAATATAAAGATCAACCCGAAGTCACCTCACTAACAACAACAGTCGCAATACCTTTAACCTTGACGAAACGGGTGGCCATGTTGGAGCCAACAACCTGACCTGATATCTATACATGTCAGCATTAAACCGGAAGTCTCACCAACCACCTAACGGCTAGCTGGGGGCACAAAATGGCCCAATAGACCCTCAATACACACCTTGGCACACACTCCAGAAGTCGTCACTGTCATCCTCTACTAATCCATCTCCGAGATAGGGATCTAGGCATTGACCTTGTCATGTCTGCCATCGATGCCCCCATGGCGCTAGATAGCGCCCCCGCCCTACGCGAGTCCATCGAGTCATGTTTGTCACCAGATGTGGTAGATGTGACATGCTCTACCTCTTGTCACTACCATCCAACAGCTACTCCAAAAACGATGCCCCCAAGAGGGAGAGCAATGCCCAAGGCTCCCCATTGTCCGAGCCGAAAGAACCGGGTCTAGGATTCCCTGGAGAAGAGAGTGTAGGTAGATGGTAATTGTAGCGACGATGCTTTCAACAAAGTTTCAGCGCCAAGACGCCGCCATCGCCCACCATAACCGGAGTCATAACAAGGTTTTGTACCGGCAGGTGCGCCTCACCATCTCACCGCCAATACTGAAAGCGGGATCACTAATCCAACCAGCCGATCACCTCTGACGGAGGAGTGAGAAACCACGAGCATTCTTGGGGCTGGAGCCCCCCGGCTTACTCGTGCCACAAAAATGGCCCATGAGGATCACCATCTGCCATCGCTACGATCGATGAGATGCAGCTACTGCGGAGGGGGAGGGCCAGCTGAGCCCATCTACATGTCGCCGGAGTTCCGCTGGTGGATGATCAAAGAGGAGACGCCACCGCCGCCTCGGATTCTAATTAGGGGAACACTACTGCCGCCGCCGCCACACCACTCGGGTTTTGCCCGACGGCACTCTCGACGATGGCGGGGGTAGGGGAGATCTTCTAAGGGCGATGGAGGTGGCCGGCGGGTGTACCCTGGTGCGGTGCGGCGCGACCCCGCCACACGGGGGAGGGTTGGGGAGGGTCGCGAGAGTCTGTGTGTGAATATTTCTAATGTACATATTTTGTTGCTGTGTTTGAATAGTAATATGGCATTCACCCTCGACATAACCCTGGGAGGCACGGCATCTCCATTTTCCGCTGCTGTCCAGATTACTTGACCCGCTCTAGCATATGTGCAAGAAACACAAAGAAATGAGTCTTGTCCGCACAATACATTCCGCAAGCACGTACGGTTGCCAGAAAAAATCAAACACAATTGAAAACAAGAATCTTGGACCAGTAAACCGTTCCACAAGCACCTTTTGTCGAAACAGCGGAGACAGGTCGCACACTGACGCTGTAGATCTCTGTCTGAGTCCTGCTGAAAAGTATCGAGTAGAACAAGCTGCAGCGCGCTGTGATTCGAGGATGGGCATGCCGCAACGATCTTGTCCACCTCACACAGCAACGGCAGCCAGTGGGTAGCGAGGTAAAAGCTGGAACGGTTACTAACAAGGTTGACGGACTCGGGGTCTTCGCTCCATTGGCGGTCAAGCTGAAGATAAGGCGTGAGAGTTCCAGACCAGATGCAAGTGTGTGGATGTGATGACGCTGTAAAAGTGTTTTTAAACCCCTGGGGCCTCAGCCAGCTGAGCATCCAACATTCCGAACTCACACACCACAGCACCCAGCAAAACCATGCGAGAAAGGCTGCCGTTTTGTGCGATCCGGCCGAGCAAAGGTGCCCTACTCTGTCCTTCTGATTAGTACATCGCACGTACTGTTTAACATCCATCTTGCCTTTTGCCTTGCTGTCGGTTTTATCCTTATTATCTTACTTTGTTATTACCATGCTTTTCACCTCTATGCTCTAATCACTGCAGTGGCTATCAGCAAACGCATCAACATCTGTTCTAAACTATTTTTTCCCTATTGGACCGTAAACTTACGATTGTTAATCAGAGCATGCTCACATGCACAGCTCAGCCTCAGACGTGAGCATAGTACCCACCATGTTTATTCTTCATGCTTTGCAGGTATCGGGGGCCTTATGTCTGCTAGTGAACCGGCGAGACACACCATGCTCCTGCTATTGGCACTGTTGCTCATTTCTTATGGAGTTGGCAATGCCCATTGCTCGACAATCCCTGATAACAGCACGGACATGCTCTCGTTGCTAGACTTCAAGGGGGGCATCACCAACGATCCAAGCCAAGCCTTATGCTCTTGGAACAGCAGCATCCCCCATTGCAAGTGGGAGGGCGTCAACTGCAGCCTGAAGCACCCAGGGCGAGTCACAGCGCTGAATCTCGGCAGCCTAGGCCTGTCTGGCCTGATTTCCCCGTCCCTCGGGAATCTAACATTCCTTGAGATACTGGACCTGTCCACAAATGGCTTCACTGGCGAGATACCTCCTCTCAACCGTCTCCACAAACTGAAACAACTTGTCATGACAAAAAACTCATTGCAAGGGATCATTCCAGATACCCTTACAAACTGCTCCAATCTTGAAGTCCTAGAACTGTCTGGCAACTTGTTAATAGGTGAAATTCCCCTTAATATGGGCCGCCTGTCCAATTTATTAAGGTTAGGGCTTTCGGCAAATAATCTAACCGGAACAATCCCACCAAGCCTAAAGAACATCAGTCGGCTTGAAACGATCTTTCTTGCCGATAATAAGCTCACGGGTACCATTCCCGATGAGATGGGGCAATTCCCAAATCTGGAGGGTTTAGTCCTTGGTGGAAACAAGCTATCTGGTGGAATCCCGGAAACCCTGTACAAATACAATCAGTCTTCCCTCAGATTATTAGACGTAGGTTTCAATATGCTTGGGAAATCATTGCCATCTAACTTTGGTGATACCCTCCCGAGTCTCCAATACCTCATATTGGACGACAACAACTTTGAAGGTCATATCCCTGGTTCTATAGGTAATATTTCAGGGTTACTCACGTTAGATTTGTCATCCAACAATTTCGCCGGCCAAGTTCCAAGTTCTCTTGGTAGGCTTGGGATGCTGAATTTTTTAAACCTTGGGACAAACAAGCTCGAAGCCAAGGATACCGGAAGCTGGGAATTCATAGGCGCGTTAAGCAACTGCCGTTCCTTGCAAGTTCTCGGACTAGGTGGAAATAAGTTACAAGGAGCTATACCAAATTCTATTGGTAAGCTGTCACCCGAACTTCAACAGCTAGACATGGATACAAACGAACTGTCAGGGCCTGTTCCCATTAACATTGGGAATCTTAGTGCCTTGACACTTCTAGATCTATCATACAACATGCTTGATGGCCCAATTGAAGGGTGGGTTGGGAAGCTGAAAGATCTAACGGCTCTAGCTCTTGGGAGAAACAATTTCACTGGCCCAATACCATCATCTATTGGTGTCCTTACTAAACTGGCAGCGATCTCACTAGCGGAAAATGAGTTGGAAGGTCAAATACCACCTAGTATGGGAAACCTTGCCATGCTAACGAAGTTGAACCTTAGTTATAACAATCTACAGGGTAACATTCCCAGGGAAATGTTCCAAACTACCTCCGCACTGACCGAATGTGTATTATCCTACAACAATTTACACGGGATGATACCTACAGATGTTGGTAGTCTTAAGCAACTCGTTGCATTGCATCTCTCATCCAACAAACTTTGTGGAGAAGTTCCTGATGCTTTGAGTGAATGTCAAGAGCTGCAGATCATCCAATTGGACCAGAATAATCTCACAGGGAGTATTCCACTGACTTTGAGCAATCTGAAGAGCTTAGTGGTACTAAACATTTCACATAACAGTTTGTCCGGATCCATTCCGACATCACTAGGTGATATGCCATTTCTCAAACAGCTAGACCTATCTTGCAATCAATTGCACGGGGAGATACCAAGAAATGGAGTATTTGAAAATCTCACAGCCGTTACTCTCATTGGGAATTCGGGACTCTGTGGTGGGGTGGTGAATCTTCATATGCCCACATGTCCTACCATTTCTTTGAGAAAAGGAACAAAGTACTACTTGGTCAGAGCATTAATCCCTTTATTTGGCTTCGCATCCCTCGTGATGTTAATTTACTTTGTACTCCTGGTGGGGAAGACGCCAAGAACACCATACTTACTGTTGCTTTCTTTTGGCAAGCATTTTCCAAGAGTTTCCTACAGGGATCTAGCTCAAGCTACACAGAGCTTTTCTGAATCAAACCTTATTGGAAGAGGAAGCTACGGTTCAGTATACAGAGGGAAGTTAACTCAAGCTAAAATAGAAGTGGCTATTAAGGTTTTTGACCTTGATGTGAGATGCGCAGACAAAAGTTTCATAGCAGAATGTGAGGCGTTGAGAAGTATTCGACATAGAAATCTTATTTCTATCCTAACAGCATGTTCGACAATAGATAATGTAGGTAATGCTTTCAAAGCTGTAATTTACGAAATCATGCCAAACGGGAATTTGGACACATGGTTACATACAAAATCTGCTGGTGAAGGTCCAAGGAGTTTGGGCTTAGGACAACGAATAAGCATGGCTGTTAATACAGCTGATGCATTGGCCTACATACACCATGATATCACAAGATCCATTGTCCACTGCGATCTGAAACCCAGCAATATCCTCCTAGACACTGATATGACTGCATATTTGGGTGACTTTGGCATTGCAAACCTCGTTCGCGATAAGTCATCATCAGTTGGACATTCAAGTTCGGCCTCAACTTCAGATAGCTCAGTTGGACTGAAGGGAACTATAGGATATATTGCTCCAGGTATTGTTCATCGCCAGACCATATATTCGTGTAAGGTTCCATGTTTGAACATGGGCCAAATGTATTTATATGACACTGATCAGTTTCATTTCATATGTTTTCAGAGTATGCTCAAACTGGCCAAGCATCAACCTATGGGGATGTTTACAGTTTTGGAATAGTTCTTCTAGAGATGCTAATAGGTAAAAGACCAACAGACCCTATGTTTGGCAACGAACTCAACATTGTCAGTTTCGCAGAGAGGAACTCTCCAGATCAGATGCTACATATCATTGATGCTCATCTCCAAGAAGAATGCAATGAGTTCATTCCTGCAACAGAGGAAGCAGGAAGCGTGGTATATCAGTGCTTGTTGTCACTTGTGCAAGTAGCTCTTTCTTGCACGCGTTTGTTCCCAAGAGAGCGAATTAACATGAGAGAAGTAGCCATGAAGTTACACGCAGTCAAAACATCATATGTTGGAGCCACTAAGCGAGAGCATGTTATGAATCGCTAGTGATTTCCAATCCGCCATTGAACTATTCATGATTTAACTCGCGTGATTCGCAATGTGCCATGGAGTTTGTATAAGTAACTGAGCCGGAATTAATAAGACGATAAATTAGCCATGAGTCACATGCATGCTGACATAGACAAAATAGTCCGCTATCGTGTCATTTTCGAATACTTCAAAAAGTTGCAATTCAGTGTAATCACAGTTTTTTGAAGTAACAAGAAAGATTTTCAATACTACTTCAAGCATGGAAAAAAGCCAACAAGCCCACAGAAATGAAGGAATATCTGCAGATTTAAGGTCTATTTTGGACTCGGATGTTTTTGAGTTCATCTTAAATCAACATTTTTTCCAGGCTTCCAACCATAAGATGACATGTCGAATGTCGACTGCTTCCTATTTCATCAGAGTCCAAATTTTACATGTAATTACAATGTATATATATACATGTAACTTATATATGTGTTAAAAATTTATATACATGGGATTTACAGTATTAGTGAGCTTGAAATTTACTAATTTGAGAACCAAACGCTAACTTGGTGGGCCGGTGGATCACTGGGTTTGGATCGCAGGTGAAGCATTCGGAGCAGACCTGGTGTTAGTTATCGGCAAAAAAATTGCTGGAAAGGTCTAGTCTACCTAACAATGTATAGGCAAGAGAGGGATCTTTCCCCCTTGGTCAACCTAATTTGATATTTATATGTATAAACTTGTGTAAATAGGTTGGACTTAGAGCTATTGTATATCTAGAGTAGAATCGATGCCATCATGTGCGCCTTTATCTTCAACCGAAGTGGTTTCATTTGGACGAGGCCCGGAGCTTCGCCTTTGTTAGTGTCATGGGACATGTCTTAATATAGATTGTCATGAAATTGATAGAGGCAGAGAAAGTCATGGTGTCTGCGATCGGAGGTTGGTAATGACCGATATGGTACTGATTGCGATGAGGACAATGCGACATATGTTCTCCCTGGGTGTCGGTGTTTGGCGACTTGCTGCAGTAGCCATGGTAAACAGGCGGGCAACATAGGTGAACTGTATTCTTGGTGTTGCTCCTCGAATATTGAGCCCCGATTTTTAGGGTGAAAACCTAAGATCTGCCCTTCATTGGTTATACCTCACAATGGTCTTATTGAAGACATTGTCTTGAAAACTCGGACTTTCTCCCAGATGAAAACCCAAGATCTACGATTGGGCGATGACAACTCTTGTGCATTTTTTCCTTCTTGAAAATGTTACTTTTGGAGAATCTCGTTTTTAGTCCGGGTGTTGTCTTCGGCGGTGGTTAGAGTGCTACTGTTGTGAGTGGTTCATCATCGTAACAAGGTCTTTGTTTTCTTTTCCTCTTTTTTCTTTTTTCTTGGTTATGTGCATCAGTGTTGTCTTGGACACCTTGTTGGTGCAGAGGCTAGATGTAATTGGTATCTTCGTGATATTAATATATTCGCTTTATCAAAAAAAATTGTACTTGGATGTCATAGAAACTACAAGTGGCCCAATAGATGTATCACGTTCGCATGCAATGGACATAAAAATCGGGTTTCGACAAAAAACAAAAAAGTTGAAAGTTAAATAGAAACACTGCAGATTTATATTGGAGATCACAAATTGACGAGAATTTCTGAAAGATGTATCTTACTAAAAAACATATTACCGTCGAGGTAGACGGTTCCATTGGAGTGGAAGCCATGGACGATGTGTAGTTGCCGTTCAATGACGGTGGATGGGGCGGCGAGGCCCAGTGACATGAGCATGTGCCTCTGATTGTGTCTGTGATCATCTTTTGCAGTCGTGCTTTCCTATGTCATCTAGGGAGTGTTTGGTATCCAGCATGAATTTTGGGGCTTGTTGCAACAAGAACCTAGGGGCATGTTCCCACAAAAATGACCTTTGACCATGCTCTGCACTTTGTTTGGTTGCATGTCTAGCCTTTTTTGGGCTTATGGGAGATATGTCTGTGGTTGTTTGGTTGCATGCTTTGTAGCTCAGGGACCAAGCCAAAACAGATAGTAGTTGTTTTGTCGACTCCAAAACAGTGGCTACGATAACCTCTTATCATGAGTGGCGAGGTTACCATGCAATCTTCAGTAGACAATCATTTCAATAAAAGAGGATGATCTTAGCTAATCACTTCACCAATACACTAGAAAATACTCCCATACCCGGCAGATTTTCGGGGTGGCATAAGCGAAAAGAACCAGCAATAGTTGGATACGCGGTGGATGAGTTGTTACGTCACCATTTGTCGCGGAGGCCAATTAATCGCCTTGATAGGTCTGATACCGGCAGAAAATTACTCTGTGGTACGTGGGAAGGTGGAGCGGATAATAATGCTTTGATACGTTAACTAGAGCATAATTGACTGCATCGCGGATTGGACTTATGTTTACATTGGTTCCCACATCGAAGACTAGTCAATCGCGCGACCCTAACGCGGCAAGAATGTCTTACTGACTTGTGTGGCCCACCACTGCCTAGGCTCACGCATATATTACACCCTCCACGGCTCCCCTGAACGCACTCTCTATTCTACTCCGGCAAGTACTCTTCCCAAATCCCTCTATGAGAATCTTCAGCGGTTGGTAGCGGAGTGTGAGGACATTCTCTAGGCGGCGGCACGCAGAGTCAACGAACGGAGATGGCAGAAAGGTGAGGCATCATTACTGTCCACGATGGTGGCATTGTAGATGCAAGAAATGGCAGACGGGTTTCTTGTATCTCTCTGATTGGGGTTTTCTTCTTCTAGGTTGTTTCGAGAATTCTCTTTCTCTGATTGGGGTTGTCTTCCTTTTGTTTTTTATTGAGTTCTCTCTATCTCTATCTAATCGATTGGGGTTTTCTATTATCTTATTTGGGGATTTTGTTTCGCAGATCGTGCCAAAGTGGATCGATTGCATGGATACTAAGGAATGGAGAGGTCTCCAATCCAGTAGCGGGCTCTGTTGCGGGTGTAGCCCTGAATTGAAACCGCGTCTCTGCATCGCATACGGAGGTGTGGGCACTGGCCGCAACTTCCTCGGGTGCCACTACAAAACTTTGAGGTACAAGTACATTATATGGATCGATGATCCACACAAATGGAGGATGCAAGAAGTGTTGGAGCACATGTTGAAGCAAGCCGAGGACGATGAGTTCCCAATGACCACTGCGAATTCAATGACAAAATTGACGTAGCAAAGGATGAAGCTGATGCCGCGGTCTAGGGTGAAGTGACCGGGATTCTGGTTGAGTTGGCTCGCCTCATGGCTTTGATGGAGTCACTTAGGAAGAATTTAAAAGTAATTCATTAAACTTGAGTTGTGTGTAAGAACTGTTGTTGGTGTAGTTTATAATAAATATATATTTGAGCACACTTTTCTTGTATCTCTCTCTGATTGGGGTGTTCTTTTATTGATAATTTGGTCTGTTTGCAGTTGTGGCACACTCGTGCAATTCTTAATATGATAGTTCTGTTTTACATGGATAGTTGTATCGTGGCAAAGATATTTTGCCTCGAAAAGTCGTAGGGCCCACATGTCATGGACTTCGAGCTTTCCCCGTGCGATGCGAGCATTTTTTGTGAAATTTCACTTATCCTGCCGCTTGCTCGCTCGATACCCAATCGTTCTCCAAACAACCCTATCTCCCCTGCCACCGTCTTCGCCTACTCCCCAGGGGCCACCATCCCCTGGCCCCCTCCACATCGACACACAGGGAGAGCCTCCCTAAGGACATTGCCCTTTCGCACTGCCCCAATTTGTTTTTTATGTACTTCGATCTTAGAAGCACACAAATGGACAAGAGATGGATGTATTCATTTAGGAATAAAGCGGAATACGAACATGGTTTGTAAAAATTTTGTATGTCGCGCTCTCCCGGTTAGAAAATGTAGGAAAAATCCGTTGTCCTTGCTTTGCTTGTGCGAATTGGTATTGGCATGACCGTGCAACTATTGCTGATCACTTGGTTGATAAGGGTTTTCGGACAGGATATATGCACTGGGTTTTCATGGTGAGTCTGTCAATGGGAGTTCTAGTGTTCCTAAATGTAGCATGGGTACTAAACTTTCTAGTCATCCTATGACTATGACATGGATGGTCTGCTTAGGGCTAGTACATGGCATTTTCTACATACCGATGGTTCTACAAATACTGATGCTCCTAATTATGTTGTTACCTATACCAAGTTGGCATATGAAGCTTCCCTAGAGTTGTACCTAGGTTGCAAGAATTTCTCAAAGTTGCATTTCATTGTTAGGCTCTTGGACATAAAAAACCTATGGGGAGCAGCCAATGGAATGTTTGATGAAATTCTCTAGTTATTAGGTGAAGCATTCCCTGATGAAAATGAAATACCCAAGAACTATTATGAGTCTAATAAGTTTGTGAAAGATGTAGGCATTGGGTATAACAATATAGATGCCTACACAAATGACTATGTTTTATATAGGAACGATCTTGTAAACCATCACAGTTGCCCCACCTGTGGCACTTCAAGGTGGAAATGCTTGAGGGAGGATGGAAAGAGGCCTCACATAGTTGCTACTAAGGTTATCGTGCATTTTCCTCTGAAAATAAGGCTTAGAGGATTTTATGTCTAAGAAGACGGCAACTGATGCAACATGCCATGCAAATGAGCGAATAGATGATGGTCTGCTCCAACATCCTGCTAATACCGAGAATTGGAAAAACCTAGATATGTTGCATCCACCGATTGGGGATGATCCTCATAACATCAGGTTCGGATTGGCTACAGATGGCTTCAACCCATTTGGTGCAGCCAGCACAACTCATAGCACTTGGCCTATGATTCTGATTCCAAACAACTTTCCACCATTGATATGCATGAAGCCTAAATTTTTTATTCTGTCCTAGTTGATCCCTGGTCCGAGATCTCCTAAAAATAATATAGATGTTTACCTGGAGCTCTTAGTTGAAGAACTTGAAGAGTTGTATGACATATGTGCTACAACATATGATTCAGCCACAGGTGACTATTTCACCCTCCGCGCTGCATTAGTAAGGAATACTAGTGATTACCCTGGTAAAACAATGGCATCTGGTAGAAAAACCAACAAGAATGTTCTATGTGTTACTTGTTTCCTTCGCACTGATATCTAGAGATTAAAGCATGGGAAGAAGACTTGTTACAGGGGACACTGTAGGTTCCTACCTTTTGATCACCCGTATAGGACTGAGACAGATGATTTTGATACACATGCTGAGGACAGGGGACCTCCAACACCAATTACTAGATATGACACTGATCAGCATACCACTAGTTTGAACACAGTCTTTGGAAATTTAGAATATTAGAAGCATGCAAAGGCAGCTGCAAAGAGAAAATATGATACCACTGTCGAGGACAACCCCTGCATGTGGCACGAGAGATCATGCTTTTTCAGACTTAAGTACTGGAAGGGCCTTGATGTACATCATAATCTGGATATAATGCATATTGATAAAAACGTCTTTGAAAACATTGCCAACACTTTGCTAGATGTGAAAAATAAAACAAAGGATAACCTTGCATCTAGGCTAGATATGCAAATCCTCAACATGAAGGAAACACTTCACACAAAGGAGGTTAAAGATCCTCGAGATGATAAGGTGGTCAAAACCCATATGAGAGCAGTGTGCTACAACTTAGACACATGCAAAAAAAGATCTTTCTGCCGCATCTTGAGAAGTGCCCGTTTCCTAGATGGGTGTGCATCATGTTTAACCTCCAAGTTGTAAGTAGAGAAAAGGAAACTAGTTGGTCTGAAGAGTCATGACTACCATGTCATAATGTAACAGTTGCTTCCACTAGCCGTCAGAAAATTCTTCCATACCATGTTTGTGTAGCTTTGGTTTGTCAGAGCATCTTCTTCAAATAGATGTACTCCAAAGTAATTCGCATCGATGATATGGGGAAGGTTGATTTTGATATTGCTAAAACACTCTGCCTTATGGAGAAGGTTTTCCAACCCTCCTATTTTGATGTCATGGTGCATTTGTGTGTGCACCTGCCAAGGGAAGCTAGACTCACTGGTCCTATGCAATATCGAAGCATGTGGTCAGTTGAGAGGTGTGTTCGTAACCTCTTATTTGTCAATTGCATTATTGTTCGCTAGCTGTGAAATTTTGTCTAGCTAGAGGTAAAGCTTTGTCCCATTTTGTAGGTACTTGAAGAAGTTGAAACGGATGATGAGGACAAGGAGTCACCCAGAAGGATATATTGTTGAAGGTTATGTCCTTGATGAGAGCTTTACCTTTTGCTCATGGTACATGCATGGTTGTCTTACCAGGCATAACCGAAAGGCTCATAATCATGAAAGTGATGATGAATATGAAGATGACACAATGCCATATCTCCACAGAAGGGGTTGTAAGTTGGTTGGAAATGCTATCACAGAAATAGATGACAATTCTTGGATTCAGGCTCACCGATATGTTTTATTCAACTAAGAACACATTTTGTCATATAAAGAGTACATGTGATATTTATATCATCCTTTTTATATAGCAATAATTTCTATAGGTTAATTAGTGGCATTATAATTGTTCGTTTGCAGAAAACATGTTCAAATTCTGGTTGCTAATAGAACTGTGACTAGTAAAGCCCGTCGACACAAAGCGAGTTTTCACACGTGGCTGGTGGAACATCTGAGACATCAAGGTTTCTTGGAAGATACTATTGTGGTACATAGTGGTCTAACTATGATGTCAATTTTGTTACTCTGCATTCCAACTAAAGACGATGATGATGTACTTCGAGAACTAAGAATCTTGGCTAATCAACCTTATACAACAGTGAATAGATACAGTTCTTATTTGGTTAATAGATACAAATTGTGTAAAAAGGCTTATGGACTGCAGAAGGCCACCATAAAATAATGTGTAGCTGTCCGTAGTAAGGAAGGAAACAAAGTGACTTCTTACTATGTTATGATCATAGATATCATTGAATTTAATTACACTGACAAGGGTTTAGTCATGTTGTTCAGGTGTGATTGGGTTAGTACTGCCCTTAGGGGCTCTAAGACGGATGAGTATGGCATCAAACTTGTGAACTTTAATCACCTGACACACAGGAAAAACCTCACCAACAAGCCATTCATCTATGTATGCCAAGCTAGACAAGTGTACTACGTCCCAAAGGATAATGATACAGAAAAATGGCACGCTCTGAGGTATTTTTCGCATCGGGATGCATAGAGTTAGGAGGTCTTGATGAGGATATGGAGGAGGGTGACATACCCACATCAGGTCTTGATGGTCTTGATGTTGATTTTACTCAACCTGACATCCCTAATGAGCCGTATCCATCTTATAGGAGAGATATGTGTAGGCAATTTTTGAATATATCATTGAAAGAAGCAATAGCATTATTAAGGTAAATGTTTTTTAGCTTCAGAATAAATTTACAAGATTCACTCTGTATATTACTTACAGTTTGTAATACGACATTACCTTTGTGTGTAAATGCAACCACCGCAAGAATAAGGATAAAGAAAGGGCTAACTGAAGGGAAATACCTACACAACAAAGCTACCATCAGTGGTAGATATACGATCTGGTGTTGTGATGAAGAACTTTCTTAGGTAGCAGTTGTGTGATCGATTAATCTGTGTGTTTGTGGAACTAATAGCTAGCTATCCGTATTGTTGTAATGGTATGTACCTGTGATGATATTTGGAAGCATCATGTGAGATTTATATTACCATTTTTTGTGATTTGGGGTAAATTAGGGGAACCCTAAATATGTAAAACGCATGCTAAATTATTGCGCCTAGAAGCATCATTCGGGACCGTTCAAATTATGTCGTGCACGAGTTCCATAGGGCGGAACCATATTGTCCCATTGTCTCATAGCTGCCACGACACCTAAGTATGTAGTACAACCCTACATGGGCCATGGCATAAACGCCTGCTGCTACGGACGCACTAGCTAAGTGGATCACATTGTGTCGTGCCAAAAAATCCACCACCATTTCACAATCCCCGGCGTAGTTATCTGTGACAGTTTTTTTTCCATGCTAGCATGAGTGTGGCGACTAAGGCTACACCTCAGCATCTATAAGAGACATCGCCAGGCTCCGTGTTGCAGTGATAGTTACCCAAATAGCTAATGCGCCATAAGCTAAAAAAATAGCTTGTGATGCATCACAAGTTCATCATCAGAGGGGTTAATATATACTATATCTGATAATATTACATACCAAGGATCACTTTCCGTCATGTCCTAGCTAATGGAGGGATATCAAACCACCTCCCAAAATATACATGATTGCATCAACAGATCATGAGCACCATCGACAGTAGCAAAGCAGAAGCACTAATCAAAGTAGATGTGTATCCAGGTTCTAAGCTAGGATCTCCTCTCACCTAGACCCATGTTAGAATAGATGAAACCTTCTTCTTTTTTTATATACAAGAAATTCTATAGGCCTTTAGCATCAATTTTTGATCCTAGAGTTGTATATGGTCCACATACTTGGGCGTGAAGACCGTCTTCATCTGAGCATAGTTTGTTATGGGTTGTGCCTGAACTCATGGATCTTAGGGCTGGCCTACGATTGAGAAGAGAGTGCGTTAGTGCAGATCAATTTGTACTTTCAAACAAGTTAAACATAAGACAATGTGATTCCATCTTACCACGAGGAGCTGCTTCAGAATGTCATCGTCATCTTCCATAAAGTTTGTGCTCTCCGCACATCATCTGACACCTTTCTATCTCTAATCTTGCATATCAAGTTCTATTTTATTATCTACTTTCTCATGTGGTTGTACAGCTGAAGAGTGGTCACTGCGATCCCTATGAAGTTAAGAACATCATTAGCAATCTTCTGCATGTTCCTATATCCGAACTCTTTTGCACAGTTTACCCTGCTATTCACAAGACCAACCATCCTATTCATGGTGAACTCTGATAAAGAAGGTTCCCAAATCATTGTAGGTTTAGGGGCACACTTAATTAGCATTATGGTAGTATCCATCCATCTCATGTCAAATTTCCACAGGGAAAGAGCAGACAAGTTGAGGGATCTAGTACCCCTGACGTTCAACAGTCAGTTAAGAATGGTACAAACGATAAAAATGGTAAGAACCTTTCTAATATGCTATGCTGCTAGCAAGAATAATACTAATAATTATAAAAGAGCTATCGGTTGCAAATGACCAATGAACACACAATACAACTATAACATGAAGGGTTAGCATTTTTCTTATAGCCACACAAGTAGGTTGATAATCGCCAAGAGCAGGGAATAACTGTAGGACAATTCGATAACTATCTGACTATGGAACCCACGAGAGATAAAGGTAAACTATCTATTCTCTAAATATATATAACCCACTTATATGGTCCTTTATATATGTGCTGCAATAAAATAAAAGATGCAAAGGTTTTAATTTGGTGATACTACTAACTAGAAATTGGTAAACTATAGAACAACTAAGTTTTGAAAGTACAGATGCAAGAAAGTTTATGCAAGGGAAATTAAAGCAAATAAAAAGTAGAATGGAAAGTGTAACTCAAGGGAGCAATTATTCTGGAAAATGGATATTTCATTCGTTTGGGTTGTCACAATTAGTGAATAACATCATGTTGTATACCAGCTAAATGCATAAGTACTAAATACAGTGAATTATAAAGAACTCGATTATTAAAACTCCAGGCCTGGAATCTAACACATAATGGATTAATTAATGACATGTATAGCATCAGCACGCCTAACCTTATAGTCTATCTTTTCTTATAGAGAGGAGTCATAAATAGGTGTAGCCATGGGCACACACAAATACACCCCTAGTGAGTGATCCCAAGGTTGTTTCCAAGCAAGTAAGGGAGTTATTAAGACAAAAATTTCAACCACTCTTGTAAGTTTCAAGGTCCCCATTAGTTTATCCCCCGTTAACTAACACGTTATTAGTGAATATGCATCTTGAGATTTGGAATGTGGTTTCTGTCATGTCCAGCCATCTCTCCTCCTAGACACATGTAATAGTGACAATCTTATGGATCCCGCAATATATGCATGCACACATACATCAGTAAATAAACCATCATATAATATTGCATACTCGTATGCAACCAACAAATGAACTACTTCACCATAGCCATAAAAAGTCACCGCTCAAATCTAGACATAGAGATACAATAAATCATGGGAAACCAATCTTTTGCCTCACACATCAAATTTTCCAAGAGATTACATCGGGATTATGGAGAGGATAAAGGGGGTGTAGCAATAGGTGTTGATGATGATCACACTGGAGGGGGTGGAGCCACCTAGAGGCGGTTCTGATAGTATTTCCCCCTCTGAACTCCTCCAGCGGCAGACTTATGTCTCTCTGTTTCATTATTTTTAATCTCCACCTCCGTCTATCATGAGAAAAAGTACCACAGAGTATATATAGAGGGTTTTAGTTTGAAACACATCTAGGGACGCGAAGATTGATACATCAGAGCCTCGAGGTTCTGGGTGGGTGATAGCTCAAAATATTAACACATTTATCAAGGATTTTCCATTGGTTTTCACCAGGTTTCGTTGATTTTGATCTTTCAACTAATGCTAATATTGCAACTTAGCGAAACCTTGTTCTCTTGTGTTGGTTTTTAGGTATTGGACACTTTTGGAAAATCTGAGAGCATATATGGGCTTTACACTTAATAGAGAAAATACCCAATTGAAGACTATTCCATGCAAAGTCTCTAGAGCCTTTAGCGACCTACTGTATGGTCGGAGGCCACCCGTACTACCTCCCGTCGTATTCGTTATATCAATAGAAGCAAATTTCTTGAAGAGGAGAGGGACAAAATACAAACACAGTCGCTACAAACAGTCCCAAAAGAGAGGAGCTCAGATCTGAAGAAGGAGAAGAATACCACCTCATCCTTCAAATATCATGAGCCTCTTGATCATCAACTCCACTATAAATCTCCGTTCATATTGAAAGAGAGAGATATTCAGACTTGTAAGATTAGGGCTTGAAATTAACTTCATTACAAAGCACTTAATGAGCAGCAGTACGATCGGAAGCAACCATATCGTCTGCCCATACCGAGAGTCAATGAAGACAAACAATATTTCTCTCGAGGTACTCTGTGAATAACGACCTCTGGTACAACCGTATCCCACCGTACCGTCCGCCCGTACGGAGACTCGGGTTTGATAATGGAACCCTAACTGTGTATCCAACGGTGACGACCGTTGGTACGGGCAGGATGCGCCCGTACGACCCGTCTGTACCAATTGCGTCGCCTCGTAAAAAAGATGGCGGTTGGCTGCCAACCCAACCAGCCATCTTATTCCTCTAATTTTCTCTCTCAACCTCAAACCCTAACCTCCTAGAATCCATGATTCTTCATCGATTTTGTTTTTTTGAGTGGGGGAATCTTCACATCGATAAGTTTCTCACCCAATCCTTGCTTTATTTTTTGAAATCCATTGTTGAAACTCTCACATTGGCTATCAAGATGAGTTCCTCATATTTTCAGATTATTTTTGGTTCCTAATGTTAGAATTCATAGTTTCTACATGTAATCGTCTGTTTATACAATATAAACCTTATGACTATAGTTCTGCTTTGAATTTTTTCAGTACAATGATATTGGAAAGATTTTGCGCATCGGGAATGGCTCGGGAAGAGACGTCGGGAGGGGGGTGCTATGAAGTCTGCCCTGAACAAGGACTAAAAAGAGTGAGTGAACGCAAGGTGCATCCCAGCAAGTGGGCATGCCATGACTTTGAAGGGTTCGCAGCATAGAAAACAAAAAATTTCCTACGATGAGATCTATACGCCAAGATCTATCTACTAGATACAAGCAACGGATGGATATACATCCATGGAGAACTTACCCTTGAAGGCAACAAAGTTTTGTTAACCAGTAGGAACTCGTGGATGATGTAGTCGTACGCTTGCCGATCTCAAGATCATGTGGAAGTCCTAGCGCCACAAACCAGCAGCGCATCCGCACTCGCACACATGTTCAGGCCACCGAACAACCTCCGCCTCCTCGCTCCAACGATGCAACAGAAGCAACAACTCCTTCCAGACGAAATGCCATCGGGAACATGTATCTCGCTAATCTGAGACCATGGGGGAATAATTCTAGAGGGGGAGAGAGATCCTTCACGAGGAGGTGTGAGGAAGAAGGGTGAGAGGGGTGGCCTTTTATAGGAGGAGGGGTTACCCCTCCCATGGCCGGCGCCCCATGGAGGGTGACCCCTCACCTCCCCCATTCATGTGGTGGTAACCCCCTCCACATAAAAGTGTCCCTTAACATTCCTCTTTAAAGTCTTTACTTTAAATGGATTAAATTTCTCCAAATTTAATGCTCTCTCATTTAATAAAACTCTTTTTTTAAATTTATTCAGAATTTTGTTAATTACTTTAATTAACAAACATTCACATAAAACCCCTGCAACATTTCAATATTACATGCAGAACCAGTTTCAGCAATTTCACCCGAAACAGTTTTGATGTCTATTGAAATAATTCCAGCACTTTGCAATTCATTCATCTAAAACACATTTTCTCCAAATGGTGTTGGTGTCCCTTAAGTGTGTCACCCTACGATTCATGAATAATACAGACATGATCGAGACCCCTCTCAGATCAATAATCAGAAGAGGGACCTGGAGATCCATACTGACTCCTACACATTCTACGATGACTTCTGTGATCATGAGAACCTTTAACGCTAGTAACTAAATCCCTTTGTCTCGCGATATATTACATGTACGAGATTCGATCATCGGTATCTCCATACCTAGTTTGATCTCGTTACCGACATGTACTCTTTTCTCGTTCTCGTGATATAACATTCTAGCGATCTCATCACTTGCTTGCAAGCTAACTAATGTGATATCACCGAGAGGGCCTAGATAATATCTATCCGTCATCGGGATGGAAATATCCCACTCTTAATCCATGAGCTTCTACATAACACTTTTGTAGCACTGAACCCACCTTTATAATCACCCTTTCACGGTGTGACGTTGGATGTTATCAAGATACTCTTCCAGTGTTACTGATTAACATGATCTCATGGTCTAAGGACTAGGATTACTTTGTTAGATGTTATAGCAATATAAACACAATGACTTTGATCATAATGCTATATTTCTGATGAATGTTCATCACATCATTCCACTAATGATCTAACCTTGTTATTAACAACATCCAATGTCCATGATCAGGAAACCTTGATCATCTTGTTCATCAACGAGCTATTTTATAAGAGAGGCATAACTAGGAACTTTCCTTTTGTTTATTAAACACACATGTATTAACGTTTCCAAATTAATACAATTATAGCATGCAAAATAAACATCTACCATATACTTGTAATATGTATAATAACAACTTTATTATTTCCTGTCAGGGCATATTCCCTTCAGTCTCCCACTTGCACTAGAGACAATAATCGAGTTACATGGTGATAAATCTAACACCCATGGAGTTCTGGTGTTGATCATATTTTGCTCTAGGGAGATTTTTAGTCAACGGATCTGCTACATTGAGATCCGTATGTACTTTACAAATCTTTATATCTCCATCCTTGATATGCTCACGGATGGAGTGAAACCGGCGCTTTATATGTTTGGAATTCTTGTGAGACCTTGGTTCCTTTGCGTTGGCTATGGCTCCATTGTTGTCACAATAGATCACCATTGGATCTAACGCACTAGGAACCACACCCAGTTCGGTAATGAACTCCTTCATCCAAACTGCTTCCTGTGCTACTTCTGAAGCAACAATACATTCTGCCTCCGTTGTTGACCTTGTTACCACGGGTTGTTTGGAGCTCCTCCAACTAACTGCTGCTCTGTTCATGAGAAATACGTATCCGAATTGAGACTTAGAGTCGTCCGGATCAGTGTCAAAGCTAGCGTAGACATAACAATTAGTGACCAGCTCTTCTTCACCTCCGTATACAAGAAACATTTCCTTAGTTCTTCTCAAGTACTTAAGGATATTCTTAACCGCTATCTAGTGTTCCAAACCTGGATCAGATTGGTATCTACTAGTCAAACTAATAGCATGTGCCACATCCGGTCTTGTACATAGCATGGCATACATTATAGAGCCTATGGCTGAAGCATAGGGGATCTTATCCATTATCTCTCTTTCTTCCGTTGTAGCCGGACTTAGTCTTACTCAATGTCTTGCCTTGCAACATAGGTAAGAACCCCTTCTTACTTTCGTCCATTTTAAACTTCTTTAAAATCTTATCAAGGTATGTACTTTGCGATAGCCCTATTAGGCGTCTCGATCTATCTCTATAGATCCTTATGCCTAATATATATGACGCTTCACCAAGGTCTTTCATAGAAAAATTGTTGTTTAGATAACTTTTAACACTGTTTAAAAGATATATATCATTTCCAATCAATAATATGTCATCCACATATAATATCAGAAATGCCACATTGCTCCCACTCACTTTCTTGTAAATACAAGCCTCTCCATAAGTTTGGACAAATCCAAACTCTTTGATCACCTCATCAAAGCGGAGATTCCAACTCCGGGATGCTTGCTTCCGTCCATAGATGGATCGCTGAAGCTTGCATACCTTATTAGCATCCTTAGGATCGACAAAACACTTCGGTTGCATCATATACAACTCTTCTTCAATATTACCATTGAGGAATGTGGTTTTGACATCCATCTGACATATTTCATAATCAAAATATGCAGCAATTGCTAACATAATCCTAACCGACTTTAGCATCGCCACGGGAGAGAATGTATCATCGTAGTCAACTCCTTGAATTTTTTGAAACCCCTTTGCGACAAGTCGAGCTTTGTAGATGGTCACATTACCATCAGCATCAGTTTTTCTTTTGAAAATCCATTTATTCTCAACAACCTTTCGATCGTGACGTAAGTCCACCAAGGTCCAAACCTGGTTTTCGTACATGGATTCCTTCTCAGATTTCATGGCTTCTAGCCATTTGTTGGAATCTGGGCTCATCATCGCTTCTTCATACGTCGTAGGGTCATCTATTTCATCAATCATGAAATTCATAACAAGATTGCCATATAGTTCAGGAGCTGCACGTGTCCTGCTTGACCTGCGAGGTTCGGTAGTGTCCTCTTTCGGAGTTTCATGATCATTATCATTAGCTCTCTCTTCATCAGGTGAAGTCAACTCTGAAACAATTTCCGGTGCTGCGCTACTCGCCATTTCATGAAGAGAAGGTTCAATAACCTCTTTGAGTTCTACCTTCCGACTACTCACACCTTCCGCGAGAAACTCCTTCTCAAGAAAGGATCCATTCTTGGCAACAAAAACCTTGCCCTCGGATCTGTGATAGAAGGTATACCCAATCGTTTCCTTAGGGTATCCTATGAAGACACATTTTTCCGCTTTGGGTTCGAGTTTATCCGGTTGAAGTTTCTTCACATAAACATCGCATCCCCAAACATTAAGAAATGACAGCTTAGGTTTGTTTCCAAACCATAATTCATACGGTGTCATTTCAACAGATTTAGATGGTGCCCGATTTAAAATGAATGTAGCGGTTTCTAGTGCATAACCCCAAAATAACAGTGGCAAGTCAGTCAGAGACATCATAGATCGAACCATATCTAATAGAGTACGATTATGACGTTCCGATACACAATTACGTTGTGGTGTTCCGGCAGGCATGAGTTGTGAAACTATTCCACACTCTTTCATGTGTGTGCTAAACTCGTAACTTAGATACTCACCTCCACGGTCGGACCGCAGGAATTCGATCTTTCTATTACGATGATTTTCCACTTCATTCTGAAATTCCTTGAACTTTTCAAAGGTTTTAGACTTATGTTTCATCAAATAGATATACCCGTATCTACTCAAATCATCCGTGAAAGTAACAAAATAATGATATCCACGTCGCACTGACACACTCATTGGACCGTATACATCAGTATGTATGATTTCCAATAAATCTGTTGCCCGTACCATTGAACTAGAAAACAGCGTTCTAGTCATCTTGCCCATAAGGCATGGCTCACATGTATCAAATGATTCAAAATCAAATGATTCCAAAAGTCCATCAGAATGGAGTTTCTTCATGCGTTTAACACCAATATGACCTAGACAGCAGTGCCACATATATGCAGATATATCATTATTAAGTTTAATTATTTTAGCATCAACATTATGGATGTGCGTATGAGTACTATCGAGATTCAACAGAAATAAACCATTCATCACGAGTGCATGACCATAAAATATATTATCCATATAAATCAAACTACCATTGTTTTTGGATTTAAACGAATAACCACATCGCATCAAACAAGATCCAGATATAATGTTCATGCTCAGTGCAGGCACCAAATAACAATTATTTAGGTTTATAACTAATCCCGATGGTAGGTGGAGAGGCAGCGTTCTGAAAGTGATCACATCAACTCTTGATCCATTGCCGACATGCATCTTGACCTCACACCTTGCTAGCGGTCACTTGTTCTGCAGCCCCTGATTCAAGTTACATATGTTGGCAACCGATCCGGTATCAAATACCCAGGTGCTACTGTGAGTACTAGCAAGTACACATCAATAACATGTATATCATATATACCTTTGTTTGTCTTGTCGGCTTTCTTGTCCGCCAAAAACTTGGGGCAGTTGCGCTTCCAATGGCCAGTCCCCTTACAATAGTAGCCCTCGGTATCAGACTTAGGGCTAGCCTGGGATTTCTTTTCAGGCGCAGCAACAGATTTGCCACCCTTCTTTCCCTTCTATTTACCCTTCTTGTCTTTCTTGAAACCGGTGGTCCTATTGACCATCAACACTTGATGTTCTTTCCTAATCTCCACTTTTGCAGTCTTAAGCATTGATAGAAGCTCGGGGAGAGTCTTCTTCATGCCCTGCATGTTATAGTTCATCATGGAGCTCTTGTAGCTAGGTGATAGAGATTGGAGAACATTATGTATGCCTAAATCAATGGGAATCGTTATTCCCAAGGACACAAGATTATCGGCGTACCCAGACATTTTGAGTATGTGCTCACTTATGGAGCCTATTCTATTCCATCATGCAGCTAAAGAACTTTTCTGAAGCATTATAATTCTCTATGGCAGCATGGGTATTGAAAATCATTTTCAATTCACCCATGGTATCAAAGGCATTGCCATTCTCGAAACGCTTTCGAAGTTCTGGCTCTAGCCCATACAGTATGCCACAATGAACTAAGTTGTGGTCCTCCTGACGAGCCACATAAACATTCTTTTCCTCGTCAGGGGCATCAGGAGCTGGTAGGGGGCCTAGCGGAGCTTCTAGCACATATTGCTTTTGTGCAGCAGAGAGGAGAATCCTCAAATTCATAGCCCAGTTGGTGAAGTTGCTACCATTCACAGCAAGTTTCTCTTTCTCCATGAACACATTGAAATTAAAAGCAGGTGGTGCCATCTACAACAGAATTTGTAAAGTTTATTTAGACTAAGTTTATGATAGATTGAGTTCAACTAAACTCCCACTCAAGAACAACATCCCTCGTGTTTTTTTGGTGATTACATGAACCAAATCCACTACACCAAGTAAGATCATCACGTGAGTTGGTGTAGCTTCAAAGGCGAGCATCTATATGGGCATCATATCAACTATATGACTCATGCTTAACCTTTCTGTCCGTGTGAAGGGTTTCGCAGCATAGTAAATCAAAATTTTCTACGGAAGCGAACAGAGGGAAATCCAAGATCTAATCTAGGAGATGCAAACAACGAGAGAGATTGGATTAGATCTTCATACCCTTGAAGATTCGCACAGCGGAACGTTCGTCGGAACGTGGGTGATGTAGTCGTACTCGCTTCTCCTCCTCGCGATCCGATCCGATCTAGCACCACAAGTGGCGGTGCCTCCGTGAGATGCACACGTGCAGCACCTCGACGTCTCCTCCTTCCTCGGACCAGCAAGTATGGTGGAGAGATGGATTGGATCTACAGCACGACGGCGTGGTGTATATGGTGGAGAATTTCTGCAGCAGGGCTTCGCCTACAAACAGTCGGGAGGGAGAGAGGAAGGCAGCAGGGCAGCTAGGGCTTGGAGGGAGATGTGTGTTGGGGGGGAGGGGGCGCACCAGCCCTCTATATATAGAGGGGGTGGTGGCGGCCAGCCCTAGCCCCTCCTCCAAGCCTATCTCTAGTTTAAACAATTTAAACTCTCCCCTTATCTAGATAACCCTATCTCTAGTTTAAACGAATTTAAACTTATCTAGGATCGGCTGGGCCCTATGGGGCCTTGTGCCCCTGGCCCAATGCGGCCAGGACACTCCCTCATAGGCCCATGCCCCCTCCCGGAAGGTGGGACCACGTTGGCCCCCTTCCGGAAGGTTCTAGAAGCTTCCGGTACAATACCGATCAATCCGGAACAATTCCGAACTCCAAAAACTGCACTGCCTTATATGAATCTTATTCTCCGGACCATTCCGGAACCTCTCGTGATATCCCGGATCCCATCCGAGACTCCGAACACAAATTCATAAACCAAGTATCCAATCTATCCTAGCGTCGAGACACGTTAAGTGTGTGACCCTGCGGGTTCGAGAATATGCAGACATGATCTTCTATCAATAATCAACAGCGGGGTCTGGGCACCCATATTGACTCCCACACATTCATCGATGATCATATCGGATGAACCACGATGCCAGGATTCAATCAATCCCATATATATATTCCCTTCGTCTCGCGATATTTTACTTGCCCGAGATTCGATCGTCGGTATCGTCATACCTAGTTCAATCTCGTTCACAGCAAGTACTTTACTCATTCCGTAGTCCGATATCACTTTGTGATTAACTCGTTAACCACATTATTGCAAGCGGTGTTGATATCGATTACCGAGTGGGCCCGAAGTATATCTCTCCGACTTGGGAGGGACAAATCCCATCTCGATACATACAACCCAACAGATACTTTCCGATCACCTGAGAGACACCTTTATGATCACCCTCTCATAGGATGACGTTTGATGACCTCAAAGCTTTCTTCCGATACCAGGGAGTTGTATTATCTCATGGTCTAAGGAATACAACATTTGACATAGGAAAAGCTTCGCAAAGATGAACACAAGGACACGATCTAATTGCTTCGCTTAGTTTGGGTCTATCCACCATATCATTCTCCCAATGATATGATCTCATTATCAATTGACAACTCATGTCTATGGTTAGGAAACCTTAACCATCATTGATCAATGAGCTAGTCCATAGAGGCGTACTAGGGACACGGTGTTGTTCACAAACCACACAAGTATTAAAGTTTCCGCTTAATACAATTCTAGCATGGAATATAAACTTTATCATGAACAAGAATTATAATAATAACATCTTTATTATTGCCTCTAGGGCATAATTCCAACAGTCTCCCACTTGCACTAGAGTCAATAATCTAGTTTACATTTGGCAACAATCTCACACCCATGGCACTGAGGTGCTGATCATGTTTTACACGTGGAAGAGGTTTAGTCAATGGATCTGCGACATTCAGATCTGTATGTACTTTGCTGATCTTCAGATCTCCATCTGCTATATAATCTCGGATTATATGAAACTTGCGGTTGATATGCTTGGTCTTTGGATGATATCTTGGTTCCTTAGCGAGTGCTATGGCGCCAGTGTTGTCACACAATATCTCCAGTGGGTCCAATGCACTTGGAACCACGCCAAGCTCAGTGATGAAGTTTCTGATCCAAACTCCTTCACTTGACGCTTCTGCAGTAGCCATGTATTCCGCTTCTACTGTAGATCCCGCGATCACGCTTTGCTTGCAGCTTCTCCAGCTCACAGCTCCTCCATTCAAAATATACACGTATCCTGTCTGAGATTTATGATCATCCTTGTCGGTGTCGAAACTAGCATCGATGTAACCTTTTACGACGAGCTGTTCATCACCCCCATAGACTAAGAACATTTCTTTAGTCCTATTTAGGTACCTTAGGATGTTCTTCACGGCTGTCCAGTGTTCCACTCCTGGATCACTTTGATATCTGCTCGTCAAACTAAGAGCATTGGACACATCCGGTCTAGTACACAGCATGGCATACATGATGGAACCTATGGCCGAGGCATAAGGCACTTTGCTCATAGCTTCCCTATCATTTACCGTAGCTGGACACTGAGCCTTGCTCAATATTTTACCTGACAACATAGGCACTGAACCTTTCAATGCCTTATCCATTCTGAACCTTTTCAGAACTTTGTCTAGGTATGTACTCTGGCTTAAAGCTATCAGGCGTCTTTGTCTATCTCTATAGATTTTGATGCCCAATATATAAGCAGCTTCACCTAGGTCTTTCATTGAAAAACACTTGTTCAAATAACTCTTCACATCGTTAAGCATGTTGATGTCATTTCCAATAATCAATATGTCATCCACATATAGTACCAGAAACGTCACCGAGCTCCCACTCACTTTCTTGTAGATGCAAGCTTCGTAGAAATTTGGAACAAATCCAAAGCTCTTGATCACTTGATCAAAACGAAGGTTCCAACTCCGAGATGCTTGCTTCAGTCCATAAATGGAACGCTGAAGTTTGCATACTTTATCAGCATCCTTAGGATCGACAAAACCTTCGGGTTGCATCATATACAACTCTTCATCAATGTTGCCATTGAGGAAAGCAGTCTTGACATCCATTTGCCATATTTCATAATCATGAAACGCAGCAATTGCTAATAAAATCTGAATGGACTTATACATCGCTACGGGAGAGAAAGTCTCATCGTAGTCAACACCTTGAACTTGTCGAAAACCTTTCGCAACAAGCCGTGCTTTATAGACGGTAACATTACCATCCGCGTCCGTTTTCTTCTTGAAGATCCATTTGCACTCAACGGCCTTACGGTTGCTAGGAGGGTCCACCAAAGTCCATACTTGGTTTTCGCTCATGGATCCCAATTCGGATTTCATGGCTTCTAGCCATTTCTCAGAGTCTGGGCTCATCATCGCTTCCTCATAGTTCGTAGGTTCGCTGTCTTCTACTAACAAGACAGTCAAGACAGGGTTGCCGTACCACTCACGAGGGGCACGCGACCTTGTCGACCTGCGACGTTCAGTAGCAGCATCGTCCGAAGCTTCATGATCCTTGTCATTAGCTTCCTCTATTGTTGGTGCAGGCGGCACTGGAACAATTTCAGGTGCTGCGCTACTCTCCAATTCAAGAGAAGGTTCAATAACCTCGTCTAGCTCTACTTTCCTCCCACTCACTTCTTTCGAGAGAAACTCCTTCTCAAGAAAGGAACCGTTCTTTGCGACAAACACTTTGCCTTCGGTTCTGTGATAGAAGGTATACCCAATAGTTTCCTTAGGGTATCCTATGAAGACGCATTTCTCCGCTTTGGGTTCGAGCTTGTCCGGCATCAACTTCTTGACGTAAGCTTCGCATCCCCAAACTTTAAGAAATGACAACTTAGGTTTAGCACCAAACCACAGTTCATACGGTGTCGTCTCAACGGATTTAGATGGAGCCCTATTTAAAGTGAATGCAGCGGTTTCTAATGCATAACCCCAAAATGATAACGGCAAATCAGTAAGAGACATCATTGATCGGACCATATCTAATAGGGTTCGATTCCGGCGTTCAGACACACCATTGCGCTGTGGTGTTCCGGGTGGCGTGAGTTGTGAAACGATTCCACTTGCTTTGAGATGCGTGAGAAAATCATAACTCAAATATTCGCCCCCACGATCGGATCGTAGAAACTTAATCTTTCTATTATGATGGTTCTCCACTTCATTCTGAAATTCTTTGAACTTTTCAAACGTTTCAGATTTATGTTTCATTAAATAGATATACCCATATCTACTTAAGTCATCGGTAAAAGTGAGAAAATAGCGATATCCACCGCGCGTCGAAACACTCATCGGTCCGCATACATCGGTATGTATGATTTCCAACAAGTCCGTTGCTCGCTCCATCATACCAGAGAACGGGGTTTTGATCATCTTGCCCATGAGGCATGGTTCGCATGTGTCAAATGATTCAAAATCAAGAGACTCCAAAAGTCCATCAGAATGGAGTTTCTTCATGCGCTTTACACCAATATGACCTAGACGACAGTGCCACAAATAAGTAGTATTATCACTATCTACTTTGCATCTCTTAGCCTTAATGTTATGGATGTGTGTTTCATCCCTTTCGAGATTTAGAAGAAATAAACCACTCACAAGAGGTGCATGACCATAAAAGATGTTACTCATATAAATAGAACAACCATTATTCTCCGATTTAAATGAATAACCGTCTTGCAATAAACACGATCCAGAAATAATGTTCATGCTCAACGCAGGCACATAATAACATTTATTAAGGTTTAAAACTAATCCCGAAGGTAAAACTAAGGAGAGCGTGCCGACGGCCATCACATCAACTCTTGATCCGTTGCCAACGTGCATCGTCACCTCATCCCTCGCAAGCCGCTGTCTATTCCGTAGCTCCTGTTTCGAGTTACAAATATTAGCAACTGAACCGGTATCAAATACCCAGGCACTACAACGAGGGCTAGTAAGGAAAACATCAATAACATGTATATCAAATATACCTTTGATGGTGCCAGCCTTCTTGTCCGCTAAGTACTTCGGACAGTTGCGCTTCCAGTGACCCTTGTCCTTGCAATAGAAGCACTCAGTGTCCGGCTTGGGTCTAGACTTGAGCTTCTTCTCAGCAGGGGCAACGCGCTTGCCGCCTCCTTTCTTGAAGGGCTTCCTTGCACCTTTACATTTCTTGAAGGAGGGCTTGTTGACCATCAACACATGATTATCCTTCTTGATGTCCACCTCCGCAGCCTTCAGCTTTGCGAAGAGCTCGGTGATCGTATCAGTGGAACCAATCTGATTATGAGTCACTACAAAACTTTTGTAGCTGGGAGGGA
Source organism: Avena sativa (assembly GCA_916181665.1). Lineage (NCBI taxonomy): Eukaryota > Viridiplantae > Streptophyta > Magnoliopsida > Poales > Poaceae > Avena > Avena sativa. Next base: position 602,864,560 of record OV702291.1, on the reverse strand, counting down.
GTGATTGCAGAACCCTATCAATCTTGAGCTCCTCTGGAATCTTGCAGTCTAGTTGCTCAAGGCGTTGAGTGTAGCCCGACATCTTAATGGCATGCTCACTAACGGAACTCCCTTCCTCCATCTTGCAGTTAAAGAACTTCTCAGAGATCTCATATCTCTCAGAACGGGCCTGAGTCTGAAACATGGTTTTCAGCTCCTGGAGAATCTCAAAGGGCCCGGGATAGTTTTCAAAACGATTTTGAAGTTCCGGTTCCATAGCAAACAACATGGTGCTCTTAATCACACCATAATCATCTTTGCGCGACTGATAGACAGCTTTCTCATCAGCCGGCGCAGTTGCAGCAGGGGGGTTACCTAACGCTTTCTCAAGGACATAGTCCTTTTGTCCGCCAGACAGAATGATTCTTAGATTGCGGAACCAGTTGGTGAAGTTAGACCCATTGTTTCTAAGCTTTTCTTTCTCAGCAAAAACGTTGAAGTTGAAGTTGGACTTGGCCATGTGATCTACAGTATTTGCAAGTACAACTTAGACTATGTTCATGATAAATAGTTCAACTTAATCAAATTACTAGATGAACTCCCACTAAATTCGACATCCCTCAAGTTGTTTAGTGAACACGATCCAAATTCACCACACCTAATCCGATCATCACGAGAAGAGATGTGGTTTCAATGGTGGACAACGAAGTGTCGATCATATCATTCATATGACTCATGCTTAACCTTTCGGTTCTTGTGTTCCGAGGCCATGTCTGTACATGCTAGGCTCGTCAAGCTAGACCCAAGTATTTCCGCGTGTGCAAAACTGGCTTGCACCCGTTGTATGTGAGCGTAGAGTCTATAGCACCCGATCATCACGTGATGCTTGGACACGACGAACTTTCGCAAAGGTGCATACTTGGGGAGAACACAGTTTGTTGTTGCATGTTTTATGTGGCTTATGGGAGTAGATGCTAAGAACGATTCTTACCTACGGAAAGCCACAACGGTGATATTATGGTTGCCAAACTCCGGTGTTAAACCCATGACAACTATAGTGAGAGAAACAGACATCCACCAGCCGCATGTGTGGTACAAGCCACACGTCAAGTGTGGAGCCGGTCTCGCGAACGATGTCGCGTAAGGTTGGCCTGGACCGCTTCAATCTCACTATCCCGCGTCATAAGAAGAACACAAACAAGAGGCTTGCAACAGAAAACATCAACGCCCGCAACAACCATGTTGCGTTCTACTCGTGAAACACATCTACGCATAGATCTAGCTCTGATACCACTGAAGGGTTTCGCAGCATAGTAAATCAAAATTTTCTACGGAAGCGAACAGAGGGAAAGCCAAGATCTAATCTAGGATATGCAAACAACGAGAGAGATTGGATTAGATCTTCATACCCTTGAAGATTCGCACAGCGGAACGTTCGTCGGAACGTGGGTGATGTAGTCGTACTCGCTTCTCCTCCTCGCGATCCGATCCGATCTAGCACCACAAGTGGCGGTGCCTCCGTGAGATGCACACGTGCAGCACCTCGACGTCTCCTCCTTCCTCGGACCAGCAAGTATGGTGGAGAGATGGATTGGATCTACAGCACGACGGCGTGGTGTATATGGTGGAGAATTTCTGCAGCAGGGCTTCGCCTACAAACAGTCGGGAGGGAGAGAGGAAGGCAGCAGGGCAGCTAGGGCTTGGAGGGAGATGTGTGTTGGGGGGGAGGGGGCGCACCAGCCCTCTATATATATAGGGGGTGGTGGCGGCCAGCCCTAGCCCCTCCTCCAAGCCTATCTCTAGTTTAAACAATTTAAACTCTCCCCTTATCTAGATAACCCTATCTCTAGTTTAAACGAATTTAAACTTATCTAGGATCGGCTGGGCCCTATGGGGCCTTGTGCCCCTGGTCCAATGCGGCCAGGACACTCCCTCATAGGCCCATGCCCCCTCCCGGAAGGTGGGACCACGTTGGCCCCCTTCCGGAAGGTTCTAGAAGCTTCCGGTACAATACCGATCAATCCGGAACAATTCCGAACTCCAAAAACTGCACTGCCTTATATGAATCTTATTCTCCGGACCATTCCGGAACCTCTCGTGATATCCCGGATCCCATCCGAGACTCCGAACACAAATTCATAAACCAAGTATCCAATCTATCCTAGCGTCGAGACACGTTAAGTGTGTGACCCTGCGGGTTCGAGAATATGCAGACATGATCTTCTATCAATAATCAACAGCGGGGTCTGGGCACCCATATTGACTCCCACACATTCATCGATGATCATATCGGATGAACCACGATGCCAGGATTCAATCAATCCCATATATATATTCCCTTCGTCTCGCGATATTTTACTTGCCCGAGATTCGATCGTCGGTATCGTCATACCTAGTTCAATCTCGTTCACAGCAAGTACTTTACTCGTTCCGTAATCCGATATCACTTTGTGATTAACTCCTTAACCACATGATTGCAAGCGGTGTTGATATCGATTACCGAGTGGGCCCGAAGTATATCTCTCCGACTTGGGAGGGACAAATCCCATCTCGATACATACAACCCAACAGATACTTTCCGATCACCTGAGAGACACCTTTATGATCACCCTCTCATAGGATGACGTTTGATGACCTCAAAGCTTTCTTCCGATACCAGGGAGTTGTATTATCTCATGGTCTAAGGAATACAACATTTGACATAGGAAAAGCTTCGCAAAGATGAACACAAGGACACGATCTAATTGCTTCGCTTAGTTTGGGTCTATCCACCATATCATTCTCCCAATGATATGATCTCATTATCAATTGACAACTCATGTCTATGGTTAGGAAACCTTAACCATCATTGATCAATGAGCTAGTCCATAGAGGCGTACTAGGGACACGGTGTTGTTCACAAACCACACAAGTATTAAAGTTTCCGCTTAATACAATTCTAGCATGGAATATAAACTTTATCATGAACAAGAATTATAATAATAACATCTTTATTATTGCCTCTAGGGCATAATTCCAACACCGTGTTTCGAGGCCATGTCTGTACATGCTAGGCTCGCCAAGTAAGAACCTTAGTACTCGCGTGTGTAAAACTGTCTTACACCTGAAATATGATCGTGGATTCAAGTACACCCGATCATCACATGATGTCTTGAAGCGGCAAAACATAAATGGTGCGTACTTAAGGAAGAACACATTTTTATCTTGATATTTAAATGAGGGATAATATTATAACGGTACTAAAAACGCCAAACTAGCAATATAAGATGCGAACATCATATGTGTAAAGTGAAATGATATGGTTCTTGCATTTGATCACTATCATATGCATCGTGGTATGATCTCTATCATTCCTTTGTGTGTAAGGCCAAGGTCTATGGAACTTCCACGTTAAGTGTGTTGTAAGTGTATCAACTATACATCAACTCACAACATTACCATATCATGACACAAGCCCAACAACGATCTAAACTAGACGCCTCTAATTTATCAATTGCAAGTTTTATGTGGCTTAGGGCTTTCGAAGATAGAACCATTCTTACCTACGAACATGGAACCAGAACGATGACAACCAAATTATTAGCAAATCATTGTAAATTAGATATTGACTATAGTAGGAGATACAGATACCCGCTAGCCACTTATGCAAAACTAGTTGCATGTCAGTCGTGGAACCGGTCTCATGTGCGATGACATGTAAGGTTGGTCCGGGTCGCTTCATCCCACTATGCCACCAATATCCAAAGTACATATAAGAAGCAATAACATGATCATCACCGCCCACATACTCTTATGTGTTCTACCCGTGTAAAACACCTACGCATAGATCAGACTCTGATACCACTGAAGGTTTCACAGCATAGAAAACAAAAAATTCCTACGATGAGAACTATACGCCAAGATCTATCTACTAGATACAAGCAACGGGTGGATATACATCCATGGAGAACTTACCCTCAAAGACAACAAAGTTTTGTTAATGAGTAGGAACTCATGGATGATGTAGTCGTACGCTTGCCGATCTCAAGATCGTGTCGAAGTCCTAGCGCTGCAAGCCAGCAGTGCATCCGCACTCCCGCACACATTCAGGCCACAGAACAACCTCCGCCTCCTCGCTCTAGCGATGCAGCGGAAGCAGCAACTCCTTCCAGACGAAATGCCACCGGGAAGATGTATCTCGCTAATCTGAGACCATGGGGGAATAATTCTAGAGGGGGAGAGATATCCTTCACGAGGAGGTGTGAGGAAGAAGGGTGAGAGGGGTGGCCTTTTATAGGAGGAGGGGGGGTAGAGGGTGACCCCTCACCTCCCCCATTCATGTGGTGGTAACCCCCTCCACATAAAATTGTCCCTTAACATTCCTCTTTAAAGTCTTTACTTTAAATGCATTAAATTTCTCCAAATTTAGTGCTCTCTCATTTAATAAAACTCTTTTATTAAATTTATTCAGAATTTTGTTAATTACTTTAATTAACAAACATTCACATAAAACCCCCTGCAACATTTCAATATTACATGCAGAACCAGTTTCAGCAATTTCACCCGAAACAGTTTCGATGTCTATTGAAATAATTCCAGTGCTTTGCAATTCATTCATCTAAAACACATTTGCTCCAAATTCTATTGGTGTCCCTTAAGTGTGTCATCCTACGGTTCGCGAATAATGCAGACATGATTGAGACTCCTCTCAGATCAATAATCAGAAGCGGGACCTGGAGATCCATACTGATTCCTTCATATTCAACGATGACTTCTGTGATCGTGAGAACCTTTAATGCTTGTAACTAAATCCGTTTGTCTCGCGATATATTACATGTCCGAGATTCGATCATCGGTATCTCCATACCTAGTTTTATCTCGTTGCCGACATGCACTCTTTTCTCGTTCCCGTGATATAACATTCTAGTGATCACATCACTTGCTTGCAAGCTATTTCAATGTGATATCACCAAGAGGGCCCAGAGTATATCTATCCGTCATCGGGATTGACAAATTCCACTCTTGATCCATGAGACTCAACATTACACCTTCGTAGCACTGGACCCATCTTTATAGTCACCCTATTACGGTGTGACGTTTGATGTTATCAAGATACTCTTTCAGTGTTAGCAATTAACATGATCTCATGGTCTAAGGATAAAGATTACTTCGTATGATGTTATAGAAACATAAACATAATGACTGTGAACGTAATGCTATACCTTGGATGAATGTTCATCACATCATTCAACTAATGTTGTGACCTTGTTATTAACAACATCCAATGTCTATGATCAGGAAACCTTGATCATCTTGTTAATCAACAAGCTAGTCTATAAGAGAGGCATAACTAGGAACCCTTTTTGTTTATTAAACACACATGTATTAATGTTTCCGATCAATACAATTATAGCATGCAAAATAAACATTTATCATAAACATGGAATAAGATAATAACCACTTTATTATTGCCTCTCAGGCATATTCCTTTCAGTCTCCCACTTGCACTAGAGTCAATAATCTAGTTTGAAAAACTTTGCGTATTGAACACCTATGGCTTTCTGGTGTTGCATATACGCGATTGCTAGTGGTTAATATAATCTTCGGATCTGACAGTTTCAGGTCCGTGTGTATTTGCATGTCTTTGCGTCTCTATGCATCACTCATTCTCAAATGAGATGGCATTGTATAAATTTGGTCCTCTGGTGAGACCTTTAGTTCGTCCGGGTTAAAATATGTTGATATTATTGTCACACAATATATCTTCATAGTATTAGCCCACTTTGAACCACACCTGGTTTGATAACAAACTACTTAACACAAATGCCCTCCTTTGCTGCTACTATAGCAGTTATATACTTAGCCTTTTGTTGTAGTATCCGTCACAATTTCTCAACTTTGGAACTCATCCAAATCCATCATCGAACATCCTTTCCATTACATTGTGCCACCCATAGTCTAAATTGAGATAAATTTAATTTGTATCTTGTGACAAAACTAGTATCAATGTAACACTTTACAATGAACTACCTTTAAATATTTGTCACTTATACATGATATATTCTTGGTTCTTTCAAAGCTCATAAGAATATCTTTTCTATCATCCAATGATCATCTTATGAATCATTCTGGTATGTGCTCATAATATTTAGAGCATAGGACATTTTGGATATATACATATGATGGTATAATCAATCAAAATCTTCATGTGATTTTACTCACCAAGTGTTGAAACACTTGAATTTTGATACAATCTTTTCCATGTAGCAAGAACCTTTCTTGTTGTTTCCATATTTAACCCTTTCAATATCTCATATATGTATGCCTGGCACAACCATATTAGCACCTCAATCTATCCATATAGATATTGATGCCAAATATTCCGGGTTTTCCCAAGTCTTTCATCGAAATCTTATTTTAATGAAATTATTAACTTGTGTCAATACAAGATACATCATTTCCAATCAACAATATGTCCTCTACATAATGTATTATAAATATGTCTCAACGCTCCCACTTAATTTCTTGCAAATGCAAGCATCTTCATCATCTCTTATGAATTTAAACTCTTTTAACAGTTTCATCATGGTGAAGATTCCAACTCCGCTATGCTTACTTCAACTATTGAAGTTTGCATGCCCTTTTGGCACCCTTTGAATTAACAAAACCCTTCGGACCGTGTCATGTACACGTCCTAGGTAACCATTCTATTAGAAGAACCTTGTTTTGTTTATTCAACTACCATATACCAAATTATATGTAGTGGTTTCTATATTAATCTGTCAAGACTAAATATCGCTATGAAAGATCAAATCTTGTCATAGTCAACTCCTTGAACATTGCCGTAAACTTCTTTCCGACATGTCAATTATTTCATAGATGTTAAACATCCATGTCTTATTTCTTTATAGATCCAAACATGACCGATATGCTTCATGCCTTTCCGGAGGGTCTTCCAAGTTCAGAAACTTGATTTCTCGTGTATGGATACTATCACGGATTCTATGACTTCTAGTCATTTTATGGAGTCAGGGCCCATCATCGCTTCTTTGCATGTAGTCGGTTCATCATTGTCAAAACAATAATGAATTGCTTATCAAATCACACTATTTGATTCTTACCGACCCACACGGTTCAATAGGAACTCTAATCTCCGAGATCACATCCTTTGTAATCACGGGAGCCATGAGCATTGTGGCCGCCACCAGGACACTTTCCGGTGCTACGCTACTTAGCACATATAGCTAAGGTTCAACAACCTTATCAAAGTTCTATTGTACTCCCACTTAACTTTTCACGAAAAATTCCTTCTCAAGAAACTTGACGTTCCAAGTAACAAACTCTTTTGTCCTTGGTGTTATGGAAAAATTCCTGACAAATTCTTTGGGATAACCTACAAAGACGTGCTTATCTAACTTTGGTTGTAAACATTTTACTTATGCATAGCATACCAAAATTTAAGAAAAGACAATTCAGGTTTTATACCAAACCATAACTCATATGGTGTTATTTCAACGGATCACGATGGTGCTCTTTTTAGTGTAAAAGCGGTAGTCTCTAAAGCTTCAATCCTTAAAACATAATGGCAGTTTTATAAATGATACCTTTGATCTTACCATGTCAAAGATGGTTTTATTTCATCTCTCGAATATGCCATACTCCTATGGTTTATCGGGAAACACAAATCATGGAACAATTCCTCAAATCTTAGGTGTTTTTGCTAAACATGTAACTCAAATATTTTCCTTTATGATCGAATCATAAACTCTTTATTTTCTTGTCACAATGATTTTTCACTTTATCTTGAAAGTCTTTGAACAATTTTCAAATGTTTCATACTTCTTCCTTATTAAGTAAATATATAGATATATTCACTTAAATTTTTGGAGAAAGCATATGAAGCAAAAAGATCCATCGCATATGGATACACATAATTGACTATGCACATCAGCATGCACAATTTCCAATAAGCTAGTCATCCGTTCCTCTCTGGCCTATGGACGGAGTTTCAATTATCTCGAGGAAAGACTCACATGCGTCAACTGATCAAAATCAAAGACTCCAAAATCCATCAACATGGAGTTTCGTCATGTTTTCTTTCCAATATAATTTAAAACAGCGATGTCACTTCATAAGTGATATTTTAATCATTTGTCTTGCGACATTTTAGCAATAGTGTTTATGGACATGATTTCTCCCACTAGACTTGTAAAAAGTTCATCCATCCTTTATGGAATATGATAATTATTTGAACAACCATTATTCTCGTAATACCAGAACAAAATAACAATTATTAAAACAAGTCTTGAAGGCTAGGTTTGACGACAATGAAAAACACAATAACATTTAATTTGTTTTCGATGAACATCATCACTTATTCTCTTGCTAGTTACTTAGGCCATTGTAGTTCATGAATTGCGTTGTCCTGTATGACACTTTATACCAACCAATTCGGTATCCAATACTGGTATCCAATACCTCAGAACCACATTGTTTAACAAGCAAGGAATATAACCATAACATGTATATCTTATATATACCTAAGTTGGACATCTCCAACCTTTTCTTTTATGCCAAATATTTTATAGATTCTCTTTCAGCAATTCCTTTTCCTTTTAAAAGAATATATCAACATCAATAGTGGTGTCATTCACATGACAGATAGTACAAAGCGTATATAGTCAAATACTAATACCTTTGGACTTGCACTTTGAAGTGGATCTCCATCATCAAATGTTTGGCATTCTTTCAAAAATCCATTCTTTAGTAATCTATTAGTGTAGTAAACATTTTACTTACATCTTCTATTCATCCTTATCATGACAAATTTCATGATCAAGCTACTATAGCCTATAAGGAAGAATGACGAGTATAATTTTAGTTCCCAAAACCTTTTGGGAGATTCGGATGCCTAGCATCTCTATCCTTCACAAATTCTCATACAATATGAGAACATGTATTTTGCTAAATTATACTCTATCATAATGCAACCAAAAACATTGTTCAGATATCACAATATCTTCCACACATGATGGTTTCTGAAACAATTTTTCAGCTCCTATATAATCTTGATATTAAAACAACTTTTGAATATCAATAATCATGGAGGCAAACATGATACTTTAGATACTAACATTGGAATTCTTACTCTTGATTTAATACTACATATTAAACTTCATGGAGTAAATAGAGTTTGCTGAAAGTTTGCAATAGGACTTCTAAACTTTAAATTGACATTCAAAACAATACGATGCCAGTTTGTAAAGTAAATATCCAGAATTCTATAGTTCTATTATCTCAATTGAAACTAAGCATAAGGTAGTCAACAGACGTCAATGACTACAACAAATTATGCAAATTCACTTTGATTTAGTTTATGACAAATTTAGTTCGACTAATCCAAATTAGAAATGAACTCCCACTCAAAAAACGACATCCCTCGTGCCTTTTTGGTGATTACATGAACCAAATCCACTACACCAAGTCTGATCATCACGTGAGTTGATGTAGCTTCAAAGGCGAGCATCTATATGGGAATCATATCAACTATATGACTCATGCTTAACCTTTCGGTCCGTGTTCCGAGGCCATGTCTGTACATGCTAGGCTTGCCAAGTAAGAACCTTAGTACTTGCATGTGTAAAACTGTCTTACACCCGTTTATATGAAAGCGTAGATTTGAGTACACCCGATCATCACGTGATGTCTCAAAATACGATCCACAAAACGGTGCATACTTAAGGAAGAGCACATTTTTATCTTGATATCTAAATGAGGGATCATCTTACAATGCTACAGAAAGCGCCAAACTAGCAGTATAAGATGCTAACATCTAATGTGTAAAGTGAGATGATATGGTCCATGCATTTGATCTCTATCATTTGCATCGTGGTACAATCTCTATCATTCCTTTGTGTGTAAGGCCAAGGTCTATGGAACTTACACGTTGAATGTGTTGTAAGAGTATCTATCATACATCTACTTACAACAATACCATATCAAGATACTAGCCCAGCAACGATCTAAACTAGATGCCTCTAATTTATCAATTGCAAGTTTTACGTGGCTTAGGGCTTTCGGAGATAGAACCATTCTTACCTATGAACATGAACCAAAACAAGGCTAACCAAGTTATTAGCAACTCGTTGTAAATCAGATATTGACTATAGTAGGAGAGACAGACACCCGCCAGCCACTTATGCAAAACAAGTTGCATGTCAGTCGTGGAACCGGTCTCATGTACGATGACATGTAAGGTTGGTCCACGCTGCTTCATTCCACTATGGCACCAATATCCAAAATACATAGAAGATGCAATAACATGATCATCATCGCCCACATATGAACATATGTGTACTACCCGTGCAAAGCACCTACGCATAGATCAGGCTCTGATACCACTGTTGGGTCCACAACATAGAAAACAAAAAATTTCCTACGATGAGAACTACACGCCAAGATCTATCTACTAGGTATAGAGCAACGGGTGGACATACATCCATCGAGAACTTACCCTCGAAGACAACGAGTTTTGTTAACGAGTAGGAACTCGTGGTTGATGTAGTCGTACACTTGCCGATCTCAAGATCGTGAGGAAGTCCGAGCGCCACAACTCAGCAGCGCATCCGTACTCGCACACACGTTCAAGCCACCAAAAAACCTCCACCTCCTCGCTCCAGTGATCCAGCGGAAGCAGCAACTCCTTCTAGACGAAATGCCACCGGGAACATGTATCTCGCTAATCTGAAACCATGGGGGAATAATTCTAGAGGGGGAGAGAGATCCTTCACAAGGAGGTGTGAGGAAGAAGGAGGAAGAGGGTGCCCTTTTATAGGAGGAGGGGGGTACCCCCTCTCTCCATGGTCGGCGCATGGGGGGTGACCCCTCACCTCCCCCATTCATGTGGTGGTAACCCCTCCACATTAAAATGCCTCTTCACATTCCCCTTTAAAGTCCCTACTTTAAATGCATTAAAATTCTCCAAGTTTAATGCTACCTCATTTAATAAAACTCTTTTATCAAATTTATTCAGAATTTTGTTAATTACTTTAATTAACAAAAAATCACATATAGCCCCTGGCAATATTCAATATCACATGCAGAACCACTTTGTGCAATTTCACCCGAAACAATTTCCGGTTTCTATCAAAACAATTCCTACGCTTTGTAATTCTTTCGTCTGAAACATATGTGCTCCAAAATGGTGTCCAGTAACTCTTAAGTGTGTCACCCTACGTTTCGCGAATAATGCATACATGATTGAGACTCCTCTCAGATCAATAATCAGAAGCGGGACCTGGAGATCCATACTGACTCCTGCATATTCAACGATGACTTCTGTGATCGTGAGAACCTTTAATGCTTGTAACTAAATCCCTTTGTCTCGCGATATATTACATGTCCGAGATTCGATCATCGGTATCTCCATACCTAGTTTGATCTCGTTGCCGACATGCACTCTTTTCTCGTTCCCATGATATAACATTCTATTGATCACATCACTTTCTTGCAAGATATTTCAATGTGATATCACCGTGAGGGCCCATAGTATATCTATCTGTCATCGGGATTGACAAATTCCACTCTTAATCCATGAGCCTCAACATAACACCTTCGTAGCACTGAACCCATCTTTATAGTCACCCTGTTACGGTGTGACGTTTGATGTTATCAAGATACTCTTCCCGTGTTAGCAATTAACATGATCTCATGGTCTAAGGATAAAGATTACTTCGTATGATGTTATAGCAACATAAACATAATGACTTTGATCGTAATGCTATACTTCGGATGAATGTTCATCACATCATTCAGCTAATGTTGTGACCTTGTTATTAACAACATCCAATGTCTATGATTAGGAAATCTTGATCATCTTGTTAATCAACAAGCTAGTCTATAAGAGAGGCATAACTAGGAACCCTTTTTGTTTATTAAACACACATGTATTGATGTTTCCGATCAATACAATTATAGCATGCAAAATAAACATTTATCATAAACATGGAATAAGATAATAACCACTTTATTATTGCCTCTCGGGCATATTCCCTTCAACTAATAGGGAGAAAAAAACAATCCTTTGTTCATAGAACAATCGTATTGTTTACTTTACACGCAATTCGTAAAGCAATAATTTGTTGCTTGCAACTTAATACTGGAGGGGGTTCGGATGATAACCTGAAGGTAGATTATTAGTCATAGATGCAGTTGGATGGCGGTCTATGTATAATGTTGTAATGCCCAATCAATCTCAAAGGAGTCAAGATGATTAGTATATGCATGTATTTCTTTCTCGATGTTTGTCAATTGCCCCGCTGTAATTTGTTCACCCAGCATGTTATCTATCTTAAGGAGAGCCACCTCTAGTGAACTATGGATCCCGGTCCTTTCTTTTATATACAATATGTAAACTGTTTACTGCTTTGTGTTTACTTTCTGCAAACTATTACTTCCTTCCATTCGATACATTTAATCCTTTGTTTTCAGCAAAACCGGTGAGATTGACAACCTCATCGCAAGTTGGGGATAGAGTTCTGTGCTTGTGTTGTGCAGGTCTCCACGTTGCTGCTGGCACCGGTAGTGCGCCCTGCCAACGTTCAGCTAGCAACACCTTTGGGGTGTTTCCTTGCTCCTACTGGATTGATAACCTTGGTTTCGTACTGAGGGAAAACTTGCTGCTATGCTCATCATACCTTCCTCTTGGGGTTCCCCAACGAGCTCGATATATTTTGGGCCATCCAATCCCACCATCTAATACTTCCCCTCCTTCTTGTCAAATTCTATCTTTGGTAAGGGAGACACCGGGCAATGGTAGGACCTGATAAGCGTGATATACATGGCCCTCCATCCCGAGATGGAGCTTAAGGTAAACTTTGGTGCTTTGCTGATCCAGTACTTTGGCCGCTAAAGGTCGGCTCATTTAGGAGACACTCGTTGTGGTGGCTTGATCACTTAGATCACCTACGCAAGTGAGTTTGTCATGCCTTGTGAGAGCCCAGTGGATGGTATTAAGTTCTTGGATGATGCTCACATGGCAAGAACCAAATTCATGGGGGTCTATAGGCCTCAACACTCTCTTCGTGCTTACCAAGTTTCTTTTGAACCTAACGGTGATGTTCACCAAACTTTGCTTCCATTTGTCCAAGCTTTTTGTTTACCAAGAAAACACAGTTGGGTCCTCGATGAGGAGGAATTACATCAAGCAATGATCACCTCGAGAAGGATTGTGCCCCCAGGAGGAAATCCCGCTTGGGAGAATGTGGGAGGCAGCCAAGAGCAGCACCAACCGAAGGAGGAACAAAACTAGAACACGACGGGCTAGGATGACTATGGCTAGAACACCAGCATTAACAATACTTTTCCCAGTACCAGCAGTAATAGAACATGCCACCACCTCAGCCGGCATACAACTATTTCCCAAGAGGTGAGTATGATCAGTTGGTGTATCGCGTTGGTGATGTGGAGAACACACTGCATGACATGAATGCTAACTTGACCACTCTCACCCAGGACTTCACCCATTTTATGTCTGAATTTCCAAACTACTACTCATACTAGACACACAAGAAGTTGTGGCCCAACGACAACCGCAATAATTGATTCAAGATAGACCAAGAGTTTAAGCTTGGGGAGGTTGAACTCATCCTGACCTCTTGCATTCATATACTTTTTCCTTCTTTTGATTTATTTATTTTTCTCTAGTTGCATGTTTACTTTCAGTTTGCATTGAAAAAAATAAAACACAAAAAATAGAATAGCTTTTATCTTGTTTTGTATGAAGTTCTCTCGGTTTTCTTTTTGATTTCTCACAGGTTATTCACTTCAAATAACTTATTTATGGAGAAGAATGCGTGGAATCGATTGAAGTGTGAAACAAGCAAGTGAGAGGAGGTACCACATTCTTATTTTCCCTCTTCATGTAAGTTTATTCATGAATATATTATGTTTGTTCAGTTGCACTTGAGTTCCACTCCATGCTTAGCTTGTTATGTTCTAATATTTTCTCTCAAATCTAATGCCACTACTTTGGTTTCAAGTTATGAAAAATATTCTTGGCTTGAAAAGTAATTACATTGGATTAAATTACAATCTTATTTAGAACAAGTGAAAGTGTATCCTTGACAACTTGTGTGCCATGTTTTTGTCTTAAGGGCTTAATATTAGAAGAACTCAACCCCACATATTAATGGTTTGACTTGATAACACTTTTTAAAAATAATCATTTGAAGAAATGGAAATTTTGTGGTGGTTGAGGGAGATGCCAAACTTGTATTGCTGAGTTGAAAAGAAACATGCTATTGAAGTGAATTACAAGAGTACCAAAACTTCATGGAACTAACAACTCCTATGTTCTATGAATGATCTTTAGTTCATCTCATATTTCGGCTATAAGTTGGCTATACATTTGTAGCATTGCTGCAATGTTTAAAATTTTAATTTCATGAGCCTAGGTACTAGACAAAAAGAAACTACTATCAAAATTTGAGCTGAAATTATTTGATTTATTTGAAGTCTCGGCATCACCTCACCACTTAGAAGATTAAAGTTTTTGAAAGACAAGAAAAGAGATAGGGTTTTGGAGAGCAACGATTTTCAAAGTGGGTGTTAATGAAAAGATTTAAGTTTATCCTTGTTTTTGCCATCTACTAGTGCAACCTTAATTTGACTAAAGCATTCTTGCTTAAAATATTATCTCATAAAAAGAGAGGCATTGAAAAGAATTGATTCGCAAGCCTAACCAAAATTTTGAAAATATATTTTGAGTTTAAGAATTATTAGCTAGCATGTTTTAAGCGGTGACGAAGTGAACTTAAGTGCAATTTTTCAAATATATTTTTCTCATGTTCAAGTTTACATGATTTGTGACAATGGAATATGATATCACCTTGAACTTATGAGTTTCCATGCTTGAACTTATTTCTCGCTATTATTATTTATAGATTTGTCACTCAAGGGTGAGTAACAGCTAAGCTTGGGGAAGTTTATAACTCCAAATATTGACACTTTTTTGAGGATTTCCCATTGGTTTTCGCCGGGTTTCCATTGATTTTGATCTTTCAACTAATGTTAATATTGCAAGTTAGCGAAACCTTGTTCTCTTGTGTTGGTTTTGAGGTATTGGACACTTTTGTAAGATTTGAGAGCATTTATGGGGTAATTACACTTAGTAGAGCAAATCCCCAATTGAAGACTATTCCATGCAAAGGCTCTAGAGCCTTTAACGACCTGCAATACGGTCGGAGGCCGTACGGTCTGCTTGTACTACCTCCCGTCGCCTCCGTTATATAAATATAAGCTACTTTTGTGAAGAGGAGGGGGACAAAATACGAACACAGTCACCGCAAATAGTCCTAGAAGAGAGGAGACCAGGTCAGAAGAAGGAGAAGAATACCACCTCATCCTTCGAAGATCCTGAGCCTCTTGATCATCAACTACACCATAATTCTCCATTCATATTGAGAGAGAGAGAGAGATATACACACTTGTAAGATTAGGGCTTGAACCTCTCACTACAAGAGAAGTTTCCTTCCGCAACAACTTGGCCTGACGGTCGTCGTAGAAGGCGCGTCTTCCGTGACGAATTTCTCAGCTCGGCCGTGGCCAATGAAAAACTTCTTTTCCTATTTTGCGGCCCTCTACTACAACTAGGGGGCTCGATTATTCGAGACGCATCCAGCCTAAATGCGCCACGCATAAGTTAGTCGAGATGCATTTTACAAAATGTGCCACGAATAGGCTAGGACTTATATTATCCACTCGATCTTAATCGACACGGGCGGTTCCAAGGCTTCGACTAGCTAGCACCACCCCCCTCTTGCCTCTGCTCGAAGCCGCCGCCTGCCATTGCCGATGTCGCCTACTGCTGTGAGCACCGTCGAGGTGAGCGCCGCTCCCCCTCCCTGTCATCCTCCCCCTTTCCCTTCTCCCCTGCTCCCAAATCTCATGCTCATCGCCATCCTGTAGTGTTGATTGTCACCGTCCGCTTCACAAAGGAGGCACCGCCCGTGTCGTGGAGGAGGAGCCACCCGTGGAGGTGCCGCCTATCCTCGACCGCCCATGGAGGAGCCACCTGTCAGCCATGGTCTTCGCCTCCTCGACCTCGTGCACGACCACCTCCTCTCTTCCCTCACCTTTCGAGGTGAGCCTCTCCCCCTCTCCCCTCCTCCTAATTCTCTAGTTCATCTTCTACTTCTAACTGATATCGAAAGTGTTTCCAGTTTGAAACAGTACCTCATTCTTAAGATCATCTAGCACTATTGTTAATCTCTCTTTGGCCGTACCTATATCACCACATGCATACAAACGAAGTAGCAAACCGAGAGCATTCAAATACACTTGAAGGGTATCTCAGACGGTGATGACTAGGAAAGAATATCACAAATAATACCACTGCTGCCTCACTATCACTTCTATCGAGTTCCTTCATAATGTTCTGATCATACAACTCCAGAACTTTCCTAATAGGGGATTCACCTTCCATGTAACATACTGCTACATGTCACTAGTTGTATGTAAACCTACATGGGAGAAGGAAATAGTTTTTTCTAAGAAATCATGTCTTGTATCAATAGAAGGGGTATCAATTGGAGAACTGCATACATAAATGATGAGCATGATGTCCATGATGGCAAACATGATTCCATGAATTTAGTAGCTTCTCCGAAGCGGCATTCTTGCTTGAAAACATGGCACATATTCAAGATAGAATGGAGAATGTAGCTCATATATTAAAGAATGTTTCGTTGCTTTAACATGCACAGAACAACTAGTGAAGATCTTATGCTAAGGTACATTATCTTAACAGCCCATGCATGAGGAGAATTCACTAAGAATATGCAGACATATCCCACTATATAAGTATTGTTACATTAATATTTTTGCTAGCTTTAGAAATAGTGAATGGCTACTTGACATAGTGAATGGTTACTATCTAGGTCTAGTGCTTTTGTAAAAGACTAGTGTTGTTGTACCTGTTGTACTACCTAAATGTTTTCCTTTGTATTTTACAATAGTAGTGGCTGTGAATATATGATTGTGTTGTTGAAATCTAGTTATATTTTACAACAGTAGTGGCTATGAATATATGATGGTGTTATTGAAATATGGTTATGTTTGTGCCTATGTAGGCCATTTTGTGCAGGGTTTTTTCTTTTTGAGATGCCAATGTTTCTCTAGAATGTTGATTCATTTCTGTTCTAGTGAATTTCTAGCACTCCTAGGTCTAGAAAATTAGCAAAGGTCATGCCCATTTTTTGTGAATTTTGGTGCTTATTAGTTCCATTTATTTTTGTGTTTAGATATGTTGGGTGAATAGAACGACACCGAGCCAGACACTTCTCGAAAGAAGGCCTATTGGGAGCAGTTGCAGGAGATGGAATCACAAGAGGACCCGGAATTCGTGCCGCGGGAGGAGGAGATGGAGGACGAGAATACCTTGTCCGATGAGGAGATAGGGGACGTCGATGGCGAAGACACCACTACCACTAATGGAGAGGAAGCCACATATGGTAGCCAACCTAAGAAGGCCCAGAAGGATCGGACCCCGATCACGGTCGTCCTGAAAAGGTCCATCTTCACAAGCGTGAGCGATAAAGGGGTGCCTTTGGAGCCGGCGGATTTTGTCGCGTCGTACTCGTTGCAGCTCTCTGCAATCCTCCAGAACACCGTCACGATCAACACCGAGAACCTAAAGGCCGATGAGAACGAGTGTTACCGCCATCAGATCTTTAGGAAGCTACATGCAAGATACACGTACCTGGGTGATGAGGACAACAAATACAACAACGACAATCTCAAAGAGAATCCGGTAAACAAGTACACCCTCAAGAACATGACCAAGGCCTTGTCGAATTGGAAGACGTAGGTGAATAAGCTGATTTACAAGGACAAGCTAAGTTACGAGCAGATCGTCAAGAAGGAGCCTCTAGTAAGGGAAGAAGACTTCAAGGTGTTCAAGGACAAACGTGACTCCGCCGCGGGCAAGGCCTAGAGTCTGTACTTCAAGGAGTTGTATGAGATGAACATTGGTACCCACCATCTCGTCTCCGGCAGTTATAGAGTTGTGATTCCCTAATGAGAGAAGGAGGACGCCATAGCTCGTGAAAAGGGGGAGACACCTCCCTTTGCCAATATCGTTGAAGAGCAGGCAAAGATCTTTGTTAGGGCCCAGTTTCGCAAGCCAAAAGGGAGTTCTGAATATTCCTTAGAACCCTCCGGCCCCTTCGGTCTGAAGGTGAAGGACTTCATGGATATATATGTAAGTAATTTGCATGCAAGTCGATTAATTGCATTCACAATTAATCAATGAAGTCCAATTTCTCAAATGCTTCACATTCCTTGTCCTATTTCTCAAATGCTTCACATTCCTTATTCTCAGGACAAGGAATGTAGGAGCTCCTCATCCCAGGGGTTGGCACCGGTCGCCAAGTGGGACATCACTTTTAACAGGGCTCTAAACCAGGTCAAGAATGTCAAGTGGCAAGTGATACCATCGTCGGCTGGCCATGTTCCCGACTTTGGCTGTATTCCATGGTCTGAATACTATGGCACCTCGCCACGGAAGGGCAAGAAGGCCGAAAGCACCAAGGTAAAACACCTAAGGTAACAAGTGCAGAAGTTCTGCTCCAAGATACAGTGAAGTAGGCTATGACGTCTGTCCAGACACAATTCCAATCACAGGTCCACACACAAGTGACCGAAAAGATCAACACCATCCTTCCCACCTACTTTGAATAGTATGCCAAGTGGAAGAAGAGTTGTAAACTGGGGCCACGCCCGGTTCCCAACATCTCTAGCACCCAATCGGACAACGCGGCACCGGAGGTGTTGGTGACTCCTCTGGCGGGACCTAAGGTCTAGAGCTTACCTAGTATGGTGCGGCGAAGGCGCCGACCCGCACCATGCTAGCAATAATCCACTCAGCCACTTGCATGCTCGACGTTGGCGGTGGTGCCTCGACATTGTACAAGCTCGACGCCCTCAAGGTAACTAATTAAAGCGAGAGTTGGGAGGCTCAGCCGATGATTTCATCTCCCTTCTCCCTGTTTTACTAAAGACCCGCCTACATGTCTTTCGCAGGAAGACACTCCTTTCACTCTACTGCGCTAGGTGAATGGCAAGTTGAAGGATGTTGCCAAGGGTTCTATCGTTCAACTGGTGAGCCACAACTTCCATAGTAAACCAATGCCACTCGACGTGCTTAGGGTCAAATACAGTATGGTGCTTTCAGGCTACGAGGGATTAGAACCTCCTTATCAACCTCATGGATGGGATAGTGATGAGTCGACAGTCCTCAGTACCAGCTTTAGCTAAATGTTCCTATGGCCGAAGAGCCAGATTTGTTTGGCGATGGAGGGCCGGGGCACCACCCCAGAGGCAGCACAGCTAGCACAACCAGCACATGAAGACATCGAGATGGCATAGAATCCCTTTGACAATGATGAAGTTGATGAAAACTTCGGCGACCAGTTCTTGCACACAAGGTTTGGTGATGACTATGAGCAACAGGGAAGCCAGCTGTTCACGCAGAAAGTTGTCGAGCCCCAACTAGCACTTGGACCCTTAGTGAAATCCACTTGCCAAGTGCGTCTATTTGAAGGGTTTCGCAGCATA
Source organism: Avena sativa (assembly GCA_916181665.1). Taxonomy (NCBI): domain Eukaryota; kingdom Viridiplantae; phylum Streptophyta; class Magnoliopsida; order Poales; family Poaceae; genus Avena; species Avena sativa. Next base: position 602,844,988 of record OV702291.1, on the reverse strand, counting down.
GTAAATCAAAATTTTCTACGGAAGCGAACAGAGGGAAATCCAAGATCTAATCTAGGAGATGCAAACAACGAGAGAGATTGGATTAGATCTTCATACCCTTGAAGATTCGCACAGCGGAACGTTCGTCGGAACGTGGGTGATGTAGTCGTACTCGCTTCTCCTCCTCGCGATCCGATCCGATCTAGCACCACAAGTGGCGGTGCCTCCGTGAGATGCACACGTGCAGCACCTCGACGTCTCCTCCTTCCTCGGACCAGCAAGTATGGTGGAGAGATGGATTGGATCTACAACACGACGGCGTGGTGTATATGGTGGAGAATTTCTGCTGCAGGGCTTCGCCTACAAACAGTCGGGAGGGAGAGAGGAAGGCAGCAGGGCTACTAGGGCTTGGAGGGAGATGTGTGTAGGGGGAAGGGGGCGCACCAGCCCTCTATATATAGAGGGGGTGGTGGCGGCCAGCCCTAGCCCCTCCTCCAAGCCTATCTCTAGTTTAAACAATTTAAACTCTCCCCTTATCTAGATAACCCTATCTCTAGTTTAAACGAATTTAAACTTATCTAGGATCGGCTGGGCCCTATGGGGCCTTGTGCCCCTGGCCCAATGCGGCCAGGACACTCCCTCATAGGCCCATGCCCCCTCCCGGAAGGTGGGACCACGTTGGCCCCCTTCCGGAAGGTTCTAGAAGCTTCCGGTACAATACCGATTAATCCGGAACAATTCCGAACTCCAAAAACTGCACTGCCTTATATGAATCTTATTCTCCGGACCATTCCGGAACCTCTCGTGATATCCCGGATCCCATCCGAGACTCCGAACACAAATTCATAAACCAAGTATCCAATCTATCCTAGCGTCGAGACACGTTAAGTGTGTGACCCTGCGGGTTCGAGAATATGCAGACATGATCTTCTATCAATAATCAACAGCGGGGTCTGGGCACCCATATTGACTCCCACACATTCATCGATGATCATATCGGATGAACCACGATGCCAGGATTAAATCAATCCCATATATATATTCCCTTCGTCTCGCGATATTTTACTTGCCCGAGATTCGATCGTCGGTATCATCATACCTAGTTCAATCTCGTTCACAGCAAGTACTTTACTCGTTCTGTAATCCAATATCACTTTGTGATTAACTCCTTAACCACATGCTTGCAAGCGGTGTTGATATCGATTACCGAGTGGGCCCTAAGTATATATCTCTGACTTGGGAGGGACAAATCCCATCTCGATACATACAACCCAACAGATACTTTCCGATCACCTGAGAGACACCTTTATGATCACCCTCTCATAGGATGACGTTTGATGACCTCAAAGCTTTCTTCCGATACCAGGGAGTTGTATTATCTCATGGTCTAAGGAATACAATATTTGACATAGGAAAAGCTTCGCAAAGATGAACACAATGATACGATCTAATTGCTTCGCTTAGTTTGGGTATGTCCACCATATCATTCTCCCAATGATATGATCTCATTATCAATTGACAACTCATGTCTATGGTTAGGAAACCTTAACCATCATTGATCAATGAGCTAGTCCATAGAGGCGTACTAGGGACACGGTGTTGTTCACAAACCACACAAGTATTAAAGTTTCCACTTAATACAATTCTAGCATGGAATATAAACTTTATCATGAACAAGAATTATAATAATAACATCTTTATTATTGCCTCTAGGGCATAATTCCAACAGTCTCCCACTTGCACTAGAGTCAATAATCTAGTTTACATTTGGCAACAATCTCACACCCATGGCACTGAGGTGCTGATCATGTTTTACACGTGGAAGAGGTTTAGTCAATGGATCTGCGACATTCAGATCTGTATGTACTTTGCTAATCTTCAGATCTCCATCTGCTATATAATCTCGGATTATATGAAACTTGCTGTTGATATGCTTGGTCTTTGGATGATATCTTGGTTCCTTAGCGAGTGCTATGGCGCCAGTGTTGTCACACAATATCTCCAGTGGGTCCAATGCACTTGGAACCACGCCAAGTTCAGTGATGAAGTTTCTGATCCAAACTCCTTCACTTGACGCTTCTGCAGCAGCCATGTATTCCGCTTCTACTGTAGATCCCGCGATCACGCTTTGCTTGCAGCTTCTCCAGCTCACAGCTCCTCCATTCAAAATATACACGTATCCTGTCTGAGATTTATGATCATCCTTGTCGGTGTCGAAACTAGCGTCGACGTAACCTTTTACGACAAGCTGTTCATCACCCCCATAGAATAAGAACATTTCTTTAGTCCTATTTAGGTACCTTAGGATGTTCTTCACGGCTGTCCAGTGTTCCACTCCTGGATCACTTTGATATCTGCTCGTCAAACTAAGAGCATTGGACACATCCGGTCTAGTACACAGCATGGCATACATGATGGAACCTATGGCCGAGGCATAAGGCACTTTGCTCATAGCTTCCCTATCATTTACCGTAGCTGGACACTGAGCCTTGCTCAATATCTTACCTGACAACATAGGCACTGAACCTTTCAATGCCTTATCCATTCTGAACCTTTTCAGAACTTTGTCTAGGTATGTACTCTGGCTTAAAGCAATCAGGCGTCTTTGTCTATCTCTATAGATTTTGATGCCAAATATATAAGCAGCTTCACCTAGGTCTTTCATTGAAAAACACTTGTTCAAATAACTCTTCACTTCGTTAAGCATGTTGATGTCATTTCCAATAATCAATATGTCATCCACATATAGTACCAGAAACGTCACCGAGCTCCCACTCACTTTCTTGTAGATGCAAGCTTCGTAGCAATTTGGAACAAATCCAAAGCTCTTGATCACTTGATCAAAACGAAGGTTCCAACTCCGAGATGCTTGCTTCAGTCCATAAATGGAACGCTGAAGTTTGCATACTTTATCAGCATCCTTAGGATCGACAAAACCTTCGGGTTGCATCATATACAACTCTTCATCAATGTTGCCATTGAGGAAAGCAGTCTTGACATCCATTTGCCATATTTCATAATCATGAAATGCAGCAATTGCTAATAAAATCCGAATGGACTTAAACATCGCTACGGGAGAGAAAGTCTCATCGTAGTCAACACCTTGAACTTGTCGAAAACCTTTCGCAACAAGCCGTGCTTTATAGACGGTAACATTACCATCCGCGTCCGTTTTCCTTTTGAAGATCCATTTGCACTCAACGGCCTTTTGGTCGCTAGGAGGGTCCACCAAAGTCCATACTTGGTTTTCGCTCATGGATCCCAATTCGGATTTCATGGCTTCTAGCCATTTCTCAGAGTCTAGGCTCATCATCGCTTCCTCATAGTTCGTAGGTTCACTGTCTTCTACTAACAAGACAGTCAAGACAGGGTTGCCGTACCACTCAGGAGGGGCACGCGACCTTGTCGACCTGCGATGTTCAGTAGCAGCATCGTCCGAAGCTTCATGATCCTTGTCATTTGCTTCCTCTATTGTTGGTGCAGGCGGCACTGGAACAATTTCAGGTGCTGCGCTACTCTCCAATTCAAGAGAAGGTTCAATAACCTCATCTAGCTCTACTTTCCTCCCACTCACTTCTTTCGAGAGAAACTCCTTCTCAAGGAAGGAACCGTTCTTTGCGACAAACACTTTGCCTTCGGTTCTGTGATAGAAGGTATACCCAATAGTTTCCTTAGGGTATCCTATGAAGACGCATTTCTCCGCTTTGGGTTCGAGCTTGTCCGGCATCAACTTCTTGACGTAAGCTTCGCATCCCCAAACTTTAAGAAACGACAACTTAGGTTTAGCACCAAACCACAGTTCATACGGTGTCGTCTCAACGGATTTAGATGGAGCCCTATTTAAAGTGAATGCAGCGGTTTCTAATGCATAACCCCAAAATGATAACGGCAAATCAGTAAGAGACATCATCGATCGGACCATATCTAATAGGGTTCGATTCCGGCGTTCAGACACACCATTGCGCTGTGGTGTTCCGGGTGGCGTGAGTTGTGAAACGATTCCACTTGCTTTGAGATGCGTGAGAAAATCATAACTCAAATATTCGCCCCCACGATCGGATCGTAGAAACTTAATCTTTCTGTTATGATGGTTCTCCACTTCATTCTGAAATTCTTTGAACTTTTCAAACGTTTCAGATTTATGTTTCATTAAATAGATATACCCATATCTACTTAAGTCATCGGTAAAAGTGAGAAAATAGCGATATCCACCGCGCGTCGAAACACTCATCGGTTCGCATACATCGGTATGTATGATTTCCAACAAGTCCGTTGCTCGCTCCATCATACCGGAGAACGGGGTTTTGATCATCTTGCCCATGAGGCATGGTTCGCATGTGTCAAATGATTCAAAATCAAGAGACTCCAAAAGTCCATCAGAATGGAGTTTCTTCATGCGCTTTACACCAATATGACCTAGACGACAGTGCCACAAATAAGTAGTATTATCACTATCTACTTTGCATCTCTTAGCCTCAATGTTATGGATGTGTGTTTCATCCCTTTCGAGATTTAGAAGAAATAAACCATTCACAAGAGGTGCATGACCATAAAAGATGTTACTCATATAAATAGAACAACCATTATTCTCCGATTTAAATGAATAACCGTCTTGCATTAAACACGATCCAGAAATAATGTTCATGCTCAATGCAGGCACATAATAACATTTATTAAGGTTTAAAACTAATCCCGAAGGTAAAACTAAGGAGAGCGTGCCGACGGCCATCACATCAACTCTTGATCCGTTGCCAACGCGCATCGTCACCTCATCCCTCGCAAGCCGCCGTCTATTCCGTAGCTCCTGTTTCGAGTTACAAATATTAGCAACTGAACCGGTATCAAATACCCAGGCACTACAACGAGGGCTAGTAAGGAAAACATCAATAACATGTATATCAAATATACCTTTGATGGTGCCAGCCTTCTTGTCCGCTAAGTACTTCGGACAGTTGCGCTTCCAGTGACCCTTGTCCTTGCAATAGAAGCACTCAGTGTCTGGCTTGGGACCAGACCTGAGCTTCCTCTCAGAAGGGGCAACGCGCTCGCCGCCGCCTTTCTTGAAGGGCTTCCTTGCACCCTTACCTTTCTTAAAGGTGGGGGGCTTGTTGACCATCAACGCATGATTATTTTTCTTAGTATCCACCTTCGCAACTTTCAGCTTAGCGAAGAGCTCAGTGATCATATCAGTGGAACCAATTTGATTGTGAGAAACTACAAAACTTTTGTAGCTAGGAGGGAGTGATTGCATAACTCTGTCAATCTTGAGCTCCTCTGGAATCTTGCAGTCCAGTTGCTCAAGGCGTTGAGTGTAGCCCGACATCTTAATGGCGTGCTCACTAACGGAACTCCCTTCCTCCATCTTGTAGTTAAAGAATTTCTTAGAGATCTCATATCTCTCAGAACGGGCTTGAGTCTGAAACATGTTTTCCAGCTCCTCGAGAATCTCAAAGGGCCCGGCGAACTCCTCAAAACGTTTTTGAAGATCCGATTCCATAGCATACAACATGGCGATCTTAATCAAATCATAATCATCCTTGCGCGACTGATAAACAGCTTTTTCATCAGCCGGCGCATCTACAGCAGGGGCGTCACCTAGCGCTTTCTCAAGGACATAGTCCTTTTGTCCGCCAGCGAGAATGATTCTCAGAATGCGGAACCATTTGGTGAAGTTAGACCCATTGTTTTTAAGCTTTTCTTTCTCAGCAAAAACGTTGAAGTTGAAGTTGGACTTGGCCATGTGATCTACAGTATTTGCAAGTACAATTTAGACTATGTTCATGATAAATAGTTCAACTTAATCAAATTACTAGATGAACTCCCACTAAATTCAACATCCCTCAAGTTGTTTAGTGAACATGATCCAAATTCACCACACCTAATCCGATCTTCACGAGAAGAGATGTGGCTTCAATGGTGGACAACGAAGTGTCGATCATATCATTCATATGACTCATGCTTAACCTTTCGGTTCATGTGTTCCGAGGCCATGTCTGTACATGCTAGGCTCGTCAAGTCAAACCCAAGTATTTCCGCGTGTGCAAAACTGGCTTGCACTCGTTGTATGTGAGCGTAGAGTCTATAGCACCCGATCATCACGTGATGCTTGGACACGACGAACTTTCGCAACGGTGCATACATGGGGAGAACACAGTTTTATCTTGATCTTTAAGTGAGGAATCATCTTATAATGCTACCGTCGCGATCTAAGCATAATAAGATACATAAAAGGATAAACATCACATGCATATAACTTTATGTGACATGGTATAGCCAATCTTCGCGCAATGATCTCCATCTTGTGCGTTCCGGCATGATCTCTATCACTCCACCATGATTGCCTCCACCACGAATAGCAACTACAACTATTGCTAACTACTTAGCGATAAAGTAAAGCTATTACATGGCGTATAAGAAGTTGACTCGCAGGTCATACACAATTATAAAGACAACCATATGGCTCCTGCCGGTTGTGTACTCATCGACATGCAAGTCGTGAAACATTACAAAACATGATCATCGCATACAATATACACATCACATCTTGGGCCATACCATATCACAGAAAACACTCCCTGCAAAAACAAGTTAGACGCCTCTACTTTGTTGTTGCATGTTTTACGTGGCTTATGGGAGTAGATGCTAAGAACGATTCTTACCTACGGAAAGCCACAACGGTGATATTATGGTTGCCAAACTCCGGTGTTAATCCCATGACAACTATAGTGAGAGAAACTGACATCCACCAGCCGCATGTGTGGTACAAGCCACACGTCAAGTGCGGAGCCGGTCTCGCGAACGACGTCGCGTAAGGTTGGCCTGGACCGCTTCAATCTCACTATCCCGCGTCATAAGAAGAACACAAACAAGAGGCTTGCAACAGAAAACATCAACGCCCGCAACAACCATGTTGCGTTCTACTCGTGAATCACATCTACGCATAGATCTAGCTCTGATACCACTGAAGGGTTTCGCAGCATAGTAAATCAAAATTTTCTACGGAAGCGAACAGAGGGAAAGCCAAGATCTAATCTAGGAGATGCAAACAACGAGAGAGATTGGATTAGATCTTCATACCCTTGAAGATTCGCACAGCGGAACGTTCGTCGGAACGTGGGTGATGTAGTCGTACTCGCTTCTCCTCCTCGCGATCCGATCCGATCTAGCACCACAAGTGGCGGTGCCTCCGTGAGATGCACACGTGCAGCACCTCGACGTCTCCTCCTTCCTCGGACCAGCAAGTATGGTGGAGAGATGGATTGGATCTACAGCACGACGGCGTGGTGTATATGGTGGAGAATTTCTGCTGCAGGGCTTCGCCTACAAACAGTCGGGAGGGAGAGAGGAAGGCAGCAGGGCAGCTAGGGCTTGGAGGGAGATGTGTGTTGGGGGGGAGGGGGCGCACCAACCCTCTATATATAGAGGGGGTGGTGGCGGCCAGCCCTAGCCCCTCCTCCAAGCCTATCTCTAGTTTAAACAATTTAAACTCTCCCCTTATCTAGATAACCCTATCTCTAGTTTAAACGAATTTAAACTTATCTAGGATCGGCTGGGCCCTATGGGGCCTTGTGCCCCTGGCCCAATGCGGCCAGGACACTCCCTCATAGGCCCATGCCCCCTCCCGGAAGGTGGGACCACGTTGGCCCCCTTCCGGAAGGTTCTAGAAGCTTTCGGTACAATACCGATTAATCCGGAACAATTCCGAACTCCAAAAACTGCACTGCCTTATATGAATCTTATTCTCCGGACCATTCCGGAACCTCTCGTGATATCCCGGATCCCATCCGAGACTCCGAACACAAATTCATAAACCAAGTATCCAATCTATCCTAGCGTCGAGACACGTTAAGTGTGTGACCCTGCGGGTTTGAGAATATGCAGACATGATCTTCTATCAATAATCAACAGCGGGGTCTGGGCACCCATATTGACTCCCACACATTCATCGATGATCATATCGGATGAACCACGATGCCAGGATTAAATCAATCCCATATATATATTCCCTTCGTCTCGCGATATTTTACTTGCCCGAGATTCGATCGTCGGTATCATCATACCTAGTTCAATCTCGTTCATAGCAAGTACTTTACTCGTTCCGTAATCCAATATCACTTTGTGATTAACTCCTTAACCACATGCTTGCAAGCTGTGTTGATATCGATTACCGAGTGGGCCCGAAGTATATCTCTCCGACTTGGGAGGGACAAATCCCATCTCGATACATACAACCCAACAGATACTTTCCGATCACCTGAGAGACACCTTTATGATCACCCTCTCATAGGATGACGTTTGATGACCTCAAAGCTTTCTTCCGATACCAGGGAGTTGTATTATCTCATGGTCTAAGGAATACAATATTTGACATAGGAAAAGCTTCGCAAAGATGAACACAATGATACGATCTAATTGCTTCGCTTAGTTTGGGTCTGTCCACCATATCATTCTCCCAATGATATGATCTCATTATCAATTGACAACTCATGTCTATGGTTAGGAAACCTTAACCATCATTGATCAATGAGCTAGTCCATAGAGGCGTACTAGGGACACGGTGTTGTTCACAAACCACACAAGTATTAAAGTTTCCGCTTAATACAATTCTAGCATGGAATATAAACTTTATCATGAACAATAATTATAATAATAACATCTTTATTATTGCCTCTAGGGCATAATTCCAACACTATTCCCATCTAGTCAAGAGATGTCGCCACCCGTCGCCTTCACCGAGCCTTAGAGGCTAGCTCCTATGATTAGCCCCAGCACCCTCCCTAGGGCGGCCGGTGAGGATATAGCATGGGACAATGACGCCGTAAAGGGCAAGAAGGGTCACAAAAGGAAGCCTAAGGCGCGAGCCAGGATCCAAAGCCTTTCCGGGCTCAGGATGGCCCTGCAGAAAATCCTAGGAAGCGGCCACACGAGGCAGGTACACGAATGCTCAGTGAATCGATGCTCGCGGTCATAGGCTTGCATATGTGTAGTATTCATCATGGTTGTCTATTTGTTGAGGAGCGCTGCATTCGAGAGGGCGATCAGTCATAATTGGTTTACAAGGCTAAGGTGCCAAATGTGTCAGGCGTTGTTGAAGTAACCCCCGCGGATATTTTCTATGTGTGGCATACCGACCTCTTTGACATGTTGTAAGGATTCCGACTGCACGATACCCTGGTCCGGTTGTTCTCGCTCGATTTGGCCATGCAAATCATTAGAGACAACACCCCGGGCATCGCGATACTAGATCACTACTTCATGCGTGACGCCGTATTGAGAACACATGAGGACGTCCTAATGGCGACTGACTACTTCTCATGCTTCATAGAAACAAACTCGGGCAAGGATGTGATTCTCATTCCCTAGAAACAAACCAAGGCTGCGTGCTCATATACTTGAATGTGCAATGCTCATCAGCCTTGTATCTCGACTCAGGTAGTGCAACAAGGAAAAATTATTCTGCTATCAAGAGAGTTCTTGATGATGCTCACAACGGCTATGTCACAGCAGGAGGCACCGTCCCTAGTTGGCCAGTTAAGAAGTATGGCATGCACGTGTTCAACCACACAATGGAGTTCCCTTGTGTCAAGCAGACGCCTGGCAGCAGGAAGGATGCCTTCTACGCCCTACACCACATAAAGGCGTTCGTACGGGACCAGCAGAACATCGCGCTACCATCTGACCTCCGAAGGTGGGCTGACGATCTTGGACATATACAGTATCGCAACATCAGGAAGGATTTCTTCGATATCCAGGAGGAGCTCTCAACAATCGTGTATCAACAAGTCATAAAATCTGGGGGCCTCTTCCACGGCGGTAATCCACCGCACAACAAGGAGATAGTTGAACTCTTAGCGAAGCCGGGTGACGGATGGACGTTCATGACGTTAGCGAAAGGATCTAAAAGGGGCTTCATCAATATCCCCGAGCCGAAGAAGTCTTGATGTTTGCCTAGCTAGCTGTTAGTTCCGAACTTGTGTTGTAAACTTTATCCCTATGTTAACTTGCCTAACAACCTCTAGAGTATGTTTCGTAAGCCGTTGAACTTGGTGAGCGACGCTAGTTATTTGTGTTATGAACTATTTTAGTGCTTGGTCATATTTTGCTTTTCATCCGTTATTGCCACCCTACTTCTTGGTTTGCTTTCTGTCTTTCTTCAAAATGCCAATGATTAAAATGTGTTGTGGCACTATGTGTGTGACTATACTGTTGCTGGATCTGGTGTGCCAAGTAGACTTGTAATTTGTGCATCCTCTACTTGCTACACCAGATCCATGAGCGGCATTGTTATTTCCGTGCCCAACCTAAGTATGAGGAACTATTTTACATATTTCTGAGTGTGTTGGCACTATTTTACATCTTTCTGCACACATATATATGCATGATTTTATCTTCTGAATTGGTATTGCTTTCCACTGACATACCTAATATCATCTATCTTGTGTACAGGAGATGGCAAAGAACTTCTATGCCGTGTGCGTCGGTAGGATTCCAGGTGTGTACGAGGACTGAGAAGACTGCTAGAAGCAAGTGAAGAACTTCTCGGACAACAGCTACAAAGGCTACAAGAGTAGAGAGGTGGCGTAAGATAAGTGGAGGAAGCACAGGAGGAATAAGCGTAGGAACTTCATCATGATCACCACCTTGCTCTTCATGGTAGGTTGTGTTCTCTACTTCACCTAGAGCTCCGTCATAGTTGTAATATGATTGTGAACTTGTACTCGGTCCCCGAGAGATGTGAACTTGGCACAAACTTATTGGTGTTGTGTGATGTACTAGTTGGTTCTAGTTGATGTGTGAACTCGTATGTCGCGGATTAATTCAAATTGGTGTGTGATGTACTTGTATTCGTGTTGGTTCTACTATGTTTTGGCCAATTGCAACCTTTTGGAAATTCTGTGTTGTTTATACTGTATTTTGGACTGTATAATACCTGTGTACTGTATTCTGGACTGTATTGTGGATCTCTAAAATTTGAAATTCGAAAATGCTATTCGAGGTGCATATGTAAGGATATTGGAGGCGCATATGTCAAATATATGCGAGACGCATATGTCAGATATACACGATGCATGTGATATGCGTCGTGTATACCCTAGATATGCGAGGTGCATATCTATATGTGTCTTGTATACAGTTATACGAGGCACATACCAACATGCGCCTCGCATTCTGGGTTATACATGGTGCATACAATATGCGCCTCGAGTAAAAAAATACTAGCGGCGGCCCCCGAGGCGCATCCCATATGCTCCTAGAATAGGATTTCTGGTGCGCCTCAAGTAGGGTTTTCCCTAGTAGTGCATGTGGATCTTCGCTGGTTCCAGACGCTAGGGCCTGCATGATGGCTCGTCTCCTGATGAGCTAGAGTTAATGGCGCGGTGACCGGTTGGCCTACCACACCTGGTGCCAATAAAAGGCGCCCTACCCCTCCTCACTGGCGCACACTCCTCCCCATCCAATCTCCCAACTCCCTCTCCTCCCCATCCAAACTTCGACGAGTAACCATGCCACGCAAAGACCACGAGGTTGGCGGCAGAAGGAGCGGCGGCGCGCGGTCATCCAACCTCACCCTCGAGAAGGTAATGATCCTCTACAAGGCGAACCTCCTCGTGCCGCCAGACTAGCGTCTGCCAGGCGGGTGGAACATTGCCCACGATAGCAATGCCATCCCTCCCATGCCCACTTATGACGATCTGCATGAGGTCATTGCCCACCTCCTATCCCTGCTATTTTCCATCAACCAGTAGGACCCCAGCTGGCACGATGAATGCTACAGGGTTGACATCCTAATGTAGGAGCGCGAGGATGCCATGCACCGCGAGGCGGTGCCCTGCGGAGGCCCCTACAACCAGGAAGGCCACCACAACTATTGGGATGGAATGGACATCAATGAGGTCCTTTCCAAGCGTGGCCTCCGCCGCCCTCGCCGCAGTCGCTCAAGCTGCCATGCCTTCTTTGGCGGGCCATGGCTGACCGGGCCAGCGCTAGTGCCACAGGCATCTCCTCACCGTCATCATGCTATGTTGCGGACATATCCGTCGTGCTGAGCTGCTCGTGATGTCTTCTTCCCCTTTGTGGTGGCACGACCATGATCATTGGAGTTGCCTAACAAGAGCATAGCTCCCCTAGCCGCGCGCCCGCGTAGCCTCCCGGTGAGGTCCTCACCTTGGAAGCGGCTCCTCGTAGCGTTATGGTGTGACACAACTCTCCTACGGTGTCCAGGACCTCCCGACGCCGAGTTGCTGCCCTAGTGGCCACGACGACCTGACGTGGAGCTTCTCCCACGGCGCCACAACCCAATTGCAGTGACGCGTCCTCGAGGGAGCATATAGAAGGAAATTTGAAGAGAGAGGGATGCATGGGTGGCTGGAGCGGAAGAAGTGGCTGAGAGGATAAGTTTAGGTGACAGGTGATGTGTTAAGGTGAGAGGGGGATTCAGATCAAATGGTTCACTCCACGCTGCATGAGATAGAGGGCTGTGCGGCGCCTCTTGGTAGAATTTTCCCTTTTTTCTTTTGTGCCTCCTTCAATTGAATTGTGTGAACATTTGTTTTTTCTGAAATTGGCCTCTACATTAAAATGATGCAAACAACATTTTTTTAAAATTCAATAAAGCCTTATAAAGACAATACAAAGATCAACCCGAAGTCACCTCACTAACAACAACAGTCGCAATACCTTTAACCTTGACGAAGCAGGTGGCCATGTCAGAGCCAATAACCTTACTTGATATCTATGCATATCAGCATTACACCAGAGGTCTCACCAACCACCTAACGGCTTGCCGGGGCACAAAATGGTCCAAAAGACCCCTAGTACACACCTTGGCACACACTCCATAAGTCATCACTGTCATCCTCTACTGATCCATCTCGGAGATAGGGATCTCGGCATTGACCTTGTCAGGTTTGCCATCGATGCCGCCATGGTGCTAGATAGCGCCCCCACCCTACGCGAGTCCATAGAGTCATGTTTGTCACCAGATGTGGTAGATGTGACACGCTCTACCTCTTGTCACTACCATCCAACAGCTGCTCAAAAACGATGCCCCCAAGAGGGAGAGCAATGCCCAAGGCTCCCCATTGTCCAAGCTGAAAGAACCGGGTCTAGGATTCCCTGGAGAAGAGAGTGTAGGTAGACGGTAGTTGTAGCGGCGATGCCTTCAACAAGGTTTCAGCGCCAAGAAGCCGCCATCGCCCACCATGACCGGAGTCATAACACGGTTTTGTACCGGCAGGTGCGCCTCTCCATCTCACCGCCAATACTGAAAGCGGGATCACTAATCCGCCTAGCCAGTCGGCTGATCACCTCTGACGGAGGAGGGAGAAACCATGACCATGCTTGGGCTGGATCCCCCGGCTTCCTCGTGCCGCGAAAATGGCCCATGAGGATCACCATCAGTCATCGTTACGATCGACGAGATGTAGCTACTACGAAGGAGGAGGAGGGCCGGCCAAGCCCGTCTGCGTGTTGCCGAGTTCCGCTGGTGGATGATCAAAGAGGAGACGTCACCGCCGCCTTGGATTATAATCAGGGGAACACTACTGCCGCCGCCGCCACACCACTCGGGCTTTGCCCGGTGGCGCTCCCGACGACAGCGAGGGTAGGGGAGATCTTCTAAGGGCGATGGAGGTGGCCGGCGGGTGTACCCTGGTGCGGTGCGGGGCGACCCCGCCACACGGGGGAGGGTTGGGGGAGGGTCGCGAGAGTCTGTGTGAACATTTGTAATGTACATTTTTTGTTCCTATGTTTGAATGGAAATATGGCATTCACCCTCGACAAAACCCTGGGAGGCACGGCATCTACGTTACTTGACCCGTTCTAGCATATGTGCTAGAAACACAAAGAAATGAGTCTTGTCCGCACAATACATTCCGGAAGCACGTACGGTTGCCAGAAAAAATCAAACACAATTGAAAACAAGAATCTTGGACCAGTAAACCGTTCCACATGCACCTTTTGTCCGCGTCGAAACAGCCGAGACAGGTCACACACTGACGCTGAAGATCTCTGTCCGATTCCTGCTGAAAAGTATCGAGTAGAACAAGCTGCAGCGAGCTGCGATTCGAGGCTGGGCATGCCGCAACGATCTTGTCCACCTCACACAGCGACGGCAGCCAGTGGGTAGCGAGGTAAAATCTGGAACGGTAACTAACAAGGTTGACGGACTTGGGGTCTTCGCTCCATTGGCGGTCAAGCTGAAGATAAGGCGTGAGAGTTCCAGACCAGATGCAAGTGTGTGGATGTGATGACGCTGTAAAAGTGTTTTTAAACCCCTGGGGCCTCAGCCAGCTGAGCATCCAACATTCCGAACTCACACACCACAGCACCCGGCAAAACCATGCGAGAAAGGCTGCCGTTTTGTGCGATCCGGCCGAGCAAAGGTGCCCTACTCTGTCCTTCTGATTAGTACATCGCACGTACTGTTTAACATCCATCTTGCCTTTTGCCTTGCTGTCGGTTTTATCCTTATTATCTTACTTTGTTATTACCATGCTTTTCACCTCTATGCTCTAATCACTGCAGTGGCTATCAGCAAACGCATCAACATATGTTCTAAACTATTTTTTCCCTATTGGACCGTAAACTTACGATTGTTAATCAGAGCATGCTCACATGCACAGCTCAGCCTCAGACGTGAGCATACTCCCTCTGTCCTAAAATACCCTGCATTCTGGGTTTAGTCAAAGTCAAACTTTATAAAGTTTGGTAGAATATATAGAAAAAACTATAAACATCTATAGCACCGAATGTATATATTATGAAAATATATCTTATGACGATTCTAATGGTACTTATGTTGTATTATAGATGTACATAAATTTTTCAATATGTTTGGTCAAACTTTACAAAGTTTGACCTTGACTAAACCCAGAATGCAGGGTATTTTAGGACAGAGGGAGTAGTACCCACCATGTTTATTCTTCATGCTTTGCAGGTATCGGGGGCCTTATGTCTGCTAGTGAACCGGCGAGACACACCATGCTCCTGCTATTGGCACTGTTGCTCATTTCTTATGGAGTTGGCAATGCCCATTGCTCGACAATCCCTGATAACAGCACGGACATGCTCTCGTTGCTAGACTTCAAGGGGGGCATCACCAACGATCCAAGCCAAGCCTTATGCTCTTGGAACAGCAGCATCCCCCATTGCAAGTGGGAGGGCGTCAACTGCAGCGTGACGCACCCAGGGCGAGTCACAGCGCTGAATCTCGGCAACCTAAGCCTTTCTGGCCCCATTTCCCCGTCCCTTGGGAACCTAACCTTCCTCGAGATACTGGACCTGTCAGCAAATGCCTTCACTGGCGAGATACCTCCTCTCGACCGTCTCCATAGACTCCAAGAACTCGTGCTCGAGGATAACTCATTGCACGGGGTCATTCCGGATTCCCTCACCAATTGTTCCAAACTACAATACATAGTCCTAGATCGTAACTCCCTAGTAGGTGAAATCCCCACCAATATAGGTCTCCTATACGATCTATTGGCCTTAGAGCTTTCCGCAAACAATCTCACCGGTACCATCCCATCAAGCCTAAAGAAAATCACACAGCTTGGATACATTTTTCTTGCAGATAATAAGCTCAGGGGGACCATCCCCGATGAGATTGGGCAATTGCCAAATCTGATTGTTCTAGCACTTGGCAAAAACAGGCTATCTGGTGGAATCCCAGAAACCCTCTACAAATACAATCAGTCTTCTCTCCAAAGTTTAGACTTAGGTTTCAATATGCTAGGGAAAACATTGCCATCTAACTTTGGCCAAACCCTCCTGAGTCTCCAAGAGCTCGTATTGAACGATAACAACTTTGAAGGTCATATTCCAGCTTCGATAGGTAATATTTTAGGGTTAAAAAAATTAGATCTTTCATCAAACAATTTCGTTGGTCAAGTTCCAAGTTCTCTTGGTAATCTTGGGATGCTGACATTCCTAAGCCTTGAGAAAAATAAGCTTGAAGCAAAGGATATCCAAAGCTGGGAATTCATAAACGCGCTGAGCGGTTGCAGACATCTGCAAACACTCGTACTAGGTGGAAATCAGTTTCAAGGAGCTATACCAAATTCTATTGGTAAGCTGTCAACCGAACTTCAGGGACTAGGATTAGATGGAAACAACTTGTCAGGGGAAGTTCCCACTAGCATAGGGAACCTTAGTGGCTTACAAATACTAGATCTAGGTTACAACAAGCTGGACGGCCCCATTGAAGCATGGGTTGGAGATTGGAAAAATCTAACGACTCTAGCTCTTGATGGAAATAGTTTCAGTGGCCTAGTACCATCCTCTATTGGCAATTTAACTAACTTAGTAAAAATCTATCTAGCAGAAAACGAGTTGGAAGGTC
Organism: Avena sativa; assembly: GCA_916181665.1. Classification (NCBI taxonomy): domain Eukaryota; kingdom Viridiplantae; phylum Streptophyta; class Magnoliopsida; order Poales; family Poaceae; genus Avena; species Avena sativa. The sequence continues at coordinate 602,828,667 of OV702291.1, read as the reverse complement.
CGATACCACCTAGCATTGGAAACCTTGTGATCCTTGCAGAGTTGAACCTTAGTTATAACAATCTGCAGGGTAACATTCCTAAAGAACTCTTCCACACTGCCTCCACAATGACAAAATGTTCACTGTCCTACAATAAATTTGAAGGTCCAATAGCGTCAGAGATTAGTAATCTTAAACATCTAAACGAATTATATCTTTCTTCCAATCAGATCACTGGGGACATTCCAACTAGCTTGGGAGATTGTCAAGAGTTAACTATAATTGAGATGGGTCATAACTTTCTCACGGGAAACATTCCAGTGACTTTGGATGGCCTACCGACTTTGAAAATGCTAAATCTTTCCCACAACAATTTATCAGGCTCCATCCCAATAGAGCTGGGTGACCTACAGCAGCTCACCCAGCTGGATCTGTCTTATAATAATCTGGAAGGTGGAGTACCAAGAAACGGAGTATTTGCAAATGCCAGTTCCGTCTCACTTCGGGGCAACGGGAGACTTTGTGGAGGAATGCTGGATCTGCCCCCATGTCCTGCTATCACTCCGAGAAATAAAACACAGTACTACCTGATTAGGGTACTCATTCCAGTATTTGGTTTCATGTCAGTGCTACTGTTGGTCTACTTTCTGCTCACTGAGAAGATGGCAAGACCAGGCCTATCTGTTCCTCCTTTCAGTGAACATCTCCTTAAAGTTTCATACGATGATTTAGCTCAAGCTACACAGAACTTCTCAGAGAGTAACCTCATTGGAAGTGGAGGCTATGGTTCGGTTTACAGGGGAAAATTGGTCCAAGGAAAACTAGAAGTGGCAGTAAAGGTGCTTGACCTTGATATGCACGGTGCAGAGAAAAGTTTCTTGTCAGAATGCGAAGCATTGAGAAACATTAAGCATCGTAATCTTGTTCCTATCCTAACGGCATGCTCGACGTTGGATATGGAAGGCAGTCTTTTCAAAGCTCTCATTTATGAATTCATGCCAAATGGAAATCTGGACACATGGTTGCATCATAAAGTCGATGGAAATGCTAAAAAGCGTCTCGACATAACTCAGAGGACAAACATAATTGTTAACATAGCTGATGCATTAGATTATCTACACAATGATAGCGGAAGTAGGTCCATTATCCACTGTGATGTGAAGCCTAGCAATATCCTCCTTGATGATGATATGACGGCTCACCTGGGAGACTTTGGTATTGCGAGCTTCTATAATGGTTCGGCACCAACTGGCGATTCAAGTACGGTTTCGTTCGGTCTGAAGGGAACTATTGGGTACATTGGTCCAGGTAAAGTTTCTTACCGTGCATTGATTGCAAGCTAATACTCCCTCCGTTTCAATATAAAATGTTTTAGCTTTGTGAAAGGAGTGTATCTAGACTCCTTTAGTGTCTAGATTCACTCTAAATTTAGATAAACCTACACACTAAAAGAGTCTAGATACACTCCATTCACAAAGCTAAAACATCTTAAATTTTGAAACGAAGGGAGTACTACATAGTAGTACTGTGTACTTTCTTGTGCGCTAAACTCCTATGTTCAATTCTTCTCTTTAGAGTATGCTGGAGGTGGGAATCCATCGACTTGTGGCGACGTTTACAGTTTTGGAATTGTAATTCTGGAGATGTTAACTGGCAAAAGGCCAACAGATCCTATATTTGAGGACGGACTCAATATCGTCAACTTCGTGGAGAGGAGTTTCCCGGATCAGATACTGGAAGTCACTGATGCTGCTCTTCTCGAGGAAAACAAACCCTTTATACTTTCAAATACAGTACCAGAGAGCGAGTTCCACCAGTGCTTGTGCCTTCTGGTGGAGGTGGCGCTTTCTTGCACACGTCAACACCCCAGTGAGCGGATGAGCATGAGACAAGTAGCTGGCAAACTGCGTGAAATCAAGGCGTCATATCTCAATGGAAAAGCCAAATTAGGTGCTTAGCCAAAATGTTATCAGCATGCTAAGGAACACGTCCGTATATCTACATTTCCTTTTGTTTGTTGCAACATGGACACGCGTTTATTTAACTAGACGAAAGAAATTTCCGGCTGTACGGTTATATTGGAGAATAAAGCTGTATGCAATGTTTATAACTGTTGTAGTGTTATAGGTACTTGCAGGTAATTATAAGGCCGTAGAGGGACTAGACTGGAACAATCACTAGTGGAGAAAGAACCTGTTGTTCCGGTTCGTAAGGGGTTTTAGTCCTGGTTGCGCAACCGGGACGGTGCAATCGGAGCTAAAGCCCCCCTCCCCCTTTGTCCCGGTTATGCTGCGAACCGGGACGAAAAGAGATCCACGTGGCCGCTGTCTGGAGCGGAGGGGAGGACCATTCGTTCCGGTTCATATTAGAAATTGGGATTGATGTTTCTCTGCCGCGGCAGCATTTTGTGCACATTTTATGCCGCGGCAGAGAATTTATTTTGTATTTATCCATTTATTTATTTCCCATTAATTGTTTTCCTTTTTATTTGTGTTTGCACTCAGCAATGAAGGAACCATTATATTACACAACATCGTCATGAATATAGAGATCGAAGTGTCGAACATATTACATACGATACACGAGTTTCATGCATATATATATATATATAATGTCTTTTACGATCCCTATTCCACTATCAACATCTTCCGATAGTATTCTCCTTTTGGATCTAGGATCTCTGCATCTATGAATCCCACCAATTTCTCTTGAATTGCTCATATGCGATCCTTTGGTAGAAGATCGTCCCGCAACCGTTCGATCTTATTTAAAGGAGTCAACATATATGAATGAAACTAAACACAATTGATGGTAATAAAATAAAATTGTGAATATTGTTTGTGTACTCGACGTTGTTCTAAATTTCTGCCTGTCTCACAGGTCGTCTGACGAATGAACTCACAAACATAGTATCCACATAAATTATTTCCGTCTTCCTGCCTTAGGCACTTTATGTGAACATAGTTCAATCAAAATAATAATCAAGCATGATAATGGTATCGAAACTATAATCAAAGAGATGCGTCGATCTAGCTAGTAGTACTTACATCTATTGGTTCAAATGTAAGCTCCTCTTTCCAAGCACCTTATTGGTGAACCGTTTCCAAGCGCTGGCCGACAAAAAAAATGAATAAAACGAGTTACTAATTACTTGATATCACGAAATGAATGAAAGTTGCAGATATAGTGCCATAATGATTGAAATTACCTCTGAAGCATTTGCTGCATGTCCACCCACTTCGCAAGGGGTTTACGTTTCGAGTCCATGACTTGTACTACTACTTTGTCAGGTTGAATGATTAGCAGAATAAAGTGGTAGCCGCGCACGCATAACTCATTGATTATACACTTAACATTGAGTAAGCAAATAGAATGTGTACAAGACAATAACACTCACTCGAAGTTGTAAGGAAATAGTATTTCCCTTTTGGTTTCTTGAAACCTTAACACCTTTACAATTTTATTCTCTGTATCCTTGGGATATAGTTGGAGAGTACGTTCATGAACCCAATATGGGTCAATGAACCCAATGTCATAGATTCGTCCTCTTTTGCATTCGAGAATCTTCATTCTCTATAATATAGTGAGTATGATTATACATACAATAAACGAGGATCGCTTTATCGAAATAATACTTATAGACAATAGGCACTGAGGATCGCTTTATCGATGGCGTCTTGATTGTATAACTGAAATAGTTCATCAAATTCAATCATTATCTGGGCATCTCCATACCCACAATGCTTGTTTCTAACTCCCAGCTGACGTGGGCATACCCTACATGTACTCGAGTTTGGTATATACGACCCAGATATGACAGGAGCCCACGGCGTTACCAGGGCCCAATACAATATTCGGGTGACCTACGGAGACTCTGATTGCTTGCAGCACAAGATGAAGCTTAAGATAGAAAGTTTAAAGGGACAAACCCTTACTTGTAACCGACTCAACCTTCTACCCGAGATTTAGCATATCTATATAAAGGCTAGGAGGGGGCGGCGAGGAGAGAGAACACAACCCTAGTTTACACAACCATCGCCAGATTGCATCTGCGCACCCCCTGTAACCTCCGACTCCCTCGATAATTCCAAGAGCAGACAAGCAGGAGTAGGGACCTCTACGAGGCCTGAACCTAGGTAAACCTTGCGTCCCTGTGTGCTTGTTTGCTAGCCGATTGATGCCTCCTGCGCTCCCTCCTTCTCGAAAACCCAATTCCATAACAATGGGCATTGATGAGTTTAACCCTCATCAATTAGCGTCGTCTGTGGGAACTGGGAGTGCTGATGTCGCGGCTTCTTTGGCCCTGACAACCACGATCTACAACTCTACAATAGAAGAGATTCGCCAGCTCTTCGGTGCCTTCGACTTCACCGTCCACATGCCAGCCACTCGCCTGGATTTCGAATCCGTGGGCGATGGGATCGGCCTGGTGATCGGGAGCTTACGCTTCCAAGTTGGTCAGCTGGGCACACTTCGCCTCCCTGACCAGCCGACAGTCCCCGCGATTGCTCCAGCATCATGGTTTCCACCACCAATCTGCACCCTGAGCGAGCTCAGCACCCTGACAGCAGTTGGGGGCACGGACAGCGACAACAATCGTGGATCTGATCTGGGTGACCTGGCCATAGAGGAAGGAGCCTACGGCTCCAGATCTGAAATTTGTGGGAGCAACGACTTCCCCAATCACGTCATGTGCACCGTCATCAACGCGGGCGACACCGGTGTCAATCGTGACAACACCGATACTAGGCCAACCAACGGTGAAAACGGTGGCCCTGCCAAAGGCGCGCCCACAAACAATGGGACAGAAGGGGACCCGAACCTCATGGCGAATGAGCGCACCGAAGAGCGCATGCTGATCAAGCTCAACGACAACGAGTGGACCCACTGTCGAGAGGCTATGCGGGGCAATCCCCTCCCCTTGTACTCATCGCAACAGATGCTGATGGGTTACCACTGGCTGCTCAAAGAAGAGTACAAGCGCTAGCAATAAGTAATTGCGCAACTCGACACGCGTAGGAAGGCGGTGGACGAGTGGAGCCTTCAACGGGCTCAACTCTCCATGGGAGGATCCTCCTCCAAAGGCAACGACTATGTGGCCGCCAAACGGCGATCTCGACTGGCCCACCTCACTGACAAGGAGCAAGAAGAAGCCACGAAAGTCCTCGACTTCGGCTCCATGACGGTGGACATGCGGGGCAATGTGCTCCCAAAAACAACACAAGCAACGGTGACAGTAGCCACCTTGTACGTCCTCAACAACCAGCCACCGGCTGGGGATCCGCGAGCTACCATGCACCGATCTACGATCGCAGGCTTGGGGCTAGTCGAAGCAGCCCTCATCAAGGAGCCAACACCGGAGCTGAAGAAAACTAAAGCTCTGGACAAGTACTACTATTTGTACTCCTCTAGCGACGACAACCACGATCTGTCACGGCGACGTCGCTCACGGTGGCATGACCACGACTATGACGCCCGTGATGACATCACGCAGTGCAAGGTCGACAAGATGCACGCAAGGCATGCCCGTTCGACTGATTCAGAAGATGATGAAGTAGAGCTCCGCGACGCCAGATTCTTCAAAAGAGCTATCAGGAAAAAATGGATGCACAAGGGGTTTAAGATCCCATCAGAGAACCCAAAATTCGATGGCCTGCAGGACCCGAAAATATGGCTGGAGGATCACATCTCCTCCGTCAGGCTGCATGGTGGAAGCCAAAGCACGGCCATGCAATGCTTACAGCTACAGCTGCAAGGCGCCGCCCCCGCATGGCTCAACAATCTCCCGCGCGGATCAATTCGCAGCTAGGAAGAGCTAGTCTACAGCTTCATGCGCAACTTCAAGGGCACTTAGAAAACGCCCGCATCAATCGAAGAGCTAAGAGGCTGCCATCAGAGATCTGGCGAGTCGCTGCACTCGTACATCCAGAGATGGTCCATCATCAAGAACTCTACAGAAGATATTTCTGAGGATCACGCAATCGACGCGTTCAACAGCGGCGTTCGTCCCAGAGAGCTCAGGAAGGAGCTGGGCCACTCGAAGCCCAAAACAATCGACCAGATCGTGAATCGGTGGGCCGATGGAGAAGACTCGGTGAAAAATCATGTCTACTCCAATGATGACGACGACCTCGAGCGCAGACGTGATCACCGAGGGAAACGTCGAATGCGCGTCTACGAGGACCGCGAAGAGGTTGACATGGTCGCAGCCAGCTACGCCGAAAAATGCGACAACAACCGCAACATCGGATACCGCAGCAGTGGATACCGCGACAGCAGGAAAACCACGCAAGTGTGGCAGCGCCGCACTCGCGAAGAAGCACCTGGACTATCCATCCAGGACAAATTGTTCGTACCGTGCAATGTACACTTCTACATAGACAAGCACGACGACAATAAAAAGTCCAACCACCTTCTTAAGGACTGTCGCGAGTCCCTCAAACTCCACGAAGGCCTGGCCCAGATGAATCACAATGCGATCAACCAGGGATATGGAGCTGCCCTGGGCGCCGTGGCTCACGGAGCACCACCACCACCACCTGGACCACCACCACCCGCAGCTGCGCTAGTCCAGAACCATGGAGGCAAACCATACCCGTTAGCGCTAGGAAATATGGGGATGATCCAAAAAGGGTGCCCATCAAATCGAGTGCAGAAGGCAATCACTCGCCAAGTCAACTTGGCGATAAACTCTCCGCCATCCACCACTAAGTACCTCAGCAGAAGCGAGTCCTGCATCACCTTTGACAAGCGCGACCATATGTGCCAAGTACCTCGCCCAGGCCACTATCCCCTCATACTCGAGGCATAGATTGGGGGCTTCGATATGATTCGCGTCTTCATGGATGGCGGAAGCGGCATCAACCTCATGTTCGCTAGTACCTTGCGCGCAATGAGGATCCCTCTAACATGTCTAGAAGTTTCAGACACGATGTTCCACAACATCGTCCCAGGGAAGGGCGTATACCCCTTGGGCAAGATCAACCTCGATGTCATCTTCGACACGCCACAAAACTTTCGGCGAGAGAGCATCGACTTTGAAGTTGCCGACTAGCCCTCACAGTACCAATGTATCCTCGGACGTGTCGCGTTCACGAGGTTCATGGTGGTACCACACTACGCCTATCTGCAGATGAAGATGCCAGGCCCAAATAGCGTCATCACAGTCAACGGAAGCTTCGAGAGGTCTGACAGCTGCGATCTGGAATTCAACATAATCTCCTAGTCCTTCGGCATGCAAGAGGAACTCGCAAAATTGAAGGAGACGACAGACAATAGCCTGCCTCCCCCGAGCAAGCCAAGCTCACCCAACCTATCATTCGACTCATCGGTGCATACCAAGAAAGTCTAGGTCCACCCAACTGACCCGACCAAGACGACCCTCATTGGCAATAACTTGAGTCCCGCATAGGAGCTCACGCTCATCGAATTACTCCGTGACCGCTGAGAAATCTTTGCCTGGTGTCCAGCGGACATGCCAGGGGTTCCCAGGGAATTCGCCGAGCACTCACTCAACGTGAATCCAGACGTAAGGCCAGTCAAGTAGACAATGCGACGATTGTCTGAACCAAGAGCAAAAGCGGTCAGTATGGAGATCAAAAGACTCCTCGACGCAAATTTCATACGCGAGATCAAGGAAAGCACTTGGCTCACAAATCCAGTGCTTGTGCCTAAAAAGTACATGGATATCCTGCGGATGTGCGTGGACTTCACCTCCTTGAACAAGCACTGCCCGAAGGACCACTTCCCGTTGCCACGGATCGATCAAATAATCGACTCCACTGTAGGATGCGAGCGCCTCTGCTTCCTCGACGCCTACTCAGGATACAATTAGATTCGAATGAAGGAAGAAGACCAGGAGAAAATGGTGTTCACAATGCACTTTGGCGTGTTCTGCTATAATACGATGCCCTTCGGGCTAAAAAACACAGGAGCCACCTATCAACGGTGTATGCAGGCCTGCCTCAAGAACCAACTTGGTCGCAATATCCAAGTATATGTCGATGACATCGTCGTCAAAAGCAAAGAGGAAGCCATGTTACTTGACAATCTCCGCGAGACCTTCGATAACCTCGATCGCTACCGGATCAAGCTCAATCCGGACAAATGTACCTTTGGCGTACCATCTGGGCAACTTCTCGGGTACCTCATCTATGCAAGAGGGATTGAAGAAAACCCGAAGAAGATAAAGGCCATACTGGCCATGGAGAAGTCGAAGAATGTAAAAGGCGTCCAGCAGCTGGCTGGGCGAGTCGCAACGCTTAGTCGATTCATCAGTCGAATGGGCGAAAAGGCACTGCCCTTCTACCAACTTCTCCATAAAGCTGACAAGTTCGAGTTGACAGATGAAGCGCAAGAAGCATTCGAGGACCTCAAGCGTCTACTATCCACCTCGCCAGTATTGGTCACGCCTCATGAAAAAGAGCCGTTGTTGCTATACATCTCAGCCACCAACTAGGTGGTCAGCATTGTGCTCATGGTGGAGCAAGTCGAAGAAAATAAGGTCCACGGGGTTTCGCGCCCAGTATACTACCTCAGCGAGGTGCTCACACCAACAAAGCAGCGGTACCCGCACTACCATAAGCTGGCGTATGGCGTCTTTATGACAGACAGGTGACTACGCCACTACTTCCAGGAGCACCCAATTGTGGTGGTAAACGACGCCTCGCTCGGGCACATATTCAATAATCCTGACGCCACTGGACGAGTCGCGCTCTGGGGAATCGAACTATCTCCACGAGACATCACATATGAGAAGCGCGATATGATCAAATCGCAAGTTCTCCCGGACTTCCTCGTACACTGGATGGAGAACCAGCTCCCCGACAAGCCAGACATGTCCTACCTTTGGACAATGCACTTGGACGGGTCCAAGCGAAAGGATGGAGTTGGCGCAGGTGTCATACTGACATCACCCTAAGGAGACAAGATGAAGTATATTCTGCGAATGTAGTTCACAGCCTCCAACAATGAAGCTGAATACGAAGCCTTGATCCATGGAATGCGGATGGCGAAAGCCTGCAGTGCCAAGAGACTCGTCATCTACGGTGACTCCAAACTGGTGGTCAACCAAACAATGCACGAGTGCGACACCCTGAGCGACAACATGATCCCCTACCGTGACCTATATGACACACTCGAGGGAGACTTCAATAGCTACGAGCTACGGCATGTTGGTCGCAAAAGCAATGAGGAAGCATACATACTCGCCAACATCGGCTCCACCTGTGCCCCAATGCCACCTGGAGTATTTCTAGAGCGCATCTGCGATCGCTCAATCAAACCCAAGGCTTCAGTGAAGAAGACAAGCACACCAATGGACTCGGGGGCTACGCCACCCAACGAGCCAACAACACTCGATGACATGGAGCCAAACACGGGACTCGAAGGTCCCATGGAGGTCATGATGATCGAGCCATCCTGGACACAACCATATGTTACATACTTGCTCAACAAAAGGTTGCCAGATGACCCGACTAATGCACGTCATATAGCGTGACGATCCAAGGCATTCGCCCTTATCAACGGCGAGCTATACAATCGCAGCATCACAGGAGTTCTTCAGTGGTGCGTCTCCAATGGGGACGGAAGAGCCATCCTCCTCGACATACATCAAGGCACTTGCAGACACCACACTGGCAGTCGCGCTCTCGTCGCCAAAGCTCTACGAGCTGGATTCTACTGGCCAACGACCATGTGTGATGCCAAGGACATTGTTCAATGCTGCAATGCTTGCCAACGATTTGCGGACAAACCGCACACACCTAGCGCGGAGATCATACCAATACCAGTGGCTTGGCCCTTTGCACAATGGGGACTTGACATGGTCGGCAAGCTCCCGAGGTCCTCGCGAGGAGGATACGTCTACCTCCTAGTTGCGGTCGACAAATTCACCAGGTGGATCGAGGCCAAGCCGGTGACGAATCAATCAGGAGCCAGCGCCATCAAGTTCTTCGAATCCATCGTCTGCTATTTTGGGGTGCCACATAGCATCATCACGGACAATGGAACAAATTTCACCTCCAAAGAGTTCTAGGAATTCTGCGAAAATCTAGGAATAAACATTAGCTATGCCTCGGTGGATCACCCTCAGACCAATGGTCAAGTCGAAAAGGCCAATGGCCTCATCTGCGGTGGAATCAAGAAAAGGCTCCTCCGGCCACTCGAACAAGCTACTGGGTGCTGGCCAGACGAGCTACCATCGGTACTTTGGAGCCTGCGCACGACTCCAAACAGCGCCACAGGCTACACTCGGTTCTTCATGGTGCATGGTGCTGAAGTGGTACTACCCGCAGAAGTACGCTACAAAGCCGCACGGGTGGTTGCATACAGCAAGAAAGAGTCAACTCTCGCACTTGAAGACTCCATCGACCTCCTCGATGAGGCACGCGAGATCACAGCGGACAGATCCAGGATCTACCAGCAGAGCCTCCGCAACTACCATAGCAGAAGACTACGCCCCAGATCCTTCATCGAAGGAGACTTGGTCCTGCGACTGAAGCAACAAGGGCACCTCAAGTTCGAGTCCCCTTGGGAAGGACCTTACGTGATTACCGAAGTAATCCCAGGTGGCGCCTATCGCCTTAAAGATTTCAAGAGCGGAGTCGCATACTCCAACCCCTGGAACGTCGCACAACTGCGCTGTTTCTACCCTTAGATGTTTTTTACTTTACAAATAAGGCTATTCAGCTAAGCTACTTAGCCACACATTGTACCTCGTGATATTCTGCGAATAAATAAAGCTAAGTGCCCCAAACCTTGTGTCTTTTCATTTTATTACATCACTCGGGGGCTGGGCCACCCTTTACAACTTGTTCCACAAAAAACACAATATCCTAAGTAGCTGACGCACTACCAATCGAACCCTTGATAACACCAACCCAGCTGCAACGCACCTGACAGGTTGGCAAGGTGCTGAGATGAACACATGTCAGGCTAACGAAAAGGAACTGTACCCTGCAATACACTCAAAAAATATACAAGGTAGCAAGCTCTTTGCACAGTAACTGGTATCAAACATACCAACCATAATCATATGAATTTTACAACACTTATACATCTATGTGCAGGGATACAAACCACACTACTATTGCAAAAGGATAACATTTTTTTCCTCTTCCAAGAAATCTACAATATCCTCAGCTAGCTGGTCAACCGCCTGATAGTGCGGCACCATATTCCAAGTCATCCCTTCAGGCGGTGGCGGAGGTCCAGCAGCAATAGATACAACGTCCACATCTGGCCGATGCAGTCAAACCAGTGACAATGCAGCCTTAGCACCTGTGACCAGCTGCTGGCACACGCACTCGCGGACCGTGCTGATATTATGAAACTTCGCCAAAAGAGCCAACATGCTTGAGGGCACAATGTCCAGCGGAAACATCATTTGATAAATACACTTCAGGCATGACTGCGCCTTCTTCAAGCACTAAAGCACCCGCAACGCATGATCCTGCAATGTCGCCAACGTGACTGCACTACCGTGGTCCACCCAGAACTACCCACTAGCCTGCAACTGCTCCTGGCTTAAGTCATTCATTCGAATGGAAACCCGGTCCTTCTCATCCTGCGGATGATGAGCGCCAACAACTACAAAAGCAAGACCAAAGTATACAGATAAGGCATCACCGCGAAAGGCTAAAGAAAATATAAGAAGATAGAGAGCTAAAATTTAAATTGCTCGTTCAATTGGGAAACTTCCTCCAAGAGATACTTCTCGTGGGCGGTGGCCTTCTCAGTGTTCGTCTTCCACACATATGCGTTACCTCGGATAATGGGAAACTCACGCTCCAGCTGCTTTATATGATCGCGCAATCGCGAAAGTAATGACAACTCCTCAGCCTTTGAACGCGATTGCGTTGCAGTTTTATCGGTGGGATAAGAATCATGAGGATGAATCGAAGGACCACTCGAAGTACCCTATTACAACCAAGCAGGAGGCAAATGAGACCAATCATAGATCAATAAATAAAGGAGGGCGGACTGCATTCAAATTTGGCAAAAGTATCAACAGGGGTACCCCCACAAAATACGGACCAACAAAAGGAAGCTACAACTATTACAATGGGCAGCTAAGGAGCAATCTGCTTCTTCGACTTGGACTTCGACTTCGGGGGCTTCCTCGAATCTGTGGTAGTCTCTGATGCCACAAATTTCCTAGTGGTAGCCCTAGACGCCGCAGCTTTCGCTCGCCACAGCTCCTCAGAATATTTAGTGTCTGTTTCGATGAGACGAGGCCCGTATTTACTACATTTAGTGGCGAAGGGAGCGAACACTACCTGCTGGCCTTCCGCGTCGACAGGCATCACCTCGGAGATCGCGCTTGGGTCCAACTCTACACCATGTGCTTGCACAATTGTGAGTGCCATAGTGGCACCGACAGACCGCTGAGCATTCTTGAAGTCCATCGGGATGCCTTCTGCGAAGGACTCCAACAAGCCATCAAGAGTTTCGATTAAGCTGGCCTTAGGAACCATATCCTCACAGAGGCGGCTCGGCACACCTTTGGCCTTCCTGAGCATATCTTGGAGGGAGACACTGCGGTCCTCGACTACGGCCACGGCGCCAGCCAAGGCATCCGCACGGCGCAAGGCCTAGGCGTTGAAGCTTACGCCGGCAACATCTGCATACATAGGGTATCAGCACAGCGGCATGAAATCAAATAGGAAAAAATACAAGTGAAGCTGAACAATACCTGAGAGAGCTTTCGCAATCAAGAAAAGTTGTTCTTCGAACAACTTCTCCCTCTCAGCAGTAGAGGCACGCATGTCTTGCTCGTGTTTCTGCGACTCCTCCAGAGCCACGACTGCCTCATCGCGCTTTTTCTCCACTGCGGCAAGTACCTTCTCGAGGGAAGTGACATGACGAAGAAGATCATTATGCTCGCCTACAAAGGATAGAACATGACAACAACTGAGTCTGCAAATTTCTACATAAGCAGAGCGAAGAGAGAAGATTAGTACAAACCTTCGACTGCGTGGTGGCGATTGTCCAGCAGGGCATGCTGTCGACACAAGGCAAGGATTTTCTCCACAAGGCGAGTGTAATCCTTCACGATAGGCTATGCCAAGAGAAACGGAGATTTAGCATTGACACAAGGCACAAATTCACAATTCGACTACCAACGGCAAAAAGATAATTACGTGCTCCTCCAGGGACTTCGAAGATTCCTATCGAGTGGGCGTCCATGCAACCATCTGGCCAGTATGAGGGGAACTTGAAGAATTAGCACCGGAGTGGGCCACCACTGGAGGAAGGGGAGAACGCACTGCGATCTCCTTATTCTTGGAGTCTGGGACTCCGGATTCTTTAACAAATTGGCAGTTGTTAGAGGACGATGACGCCGTTTGACTGGAAACATGACCGGTACCACTTCAGAAGAGAAACTTTGAGGAACACAAGATGAACTCGCAAATACAAAAACTTACCCATCAAATTTGTCGAGGTCAAAGGAATATCCCGACGACTCCTTGGGAAACCTCAGATTCTTCCGTGCGGGAGGAGCCATGGCGCGTACAGGCACAACGGAGATTGGCTCCTCTGCAGCAGCAGCAGGAGGACCCTCCGGCGTCATCAGCGAGGAAGCATCTGAATCCTCGCTACGAGAGCGCTTGCGAGTCCCGTGGTCACTGGACTCAGGGGCTTCCTCTTCTTCTTCCATGGGGGCGGTGGAGCCCGACTCGTCCTCTTCATCCACCTCACGAGGAATAATTCCTTCAGGCTGAGGAGGAAAGTTGGAGGCCACGGCCCAGTCCTAACAACAGGAAAAGTATAAGTATACAAAAAGCACCTACAAGCAATCGAAAAAACAAGAAACTACAAAGAGAAATCCACCTCAGGTGGAGGATTGTTGGTGTAGAACGGAGGCACGACTAAGTCACCCTGGAGGGGGGCCTTGGCAGTGTACTTGGTCAGCAATCGCAAACTCCTGTCTACTTCACTCGAAGAGATGCCCTCCGCAGAAATGCGAGTGGCATCACTAGAACCTGTCCAGCAAAACATCAGGTGTGCCCTGGCCTGCAGAGGCTGAACACGGCGGTGCATCCAAGTGCGGATAAGATCTTCACCGCCTACTTCTTTGCCTATGTGCTTCTCATGGTCGCAGACACGTTGATCGAGGGCCTTTGTCTCTTCGACTTTGGCAGACATCACAACGTTCTTCCACGACCTCCTCCACTTGCATGGCGCCACCGGATCAAAGGGTGCGAGTCCATAGTGCTCCCATCCACCTTCTGGTCATGGATGTAGAACCACTTCTCTCGCCAACCTTAGACAGATGCAGTGACCTTGATGTTGAAGTAGGTGACATTGGAATCGACGTGGATACCGCATCCTCCTATGTCGTAGACTACATAACCCGACACCGATTGACGTTTGAGGTTGAAGAGCTTCTTGAAAAGGCCGAAGTGCGGCTTGATTCTGAGCCAGCACTCGCAAAGAGTGATGAAGCAAGCAATGTGGAGGATAGAATTGGGGGTCAGCTGGTGGAGATGGAGCCCGTAGAAGCAAAGGAGATCCCTAACAAAAGGATGCAGGGGAAGAGAAAGACCGTGAATGATGAACACAAGGAACATCAATGGAAAACCCACCGGAGGACTAGGGATTACCTCGTCGCCAGGAACGCGTGAGTCATCCTCTGCGGCGGAAAGCGCTCCGTCCTGGCGCTGGGTGAATAGCTCTGGCGACTTGATGATGGAGTGGCGCCACGACTCATTGGTGACGCGAGTCCCCACGCCCTTCTTCTTCCCAGCGCCGGCGGTGCTGGTGCCCGTGGTGGCGGCACCTCCTTTCTTCTTGGCGGCGATAATGGTAGCTGCAGATATAGAGGCGGCGCCTCCTTTCTTCTTGCCCATCTTGTGCTAGCAATGTGAGCGCATGAAGTAGCTGGGGATGACGTGGAGTTGGTCCAGTGACACGGAGAATATGTGTGCAAAGGAGCGGCAAGAACATCAATGGGGGAGGAAGCGCAAGCGAGAAGAGATATGTGGGGAAATTACTGCATTGTGTGTCCCTACTTAACCTCCTAGCATATGTCATCCAGCGGCTAGAAGAAAATCTACCAGACGTGTGGCACACATCGGCATTGACGTGTGGCAAGGGCAAACCACGAACCATCCCCCACTACTGCCATTATGCACGGAAATCGAGGAGACGCGGTTAAAACAGAAGATTACGCATGCCCAGTCAAATCAAGGTTAGAAAATGGGACCCACTATGATGGGTTCGTAGCATGGAAAACAAAAAAATTCTACCGCAAGAACGAACAAAACCCAGATCTAATCTAGATAAAAGCCAAGATCTAATCTATTAGACATGAGCAACGAGATAGATCGGTACTAACCCTTGTAGAACCGAAAGCGTTACGAGATCAGATCTCGTGGATGATGTAGTCGATCACTTGCCGATCTCAAGATCGTGTGGACGATCCTTCCAGCGCCACGTTCCGGCAGCGCTTCCGCAGACGGTCACACGTGCGGAGTCGAAGCAGACCTTCTTCTCCCTGTTCCAGCGAGCAGTGGAGGTAGTAGATCTTCTCCACGGAATCCCAGCAGCACGACGGCGTGGTGGTGGTGGTGGAGTATAGAATTCTGCAGGGCTTCGCCTATGCCTGTGCAGAAGAAAGGTGGAGGAGAGAGGCGACAGAGATTGGGTGTTATGGAAGAAGGGGCCAAGAGGGGGCGCCCCCTCCCTTCTATTTAAGGGAGGGAGGCGCGCCTAGGGAGGGGGAGTCCTAGTAGGACTCCCCTCCTAGGGCCGGCGGTGGGAAGGGGCGAGGAGTCCTCCTCCCCCACGAATCCGTGTTTTGCCCCACTTGGACTCCTTGATCCCTTCCTTGGTTTTCAAGTAAACTCCAAGAAATCCTCTAGAACCTTCTAGAACATTCTGAAACCTTCTAGAATCTCCATACAAACACTCCGGAACATTTCCTAACTTAGAAAATGATCCCCAATATATGAATCTTATTCTCCGGACCATTCCGGATCTCCTCGTGATGTCCCGGATCCATTCCGAGACTCCGAACATCATTCGGTCTCCAATGCATATTCCATATCTACTTAAAACAACTTCGAACCTTAAGTGTGTCACCCTACGGTTCGTGAATATGCAGACATGATGAAGACACCTCTCCGATCAATAACCATCAGCGAGATCTGGAGATCCATAACGGCTCCCACATACTCAACGATGACTTTGTGATCGATAGAACCATTAACATACGAAACCAATTCCCTTTGTCACATGATATTCTACTTATCCGAGGTTTGATCGTCGGTATCTCCATACCTAGTTCTAACTCGTTACTGATAAGTACTCTTTACTCGTTCCATGTTATGTCATCCCTTGTGACCCAGTCACATGCTTGCAAGCTATCTAGATGACATTCCACCGAGAGGGCCCAGAGTATATCTATCCGTCATATGGATGGACAAATCCCAATCTTGGTCTATGCGCTTCAACACATACTTTCAGAATACCCAATGACACCTTTATAACCGCCCAGTTACGAAGCGGCGTTTGATGTCATCAAAGTACCCATCCAGTGATGGTGATTAACATAACCTCATGGTCGAAGGATTAGGTTACTATGTATTTGAAAGCTTACAGCAATACGAACTTAATGACTTGATCTTATGCTACGCTTACTATGGGTGTGTGTCCATCACATCATTCTCCTAATGATATAACCTTGTTATTAATCACATCCAATGTCCATGATCAGGAAACCATGATCATCAATTAATCAACAAGCTAGTTCAACAAGAGGCTTACTAGGGACTCTTTTATGTTTACAAAATACACATGTATTAGAGTTTCCTTATAATATAATTATAGCATGGGATGTAAACATTCATCATAAACACAAAGATATAATAATAACCACTTTTATTATTACCTCTTGGGAATATCTCCAACAGTCTCCCACTTGCACTAGAGTCAATAATCTAGATTACATGGTAATATACCTAACACCCATGGCGTTTTGGTGTTGTTCATGCTTTGCTCTATGGAGAGGTTTAGTCAACGGATCTGCTACATTCAGATTAGTGTGTACTTTGCAAATCTTTATGTCACCATCTTGGACATACTCGCAAATAGCATGGAAACGTAGCTTGATGTGCTTCAGCTTGCTATGTGACCTTGGCTCCTGTGCATTAGCTATGGCACCTGTGTTGTCATAGTAGATGGCCATCGGGTCCAACGCACTGGGAACCACGCCAAGTTCAGTAATGAACTCCTTCATCCATATGGCTTCTTGTGCAGCCTCCGAAGCAGCTATGTATTCCGATTCAGTTGAAGATTTTGCCACAACGCTCTGCTTGGCACTCCTCCAGCTCACTGCAGCACCATTCAAAATAAATACGTATCCAGACTGTGACTTCGAGTCATCTGGATCGGTGTTCCAACTAGCATCAGTGTAACCGTTTACAACAAGATGTTCATCACCTCCATAAGAAAGAACCATATCCTTAGTCCTATTCAGGTACTTTAGGATATTCTTGACCGCTGTCCAGTGTTCCATTCCAGGATCACTTTGATATCTGCTAGTCAAACTAACAGCATGTGCTATATCTGGTCTTGTACACAGCATGGCATACATGATAGAACCTATGGCCGAGGCATAGAGAATTTTATTCATCTTTTCTCTATCTTCTGCCGTAGCCGGACTTTGAGTTTTACTCAAGGTCTTACCTGACAACATGGGAACGAACCCTTTCTTGCTCTCTTCCATTCTAAACTTCTTTAGAACTTTGTCTAAGTATGTACTTTGTGAAAGCGCTATTAGGCGTCTTGATCTATCTCTATAAATCTTGATGCCTAGAATATATGCCGCTTCGCCAAGATCCTTCATTGAAAAACTATTATTCAAATAGGTTTTGACACTATTAAGAAGTTCTATATCATTCCCAATCAACAATATGTCATCTACATATAGTACTAGGAATGCTACAGAGCTCCCACTCACTTTCTTGTAAATACAAGCTTCTCCATAAGTTTGTATAAATCCAAAGTTTTTGATTACATTATCAAAACGTTGATTCCAACTCCGGGATGCTTGCTTCAGTCCATAAATGGAGCGCTGAAGTTTGCATACCTTATCAGCATCACCAGGATCGACAAAACCCTTGGGTTGTACCATGTACAACTCTTCCTCAATGTCTCCATTAAGGAACGCCGTTTTGACATCCATCTGCCAAATTTCATAATCGAAATATGCAGCGATTGCTAACATAATCCTCACATACTTTAGCTTCGCTACTGGTGAGAAAGTCTCATCGTAGTCAACTCCTTGAATTTGTCGGAACCCTTTCACAACAAGTCGAGCTTTATAGACGGTAACATTACCATTAGCATCTGTTTTTCTTTTGAAAATCCATTTGTTCTCGACAGCCTTACGGCCATCCGGTAAGTCCACCAAAGTCCATACTTGGTTTTCGTACATGGATCCCATTTTGGATTTCATGGCTTCTAGCCATTTGTCGGAATCTGGGCTCACCATAGCTTCTTCATACGTCGTAGGGTCATCAGTGTTGTCCACTAACATGACGTTCAAGGCAGAGTCATACCACTCAGGAGTGGTACGAACCCTCGTTGACCTGCGAGGTTCAGTAGTAACTTCGTTCAAAGTTTCATGGTCATCATCATTAGCTTCCTCTCCAGTTGGTGCAGGCGGCACAAAAACATCTTCCGGTGCTGCGCTACTCTCAACTCCGAGAGAAGGTTCAATAACCTCGTCGAGTTCTACTTTCCTTCCAGTCACTTCTTTCGAGAGAAACTCCTTCTCCAGAAAGGATCCATTCTTAGCAACAAAAACTTTGCCTTCGGATCTATGATAGAAGGTATACCCAATTGTTTCTTTAGGGTATCCTATGAAGACGCATTTCTCCGCTTTGGGTTCAAGCTTATCAGGCTGTAACTTCTTTACATATGCTTCGCAACCCCAAACTTTAAGGAACGACAACTTAGGTTTCTTACCAAACCACAATTCGTATGATGTCGTTTCAACGGATTTAGATGGTACCCTATTTAAAGTGAATGCGGCTGTCTCTAATGCATAGCCCCAAAATGATAACGGTAAATCTGTAAGAGACATCATAGACCGAACCATATCTAAGAGAGTTCGATTACGACGTTCGGACACACCATTACGCTGTGGTGTTCCCGGCGGTGTCAACTGCGAAAGTATTCCACATTTCTTTAAATGCATGCCAAACTCATAACTCAGATATTCACCTCCGCGGTCAGAACGCAGAAACTTAATCTTCTTGTTACAATGATTTTCCACTTCACTTTGAAATTCCTTAAACTTCTCGAAAGTTTCGGATTTATGTTTCATAAAGTAGACATACCCATATCTACTCAAGTCATCCGTGAAAGTGAGAACATATCGATATCCACGACGCGATGCTACACTCATTGGACCACACACATCGGTATGTATTATTTCCAATAAGTCTGTAGCTCGCTCCATTATTCCAGAGAATGGAGTCTTAGTCATTTTTCCCATTAGACATGCTTCGCATCTTTCAAGTGATTCAAAATCAAGTGATTAAAGAAGTCCATCAGAATGGAGTTTCTTCATACGCTTCACTCCAATGTGACCAAGACAACAGTGCCACATGTATGTAGAATTATCATTCAATTTTATTCGTTTAGCATCTATGTTGTGAACATGTGTATCACTACTATCGAGATTCAATAAGAATAAACCATTCATCTCAGGTGCATAACCATAAAAGATATTACTCATATAAATCGAACAACCTTTATTCTCAGACTTAAAAGAGTAACCGTCTCGCAATAAAAAAGATCCAGATATAATGTTCATGCTTAACGCAGGCACCAAATAACAATTATTTAAATTTAAAACTAATCCCGATGGTAGATGTAGAGGGAGCGTGCCGACGGCGATCACATCAACCTTGGATCCATTTCCAACGCGCATCGTCACCTCGTCTCTCGCCAGTCTTCGTTTATTCCGTAGCTCCTGTTTCGAGTTACAAATATGAGCAACCGAACCAGTATCAAATACCCAGGCACTACTACGATTACTAGTAAGATACACATCTATAACATGTATATCGAATATACCTTTCTTCTTGATGTTGCTGTTCTTCAGATCCGCCAGGTACTTGGGGAAATTATGCTTCCAGTGACCAGCACCCTTGCAGTAGAAGCACTCAGTTTCAGGCTTAGGACCAGCCTTGGGCTTCTTAGCAGGTGCGGCAGCTTTCTTGCCATCCTTCTTGAAGTTGCCCTTGTTCTTAGGCTTGCCCTGTTTCCTGAAATTGGTGGTCTTATTGACCATCAACACTTGGTGCTCCTTCATGATCTCCACATCAGCAGTTTTCAGCATGGACGATAGTTCAGGCAACGTCTTGTTCATGCAGTGCATATTGTAGTTCATCACAAAGTTCTTGTAACTTGGTGGCAGTGATTGGAGGACACGATGAATCCCCAATTCATTAGGAATCGGTATCCCCAACTCGCGAAGTTTGTTTGCGTGCCCAGACATGGTGAGCACGTGCTCGCTAACGGAGCTACCCTCTTCCATCTTGCAAAAGAACTTCTCGGAAGCTTCATAGCTTTCCATGGCCGCGCGAGTCTCAAAAATGAGCTTGAGCTCCTTAATGATCTCAAACGGGTCATGGTGCTCAAAACGCTTTTGAAGCTCCGATTCTAAACCGTACAGGATGGCACACTGAACTATGGAGTAGTGATGTTTCCGAGTGGCATAAACATTCTTTACGTCATCGGTGGCATCTTCTGCAGGTGGGTCACCTAGTGGTGCTTCGAGCACATAGGTCAACTGACCAGCCCTGAGGACAATCTTCAGTCCACGAAACCGGTCCGTGAAATTGCTTCCATTGTTCTTAAGCTTTTCTTTCTCTAGGAACGCATTGAAATTGATGGAAACGTTCGCCATAATCTACAACAAATATGCAAGTAGTTTAGACTAAGTTTATGATAAATAGTGTTCAAATTTAATTCTTAAATTAACTAGGTGAACTCCCACTCAAAACAACATCCCTCACGTTGTCTTAGTGATTACACGAACCAAATCCACTACACCAAGTCCGATCATCACGAGAGAAGATGTAGTTTCATTGGCGAACAATCTTCATGTTCATCATATCAATCATATGACTCATGCTCTACCTTTCGGTATTCCGTGTTCCGAGACCATGTCTGTACATGCTAGGTTCGTCAAGATTAACCTTAGTTTCCGCATGTGCAAATCTGGCTTGCACCCGTTGTATGCACACGTAGAATCTATCACATCCGATCATCACGAGATGCTTCGAAAACGACGAGTCTTAGCAACAGTGCCAACTAAGGATGAACACTTTATTACTTGATATTTAGTGAGAGGGATCATCTTATAATGCTACCGTCGCGATCTAAGCAATACAAGATGCATAAAGGATTAACATCACAGGCAATTCATAATTAGTATGATATGATATGGCCCTTTCTTCTTATGCCTTCGATCTCCATCTCCAAAGCACGGACATGATCTCCATCATCACCAGCATTGCGTCAAGGTCCGTGGCGCCGCTTCATGGTTGTCCATCATCACTAGCAACTATTACAACTACTTGGAACAAAGCTATTACAAGATGAATAGACGCGCAGGTCTTAACAGAATTAAAGACAACCATTAGGCTCCTGTCGGTTGCCATATTACAACAAGGATCATTGCATACATCAAATACAATCACAATCACATGATGGCCATATCACATCACAAAACCCCTGCAAAAACAAGTTAGACGCCTCTAATTTTCTTTGCAAGTTTTACGTGGCTTGGGGCTTTCGACTAAGAATGGATCTTACCTACGAAACTGAACCACAACGTTGATACAAGTGCTATCAAGAGCAAAGTGTAGATTTGATCTATACTATGATGGGAGAGACAGACACCCGCAAGGCCACTTGTGCAAAGCAAGTTGCACGTCAAGCGTGGAGCAAGTCTCATGTGCGATGACATGTAATGTTAGCCCGAGCCGCTTCATCCCACCATACCGCAAGATGCAAAGTACACAAATAGAAAAAGACGGCATGAGCACCAACGCCCACAACATCATTGTGTTCTACTCGTGCAATAGATCTACGCATAGACAAGGCCCTGATACCACTGATGGGTTCGTAGCATGGAAAACAAAAAAATTCTACCGCAAGAACGAACAAAACCCAGATCTAATCTAGATAAAAGCCAAGATCTAATCTATTAGACATGAGCAACGAGATAGATCGGTACTAACCCTTGTAGAACCGAAAGCGTTACGAGATTAGATCTCATGTATGATGTAGTCGATCACTTGCCGATCTCAAGATCGTGTGGAAGATCCTTCCGGCGCCACGTTCCGGCAGCACTTCCACAGACGGTCACACGTGCGGAGTCGAAGCAGACCTTCCTCTCCCTGTTCCAGCGAGCAGCGGAGGTAGTAGATCTTCTCCACGGAATCCCAGCAGCACGACGGCGTGGTGGTGGTGGTGGAGTATAGAATTCTGCAGGGATTCGCCTATGCCTGTGCAGAAGAAAGGTGGAGGAGAGAGGCGGCAGAGATTGGGTGTTATGGAAGAAGGGGCCAAGAGGGGGCGCCCCCTCCCTTCTATTTAAGGGAGGGAGGCGCGCCTGGGGAGGGGGAGTCCTAGTAGGACTCGCCTCCTAGGGCCGGCGGTGGGAAGGGGGGAGGAGTCCTCCTCCCCCATGAATCCGTGTCTTGCCCCACTTGGACTCCTTGATCCCTTCCTTGGTTTTCAAGTAAACTCCAAGAAATCCTCTAGAACCTTCCAGAACATTTCGAAACCTTCTAGAATCTCCATACAAACACTCCAGAACATTTCCTAACTTAGAAAATGATCCCCAATATATGAATCTTATTCTCCGGACCATTCCGGATCTCCTCGTGATGTCTCGGATCCATTCCGAGACTCCGAACATCATTCGGTCTCCAACGCATATTCCATATCTACTTAAAACAACTTCGAACCTTAAGTGTGTCACCCTACCTATCAATAACCATCAGCGGGATCTGGAGATCCATAATGGCTCCCACATACTCAACGATGAATTTGTGATCGATAGAACCATTAACATACGAAACCAATTCCCTTTGTCACACGATATTCTACTTATCCGAGGTTTGATCGTCGGTATCTCCATACCTAGTTCTAACTCGTTACTGATAAGTACTCTTTACTCATTCCATGTTATGTCATCCCTTGTGACCCAGTCACATGCTTGCAAGCTATCTAGATGACATTCCACCGAGAGGGCCCAGAGTATATCTATCCGTCATATGGATGGACAAATCCCAATCTTTGTCTATGTGCTTCAACACATACTTTCAGAATACCCAATGACACCTTTATAACCGCCCAGTTACGAAGCGGCGTTTGATGTCATCAAAGTACCCATCCGGTGATGGTGATTAACATAACCTCATGGTCGAAGGATTAGGTTACTATGTATTTGAAAGCTTACAGCAATACGAACTTAATGACTTGATCTTATGCTACGCTTACTATGGGTGTGTGTCCATCACATCATTCTCCTAATGATATAACCTTGTTATTAATCACATCCAATGTCCATGATCAGGAAACCATGATCATCAATTAATCAACAAGCTAGTTCAACAAGAGGCTTACTAGGGACTCTTTTATGTTTACAAAACACACATGTATTAGAGTTTCCTTATAATACAATTATAGCATGGGATGTAAACATTCATCATAAACACAAAGATATAATAATAACCACTTTTATTATTGCCTCTTGGGCATATCTCCAACACACTACTCGTCACGTCCCGTCAAAGCCGCTCATGCGGGTAAATGAGGTTATCCTACCGTCAGCACTGACGTCATCAACTCCATCAGGAGAAAACTTTGAATACTTTAGTACTTAATTGACTCTTCGACTCAACCAAGCACTCAAGGGCTACTCCTAACAGGAGTGCTGGCTGCGCACCCGAAGAACATACTGAAGATATCCAAGAATCATGAAAACCCTTCACTCGAATCTACGATTCGATTGTGAACTTTGGGTTACTCCCGTAGGGAGCGCTGTAAGCATATTCAGCTGAAACAAGAAAAATTCAATAGCATTCGCAAATAATTATAGTCCCCACTCGAGTCTACGACTTGAATAGGTACTCGGGGGCTACTCCCATAGGGAGCACTGGCCGCGCACCCTATGATTATTTTTTCTTATATGTTACACTGTGTGTTGATAAAATCCGCACTCGAATGCTCTAGCGACTCCGCCTCATATTTTCCCTGCAAAGAGACTACGTCTCCTAGGTCACCCGAATCATCTCCGCGATGACAAAAATTCGGATGCCGCACTTACAATGTAAAGATAAGATCTAAATAAGGCCTGGCAACGCATCTGCTGTGCTCTACCAGAAAATATTCGTGCCTACATGTACGATGAAATACGCCTTGTCAGATGCATCGAGTGCTCACACTTACACACTGGGATTCGACTCCTATAAGACCTCCACGGCCTGAGTCGAATTACACCAGCACTTTTCCGAATTCGATTCCGGGGAATCGAGTTTGAGTAGATTGCGTTGTTTTGCCCTAAGGCAGTTAAATGATCCCAATGCATCAGATGAATCAGGCACGTATATCAACAATCTCTATGACATCAATCTAAGCACTCAAAAATATGCTTAGCTATGCACTCGAAAAGACTTCATGAAGTCTCTACTCGAATCTACGATTCCACTAGACACTCGGGGGCTACTAACATGGGCATACCCTACAGGTACTCGAGTTTGGTATATACGGCCCAGATATGACAGGAGCCCACGGCGTTACCAGGTCCCAATACAAGATTCAGATGACCTATGGAGACTCCTATTGCTTGCAGCACAAGACGAAGCTTAAGATAGAAAGTTTAAAGGGACAAACCCTAACTTGTAACCGACTCGACCTGCTACCCGAGACCTAGCCTATCTATATAAAGACTAGGAGGGGGCAGCGAGGAGAGAGAACGCAACCCTAGTTTACACAACCATCGCCAGATTGCATCTGTGCACCCCCTGTAACCTTTGACTCCCTCGATAATTCCAAGAGCAGATAAGCAGAAGTAGGGACCTCTACGAGGAATGAACCTGGGTAAACCTTGCATCCATGTGTGCTTGTTTGCTAGCCGATTGATGCCTCCACAGCTCCCTCCTTCTCCAAAACCCAAGTCCATAACAATGGGTGACGAGGGGTAAACTCGGCAATGCCCATGGTGATGGACTTAGGGTTTCACGGAAAAGAGAATGCTGGGGATTTCGTCAGATGTCAGGAAATCAATGGAGACAAAGTCGCCTGAATATTGGGGAAACATTCTATTACAAGTTGTACTCTAGATTTTGGTACCCTCACTTGGGCTTCTCCCGCCCTATATATAATAGGCCGGGTCTCAAAGCTGTATGCAGATAGGTTTCATACACGCGCTATTACAATACCAACATAATGTCGATTCATAGTTTCTTTCCTAATACAAAAAGGGTCTCTGTCGGTTGCTTCCTTGGGCTGTTTTATCTGGAATCCTTATGGGCTGCAGGCCTTTTACCCAATGTAGGGTGGTGAATAATGAGCATCCGAGTAATCATACCCATGTCAGTAGCCCCCGAGATTCTACCTGAATTCGCGGTATTTAGGTTGAATCTCAAAGTTTTCTTTCCTCGTTCTCTTATTCTGTTTGATTTTTATTTTTTGTAGGGATTTTGGCATAACGTGTCCGATGCTTCTGACAGATCGGAAATCAGTTAATTGCTCCTGGGAAAAAACAAGGTTGCCCTACATCAAACTCAAGTCCACAGGCTTGAATCCGGAATTTGTAACTGGCGTAATTCAGTTCGGGCCGCTGAGGTCTTACCGAATAATGAATTCCAATTTTTTATTTTTATCACGTACCCAATGCGTTTGTCGGGATTTTCCATCGTATTGTTGATATGGATTTTTACTGGCAGAGCGCATTCTTGTGCGATTACCAGGCCACAGAGGACGAGTCCCGGGGTCTTACCTTCATGTTTCTGAACACGACATATGGATTTTTCCCGCGTCTGAGCGCGATCTGAGTGTTTTATTTTACTTTCCATGTCCTGCTCCCGATAGGAGTATTTATCGTCGGATGCTTTTGTTATTTTTCGTTATCAGGTGCGCTTCCAGCGCTCCTGATAGGAGTAGCCCCCGAGGCTATCTTTTAGATATACATCAAGACATAGGCTCAAAAATGCGTCATTGTTTCTATAAATTTTGTCGAGTGCACGACCAGTGCTCCCGATAGGAGTAGCTTCGGAGGCTACAGTCGTAATGTAGTATATTTCGAGTGTAGTCTCAAATCTTCTCCTAGGAGGAATTTACTTCGACTCCAATTAAATTTTTTCGGGTTATTCCCCAGGAAAGCCGCAATTTTTGTTGTAGTGCCCCCTTTTTTGTGACATCAGCGATGACGTATCGATGCTGTTAGGTATTAGAAAAAACACGCCATGATGGGACGTGTCGAACGTGGGCCCATGCAGAGTAATGATGATGCGTGATGGCGGTTTTAGTAGTGATACTTGACTGCACGTCCCCTAGGCGCTCGAGAATTGAGGCGTCACATGTTGTTCTCCGTTTTTACCGTAGTCATAATTTCTTTTATTTTGTCCTTATCGAGATATTTGTAAACACGTGTCGTCATCGCGCAATCCTCTATCGTTTCTATTTTGCATCGAATGGTTAGGTCCTTACGTTGTTGCTCTTTATAAGTTAAAGGATACGCTTTTTACTGTTTCACCCAGCCTTCTTCTTCTCCTTCTTCCTCCCTGCACTCTTGCTCCTTGTGAACTTTGATTTCCGTGCCTTGCTTTCCCTGCTCCGCCGCCATGGGCAAAAGAAAAGCCGCTGGGACTTCCGCTGCCGCCGCAAAGGCCACCAGGAAAAGGGTCGTCGGGTGGGCTCCTTCTAAGTGCACGACGCGGGAGCTCCACGAGGTGCGGAACTCCGACCTTCTAACGGAGGGCTCCTTCAAGCTCCCGGGCGATGAAGCTGCTCCCATCCCCGAGCATGGCTGGAGGGTAATGTTCCTCTCCTTCCTTTTCTACGGTCCTGCTCTCCCTGTCCATGAATTTCTTCGAGGCCTTCTGTTCGTTTATGGTGTGCAGCTTTATCAGCTCACACCCAATTCCATCCTCCACGTTGCCTGTTTTGTCACTCTTTGCGAGTGTTTCCTTGGGATTCATCCCCATTGGGGCCTTTGGAAATATTTCTTCTATGTTCGCCGCAACGCCACTGACACCATTGTCCATGATGTTTGTGGCGCCATCTTTTCTGTCCGCTCTGACGTTGATTACTTAGACTTCAAACTCACGGATTCTGTCCAAGGTTGAAAGTCTAAGTGGTTCTATGTCAAGGACCAACCACTCGAAGGCCAATCTTTCGGGTTAGCCCCCTATGAACCTAAAAAAATCCGTCGTAAACTTGACTCGTAGGATCATCGTCCCTCTGCCAAAGAAATGGCCGAAATCTAGCCCTTTATTGATCGTATCTTCGAGCTGCGGCATGAGGTTGGCATATTTTTTCGGGTCTCTAGGTCTTGGCATATTTTTTGCGGATCCGTGTCCAGCCGCGCTAAGCCCTTTTGTTGGGTATGTGGGCGTACATTGGGAAGAAAGACCTGATGAGGATTTCCTCGGAGGACCTCACCCTTAAGCTGTATAAGAAGAGAGTCCGTATCTTTACAACTTTGACTGCAAAAATCTTGGTTCCTTCGAATTGCCTTGTGGAGACCTATGGCAAGAAGAAACGGCTTCCCGAGGTATATTTCTTTCGCCTTTGTCTTCCCCTTGTCTTCTGTTTATAGGTACATATTTCAATTCTTTCGCTCTCTATAGGATTTTGATCACCTAAGCTCACTTCCTCCCCTTCCTGGAAGTGGTGAGCCCCCAGTTCACCCCTCTGCATCCTACGATCTTCCCACCACTAGGGCTATTGCGGATGACGAGGGGGATACTCTTTGTCGAAGACACAATCACTCCCTTCGGCTGGCTCCAAAGATTTTCGTGTGGAGCGTGCCGGTGAAAAGAGGAAGAACCCTTGTGTTTTGGAGATAGTCGAGGATTCAGAGAACTCAACTGCCTCCAAACCTTTTGGCACTTCTCCAGTCGCATCTCCCCAGATGAACTTGTTTCGTCTCGCGCAGGATGTGTCGTCGTAAGTATTTTGCTTTCCTCTTTTTCTGTTTCACCCGGTTATTTTGCCCCTGATGCTTTCTCGTGTCATTTGTAGGGATGACGAAGATCCTCCTGCTTCTCCTCTTCACATGTCTATGGGCTGCTCCATAGGGAAAATCCCTCCGCCATCGATGGACCCGAAGGAAAAAATGTTGTCTCCGGTGGAGAAAGAGGTCCAAAAACATGTTGCCGCTTCATCTAGGCCGCCGCTGCAAAAAAGAAGAAAAATGGCGGGTAAAGGGGTGGTGATATCTGAAGCACCCGTTGATGTGAACATGAAGGATGTGAGTAACTTTTGACACCGGAATCCTTCCTTCCCCATATATTTAGCCTTCCTTTATATCCTTTTGCTATGTTTTCCCCTTGCTCAGCCTTTGATGCGTGAGATGGTCGGTATGGCGACCCGCTTTATAAGGATCTGTGATAATGTCGTAGAGCTGAAAGGTATGTGCTGATTGCTTTTGTAATTTCCTTGTAATCATGCTCATCCTCATTATTGCATTTTGCTCCTGCAGCCGATGCCAAGGAATCCGCGATTATCCGGGATGAGGCGATGAAGCATGCCGATGATCTGGAAGGCAGGCTCCGGGCTACCAAGGAGGCTAACTAGAAGGCGAAGGATGATGCTAAGGAAATGGCCAGGCAAGTCGCTTCCCGAGATGCGAATCTGCGCCAGTGCCTGGAGGCCCTGAACAACTCACTGACCCGTAAGTTTTTATCTATTCATGTTTTTTTGTTTTTGTCTCTTTCTTTTCGTTGTCAACCTCTTCCTCTCTCCTTTTGTCTATCAGAGCTGACTAGCGAGAACCTGGCGCTGGATAATGGTAAAAAGGTTGATCCTTTATCGGATGTTGTTAGCACTTTGGAGGCTAACAGCGTTCGAGGGCACAATCTCCTTGTCCGTTCACGTCGCGCCTTCAAGAAGCTCCATGCCGAAGTTTTTCCAGCCACGGATGTGCCGAAGGATTTGAATGATCTTGTCGCCATTTTTGGTGCTGATCCCGGCCCCCTTGTTGGCTATAGTTTGACACAGTCAACGAGCGGTGCCGAAACTTCGATGGCCTTGGCGATGGCGCACGACGAGAAGGTCGACTGGGAGAAGGTTAGCTCCTCTGTCCCGGTCTCCTCCAGTGGCAAAGCAATTGATCTGAAGCCGCATATTGAAAGGGCCAAAAAATATTCTCAGTTGCTCCTTGGTCTGGTCTCGGATTCAGGGAAAACGACTACTCCTTCCTCAGCAGCTCTTACTACAACGGGCGCTCCTTCTTCGGCTGCTGCTGTACCTAGTGCCCCTTCTGCCACCTTGTCTTTGAAGGATGCAGCCTCGTAGGCCTTATTTTGTAATAGTTTATCATATCTCCCTTTATTGTAATGGATTCTAAGCTTATCCAGCCTCCTTTTGCTTCTTTTTGCAAGACAACAACTTTGGAATATATGTGTGTGATCTTGCCTTTGTATGCTGAGTGTTTTGTATACTTTTATGTTTTTGTTAGATCTTGAATGATTCTACGGCTCCTTCTGGTTCCGTGCAACTGTCGGATGTTGTTGCGCCCTCCGCTATAGCAGGTGCGATCGGTCTCATTGTCGTGTGTACGGTGCACCCGCCGCTGTATGCTGAAAAGATAGAGCAAGTGAAGAAACTTGAAGGGAAACTTCGGGTCGTTCAATCGATGGTGGATGTTTCCCAGTCAAAAACACGCCAAGCTCTCAATCATGAGGGTTTTTTTCTTGGAAGGGATCTCCAGGGCGAGCGAGAGGCTGTTGTGTAAGTGCTTGCCCCTTGATGTCTACGCACTTATATTCTTGTAGACAGTTGTTGGGCCTCCAAGTGTAGAGGTTTGTAGAACAGTAGCAAGTTTTCCCTTAAGTGGATTACCGAAGGTTAATCAAACTTAGGGAGGAAGTGGTCAAAGGTATCCCTCTCAAGCAACCCAGCAATCAAGATACAAGAATACTCTTGTGTCCCCAACACACCCAATACACTTGTCAGGTGTATAGGTGCACTAGTTCGGCGAAGAGATAGTGAAATACAAGTGGTATGTATGATTATAAGTGGTAACGGTGCCAGAAAATAGCTTTGATGGCACGTGGAAAAGACTAAAGGAAAACTGAAATAAAGATAGCAGCAAGCAAGAATGTAACAAATCTAGTTGCAAACGGTGTTTCAATGCTTAGAAACAAGGCCTAGGGATCGTACTTTCACTAGTGAACACTCTCATATAAATATCTTCTCTTCATGATACTACTCTGAACTACTCTCCGGTTGGACACTCTAATCCATGGTAGGGCTATAACAACACACCTCAAAGTAAGCCTTTCCCATCTAGATAACCCCACACTGTCACCTTGAGCACTAGATGGTTCCAACAAACACCACAATTTCATAGAGACATCCAACTCCAAATATAGCTCATAACAAGTATTTGTAATGTCTAGCCTAAGTGCCACCATGGTGTGCACACTGTCACATTCACACACATGGGAGAGCAGAGATCTATTAAAGCACTTGAGTAGCAAGGTAGATCTACTTGATTACAAAGCTCATGATCACAATATGATCATGCATAGAGAGAGAGATGAACACATAGCTACCAGTAGAACCCTTAGCCTCGAGAGAGAACTACTCCCTCATCATCATGGGAATCAACAACGACAATGGAGATGGTGGTGGAGATCGATGGAGATGGCTCCGGGGGCATTTCCCTGTCCCGACAGGGTGCCGGAATAGAGACTTTTTGTCCCCCGAATCTCCCCTTCGGTGGCGGCGGCGGTGCAGAACTTTTCATGGCTGGAGGCTAGTCGACTTAGGGTTTTTGCATCGGGAGGCATCTTATAGGCGAAGAGGCAAGGTCGGTGGGCGGCCAGGGGGCCCACACCACCTGGTGGCAAGGCCAGGGCTAGCCCGCACC
Organism: Avena sativa; assembly: GCA_916181665.1. Taxonomy (NCBI): domain Eukaryota; kingdom Viridiplantae; phylum Streptophyta; class Magnoliopsida; order Poales; family Poaceae; genus Avena; species Avena sativa. Next base: position 602,797,553 of record OV702291.1, on the reverse strand, counting down.
ACCACATGGTGTGGCCACCCTATGGCCCCTCACCATCTTGTCTTCTGGTTCCGTGAGTCTTTCGGTAAAATATCAACTTTGGCTTTTGTCCCGTCCAATTCCGAGAATATTCATTTTCTGACTTTCCTAGAACCAAAAACAGTAGAAAATAGGCAGATGACACAGTGGCATCTTGTTAATAGGTTAGTCCAAGAAAGTGTATAAAAAGTACTCCAAAGTTGGAACAAAACATAAGAAAGTAGATAAAAACCAAGCATGGAACATCAAAAATTATAGATACGTTTGCAACGTATCAACATCCCCAAGCTTAACTCCTGCTCGTCCTCAAGTAGGTAAGTGATAAAAAGAAAGAATAATTTTTGAGGTGACATGCACCATCACAATCAAGATCAAACCATTTGCAAGCATGGAAAGCTGGGATCATAGTACTCTAACATGAGCATGAAAGATATAGTTCTAACAATAAGACATAGAAACTATGATTTAGCATGAAAAGTCACAAACAAAAGATTCATGAATAACAATGCTTTGCAAGACGTTTGTTTGTTTCACATAAATAAAGCATAGCATAGTGGCTTTCAGCTTGTCCCTCATAGAGTAGCAAACATAAATGCATAGGACACCTTCAAAGTTCATAAGAGTGACTAGATACAAGTAGTTTAAGAACAAGCAATATCAAGTTATGCATCAATCAACAAGTCTTGGGACAATGCACATTAAACTAAGAATGGCCACTATGCTCTCAAAGTAGGTGCATAAAGATAGAAGGTGGAGACTCAACATAAAAGTAAAAGAAAGGCCTTCACAGAAGGAAGTAGAGATTCAAGTTTCATAAAGAGCTTCCAAAAATTATGGTACTTGTTAGCTTTCAGCTCTCATTGCCCCTATCATAAGCATCTTTAAGGTGATTAAGGTTAAAGTGAACAAACTATGGAGTATATGCTTGGCAAAGTATAAGTTGGAAATCTCATGTCCCTTGAATACGAGGGCCGCTCCTCATGCTACTCAAGTTTAGTTACCGGTAAGTTCTTGTCATAGTAAGTACATGTGTATCATAGAGAACCGACAACGGGGTACCCCTTGCCCGATGATACGGAAGAATCCCCATATCAAAATGACAAGGCAAGCAGACAACAAGCATCTCAGCAATCTTCTTATTTACCATGGGAATATGGTGCTTTTTTCTCTCTTTCATCTTTTCATAATCTCATTTTTTCTTTTTCTCTTTTTTCTCAATATCGAACTCTTTTTTTATAAGAAGAATGCTTCATAGACAGCTCATTATGGTTACGCTGCAGGTTTTCACCATGTCAGCATGGATTAGACCAGCGGCCCAGGCGTTTCTCTAACACATATACATAACTCCATGGACTTACAAGTGTAACTACCTCGGTGAATTACGCTCCTAGTTACAAGCCTGGATGAGCGGAAATGGTTAAAATAGTACAGTGGGGCCCAAATGCCACTCACAGGTAGACCTTTCGGCCGTCCTAACCATTTCCAAACATCGGGACAAGAACGGGCGGCGTAATCGGCAGGCGAAGGGATCATCTACATACACAAATGAGTATGTATGCAAGCCACCATACAATGGTTCTCAGAGTCATTCCATCTAAAAGAAATAGAAATATTGCAACGCCATATGGCAAGATCCAAATATCCTAGATAGATATAATAGTTTAGGATACCTCCTCATACATCAAACATCAGAGTATCAAGCGGAAGCGGAAAGCAAGATCCGAGTACGGATAAGAAGCAAATTGGCATAAGATGCCCCATAAATAAACACATCCCGCCCACAGATCTCACGGATCCCGTTCCCGGAATCTCTACACCGAATGATTGTTGCCAACATCGTCCGTCTCCTCCACCCAGTATCCATCTTGCGAGAATACCTGTTCATCTGAATCAAATAATTTATCGTGTGAGACCCTAGGGGTACTCAGCAAGTCTTTATGCCGCTAAAGGGGACACAACCTGGGGTGACGCAATTGCAGCAAAAGATAATACCTAGCAATTCTATAGATACTCGCTAACCATCCGCCTAACCAAAGATAGACGGATGTCCGTGAATTGATAACAACAGTTATAACGGTAATATTATCAGATCCATCCTCCTCCTCGCTTACCAACGAGGAAGCGGACGAACAACCCCCCATCCGTTGGCAGTTTTATTATCCATTCCATGAGTGTTGCTCTATTTACTAATCAGGTACTTAATCAGATTAAAAGCGGTACTTTAGTTATACTTGTCTATGATCGAGAAACTGTGCTCCAAGTCGTCCATAACCGCGGACACGGCTTTCAGAAAGTTTTACCCTGCAGGGGTGCACAAATAGCAACACACACTCGATCAACCTCGGAAAAACCAAATCAAAACCCAACGAGGCATTCACGACAAAGCGATCACAGGATTCAGAAATATTTCAGGGGGCCACCCCATTAAGCTACCCGCAACGAAGTTAGCCGACTCCGAGACGGACTCAAGGTTTGCGTCAGTGGCTGTAAACGACTGGGAACCCGAAAGTGTGACTGGGCTTGTCGATACCGCGAAAACACTCCGCTGACCTAAACAGTACAGGTGCTCCTCGCACAATCTTAAATAAAGCAGTAAAGCATGGCATAAGTACAGGATAGTAATAAAGCCCCAAACTACTTTGTGGCACCAAGAAATAAGAATGAATCAAGCTCTGGCTCAGGGGGGTTCATAAGCCTCCCGGATGTGGATAGCGCGAATATTCAAGGAACAGGAATCAAGTACTCGGGGTCCTACGGGACACAAGTGATCCTGAAAAACCAAATAGCAATTATGGCTCACCGGTGCCACTTTCATTAGTTATCCCATACTACTCAGGTTAAGTTGTATAGGTACCTCGTTATCCAACAAACACTCACATACCCTACACATGCTGTTCTACGACTCGCATGGCTCAAACAACTCCTGTAGCAATGGCTCATGGGATGGAGGAACAAGCTTCGGTGGGGTTTAAAAGTAAAGGCTATGCAGTACTTGGGATTCAGATTAATGCAATCGCGACTCAAAGATGCAAGAATAAGATAGAGGTAATAGGTACTATATGTATGCAAGCATGTGGTAGTGCTTGCCTGGCAGCTCAGTTGAAGCGAGAGAAGGATCTGGGTAGTGCTCCTGGGTCTCTTGATATATCCCCTGCTCAGCGTCTATTCGAAGAAGAACTAAACAAACAAGGGCCAACATAAATAAAGTGCACAAGCATATGAATAAATGTGACAAGCAAACAATCATGCCATGATGAATGATGCACAATTTGCATGGCAATAAAGTAGCATGGCATGGGTGAGGTGTGGAATACAAGGGTAAATCATTTTATTGGGTTTTAATCATATTTTATACTCAAATAAGTTGCTGTAATCTTTATATTTATATGATGCATGCTGCAATTCAGAACATGGAATGCATAAACAGAAAGGTCTCGTCGAGCTAATCATTTTAGACATATTATTTGTCAAATTTGGAGTTATAAAACAAAAGTTATTAATTAATTAAGGAAAAGGGCATTTTATTGTAATTTTAATCAACTTGGAAATTAAATTGTTCAAAATATATTTTGGAGGGCATATTTGAATTCCTCTCATTTTTCTGATTTCAAAACATATATTATTTGTATTATTTGGGTTTATAAATTAAAAGTTATTTGAAAACAGATTTAAAATTTGAATTTAAATTAATTTGGAAAAGTTTGAATTAAACAGAGAAACAGAAAGGTTTTTGTTACTCAGCCCAGTTCTAGACACAGACACAGACAACTGGGCCCGTGCCGACCTAGCGAAACAGCGCGCAGAAAAGGTTTTCTCACCGCAGCTTGAGCTAGCCACAGCAAGTGACAGGTGGGATCGGAGCACACGCGGACCCACACGCCAGTGGGCGAGTGCGGGGCTGCCACGCGGCACGGCGGGGGACTGCGGGTTGAGGGGTGCTAAACTAGGGGGCCTATCTGCAAAGTGGTACTACGGCTGACAGGTGGGCTCATGCGGACCACGGGTTAGGAGAAAAAGGTTGGGGGGGTAAGCGCAAAAAGTCGCCCGTACTGTTCCTCTTCTCCGCGTCGCTGGCGACCGATCGGTGCGCGGCGCGGGGCGGGGGATCGAACCCAGGACCTGGGCGTGCGCGCGCGGAGGCGGCAGCCACTGCGGTGGCCTGGTGTTGTTGCTGGGGAACGGCTGCGCGGCCAGAAAACCCTACCGCGGCACTACGGCGAGGATGCGAACGCGAGCGCGCCAGCGCAGAGAGCGCTCGACGAAAAGGCTAGCGCGTACAGGGGTGGATCGGCCAGAGGGGGTTGTCTAGGAGGTGGGTCAGCTCACCGTGAGGGCATCGGTGGAGGTGGTTCGGGCTGGGAAGCAGCCGATCGACGGCGAGGCAGACGCCGGTGGAGCTAGGGTTTCGCGTCGGAGCGGCGTCGGCCTGGAGGCTCTGGTCCTCCCCCTCCTCGTTGTCGTGTACAGGGCGACGTAGAAGACGGTCGTGGTCTTCCCCGACACCCGCGTCTGCACGCCCGCCTCCTTTTTCTGTAGATGGACGGCGACACCGAGAGCGGCGGCCGGGGTAGACGGTGGTAGGGTAGATGGGAAGGAAGAAGTAGATGGGCACGACGCTGGGGAGATCTGGGAGAGGCCAGAGGTGTCGTGGACAAGGAGATAAAGTAGAGAGGGAGAGGGAGGTGCCGTGGGGGAGTGGTTCGGGATAGAGGTGGCTTCGGCCCCTTTTTCCCTCCTCTCCTTCACGTGCTCGGGTCGGGGCAGGAGCAGGCAGGCGCATGGGGCTGCAGGTGGGGTCAGGGAGAGGCCAGGCAGGCAGGGGAGGCTCGGTGTGGGGCATGCAGGGCAGGGAGAGAGCTAGAGAGAGAGGGGGGGTAGGCTCGGTGTGGTTTGTACTAGGGTCGGGTTAGGGTTAGGTTTGGTAAGGGTTGGGGTGGGAGGTAGCTAGGGTGTGGCCAAGGAGAGAGGGTGGCCAGGTGGGTGAGAGAGGAGAGAGGCCGAGAGAGAGGAGGTAGCCCTGGTTAGGGTTTAGATTAGGTATAGATTAGGAGAGAGGTTTAGAGAGAGAGGAGAGATGTGTTGTGGTAAACTTTTGACAAGATCAAGCATGATTAAAACAAGCTCAAGCAAGATATAGTCAAAGGATAGAAGAGAAGAAAAGGTGGTGAGGTATGGATGGAGAGGGTTATAGGATTTTGGATGCTTGCATGCTTCAAGCAAGGTCAAGCACAAGAGGGGTAGAGAGAGGTATGGGGAAGATCCACTCAAAGAATCAAATAAAAACCAAAAGGCTAGAATGTGGTGGTTCTTGCATGGCCCATGCAAAACAATTAATGTCATGCTTAATCTTGTGAAAACAATAATATTTACATGGCATCATTCCTATGCATTCCCAAAAGTGGGATTAAGCCAAGCAAAAGAATTTGAAGGAAACTTTCCAGATGGAGTAGATGGAGATGATCACATTTGATGATAATTGGGACTTGCTAGTGTGTTTATTCCACTAGATGTTTAATAGTCCCAAAAATACCCTAACATGAGCATAAATCCATGATAATCCATATGAAAGCTAGGAAAAAGGCACTACTCATAATGCATGCAAAGGTGGCTCCACATGTCAAATAATGTGGAAACAACATGATGCTAATATGAGAGCATGTGGAAAAAGAATTGGATCCATTCCAACCCACATGAGCTAGAGGTAAAACCCGAATAAAGTGCAAAGCTCATATTTAGTTGGATGGTGGAATTATAAGGTGATGACAAGAAAGGTGGTGGAGTTAATAAAAGATATGCCCCCAACTCAACTTGGGCATTTAAATAATATATCAGAACCAAATACAATATCAAGAGGCAAATACAATTTACATTGCATATGAGAGAAGAACCAACACAAAAAGGGTTTTATATGATGCTCAAATGCAAGGTGGCATGATGACATGAGCATGATATAATTATGATGCAACAATTATATATATGAAGTAGCCATTATATTACTAGACCAAGTAGCATTACAATTGTTAGACAATTGGGATGCTACAACTCTCCCCCACTAAACAGGAATCTCGCCCCGAGATTCTAGGATGAAGAAGAAGACATAAAGAGGGTAGGATACTTGGCACGGAGCTCATCTTCATGTTCCCAAGTGGCTTCATCAACAGAATGGTGCGGCCACTGCACCTTGCAGAATTTGATGGACTTGTTGCGAGTCCTTCTTTCTGCGACTTCAAGGATTTTTGTGGGGTGTTCTTGATAAGACAGGTCTTCTTGGAGATTGATAAGCTCATGGTCCACGGTTCTGCCGGGATCCTTGAAGCACTTCTTGAGTTGAGAGATGTGGAAAACATCATGGACCTTGAGTTTTTCCGGGAGCTCAAGCGCATAAGCAACTTCTCCTCTTCTTCCACGAATTTTGAATGGACCGATGTATCTAGGAGCCAGCTTTCCTTTGATACCAAAACGGTGCGTGCCTCTCATGGGAGTGACACGAAGGTAAACGAGATCACCAGGGACATACTCCATGTCCGTGTGCTTCCTGTCATAATTGCTCTTCTGGCGACTTTGAGCAATCTTCAGATTTTCAAGAATGATGTGAACCTTCTCCTCCGCTTGAGTTACAATGTCAGGGCCAAACAATATTCTTTCTCCTGCACCCGACCAACCAATCGGAGTTCTGCATTTGCGACCATATAGAGCCTCAAATGGTGCCATCTTTAGACTTTTCTGGAAGCTGTTGTTGTAAGAGAATTCAGCATAAGGAAGACATTCTTCCCACTTCATGCCAAAAGAGATGACGCAAGCACGAAGCATATCTTCCAGAATCTGATTGATCCTTTCAACTTGTCCTTGCCACTGAGGGTGGTAAGCTGTGCTGAAGTTCAACTTTGTTCCCAAAGCATTTTGGAAACTTTCCCAGAACTTGGAAGTGAAGATGCTTCCACGGTCTGAACTGATCTCGAGAGGAACCCCATACAGAGAGACAATTCTGTTGATATAGAGCTCAGCCAACTGAATTGCAGAAATTGTTTCCTTGACGGGAAAGAAGTGAGCCACTTTAGAAAGCCTGTCAATGACAACAAAGATTGCATTGTTGCCCTTCTGCGACCTTGGAAAACCAGTGATGAAGTCCATCTCTACTTTCTCCCATTTCCATTCCGGGGGTTTCAATGGCTGTAGAAGACCGGAAGGTTTCTGATGGACAGCTTTCACTCTGCGGCAGACATCACACTCCGAGACATACTTGGCACAATATCGTTTCAAACCCGGCCACCAATATTGTGTTTTCAAGTCCATGTACATCTTTGTGCTGCCAGGGTGGATAGAAAGAACATAATCATGCGCCTCCTTGAGAACTTGCTCTCTCAAACCCGGGTAGTTCGGAACAAACATCCGGTGTTCAAAGAAAAGCGTGCCTTGGTCATCGACGTGGAAGGACTCATACTTCGGAAGCTGGAGTCTGGAGATGATCTTTCTTGTGTACGGATCACCAAGCTGATAGGAGCGAACCTTTTCTTCCAAGAGAGGGGTTGCTAGAAGGTTCAGGAGATACCCTTGTTCCACAATTTCAAGGTTGAGCTGACGGAATTCCTCGCACAGGAGAGGCTGTTGTTCTTCCATCATGAGGTTGTTGACATAAGCTTTGCGGCTGAGAGCATCGGCCATGACATTAGCTTTGCCCGGAGTGTAGTTGATGGTCAAATCAAAATCATTGATTGCTTCAATCCATCTCCTCTGCCGAAGGTTGAGATCAGGCTGAGTGAAGATATACTTCAGACTCTTGTGATCAGAAAAGATTTCACAACGGTTGCCAAGCAAGTAGTGCCTCCATACTTTCAAAGCAAAGACAACTGCTGCGAGCTCGAGGTCATGTGTAGGATAGTTGATCTCATGCGTCTTCAACTGTCGAGAGGCATAAGCAACAACTTGTTTTTCTTGCATAAGGACCGCACCCAATCCTTGCAAAGAGGCGTCGCAGAAGATCTGGAAAGGCTTGGATGTGTCCGGAGGAACCAAGACTGGTGTGCAAGTGAGCTTCTCTTTGAGTGTCTCAAAGCTTGCTTGACATGCAGGAGTCCAAAGGTATTTCTTGCCTTTCTTGAGGAGATCGGTAAGAGGCTTCGCTATCTTCGAAAAGTTCTGAACGAAGCGACGGCAATAACTAGCCAAACCAAGGAAACTCCGCACTTCTTTGACATTTACAGGAGGAAGCCAATCGACAATTGTCTTTACAGTTTCCGGGTTGACGGCAATGCCCTTGGCAGAGATAACGTGACCAAGATAGGTTACTTGAGGCAGCCAAAACTCACACTTGGAGAACTTTGCATACAGGCGGTTCTCACGAAGCTTGTTTAGGACACACCGAAGGTGTTCTTCATGTTCTTCCTTCGACTTAGAATAGACTAGGATGTCATCCAGATAGACCACAACGAACTTATCAAGATACTCCATGAAAACCGAGTTCATAAGCCTCGAGAAGGTGGCAGGTGCGTTGGTGAGACCGAAAAACATGACCGTGTACTCATACAAGCCATAGCGGGTGGTGAAAGCTGTTTTAGGAACGTCTTCCTTGCGAATCTTGATTTGATGATACCCACTTCTCAAGTCAAGCTTAGAGAATACCACAGCTCCAGCTAGCTGATCGAAGAGATCATTAATCCGTGGAAGGGGATATTTATTCTTGAGGATTTTAGCATTGAGAGCCCGATAGTCAACACAAAGTCTATCAGTCTGGTCTCGCTTCTTCACAAAAAGGGTTGGGCTACCCCAAGAAGAGGTACTGTGTTGAATGAAACCCAACTTCTCTTGTTCATCAAGCTGACGTTTGAGTTCAGCCAACTCAGCAGGACCCATTTTATAAGGCCGCTTGGAGATAGGAGCCGTTCCAGGTTCAAGCTCAATTACGAACTCAACCTCACGATCCGGAGGCATACCTGGCAACTCTTCAGGAAAGACATCTGGGAACTCACAGACCATCGGAACACTTTGAATAGCTTCCATAGCATCATCATTCAGAGCCGCCAAAGAGAAAAGCTGGATAGCAGGAGTCAGGCTCGGAGAATAGACTATATGGCCTTCAGGAATCTTCAGAGAAACCGAGCGTTTAGCACAATCAATCACAGTTGCATTTGCCGTCAACCAATCCATGCCCAAGATGACATCAATGTCAGAATTGCCCAGAACAATTAATGACGCCGAGAACGAAGAACCACCAATCTCAATTTGATTGCCATGGCTGATTTTAGAAGCTGCCATCTTTGCTCCAGGAGAAAGGACCATTAACCGCTTAAGGAGAGGATTCATAGCTAACTCATTCTCATGTGCAAACTTGTGAGAAACAAAAGAATGCGATGCACCAGAATCAAACAAAACTCGTGCAGGGACTGAGTTAACGGGAAGCATACCCATCACAACTCCAGGTGCATGCTCAGCTTGAGCGGCGTTGACACAGTTGGCACGAGCAACAGTAGACCCGGGCTTGGTGTTGATGTTGAGAACCCGAGGTGGTGGTGCACGAACCATAGGAGAGCTTGCCGCAGGCCTCGGAGGTGGTGGAGGAAGAGCTTTGTTTTTCATCGGACAGTTCCAGTTTTGATGCCCAGTGTCTCCACAAGTGTAACAAGCACCAGGTGGACGTGGAGCAACGTAGCCAGGGACTCCGCCAGGCGCTCCAGGGTAGTGGTTGTTGTAGCCCCTGGGAGCAGCAGTGAGGAAGTTTGGTGGCCTTGCCGCGTAGCTTGAAGGTCTTGGTGGAGCCGGGAGCGACGGTGGGGTGTTAGGAACCCAGACACGACGCTTAGAAGGAGTTGACATAGCGGACGAGCTTGCTGCATCACGGTTGTGTTTCTTTGAATCCTCAAACACTTGCCTAGTTGCTTCTTCCTGCAGAGCTGTATGCTGAAGTTCCAGAAAAGACGCCGGCCTTGCATGTGTGATTGCTTCTTCTTGTCATCAGAGATCTCATCGCCACCATAACGAGAAAGGTTCATGAAGTTTCTGATGTAGGTATTGACATTGTCATTGCCCTGCTTGAGGTTGATAAACACTTCCTTCATCCTCTCCATGACAATTTCTGACAGATACTGCTCTTTGAAAGCTCCAGTGAACTGTCCCCAAGTAGGCTAAAAACTAGTGCAGTCTGCCTTAAGGTAATTCTCCCACCAGAGAGCTGCATCTCCCTTCAGAAGGTGAGTGGCACACTTTACCCATTCTTGCTCAGGAACATCAGCAGTCACCAGTAACCTTGACATCTCACGCAACCAATCATCAGCATCAAGCGGTTGATTAGACACATCAAATTGGCGTGGGTTGAACTTCAGGAAGCTTTTGATGTCTCCTCGCTTGGGAGGTGGAGGGAGCAGAGCAAACTCATTCCTCCTGACACTTTCTTCAAAACGCTGTTGGTTCTGCTGCATTGCTGCCAAGGCATTGGCGATGCTTGACAACGCTGCCCCCAGTTCAGGTTGTATGTCCTCCTCAGAACGGCGTGGTGGTGCCACAAGTCAGTACTATAATGGAGAATAATAATAATCCAAAATAGTACCAAGATGGAATTAACCAAGATTAAAGGATACAATTTACTAAGATGATATTAAAATATCAACAAAGTTCAAAGCACCTAGAAGATATTAAGCATATCGCACACGACTGAAAAGGAGTGTGGTACACAGATATATCAAAGAAAATTTTTCCGCAAATTTCGGCATTAAAATACCAATAGATGCGCAAAATCACTTAACGAATCGAGATTAGTGACTCTACCAATTCAATATACAAAAGCGAATGATAAAAGTAGTGGTATGGTCGCGACTCCATCCCGCACTGAAATCATTACTCCGCACATGAATAAGTAGAACACGTATCCCAACACCTTCTTATCAAGATAACCTAAAGATTAGTAACTACGGAAACGAACACCCCAAACAAGATAACGTCGGGTAACAAAGAGTAAGACAGATCGCGGCGGTATACAACGAATCAGATAGATCGCGTCGGTTTGCAAAAGCCTGTCGGTATAGAATGTACCAACTGTTGATAACCAAAAGGCAGATAAAGATAACATCTTGGATGCAACAGATAGACAAGGAATTACACACACACACACACAACCTATGGTACTACGGAAACCCAGACCACGTGAATCCTAGTTTGAATTTTAAGAAGAGGATTGAAAACGTTACACTTCCTTACCAGAAAAGGGTGGGTGGGTGGGTAAGAAGAAAAGTGGAAGCAGTCCTACTCTCGCGTTTTGTTTTTCCCTAGTATACATAGCTACCAAAATATTTGCTAGACTGACAACGACCATTTGGCTGAGACCCTGAAGGGCGGGATGGCTCTGATACCAATTGTAACTACCTCGGTGAATTACGCTCCTAGTTACAAGCCTGGATGAGCGGAAATGGTTAAAATAGTACGGTGGGGCCCAAATGCCACTCACAGGTAGACCTTTCGGCCGTCCTAAACATTTCCAAACATCAGGACAAGAACGGGCGGCGTAATCGGCAGGCGAAGGGATCATCTACATACACAAATGAGTATGTATGCAAGCCACCATACAATGGTTCTCAGAGTCATTCCATCTAAAAGAAATAGAAATATTGCAACGCCATACGGCAAGATCCAAATATCCTAGATAGATATAATAGTTTAGGATACCTCCTCATACATCAAACATCAGAGTATCAAGCGGAAGCGGAAAGCAAGATCCGAGTACGGATAAGAAGCAAATTGGCATAAGATGCCCCATAAATAAACACATCCCGCCCACAGATCTCACGGATCCCCGTTCCCGGAATCTCTACACCGAATGATTGTTGCCAACATCGTCCGTCTCCTCCGCCCAGTATCCATCTTGCGAGAATACCTGTTCATCTGAATCAAATAATTTATCGTGTGAGACCCTAGGGGTACTCAGCAAGTCTTTATGCCGCTAAAGGGGACACAACCTGGGGTGACGCAATTGCAGCAAAAGATAATACCTAGCAATTCTATAGATACTTGCTAACCATCCGCCTAACCAAAGATAGACGGATGTCCGTGAATTGATAACAACAGTTATAATGGTAATATTATCAGATCCATCCTCCTCCTCGCTTACCAACGAGGAAGCGGACGAACAACCCCCCCATCCGTTGGCAGTTTTATTATCCATTCCATGAGTGTTGCTCTATTTACTAATCAGGTACTTAATCAGATTAAAAGCGGTACTTTAGTTATACTTGTCTATGATCGAGAAACTGTGCTCCAAGTCGTCCATAACCGCGGACACGGCTTTCAGAAAGTTTTACCCTGCAGGGGTGCACAAATAGCAACACACACTCGATCAACCTCGGAAAAACCAAATCAAAACCCAACGAGGCATTCACGACAAAGCGATCACAGGATTCAGAAATATTTCAGGGGGCCACCCCATTAAGCTACCCGCAACGAAGTTAGCCGACTCCGAGACGGACTCAAGGTTTGCGTCAGTGGCTGTAAACGACTGGGAACCCGAAAGTGTGACTGGGCTTGTCGATACCGCGAAAACACTCCGCTGACCTAAACAGTACAGGTGCTCCTCGCACAATCTTAAATAAAGCAGTAAAGCATGGCATAAGTACAGGATAGTAATAAAGCCCCAAACTACTTTGTGGCCCCAAGAAATAAGAATGAATCAAGCTCTGGCTCAGGGGGGTTCATAAGCCTCCCGGATGTGGATAGCGCGAATATTCAAGGAACAGGAATCAAGTACTCGGGGTCCTACGGGACACAAGTGAGCCTGAAAAACCAAATAGCAATTATGGCTCACCGGTGCCACTTTCATTAGTTATCCCATACTACTCAGGTTAAGTTGTATAGGTACCTCGTTATCCAACAAACACTCACATACCCTACACATGCTGTTCTACGACTCGCATGGCTCAAACAACTCCTGTAGCAATGGCTCATGGGATGGAGGAACAAGCTTCGGTGGGGTTTAAAAGTAAAGGCTATGCAGTACTTGGGATTCAGATTAATGCAATCGCGACTCAAAGATGCAAGAATAAGATAGAGGCAATAGGTACTATATGTATGCAATCATGTGGTAGTGCTTGCCTGGCAGCTCAGTTGAAGCGAGAGAAGGATCTGGGTAGTGCTCCTGGGTCTCTTGATATATCCCCTGCTCAGCGTCTATTCGAAGAAGAACCAAACAAACAAGGGCCAACATAAATAAAGTGCACAAGCATATGAATAAATGTGACAAGCAAACAATCATGCCATGATGAATGATGCACAATTTGCATGGCAATAAAGTAGCATGGCATGGGTGAGGTGTGGAATACAAGGGTAAATCATTTTATTGGGTTTTAATCATATTTTATACTCAAATAAGTTGCTGTAATCTTTATATTTATATGATGCATGCTGCAATTCAGAACATGGAATGCATAAACAGAAAGGTCTCGTCGAGCTAATCATTTTAGACATATTATTTGTCAAATTTGGAGTTATAAAACAAAAGTTATTAATTAATTAAGGAAAAGGGCATTTTATTGTAATTTTAATCAACTTGGAAATTAAAGTGTTCAAAATATATTTTGGAGGGCATATTTGAATTCCTCTCATTTTTCTGATTTCAAAACATATATTATTTGTATTATTTGGGTTTATAAATTAAAAGTTATTTGAAAACAGATTGAAAATTTGAATTTAAATTAATTTGGAAAAGTTTGAATTAAACAGAGAAACAGAAAGGTTTTTGTTACTCAGCCCAGTTCTAGACACAGACACAGACAACTGGGCCCGTGCTGACCTGGCGAAATAGCGCGCAGAAAAGGTTTTCTCACCGCAGCTTGAGCTAGCCACAGCAAGTGACAGGTGGGGTCGGAGCACACGCGAACCCACACGCCAGTGGGCGAGTGCGGGGCTGCCACGCGGCACGGCGACGGACTGCGGGTTGAGGGGTGCTAAACTAGGGGGCCTATCTGCAAAGTGGTACTACGGCTGACAGGTGGGCTCATGCGGACCGCGGGTTAGGAGAAAAAGGTTGGGGGGGGTAAGCGCAAAAAGTCGCCCGTACTGTTCCTCTTCTCCGCGTCGCTGGCGACCGATCGGTGCGCGGCGCGGGGCGGGGGATCGAACCCAGGACCTGGGCGTGCACGCGCGGAGGCGGCAGCCACTGCGGTGGCCTGGCGTTGTTGCTGGGGAACGGCTGCGCGGCCAGAAAACCCTACCGCGGCACTACGGCGAGGATGCGAACGCGAGCGCGCCAGCGCAGAGAGCGCTCGACAAAAAGGCTAGCGCGTACAGGGGTGGATCGGCCAGAGGGGGTTGTCTAGGAGGTGGGTCAGCTCACCGTGAGGGCGTCGGTGGAGGTGGTTCGAGCTGGGAAGCAGCCGATCGACGGCGAGGCAGACGCCGGTGGAGCTAGGGTTTCGCGTCGGAGCAGCGTCAGCCTGGTGGCTCTGGTCCTCCTCCTCCTCGTTGCCGTGTACAGGGCGACGTAGAAGACGGTCGTGGTCTTCCCCGACACCCGCGTCTGCACGCCTGCCTCCTTGTTCTGTAGATGGACGGCGACACCGAGAGCGGCGGCCGGGGTAGACGGTGGTAGGGTAGATGGGGAGGAAGAAGTAGATGGGCACGACCCTGGGGAGATCTGGGAGAGGCCAGAGGTGTCTTGGAGAAGGAGATAAAGCAGAGAGGGAGAGGGAGGTGCCGTGGGGGAGTGGTTCTGGATAGAGGTGGCTTCAGCCCCTTTTTCCCTCCTCTCCTTCACGTGCTCGGGTTGGGGCAGGAGCAGGCAGGCGCATGGGGCTGCAGGTGGGGTCAGGGCGAGGCCAGGCAGGCAGGGGAGGCTCGGTGTGGGGCATGCAGGGCAGGGAGAGAGCTAGAGAGAGAGGGGGGTAGGCTCGGTGTGGTTTGTACTAGGGTCGGGTTAGGGTTAGGGTGGGAGGTAGCTAGGGTGTGGCCAAGGAGAGAGGGTGGCCAGGTGGGTGAGAGAGGAGAGAGGCCGAGAGAGAGGAGGTAGCCCGGGTTAGGGTTTAGATTAGGTATAGATTAGGAGAGAGGTTTAGAGAGAGAGGAGAGATGTGTTGTGGTAAACTTTTGACAAGATCAAGCATGATTAAAACAAGCTCAAGCAAGATATAGTCAAAGGAGAGAAGAGAAGAAAAGGTGGTGAGGTATGGATGGAGAGGGTTATAGGATTTTGGATGCTTGCATGCTTCAAGCAAGGTCAAGCACAAGAGGGGTAGAGAGAGGTATGGGGAAGATCCACTCAAAGAATCAAATAAAAACCAAAAGGCTAGAATGTGGTGGTTCTTGCATGGCCCATGCAAAACAATTAATGTCATGCTTAATCTTGTGAAAACAATAATATTTACATGGCATCATTCCTATGCATTCCCAAAAGTGGGATTAAGCCAAGCAAAAGAATTTGAAGGAAACTTTCCAGATGGAGTAGATGGAGATGATCACATTTGATGATAATTGGGACTTTCTAGTGTGTTTATTCCACTAGATGTTTAATAGTCCCAAAAATACCCTAACATGAGCATAAATCCATGATAATCCATATGAAAGCTAGGAAAAAGGCACTACTCATAATGCATGCAAAGGTGGCTCCACATGTCAAATAATGTGGAAACAACATGATGCTAATATGAGAGCATGTGGAAAAAGAATTGGATCCATTCCAACCCACATGAGCTAGAGGTAAAACCCGAATAAAGTGCAAAGCTCATATTTAGTTGGATGGTGGAATTATAAGGTGATGACAAGAAAGGTGGTGGAGTTAATAAAAGATATGCCCCCAACTCAACTTGGGCATTTAAACAATATATCAAGAACCAAATACAATATCAAGAGGCAAATACAATTTACATTGCATATGAGAGAAGAACCAACACAAAAAGGGTTTTATATGATGCTCAAATGCAAGGTGGCATGATGACATGAGCATGATATAATTATGATGCAACAATTATATATATGAAGTAGCCATTATATTACTAGACCAAGTAGCATTACAATTGTTAGACAATTGGGATGCTACAACAAGCTCCCCTTTCATTTCACACCGACGACATCCATATACAAAAGAGCATGATATCAACTAGGTACAATGTACAAGTGCAATGTTGAAAGCGTTCCCCATGACAACATGGTTTTGCTAATCCCCAACATATAAGTGCAAGCATATACAACATAGATGACACAATGGTTCAAATTTGTTAAGGGCAAGAAAATTAAAGTGTGTCATCAAGTTCGTGAGAGCTTTAATCACTAGTTTTCTCATAACAAGTTTAATTCGGAAGGTAGATAAAAACATGAATATACTTGGAATAGCAAATGCTAATAGGTAGGTATGGTTGACTCTTTAGAATAACTTGGTTTTAGGAGTTGGATGCATGGGTGGAACTCACACTTGGTTACGGAGGCAAGAGACTGGGAGGGACAAACTAAGAGAGCAATAATGGCCATAATCATGCAGAGAGACAAAACATCATTGATTAAAGCATAAAGTGATATTACAAGTCGAAAACTAAAGGATCATCAAGGCTATGGTGACTTTGGATAGTCATAACATGGTGTGAGCATGCGCCAAGTCAACCCAAATAAAGCATAAAAGGAGCATACCACAATACTATGCTTTATGATGGCCCAAAATATATCAAGCTCGTTGGGGAACCCCAAGAGGAAGGTATGACGAGCACATCAGCAAGTTTTCCCTCAGTAAGAAACCAAGGTCATCAATCCAGTAGGAGCAAGGAAACACCCCAAAGGTGTAGCTAGCTAAATGTTGGGAGGGCGCACTACCGGTGCCAGCAGCAATGTGGAGACCTACACAACACAACCACATAACTTTGTCCCCAACTTGCGATGAGGTTGTCAATCTCATCGGTTTTGCTGAAAACAAAGGATTAAACGTATCGAATGGAAGGAAGTAATAGTTTGCAGAAAGTAAACACAAAGCAGTAAACAGTTTGTAGATTGAATGTAAAAGAAAGGACCGGGGTCCATAGTTCACTAGAGGTGGCTCTCCTTAAGATAGATAACATGCTGGGTGACAAATTACAGCGGGGCAATTGACAAACATCGAGAAAGCATACAAGGATAAACTAATCATCTTGACTCCTTTGAGACTTGATTGGGAATTACAACATTATACATACATCGTCATCCAACTGCATCTATGACTAATAGTTCACCTTCAGGTTATCATCCGAACCCCCTCCAGTATTAAGTTGCAAGCAACAGATTATTGCTTTACGAATTGCGTGTAAAGTAAACAATACGATTATTCTATGAACAAAGGATTGTTGTTTTCTCCCTAGTAGCAACAACACATCTAGTACCTTAGAGATTTCTATCACTTCCCCAGATTACCAGAGGCATGAACCCACTATCGAGCATAAATACTAACTCTTGGAGTTGCTAGCATCTAGTTGGCCAAGATAGCTACTAACAACGGAAAGCATGCAAGATCACAAATAACAAAGACATAATAGAATCAATAATCAATCTGAAATAGCATCTCAATATCCATCGGATCCCCGCAAACACAACATGTATGGATTACAAATAGATGATCTTGATCATGAACGGAGCTCATAAGATCTAAACATGAAAGCACAAAGGAGGAGAACCAACCATCTAGCTACTACATGGACCCGTAGTCCAGAGATGAACTACTCAAGCATCACACCGGAGGCTTGCATGATGATGAAGAAGGCCTCTAGGGTGAATTCCCCTCTCCGGTAGGGTGCCGAGAAGAGCTTCAGATCCCTCCCGATCTAGGGATGGAGATGATGGCAGCTACAGACTCTTTTGTGGATTTTTGATCGGGTACTTAGGGTTTTGGTATCGGAGGCAATATATAGGCGGAAGGAGAGGCCGAGGGGGTGCTAGGGTCGGCTAGACCACCCCCTGGCGCGGGCCAGGCCTGGCCGCACGGCCAGGTGGTGTGGCTGGGCCCTAGCCCTTCTCCGTCTCGTATTCTGGCTCCAGATGTCTTCCGGTAAAATAGAAACTTTGGCTTTTGTCCCGTCCAATTCCGAGAATATTCATTTTCTAACTTCCTGGAACCAAAAACAGCAGAAAACAGACAGCTGGCACTGTGGCTCTTGTTAATAGGTTAATCTAAGAAATCATTTGAAAAGTACTCCAAAGTGTGGAAAAAACACAAGAAAGTAGATAAAACCAAGAATGGAACATCAAAAATTATATATACATTTGCAATGTATCAACATCCCCAAGCTTAACTCCTGCTCGTCCTCGAGTAGGTAAGTGATAAAAAGAAAGAATAATTTTTGAGGTGACATGCACCATCATAAACTTGATCACAGTATTTGTAAAACATTCAAGGCTGGGATCATAGTACTTCAATCATAACATGAAAGAAAAAGTTCTAGCAATAAGACAAAGAAACTATGATGCAACATGAAAAGGCACGAACAAAAGATTCATGAATAACAATGCTTTGCAAGACGTTTGTTTGCTTCACATAAAGAAAATATAGCATAATAGTATTCAGCTTGTCCCTCATAGAGTAGCAAATTTAAATGCATAGGACACCTTCAAAGTTCATAAGAGTGACTAGATACAAATAGTTTAAAACAAGCAATATCAAAGTATGCATCAATCAACTAGTCTTGGGACAATGCACATAGTACTAAGAATGGCCACTATGCTCTCAAAGTAGGTGCATAAAGGTATAAGGTGGAGACTCAATATAATGGTGCAAGAAAGGCCTTCATAGAAGGAAGCAGGGATTCAAGTCTCATAAAGAGCTTCCAAAAATTATGGTACTTATAGCTTTCAGCTCTCATTGCCCCTATCATAAGCATCTTGAAGTGATTAAGGTTAAAGTGAACAAACTATGGTGTATATGATTGACAAAGTATAAGTTAGAAATCTCATGTCCCTTGAATACGAGGGTCGCTCCTCATGCTACTCAAGTTTAGTCACCGGTAAGTTCTTGTCATCGTAAGTACATGTGTATCATAGAGAACCGCCAACGGGGTACCCCTTGCCCGATGATACGGAAGAATCCCCATATCAAAATGACAAGGCAAGCAGACAACGAGCATCTCAGCAATCTTCTTATTTACCATGGGAATATGGTGCTTTTTTCTCTCTTTCCTCTTTTCATAATCTCTTTTTTTCTTTTTCTCTTTTTCTCAATATATGACTCATTTTTAATAAGAAGAATGCTTCATAGACAGCTCATTATGGTTACGCTGCAGGTTTCCACCATGTCAGCATGGATTAGACAAACGGCCCAGGCGTTTCTCTAACACATATACATAACTCTATGGACTTACAAGGTCCCCTTTCGTTTCACACCAACGACATCCATAGACAAAAGAGCATGATATCAACTAGGTACAAAGTACCCGTGCAATGTTGAAAGCGTTCCCCATGACAACATGGTTCTGCTAATCCCCAACAAATAAGTGCAAGCATATACAACACAGATGACAAAATGGTTCAAGTTTATTAAGGGCAAGAAAAGTAAAGTGTGCCATCAAGTTCGTGAGAGCTTTAATCACTAGTTTTGTCATAACAAGTTTAATTTGGAAGGTAAACAAAAACATGAATATACTTGGAATAGCATATGCTAGTAGGTAGGTATGGTGGACTCTTTGGAATAACTTGGTTTAAGGAGTTGGATGCATGAGTGGAACTCATACTTGGTTGTGGAGGCTTGCAAAAGACTGGGAGCGACAAACTAAGAGAGCAATAATGGCCATAATCATGCAGAGCGACAAAACATCATTGATCAAAGCATAAAGTGATACTACAAGTTGAAAACTAAAGGATCATAAAGGCTTATGGTGACTTGAGATAGTCATAACATGGTGTGAGCATGCGCCAAGTCAACCAAAAATAAAGCATCAAAGGAGAATACCACTATACTATGATTTTAATATGCTAAAACAACGCATGATTCATCCAAGGCACATTAAGAAATCTCAATTGTTTATAACAATTCATGCTATAGCATAGAATACTAAGCATAAAGCCAAAAAAATATCAAGCATGGCATGACAGAGCATAGGCCACAGTCAAAAACAAGCTCTCTTTACCACTTAAGCATAAACTTTCCTACTCTTTTCCAAACGAAACCAAACTATTTGAAAACCAATGTATGAAAGAGGGGGTCCAACCAATTTATTCAGCAAACTAAGAAAACCAAGCAAACGAAAAACCAAAATGAAAACAAAAAAGAAGACGCTCCAAGAACAACACAACTGTGCATGAAACAATAAAAATGAAGCATTTGGAAGAAACCTAGGATTTTTATTAATGAAGAGGGGTATGCCTTGGGCATCCCCAAGCTTTGACGCTTGTACTTCTTGGATATTTCTTGGGGTGACACGCGTGGCATCCCCAAGCTTGAGCTTTAGTCCATCCTTCATCTCATTACTCATTCCTTCCATAAACCTGAAATTTTTCCTTCATACAAAACTTCACACAATCTTTATTAGCAAGATTAGTGCACTCAAGATAATAGGTCTTTAAGGTTCAGTTATAACACCAAGAAAACTTTTCATTAAAACACTAGCTACTGTAGCACTTCCCTCAAAAATCTCAATTCCCCAAAAGAACTCAAAGAGGAACCAACAAGAAGCAAATGCAGAAAATGGCAGAAATCTGTCAAAACAGACCAGCAGGTAAAGACGAATTTTTTCGAAGACCTTCTGTTGGTCAAATAAAAAAGTGTTGAACTAACGAAAGTTAGATAACAAACTGGGGCAGACGCACAAACATTCACGCCTCAAAAGGACGTACAGAGATTTTACACGATTTTTTACAATGAAGCACAAAAATTTGTTTCGGGACAGCAACTTCCCCAATCATTACTTCTCTCTCATTAGAGGTTACTCTTGGCACAAAAAGCAAATAAAAAGGATAAGGAGCGGTTATTACCGAAGTAATAACTTCCAAGACTCATCTAAAACTTTTGGGTTATCTCCCAGTAAGTACTTTTCGTTAACGCCTTTAAGAAGTAAGAAAAAGAATCAAGTGTTCTCAAATGAAGTAGCATTAATAGCAAATTTTGTTTTCATATGAGAGGCAAAAGAAATCTTCTCTCTCTTCTTAGGGAAGTGTTCTATAACTTTCTTCAGTAGGAGTTGATATTTAATGGTTCCTTCTTTCATATCAATAATGGCACCAACAGTTCTAAGAAAAGGTCTTCCCAAAGTAATAGGACAAGAAGCATTGCATTCAACATCCAAAACATAGAAATCAACAGGGACATAGACATTGTTAACCATAATAAGAACATCATTAAGAATCCCCATGAGTTTCTTTTTAGCATTATCATCAAGTAGGACATTCAAATAACAATCTTCAAGTGGAGGCAAATCAAGCATATCATAAATCCTTCTAGGCATAATAGAAACACTACTATCAAGATCACATAGAGCTTTCAAATCAAAATCATTCACTTTCATATTAATGATGGGTTCCCAACCATCTTCTTGTTTTATAGGAATAGAAGCTTTATGTTTCATCTTTTCTTCTTTAATCTTTATGAGAGCATCAGTAATGTGTTTTGTAAAGGCCATGTTCATAGCACTAGCATTAGGACTTTTAGCAAGCTTCTGTAGGAACTTAATAACTTCAGAGATATTACATCCATCAAGATCAAAATAAAAATTATCATCTAGAGTGGTAGAACTATTACTAGCCTTTACACTAGTGGTGGTGATAGTAGAAACACTAATGTTTCTAGCAATTTCATCTTCTCTTTCCCACTTACCATGTAATTCAGCTAATAGTCTAATATTTTCATTAATTCTTACTTGTATGGCATTAGTAGCTGTAAATGGATTATCAATAGTTTCAGGTTTAGCACCATTTTATTCAAAGAAGATTGAGCTTCAGCCAAAGACGTTATATTTCTTTCAGCATTAGAAAGTTTTTCCTCAATAGTTTTATTGAAAGCAGTTTGTTTACTAATAAAGTCTTTAAGCATAACTTCAAGTTCAGAGGGAGCACTCCTATTGTTGTTGTAGGAGTTTCCATAAGCATTACCATTGTTGGGAGGATATGGCTTATAATTGTTGTTACCAAAATTATTCCTATAAGCATTATTGCCAAAATTATTATTTCTTATGAAGTTCACATCAACTTGCTCTTCTTGAGCAACCAAAGAAGCTAAAGGAACATTATTTGGATCAATATGGGCTTTCCCATTAACAAGCATAAACATAATAACATCAATCTTATCACTCAAGGAGGAGGTTTCCTCAATAGAATTTACCTTCTTACCTTGTGGAGCTCTCTCAGTATGCCATACAGAGTAGTTAACCATCATATTATCCAGAAGCTTTGTTGCAGCACCCAAAGTAATGGTCATAAAGGTACCTCCAGCAGCAGAATTCAATAGGTTCCTTGAAGAATAGTTTAATCCTGCATAAAAAGTTTGGATGATCATCCAAGTAGTCAGTCCATGAGTGGGACAATTCTTAACCAAAGATTTCATTCTTCCCCAAGCTTGAGCAACATGTTCATTATCAGCTTGTTTAAACTTCATTATTTCACTTCTCATAGATATAATCTTAGCAGGAGGATAGTATTTTCCAATGAAAGCATCTTTCCATTTAGTCCAAGAATCAATACTATTCCTAGTTAAGGAATTCAACCATTCTTTAGCTTTTCCTCTCAAAGAGAAAGGAAACAATTTCAACTTAATAATATCACCATCTATATCCCTATGCTTTTGCATCTCACAAAGTTCAACAAAGTTATTTAGATGGGTAGCAGCATCTTCATTACCAATACCAGAAAATTGTTCTCTCATAACAAGATTGAGTAAAGCAGGCTTTATCTCAAAGAAAGTAGCTTTAGGAACTGGTGGAGCAATAGGTGTGCTCATAAAATCATTGTTGTTGGTGCTAGTGAAGTCACATAACTTAGTGTTTTCAAGAGTAGTCATTTTTTGTGTTTTTGAATAAGAAAGCAAACTTGTAAAACTAATTTTTTTGTGTTTTTGATAAAGAAACAAGCAAACAAAGAAAAAGTAAACTAAGAAAAACAAAAATAGCAAAGTAAAGAGATTGGTTATGAGGGACTCCCCTTGTGAGGATGTCCTTGACTCCCTGGCAACGGCGCCAGAAAAATACTTTGATGGCGCATAGTTGACGTGGAGCTTCTTCTTCTTTGTTCCCCGGCAACGGCGCCAGAAAAATAGCTTGATGGCCCAAAATATATCGAGATCATCGGGGAACCCCAAGAGGAAGGTATGATGAGCACATCAGCAAGTTTTCCCTCAGTAAGAAACCAAGGTTATCAATCCAGTAGGAGCAAGGAAACACCCCAAAGGTGTAGCTAGCTGAACGTTGGCAGGGCGCACTACCGGTGCCAGTAGCAACGTGGAGACCTGCACAACACAACCACAGAACTTTGTCCCCAACTTGCGATGAGGTTGTCAATGTCACCGGTTTTGCTAAAAACAAAGGATTAAACGTATAGAATGGAAGGAAGTAATAGTTTGCAGAAAGTAAACACAAAGCAGTAAATAGTTTTTTTGACAATCTTACCATAGGGGAATCCCCTACGGTATAATTTTATATATTAACAAACCAAAAACGAAACCAAGGCCAAAACAGCCAAGTTCAGGTTACATCAGGGAGGGAAGAAGTCTCTAAGAAAAAGACAAAGAGTTAAACGAAAATATCTAGGAGCCATTCAACAAGAGGTTGAACCAAAGACAGTTGTACTCTGAACTTATGTAGTAGGAGATCGCTTTGGAAACAAACTTTCCAATGATCAAAAGAGGGAGGGACATGCTTGAAGATACAATCGTGACGTATCCGCCAGATATTCCAAGCCGCATAAAAAAATCCATAAAGCAAGGCCCATGAAATGCCTTCTATGTCGACACAAAATCTTCTGAGAAGGTGACAGTCCATGACCAATGGATGCCAAGAAAACCCCAGCATTGTTGTGCAAATAAACAACCAAAGAAGAGATGATCCCTCGTTTCCAGATCAGTCGATGTGCAGAGAGTACATTCAAAAGTAGAATCTAAGTGCCAATGTTTGTGCAGCATCAAGTCCCGTGTGTTAAGCCTATCCATCATCAGCAACCAGCAGAAGATCTTTAGTTTAGGAAGTGCCCGAGATTTCCAAATCGGATTGAGGGCCATATCCCTCGGTAGTTGTGCAAAAGCAGTAAATAGTTAGTAGATTGAATGTAAAAGAAAGGACCGGGGTCCATAGTTCACTAGAGGTGGCTCTTCTTAAGATAGATAACATGCTGGGTGAACAAATTACAGCGGGGCAATTGACAAACTGTGGCACCCCGCTAAAACCACTACTAGAAAATCGTGTTGTTTTTGTGCATTGCATCATCATGACCGCATGCTCATGTCATCATGCCACATTGCATTTGAGCATTGTCATGTCATCATGCATTTGTTTGTCTAAAATTATTTTTCGAAAAGTCTGTTTTTGTTTTCTAAACACCCTGTCCTTATTTCAAATGTCTCTTCCGGATATTTTGTTTCTCTAAAAGATATTTACAAAAGGCTTTTAAAAATAAAATAAAATAATAGTCTAATAAAAATAAAAATAAAAACGTTTTTAGTAGGGGAGGCAGCCGGCCAGGCCCAAAGGCCCAGCCAGCCGGCCTACCACCCCACCAGTAAACCCTAAAACCCCCTCTCCCTCCTGCCCCGCTGCCACACGTCCTCCACCCAGTTTTTCCCGCCCAGCCAAACTCCCCAGCCGCCAATCCCGCCCACCTCCTGCGCGCTGTTCCACCTCACCTGCACCAACAGGTGCTCGCCACCTCAGCCCGCTGGCCCCACTCGCCTTGCACCCCACCCACACACGCACTCACACACACGCCCCGCGCGCAGCCAGCCGCATGCCCCGTCCATCCCCACCTACCACGTGCCCCGGCCCCACCCCCGCATCGTATTCCGTGCCTGCGCACCAACTCCCACGCCACATGCCCGCACTACCGCATCCTGCCCCGCTCCTGGGCCCACCACCACCGATAGCACGCCATCTCGCACGCGGCCGCTCCTCTCTCTCTTCCTCCTGCTCGCCCGCATCCTACCCGCTTCCTCCCGTCGATCTCCACCTCGTCGGCCGCCGCCCCGTCGGTCTACTCGTCTGTGTCTCTACCAAACCCCGCCTCCCCTTCTAACAGAGCACCTCACCGCTGTCGGTCGCCGCCCGCCTCTCGGCGACTCCGCCCGCCCTCTACATCGCGACCCCGCCAAGCCCCAGCGCCGCCTCGCCTCTTCTCTGTCTAGGTCGTCGCCGCCATCAGCCATGGCTGCCTGCCTCCACCTCGTCCGTCCTCGTCTGTCCTCGTCGGCCCAAGCACGGCCACGACCCAGCGGCCTCGCCCTCCGCCTTTGTCGCCGTCCCGGACCTCCCCCGTCACCCTCGACCCGGGCCCCCGTCGCCGCTGTGGTCCCTGCTGTTTCTGCCGCCAGGGCCGCACCCTCTCCTGCCCGTCTCCGTCCCGCGGTTGCCGCCCTGCCTGAGCGTCTCCTACCCTTGTCTGCATCAGGTTGACCAAGGGTGTGCTCTCTGCCACCATGGTTGTGTTGCATCTAGCAGATCGAGGCATGTGTGTATGCCCCGGTTGTGAGCTGGTTGTTGTTTTCTTTCTTTGGTGCGTGTTAGCGTTGTGTGAATACCTGGGCAAAAGTTTGACACTTTGTCTTTGTTTCCGTCGCTACAGTTCCTTGGGCCGTCTCATCAAGTGCGTTGTTGCCTGTTGGCGTGACCTATGAATCTTCCCAAGATCGACCTTGCTTGGCCAAGGCTGTTTTCGTCTTTGGTGGAGACCGATGCTGACACTCACGAAGTGGGAACATGGTGCCACTCGAGGAGCCACTGAAGATCTCCATCATGGATGCTCTGACATGGAACCATGGCACCGAAGGACACCGTACCCGGAGGTCACCACCCGAACGCCAAGTCATCCATCCCAGAGTCCGAAGGTCGAACCCCGCCAACCTCGGCACACCAAGGCCTCCTTCCTGGATCCGATGACCGAGCCCCGAAGCTCGATCCCGGTGATCCGAAGGCCATGCCAAGAACCGGATTCGAAGACCCCCCAAAACCCGATCTAGTCAAGTTCGCCATCGACGACAAGATCGACCGCTTGGAACCCAAGATCTCCGTCACGACACGACAAGTTCTCCGTCGTGAATCCGAACTCCGAACCCCCGGAACCCAAGATCTTCCAAACCCGGATGTGTGCCCCTAAGCCCCTGTTTTTTTATAATATGACATTATCAACTGTTGCATATTAAATTATTCGTGCATGCATACCTGTTTGTGGTTTGGGGGCATTATGCCGATTAACCGCATAGTTAAATATGGAGTGTTTATGCGGGATACCTTTTTCTTATTCCGGACTCCATTTAAATTGCATAGCGAACCGATGCCATGTTTTGCCTTGTTAAGACAACATTTAAATTGCGGGGTACCTAAACAACATGAACTATCTCATTAATTGTCGGGACCCCGGTTCCGCTTAATACTGCCTAATTGCACCGCATCTGCATCATATCATAATCATGCCGGATCTTCTGCCGTAGTATTAAATATGGTATCCGGAGTTTCTGCTAGTGTTTGCTTCTTCGCGGATTAGGCCGATGAGTTGATGCGAGTATCGACAAGTTCTTCGGATAACAAACCTTCGGCAATGTTTCCCAGGCGAGCATTCTCCCCCTTTCTACCTATTTTGCATTTATAGTCTTTATTTCCTCCTATTGATCTATTGATATCCGTGTTGTGATGCTTTAGTTTCCGTACCCAGCTATATTCCGTGTAGCCTCTATATTGCCTTGGACACCTATTACCTGTGTTTGGTAGATAGCTGGCCTTGCGAGTCGTAGTTGCTTGCTCAGGTGCGATCTCGTGTTGTCAAGTACCACAGTTGTTGGAATGCTGGCAGATGCTTAATGGTGGAGATGATCATGACTTTAAATACAACTATTAAAATGCTAGATATAACTAATGCAGAGGCATCGTGGGCAATAGATGTTATTTGGTTTTCCACGCTCACTTGTGTCCCGTAGGACCCCGAGTACTTGATACATGTTCCTTGATTTTTTCACACTATCCACATCCGGGAGGCCGTGGACCCCCCTGAGCTAGAGCTTGATTCATTTCTATTTCTTGGGGCCACAAAGTAGTTTGGGGCTTTATTACTATCCTGTACTTATGCCATGCTTTACTTCTTTAATTAAGATTGTGCGTGGAGCACCTGTACTCTTTTGGATCGCGCCACATTTTTGTGGTATCGACAAGCCCAGTCACACTTTCGGGTTCCCAGTCGTTTACAGCCGTCGTCGCAAACCCTGGGTCCGTTCAAGAGCCGGCCAACTTCGTTGCGGGTAGCTTAGTGGGGTGCCCCCCTGAAATATTTCTAAATCCTGTGATCGCTTTGTCGTGAATGCCTCGTTGGGTTTTGAGTTGGTTTTTCCGAGGTTGATCGAGTGTGTGTTGCTATTTGTGCACCCCTGCAGGGTAAAACTTTCTGAAAGCCGTGTCCGCGGTTGTGGACAACTTGGAGCACAGTATCTCGATCATAGACAAGCATAACTAAAGTAGTGCTATAAACTTGACTTAACAAGTGACTAGTAATCAGATGCCACTATAACGGAATGGAAATTAAAAATGCCAACACCTGGTGGATCTGGGTTGATTTGTGACATGCTGTACCTGCCTAGTAAGTATTGCAACTCCAATGGAATGTGATAAAAGTGCCAACAATTGCTGGGTTTTGGGATTCCTCAGGAGAATTATATCTGACTAGTAAATGTTCCAACTGCCACGGATTGATTATTTAAAACTGCCCACTACTTATGCTTCAGGATGACTCATGCTATCGATATCTGATTAGTAATTGCTACAACTGTAATGGAATGAGTAAAATTGCCAACCGTGTGAGTTCCTCGGTCCGACTTCCTCGTTTGGTATCGAGGAGGAAATACCCGGATGGGTATGTTTGGTGTAGTCTCAGGTTGGATCCGAATAGGTCTTTCTTATCCCTCTCTAATAGCCGCTAGGTTCACAAAGTCTCTATAGGCTGTTTAGTGCCGATGCGCTGTCGCTTCAGCCCACCATACCTATGTAGGCGAGAGCCGCTGAATTCTAGCCTCGCCATGTACTGGCATCAGTACTGACGCTCCTATTTTTCCTTTGCCCTTTGTCGGCACCCCTTTTGTTTTAGCAGGTTTGTGATCGACGTCGTTAGCAGGGTTACCCTTCCGGCTTGGTCTGGGCAGGGTTATGGATGCCATTGGTTCTTCTTCAGGGATCTTAGCCCCATTTGCATCTTGTCTGTAGAGGGACGCTCTATCATTTCAAGGTGATTTGGATCTTTGTATTGTATATCTGTATTCTTGACTCGCTGAGTTGCTGTTGTATATATATATGTTCTGTGGGTCCCATCGAGGACTATTGTGTAACGGTATTACTTTGTTTTCCACCCGCATGAAAGTGCCTGGTGGGCGTCCTTGAATCGTTTCTATGCGGGTTTGGCGGAAAGCGCTAAAACTTGCATAGGGCCTATTTGAGGGTGTTACACAAACATCAAGAAAGCATACAAGCATATACTAATCATCTTGACTCCTTTGACACTTGATTGGGAATTACAACATTATACATACATCGTCATCCAACTACATCTATGACTAATAATCCACCTTCTGGTTATCATCCGAACCCCCTTCAGTATTAAGTTGCAAGCAACAGATTATTGCTTTACGAATTGCATGTAAAGTAAACAATACGATTGTTCTATGAACAAAGGATTGTTGTTTTCTCCCTAGTAGCAACATCACATCTAGTACCTTAGAGATTTATGTCACTTCCCCAGATTACCAGAGGCATGAACCCACTATTGAGCATAAATACTAACTCTTGGAGTTGCTAGCATCTACTTGGCCAAGATAGCTACTAACAATGGAAAGCATGCAAGATCACAAATAACAAAGACATAATAGAATCAATAATCAATCTGAAATAGCTTCTCAATATCCATCGGATCCCCGCAAACACAACATGTATGGATTACAAATAGATGATCTTGATCATGAACGGAGCTCATAAGATCTAAACATGAAAGCACAAAGGAGGAGAACCAGCCATCTAGCTACTACATGGACCCGTAGTCCAGAGATGAACTACTCACGCATCACACCGGAGGCTTGCATGATGATGAAGAAGGCCTCCAGGGTGAATTCCCCTCTCCGGTAGGGTGCCGGGAAGAGCTTCAGATCCCTCCCGATCTAGGGATGGAGATGATGGCAGCTACAGACTCTTTTGTGGATTTTTGATCGGGTACTTAGGGTTTTGGTATCGGAGGCAATATATAGGTGGAAGGAGAGGCCGAGGGGGTGATGGGGTCGGCTAGACCACCCCCTGGCGCGGGCCAGGCGTGGCCGCGTGGCCAGGTGGTGTGGCTGGGCCCCAGCCCTTCTCCATCTCGTATTCTGGCTCCAGATGTCTTCCTGTAAAATAGCAACTTTGGCTTTTGTCCCGTCCAATTCCAAGAATATTCATTTTCTGACTTCTTGGAACCAAAAACAGCAGAAAACGGGCAGCTGGCATTGTGGCTCTTGTTAATAGGTTAGTCCAAGAAATCATATGAAAAGTACTCCAAAGTGTGGACAAAACACAAGAAAGTAGATAAAACCAAGCATGTAACATCAAAAATTATAGATACATTTGCAATGTATCACTTTAATATGCTAAAACAACACATGATTCTTCCAAGGCACATTAAGCAATCTCAATTATTTGTAACTTGTCATGCTACAGAAAAGAATACTAAGAATAAATCCAAAACAATATCAAGCATGGCATGACAAAGAATAGGCCACAGTCAAAAACAAACTCTCTTTACCACTTAAGCATGAACTTTCCTACTCTTTTCCAATCCAAACCAAACTATTTGAAAACTAATGTATGAAAGAGGGGGTCCAACCAATTTATTGCAGTAAACAAAGCAAAAGAAAACTAAAATAAAAAACAAAGACGCTCCAACAAAAACACAACTGTGCATGAAACAATAAAAATGAAGTGTTTGGAAGAAACGTGAGATTTTTATTGATGAAGAAGGGGATGCCTTGGGCATCCCCAAGCTTTGACGCTTGTACTTCTTGGATATTTCTTGGGGTGACACGCGTGGCATCCCCAAGCTTGAGGTTTAGTCCATTCTTCATCTCATTACATCATTCCTTCCATACACTTGAAATTTTTCCTTCATACAAAACTTCACACAATCTTCATTAGCAACATTAGTGTACTCAAGAGATAATAAACCTTTGGTTCAATTTCAACACAAGTAAGACTTCCATTAACACACAAGCTACTGTATCACTTCCTTTAAAAAGTTCAAATGATCAAAGAGTACTCAAAGAGAAAGAGATTGAGAGGCAAATGCAAATAATGGTAGAAATCTGTCAAAACAGACCAGCAGGTAAAAACCAATTTTTTTGAAGATCTTGTGTTGCTCAAATCGAAAAGTATTGAACTAACGATAGTTATATAACAACCTGGGGCAGAAGCACAAAACTTCATGCCTCAAAACGACGTACAGAGATTTTACACGAATTTTTATAGTGAAGCACAAAAATCTGTTTCGGGACAACAACTTTCTCAAGCATTACCTCTCTCTCATTAGAGGTTACTCTTGGCACAAAAAGCAAATAAAAAGGATAAGGAGCGGTTATTACAGAGGTAATAACTTCCAAGACTCATCTAAAACTTTTGGGTTATCTCCCAATAAGTTAGGCTTGATAGTTTGAGAATATGCTCACATAAGAAATATGAATTGAAGTAAAAGAGAGCATCAAGAAGCAAATTCAAAACACATTTAAGTCTAACCCACTTCCTATGCATAGGAATATTGTAAATAAACAAGTCATGAAAGCACAAAGCAACAAGCATAGGAAAGCAAAACAAGTGCAACTTCAAAATTTTCAACATAAAGAGGGGAAACTTAATATTGTTGAGATACATAAAACCATGTTTCCCTCTCTCATAATAACTTGCAGTAGCATCATGAATAAAATTAACAATATAACTATCATATAAAACATTCTTATCATGGGCCACATGCATTATTACTCTCCACATAAGCATAGTCATTCTTATTAATTGTAGTGGGAGAAAATTCAACAAAATAGCTATCATTATTATTCTCATCACCATAATCATCAAATATAGGAGGCATATTGTAATCAGAATTAATTTTCTCCTCAATAGTAGGTGGACTGAAAATATCATATTCATCATTGTAATCATCATATATTGGAGGTATAGTATCATCAAAGTAAAGTTTCTCATCTGTGCTCAGGGGACTAAAAATATCATGCTCATCAAAACCAGCTTCCCCAAGCTTAGACTTTTCCATAGCATTAGCAATAATGGTGTTCAAAGAATTCATACTAATACCATTGCTATTAGCATGCAAATAAATTTCCATATGTTTTTTAATTTTCTCTTCAAACACTTCATGTCCTAACTCAAGATAAATACTATAAAGCTCTCTAATTTTTTTGTTGTTTTCCATTAAGCCTAACTAGTGGAAACAAGAAAAAAAAGACAAAATTGAAGAATCTAAAGGAAATAACTTCGAGCACTCACACTGGAGGATGTGAGTACTTTTTACCTTACCTCCCCGGCAACAGCGCCAGAAAATAGCTTGATGTCTACGCACTTCTATTCTTGTAGACAGTTTTTGGGCCTCCAAGTGCAGAGGTTTGTAGAACAGCAGCAAGTTTTCCCTTAAGTGGATTACCCAAGGTTTATCTAACTCAGGGAGGAAGTGGTCAAAGGTATCCCTCTCAAGTAACCCTGCAATCAAGATACAAGAAGTCTCTTGTGTCCCCAATACACTTGTCAGGTGTATAGGTGCACTAGTTCGGCGAAGAGATAGTGAAATACAAGTGGTATGTCTGATTATAAGTGGTAACGGTGCCAGAAAATAGCTTTGATGGCGCGTGGAAAAGACTAAAGGAAAACTGAAATAAAGATAGCAGCAAGCAAGCATGTAACAGATCTAGTTGCAAACGGTGTTTCAATGCTTAGAAACAAGGCCTAGGTATCATACTTTCACTAGTGAACACTCTCATATAAATATCTTCTTTTCATGATACTACTCTGAACTACTCTCCGGTTGGACACTCTAATCCATGGTAGGGCTATAACAGCACACGTCAAAGTAAGCCTTTCCCATCTAGATAACCCCACACTGCCACCCTGAGCACTAGATGTTTCCAACAAACACCACAATTTCATAAAGACATCCAACTCCAAATATAACTCATAACAAGTATTTGTAGTCTCTAGCCTAAGTGCCACCATGGTGTGCACGTTGTCACTTTCACACACATGGGGAGAGCAAAGATCTATTAAAGCACTTGAGTAGCAAGGTAGATCTACTTGATTACAAAGCTCATGATCACAAGATGATCATGCATAGAGAGAGATGAACACATAGCTACCGGTAGAACCCTTAGCCTCGAGAGAGAACCACTCCCTCATCATCATGGGAATTAGCAACGGCGATGGACATGGTGGTGGAGATCGATGGAGATGGCTCTGGGGGCACTTTCCTATCCCGGCAGGGTACCAGAACAGGGACTTTCTGTCCCCTGATTCTCCCCTTCGGTGGTGGCGGCACTGCGAAACTTTTCGTGGTTGGAGGCTAGTCGACTTAGGGTTTTTGCATCGGGAGACATCTTATAGGGGAAGAGGCAAGGTTGGTGGGCGGCCAGGAGGCCCACATCACCTGGTGGTGCGGCCAGGGCTAGCCCACGACACCACATGGTGTGGCCGCCCTGTGGCCCCTCTCTGTCTCGTCTTCTGGCTCTGTGAGTCTTCCCGTAAAATATCAACTTTGGCTTTTGTCCCGTCCAATTCCGAGAATATTCATTTTCTGACTTTCCTGGAACCAAAAACAGTAGAAAACAGGCAGCTGGCACTGTGGCATCTTGTTAATAGGTTAGTCCAAGAATGTGTATAAAAAGTACTCCAAAGTTGGAACAAAACATAAGAAGTAGATAAAAACCAAGCATGGAACATCAAAAATTATAGATACGTTTGCAACGTATCACCCCTCGCTTCTTTGGTGCCTTTTTTGTCTCTTGGGAAATTGATTTTTTGTTTTCTTGATTTCTAGGTATTCGATTATGCGAGAGGGATGAAACCCAGCGTCTGCGCAACCGAATGCAAGCTCTTGTGGCTGGTTCCCGAAGTTCTGAGACGGACTTTTGGACTGATCATCACTGCGCTTATACTGTGGCGCTGCTTCAGGATCGCCTGTCGGGGTTGGAGCAATTCGTCGAGTCCTGCCGCAGGTCTCTGGCTGTTACTTATAATGCCATGTTTCCTCGGGATCCTCAGCCTCAAACATTCGGACTTAATTGCAAAGTTCCAACATGTTGAGAAGGTCCGTCATTATGTGAAGCTTCAGGTTATGGCGAGTGACAAGCTTGCACGCTCTTGGGTGCATGCGCATCACCCGATGTTGGATCTGGACTTCGTATCTTTGGGTGTGCCTCCTCCTCCTGATGGTGGCCTTGTTTATATGGTGCCTCACTATGCCTCTGCTCAAAGACCCGCCATTAGGATTGTGCGTAGGTGCTTAGAAGCAGACGAGGAATTCTTTGTAAATTTTGAGATCTGACTGCTTGCTTGTGTAGCTTTGTAATGTGGCTAAAAATGTTGTATTGGCACTTTATCAAAAAGGTCGCTTGTTTCATACGAGATTTTGATTCTATGCTATATTTCCTTGTTGGGGGATTCGACGAACTGATGTTCGTATATCATAGAAATGTCATGTCGCGCAATAGTTTTCTTTATTTATTGATAATAATGGATAGGGGTACATTGCGATGGCATGATCGCCTGGCCGTTAGCCTTTTTACTAAGTAAAGAGTGCGTCTCAATACAGCTTTTCTGGAGGAACTTCGGCTTCTGTCCTTGAGGGTCTTCTTATACGGGACCGTTATTGGAGGCCGCATACGTTGCTTTTTCCAAGGCTATTACGTTCTTGCTTTTTCGATGTTTTCTTCTTGCGGGTGTGCCCTTCGCGTGTCACCTCCTCATCTACCAATTTTAGCTGCCCAAGCTCCGCGTCCATCCCAAAAGATTCCAAGATTTTGTTGAACTCTCGATCGCAGCTATCTGCGCGGCTGAAGCTGCCTTCGACTATGATGACCCCGTTGGGGGCTGGCATTTCCAGCACTAGGTATGCGTAGTGAGGTACTTCCATGAACTTGGCAAAAGTTGGTCACCACATGATCGCGTGGTATTGAGATGGCCAGTCCAGAACTTCGAATTCCAGCTTTTCTCGCCTGAAGTTGTTTTTTGACCCAAAAACGATGTCAAGGTGGACTTTGCCCAATGGAATTTTGGCTTTTCCAGGAACTATCCCGTGTAAAGTTGTGTCGGTTAGGGTTAGGTTTGTCATGGACCAGTTCATGGCCCACAGAGTTTTGGCGTAAATCAGGTTGATGCTGCTTCCTGCATCCAAGAAAACTTTGCTCATGTCAAACCCGCCGATTAGCGCTTCCACTATCAGTGCTAACTAGCCTGGCTGAGGGACCCGTAATAGATGGTTAGCTCCGTGGAAAGTGATTTCTTGCTCTAACCAATGTTGATACTCTGGTGTAGGAGGTGGCTTTGTTACCACCAAATTTACTTTCCTAGTGATCAACTTTTGTGTTCTATTAGTAGGTGGCTCCTTCTGGATCATTGACACTGCTCCCTTTGATCTAGGATACTCGTTATCTTGGTATACTGTGCTTTGCGGCTATCCCATCGGTGGAGGTCCCTACGGAGGTGGTGGAGCTCCAATGGCCAAAGTGTCTGGTGCAGGGGTGTAGTTTCTGTTTGTTGCTTCAGCTGCCTTTGCGTTGCATAGTTCTTGCATTTTTAGGAACTTCTGACAATCCTTTAGGAGGTGGTTTAATCACCTTTTCCCTGTTGAGTCGACGTAGTAGTGCATATTTCAGGGTCCTTCCAACATTTGTCCTGCTGACATTGGTGGGTCTCGGTTCGTCTGCCGGTATCATTGTCGCGGCTGGCTTTCATTGATGGTATTCCTACTGACGTGATATCTGCTGTTGTAGTCATCATTTCGTCGGTTGTTCGTTCCAGAAAAACTCGCTGCCACGTAAGTGGGTGTGTGGTATCCATCATTTGTTCGGCATTTCCGGTCATTGTTACGCCAGTCTCTTTCATCGGGTGAACAAGCCCTTTTGTTGTGTACTGCATCCTCTCCATCAGCCCAATGGTTGGCTATTTCCATCAGTTTTGGAATTGTTTTTGGCTTTGTTCGTCCTAATTCTTCAATGAATTCTTGTCGTCAAAGACCATCGTTGAAAGCTTCGATCGCTCTTTCGTCGGATATCGCTTCAACCGAATTTTTGGTGATGTTTCATTGTTGGATGAAGGCTCGTATTGATTCTCCTGGCTTTTGCTTGCAGGCGCGTAATTGCTCCAAAGACACGAGTCGCTTGAATGTGGATTGAAAGTTTTTGATGAATTTGTCTTCAATATCATTCCAACTGCTGATGGAATCTTCTGGTAGCTGTTTTAGCGAGGAGCATGCCGCACCGGTTAGGTGGAGCTGCAGGCTTTGCATTGCTGTGGCTTTGGATCCTCCTTGTAATCTGACAGTCGCTAGATAATCTGGCAGCCAAGCTTCGGGTTCTTGGAGGTCGTCGTATTTTTGTCGATCCTGTGGTAGCTTAAAATCCTTTGGTACTAGAGTTTTGCGAACCCGTCGGGTAAAGTAGCTGGCCCCGCATAATTCTTGTTCGTCCTCACTTTCGCTGTCACGGTATCTCTGGGTGTTGCGCCCTTCTCGTGACCGATCAATCCTTCGTTGGGTGATGTCGTTTCTTGCATCGTTGCGTGGTTCTTCTTTGGAAAAGTGGACCCGATGTGGTGACCATGATCGTTGGGTGTGACCTCCTTGCTAAGGGTTGTTGCGACGGTGTAGGGATCAGTCACATTGCCTCTTGATTTCTTTATCTGCTTGCGCAAGAGTTTCTCCCACCAAACAGAGATTCATCAGGGCAGATCGGTAGAGGGTTGCACGGGAATCATCGGGTGCAGGCTGTGTTGTGATTAGATATGTTTGCGCGGACACAATAGCTGATTGGGTTGTCTTTGCTTTGATGTTCCCATCTTGATCTATTGACATAAATGAGAGATCAAGGTCCTGAATTAATCCTCTTCTCTCTTCTTCTGGTATACTTCTTAATCTAGACGTTCCTCTTCTTGGCGATGCACCTCCTGTGATGCTTCTTGATCCTCGGGTGGGGCTTAGCAGTGCCCTTCGTAAGCTAGATTCGCCGGCTACCCTCTTCCTTTCGTTGAGCTGCCTTTGCATCCTGAGGATCTTTCTTTTCTTGTAGTGCAGTAGATACTAGTATGCCAATAGATCTTCGTGGGTGTCATCTGTTGCCATTGGGGTCGCCCCCGAAATTGCTGCTCTCGCCTTCTCCCATGCACTGGCTGGTAGGCTGAGGGTTCGCCTCTCATCTTCGCGTGGCTTCTCTTCTTCTCTATTTTCTCGGTCCACTGTTGGGTCTGCTTTGTTTCCTTGACTTCCTTCGTTGTCATTGCTTCCTGCACTATGGCTTGAGAGGATATCATCGGGGTTAAGAATTAGGTTACCGTTGGAGTCCTGTTGGGTCGTGGTGTCTCCGATGATCACGCATACTTGGTGCTAAGTGGCGTACGGACTGGTAACATCATCATTTTTGCTGATGGAGACACTATCGGATGAGCCAGTGAAGTCCATCAGCTTTTGCTCTGAATCCCAAAGTCGATGCTTTCGCTACTTTCTTCGGGTCCTGAATTAGCTGGGCTTGCTTCACATGGTGGCGTGAACGGTGGGTCTGGTCCGAAGGAGAGATTTTTATAGAGACCATCAAGATCCCCTAGATTCGTCTCGACTTGCTCGCCTTTGTTGCCTTCTTCGATCTGCGCTTCAACTTCCATTGGAGATGTAGTGGGAAGTTCCTGTACTTCTGTTGATTTGCGGGTAACTTTACGGGTGGGTGGGCGTGGATTTTCTTTTGTCGAGTTGATGCTTGGTGGAGAGCGTTCCATCGAATCCGTGTTTCCAGTGTTCAAGTTTCCCATACACGGCGCCAATTGACGAGGGGTAACCTTGGTAATTGCCGTGGTGATGGACTTAGGGTTTCACAGAAAAGAGAACGCTGGGGATTTCGTCGGATGTTAGGAAAATAATGGAGACAAAGTCGCCTGAATATTGGGGAAAACACTCTATTACAAGTTGTCCTCTAGATTTTGGTACCCTCGCTTGGGCTTCTCCTGCCCTATATATAATAGGCCGGGTCTCAAAGCTATATGTGGATAGGTTTCATACACGCGCTATTACAATACCAACATAATGTCGGTTCATAGTTTCTTTCCTAATACAAAAAGGGTCTCTGTCGGTTGCTTCCTTGGGATGTTTTATCTGGAATCCTTATGGGCCGCAGGCCTTTTACCCAATGTAGGGTGGTGAATAATGAGCATCCGAGTAATCATACCCATGTCAATGGGCATTGATGAGTTTAACCCTCATCGCCAGCAATATCTAGTTTTTCCCTGCCTCTGAGGCTTGCATGTACCACTTATACAATCTTCACATTTTTGGGTAGATACTTGACCTCCTCAGGTTTGACGAGAGGTTTCCCGTGCTGGTATTTATATGCTACATCACCCACGGGGAAGTCTAATTGGGCTACATACTGAGCAATAGTCAAACCATGAGAAGCGGTCGCTTCTCCGTACATTGCAACATACTCCGGATCATACTGCTTGACTGCACCTTTCCTCGACCCCACCTCAGTATCGGAAATCACTTTGAGTGGGGGGCACGATTGGTTTTTCTGTTCTCTGAGCTGGGGAACTGATTTCCCACTTGCACTACTACTCTTCAACCGCACCTTTGCCTCATGTGACTTGAGAATAGAGCGGTCATAGTCTGATGACAACCTTGACTCGGGTTGATGAAGGGTCTTCAACATTTTTTGCATTTGGGATTTTTCTTCTTTGATGCTAGGGAACTCTAGCTATTTCGGCGCCTTCAGGTTATCAAACCACTTTTTCATTTGGGCCTTTGCGATCACCTCATTCTACTCTAGAGTATAGTCGTAAGCTCTCGTGGGAGGAACCTTTGGTACTTTTGGGAGGGGCTCCAGTCGATGT
The DNA here is from genome assembly GCA_916181665.1 of Avena sativa. Taxonomy (NCBI): domain Eukaryota; kingdom Viridiplantae; phylum Streptophyta; class Magnoliopsida; order Poales; family Poaceae; genus Avena; species Avena sativa. The sequence continues at coordinate 602,759,346 of OV702291.1, read as the reverse complement.
TTTGGTGATCGGTTACCACTCCCCAGAGTAGCGGTGGTACTCTTCCGCTTTTGTCCCTAAGCCTTAGTGGGCTGAGACGGTTGACGCGGCAGCGAAGACGGATGCGTTGGAGATGGGTAAGGCGGCAGAGATGGCGCCTGATGAGGCGGCGGCAAAGACGACTCTTGCGCTGGAGATGGGTGAGGCGGCAGCGAAGATGGAGTGCTCTAAGGAGTCGATGGCATTGGCATCTGATTTGGAAGTATGGGGTTTTCCTTTTGCCATAGAATAGTGACGTTTTTGGCTGCTCCCAATTCAGTCAGATCCCCTTCACCTGCAAGGTTGTCAAGCTTCAGCTGCTCAAATCTATTCATAACTTCATCCACCCTGACAATAGCGTAGCCCTATGGAACCGGACAACAATGGTAATTTGGTTTAGGTCCAATTGGTAAGGCATAGCCGACCGCCACCTTCATATTTATGTTCACAACTTTCACATATAGATCACAATGTGTCATCTCCGTAATATCATCCACTAGGTAGCCAAGAGGAGCCATCACCGGTGCATCATCATCATCACCCTGGAGCTTCGTGGAAGCCACGCTACTTTTCCGATTATTAGATAGGCCGGTAGCATCGAATGCAGCTTCTACCATGTGCCGCTGAGATGGGCCGGTAGTACCTTGCTGGCCAAGTGCGTCAATTTGATCCTGCTACCGCTTTAATTGTTCTTCTATGTTATGCATCCGGTCTACCTGATTCCTTGCTTCAATTTCCTCATTTACCTTTCTCCTCTGACGGCTTCTATCGGGATATTTCTTCGTGCCGACGGGAAACCCAATGTTCCATGGTTTGGAGCCTGGTGTGCCTCGTGTTCGTCCTGTGTGTTCATCATTCCCAAGGGTGCGTGTGATCTCGTCATTCTCTCTATTGGGAAGGAACCTCCCCTCCTCAACAGCCTTTACTGCATTTCTACTTTCTTTGATGGGTATGGGATTTTCTTCATGTCTTTTGTTATATATGCACTTCCCTTTTAAGTCCAACGTGCCCCATGCCCGTAAAACCAATTCCTTACCCGTTCGATCCAATTATATGGCTATGAAGTGATCCATTTAGCAAGCAGGTTGGCCTCAAGTTTCTCCCACTTAGGCATGCTAGCCTTGTAGCCACCTTGTCCCATAATATGGTGATACTGCTTTTTAGTAGTATTTTTCTTATTCGTTTCAAACATTTTCAGAGGTGGCTCTGATTTCTTGTATGCCACAAATTTATCCCAGTAGTATTTTATCTTCTCATACCCTCCAGTGAACTCCAGAGTCTTATCTTCCACGACAAAGTCAAGGTGCAATCTTTTCTTCCAGTTGGTGAATTGCTGGGCCATCTTCTGAAGAGGCCACTCCTTGACTTTTTGCACTATGGTATTCTTTGGATCCTCCTCATTTGGATCCACCTCTAGCGTCGGTAGGGTGAAATTAACCATGAGCTTATTCCAAAGCGTATCTTTGGCTTTGTCACCGACATATCTAACTCCTACCTCCTTTGTCCTATTCCATTCTCGAATAGTGATCATGACATAGTCCCTAACAATAACTCCGCATTGCTTTATAATTTTTTTTGCAACATTATCGGGAGCCTTCGGTACAACGTCTGCAGCAACTTCTTCGATCCTGTACCTTTCATGGTCTCCCAACTTTCTGGATCGGCCTCGTTTCTTCCTTAAGAAGATTTGCTCGATCCGGAGGGCTAAAAGAAGAAAGCGCGTTAATATATGTATATAGACAGCAGATGCTTAAGTAATTAATATATATGCACCTCGCCGGAGTTTCTAATATTTAATGTTCCACTGAAGCCATCGACTTCTCCCTCACCGAAGCCATCTCATCAGTCAAGCTCTAGATCTCCCTCACCGGAGTTGTTCACATACAGCGAGGTGACATCGCCATCTCCTCCCCTGCGGATCATTTCCTCGAGCAACTTTTCCTTTTCTTCATCTCTGCCGTGTGGTTCCATAGTTTCTGCAAATTAAAAATTGTAAGTTATTGTAATGCTATAAACACACAGTGAAACACTAATAAATTAAGGACAGTGCACAAAACTTTATTTGGGAAACTTGTTCCATATGTCAAGGTACATCTACACAATTTTTGCCTATGCCGCTATCAACGATACCAACGGTCAAGGGTTTTCACCCGGAGCCCTAACATGTAGCAAGTACCCAAAATGGTGCCCCAAGAGAGTAAAGTCGCCCACAGGCGTCACTGCCGTTGGCGCCAAAATGCTGCACGACCCCAGTTCGGGCCCTAAGAGGCCCAGATCCGTCCTACTCAAGGCCGGGGCACGGGAGGTCGAGGGACCGACCTGCAGGCTCGCGCTAGTAGAGAAAATTGCAAAAAACTACAACAATTGGGGCTAGGGTTTTAAAAACTATGACAGTGGAGGATCACTGCAAAAACCTACGAATTTTGGGTCTACTAACTACAAAGAGCTACCATCTTCGTGTAATCGGCCAATTAGCTCGTTTGACCATGTTTCCGACACAGGTGGACCCACTATCAGGCTAACATGGCATGTGTATTTTACAAAGTAGTCCTTTAAAACATTATAATTTTAAATTTAGAGTCACTCAATTTATTTTTTTATCCTTTATTTTTCCAAGAAATAACCAACCGTGGCCAAATCGAGAGTGTATCAGGTAAAAAAATGACAGTGTGTGCATGTGGGGCTTCATTTCCACCAGCATGCCATGAAGCCAGGATTCCTGCTAGTTGTCTCCGCGCGATGGTGTCGGGCCAGCGAGCGCGCAGGCTAGCGAGGGTGTGGGGCCGGCGAGCGATCGACGCGACAAGCATGCAGGCCAAAGAGCGCGCAGGCCAGCGAGGGCGCGGGGCCAGTGAGCTGAAGTGGGACAACAAGGGTGCAGGGCCAGTGAGCTGCTGGGGGCTAGTGAGGGCGCGGGGTGGCATGGATGCAACGTGCCTCCCTCCTAGTGCACGGGATTTTCCAAGCGACCCGCACTAGCGGTGGCAGAGGGAAGGAGGGGACTGGGCTAGGGTTTAGGGAGAACTCATCGGTGGTTGTTGACGAGCGGCGGCTGATGGAATCCTCGGTGGCGTCAGGAAGGTGCTCGCAGGGAGGCGGTTGGGCATCCTGGCAGCGTCCGAGCTTGTCCTCGCGGCAACGGCGACGTCTTTGTAGTTTCGTGTGAGTGAAAGAGATTGGGGAATGAGAAAGGGTTGCTGCAGTTAAGTATTAGGAGCTCATTTGTCCCGGTTGGTAAAGGTCATACGTCCCGGTTGGTGGCTCCAATGGAGAGGAATGCTCTGGTCGTATGACCCGGTTAGTGGCTCTCTGGTCATTCGTCCCGGTTGGAGCCACCAACCGGGACATATGTTCTTTTTTGGGCTAGCCCGAAAAGGTACGCGATCAGAGGCCCTTTAGTTCAGGTTATTTGCATAAACCGGGACGAAAAGTCCCTTTTCAAATGTTTTTTAAACTTTTTAGTCCAGGTTTCCGCCTTATTTCTTATTTAAGTGTTTAAATTTGATATGGTTTTTAAATAGTAAATCATTTTGAATTTGAAAAAACTTTCAACATGAAAAGTGTTTGAATTTGAATAATTAATCTAAAACCATTTTCTGTTTTCTAAAATAATTATTCTAACTATTAAAACTATTAACCATTTTCCATTTTCAACTAAAAATGCATTAACTAATATTTTTTGCATACTTTGGAATTTGAAAAACTTTCAACAAGAAAAGTTTGAATTTGAATAACTAATCCAAAATCATTTTCTATTTTCTAAAATAATTATTCTAACTATTCAAACTATTAACCATTTTGCTATTTTCAATTAAAAATGCAGTAACTAATATATTTGGCATATTTTGCCATTTTGCCATTTTAATAACTATACCACCATTTTGTGTTTTCCCTTTGTTCTAGTACAAATGAGTCAAGGTAACAGGAGGCAGGGTAAAGGTATACGAGCAGTACGAAATGACAATAGTGGATCTCAAAATTATTGGGCACAGAGACGAACCATTCGTCTTTGCCAATGGCTTAGTAATAATCGTGTCTAGCCCTATAGTACACAGCTTCAGGGTCATCTTCGTTATCATCATTGTCGTTGTCGCTATGGCATATTCCGGGGATTCTTAGCCCTTCCCCGTCTTAAGCATAGGGAAGCCGGGGACCGTCAACCATGGCATATTCTAGAGGCACCTTACACTCTAGCCTCGGATTCATGACGCACGGGGGAGGGGGCTCCCAGATGATGATGCCTCTACGCCCGCGACCTTCACCACCGCCACCCTTTGATACGTCCAAAATGTATCTACTTTCCCGAACACTTTTGCTATTGTTTTTCCTTTAAACTTATGTGATTTGGATACAACTAACATGCACTAACGCTGTTTTCAGCAGAATTACCTTGGTGTCTAGTTTTTGTGCAGAAAATCGACTATCAGGAAAAATCCCGGAAAATATGCCAAAAATCCTAATTCACCAGAAGACTCACGGAGACAGAAGACGAGACGGAGGAGAGCCACGAGGGGCCCACACCAGTTGGTCGCACGAGCTAGGCCTGGCCGCGCCAAGGGGTGGTGTGGTCACCTCGGCTACCCCCTCGTCCTCCCTCTTTGCCTATAAGATGCCTCTTGACCTAAAAACCGAGGGGGGTTCAACATTTTTCTAGAAAGAGTTCCACTATGCAGCCACCACCAGATTCCGCAAATCAGAACCAGAAACTCTGTTCTGGCACCCTGCCAGGACGGGGAATTGGAGGAGATCATCACCATCATCGCCACCATCACTTCTCCATCGACCATCCATGATTCCCCCATCTATGAGTGAGTAATCCCCCGATGTAGGCTATGGGCATGGTAGGGATTGGATGAGATCGTTCATGTAATGGCATCAGATTGTTAGGGCATGGTGCCTAGTATCTATTATTAGTGCTTTTTTGACTTTTTTGCAACTTGTTATGCTTAATGCTTGTCACTAGGGACCGAGTGCCATGATTTCAGATTTGAACATGTTATTGATTCATGATGATAGTATTGTTTATGGTCTTACCTGCAAGTTGTTTACACAAGTTGTTGTTTGGAACCAAAGGCCCCAAAGTGACATCAATCGGGATAACCGGAGGTAATGGCTTTGATGTGAGGATCACATGTGTTCACGGAGTGTTAATGCTTTGCTCCGGTGCTCTATTAAAAGGAGCACCTTAATTGCCAGTAGTTCCCTTGAGGCCCCGCTGCAAACTGGCTGGCAGGACAAAAGATGTTGTGCAAGTTCTCATTGCGAGCACGTATGACTATATATGGAACACATGCCTATGATTATTTAGTACTTGGATGCTTTATCTCATTTATCTGCAAATGCCCTATGTCTTGATTGCCATATGAATTGTCTTGTCCATGCAACGCCCATCCATCCATCCCTATGCCTACTGCACTTTAATCCTACTGTTTACTGCTATTGTTACTAATGTCTTTACTTTTACTACTGCTGTTACTTTGCTATTGCTACTACAAAACTATTGCTACTGATAAACTATTGTGAGCAAGATTGTTTCCAGGTGCAGCTAAATTGACAACTCAGTTGTTAAGGCTTATAAATATTCTTTGGCTCCCCTTGTGTCTAATTAATAAATTGGGTTTCACTTCCCTCAAAAATACTGTGATACACCCCCTATACTTGTGGGTCATCAAGACTATTTTCTGGCACCGTTGCCGGGGAGCATAGCTCTATTTATCAAGTCCACTTGGAATCACTATTGTTCGCTGTCATCCATCCATCATGGGTAAGTCTCATGATGGAAAGGTTCCTATTTTACCATCCACTACAAGGAGATGTATGGTTCTAAACACCTCTGTTGCTCTTGATTCACCATCTGTGATGAGTAAGCTCATTACACCACCCCATACACATGCTAGACATACTGCTACTACTGCTGAATCTGAAACTTCTGATACTTATGATGGTACTTCTACTATGCTTTATAAGAGTGGTTCATTAGGTCCTTTCCTAGATGCTATGATTGCCAGAACTATAGCTGGAAATACTGAAACTCCTAATGAAGGCACTACTACACCTGTTAGTTCACCTGAGTCTATTGAGAGCTGTGATATTAAAGACGGATATATAGAAATGAATGATGAATTTATTAAAGAATGTCAAAATACTCATGGTAAACGTGCTATTAAGAGTCTTCTTGATAGGCGTACTATAAAACCCAAATTATCCCCTAATGATAAATTTGGTACATCTCCCATAAACATTAAAGATAAGAATTATGATTTCTCTCTTGATTTATCTTACATAACTATTGTTGAGAAAGAACCTTTTTGTGGAACTAAGAATGAAAGTGTTGTAGCACATATTATTGAGCTTTCTACCATGAGTGGCCTATTTTTGATGATATTAAGATGCGCACCTACTTTGTTGCTAAAATTTTCCCTTTTTCACTGAAAGGAGAAGCTAAAACTTGGTTTAATAATTTACCTCATGGATCTATTGATAACCCTGATTGCTTGATTAGTACCTTCCTTCAGAAATATTTCCCTCCTAGTGCTAGACATGCCATTTTGCAGGAACTTTTTGATTTTAAACAGGGAGAAAAAGAGGTATTGCCTGAATCATGGGCAAGGTTTTGTGCTTTGATTCATGCACAAGCTAGATGTCCATTACCTAAGAATGATCTTCTTGATATATATTATAATGGACTAACTGAAGAATCTAGGACATACCTGGATAGTTGTGCTGATTGTGTTTTCAGGAATAGAAGTCCCAAAGAAGCTGAGGAATTAATGGCTAAAATAAGAAAGAATTATGATGACTGGACTCCACCTGAGCCAATTATGCCTGAGACAACTACACCTGAGTTAACTATGCCTGAGCCAACACCAACATCGAACAAGAGAGGAGTTATTGAACTAAATGATGAAGTGATGAAGGAAGCTAAGAAATGTCTTAAGGAGAAGGGTATTAAAGCTGAAGATGTGAGGAATTTACCTCCTATAGAAGAATTATGTAAGCCAATCTCCCACTCATCCACTATTGAGGTACACCCACTCCAACATTTTGATGAAGGTGATATTCCTTACTCTAAACCTCTTGATCAATGCTTAGAAGAATTTGATATTTTTATTGTTAAGCAAGATAATTTTAATAAAAGGGTGCAAAATCATCTAATGGAAAACTCTAGAGCTATTATTGAGTTAAAAGATATTGTGGAAAGAACTTCTAATGATGTTAAAATGCTTGTTAAACATTTCCAAATGGTTCAAACTCAAATTGATCAGCTTATTAAAGTATAAAAAGACTTGCTAGTTAATGATGCTAAAGAAAAAAATGCTTGTGAAATTAGAACTAGAAGTGGTGCTGCCACTCAGGATCCTCTATATCCTGAGGGGCATCCTAAAAGAATTGAGCAGGATTCTCAACAAATTGAAAATAGTGGAACTTCTCCTAAGAAAAGGAAAAAGGAACATAAAACTATTGTAGAATCTCCTGAACCTGCTATAGATCCTAATAGTATATCTGGCTCTGACGCTGAAATTGAAAGTGGGAATGAGGAAAATGATGCTCCTGATAAAGAAAAAGTTGAAGAAGAACCTGAAAAGCACACTAAGAATACTAAATACACTAAAGAAGATTTTGTTGCGAAGAAACATGGTAGTGAAAGAGAGCCTTTGGTCCAAAAACCTCTGCCTTTCCCTGATAAAAAACACAAGTCAAAGGAAGATGAACACTACAACAAGTTTTGTGAGTGGATGAAACCTTCATTTTGGCAAATTCCTTTGACTGATGCTATTAAATTGCCTCCTTATTCAAAATATATGAAGGATATTATCGCTAATAAAAGGAAGATCCCTAATGAGGAAATTTCTACTTTGCTTGCTAATTATTCCTTTAATGGTAAAGTTCCAAAGAAACTTGGAGACCCTGGGATTCCAACTATTCTTGCTCTATAAAAACAATTATGTTAGAACTTCCTTGTGTGATTTAGGAGCAGGAGTCAGTGTTATGCCTTTTTCTCTCTATAAGAGACTTCAATTGGAAAAACTAATACCAACTGATATATCTTTGCAAATGGCTAATAAGTCTACTACTATTCCTGTTGGCATATGTGAGGATATACCTATTCAAGTGGCTCATAATTGCTTGATATTAACTGACTTTGTTGTGCTTGAAATGCCTGAAGATGACAATATGTCTATTATTCTTGGGAGACCTTTTCTTAATACTGCAGAAGCTATTATTAATTGTAATCAAGGAAAGGTAACTTTTAATGTTAATGACAAGGAGCATACTGTCTATTTCTCCAAGAAGATTGATAGGAATTATGGCTTAAATTCAATTGAAAATATTGAGGGCATTCAAGTTGGAGAAATATATTGTCCCATACCAAGAGAAAAATATGAAATTATTATGATTGGGACCATTGCTATCAAGGTTGAGGTAACATAATCATTGAGTGGAATACAAAGTTTTGTTTCATATAAAATTGTTTTGGTAACAAGACCTGATCAACCTTGGTAAGAAAAGGATTTTAATGAACAGAACAATGTTTTCACCATGATTACCTTCGCTTACTTTTATTTTATCCATTTTAGTTTTTTCTTTCACTTAGTTTACTTTTCTTTTGCTAGTTGCTTGCATATTAGAGTGTCTTAGAACATCTGAAGTTTAGGTTTCATTTTGTTATTGCATCATTTCAAAATCATCTTTCTGCAGAAAAATCATTCATCAATACCTGAAAATTTCTCAAAAATAAAGTGTCTCGAAAAATTCTAGAAAATTCATATTAAATTGTTATGTGAAAAAAGGGTCAGAGGAGTACCTGGATTGACCTAGGGGGGGCACCAGGGAGGCACACCACCTGGTGGCGCGGCCACACCAGGGGCGCGCCTGGCCATGGTGTGGGCCACCCTGGCCCTCCACTCACTCTCTCACTTGCCACTTCTTTCTCTCTCCCGAGAAAACACTAGTTCATTGATCAAACTCGTGCTCTTGCTATTCTTGCTAGCGATTTTTCGATCTCCTTGCTCAACCCATCTTTGTGCTAAAATTTGGAGCATTTGTTCTCCGGTATGTGACTCCTCCGCTTGTCCAAGTAGATTTGTGTTTAGTGGATTATTCTTGTGTATTTTGCTGTTGTAGGTGACATGTTATGTGAGCTTGTAATCTTGTTCAATGCTTAGAAAAATTGTTTTGATGCATGTTTAGGCCTCTTACAAGTCCCTATTAGTAGTTCCTTTCATTATGTAATCACTTTGCAATCACTTGTATGATGGTTGTCTAAAATTTCAGAAAAGAGGATGGGTGAACACCAACTCAACCAGCATGAATTAAGGGTTCCTATGGTAATGAAGGTCCACCGTGAGGAGGAGGTTTTTCCTTCTATCTATCCATGTCTCGAATTCATGGGGGCTGCGGGAATGTCTCAAGATTTCTATACTTTAATCACTAATGCAGGATTGGAGCACTTTGTGGGAGATGAACCTTATCAATTTGTGAAGCTAACTATGTCTATGGTGTAGGACTTTTGATTTAGTTGCTCTTTGACTAACCCCATGGTTCATTACAAAATTTACAGTATAGCTATCGACCTTCCTTTTGATGATTTTTGTGCAGCTATTAGAGTACCTCAGTGGGGATCGTGTGAAAAGATTAGGGAGCGACCTACACCACTCACGAACTTGTATGCGGAGATTTTCCAAGGCAGCAGCTTCTCAAATGAGAGTGGTAAAATTCGTAATATTCATCTCCCGTCTATTCGCTACTTTGCCTACTTTATTGCCAAGTGTGTTCTCGCTAGGAAAACTGCTAATAAATTTTCCTCATATGAACTAGCATTCATCTCAGCTACTTTAAAACGAGATAGGACTTATAATTTGGGTGCCTTGATAACTTTCCATCTTGCTGCGAACCGCGAGAAAGGTGGAATTTGTGGAGGCCTCATTGCCTCTCGTTTATTAGCTTTGCATGGTTTAGTGCCTCATCATTTAGACCTACAGTTTCCCATAGAGAGACTTGACCTTAATTCCATGATACAACATAATTTTGTTTCCTCTTGGGCTAATTTGAGTGATTTGTCTTATGAAATAACCTTTCTTAAGGCTGGTGGGAGAAAGAGTAAGTCAGAGCGTGTTGTTCTTCTTCCTGCGCCTATTTTGTTTAATCTTGATACCAGGGTAGGATGGTCACTCACTGAGGAAGAGCTCGATGCGTATCTGGGGGAGCTCTCCTAGCAGGAGCAAGATACTGGAAGGGAGGCTACGGATGATTCGGTCCAGCCCTCGAATGAGGGGGAGTCTTCATACCAGCATCCTACCTATGATTGGGGAGCTTCTTCTTCTTCTCAAGGGCGTAACTACGATCATTCTTATGATGACCCGCCGGCTTGGAATCCTTACCCAGGTTGGGGTTGATCCCCACTTAGGCCAAAATTCTAAGCTTGGGGGGAGGTACACTGACATCACACTCATCTACATATCATGTTCAGTCGGCACTTTGTATATCCATGTTTCTCTATCTTTTTACTTTGTGTTCTTGCTTTGTTTCTGCTTTCCAAAACAAAAAAAGACCAAAAATATTTTCGTTGTTTCTCTTTGTTTGCTTCTTTTTCTTTTTTGCCTTGGTTTTCCTTTTTTCCTTTTAGCTTTATTTTTATTATTCGAAAAACCCAAAAAGATTTTGCTTTGCTTGTTCTTTATTTTGGTTCTTGCCTTTAAAAATTGAAAACCCAAAAATATTTATTGTTCTTCTTTGGTTTTGTGAAGTTCGTTGCAGGGTTAAGCAGTCCTCAGTGGAGTTTGGTTTCATGTTATTATTCAAGCCACACAAGTGAAGGGAAATAATGAAGATTAATGACAACTTGAGGTGTGGTAAGAGGCTGGTAACAAACTCTATTTGTTTTCATTTTTGTACATATACTCATCATTGTGGGCGTGCTTAGTCCGTTCGTGTAAGGTGTATGTTATTTATGGATTCTTAGTAGTTCTTGCTTTCTTATGATTAGCTCCAGCTTGCTAATAGTTTGTAGCATGTCATATGAATGTTTGCTTGCATTGTTCTATTCATAACTTGGTATGACACTATGGTATCCTCCTCTGAATGTTTCACTTGAATAGACTTGGCACATGCTCACGCATGCATATGACTGAAATAATCAGTTAAGCCTCGATGAATTATTTTGCCTCAGGGTTCTTGAATCACTTTCATGCCATAATTAGTCTTGTTTTGTTGCAAGCATCATTATGACATTTATTGCTTTCTCGTTAGTTGCTCCCTTACTATTGATAGCCTTCACTTATGCTGAGTATAAGCTTTACTCGTGCATAAAATTACCCAAAACCAAAGTTGGCCAAAGAGTCCACCATATCTACCTATTAGCATCTTTGCTACTCCTTGCATATTTATTATGCTCTATTTTCTTCTGAATATAATCTTTGCTTGTTATGAGAAAGTTAGTTAGTAAAGCTCTCACGAACTTGATGGCACACTTTATTTCTTGCACCTAATAAACCTGAACTAGTGTGACTATCCATGAAAGTTATATGCTTGCAAATTATAGGCTGGGAATTAGCAGAACCGTGCTGTCACGGGAAAAGCTTTCAACACCTGTAAATATATACCCAGTTGATATCATGCTCTTTTGTTTACGGATGTCGTCGGTGTGAAATAAAATGGGAGCTTGTAAGTCCATGGAGTTATGTATGTGTGTTAGAGAAACGCCTGGGCCGCTGGTCTAATCCATGCCTAATCATGGTGGAAACCTACATCGTAACCATAATGAGCAATCTATGAAGCATTCTTCTTATAAAAAAGAGATAGAGATTGAGAAAAAAAGAAAAAAAAGAGAGATGAGAAAAGAGGAAAGAGAGAAAAAGAACCATTTTCCCATGGTAAATAGGGAGATTCCTAAGATGCTCATTGTCTGCTTGCCTTGTCATTTTGATATGGGGATTCTTCCGTATCATCGGGCAAGGGGTACCACATTGGCGGTTCTCTATGATATGCATGTACTTACTATGACAAGAACTTACTGGTAACTAAAGTTGAGTAGCATGAGGAGCGGCCCTCGTACTCAAGGGACATGAGATTTCCAGTTTATGGTCTATCAAGCATATAACTCGTATTGGACCTCACTTTCACCTTAACCATTTAAAGATGCTTACGATAGGGGAAATGAGAGCTCAAATCTAATGAGTACCATACTTTCAGCATTTGGAAGCCTTTCAAACTTTTCAAAACCTTTTCATTTTCCTTATTGAGTCACCACTTATTCTATGAGAACTTTCTTGAGAGCATAGTTGTCATTCTAAGTGTAATGTGCTTGCTTCAAAAATTGGTTAATTGTGTCATGACTTTGATGCTTATATCTCTGATATGTTTACTTCTAGTCTTCACTTGAACTTCAGAGGTGCCTTGGCATTTATGTTTTCTCTACAATCAAAGGCAAGCAAGATACCACTATCATACCTTTTTATGAGCATTGCAATGTTGCTTATGTTTATGTTTCATGCTACTTGTTATTTTTGAGTTGTAATCTCTTCATAGCTTGCAATGACTTTTGGGTAGCCTTATTTGCATACTCCTCATTATGAATTGTCCAAGTACTTGATCATATGCTGAGAATATATACATCTTATGAAGCAAATGTGTTCGTGAAAGTTTCTTTTATCGCACTCAGTTTTCAACTGAATTGCTTGAGGACAAGAAATAAGCTAAGCTTGGGGGAGTTGATACGTCCAAAACGTATCTACTTTCCCGAACACTTTTGCTATTATTTTTCCTCTAAACTTGTGTGATTTGGATACAACTAACATGGACTGACGCTATTTTCAGCAGAATTACCTTGGTGTCTAGTTTTTGTGCAGAAAATCGACTATCAGGAAAAATCCCGGAAAATATGCCAAAAATCCTATTTCACCAGAAGACTCACGGAGCTAGAAGACGAGACGGAGGAGGGCCACGAGGGGCCCACACCATCTGGCCGCGCGGGCTAGGCCTGGCTGCGCCAGGGGGTGGTGTGGACGCCTTCTCTACCCCCTCGACCTCCCTCTTTGCCTATAAGATGCCTCTTGACCTAAAAATCGAGGGGGGTTCGACGTTTTTCCAGAAAGAGTTCCGCTATGCTGCCACCACCAGATTCTGCAAATCAAAACCAGAAACTCCGTTCTGGCACCCTGCCGGGACAAGGAATTGGAGGAGATCATCGCCATCATCGTCACCATCGCTTCTCCATCGACCATCCATGATTCCCCCATCTATGAGTGAGTAATCCCCCGCTGTAGGCTATGGGGATGGTAGGGATTCGATGAGATCGTTCATGTAATGGCATCAGATTATTAGGGCATGGTGCCTAGTATCTATTATTAGTGCATTTTGACTTTGTTGCAACTTGTTATGCTTAATGCTTGTCACTAGGGCCCGAGTGCCATGATTTCAGATCTGGACATGTTATTGATTCATGATGATAGTATTGTTTATGGTCTTACCTGCAAGTTGTTTACACACGTTGTTGTCCGGAACCAAAGGCCCCGAAGTGACAGCAATCGGGATAACCGGAGGGAATGGCTTTGATGTGAGGATCACATGTGTTCACAGAGTGTTAATGCTTTGCTCCGGTGCTCTATTAAAAGGAGCACCTTAATTGCCAGTAGTTTCCTTGAGGCCCCACTACAAACGAGCTGGCAGGACAAAAGATGTTGTGCAAGTTCTCATTGCGAGCATGTATGACTATATATGGAACACATGCCTATGATTATTTAGTACTTGGATATTTTATCTCATTTATCTGCAAATGCCCTATGTCTTGATTTCTATATGAATTGTCTTGTCCATGCAATGTCGTCCATCCATCCCTATGCCTACCGCGCTTTAATCCTACTGTTTCCTGCTATTGTTACTACTGTCTTTACTTTTACTACTGTTGTTACTTTGTTATTGCTACAAAAAAAATGTTGCTACTGATAAACTGCTGTGAGCAAGATTGTTTCCAGGTGCAGCTGAATTGACAACTCAGTTGTTAAGGGTTATAAATATTCTTTGGCTCCCCTTGTGTCGAATCAATAAATTGGGTTTCATTTCCCTCGAAAATACTGCGATGCACCCCCTATACTTCTGGGTCACCACCCTTCTTGTGGCCTTGCATCGGGTGAAAGTGCGGGTACCACAAGCGAGGATGATCTCCCTCGATGATGTAGCGCATCACACTGGAGATAGTCCATTTCACCCACCACAGCCGACAACCGGCTTCGTGGTGGTTCACCGGGGGTGGGCCATCACCCTCGTACCTGGCGAGCTCCCTTTCCCACCGGTTAGCAAAGAAGGCATTCCAGGTGTCGTAGTTGTCGGGATCCTAATGGTGATCCACCCGCTGCTCCAGCGTGAGCTCTAGGTAGAAGTATTTCATGATGGGTCGCCCGAAGGGCGGAACCTTGAGGCCCAGGAGGGACAGGAACCCCTCCAACGCTCAGCATCCATTCGTCGGGGAGCTGGTAGCCCGGCAGGCATGGGTACCTGGAGGTGCACAGCACCTCGGTCTCCTCGAGTGTCAGAATGGTCTAATATGCAATGTCCATTGTTGTGAGAGAGGAAGGTGCAGATGTGTGCATAGCCATGGCGCGGTCGGCCTGGATATAGAGGGAAAGAGCAGGAAAACATGGCAGGAAATATCTTTAGTCCTGGTTAGTGGCTCCAACCAGGACTAAAAGCCCCGTGATGGCAACAAATGCAGCCACTTTTCGTTGGGACTCCAAGTGTAGAGTGTTGTAGCAAGCTTCTTTTCCTCCACAAGGGTGGCTCGAGGGTTTATATCGAACCCTAGTGGAATTGCATGGATATTTGTCTTCTCCTCTTCAAGCAACCTGTAAAGTAAAATAATTTGTCTTGTGTCCCCAACTCCACCAAGTTGTTGTCAAGCACAAGGTTTCATATGAGTATTATGAAATAAAATATAAAAGAGAGTAAATAAAGTAAAGGAATACAAACTAGATGATATGGAAGATAGTAGAGTTATTTTTCTGTTTTTATGGGTGATTGCAAGTAGAGAAAGTATTTTTTGTATTTTCGAAATAATAAATTGCATAAATTTTAAAGGATATCAGATGCAAAGGAAAGGTGTTTCTTATGATAAAAATCAGACCGGGGTTCATGGGTTCACTTGTCTACTCTCTTTATAAGTTGTAGTGATCATAAAACAATTCATCAATGATAAAGATTCATGGAAATTCTATAAGTGCTTGATAAAAGGAATTATTATGGGCATCACATTCTAATATTGAGACGGAATACATCTCTCTATTATACTCCTCAAGAAAGGGAAATCTCCATGCAATCTTGATTTAAGAACAAATCAGAGTATATCTTTAAGCAATATTATATGATGTTTGAAATACGAACATGCTACCTTGATCTAACAAGGTCATCACACTGTCACGTGATAACTATAGCACATGATTTCACTTTATCCCTAGTGAGGCAGCAAAAGAAAAGTAAAAACCAAAGTAAATCTTGAATATTATGTGTCATAATTCAATCTCCACCCCCATGCTACTCCATCTAACACACACTTCTCCCTACACAAGTTCTTCAATAGAAGTTGGATCAAACCTAGCAATGAAGAATAGGGTGCATGATATGCATCTATTAAAACATCTTACACAAAATAGATTCCAATCTCAAATATCAAATCATAGAACAAAGATCCACCACATAGGAATTACAAATATGACCATAATCATGTTGGGTAGCTCATATGGTACTAGACCTATGAAGAACAAGAGAGAAATAGGTCAAGCTGCTGCCACAAACCCATAGCCCGGAGGTGGACTACTCCCTCTTCATCATGGTGATGAAGCTAGAGATGTTGGAGAGGGTGGAGATCTCCCCAGAGGTGGCTCCGGTGGAGTTTCCCCCTCCAATCTTTGCCGGATTTGACTTTGTTTGGTGGTCTTTTTGTCTCTGGTGGATTATGTGGTGCTCTGTTCCAAGGATGCCCTGGGGGTCCTTATATAGGCACTACTAGGAAAACAACTATAGGTAGACAAGATACTCTGTGGCGCATATGCAAAAACATGCGCCATAGATAAATATCAGTGGCGCACTAGGGAATATGCGCCACATCAACTAAACAATTATGTGGCGCATTTCAGAGACCATGCGCCACAAAAGTTATGTGGGACCTACCAACCAGGATGGGGCGACCCACTTTCTGTGGCGCATAATGACATATGCGCCACAGAAGTGATAAAATCTGTGGCGCATATTCCCTTATGCGCCACGGAAAGTGGAGGCGGGCCCCACCACAAAATCTTTTTGACCCACTTTCTGTGGCACATATTCATAAATGCACCACAGAAAGTTGACCTAGGTCCCACCACTTTAAAGTGCACCACCTTGTTCTGTGGCACATATTGCAATATGCGCCACAGAAGTTTGAACATCTATGGCGCATAATAGCAATATGCACCATAGAACAAGGCGTCCTGATCCATGTGCAAAAAGTTCAGCGGCAACAGCTACAAAGGATACATGACTAGAGAGGAGGCGGTAGCCAAGTGGAGGAACCACCTATGGAAGAAGAACCAGATGAAGATATTGGTCGGGCTCATGCTCTTGCTCACCATCATCACAGTTGTAGTCTATTTTATCCTAGTGTAGGTGGTGACCATCTTTGTATCTCGATCGGGCTCTTGTATCCTAGTGTAGGCACTGACCACATCGTTAGATGATATGAACTTTGTATTTGGCACTTGTGTAAAAATTCGGCACTTGACACTATATATGTATCCCGATCGGGATCTAAGTGTGATGACATTATATTTGTGTTTGTATTATATGTCGGTTTTCATCTACTATATGTGCAATGTATTGTTTATACTTATCTGGATAAATACTATATAAATCCTGTAGAAATACCTGATTATACACCAATAATTTATTATATTTTGAATACATTTAATATAGTTAGTGGCGCATACAGAAAAAGTATCTATGGCGCATAAACAATCTATGGCGCATTGGGTTGCATGCGCCACTGCACATATCCGTGTGGCGCATATCCAGAAATGTGCCACAGAAGTCTGAGATTTCTGTGGCACATATCTATATGCGCCATAGAAAGTAGATATCAGTGGTGAGGTAACAGTGGTGCATCACATATGCGCCACATAAGAGGGGTTTCCATGCGCCACTTAAGAGGTGTTTCCTAGTAGTGAGGTATTTTTCGATCAGGAGAACTCCGTGGGCAAAAGAATCAAGGCGATCGGACGGGCAAGGAGGGAAAGAGCATGGGTGGCACGCCCACCAGGCCTAGGCATGCCCCATGGGCTCTTTTGGCCCTCCTAGTGAGATTCCAGTGCTCCAGATGCTTCTTGTGGATAAAGATTGGCATTCCCAAAAGTGTAGGTCCATTTGACTTTGTATAGGTCCTGAAACATCAAAAACATTGAAAACATTGTTTTCTGCCCTGAAGGGTTATAGCCAAAATAAAGGTGATCATTGGTAAATCCCCAAAAATCAATATAAAATAGGGATATAACATTATATATGATGTAAATATATGGTAAAACATGTTAACAAACTACAAAGTTCATGTATGCATTTTACACGCATCAACACCCCCAAGCTTAATCTATGCTCATCCTCGAGCATGAAGGTGATAAAACTAAACATGGACTTTGGAGTTTGTTACCTTTGCTTCCTTCATTATTATGTAGAGTTCATAGGCTCACTTCCTTTCAATGAAACATAATATGCAAGTGTACTATCAAGTTGTATCTTTTACACATCTATAAATATGCTAAACAATAAGTGATGGTGTAGTAAAACAAATATGAGCAAAATGAACCTTCAATCACACTTTGATGAACCTATAGAATAAGAGACTCTTTTCATGATTGGCATGGGTATTTTCATGCCTTTTTTGGGATACTTCTTAGTTTCATGCCCTTGACTAGAAGACTCACTTCTTAGTTTTATGTCTTCCCTTGAGATGTTTTCCATCCCATACCGAAAGTAAGCATTGAATACATATGTTAATCCTCCATAAAGAATTAAAAATAGAATTTTGAACTATGTAATTCATGTCAACAATACTAATAAGGATGGGGTTCCAAGTAGCTTTCTATTTTCACTTTGTTTTATAGCTTCGTATGGTCTATGTGCTAAACATCTTACAAGTTGATTGTTTCATGCACCTACTCTATGACCTTGCACTCCTCATGCTACTCAACTTTGGTCTACCGTTGTATACTCATGTTGGTCTTGTGAAACCGCATCACTGACGTACCTCTTTCCCCTATGTAGCTATATGCCCCCCCCCCTTTTGGCATTTATTTATTTATTTGTTGATTTATTCATTTGGCATAAAAGATAATATAATTCCTTGATTGTGTTCCAGGTGGGAGGGGCAATATCTCTACTCCAAAAGACAAGAAAAACAAACATATGAATCATATCAACAAGGATCATCATGCGGTAAGTTTCCACCATGTCATGCATGGCTTTGGCTAGCGGTTCAAGAGTGTTTTCTACCAACATGCCTACTCCAGTGTGCACACTTCATTTCACACCATTGCAATACATAGGTAGAACTTAAACATGAGTAATTATCAACACTTAACATTGAAAGCTTGTGCCATGCCAACATGGTTTATCCAACAACAACTAATAAGATGTAAAGCACAAAATTTTCCATAGTGGTATCACCCCAAACCTTACTTTCTTATGACATTTAAAATACATGAAAAAAGGTGTTTTTAAGAATGTTGGAGGATTAACATACATACTATACTTGAAAGTATCTTTTGCCACAAATAGGTAGATATGCCTAATCTAGTTTTAAGGGTCTTAGAACAAGTCTTAGCTTGTGTAGAAAAAGGCTTAGCAAAAAGAGATCTAAAGAGTGTGCCATCTAGTTCATAATGTCAACATTTATTTTCTACCCTTGCTTCTTAATGTTGAACATAAATATGCACAAGCAAATGATACAAATTAATAGGCATAAAATGAATCGTGTTTCATATAAAGTACTTGAGTTTAAGAACTAGACACAATATGAATTTCAGCTTTTGTTTTTACCTCCCCTTTTCTTTAATTCCATGGCATTATTTTTCAGTTTTAATCTCATTAAGGTAGATCTTATATCAGTAGATGATCATAAACTTTTGTAATAATGGTGGTGGTCGTCTTTCTAATGCAAACCAAAAAGACAAAACAGATGCTCCAAGTTTATATGATAGTTCTATGTTGCTCAAAAAACAAAGTTTAGGGGTTTGCAAACCGAGAGTTGAATAAGTCCAGTGGGGTGCCTTGGTGTAACATCCCAATGTTTAGGAACCAACGTAGGGTAAAAATATAAATTTGTGCATTTGCATGCATTCATCTGAAAAACTAGGGTAAATTTTTCGCCAAACAAAACCCTAGGGAGATCGGAGTTTCTTTCACTACTTTGAGTTAGGGGTTAGCTCTTAGGAGTGTTTGCTATAAATTCTTACATGATCCTTAGGAATTATAATGTTTTTGGGTGAACAATTTGAATTCATATTTAAATTTGAATCATTTGGAATTTTTTTGAAAATTAGAAGTAATTATTATTTTATTGTTTTCCAAAAAGATTTAGTTAGTATTGTTTGAATATTTAATAATTATAAAACAATAAAGAGAATTGAAAACAATACAAAAATAATAACTAAAATAGATACTTCTTAATTCTTTCCTTTATTCAAATAGAAATAATATAAATACAAGAGTATATCAAGTAAAAACATCACAGGAACAATTCTCAAAGAATGGGAAGCTTTATTGAATAAAGAATAATATTACATTGATCTTTTACAAAGAGTAGAAATGAAAGATTACATAGGAAATTAAATAAAGAAAACCCAAAACTAATATCTATCTATTCCTAAACTATATATCTTGATCAGTAGGACTTCTGTACTTGCAAAAACAAAGAAAAAAAGAAACCAAAGAGAGTGGTTATGTTAGTATTGCTCTCAGTCTTAAACAGTGTGATGGATTGTTTCCAATACATCATTGAGAAAATTCAATTAAATGGGGACTAATTCCATCAAGTGTAGAATCTGTTCTTTCAAAACCAAATATGCTTCAGTACAACATCACAAGCCAAGTAAAAGGGGAAGTTTCACCAGAGCAGACAATAGTAAAAGGAGGGGAAGTGAATACATTTCACTTGAGCTGATCCAAAGGAAAAGTTCACAGTGAAGCAGCTCACACAACTAAATGCATGTTGTGTAATGTCGATAGCAGGAAGGGAGCAAGGGGGATCAAAACCATAGCTCACACACAACCAAGCTGGTTTTTCTCACCACTTCACCAACACATCCATAGTTCTATCCCAAGGGCACATTAAGAACCACTACCAGATATCCACTAGATCAATCAAACATTCACCACAATAATAAACCAAGCAACCACACTTAATGGTCACCTAATGGAGGGGGTGGATTAGGAGGACAACAAGGTCACGCTAGAGTAAGGAGGAGCAGGCAAAGTTCTAGGAGGTGCAGAGCAAGGTCAAGAGGGACCAGCAATCAGCAATAACATGCATCAAGGTAGCAGGCAACAGCAGCACAAGGCTACAACTACCACAGTCCACCCCAAATACTAGGGTATATTCCAAATCTTTTGATCCAACACCTGAGCTAGTACATGTTTAGGGAATGAATGTTGGAGAGGCATCCTCAGTAGTTGTCCTTCATAAAAGGTTGGTCTTAGACCAGCATCAAAGCTAGTATATGTCCTTCATGAAAGGTTGGTCTCAGACCAGCATCACTAACAAATCCTATGTTTTCTAGACTAAGCTAGATAGTAATAACACAATATTAAGCATACAGGGCACATTCTCATTAGAGGGTAGGACCTTTGTATCTAACAGATCAATGCTAGCTTGAGTACAAGCTTAAGGACACCTTCTCAATCACACATAATCATCTTCCTAAAATCTTTTAGGAATCATTAATTCCCTTCATTTAGAAATAACAACAAATATCAACAACTGTTTATCACTAGGTCACAACATGCAAGTTCTCATAAACCAAAGGAAATCATTTTCCTAGAAACAATAGGAATCATTCTTTCCTAAATCATCCCAATAATCACCATAGAGAATAGACTAAGAATTCTTAACCATAATTTTGCACAACATCAGGATTACATCCTGAGTAAAGTAAGTAATCACAGGGATTCTTTGTGAACAGGCAAACAACATAATGACCCAGAAAAATCCATAGTACCGTATGAATCAAAATTAAGAACATTTACATCCACATTAAACCCAACTTAGCAACCATTGAACTGTTGTCTGACAGTGAACAAAGTACTAGGAACATGATAAATAGAGCATAACAACATCTCATCAGTAGGTCATCAGTAAGGAGATTGCACAGGAAACAAACCTAAGTGGCTCTACTAAGCATCACCATAGGGGATGAACCCTAGAAATTGAGGATGAACCCTAATGGGAAATTTAGGGTGGCAGTCGCATGGCATGGAGTAGAGAGAAGCAGAGAAGTAGAGGGGGAACAGAAATAACTTACCCGAGGTCCTCGCTAAAATATTGAAGAGGAAGCAGAAGAGGAGGCCAGCAATGGTGAGGTGAACGGCGACACGGGGAGTACCCCAAAGGGGGCACTGCAACCTGCACTAGGCCGCGATGGTGGCAGCCGTGGGAGGAAGACATCATGTCAACACCCGGACTTTTAATCCTAGATGCCTGTTATGCCATACATCGCAATCCCAGGATTACCATTTTTGCGAGACATAACAGATTGGATATCATAGTACATCATCCATTACAAACCATAACAAGGTTTTACAAATAAGAGATTTGATGATCCAGTCTTAATACAAACAAGCCGCGGAATAATAAGCGTAGTAGTGGGCTCCATCTTCAGGGTCACAGGCAATGCTGACGATGGGAGATGATCCTAGTTGTCATAGACATCCTGATGTCCATCTTCTTGATAGTCCTCCTCATAGTCTGGCCACAAGAATGGCCAGGGACAAAGCCATGAGTACTCTTTAAGTACTCACAAACTATCACTAACAAGTAAGGTAGTTCTAGTAGGAATACTAAGCTCTAAGTTTATTTGCAAAAAGCCAGATTTATCTTAAGCTGAGTTAAGAAGTAAAGAAAGCTAATTTAATGTTCTAAATCACCTAAGTGGGAACTTAGTTTTCATGTTCACAACCCTGTTGTGGTCAAGTCAAAATCATAGTTCATTTCACAAGTCATTTTGAAAATATCTAACGACGGAACAGTATGGCCACTCCAACTGTCCATGACCGCGAACCCGGCTATTTGAATAGTTTGACACTCTACAGAGGTATTACACTTTCACCACAAAATTCGGTACATCCGTCAGGCATAACCCTGAATCATCATACTTAGTATGCGGATAATCAATCATAACCTTTCAATTATACACCCTAGTATAGGCACCTCCCCTATGAGTTTGGCCTCCCAGCCATGGCCATTTGCCAACCTGGGCATTGCATAGGTGGACACACATCAAGATGTAGCCTCAGCTCAAACCTCCTCCACGAGGGAACCCATACTAAGGCACATAAACTTCCGGCTAAGCCCTACCAAATTCAGGTATTGTGGTTGTACGGTAAAATTGGAATGGTATCGCATCCGAACCTAACCATCAGTTTTTATAAAGGGGTAAGGCTCATGCCTCAACATTTTCATCATCAAACCATTTGTGTTTCTCAACACATGTCAAAACATCTCAATAGAATGACTCATCATTCCAAGGTTTTCATAATCATTTTCACCAAGTATTCCCATCTAAAGCGATCAAGTTTTATGCTTAGCACTAGCCACTAGGGTTAAGAGTGTTCACTAATGAGGGGTGTAAATCTTCAATCTCATGCCATATAATGACATCTCGGTATAACTATCTAGGCCAAGTTTTATACTCTTTATGCTATCTATCTTAAAAGTAAAGAACTTTGGTAAAGTAAAAGAAAGTAAAACTTGGTATGGGTATAAAGCAAAGTATATAACCAAATAATGCCTAATGCATTTGCTTAAGTTAACAAGGTGGCAAGGGTTAACTTGCTTAGTTCTAGCTTGCTTAGTAGTGATGGCTTGCCTTGGTTGGTGCAGTGATTGAAGTTCTCTTCGTCTTCTTCGGGGTAGAACTCCTCCTCCTCGTAGACTTGGTGGGTACTATCGTCTATAAACGAATACAGGGTACACAATCACCAAACAATACTTAACTAAGTCTATTTAGCACACTAAGTCTCACACTTGATGATCTAGTATCATCACAAACATCACATGAATAAATAACTAGTTTCATTTATTTATTTTGAGAAAAGTAATTTCTACTCATTGAAATTAATTAAGATTTAATATTCTCCAAATAGAATATGGGATCATGTGGACACATGTCATCACCACATATGCTAATACATGGGAATGTGATTTAAAGGGTTGGTCACCTTTTATAAAGTTTAAGTTTATCATTTAATAGTTTTAAAGTGACTAGAAATGCCCTAATAGCATTATTTGGTACTAGTCCAATGTCACTGCATGAAAACCTAAATATTTTTACATATTCGAATAGATATTGTCAAATGTGATTTTTGAGAGTTGGAATCAACTCAAAATCATTTATGGTTGATTTTTTGAAAAATGTTTGAAGTTGAAAAAGTCTCTGTCTTGTTATTTTTTCTATATGTGATATCTAACTCCAATTGATTTAAATCCAATGGGCTTGGATAGATATTTTAATTTCCTTTCTAGCAAAATTTGAATCATACAATTTGGTTAAGTGAAACTCTCTGAATTGATTTTTCAATAAGTGGACAGAATAGGATTTCAACTAAATTGGAAAACCAATATTTGAATTTCCAGGCCTGGGCGAGAACGTTAAACGGGCCGGCCCAACTTCACAGCACAGCGTAGTGCGCGGCTGTCAGAGGGGGTCCATGGGTCAGTGACTCATCTAACGCGAAGCGGTCTCGTTTAACCTGAGCCCTACGATTAGAAGCAAGATCGACGGCTGAGGGTCGTCGTCGACAACGAACAGCTCCGGCGACGAGCTAAACCTAACGCGGTGGTGGGGGTCTCACGGGGCTCACCTTGGCTTCAGCTAGGCTTGGCGACGGGGGAAAACGACGTGGTAGATGACGTCTAGGCGAGGCGGGGTCATGGCGAGGCTCGGGGTGGTCGAAATCGATGACGTCTTTCTCCTCCAGCAGCTGCGGACTCCGCCGAATTCCGGTGAGAGAGAGCTCGCCTTGCTCCGACAAGAGGTGGGGAAGGTCAGTGAGGAGTGGGGAGTCGAATGGTGTGAGGAATGGAGGTTGGGGTGGTCTCCTTTTATAGCTCGTTGAGGGGACCGAGCGGTGCGGCGATGAGTTCGATGGTGGCGTTGCTTGTTGGGTCCACAGCATAGAAAACAAAAAATTTCCTACGATGAGAACTACACGCCAAGATCTATCTACTAGGTACAGAGCAACGGGTGGACATACATCCGTCGATAACTTACCCTCGAAGACAACGAGTTTTGTTAACAAGTAGGAACTCTTGGTTGATGTGGTCGTACACTTGCCGATCTCAAGATCATGTGGAAGTCCAAGCGCCGCAAATCAGTAGCGCATCCGTACTCGCACACACGTTCAAGCCACCAGACAACCTCCACCTCCTCGCTCCAGCGATCCAGCGGAAGCAACAACTCCTTCCAGACAAAATTCCACCGGGAACATCTATCTCGCTAATCCGAGACCATGGGGGAATAATTCTAGAGGGGGGAGAGATCCTTCACAAGGAGGTGTAAGGAAGAAGGAGGAAGAGGGTGGCCTTTTATAGGAGGAGGGGGTGCCCCTCCTTCATGGCCGGCGCATGGGGGTGACTCCTCACCTCCCCCATTCATGTGGTGGTAACCCCTCCACATTAAAATGCCTCTTCACATTCCCTTTTAAAGTCCCTACTTTAAATGCATTAAAATTCTCCAAGTTTAATGCTCTCTCATTTAATAAAACTATTTTATTAAATTTATTCAGAATTTTGTTAATTACTTTAATTAACAAACATTCACATATAACCCCTTGCAATATTTCAATATCACATGCAGAACCACTTTCTGCAATTTCACCCGAAACAATTTCCGGTTTCTATCGAAACAATTCCTGCGCTTTGCAATTCTTTCGTTTGAAACATATGTGCTCCAAAATGGTGTCCGATAACTCTTAAGTGTGTCACCCTATGGTTCACGAATAATGCAGACATGATTGAGACTCCTCTCAGATCAATAATCAAAAGTGAGACCTTGAGATCCATACTGATTCCTACATATTCAACGATGACTTCTGTGATCGTGAGAACCTTTAACGCTTGTAACTAAATCCCTTTGTCTCGCGATATATTACATTTCCGAGATTCGATCATTGGTATCTCCATATCTAGTTTTATCTCGTTGCCGACATGCACTATTTTCTCGTTCCCGTGATATAACATTCTAGTGATCACATCACTTGCTTGCAAGCTATCTTAATGTGATAGCACCGAGAGGGCCCAGAGTATATCTATCCATCATCGGGATTGACAAATTCCACTCTTGATCCATGAGCCTCAACATAACACCTTCGTAGCACTAAACCCATCTTTATAGTCACCCTGTTACGGTGTGACGTTTGATGTTATCAAGATACTCTTCAGGTGTTAGCAATTAACATGATCTCATGGTCTAAGGATAAAGATTACTTCGTATGATGTTATAGCAATATAAACATAATGACTTTGATCGTAATGCTATACTCTGGATGAATGTTCATCACATCATTCCACCAATATTGTGACCTCGTTATTAACAACATTCAATGTCCATGATCAGGAAACCTTGATCATCTTGTTAATCAACGAGCTAGTCTATAAGAGAGGCATAACTAGGAACTCTTTTTGTTTATTAAACACACATGTATTGACATTTCCGATCAATACAATTATAGCATGCAAAATAAACATTTATCATAAACATGGAATAAGATAATAACCACTTTATTATTGCCTCTCGGGCATATTCCCTTCAGTCTCCCACTTGCACTAGAGTCAATAATCTAGTTTGAAAAACTTTGTGTGTTGAACACCTATGGCTTTTTGGTGTTGCATATACGCGATTGCTAGTGGTTAACATAATCTCCGGATCTGACAGTTTCAGGTCCGTGTGTATTTGCATGTCTTTGCGTCTCTACGCATCACTCATTCTCAAATGAGATGGCATTGTATAAATTTGGTCCTCTGGTGAGACCTTTAGTTCGTTCGGGTTAAAATATGTTGATATTATTGTCACACAATATATCTTCATAGTATTAGCCCACTTTGAACCACACCTAGTTTGATAACAAACTACTTAACACAAATGCCCTCCTTTGCTGCTACTATTGCAGTTATATACTTAGCCTTTTGTTGTAGTATCTGTCACAATGTCTCAACTTTGGAACTCATCCAAATCCATCATGGAACATCCTTTCCATTACATTGTGCCACCCATAGTCTAAATTGAGATAAATTTAATTTGTATCTTGTGACAAAACTAGTATCAATGTAACACTTGACAATGAACTACCTTTAACTATTTGTCACTTATACATGATATATTCTTAGTTCTTCCAAAGCTCATAAAAATATGTTTACTATCATCCAATGATCATCTTATGAATCATTCTGGTATGTGCTCATAACATTTAGAGCATAGGACATTTTGGATATATACATATCATGGTATAATCAATCAAAATCTTCATGTGATTTTACTCACCAAGTGTTGAAACACTTGAATCTTGATACAATTCTTTCCATGCAGCAAGAACCTTTCTTGTTGTTTCCATATTGAACCCTTTCAATATCTCATATATGTATGTCTGGCACAACCATATTAGCGCCTTAATCTATCCATATAGATATTGATGCCAAATATTCTGGGTTTGCCCAATTCTTTCATCGAAATCTTATTTTAATGAAATTCTTAACTTGTGTCAATACAAGATACATCATTTCCAATCAACAATATGTCCTCTACATAATGTATTAGAAATATGTCTCAGCGCTCCCACTTAATTTCTTGCAAATGCAAGCATCTTCATCATCTCCGATGAATTTAAACTCTTTTAACAGTTTCATGATGGTGAAGATTCCAACTCCGCTATGCTTACTTCAACTATTGAAGTTTGCATGCCTTTTTACCACCCTTTGAATTAACAAAACCCTTTGGACCGTGTCTTGTACACGTCCTAGGTAACCATTCTATTAGAAGAACATTGGTTTGTTTGTTCAACTACCATACATCAAATTATATGTAGTGGTTGCTACATTAATCCGTCAAGACTAAATATCGCTATGAAAGATCAAATCTTGTCATAGTCAACTCCTTGAACATTGTCGTAAACTTCTTTCCGACATGTAGACTATTTCATAGATGTTAAACATCCATGTCTTATTTCTTTATAGATCCAAACACAACTGATAGGCTTCACGCCTTTCTGGAGGGTCTTCCAAGTTCAGAAACTTGATTTCTCGTGTATGGATACTATCACGGATTCTGTGACTTCTAGTCATTTTATGGAGTCAGGGCCCATCATCGCTTCTTTGCATGTAGTCAGTTCATCATTGTCAAAACAATAACGACTTGCTTATCAAATCACACTATTTGATTCTTACTGACCCACACGGTTCAATAGGAACTCTAATCTCTGAGATCACACCCTTTGTAATCACGGGAGCCATGAGCATTGTGGCCGCCACCGGGACACTTTCCGGCGCTACGCTACTTAGCACATATAGCTAAGGTTCAACAACCTTATCAAAGTTCTATTGTCCTCCCACTTAACTTTTCACAAAAAATTCTTTCTCAAGAAACTTGACGTTCCAAGTAACAAACTCTTTTGTCCTTGGTGTTATGGAGAAATTCCCAACAAATTCTTTGGGATAACCTACAAAGACGTGCTTATCTGACTTTGGTTGTAAACATTTTACTTATGCTTAGCATACCAAAATTTAAGAAAAGACAATTCGGGTTTTATCCCAAACCATAACTTATATGGTGTCATTTCAACGGATCACGATGGTGCTCTTTTCAGTGTAAAAGCGGTAGTCTCTAAAGCTTCAATCCTTAAAACATAATGGCAGTTTTATAAATGACACCTTTGATCTTACCATGTCAAACATGGTTTGATTTCATCTCTCGAATATGCCATACTCCTATGGTTTATCGGGAAACACAAATCATGGAACAATTATTCAAGTCTTAGGTGTTTTTGCTAAACATGTAACTCAAATATCTTCCTTTATGATCGAATCATAAACTATTTATTTTCTTGTTACAATGATTTTCCACTTCATCTTGAAAGTCTTTGAACAATTTTCAAATGTTTCATACTTCTTCCTTATTAAGTAAATATACAGATATATTCACTCAAATTTTCAGAGAAAGCATATGAAGCAAAAAGATCCATCGCATATGGCTACTTATAATCGACTATATACATCAATATGTATAATATCCAATAAGTTAGTCATCCGTTCCTCTTTGGCCTATGGACAGAGTTTCAATTATCTCGAGGAAAGTCTCACATGCGTCAATTGATCAAAATCAAAGACTCCAAAAATCCATCAACATGGAGTTTCTTCATGTTTTCTTTCCAATATAATTTAAAACAGCAATGTCACTTCATAAGTGATCTTTTAATCATTTGTCTTGCGACATTTTAGCAATAGTGTTTATGGATGTGATTTCTTCCACTAGACTTGTAAAAGTTCATCCATCCTTTATGGAATACGGTAATTATTTGAACAACCATTGTTCTCGTAATACCGGAAGAAAATAAAAATTATTAAAACAAATCTTGAAGGCTAGGTTTGACGACAACAAAAAACACAATAACACTTTATTTGTTTTCGATGAACATCATCACTTATTCTCTTGCTAGTTACTTAGGCCATTGTAGTTCATGAATTGCGTTGTCCTGTATGACACTTCATACAAACCAATTCGGTATCCAATACCGGTATCCAATACCTCATAACCACATTGTTTAACAAGAAAGGAATACAGCCATAACATGTATATATTCTATATACCTAAGTTGGACATCTCCAACTTTTTCTTTTCTGCCAAATATTTTATAGATTATCTTTCAGCAATTCCTTTTCCTTTTAAAAGAATCTATCAACATCAATAGTGGTGTCATTCACATGACACATAGTACAAAGCGTATATAGTCAAATACTAATACCTTTGGACTTGCACTTTGAAGTGGATCACCATCATCAAATGTTTGGTGTTCTTTCAAAAATCCATTATTTAGTATATTATTAGTGTAGTAAACATTTTACTTACATCTTCTATTCATCCTTACCATGACAACTTTCATGATCAAGCTACTATAGCCTGTAAGGAAGAATCGCGAGTATAATGCTAGTTCCCAAAACCTTTTGGGAGATCCGGATGCTTGGCATCTCCATCCTTCACAAATTCTCATACAATATGAGAACATGTATTTTGATAAATTATACTCTATCATAATGCAACCAAAAACATTGTTTCAGATATCACAATATCTTTCACACATGATGGTTTCTGAAACAATTTTTCAGCTCCTATATAATCTTGATTTTAAAACAACTTTTGAATATCAATAATCATGGAGGCAAACATGATACTTTAGATACTAACATTGGAATTCTTACTCTTGATTTAATACTACTTATTAAACTTCATGGAGTAAATAGAGTTTTCTAAAAGTTTGCAATAGGACTTATAAACTTTAAATGGACATTCAAAACAATACGATACCAGTTCGTAAAGTAAATATCTAGAATTCTATAGTTCTATTATCTCAATTAAAACTAAGCATAAGGTAGTAAACAGACGCCAATGACTATAACAAATTATGCAAATTCACTTCGATTTAGTTTATGACAAATTGAGTTCGACTAATCCAAATTAGGAATGAACTCCCACTCAAAAACGACATCCCTAGTGTCCTTTTGGTGATTACATGAATCAAATCCACTACACCAAGTCCGATCATCACATGAGTTGGTGTAGCTTCAAAGGCGAGCAATAATATGGGCATCATATCAACTATATGACTCGTGCTTAACCTTTCGGTCCGTGTTTCGAGGCCATGTCTGTACATGCTAGGCTCACCAAGTAAGAACCTTAGTACTCGCGTGTGTAAAACTGTCTTACACCTGTTGTATGAAAGCGTAGAGT
Source organism: Avena sativa (assembly GCA_916181665.1). Classification (NCBI taxonomy): domain Eukaryota; kingdom Viridiplantae; phylum Streptophyta; class Magnoliopsida; order Poales; family Poaceae; genus Avena; species Avena sativa. Next base: position 602,729,101 of record OV702291.1, on the reverse strand, counting down.
CGAGTACACCCGATCATCACGTGATGTCTCGAAACAAGATCCATAGAATGGTGCATACTTAAGGAAGAACACATTTTATCTTGATATCTAAATGAGGGATCATCTTACAATGCTACCAAAAGCGCCAAACTAGCAGTATAAGATCCTAACATCTAATGTGTAAAGTGAGATGATATGGTCTATGCATTTGATCTCTATCATTTGCATCGTGGTATGATCTCTATCATTCCTTTGTGTGTAAGTCCAAGGTCTATGGAACTTACACGTTGAATGTGTTGTAAGAGTATCTATCATACATCTACTTACAACAATACCATACCAATAAACTAGCCCAGCAACGATCTAAACTAGACGCCTCTAATTTATCAATTCCAAGTTTTACGTGGCTTAGGGCTTTCGGAGATAGACATGTTCTCACCTACGAACATGAACCACAATGAGGATAACCAAGTTATTAGCAACTCGTTGTAAATCAGATATTGACTATAGTTGGAGAGACAGACACCCGCCAGCCACTTATGCAAAACAAGTTGCATGTCAGTCATGGAACCGGTCTCATGTACGATGACATGTAAGGTTGGTCCGGGCCGCTTCATCCCACTATGCCACCAATATCCAAAATACATAGAAGATGCAATAACATGATCATCATCGCCCACATATAAACATATGTGTACTACCCGTGCAAAGCACCTACGCATAGATCAGGCTCTGATACCACTGTTGGGTCCGCAGCATAGAAAACAAAAAAATTCCTACGATGAGAACTACACGCCAAGATCTATCTACTAGGTACAGAGCAACGGGTGGACATACATCCATTGAGAACTTACCCTCGAAGACAACAAGTTTTATTAACGAGTAGGAACTCTTGGTTGATGTAGTCGTACACTTGCCGATCTCAAGATCGTGTGGAAGTCCGAGCGCCGCAAATCAGCAGCGCATCCGTACTCGCACACACGTTCAAGCCACCGGACAACCTCCACCTCCTTGCTCCAACGATCCAGCGGAAGCAACAACTCCTTCCAGACAAAATGCCACCGGGAACATGTATCTCGCTAATCCGAGACCATGGGGGAATAATTCTAGAGGAGGGAGAGAGATCCTTCACAAGGAGGTGTAAGGAAGAAGGAGGAAGAGGGTGGCCTTTTATAGGAGGAGGGGGTGCCCCTCCTTCATGGCCGGCGCATGGGGGTGACTCCTCACCTCCCCCATTCATGTGGTGGTAACCCCTCCACATTAAAATGCCTCTTCACATTCCCCTTTAAAGTCCCTACTTTAAATGCATTAAAATTCTCCAAGTTTAATGCTCTCTCATTTAATAAAACTATTTTATTAAATTTATTCAAAATTTTGTTAACTACTTTAATTAACAAACATTCACATATAACCCCTTGCAATATTTCAATATCACATGCAGAACCACTTTCTGCAATTTCACCCGAAACAATTTCCGGTTTCTATCGAAACAATTCCTGTGCTTTGCAATTCTTTCGTTTGAAACATATGTGCTCCAAAATGGTGTCCGGTAACTCTTAAGTGTGTCACCCTATGGTTCGCGAATAATGCAGACATGATTGAGACTCCTCTCAGATCAATAATCAAAAGCGGGACCTGGAGATCCATACTGATTCCTACATATTCAACGATGACTTCTGTGATCGTGAGAACCTTTAACGCTTGTAACTAAATCCCTTTGTCTCGCGATATATTACATGTCCGAGATTCGATCATTGGTATCTCCATATCTAGTTTTATCTCGTTGCCGACATGCACTATTTTCTCGTTCCCGTGATATAACATTCTTGTGATCACATCACTTGCTTGCAATCTATCTTAATGTGATATCACCGAGAGGGTCCAGAGTATATCTATCCGTCATCGGGATTGACAAATTCCACTCTTGATCCATGAGCCTCAACATAACACCTTCGTAGCACTAAACCCATCTTTATAGTCACCCTGTTACGGTGTGACGTTTGATGTTATCAAGATACTCTTCAGGTGTTAGCAATTAACATGATCTCATGGTCTAAGGATAAAGATTACTTCGTATGATGTTATAGCAATATAAACATAATGACTTTGATCGTAATGCTATACTTCAGATGAATGTTCATCACATCATTCCACCAATGTTGTGACCTCGTTATTAACAACATCCAATGTCCATGATCAGGAAACCTTGATCATCTTGTTAATCAACGAGCTAGTCTATAAGAGAGGCATAACTAGGAACTCTTTTTGTTTATTAAACACACATGTATTGACATTTCCGATCAATACAATTATAGCATGCAAAATAAACATTTATCATAAACATGGAATAAGATAATAACCACTTTATTATTGCCTCTCCGGCATATTCCCTTCATTGCTATAGGCTGCTATCAGCATGGGCAAGGGCGTAGGATGGTGTGGTGTCTCCTGGCAGTTCTCACGGACTTAATGGCGCAGCGTGGGGTGGCTTAGTTTGGTCTGGCGCATGCGGTGTTCTGAGCGGGAGCGGTGGTGTTTGCGACGGCGTGCAGGCCCTACGGGTCACGCGGCGGCGAACGGGGGTGTCTGCCAGGGTGGCGTGATCATGGTGAGCCTGCGCATGCGCGATGAGGGCAAGGCACGAGCTAGCGGGGCTATTCGGGCATGGCGCACTAGCGCGCTCTGGACACGGCATAGAGGCACGGTGCAGCGGTGCGACTAGGGTGGTCCAAGGCTTGGCTTCGACCATGGGGTGGACAGGGGGTGGCGGTAGGCTGCGGCGATGCTAGGGGACATGCTGGATGGGCGCGGGGCGGTCTGGTGCGAGCTGGTCATGGTCAGCCAGTGATGACCGCTTTCGGGAGGCGCTCCATTGTGCCAGCGGCGAAGGGGGGAGCTGGTCTGGGGCTGGGTTAGGCTTAGAGGGAACAGGGGAGTTAAGAGGGAACCATTTGGTCGATGATCACTATACCAAATAGTGAAGCTAGGTTAGGGATTATTCTGTGCATGCCAAGTGTTTGATGAAATGGCCGCATGAAATTTATTTTTGAATTTTTGATTCAAATTTTTTGAGTGATCTTAGATTAAGCTTGAGAGACTAGGTTTGCTTGGAGAGGTCAAGGGGAATTGATTTGGTGGGTTTTTGAGAAAGTGGGATCTTCCCATATGAATGAGATTGAATTTTCCATTGTCCATTTAATTGAGTTGCTAGATGTTTTTGTAAGTTTGTAAAGTGGGCCTTGATACACTTTTACTTGGTCTAGCAAGGGGTGAAAAGAAATAGAATTGTTTTTGTTGGAAATCTTCTTCTAGGAACACCTAAAGTGGCCTAGTGGTTTAAAATGATCAAAATGACCATTTGGGTTATTTATTCTTATTTGATTTCTTTCTCTTTGGATTTTGTTTGTAAATGGTCTAGATGATGTGGCATTCACCTTTGAACCATTTCACAACATTTAGAACAATCAAGCATGGCATATACACTCAAATCTACACTAATGCAAACACACATGCATTCATATGCTTTTTCTTAATAAAAGTTTTTGTTAACCCTAAATTGGGTGATTAGGCTTTGATAATATTGATTAAAGTTTTGGGGTGTTACAAACCTTCCCTCCTTAAACAAAATCTCGTCCCGGGATTTAAGGAAAACTACAAACTAAAGAGATTGGGGAACTTAGTCCTAATGTAATCTTCTCGCTCCCAGGTAGCTTCTTCCTCGGTATGGTTGCTCCATTGGATTTTGAGAAACTTGATACTCCCGGTCCTGGGAGTTCTGAAGGCTTCTTTCAAGATACGGATGGGCACTTCGTGATACATCAAATCCTTGTTGATATCTATGGCTCGGTGATCGATGTTCTTGAAAACTTCGGTCTTCTCCGGAACTTCTAGGCATTTGCGAAGTAACGAGATATGGAACACATTTTGGATGGCTGACATCTCCTCTAGCAGTTCCAGTTGATAAGATACTTCTCCTGGGTGATTCAAAATCTTGAAAGGTCTGGTATATCTAGGGGCTAACTTCCCTCTTAGACTAAAACATTGCATTCCCTTCAAGGGTGACACTTTGAGATACACAAAACCTCTGACATTGAAATTCAGGTCTCGACCCCTCTTGTCACCATAACTCTTCTGTCTGGATTGGGTGGTCTTGAGGTGCTCACGAACTTTATGAAACTTATCTTCGGCTTCTCGTAGGATGTCGGGTCTGAAGATCCGACTCTCTCCTACTTGCGACCAATTCAAAGGGGTACGGCACTTTCTTCCATACAAGAACTCAAATGGGGCCATTTGCAAACTGGCCTGATAACTGTTGTTGTATGAGAATTCTGCGAAAGGCATACAATCTTCCCATTTTGATCCATACTCTAGAACACAAGATCTCAACATACCTTCTAAGATTTGGTTGACTCTTTCAGTCTGTCCATCGGTCTGCGGGTGATAAGTTGTGCTGAAATTCAACTTGGTTCCTAATCCTTCTTAGACTTTCTGCCAAAATCTTGAGGTAAACTGGGTTCCTCGATCCGATACTATGGTCTTAGGGGTTCCATGCAAACTGATGATTCTAGCAATGTACAACTCTTCTAGATTCGAACTCTGGTAGATTGTCTTGACAGGTATAAAATGGGCTACCTTGGACAGTCTATCAACTATGACCCAAATAGAGTCATTTCCCCTACTAGATATAGGCAAACCGGTGATAAAGTCCATTCCGACGGAATCCCATTTCCATTCTGGAATCTGCAATGGTTGCAAAAGTCCTGCGGGTCTCTGATGTTCCGCTTTGACTCTCTGACAAATATCACACTTGGCTATGTATCTTCCGATTTCTCTCTTCATCTTGTGCCACCAAAATTGCTCCTTCAAATCCTGATACATCTTCGTTCCTCCGGGGTGGATAGAATAAAGAGTATCATGAGCTTCTTGCATGATAACTTGCTTCAGCTTGGAATCTACTGTCACACAGATATGTCCTTTGTAACACAAAACGCCTTCTTCATCTTTGGTGAATCCGGGTACCTTTCCTGTACCAATGCAACGTTTGATTCTGTCGATACTTGCATTTCCCTTATGGGCTTCCTTGATTTGACTGATCAACGTGGGTTGAAGTTCTATGCTAGCTAAAAATCCTTTGCTAACTAGCTCAGTTCTAAACTGCTCCAACTCTTCATGCAAACTTGGCTGGGCTTCTTTGATCATGGTGTTTAATCTACATGGCAATCTGCTAAGAGCATTCGCTACCACATTGGCTTTGCCAGGGTGATAGTGAATGTCAAGGTAATAATCCTTGATTAAATCTATCCATCTCCATTACCTCATATTCAACTCCTTTTGGGTGAAAATATACTTCAAACTCTTGTGATCTGAATAAATCTGACAATGGTTGCCCATAAGGTAATGACGCCATGTCTTTAATGCCAACACTACGACTGCTAGTTCAAGGTCATGGGTCGGGTAGTTTTTCTCATGCTACTTCAGTTTTCGGGACGAATATGCTATGACTTTGCCTTCCTGCATCAACACACATCCAAGACCAATCTTGGATGCATCACAATACACATCAAAAGGCTTCTTGATATCTGGCATAATCAAGATTGGGGCTGAAATCAATCTCTTCTTGAGCTCTTGAAAACTTGCTTCACATTTGTCAGTCCATTCAAACTTCTTATCTTTCTTCAACAGTTGGGTCATCGATCTTGCGATGCTTGTAAATCCTTCAACAAACTTGCGGTAATATCCCGCTAATCCGAGAAATGCACGGACTTGAGTTTGAGTGGTTGGGGCTTTCCATTCTTCAACATCTTTGATCTTGGCAGGATCGACAACGACTCCTCCTGCCGACACAATATGTCCTAGGAATCCTACTTCCTTCAACCAGAACTCACATTTGCTAAACTTGGCATACAACTGATGTTCTCTAAGGGTTTCAATGATGGTTCTCAAGTGTAGATCATGGTCTTATTTGAACTTTGAATAGATTATAATATCATCGATAAAAACAATGACAAACTTATCCAGGAAGTTCATAAAAATCTTATTCATGAGATTCATGAAATAAGCGGGGGCATTGGTTAATCCAAAATACATTACCGTATACTCATACAATCCATATATGGTGGTAAAGGCGGTCTTTGGAATATCCGTTGCACGAAACTTGAGTTGATGATAACCAGTCCTAAGATCCATCTTAGAAAACATTTTGGCATGAGTCCACTGATCAAACAGGTCTTCTATCTTCGGCAGTGGGTACTTGTTCTTGATAGTGACGTCATTCAGCTTTCGGTAATCTGTGCACAAACGGTTACCTCCATCTTTCTTATCAACAAACAAAACAGGTGATCTCCATGGCGATGCGCTTGGTTGAATCAAACCTTTCGCCAACATAGCATCAAGTTGCTTCTTCAGCTCCACTAACTCAGATGGGTTCATGCTATAAGGCCTATGAGCTATGGGTCCCGTTCCAGGAATTAGTTCGATAATGAACTCGATATCCCGATCCAGGGGCATACCGGGCAATTCATCTAGGAATACGTCGGGGTATTCACAGACTACTCTGACTTGGTCTAGGGTTGGTTGGGCTAGACTCTTGTTGCATTTGAATTGACGGGGCAAGGTTTCAGATACATGCTCTACTGATACTCCAGAGCTACTGGTCATGGTTATGGCTTTCTTGGCACAGTCGATCAATCCTTTATGTTTCGACATCCAATCCATTCCTAGTACTACTTCCAAACCTTTGGCCCCAACTACTATTAGATTGGCATAAAAATCTATCCCATGGATTCTGATGGGTACAGCCTTGCAAATTTTTCTAGCTTTTGTGGTTAAACCAGGTATTTGAACTGTCATAACATGCTTCAATTTTGTTGGTTGAATCTTACTAGTGCATGCAAATTTTTCTGTAACAAACGAGTGCGATGCTCCGGAATCAAACAACACTCTTGCAAGTACTGAGTTAACAGAAAACATACCCAACACGACATCTAGCGCTTCCTAGGCTTCTTCAGCATTCATGTGGAACAGACGGCCATTGTGGTTGAGCAAATTCCCTGGTGCAAACCTCCTTCTAGGCTGAACAAGGCGATGTTGCTGAGCGGGTGCATTCACATTGGTGGCTATTACAAGCTTCTTGGGACACTCGTTGGAGTAGTGACCCTTGACTCCACATTCAAAGCAAGTGATCTAAGACTTGTCTTTGGCTGCAACAGACACAACATTGGTTCCAGTCCTTGGGGCAGTATTGTTGTTGTTATTGTTGTTGGACTTGGGCGGTGCACAGTTGAAGTTATTGGAGTTGCCGGGGTGGTTGTTGTTCCCTCCAGACTTCATATTTCCTCCGCTACGATTAGGGTAGTTTGGACAAGACATTGGGGGTCTATTGTTTCTCGGGGCATATCCTGCAGACGGGTTAGGGCGATACTTCTGGGCATGTTGGATCCACTCTGGTGCATCATTCTGCGCTTGTGGTTGTCATTGGCTTGGTTGATCTTCCCTTCCATCTGGATGGCGGAATCTACAAGCTCTTCGAGGTCGGCAAAACGGATGTTGACTAGAACAGTCTGCATCTCATCATGCAATCCGTTCAGGAATCTCTCCTTCTTGTTGGCTTCAGTATTTATCTCATCAGGGGCATATCTAGCTAGCGATAGAAATTTGTCATGGTACTCAACTACCGTCATCCTTCCTTGCTTCAGTTCTCTGAACTCATCTGTCATCCGGGTGACTAAACCTTGTGGCACATGGGTGTGACTGAACTTGATCTTGAAATCTTCCCAAGTCATGATCTGACCCTGGTTCATAGTACGGGTGCTATTCCACCAAGCTCTTGCATCTCCTGCCAGATAATGAGTGGCAAACAGAACTTTCTCATTAGCGTCAATTCCTGCTACTTCCAGATTGTTCTCCATAGTTTGTAACTAGTCATCAGCATCTAGCGAGTCTTCAGACTTACTAAAGATAGGGGGATTGGTATTTTGAAAGTTTTTAAGCTTGGATCCATGATGATCCTAATTTCCATGGCCTTGATTGTTATGGGCCATCTGAGCTATCTGTTACAGGGTGGCTAGATTGGCTTGGCGCTCTGCTCTACCCGCTTCACGGTCGGAAACTAGCATTTGAAGAATCTACAGCATCGGGTCCTGAGATGAGCTACTTCCTCCAGGGTTTCCACGAGTCATCTGAAGATTGAGATAGATAATGAGATAAGAGGGAAATTTCTAAGGTTCATGGTTTTGTTTCAAAAGCTTTAAACTTTGAGTTTGACTCAGGTTTGGCAAACTAACACTTCTTCTCATTCATTCATTCAAAGCACACAATACAACACACACCACAACACAATGGGAAACAGATGGTTTTAAGAACCATTATGTGAACTAAGATACAGTGGGACCGATACAACTCCTTCCTACGGTAGTGATCAAGTGCATCTACTCATCATCAATGAAGTCGGAATCATCATCATTGGTGTAGAAATCCATGGCATCATCCTCCAGGTAGTCGTTGTCATCACTAAGCTAACAGTAAAGATCTCCCTGGATGTCTTCAGCTTCTTCCTCTACCTTTGCTTCCAGTTGGACTTCTTGCTCACGGATGGTCTTCTCGAGTTCGGCCACCTTCTTGTGAAGACGAGCGATGGTGCGATCCTTCTTCTCGCGCTGACGACGAAGTGATTTGCGATCCTTGATGAGGATGGCGAGAGTCCGGTCCTTGTTGGAGGCAATGGAAAGGTTGTGGTTGGCGTAGGATCGAGCATTGTCCAATTCCTTCTGCCTATCATACAGCAGGAAGTGAAGATTGTCCCCCTAGTGCTTCAGCTCTAGATGTCCTGGCATCTCCAAAGGCATTCCCATAGAATCACGCCTTGCGAAGTGACCAAAGCGATTTCCCTAGATCAAGTTGATGTTTTGCCCACATAGACGGGCGAGATCTTCATGCATTGCCCTGGATAATCCATCTAGCCAGTTATTCTCCCTCAAGGTGAATTAGATCTTGTCCGCAGTTGGTGCTTCCATCTTGCCTCTGAGATCTGCAACTATCAGCCATTGTAGATCTCCTCTGACGTGATCATTGAGTTGAGCCCCCAAAGAATTCCTGATGCGGGTGCTCTAGATACTCTAACAGTGCATCTAGATCCCTCTCAAATATCAGTTGGCCTCCGTTGCCCAGCTGGTAGAACTTGCAGTACTGGACTTCCATCTATAAGAATTTTAGGATGAGTAAGTTAGTGAAGTGATCAAGTGTGTCAAATTTTATGTAGAATGTAAGAATTTTGAGGAACATGAATTTTGGAAAGAATCTCAAGGATAAGAGTAGGAATAGGTTTTCATAAATACTCACTTCTTTTGTTTTGAAACTAAGTTTTTGTTCGGGCGTCCATTCTAACTAGGGTCTCCTATGGTCAAGATGGCTCTGATACCAACTTGTCAACACCCGGATTTTTAATCCCAGATTCCTCTTATGCCATACATCGCAATCCCAGGATTACCATTTTTGTGAGACATAACAGATTGGATATCACAGTACATCATCCATTACAAACCATAATAAGGTTTTACAAATAAGGGATCTCATGTTCTAGTCTTAATACAAACAAGCAGCGGAATAATAAGTGTAGTAGTGGGCTCCATCTTCAGGGTCACAGGCAATGCTGACGATGGGAGATGATCCTAGTTGTCGTAGACATCTTGTTGTCCATCTTCCGGATAGTCCTCCTCATAGTCTGGCCACGGGAATAGCCAGGGACAAAGCCATGAGTACTCTTTAAGTACTCGCAAACTATCACTAACAAGTAAGGTAGTTCTAGTAGGAATACTAAGTTCTAAGTTTATTTGCAAAAAGCAAAATTTATCTTAAGCTGAGTTAAGAAGTAAATAAATCTAATTTAATGTTCTAAATCACCTAAGTGGGAACTTAGTTTTCATGTTCACAACCCTGTTGTGGTCAGTCAAAATCATAGTTCATTTCACAAGTCATTTTGAAAATATCTGACGACGGAATAGTATGGCCACTCCAACTGTCCATGACCGCGGCCGCGGCTATTCGAATAGTTTGACACTCTGTTGAGATAGTACACTTTCACCACAAAATTCGATACATCCGTCAGGGATAACCCTGAATCATCATACTTAGTATGCGGATAATCAATCATAACCTTTCAATTACACACCCTAGTATAGGCACCTCCCCTATGAGCTTGGCCTCCCAGCCATGGCCATCTGCCATCCTGGGCACTTCATAGGTGGACACACATCAAGAGTTAGCCTCAGCTCAAACCTCCTCCACGAGGGAACCCATACTAAGGCACATAAACTTCCGGCTAAGCCCTACCGAATTCAGGTATTGTGGTTGTACGGTAAAATTGGAATGGTATCGCATCCGAACCTAACCATCAGTTTTTATAAAGGGGTAAGGATCATGCCTCAACATTTTCATCATCAAACCATTTGTGTTTCTCAACACATGTCAAAACATCTCAATAGAATGACTCATCATTCCAATGTTTTCATAATCGTTTTCACCAAGTATTCCCATCTAAAGTGATCAAGTTTTATGCTTAGCACTAGCCACTAGGTTTAAGAGTGTTCACTAATGAGGGGTGTAAATCTTCAATCTCATGCCATAGAATGACATCTAGGTATAACTATCTAGGCCAAGTTTTATACTCTTTATGCTATCTATCTTAAAAGTAAAGAACTTTCGTAAAGTAAAAGAAAGTAAAACTTGCAAGTAAAACTTGGGATGGGTATAAAGCAAAGTATATAACCAAAGCATGCCTAATGAATTTGCTTAAGCTAACAAGGTGGCAAGGGTTAACTTGCTTAGTTCTAGCTTGCTTAGTAGTGATGCCTTGCCTTGGTTGGTGCAGTGATTGAAGTTCTCGTCGTCTTCTTCGGGGTACAACTCCTCCTCCTCGTAGACTTGGTCGGTACTATCATCTACAAAGGAATACGGGGTACACAATCACCAAACAATACTTAACTAAGTCTATTTAGCACACTAACACTCACACTTGATGATCTAGTATCATCACAAACATCACATGAATAAAGAACTAGTTTCATTTATTTTATTTTGAGAAAAGTAATTTCTACTCATTGAAATTAATTAAGATTTAATATTCTCTAAATAGAATATGGGATCATGTGGACACATGTCATCACCACATATGCTAATACATGGGAATGTGATTTAAAGGGTTGGTCACCTTTTATAAAGTTTAAATTTATCATTTAATATATTTAGAGTGACTAGAAATGCCCTAATAGCATTATTTGGTACTAGTGCAATGTCACTGCATGCAAACCTAAATATTTTTACATATTCAGATAGATATTATCAAATGTGATTTTTGAGAGTTGGAATCAACTCAAAATCATTTATGGTTGATTTTCGAAAAATGTTTGAAGTTGCAAAAGCCTCTATCTTGTTATTTTTTTATATGTGATCTCTAACTCCAATTGATTTAAATCCAACGGGCTTGGATAGATATTTTAATTTCCTTTCTAGCAAAATTTGAATCGTGCAATTTTGTTAAGTGAAACTCTCTTAATTGATTTTTGAATAAGTGGACAGAATAGGATTTCAACTAAATTGGAAAACCAATATTTGAATTTCCAGGCCTGGGCGGGAACGTTAAACAGGTCGACCCAACTGCACAGCACAGCGCAGCGCGGCAGACAGAGGGGGTCCACGGGTCAGTGACTAATCAAACGCGAAGCGGTATCGTTTAACCTGAGCCCTACGATTAGAAGAAAGATCGACGGCTGAGGGTCGTCGTCGACAACGAACAGCTCCGGCGACGAGCTAAACCTAACGCGGCGGTGGGGGTCTCACGGGGCTCATATGGGCTTCAGCTGGGCTTGGCGACAGGGGCAAATGACATGGAATACAACGGCGAGGCGAGGCGGCGTCACGGCGAGGCTCGGGGTGGTTGAAATCGACGGCGCCTATCTCCTCCAGCAGCGGCGGACTCCGGTCGAATTCCGGCGAGAGTGAGCTCGCCTTGCTCCGGGAAGAGGTGGGGAAGGTTAGTGAGGAGTGGGGAGTCAAATGGTGTGAGGAATGGAGGCTAGGGTGGCCTCCTTTTATAGCTCGGTGAGGGGACCGAGCGGTGCGGCGATGAGCTCGACAGTGGTGTCGCTATAGGCTGCTATCGGCATGCGCGAGGGCGTAGGATGGTGCAGTGTCTCTTGGCAGTTCTCACAGACTTAATGGCGCGGCGTGGGGTGGCTTGGTTTGGTCTGGCATGTACGGTGCTCTGAGCGGGAGTGTCGTTGTTTGTGACGGTGTACGGGCGCTACGGGTCGCACGGCGGTGAACGAGGGTGTCTGCTAGGGTGGCGTGATCACGGCGAGGCTACGCGTATGCGGTGAGGACAAGGCTGGTCAGGCACGATGCACTGGCGTGCTCTGGACACAGCGTAGAGGCACGGTGCGGTGGTGCGACTAGGGTGGTCCAGGGCTTGGCTTCGACCGTGGGGTGGACAAGGGTGGCGGTAGGCTACGGCGATGCTAGTGGACATGCTGGATGGGCGCGGGGCGGTCTGGTGCAAGCTGGCCATGGTCGGCTGGCGATGACCACTTTCGGGTGGTGCTCCACTATGCCAACAGCGAAGGGGGGAGATGGTCTGGGGCTAGGTTAGGCTTAGAGGGAACAGGGGAGTTAAGAGGGAACCATTTGGTCGATATCACTATACCAAATAGTGAAGCTAGGTTAGGGATTATTCTGTGCATGCCAAGTGTTTGATGAAATGGCCGCATGAAATTTATTTTTGAATTTTTGATTCAAATTTTTTGAGTGATCTTAGATTAAGCTTGAGATACTAGGTTTGCTTGGAGAGGTAAGGGGAATTGATTTGGTGGGTTTTTAAGAAAGTGGGATCTTCCCATATGAATGAGATTGAATTTTCCATTGTCCATTTAATTGAGTTGCTAGATGTTTTTGTAAGTTTATAAAGTGGGCCTTGATACACTTTTACTTGGTCTAGCAAGGGGTGAAAAGAAATAGAATTGTTTCTGTTGGATATCTTTTTCTAGGAACACCTAAAGTGGCCTAGTGGTTTAAAATGATCAAAATGACCATTTGGGTTATTTATTCTTATTTGATTTCTTTCTCTTTGGATTTTGTTTGTAAATGGTCTAGATGATGTGGCATTCACCTTTGAACCATTTCACAACATTTAGAACAATCAAGCATGGCATATACACTCAAATCTACGCTAATGCAAACACACATGCATTCATATGCTTTTTCTAAATAAAAGTTTTTGTTAACCCTAAATTGGGTGATTAGGCTTTGATAATATTGATTAAAGTTTTGGGGTGTTACATAGCACCACAGGCACCAGAGAAGCAACAGGGAGCGCCGGAGCATCAAAATTGTGGCGGAGCCCAAACCCTAGCCACCAGGGTGGGGTTGGCACGGCCAGCAGAAGGCGCGTGAGTCAAATCGAGCAGGACAGGGAGGCGTGGCATCGTCATCCACGTCTTCTAGCACCGCGGTGGCGGTCGAGGTGGCTAGGAGCGGCCGGAATTGAGCGCAACGACGACGGCGACATCATGCCATCTTGGAGAGGAGAGGATATCATGAGAGAGCAGAGAGAAAGGGAGAGAGTGGGTGTACTGGGTTGGGTGAGGCTAGCCTAGTATGACCCTAGGGGTTAACCTACCCTATTGGGCCAGGTCGGGCTGGGCCAGCCCAGTGAGCCAGGCCCAAGCTTTAAAACAAGACCTAGATAAAAAAATGTTTAATTACAAATATACCCCTAGAACTAAATGAGCTCTAGAAAAATAAATACAAATACTAAAAATACAAATAATATATCTATAAAGTCACAAAAACATCCTCTACCCAATAAAAATAGTAAATAGTAATTCCAAGAAATAAGATTTATGTTTATTATTTAAATATTATATATTCCTTATGGAATTTTATAAAAACAAATAAAATACTCAAAAATAAATAAAATTCACTATTAAGATCCTAAATGGATATTCTATTTTTGAAAAATACTAATTTGTATTTTAGTCAAGTAAAGTAAGTTTACTTAAAATAAAATCTTTATTTCTTAATAGAATTTTAAGAAATATTAAAAAGAGTTGACAATTAAATAAAATTCATTTTTAAACTCTTAGAATATTACTAGTCATCACAAAAATATTAAGTATAATAATTGTGTGATTTTAATAATCTTTAATTATCACATTACTTTTATTAATTAAATGTAATGAAAAACCTTTATAAGGTGGGTAAAACACCTAAAGAAGGAAAATAATAAATCATTGCATGACATTACAATGCATAGCATATTGCTTCTTTAAATATTGTCCTTACCGGGCAATAATGGTGTTTCATAGAAACAGAAGCTCAAGGTCAAGTGGAAGCATTCAACTTCACTACCTTGCAATCACAAGGCAAGTTCATCACTTGCTCATGTCGTTTGAAGAGTCTTACGGAAAGTATTTACAAATTGTGTGTTATCACCTATATTCCAAAAGAGACAGAAAATAAGTATTTTTCCAAATCAAATGAAATGCTATTATTATCTTAAGTAATGATAAATACTAAGAGTGGCAGTGGAATCTAGGATTCCAGTTGCAGAACCACTAGGGCTTCACAACCCATGACATCAGTGATTCTAGCGCCGTATATTACACGTTAACCATAAGATTTGGAATGGGATGAAGAAGTCAGCTGTATCTTCTTAATTTCACATGAATCCGGATGCGTAGGCCATGGCTATTATCCTCATAGCGTGTGTGTATAATTCGTAGAGGATATGCAGCATATGGGTGGGATCCCTTAACATCCCACGGTAGTTCTAGCATCTATAATGGTCTGTACTCACCATTGTTGTAATTCATTATGTGGGCATGGCGTACACAAGGGGGCATGCGGGGTCGCGGAGAAGGCAATGATTGGCTTGGATCATCTATTGGGCCTCACACCAAGGAAGTATGGATAGGAAAGATCGTCGATTGTGCAACAAGTATATGGTCTCTTATGGGTAAAGCAACGCACCTATGCAGAGTGTATGTTGTGACCTCGGATCAATAAGGATCCTAAGTCCCTGTGATTAACATGCTAGTCCCTGCATCAATAGCTAGCACTTCACAGTCGATGAATATCATGTAAAACACAAGTCATTATTACACGAATAATCCAGAGTATATTTATTACAACTTGCATAGCTTATAGCTAGCTCGAAATAAAACAGTGGAAACTAAGTAAAACTTGAGTCCATCAACGCCTCAGGCTAGCTGCGTGAAGAACCGTGATCCCTACGCACCTTTCAATCTTCGGATTCTGCACATAAGACGTGCAGCTAACAAGTTGGGTCAATACTTTGAATGTATTGGCAAATTACACCAAGGAAAGAGTAAGACTATCTCTACATGCAAGGCTAAGAGTAGGCTCTGGGTTCATTTGCGTAAAGCCAATTTTATCAATGTAATAAGAAAAGAGATAGAAAGTTTTCCCTACTTTGCAAACTTTGATTTTTAGTATAGGGTCGAATGGAACACGTGGATATTACTCACCACGTGCCCAAATCAACCTAGCACTTGGATATTACGCACCAAGTTCCCAAAATCCCACCCAATGGCGATATTACTCACGCCTTGGGGTTTGTAAAACGTTAAGTTTGGAAAAGAGAGAGGAAGATCTTTCAGAGGCTCCATCCTTCAGATGCTCAAAGTTGTTCTGTTTCCGTGAACACGGCTGATCGATCAGATTGCAATACTCTCGAGAGGTTGTGCACTTTCCCCACAATCCACGATCAAGTCTTTTTATAGACAAGACCATGGCGAAGCCTTCCCTTAGTAGCCCCTCTACCAGCTGGATCCAACCGTGCCAAGAACCTCCAAATTTTGGTACCCCGGTGAGGTTTCCCACTAAGTACTAAGCCAAGACAGAGCCCATATGTATTGTGGTTGCACTGGAAGCTTCTGAATTCTGAAACATGGCGGACTTCTTTGATTCCTGGGCGGCCATCCTCCACCAAATATCCACTCGTTGTCCCGTCAACCATTCCGCCTAGAAGAAAACTTAGTTTTATTTTGAAGGGGGTTTTGAGAAGAAAGTTCGCTCGAGAGAGCTCTCATACTTAGAAAATTTTGAGTCTTTCGAATCCCCCAACGGTACTTAGCATATAAATAGCATAGCAAGCAATACTTAGCAAGACATGGGAACCTAATAGGATGGAAAATCCTAAGCGTAGACTTACTCATGGCAAACTACAAAACCGCACTTGCAAAAATAGTACTAAGAAAAACTACTAAAAACCTACACATGCATACTACAAGATTTGAAGAGCAAAACATGCATACTCAAAAACTGGGACATAAACATGAACAAGTGGTGTAACTTGCTTTGATCCGAGCAGCAATCTACACAACAATACTCCTCAGCGCACTCCGAGCAATCTAACGAAACAAACATGGATCCAATCACAATTTGCACAAAACAAAGTCACGAAGACGAATATGCATGCATGCAACATGGTAATATGCAAGGATGGATTTGATTTCGACCAAGGGTTTTAACCAGGGGTGTTGTTGAGTTGGGGATTTCATTAGAATTGATTTCCCACAGATTTTAAGTATTTTGGGTTAAACCCTAATTTACCAAGCTCAAAACTAGATCTATAACTCTATTCTATCTCGAGACAGATCTAAACACCCTAAGCAGGATATGACAATTTTCTACAGAAGATCTCGACGATACAAAGCCAACGCAACAAGAATCAACTAAAACGTAGCTACGGATAAATTTCTAGAATTAAAATACTCTAATCTAAACTTTAAATCCTACTGCAAGATTTCTGTGGCAAAATAGTAATATTATTGTAGATCTGTGTTCTACTCGAAAATATGAATCCAAAGGTATATTATATGCAATTTTTGGACTAATAATCGAATTACTATGAATTTTACAACATTGAAGCTATTTCTGCCTATTTAAAAGAAAAAGGAAAAAGGGGCAGAGACGCTCGACACGTGGCGGTTCGTGATTGGTCCGCGGGGGCACGCGTGACGCGACGCGGTGGCGACGCGGCGTCAATGTGGCGCTGCCACGTGGCGCGACGCGGTTGGCCTGCGGCCGTTGACCGATCTGGGGCCGTTGGATCTAGATCCAACGGTCGGCGAGGGGGAAAGGCGGCGGCTGCTTACCGCGGGCGGCGTCTGGCGGTGGCGGCGGACGGCGGCGCTCCTCCGGCGATGGTCAGCGGCGGCGGCGGTGTTCCTTCGGCCCGGAGAGGTAGACGATGGGGACCAGCTCCTCGTCGCGGTCGCGTTCCCGAGAATGGCGGCGACCCTCCCTTCTCGAGACGACGGCGGGCGGCGGCTGTTGGCGGTGGAGGCGGCGGAAAAAGTTACTAGGATTTGGGGAGGCGTGCCCCGGGCTTTTATGGGCACGATTTCTTGGCGCAGAGGTCACGGAATCCGTCCCGGATTCGCCGGAGGCGGTTGCCGACGCGGCGGCGGTGGCGTGGCCGAGCCGGACTCGGCGAGGAGGCGGCTGACGGGTGGTCCCCGCCTGTCGGCGGGTGCTGGAGCGGGCGCGGGCTGCTGGCGCGGCTGCTGGCCCGGCCCACGCACTATGCGCTACTTGCTGGCTGGCGCGCGCGGTAGATAGGCTCCCAGGCTGGCTCGGCCGGCCCGGTTAGGTTAGGGTTTTTTTTATACTTTTAATAATTTCTGAATTGCTATTTGTTTGATAACTTTTGCAAACGGACTCCAAATTAAGCGAAACTTGTTTCTAAAATTTTGTAAAAAGAAGAGGGTTAGGATAGGATTATAAAATAACTCATTTGCAAAGGTTTGGTGGTTCAAAAAGGTTTTACCCCCTTTTGTCTATAATTAGACTATGGGGTTTAAGAAAATACCTGTTGCAATTTTTGATATGTGATGCCATGATGCAATGATATGATGCATGCTTACTAGTAACATCTTAAATAGCAAAATTTGGGATGTTACAAACCTACCCCCTTAAGAAGAATCTCGTCCCCAAGATTCAGGTTGGTTAGCAAATAGGTGTGGGTGTTCTTTCTTCAAATCTTCTTCACGTTCCCACGTGGCTTCTTCCTCGGAATGGTGATTCCATTGAACTTTGCAGAATCTGATAGCCTTAGTACGAGTGATTCTCTCTGTTGTCTCCAGAATCCTGGTGGGTTTTTCCTCATAGGTGAGATCGTTCTCCAATTGAACCTCGTCCAACGAAACCGTGTCCTTTAGTGGCGTTTCAGCCATTTCCGGGTGACACTTCTTTAGTTGTGACACATGGAAAACATCATGAACAGTTAACACTTCGGGTAATTCCAACTGATAGGCAACTTCCCCTCTACGACCCAAGATCTTGTAGGGCCCTATGAATCGGGGTGCTAACTTACCCTTGATTCCAAATCTCTTAACTCCTCGTAGTGGTGAAACTCGAAGATACGCACGGTCTCCCACTTCATAAGTCACAGCCCTGCGCTTGGAATCAGCATAACTCTTTTGTCTGGATTGGGCTATTTTTAATCTGTCTTGAATCTGTCTCACCTTCTCTTCGGCATCCTTGATCAGTTCAGGTCCAAACAAACTACGTTCTCCCACTCCATTCCATAACAGCGGAGTCCTACACTTTCTGCCATATAGAACTTCAAATGGGGCCATCTTGATGCTAGTTTGGTAGGTGTTATTATATGAGAATTTCGCATATGGCAAGTTATCATCCCAACTAGACCCATAGTCTAGGGCACAGGCTCTTAACATGTCCTCCAAGATTTGATTAACTCTTTCTGTCTGTCCATCTGTTTGCGGGTGGAAGGCAGTACTAAACTCTAGTCGTGTCCCTAGAGATTCGTGTAGCTGTCGCCAAAACTTAGAGGTGAATTGGGTACCTCTATCAGAGACAATCCCCTTGGGTACACCATGAAGGCTTACGATCCTTGACATGTAAATCTTGGCAAGTTTAGCACTCGTATAGGTGGTCTTTACGGGAATAAAGTGGGCCACCTTTGTGAAGTGGTCGACCACTACCCAGATGGAGTCATACCCAGAACGAGTCTGCGGTAGTCCTGTGATAAAATCCATGCCTACCTTGTCCCACTTCCAATCGGGCACAGGTAATGGCTGCAGCAGTCCTGCTGGTTTTTGGTGTTCGGCCTTGACTCTGTTGCACACGTCACATAAGGATATGTATTCAGCAATTTCTCTTTTCATGTTGTTCCACCAGAATCTATCTTTCACATCCATATACATCTTTGTATTACCAGGATGAATTGAGTAAGGCGAATCGTGAGCTTCCTGAAGGATTAACTTCCTGATATCAGGGTCATCAGGAACGCACAGACGTTTCTCATACCAAAGTGTTCCTTGTTCATCCGTGTGAAACCCTTTTGCTTTACCCTTGCTTATATTAGCTCTTATTTCTTCCAACTCTTTGTCCCCCTTCTGGGCCTCTTTGATTTGGTCCAGAAGCATTGGCACTATCTCTATAGTTGCTAAGTATCCCTCCGGAACTAATTCCAACCTGAGGTCTTTGAATTGTTCACACAAGTCTTTTGGAAGTTCTCCCACGGCAAGTCCATTTACATAGACTTTCCGGCTTAAGGCGTCAGCCACAACGTTGGCCTTTCCAGGATGGTACTGCAGGTCTAAATCATAATCCTTGATGAGCTCAAGCCATATCCTTTGCCTCATATTTAACTCCTTTTGAGTGAAGATATACTTAAGGCTCTTGTGATCCGTGAACACATCACAATGCTTGCCCATTAGGTAATGTCTCCATACCTTGAGCGCATGCACAACTGATGCTAGTTCCAAATCGTGCGTGGGGTAGTTATTCTCATGGTGCTTAAGTTACCGAGAGGCATAAGACACTACTTTTCCATCCTGCATCAGAACACTACGAAGTCCTTGTCGAGAAGCGTCACAATAGACTTGGAAATCCTTTTGGATATCAGGGAGACACAAAACTGGTGCTGTTACTAGGCGCTTCTTCAACTCCTGAAAACTTGCTTCACAAGCCTCGGTCCATTGGAACTTCTTTTCTTTCTTTAGCAACTCTGTCATAGGCTTCACTATCTTGGAAAAGTTTTCAATGAATCTTCGGTAATATCCCGCAAGGCCCAGGAAACTCCTAATATCACCCACATTCTTAGGAGACTCCCATTCTGTCACGGAAGTTACCTTACTTGGGTCCACGGCAACACCTTTAGCTGATACAATATGACCCAGGAATCCCACTTCTTTCAACCAGAACTCACATTTGCTAAATTTAGCATACAACTTGTGTTCCCTTAACTTTTCCATGATTAGGTGCAGGTGCCTCTCATGTTCCTCCTCGTCCTTGGAGTATATGAGTATGTCATCAATGAATACTACAATAAACTTATCCAAGTACTCCATGAACACCTTGTTCATCATAGTCATGAAGTATGCTGGGGCATTGGTTAAGCCAAACGACATCACGGTGTACTCATACAATCCGTATCTTGTGGTGAAGGCTGTCTTGGGTACATCCTGTTCCCGGATCTTTAACTGAAAATATCCAGACTGGAGATCAATCTTGGAGAACACACTAGCTCCTTTTAACTGGTCAAACAGGTCATTAATATTGGGTAGAGGGTACTTGTTCTTGATTGTCACTTCATTTAACGACCGATAGTCCACGACTAGTCTCTTGGTTTTATCCTTCTTCTCCACGAATAAGACAGGTGCTCCCCAAGATGACGCACTTGGTTGAATGAAGCCTTTGTCCAACTGCTCTCTAAGTTGTTTCTTAAGTTCCTTCAACTCATCCACATCCATCTTGTACGGTCTCTTTGCTATTGGTCCAGTACCTGGCATCAAGTCAATGAGAAACTCGATGTCTCGGTCGGGAGGCATCCCTGGTAATTCTTCCGGAAACACATCTGGATACTCCTTCACAATTGGCACATCCTCCAAGCTAACCCCCTTAAGATAATTCACCATACTTCCTTTGAGTGCGAAGGCTGACTTAAAGTGGATCCTTTTCTTATCCAGAGTGGTGAGTGTGATAGTCCTTTTGGCGCAATCTATGACTCCCTCGTATTCGGTCATCCAGTTCATGCCCAGAATTATGTCTAAGCCTTGTGATTCCAGAACGACTAGGCTGGTGGGAAAGGTGTGTGTGCCCCAATCCTTAATTCTAACCCACGGCATCCAGAGTTTGCCACTATTCTTCCTCCAGGAGAACTTACCCTTAGGGGAGTACTAATAGTCTCCGTAGGTATCTTGCCTCTATCCACAAATACCCTTGATATGAATGAATGCGATGCACCAGTATCGAAAAGAATAACTACAGGGATGGAGTTAAGCTTGAACTTACCAATCACGGAGTCGGGTGCCTCACGAGCATCCTCCACGGAGACATGATTCACTGTGGCTTTGACGAACGGATTCGGCTTCTTCCCATTTCCATTACCATTGCCATGGTTGTGTCCGTTGCCGTTTCCATTGCCATTCCCATTCTTCGCTTTTTCGGGACAAGTAGTCGCATAGTGCCCTGTCTTGTTACACTTGAAGCATGTCACTTCACTCAGATCCTTCCCATTGCCATTTCCATTGCGGTGCTTTTGGCCATTGTGGTTATGTCCTCCATGACGATGACCATTGTGGTTGTGGCCATTGTGGTTGTGGGGTGGTGGCGACGAAGTGCGTTGCTTCTGATATGGAGCAGAGTTGTGCTTGTGTGAGGTGGACTTTCTCTTTCGGTACTCTATACTCCTTTGCTTTGCTTCAACTACCACTGCCCTGTCCAGGAGTTCCTGGTAGTTATCAAACTTCAGAGCCACAAGCTGAATAGATATTTCATCATTAAGTCCCCTCAGGAACTCCTCCTGTCTCTTGGCATCAGTGGATACATCATCAGGTGCATAGCGTGCCAGCTTGTTGAAAAGGTCCCCATACTCGGAGACAGAGCGGTGCAGCTGTTTCAAGTCGCGGAACTCACGTCTCTTAAGTGACATGACTCCCGCGGCTACGTGATGAGTACGAAAGGCTGCCTCAAACTGGTTCTAGGTGATAGCTTCAATATCAGGGTGGGTGACCTGGTAATTATCCCACCATTCTGCGGCTGGTCCCTCAAGTTGGTGCGCGGCAAAACACACCCTATCAGCTCCAACAACTTGGACGGTGTCTAACTTCTTGTTGGTGGTGCGGAGCCAGTCATCTGCCACAATTGGCTCAGAACTACTTGAAAAAGTTGGAGGGTTCAACCTCAAGAACCGAGTCAAGCGATCCTGTTGGGCGGTGGAGGTGGCGGATTGTTGTTGTTGTTGTTTTGCATGTTTTGAGAGAGGAGTTGGATCAGCTGATTCTAGGAGTTCAGAAGTTGTGCTATCTCTGGGGGCATGTTGTTATTGTTGTTTCCACGTCTCGCCATCTAGAGGGTTTGAGAGGCAAGTTAAGAAAGGATAGAAAGCCTAAGGAATAAACTCCTACCCTTATGTAAACACACGATAAAAACAAGGCACACATAGCACAAAAACCACACACTCAACCAAGTTTAACTAACCAATATAAGGTTTCTGGTACTCATTACAATTGCGAATAACGTTCGACTATAGAACTAAAGGTGGTTCAACTACTCTACTCATCATCTACTTCCTCATCCTCAATGATGAAGCCTTCCTTTTCCAGCAGTGACTTGTATAGCTCCATGTCCCTCGTCGTGGCTTCAAGCTTCTCTTGAAGTTCCTTCATCTCCTGTGGCTCCGGTGTTGCAGCTTCGAGCCTTCCTTGAAGTTCCTTCACCTCTTGCAGCTCCTGGGTAGCAGCTTCCAGCTTCTCTCGGAGTTCCTTCTTCTCCTTCTGTAGCTTCTTGATCAAACTTGACCCCATAGTCACGGGCGTGATCTTCTCCTCCAAGCTCCTCTTGGCTGCTCGTAGGTCTTTCAACATGGTGGCAAGGTTCTTGAACTCCATCTCGTTCTTTGAGAGCACTAGGCTTTGCTCCCTAATCCTCTTATTCTTATCTTGCACCCTCTTCTCTTGATTAGCGAACCTCTTGTCTTGGGCGGTGAGTTTTCCTCCTAGGGACTTGATCATCTCTTCTAGCTCCTCGATCCTCTTGTCCTTCTCCTTGACTAGGGCACAAAGCTCGTCATTCCTCACGATCTCAAGGCAGCTCCCCTTCTGAAGGTCATTGATATGGAACTCCAAGTCTTGATATTGGATCCTTCGGTGCTTGCATGTCTTCCTTTCCTCTGGGGTTAACTCGATTGGAAATCCCTTCTCATCACGTCTTCCAAAGAGTTTGGTGTAGTGGCCTTCAACCTCTTCATGGTGGCGTCCGCAAAGGCGTCCAATGAGTTCCTGCACGCTGATGCTAAGTCCTTTCTCCTTGGAGTCGCTGGTGAGGTTGAGTACAATGGCCTCTGTCTTGGGTTCTATCTGACTGCGCCCTGGTTGGATGACTTCAATTTCCCAGCATCCTTCCTTGTGCATCTTCCTCAACTCGCTTCCCTTGATTGATGGCATGGGTAACTGCAGTGTCTTGATGATGTCCAGAAGGCATTCTCCGAAGCGCAGGCACTTGATGTCTTCGGTGGTGTCGTAGTAGAAGGCCGTCATCTTTAGGTTAGGAGAAAGAAAATTAGGCACAAGGTGATAAGGAAGAGGAATACTATAAGAGAACAAATAACTTGAAGAATATAGAAAGCAAAAACACACATGGTAAAGGTGGTTTCCAATCCTAGGGGTCACGTCCTACAGGCAACTTTGTGCTCTGATACCATCTGTTGTGACCTCGGATCAATAAGGATCCTAAGTCCCTGTGATTAACATGCTAGTCCCTGGATCAATAGCTAGCACTTCACAGTCGATGAATATCATGTAAAACACAAGTCATTATTACACGAATAATCCAGAGTATATTTATTACAACTTGCATAGCTTATAGCTAGCTCGAAATAAAACAGCGGAAACTAAGTAAAACTTGAGTCCATCAACGCCTCATGCTAGCTGCGTGAAGAACCGCGATCCCTACGCACCTTTCAATCTTCGGATTCTGCACATAAGACGTGCAGCCAACAAGTTGGGTCAATACTTTGAATGTATTGGCAAATTACACCAAGGAAAGAGTAAGACTATCTCTACATGCAAGGCTAAGAGTAGGCTCTGGGTTCATTTGCGTAAAGCCAATTTTATCAATGTAATAAGAAAAGAGATAGAAAGTTTTCCCTACTTTGCAAACTTTGATTTTTAGTATAGGGTCGAATGGAACACGTGGATATTACTCACCACGTGCCCAAATCAACCTAGCACTTGGATATTACGCACCAAGTTCCCAAAATCCCACACAATGGCGATATTACTCACGCCTTGGGGTTTGTAAAACGTTAAGTTTGGAAAAGAGAGAGGAAGATCTTTCAGAGGCTCCATCCTTCAGATGCTCAAAGTTGTTCTGTTTCCGTGAACACGGCTGATCGATCAGATTGCAATACTCTCGAGAGGTTGTGCACTTTCCCCACAATCCACGATCAAGTCTTTTTACAGACAAGACCATGGCGAAGCCTTCCCTTAGTAGCCCCTCTACCAGCTGGATCCAACTGTGCCAAGAACCTCCAAATGTTGGTACCCCGGTGAGGTTTCCCACTAAGTACTAAGCCAAGACAGAGCCCATATGTATTGTGTTTGCACTGGAAGCTTCTGAATTCTGAAACATGGCAGACTTCTTTGATTCCTGGGCGGCCGTCCTCCACCAAATATCCACTCGTTGTCCCGTCAACCATTCCGCCTAGAAGAAAACTTAGTTTTATTTTGAAGGGGGTTTTGAGAAGAAAGTTCGCTCGAGAGAGCTCTCATACTTAGAAAATTTTGAGTCTTTCGAACCCCCCAACGGTACTTAGCATATAAATAGCATAGCAAGCAATACTTAGCAAGACATGGGAACCTAATAGGATGGAAAATCCTAAGCGTAGACTTACTCATGGCAAACTACAAAACCCCACTTGCAAAAATAGTACTAAGAAAAACTACTAAAAACCTACACATGCATACTACAAGATTTGAAGAGCAAAACATGCATACTCAAAAACTGGGACATAAACATGAACAAGTGGTGTAACTTGCCTTGATCCGAGCAGCAATATACACAACAATACTCCTCAGCACACTCCGAGCAATCTAACGAAACAAACATGGATCCAATCACAATTTGCACAAAACAAAGTCACGAAGACGAATATGCATGCATGCAACATGGTAATATGCAAGGATGGATTCGATTTCGACCAAGGGTTTTAACCAGGGGTGTTGTTGAGTTGGGGATGTCATTAGAATTGATTTCCCACAGATTTTAAGTATTTTGGGTTAAATCCTAATTTACCAAGCTCAAAACTAGATCTATAACTCTATTCTATCTCGAGACAGATCTAAACACCCTAAGCAGGATATGACAATTTTCTACAGAAGATCTCGACCATACAAAGCCAACGCAACAAGAATCAACTAAAACGTAGCTACGGATAAATTTCTAGAATTAAAATACTCTAATCTAAACTTTAAATCCTACTACAAGATTGCTGTGGCAAAACAGTAATATTATTATAGATCTGTGTTCTACTCGAAAATATGAATCCAACGGTATATTATATGCAATTTTTGGACTAATAATCGAATTACTATGAATTTTACAAGATTGAAGCTATTTCTGCCTATTTAAAAGAAAAGGAAAAAGGGGCAGAGACGTTCGACACGTGGCGGTTCGTGATTGGTCCGCGGGGGCACGCGTGACGCGACGCGGCGTCGACGTGGTGCTGCCACATGGCGCGACGCGGTTGGCCCGCGGCCGTTGACCGATCTGGGGCGTTGGATCTAGATCCAACGGTCGGCGAGGGGGAAAGGCGGCGGCTGCTTACCGCGGGCGGCGTCTGGCGGTGGCGGCGGACGGCGGACGGCGGCGCTCCTCCGGCGATGGTCGGCGGCGGCGATGGTGTTCCTCCGGCCCGGAGAGGTAGACGACGGGGACCGGCTCCTCGTCGCGGTCGCGTTCCCGGGAACGGCGGCGACCCTCCCTTCTCGAGACGATGGCGGGTGGCGGCTGTTGGCGGTGGAGGCGGCGGAAAAAGTTACTAGGGTTTGGGGAGGCGTGCCCCGGGCTTTTATGGGCGCGATTTCTTGGCGCGGAGGTCACGGAATCCGTCCCGGATTCGCCGGAGGCGGTTGCCGACGCGGCGGCGGTGGCGTGGCCGAGCCGGAGTCGGCGAGGAGGCGGCTGACGGGTGGTCCCCGCCTGTCGGCGGGTGCTGGTGCGGGCGCGGGCTGCTGCCGCGACTGCTGGGCCGGCCCACGCGCTATGCGCTGCTTGCTGGCTGGCGCGCGCGGTAGATAGGCTCCCGGGCTGGCTCGGCCGGCCCGGTTAGGTTAGGTTTTTTTTTATACTTTTAATAATTTCTAAATTGCTATTTGTTTGATAACTTTTGCAAACGGACTCCGAATTAAGCGAAACTTGTTTCTAAAATTTTGTAAAAAGAAGGGGGTTAGGATAGGATTATAAAATAACTCATTTGCGAAGGTTTTGGTGGTTCAAAAAGGTTTTACCCCCTTTTGTCTATAATTAGACTATGGGGTTTAAGAAAATACCTGTTGCAATTTTTGATATGTGATGCCATGATGCAATGATATGATGCATGCTTACTAGTAACATCTTAAATAGCAAAATTTGGGATGTTACAGTGTAAGAATTGTGACATGTTACTCCCTATTCCGGGAGGGAGCTATGAATGCGGCAGGATAGGAACTCCATGAAGTTCTAGTCAACCTATGAAGGTTGATGGGCATAGTTTTTATGATAAAATCAATCTTTGAAGAAATGTTTACGAAAAATGCATAGTGCTAAAGACTTATAGTCTGAGGTGGTAGATAGAGCATCAAACTTCCCACCGTGCATATAATGCACTTGCTGGGTAACGTTGTTACTCACCCTTTCCTTTGATCCTTTGCTTAAACTCTGAGGAACAGAAGGATAATCAGGTGTATGATACAGAAGTCCATAATGATGTCTACTATGAAGAGCCAGACCTGTCCGGTGGAGTCAAAGGTGTGGACTACGGGATACACTATGGAGCTAAAGACAACAAGTATGAGTAGTTGTCAGGCCGGAACTTAGTTATCTAGGTTGAGCCGAGCAGCATGAACCCTATATAATAAGCTGTTGACATCAGTTTTTACTTTATCGTTGAGTCTTTCATTCTTCCACTAAACTTATTATATAAGTTGTATGGTTTGTAAGTTTGAACCTTTCAAAGATCTTGATCTTTTGGTATTGTAATAATAATATGTGTATGTTTTTAATTTGGACCCGCAATGTTTCTCTTGTACCACTCTAAGGGATGTAATATTTGCGGAATGGCGTTCCATGAGTGTTATGTCAATGACTATAGTATACTACAACATGTAGTGGTATGCTGGGTCACCGCAGCTGGTATCAGAGCAATTGCTTTAACCTTAGGTTGGAAAACCCAGTAAAGGGTAATACTTGTAGGAGTTTAGGAGCAACGGTAAAGAGTTCTCTAGAATATATGATGAATATTAATTTGGAAATATTTTGTTATATTTTTTAGTGCGATAATTCTTTATTATGATGCACTGATACTAATTATAAATATTTTGTATACAGCTAGAATGGTGCCAAGGTTTCCTAAGCAGACCTTTACTAAGACGGAGGATAGTCTGGACGAATATCAGGGAGACTTTGGCAGACTTTGTTGGTCAAATGATTGCGAAGTACAGAGTCAATATCTGTCTACCCAAGAATCTTAGACCGAGTATAACCATGCCATCTTGTGAGGGTCGAAGTCAGTTAGTGGCGTATAATATTGTGCTAGTTGATGCACTAGCCACTATTCGGGAGCATAAGGCGGAATTGCTTGCATGGAGCACATATACTGTGATTCCTCATGATTCCATGGACTCCGATTTAGCTGTGGATCATCTTCAGCTAGTCAAGGAGCATCCAAAGTTATCTTCTAAGTACATGGATCAATATTGGCTGTTAGTGGAGTCTTTCTACAATTCTCATCATCTCATAGTGGAAGATAATGATAGCATGCTAGAGGATCTTACCGATCCTAAAAGAAGGGAGATATTGGCAGCACAATTAGAGAAGGAAGCAGGAGGTGAAATCAGTCCACTATTCAAGGATATACCTATAGATCCAAAGTCCTTTACACCATATCCTTATTCACCTATACCAGAACCTACCAGATATCCGGATGAGGGTAACAGTTATCCAATACCACAAAGTTCTCGGGGAACCGAAGATTCAGAACTGCCTATTGGGAATTCTGAAGGATGGAGGTATGGATCAATGGACAGATCTACTGGGAATCATATTCCTATAGAAGATTCTATTGGCAATACCGGGCAAACTAGTCGGATAGGAGTTATGTCTTATTCCGCGGATGGAAGGGATGTTAACATGGTGGATGTTGAGTCAAATGAGGAAGATCCTGAGGAAGTAGTGTTTGAATGCTCTGATTATTCCATGACTCTAGTACATGTTCCTAATTCTGTTCAGAATGAAGAATGGGCACAAGAGCTTTATGGAAACCCAAATGTGGAACCTGATGATGAAGCTGACTCAGATGAGTTGGAAGGAATGGATGCACTTCGTCTGGATGACGTGTTGAGTCATGATACTTCTGATACTGAGTACATTCCATCTAGGAGGCAAGTTCTTCTATAGACTATGCGTCGGAGTTCACATCAGCAAGGGTGGATTCCAGGCATGTACAATGAGCATGGGGGCTACTGAAGAGTAGAATCACCAACATTAGTTAGTAGTAGTTTGGTAATGCGTATTGTAGAGTTTGAGAGCTTGATGTATTTAAATAAGTGAGATAGCGCTCATAGGGAGTTGTATTGTAGGGGTTTGTAATGTATTATGTATCAACTATGTGTTTGCAATGTAATATATGATGCATATTTGGTTTTTATTTGGATTTCGATCTTGATTTCCATTGTGTGACTAGTTCTGGGCATGAAGTTGAGCTCAGAAAGCATGGCATGATTTAATTATGAGTTTCGCTTTATATTATAGGATTAGGGGGTATGGAGAGGGTGTAGAAGATGAGACTGAACAACAGCCTATGGAGCGCGAAACAAAGGAGAAGGCGGATGAAGACACCAGAATCTAGGCAAAATTACCACCACCACCACCAATGAGACCGTTGATGGAGCAGAATTTCATGAATATATGCGGATGATGCAGGAATCTCAGAATAAGTTCATGGAGGGGTTAATGGATCAAGTTGGAAACCAGAGGGAACCTAAAGATCATGGTGTAAGTCTTTCTGATTTCCAGAATGCAAGGCCATTACCTTTCGCATCAGCTCCAGAACCAATGGATGCAGAGGATTGGTTGGTAGATACTAAGAGAAAGCTGAAGATTGTAGGGTGTAATGTAGAGGAGAAGTTAAGGTATGCAACATATCTTTTAACTGGACCTAGAACATCTTGGTGGGAGAATCAGTTAAGAATGCAACCTCCAGGAAAGGAGTATATATACCTGGGAGGAGTTTAAACAAAGATTCCATGAATATCATGTTCCGGATAGTGTTATTGAGCTGAAGCACAGAGAGTTTGAAGAACTACAGCAGGGTTATTCCAGTGTCATGTAGTACATCCGGGAGTTTAGTGACTTATCTCATTATGCTGCTGATGAGGTAAGCATTGAAGAGAAGAGAAAGAAGAGGTTCATGCGTGGACTGAATCCATTTGTGAAGATGCAATTGAGGCTTGCCAATAATCAGACTTTCCAACAGTTGCTAGATGCAGCGATCACCTTTGAGGATGACTACAAGAATGTCCAGGAGGATAGAAGAA
This sequence comes from Avena sativa, assembly GCA_916181665.1. Classification (NCBI taxonomy): domain Eukaryota; kingdom Viridiplantae; phylum Streptophyta; class Magnoliopsida; order Poales; family Poaceae; genus Avena; species Avena sativa. The sequence goes on along the minus strand of OV702291.1, from coordinate 602,699,288 downwards.
AGAGGGCGAAGAAAGAAAATAAAAGAGTTCAAGCCAGCAAGCCTAAAGACAATCTGGAATTTAAACCTCGAAATAAGACTTTAGTTAATCAAAACAATAATCAGGGATAGTTTAATTCCAGGGAAAACATTATATGTAATAATTGCGGACTTCCAGGACATGTGCAGAGAGAATGCAGGAAGCCAGTAATTATACGTTATGGATGTGGTCAGAAGGGAAACATGAAGCCCGATTGTCCCAACAAACCATCAAGGGGTTGGCCCACATTGGGCGGTGGTCAAGCAAAAGGCGAAGGGGAACAGCTAAACAGGGGTGGAAACTATATCAAGAATAACAATGGCAAGCGGAGCAGGTCTACCAAAAAGTTGAATTGTGCTACCTTGGAGGAGGTGTATAACTCAGACCAAGCGGTGATAGGTACACTCAATATTCTCACCAATCTCGGAAAGTTTTTATTTGATACTGGTGCAACTACTTCAGTCATTTCTGAACAATTTTGTGATAAGTTCAGGATTAGAAGAGCATCGTTAGAAAAACCTATGACCGTAGTTATCACTGGAGGGATCGTGTTAGCGCGAAATATCAAACTAAACCAAGTTATGTCAATCTATGGTCAAACCTATTATGCAGATCTTTATGTGATTCTATTGAGAGGAATAGTACTAGTTCTGGGAATGGATTGGATGACTGAACATGGAGCACACATCAATTGTGAAGATAATACTGTCTCAATAAGGACTCTAGGTGGGGGAAGATTAGTTTATCAAGATGATAAGCATACACATATCAACATAGATCTTCAACTAAACTCCATGGGTGAAGTCAAGTTGGAGGATATTTGTCGGGGGGATGATCCCAGATACCCCAACCGGACAAGAAACGGGACAGTCGGATAGCGTCCGGCTGACCAGATGCAGCCGGACAAAGCAAGCCAGGCCGACTACCGCACGATAGCCGGATTGACAAGAAGCAGCCGGTTACGGCGACGTAGCCGGAACCAATCAAGGAGACAGGACGACGTGTGTATCAGTGCACAGTACGCCCTGTACGACGACAAGACCGGCCACTACTCGGCCATACCGAAGGCTTTACGAGGATGACGCAGGAACAGTGGCCCGATGCTGACGACAGCTCGCACGGCATCCACTATGCCTATGACAGCCATACCGTTCGTAGTCCGATGGGACATGTCGTTCCAGATACTGTAGATGACCAGACGGCTGGGACCCGCCTGTGGGGCCTGCCAGTCGGACTGGCCAGGGAGACCGTTGCACCTCTGCCTATATAAGGAGAGGCAAGGCCTCAGTAATAAGGATTGGTCTCATTGCATTTAAGGCAGTAGCTAGAGAATACAGCTCGAGGAGCACTTGTAGTTCGTATACCCCGTAGTCAGATTCGGCAGGAGTAGGAGTTTTACCTCACCACGAGGGCTCCGAACTTGGGTACTTCCTACGACCAGCTACGCTTGCTTGTATCCAATCCCGCCTGCGGACGCCGTCGATAGCTTCCCTGCTAGTCCCCACACCTCTATCTAACCTTCTCAGGTACTGTCGTTCCCAATACAACGACAGTTGGCGCCCACCGTGGGGCTAGATGGCTTCGACCGGAGTCACGTTCCGCATGGGACCCCGTACTTCAGCCGGTGAGCGCGTGGCCTCCGGCCTGGTGCTCACGCTCGGCAAATTTGACTGCGTCATCGACAATGCTTCCTGCTTCGCCGGAACCTCCTTCCTGGCGAATGGCACCGTCCTGCTATTCGGCGACCTCCCCATCTACGTCGCCACCGTTCCGGAGTGTTTCCCTAGGGAAATCGTCTCTGTCGCGGAGCTGCCGCATCCGGGCGGCAGCACCTCCGTCGCGTCCTGCGGTATGGAGGTCATGATGGCCGGCTCCAACTCCCATCCCCGCCAACCGCGGGAGCGGGGTGCGGACGAGGTCGGAACTTCCGCCCCTCCGCAACCTCGGAACTCGGTGGAGGATGCCATTGATCGACTCCTAATGCCGGTTAACCTCGGGGATAACCCGGAGGAGGCAGAGGCCAACTTCGCCATGGAGAGACAGATCCTAATCCAGGAGGCCATGGAGCTGGCGGCAACCCGCAAGCAACTCGAGATCACCTGACGCAAGTACGACCGCGCTCATGGCTTCACTCCGGCCACCGCGGAGCCGAGCCGGCGCGGCTAGGTACAGCGCCGGGGCGGCGAGCTAGGCGGTAGGATGGAAAAGGATGGGGAGCCAGATCCCGCGCCCGCCCTCATCTGGCCCACCTACAGCACGCCCATCAAGAACCTGCGCGCGGCGTGAGCCGCGGCAGAAGAACTGCCCAATCTGGAGGGCAAGGAGAGAGCCCGCTAGCACACTCGTGTGCAGGAGCTCCTCCGCATCGTGGACGAGCAGGCTGATGCCAATCGGCAGATGCAGGAGGACCCCAGCTACTCCAGGGGGAGCAAGCTGCCTGCCAACAGTAGGGGCGCACCACGCGACACCCAGCAGGCGTCCTCCCCTCAGCCAGCTAAGGCCCGCAGCAGGCGTCGCAGCTCTGGCAACAAGGGCCAGCCGCGCCAGGAGCAGACGACGGCATTTTTCAAAGGTGTGTCAATGTAGACACGGGCTGCCGGCTACTCAAGGACATCTACCAAGGCGAGTGCGGGCACCACGCTTCGTCAAGGGAGATAGTCGCTGTCAGGGGGATGATCCCCGGGTACCCCATCCGGACAAGAAACCAAGCAGTCGGATCATGTCCGGCAGACCAGATGCAGCCGGACAAGGCAAGACGGGCCGACTATCACCCGGTAGCCGGATCAGCAAGAGATAGCCGGATACGACGACGTAGCCGGACCCAATAAGTGAGACAGGACGACGTGCGTATCAGTGCATGGTATGCCCTGTACGATGACAAGACGGGCAACCACCCGCCCATACCGAAGACTTTGCATGGGTGACGCTAGAACAGTGGCCTGTGCTGACGACGGGCTCGCACGGCGTCCACTGTACCTACGACAGCCATACCGCTCATACTCTGATAGGACAAGCCATACTGGATACTGTAGATGACTAGTCGGCTGGGACCCGCCTGTGGGGCCCACCAATCGGACTAGCCAGTGAGACCTTTGCCTCTCTGCCTATATAAGGAGAGGCAAGGCCTTAGTAGAAAGGGTTGGTCTCAGTGCATTTAAGGTAGTTGCTAGAGAACACAGCTCATGGAGCACTTGTAGTTCGTATATGCATCATAGTCAGATCAGGCAGGAGTAGGGGCTTTACCTCACCACGAGGACCCCAAACATGGGTACTTCTTGCATCCCGCTACGCTCGCTTGTATCCAATCTCGCCTGCAGACGCCGTCGGTAGCTTCCCTGCTAGTCCCCACACCTCTATCTAACCTCCTCAGGTACTGTCGTTCCCAATACAACGATAGTTGGCGCCCACCATGGGGCAGATGGCTTTGACCGGAGTCACGTTCCGCACGGGACCCCGCACTTCAGCCGGTGAGCGCGTGGCCTCCGGCCTGGTGCTCACGCTTGGCAAGTTCGACTGCGTCATCGACAACGCCTCCTGCTTCGCCAGAACTTCCTTCCCCGTGAACGGCACCGTCCTGCTATTCGGCGATCTTCCCGTCTACGTCGCCACCGTCCTGGAGCGTTTCCCTAGGGAAATCATCTCTGTCGCGGAGCTGCCGTGCTCAGACGGCAGCACCTCCGCCGCACCCCGCGGCGTGGAGGTCATGATGGCCGGATCCAGCTCGCATCCCCGCCAGCCGCGGGAGCGAGGCGCGGACGAGGTCGGAACTTCTGCTCCCCCACAGCCTCGGAACCCAGTGGAGGATGCCATTGATCGGCTTCTGACGCCGGTTAACCTCGGGGATAACCCGGAGGAGGCGGAGGCCAACTTCACCATGGAGAGACAGATCCTCCTCCAGGAGGCCATGGAGCTGGCAGCAGCCCGCAAGCAACTTGAGATCACTCGGCGCGAGTACGACCGCGCGCATGGCCTCACTCCGGCTACCGCGGAGCCGAGCCGGCGCGGCCAGGTACGGCGTCGGGGCGGTGAGCTGGGCAGTAGGATGGAAAAGGACGGGGAACCAGATCCTGCGCCTGCCCTCACACGGCCCACCTACAGCATGCCCATCAAGAACCTGCGTGCGGCACGAGCCGCAGCATAGGAGCTTCCTAGCCTGGAGGGCGAGGCGCGAGCCCGCCAGCATGCTCGCGTGCAGGAGCTCCTCCGCATCGCGGACGAGCAGGCTGACGCCAACCAGCAGATGCAAGAGGACCCCAGCTACTCCAGGGGGAGCAAGCCGCCTGCCAACAGCAGGGGCGCGCCGCGCGACACCCAGTAGGCGTCCTCCCCTCAGCCGCCTAGGGACCGCAACAGGCGTCGCAGTTCGGGCAACAGGGGCCAGCCGCGCCAGGAGCAGACGGTGAACAGCAACCCGTCACCTCCCCTACCGCCAGCCGGAGCGCCCAGACCAGCCGGATCCTGTCTCTCGGGCCAGGTAGGAGCGCCCAACCCGGATTGTCCAGATGCCCGCGACCGCATCGAGCTCCTCGCTCAAGCGCACGTCACGGAGGAGGAAGATTCGACAGGCCCGGTTTGCTTCGGACCCCGCATTCAAAACGAGCCGTTTCCGAATAAATTCTCCCTGCCCAGGGACACCCCCAAGTACGACAGTAGCATGAAGCCGGAAGACTGGCTGACCAACTACGCTACGGCAGTCGGCATCGCCCACGGAAACAAGCGCACAGCTGTGCGCTACGTCCCTCTCATGCTAACCGGGTCGGCAAGGACATGGCTCAATAGCCTTGCGCCCAACAGCATCAACGCCTGGCCTAACTTCGAGAAGGTGTTCGTCCGCAACTTCAACGGCACGTACAAACGTCCAGGGCGCCCGTGTGACCTGGCCTTGTGCGTCCAGGGCGACCACGAGACCGACCGCGAGTACCTCGCCAAGTGGATGGAGCTCCACAACACTTGCAAGGGCATCCTGGAGAGCCAAGCCATCAGCTTCTTCATTGAAGGATGCCGAGAGGGCACCATGCTTCGCCACCGGCTACTGTGTGACGAGCCGAAAACCATGGCGGAGCTCATGACGGTTGCGGCCCAGTACGCCACGGCGGATGCCGCCATGAATAAGCCCCTCCGAGTAAACGCGGACGGCCGTCCGACTCCCACGGAGCTGGCTCGCGACCGCCCGAGCAATCCGGTTGGTGAAACCGGATCCTCCAGATGCCACGGCAACGACAACCGGTTCCATGGGGACCACCAGGCCGGACAACAGAAGCCTCGCTACCACGCGCGGCAGGTCAATGCCGTGGAGGGTGCGCCCGACGCACCGACTAATGAGGCAAGAAGGCAGAAGCCCCGGCTCACCTTTGACCAGATGATTGACGGCCCGTGCAAGTGGCATAGCGGTCCCTTCAAACCGGCTATGCACACCACCCGGAACTGCAGCTGGACCCGCCAGCTAAAGGACCAGGGCAACCAGCCTCGTCTCCCGCCTCCCCCACCGGGTGGACCTCCACCACCGGCTAGGGGAGTCGGTAATGATGGTAACGGCGGCAACGGTGGCAACAACAACAACGGCTACCCCTAGCCGCACGCCGCCTACCACATCTTCTAGACGGAGTAGGACGACAAACACAGCCGTAGGCGACGCTCCAAGGAGGTCAACACCATCGTGTCTCCGGTCCCCCAGTACCTCAACTGGTCGGAAACCCCCATCACCTGGAGTCGGGCGGATCAGCTTGAGCATCTGCCAACTCCCGGGGGCTACGCCATGGTGCTCGACCCCCTCATCGTCTCCAACGCGCGCACCTGCCGATTCTCGCGCGTCCTCATCGACGGAGGCAGTAGCCTCAACCTCCTCTACCAGTCCTCGCTGGAGAAGCTAGGCATTCGCGAGAGCGACTTGCGCCCGACTACCACGACGTTCCACGGCGTACTGTCGGGGCCAGCCTGCGCCCCGGTGGGGAAAATCCAGCTAGACGTCATCTTCGGGACCGAGGAGAACTTACGCCATTAACCAATCTGGTTTGAGGTGGTAAATGTGACGAGCTCCTACCATGCTCTCCTCGGGCGCCCCGCCCTCGCCAAGTTCATGGCCATCCCCCACTACGCGTACCTCAAGACGAAGATGCCGGGACCCCACGGCGTGATCACTGTCACCGGCTGCGTCAGGCGATCGATGGAGTGCGCCTCAGCCGGTTCCAAACTGGAACAGGCCCTCATCATAGCCGAAGAAAAACGCGCGATCATGCGCAATGTGGCCATGGCCCAGCAGGACATTCCGGCTAGCAGCAAACCGGCTGGAGAAGGAGCTTTCCAGCCGGCAAAGGAGACGAAGAGGATCCTGTTCGACCCCTCCGATCCGACTAAGTTCGTCACCATTCGTGCCGGCTTGGACAGCAAATAGGAAGGCGCGCTCATCGACTTCCTCCGTGAGAATCGCGACATCTTCGCATGGTCTCCCAAGGACATGCCGGGTGTGCCGAGGGAGTTCGTCGAGCACTCACTTCATGTGCATCTGGATGCCAAGCCGGTCAAGCAACCTCTACGCCGGTTTGCAGAGGAGAAGAGAAGGATAATCGGTGACGAGATCACCCGGCTCCTTGCAGCCGGGTTCATCATGGAAGTGTACCACCCGGACTGGTTGGCGAACCCAGTCTTGGTGTTGAAGAAGAACAAGACCTGGCGCATGTGTATCGACTACACCAGCCTGAACAAGGCGTGCCCGAAAGACCCCTTCGCCTTGCCCCGTATCGATCAAGTCATCGATTCCACGGCCGGCTGTGATTTGTTGTCTTTTCTAGATTGTTATTCCGGGTACAATCAGATCCGGCTAAACCCGGCTGATCAGATTAAGACATCATTTATCACCCCCTATGGGGCTTTCTGCTATGTAACCATGCCTTTCGGCCTAAAGAACGCAGGCGCCACCTATCAGTGATGTATGCAGAAATGCTTGCACTCGCAGATAGGCCGAAACGTGCACGCTTACATGGATGACGTGGTCATCAAGACCAAGGAAAAGCGCACTCTCGTCGAGGATCTGGGAGAAACATTTGGCAACCTTCGCCAGTACCAGATAAAGCTGAACCCAGAGAAGTGCGTCTTCGGAGTACCATCCGGTCAGCTACTCGGTTTCCTCATATCACAACGAGGTATCGAGGTGAATCTGGAGAAGATCGCGGCCATCGAGAGGATGCAGCCGCCCAAGAACCTGCTTGGAGTCCAGAAGTTCACCGGATGCCTGGCTTCCCTCAGTCGTTTCGTCAGCCGGCTCGGGGAGAAGGCACTCCCGTTATACCAACTGATGAAGAAGACGGACAAGTTCTCCTGGACTTCGCAAGCCGACACCGTGTTTCACGACCTCAAGCGCATGCTATCCACAGCACCGGTTCTGGCCACGCCGGCTAGCAAGGAGCCGATGTTGCTCTATATAGCAGCCACCAGCCGGGTCGTCAGCGTCGTCCTGGTGGTGGAGCGCCCTGAGGAAGGCAAGGCTCAGCCGGTTCAGAGACCCGTCTACTACCTCAGTGAGCTTCTCTCCCTCTCCAAACAGAACTACCCCCACTACCAAAAGATGTGCTACGGTGTGTACCTAGCATGCAAGAAGCTCAAGAACTACTCCCAGGAGCACCCGATCAAGGTCGTGTGCACTGCACCCCTTTCGGAAATCATCGGCAACAAGGACGCCACCGGCCGAGTCGCCAAGTGGGCCATCGAGCTTGCCGCTTACGCCATCTAGTACGAGCCCCGGCTCACGATCAAGTCATAGGCGCTGGAAGACTTCCTCGTCGACTGGGCCGAGACCCAGTATCTCCCACCAGTTCCAGATTCGGACCACTGGCGGATGCACTTCGACGGGTCGAAGATGCTCGGGGGCTTGGAAGCCAGCATCGTGCTCACCTCGCCCAAAGGAGACCGGCTGGAGTATGTGCTACAGATCCACTTCAAGTCCTCCAACAGCATAGCCGAATACGAGGCACTGGCGCACGGGCTCCGGCTGGCCAAGGAGATCGGTGTCAACCGGATCCTGTGCTTCGGTGATTCGGACTTGGTGGTGCAACAGGTGTCTGGGGAATGGGACGCCAGAGATGCAAACATGGCTCTCTACCGGTTCCACATCCAGAAGCTCAGCGCCTCCTTCGACGGATGCGAATTTCACCACGTCCCCCGCACCAACAACAAGGCAGCCGACGTGCTCTCCAAGATAGGATCCACCAGGCAGGCCATCCCGCCAGCGGTCTCCTTGGAGCATCTGTGCAAGCCATCCATCAACCCGTCACTGGAGTCAGACTCCATCGTCTGGGCGGGAAGCGTTCCGGCTAGCGGAGCAGCAGAAACGGAGCCGGCAGAACCACCAAAGAAGAAAACCCACACCAATTCCGGCCAGGCAGTGCCCTCCGGCTCGCAAGACCCGGGAGCTGCCGGCTCGCCTAATGGCTCGGGGGCTGCTGTCCCGGATACTCCACCCGGATGACCCCCCGACACCCGTCAGCCGGGGGAAGTGCCATCCTGGGCACAGCCCTTCATGAACTACATCGCCAATGGAGAACTCCCGGACGACGAGGTAGAGGCCAAGCAAATCCGGCGCCGCGCGCATACATACACCATCATAAACGGCGAGTTGTACAAGCGCAGTGCATCCAGTATCTTCCAAAGATGTGTTGATGTGGACACGGGCTACCGGCTACTCAAGGATATCCACCAGGGTGAGTGTGGGCACCACGCTTTGTCAAGGGTGATAGTCGCCAAGGCATTCCGCCATGGTTTCTATTGGCCCACCACCCTCGAGGATGCCGAGCAGCTGGTCCGCGCGTGCAATGGGTGCTAGCGCTTCGGGCAGCTCAGGCACATGCCAACCTCGGTACTCAAGACCATACCGATCACCTAGCCCTTCGCAGTTTGGGGCCTCGACATGGTCGGTCCCTTCAAGTGAGCCCGCACGGGAATGACCCACCTGCTGGTAGCGGTGGACAAGTTCACAAAGTGGATCGAGGCCAAGCCTATCCGGAAGCTGGATGGAGCGACGGTTGTTACCTTCTTCACCGACATCATCAACCCCTTCGGCTACCCCAACAGCATCATCACCGACAACGGCACGAACTTCGCCAAGGGGGCCTTTGCCCGGTTCTGCAGCAACAAGGGCATCCGACTGGACCTCGCCTCCGTTGCACACCCGCAGTCCAACGGGCAAGTCGAACGAGCAAACAGCTTGGTGCTAGCCGGCATCAAACCACGTCTCATCGAGCCGTTGGAGCGGTCACCCGGATGTTGGATCGAAGAACTTCCGGCTGTGCTGTGGAGCCTCCGCACCATGCCGAATAGATCAACCGGCTACACGCCGTTCTTCCTGGTCTACGGATCAGAAGCCGTCCTCTCCGCCGACATCGAGTTCGACTCCCCACGCAAGCTCCTATACAACGAAAAAGCCAACCAGGAGGCGCGGGAGGACGGAGTGGACCTCCTGGAGGAGGCCCGCGAGCTGGCCCTGTCCAGATCAGCCTTGTACCAGCAGCGACTACGTTGTTACCATTCAAGCCGGATCCGCCCAGTTGCATTCCGCGAGGGCGACCTGGTCCTCCGACTGGTGCAAGACACGAAGGGCATGCACAAGTCATCGCCGCCCTGGGAGGGCCCCTTCGTCATCAGCCGGGCACTGCCCAACGACTCCTACTACCTCATCGACGCGCAGCAGCCGCGCAAGAACAAGATGGACAAGTCAGACGAGGAGACCGAGCGTCCCTGGAACACGGCCCTGCTGCGCCCGTTTTACACCTAGTCGCCAGGCAGTGTATGTATCCCGAACACCCCATGAATGAAAATGTGGACCCCCACGAGAATCTCGGGGGCTCCTTGCTAGAAATGTGTATGCATCTGTTTTTCCGGTTCTGATTTTCCGGCTCCGGCAACCCCTACCCGGGGGCTCGCTGGCCGGCCCGGCCTGCTAAGTCAACAAACCGACTGAGTAGTGTGCGACGATGTCAGAGGCCCACTCTTCGTCTCAGCTACAGACCGCAACCCGGCTGTCCAGCTAGCAAGAGCAAAAGCCCGAGGCATCCCACACGAAAAACAGGGAGGAGACGCGACAGACCGGGCGTCTCGGCCTTGCAACTGGCTTAAACCAATCTGGTTACTAAGTCGCTAGTACCAAGCGCGATGTACTGTCAGCTCCCTTCGATTCTGGCTGCAGACCGCAACTCGGCTGCCCGGCAAGGACGCAGTGAAAACAGCAGAACGCACGGGAAAGCGACCAAGTGGCCAGAGAGGCACAAGATAGTTTTCGAAAAAACAAGCCGTTTTCCGGCTACAATTTGGCAGACTAACATATTAACCCGTGAGGATGTATGTGCATGTATATGTATATTCTTGTCCGACTACCTCGAGTCAGAATTTAGGAAAAGGGAAGAAGATTCGAAGTCCTTGCCTTCGCCAAGCGCTCCGAATCTCGGGGGCTACACCCACTGGGTGCGCTCGCGCGCCCCCAGGGGAATCTTGTAGTTCCTGACCGGCTAACGGCGTTTAGCCGGCCGTTCGGAGCGCAAGTGAGGGCAAGGGCATGAGCAAGAGAAGACAAGGAAGATTCGAAGCACCTGGCTATGCCAGCTACGCCGAATCTCGGGGTTACACCAAGTGGGTGCGCTCGCGCGCCCCCACTGGAATGTTAGTTCCCCCGGCTGAAGGCGTTCAGCCAGCGAAAGTAGCCGACTAAAAAGAGTCTAGTCGGATAAAGTCAGAAGACCTGGGAAAAATAAGGTAGATTCGAAGCACCTGGCTACGCCAGCTACTCCGAATCTCGGGGGCTACACCCAGAGGGTGCGCTAGCGCGCCCCTACTGGAGGTGTAGTTCCTCCGGCTAAAGGTGTGTAGCCAGACGAAGTTAGCCGGATGAAGTTAGCCGACGAAATATTGAAAGAAAATTCAAGGCACACAAGTTAAAGGAAACTCAAGAGTTCAACATTAACAAGCAAAAGGGAGACGAAGCTCCCATAAGTTACCCGGCATCAGAGATAACCAGTACAAACAGACAAGTTTCACATATATCCGAAGCAAGACAAATACACCCGGCATCCCGAGGCAGTGATTAAGCGGCAGGACCCTTGCCGTGAGGAGCACCTTGACCAGCAGAAGCTTCGGGCGGAGGAGGAGGCACGGAGCTCGATCCAGTTCCGGCGCCCGCAGGTGGCGGCATCGGGCCTTCCACATCAGGAGTACCGACAGACTCCGAGTCGGTGAGCACCTCGTCGGGGTCCACGTAGTCGGCGATCTTGATGGCAGATCCGTGGAGCTCTGGATGGGCTTGGCGGATGGCGGAAAGGTTGGCGCCGACACGGAAGCCTCCGTCGATCTTCTCGATGCGGGCGTCCTTGTACCAGGAGAGCATGAGGGCCAGAGCCATCTCCGCTCCGGCTCGCGCCGCCAAGTCCCGCAGCCGGTCCACCGTAGCCGGCACCTCTCCCACCTTTGCCGCCAGCTGCGCCATCGTCTCCGGAACCGGAGCCTCCGGCCACACGAAGGAGAAGACGTCCCGTGCCGCTTGACGAAGCTTGGCAGCTTCTTTGCCAAGAAGGACGACAAGCTCCTGGGTCGTCGGCTGCGCTCCCGGCCAGTTCTCCTGCAGCCGATTGTAGGCCAGCAGGTCTATGCCAGGATAAAAGATTGTCAGAAAAAAGGGTCAGATCCGGAAAGAAAAGAAGGCGGAAAAAGGGAACTTACCCTTAGCCGTGTGGCCGACCTGCATCAGCTCCTCCACCAGAGCCTTCTCCTTCATTGCCAGCCGTTTAATCTCCTTCTCTTGGTCCTTGTTCTGGGCCTCAAGAAGGTTGAAGGCTTCGGTCCGGCTGGCGAGCGAGGCGTCGCGCTCCTTGATGGTGGCTTCCAGACCGTCTACCCTCGCGTGCCAATCCTTATTTTGCAGCCGCAGAGTAGAGTTGGACTTGCTCAGCCGGTCGTTCGCTTTCTTCAAGCGATCGATCTCGCGTTGGGCGCACACGAGGATGGTTGTAGCAAAACCGGTTGTCAGCAAAAAAAAGACGGATGAAGCAAACTTACTCTGGGAAGTCCTGTTGGTAGCGGCAAGCTTCTACTCCAGGGACCGGTTCCCGCCGGCTGTGGCCTCCAGCAGCTGGATCTCCTTCACCGCCAGCTCGAGCGTAGCGGCAAGGTCCGTCAGCGAGGCGGCGGAGGAAGCATCATCGTTCACAGCATTGATGGCCAAGGACTCCTTCGCAGCGACGACCGTCATCCGCCACTCCTCCCCTGGCTCCTCGTCGGAGTTGTCGTTTCCGACAACCACGAGCTCCTTGCTGGTAGCCTCCCGCGCGCCCGCGGAAGAGCCATCCGGCTGAGAACCCTCCGATCCGGCTGGGGCAGCCGGTTCAGCTCGAGGGGGAGGCGGAGGCGACACCTCAGAAGAAGGAGGGGCTCTGGCTGGCGCAGTCGGGGCACGGGGCGGCGACCCGGCCGGCGCTTGGGCTGGGCTCGCGGCTCCAAAGGAAACCAGCGCGCTAAGAGGGCAAAGGAAGAAAGGAAAGAAAGGAAAGCAAATAAGCCAAAGGCAGAAAAATAAGAAAAAAGGAAGCAGACAGAAAACGCCGAGGGGAAAGGGGGAGAAGAGTCGCACCCTGGCACAACGGGAGGCGGCCCCTTCTTCCGGCCAAGGTGGCTTGGCGGCAGGGTGCTGGTCTGGCTCCTCTTGGGAGCCGGCTCCTCTGTGGCAGACCGGCGGGAGCCGGAACAGCGGGAGCCGCTCCCACCGGCTTCGCCGTCCATCACAGGGCGCGATGCTGGGTCGATGGTCGGCGCGGCCTCCTCCTCCTAAACAACCTCCGGGTGAGGATCGGCAGCCGGCTCGTCGTTCCAGCTGGGGAAGGCATCCCCATCCCCGTCCGATTCCTCGCCAGACCGCCGAGCGCGCGGCTCGGGCAAGCCAGGCGTGAATTCCTCGACAGGAGCCTCTCCCTCCTCGCGAAGGATGCAGGGGAACATCTATCGAATACAAGAGATCAGTCAAACGAAGCAAGGAAGAAGTGCAAGAAAAATAAAACGAACATCCGGCTAGAAGAACTTACCCGGGGCGCGCGGTTCTCCCGGGTGTAAGGCGCCAGACTGAACTTCCAGTTCTCCGGCAGTCGCTCCTTGGTGATCGTCCACACCCACTCCTTTAGGTTGTGGTAGCGGGGATTGCGGCGCGACAGTCGGGTCGGGTCCAGACGGCCGGAGTAGTAGCACATCTTGTGCGCTCGCTGCTGCAGCGGCATCATCAGCCGGGACATCCAGCTGAGGGTGACGTCCAGGCCGGTCAGCCGGCAGTGGACGAGGGAGTGCATGCGCTTCAGCATCTCATCCGACTCCGCCTTGTCGTCGTGGAACTTCAAGTCCCAGTTCTGCCAGCTAGACTCGATGTCCTGGAAGGCCGGAAGGTTGATCCGATCGACGTTGGTGAGGTTCTTCACGTAGAAGTACGACTGTTGCCACAGTCGTACCATGTCGTGCAGAAGAAATTTGGGGTAGCCGGTCTGCGAGCGGGAGTAGATGGAGGCGTCGCCGCAGACGACTAGTGGCCCCTGCGTGAATTGCACCTGCGGTCGGACTCGGAAGAGCCGGCAGAAGAGCCTGAGATCCGGCTGGATCCCGAGGTAGCTCTCGCAGAACGCCATGAAATGCGCCAACGTCCCGATTGCATTGGCGCCGAGGTGGTGGAGGCGGAGATCGAAGAAGGCAAGGAAGGTCAAGAAGAACGGGTGCATTGGCAAGGCAAACCCGTGCGCCAGATGGGAGAGGAAGATGACGCGCTCCCCCTCCGCCGGGTGCGGCGACACCTCCCCCGTCGATGCCAACCGCACCGCCACCTCCTCCGATGACGGGAGAACGCGGGTGGCGCGGTACTTCTCGATTTGGTCTTCAGTGACGGAGGAGCCGCACCAAGCCCCGCGGTCGGCGGCCATCTCCGGCTGACAGTGGGGAGCGGCGGCGGAAGAGTGGCGGTGGCCCGTAGCGACGACGACGAGCGGGCAGTGCAGCGAGCTATGGCGCAGAAGGCAAGGGCGCAGAGGCAGGAGCACGCGAGGGAAGAGGAAACTGCAGCGGGGGAGCGAAGGAAAGGAACTGCCTCCCCCGCGGCGTCCCTTTAAAGGGCCAGAAGAGCAACCGTCAACGAGGCCACGTGGCGCGCATCCGGACGGCCCTCACCCCAACCGCCGCCTAGATCCCGTGTGCCGAAGCAGGATGCACAGAAGATCCCGGAGCATTAGCTAGAGGAGTGATTCCATCTTGAACATAGCTACCCATGAATGCCAAGAATCTTACCCATTATAGCATTGCTGCTACATATGTTTAATCAACTCATAGCCAAAATCTAGGAGTTTCCTCCATGAAGATCGTTCGTAGGCTAGCTGATTTGTTGGCATCCCATGAAGTTTGACACACATAAAGCTATATCATTCTTATGATTCACAATTCAAACTTTTTCATGCTCACAAAAACCGCTAAACATTAATTCAATCGAACAAATCCTTTTAAAGAGAGCTATCAAGTCAATCAACATTTTATGTGGTGTTGAGTGCCTCTAGAAATAAGCCATCAAGACTAAACACTACAACACCCAAGCCTTCAATTGTGATACCTTTTCTTATTACAATTGTTTATCAAATTTTTAGGCAAGACTTGGTTAACTACAAGAGCTAGAACAAAACATACCCAATTAAATACCAATCCAAACAAAATTTTACTACAATATAAAGACTCACTCCACCAATATAACATCTCAACATTTACTACTAACTAGCATGGGTTTCTCAAACTTCAAAAGTGGGGAGTCATAAGGCATACCTCTCATGTTTGGTTCCACTTCTATCTTCCCTTTTTATTCTCTTCTTGGAAACTCGAAGTCAATCACTCTCCTGCAAATGTGTGAAAGCCACAAGGAAAACAAAAAAGAAAGAAGAGGGAAATAAAGATAAATGGAAAAATCTTTTTGTTTTTTTAAGAGAGGGAATTAAAGAATAGAAAATTGGTGGCAAAGCTCAGATAGAAAATCTTGAAAGCAAATAGAAATAACTAAAGATAAAGTGTTGGGGAAACCAACATGAGTGCTTATAAACTCGAATTAAAAACATAACCTCGAAATAAAAGCAAATGAATTCCAAATAAAGATAAATGAGGAAACTTCCCCCAGCTTAGGCTTTTGGAAGCCCTTCAAATCATTATGGTGGCGGGAAAAAGTTGGAACTCTAGTTTGCAAATTGAGTTGATAAATTATTAGTTGTTTCTCGGAGGTTCAAGGAGAGGTTTTGCATTCTCTCCATAGTTCCTCCAAGTTCTTGGAAGTCTTGGTATGTAGCGAACCGGGTTGGTGGCTGCTCTTCTTGATAAGAAACTTCTTGCTCCTCTTCTTGGTCCTCATCCTCATCCGGAATCTCCTCCTCAGGTTGGTGTTGCTCAACCTGCAAGTCATATAGCAAACGTCCTTCCTCAATAGAGAAAAAACCATTAGGCATAGGAGCGGGGTAGAGACGCCCAGCTCCAGCAATATGCAAGTAATAAACACCACCTCTCCTAGTGAGCATTCCACAAGCTTTTAAAGTAGAGAAACCAACACGTCGCTCACCTAGCACAGGTTGCAACTCACCTAGGTTGATGCCTAGGGCATTGGCAAGCACGGTGATCATGCCTCCACCTGTGATTGGTCCTTGGCTTTGGGAGGATTGGTGCTCCAGGTAGCGCACAAGGATTGCGCCCAAGTTGAGTGAAAAATTGCAGTTGTTGAAAGCAGCCTTTGCAAGGACTATGATGTCCTCCTCATTGAGTCTCGTGAACTCATTTCGTGCCTGCAAGGTGTTAGCAATAACATAGAACAAATAGCGAATTGCAGGATGTTGAATATTCTTCCCCTTCCTCACTCTAGAAGTGAAGCTCATTCTATTATAATAAAGTTCAGGGGAAGGGTCTAAGCCAGTAAAGGATGCGCGCAAGTCATTAGCACTATTGTTTGGAAGATTAAAACATGCGCACCACTCATCTAGTGATAAGGTGTAATTGTTGTTCAAAAGTCGAAAAGAAACCATGTCCTCTCCATGCCATGCCTTGACGGTGCTTTGCAAAGAACTTAGGAGTTCAAGAGTCAACCAACGATAGGTAGGCACATCACTGAATACAAAGTTTTGCAAGCCAACCCTATTGCAAAGCAAATTGAAGTCATTAGAAATACCGACTTGGTTCAAAATGGTGGGGCAAACCCACTTGGTTGCCTTCACTTCTCGGTTCTTGATCATGTTGAAGCGATCACGTTGGAGCTCATCCCTGAACCGTATCCCCATGTGTTCTTGAGTGACAGCCCGAGAAGAACTAGCAACAACACGAGCACGAGTTTGGCTCTTTGTGTTCGTCATCTAAAATAATAAACAAACACAAAAATAAAACTTTTTGATCCAACAATAATAAGTATAACATATTCCTCATCATAACACACTAAAGAATCCCCTCAAAGTAATAATCTAGGCAAGAAAATCATGGCAATAGTTCATAGTAGGTCTCTCCCTAGATTGATAATGACAACAGATCGAATATGAATTTACAAAAGGTAATTGAAGGATTGGAGGAGAAACATACCGTAGATCATTTGTGTGTGAGGAAATCGAACGAAATTGAATAGATATGAAGATCTCTTGAGGTTTTGAGAGAGTTTGGAGGTAGAAAAGAGAAAAATAATTGAAGTTTTGGTGTTGGGGGTACCTCCCGTGGCGATTTTGTGGTCGAACCCAACTATACGGGCGGAACTATATGGGCGGAACAATGTGTTCTAGCCGTATAGTTGGTCTGCTGTCAAAAATTCAAGGTTTCCTCCTAGAGGCGCAGCTATACAGCCATAACTATATGGCCGGAACATTTTGTTCTCACCGTATAGTTGGTTGTCAAACTCTCTGTACCTGGGAAAGAAATTAGTCGAAGGCATCGAAAACTATATGACCGGAACTATACGGCCGGAATTTTTATTCCTGCCGTATAGTTGGTCATTAAACCATCAATACTTATGAAAGGAAAATTGTCGATGGCAAAAATATCTATACGACCGGAACTATATGGCTAGAATTTTTCTTCCCGCCGTATAGTTGGTCGTTAAACTGTTTATGCCTGTGAAAGTAAAATTGTCGATGGCAAAATATCTATATGACCGGAACTATACGGCCGGAATTTTTTATTCCCGCCGTATAGTTGGTCGTTAAACTCTCTATAGCCATCAAAAAAATTCCATTTCTTCGAGAATTGTTTCTTATTCTGAAACTTAGTGAACACCTTGTTTTTGACAAAAAAATTGATAGTAAAAATTGTCGACCAACAACAGCATGCATAAAACAGGATTTTTAGTACTACCGAAGTTCTTCTCCTCGACTAGAGTTTCCTAGCACTCTTTATTCAACAAAAACTTGAACCAAAACTTAAAACTTAACTCACACATTTATTTTGCATGGGTTTCCTCCCATGCAGTGCTCTTTTATGGTCAATAGCTTGCCTTGATGTTGCTCACTTAGACCAGATGAGTGGAACACCCACTCCAAAATAGTTGGCCTTCAAAGTGATGGCCTCCTTTTCATCATGCATGACTTTCTTCTTCCTAGGGAAATGAATAACAAAAGGATCCCACGAAGGCAATTGAAGCTTCACGTTCCCTTCATGTAGATTAATCAAAACCTTAATGGTTCTTAAGAAAGGATGACCTAATATAATAGGAGAGGTGGCATCTTCATGCATGTCAACAATAACAAAATCAATAAGAGCAGGACCACCTTTAATGTATACTAAAGTGTTCTCCTTAATTCATATAGCTTGTTTGTAGGTAGAATCTGCAAGATGTAATTTTAACTCAATGATTTCAAAAGAGCCAAGATTTAACTTGTTAAAAAGACTCTTTGGAATTGTTGAGACGCTTGCACCTAGATCACAAAGTGCAGCTATCTCATTGGTCCCAATTTTAATCTTAATAGTAGGCTCAAATATATCATCAAGCTTAGCATGTAATTTTTCAACAATTTTCTTATATTCTTCTTCAAGCTCACGTACCTTTATTGCTACCTGATTAACGAAGTGTTGATACCTAGCTTCATCATTTTCTTCACTCACGGAATCTTGATGTTGATCCTTTTTACAAGATCTTCAACGGTGTAACTTGGTGAAGGAGCATTACTATAATCAAGTTCTTCAGGCTCCTCCCTTTGGATTCTCATCATCTTGAGTTCTTCAACAGGATTGGGCTCATCTTTACTTGCATATTTAGCTAGAATGAGAGTTTGACTCTCGGTTATCTTACCTAGCTGTGTCTCAACAATCCTCGTTCTTTCTTGGAGGGCCTTCAAATCATTCCTAAAACTTACAGCTTGGTTAGATAATTTACCAAGCATAGCATCATGGTTCTCCATTATTTTAACAAGGATATTTTTTTGCTCATTCTGTGAGTCTATAAAAGACTTAAGTGTTTCCTGGAGACTACCGTTACTAGATCCCATATTATTATTAGAGTTACCTGTAGGACTATAATAGTGTTTCTGAAAATTAGGATTATAATTCTTCTTCCAAGCAGGGTTATAATAATTACGAGATATGAAGTCTATTTCTTCAATATTTGTTTCTAGGATGGCTCTTACATGGGTTTCCTTACCTTTTACGGCTAGTATGAGCTCATCCAACTTAGCATTGAGTTCTTCATTTTCTTGTGGTGAGACGGAGTTCACCTTCTTCGTGTTTGATCTATCCACATGCCACTAGGCATAGTTGTCTTGCATATTGTCTAGCAGCTGCTTTGCTTCGGTAACTTGTTCACCCATAAATATTCCTCCAGCTTCAGTATCAAGCATAGACTTAGACACAGGATTAAGAGCATTATAAAATAAATGGAGGATTAACCAATCTTCCATCCCATGATTGGGAGAGTTTCTCATGCATTCTTTCATCCTCTCCCATGCAAGCGCTAGTGGCTCATGATGTTCCTGTCTAAAACCAGTAATATTAGATCTTAGTTGCATAGTCTTTGCAGGTGGAAAAAAATTAGTCATAAATAAAGAAGTACGTTCCACCCATGATGTAATAGTATTTCTAAGCAAAGATAGCAACCATTCTTTTGCTCTTCCTCTAAGAGAGAAAGGAAATAAATGCAGTTTGACTGCATCGGGGTCAACATCTCTTATGCGCATCATATCACATATTTTAGAGAAAGTATTTAAGTGCATACCTGCGTCCTCAACAACAGAGCCTCCAAATTGATTATGTTGAACCAAACTTAAATAGAGGGGCTTAATTTCATAGTCATTAGCAGCAATTGCTGGCTGAGTAATAGGAGTACACAAATAATCATTATTGGGAGTAGCAAACTCCCCAAGATTCTTTTCAACCATATTTCCTATGTTTTTGGGTTTTCTTAAATAAAGACTTACGAAAGTAAAAACAAGAATTTAAAGACTAACTAATTTTTTTGGTTTTTCAAATAAAGACTAAAAGCAAACTAACAAAATTAAAAACAAGAATTAAAACTAACAAGGTTCCTACTAACCTCACCAGGGTAGCTATTGCTTCCCCGACAACGGCGCCAGAAAAAAGGGTTGATACCTTCGATCCGGATTACGGATGTAGTATATCTCTTTTTCCCTAGGAGACCTAGATTTATCGAATCCTCGGGAAGCAAAGCATAGTGAAGTTACTTTAACGGACCTTCAGGAGTTTTAGAATTCCTTTTGTGTTTTTACTGGACCAAGAGTTTGCGTATTTTGTTGTTGTCGATGATGGAGAGAGTGGGCCTAGGGCGTTCGGTTTCACCTGTAGCTGTGCAAAACATCTGATGGGAATAAAATATAATGATAAAGTAGGCATGTAATTGTTAGAGCAAGATAAATTATATGTGGGCAGTGCATCCATAATTGTTATTGCCTCCACAACCGTTTATATGAATAACCTACTAGTATCATCCATTAGAGAAAGAGAGCTAATGATATGCATAGTGACGTCACCATTAATCCCAAGTAAATCCTGCACATACAGCCGTACTACCCCTTTTGTCACTGGGGTTCCCAACCTGCAGATTAGTCATTACTCATACTCCCTAAACCTGGCTCAATCCTCGGGGTCTTGGGTACCTGACACGTCCTTAGATTTTGGCAAGAGAGGATACAATAATCATCATGTCAATACAATCTAATACATGATCCCATCTATGATAAATAACATGCACAAAATCTACATGGCTAGGCCGAAGCCCTTAGTCCTAGGATAATTACTCACACATAGAGATGAGATCAAAGATTATAAACATTGTAGTGGAAATCATGAGATTGATAACAAATAGTCTTACAATGTCGCCAATCGAAGATGAGATCTACTATTACAAGTGGTGGAATATGGCTATGGTGTTGGAGAAAGGTGTGGAGATTAGATCTAAGTCTATTCCCCTGGCGGCCTCTTCGGTGTTGTGGATGGAGATTTGGAGGCGGCTGTTTTCGTCACGAGTGCTCTGTTTCTCGTCGCCCGAGGCCTCTTTATATAGGGGTCCATTCGTGAAAGTTGTTCTCTTTGACCTAGAGGAGTTGACGGCAACTATACGACCGCAACTATTCGGCCGAAATTTTATTCTCGCCATATAATTGGTCGTTAAAGCGTTTGTCTTCACTTCACGACTCCTGGTTTCTTTGGTGAGTTGGAAATTTCATATCTTTGACTTTAATGTTATGATTCCCATCATCAAATTACATTATCTACGGAGGGAAAAATAAAAAGAAAGGATTGCATACCCCTTTGATCATCAAAAGTATGAATAATATCCAGTTTAAATGTGGATGCAGATGACTATATTTTAGAGCCATCAATAGCCATAGTTCTATCCCCAAGAGCACATTAAGAACCACTACCAGATCTCCACTAGATCAATCAAACATTCACCACAATAATCCACCAAGCAACCACACTTAATTGTCACCTAATGGAGGGGTGGATTAGGAGTCCAGCAAGGTCATGCAGGAGTAAGGAGGAATAGGAAAAGTTCCAAGAGGTGCAGAACATGGTCAAGAGGGACCAGCAATCAGCAACAATAGGCATCAAGGTAGCAGGCAACATCAGCACAAGGCTATAACTACCATAGTCCACCACAAATACCAGGGTATATTCCAAATCTTTTGATCCAACACATGAGCTAGTACATGATCAGGGAATGAATGTTGGAGAAGCATCCTCAGTAGTTATGCAATTGGCATAATAGGTACATCATGGGATATTAAATAAATAAGCAGCAAAGCTAGTATCTATCCTTAATAAAAGGTTGGTCTCGGACCAGCATCACTGACCAATCCTATGTTTTCTAGACTAAGCTAGATAGCAATATATCACAACATGTAAGCATACATGGCACATTCCCATTAGAGGGTAGCACCTCTGTATCTAACAGATCAATGCTAGCTTGAGTACAAGCTTAAGCACACCTTCTCAATCACAGATAATCATCTTCCTAAAAGATTTTAGGAATCATTAATTCCCTTCATTTAGAAAGAATAGTAGATATCAACAACTATTTATCACTAGGTCACAACATGCAAGTTCTCATAAACCAAAGGAAATCACTTTCCTACAAACAATAGGAATCATTCTTTCGTAAATCATCACAATAATCACCACAAAGAATAAACTAACCATTCTTAACCAAAGTTCTGCACAACATCAGGATTATATCCTGAGTAAAGTAAGTAATCATAGGGATTCTTTGTGAACAGACTCACAACATAATGAACCAACAATATCCTTAGTAGCATATCGATCAAAGGTAAGAACCTTTACATCCACATTAAACCCAACTTAGCAACCATTGAACTACTGTATGACAATGATCAAAGTACCAGGAACATGATCAATAGAGCATAACAACATCTCATCACTAGGTCATTAGTAAGGAGATTGCACAGGAAACAAACCTAAGTGGCTCTACTAAGCATCACCATAGGGGATGAACCCTAGAAACTAAGGATGAACCCTAATGGGGAATTCAGGGTGGTATTCACATGGAATGGAGCAGAGAGAAGCAGAGAACTAGAGAGGGAAGAGAAATAACTTACCTGAGGTCCTCGCTAACATATTGAAGAGGAAGTAGAGGAGGAGGCCGGCGATGGTGAGGTGCACGACGGCACGGGGAGCACCCTAGAGGGGGCGCTGCAACCCGCGCCAGGCCACAACGGTGGCGGCTGTGGGAGGAAGACAACACCACAAGCATCAGAGCAGCAACAGGGGGCACTGGAGCATCGAAATCACGGTGGATCCCAAACCCTAGCCACCAGGGTGGGGTCGGCTCAGCCAGCAGAAGGCATGTGAGTCGAATCGAGCAGGACAGGTAGGCATGGCGTCATCGTGTAGGTCGTCTAACACCGCGGCAGTACTCAAGGTGGCCAGGAGCGATCGGAATGAGTGCAACGACGGCGGTGGCATCGGGCCGTCTTGGAGAGAAGAGGATATCACGAAAGAGAAGAGAGAAAGGGAGAGAGTGTGTGTACTAGGTCAGGTGAGGCTAGCCCAGTATGACCCTGGGGGTTAACCCAACCCTACTGGGCCAGGTCGGGCTGGGCCAACCTAGTGAGCCAGGCCCAAGCTTTAAAAGAAGACCCAGATAAAAATGTTTAATTACAAATATACCCCTAGAACTAAATGAGCTCTAGAAAAATAAATAAAAATCCTTAAAATACAAATTATATATCTATAAAGTCACAAAAACATCCTCTACCCAATAAAAATAGTAAATAGTAATTTCAAGTAATAAAATTTAAATCTATTATTTAAATAGTATATATTCCTTATATAATTTTATAAAAACAAATAAAATAAATAAAATTCACTATTAAGGTCCTAAAGGGATATACTATTTTGGAAAAATACTAATTTGTATTTTAGTCAAGTAAAGTAGGTTTACTTAGAATAAAATCTCTATTTCTTAATAGAACTTTAATAAAATATTAGAAAGAGTTAAAAAAATAAATAAAAATCATTTTTAAACTCTTAGAATATTACCAGTTATCACAAAAATATTAAGTATAATAATTGTGTGATTCTAATAATATTTAATTATCACATTCCTTTTATTAATTAAAAGTAATGAAAAAACTTTATAAGGTGGTTAAAACACGCAAAAAGGAAAATAATAAATCATTACATGACATTACTATGCATAGCATATTGCTTCTTTAAATATTGTCCTTACCGGGCAATAATGGTGTTTTGTAGAAACAGAAGCTCAAGGTCAAGTGGAAGCATTCGACTTCATTACCTTGAAATCACAAGGAAAGTTCATCACTTGCTCATGTCCTTTGAAGAGTCTTTTCAGAAACTATTTACAAATTGTGTGTTATCACCTATATTACAAAAGAGACAGAAAATAAGTATTTTTCCAAATCTAATGAAATGATATTATCATCCTAAGTGATGATAAATACTAACAGTGGCAGTGGAATATAGGATTCCAGTTGCAGAACCACTAGGACTTAACAACTCATGACATCAGTGATTCTAGTGCCGTATATTACACGTTAACCGTAAGATTTGGAATAGGATGAAGAATTCAGTTGTATCTTCTTCCTTTCGCATGAATCCGGATGTGCATGCCGTGGATGTTATCCTTGTAGTCTGTGTGTATAATTCATAGAGGATATGCAACATATGGGTGGGATCCCTCAACGTCCCACGATAGTTCTGGCATCTATAATGGTATGTACTCACCATTGCCGTAATTCATTATGTGGGCATGCCATACACCAAGGGTGCATGCGGGGTCGTGGAGAAGGCAGTGATTGGCTTGGATCATCTACTGGGCCCCACACCAAGGAAGTGTGGACTAAAAAGATCGCCCAGTTGTGCAACAAGGATTTGGTCTCTTATGGGTAAAGCAACACACCTCTGCAAAGTGTAAGAATTGTGACATGTTACTCCCTATTCTGGGAAGGAGCTACGAATGTGGTAGGAAAGGAACTCCATGAAGTTCTGGTTAACCTATGAAGGCTGATGGGCATAGTTTTTTATGATAAAATCAATCTTTGAAGAAATGTTTACGAAAACTGCATAGTGCCAAAGACTTATAGTCTAAGGTTGTAGATAGAGAATCAAACTTCCCACCGTGCATATAATGAACTTGCTGGATAACGCTAATACTCACCCATTCCTTTGATCCTTTGCTTAGACTCTGAGGAACATAAGCATAATCAAGTGCATGCTATAGAAGTCCAAAACGATGTCTACTATGAAGAGTCGAACCTATCTGGTGGAATTGAAGGATTGGACTCTGAGATACACAATGGAGCTGAAGACAATGAGGCTGAGTAGTTGTCTGGCCAGAACTTAGTTATCTAGGTTGAGCCGAGCAGCATGAACCCTATACAATAAGCTGTTGAGCTCATGTTTTACTTTATCATTGATTATTTCTTTCTTCCGCTGAAATTATTATATAAGTTGTATGGTTTGTAATTTTGAACCTTTCAAAGATCTTGATCTTTTGGTATTGTAATAATAATATGTGTATGTTTGTAATTTTGACCCGCAATGTTTCTGTTGTACCACTCTAAGGGATGTAATATTTTCGGAATGGTGTTCCGTGAGTGTTATTTCAACGACTGTAGTATACTATAACATGTAGTGGTATGCTGGGTCACCGCAATTGGGCATCCCCAAGCTTATGGTTTTCACCATCCTTGGATTGCTCTTGTTGTGGTGTTCCTCTATTCCCTATTAAAAAACCTCAACACAAAACTTTTTCTCCCATCTCTTTTTTGAGAGGTGACATTAGTGGTACAAGAATATAATAGTTTCTGCTTATATATCAAAGACAAAATTATTTATAAATGATACAGAAAGCATATAATGTTCCTACATATCCTTAGCATATAATTTGACTCGTTCAAATCATCATAAGACACTTGGGAATGGTTGAGACAAAACATGGCAGAATATTTGCCCACTTAGACATGTCCAGATTTTCAGCAACAGCAAAACTGTCAAGATTTTCAGCAATAGCAAAACAAAAAATATTCGCCCACTTAGACATGTCAAGAATTTTAGCCCATTTTTTTGCATACAGAGGATGAAAAGTTGTAAAAGATGTATGAATCTGAGCATAATCGGAGTTATAGAAAAAATCAGAAAATTCACGCGCTAAAAACTGTTCTGCAAAAATTTGCTACTCCATATGTTTAGCAACTTTTAAAACATCCAAAATGGGTTCCACTTGGTACTTTATTAATAATTATAGAAATAAAACCAAAAAAACTCTCTTGCTACAGCAAGAGTTCAAAACAAAAATCCAAAATAAAAGTAACTGGGTTGCCCCCCGCAAAGCGCTTTCTTTATAGCCATATAGCTAGGCTTTACTTACTTGATTAGGTGATGTGGAACTCATGGGATAGCTCGTGCTTCTTAGCTACCTCCTTCTTCCTTGGAATCTGTTCCATGCACTTCTTGTGAGGAAATTAAAACTTCACATTTCCTTCTTTTGTATCAATGACTGCACCTGTGGTTCTCAAGAAAGGTCTACCAACTATTATAGGACTTGAGGTATTCCTCCCCATGTCCATGACAATAAAATCAACAGGTACAAATGTCATATATAATTCAACCATAATATCTTGAACTTTTCATAGAGCATGTTTAGTTGAATCATCAGCAAGTAAAATATCTATTGAGCATTTTTCCATAGGTTTCAATTCAAGTAAATCATATAGCTCTTTAGACAAAACTGAGATACTAGATCCTAAATCTAAAATAGCATGATGTGTCTCTTTTCCAATAGTGATTAATACCTTGGGGTTCCATACATCCCCAAGCTTAGGTGGTATCATAGATTCTCTATTGTATCTTTCAATCTTTTTTTTTATAACATAATTTCCTAGGTAAGAATCAAATCCTGCTTGATGACCATTAAAGGATGGATCATTAGAAAACTTTTGCAACAAGCTAATGAGTTCATGCAAGCTACATTCATCAAGATCAAGTACATGTTCTTTTGTTTCACTTAACATTTTAACTTCTTCTACTTGTTTATCATTTGTTGGTTCTTTTTCATTTTCAATCATACTAGTTTATTCCCTTTTTATTTTTAAGGATTCTAAATTTTTGTCCCCAAAGATCATGCTGGAATCTTCTAAGATTTCCGCTTCTACTTTATTTTCACCACAATTTCTCCTAAGGAAAAAATTTGGGTTGAGTTCACTTAAGCTCTTGTTGATACTAGTTTCTACTAGATTTCCATCTAACAATGCAAATGCTTCATGGGGATTTAGATATAAAAAAGATTTTTTGGTTTCGTTATCAAGGGACTGCTTAGATTCATGTGTAAGTCCTTCATAAAAACTTCCTGCAAGCAACCAATCCTTTAACCCATGTTCTACTTTATGTGTGAGTTGTTTAAACTTTACCCAAGCACTAGTGAGAGGTTCATTTTCATATTGCTTGAAAGCACAAATCATTTTTTGCAATGAAGGGTCTTTCTACAAAAAAAATATAGAAAGGATACTTTCATATTATACATGTTTGTAAATCTCTTTTAGGTTCATAATTATACCATCTCTTAGCTATTCCTTTTAAGGAGTGCGAAAATAATTTTACTTTCACTATTTCGGGATCAATGTCTAGGGCCCCTAGAGTTTTGCATGAATCTTCAAAGATTTTAATATGCCAATGAGCAGTTGTTGTATTCCCATTAGAAAAACGATTACAGACTATGTCCCCTAAGACCTTAGGATCTATGTTGGAATCAAACTTGTTTGCGAATAGGCTTGTTCTAGACTTAATTATTTCCTAGTCATGTTTAATAAAAGGTTGATATTAATTTTTATGTGTTTTTTGTTTTAAGGAAAAAATTAAAAAGACTAAACACAAGTCAAAATAAAATACTTAAAAAATTTAAAAGGAGAAGAAAAATCTCACAGTGGTGTAACCTCCCCAAGCTTGGGTTGTTGCACAAGTTGATGAAGATGACGGTGCTAGGAAATAATCTAGCAGCCGCCATGGGAGTTTCACTACACTGCAACCACTGTGGATGTCTCCACCAATTCCCCAGCAACGGCGCCAGAATATAGTCTTGATGGAAACAAACGCAGCCACTTTTCATTGGGACTCCAAGTGTAGAGTGTTGTACCAAGCTTCTTTTACCCACAAGGGTGACTCGAGGGTTTATATCGAACTCTCGGGGAATTGCGTGGATATTTGTCTTCTCCTCTTCAAGCAACCTATAAACTAAAATAATTTGTCTTGTATCCCCAACTCCACCAAGTGGTTGTCAAGAACAAGGTTTCGTATTAGTATTATGAAATAAAATATAAAACAAAGTAAATAAAGTAAAGGATTACAAACTAGATGATATGGAAGATAATAGAGTTGTTTTTGGGTTTTTATGGGTGATTACAAGTAGAGAAAGTATTTTTGCATTTTATAAATAATAAATTGCAAAAATTCTAAAGGATAGTAGATACAAAGGAAAGGTGTTTCTTATGATAAAAATCGGACCGGGGTTCATGGGTTCACTTTTGTACTCTCTTTTTAAGTTGTAATGATCACAAAACAATTCATCAATGATAAAGATTCATGGAAATTCTATAAGTGCTTGATAAAAGGAATTAATATGGGAATCACGTTATAATTTTGAGATGGAATAAATCTCTCTCTTAAACTCCTCAAGAAAGGGAAATCTCCATGCAATCTTGATTTAAGAACAAATCAGAGTATAGCTTTAAGCAATAGTATATGATGTTTGAAATATGAACATGCTACCTTGATCTAACAAGGTCATCACACTATCACGTGATAACTATAGCACATGATTTCACTTTATCCCTAGTGAGGCAGCAAAAGAAAGGTAAAAACCAAAGTAGATCTTGAATATTATGCAATTAGATCTCCACCCCATGCCACTTAATCTAACACACACTTCTCCCCACACAAGTTGTTGCATACAAGTTGGATCAAAACTAGCAATGAAGAACGGGGTACATGTTATGCATCTATGAAAACATCTTACACAAAATAGATTCCAATCTCAAATATCAAATCATAGAACAAAGATCCACCACATAGGAATTACAAATATGACATAATCATGTTGGGCAGCTAATATGGTACTGGATCTATGAAGAACAAGAGAGAAATAGATCAAGCTACTGCCACAAACCTATAGCCCGAAGGTGGACTACTCCCTCTTCATCATGGTGATGAAGCTGGAGATGTTGGAGAGGGTGGAGATCTCCCCGGAGGTGGCTCCGGTGGAGGTTCCCTCTCCAATATTCACCGGATATGACTCTGTTTGGTGGTGTTTTTATCTCTAGTGGCTTCTGTGGTGCTCTATTCTGAGGACGTCGCGAGGGGTCCTTATATAGGGATTGTTTGGTCAAGAGAAGTCTGTGGGCAAAAGAATCAAGGAGGTCGGATGGTCGAGGAGGGAAATACCATGGGTGGCATGCCCACTAGGCCTAGGCGTGTCGCTTGGGCTCTTTTGGATCTCCTGACCCTCCTGGTGAGATTCCAGTGCTCCAGATGATTCTCGTGGATAAATATTGGCATTCTCAAAAGTGCAGGTCCATTTGACTTCGTATAGGTCCTGAAACATCAAAAACATTGAAAACAGGGTTTTTCTACCCTGTAGGGTTATAGCCAAAATAAATGGGATCATTGGTAAGTCCCCAAAAATCAATATAAAATAGGGATATAACATTATATATGATCCAAATATGTGGGAAAACATGTTAACAAACTACAAAGTTCACGTATGCACTTTACATGCATCACCGATTAGAGGGAAAAGGCGGGAAAACATGGCGGGATGCGGCGGGAAATGACGGGAAATATCTTTAGTCCCGGTTAGTGGCTCCAACCGGGACTAAAGGCCCCCAAAATATCTTTAGTCGGTAAATTTCAAACATCACAAAATATCCTTCACAAAATGAGCTATCATGTTCGAGGTTTCATATTGTGCACACATGTGCATCTTGGGATAGCTTACGATATTACAGGAGGAAGTTTTCCTTTTCATCGCATAGAAAAGCCATTTTCCATTTTTGAGGTGCCAAAAACGGGGTGTTTTGTGAAGTAACAACCAAATTAAAGTTTCACATTCGCACCACACATTTATAAAAAATACTAGACCATATAAAATGGACAATTTCCCAACCGGGTATCTAAAACCGTTCCATCCACCCCTCATGAAAAAGAAAAATCCTACCGAATCGGTAGGAGGTCGGCCAGATTTGAACTGGAGGTACATTATATAATGCTCATGATTTTTTGTAAAAATCATTTTTAGGTTCACAATATGCTATTTCATCATAGGTCCACTACAAGTTTAGCGAGGCTAGGTCCCAGGCTAAGAATCTTCATGCCCGCCGTTTTGAATATAGTTTCAAACGGGCATAAGAATTTCAAAAACGATCCAAACAATGTGAAACCTTCAAGTGGTGTCATATTATTTTTTATAGTTGCAAGGTAAAATATTAAACTTGGAAAATTGCAAACATCACAAAAAATCCTTCCCAAAATGAGCTATCATGTGCGAGGTTTTATGGCATTTAGGTCAAACGACCAATGTTATGTCTAGAATCAAGGCATAGTTTGTGATAATGTGCCCATATTGTGCACACATGTGCATCTTGGGATTGCTTACAATGTTGCAGGAGGAAGTTTTCCTTTTCATCGCACGAGAAAGCCATTTTCCATTTTTGAGGTGCCGAAAACAGGGTGTTTTGTGAAGCAACAACCAAATTAAAGTTTTATGTCGGCACCACCCATTTATAAAAAATACTAGACCTTATAAAATGGACAATTTCCCAACCGAGGTATCTAAAACCTTTTCGTCCACCCGCATGAAAAAGACAAATTCCTGCCAAATCAGTAGGAGGCCAGCCAGATTTGAACTAGAGGTACATGATATAATCATTTTTAGGATCACAATATGTTATTTCATCATAGATCCACTGCAATTTTAGCGAGGCTTGACCCCAAACTAAGAATCTTCATGCCCGCCGTTTTGAATATAGTTTCAAACGGGCATAAACGGGCATACGATTTTCAAAAAGAATCCACACAATGTGAAACCTTCGCGTGGTGCATGTTATGTGTTATACTTGCAAGGAAAAATATTAAACTTGGAAAATTGCAAACATCACAAAAAATCCTTCACAAAATGCGTTATCATGTTCGAGGTTTCATGGTATTTAGGCGAAATGACCAATGTTATGGCTAGAATCGCGACATAGTTTGTGATAATGTGCCCATATTGTGCACACATGTGCATCTTGGGATGGCTTATGATGTTGCTGGAGGAAGTTTTCCTTTTCATCGCACGGAAAAGCCATTTTCCATTTTTTGAGGTGCCGAAAAGGGGGTGTTTTGTGAAGCAACAACCAAATTAAAGTTTCACGTTGGTTAGAACCCATTTATCAAAAATACTAGACCATATAAAGTGGACAATTTCCCAACCGGGGTATCTGAAACCTTTTCATCCATCCCTCATGAAAAAGACAAATTCCTACCAAATCGATAGGAGGCCGTCCAGATTTGAACTAGAGTTACATGATATAATGCTCATGATTTTTTGTAAAAATCATTTTTAGGTTCACAATATGCTATTTCATCAGAGATCCACTTCAATTTTAGCGATGCTCGGCCCCGGGCTAAGAATCTTCATGCCCGCCGTTTTGAATATAGTTTCAAAACAGGCATAAACGGGCATAAGAATTTCAAAAATGATCCAAATAATGTGAAACCTTCGCGTGGTGTCATATTATATGTTATAGTTGCAAGGGAAAATATTAAACTTAGAAAATTGCAAACATCACAAAAAATTCTTCACAAAATGAGCTATCATGTTCAAGGTTTCATGGCATTTAGGTTCACAATATGAGGTCATGAACCCTTATTGGTGTATGTCCCTTGCTTATGATCGCTTCGGCCATAACCATGGAGCATCTTCTTTAGTTAATGGGATGCTTGGGTCAATTTTCACTGTGAAGGGCGGAATTTCATCAAACTTATTCTGACATGTTTGTTTTGTCCTCGACTCCTACGATGTTTCTTTCCCTGAAAGAACTATGTGACGCGTTGGCTCATCGTATGATGTATTTGTTTGCTTTTTTTTCCTTTTTCGGTCTGGAGGACATGTCCTTCACATAGAAAACCTAAGCCACATCATTGGCTAGAACAAATGGTTCATATCTGTAACCAAGATTGTTGAGATCCACTTTTGTCATTCCGTACAACTAGTCTACCTTTACCCCTAATCCATTCAGGTTGACCCATTTTCACCGAAACAAAGGGACCTTAAAAGAACTCCATAGTCAAGTTCCCATATCTCCTCTATGTAACCATAGTATGTGTCCTTTTTCCCATTCTTGTATGTTACATCAAAGCGGATACCACTATTTTGGTTGGTGTTCTTTTTATCTTGGGCGATCATGGAAAATGTATTCTCATTTATCTCATACCCTTGGAAATTCAATATAGTAGAAGATGGTGACTCTGCCAACAAGTAGAGTTGATCTCCAACAATGGTGTCATTCATGAGATGTGTTTGCAACCAACTACCGAAAGTCACCATGTGTTCAAGTTTAATCTAGGAGTCAGGCTTCCCCGGGTTTGTGGAGCGTACAATATTCTTGTGTACCTCGATATACGGATCCACGAAGGTGGAATTTTGTAGAACTATGTAGTGTTCTTGAGTGAATGATTTCCCATCCCTACATATCATTGCTTTGTTTCCTAGCGTGCCTTTTCCACTCAGTCTTCCCTCATGCCGCGATTCAGGAACACTAATCGGCTTAAGGTCAAGAATAAAGTAAACATAGAACTCAATGACCTACTCTATTTCGTAGCCCTTGGAGATGCTTCCTTCTAGCCTAGCACGGTTATGAACAAATTTCTAAGATTCTCATTAACCTCTCAAAGGGGAACATATTGTGTAGAAATACAGGACCGATAAAGGCAATCTCTTTGACTAGGTGAACCAGGAGATGCATCATAATATTAAAGAAGGGTGGTAGGAACACCAACTTAAAACTAACAAGACACTGGACCACATCCTTCTGTAACCTTGGCAGAATATCTGGATTTATTACCTTCTGAGATATTGCATTGAGGAATGCACATAGCTTCACAATGGGTACTCGAACATTTTCCTGTAGAATCCCCCTCAATGTAACCGGAATAAACTGCATCATAATCACGTGACAGTCATGAGACTTCAGGTTTTGGAATTTTTTCTCTACCATATTTATTATCCCCTTTATATTATACGAGAAGCCATACGACACCTTGATACTGTAAAGGACTTCAAAAAATATTTCCTTCTCTTCTTTGGTAAGAGCATAGCTGGCAGGACTTAAGTGACGCCCTTTATCTATCTTGTTCTGTGGATGCATGTTGTCTTGGTCTTTCATACATTGCTAGTCCTCCTGTGCTTCTAGTGTATCTTTTGTCTTCCCATACACGCCCAGGAAGCCTAGCAGGTTCATGCAAAGATTCTTCGTCACGTGCATCATGTCGATTCAAGAGTGGACATGTTGGACTTTCCAATAGGGTAGCTCTCAAAATATAGATTTCTTCTTCCACATGGGGGCGTGTCCGGTGGTGACGTCGTTCAGAAAAGATTGCCCGCTAGGACCCTTTCCAAAGATTACTTCTATGTCCTTGACCATACCAAATACATCATCACCAGTAGGGAGGTTAGGCTTCTTCCCGTGATCTACCTCACCTTTGAAATTCTTGCCTTTCTTTCTTACCGGATGATCGGTCGAAAGAAATCGACGATTCCCTAGGTATGAAACCTTCTTACATTTATGCAAATATGTACCTTCAGTCTCATCTAAACAGTGTGTGCATGCCTTGTATCCGTTGTTTGTCTGTCCTAAAAGGTTACTAAGAGAAGGCCAATCATTGATGGTTACGAAAAGCAATGCTCCTAGGTCAAATGGATCTTGTTTGTGCTCATCCCACACACGTACGCCTGGTTTTCCCCACAACTGTAAGAGTTCTTGAACTAATGGCCTTAGGTACACATCGATGTCATTGCCGGGTTTCTTCGGGCCTTGGATGAGCACTAGCATCATAATGAACTTACGCTTCATGAACAACCAAGGAGGAAGGTTGTAGATACATAGATTCACATGCCAGGTGATGTGACTACATCTCTGCTCCCAAAAAGGATTCATGCCATCTATACTTAGACCAAACCATAAGTTCCTTCTGTCACATGTAAAGTCCGGGAACTCTCTCTCGATTTTTCTCCACTGCAACCCATCAGCGAGGTGTCTCGACTTCCCGTCTTTCTTACGGTGTTCTTTGTGCCATCGCAACAACCTGGCATGCTCTTTGTTTCTGAACAGACATTTCAACCGTGGTATTATAGGAGCATACCACATAACCTTAGCAGGAACCCACTTTCTGGGGGGCTCGTCATCGCCCTCAACAACACCAGGATCATCTCGTTTGATCTTATACCGCAGTGCAGTGCATACTAGGCATTTATCTAAATTCTCATACTCCTCATCACGGTAGAGGATGTAGTCATTAATGCATGCATATATCTTCTACATATCTAATCCTAGAGGGAAGAGAGTATTCTTTGCTTCGTATGCACTCTCGGGAAATTTGTTATCCTTTCGAAGCTTTGGCTTCATTATTTTCAGTAACTTCTCAAATTCCTTGTGAGGTAAACCAGTCTCTGCCTTCCATTTCAGCAATTCTAGTGTGGTACCGAGCTTTGTCCTGATATCTTTGCAATTTGGGTACAACAATTTTTTGTGATCTTCTAACATGCCCTCTAACTTCAACTTCTCCTTTTCTATTTCATGGTCTCGCTTTGCATCAGAAATGACCCAACCAAGATCATTACCAGGCTCATCTGATGCCCGTTCTTCACCTCCTTCTTCTTCACTATCTTCCATTGCAGTATCACCATATTCAGAGAACATAGGATAGTTTTCAGCATCCTCTTCTTCTTCATTGTCTTCCATCATAACCCCTCTTTCTCCATGCTTGGTCCAACAATTATAGCTAGGCATGAAACCTCTCTGAACTAGGTGGCCTCGAAGGATTTTCGGGGAAGAGTACTCCTTGACATTTCGATAGTCAACACATGGACATCACATAAAACCATTCTC
This sequence comes from Avena sativa, assembly GCA_916181665.1. Lineage (NCBI taxonomy): Eukaryota > Viridiplantae > Streptophyta > Magnoliopsida > Poales > Poaceae > Avena > Avena sativa. The sequence goes on along the minus strand of OV702291.1, from coordinate 602,665,146 downwards.
TTTGTTTGCCTTAGCCACATGGATAAATTTGTCCATGCCTCTAATGTACTTGGAAGTGCATCGGTCACCGTACATCCATCCCCACCGGTTCATCTGCATTATATAATTAATTTTATCAAAAACCATTACAGTACATCATGAATAGTGAAATGACCACTTTACATTGACACATGCATTGTATCAATGATAGATGAAAGGATGAGGTTACTAACCTCGATCGAGGAGGAAAGAAAGAGGAGAAAGCTTAAGTGTGGCTCGGGCACCTCATATCATTTTCGTTTTGTGTGAAATCAAGCGGGATCATTCTCTCAAGCATTTCATCGAACACCTCATGTGCATAGGAAAATAACAAACTAGCACACACATCTCACACCTTCCACCAAGAAAAAACAGAGGAGAGAGGGCTGGCTGGGGCGGCGTATTTATTATAGGCAGACTATTCATCTTGGTTTGTAACACAAACCGGGACTAAAGGTATGCGACAGGCCATGTGTCTGATGCAACACCTTTAATCCTGGTTTGTGTCATAAACCGAGACGAAAATTCCCTCCTGAACCAGGATGAATGCCCCAGGCTCCCGTGTGATGCTCTGGTCGCTCGAACCGGGACGAATGCTAGCATTAGTCCCGGTTTGTGGCACGACCGGGACAAAAGTTCTAGGGTCCTCCGAACGAAAGGCTCTTTTTCTACTAGTGTATATCTTGTATATACAGAAACAATGAAATGAGAAGAACGATAAGGTTCTGGAGACACAACGAAGCTCTCCCTCCCACCCTCTCTCCATTCCCCATGAACCATAGCAGATGAGTGACGTGAGTTCTTGATTCAACATGGTATTAGAGCAATTGATCTTTAGCTTGATTTAGTATTACTTTGATATACTAACAATAGGTAGATATATAGGAACGAGAGACACTCACGAGGGTCCCGACCCCCTCGTCGCCCTTCTTCAGACGACCAAGCGGAAAACCCAAGATCACCGTCGCCACTCCTCCCCTCGTCTACCCCTCCTCGCCACTCTTGGAGGCTACCTCCAGTGAAGCTAGCAGCCAATGGAGGGGGAAGAGAGGTCCCAGTTTGGTTGCCGTAAGGCCCTTCTATGGCGCACGAGTGAAGGTGATGGTGCTGCATGGGGGTCGGTAGTGATGGGCAGCTGGATGTGGAGGTGGATCCTTGGCCGTTGCGCCGGGATCTTCTCCCCGCTGGCGGTGGCCTCTTATCCGGGAAAATTGAAGGAGGTTGGTGGGGTGGCGGCCTCCCTGTCCTACATCTTGGCCATGGCTATGGCGTGTGGATTGAAGGTGAGGCGAGGGGGGTGGCCGGTGAGAGTCGGGCTTTGATGTGGAGCCAAAAATGGCGGCATCTTATGAATTTGGTACCTTGATCAAAGTCTCGTTGCTATGAATCTCGCCTCATGCCTATGGTTCAGAGGGAAACCATATATATGGGTGCTCTTGGATTGGAAGATTACGGCAATTTGGTGTCGTTCACTCTCTTTAGGGCATTGTTTTGGAGCTTGAGATTCATGGAGGGGGTCAGCTGGTGGACCGGTGTTCCATTACTGTGTCGGCGGTGGTGGGTCTTGGCGGCGTGGTGCAGCAGGGTCTCGACGGCATGCAGGATGATGGCCTCGCATAGGGCAGGGATCGCTATCTGGCATCATTGGTAGGATCAACAAATCTTATGTTGATCGTAACAATGAAGATTGCTTGGTGGTTCGATGTCGGTGGCGAATTATTTGCATGTACATGAGTTATTTGCTAAGAGTCAGCTAAACCTGATGTGCATCCTCGTTTCGCCTAGAGGGTGTCTCGGGATATGCGATTGTTCCTGGTTCCTAGTGGAGATTTCCTAGTTTTCTGGTATGGCCTTGTTGACACGATTTTCATCCATTGTCGGGTGTGTAGGTGTTGTGTCATGGCTTCGGGTTTTTTGATGTATGTTCGTTGCTTGTCGGTGTTGCATAAATAAATATAGCAGGCCATGTGTCGGGGGGATTACCCTTGGGTATGCCCAGCCAGATTAGTCCTTTGCTTCCTAGAGGAGCCAGGGGCTGGCTGGCCCTCGTGGTCCCCAGATGGATGGAGTAGGCCAGATAAGCACCAACACCAGCTCCAAACACCAAGTATCAAGACCAGACTAAATGTCCTTCCCTGTCGGTCACCACAAGATCATGTCGGCTGGCCCTCTCAGCCGGTCAACCCCCAACTAGGCCGGCTGCCACGCCTAGCCGGTCACCTAGAAGTCAGTATTGGAGATCCGGGGGTCGTGACACAGGCTATAGTTCCACACCCCTAGCCATATCGATAACATAGAAGATAGAAGCCCATAACGGAGACTTTTGCTCTCTGTCATCTATAGTGTCAACGGCTCCACACTATTTACGAGACTTACATCCGGCGTGGGACTATGCCCATACGGTCATTCCTGAGTGCCACTATAGTGCTGGTCCTATGCTTGGGTCCCACCAGCTAGCCCCCACCAGCCAGTCTCTACCTTGTATTACGCACCCTAGCCTGTATATAAGGGGTGCGAGGGCCTCTAGAGCAAGGATGATCACTCCTCTCTCCCATTTCCCCCAAATCATCCTCGATACAGCTCAAGGAGCCTTTGTATTGTATTCATTGCTACCAGTTAGTGATATCATACAGGAGTAGGGGTTTTAAAGGGAATATGCCCGAGAGGAAATAATAAAGTGGTTATTATCTTATTCCATGTTTATGATAAATGTTTATTTTGCATGCTATAATTGTATTGATCGGAAACATCAATACATGTGTGTTTAATAAACAAAAAGGGTTCCTAGTTATGCCTCTCTTATAGACTAGCTTGTTGATTAACAAGATGATCAAGGTTTCCTGATCATGGACATTGGATGTTATTAATAACAAGGTCACAACAATAGTTGAATGATGTGATGAACATTCATCCGAAGTATAGCATTACGATCAAAGTCATTATGTTTATATTGCTATAACATCATACAAAGTAATCTTTATCCTTAGACCATGAGATCATGTTAATTGCTAACACCGAAAGAGTATCTTGATAACATCAAACGTCACACCGTAACAGGGTGACTATAAAGGTGGGTTCAGTGCTACAAAGGTGATATGTTGAGGCTCATGGATCAAGAGTGGGATTTGTCCATCCTGATGACGGATAGATATACTCTGGGCCCTCTCGGTGATATCACATTGAAATAGCTTGCAAGCAAGTGATGTGATCACTAGAATGTTATATCACGGGAACAAGAAAAGAGTGCATGTCGGCAACGAGATCAAACTAGGTATGGAGATACCGATGATCGAATCTCGGACATGTAATATATCACGAGACAAAGGGATTTAGTTACTAGCGTTAAAGGTTCTCACGATCACAGAAGTCATCGTTGAATGTGTAGGAATCAGTATGGATCTCCAGGTCCCGCTTCTGATTATTGATCTAAGAGGAGTCTCAATCATGTTTGCATTATTTGTGAACCGTAGGGTGACACACTTAAGAGTTACCGGACACCATTTTGGAGCACATATGTTTCAGACGAAAGAATTGCAAAGCGCAGGAATTGTTTCGATAGAAACCGGAAATTGTTTCGGATGAAATTGCAGAAAGTGGTTATGCATGTGATATTGAAATATTGCAAGGGGTTATATGTGAATGTTTGTTAATTAAATTAATTAACAAAATTCTGAATAAATTTAATAAAAGAGTTTTATTAAATGAGAGAGCATTAAACTTGGAGAATTTTAATGCATTTAAAGTAGGGACTTTAAAGGGGAATGTGAAGTGGCATTTTAATGTGGAGGGGTTACCACCACATGAATGGGGGAGGTGAGGAGTCACCCCCCATGCGTCGGACATGAAGGAGGTGCACCCCCCCTCCTCCTATAAAAGGCCACACTCTTCATCCTTCCTCACACCTCCTTGTGAAGGATCTCGCTCCCCCTCTAGAATTATTCCCCCATGGTCTCGGATTAGCGAGATACATGTTCCCGGTGGCATTTTGTCTGGAAGGAGTTGTTGCTTCCGCTGGATCGCTAGAGCGAGGAGGTGGAGGTTGTCCGGTGGCTTGGACTTGTGTGCGAGTACGGATGTGCTGCTGAGTTGCGGCGCTCGGACTTCCACTCAATCTTGAGATCGGCAAGTGTAGGACTACATCAACCACGAGTTCCTACTCATTAACAAAAATCTTTATCTTCGAGGGTAAGTTCTCGTTGGATGTATGTCCACCCGTTGCTTTGTACCTAGTAGATAGATCTTGGCATGTAGTTCTCATGGTAGGAAATTTTTTGTTTTCTATGCTGCGGACCCAACAGTGGTATCAGAGCCTGATCTATGCGTAGGTGTTTGCACGGGTAGTACACATATGTTTATATGTGGGCGATGATGATTATGTTATTGCATCTTCTATGTATTTTGGATATTGGTGGCATAGTGGGATGAAGCGGCCCGGACCAACCTTACATGTCATCGTACATGAGACCAGTTCCACAACTGACATGCAACTTGTTTTGCATAAGTGGCTAGCAGGTGTCTGTCTCTCCTACTATAGTCAATATCGGATTTACAACGAGTTGCTAATAACTTGGTTATCCTCGTTGTGGTTCATGTTTGTAGGTAAGAACGGTTCTATCTCCGAAAGCCCTAAGCCACGTAAAACTTGCAATTGATAAATTAGAGGCGTCTAGTTTAGATCGTTGCTGGGCTAGTGTCTTGATATGGTATTGTTGTAAGTAGATGTATGATAGATACTCTTACAACACACTCAACGTGTAAGTTCCATAGACCTTAGCCTTACACACAAAGGAATGATAGAGATCATACCACAATGCAAATGATAGAGATCAAATGCATGGACCATATCATCTCACTTTACAGATTAGATGTTAGCATCTTATACTGCTAGTTTGGCGCTTTTGGTAGCATTGTAAGATGATCCCTCATTAGATATCAAGATAAAAATGTCTTCTTCCTTAAGTATGCACAGTTCTATGGATCGTGTTTCGAGATATCACGTGATGATCGGGTGTACTCGACTCTACGCTTTCATACAACGGGTGTAAGACAGTTTTACACACGCGAGTACTAAGGTTCTTACTTGGCGAGCCTAACATGTACAGACATGGCCTCGGAACACGGACCGAAAGGTTAAGCATGAGTCATATAGTTGATATGATGCCCATATTGATGCTCGCCTTTGAAGCTACACCGACTCACGTGATGATCGGACTTGGTGTAGTGGATTTGGTTCATGTAATCACCAAAAAGGCACGAGGGATGTCGTTTTTGAGTGGGAGTTCATTTCTAATTTGGATTAGTCGAACTCAATTTGTCATCAACTAAATCGAAGTGAATTTGCATAACTTGTTGTAGTCATTGGCGTCTGTTTACTACCTTATGCTTAGTTTTAATTGAGATAATAGAACTATAGAATTCTAGATATTTACTTTACGAAATGGTATCGTATTGTTTTGAATGTCAATTTAAAGTTTATAAGTCCTATTGCAAACTTTCAGCAAACTCTATTTACTCCATGAAGTTTAATAAGTAGTATTAAATCAAGAGTAAGAATTCCAATGTTAGTATCTAAAGTATCATGTTTGCCTCCATGATTATTGATATTCAAAAGTTGTTTTAATATCAAGATTATATTGGAGCTGAAAATTGTTTCAGAAACCATCATGTGTGAAAGATATTGTGATATCTGAGACAATGTTTTTGGTTGCATTATGCTAGAGTATAATTTAGCAAAATACATGTTCTCATACTGTATGAGAATTTGTGAAGGATGGAGATGCTAGGCATCCGAATCTCCCAAAAGGTTTCGGGAACTAACATTATACTCGCGATTCTTCCTTACAGGCTATAGTAGCTTGATCTTGAAAGTTTTCATGATAAGGATGAATAGAAGATGTAAGTAAAATGTTTACTACACTAATAGATTACTAAAGAATGGATTTTTCAAAGAACACCAAACATTTGATGATGGTGATCCACTTCAAAGTGCAAGTCCAAAGGTATTAGTATTTGACTATATACGCTTTGTACTATGTGTCATGTGAATGACACCACAATTGATGTTGATAGATTCTTTTAAAAGGAAAAGGAATTGCTGAAAGAGAATCTATAAAATATTTGGCAGAAAAGAAAAAGTTGGAAATGTCCAGCTTAGGTATATAGAAGATATACATGTTATGGTTGTATTCCTTGCTTGTTAAACAATGTGGTTCTTAGGTATTGGATACCGGTATTGGATACCGAATTGGTTGGTATGAAGTGTCATGCAGGACAACGCAATTCATGAACTGCAATGGCCTAAGTAACTAGCAAGAGAATAAGTGATGATGTTCATCGAAAACAAATAAAGTGTTATTGTGTTTTTCGTTGTCGTCAAACCTAGCCTTCAAGATTTGTTTTAATAATTGTTATTTTGTTCCGGTATTACGAGAATAATTGTTGTTCAAATAATTACCGTATTCCATAAAGGATGGATGAACTTTTTACAAGTCTAGTGGGAGAAATCACATCCATAAACACTATTGCTAAAATGTCGCAAGACAAATAATTGAAAGATCACTTATGAAGTGACATCGTTGTTTAAATTATATTGGAAAGAGAACATGATGAAACTCCATGTTGATGGATTTTTGGAGTCTTTTGATTTTCATCAATTGACGCTGGTGAGACTTTCCTCGAGATAATTGAAACTCCGTCCATAGGCCAGAGAGGAACAGATGACTAGCTTATTGGAAATTGTGCATGCTGATGTGCATAGTCCATTATGTGTAGCCATATGCGATGGATCTTTTTGTTTCATATGCTTTCTCCGAAAATTTGAGTGAATATATCTGTATATTTACTTAATAAGGAAGAAGTATGAAATATTTGAAAATTGTTCAAAGACTTTCAAGATGAAGTGAAAAATCATTGTAACGAGAAAATAAAAGAGTTTATGATTTTATCATAAAGGAAGATATTTGAGTTACATGTTTAGCAAAACACCTAAAATTTGAGGAATTGTTCCATGATTTGTGTTTCCCGATAAACCATAGGAGTATGGCATATTCGAGAGATGAAATCAAACCATGTTTGACATGGTAAGATCAAAGGTGTCATTTATAAAATTGCCATTATGTTTTAAGGATTGAAGCTTTAGAGACTACCGCTTTTACACTAAAAAGAGCACCATCGTAATCCGTTGAAATGACACCATATAAGTTATGGTTTGGGATAAAACCCGAATTGTCTTTTCTTCAATTTTGGTATGTTATGCATAAGTAAAATGTTTACAACCAAAGTCGGATAAGCACGTCTTTGTAGGTATCCCAAAGAATTTATTGGGAATTTCTCCATAACACCGAGGATAAAAGAGTTTGTTACTTGGAACATCAAGTTTCCTGAGAAGGAATTTTCGCGAAAAGTTAAGTGGGAGGACAATAGAACTTTGATAAGGTTGCTGAACCTTAGCTATATGTGCTAAGTAGCACAATGATACATTGCAAATGTATCTATAATTTTTGATGTTCCATGCTTGGTTTTATCTACTTTCTTATGTTTTGTCCACACTTTGGAGTACTTTTCATATGATTTCTTGGACTAACCTATTAACAAGATGACATAGTGCCAGTTGCCTGTTTTCTACTGTTTTTGGTTCGAGGAAGTCAGAAAATGAATATTCTCGGAATTGGACGGGACAAAAGCCAAAGTTACTATTTTCTCGGAAGACTCATGGAGCCAGAAGGAGAGTCGGAGAGGGGACATAGGGTGGCCACACCACCCCTAGGCACGGGTCCACCTAGGCCACGCCAGGGCATGGTGTGGGCCCCCTGGCCGGCCACCGACCTTGCCTCCTTCGCCTATAAGAGCCTCCCGATACCAAAACCCTAAATCGTCAAGCCTCCAGCCACGAAAAGTTCCGCTGCGCCGCCGCCACCGAAGGGGAGATTCGGGGGACAGAAAGTCTCTATTCCGGCACCCTACCGGGACGGGGAAGTGCCCCCGGAGCCATCTCCATCGATCTCCACCACCATCTCCATCACCATTGCTGATTCCCATGATGAGGAGGGAGTAGTTCTTCCTCGAGGCTAAGGGTTCTACCGGTAGCTATGTGTTCATATCTCTCTCTATGCATGATCTTATTGATATCATGAGCTTGTAATCTATAGATCTATTCTGCTACTCAAGTGCTTTAATGAATCTCTACTCTCCCCATGTGTGTGAAAGTGACAGCGTGCTCACCATGGTGGCACTTAGGCTAGAGATTACAAATACTTGTTATGAGTTATATTTGGAGTTGGATGTTTCTATGAAATTGTGGTGTTTGTTGGACTCATCTAGTACTCAAGGTGACACTATGGGGTTTTCTAGGTGGGAAAGGCTTACTTTGAGGTGTGCTATTATAGCCCTACCATCGATTAGAGTGTCCAACCGGAGAGTAGTCAAGAGTAGTATCATAAAGAGAAGATATTTATATGAGAGTGTTCACTAGTGAAAGTATGATCCCTAGGCCTTGTTTCTAAGCATTGATACACCGTTTGCTACTAGATATGTTACATGTTTGCTTGCTTCCATCTTTATTTCAGTTTTCCCTTAGTCTTTTCCACACCATCAAGCTATTTTCTATCACCGTTACCACTTGTATTTCACTATCTCTTCGCCGAACTAGTGCACCTATACACCTGACGAGTGTATTGGGTGTGTTGGGGACACAAGAGACTTCTTGTATCTTGATTGCAGGGTTGCTTGAGAGGGGATACCTTTGACCACTTCCTCCCTGAGTTCGATAAACCTTGGGTGATCCACTTAAGGGAAAACTTGCTGCTGTTCTACAAACCTCTGCACTTGGAGGCCCAACAACTGTCTACAAGAATAGAAGTGCGTAGACATCACGCAGCGCCGGAAAGTGTCCCGGTGGCGGCCACAATGCTCATGGCTCCCGTGATTACAAAAGGTGTGATCTCGGAGATTAGAGTTCCTATTGAACCGTGTGGGTCGGTAAGAATCAAATAGTAAGATTTGATAAGCAAGTCGTTATTGTTTTGACAATGATGAACAGACTACATGCAAAGAAGCAATGATGGGCCCTGACTCCATAAAATGACTAGAAGTCATAGAATCCGTGATAGTATCCATACACGAGAAATCAAGTTTCTGAACTTGGAAGACCCTCCGGAAAGGCATGAAGCCTGTCGGTTGTGTTTGGATCTATAAAGAAATAAACATGGATGTTTAACATCTATGAAATAGTTGACATGTCGGAAAGAAGTTTACGACAATGTTCAAGGAGTTGACTATGACAAGATTTGATCTTTCATAGCGATATTTAGTCTTGACGGATTAATGTAGCAACCACTACATATAATTTGGTATATGGTAGTTGAATAAACAAAACAAGGTTCTTCTAATAGAATGGTTACCTAGGACGTGTATATGACACGGTCCGAAGGGTTTTGTTAATTCAAAGGGTGCTAAAAGGGCATGCAAACTTCAATAGTTGAAGTAAGCATAGCGGAGTTGGAATCTTCACCATGATGAAACTGTTAAAAGAGTTTAAATTCATCAGAGATGATGAAGATGCTTGCATTTTCAAGAAATTAAGTGGGAGCGCTGAGACATATTTCTAATACATTATGTAGAGGACATATTGTTGATTGGAAATGATGTATCTTGTATTGACACTAGTTAAGAATTTCATTAAAATGAGATTTCGATGAAAGACTTGGGCAAACCCGGAATATTTGGCATCAATATCTATATGGATAGATTGAGGCGCTAATATGGTTGTGCCAGACATGCATATATGAGATATTGAAAGAGTTCAATATGGAAACAACAAGAAAGGTTCTTGCTGCATGGAAAGGATTGTATCAAAAATTCAAGTGTTTCAACACTTGGTGAGTAAAATCACATGAAGATTTTGATCGATTATACCATGATATGTATATATCCAGAATGTCCTATGCTCTAGATGTTATGAGCACATACCAGAATGATTCATGAGATGATCATTGGACGATAGTAAAGATATTCTTATGAGCTTTGGAAGAACTAAGAATATATCATGTATAAGTGACAAATCGTTAAAGGTAGTTCATTGTAAAGTGTTACATTGATACTAGTTTTGTCACAAGATACAAATTAAATTTATCTCAATTTAGACTATGGGTGGCACAATGTAATGGAAAGGATGTTCCATGGTGGATTTGGATGAGTTCCAAAGTTGAGACATTGTGACGGATACTACAACAAAAGGCTAAGTATATAACTGCTATAGTAGCAGCAAAGGAGGGCATTTGTGTTAAGTAGTTTGTTATCAAACTAGGTGTGGTTAAAAGTGGGCTAATACTATGAAGATATATTGTGTGACAATAATATCAACATATTTTAACCGGAACGAACTAAAGGTCTCACCAAAGGACCAAATTTATACAATGCCATCTCATTTGAGAATGAGTGATGCGTAGAGACGCAAAGACATGCAAATACACACGGACCTGAAACTGTCAGATCCGGAGATTATGTTAACCACTAGCAATAGCGTATATGCAACACCAGAAGGCCATAGGTGTTCAATACGCAAAGTTTTTCAAACTATATTATTGACTCTAGTGCAAGTGGGAGACTAAAGGGAATATGCCCGAGAGGCAATAATAAAGTGGTTATTATCTTATTCCATGTTTATGATAAATGTTTATTTTGCATGCTATAATTGTATTGATCGGAAACATAAATATATGTGTGTTTAATAAACAAAAAGGGTTCCTAGTTATGCCTCTCTTATAGACTAGCTTGTTGATTAACAAGATGATCAAGGTTTCCTGATTATGGACATTGGATGTTGTTAATAACAAGGTCACAACATTAGTTGAATGATGTGATGAACATTCATCCAAAGTATAGCATTACGATCAAAGTCATTATGTTTATATTCCTATAACATCGTACGAAGTAATCTTTATCCTTAGACCATGAGATCATGTTAATTGCTAACACCGGAAGAGTATCTTGATAACATCAAACGTTACACCATAACAGGGTGACTATAAAGGTGGGTTCAGTGCTACGAAGGTGATATGTTGAGGCTCATGGATCAAGAGTGGGATTTGTCCATCCCGATGACGGATAGATATACTCTGGGCCCTCTCGGTGATATCACATTGAAATAGCTTGCAAGCAAGTGATGTGATCACTAGAATGTTATATCACGGGAACAAGAAAAGAGTGCATGTCGGCAACGAGATCAAACTAGGTATGGAGATACCGATGATCGAATCTCGGACATGTAATATATCGCGAGACAAAGGTATTTAGTTACTAGCGTTAAAGGTTCTCACGATCACAGAAGTCATCGTTGAATGTGTAGGAATCAGTATGGATCTCTAGGTCCCGCTTCTGATTATTGATCTGAGAGGAGTCTCAATCATGTCTGTATTATTCGCGAACCGTAGGGTGACACACTTAAGAGTTACCGGACACCATTTTGGAGCACATATGTTTCAGACGAAAGAATTGCAAAGCGCAGGAATTGTTTCGATAGAAACCGGAAATTGTTTCGGGTGAAATTGCAGAAAGTGGTTATGCATGTGATATTGAAATATTGCAAGGGGTTATATGTGAATGTTTGTTAATTAAAGTAATTAACAAAATTCTGAATAAATTTAATAAAAGAGTTTTATTAAATGAGAGAGCATTAAACTTGGAGAATTTTAATGCATTTAAAGTAGGGACTTTAAAGGGGAATGTGAAGAGGCATTTTAATGTGGAGGGGTTACCACCACATGAATGGGGGAGGTGAGGAGTCACCCCCCATGCGCCGGCCATGAAGGAGGGGCACCCCCTCCTCCTATAAAAGGCCACCCTCTTCCTCCTTCCTCACACCTCCTTGTGAAGGATCTCTCTCCCCCTCTAGAATTATTCCCCCATGGTCTCGGATTAGCGAGATACATGTTCCCGGTGGCATTTCGTCTGGAAGGAGTTGCTGCTTCCGCTGGATCGCTGGAGCGAGGAGGTGGAGGTTGTCCGGTGGCTTGAACGTGTGTGCGAGTACGGATGCGCTGCTGAGTTGCGGCGCTCGGACTTCCACTCGATCTTGAGATCGGCAAGTGTACGACTACATCAACCACGAGTTCCTACTCGTTAACAAAACTCTTTGTCTTCGAGGGTAAGTTCTCGTTGGATGTATGTCCACCCGTTGCTTTGTACCTAGTAGATAGATCTTGGCGTGTAGTTCTCATCGTAGGAATTTTTTTGTTTTCTATGCTGCGGACCCAACAGTTTTACCTCACCAAGAGGGCCCTAAACCTGGGTACATCAATCTGCCCCATAGTGCATGTCCCCAATCCCGTTTGTGGTGTCCATTGCTAGCCTGTGATTGCTCCCTCATAAGCCATCCCTCATGGTACTGACATGTTCCACACCACGACAGTTGGTGCCCACCGTGGGACTGAGTGCAGCGACTGGGGTTACTTTCCTCATGTCGCCTCTAGCCTCGTGATCACACTCAGCTTGTTCGACTGCGTCATCGATAACATGTCTTGCTTGGTTGGAGAGACCTTCTTCGAGGACGGCCGCATCCTCCACTTCGGTGACCATCATGTCTACATTGCCACCACTGCTGACGAGTTCCCCGACGAGGTCCTTAACTTGTCCAACCTACTAGCTAGCTACGACATCCCTAGCAGAGCCGCAACCATCTGTGTTGGGGGGATACCCCTGGGTAGGGTCACGCCGGGGTATAGAGGCCGAGTTAGCCGAGGTATGGCAAGGTCAAAGCGAAAGCTGGCCAGGTCACCTCAAGGCAGGCCGGCTTACGGAGTAACCCGGACCAGAGGATGTCCACCTGACTGTGTCCCGACCACGGGGCCGGGTTATACCAGGCTTGCAAGAGAAGGAAGGTATCTCGCTGGTCAAAAGGTGACCTCTGTGCATAGGAGCGTGAGCGAAGCGAACAGATGGAGGGACCAGCAAGGCGTGGCCGACAAAGGTGACCCAGTCAGTTTGCTATTTTGGGAAGAGGCATATTCCCAGGAATATGCCTCCACGTATGCCCTAACTAGAGACCTAGACTCCCCTTTATAAGGGGCGCTAGGGCCTCTATAGTTGGGGTTGGCTGGTTGGTGCATGAGTAGTTTGTTCATTAAGGAGAGGTAGTGGTGAGAGTAAGAGAGCTTCTTCTTCCTCCTCCCCCCAATACAGCTCAAGGAGCATCTGTAAATCTTGTGAACTTGGAGAATACAAAGCATCTGTGTGTTGAATCACCACACTATCCCTCCCTGCATTCCTCTAGTGCATATTGGCACCACCATTAGCCTATCCATGGCATCTGACGTGACACCAGCTAGCGGCGCTAGCAGGAGTGAAGATCCGGACGGGAAGCATCATCGGCAACGGCGAGCGTATCATCTCTGGGCTTGTTCAGTGCTTTGGAGCATTGGACTACGTCAGCGACAATGCTGGTTGCTTCGGCAAGCGACCTCCACCGCGCAATGGCGTCTTCGTCAAGCTTGGTGCCCACAGGATCTACGTCGGTGTCGATGTGTCTTGCGTTCACCCGCGGCACGTCGTCGAGGGAGGCGAGCCACCCCTTAGCACGGCTCACGGTGCGCGTATCACTCGCTACCCTGACCGTGCTGAGGTGATGATGACATCGCCTGACGCTGGCGCGAGCAAGGACCCGGCACCAGATCCGGAGGTAACACCCAAGGATCCTAGGAAAAGTAGAGGTCCTCCGCTAGAAAGGCCAGAAAACATGCTGTAGTAGGCGATAGATAGCTTGGCAAGCCCCATAGCACCTGTGGTAGATCCGGCTCAGGCACAGGCCGAGTTAGAGGAAACTAGGCAGAAAATACTAGAGGGTGCGAAAAAGATAGCCGCGGCTCAGCAGTCATTGAACATGACACTGCGCGAGTATGCAAGAGCAAATAAGGTAGATGCTGTAAAAGTAAAAGGGAGAAACCTCATCAGTGAAATAAACAAAGAGGGTGAAACTAGAGTTGAGGAATTAGAGAACCTGTTGTCCATGGGGCTGCCGAAGTACAGCACCCCGGCAAAGAACCTCAGAGCAGCGGATGTAGCTGCATCCGAGTTAGAAGGTTTAACGGGTGAAGCCCGGCAAAGACAGCAAGAGAGAGTCAATGAGTTAGTGCGAATCGCTAATAGACAGAATGAGGAGTTGCTCAGGGCCAACCCGGCGAGAGCAGGGGCGTCCAAGGTCATTTATTCGGCAGTGGGTAACCCAGAGAAATCTGCTGGGGCTGCATCATCCCCTCATGATGGCCCTAGAAGAGAGGAAGTGGTAACCTCGGCAAGGAGAAACAAACAGATAGTCCCGTATTACCCAGCAAGGGCAAAGAAAGGAAAAGCAATGCAGGGAAATGAGGATCGACAAAGTGTCAGCCGAGGTGAAGCTGGCCAAGGTAACCGTGACCAAGGCAATGTCGGTCAGACAAACACTGGAAACGGCAATGCCGGACAGCGTAACTCGGCAGGTGCAGGGCAACCGTAGCAGCGGAATATACCACGGCAAGAGCAAAGTGCCGGCCAAGGTATGCAACAGAGATGTGCTCCACAAGAGCAAGACAGATACAACGATGGTGATTAGGAAATGGTGAATGCAGGATACCATAGGCCAGATCATCATGTGATAGGGTGAAGGTTGGGAAGCAGGAACTTGCTGCCTGATGACGCCAGGTTAAAGCTGGATCGGCTCTATAGGTCAGAGCTAATTGAGGGGCAAGGTCCTCCGGGTCCAGCGTGCTTTGGGCCCCGGATCATGAAAGAGTCTCCGGTACCTAACTTCCAGTTACCCAAAGGCACGAAGACATATGATGGCAGCACCAAGCCGGAGGATTGGTTAATCAACTACGCAACGACAGTGAAAATTGCGACATGCAATTTGAGATGCGCAGTGAGATATATACCTCAGATGCTAGAGGGGCCAACGAGGGTATGGTTAAACAATTTACCGCCCGGTAGTATCAACTTTGAGGAAATGTTCGTCAGTAACTTCTCGAGCATGTATCAGAGGCGAATAGGCCACAAACCTTACCAATGTGCAAGCAGAGACCAAATGAGACAGACCGAGAATTCCTAACTCGCTGGTGCAATGTGCGAAACTCATGCGAGGGCGTGATTGAGTCACAGGCCATAGCTTGGTTTGCACAAGGGTGTAGATATGCAAGCATGTTGTGGCAAAGGTTACAAAGGGATATGCCAACTACCTTGGCAGAAACAATCCGGATTGCTGATTCGTATGCCTTAGGCGATCCGACTCAACCCCGACTTGTGTCAAACGAGTCAAATGAGGAGTACTACCAGTGAGATGGAGCCGGATCATCCCGACGAAATGATTACCGGGGTAAGAGAAGAGATGACAGACCGGATTACAGGTACAGTTCGCAACAAGTTGCTGCTATAAATCAAGACCAACCCAGAGCAGGGAGTAATCAGTGCCAGAAAACTGGAGGGCAATAGTGGACTCCAAGAAATGATGGCAAGAAAACTTGGACGCCCGAGCAAAAGAGACAGTGGCAAGAAAAGAAAGACCGGCCGAGGCATACGTATGAGGCAATGCTAGATCAGCCGTGCAAATTTCACACGCCAAATCCGAGTAACTCGGCGGGTCATACAACCCGGTTGTGTGAGTGGATGAGGAAGATAGAGCAAAGTGGCTCGGGGAATGCTCAGGCACCTCGAAACGATCAACCTCGGCAGGAGTTGCCTCGGCAGCAACTGCTCTCCGGAGCAAATACGCAACAGTTAATGTTGCCACCACCTCCGCCGAGGTATGAGAATCATGAGAGAAGAGATGCAGTGCATCAGGTGGAAAACCAGCATCAGGCAGATCAAAGGTATCCCGACAATGAGGGGAGAAATGAATACAGAGAGCATCACTAGAGTTACTGTATGTTTACCACGGAGGAAACAAATAGAAAAAGCTTGCAACGCCGACATATGGAAGTGAATGCAGTTATGCCGGCAGTTACGAGGTATATGCCTTGGTCTGATCAGGAAATTACCTGGAGTATCAAGGACCATCCCAGGATCATGCCGAGTCCTGGTTCGTATGCACTAGTGCTGGACCCAACGATCATTGGACCAAATATCAATGTGAGGTTCTCCAAGGTGCTGATCGACAATGGCAGCAGCATCAATATCATGTACGTGGATACAATGCGCAAGTTGGGTATCTCAGAGAACATGCTCCAGGCTACAAGGACAACTTTCCATGGCATTGTGCATGGTATCTCCTGTGAACCCATTGGCAAAGTCTGGGTTGACGTGTTATTCGGCACAAGAGATAACTGCCGAACTGAGAATTTGGAGTTTGAGGTTGTGAACTTAGAAAGCGCATATCACGCTTTACTCGGCAGGCCAGCCCTGAACAAATTCATGGCAAGTACTCACATCAGCTACCTGAAGATGAAGTTACCTGGGCCAAATGGAGTAATTACCATAGCTGGGGACTTCCGACGTTCCATTGAGTGTGCGTCAGTCGGATCTAACCTGGCCGAGTCACTCGTGATTGCACAAGAGAAAAGAAAGATCCAGGAAGTAGCAGCATTGGCTCAGTCCACGCAGCAGTATATGCCGACGCTGAGTAACCCGCATGGAAGTGTCTCATTTCAAGCAACAAAGGATACAAAGAAAGTGCCCGTTGATGATCTGTTCCCATAGCACACCGTAACAATTGGTGTCAGGCTAACTGAGAAATAGGAAAGCGGGCTTGTCAATTTCCTCTGTGAGAATCGGGATATCTTTGCTTGGTCCACACAGGACCTGCAAGGTGTTCTAAGGGAATCGGCCGAGCACTCTTTGAATGTGAGACCCAGAGCAAAGCCGGTGAAGCAACCTCTCCGCCGCTTCGTCAAAGATAGGAGAAAAGTCATTGGAGATGAGATAGCTCGGCTCCTAGCAGCCGGGTTCATCATGGAAGTGCTTTACCCGGATTGGTTATCCAATCCGGTGCTTGTGGAAAAGAAGAAAGATGATCCGAATGTAGCAGGGGTTTGGCGTATGTGCATCGATTACACGAACCTGAATAAGGCGTGCCCAAAAGATCCATTCCCGCTACCCAAGATAGATCAGGTCATAGATTCTACTGCTGGGTGTGAACTGTTGTCATTCATAGACGCATATTCTGGTTTCCACCAGATACCTTTGAACCTGAATGATCAAATAAATATTGCGTTTATTACCCCGTACGGGGCTTATTGCTATCACACCATGCCTTTCAATTTATGTAATGCAGGGGCAACGTACCAAAGATGTATGCAAAAATGTTTACACGACCAAATTGGCCGAAATGTGCAAGTGTATGTGGATGATGTAGTTATAAAAACCAAGGAAAGCAAAACGCTCCTTGATGATATCAGGTAAACGTTCGCGAACCTAAGGAGGTTCCGAATGAAGCTTAACCCGGAGAAGTGTACCTTCGGTGTCCCGGCTGGAAAATTACTCGGATTTCTTGTCTCTAGCCGAGGAATTGAAGCTAACCCAACTAAAATCCAAGCCATAGAGCGAATGGAATTGCCGAAGTGTCTTAACGATGTCCAGAAGTTCACTGGTTATCTGACATCCTTAAGTAGGTTTGTATGTCGGATGGGAGAAAAGGCATTGCCTCTCTATCAGCTGATGAAAAAGTCGGACAAGTTCGTATGGACGTTGCAAGCCAATGAAGCCTTCATCCAGTTAAAGAAAATATTAGCCACTACACCAGTGTTAGCCTCTCCACTATCAAAAGAGCCAATGTTTCTCTATATAGCCACAACCAACCGAGTTGTAAGTGTAGTAGTAGTGGTAGAGCACGACGAAGAGGGTAAGTCAGTGCAAAGGCCAGTCTATTACCTGAGCGAGGTATTATCAGCATCAAAGCAAAACTATCCTCACTATCAGAAGATGGCATATGGTGTGTATATGGCGGCTAAGAAGCTAAAGCATTATTTTGAAGAGCACCCCATAAAAGTGATATGTGAAGCCCCCATATCTGAAATAATGAGCAACAAGGATGCAAGCGGCCGGATCGCAAAATGGGCAATCGAGCTAGCCCCATATGCTCCGCAATTCGATAGGTGAGATGCGATCAAGTCTCAGGCTGTGGCTGACTTTTTTGTGGATTGGGCCGAGATGCAATATGAGCCACCGTTGCCAAATCCGAACTACTGGAGAATGCATTTTGACGGATCAAAAACGAAAACCGGGTTAGGCGCCGGAGTTGTGCTTACCTCACCCAAGAAAGACCAGCTGAAGTATGTGTTGCAGATCCACTTCGCAGCATCAAACAATGTTACAGAGTATGAAGCACTTGTGCATGGGCTCAAAGTGGCAACAAAAATTGGAATACGTCGGATCCAGTGCTTTGGTGACTCGGATCTGGTAGTTCAGCAAGTCTCAGGGCAATGGGATGCTTTGGATGCAAACATGGCATTGTACAGATTTTATGTGCAGAAGATATCAGGATACTTCGAGGGATACAAGTTTCACCATGTACCCCGGCTGGAAAATGAGGTTGCCGATGTATTGTCGAAACTCGGATCAACCCGACAAGCGATTCCACCGAGTGTAGAACTAGAGCATCTCAGAAAGCCATCTATCAGGCCATCCCCAGAATCCGAGTCAATCTATATCCCGGCCGATCCGGAGTCCGGAGCTGTACCCATGGACATTGATGTGGGAAGTGATTCACGAAACCCGGGGACTGCTTCGGCAAACCCGGTGGAGGTTATGTCGGTGGATCAAAGGGAAATTGAAGAGGATGTGTTTCTGGTGCGAGCTATACCAGCTTGGGCACTGCCCATATTCTAGTTCCTGAAGGATGGATCCTTGCCTAATGAAGAAGTGCTTTCAAGGTGTCGAGCTATACAAGAGGAGTGTCACGAATGTCCTCTAACGGTGTGTTGACCCGGAAGAAGGGCTTGACATCCTCCGAGATATACATCAAGGGGAATGTGGGCATCACGCCTCATCCAGAGCCTTAGTAGCAAAAGCTTTCCGGCATGGGTTTTACTGGCCAAGTGCCTTGGAGCAAGCAGATGATCTAGTAAGAAAATGCAATGGTTGTCAGAGATATGCTACCAATACACACATGCCAATGTCGGAGCTCAAGACCATACCAATTACCTGGCCATTTGTCGTATGGTGTTTGGATATGGTTGGCCCATTTAAACCGGCGAGAGGAAACATGACCCATATCTTGGTTATGGTTGATAAGTTTACAAAGTGGATTGAAGTAAAGCCAATAAAAAATTGTGATGGAGCTACAACTGTGACATTCCTCAAAGATATCATTCTGAGATATGGCTATCCTCACAGTATCATAATAGATAACGACACCAATTTCGCTGAAGGAGCATTTGCGCGATTCTGCCGGGATAAGAAGATCCGGCTGGACGTTGCTTCAGTAGCCCACCCCGCATCGAACGGACAAGTGGAAAGATCCAACAGATTAGTTTTATCCGGGATAAAACCCCGGCTCATTGAGCCACCGCAAAGATCAGCGTGGTGTTGGATAGAAGAACTACCAGCGGTACTGTGGAGTTTAATAACAACTCCGAATTGATCAACAGGCTATACGCCATTTTTTCTGGTATATGGGGCAGAATCTATATTACCAGTCGACATAGAGTATGATTCGCCTAGGGTCACCCAATACACAGAAGCCGAAGTGCGAGAAGCCCAGCAAAATGATGTTGATCTGCTGGAAGAAGCGAGAGAATTGGCATTGTCCAGATCTGCCATATATCAGCAAAATCTCTGATGCTATCATAGCCGGAAAGTAAACCCCCGAGTCTTCTGGGAAGGTGATTTGGTACTCCGGCTGGTACAATGTACTGCTGCATGCATAAGTTATCCCCCCATGGGAAGGGCCATTCATTATGAGCAAAGCATTGCACAATGACTCTTATTATCTCATTGATGCGCAACCACAGGAGAGGAACAAGGTGGATAGGTCCGACGAAGAATCTAAGCGTCCATGGAATGTAGCTCTACTTCGTCTGTTCTACACTTAATAAAGAAATGTGTGTATCCGAGTCTCTCATATGTCGGTATGTATGTCACCAATGAGTTTATCAATGAAATCTTGGCACCTCGAGCAGTAACTCGGGGACTGCCTTAGTAATATTTGTTGTCTTCTATGTTTGTTATTTATTTCTATGTTGGCTGGCTTAAGTTGCTTCTGCCTAAGCCGGATTAGTAGTGTGTGAGCACCAAAAACTCAACTCTTCGACTTGCTGCTGTCCAACAAGAATTGGCTTCATGGCAAGCAAGAGAACAAGTTTGGAATTGCGTAGCACACGAAAAACGACTAAGGAAAAGAACGTAATCGAGCCGACATTGGTTATTCGGACTAACCTTATGTTTACTTTACTTTTACTACGCTGGATTATTTTGAGCTAATCCTAAAGTTTCCAAGTATTGTTAAGTCAATTTTTGAAACTCAGACTCGTAAGTCACAAAACCGAATCAAGGTAGACGCGAGCCGAGCCATGAAATTGAAGAAACAAGAAAATGAAACTCGGGGACTACGCCCAAGTTAATCCGGCATGAGTAGCTTAGTAGCAAAATATAATCAGTATGATTGATACATCTGCACCCGGCATACCGGGGATCTGATAAATTTCAAAGTGTTTTTCATGCTCAAGGAGCAGCAGCAGGAGGAGGTAACTCGGTGCCAGCGGGAGGAACTCCGGCTTCAGTATCGTCATCATCTTCGTTATCTTCGAGATCCGAGGCTTCATCCTCTTCCTCGTCACCCTAGTCATCTTCAACATATTCGTCGTCAATAATGCCGAGGAAGCTTGGTCCTTCATTCCATTGATGGACAGGGGTAAACTGGATAAGGTTATGGGCACAAGCTTTGCGCCGAGCTACCCAATCCGGATCATTCAACCACCTGGACCCGGTGCGCAAGCGCTCGAGAACCTTCAGATCCAGTTTTTCATACCACGTGAGCACGAAGTGGAGGACAGTATCAGCTCCGGCGCGCACGGCGGATTCCCTCCAGAGGTCAAGCTGGGTCTCGCAATCCATTAATTTGTTGATCAGAGCAGTGGACCCCTCTGGAGGATCCTCACCAGGCCAAAGGGCACGGAAGATCCGGACGGCCGAATCCAGGAGACCCGAACCATAGTTCTTCACAATTTCAATGTGAGAGGATAGGCTGACCAGCAGGTCCTCCATGTCATAGGGAATGTTTTCAGAGCTAGGACCAGTTGGAGTACCCCTCTGCTGGCGGAATTTGGTAACCGCAGCAACCGCAATGGCATCGCCCTCTGGGAATTTGCCTGGTAACAAGGCAAGTGAAATGAGTAAAGGAGTATAACCTGGAGAAATACATGTCGGCTGAAGGAAAGGTACTTACGGGAGATATGAATGTGGATCCGGGTCAGCTCTACAGTGCAATCAGCACGCCTCTTTCGGAGCTTCTCAAGTTCAACATTAGCTGAGTCAAGCTTGACGTCGGCCTCCTTCAGCAATTCTTGATCCTTTGCAAGTTGGAGGCTAAGACGTTCTCGCTCTTCGGTGAAGTCCTGGCCAGCCTTGTCCATCTCAGACTTGTGGAGCTCCTTGAGTTTTTTCATCTCAGCCTTGAGCTTGGTGAGTTCATCATCTTTAGCTCGGAGCTTGGCAAGCTCGTCGTCCTTCTTCTTGAGCTCGGCCTGGTGTTGCCCTGCTTGTTCGAGAAAATGCAGCATCATATCAGGCACGAGCACACTATCTTCAAGGGAGGCTGCAATGGTGCGTTAACCAGGCAGAGCCGAGGCATAAATATCTGGCGAGCCAAGAAGAAAGGAGAAAGAGCGCAGAAGAGGGTTGACCAAACTGAATTACCTTTTATCTCATCTAAGTTTTTCCTCATGATAGTGTTTTCGGCCTCCACCCCGGCTGTGCAATCCGAATGACAGATTAGTTCGGCAGGAAAAGACAAAAAAAGATGGGGGGGAAAAGTCAAAGAGAAAACTTACCCCTTTTCTCGAACTCAGTGAGAAGCGTAGCATGTTTCAAGCGCAACATCTTGTGTGAGTCCAAGAGGCGCTGAAATTCAGCAGTCCGACGAGTGGTGGTGACCTGAAAAGAGCAAGGTTGGCTCAGCTATATGCATATTCAAAGTGTACAAAATCCGGGCCAAGTGGAACTTAACCCAGCTCTAGGTGTGTGCATATTCGAAGTGTATCAGATCCGAGCCAAGTGGAACTCAACCCGACTCTAGGTGTGTGCATATTCGAAGTGTACAAAATCCGGGCCAAGTGGAACTTAACCCGGCCCTAGGTGTGTGCATATTCGAAGTGTACAAAATCCGGGTCAAGTGGAACTTAACCCGGCTCATATTCTAAGCTACTAAGGAGCTACGCTAGTTCGCTAACGAACATCCGGCCGAGTAACAAGTTACTCCCCCAGAGGCTCGGGGACTAATGGATATGTGTCTAAGCAATTGTGCGTATTAAGTAAAAGACAAAGTAGCGTACCTCCATCATCCGTCCGGCAATGTTGATAGCCTTGGCTGCTGTGTTCATTTGTGCGCTAAATTCGGCGGGTCCAAACTTCTCCGGGAGATCGTCGTTGGGATTAACGAACTCCGCTCTGTTCCAATTATTGACATATTCGATCAGAGCCGGAGGATAGCCCTCTCCACTAAGCATGTGAGGCGCGACCAAGCCTTTGGCGTGGGCTTCCCTCCTCGCAACTTGGGCGGCAGCAGGGCTGGTATGCAGTGCGAGTTGCTTGTTGCTAGCTGACCCGGAGGGGGCATCTTTGTTCGGCAGCATGGATGCGAGCGTGCACTCTCTAGCCTCGATAGATGTTGCCTTGGTGGCTCCAGAACCTTTCTTAGCCTTGGGCTGCTGTTGGGAGGCTGAAGCTTGAGCTGTAGATTTGGACTTGGGTGCAGCCTTGGTGCTAGCGGGGTCTTCTCGCCGGGTCTTGGAAGACTCGGACGAGGTAGAAGGAGTTGTTGCTGGTGCTGTTGCTGGTGCTGCTGTGGGTGCTGGCGTTGGTGCTTGTGCTGGTGCTGGTGTTGGTGGTGGTGCTGCTGTTGCTGCTGGTACCTCGGAAGTGACGGGTTGCGGCTGAGCCGATGAAGAGCTGGGAGCATCAGCTACCTCGGCCATGCCACTTTCCCTTGCTCCGAGGTTGACCTCCTCTGGACGAGGTGAGCTAGGACCCGGAGCAGCCACTGAACCCTCCTGAATTGGGCTCAGTGGGCGTGTATTGTCACCACGAGGGGGATATGAGGTACGACGAAGGGGCGAAGCGATGCTGGAGCCGCTCTGGGGAACCTCCATCGCAGCCCTGTCGAATCAGACAACGAATAATAGGTTATAACACAAAGAAAGGCATATAGACAGAGAAGCATGAAGTAGAGAATTGTACAAAAGGAAAAAGTGACTTACTCGTGAGAACACTATAAGAAATGTGCTGACTAGTGACCTTTTCTTAACAACCATAAATTTTTTGATCATAAGTTTATGACCATTCTGAACAAATTAGTCGTAAGGCATTTGAGAGGATTCAAACCTTGGATAACACTGGTTTTGAGCCTTATATTTGACTGATTACGACCAATTTAAATTGTCATGATTGCTAATTCGTGATAACTTAAAATGACCGGTTAACCACGTCAGCAATTTCGTCTACATATCGTGTCCACATGTCAAATTTCACCTGGATTAGACTAGATTCAAATCTACAAATATGTGAGACCCACAGATCTATCCCGCTAAGCGAATGAAACAAATTTGGGAGGAGGAATATGAAGCCGTGCAGGATTTGCTCGGACCAATTTTTCAACGATTCCCGAAGTGCCAAAATCTTGCCGCCCTGGCATCCCGCCTTAGCCCTCCCCTCCTCCTCCCCTCAAAACTCGGACAGGAGCACCAAAAGAGAAAAGGATAGGGGCAGTTTGGACAAACCACCCATCCCCATCCACATAACCATCCTCACGAACCCTAAGACGACCTTCCCTCGCACCACCACCATCTCCCTCGTGTTCTTCGTTCCCTTGCGCCGCACCGGTCCCCCATCGACCCAAGCTACCCCAAGCCAGATCCCTACCTCCTCCTCAGCGCCTCTACCTCCGTGACCCGCAGTGGCGGTGCAATCGTGCCCAATATGCCCATATGGACAGCCTCGGCTGTGCTCGTTCTAGAGTGGAATAATTTCTGGGTCGCTGGATTTGTCCTCGGGGTCACCACTCTCTATTTCTTGTCTCTACTATACCATCTCTTTTTCTAGTCTATGTCTCTCTCTTTGCAGGTGGAATTGAGCGTTTACGGAACTGGCGGTCCCCTTCGATTTGATCTGACATGCACCACAACCGGCAAGTTGGAGGAGGATGATTTCTGTCGGCCTATCGCATCGACGACTGTGAGTGCACCGCTGCGTTGATTCTTGCGACGCCAGGGGCGCGGCCGTTCGTCATCACCACGCCACGAAAGCTGCAGTCCGTCACCATGCGCTAGGAGCTCGTCGTCGTGCATCGCCAACCTTGCTATGAGGTAGGACCGAACCACCCCTTTACCGTTCATGTCTGAACGTGAGCACTGTCGGACTGTCCTGTTTCCTGGCTGGCAAATTGAAGGCATAGGACTCTCAGGGAGATAGATAGAGAGGGAGGGAGGGAATTGAATTCGATATTGAATCTTGGTATGCAGATCCTCAAATTGGAAATTGATCCAAATTTTAGTTTATTTTGGTAGGTACTGAACCTTATATTTTGTAGAGGTGTTCTTTGGGAAAACAATATGTTGCTAGATGTTACATTCGGCTCTAAATTAAACTCATAACATATGCTTTGCCTTTTATAACATCTGCTATTTGAAAAAATAATATAGTTTAAGTCCCAGAAGGAACTGACTTACTGCCAATATTGAATGATGCCAACAAATATCCGTCCTACCAAACATAACAGAGAGTTGTTGAAGGAGCTAAACATTCAAATATTCAGCAGGAATAACTTGGCGTGAATTGCCCAAAGAAGATCCGATCCATAAGGATATACCATATGGTATATGCCAACATGCAGATCCCACCTTTGGGCTAGATTACATTATTCTGCATTGCATTATGGCACAAGCCATACATGTCTCTATTCTCTGCAGAAAGCTATCATAAACATAGCCATAAGACAGTAAAATATATAAGTTTCTTGTTCAATAAACAATATTTTTCCAGCGGGTTATAAACGTTGGGTGCATCTGTGGACATACATTTTTCATGACTGTTTCTAAAGGCAGCAGATGTTACAAATATCCGTAAAATATTTTTTGCTTTTGGATCTTTTTAAGTAATGAAATTTAGTTTCTATATCTGGGAGGTGTACAAGGTTTTGAACTAATTGAATTGATCGATTGAGTAGCCAAGTGTGTTCTAGGTCGCTGATGCAGTTTTGCTTTTGTGAAGCGGTTAGAGTGAAGTAAGCTATACCGAGTGAGTCTGGTGTGTAAGTGGAATATGTAGTCTGATATCAAGTCAGAGAGCAGCATTAGCATCAGTGATTATGTCTACTAGATATAATTGTTATTACAGGCATATAGTGTTGCTCTGTTTTAGTTAAGGTTCTTTTGGAGCTAGTAGGGGTACTTCCAAAGGGGTGGGAACATATATTGCCCTTTCAAAAATAATGTGGTGTAGCAGTCCAGTTTATATGAAAGCTTACTACTATTCTGAACTGCTATATAATTTCTCTCATGTTCTAATTTTCTGCCTCTTAGTAGTTGCTTGACAATGGGTTTATTAAGGCTTGAATATCTAGTGCCTGCCTAAGGCTTTTGTGAAATTTTGATTATCACTTGTTGAACATTCTTTTGTGCCTATGATGAATGCTTGGTCTAGCTATAGGGAATGCTTATCACTTGTGCCTCCCTTCTATGTTTCTCTCCTCTCTGCATATCACCAGTAAAGACTACCAAATACATGGCCTTCTGGATCTCCACTACCACCGGTGTTCTGGAGCCTTCTGGATCTCCACTACCACCGGTGTTCCGGAGACACCGGCACAACCGGCAAGGAGCGCTATGGCAACAGCTCAACTGAGTTTCCGCTACGGTGAGATTATTTTCTTAGTTCATCAGGAACGCCGTCCTGCTCCAATTTGTCTTGTTTGTCTAGCTCCCAAATTGCATCTCTCTCATATCCAATTGCCTGCATATGCAGTGCTCGCATCTCAGTAGGTTCTAGATAAATTTTCTGGGCTGAGGGGCCTTGGTGCAGCTACTTTCTGACTTGGATTCTCATGGTGCATATATGAAAAAAAACCTAACTTTACGTCTTCGTGGCTCGCAATCTGAAGCCATTCTCTCTGATGCTGCCTAGCTACTGCAGTCTCGCCTGGCTGCACATATGTTCGCTGGGAGTTTCTTCTGTCGTCTTTGTCTGTACAACCCCCTGGTGCAACCAGTAGGTATTGGTTCCTAATTAACAACGAGTAGATGATGCATGTTCCAAATTAAGTGGGGTTATAGTATTCTGAATACATGTAAGGAATACTTTTTTATTACATCCAGTTCGTAGGTTGATAGAAACTTGACAATTGCTTCTCTGAAAATATGTACTTTTCTTCACTCCTGCAGGTTATTCTCATAAGAGCAAATAATATAAGCTTTTGTGTTGGGATCATTATAGGCAGTGTCTTAATTTGTCCCAGTAATATTGTCAATTTTCTTGGTTCCCCAATCCTCATGCTGGCACAATGATCTACAGTTGAGGGGTTCTTCATGTCCCTGTTCTTGCAGACCTATATTCAGGTACTTGGTTCTACTGTATGTTTTTAACACTTAACTAATTGTATGTTTGCTTCATATTGATTTATGTTCTGTTCCGAGATGAATCTGGATATGTCCACTTTACCTTCCAAACGTATATTGCAGTACACCTGTTACTTTATGTTAGGCTATTTTTATTGTGTGCATTCTTGTGAAATAAGATTCAGAAAATGTGAAGCAGTGTTCAAATTTTCCATGACATGCATGGCAGTTTAAAGGTAACACCGAATCACCGAGCCTTACAAAAAAATGTAGCGACAATGTTCCTATGAAATAAGGTCGAGGACTCCCATTTTTTTATTACTTGGCAGTTTAGAGATTACACGGGCTCACCACCGTATAAAAATCTAGAGACAATGTTCAGAATTTTGCTAGAGTAATTCATATAACTCACGGTTGGGATGGTAAGATGCAATAAACAAAGAAGCCGATGTTTTGCTTGCTTGCTGATGTCAGGGTAGAAATCAAATACTAAATTAGATGCATGAATCGAACTGGTGCATGTTGTCGTCCCGGATTGGTATCTTCGGGCGTTTTTCTTTTACTAACTCTTTCATTGCCTATTCCTAGTCGCATGCTAGTATTTTATTACTAATCAAACTCCAGATTTCCTGCCTTATGTGTCCCAGTTTAACCTTGTTATGTTCCAGTTTGTAGGAGAATGCTTTGCTGACAAGGCTGTGAATTCAACTCAAAGTCAGAGGTGAACTACGATTTTGTTAATCCTTGTAGTTTCTACTGTCTCTGACGGTGGCTGTGTACATAGATAGCCTCATGTCAGAAGAATAGATAATTGTTGATGTAACATATGCAACATTTTCCGAGACGCAGATCCATGTGTCTTTTCTGTGTATATTTATCCTTTACTAGGAAATGTGCGAAATGTGCCCGTGCGTTGCACCGGGAGTAGAAATCTATGTTAAGTAAACGTAGAAAATTATGAAAATCATTCACCCTTGAGCGTTTCCACTGCTCACACGCCCATTGTTTTCTCTGCCTGCTTGCTACGGGTTAATTTTTAGGACATAGACAATGATATAGGCTGTCATTTGCACAACTGTTTATCCACAAAATTCTCGGTGAGGTAGCTCCAAGCAAAACCTGAAAGCTTAGTGACTGGGACTCCGTCTTGAAGCTGAGCGGGCTTCCGCCGGCAGGATGCGTTGCAAGTCCAAGTCAGTCCCATGAAGCTAGATCCTTCTACTTCTGGATCATTTGGATCCAACAACGCTGCAAATGCATGTTGATTTCAGATGCTATTGTGGATACTTTTAGATAACTCAGCGGACGTATAAAAACATGTTAGACCAGTGTTTTAGAGCTAGGTGGGACTATTCAAGATAAAATTCTAAGAGTCTACTTTTACATCGGCAAGGAAAAAAACTGAACGTTTTTTTAGGGTTGCTTGACTACACCAATTCTGCGGCCCAAGGCTCACCATATCCTAGCTTCCCTGCACGTGCACACGTCCTAATTCATAGCCTCACGCCTGCCTAATTCATAGCCTCACGCCTCCCCTAGCTAGCACAGCTGCCTGACTGTTTACCGCTGCCCGCCGCTGACAGGCGCCTTCACCTCTATCTTGCCAGCCCCCGATTGCCACGTCCGCCTCATCAGCCACCCACCTCTTGGAGCTCGCCTCAAGCAGCCCCGCAAGGCCAGCGCCAAGCCCTGGGTCGAGGCGGAGCTTATTAGCATGCGGGCAGAGAGGTGGCGAGGCACATTGGTCGAGCTTGGCAACAGGTGACTGCCGCTCCTCCGCGAGAGCACCGTGGTTAGCGGCGCCTCCCGGCCACGCAAAGGGCCCCGTCGACCACGTCGCCTCAAACCGGACGGGAAACATCGTCGACCTCGTCCAGGTCGTTCCATGGCAAGCGTTGGCCGCCGCCGCTCGATCGGCTCTACCTCGCCCCTGCCGACGGTCACGCGTATCCCTTCGCTCCCCACCTCCTGCATGGTCCGGTGACTGTCACCTACGGCTGGAGAAGCACTGTACAGCGTGGAGGATGAAAATTCGAACCACTTTCACTTTGATGACTCCTCCCGTAACCTCCACGATTTATGTAATCCCTCGATGGAAACTCTCACACGATCTTTTTCCTCCTCTCCGGTTTTTTTGTCGAGGTCCTTTTTATGGCGAAATTCCGACAGAGATTCACCAGATTCGATTGATCAGCGGCCAGCACGTAAATCACCAGGATTGGCCTCGAGATGTCTCAACCTGTAGAGAGAGGAAAGAAACCTGGCTTTATGTACGACCTGAGATCATATACGTAGGTAGAAGTGTTATGGGATGACTTCCTATCACGCCACAGCGGTAGAATTGTTACGAGATGGTTTCCTACTACGCTAGGGACGGTGTACATCGTTTCATATTAGACCACGGAAGACCCAAACTTGGTTGGCTCGTTTTGTACAAGAATCAGTAGAGGTAGTGCGGGCGATAGCAAAGCGTGAGCGACCTAGGAAGACGCACCAAACAATGGATGAAAGCGCACTTATGACGGACGAAGAGAGAAACCTTAGCCTCTTTATTATTAGGTATAGATGTAAATCAACTATGTGTAATATTTTGAGCTGTTATTTTATCTTTTCTAAATGAAATATATGTCTGGGAGTAGTGTGAAACTAAAATCTGACGTGTGGGACCAATGCAAAATAGAAACCAGATAAGTGGTCCACACAGAACTGTCAAGTAGGACACGTCTTAATTTTAGGACCAGTTCTAAAATCAAAACAAAGGGGAAATTATTGGCAAAACAGGCAAGGCTCAAAATTAAATTGACAAAAGGCCCAAAAAAGAAGAAGTAAGAAATATGCTGAATTGTTGGGCTTGGCCCACGTAAACGGTTGAACTAGGTTGGGCTGATTTTGATTTAGGACCAATTGGTTTGGTCATAGATATCTGCCACATAGGATTGGCCACGTTGGATCCTAGGTGGAAATGTCAGATTGGCCGTGACCAAAATTTTGGTCATAGAATCTATGACCATCTTCTTTGGTTATAGATGTCTATGACCAATCTAAAAAAAGGTCGTTAGCTGTCTATAGTGACGCTCGGTAGGTGACCTACTGCTTTTGGTCATAGAAAGGTCATACATGGATTACTATGACCTTTCTATGACCAATATTTAGGGTCACCAGTTAGCATATTTCTTGTAGTGGAAGTCAAAGGCTCCTTGCGCTTCCGACCTCTCCGAACTATGGCCTTAGTCGGAGGCTTGGTGGCGGCCTTGTCAGCGGACTTCTTCCGCCTTTTGGTTGCTTGGGGAGGCTTGGAAGAAGCAGCCGAGGTAGCGGCCCGTTTCTTATACGCGGCAGGAACCGGCTCACCCGTAGCAAGAGGGGGATCCTCGTGGACCTGCCCAGCTGGGTTAGCTGGAGCTGGAAATGCGTAAGAAATAGGCGCCGGGTTATATACCTCCAACATCTCAATATCGGAATCATCTTCATCGTCAGGCCAATCCCTTAAGGAAAGGAAGTTACCAGTGGGTCGCTTGGTTGCGTCCGGAGCATGCAAGAACATTTCCTGATCCGGCTCTTCATCGTCCGAAACAAGTCGATCCTTCCCCCATTTGAGGGAAGGCTCGGTGCCATCTTCAAGGGTCTGTTGAAGAAACAACTAAAAGGAAAATGCAAAGGGATCAAATAAACGACATGCTCCGACATAGGATATAACTCGGAGAAGAATTGGGTAATCAGATTTACCGCAGGAGGAGGCTTGTCCTGGCAGTAATGTTCCAATCCCCACTCCCAGTCAGCGGAGAAGTCCTTGTCGGTCGTGAAGAGGGCCTTGACCCGGCGGAAGATCTTAGTTTTGTTTAACTCGAAGGAGGAGGTCCGGTTGGGGTCAAGTCGCCAGCTCATGTGGCAAAGTTTGTGTGTGCGCTTATGTAGGGGGGAGATCCGGCTACGGACGAATATGATCATCACGTCCTCGTTGCGCAGCCCCAGATCCTTCAGTTCCTGGAACCGCTTATTGACTTGATTCGCCAAGATAGTTGGCTTCTTGGGAACCCGGTCCCACAGAGCCGGATTAGGAGGACCCATCACAAAGGGGCGTAGCCGGATCAGATCCTCATCCGTTCCATTCCTCACATAGAAGAAGGTCCGGGCCCACCCCTTGCAAGATTCAAGCCCCATGACTCGGGGGAAGATAGACAGTTTCCAGGGAGAGATGGAGGCCGCACAACATTGGGTCAGGTGCTTGTCCTCCGGGGCACGTTCCTTATTCGGAATCACGTTCCTCTGCAGACCGAAGAACCGGATCCAGAGCTCTTTGGTGGGCCACAGGCCGAGGTATCCCTCTATGGCGGATGCGAAAGATGAGAGGGATGTAATGGCATTCGCCGGAAGATGATGAGGTTGGAGTTCGTAGATGTTGACAAAATCGTGAAAGAAATCACTCATAGGCAGGCCGAAGACGCGCTAGAAGTGAGAAAGTAAGACGACGAACTCACCCGGATTGGGTGAGGGGGCAATCTTTTCATAGCGGAGGCGCGAAATCACGCCTTCGGGGATGCGACGGGTGCGGTAGAGCCAATCCAGATCATCCTGGCACACCCAAGAACCGGTCTAGCCACCGTGCCCCAGAGTTTCGCCCTCCTCTTCCATCTCTTCTTCCTCGACGACGACGAGATCCTCCTTAGTCATTTCCAGGTCCCTGTCCTCACCGGCCAGTTCAGACGTGGGAGGCAGTGACTTGGATTGGCATGGACCCGTGACGTTGAAGCAGCGCGGGAGCGGCAACGAGGCTAATGCGAAGAAGCACGGCACAGCGGTGGCAGTGCTAAGCAGAAGCGGTGGCGACGGCGCTGTCACAAGGAAGAAGAAGGAACACAGAGGCAGAGGGGCACGAGAAGGGGAAAATAGCCAAGGGGCGCGCCCCCTCCCCTATTTAACCACACCCCAGCAGTGGGTAGTGGGATCGTGCTGTGCATCGAGGCCACACGGGGTGGCCGTGTATCAGCCGGATCAGCCAATCAGAGGCAAACCATAGGAAGGGCCACAGGAAGCAGGGGATCCCATGGCGCGACGTGGTGATGCAGTTAACGAGGAGGCAGCTGCGACACGACGTTTGCGGCAGTAACCCCTGACAATAAGTGTAGTAACTGGCGCATGCCCTTAAAATGAGGCAAGATAATGATTACCCTCCACGTGGTACATGGAGAAGTGTACGAGAGATGGAAGGATAACCCGGAAAACTGAAGGGTAGCCCGGCCAACGAGTGATGACTCAGAATGTGCCAAGGGAATGCTAAGCCACAGGATCCGAGCTACAGAGTAACTCAGAAAAGGGAACAAACAGATTGAACCTGCTGTGGCCTTAGCAACGGAAGTTGCTAAGACCGCACCAGCTTCGGGGACTAATGTTGGGGGATACCCCCGGGGTATAGAGGCCGAGTTAGTCGAGGTATGGCAAGGTCAAAGCGAAAGCTGGCCGGGTCACCTCAAGGCAGGCCGACTTACGGAGTAACCCGGACCGGAGGATGTCCACCTGACTGTGTCCCGGCCGACGTATGTCATATGGCGGCGGACTATTTGTAACTTGTATGCAGGTACCCATGGGGCCGGATTATACCAGGCTTGCAAGAGAAGGAAGGTATCTCGCTGGTCAAAAGGTGACCTCTGTGCGCAGGAGCGTGAGCGAAGCGAACAGAGGGAGGGACCAGCGAGGCGTGGCCGACAAAGGTGACACACCCTATGTCGGCTGACGCTGGCGCCGTAGAGGCTTACGTAGCCTCTGCATGGCTTACGACGGCAAAAGGTGACCCGGTCAGTTTGCTATTTTGGGAAGAGGCATATTCCTCCACGTATGCCCTAACTGGAGACCTAGCCTCCCCTTTATAAGGGGCACTAGGGCCTCTGTAGTTGGGGCTGGCTGGTTGGTGCATGAGTAGTTTGTTCATTAAGGAGAGGTAGTGGTGAGAGTAAGAGAGCTTCTTCTTCCTCCTCCCCCCAATATAGCTCAAGGAGCATCTGTAAATCTTGTGAACTTGGAGAATACAAAGCATCTGTGTGTGGAATCACCACACTATCCCTCCCTGGATTCCTCTAGTGCATATTGGCCCCACCTTTAGCCTATTCATGGCATTTGCCGTGACACCACCACGACAATCTGTATAGAGGTTATGATAGCCGGTTTAGCGGGGAACAACAACGTCCGTCCTATTATCAAGCACCACATGGATGGCGTTGGATCTTCCTCGGAACTTACTGACCCTGGTGACACATTGTAAACGTATCCATAATTTTTGATGTTCCATGCTTGGTTTTATCTACTTTCTTATGTTTTGTCCACACTTTGGAGTACTTTTCATATGATTTCTTGAACTAACCTATTAACAAGAGCCATAGTGCCAGCTGCCTGTTTTCTGCTGTTTTTGGTTCCAGGAAAGTCAGAAAATGAATATTCTCGGAATTGGACGGGACAAAAGCCAAAGTCAGTTTTCACCGAGGGACACCAGGAGCCAGAATACGAGACAGAGAGGGGCTGGGGCCAAGCCACACCACCTGGCCGCGCGGGCTAGGCTGGCCGTGCTAGGGGGTGGTCTGGCCGCCCCAGGCACCCCCTCGGCCTCTCTCTTCGCCTATAAGTTGCCTCCTGACCTAAAAACCTAGGGGGTTTGACGTTTTTCTAGAAAGAGTTCCGCTCCGCCGCCACCACCAGATTCCACGATTCGGAACCAGAAACTCCGTTCTGGCACCCTGCCGGGACGGGGAATTGGAGGAGATCATCGCCATCATCATCACCATAGCTTCTCCATCGACCATCCATGTTTCCCCCATCTATGAGTGAGTAATCCCTCGCTGTAGGCTATGGGGATGGTAGGGATTGGATGAGATCGTTCATGTAATGGCATCAGATTGTTAGGGCATGGTGCCTAGTATCTACTATTAGTGCTTTTTGACTTTGTTGTGACTTGTTATGCTTAATGCTTGTCACTAGGGCCCAAGTGCCATGATTTTAGATCTGAACATGTTGTTGATTCATTATGATAGTATTGTTTATGGTCTTACCTGCAAGTTGTATACACACGTTGTTGTTCGGAACCAATGGCCCCGAAGTGACAGAAATCGGGATAACCGGAGGGAATGGCTTTGATGTGAGGATCATATGTCTTCACGAAGTGTTAATACTTTGCTCCGGTGCTCTATTAAAAGGAGCACCTTAATTGCCAGTAGTTCCCTTGAGGCCTCGCTGCAAACAGGCTGGCAGGACAAAATATGTTGTGCAAGTTCTCATTCCGAGCACGTATGACTATATATGAAACACATGCCTAGGATTAGCTAGTACTTGGATGCTTTATCTTATTTATCTACAATTGCCCTATGTTCTGATTGCCATGTGAATTGTCTTGTCCATGCAATGCCCGTCCATCCATCCCTATGCCTATCGCACTCGAATCCTACTGTTTACTGCTATTGTTACTACTGTCTTTACTTTACTACTGCTGTTACTTTACTATTGCTACTACAAAACTGTTGCTACTGATAAACTGCTGTGGGCAAGATTGTTTCCAGGTGCAGCTGAATTGACAACTCAGTTGTTAAGGCTTATAAATATTCTTTGGCTCCCCTTGTGTCGAATCAATAAATTGGATTTCACTTCCCTCGAAAATACTGCGATACACTCCCTATACTTGTGGGTCATCAAGACTATTTTCTGGCGCCGTTGCCGGGGAGCATAGCTTTATTTATCAAGTTCACTTGGATTCACTATTGTTCAATCTTAGTTTATTTCCGCCTTGTTTGCTCGTTTCTTTATCAAAAATACAAAAAACATTAGTTCCTACTCTAGTTGTTATTTTCGTTGGTCTGTTATTGTCTTGCTTTATCATGCTTTCTATCAATGGTTGGTTTCTTTGAAACTGAATCTTATTGGCAAGGTGGGTTCACGGAAGAACAAAAATATTATTATAAGGAACACCGCTTGTCACAAATAGGGAAACACTTATGGGAACAAATTGATAAATTGTATACCGTTGCTATAAATGTGTGCTCTACTTATAACGTAACTTACTGCTTTGATAAATCTTGTTGCTATAGGAGGTACAAACACCTCCCTTTTCAATGTGAGTATAATGATGATGTTACCATATCTTATTATGTTAAAGAAAATTACGACTTTTATGATGTGGAACAAATTGAGGAATTTATTGCTTGGAAGGGTGCATTTGAACTTGCTAGTTTGCTTGAAAATATTGATGATTCATCTTATAAATATGAGGTTTATGATATACTTAAATTCTGCTTTGATAATTACAAGGAAGAAAATGGCTATATTCTTGAATATATTAATAGATGCTTTCCACAAATGGAAGAGACTAATGCCTTGCAGGATCTTATGTAAGAAGAAATTAATGAACCTGAAAGCTCATTAGATAAAAAAGAGGAGGAGAGTGATGAACAAAAGGAGGAAGAATGGATTAGCTACCCATGCCTACCTTCTAATGATAGTAACTCTTTATCCCTTACATTATTTGATTGTTCCCCATGATTACCAAAGGAGGATGAATGTTATGATCATGTTATCTATGATAATCCTTTATTTGTGCCTAACTTCGAGATGCATGGTACTAAAGAGTTTTCCTTAGAAATTGTTTATGATAAAGCTCTAGACGATGGTCCTATATTGAATGATCAGTCATCGTGTTATAGAATTGTTAAAAGTGGGTTTGAAGGTTTTAATCCCACTATTTTTGAGCTTGATAAAAATTATGTTTTGTAGAACATGAAAAGCATGCTTTATGTGATAGTTATATTGTTGAGTTTATTCATGAGGCTACTGAAAATTATTATGAGAGAGGAAAATATGGTTGTAGAAGTTTTCATGGTATTGACTTAAATTATTGAGTTTATTCACGAGGCTACTGAAAATTATTATGAGAGAGGAAAATATGGTGGTAGAAGCTCACTATGTGCTGAAAGTTTTGAAGTTATTCTTGTTTTATCTTCCTATGCCTGTCACTTTGTTCTTTGCGAATTTATTTGCATACAAGATTCCTATGCATAGGAAGTGGGTTAGACTTAAATGTGTTTTGAATTTGCTTCTTGATGCTCTCTTTTACTTCAATTCATATTTCTTATGTGAGCATCCTCCCAAACTATCATGCCTAACTTAAAGGCATTAAAGAAAAGTACTTATTGGGAGATAACCCAAAAGTTTTAGATGAGTCTTGGAAGTTATTACTTCAGTAATAACTGCTCCTTATCCTTTTTGTTTGCTTTTTGTGCCAAGAGTAACCTCTAATGAGAGTGAAGTAATGATTGGGGAAGTTGCTGTCCCGAAACAGAATTTTGTGCTTCACCGTAAAAATTCGTGTAAAATCTCTGTATGTCCTTTTGAGGCGTGAATTTTTGTGATTCTACCCAGGTTGTTATATAACTTTCGTTAGTTCAACACTTTTCGATTTGAGCAACAGAAGGTCTTCGAAAAAATTCTTCTTTACCTGTTGGTCTATTTTGATAGATTTCTGCCTTTATTTGCATTTCCTTCTTGTTGGTTCCTTTTTGAGTTCTTTTGGGGAATTGAGCTTTTTGAGGGAAGTGCTACAGTAGCTTTTGTTTTAATGGAAGTTTTATTGGTGTTGGAACTCAACACAAAGACTTATTATCTTGAGTACACTAATGTTGCTAATAAAGATTGTGTGAAGTTTTGTATGAAGGAAAAATTTCAGGTGTATGGAAGGAATGAGTAATGAGATGAAGGATGGACTAAAGCTCAAGCTTGGGGATGCCACGCATGTCACCCCAAGAAATATCCAAGAAGTACAAGCGTCAAAGCTTGGGGATGCCCAAGGCATCCCCTTCTTCATCAATAAAAATTCCAGGTTCCTTCCAAACACTTTATTTTTATTGTTTCATGCACAATTGTGTTGTTCTTGGAGCGTATTCTTTTTCGTTTTCATTTTGGTTTTTTGTTTGCTTGGTTTTCTTAGTTTGCTGAATAAATTGGTTGGACCCCCTATTTCATACATTGGTTTAAAATAGTTTGGTTTGGGTTGGAAAAGAGTAGGAAAGTTCATGCTTAAGTGTTAAAGAGAGCTTGTTTTTGACTGTGGCCTATGCTTTGTCATGCCATGCTTGATATTTTTTTGGCTTTATGCTTATTATTATTTGCTTTAGCATGACTTGTTATAAACAATTGAGATTGCTTAATGTGCCTTGGAAGAATCATGTGTTGTTTTAGCATATTAAAGAATAGTATTGTGGTATTCTCCTTTGATGCTTTATTTGGGTTGACTTGGCGCATGCTCACACCATGTTATGACTATCTCAAGTCACCATAAGCCTTTATGATCCTTTAGTTTTCAACTTGTAGTATCACTTTATGCTTTGATCAATGATGTTTTGTCGCTCTGCATGATTATGGCCATTATTGCTCTCTTAGTTTGTCGCTCCCAGTATTTTGCTAGCCTCCGCAACCAAGTATGAGTTCCACTCATGCATCCAACTCCCTAAACCAAGTTATTCCAAGGAGTCCACCATACCTACCTATTAGCATTTGCTATTCCAAGTATATTCATGTTTTTGTCTACCTTCCAAATTAAATTTGTTATGAGAAAACTAGTGATTAAAGCTCTCACGAACTTGATGGCACACTTTACTTTTCTTGCCCTTAATAAACTTGAACCATTGTGTTGTCTATGTTGTATATGCTTGCACTTATTTGTTGGGGATTAGCAGAACCATGTTGTCATGGGGAACGCTTTCAACATTGCACTGGTACTTTGTACCTAGTTGATATCATGCTCTTTTGTCTATGGATGTCGTTGGTGTGAAATGAAAGGGGAGCTTGTAAGTCCATGGAGTTATGTATATGTGTTAGAGAAACGCCTGGGCCGCTGGTCTAATCCATGCTGACATGGTGAAAACCTACAGCGTAACCATAATAAGCTGTCTATGAAGCATTCTTCTTATAAAAAAAGAGTTCGATATTGAGAAAAAAGAGAAAAAGAAAAAAATGAGATTATGAAAAGATGAAAGAGAGAAAAAGCACCATATTCCCATGGTAAATAAGAAGATTGCTGAGATGCTCGTTGTCTGCTTGCCTTGTCATTTTGATATGGGGATTCTTCCGAATCATCGGGCAAGGGGTACCCCATTGGTGGTTCTCTATGATACACATGTACTTACGATGATAAGAACTTACCTGTGACTAAACTTGAGTATCACGAGGAGCGTCCCTCGTATTCAAGGGACATGAGGTTTCAAACTTATACTCTGTCAAGTATATACTTCATAGTTTGTTCACTTTAACCTTAACCACTTCAAGATGCTTATGATAGGGGCAATGAGAGCTGAAAGCTAATAAGTACCATATTTTTTGGAAGCTCTTTATGAAACTTGAATCCCTACTTCCTTCTATGAAGGCCTTTCTTTTACTTTTATGTTGAGTCTCCACCTTCTATCTTTATGCACCTACTTTGAGAGCATAGTGGCCATTCTTAGTTCTATGTGCATTGTCCCAAGACTTGTTGATTGATGCATAGCTTTGATATTGCTTGTTTTAAACTATTTGTATCTAGTCACTCTTATGAACTTTGAAGGTGTCCCATGCATTTATGTTTGCTACTCTATGAGGGACAAGCTTAATGCCACTATGCTATGTTTTCTTTATGTGAAACAAACAAACGTCTTGCAAAACATTGTTATTCATGAATCTTTTGTTTGTGCCTTTTCATGTTGCAACATAGTTGCTTTGTCTTATTGTTAGAACTTTATCTTTCATGTTATGTTGAAGTACTATGATCCCAGCTATGAATGTTTTATAAATACTTTGATCAAGTTTATAATGGTGCATGTCACCTCAAAAATATTCTTTCTTTTTATCACTTACCTACTCGAGGACGAGCATGAGTTAAGCTTGGGGATGTTGATACGTTGCAAACGTATCCATAATTTTTGATGTTCCATGCTTGGTTTTATCTACTTTCTTATGTTTTGTCCACACTTTGGAGTACTTTTCATATGATTTCTTGGACTAACCTATTAACAAGAGCCATAGTGCCAGCTACCTGTTTTCTGCTGTTTTTGGTTCCAAGAAAGTCAGAAAATGAATATTCTCGGAATTGGACGGGACAAAAGCCAAAGTTAGTTTTTCACCGAGGGACACCAGGAGCCAGAATACGAGACGGAGAGGGGCTGGGGCCCAGCCACACCACCTGGCCGCGCGGGCTAGGCCTGGCCGCGCCAGGGGGTGGTCTAGCCGCCCCAGGCACCCCCTCGGCCTCTCTCTTCACCTATAAGTTTCCTCCTGACCTAAAACCCAGGGGGGTTCGATGTTTTTCCAAAAAGAGTTCCGCTCCGCCGCCACCACCAGATTCCACGATTCGGAACCAGAAACTCTATTCTAGCACCCTACCGGGACGAGGAATTGGAGGAGATCATCGCCAACATCATCACCATCGCTTCTCCATCGACCATCCATGTTTCCCCCATCTATGAGTGAGTAATCCCCCGCTGTAGGCTATGGGGATGGTAGGGATTGGATGAGATCGTTCATGTAATGGCATCAGATTGTTAGGGCATGGTGCCTAGTATCTACTATTAGTGCTTTTTGACTTTGTTGCGACTTGTTATGCTTAATGCTTGTCACTAGGGCCCGAGTGGCATGATTTCAGATCTGAACATGTTATTGATACATTATGATAGTATTGTTTATGGTCTTACCTGCAAGTTGTATACAACGTTGTTGTCCAGAACCAATGGCCCCGAAGTGACAGAAATCGGGATAACCGGAGGGAATGGCTTTGATGTGAGGATCACATGTGTTCACGGAGTGTTAATGCTTTGATCCGGTGCTCTATTAAAAGGAGCACCTTATTTGCCAGTAGTTCCCTTGAGGCCCCGCTGCAAACGTGCTGGAAGGACAAAAGATGTTGTGCAAGTTCTCATTGTGAGCACGTATGACTATATATGGAACACATGCCTAGGATTATCTAGTACTTGGATGCTTTATCTTATTTATCTGCAATTGCCCTATGTTCTGATTGCCATGTGAATTGTCTTGTCCATGCAACGCCCGTCCATCCATCCCTGTGCCTACCACACTCGAATCCTACTGTTTACTGCTATTGTTACTACTGTCTTTACTTTACTACTGCTGTTACTTTACTATTGGCACTACAAAACTGTTGCTAATGATAAACTACTGTGAGCAAGATTGTTTCCAGGTGCAGCTAAATGGACAACTCAGTTGTTAAGGCTTATAAATATTCTTTGGCTTCCCTTGTGTCGAATCAATAAATTGGGTTTCACTTCCCTCGAAAATACTGCGATACACCCCCTATACTTGTGGGTCATCACCTGGCCTGCTGGAACCCTCCATCTAGGGCCTCCTTAATCCTATCGACCTTAGCGTGGATCTAGCTATCGAAGCTGCCACCCTGGAGCTAACCCACCAGAATTTTCTGGATGAGGCCCGGAGAGTTGCTTTCACCCAACACCAGCTGGACACCACTATGCGTGAGTATAACTCCGTGCATGGCTTCACTACAACTGGCTGAGAGCCTAGCCGAATGGGCATCATCAAGTGCCGAGGTGGTGACTTCGGCATAGAGATGGAGCACGAGGGCCATCTAGCTACGTGCTCTTTTGTGGTTTGATAACAACAGATGCCATGGGATGGATTAAGTTGTGGCCTATGAACACTAGAGGATCCAGGGAGGGATGACGTAGTGAAGACAACATACGGATTAACACACGACGTACCCAGGTTCAGGGCTCTCCTAGTGAGATAAAACCCCTACTTCTGCATGCTAGATGATATATCTTGGCCATTTACTGTTGCTACATTGGTGCTCCTTGAGATGTGTTCTCTATGCCTCTAATGGACCTTCTCTGTATGCTTGAGATCTAGAGGAAGAAGAGAGAGCTCATGGGGAGCAGGGAGGAAATGAGCCCCCAAGGGGGTTATCCCTAGAAACAATCCCCCTGGTGCTCCTTATAAATGGAAGCCCAGGGGACAAGGTATGCCCCACATGTATTGTTCCTATGTTGACTAATGGGGTCCTTGATACGTCGTAAACGTATCTATAATTTTTGATGCTCCATGCTTGTTTTATATCAACTATCTTACGTTTTTCCTACATTTTGAGATACTTTTATGCATTTTCTAGAACTAACCTATTAACAAGATGCCATAGTGCCAGTTGCCTGTTTTCTGTTGTTTTTTGTTTCAGAAAATCTAGTAAAGAAATATTCTCGGAATTGGACGGGACAAAAGCCAAAGTCAATATTTACCTGAAGCAACACGGAGACCGAAGGGGAGACGAAGTGGCACACCAGGGTGGCCACACCTGGTGGCCGCGCGGCCAGGGGCGTGCCACCAGGTGGTGTGGGCCCCCTGGAGCTCCACCGACCTTGCCCCTTCACCTATAAAAACACCCCGGGACGAAAACCCTAAGGACCCAATAAAAAATCCACGAAAGAGTCTGTATCCGCCACCATCTCCATCCCTAGATCGGGCGGGGGGGGGGGGGGGGCGGGGATCCGAAGCTCTTCCCAACACCCTGCCAGAGGGGAGAGATCGCCCTGGAGGCCTTCTTCATCACCATGCCTGCCTCCGGAGTGATGCGTGAGTAGTTCACCCTTGGACTATGGGTCCATACAGTAGCTAGATGGTTGGTTCTCCTCCTTTGTGCTATCATGTTTAGATCTTGTGAGCTCTGTTCA
Organism: Avena sativa; assembly: GCA_916181665.1. Lineage (NCBI taxonomy): Eukaryota > Viridiplantae > Streptophyta > Magnoliopsida > Poales > Poaceae > Avena > Avena sativa. The sequence continues at coordinate 602,623,712 of OV702291.1, read as the reverse complement.
TGATCAAGATCATCTATTTGTAAACCTATATGTTGTGTTTGCAGGGATCTGTTGGATATTGAGATACTATGTCAGATTGATTATTGATTCTGTCATGTCTGTTATTTGTGATCTTGCATGCTCTCCATTGTTAGTAACTATCTTGGCCAAGTAGATGCTTGTAACTACAAGAGGGAGTATTTATGCTCGATAGTGGGTTCATCCCTCTAGTAATCTGGGGAAGTGACAGAAATCTCTAAGGTTGTAGATGTGATGTTGCTATAGGGAGAAAACAACAATCCTTTGTCCATGGGGCAATCGTATTGTTTACTTTACACACTTTGCTTAATGCAATTATCTATTGGTTGCAACTTAATACTGGAAGGGGTTCGGATGATAACCTGAAGGTGGATTATTAGTCATAGATGCAGTTGAATTACAGTCTATGTATTATGTTGTAATGCCCAATAAAATCTCGTAGGAGTCAAGATGTCTAGTATATGCATTGTTATGCTTTCTCAAATCTATCAATTGCCCCGCTGTAATTTGTTCACCCAACATGCTATTTATCTTAAGGAGAAACACCTCTAGTGAACTATGGGCCCTAGTCCATTCCTTTGCCATTGATATACCATCTACTGTTTGTGACCCATTGTGTAGTAATTTGTTAACCATAAAGGGTCCCTCCAAAATTGGGGAAAGTTTGTGCTTTCTCTATTGCACTAGTCAAGGAACTTGATTGCACTTTCTGAAGGAACAATTTTTGAATCTTTGGCTATGATACTTGTGTAACTTCCGCTGATAGGCTGTAGATCTCTGTTGAGTGAGGATGCGAACTTCCTCGAGTACATCGAGGTCATATTGTTGAGAAACTTCGGCATCTTTGTAACATCCAACTTTCAGCAACCCTAATTAGTTGTCTAGAATGCAAAAATCAGGGGGCACATTTTTTTTATTGTTTAGTGACGCAGTGATTGCTTGCTTGTTTCTTGTGCTTATGTAACTGATTGAGTAGTAGAAGATATTCTCCTCTACATTCCCCAGTTTACAAAAGCTACTTAAGAAAACTATCTTGGATTATTTTATATATTCTCAAATGTTCTGGCATTTCAAAACCTGATTCAATATTCCCTTACAAAAACAATTATTTTCCTAGCTTCTATTCACAAAATTATGGACATCTATATGATATAAACTCCTTATGTTTCCAAGATAGAACTTCCAACTACTCTTACTTCTAGGTTCTCCAAAACCTTTTATTAAGCTTTTAAATTCTATTCTTGGTAGAAGTACCAAGGACCTTACCTCATTCATATCTCCAACCTTTTCAAAATACCCATCTTTACCTCAAGCTAGGCTTGATGGTAACCCTAGTAATAGTTTGATTTGCTTGTAAGATGAATTTCCTTGATCTATTGTTGACTTGTTTTCTTAGGAATTAGAATGAGATACCCTAGAGCTCATCCCCAAGTATCAACATAAGCTAAGGATACAAACCCTAAGCAAGTTATCCCAGCTTGATCTGATCCTTGGACACTAAAGCGACCATCTTTTTCCTTATCTAAATCAACTTAGAGTTAATGCCTTATAAAAGCTTACAAGTTAATGAAGACCAACTCTAAGCATGGATCCTTTATACTCAATATATACTTCAACCTCATCTACTTGAGGATGAGTTTGGAACCTAGCATCCTCTCAAAATCACCCCTCTTGTATACTAGTCAAAAACCCAAAATCTGCAAAAAGTCTGGAAATGTTATCAATGCCTCATCTTTGAGTCTCTCTCTTTATCAACCTTTGTGTAATTTTGGAGATGCACTTGAACCATATTGTAGGCCATGTTAAGGACTTCCAATGCCCACTCTTTCCCTTGGCTATATCATCCTTTTCCACACTTGATCTTTATGGTTTTGCAGGCAAGAAAATAACCCTCTCTACAAATCTTATCAACATGCCTACTTTGGCAGAATCTCACATCTCCATTTTATCTTCTCTTTACCAAGTATTTTCATTAGTGTACTCTACTCACAAATGTCTATCCATACATACTTCACTTGTTCCAATTGGAGCTTTGTGATTCTAAAACACACATGGTTTTTGAAGCTAAATAATAATCTATTTTGACACCCTTATTTTTAGGCAATTTTGGCATCACTCCTAGGAAATCTCAATCATGATCAACCCCAACCTTTTATACCATCGTGATCTAAATCACTTGGTATATCTATACATCTAGAACATGACCCAAGGGGAGCTTTGAGCTACCCAATCCAACATGGTTTTGAAGGTATAAAAATATTATTGCCCAAGATCCCTTATTTCTTGTTTTCTTCCAAAATCATGTTGGATTTCCAAAACCCAAGGTTTCAAATGATAGATACACTACGTGGACATCATCTACCTTGGATATAAAAATTTATTAAATGTTTTCCATATTTACGTTGTCCCAAAAACTATTTAATTCTTTTATTTGACAAAAACTCCAAAACTCCCTCTATAAACGAAAGTTTGTTTTTCTCAAAAACACTTTTCCAACTTTAGACCCATTTGAGGCCTATATATATCATACCCTATATTCCAACTTCAAGATATTTTTAAAGAGTTTTAATAATTATTTTTTCCTATTTTCTTAATTGGTAGAAATAAGAAAATAAATGTTTTAAATACTTTTCTTCCTCAATAAATCTTGGGAAAATTCTCCAAAGTGTGAGTTAATATTTTGGACCATATCAAACCAAAAACCCTCCCAGTACAATTTAAGTTTTTTCAAAAGAATTCAATAAAACTTAGTCAGCACTTTTTGAATAATTGATATAAGGAGCATCTGAAATATTCAGAAAATTCCCAAATAAATGTTGGACATGTATCTTGATCCTACCAATCTAGCAGCAACATAAAACACTCTTTCCAAGATCACATTTTGAGAAGTTGATCATGATCAAGTATGGCATATTTGAATATTTAACAACTTTTGAGCTAAAACTTCTTCAAACCTTCACCAACTCCCAAACTTGATGACCACAACAACCATTAACCCACTATGGTCGAGTGCATTGCAACCATACCACTGTAGCACCCCTCCTTCTTATCCCATGTGATTGGATTTGGAGGATACAAAGGTGAGGTCACATACAATCCATTATTTTGCTTGTGGCTGCTGCACCACTCCCTCATTGCCTCTCTGATCGAACCAGAGCACTCACACCACCCTCTTGCACCCCTAGTTAAAGCCCTAGCTAGCCCTACATCCCTATCTCTCCATTATCTAGTTTCTTGACCGATGGCATGTGAAGGCAGCAAGCTTGTTGTGCAATGCTCCTCCTGCCAAACCCCTGCCTCTCGGCGACCCCACACACTTCCTCCACCGCCCCCGAGGCCACATCAGCGAGCACCACCTCCCCCAAGCCCTCCATGTGACAAGCTCACCATGGACCCTTCTCCCTCGGGTTAAATAGACAGAGGCTGATACAGCCTCTCCCCCACCCCTCATCTCACCCCCCTGCTCTCCTACACCACTCTCCTAGAAGCTCAGTCTCTCTCTCCCTCTCTATTGTCCTGGATAAGGAGGAACTCCACTCTTGGCCATTTTCAAGATCTAAGAATGTTTCCTTCTCCTCTGCTCCCCTCTAGCTTCATGTGGCCTCTCTGAGATCCACATGCTCCATTTCATCTAACCCACTTATTTTTTTTGCCTAGGACCTGCTCCACAGACGGCACCGTCGAGCTCCGACTAGCTCCTCGTGTGTGTCGTCATGCGAGTCTACTATGGAAGCTAGGTCGGGCCCTTCCACCATCGTCAAGACTTCCGCGGAGCACCGCGTCTTCCTGTGGCATCCCCATCGCCTCTCCGCAGCATAGGTGAGCTCCCCGAGCCTCGCAAACCTCAGCTAGTGTTCCATTGCAGGTGGCCCTACCATGGTGAATACGATGCGCATGGTCCATCGATCTAGACTTGATCCAACGACCTATGACCGTGCGTACCTCTTCGCATTACGCAGTGGCTCACGCCCGGGACCCCCTTTGAGCTTTAAACTTTGTCTCCCACGTGTGCCAAAGCAAGTTTGGCTGGCCTAGCAGTGTTGTGCGGCCCATTCTCCCTAGATCCGGCCTAGATGCCTTTTATCCTTTTTCCTTTTTATTTCTAAAAATCCAGATCGATAAAGTCCCTAGTTAGTTTAATTCAAACCACTATGAAAAATAGTTAGGAATGTATAGATCTAAATTTCCACATGTCCCTATGTGTTTTATCTAACATGCAGAGCCAACCCCAGTCCAAAAACAATTGCCAATATTTTTTGAGATTAAATATACTAAAATGAATCTTTTGCAATAATTAAATCACTTAGTAAGTTATACATATACAATTGTTGGCCTTTGCCACATTCCAAGCTGAGCTATGATTTTCCTATAACAAAAATAACAAAATAATTCACTTCCACCTTTCGAAAATTATCTAGGTCAATCTGTACCAAATTTTGTGTTGATTCCAACTCTCAATGAAGTGGTACTGCAAGTTCTATCAAAAATAGGAAATTAAGATTTATTGAGTCCCTGGTAAAATTTAGTGAAATAAACCCTTTTGTTTAGTGTTGTTTCACTATAAAAACCACTACAAAAATAGTGAATCCAATTTCTATAGAAAGGTATTTCAGATACCTACCTTGTGACTTTGGATTCATATAAAAATAGTTTGTAGTTGAAATCACGTGAATAAGACAAATTTCTTACAGAACTAATTTTGAGATTTTCCCAAGGATATTCTTGTAATATATTTTAAGTGAATCCAATTATCCAAAATTACAGACTCAAATATCTGCAAAACTCTTCGAGGACAAATTTATTTGACTGACAGACCTTTACTAGTGATTTATTCACCTAAACAAGGTTATTTCCACTAGAAACTCCATATCTAATTAAAGAAAAATGACAAAATCATGAAACCACTTTTGGTGGCCTTGTTATTGCAATACCTATATGTTGATATCATTCTTGTACATTGATATCATACAGACCCAACCTTAGTTCAAAACACCTTCATTAAGTGGTATTCGACATTTAATTCATAAAAGAAGATCCACAAATGCAATTGAAGTAATTCCAATTGCTATGATCTCAATCTATCAAAACACACTGAAGTTAGTAATGTGTTGTATGCTGCATTGTATTGATCTTTGTATGTATTGTGCTGATTATGGCCTTGTTTTTTTGCACGTGTGATCCTTGACGATAATAGTTGCGATTTTATCGAAGACCAGAAGAAGATGGTTATTATTGTAGATTTGTAAGAAGAAGCCCAAGGACATATTGCCATATTACTGGTCACGGGCAAGCCACCTACTTACTCATAAGCCTTTTCCTACTATTTTACTTATGCATGCTTTATCTTCTTGTTTATGCAAAGTACATGTTTTACTGTATGATGATCTATATCTGGTAGTGGCTTGACTCCTCCAAACCATTAAACCATTGTACTCCTAGGTACAACCCCCACGATGACACCTACTTGACCCTTTGGAGACATCGATTTAGCCAAAGCAAAATTATAGGTTAGGAAGACCCCGAAAAAGTTTACAAAATGTTTTATGTTAAAACCTTGGTGAGGTTTGACCTACCAAGAGAAGTTTGAGAAAGGGAACATGTTTTGTTTTACAAAGGATGCTAAAGAGTAGAAGGAGAAAAAAGTTTACAAAAACACACTCGTTTGTTTGCTGCTTTAGCTATAACAACTAAACTGTGCAACCACATTTATCCTGGTATGGGACAGGGATAGACTTGAAGATTCTTTACTCTGGTATGTGATTCCTTGCAACTATTTATAAGGGATCACATCTCTTGAATGTCAAACTTATCTTTAGTGAGCTTTCCGCTGAGGGATTAACCTAAGGGAGGTGTGAACTGCCTTCGGGAGTAGCCCGACGATACTATGAGTCTCTCATTGAAAGTGCCCACTCTCAAGTGAGTTGGATGCGCTCCGGTTGGTATGTTGGTACCCAACGTCCCGATGTTGAGAGGAACAACTCAGAGGGTAGGACATGTACTAGGGTGGCATCCAGAGGGTCTTGATCGGTTACTCGACCCACATTCCATAAGGGATCAGGATAGGGTACCCAGATGGTGTGTGTCAGATTCCTGGCACCCAGGGTACCACCACCTAAGGTCTACGGACCCATCAATAGGGCACTAACCCCTCCCGAAGAGGAATCGGAAGGCCGATTCCCTAGAGAGGGGGGATGGAGGTTGACGTCTCAATAGGGACACATGCCCAAGTCCTCCCGACTTCTACGACAGAACATCAACTCGTGTGGGTTCTCCAGCTGGGCTCGGATGCCTAGAGCGTGCCCGGGGTTACCCCCGTAATTGTGGATGAGAAGGAAGGAAGATGACAAAACCCTACAGGGACGGCCAGGGCAAGGTGGAATACATTGGAAAAGAAGAGGCGGACTGTCCCTTATGGTGCAAAGGCACCAAGGTCATCACCAGCAATGGAGGTGCTGTCCCTTGCCATTTCCTTGCCAAGGGGATAGAGGAGACATCGGATGGTGGAGGACAACATCAGGCACCCCTCCTTTACCATGGACCCGAGGGCACCCAAGACGATAGACCAAGTTCACCAAAAGTAGACTAGTGAACCAGGTCTTCCAGGGAGGGGATGTGGTCACCCTTCCCGCCCAGTATTTGGGGAGAAGAGGCCTGGCCTCCCTATATAAGGAGGCCTTCTCCTACTTTTGAGGGGTTCGATTACTGCAATATGTAACCCTTGACATTGGCACACCATTGTACCCTCGCGAAGCATAGCGAGCAATAAAAGCAAGCAGGAGTAGGGGCTTTACATCCTCACGAGGGTCCCGAACCTGGGTAAAAAACTTGTAACATCCCAAAAATATTAATCAAGCTTATCAAGCTCTAATCACCCAAGTTTAGGGTTAACAAAAACTTTTATTATTAAACTTAATATGCGTGTATGTGTGAATTGCATTAGTGTATGAATGCTTGCAATTGCCATGTTAGATTGCTACAAATGATAAGGTTTAGTGTAATGAAGAATACTACATCATCTAGGTCAATTACAAACATAATCAAAAGAAAAGAAAATCAAATATAAGACATATAAGCAAATGGTCACTTTGGCCAAACTTATCCACTAGACCACTTTGAGTGTTTCTAGTAAAGGATTTCTAACAGAAACATTTCCCAATCTTTTCACCCCTTTCTAGACCAAGTCAAAGTGAATCCAAGCAAACTTTACAAAAGGACAGAAACTATTATTAAACCCCTTTGAGAGACATTTCAAAATTGAATCAAGTTCATATGCATAGATCACCACTTTTCAAAAACCACTCAAATCAATTCCACTTGACAAATCCCAGCAACCACAGAATACTAAGCAAGTACTCAGATCACTCACCAAAAATCATTCAAAAATTTGAAAGTTGAATTCTTGCGGCCATTTGATCGAGCACCTCGCAGGCACAATACAATCTCACCAACTATACACTATTTGGAACTATCAATTGATCAACCTTTGTATTGCAATCAACTCCACTACATGCCCATGATCATTCCTAGTCCTTTGCCGTGCAGTGGAGAGCCTCCTCTCCACCGTTGCACTAGGGGCACGCCCGTACCGATCCGGCCATGTCGGTCGAGCATGAACCACTCGCTTCACACCGTGCCGCCCTCTCCCATGACACCTAGCAAGTAGCCATGACCTCACCGCCACCCCCTGTCCACCCCTTGACCAACAACGAGGCGAGAAGGAGCCAGACCAACTGTGCCCATTTAATCCATGGCCATGCCGAGAGCACGTGGAGCACCGCAGCTGCCTCGCACGCACACGTCGTGCCTCGCTTTCTCTGCCCGTACCCGCGATCGTCGTAGCACCAGTGACCTCCTAGACATGACCGTTCGCCGCTGCGAGCCCCGTGACCACTGTACCAAGTGATGAACGCCTATGCACCCACTCAGAGCAGCAATGTAACCCGACCAATGGAGACCGCCCCTTTCCGTGCCATTACTCGTATGACGATTTCCATAGTCCACTGTACCGGCACATACCCTCCACCGTGACGAATGCGACCTGTAGCAACATCGTCGGAGAAGCCCAACCATGCCGCACTGCCTCCACTCTGGGTGTATAAATAGAGGCCACCCCAGCCCTCATTCTCCACACCGTTCCACTCCCCACTCACCCAGGAACCTCACTGCCCTTCCCCGGAGCAAGGCGAGCACCACGGCGCTGGAATTTGGCTAGAGTCCGCCGCTGAAGTCGAGGAATGAGGTCATTGATTGCGACCACCCCAGGAGCTGCCGTGACCGCGTCTCGAACCGCCGTCGATGACAACCCCATTCGCCCCCATCGCCGACCTTAGCTAGAGGCCAGGTGAGCCTCACACGACCCCCACCGCCATGTTAGGGTTTGTTTCTCGTCGGAGCTGTTCGACGTAGACGATGCACCTTAGCTGTTAGATCCTAGTCTAATCGTAGCACTGAGATTGAACGATACTGTTTCGGCTTAGTGAAGTCGCTGACGCGTGGAACCTTGTTGTCAGCAGCCCGCTGCGCCAGCGCAGTGCAGTTGGGCTAGCCCATGTCGTTTCCCGCGTAGAGGCCGTTGATTCAAATAGACTTTTTCCATTTTAGTTAAAACCAGATTCTGTCAGTAGATTGAAAATTCAATTCAAAGAGATTCACTGAACCAAAATTCATGATTCCAATTTTGTTGGAAAGGTATTGAAATTATCTAATCACTCCCGTTGGATTCAAACCAATTGTAATTACAGATCACCTATACTAAAAATAACAAGACAGATACTTTTGACACTTCAAACATTTTTCTAAAATAAACAATAAATGCTTTTGAGATGATTCCACCTCTCAAAAATCGCATTTGCCATGCTCTACATGAATATGTGAAAACATTTGGTTTTACAGATATAAAACTTGGACTAGTATTAAAAGAAGGCTATATAGGCTTTTTTAGTCACTTTAATATTAATAACTAGTAATATTAAATCTTGTAATGCTTGACCATCATTTTAAATCACATTCCCAAGCTTGAGAATATATGGTGAGGACATGGTACATATGAACCTATATTCTAGTTGGGGAATATTAAATCTTAAACAATTTCAATGAGTAGAAATTACTTTTCTCAAATAAGATCAACAAAAATGTGCCATTATAACATGGAATGATTGATATGATGCTAGATCATCTAGGATGAGCCTTGTGTGCTAAATAGAAGTAGTGAAGTGTTGTTTGGTGATTGTGTACATTGAATGTATTTATAGACGTTAGTACCGACCCGGGATTCAACAAAGAGGAGTACTTCGAGGAGGAAGAGGAGAACTTCAACGACTGCAACAACTGCTCTGCTCAAGGCAAGCTAAAACTATGCAAGCCCACTATGCAAGCTATCTTTGAAAGTTTAGCTATGCAACCTAACTTGTACATATACCATATACACATCTTTGAGATGCAACTTTAACAATTCCCAGTTTTTACTCCAAGCCTTACTTTTCCCTTTACTACTGTTCTTATCTAGTTAATGAATTGTGATTAGTGGAAAGTAGATTGGAGACTATCAAGATCATAGGATTAGTCTTGGATACTTATACCAGATTAGCACCCTCAAATAGTGAATACCCTCAACATTAGTGGCTAGTGCTAAGCATAAAACTTGATCACTTTAGATGGGAATACTTGGTAAAAATGATTATGAAAACCTTGGAATGAAGACTCATTCTATTGAAATGTTTTGACATATGTTGTGAAACACAATCGTTTGAGGATGAAAATGATTAAGGCATGAGCCTTGACTTTTACAAAACTGATAGTTGGGTTCGGATGCGGTACCATTCCAATTTTACCGTACAACCACAATACCTGAGTTGGGTAGGGCTTGACTTGAAGTTTATATGTCTTAGTATGGGTTCCCTTGCGGAAGAGGTTGAGCTAAGGCTACCTCGTGATGAATATCCACCTATGTAGTGCCCAAGATGACAGATGGTCATGGTTGGGAGTCCAAATTCATAGGGGAGGTGCCTATACTAGGGTGTGTAATTGAAAGGTTAAGTTTGATTATCCGCATACCAAGTATGATAATTCAGGGTTATCCCTGACGGATGTATCGAATTTTGTGGTGAAAGTGTACAATCTCTGCAGAGTGTCAAACTATTCGAATAGCCGCATCCGCGGTTATGGACAGTTGGAGTGGCCATACTGTTCCATTGTCAGATGTTTTCAAAATGATTTATGACTTGAAAGATGACTTTGACTTGACCACAAAAGAGTTATGGACATGAAAACTAGTTTCCCCCTTAAGTGATGTAGAGAACTAAATTAGGTCTTTACTCTTAAAGTCCTTATGAAATAAACCTGGCTTTTTGCAAACAAACCTAGAGCTTAAGATTCCTACTAGATCTTACCTTACTTATGTTAGTGTTAGTTTGTGAGTACTTAAAGAGTACTCATGGCTTTGTTCCTGGCTATTCCCATGGCCAGACTATGCGGAGGATTACCCAGAAGATGGACAACAGGAGGTCTATAACAACTAGGATCATCTCCCATCGTCAGCATTACCTATTATCATGAAGATGAAGCCCCACTATGTTTACTTTCCGCTGATTTGATTGTATTAAGACTCGATCATGAGATCCTTTATTTGTAAGACCTTGGATATTGTTTGTAATGGATGATGTACTGTGGTGCCACTTCTGTTATGTCTCGCAAAAATGGTAATCATGGGATTGTGATGTATGGCATAACAGGCATCTGGACTTAAAAATCCGGCTGTTGACAAGTTGGTATCAGAGCCATCCTGACCATAGGAGACCCTAGTTAGAATGGACGCCTGAAAAACCTAGCTTCAAAACAAAGAAAGTAAGTATTTACAAAAACCTATTCTCATTCTTATCCCTGAGATTCTTTCAAAAAGAGATCACTCGTTAATCAAAACTCTTACAATTCTACCTAAAACTTGACACACTTGATCACCTCACTAACTTACTCATCCTAAATTCTTGTAGATGGAGGTCAAATACACCAAGTTTTACCAGTTGGGCAATGGAGGCCACCTTATCTTTGAGAGGGATCTGGATTCGCTATCAGATTATCTTGGATGCTCACACTCGGAGTTCTTCGGAGCACAACTCAACGACCATGTTGGAGGAGAGCTACAGTGGTTGATTATTGCTGACCTGAGAGGCAAAGTGGAGCCACCTCTTTCCGAGAAGATTCAGTTCAACATTCGGGAGAACAACTGGCTAGACGGATTAGCCAGGGCTATGCAAGAAGATCTTGCTCGCTTGTGTGCTCAGAACATCAACCAGATCATCGGCATCCGTTTTGGTCACTACGCAAGACGTGACTCTATGGGACAACCTCTATCTGTGCTAGCCCATCCGGAGTTGAAGTACTATGTGGATCACATGGACTTCATGCTCCATGAGACAATGCCCGTGATCACGTCAACAAGAGCAATGTTGAAGCTGTTGAGAGGAAGTAAACCCTCGCAATCCTCGCCTAGGAACGCAAGTCCCTTCATCAACAACGTGACAAAAAGTATCACACCATCGCCCGTCTTCGTCAGAAGATAGCCACCTTCAAGGAGACCGTCCACGACTAGGAGATCCAGCTGGTGGAACAGTAGGAGGAGGAAGGTGAAGACATCCCGGGGGATATTCACTCTTACCTCAGTGATGACAATGACTACCTGTAGGACGAAGCATTGGAGGACCACACTGATGAGGATGATGCTGACTTCATTGATGATGATTAGTCGCACCTGAGCACTACTATAGGTGTGAGTTGTACCCGGTCCCACTGTATCGTAGCTTCACAGAATGGTTCTTAAAACCATCTGTTTTCTAGTTATGTTGTGGTGTGTGTTTGTATTGTGTGCTATGAATGAATGAATGAAAAGAAGTTATTAGTTTTGAAAACCTGAGTTATACTCAAAGTTTAAAGCTTTTGAAACAAAACCCATGAACCCTAGAAATTTTCCTCTTGTCTCACTATCTATCTCAATCTTTAGATGACTCGTGGAAATCCCGGAGGAAGCAGTTCATCTCAGGACCCAATGCTGCAAATTTTGCAAATGCTAGTTTCTGACCGTGAAGCTGGTAGAGCTGAACGTCAAGCCAACTTAGCCACTCTTCAACAGATATCCCAGATGGCCCACAATAATCAAGCCCATGGAAACCAAGATCACCATGGATCCAAACTTAAGAACTTCCAGAATACCAACCCACCCATGTTTAGCAAGTCTGAGGTGCCTCTAGATGCTGATGATTGGCTGCAGACCATGGAAAATAGTCTAGAAGTTGCAGGAGTAGATGCAAATGAGAAGGTGCTGTTTGCCACCCATTATTTGTCCGACTATGCCTAAATCATGGTGGAATAGTACCGGTACAATGAACAGAGGTCAAATGATGACTTGGGAGGAGTTCAAACTCAAGTTTAGCAGGACCCATGTGCCCCGGGTCTGATCAAGAGGATGAGGGATGAATTCAGAGATCTGGAGCAAGGTAGGATGACTGTAGTTGAGTACCATGACAAATTTCTGTTACTAGCTAGGTATGCACCCGATGAGATTGACAATGAAGCCAAGAAGAAGGAAAGATTCCTGAACGGTCTGCATGATGAGATGTAGAGAGTGCTAGTCAATATTCCCTTTGATGACCTTGAAGCCCTAGTGGATTCTACAATTCAGATGGAAGGCAAGATCAACCAGGCCAGTGAAAACTGCAAGCATCGAATGATGCACTAACGAGGACCCCACCAAACCCCAAAGTATCGCCCCAACCCGTCTGCAAGTTATGCACCCTAAAACAACAGACCTCCAATGAACCGTCCGAACTATCCCAACCATGGAGGAGGAAACTCAAGGTCCGGCGGAAACCACACCAACAACCTTGGCAACTCCAATAACTTCAACTGTGCACCACCAAAGTCCAACAACAACAACAAAAACAATACTACCCCAAGGACTGGAAGCAATGTTGTGCCTGTCGCAGGGAAAGACAAGTCAATGATAACTTGTTTTGAATGCGGAGTCATAGTTCACTACTCCAATGCCCCAAGAAGCTTGCCACAACAACCAATGTGAATGCACCTTCCCAATAACAAAGCCGTGTCCAGCCTGGAAAGAGATTTGCCCCACGAAACCCGCACAACCGTAATGGCCGTCTGTTCCACATAATGCTGAGGAAGCCCAAGAAGCGCCAGATGTCGTGCTGGGTATGTTTTCTGTTAACTCAGTATTAGAAAGAGTGTTATTTGATTCTAGAGCATCACACTCGTTTGTTACATAAGAATTTGCATGCACTAGTAAGATTCAACCAACAAATTTGAAGCATGTCATGATAGTTCAAATCCCTGGTTCGACCACCAAAGCTAGAATAGTTTGCAAAGCCGTACCTATCAGAATCCAAGGGATAGATTTTTATGCCAATCTAATAGTACTTGGAACCAAAGGTTTGGAAGTAGTGCTAGGGATGGATTGGATGTCGAAACATCAAGGATTAATCAACTATGCTAAGAAAGCTATAACCATGACCAGTAGCACCGAAGTATCAGTAGAACATGTATATGAGACCTTGCCCCGTCAATTCAAGTGCAACAAGAGTCTAGCCAAGACCACCATTGACCAAGTCAGAGTAGTCTATGAATACCCCGACGTGTTCCCAGATGAATTGCCCGGTACGCCCCCAGATCGGGATATCGACTTTATTGTTGAATTAATCCCTGGAACCGGACCCATAGCTCAGAGACCCTATAGTATGAACCCATCTGAACTAGTGGAGCTGAAGAAGCAACTTGATGATATGCTGGGAAAAGGACTGATTCAACCAAGTGCATCACCATGGAGATCACCTGTTTTGTTTGTTGATAATAAGGATGGTGCCAACCGTCTTTGTACGGATTATCGGAAGCCGAATGACGTCACCATCAAGAACAAATACCCTTTGCCAAAGATAGAAGATTTGTTTGATCAACTGACTGGTGCCAGTGTGTTTTCTAAGATTGATCTTAGAACTGGTTATCATCAATTGAAGATTCATGCAACAGATATCCCAAAGACTTCCTTCACCACCAGATATGGATTGTATGAGTACAATGTCATGTCTTTTGGATTAACCAATGCCCCCGCTTATTTCATGAACCTCATGAATAAGATTTTTATGAATTTTGTGGATAAGTTTGTCGTTGTGTTTATCAATGACATTTTGATCTATTCCAAGTCAGAAGAAGACCATGAGCAACATCTTAGAACAATCCTTGAAACCCTTAGAAAGCATTAGTTATATGCCAAGTTTAGCAAGTGTGAATTTTGGTTAAGAGAAGTAGGATTCCTAGGCCATATCCTATCGGCAGGAGGAGTCACTGTCGATCCCGCCAAGATCAAAGATGTTGAAGAATGGAAAGCCCCAACCACCCAAACCAAAGTCCGTGCATTTCTTGGATTAGTCGGATACTACCTTAAGTTAGTTGAAGGATTTTCGAGCATCGCAAGATCGATGACCCAGTTGTTGAAGAAAGATAAAAAGTTTGAATGGACTAACAAATGTGAAGCAAGTTTTCAAGACCTCGAGAAGATATTAGTTTCAGCCCCAATTTTGATAATGCCGGATATCAAGAAGCCTTTTGATGTGTATTGTGATGCATCCAAGATTGGTCTCGGATGTGTGTTGATGCAAGAAGGAAAAGTCATATCCTATCTGTCCAGACAACTAAAGCAACATGAGCAGAACTACCCCACCCATGACCTCGATCTAGCAGCCGTACTTTTAGCTTTGAAGACATGGTGCCATTACCTCATGGGTAATCGCCGTGAGATTTATTCGGATCACAAGAGTCTGAAGTATATCTTCACCCAAAAGGAGCTGAATATGAGGAAAATGAGATGGATTGAGTTAATCAAGGATTATGACCTTGACATTCACTATCACCCCGGCAAAGCCAATGTGGTAGCAGATGCTCTTAGTAGATTGCCGTGTAGATTAAACACCATGATTAAGGAAGCCTAGCCAAGTCTGCATGAGGAGATGGAGAATTTCAGAATGGAGCTAGTTAGCGAAGGATTCTTAGCAAGCATAGAACTCCAACCCACTTTGATTAGTCAGAAAAAAGAACCCCATAAAGGAAACGCAAGTATCGATGGAATCAAGCGTCGTATCGGAACAGGGAAGGTACCTAGATTCACCGAAGATGAAGAAGGAGTTTTGTGGTAGAAAGGACGTATCTGTGTTCCAGCAGATTTGGAGTTGAAACAAGTCATTATGCAGGAAGCTCATGATACTCTTTACTCTATCCACCCGGGAGGAACCAAGATGTATTAGGATTTGAAGGAGCAATTTTGGTGGCACAAAATGAAGAGAGAAGTCGGAAGCTACATAGACAAGGGTGATATCTGTTAGAGAGTCAAAGAGGAACATCAGAGACCCGCAGGACTTTTGTAACCATTGCAGATTCCCGAATGGAAATGGGATTCTGTCGGAATGGATTTCATCACCGGTTTGCCTACGTCTAGTAGGCGAAATGACTCTATTTGGGTCATAGTTGATAGATTGTCTAAGGTAGCCCATTTCATACCCGTCAAGACTACCTACCAAAGTTCGAAGCTAGTAGAGTTGTATATCGCTAGGATAGTCAGTTTGAATGGAACCCCCAGGACCATAGTATCGGATCGAGGAACCCAGTTTACCTCAAGATTTTGGCAGAAAGTCCAAGAAGGATTAGGAACCAAACTGAATTTCAGCACAGCTTATCACCCGCAAACCGACGGACAAACTGAAAGAGTCAACCAGATCTTAGAAGATATGTTGAGATCTTGTGTGCTAGAATATGGATCTAAATGGGAAGATTGTTTACCTTTCATGGAATTCTCTTACAATAATAGTTATCAAGCCAGTTTGCAAATGGCCCCATTTGAATTTATGTATGGAAGGAAGTGCCGTACCCCGTTGAATTGGTCACAAGTAGGAGAGAGTTAGATCTTCGGACCAGACATCCTACGAGAAGCCGAAGAGAAGGTTCACAAAGTCCGTGAGCACCTCAAGACGGCTCAATCCAGACAGAAGAGTTATGTAGATAAAAGACGTCGAGGTCTGACCTTCAATGTCGGAGATTTTGTGTATCTCAAAGTATCACCCTTGAAGGGAATGCAACATTTTTATATGAAAGGAAAGTTAGCCCCCAGATATATTGGATCCTTCAAGATTTTGAATCACTGAGGAGAAGTATCCTATCAACTGGAAATACCCGAGGAGATGTCAGCAGTGCACAATGTGTTCCATATCTCGTTACTTTGCAAATGCTTGGAAGTTCCGGAGAAGACTGAAGTGTTCAAGAACATCGATCATAGAGCCATAGATATTGACAAGGATCTAACTTATCGTGAAGTGCCAATCAGTATTTTGGAGGAAGCATTCAGAACCACCTGGACCAGAAGTATCAAGTTTCTCAAGATTCAATGGAGTAACCATACCGAAGAAGAAGCCACTTGGGAACGAGAAGATTACATTAGGACTGAGTATCCAAATTCTTTAGTTCCTAGTTTTTCCTGAATCTCAGGATGAGATTCTGTTTAAGGAGGGAAGGTTTGTAACATCCCAAAAATATTAATCAAGCTTATCAAACTCTAATTACCCAAGTTTAGGTTTAACAAAAACTTTTATTATTACACTTAATATGAGTGTATGTGTGAATTGCATTAGTGTATGAATGCTTGCAATTGCCATGTTGGATTGCTACAAATGATAAGGTTTAGTGTAAGGAAGAATACTACATCATCTAGGTCAATTACAAACATAATCAAAAGAAAAGAAAATCAAATGTAAGACATATAAGCACATGGTCACTTTGGCCAAACTTACCCACTAGAGCACTTTGAGTGTTTCTATTAAAGGATTTCTAACAGAAACATTTCCCAATCTTTTCACCCCTTGCTAGACCATGTCAAAGTGAATCCAAGCGAACTTTACAAATGGACATAAACTATTTTAAAACCCCTTTAAGAGACATTTCAAAATTCAATCAAGTTCATATGTATAGATCACCACTTTTCAAAAATCACTCAAATCAATTCCACTTGACAAATCCATGCAACCACAGACTACTAAGCAAGTACTCAGATCACTCACCAAAAATCATTCAAAAATTTGAAAGTTGAATTCATGCGGCCGTTTGATCGAGCACCTGGCAGGCACAGTACAATCTCACCAACTATACAATATTTGGAACTATCAATTGATCAACCTTTGTACTGCAATCAACTCCACTACATGCCCATGATCATTCCTAGTCCTTTGCCGTGCAGTGGAGAGCCTCCTCTCCACCGTTGCACCAGTGACACGCTTGTACCGAGCCGGCCATGCCGGTCGAGCACGAACCACTCGCTGCACGCTGCGCCGCCCTCTCCCATGACACCTAGCAAGTAGCCATGACCTCACCGCCACCCCCTGTCCACCCCTTGACCAACGACAAGGCGAGAAGGAGCCAGACTTTCCGCACCCATTTAATCCCTGGCTATGCCGAGAGCACGACGGAGCACGGCAGCTGCCTCGCACGCACACGTCGCTCCTCGCTCTCTCCGCCCATACCCGCGATTGACGTAGCACCAGTGACCTCCCAGACATGACCGTTCGCCGCCGTGATCCCCGTGACCACCGTACCAAGTGATGAATGCATGCGTACCTACTAAGAGCACCAACGTAATGTGACCAATGGAGGCTGCCCCTTGCCGTGCCGTCACTCGTATGACGATCGCCATAGTCCACAACACCGACCCATGCCCTCTACCGTGACGAACGCGACCTGTAGCAATGTTGCCGGAGAAGCCCGACCATGCCGCACTGCCTCTATCCTGGGTGTATAAATAGACGGCACCCCAGCCCTCATTCTCCACACCATTCCACTCCCCACTCACCCAGGAACCTCACCGACCCTTCCCCAGAGCAAGGCGAGCACCACGATGCCAAAATTTGGCCGGAGTCCGCCGCTGCAGTCGAGGAAGGAAGCTGTTGATTGCGACCACCCTAGGAGCTGCCGTGACCGTGCCTCGAACCGCCGTCAACGACAACCCCATTCAGCCCTTGCCGACCTTAGCTGGAGCCCAGGTGAACCTCACACGACCCCCACCGCCACGTTAGGGTTTGTTTCTCGCCGGAGCTGTTCGACGTAGACGATGCACCTCAGCCATTAGATCCTAGTCTAATCGTAGCGCAGAGATTGAATGATACCGTTTTGACTTAGTTAAGTCGCTAATCCGTGGGACCTTGTTGTCAGCAGCCCACTACGCCAGCACAGGACAGTTGGCCGACCCATGTCGTTTCCTGCGCAGAGCCCGTTGATTCAAATAGACTTTTTCGAGTTTAGTTAAAACCAGATTCTGTCAGTAGATTCAAAATTCAATTCAAAGAGATTCACCAAAGAAAAATGCATGATTCCAATTTTGTTGGAAAGGTATTGAAATTGTGTAATCACTCCCGTTGTATTCAAACCAATTGGAATTATAGATCACCTATACTAAAAATAACAAGACAGAGACTTTTGACACTTCAAACATTTTTCTAAAATAAACTATTAATGCTTTTGAGATGATTCTACCTCTCAAAAATCACATTTCCATGCTCTACATGAATATGTAAAAACATTTGGTTTTATAGATATAAAACTTGGACTAGTATTAAAAGAAGGCTATATAGGCTTTTCTAGTCACTTTAATATTAATAAATAGTAATATTAAATCTTGTAATGGTTGACCATCATTTTAAATCACATTCGCAAGCTTGATAATAGATGGTGAGGACATGGTCCATATGAACCTGTATTCTAGTTGGAGAATATTAATTATTAAAGAATTTCAATGAGTAGAAATTACTTTTCTCAAATAAGATCAACAAAAATGTGCCATTATAACATGGAATGATTGAGATGATGCTAGATCATCTAGGATGAGCCTTGTGTGCTAAATAGAGTAGTGAAGTGTTGTTTGGTGATTGTGTACATTGAATGTATTTATAGACGTTAGTACTGACCTGGGATTCAACGAAGAGGAGTACTTCCAGGAGGAAGATGAGAACTTCAACGACTGCAACAACTGCTCTGCTCAAGGCAAGCTAAAACTATGCAAGCCCACTATGCAAGCTATCCCTACAAGTTTAGCTATGCAAGCTAACTTGTATAGATACCATATATACATCTTTGAGATGCAACTTTACCAATTCCCAGTTTTTACTCCAAGCCTTACTTTTCCCTTTACTACTGTTCTTATCTAGTTAATGAATTGTGATTAGTGGAAACTAGATTGGAGACTATCAAGATCATAGGATTAGTCTTGGATACTTATACCAGATTAGCACCCTCAAATAGTGAATACCCTCAACATTAGTGGCTAGTGCTAAGCATAAAACTTGATCACTTTAGATGGGAATACTTGGTAAAATTGATTATGAAAACCTTGGAATGAAGACTCATTCTATTGAAATGTTTTGACATGTGTTGTGAAACACAATGGTTTGAGGATGAAAATGATTAAGGCATGAGCCTTGACTTTTACAAAACTGATGGGTGGGTTCGGATGCGATACCATTCCAATTTTATCATACAACCACACTACTGAGTTGGGTAGGGCTTGACTGGAAGTTTATATGTATTAGTATGGGTTTCCTTGTGGAAGAGATTGAGCTGAGGCTACCTCGTGATGAATGTCCACCTATGCAGTGCCCAAGATAACAGATGGTCATGGTTGGGAGGCCAAACTCATAGGGGAGGTGCCTATACTAGGGTGTGTAATTTAAAGGTTAAGTTTGATTATCCGCATACCAAGTATGATGAATCAGGGTTATCCCTGACAGATACATCGAATTTTGTGGAGAAAGTGTACAATCTCTGCAGAGTGTCAAACTACGAATAGCCACGTCCGCAGTTATGGACAGTTGGAGTGGCCATACTGTTCCATTGTCAGATGTTTTCAAAATGGTTTATGACTTGAAAGTTGACTTTGACTTGACCACAAAAGAGTTGTGGACATGAAAACTAATTTCCCCCTTAAATGATGTAGAGAACTAAATTAGGTCTTTACTCTTCAATTCCTTATGAAATAAACCTGGCATTTTGCAAACAAACCTAGAGCTTAATATTCCTACTAGGTCTTACCTTACTTATGTTAGTGTTAGTTTGTGAGTACTTAAAGAGTACTCATGGCTTTGTCCCTGGCTATTCCCATGGCCATACTATGAGGAGGATTACCCGAAAGATGGACAACAGGAGGTCTATGACAACTAGGATCATCTCCAATCGTCAGCATTGCCTATGATCATGAAGATGAAGCCCCACTACATTTACTTTCTGCTTCTTTGATTGTATTAAGACTGGATCATGAGATCCTTTATTTGTAAGACCTTGAATATGGTTTGTAATTGATGATGTACTCTGGTACTACTTTTGTTATGTCTCACAAAAATGGTAATCCTGAGATTGTGATGTACGGCATAACAGGCATCTGGACTTAAAAATCTAGGTGTTGACAAAACCCTTGTGGCAACATCTCTGTCTTGATTGTGCACCACCGCCTTCACCGTTGTCGTGTAGCTCGGAACGCGTGTACAGCCCCCTCACAAACTCAGTTCTTGTTGGACCCCTTATTCTTGTACGGGTGCGGTGACCCAGCATATCACTTCATGATGTAGTACACTATAGTCGTTCACATAACACCAATGAAACACTGTTGCACTAGTATTACATCCCTCAGAGTGGTACACCGGAAACATAGCAGGTCAAATACATGACTATAGGTTACAACTCGACTCTTTACAAAAGATCCAGAGAACACTCCTTGAAATAGTGAGGACAAAAATGTACAGAAGAATCTAGAAATAATATTTTGGAACTATCATACTAATAAGACGAGTATCTAAACTCTCTAGCTGGCCACTGCTGCTATTGTAATGCTCTATAGAAGTAGGTTTTATGGATAGAGAATATACTCCTATCTAATTAGGAACTTCATCTTCACTTCAGTTTGATGTATATATTGACTTCCTTGACTGTATTGAAGAACTTGAGCTTTCAGTGACAATTTCTGGAGAATGAGTTGGTGTTGACAATGTATTCATGGCTAAAGAACCTAGCAAGGGTTAAGAAGGTACGGTTGAGTACGCGCATACTCAACAAGTTCACTAAAAGGAGTGTATGATGCACTATCTACAACCACAGACCAAAGGTCATAGGCTATGCGAGTTTTCGTAAACATTTCTTCAAAGGTTGCTTTTATTCTAAAAAGCTATGTCCGTCAGCCTTCACAGGTTTACCAGAACTTCATGGAGTTCCTTTCCTTTCGCGTTCATAGCTCCTTCCCGAAACAGGGAGTAACATGTCACATTTATTACACTCTGTAGAGGTGCGTCACTTTACCCATAAGAGATCAAATCCTCGTTGCACAACCAGGCGATCTTTCCTATCCACAATTTCGTGATGTGGGGCCTAGTAGATGATCTAAGCCAATCATTGCCCTTCTCCATGACCCCGCATGAATACATGACCCCTAGGCCAGGCCATACCTCTATTAAGCCCCTTTTGGACAAGGTATAACTCTGATAGGCCCCTAAAGACTCTATGGGCCGGTTGTGCCCCTGGCAAGCTCCATAAAGGTCTGACTATACCTCTGGCAGCGGCTCACAAATAGTCTAGATACGAATATCGCGGGGAACTAAGGGGTCCCACACATATGCTGGCCCTAGAAAGGTACATCAGTGCAACGAGATGGTCATCCATCAATGCAAAAGGAAGAAGATCCAGCTAACTTCTCCATCCCATTCCAAATCTCATATTAATGTGTATTATACGGTGCAAGAATCACTTGCGACATTGGTTGTTTATGTCCTAGATAATATGTTCCTTTACCACCGGAACTTGCAATAGTAGGTTATTACCATTTGGTAACTAACCCATAATCATATAAAATAGAGTTTTATGACCTTTTTAAAATGCAGGTGATGAAAACATTTCATTTGCAAATACTTGATATAAAATAACCAAAGGACATGAGCAAGTGTGAACTTCCTTTTGTGATTACAAGACTATGCAATCACGGTCTTCGAGACACTAGAAGATCTCGTATCTGAAATCAGTATCATTTGGTCTGATAAGGACTAATGTTTAAAGAAGCAATATGTTGTGATGCATAAGCCATGTAATGCATTTTGTTAAACCCCGAGACAATTCCCTAATAACGTGGATGAGTTAAACTTAGGTGATGCTTTAAGATTTAGTTATTCTTTAAGTTTACTTCAAAAGTAATTGTATCTACAAAACACTTAAAAGTTTAACATGCAAAATATACAAGTAAGGTACGTTAACACCATGTGATTGTGGTTGGTCATTTTATGAAAACTCATGTTTGAAGTTGTTAGGACTTAAAAGGAATAACATAGTATTTTTTTGAAGTGAAAAAGAATAACATTTGAGGAAAATATTGTATTGATAAGGTTTAAACAATCTTTATGGTTATTCAAACATGATCGACAACGCTTGCATTTATTGGACAATTGGGACTTAAAACGGCCTAGATTTTAATCAAAATAGATGAAAGTTAACTTTAAAACATAACTAGGACTAAGATGAAGTAATTTTATCTTCTGGTCAAGTCTAGGAGCTTTCTTTTATATGACTGATGACAGATTTGTATAGATATTGAGCACAATGTTGTGAGCTTAAACTTAACAAGTTGATGATATGTAAGTTACATAGCTAAAGCTGATTATGAGGTATGTTGGAAGAGATTAGATCATTCAGTCCCAACATAAGTGAATGATCATAAGGTTGACTTGGAAGTTATTGGTTATAGTTGATTTAGGATTCTAAATGAATATTTAATAATTAGCAATTTATACTCAGGTTTTATTATAAACCATAATTATGGTTTTAGGTTTAGTGTTGAGACTTCAAGGATTCTTTTTAAGATTATAATGTTTTATAAAGACTTATGTTTATTTCTTACTTAAGAAATAACTTTGAAGGATTTACAAAATAGGGCTCTCATTTTAATAAATCAATAAGGATTCATTACTTTGAAACTTTAAAATATTTTGGAATAATATACTTACTCCCTCCGACCCATATTAGTTGACTTGGATTTATCTAGATTCAGATGTATCTGCTACTAAAACATGTCTAGATACATCTGAATCTAGACAAATTTGAGTCAACTAATATGGGTCGGAGGGAGTAGTATTTTTCTAGGAAAATATATTTATTTAATATCTTAACAATGATTTTATTTATTTTTAAGTATTATCCTTATTTTATAAAATTTTACAAAGGACTAAATGTCCTTAAATATTTGCATCAGGTTTTATTTGTAAAAAAATTAAGTTAGTACTTTTTATAAAATAAAATTGTAGGTGTATTCTTATATACAAAAATGATTTTTATACACTTTTTGGACTTTTCCTTATTTTATTAAATTTGATTGAGAGATTTAATGGTGTTAATATTGATTTGTGATTTATTTAACTCAAATCAGCCTTATTATATTTTCCTAGTTAGATATTATTTTTGTGAACACAATGATATATTATAAGTATTTTTATGATTTTTCTACATTTTTCTAGGGCTCAAAATATATTCAAGGGTACTTTGGTAATTCCATCTTTTATTTACTTATTTATGCTTTCTTTTTATAAGCGGGTCTGGCCAACTAGTCAAATCGGCCCAATGGGCCTAGGCTAAACCTGCCCAGATGGTTCACTGGGTCGGTCAGAACCGACACAAATCACACCCCTCTCTCTCTCTCGACTCGATCTTCTTTGTCCTTGTTCTCTTACGGTTGAATCTTAGTGTCGTGGCTATCTCCGCCAGATTTCGGCGAGCTAGGCCACTCCGGCTGCTGTCATTTATGTTTTAAGGACCGCTGTTCTCTCCGAGCCCTCTACTGCCCGCTCCCTTTACTCTCAATAGGATTAGGGTTCTAATGTTAAGGCTTCGCCATCCACCGATAACTTTGCAGTGCCTTAGTGATGGTTTGTCTTAGTTGTCGTGGTGTGGCTCGGCGCAGGTCGAGTGCCACAGTGCTCCTTGTGCCGCCATGCCACGGTGCTCTGGTCATCGTCGCCTTGGCATCACCTCGGTCTGCTTCCTCTTCAACTACAAAGTGAGGACCCAAGGTAAGTTTTCCTACTCCTCTCTCCTGGTCTCCCTTTGATTATTTATTCTCTCCAAGCTCTATTCTTCACCATGACTCTCTTCCGGTTCCTTTAGTCATGGTGCTCATGTACAAATTCTTGTGATCCTATGGTTCTAGCTTTATACTCCTAAACTGCTACTCCATATTTGGTACTGGCGCTAATCCAATTTTCTATTAATTAGCATGATGGTGCCCTTGTAATGGCTAGTATTAATCTGACTAAATTCTGGATTTGGTGACATGACTCCTAATAGAAATCATGTGCAGTGGATACAAAATTTGTATGCTTACCACTCTAATAAAGACTTGGTTTGGGTTATAGGTGTATATATACTTACCCTCACACTTTGTCAATTGTGCTCAGCTGTTATTCCCTACTTGTGTCTATGTATGATTGATTTTAATTATAGTCTCTCACACTGTACAAAGGCTGCACTGATACTATTCTTCTAGGTGGATACTAGACTAGTTATAGTGGCTGCTGAATGGGTGTGGTACTGTGTCAACACCCAGATTTTTAATCCCAGATGCCTGTTATGCCATACATCGCAATCCCAGGACTACCATTTTTGCGAGACATAACAGATTGGATATCACAGTACATCATCCATTACAAACCATAATAAGGTTTTACACGAATAAAGGATCTCATGATCCAGTCTTAATACAAACAAGCAGCGGAATAAATAGCATAGCGGTGGGGTCCATCTTCAGTGTCACAGGCAATGCTAACGATGGGAGATAGTCCTAGTTGTCATACCGTCCTGTTGTCCTTCCTCTTGGTAATCTTCTTCATAGTCTGGCCACGGGAATAGCCAGGGACAAAGCCATGAGTACTCTTTAAGTACTCGCAAACTATCACTAACAAGTAAGGTAGTTCTAGTAGGAATGCTAAATTCTAAGTTTATTTGCAAAGTTAAGTTTGAAACCTAAGCTGAGTTCAAAGACAAAGAAAGATAAAATAAAGTTCTAAATCACCTAAGTGGGAACTTAGTTTTCATAGTCACAACCCTGTTGTGGTCAAGTCAAAGTCACAATTCATTTCATAAGTCATTTTGAAAACATCTGACAATGGAACAGTATGGACACTCCAACTGTCCATGACCGCGGATGCGGCTATTCGAATAGTTTGACACTCTGCAGAGGTGGTACACTTTCACCAAAAAATTCGATACATCCGTCAGGGATAACCCTAAATCATCATACTTAGTATGCGGATAATCAATCATAACCTTTCAATTACACACTCTAGTACAAGCACCTCTCCTATGAGCTTGGCCTCCCAGCCATGGCCATCTGCCATCCTGGGCACTTCATAGGTGGACAACATTGAGAGGCAGCCTCAGCTCAAACCTCTCCCGCGAGGGAACCCATACTAATGCATATAAACTTCCGGCTAAGGCTTACCCAATTCAGGTATTGTGGTTGTATGGTAAAATTGGAATGGTATCGCATCCGAACCCAACCATCAGTTTTTATAAAGGGCTAAGGCTCATCCCTCAACATTTTCATCATCATAAACCATTTGTGTTTCTCAACACATGTCAAAACATCTCAATAGAATGACTCATCATTCCAAGGTTTTCATAAGCATTTTCACCAAGTATTCCCATCTAAAGTGATCAAGTTTTATTGCTTGGCACTAGCTACTAAAGTTAAGAGTGTTCACTAATGGGGGATGCTAGTCTTCAATTTCCCGCCATAGAATGACATCTAAGTCTAACTAGATAGGCCAAGTTTTATACTCTTTATGCTACCCATTAACAAAGTAAGGAACTTTGGTAAAGTAAAAGAAAGTAAAGCTTGCAAGTAAAACTTGGGATGGGTATAAATCAAAAAGGTATAACCCAAAGCATGCCTAATGCATTTGCTTAAGTTATCAAGCTTGCAAGTGTTAGCTTGCATTGTTAAAGATGGCTTGCTAATAATACCTTGCTCAGTTTACTTGAAGTGCTAGGCTTGCATAAGTATAATACTTGCAAGTGTTACCTTGCAAGGGTTAACTTGTATAATGCTAGCTTGCAAGTGGTAGCTTGCCTTGGTTGGTGAAGTGGTTGAAATTCTCCTCGTCTTCCTTGGCATAGAACTCCTCCTCCTCCTCATAGACTTGGTCGGTACTATCGTCTATAAATACATACGGAATACACAATCACCAAACAATACTTAACTAGTCTATTTAGTACACTAAGGCACACACTTGATGATCTATCATCATCACAATCATCACAAGGTTTAATGAACTAGTTTCATTAATTTTATTTGAGAAAAGTAATTTCTACTCATTGAAATTAATTAAGATTTAATATTCTCCATTTAAAATATGGGATCATGTGGACACATGTCATCACCACATATTCTAATGCATGGGAATGTGATTTAAATGTTTGATCATATTTCACTAAGTTTAAGTTTATTATTTTAATGATTTAAAGTGACTAGAAATGCCCTAATAGCATCTTTTGGTACTAGTCCAATGTCACTGTATGCAAACTTAAATATTATTACATATTCAGTTAGGTATGGTCAAATGTTATTTTTAAGAGTCGGAATCAACTCAAAAGCTATTATGGTTGATTTTTGAAAAATGTTTGAATGTAGAAAAGTCTCTGTCTTGTTATTTTTGCTATATGTGATCTATAACTCTAATTGATTTAAATCCAACGGGTTTGGATAGAGATTTTAATTATCTTTCCAACAAAATTGGAATCATTCATTTTGGTTAAGTAAATCTTTCTAAATTGATTTTTAAACTAGTGGACAGAAACTAGTTTAAGTCTAAAAAGAAACACATCTATTTGAATTCTAGGGCCAACACGGGAAACTAATTGGGCCGACCTAGTGATGCTCAGCGGCACAGCGGGCAACTAACACGATGGGTCCACATGTCAGCGGCACTTAAAACCCGAAAGGGTACGGGACGATGTGGGCCGTGCGATTAGAACCTAGATCAACGGTCGTGGTTCATCATCGATGACGAACTGGTCGCCAGCGAGACTGAACCGTAGCGGCTCGGTGGGGGTGTATTGGGGGCTTACCAGGGCTCCAGCTAGCGTGATGATGGGGGCGATCGGACTGGTGGACGACGACAGACTCCGGCGTGGTTGCAGCGGCTCCTAGGTGGTCGCAATCGACTTCCCCTTCCTCCTCTGTTGCGGCGGCTCCGGTGGAAATTTTGGCGAACGATGGATCGAGTGGCTCCGGGGATGGTGTGAGAGACTCAGTGGGAGGTGAGGAGTGTTGGAGTGTGGAGAAATGGTGCTGGGGAGGCCTCCTTATATAGCTCGACGAGGGGACCGTGGGGTGCAACGGTGAGCTCGTCGGTGACGTTGGTACACAGGGCTAAAGGCATAGGCGGGGTAGGCGGATGGTGCGTGGCTTCCTGGCGGTCAGCTATAGTGTAATGGCTTGGCTAGGGGCGGTGGCGTTTGGTCGGGCATGGTCGACGCTCTGCGCGGCAGAGGCGGTGCTCGACGCGGCGTACGGTGGCTGCTGGTCACACGGCAGGGAAAGGGCATGTCTGGGGGCTTGCTGGGGTTAAGGCAGAGCGACGCGTGCAAGCTGAGGTCAATGCACGACGTGTGCTGGACTGTCGGGAACGACGCTCTGGCGTGAGCTGTGCACGGTGTAGAGGCGGTGGGAACGAGCATGCCTCGGTGGTCCAATGCTTGGCTGTGTCCGTGGGGTGGACAGGGGATCGCAGTAGGGTGCGGTGGAGCTAGGAATGTGCTGGTTAGGCGTTGTGTTGTCTCTGGCGCGTTGTCCACGCTTGGCCAGCGACGACCAAGAACGGGCGGCACGTCACTGCACTTCACGGCGAATGGGGGTGCTAGTCTGGGCTGGGGTAGATGCTAGGGGACATGGGTTAATATGGAGACCAAATTGGTCGATGATCACTGTAGAAATAGTGAAGCTACTCTAGTGTTGACCCGTGCCTGCCATGTGTTCGACAGAATGGCCGCATGAAGAAAATTCTTGAATTTTGAATTCAAATTTTTTGAGGGTTCTCCACTTAAGCTTGAGATTCTAAGTTTGCTTGTAGAGGTCAAGGGGAATTCATTTGAGTGGTTTTTGAAAAGGTGGGATCTATTCACATACACTTGATTCCATTTTCAATTGCCATTTAAAATTAGCGTTCAAATGTTTTTGCAAGATTTCAAAGTGGGCCTTGGTAGATCTTTACTTGTACTAGCAAGGGGTGCAAAGATTCATAATTATTTCTGTTTGAATTTGAGTTCTAGGAACACCTAAAGTGACCTAGTGGATTAAAATGGCAAAAGTGACCATTTGCATTTATTAATTCCATTTGATATCTTTTTCTTTGGATTTTGCTTGGTAATGATCTAGATGATGTGGAATTCATCTTTGAATCATTTTACAACCATTAGAGCAAACAAACATGGAAATTCCAAACAATTCCATATTAATGCAACACACACATGCATTCTTAATTATTTTAATGATAAAAAGTTTTTGTTAACCCTAAATTGGGTGATTTGGATCTCGATAACATTGATTAAAGATTTGGGATGTTACATACTGTCAATTCAATAGAGACTCTCCATTAGGTGTTACTTAAGAATGCTACCTAATTTATGGTTTGTGATTGATCTAGCTGCATACTTGTAGTAATAGTGAAACGAATAAAAATAGATTTGCTGGATATATTACTAGACGATTGAGTTCTCTTCTAAGTGGATATGCTCTGCAAGCATAACTTGTCTATGCTTTCTTATATATGAGATATATTTGGTGAACTGATCATATGGTTAAGTGATGATCTTCGTCCCTTCTTGAATATGATTGCATCCCTTTAAATGATTCTTAGCAAAAGATTGGTAGGGAAATGATTTGAACTCTGCTTTAGTTGCTTGTAGATGGTTTTGAATGAGCTATTAATGATCAGATCATGCACATGCATGATCTTGGACAAATATGAGATGTGGCATGCAATGTAGATTCTCTTTATATCTACTTCATAGCTTGATGTCTAATAAATGATTCCTAGAGTAGATTATCTAGGAAAATGATTTGTGTAAGTTCCCTGCAGATTTGCAGAGAACCTTACTTTCTTTTTAAAATTTGAGAATATGGTTTTAATGCCTATAATGGTTTTGCTGGCTGGCCTTGTTGTTATGGTGCCTCCATTTGGAGTGTGCATAGCCACATGGTCAAGCTAGTATGAGCTGTTGTTATTGCTTTAGTTAAGCTTGGTGACAATAATCATGTATTTGTGTGGTATAAAGTGACCCCACTTGACTTCCTAGGATTATCCTAGTTGTAGGTCAGTTTGGAATTGGTTTCTTGTATTATCTTATACAAATGTTGGCGTGGCTACTGTCGTCGGATTGAGGACAAGTACGCGATGAGGGGGTCCTCGAGTCGTGCGAAAGAGAGGGGTGTGAGACGTACGGTGTTCCGGGATGGTGAGCACACAAGTTTACCTAGGTTCGAATCCGCCGGCTTTGGACGGATCCTACTCCTGCTAGCAATCCAGTAATATGGCAGAGCCGGAATATGGGTTACAAGGGTTTGTCTGTGCGAGTTGAGGGTCTAAAGTATTGGGTTGTTCCCTAAAGGCTCTCCCTAGGTCGGCTTATATAGATATCCGGCCTAGGGTTTACAGGAGAGATCTATCCGGCTACGACTAAGAGTCGGTTACAGAGTACATCTTGAACTACAAGTAACATTATGGGCCTAAGTCGGTAAGTCTTCTGGGCCTTCCTGTAGCCGGATTGGACTCCGTCTTCTCTCCCTGACTGGGTCGCCCGTGAAGCAAAGCTCTAACCCGAAGTGGGCCACCCTGGTCAGTGAGGAACTGTGAGGATACCCGGAAAGTATATCCCCAACAGCAGCCCCCGGAGGCCTCCAAGATCCAAAGTCAGATTTATCATCGTCTAGCTTGATCTTCGGCTTACAGAATCTTGAAGGGTTCCTGAAACTTCACAACAAAAATTATGATCCGAGTCTTAAAAATAAGTCGGACCTATCAACAGATTACTCGGATTTTCCAGCTTGATTTCAATCTAAGCCGGAACTTGGTCTCTAACGCCACCTGACACAAGTCATGGTCAAGTCACGTCATCTGACAGGCATTCCGTCAGCACGACCGTTTGTGGGTCCGTGGTTCGCGGAACCGAGGCGCCGTTTTAATGCGTGCGTGGAGATCGAGGCGATGTAATCATCGCGTGGGTCCTTCCCAGTTCCTTCCATGACGCGTGGCGGTTGCACTGTATAATTTGCACGAATCTTGGCGCAGTTAGGTGGATATAAGGGGTTATGATTTTCTCCTTCTTCTTTCACCAGTCCTTTGCCTTTTCCTCTCCTCCCAATCTCTCTGCGTGCATAGAGCTCCCCCGTTCCTCCCCCAAAAAACTCCCAGCGCCGCCCGTCCTAGGTCATCTGCCCATCGGAGAAATGGCTTCTTCTTCCTCCTCCGTCTTGGCGGCAGCAGCGGTGATGGCGGTGACGGAAGTGGTGGCGGAGAAAGAAAGCTTCCGTGGGCTCTGGATCCCCTGCATCCTCAACGACGAGAAGCTCCAGAACATGGAGAAGGAAGGGCTCCTCCGCGCCGGTGACTGGCGGAGCGGCTTCGAGGAAACCATCCCCAATCCGTGCGCCGGCGAGTGGGTCCACTTCGGTACCCACCTCGACAGAGGTTTGTCGTTTCCTCCCTCGGAGTTCTTCTCCGAGGTGATTGATCATTACGGAGTTCAACTCCATCATCTTTCTCTCAACTCTCTCTTAGAGATGAGCGCTTATACTTCTTTGTGTGAGGGCTTTCTCGGCATTAGGCCGAGTTTGACTCTATTCCGGTACTATTTTCATGTCCGGAGAAACTCTATCACTGCCGGTGTTCCTTACATCACCGGTACTATTAGCTTTTCGCTTAGACGCGAGCGCGCATATCCCAAAATCTTAGCCAGTGACTCGGTCAAACAATGGCCAGCCATGTTTTTCTATCATAGGGATATTCCGGCTCCCGACAAAGCTACTGCTTTTCCGGCTTTTGTTGAAGGAGATGCCATGGCCCAACCGTCTTGGGACGAGGCCGCTCTGGCTCTCAGTGACAATCTGATCCTCGCTAAGAGGCGGGTCGAATATCTGATAAAACACAAGGGACTGAAGGGATCCGACTTGGTCCAATGCTGGGTATCACGCCGGATCCAGCCCCTTCAGTACCACGGAGATCGACTGATGCACTCCATCATGTCGTCCAAGGAAGACTCCCTCCGCATCAGCCCCAAAGCCTACACCACGCAGGGCTATATAAGCCAGATTAAGTGGCTGATTAGGGAGCGGATCGAGAGGAGGATCCCGGAGGTTTCTCTGGATATGCATACGGCGGAAAACCCCACAGTGCCGGTAAGCTTCTATCAGTACACCTTTTTATGTGTTTCAATCTTTGAGTTATACTGCAATACTGATATGTTTTCTTCTTTTCAGCTTGCTGACCTCCCCGAGTCAGAACTTACTCCGCTCGAAGGATATCCTCTTGAGTTTTCTCGGGAGACAGAGGTAGTCCCATTGCCGGACCTTGCGCTCAAGAAGCGCAAAGCTTCGACAGTGGATGTTGGCACAAAGGAGGTGCCCATCGTGAAGAGGTAACTTTCAATCACAACTTCCACCTTTGTACTTTACTCGAATTTCTTTCCAGGATGTAATGTTTCCGACTTTAGTACATTCTCAGAGCAAAACCGCTTCTCAAGGGCAAGGGGAAAGGGATCTCTTCGAAGCCCTTGCGACAGACGAAGCTTACCATAGTTTCCCCTGCCGTGGCTCCTCCGACTCCTGCCCCTTAACCTTCTGCAACGCCGGTGACCATTCCTTCCCGGTCGTCGCAGAAGATCCGGCTCCTTCGACGGAGCCTGCGATCCTTGAATCGCAAACTGATGTCACCATGGGTGAGTCAGATCTAGATAAGGGTGAACCCTCTTTGGGTAATGATCCCTCGGAAGAAACCTTCACCGAAAACCTTATCAGCAATCCGGGACTTGCCAAGTTTGGCCTGTCCCGGAAATCTGCTGAAGAAATCCAACGGCTCGCTAGGCAATGCCTGGAGAAAAGTACTTTATCTGCCGAAGAAGAAACGCAAGAAGCAGAGGACGTCAAGCACTCCAATCTTCTTGAACAAGTGCTTCTTTGCAACGAGAGGATCAGGTCCGGGGAGCTTCCAACTGCTCCTGTGACCCCTCTGACTCTCGCTGAGAAGGTTGCCGTTGAGGTGAACGCGAGTTTGGATAAACTCACTCGCGAACAATATGTAAGTCGGAATTCCAACTCCTGTTTTTCCTTTATTTCATATCATATCCTCTAGCCCCCAAGCATGAAGTAGCATATATAATACGGGTTTATGCTTCACTAGGATGCCAAACAATGAACTAGTGTAGCCCCCAAGGCTCGTGCTGATATTAACAAAAAATATTAGCCCGAGCCTTTAGTAGCTTTCTGACTTTGGGTATTCTGACTTACAGAAAGTATATTCCTATAACCAGGATTTGCTAAAGAATGTCTGTGATAAGCGGAGAGAGATCAAGGCTCTCCGTCTTAAAAATGCTGAACTTAAAGTTGCCAACGATGAGGCCGAAGGTAAACATTCCGAGACTCAAACCTTGTCTTTGTGTTTTCAATGTCGAATTTATCTAAACTGTTGTTCTTTTTGACTTACAGCATTGCTCAAATCCTTGAATCCTTCTCCATGGCTACTGATGAGCGTGATCGCAAGATCGCTGCTCAAGATAAAACAATCTCGGACCTCAAGAATGAGCTTAGCAGAGAGAGGGACCTTTCCCAGGCGCTCTGGGCTGAACTCCAGAGTCTTCGGGAGGAGAAGACCAAAATGGAAGACGTCATTTTCGGTACATTCCCTCAATCTGACTTGTCTTTTTCTTCGACTTCTCTCAATGTCGGATTTTAATTGTATTTTGTTTACATGTCCTCTGAACTTGACGACTCCACCTCTGCTGAGTCCTGCACCCACCGTCTTACCCAAGTCGGTGACCTGCTTCATGACTTTCGCCAATCCCTTGAGGACATTGGCGAAGCTCTCAAGATTCCGGATATGCACAGCATGTCGGATTTTCAGGTGCGGGACAAGGCAAAGGAGATGCCGCAACTTGTTCGGGACTGGAACATGTCCTACGCACGGACTGTGGCGCAGAATGCTCTCACCATGGTCATGAGACACCATGGAAACATGGAAATATGGCAAGTGACCAGAGGGTACTGCAAAGTAGATGAAGACGGCCATGAGCAGGACCTTCAAGCCATCATGCACTCCTGCGCCGGATATGGGTGTCACGTGGCTGACCTGACTAGCTACGAGACCCCTTTCTTCACCCGCGTGGACACTCCTCCTCCTCCTCCAGAAGAATCAGCAGAAGTTTCTGACGATGAACGTACCACCTCGGATGTGGACATCTCGGAACGATACCAAGGCGGCGTCTCCAGCGAGCCGGCAGCTCCTTCATCTCCTACTGCATCATAAATTGCCAGAAATATTTGTATTATCCTGAAAAAACATGATGCGTCTGTAATTATGAAGTACTATAATTTTGCTAGTGCTAAGCTTTTGATCTACTCAGCACTTTTGGCTTTTAAACTTTTTGCGTGCCTGAAATGTTTACACAAGCACTTGTATTTTTTCGCCCATACTTATCGTTTATCTGGCTTTCCGCCTCGTCCCTTTCGTGAGCCGGCTAAACCTTCTGCCGGAAACTTTGCCGAGCAACGGAGCTCAATTGCTAAACCAGTTTAAACTCGGAAACAAAGCCGGCTTCCAGTACCAACAATTCACTACTCGGAAAATGCCCGCATCCAGCAATCAGACAAATAACCAAAGTAAAGACTAGAAACTTTACAGTTATACCCGAAGGTAGCAATTTTTAGAATCGGAAATATAAACCAGATTGAGCATGAGCATAAAGTACTTTCAAGCATTCTGGGATTTTCGACTATGACATGATCATTCGAAAATAAGATGGTAAAAACTTCTCAGAAAAACTTGAGGCAACCAAAACTTTTATTTCTCACAGAACATGTACATATGTATGATTACAAAGAAGGATAAACTTAGAATAAAAGGGACGTAGCTGAGCAATATTCCATGGTCTGTCTAACTCATCCGGATTTGTACTGCCTCCAGCTCTCTTTCTCTTCTTAGTAGCAGGTCTTTCTTTGACTAGCCTCATGTCAGTTAAGTAGTACGATCCATTGTGCAATACTCGACTAACTAGAAAGGGCCCTTCCCATACTGGGGAAAGTTTGTGCTTTCTTTGTTGTACAAGCCGGAGAACCAAATCACCTTTATTGAAAGATCTATTTTGGACTCTCTGGCTATGATACTTGCGTAACTTTTGCTGATAGGCTGTAGATCTCATTTCAGCAACGACGCGAACTTCTTCGACTAAGTCGAGATCATTTTGTCGAGAAATCTCGGCATCCTCTTCAATATACGTGGCCACTCTAGGAGAAGTATGAATCAAATCACTAGGAAGAACTGCTTCTGCGCCATAGACCAAGAAGAAAGGTGTGTATCCTGTTGACCTGTTTGGAGTTGTTCGTAAACTCCAAATTACAGAGGGTAATTCCTCTGCCCAAGCCCCCGCAGCACGTCGTAGTGGTGCTTCAAGTCTCGGTTTTAGGCCCTGTAGGATTAAACCATTTGGTATTTCGACTTGTCCGTTAGCTTGTGGATGTGCGACTGACGCAATGTCAAGCCGGATATTTTGCTCGTTGCAGAATTCAGCCAATTCTCCCATAGAGGAGTTACTCCCGTTGTCCGTGATAATGCTATGCGGATAACCATACCGGATTATAACATCCTCGACAAATATTTTGGCTGTTGCTCCATCACAACTAGTGACATGTTTAGCCTCAATCCATTTGGTGAATTTATCCACCATCACTAAGAGGTGAGTAAATCCACTTGGAGCTCGTTTAAATGGTCCTACCATATCAAGCCCCCAGACCGCAAAAGGCCATGTTATAGGTATTGTTCGCAGCTGATCAGCCAGAACATGAGCTTGTTTGGCGTACTTTTGGTAGCCTTTGCACGTCCTGACTAATCGTTCGACATCTGCCTGAGCTGTAAGCCAGAAAAATCCGTGTCTAAAAGCTTTTGCCACTAAAGATTTGGCTGCAACATGGTGACCACACGCGCCTTCGTGGATTTCCCTCAAGATTTCCACTCCTTGAATCCTCCTCCATGGCTACTGATGAGCATGATCGCAGGATCGTTGCTCAAGATAAAACAATCTCGGACCTCAAGAATGAGCTTAGCAGAGAGAGGGACCTTTCCCAGGCTCTCTGAGCTAAACTCCAGAGTCTTCGGGAGGAGAAGACCAAAATTGACGATGTCATTTTCGGTACGTCCCCTCTGTCTGACTTGTCTTTTTCTTCGACTTCTCTCAATGTCGGATTTTTCTTTCATTGTATTTTGTTTACAGGTCCTCTGAACTTGACGGACTCCACCTCTGCTGAGCCCCGCACCCACCGGCTTACCCAAGTCGGTGACCTGCTTCATGACTTCGCCAATCCCTTGAGGACATTGGCGAAGCTCTCAAGATTCTGGATGTGCACATCATGTCGGATTTTCAGGTGCGGGACAAGGCAAAGGAGATGCCGCAACTTGTTCGGGACTCGAACATGTCCTACACATGGACTGTGGCACAGAATGCTCTCACCATGGTCATGAGCCACCATGGAAACATGGAAATATGGCAAGTGACCAGAGGGTACTGCAAAGTAGATGAAGACGGCCAGGAGCAGGACCTTCAAGCCATCATGCACTCCTGCGCCGGATATGGGTGTCACGTGGCTGACCTGACCAGCTACGAGACCCCTTTCTTCACCCACGTGGACACTCCACCTCCTCCTCCAGAAGAATCAGCAGAAGTTTCCGATGATGAACGCACCACCTCAGATGCGGACATCTCGGAACGATACCAAGGTGGCGTCTCCAGCGAGCCGGTAGCTCCTTCATCTCCTACTGCATCATAAATTGCCAGAAATATTTGTATTATCCTGAAAAAACATGATGCGTCTGTAATTATGAAGTACTATAATTTTGCTAGTGCTAAGCTTTTGATCTACTCAGCACTTTTGGCTTTTAAACTTTTTGCGTGCCTAAAATGTTTACACAAGCACTTGTATTTTTTCGCCCATACTTATCGTTTATCTGGCTTTCCGCCTCGTCCCTTTCGTGAGCCGGCTAAACCTTCTGCCGGAAACTTTGCCGAGCAACGGAGCTCAATTGCTAAACCAGATTAAACTCGGAAACAAAGCCAGCTTCCAGTATCAACAATTCACTACTCTTAAAATGCCCGCATCCAGCAATCAGACAAATAACCAAAGTAAAGACTAGAAACTTTAGAGTTATACCCGAAGGTAGCAATTTTTAGAATCGGAAATCTAAACCAGGACGAGCATGAGCATAAAGTACTTTCAAGCATTCTGGGATTTTCGACTATGACATGATCATTCGGAAATAAGATGGTAAAAACTTCTCAGAAAAACTTGAGGCAACCAAAACTTTTATTTCTCACAGAGCATGTACATATGTATGATTACAAAGAAGGATAAACTAAGAATAAAAGGGACAGAGCTGAGCAATATTCCATGGTCTGTCTAACATCCGGATTTGTACTGCCTCTAGCTCTCTTTCTCTTCTTAGTAGCAGGTCTTTCTTTGACTGGCCTCATGTCAGTTAAGTAGTACGATCCATTGTGCAATACTCGACTAACTAGAAAGGGCCCTTCCCATACTGGGGAAAGTTTGTGCTTTCTTTGTTGCACAAGCCGGAGAACCAAATCACCTTTATTGAAAGATCTATTTCAGACTCTCTGGCTATGATACTTGCGTAACTTCTGCTGATACGCTATAGATCTCATTTCAGCAACGACGCGAACTTCTTCGACTAAGTCGAGATCATTTTGTCGAGAAATCTCGGCATCCTCTTCAATATACGCGGCCACTCTAGGAGAAGTATGAATCAAATCACTAGGAAGAACTGCTTCTGTGCCATAGACCAAGAAGAAAGGTGTGTATCCTGTTGACCTGTTTGGAGTTGTTCGTAAACTCCAAATTACAGAGGGTAATTCCTCTGCCCAAGCCCCCGCAGCACGTCGTAGTGGTGCTTCAAGTCTCGGTTTTAGGCCCTGTAGGATTAAACCATTTGCTCTTTCGACTTGTCTGTTAGCTTGTGGATGTGCGACTGACGCAATGTCAAGCCGAATATTTTGCTCGTTGCAGAATTCAGCCCATTCTCCCATAGAGGAGTTACTCCCGTTGTCCGTGATAATGCTATGCGGATAACCATACCGGATCATAACATCCTCGACAAATCTTTTGGCTGTTGCTCCATCACAACTAGTGACAGGTTTAGCCTCAATCCATTTGGTGAATTTATCCACCATCACTAAGAGGTGAGTAAATCCACTTGGAGCTCGTTTAAATGGTCCTACCATATCAAGCCCCCAGACCGCAAAAGGCCATGTTATAGGTATTGTTCGCAGGTGATCAGCCGGAACATGAGCTTGTTTGGCGTACTTTTGGCAGCCTTTGCACGTCTTGACTAATCGTTCGGCATCTGCCTGAGCTATAAGCCAGTAAAATCCGTGTCTAAAAGCTTTTGCCACTAAAGATTTGGCTGCAGCGTGGTGACTACACTCGCCATCATGGATTTCCCTCAAGATTTCCACTCCTTCTTCCGGAGATACACAGCGCTGAAAACCCCCCAAAACACTCTGTTTATGGAGCTCACCTTTAACAATAGTATAGGCTTTTGCTCGTCGGATAATCTGCCGGCTCAGCGACTCGTCTTCGGGAAATTTGCCATCTACCAAATAATCGAGGTAGTGTTGAGTCCAGCTGGGAATTACAGCCAGAACTGCTATCAAAGGTGAGTCGGATTTGGTCGGATATTCCTCATCTACTCCCTTTATAGAGGGAACTTTGAGGTGCTCTAAAAAAGCGCCATCCGGGACCTATTTCCGCGCAGAACCTATCCGAGATAGTGCGTCTCCTTCCTCGTTTTGTGCTCGAGGGATGTGTTGAACTTCAAATCCTTCGAACGATTTAGATAGATCATCCACGACAACTTTATATGCTTCCATGTGTTTATTTGCGTTACAAATATCCGACACTTGTTGAGCAACAAGATCCGAATCTCCCTAACACATCAAACATCGGATGCCAATATCCTTAGCAATCCGGATTCGATGCAGCAGTGCTTCATACTCGGCAATATTGTTTGTCGCTGTGAAGTGGATCTGCAACACGTATAAAAGTTTATCTCCTTGGGGTGATTTGAGCACCACGCCAGCCCCCGAGCCCCCTCGAGCCTTAGACCCATCGAAAAAGAGGGTCCAATATTCCGACTCAAGGAGGGTCATGTTCTCCTTTGTCTCTGCCCAATCAGCGACAAAGTCAGCAAGGATCTGGGATTTGATTGCTGTCCGAGGTTTATACTCAATATCAAAAGCTGAAAGCTCTATGCCCCATTTGGCGACGCGTCCTGTGGCGTCACTGTTGTTGATTATATCTCTCATGGGAGCTGTGCTCACCACGGTAATTGGATGGTCCTGAAAGTAGTGTCGTAACTTACGAGATGCTAGAAAAACACCGCAAGCCAACTTTTGATAGTGCGGATACCGCTGTTTTGATTCTGTCAGGACCTCACTGAGAAAGTAAGTCGGACACTGCACTAGGTGTTCCTGATTTTCCTCTAGTCTCTCCACCACCATGACGATACTAACGACCTTCTTTGTCGCAGCAAGATAGAGCAACATCGGTTCCTTAGGTTCCAGCGCTACAAGGATAGAAGCAGATGAGAGTACTTTCTTCAGATCTTGTAGTGCAGCTTCAGCTTCGCCAGTCCAAACAAAATCCTTGGTCTTTTTCAGGAGTTTGTATAATGGTGCGGCTCTTTCACCAAGCTGGCTTACAAATCGACTGACCGCAGCAATGCAACCAGTTAATCTTTGTACGTCCTTCAGGCGATTTGGCCTAAAAATATTGAGTATAGCCTTGATTTTGTCTCGGTTCACCTCTATGCCTCTTTGAGACACGATGAAACCTAACAATTTTCCGGCTGGTATTCCAAAGAAGCATTTCTTCGGGTTAATCATGATGTTTTATTTTCCTGGATTGGCAAATGTTTCCTCCAAGTCGGAAATCAGTGTTTCCTTCTTTTTGGACATTACTGCGATATCATCCACGTATGCATGTACATTGCGTCCGAGTTGGTCATGGAGGAAACGCTGCATCGTGTGCTGGTACGTAGCTCCTGCATTCTTCAGCCCAAAGGGCATCGTAACAAAACAGGAAGTTCCGAAAGGGCTTACGAATGAGGTTTTGACTGTCAGATTCCTTCATCCGAATTTGGTGATAACCGGAATATGTATCGAGAAAACAGAGGAGTTCCGAGCCTGCCGTAGAATTGATAACTTGATCAATTCTAGGCAGAGAAAACAGATCTTTTGGACAAGCCTTGTTCAAGGCAGTATAATCAACACACATCCTTAAATCAGTGGTGTCCTTTTTAGGGACCATTACAGGATTGGCCGACCACTCAGTGTGGATGACCTCTTCTATGAATCCGGCTAACTCGAGCCGTGCTAGTTCCTTAGCTATTGCCTTACGCTTTTCATCGCCAAACCATCGTAGGGACTGTTTGACAGGTTTAGGTTCGGGTTTACATTTAGAGAGTGCTCGGCAAGCTCCCTAGGTACTCCGGTCATGTCAGATGGCTACCATGCGAAGATATCTTGATTTGCTTGGAGGAACTTGACGATCGCGTTTTCCTATGCGCTACCTAGGCCTACACCTATCTGGGTCACCTTGGAGGGGTCATCATCCTTCAACGACGTCTTCTTTGTCTCTTCTGATGCCTTGAACTCCGGATTTGGCTTTGTCACCTCCTTCTTCATTGCGGGCATCTCAGATGGATCTATGCTCTTCTTTATCTCCTGGTACTCCTGGGCGTGTAGCACGGCTTCAGCAAAGGCGGCATTTCCATCCTCGCACTCTCGCGCTTTCTTCGGGTCTCCCCTGATGGTGATCACGCCGTTGGGATCTGGAATTTTCATCATGTTGTAAATGTAACACGGACTATCCATAAAAGCGCAGTAAGCCGGACGTCCGAATATAGCGTGGTACGCGCTCTTGAACGGAACCACTTCGAAGGAAAGTGCCTCCGTCCGATAGTTCTTTGGAGTTCCAAAGGTAACATCCAAAGTAATCTCTCCCAGGGAATTAGCTTGTCTTCCTAGGACAACTCCGTGAAAGATCACAGAGCTATGGTTCAGCTGGGTTTCCGAGATCTTCATCCGACGTAGCGTTTCGACATAGAGAATATTGATGCTGCTACCACCGTCCATGAGGGTCTTGGA
Organism: Avena sativa; assembly: GCA_916181665.1. NCBI lineage: Eukaryota > Viridiplantae > Streptophyta > Magnoliopsida > Poales > Poaceae > Avena > Avena sativa. The sequence goes on along the minus strand of OV702291.1, from coordinate 602,583,158 downwards.
GAAACCATAACCGTCAATAAGTGGGTTAACGATTAAGGCGTATTTTCCTCGCCTGTGCAACTTAGGTGGATGATCAGCGCGGTCAAATGTGATTGCCACTTCCGACCAGTCCAGATATTGAGGGACAGCCGGAACTGTTGCATTGAGCTCGTGTAGAATTGATTTCTTGACCTTTGCTGGTTGAGATCCGAGGAAAGTGACGTAAGTGTACTTCTTGGTGGGAAAAGTCTTCTTCCCTTCCGGCTTGGGATTTGAAGCATCAGCTTCCTCCATGTCGGAATCTTCCTTGGTCTCTTTGTCTTTTTCGGGATTTTTCTTTCCCTTCTTTTGCTTAGCTTTGTAGCCCGCGGTGTCATCTCTTTTGATGTCGTCATTGAAACGACATTCAGCGTTGGTGTGGGACGAGCCCCCATTGGCGTCTAGGTGATGCACACATGGGTTATTGGCAATGTCGGCCCAAGAGTAGGTTTTGCCTGGTTGCTGTTCTCCTCTACCTTGGACCCTTGAAGTCCCACGGCCACGTCCGCGGCCTCCGCCGCGTCCTCCTCATCCTCCAGACCCGGAAATAGTAGTAACCACCGCTGTTTCCGTGCTGGGTTTCTCTTCTGAGGTATTTTTGCGCTTGTGAGCTTGTTGCTTTGGTTGTCTTGCCGACAAAGGCACAACTAGGACATTGAGTAATCCATCTGCATCGTCGTCAGCATCTGCATACTTGCTCGCTATTTCTATCATCTCTCCCAAGTCAGTGACCTTGTCACACTTCAAGCGGTGACGTAGTAGACCAATTGGGAGTCCTGCGATGAAAGCCTCAATCGCGGTTTGATCATTTACACCTTCACATGAGTTCTTGGTGTCGATCCATCATCCGAGGTAATCCCGACAAGTTTCTCCAGCTTTCTGGGTGCAATGCTGTAGGTCTCCGACCGTACAGGGCCTCCGATATGTGCCTTTGAAATTCCGAAAGAACACACTTTACATGTCATACCAGTTGTGGATGGTGTTCTTCGGAAGTTCATTAAGCCATGATTGTGCCGTCTTCCGCAACATAAGTGGGAGATATCGGGTTGCGACCAGGCTGTTTCCGCCTTTAGCGATGTAGCAATCTTGGAAAAAATCCTGTAGCCAGGTATCTGGCCGAGCAATGCCGTCGTAGGCTTGGATATGTCTTGAGATGGCAAACCCTTCCGGGAATCTTGTAGCTCTGATGCGTGGTCCAAAGCACTTTGGGCCCACGTAGATCTCATTGTTTTCGTAGCGCCGTGCCTCTATGTTGGAGTTGATCCTGCGCCATGCATCGTTCAGGGATAGAGATCGTCCCGAATGTCGGTTGTGGTGCCTTGGAGCCGGAATACGGTTTCTGCCACCACCTCCTCCGCCACGTCCTCCTCCTTGTCCCCCTTGGGAGCCGTTGTGATGACTGCTTGGTGGAGAGGGTGGGGCAGCTGAATTTTTTCCGGCTAATCGCCGACCTCCATACGGAGCATCATTATTCCGGTTCCGGGGAGGGTCTTCACTATGACGAGCCCCCTGCCGGCTCGTGCCAGCATGGTTTCCGTCGTTCCTTCGTCTGTCATTCCCACTATGATGAGGGTCAGCCGGACGACTTGTATGTCTAGGAGGTCGCATTTTTTGACGATCCACTTCCCGACGTTTCTCTTTATCTTCTCCCCTTCGATCGTTAGACTCTCGCCGGGGAGGGTTCCTCGGAGTCAGTACAACAATGGCCTCTTTTCGGCCGCTGGGGCGAGGTTGCTCCAGTCAAGCGCAGTTCTGTGATGCTGTCCTGACGATCCGGTTCTTGAATAATTGTCTTCCTGGCGTTTAGGGCGATGATACTGCTCCTGGACACGATGGAGTCTTACGTCAGCCCATGCCGGATCTGTGCGACATTGGTCGGAATCTGAGACCAGTTTTTGACTTCCAGATAGGGCGACCTTTTGCTGCTCCAGTCCCTTGTTGAGTAGTTTGATACCCAACCGGATCTCCTCCGGTCCTGGATTAGCCGATAAAATTTCTTGGGCCGCCACGGTATTATGTACTGGGGTTGGGTATACCCAATCTCCTTTGCTATCTTTCTGTGGCTTCCCCATCTCATCTCTGAAAAGGATGGCACAAACATGTGGGAATTGGTCGTCATTGGTGTGACGCTTCCTTGTCTTTTGATGCAACTGAGACATGTAATCCTTAGTTGCCATGCGTTTCTTCTCCTCCTGGATGTTTTTGGCTTCATCTAGGATTTGTTGACGACGCGCTTCTAGGGCTTGGGCCCTTTCGTCCAGCTCTTCAGCAGTAAGTTCTGCAGCTGTAGGGATAGGTGTGGTTAATGCAGCATCGATGAGCTTACGTGCACCTTCGGTGATCACATGTCCATCCATCGATTCTTCTTTTTTTTGGCTCTTCTGGGATAAGTGCTCCATCCGAGTCTTCTTCGTATTCCTCGGCAATCACCTCTTCTGCCAGAGGGTCTTCTGCCGGGGTCTTGTTCTTCTTCTTTGCCTTCTTGGCAGCGCCGGTAGCAAAGAAGGCTTTGGGTCCATTTCCTGGAGTCAAGCTCTGATCGGTACTTTCGGACATCTGGACTTCGGGATTATCTCCGACGTCCATGTCATCCTATGCTTTGGGAGAGTATTCCCTGGATCCTTCATCCATGGCTTCTCCTTCTTCTGCAGCTTTGAAGTTATACTCCTCTTCATATTCCGCGGAGAACTTTCAGAAATCTGTTGAGATGTCATTGATTCATCCGAGGATGCGGGTATGTCGGCGTTTGTTCCAATTACCTCCAGCACAGAGTCGGTGTTTTCTCCAGCATTAGCAGAGCCGGATCCGGATCCCACGTATCCGACAAAGTGCGACGCGTGCTTCCTGAGGTACCTGTGGCTTTTGTGATCATCCATGTCGAAACTTTTGATGGTCTCGAGAATTGCATCCACGCTTTCACCTTGCAGTATCATACGTCATAGTGTGTACCTCAGGAAAGGCCTGTCTGTCCTGGCGTCATCAGAGCCGGAATCAGTGTCGTTGATATGTTCCTCCTGAATTTCGACTTCCACGGGTGGGTCGATCTGGGATCCGGCTTCTCCAGGGAGATCCACTCCAGATTCGACTTGGACCGCTAGGTCTTTTTTAGGCTCTGATTTCTCCACTATCTCCGCAACTGGTGCGGGCTGGGTGGGATTAGGGTTTTCTGAGATCCGGAACTCTGCCACCTCCACGGACAAAGGGGACCCAGAAGATTCTTCTGCCTCTATCATCACCGCTGGGGTGGGTGGGGCAGGTTCAACAAAACCGATGTAAACATCGATCTCGCCAAAAGACATGATTGTGTAGGCAGTCACAACCTCCTAGACGGAATCCAAGTCTCGTCGATAACGATGAGAGGGACGTCGCTGGCGTAGAGGATGTGACCAACGGTGATAGTCTCGCCGATTCCGATTCTTGCAGATTCCGCTCGGAACGCAGATCCGAAGCTCACTTGCCCCACAGTGGGCGCCAACTGTCATCGGATTGAGGACAAGTACGCCATGAGGGGGTCCTCGAGGCGTGCGGAAGAGAGGGGTGTGAGACGTACGGTGTTCCAGGACGGTGAGCACACAAGTTTACCCAGGTTCGAATCTGTCGGCTTTGAACAGATCCTACTCCTGCTAGCAATCCAGTAATATGGCAGAGCCGGAATATGGGTTACAAGGGTTCGCTTGTGCGAGTTGAGGGTCTAAAGTATTGGGTTGTGCCCTAAAGGCTCTCCCTAGGACGACTTATATAGATATCCAGCCTAGGGTTTACAGGAGAGATCTATCCGGCTACGACTAAGAGTCGGTTACAGAGTACATCTTGAACTACAAGTAACATTATGGGCCTAAGTCGGTAAATCTTCTAGGCCTTCCGTGAAGCAAAGCTCTAACCTGAAGTGGGCCACCCTGGTCAGTGAGGAACTGTGAGGATACCCGGAAAGTATATGCCCAACAACTACTAATATGGCTTGACAAACTCAGATGTTTCTCTAGTATCTAGGTGTTGCCAATGATGCAAAGGTTGACACACATATTTAAAAAAAATATTGCTTGTACCTGAATAGATGGTTTCTGTAGTGTGGCTATGAGATCTATTGTTGTGGTGCCTCCCATGTGGAGTGTGCACAATAGTAGATCTAAACAGCATGATCCGCTATTAGTTGTTCTCGCTAAGGATGCATGGACTAAGGCTTTACTCATATACAAGAACAAATATTCCTTGATGACTTTTTAATTCCCTATGATGATTTATGCATAGAAACTCTTGGAGTTCTGAGAGAAATAATCCTCTTATCTTCCTAGACATGTTCTAGTTGTAGGGTAACTGGATTTGGAGGGATTTGTATCTTAGCCATTCTTTTACTTGGTTGGGATGGTGTGAGTTAACAAGAATAGGTGCTGCATGATCTTAATTAATATTCCTCATGGAAGTTTTTACCTTTTGTTGGTGGCTTGATGTTGTACTGATGTTGATCTTGATCAGCTACTTCTATGCTACTAATTTATTCATGTGATGCCTCTGATCTTGCTCTCCTCCTAGTAATACTGGCGTGCTCTCCTTAATTTACTTGCCTTCTTATTCTTGGGTGCTCTTCCTTGCTCCAACCCTTCTATTAAACTATAGCAGTTGTGATGTATGCTATTGGGTTCATTCACTCCCCTTTGTGTCAAAGAGTTGGCTCCTTCTTGTCTACTTCCTGGGTTTGCTGTTGTGTGACAGCACGACAACATGCAGGTGTGTAAGTTGCTTGTGTGCTTGATTCACCCTACTAGATCAGGTCAAGTGAAATCTTTCTATTTCCTAGTTGTTTACCTTTTTACTTTTTACAAACTTTGGTGAAACTTGCCCTTGCCTATAAGGTTTTAGTGAGGCTATTATTGAACAAGAACAAATACTTAATTTGGTGAAACTTTCCCCTCTCGAACATGCTTTGTGATGAAATGATTAACTATGCACTTCACTATTCACTCTGAGAGAAAAACCATTTAATCTAACCCCTTCCCTTATTTTCTCTGTTTGACTTATTTGCAGGTTAAGAAGAACAAGATAGTAGATCAGAAGAAGTAGTCTAGGTTTTAGTGTAGGGTCTTCTTTTCTATTGTAATCTTTATTCATTATTCTTTTGTAAAGAAACATTGTAATATTTATCTTGATTAATAAAGTTAATATTTTCCTTCAATTCCAATTTCTAACATTTCTATTTATTCCTTTATTATAAAGGACAATGTAATATTTGTATTCATCTTATACTTAAGAATTCTTTTTTATTTCATTATTGTGGTACTATTATTCTTGTATTACTAATTTCTTACTATAATGTCATATAATATTATCCAATGTTCAAATTTATTACTTATATAACACCTGTGTATACATAATTATACTTTTAATATTATAGAATTTTCAAGTTTGAATTCAAATTGAAATCCAATAGCAAGTTTGAATTATATCTGTTTGCTTTTTTTGCAATGCTTCATTCAACATTTTCTATTATATCTCAATTATTTGAATTACCTTAAATCCATTAATTAACAATCTAATATAATCTTTAAAATAATTCAAATTTCAAATTTCAGAATTCTTTCTCCCTGAAACACACAGATACGATAGAGGTCATGTCAAAATCTGTCGGACTTATCCTGATGCTTCCATCAGAACAAGAGGGATCTCGATCCCCCTATACATTTTAGTTTTGCACAAAAATTCCCTGAATTTTCTTATGCATGAATGCAATGCACACACTTGTGGTCTCTTATTTCTGACCTAAAACCTTGGGATGTTATAGTCTCTGCGTCCTAAAATAAACTTTGTCCCCGAAGTTTGTACTCTCTTACATTTCGGATTAAGGTAGTAACTTGTATTGATCACGACATTTCTCAACTCGATGGTAATCTCCAAAGGAACAATTGTGTTATCCCTTAGATTGATATTTTCCTTCAATCCTCTTCATTCTTGACAATATCCAATTGTCATTTCTAATTTATTGCATAGTTTCTTTTATTAAAACCCCTTGGAATGGTGTCCTGACAGTCCTACTTAGGATTGGTTTTTGGACATATTTAGTCCATTCCAATCAGGTTTCCTAATTCTCTATCCCGGTATACTTTGGTATACTCTCTTCCCTCTTATGGACAACTTAAGAGTTGTTCCCTATAGAACTAGTCTGTTAGGGTTAATCTATTTTATCTTCTTTGATGTTCAACCTCACTAAGCTTGATTAGATCTTTTGGCACCAGCATTGTTACTTCTTCAACTTCCACTTATTAATCATCTTAAGGTCTAAACGTTAATATCTCGAAGTATCAACCTCGATCTTTCATTTTGTCATACGTTCGAGAGTACTTTATAATGATGACTTCTGATCACCTTATGAGAATTAGGATTAATCTCATCATAGTCTAGTACTTCTTCTCCAACCTTTACTTGGAAAGTCAGATAATATTACCCCCATTTTATTCCTTACTCTCCCCCTTGGAGATTTCTAATGGTCTCTAAACTTCATGCACAACAACCACTAACTCTACAACTAGGATGTTCATTGTTGTCCAGCTTAAACCTTACCTATTTAAGGTCTCACAGAAGAACTTACGGTATACCCACATAGTTTGTGGATTCTCAGAATGCATCTTCCAACGTTATTTGTCTTACTTTTTAACTTTTTGGGCATTCTCTCTTTGATAAACCCGATTCCACGAAGCGTCTTTGAAGACGGTCACTTTAATTTCATACTCATGTTTGCCTTACTTATCTTAGGCCAAGTTTTATGCTCTTTATGATATACAAAGATGATCTAGCTAACTAAACCAGCAAAATATGAGCTGCAATACCAGCTGCGAATCCTCCTAGGATGGATTGTCTCTACATTACCCTATAGGCTTTTAAATTGCTACTGTATTCTCTCTAATATTTTAGAGCTTGAGTACCTTTATTATTCCAATTCATCTTCTTTGCCCCATTTCATGATACTTCCATGCACTTGGTACTACTATTTCATTAACTTCTTCATGACATCACCTACTTTCGGTGAACTTAAGTTCATCACTTTAGGTTACTCCATATGTCGTCGGATTGAGGACAAGTACGCCATGAGGGGGTCCTCGAGGCATGCAGAAGAGAGGGGTTTGAGTCATACGGTGTTCCGGGATGGTGAGAACATAAGCTTACCTAGGTTTGAATCTGCCGACGGTGGATAGATCCTACTCCTGCTATCAATCCAGTAATACGGCAGAGCCGGAATACGGGTTACAAGGGTTTCGCCTATGCGAGTTGAGGTTGTAGAATATTGGGTGGTGCCCTAAAGGCTGGTCCCTAGGACAACTTATATAGATATCCGGCCTAGGGTTTACAGGAGAGACCTAGCCGACTACGATATAGATTCGGTTACAAAGTACATCTTGGACTACAAGTAACTAAATAGGTCTAAGTCGGCAAGTCTTTAGGGCCTTCCCATAGCCGGATGGAACTCCGTCTCTTCTCCCTGACTAGGCCGCCCGTGGAGCAAAGATCTAACCCGAAGTGGACCACCCTGGTCAGCAAGGCACAGTGGGTATACCTGGAAAGTATATCCCCAACAGCAGCCCCCGTAAGCCTCCAAGATCCAAAGTCAGATTTCATCGTCTAGCTTGATTCTTCTTCGTCTTGCAGAATCTTGAAGGGTTCCTGAAACTTTCAAAGAAAAGGGTAGGATCCGAGTCTCAAATTGAGTCGGACATGTTAGTATTTCTTCTTGTCTTTTCCTTGCTTGATTTCAAACTAAGCCAGAAGATAGCTTCTCACGTCATATGACATCGGTCAAGGTATAGTCTTGTCACTGACAGACATTCCTGTCAACATGACCGTTGGTGGGTCGGCTTCGCGCGGAAACGAGGCGCCGTTTTAATGTGTGTGTAGGGATCGAGGAGGCGTAATCTTCTCGAGGAAGTTACCCTAGCTCCTTTCACGACGCGTGGAAAATGCCATAGTTTTCACACACGAATCTTGATGCAAGCCAGGTACATAAGGGGTTGAGATCCTTCATTTTTCTCTACCTTCCCTTGCCATCTCATTCCTCTAGCAATGCAGTGCTCCTTCGCTTCCTTTTCCTTCCCCAAACTACATAGTGTTGCCCATCCCAGGTCGTCGCCTAGACCAAATGGCTGACGCATCTTCATCCGGCACGGCGGCGATGACGACGATAGCAACGACGATGATGAAGAAAGAAAACTACCGTGGAATTTGGATCTCGTGCCTTCTCGGTGACAAGAAGTTACGCTTCATCGAGAAGGAAGGCCTCCTCTACGCCGGCAAATGGTGGAGCGGATTCAACGAAATCATCCCCGCCCCTTGCAATGGCGATAGAGTTCACTTCGGTACGCATCTGGACCGTGGTTTAAGTTTTCCTCCTTCGGAGTTATTCTCCGAAGTGATTCAGTATTACGGAGTTCAACTCCACAACTTCCCCCCAAATTCGATCTTAGAGCTTAATGCCCACGTTTCTCTTTGCGAGGGTTATCTCGGAATAAAACCAAGTCTCGCTCTTTTTCGGTAATATTTTGGTACTCAAAGAAACTCCATCACTACCGGTAATCCTTACATTACCGGAACAATTAGCTTATCCCTTTGGAGATACCGAGTCTACCCTAAGGTCATTTGTAACGAGTCAGTGAAAAGGTGGCCGTCCATGTTCTTTTACCATAAGGACAAACCGGCTCTCGGAAAGCAAGAAGCTTTTTCGGCTTTCGTCGATGGAGCTGCTGCTCCCCAAGAGTCCTAGGACGCTGTTCCGCCGACTCTCACCGAAGACCTGATATGTGCCAAGAGGCGGGTAAAATATTTGATGAAGCACAAACACTTGAAGGGATCCAACTTGGTCCATTTCTGGCTGGCGCGTCTGATTCAACTCCTCTAATACCATGGAGATTGTCTTATGCACACGATGACGAACAATAAGAAACACAACCTGAGGATCAATACTCTCCCAATCCCGGATAAAGAATATGAATCTCGGATCAAATGGCTGATTAAGGAGCGGGTTGAGAGGAAAATTCCGGAGATCTCTCTGGATATGTACACAGCTGAAAATCCTCTAATTCCAGTAAGTTTTTCGACTGATCCTTTCATAATGTTGAATTAGTTATCTATTTCAGATGTTTTTTCCTTTCAGCTTGCTGACCTCCCCGAGTCAGAGCTTGCTCCTCTTGAGGGATATCCACCTGAGAATCCAGTTCCTCAGGAGCATGTAGAACTCGAAATACTACCGGAGGCATTTACCCAGAAACGCTAAAATCCGACTGTTTCTATTGGCCCAAAAGAAGTGCTCGTTGTGAAGAGGTAACTTTCCTCACAAAGCTTTATATCTTTATTCATATTCTTTCCAAATCATAACGATCTTATTATGTTACCCTTCAGAGCTAAACAACTTACCAAGGGCAAGGGGAAAGGAAATTCGGGAAAGACCTTGTGCCAGTCCAAGTTAGTTTTGGCTTCGCCTACTCCCCCACCTCTGACTCCTACCCCGACGCCTTCTACACATCAGAGGTTACTTCATCTCCTCGTGCTAAAGAAGATCCGCCTGAAATCTCAGAGCCAGTGATCCTTGGCTCGTAGACTGACGTCACCATGAGTAACTCAACATCTAATAAGGGTGAACCCGCTAAGGGTAATATCCCTCAGCAGAGACCTTCGTGGACAACCTTCTAAAAAATCCGAGTATCGCCAAACTTGGCCTTACTTAGAAAAGTGTAGAAGAGATCCAGAAGCTGGCTCTCAACTGTTAGGAGAGCCAAATTATCACGCTAAATAGGAGACACAAAAAGTCGAGGACGTCAAACTCGTCGAGCTTATTAACCAAGTTTGTCTTCGTGATGACAAGCTGAAGGCTAGCGTGGTTGCGCCACCACCAGTAATCCCTCTGACTCTCGCCAAAAAGGTTTCTTCTGAGGAGAATATGAGCCTCAACAAATTGACCCATGAACACCATATAAGTCTTTATCTGACTCTTTTTATTGTATTTCATATCGGATCCTCTAGACCCCAAGCATGAAGTTGGATAGAAATCTGGATTTATGCTTTCATAGGATACCAAAGAACGAACTAGTATAACCTCCAAGGCTCGTGCTGATATTTAACTTAGTTAAAATATTAGCCCGAGTCTTTAGTAGACTTCTGACTCTGGGTATCATTCTGACTTACAGAAAGTTAATCCATATAACCAGGATTTGTTGAAAAATATTTGCAATAAGAGGAGAGAGATCAAAGCTCTCCGTCTTGAAAATGCGTAACTTAATGTTGCAAAATATGAAGCTGAAGGTAAACATTTCAGTCCTCATTTTTATTATCAGATTTTATGATTTGTAGCTGAATTTTTATTCGACTTTGCCATTTACCTTTGCAGACCTTGTGAAACAGTCCTGCAAGATGATTGAATAAGCCGAGAATTTCAAAACCTTGCAGGTGGATAATGCCGACTTAAGGGCAGAGCTGACTAAGCTGAAGGAATATCATGAGTGTAGTATTAACAACATTCTTGAATCATCCAACATGGCGACCGAAGAACGTGATCGCAAGATCTCTATCCAAGATAAGAAAATCTTAGATTTAAAAGATGCACTAGACAGAGAGAGGGACACCACCGAAGCCCTTCGGAATGAACTCCAAAGCCTTCGGGGGGGAGAGAACTAAAGTGTATGATTCCATCTTCGATAAACTTCCAATCTCTGACCATCTTGTTTTTCCAATTCCCTGAATTCGGATATATTTTGGACTTTGTTTTGTATATGCAGGTCCTCTGAACATTCTGGACTCTTCCTCTTCTGAATCTTGTACCAGCCGGCTTACTTCAGTCGGAGACCTGCTTCACGATTTCCGCTAGTCATTGGAGGAAATTGCCAAAGCCGTCAAAATATCCGACATGGATAAAATGTCTACCTTTGAGGTGCGAGACAAGGCAAAGGAGATGCATCAACTCATCTAGGATTGGAACATGTCCTATGCGCGCACCGCGACACAGAATGCCCTGTCAATGGTTATGAGCCAGCATAGAGGCATGGAAATATGGCAAGTAACCAAGGGTTATTCAACTGTTGATGAAGATGGAAAGAAGCAGAACATCAAGGAAATCTGGGATGCTTGTGCCGGATACGCATGTTGCATGGCCGAGCTGACTAGTTACAATAAGCCATTCTTCACTCCCGTGGAAGCGCCACCTCTGCCCAAAGAATAAGTTGCTGAAGCTTCCGAAAATGACAAACAGACCGAGTCTGATATCCTCGTCTCATAAAGATATCAGGATGGTGGAGGAGAGGTCTCTAGTGAGCCGGCAAATCCTTCATCTTCACCTGTGGCAGAAGAATTGCTAGAAAAACAATGTGTTATTCTGATAAACAAATCTTGATGTAATAGCTTAAATATTTTATTTTTCCTATGCTAGCTAGTAAGATCTTAACACTTTACTTCCTTAACACTCTTTTTTGTGTGCTTGAAAATTATGTAAGCACTTATTTCATCTATACTTATCATTTATCTGGCTTTCTACCTCGTCCCTTTCGTGAGCCGGCAAACTTTCAGCACGGAAACTTTGCCGAGAAATGGAGCTCAATTGCTAAAGCTGTTTAAACTCGGAAACAAAGCCGACCTCTAGTACCAACAAATCACTACTCGGAAAATACCCGTGTCCGGCAATCATACAAAAACCAAAGTACAAACAATAAATTAGACTTACACCCGAGGATAGTACTTTTTAAAATCAGAAATGTAACTAGAACAAACATGAGCATAAAGTACTTTCAAGTATTCTGGGATTTTTGACTTATTTCATGATCATTTGAAAATAAAATGGTACAATGAAATTCCTCAGTAAACATTGAGGCAACCAATACTTTATTTCTCACTGAACATGTACATATATATGATTACAAAGAAAGAAACTTTAAGAATAAAAGGGACGTAGCTGAGCAATATTTCATGGTCGATCTAATTCTTCCGGGTTTGTACTTCCTCTAGCTCTCTTTCTCTTCTTAGTAGCAGGTCTTTCTTTGATTGGCCTCATATCAGTTAGGTAGTAAGAACCATTGTGCAATACTAAACTAACTAAGAAGGGCCCTTCCCAAACTGTGGAAATTTTGTGCTTTGTTTGCTGCACGAGCCAGAGAACCAAGTCGCCTTTATTGAAAGATCGATTCTTGAATCTTTGGCTATGATACTTGCATAAATTCTATTGATAGGTTGTGGATATCTGCTCATCAACGACGCGAACTTCTTCGATTATATCGAGATCATTTTGTTGAGAAACTTTGGCATCCTCTTCAATATATGCAACGACTCGGGGAGAAGAATGGATTAGATCACTAGGAAGAACTTCTTCTGCACCATAGACCAAGAAGAAGGGTGTATAATCGGTTGAACTGTTAGGAGTTGTTCTCAAGCTCCATATCACAGATGGCAATTCATCTGCCCAAGCCCCCGTAGCATGATGAAGTGGTGCTTCGAGCCTAAGTTTCAGGCCTTGAAGGATTAAACCATTTGCCCTTTCAACTTGTTCGTTAGCTTGTGGATGTGGATTGATGCAATATCAAGCCGGATATTTTGATCATTGCAGAAAAGTTGCTTTCGTTGTCTGTAATAATATTGTGCGGATAACCGTATCGTATTATGATGTCCTCGGTGAATCTTTTGGCTCTTGCTCCATCACAACTTGTGACAGGTTTAACCTCAATCCATTTTGTGAACTTATCCACCATCACTAAGAGGTGAGTAAATCCACTTGGAGCCCGTTTCAATGGTCCTACCATGTCAAGCCCCTAGACCGCAAAAGGCCATGTAATTGGAATTGTTCATAGCTAATCAGCCAGAACATGGGCTTGCTTGGCATATTTTTGGCAGGCTTCGCGCGTCTTGACCAACCGTTTGGCGTCTGCCTTGGCTGTAAGCCAGAAAAATCTATGTGTCTAAAATCCTTTGCCACTGAAGATCTGGCTACGGCGTGATGTCTGTATTCGCTTTCGTGGATTTCCCTTAGGATTTCCACTACTTCTTCCGGAGAAACACAACGTTGAAAGACCCCAGACACACTCCACTTATAGATCTCACCGTTTATTATGGTATAGATTTTTGCTCTTCGGATGATCTGCCGGGTCAGAACCTCGTCTTCGGGTATTTTTCCATCTACCAAGAAATCAAGGTAGGGTTTTGTCTAGCTAGGAATTACAGCTAGAACTGCTATTAATGGTTAGTCGGATTTGGTTGGATACTCCTCATCAACTCCTCCGATAGAGGGAACTTTAAGATATTCTAGAAAAGCACCATCCGAGATATTTTTTTGTGCAGAGCCTATTCGAGATAATGCATTTGCTTCCCCATTCTCTTTTTGAGGGATGTGTTGAACTTCAAACCTTTCAAACAATTTAGATAGTTCATCCACGATAGCTCTATATGCTGCCATGTGCTTGTTTGCATTACAGCGATCTGACACTTGTTGTGCAACAAGATCTGAGTCTTCGTAACAGATGATTCATCAGATGTCGATGTCTTTAGCAATCGGAATTCCATGCAGCAGTGCTTCATATTCGGCAATATTGTTTATTGCCGTGAAGTCCATCTGCAACACATAGAAAGCTTATCTCCTTGGGGTGATTTGAGCACCACGCTAGTGATGTCTACGTACTTCTATTCTTGTAGACAGTTGTTGGGCCTCCAAGTGCAGAGGTTTGTAGAATAGCAGCAAGTTTCCCATAAGTGTATCACCCAAGGTTTATCGAACTCAAGGAGGAAGTGGTCAAAGGTATCCCTCTCGAGCAACCCTGCAATCAAGATACAAGAAGTCTCTTGTGTCCCCAACACACCCAATACACTTGTCATGTGTATATGTGCACTAGTTCGGCAAAGAGATAGTAAAATACAAGTGGTATGGATATAAGACAACGGTGCCAGAAAATAGCTTGATGGCGTGGAAGAGACTAAAGGCAAACGGAAATAAAGATGGCATCAAGAAAACATGTAACATATCTAATTGTAAATGGTGTTTCAATGCTTAGAAACAAGGCCTAGGGATCATACTTTCACTAGTGAACACTCTCATATAAATATCTTCTCTTTATGATAGTACTCTGAACTACTCTCCGGTTGGACACTCTAATCCATGGTAGGGCTATAACAACACTCCTCAAAGTTTGCTTTTCCCATCTAGATAACCCCACACTGTCACCTTGAGAACTAGATGGTTCCAACAAACACCACAATTTCATAGAGACATCCAACTCCAAATATAACTTATAACAAGTATTTGTAAACTCTAGCGTAAGTGCCACTATGGTGTGCACGTTATCACTTTCACACACGTGGGGAGAGCCAGAGATCTATTAAAGCACTTGAGTAGCAAGGTAGATCTACTTGATTACAAAGTTATGATCACAATATGATCATTCATAGAGAGAGAGATAAACAGATAGCTACCGCTAGAACCCTTAGCCTCGAGGAAGAACTACTCCCTCATCATCATGGGAATCAGCAACGACAATGGAGATGGTGGTAGAGATCGATGGAGATGGCTCCGGGGGCACTTCCTCATCCTGGCAGGGTGCCGGAATAGAGACTTTCTGTCCCCCAAATCTCCCCTTTGGTGGCGGCGACGCTGTGGAACTTTTCGTGGCTAGAGGCTGGATGATTTAGGGGTTTCTCATCAGAGGCTTCTGGTAGGTGAAATGGCAAGGTCGGTGGAGGTTGGATGGGCCCACACCACCCCTGGCACGGCCTAGCCTGGCCCGTGCCACCAGGTGGTGTGGCCAGCCCTTGGCCCCTCTCCGTCTCGTCTTCTGGCTCCATGAGTCTTCCGGTAAAATATCGACTTTGGCTTTTGTCCGGTCCAATTCCGAGAATATTCATTTTCTGGCTTTTCTGGAACCAAAAACAGAAGAAAACGGGCAACTGGCACTGTGGCATCTTGTTAATAGGTTAGTTCCAGAAAATGTCTAAAAGTACTCCAAAGTGTGGAAAAAACATAAGAAACTAGATATAAAACAAGCATGGAACATCAAAAATTATAGATACGTTAGCAACGTATCAACATCCCCAAGCTTAACTCCTGCTCGTCCTCGAGTAGGTAAGTGATAAAAAGAAATAATAATTTTTGAGGTGACATGCACCATCACAATCTTGATAAAAGTATTTGTAGAACATTGATAGCTGGGATCATAGTACTTTAACATAGCATGAAAGATAAAGTTCTAACAATAAGACATAGTGACTATGCATGCAACATGAAAGGATACAAACAAAGATCATGAATAACAATGCATTGAAAAACGTTTGTTTGTTTCACATATAGAAAACATAACATAGTGGCATTCATCTTGTCCCTCATAGTGTAGCAAAACATAAATGCATAGGACACCTTGAAAGTTCATAAGGGTGACTAGATACAAATAGTTCAAGAACAAACAATATCAAAGTTATGCATGAATCAACAAGTCTTGGGACAATGCACATTATACTAAGAATGGCCACTATGCTCTCTCAATAGGTGCATAAAGATAGAAGATGGAGACTCAACATAAAAGTAAAAGAAAGGCCTTCATAGAAGGAAGCAGGGATTCAAGTCTCATAAAGAGCTTCCAAAAATTATGGTACTTATTAGCTTTCAGCTCTCGTTGCCCCTATCATAAGCATCTTGAAGTGATTAAGTTTAAAGTGAACAAACTATGGAGTATATGCTTGACAAAGTATAAGTTGGCAATCTCATGTCCCTTGAATACGAGGGCCGCTCCTCATGCTACTCAAGTTTAGTTACCAGTAAGTTCTTGTCATAGTAAGTACATGTGTATCATAGAGAACCGCCAACGGGGTACCCCTTGCCCAATGATACGAAAGAATCCCCATATCAAAATGACAAGGTAAGCAGACAATAAGCATCTCAGCAATCTTCTTATTTACCATGGGAAAATGGTGCTTTTTTATCTCTTTCCTCTTTTCTCATCTCTTTTATTTTCTTTTTTTCTCAATCTCTATCTCTTTTTTTATAAGAAGAATGATTCATAGATTGCTCATTATGGTTAAGCTGCAGGTTTCCACCATGATTAGACATGGATTAGACCAGCCGCCTAGGCGTTTCTCTAACACACATACATAACTCCATGGAATTACAAGCTCCCCTTTCATTTCACACCGATGACATCCATAAACAAAAGAGCATGATATCAACTAGGTACACTATACAAGTGCAATGTTGAAAGCGTTCCCCATGACATCATGGTTCTGCTAATCCCCAACGTATAAGTGCAAGCATATACAACATAAATGACACAATGGTTCAAGTTTATTAGGGGCAAGAAAAGTAAAGTGTGCCATCAAGTTCGTGACAGCTTTAATCACTAATTTTCACATAACAAGTTTAATTCGGAAGGTAGATAAAAACATGAATATACTTGGAATAGCAAATGCTAATAGGTAGGTATGGTGGACTCTTTGGAATAACTTGGTTTTATTTGGAGTTGGATGCATGAGTGGAACTCATACTTCGTTATGGAGGCTAGCAAAAGACTGGGAGCGACCAACTAAGAGATCAATAATGGCCATAATCATGCAAAGCGACAAAACATCATTAATTAAAGCATAAAGTGATATTAAAAGTCGAAAAATAAATGATCATAGAGGCTACGGTGACTTGGGATAGTCCTAACATGGTGTGAGCATGCACCAAGTCAACCAAAATAAAGCATCAAAGGAGAATACCACAATACTATGCTTTAATATGCTAAAACAACGCATGATTCTTTTAGGGCACATTAACCAATCTCAATTATTTGTAACATGTCATGCTACAACAAAAATCACTATGCATAAACCCAAAACAATATCAAGCATGACATGACAAAGCCTAATCCACAGTCAAAAACAAACTCCTTTTATACCACTTAAGCATGAACTTTTCCTACTCTTTTCCAATCCAAACCAAATTTATTTGAAAACTAATGTATGAATGAGGGGGTACAACTAATTTATTCAAGCAAAACAAACAAACTAAGAAAATAAAAACTAAGAACGAAAACAAAGACACTCCAAGAACAACACACCTGTGCATGAAACAATAAAAATGAAGTGTTTCGAAGAAACCTGAAATTTTTCTTGATGAAGAAGGGGATGCCTTGGGCATCCCCAAGCTTTGACGCTTGTACTTCTTGGATATATCTTGGGGTGACACGGGTGGCATCCCCAAGCTTGAGCTTTTGTCCATACTTCATCTTATCACATTACTCTTCCCTACACTCAAAATTTTCCTTCATACAAACATCACACAATCTTCATTAGCAACATTAGTGCACTCAAGATAATAAGTCTTTTGGTTCAGTTTCAACACAAGTAAAACTTCCATTAGAACACAAACTAATGTAGAACTTCCTTTAAAAAGTTCAAATGATCAAAGAGAACTCAAAGAGAAAGAGATTAAGAGGCAAATGCAAATAATGGCAGAAATCTGTCAAAACAGAACAGCAGGTAAAAACCAATTTTTTCGAAGACCTTATGTTGTTCAAATCAAAAAGTGTTGAACTAACGAAAGTTGGATAACAACCTGGGGCAGAAGCACAAAAACTTACAGCTCAAACCGACGTACAGAGATTTTTCACAAATTTTTACAGTGAAGCACAAAAATCTGTTTCGGGACAGCAACTTTCCCAAGTATTACTTCTCTCTCATTAGAGGTTACTCTTGGCACAAAAACCACACAAAAATGATAAGGAGAGGTTATTAAAGAGGTAATAACTTCCAAGACTCAACTAAAACTTTTGTGTTATCTCCCAATAAGTACTTTTATTTAACACCTTTAAGTTAGGCTTGACAGTTTGAGAAGATGCTCACATAAGAAATATGAATTGAAGTAAAAGAGGGCATCAAGAAGCAAATTCAAAACACATTTAAGTCTAACCCACTTCCTATGCATAGGAATCTTGTAAATAAAAAAGTCATGAAAGCACAAAGCAACAAGCATAGGAAAGCAAAACAAGTGCAACTTCAAAATTTTCAACATAAAGAGGGGATACATAAAACCATGTTTCCCTCTCGCATAATAACTTTCAGTAGAATCATGAATAAAATTAACAATATAAGTATCACATAAAATATTCTTATCATGAGCCACATGCATATAATCATTATTACTCTCCACATAAGCATAATTATTCTTATTAATTGTAGTGGGAGCAAATTCAAATTCATTATTACTCTCCACATAAGCATCATTATTATTCTCATCACCATAATCATCAAATATAGGAGGCATATTGTAATCATAATTAATTTTCTCCTCAATAGTAGGTGTCCTGAAAATATCATATTCATCATTGTAATCATCATATATTGGAGGTATAGTATCATCAAAGTAAAATTTCTCCTCCGTGCTTGGGGGACTAAAAATATCATCCTCATCAAAACCAGCTTCCCCAAGCTTAGAATTTTCCATAGCATTAGCAATAATGGTGTTCAAAATATTCATACTAATAACATTGCTATTAGAATGCAAATAAAGTTCCATAGGTTTTTTAAGTTTCTCTTCAAACACTTCATGTCTGAACTCAAGATAAATACTATAAAGCTCTCTAATTTTGTTGTTGTTTTCCATTAAGCCTAACTAGTGAAAATAAAAACAAAAAACAAAAAGATATAATTGCAGAATCTAAAGGAAATAACTTCAAGCACTCACACCGGAGGATGTGAGTACCTTTTACCTTACCTCCCCGGCAATAGCGCTAGAAAATAGCTTGATGTCTACACACTTCTATTCTTGTAGACAGTTGTTGGGCCTCCAAGTGCAGAGGTTTGTAGAACAGCAGCAAGTTTCCCTTAAGTGGATCACCCAAGGTTTATCGAACTCAGGGAGGAAGTGGTCAAAGGTATCCCTCTCGAGCAACCCTGCAATCAAGATACAAGAAGTCTCTTGTGTCCCCAACACACCCAATACACTTGTCAGGTGTATAGGTGCACTAGTTCGGTGAAGAGATAGTAAAATACAAGTGGTATGGATATAAGACAACGGTGCCAGAAAATAGCTTGATGGCGTGGAAGAGACTAAAGGCAAACTGAAATAAAGATGGCAGCAAGCAAACATGTAACATATCTAATTGTAAACGGTAATTCAATGCTTAGAAACAAGGCTTAGGGATCATACTTTCACTAGTGAACACTCTCATATAAATATCTTCTCTTCATGATACTACTCTTAACTACTCTCCGGTTGGACACTCTAATCCATGGTAGGGCTATAACAGCACTCCTCAAAGTTCGCTTTTCCCATCTAGATAACCCCACGCTGTCACCTGGAGCACTAGATGGTTCCAACAAACACCACAATTTCATAGAGACATCCAACTCCAAATATAAGTCATAACAAGTATTTGTAAACTCTAGACTAAGTGCCACCATGGTGTGCATGCTATCACTTTCACACACGTGGGGAGAGCCAGAGATCTATTAAAGCACTTGAGTAGCAAGGTAGATCAACTTGATTACAAAGCTCATGACCACAGTATGATCATTCATAGAGAGAGAGATGAACACATAGCTACCGGTAGAACCCTTAGCCTCGAGGAAGAACTACTCCCTCATCATCATGGGAATCAGCAACAGTGATGGAGATGGTGGTGGAGATCGATGGAGATGGCTCCGGGGGCACTTCCCCATCCCGCTAGGGTGCCGGAACAGAGACTTTCTGTCCTCCAAATCTCCCCTTCGGTGGCAGAGGCGCTGTGGAACTTTTCGTGGCTAGAGGCTGGATGATTTAGGGTTTTCTCATCGGAGGCTTCTTATAGGAGAAAGGGCAAGGCCGGTGGAGGCCCGAGGGGCCCACACCACCCCCTGGCGCGGCCTAGCCTGTACCGTGCCACCAGTTGGTGTGGCTAGGCCTTGGCCCCTCTCCGTCTCTTCTTTTGGCTCCGAGAGTCTTCTGGTAAAATATCGACTTTGGCTTTTGTCTGGTCCAATTCCGAGAATATTCATTTTCTAGCTTTTCTGGAACCAAAAATAGAAGAAAACAACAACTGGCACTATGGCATCTTGTTAATAGGTTATTTCCAGAAAGTGTGTAAAAGTACTCCAAAGTGTGGATAAAACATAAGAAAGTAGATATAAAACATGCATGGAACATCAAAAATTATAGATACGTTAGCAACGTATCAGCCAGCCCCGAGCCCTCGAGCGCTTTAGACCCGTCAAAATATAAGGTCTAGTATTTTGACTCTGGTAGGGTCATATTTTCTGCTGTCATTGTCCAATCAGCGACAAAGTCAGCGAGGATCTAGGATTTGATTGTTGTGCGAGGTTTATACTCAATGTTGAAAGCCGATAGCTCTATTCCCCACTTGGCAACATGTCGTGTGGCATCACTGTTGTTGATTATGTCCCTCATGGGAGCTATGCTCACCACAGTAATCTTGTGCTCTTGAAAATAATGCCGTAGGTTTCTGGATGTGAAAAACACACCATAGGCTAACTTTTGGTAATGCGAATACTGTTGTTTGGATATCGTCAAGCCCTCGCTAAGATAGTAAGTCGGATGCTTCACCAAGTGTTCCTGCTTTTCCTTTGGCTGTTCGACCATCATGATGACGCTGACAACTCCGTTTGTCACTGCTAAGTAAAGCAACATCAGTTCCCGAGGTTCCAGCACTACAAGGATAGGAGTGGACAAGAGTAGAGCTTTTAGGTCTTGCAATGCAACTTCAGCTTCATCAGTCCAGATTTTTTTTTGGTTTTTTAAGGAGCTTGTAGAGTGGTACGACTCTCTCATCGAGCTAGCTTATAAACATACTAACTATAGAAATGCAACGAGTTAGTCATTATACGGCTTTTAGGCGTTTTGGATTCTATAGGCGTGTTGACTGACTATAGAAATGCAACCAGTTAGAAATGCAAACATACTAACTATGGAAATATTGAGGATAGCCTTGATTTTGTCTCGGTTCACTTCTATGTCTCTGTGAGACACAATGAAACCTAACAATTTTTTGGCTGGAATTCCAAAGAAACACTTCTTCGGGTTAAGCATTATGTTGTATTTGCGTAGATTGTCAAACGTTTCCTCCAAGTCGGAAATTAGTGTTTCCTTCTTTTTGGACATCACCGCTATGTCGTCCACATATGCATGTACATTGTGTCCGATTTAATCGTGGAGGCAACACTACATAGTGCGCTGGTACGTAGCTCTTGTGTTTTTTTAGCCCAAAAGGCATCGTTATGAAGCAGAAGGTTCCGAAGGGGGTAATGAATGAAGTCTTCAGTTTGTTTGATTCCTTCATCCGGATTTGGTGATATGCATCAAGAAAACATAGGAGTTCCGAGCCTACGGTAGAGTCGATTACTTGATCGATTCTAGGTAGAGCGAACATATCCTGGGTACAAGCCTTGTTCAAGGCCGTATAATCGATACACATCCTTAACTCAACAGTGTCCTTTTTAGGTACCATTACAAGATTGGCCGATCACTCAGTGTGGATGACCTCTTCTATGATTCTGGCTAACTCGAGCCAGGCTAGTTCTTTAGCTATTATTTTTCGCTTCTCATCGCTGAAACATCGTAAGGATTGTTTGATGGGTTTAGCGTTTGGGTATACAATTAAAGAGTGCTCGGCAAGTTCCGTAGGTACTCCGGTCATGTTAGATGGTTGCCATGCAAAGATATATTTATTAGCTCCGAGGAACTTGACAAGCGTGCTTTCTTATGCGTGGTCTAAACCTACGCCTATCTGTGTCACCTTGGAGGGGTCATCATCCTTCAATGGCATCGTCTTCATTTCTTTTGATGCCTTGAATTCCAGAGTCGTCGTTGTCACCTTCTTCGTCATGGGCAACTCGGACGGGTCGATGTTCTTATTGATCTCTTGGTACTCCTCGGCGTGTAGTACGGCTTCAGTGAAGGCGGCAGCTCCGTCTTCACATTCTCGTTCTTTTTTCGGGTTTCCCCTGATGGTGTCACGCCTTTGGGACCTAGAATTTTAATCATAATGTAAATGTAACACGGACGAGCCATAAAGGCCTAGTAAGCTAGTCGTCCAAATATAGCGTGGTACGTGCTCTTGAACGACACCACTTCGAACAATAGTGGTTCCATCCGATAATTGATCGGTGTTCCAAAGGTAACATCCAACATGATTTCTCTCGGAGAATTAGCTTGTCTTCTGGGGACAACTCCATGGAAAACCACAGCGCTATGATTCAGCTATGTTTCCGATATTCTCATGCGGTGCAGTGTTTTAACGTAAAGGATGTTGATGCTGCTGCCACCATCCATGAGGGTCTTGGAGAATCCATAGCTGTCAATCAATGGATTAACAACCAGAGCATATTTTCCTCGCCTATGTGGTTTTAGTGTATGATCGCTTCGGTTGAAGGTAATTGTTACTTTTGACCAGCCCAAGTACTAGGGACAGTCGAAATAGTTGCATTGAGCTTAGGCATTACTGCCGTTTTGACCTTAGTTGGTTGACATCCGAGGAAGCAGACGTATATGTCCTTCTTTGTCGGAAAGCTCTTCTTCCTGTCCGGCTTGGGATTTGCTAGCTCTGAAGCCTTCTGCATGTCGAAATCTTCCTTGGTCTCTTTTTCTTTTTTCAGAATTTTTCTTTCCCTTTCATCGCTTGGACCCGTAGCCAGTGGATTTGTGTTTCTTTATGTCGTCATTGAAACGACACTCAGAATTTGTGTGGGAAGAGCCCTTGTTGGCATCTAAGTGATGCACACATGGGTTGTTGGCAATGTTAGTCCAAGAGTAGGTTTTGCCAGGTTGCTGGTCTCCTCTACATTGGACTCTGGATGTTCCACGACCGCGCCCGTGGCCGCCTCCACGCCCTTCTCGTCCCCCAGAGACGAAAGTTGCATTGACTAATGTTTCTTCCGTGGTGGGCTATTCTTCCGAGGTATTTTTGTGCTTCTGGGTCTGCTGCTTCTACTGTTTTGCTGACTGCAGCACAACTAATACATTTAATAGACCCTCTGAATCATTGTTGGCATCTGCAAATTTGCTTATCGTCTCTATCATCTCCCCCAAATCAGTCACCTTGTCACGCTTCAAGCGATGACACAGTAAGCCAATTGGGAGTCCTGCAATGAAAGCTTCAATTGCGGTTTGATCGTTTACTCCTTCACAGGAGTTCTTGGTGTCGATCCATCATCCGAGGTAGTCTCGGCAAGTTCCTCCGTCTTTCTGGGTGCAACGTTGTAGGTCTCCTACCGTACAGGTCCTCCGATATGTGCCTTCAAAATTCTGAAAAAACGCACTTTGCATGTCATACCAGTTGTGATGGTGTTTTCCGGAAGCTCATTGAGCCATGATCGTGCCATCTTCCTCAGCATAAGCGGGAGATAACGGGTCGTGACGAAGCTTTTTCCTCCTTTGGCAATGCAGCAGGCCTGGAAGAAATCCTGGAGCCAGGTATCTGGCCGAGTCACAGCGTTGTAGGGCTGGATGTGCTTTGAGATGGCAAATCCTTTTGGAAAATCTGTTTGTCGTATGCGCGGTCCGAAGCACTTTGGACCCACATAGATGTTGTCCGACTCGTAGCGTCGCGCCTCTATGTTAGAGTTGATCCGGTGTCTTGCATCACTTGGTGACAGAGAACACCGTCGTGCATGTTTGTTATGGCTATGGTGCCTTGGAGTCGGACTTCCGCTTCTTCTGCCACCTCCTTTGCCACATCGCCCTCCATGGCTCCCTCAAGATCTATTGTGATGGCTGCTTGGTGGAGAGGGTGGTACTGGTGGATTGTTTTCTGGAGCATCATTATTCTAGTTTCGGGGAGGGTCTTCATTACGATGAGCCCCTTGCTGGCTTGACTCAGCATGGTTTTCATCGTTTTCGTCCGGTTCTGTCATCATGGTGACGTGGTTCAGCCGGACGGCTGGCGTACCGAGGAGGTGGCATCCTTTATCAGTCCTCCTCCTGATGTCGCTCTTCTTCATCTTCCCTGTGATTGTTCGACTATCGTCGGGGAGGCTATCTCAGAACCAGTGCCGCAATGGCGTCTCGCACTGCGGCTGTAGCATCGTTGGCCCAACCACGTGTGGCTTTGTGCTGCTGCCCTAAAGATCCGGTTCTTGAGTAATTGTCTTCCCGTTGGTCGGAATAGTACTGTTGTTCTGGGTCCTGCCGGATCCTTACGCCTGCCATGCCACATCCGTGCGACATTGGTCGGATTTAGTGACCAATTTTCTGCTTCCGAATTTAGCGGCCTTCTTCTGCTCCAGGCCCTTGGTAAGTAAATTTACACCTAGCTGGATTTGGTCTGGGGTTGGGTTGTTTGCCAGTATCTCTCGGGCCGCAGCGGTGTTTTCCACTAGTGTTCCATACACCAGATCTCCCTTGCTGTCGAGCCGAGGTTCTCCCTTGACGGCATCTTCTCCTCCCTCGAAGAGGGTCTTGTGAACTTCCGTATTTTTGTTAGCCTGCACAGGGCCCTTCTGGGTCTTCTGGTGCTCCAGGGAGTTAAACTGTCCTATAGATGCAATGCGTTTTTTCCCCTCAAGGATATGATTGGATTGATCAAGGAGTTCTTGGCGATGCGATTCTAGGGCTTGGGCCCTATCTTCCAGCTCCGCAGGTGTAAGTTCTGCAGCTGTCGGGATTGGTGTGGTGAGCGCGTCCTCGAGAATCTTACGGGCACCAGGGGTAACCCTATGTCCATCCAACGGAGTGTTCTTTGGCTCGTCTGGGATTAGTGCTCCATCTGAGTCTTCTTTGTATTCTTCGGCGATTACCTCCTCTCCTGGAGGGTCCTTAACCAGAGTTTTCTTCTTCTTCTTTGCCTCCTTGGCAATGCCTATAACAAAGACGGCTTTAGGTCCGTTTCCTAGAGTCAAGCTCTGGTCAGTACTTTCGGACATCTAGACGTCAAGATCCTCTCTAATATCTATGTCATCACGTGAGTCGGGAAAGTTCTCATTGTATCTCTCGACCATACTGTTGTAGGGGCTGATATCCAAATCTTTTCCTTCCATAGTGGCCTTGGAGTTGATTTCTTCTCCAAACTCTTCATCACACGCTCGGAGATCTGCTGACGTCACAAAATCCCCTAGGGAACCCTGTGAGCTGGTGCTTGTTGCAATCCGTGTAGTACTAAGTCGTCATTGTCTCCAGCATCCGCAGAGCTAGATCCAGATCCAACATATCTGGCAAAGTGAGATCCATGGGCTATGAGGTAGTTGCGGCTATCTTCGTTTGCTTCCTCGAAACTTTTTATGACTTCAAGGATTTGATCCATGTCGGTGTTTCCACGCAACATCATCCGCCTCAACATATGCCTCAGAAGTCACTTTCTTGCCCTAGCATCAGCAGAGCCGGATCCAGAGCTGATACTACTTTGTTCCTCCTAAGATTCGACCTTGCTAGGGAGATCGTCCTGAGATTCGATCTTGCTAGGGAGGTCCACTTTAGATTCGACATCCACATGAAGATCTGCTTTAGGCTTAGCTTTCTCTACCTATCTAGTGCGGGCTGGGTGGGATTAGGGTTTTCTGAGATCTGAAACTCTACCGCCTCCGCAGACAAAGTGGACCCAGAAACTTCTTCTACCTCTATCATCACCACTGGGGTGGCTTGGGAAGGTTCAGCGAAGCCGAGGTAAACATTGATCTCGTTGAAAGACATGATGGTGTAGCTAGTCACTGTCTCCCTAGCTGGAATCCAAGTCTCATCGAGAAGAACGAGAGGGATGTCGCTGGCGTAGAGGACGCGGCCGACAGCGATGGTCTCGCCGATTCCGATTCTTGCAGATTCCGCTCGGAATGCAGATCCGAAGATCACTTGCCGCACAGTGGCCGCCAACTATCGTCGGATTGAGGACAAGTACGCCATGAGAGGGTCCTCAAGGCATGTAGAAGAGAGGGGTGTGAGTCGTACAGTGTTCTGGGATGGTAAGCACACAAGCTTACCCATGTTCGAATCTTCCGATGGTGGATGGATCCTACTCCTGCTATCAATCTAGTAATACGACAGAGCTAGAATATGGGTTACAAGGGTTTCACCTGTGCGAGTTAAGGTTGTAGAATATTGTGTGGTGCCCTAAAGGCTGGTCCCTAGGACAGATTATATAGATATCCGGCCTAGGGTTTATAGAAGAGACCTATCCGGCTACGATACAGAGTCGGTTACAAAGTACATCTTCGACTACAAGTAACTAAACAGGCCTAAGTAGGTAAGTCTTCAGGGCCTTCCCGTAGTTGGATGGAACTCTGTCTATTCTCCCTGACTAGGCCACCCGTGGAGCAAAGCTCTAACCCGAAGTGGGCCACCCTGGTTAGGGAGGCATAGTGGGTATACCCGGAAAGTATATACCCAACAACATACCTTTTCTGCACTAATCTCGCTTCTTTTTGCCAACTAATAATGTCTTGGAGTTCATTAATCCTTCAAATTAATGTTGATAATCCTTATAGTTTGCTTCCTTCGTCGTGCAAACCTTCATCTGGGCCTTTGGAATTTGTCACTCCCTTACACAAATTCCTGCAGCTACCTAGGTCTATAACATCAACTAATTACTTGATAATGCAACATGCATTTGCACACTAAGTCAAACTTCATGTTCAGATCTAGTCAATCAAGAAGATCCAAGAAAAAACAAGAAATCCAAATGTGGTACATATAACACACATTCTAAGCCCATAATATAATAGTTGAGTAAACCATCTCTAGAATTCACGCTTAGTGTGTAGTATATGTCACCTCCTAACATAGGGTTACACTGTGAAACTTAGCACTTAGGGTTCAAACTATTATTTGTCTCACTATTTACCCAAATCTCTCAATTGCAATTGGACAATTTTGAGCAAAGGGGTCTCAACTTGGTTTTTACTAACTTCTTGCCTCACTTTTGGGACTACTAATGACCAGTAACCTTCCATTATATCGTAAACTATCCTCACATGATTTCTCCAAACACATAATCAGATTCTATTTAATACCTTAAACTGAAGATTATCATAATTTTATTGCACCTATGACTTTTATCATAGTCCTACATTGTTCTTTACTTACTTCTACTTCAAGATTATTTACTCTGCACTTGTCATTTTTTCACCTACATCATGGTTTCAGAGCTAATCTTACCATGATCTTGTTATGATTTACATGTTCCTCATGATGTAAGAACTAATCTCACCATGATGACTCTTCTAATTATCTTACTATGGTTGATTCCTAACAAAACTCTACTCTAACCCGTAGAATTCCCAAGTGAATGCCACATGATTTACTGCCAATTGCATCTATACATGTTCTAATGTTCTACATTATGTTGTCTATTGTTATCAACTAGTTGTAAGACTCTACTACCTTACATGGATTCTAATAATAGACTACACCATTTGTATTGCTTCAAATGATATCCTAAACTTGGTCCTAGTCTACTATGACTAATTGGCCTTTCTAAGATATCTTAATGGTGTTATACCTTCTTAGAAATAGTACTACACCGAGAAAACATGGATAATTACTCCTAAGAAAGATGATTCAAACATCTTACTTAAGCGTGACAAGATTATCCTCAAGTGGATATACATCACGAATCATAGGAACATTTGGTTTAGATAAGATGGCTTCCTATAGTC
Source organism: Avena sativa (assembly GCA_916181665.1). Lineage (NCBI taxonomy): Eukaryota > Viridiplantae > Streptophyta > Magnoliopsida > Poales > Poaceae > Avena > Avena sativa. The sequence continues at coordinate 602,555,591 of OV702291.1, read as the reverse complement.
ACTATCCAACCTACAGATATTCTAAAAGAGTTTGAATCCTAAGGTCAAAGCGTATGCTCTGATACCAGCTGCGGTGACCCAGCATACCACTGCATGATGTAGTACACTATAGTCGTTGACATAACACCAATGAAACACTGTTCCACTAGTATTACATCCCTCAGAGTGGTACAACAGAAACATAGCAGGTCCAAGACATGACTATAGGTTACAACTCGACTCTTTACAAAAGATCCAGAGAACACTCCTCGAAACAATGAGGACAAAAATGTATAGAAGAATCCAGTAATAACATTTCGGAACTATCATACTAATAAGATAAGTATCTAAACTCTCTGGCTTGCCATTGCTGCTATTACAATGCTCTACAAAAGTAGGTTTTATGCCTAGATAATATACTCCTATCTAATCAGGAACTTCGTCTTCAGTTCTGTTTGATGTATATGTTGACTTCCTCGACTATATTGAAGAACTTGAGCTTTTGGTGACGATTCCTGGAGAATAAGATGGTGCTGACGATCTCTTCATGGCTAAAGAACCTAGAAATGGTTAAAGGTACGGTTGAGTACGAGCGTACTCAACAAGTTTACTAAAAGGAGTGTATGATGCACTATGTATAGCTATAGACCAAAGATCGTAGGCTATGCGGGTTTTCGTAAACATTTCTTCAAAGGTTGCTTTTATTCTGAAAAGCTATGTCCGTCAGCCTTCACAGGTTTACCAGAACTTCGTGGAGTTCCTGTCCTGCCGCGTTCGTAGCTCCTTCCCAGAATAGGGAGTAACATGTCACAATTGTAACACTCTGTAGAGGTGAATTTCTTTACCCATAAGAGAACTAACAGCTCAGGTCAGTCCCTTTGTCGTGAAATGGAACCTCATGCTGAAAGTATTTCGTTGGTCCACTAGTCTGCACTTGTTATGAACTTGGGTCCTTACCTTGTTGTGACATGTTTATAATTTGTATGGTCCCTTATAATGTACTACCTCTGTTTCAAAATATAACCCTTTTTGGCAAAGCTGTTTTAGCTTGCTAAAGATCCTAGTAGTATAAATTTTGGAGCGGAGGTACTATTGGTGAACATAATGCACCAATATGGAAGTAGTATGATTACTGAATGCGTGATCTGTGGATTTATAGCCTTCTTAATATTTGTGCTTTATATGCTGCAATGTTGGATTGTTGTGTACTAATATATGTGTGGATGGAGAAAATTGCATCTAACACCAGTCTTTGTGGCATTTGTTGCACAAAACATAGAAATAAGACCTTTTTTTGCGGCTAGCACGGTTTGTGGCTTAATTTTTTGCACCTGGCCCAAATTAAAAACTTAACCTTGTTAGAGCATCTCTAACCCATCCCAAAACGGCTATAAAGGAGTAAATTTACTCCTCTAACGGCCAAAGCCGCACCGAACCAAATCAAACCCTTATCTCCATTTAGAGGAGAATAAATATAGGAGTTGCCACTGTGACCTCGACTCCTTTATTATTTCTCCTCCACCCGCCCATCGCCCGTCGGCTAGCTACCCTCCCCGTTGTCCTTCATCGGATCTGTCCTCCGCCGATGGCCAGCTACCCTCTGTGCTTCTCTAGGTAGCCTACGTCGTCATAATCAGCCACCATGAGCCATTTTGCCTGGCCAAAAATCTGCCACCGAGCTTCGCCGGATTCAACGCACTGTGGACGGGATTCACCGGGATATGGCCGGATACTCGAGGCCAAGCACCTTCTGGCATGACAACCCACTATTACAACTCCCTGACCGAGCTCGCGGGACCACCGCCGTGAGCACCCACACCACCACTTGCTCCGGATCCGACACCGGCACCACCTATCACATTGGCACCAGCCCTTGGAGCCGCACCGACACCGTCCCATACCGGCACCGCCGGAACAAGGTGAGGAAGAGATAAGCTCCAGGGTTCTTTGTAGCATTTTTATTTAAAGCTCATCAATTTTCTAATCTAGATGATTCTTCATAGCAAGGTGGAGAAGAGAGAAGCTCCATGGTCCGAGGATGACAACAATGATTTGTACTTTTCTTGGCATCATCAAACAGTTGTTGGAGCCGACCAGCCTTTCCAAAAAAATTGGGAAGAAATACATGCTAATTTCAATGAAAGAACTAGTGGAGATGCAAGGTCATTAGTTGTCGTGGTTTTGTTGACTCGTACACCAGAGGGGTATCCCAAAGGCGAGTTTAGAGACGTGAGGGAAGACGGAGAACATCCTGGATGGCCTGACACAGTTTACCCATGTTCAGATCTCACGAAGGTGGTGAGATCCTACTCCTACTATAAATCACTATAATGGAGATACGCCGAGTTACATAGATTGAGGGGTTCATTGTATGCGAGTAGTGCTATGCACTTGTTGTTATGTTGTGTGTTGCCCTAAAGGCTCCCATAGGACGGCTTATAAGGACGCTAGGGCCAAGGGTTACAAGGAGAGTCCTAGCCGAGTATGGTTACAGAGTCCTAGACTAACACTAACTAGTCTTCGCGTCATCCAAGGCGCTAGCTTCCATCTTAGGCGGTGGCACGCCACCTTCCATCTCCTGGCTAAACCTCCTTCTTGTCTATCAGCACTGGGCCGCCCGGTTAGGCCATAGGCCTAACCGCGAACTGTGGGCCACCCGGGCTTGCCGGTATGACTATGCCGTAGGTATACCTATTTGGTATATCCACAACAGTAGCCCCCAGAGTTCTTCAAGATCCTCACGTTCATCCGTCTAGCTTTGAGTGTAAGTATCACGTCATCTTCAATTTGTATGTGTGCTTTGCGAAGAATCTTGGAGAGCTCCCTAATCATATTCCCATCTGGCTAAGCCTAGCCATATAGTTGCTTGTATTCATCTGCGAACGAATCCAAGGCGAAGAAGTCTCTAACGAATCGTTAATGGTTCTTTCAAGATCTAGGAACGTCTTCAATATAATCATCCATGTGGGCGGTATGTAAGCCAGAAAAAATCACGACTACTAGGCCACGGTTGTAAAGGCTGCCAAATTGCCGACTTAGAGCCAGCAAAGTTATAGACCTAAGAGCTTGCCGAATAAAGGTCTTAGAGCATCTCAAGTCACGGGCGTTTAGGTCGTCGAGACATGTAATCCAGGAAACTTCTGTGAAGGTAAAGTCGATGTCAAGCCTCCGGGTTTCGCTACCGGATTTCTCACCGTCTTGAAAGTTTTGTTGACATAACCATATGTAGCCCCCGGGCATTGAGTCCGCATCATCAAAGGCGGCTTAATGCTCAAAAGGATGTGCGCCAGTATATATCAAATGATTGTAGCTCCCGAGCGCCAAGTCGGAGTTTCAAAAGAAATTCGTCTTCACTACAAGAAAAGTTTCCTTTCGCAACGAATTAGCCCGACGGTCGTCGTAGAAGGCGCATCTTCCGCGACGAAATTCTCGGCTTGATCGTGGCCGATGGAAAACTTTTTTTCCCCGGTTTCGCGGCCCTCTACTACGACGGATCTGCTAAAAACATGGAGGAAGCTTGGCCAGCGTGTGGCGAAAGCATGATTTTCGTTTCCTCACGCGATGTTGACTCGCCGAAGTCTTTTGAGGCGTGTGGGTCCCGGACGTCAGTGTCTCTAGTGGACCATACTTTTTGGTTGTTCCTCCCTAATTTGAACTCGATAATGTAGCTCGAAACGTCTGCCATTTAGTCAGGATGCTAGGTCCCACATGTTAGCCTCTCATTAGAAGGATCATGTGTATGATGGAAATTTTGTCCTTCGCTCATGCTACCCTTTTCTGAAGTTGATAGCGCTGCTGGATGCATCTACCGTCTAATCAACCTCCTGGGACCCACATGTCATCCTCTCATTAGAAGAAACGTGTGTATGATGGAATTTTTTCCTTCGTTGGCGCTACCCTATTCCGAGTTGATAGCGGTGCTCGATGCATCTACCGTTTAACCAACTTCCTGAGCCCCACATGTCATCCTCTCATTAGAAGAAACGTGTGTATGATGGATTTTTTCCTTTGCTCGCGCTATCCTATTCTGAACTTGATAGCGATGTTCAATGCATCTACCGTTTAATCACGATGATGGGCCCCACATGTCATCGTCTCATTAAAATAAACGTGTGTATGATGGATTTTTACCCTCTGTAGCGCCTTCGTGTTCCGAACTTGATAGCTTTGCTCGCTGCATCAGCCGTTTATTCAGGCTGGTGGGTCCCTTATGTCAGACTCACATTAGAAGAATTATGGGTATGATGGAATTTTTTCTTCTCTAGCGCTACCCTGTTCCGAACTAGATAGCGTTGCTCGACGAATCTGCCGTTTGCTCAAGCTGTTGGGTCCCCCATTTCATCCTCTCATTAAAAGAAACGTGTACATGCTGAACTTTTTCTCGCTCATGCCTCCCTGTTTCGAATTGGCTATGTTGCAGCATCTATATAAGGTCGCGCTGCTGGGTCCCACATATCAGCCTCTCTGTAAATGAAACGTACGTATGATGGACTTTTTTGGCCATGTCCGCTGTTTTGACCTTGGCAACTTGCTAGGTCCCAGATGTCAACCACCTCTGTGCAGGAAACATTTCTATGCTGGGTCCCAGCTGACAGCCTCTATTTGAAAGAAACGTGTGTATGTTGGACTATTTTTTCGGGTCCCAGATGTCAGCCTCATAGTACAAAAATGCTTATAAAGGTCGAATTAAAAATATTCTAGGCTAAACTCAAGGCGGATGCCCTATTCGTCATGGCTTATATTCCATGGGCTCACTCCTAAGTTGAATGGGCTATGGTCGGTGGCCACAAGACCACGAAAAGGCCGAATTAGAAGGTATTGGGCTATGCTTGGGGCTGATAGGTAATTTCATTGGCTATGCTTGGGCCTGCTGGGTCTGATATGTCAGCTTCTCTGTAAGTGCAACGTGTGTATGATTGACTTTTTTTCGGCCGCGTCCGTTGTTTTCATCATGGCAGCCGTGTTCTGTCTGGTGGGTCCCTGATGCGAGCCTCTCTGTACAAGTATTTACACTTCTGTTTCGAACCCACCCTCAAAACAAACTCCAGGTACGCTGCATGCTGGTGGGTCCGTGATGTCAGCCTCTCTGTAATGCGATATTGCTAGAAGAAAAAATGTAAATCCAAGATACGATTCGACCAGAAGACCTTCAAATCAAATAAACGTAAACTGAGTGTGTTGCCAATACAACAAAGATATTTATAGAATAAATATCATTAAAATTTTATTAGTACTACAATTTATGTATTAGTCTTCTTAAAAATATTTGGGTGTCTATGTTTATCTCTTTTAAAATATAAAAGGGAAGCAATCCTGGCATCTCAATTTATAAAATGCCACATAATAGAGTATTTTCATAAGTAGAGTTTTTTTTTATTTTGAGAGGTGGGGGGGGGGGGAATGCCCAAAAGGCCGAATTAAAAAGAGTTTGGCTATTCTACATAGGCTGCTCTACGTGGGTTATACTCTATAGGGAAGGCTCCATGGGCTTCATTCTCAAATTTCAGTCCATTAACCCCTAAAAGGCTGAATTAATATGTTCTCAGCTATGCTCCATGGGGTCCTTTCTGAAATTTCACTAGGCTGTGGTCAGTAGTCCCCTGACCCCGAAAAGACCGAATAAAAATGTTCTGGGCTAAAGAGGGGCCGAATGAGCTACTAGATTTCTTCTCCTGGTTAATAAAAATTGCATTGTGATGTGCTCGGCCGGATTCGAAACAAAGACCTCAGAGAGGGAGGGGAAAGCGTTAATTCATTTTGGCAGCTATTCAAGTCAAAATTCAGCAGTATAGAATAAGGTAGAAAAATTATCAACAGATTCGAAGTTCATTCATGAGCACTTGACCAATTCAGCAGCATATCAAAAGTGACCAATTCAGCAATACAGACAATGAAATACAATAGCAGTACATAGAGAACCACATTTTGTTTCAGCTATAAAAACCTTGTCGCGCGATCAGTTTGTCCTTTTCACCAAACACACTCGACCATTGGAGCAATAAAAACTGACGATCAAGTATGCTTTGAGTACCTTCTTCTCACATCAATGCCTGTGTGACCCCCGTATGCAACCCAAAATGCCCAAGTCTCATCTAGATTGTGACACAGCCATGTTTCAAAAGAAAAGCAAGACTATCTACTTCCCTTGATTTAAACAAGTACCAGTACATTAGTATTAGTTCCACAAAATGCTTTAGTAATAGTAACGCCAGAACATTTGAGAGATTCAGTAGCTTTCCTGCTTGAAATTCAATAGCAGTACAGAGATAGTAAGTTCTTGTTCCATCTCAAAAAACCTTGGCGCATGATCAGTTTGCCCTATTCTCTGAATAGGCTCGATCATAGGATTCTCCCCCGCGATTGATGCATATTGAGTAATGTAGGCCAGTAATATGAGATGGTTCACTACATAACATAAAGGAATGTTTTTCCTCCGGATGATGTCTGGCACCTCCCAGCTCCCAGACATGGAGGAACGGCAGATTGTACGGGTCCAAAACCCTAGCTCTATTATCAGGTAATAGGCAGTGATCAGCACATTGTACAAGGGTGACGAGCATGTGTCCATCCTGACGCACACGACAGATCCACTGATGTCGCCTAACTCACGCATGTCGAATAGCAGAGAAAACACCGTACCATCATCCCCTGATCCGATCTTCTCTACTCTCGATGAGCGCGGTGCCAACAACGGATGAGAGATGTACCTGGAGTTTCTAAAGGAAGTAAGATTCAGCGGACTAAATTGCAGCATGCTAAATATTATAATAAAAAATGATAAAGTAAATATGAGTAACTTGACTTTGATAAAACATATGTATTACTCCCTCTGTTTAAAATATAAGATATTTTATCTTTTGTGAAACGAGTTTATCTAGACCCCTTTTAGTATATGGGTTCACTCTGAACTGCACACTAAAAAGAGTCTAGATAAATTTATTTCACAAAAGCTTTCCTGCTTGAATTTCAATAGCAGTACAGAGAGAATCAATTCTTGTTCTAGCTCAAAAAACAGACTCGATCATTGGAGCAAGCAAAACTGACAATCAAGTGACAATGCCTGTGTGACCCCCCATATGCAACCCAAAATTCCCAAGACTCATCTAGATAATTGTGATAATGCTAACTTTCAAAAGAAATGCAAGACAAACTGCTGTACTTGATCTAAACAAGTAACAATACATCACTATTAGATAAACAAAATATTTCAGTAATAGCGACGACAGAATAAAGGCAAAGCAAGACCATCTTCTGTCCTTGGCCTTAATAGGTACTACAAGTACCGTTATATAGTATTACAAAATAGTCCGAAGTACAAGAACTAGTGCTATACTAGTACTACTCTGCATCCAAAATCCAATCTCCAGTACACGTACGTCCGTGGTATGTAGTGAGAGTGGGATAAACAAAATTTGAGGTAGTAGAATGGTCAATTTGGAATTCTCCCTCGCGATGGATGCATATTGAGTAATACAGGCCCTGGGTCTGAGAAGTTTGAACCTATACCACCATGGAATGCTTTTCCTTCTGCATGATGCCAGGCACCGCCCTGCTCCTAGTAGTGAAGGAATTGCGCACTGCACCCTCCCAAAGCCCAGCCTCTGGTGATGGGTGATAGACTGTGAACTGCACATTGTACAAGGGCGATGAGCACTCTTCTGGCCTGACACACACGACGGATACGATGATGTTGACCCACTCGAGCATGTCAATAGCACAGCGAACACCATACCATCGTCCCCAGATCCGATGTTCTCTAGTCTTGATGAGCGCGGTGCTGACATAAGCTAAGAGATGAACCTGGGATTTCTAAAGGAAGTATGAATCGGCGGACTAAATTGAAGCATGCTAAATATACATATAAGAAGTTCTCAGGCTCTTGAGATCTAGGCACTCCCAAGAAAAAAATACAGAGCAATGTTTCAAAGGAAATCCTAGATCATCTCCAACATTTGATCTAAACAAACTTGAACGGTAGATCATCATCAAAATCATGATGGTCATATTTGCCATCTCCCACATTGTGTGCAAAATGAGTACTAGTGTGAACCTATCATGTTTCTTAATCAGGAAATTAAGGTAATCTTCATAATCCTGACGGAGGCCGGCGACGCGCTGCTCTTCGGCTCGAAAAACAGGCTATCTTCGGCGAACTCCTCCAGGTTGTCTCCAATCATTGAAGGTTTATAAAAGTGCAACTCCACCACATACTGCGGAAACAAGCACGCCGCCAACCTAACGCACTGGACGGATACAGCGAGGCCTTAGTCGAGCATGTCAAATTGCATGGCAAACAATGTACCATCATCCCCGGATAACACGGTCTCTAGTCTCCATGAGCCAGGTGCCAGCAATGCTGAGAGATGTACCTGTGTTCCTTGCCATAGTGGAAACTTTGCACTTCAATTGAGTGGGCTTTTTCGAGGTGAGCGAGGAGCGCTATGGGCGGGGCGGCAAACTCGCAGCCAGGCTCAGTGCAATTGCACGGGCCGTTCGGGCATGCCATCCTGTGGTTGAGCAAGTCATGGAAGGCGACCAATGTCCCGCAGCCGACATTGGGGCATCTGCTACCTTTTCCGCCGATGACTTGGAGGCATAACTCCTTGGAGCATGCGTCCAGCCGGACGGTGCTGGTAGTGTCCATACGCATAGTGATTTCTCTGAAGGCATTGTCGTTGACCTTGCTCCAGCCACCGTACCGAATGTTGTGCATCAAATCTGCCATTGCATCCGGATGGACTGGGGGAGAAGGCGGATTCAAATATGATTGTTGGGGTTTCTTGGAGGAGAGTGATGGAGGCCTGCAAGAACCGATGTAGCGGGCAAGAAATGGCTAGGAAGATTTAGGAAGTGCGGTGCTCGAGAGGATCCAAAATGCGGCTAGCCAACGTTAGTGAATGGGGATCACCGGAGATGGGGAAGATGGGAGGCTCTTTGAACGAGGGGTGTTAATTTTGCATGTTCTCTCGTCAGTCTTATGCAGTGGATCAAGGCCTGCTGGAGTTATAGCTAGAGTGCTGGACTAGCAAGCTATCACGTCCTGGCTCACTATTGTACCGTCTCGTCATGTAGACTGTGTTTTAGGAAAGGACGTGAACCCACATTTCTCCCCTCCCTGCTAGATAGCGTGCACCGTAGAATCGATTTTCTAGCACGCGAAGGATTTGAACCCGCATGCCCATCTCTGATAATTAGGACTACTAAAAAACTATAATAATAGGTGATGCTCAAAAAATAATTATAATTTTGAGCCACTTCCATAGAATATCCATTGTATATTTGGTTCTTATACTTTGTATCATGTACTCCCTTCGACCCATATTAGTTGACTAAGATTTTTTTAGATATGGATGTATCTAGACACATTTTAGTATTAGATACACCCATATCTAGACAAATCAAAGTTCACTAATATGGATCGGAGGGAGTAGTAGTAATCAACCTATTAGCTACCTAAGAGTACTCTCCATGCTCTAGAGAAATGACGAAGAACATTCTAGAATTATTGAGAAGTGTATTTTGACGTTTATGCATATCTTTTAGTGTGCTAAAGGCTATCAATAGTATCTTCTAGATGCTAGAATGGATAGAATTAAGATCCAATGGTACTTTATGGACGTAGCTCGAAATTATAATTATTTTTGGGCTTCTGATACATTGCAAATGTATATAATTTTTGATGTTCCATGCTTGGTTTTATCCACTTTCTTGTGTTTTGTTCCAACTTTGGAGTACTTTTCATATGATTTCTTGGACTAACCTATTAACAAGAGCCACAGTGCCAGCTGCCTGTTTTCTGCTGTTTTTGGTTCCAGAAAAGTCAGAAAATAAATATTCTCGGAATTCGACGGGACAAAAGCCAAAGTGCCTATTTTTCCGGAAGTGATCAAGTGCCAGAATACGAGACGGAGAGGGGCCAGAGGGCGGCTACACCACCTGGCCGTGCGGCCAGGCCTGGCCCGCGTCAGGGGGTGGTGTGGCCAGCCCAGGAACCCCCTCAGCCTCCCCTTCCGACTATAAGATGCCCTCGGGACGAAAACCCTAAGGACCCGATCAAAAATCCACGAAAGAGTCTGTAGCCGCCGTCATCTCCATCCCTAGATCGGGAGGGATCTGAAGCTCTTCCCGACACCCTGCCGGAGAGGGGAATTCACCCTAGAGGCCTTCTTCATCACCATGCAAGCCTCCGGTGTGATGCGTGAGTAGTTCATCCTTGGACTACGGATCCATGTAGTAGCTAGATGGCTGGTTTCTCCTCCTTTGTGCTTTCATGTTTAGATCTTGTGAGCTCCGTTCATCATCAAGACCATCTATTTGTAATTCATACATGTTGTGTTTGCGGGGATCCGATGGATATTGAGATGCTATTTCAGATTGATTATTGATTCTATCATGTCTTTGTTATTTGAGATCTTGCATGCTTTCCGTTGTTAGTAGCTATCTTGGCCAAGTAGATGCTAGCAACTCCAAGAGTTAGTATTTATGCTCGATAGTGGGTTCATGCCTATGGTAATCTGGGGAAGTGACAGAAATCTCTAAGGTACTAGATGTGTTCTTGCTACTAGGGAGAAAACAACAATCCTTTGTTCATAGAACAATCGTATTGTTTACTTTACACGCAGTTTGTAAAGCAATAATCTGTTGCTTGCAACTTAATACTGGAGGGGGTTCGGATGATAACCTGAAGGTGGATTATTAGTCATAGATGCAGTTGGATGGCGGTCTATGTATTATGTTGTAATGCCCAATCAAGTCTCAGAGGAGTCAAGATGATTAGTATATGCATGTATTTCTTTCTCGGTGTTAGTCAATTGCCCCGCTGTAATTTGTTCACCCAGCATGTTATCTATCTAAGGAGAGACACCTCTAGTGAACTATGGATCTTGGTCCTTTTTCTTTACATACAATCTACAACTATTTACTGCTTTGTGTTTACTTTCTGCAAACTTTTACTTCTTTCCATTCGATACGTTTAATCCTTTGTTTTCCGCAAAACACGGTGAGATTGACAACCTCATCGCAAGTTGGGGACAAAGTTCTGTGGTTGTGTTGTGCAGGTCTCCACGTTGCTACTAGCACTGGTAGTGCGCCCTGCCAAAGCTCAGCTAGTAACACCTTTGCGGTGTTTCCTTGCTCCTACTGGTTCAATTAAACCTTGGTTTAATAACTGAGGGAAACTTGCTACTGTTCTCATCATACCTTCCTCTTGGGGTTCCCAACAAGCTCTACATCAACACCGCCATCAAGCATTTTTCTGGGCGCCATGCATTGAGCCATCAAGCATTTTTCTGGCGCCGTTGCCGGGGAGTCAAGGACATCTTCACAAAGGGAGTCCCTCATAACCAATCTCTTTACTTTGTTGTTTTTGTTTTGCTTAGTTTTCTTTTTGCTTAGTTTGCTTGTTTTGTTCTTCAAAAAAACACAAAATAATTAGTTCCTTTCTTAAGTTGCCTTTATGACTAGCTCTGCTCCAATCACTATTTCATAATGGATAGCTCACTCAGTTTCCTATTTGGGAACACTTTTATGACTGCTAAGGTAAGAGATGAACCACCGCCTGCTAGAACCTCCATGGAAGAAGAAATTGCTGAACCTGAAAGCTCATTAGATGAAAAAGAGGAGGAGAGTGATGGACAAAAGGAGGAAGAATGGATCTACCCATGCCTACCTTCTAATGAGAGTAACTCTTTATCCCTTACATTATTTGATTGTCCCCCATTCTTATCAAAGGAGGGTGAATGTTATGTTCCTGAGGATTCTTTTGAAAATGTTTATAATAAAGCTCTAGTGCTTGTAGATCATGAAAAGCATGCCTTATGTGATAGTTATATTGTTGAGTTTATTCATGAGGCTACTGAAAATTATTATGAGAGAGGAAAATATGGTTGTAGAAGTTTTTATGGTAATGAAACACCTCTCTATGTGCTGAAAGTTTTGAAGTTACTTTTGTTTTATCTTCCTATGCCTGTCACTTTGTTCTTTGTGCATTTATTTGCATACAAGATTCCTATGCATAGGAAGTGGGTTAGACTTAAATGTGTTTTCAATTTTCTTCTTGATGTTCTCTTTTACTTCAATTCATATTTCCTATGAGAGCATCTTCTCAAATTTTCATGCCTAACTTAAATGCGTTAAAGAAAAGTACTTGTTGGGAGATAACCCAAGAGTTTTAGTTGAGTCTTGGAAGTTATTACCTATGTAATAACCTCTCCTTATCCTTTTTATTTGCTTTTTGTGTCAAGAGTAACCTCTAATGAGAGAGATGTAATGATTGGGAAAGTTGCTGTCCCGAAACAGATTTCTGTGCTTCACCGTAAAAATTCCTGAGAGATCTCTGTACGTCGGATTGAGCTGTAATTTTTTTTTATTCTACCCCAGGTTGTTATCTAACGTTCGTTAGTTCAACACTTTTTGATTTGAGCAACAGAAGGTCTTAAAAAAAATTCGTCTTTATCTGCTGGTCTGTTTTGACAGATTTCTGCCATTTTTTGCATTTGCTTCTTGTTGGTTCCTTCTTGAGTTCCTTTGGGGAATTGAGCTTTTTGAGGGAAGTGATACAGTATCTAGTGTTCTAATGGAAGTTTATTTGGTGCTAAAACTGATCCTTGAGACTTATTTATCTTAAGTGCACTAATGTTGCTAATGAGATTGTGTGAAGTTTTGTATGAAGGAAAAATTTCAGGTGTATGGAAGGAATGAGTAATGAGATGAAGGATGGACTAAAGCTCAAGCTTGGGGATGCCACGCGTGTCACCCCAAGAAATATCCAAGAAGTACAAGCGTCAAAGCTTGGGGATGCCCAAGGCATCCCCTTCTTCATCAATAAAAATTTCGGGTTTCTTCCAAACGCTTTGTTTTTATTGTTTCATGCACAGTTGTGTTTTTCTTGGAGCGTCTTCCTTTTCATTTTCATTTTGGTTTTAGTTTGCTTGGTTTGCTTAGTTTTCTGAATAAGTTGGTTGGACCCCCTCTTTCATACATTGGTTTGCAAATAGTTTGGTTTGGTTTAGAAAAGAGTAGGAAAGTTCATACTTATGTGGTAAAAAGAGCTCGTTTTTGACTGTGGCCTATGCTTTGTCATGCCCTGCTTGATATTGTTTTGGCTTTATGCTTAGTATTCTTTGGTGTAGCATGACTTTTTATAAACAATTGAGATTGGTTAATGTGCCTTGGATGAATCATGCGTTGTTTTAGCATATTAAAGCATAGTATAGTGGTATTCTCCTTTGATGCTTTATTTGGGTTGACTTGGCACATGCTCACACCATGTTATGACTATCTCAAGTCACCATAGCCTTTATTATCCTTTAGTTTTCAACTTGTAGTATCACTTTATGCTTTGATCAATGATGTTTTGTCGCTCTGCATGATTATGGCCATTATTGCTCTCTTAGTTTGTCGCTCCTAGTCTTTTGCTAGCCTCCACAACCAAGTATGAGTTCCACTCATGCATCCAACTCCCTAAACCAAGCTATTCCAAAGAGTCCACCATACCTACCTACTAGCTTATGCTATTCCAAGTATATTCATGCTTTTCTTTACCTTCCACTTGTTATGAGAAAACTAATGATTAAAGCTGTCACGAACTTGATGGCACACTTTACTTTTTGCCTCTAATAAACTTGAACCATTGGGTCCTTCTTTGTTGCGTATATGCTTGCGCTTTATAAGTTGAAATTAGCAGAACCATGTTTCATGGGGAACGCTTTCAACATTGCACTTGTACTTTGTACCCTGTTAATATCATGTTCTTTTGCTTACGGATCCCGATGGTGTGAAATAAAAGTGGAACTTGTAAGATCATGGAGTTTGTATGTGTGTTAGAGAAACGCCTGGGCCACTAGCCTAAGCCAGGCCTAATCATGGTGGAAACTTGCAGCATCACCATAATGAGCACTCTATGGAGCATCCTCAATAAAAACCTATGCAAATAGCAAATAAAAAGATCGCTGAGATGCTCATTGTCTGCTTGCCTTGTCATTTTGATTATGGGAAAGCTCCCGTATCATGTGCAAGGGGTACCCCGTTGGCGGTTCTTAATGATACACATATACTTAGAATGACAAGAGCTTACTCGTGACTGAAGTTGAGTAGCATGAGGATCGGTCTTCGTAAGTAAGGGGCATGAGATTTCGGTTCATAACTTGTCAAGCATATCCTCTTAGTTGTGTCACTTTAACCTTAATCACCTTAAAGATGCTTATGATAGGGGCAATGAGAGCTGAAAGCTATTAAGTACCATAATTTTTGGAAGGTCTTTATGAGACTTGAATCCCTACTTCCTTTTACAAAAGGCTTTTCTTCCACCATTACATTGAGTCTCCACCTTCTATCTTCATGCACCTACTTTGAGAGCATAGTGGCCATTCTTAGTTCTATGTGCATTGTCCCAAGACTAGTTGATTGATGCATAACTTGTTATTGCTTGTTTGAAACTATTGTATCTAGTCACACTTATGAACTTTGAAGGTGTCCTATGCATTTATATTTGCTACTCTATTGAGGGACAAGCTGAGTACTACTATGCTATGTTTTCTTTATGTGAAACAAACAAACGTCTTGCAAAGCATTGTTATTCATGAATCTTTTGTTTGTGCCTTTTCATGTTGCATCATAGTTTCTTTGCTTATTGCTAGAACTTTGTATTTCATGTTATGATTGAAGTACTATGATCCCAGCTTTGAATGTTTTTGCAAATACTTTGATCAAGTCTTTGATGGTGCATCTCACCTCAAAAATTATTTCTTTTTATCACTTACCTACTCGAGGACGCGCAGGAGTTAAGCTTGGGGATGTTGATACATTGCAAATGTATCTATAATTTTTGATGTTCCATGCTTGGTTTTATCCACTTTCTTGTGTTTTGTTCCAACTTTGGAGTACTTTTCATATGATTTCTTGGACTAACCTATTAACAAGAGCCACAGTGCCAGCTGCCTGTTTTCTGCTGTTTTTGGTTCCAGGAAAGTAAGAAAATGAATATTCTCGGAATTGGACGGGACAAAAGCCAAAGTGCCTATTTTTTCGGAAGTGATCAAGTGCCAGAATACGAGACGGAGAGGGGCCATAGGGCAGCCACACCACCTAGCCGCGCGGCCAGGCCTAGCCCGCACCAGGGGGTGGTGTGGCCAGCCCAGGCACCCCTTCGGCCTTCCCTTCCTACTATAAGATGCCCTCGGGACGAAAACCCTAAGGACCCGATCAAAAATCCACGAAAGAGTCTGTAGCCGCCGTCATCTCCATCCCTAGATCGGGAGGGATCTGAAGCTCTTCCTGGCACCCTGCCGGAGAGGGGAATTCACCCTGGAGGCCTTCTTCATCACCATGCAAGCCTCCGGTGTGATGCGTGAGTAGTTCATCCTTGGACTACGGATCCATGTAGTAGCTAGATGGCTGGTTTCTCCTCCTTTGCGCTTTCATGTTTAGATCTTGTGAGCTCCGTTCATGATCAAGATCATCTATTTGTAATTCATACATGTTGTGTTTGTGGGGATCCAATGGATATTGAGATGCTATTTCAGATTGATTATTGATTCTATCATGTCTTTGTTATTTGAGATCTTGCATGCTTTCCGTTGTTAGTAGCTATCTTGGCCAAGTAGATGCTAGCAACTCCAAGAGTTAGTATTTATGCTCGATAGTGGGTTCATGCCTCTGGTAATCTAGGTAAGTGACAGAAATCTCTAAGGTACTAGATGTGCTGTTGCTACTAGGGAGAAAACAACAATCCTTTGTTCATAGAACAATCGTATTGTTTACTTTACACGAAGTTCGTAAAGCAATAATCTGTTGCTTGCAACTTAATACTGGAGGGGGTTCGGATGATAACCTGAAGGTGGATTATTAGTCATAGATGCAGTTGGATGGCGGTCTATGTATTATGTTGTAATGCCCAATCAAGTCTCAGAGGAGTCAAGATGATTAGTATATGCATGTATTGCTTTCTCGGTGTTAGTCAATTGCCCCGCTGTAATTTGTTCACCCAGCATGTTATCTATCTAAGGAGAGCCACCTCTAGTGAACTATGGATCCTGGTCCTTTTTCTTTACATACAATCTACAACTGTTTACTGCTTTGTGTTTACTTTCTGCAAACTTTTACTTCTTTCCATTTGATACGTTTAATCCTTTATTTTCCGCAAAACATGGTGAGATTGACAACCTCATCGCAAGTTGGGGACAAAGTTCTGTGGTTGTGTTGTGCAGGTCTCCACGTTGCTACTAGCACCGGTAGTGCGCCCTGCCAAAGCTCAGCTAGTAACACCTTTGCGGTGTTTCCTTGCTCCTACTGGTTCGATTAAACCTTGGTTTCATAACTGAGGGAAACTTGCTGTTGTGCTCATCATACCTTCCTCTTGGAGTTCCCAATGAGCTCTACATCAACACCGTCATCAAGTATTTTTCTAGGCGCCGTGCATTGAGCCATCAGCTTCACCTATTATAATTTTATATAAAATTGTAGAAGGCACGTGCCACACACGTATATACTGTATGAAATGTGATTAACAAACATTAAGTTTTTATAAACCAATAGTCTTGTTTGATAAAAATGCATACATTGAGTGTATTAATAATAACTATCTACACATATTGAGAATACAACCTACTATGCTATGAAATTTGGGGGGGTGACATGATGGTTCTAAAACATGGTGGAGGTTGCTCTAGACAGTACTCAACACAAATCCACCTGCTCTGAACCATTAGATCTAACAGCCCAATGGTCAGGATTGGTACTATGGATCCAATTCAAAACTGCTCCTTTATAGTAGTAGAGAAAAAATAATATGGCATATACTTCTACTATCTGATTCTCACGTGCAAGGCATGTGCAACTTACTAATAAGATATATAACACGGATATCTTTGAACAACGATCATTGGATATAGATTGAGAGATTCCAACATTGCTAATTGTTCGATCTCTTGCAAATTCAAGTAAGAGTCTATCGCGCTTACTTGTAGTTCAAATTGGACCTACTTTCTTTAAATCGACATAAAGTTATTTGAGTGCATGGGCGTAGTTAGCTAATATATAGGGAAGCTTGAAACGTCCTAAGACTAGGGAATTGTAATAAAACATGTCCGTGTTTTCTGAAAATCGGGTGGTGGCTCTTTATTTTTTGACCGGGGTATGTCCCGAAGGAGTGAGATGCTTCAATAATTAACATAGCTAGTGCATGTGTACATGTTACACCAAGGACCTTAAAAGGTGAAAATTGCATCCAAGTCCATACATTTAACACAAAGGACCCTACAATCAAGCAATTAAAATTAGTAGTCGGGTCCTGCTCCTCCATCACGGAGCTGAGCCATGCTCTTCGTAGTAGTACCAGTAAGCTACACGTGCCTTGCACGTGAAACTCACATAATAAATAGAAGCATGACATGTCATTAGTATATAACATTGTAATAGGTAAATCTTAAAATATCTATGAATTTGAGCCATGTCATTTCTAAAGTATGAGTGTATATTTGGTTCTTGCACTTTATATCATGAAGAAATAAATGTTTATTAGCTACCTAATAATTGAAAATTTTAGAACCATGGTCTAGAGAAACAATCAAGAAGATTCTAGAATGATGGATAAGTGTGTTTTGATGTTTTTATACATATATATCTTATCTTATCTTATCTTATATTATCTTATCATACCACTATATAGTGTACATATAACTTTGAATATTGACCGTTGGATCAAGACTCGCAAATCCCAACACTTCTAGCCGTTGGATCTTCTTTTATATTCTAGCATCTAGAAGATTTTATTGATAGTCTTCATCACAATGAATGGTATGCACACAACTCAAAACACACTTCTCCATCATTCTAGAATCTTCTCCCACGTTTCTCTAGAGCATGTTACCAGAATTTTCTAGTTTTAGGTAGCTAATAATCGTTGACTTCTAAATGATATACAAAGTACAAGAACCAAATATACACCCATACTTTATAGATATTGATCAAATTTATATTTTTGTATGCATTACCTATTAAAATTGTATATAGTGATGATATGTCAGACGTCTATTATCCGAGTCTCACGTGTTGATCAAAAGGGACGTGCCACACATGTATATACTATATGAAATGTAATTTAACAAATGTTAAGTTGTTGTTAACCAATATTCTTGTTAGAGAAAATATGCATACATTAAGTCTATTAGTAATAACTATCTACCCATATTGAGAATACATCCTACAATGCTATGCAATTTTGGGGGTGGTGAAATGATGGTTCTAGAACATGTTGGAGTTTGCTCTAGGTACTATCAACACGAATACAGCTACTCTGAACCATTGGATCTAACAGCCCAACGGTCATGATTGGTGCTATGGATCCAATTCAAAACTGCTCCATTGTAGTAGTAGAGAGAATACAGCCTACTATGCTATGATATTTTGGCGGTGGTGACATGATGGTTCTAGAACATGGTGGAATTTGCTCTAGGTACTATTCAATACAAATCTAGGTACTCTATACCATTAGATCTAACATCCCAACGGTCAGGGTTGGTGCTAAGGATCCAATTGAAAACTACTCCATTATCTTATCTTACCACTATATAGTGTACGAATAACTTTGCGAATCCCAGCATTTCTAGCCATTTGATCTTATTTTCCATTCTAGCATCTAGAAGATTCTATTTGTAGTCTTCGGAATAATGAATGCTATGCACAAACCTCAAAACACACTTCTCCATCATACTAGAATCTTCTCCTTTTTTCTCTAGACCATGTTATAAAAAATTCATGTGTTAGGTAGCTAATAATGTTTGACTTCTACATGACATACGAAGTACTTATAAATGTCAAACAAATTTATAATTTATTGCGCTTTACCAATTATAATTTTATATAGTGATGATATGTCATACGTCTACTATCTGAGTCTCACGAGCAAGGCACGTGCAACTTTCTAGTAATAGTACAGATAGAGATATGATGTCAATATGGTCATCCTTTGAATAACCTTCATTCCCGATGCTTGGAAAGAAAGAGAAAAAATCGAAAGTTTGAATTCTACTAATTTGAATGGTTAATACTCGTTGACAACTAAGCTTAAATTCGTTTAAATTTCACCACTTACTTTTAGGTGAGAACTTTACACAGTTGATCGGAGTACATTTTACATCAGGAACCTCAAAAAATTAAAAATTACATCCAGGTCCATATACATTTAGCATAAAGGACCCTAAAAAAAATCTTGTTCGGCTCATTCTCGAGAGATCACCTGATCTGAGCCAAACTCTTAATACTACTTCCGCTTCGATTGTTTTCAAAACATGGCCAGATCTGTTGCCATGCAAATTCTCTAACATGGGATCATCAACATAAAGTATGATGTTGATATGGCCTTACCTTGGTTGTTCAGCTTGAAATCCAAGAATGTTTATACTCGTTGACAACTAAGCTTAAATTTGTTTAAATTTACCATTTACTTTTAGATTAACATTTTACACGATCGGTGGGAGTACATTTTACATCAAGGACCTAAGAAAGGAAAATTATTACATCGAGGTCCATACATTTAGCACAAAGGACCCTAAAAGGAAAACTTTATAGTTTGGCTCCTTCTCAAGAGATCAGCCGTAGGCTAATACACAATGTTGATATGGTCATGACCTTGGTTGTTCGGGTCAAAACCAGGAATGTTTGTACACCGTAGGCCAATACACATTGTGAAGAAGCCAGATCATTTTTTGTATTCAAAGGTATCAAAATACATGTTTCTCATTTTTTCTTAGCATTGTATATAGATTGTATATAGTGTACGAATAACTTTGAATATTGACCATTGGATCAAGACTCGAATCCCAACATTATGAGATGTTGGATCTTCATTTCCATTTGAGCATCGAGAAGATATGATTGATAGTCTTTCTTTTCTTATCTTACCACTATTATATATAGTGTGCGGACAAAAGTATGAAAATCAATTTATGCAAATTTGTTAAAATTATATGTCTTTATTTTTTAATAAATATATGCATGTATTTGAACTATTAATGACTGACAATATGTTTTTATTGTCTAGTGTCTAAAAAATTAAACATAGTTGAAAACTGGGGCATAAGTGTCAGATGTTTTCTTTGCTACTTTGCTTTGGATCACTTTTGTCCATCCGATGATTATTGGGTGGTAGATAGAGGGGGCATGTTGATCCGAGTCCCCCTAGTAGTGGGCACGTGGATTAATAGTTGAACAATTTCAGAAAACACTTAAAATCCAAAATATAAACATTAACACGAAAGACAATTTACAGCCAAAATACACCCTTCCTAGTGCCAAAAGAGACCCTGCCTCCGACTACTACTACATTAACTAGTAAACGAGTGGTACTTTTCTACAACTAAATTAACTAGTAATACATCATTACCATCGCATTAGGATCACTTAGCCGAAGATTAAGATAAATTCATCATGTCGATGCAAACGCAGAAAGACAACACCTTGATCGTCTCTTACTGTCCATCAGCCGCGGTAATGTACCGCGGTGGCACCGTGAGGAACGTTAGATCTTCGAGTCCAACACTGTCGGGCTACGTGCAGCTCGTCGGCTCAATGACCCTATTAAGGGTGTCCGTCAAGAAGTCCGCCGGCGACTGTGGGCCAGTCGCGCACAGCTTCACCCTGTACCGGGGCAACGAGCACGAGGCAGCCCTAACGCACACCAAGGAAACGGCGGAGGCCTGGCCGAGCTCGCCGATGATGAGGCTGAACACGGCAGCGTCATCACCGTAGATGATGATCATGGATGGCGGAAAGGACAGTAATGGCATCGTTACTATACACTCCATTGGCTGGCCGTATGATAGCTTATGCACTTGTACCTTGTGGACGCTGTTGAGGTGCAAAAGGAGCTTGACTGGCGAGGCGGTGAATATGCAGCCGACCTCCGTGCAGCCGCATGGGCTGTACGGGCACGCGGCCATGTGGTCGTCGAGATCATGGTAGGCGACCATGGTGAGGCAGCCGTCGTGGGGGCATAGAACAGTTATCGGTGCTAGCTCGTCTTTGTCCATCGTCGGCTAGCTTTTGGTGGAATCCGCCGACGCGCCCAGTGTTGGAGTGGTTCCCTGGAAGCTCGACTCGCCGATGTAGTACCCGCAGTCCTGAATTTTTATGCAGCATTGAGTTTTTTTTTGAACGAAGGCTACAAAAAGTTGACAGGTGAGAGTAAATCAGGCTCTTAATACCCTAAACAGTACTGTACCAGACAAACAGATCCTACTCACGTCAGTGGTAAGAAGGTCTATGCCTTTTTTGGAAACGGAAAAGGTCTACACCAAGAGAGAGACGGATAAACCTGGGGCCTGGCGCAAAGTGTACAGTGCTGTGGGGGAGAGAATGAGGACTGCATGCATGTCTTCAACACCATATGCATTTTGTTCTATCTACTTGTCTCTTCTGGCTCTTTCTTTCTCGGCATGGCAGACTCGTTTCTCTTCTCCATTTATTTCTTGTGGTTAAAGCTTGTCCAGATACAGATACATAGTACTAGTAGTAGTACGTAGTACATTTGAACTAGTACTCCAGTAATACGGAGTATATGTCTTTTTATACTCGAGTTGTACTACCAGTACTCCAATAGTAATACAGTACATATGTCTACTTTTTATTATACTACTACTAGTACTCCAGTAGGTAGGCATCTGCGGGCGGTGGGTGGCGGGCGGCGGTGGCCATTTGCGGCTTTTTACTACTCCTAGGGCGGCGGGCAGCGGGCATCGGTGGCAGTAGGGTTCTAGTAGTACAGAGTAGTACTCGAGTACTCCTGCTCACTAATTCATGAAGACTTCAGTAGTGTACTGCAGTCATGTACTGCTTAGATGCAGCTGTCATCATACCACGATTTCTTGGGAGACGCCAGAGACACAGGTGCTCAAATGCACGTCCCAGGTGGGCCCGATGCCTAGCAATTGGATAAAGCCTTGCTGCCTCACCACACAGCCAAGGCAATTCATTTCTCTACTCTCTACTAGTATACTATTTCTCGGTGTGTTTCAAAATTAAGTTCACACCTTGCGACGAGTAACAGTTTGGAAAGATTCAACTTCTTGCTAAGAATATGCATGCCTAGAAATTTGACCGTATTTCAAAAACAACCAAGGAGACTATGGCTCACCGTGTTTTGAAATTTTGCGTGCGCTTCGAAATTAACTTCACACCTTGCGAAAATCTGTTCACTGGACCCACCAGGCAGTCAATGTATCAAGAATGAGTGAGAGTTTGGAATGATTCAACTTATTGCTAAGAATATGCATGTTTAGACATTTGACTTTTTCTTGAAAACAATAAAAGATGCTATGACTCACCATGTTTCGAAATTTTGGCTATGTTTCGAAATTAACTTCACACCTTGCAAAAATCTGTTCAGTAGACAGACCACCAGGCAGTCAATGTATGGAGACGAGAGAGAGTTTGTAAAGATTCAACTTCTTGCTAAGAATATGCATGTCTAGAAATTTGATCGTGTTTTGAAAACAAACAAAGAGACTATGACTCACCGTGTTTTGAAATTTTGGCTGTGTTTTGAAACTAACTTCACACCTTGCGGTAATATTTTCAATGGATCCACCAGGCAGTCAATATATCAAGAACGAGTGAGAGTTGTTTGGCAAGATTCAACTTCTTGCTAAGAATATGCATGCCTCGAAAGTTTGACCATGTTTTGAAAACAATCAAAGAGACTATGACTCACCGTGTTTTGTAACTTTGGCTGCATTTCGAAATTAACTTCACACCTTGCGATAATCTGTTCAGTGGACCTACCAAGAAGTCAATGTATCGTGAACGAGTTAGAGTTTGGAATGATTAAACTTATTGCTAAGAATATGCATGCCTAGAAATTTGATCGTGCTTTGAAAAAAATCAAAGTGGCTATGGCTCACCATGTTCTGAAATTTTGCGTGCATTTCAAAATTAACTTCACACCTTGTGAAAATCTGTTCACTGGACCCACCAGGCCGCAGTCAATGTATCGAGAACAGTGAGAGTTTGGAAAGATTCAACTTATTTCTAAGAATATGCATGCCTAGAAATTTGACCGTGTTTTGAAAACAATCAAAGTGGCTATGGCTCACCGCGTTTTGAAATTTTGTGTGCATTTCGAAATTAACTCCACACCTTGCGAAAATATATTCACTAGACCATCCAGACAGTCAATGTATCGAGAACGAGCGAGAGTTTGGAATGATCCAACTTATTGATACGAATATGCATGCCTAGAAATTTGACCGTGTTTTGAAAAAATCAAAGAGGCTATGACTCACTGTGTTTCAAAATTTTGGCTGTGTTTTGAAATTAACTTCACACCTTGCGAAAATCTGGTCAGTGCACCCACCAGGCAGTCAATGTATGAAGAACGAGTGAGAGTTTGACAAGATTCAACTTATTGCTAAGAATATGCATACCTAGTAATTTGACCGAGTTTTGGAAACAATCAAAGATAAAATGACTCACCGTGTTTCAAAATTTTGGATTTGTTTCAAAATTAACTTCACACCTTGCAAAAATCTGTTCAGTGGACCCACCACCAGGCAGTCAATGTATGGAGACGAGTGAGAGTTTGGAAAGATTCAACTTCTTGCTAAGAATATGGATGCCTAGAAATTTGACCATGTTTTGAAAACAACAAAGAGACTATGACTCACCGTGTTTTGAAATTTTGGCTGTGTTTCGAAATTAACTTCACACTTGCGATAATATTTTTAGTGGACCCACTAGGAAGTCAATGTATCGAGAATGAGTAAGAGTTGTTTGGCAAGATTCAACTTCTTACTGAGAGTATGCATGCCTCGAAAGTTTGACCATGTTTTGAAAATAATCAAAGAGACTATGACTCACCGTGTTTTGAAAGTTTGGTTGTATTTCAAAATTAACTTCACACCTTGCGATAATCTGTTTAGTGGACCTACCAGGAAGTCAATGTATCAAGAACGAGTGAGAGTTTGGAATGATTCAACTTATTGCTAAGAATATGCATGCCTAGAAATTTGACCGTGTTTTGGAAACAAACAAAGTGGCTATGGCTCACCGCGTTTTGAAATTTTGCGTGCGTTTTGAAATTAACTTCACACCTTGCGAAAATATTTTCACTGGACCCATCAGGGAGTCAATGTATCGAGAACGAGTGAGAGTTTGGAATGATTTAACTTATTGCTGAGAATATGCATGCCTATAAATTTGACATTGTTTTGAAAACAATTAAAGTGGCTATGGCTCACCGTGTTTTGAAATTTTGCGTGCGTTTAGAAATTAACTTCACACCTTGTGAAAATCTGTTCACTAGACCCACTAGGCAGTCAATGTATCGAGAACGAGTGAGAGTTTGGAATGATTCAACTTATTGCTAGGAATGTGCATGCCTAGAAATTTGATCGTGTTTTGAAAACAATAAAAAGGCTACAACTCACCGTGTTTCAAAATTTTGGCTGTGTTTCGAAATTAACTTCATACCTTGCGAAAATCTATCCAGTGGACCCATCAGGTAGTCAATGTATCAAGAACGAGTGAGAGTTTGGCAAGATTCAACTTCTTGCTAAGAATATGCATGCCTAGAAAATTGACCGTGTTTTGAAAACAAACAAAGAGACCATGACTCTCCGTATTTTGAAATTTTGGCAATGTTTCAAAATTAACTTCACCCCTTGCGATAATATTTTCAGTGGACCCACCAGGCAGTCAATGTATCGAGAACGAGTAAGAGTTGTTTGGCAAGATTCAACTTCTTGCTAAGAATATGCATGCCTCGAAAGATTGATCGTGTTTTGAAAACAATCAAAGAGACCATGACTCACCGTGTTTTGAAAGTTTGGCTGTGTTTCGAAATTAACTTCACACCTTGCGATAATCTGTTCAGTGGACCTACCAGGTAGTCAATGTATCGAGAACGAGTGAGAGTTTGGAATAATTCAACTTATTGCTAAGAATATGCATACCTAGAAATTTGACTGTGTTTCGAAAACCATCAAAGTGGCTATGGCTCACCGCATTTTGAAATTTTGTGTGCATTTCGAAATTAACTTCACACCTTGTGAAAATCTGTTCACTAAACCCACCAAGCAGACAATGTATCGAGAATGAGTGAGAGTTTTGAATGATTCAACTTATTGCTAAGGATATTCTTGCCTAGAAATTTGACCGTGTTTTCAAAATAATCAAAGTGCCTATGACTCACCCTATTCAAAATTTTGGCTGTGTTTCGAAATTAACTTCACACCTTGCGAAAATCTGTTCAGTGGACCCACCAGGCAGTCAATGTATCAAGAATGAGTGAGAGTTTGGCAAGATTCAACGTGTTGCTGAGAATATGCATGCCTCGAAATTTGACCGTGTTTTGAAAACAATTCTAGAAAGCAAAATGGATTCATAAACAACCTCACAAATTTCAAATTATAAAAAGCAACACAAAGAGCCTCACAATTTTCAAAATATAAAATGGAAGAGAAAGGAGAGAGGGAAAATCAATTTTCTATTTCTTGTGGGCAATCCACAAGCTTGAGGTGCACCTTAATGCTGATGTAGTTGCAGGTGCCTCGCCAGTGAGCATCGACGGGACCAAGGCTAGCTAGGGTTATGGTTCTGATGTTTGCGTGTCTACTGGATTTTTATGGCGTATATAGACCGATGTTTCATGCTTGCTTGATTTTGAAGGCGACGCAGCCTTTTTGATGTGTCGTGGTGATGACCAGGGGATAGGGGAGAGCACATGGCACGTTGGGCGCAGTTGAGTTTTCAAATCAATGTGACATTAAATAATTTCAAATCAATGCCCTGGAAATGCCGCGCAAGGAGATGATTTACCTGGACTGTACAAAGGTTATTTTTTTATCCGTGGACTTTGATGAACTACTAATCCGTATTTCACTTATAATGATTGATATTGGTAATTAAAGAATACATGGGGGTTCCCAGGCTTCTTCCTTTCAGTATTAATTACCTAAATTCACGTGAGTAATTAACGTAGGTTTCTCTGTATTGGCAACCTTCTTTCCTCAAACGCATGCATAAATTAAGGGGAGGAAGTAATTTCACCTTCCTCGGCAATACAAGAGGTTTTATTGCGTCGCAATGGAAGATGAAATGACAAACGAAGTACTTATGCTAATACTAGATCGCAAACACCGTTCCAATGTCCACTTGATAATACTAATATTCAATCTCCAAACATTATTACAGAAAGGAAGTAGAGGTGAAATTAAACAAAATTAATCCTAAGACTTCTTTGTCTTCTTGGACCTGGATCCTTCCGTTGTCACCTTCATGCTAGCATCGTCCTTCCGCTTCCCGTGGCATCCCCAAGCTCTCGCTGTCTTCTTCTTCAAGCCTCCCACCTGCTTCTCCTTCCTCTTCTCATTGCAGATGAAGGCGGGATCGAGTGCACTCTTCTTGGAGACGAAGTCTCTTCCAACTCCTGATCCTCCTGCTCATGCTCCCTCTTCTTCTTGCCGATGGAGGATGGATCGAGAGAACTTTTCTTGAAGATGACGTCTCCTTCAAAGATGAAAGACCAAGGATCCTCCTCCTCCTCCTCCTCTTTGCTCTCTAGCGGCGGCGTCCCCTCCATCAGATGACGGTAAGCAGGGTCCTCGTTGGAAAAACCTTCCGGTGTGTCGGAATTGTACGGCCCGTCAACAGACTCCCCGCCATCACCATGGTGGGGACTGATATCCTTGTTCGCCTGTGTGTTGTACACGTCAATGGAGGTGCACTGATCGGAGCAGCTGCGCGGCATTTTTGTGTGTGTGGTGGCTTGGACGGCCTAAAGGGACAGGGAGAGACAAAGAGAGTTCTTCACTGTGTGCATCGTGCCTGGATGGGAGAGGTGGTCGTTGTTGATAGATGAAAGGCTTTCTCGGGGCATCTAGGAGTTGCCACGTGCTGTAGGAGCAGCCCAGCAGTTCCCTTCCATCATTTTTTATACTCCCTTAAATCATTTTTTACAAAAGTTCCCTTCCATCGTTGAAACATGATCGAACAGTTGGTAGTCCTTCGCCCTGAGAGCATCAGCAGCGAGGATATTGCAAGTACCACCACATGTTGGGGAGGTTTTTGCACATAAAAACAACCATAAACCTTTTTTGTGCAAAATACAAACATTTTCTATAATCGTTGTACATAATACATAACCAGTCATTGAATGTTTCTTATTTTTTGGGAAATGTTTCATAGTTAATTATATAATATAGTACTAAAATATAATTTTTATCTAAATTAATAATAGGTAAAGCTCAAAAAATAATTATAATTTTGAGCCACATTCATAAAGTATCTGGTGTATTTTGGTTCTTGTAAGTTGTATGATTTAGAAATCAACCTATTAGTAGGTACATAATTCCCGACATGCTCTAGAGAAATGATATATAGATTCTATAATGATGGAAAGTGTGTTTTGAGGTTTATGCATAGCATTCATTGTGCTAAAGACTATATCAATAGAATCTTCTAATTGCTAGAGTGGAAGGAAAATCCATCGGTAAGCAATGTTGGAATTTCCTATCTTCATCCAACGGTTAAAGTTCAAAGTTATTCATACACTATATAGTAGGTATGATAAGATAATTAAATATATAACATGTCATTAGAATCTCTTTGGTTTTTGCATAGCGTTTATTGTGCTAAGGACTATCGATAGAATCTTCTACATGCTAGTATGGGAAAAAAGATCCAAGAGTTAACATTGTTAGGATTTGCTAGTCTTGATTTAATTTTCATTGTTCAAAGTCACTCGTACATTATATAGTGGCAAGATTTGCAAGAAGTCACACGCTACTTCCTACTAGTAAAAGGCACGTGCCACACTCGTATATACATTATGAAATGTAACTTAATGAACATTAAGTTGTTATTAACCAATAGTCTTGTTAGAGAAAAAAGGCATATATTAAGTATATTAATAATAACTATCTACACATATTGAGAATACAACCTACTGTGCTATGACCTTTTTTTGCGGGGAGGGGGGTGACATGATGGTTCTAGAACATGGTGGAGTTTGCTCTTGGTACTACTCCTTCAACACAAATCCAGATGCTCCGAACCATTGGATCTAACAGACCAACCATCAGGATTGGTGCTATGGATCTAATTCAAAACTGCTCCATTATAGTAGTAGAGATAATTCGGAAACATTGGGCATGATGCTATATGTGCATGAATGAACAACTTTCGGATAATCTCAAGGAAAAATAAGGACACGTGTATCAATGAGCGTGAATGGACAATAAGAGTTGTGAGGACAGATTACTTATGGGGCCTAGCAATCCCACATTTCTTCTTATTTTTAATGAGCTTACCTCATGGGTGGCTTTGATGTCGTTGCTCAGGCGCACTATATTATTCACGTTAGCGGACTAGTGGGTTCTCAAAATTTCCTATTAAACATAAGATTGAACACTCCTAGCCATAGTGATTCAAAATTTATCAATAAAGGGGGTTTATTTATTGGGTGGCCGAGTGGTTAACACCACACATCATTGTCATGTACTTCCTCCTTCAGAAATATAAGAAATTTTAGCTTTGTGAATCGAATGTATCTAGACGCCATTTAGTGTATAGGTTCGTAGATGTTCGGAGTGAACCTTTACATTAAAAGGCGTCTAGATACATTTATTTCATAAAGCTAAAACGTCTTATATTTCGGAATAGAGAGAGTAGACATGATTTTTGCTAGGAAGGGTAAACACTAATGAATGCTTATAGGAAGGTTAGGAAATTGGAAATTGTGTTCCATTGATAAACCTTCACGCTCCTCTTCCTAGAGTCAGATTTTAGCAATTCAATACAAAAAGGTTGTTAGACATGCTCCAAAGCCTAATGATTTTTCTTTTTAAATAAGAACAATAGTGATTAGCTCGAATAATTAATTGCGGTCTACATATGTTGTACTACTGTACTTCATAGAATATGCTATGTGTGCATGACCAAACAACTTTCGAAAAACCTGAAGGAAAACGTGGCCGTATTAATGAATGAGCGCGAAGTAAGGCTGACAATGGGTAGGGTGTGAGTAGGGTAGAACAATATCATACCCACTCTTGTTTAGTCAATGGGTAGAAAATTTTACCCGTACCCATACTCACGGGTATAAAACTTTACCCATGCCCGTACCCATGAAAAATATCGAAGTTTAGAAGCCACAGTATCATACTCTTCCCTAGGTTGCTTGGTCCCATAGGTTGTAACTCTACAAGTAAGTTGTACTACTATGTCTGTTTAAATGGGTAGGGTATGGGTATATATACTCGTTCCCGTACCCATGACCTAACGGGTTAGGGTATGCGTATTACCCATGGGTATAAAATTATGCCCATACCCTACTAACATGGGTACAGTACCTGCAGGCACTCGCGGGTAAAATTGGCATCCTTAGCGCGAAGGGACAGTAAGAGTTGTGAGAACAAAGTACTTGTGGGGCCTAGCAACTTTCACATTTTTTTCAATGAGAACACCGTCCCTGCTTACCTTATGAATGGTTTGATATCGTCCCACATTCTCTAGATTATTCATGTTAGTGAAATAGTGGGTTCCCATATTTTTGTTTAGAATAGAAGTATGAACACTGCCAACCATAGTGATTGAAAAGATATCGATAAAGGGCGCTTTATTTTTTTAAAGCTCAGGGTGCTTTATTATTACACTCGATTCCCCATACCACCGGCCTACCATTCTACTATTATTAGTGGGACTATGGATAAACAAATTCACTCTAGTTGGTTGAGGATTTAATCATAATTTTCGTGCTCACTACCTGTCTTGGTGACAACATCTTCATACGCATCGTTGTTCATGAATAGATATAATTCGGAAATATATCAATGCCACAGTATTTTAGTGCATACCAAAGTAATACTTCAACTTTCTCTCTTCTCAATTTCTTCAAAAAGTGGTCTGGCCTCTTTCTCAATTATTTTAAAAAACATAGTTTTGGAGAATACTTCAGTTTAAACCCCTATTATTTGTTGGAATAAAACACTAAAAAGTATTCAATAGTTCAGTTTATTTAGAAATCAAAATGTTTTCTAAATAATTTAAAAATACTTTGATGTCAAGCTCATCCTTAATATCTGAACCGAGCAAATCTGGGCCATGGATGATCAATATTTAGTTTCCAAATGGCCAAATGGCCCTTAATTTCTGAACTAAGTCAGAATGGGCCATGGATGATGACCGATGTGCCTGTCGGCCTTTGATTCCAGGGAGTACGGCTTACCAATTTACTACTACTTGGACTATGCATACATCTGAATTTAGTCGAGCGGGAAAATCTCCCGCTATCCAATGTTTCAAACATCTTGGAATCCCCCTTGTACCCCTAGTGAAGTCGGTTTGTTGGGGCTTCAATCGTAATTTCCCCGTTCAGTACCTCTATACCCCGTCCCTACCACCGACCCCCCCTCACCCACACATAATCCTCCCCAGCTGCGCTAGCCCTGCGGAAAACCCTAGATCTACCTTTAGCACCTTAGATCCGATTCACTGTTGTCGCCGTGCACTGCACCAGATCTGCTTCACTGACCCACTCTCCTGGCGTGCCGAACACATTCCCACCGCCAGGAATCTGCTTCTTCGCCGCAGTCGATCAGCGCTCGGAGGAATCCTTGTTCTGCTTCACCTTCGCCCACAAGCACCACAACCGTAGCACCCTCGACAACCTCGACGTCACCACCCAGGATTCGCATCATGCCTAAACACCGTCGCGATCGAGGTAACCATATCTCCTTGGAGTTTGGTAAGATAAATATGTAGTAGATAACTATATTTTGTATTGGTGCTACTTTTGTAGTAGCTTACAAGTAGTATACTTGTTACCCGTATCTTCCTAAATAATTTTTTTGTAGACAGGTTTAACCGTAAGGCATTCAAGTGTGATTTTGTATTTCATGGCGAAATATGAGTCAGCCAACAGTTAACACATTTGTTTCCATTATCTACTTTAGTAAGTGCCCATATGTGATGCGGTTATAATTTCTCTCTGGCTTGGTGTAGGCTATGGCACTAATTGTTATTTCTTGCTTGATACTTTTGTCCTATGTATGCAGTATGCGTTTACATTCGTTATACTGCTTCCACTAAGATGTATGTTTCATTTTCTTCTGCTTACCCCACTATTCCTTACCGTTTGATGTTGTTACTCAATGAACATGTGTAGTTTACACTAGAAATCGTAGAATAAATAACCCCTATAATCTCGTAAGTATCTATTACTTTTGTATCACTTGATGCTAACATCTGTGAGACTGGAACATTTTTGTATTCACTATTCGCTGCACCATTATGCAGAGGACCGACATTGAATTATGGAGACCACTAGTCCAATTACTTGATGCAGCGGACATCATCGATGAACATACCTATAAGCAGATTAGCAACCCTGAGACTCTATATAGAGCTTCTGTAAGGACGCCCCCCCTTTTTTAAGGTTTAAGTCTCTTGGTGTCATGCCATTGACTCTAGTTGAGTTGTTATTTTTGTTGGAGGCACTAGGGTGATTATAATAAGGCTAGAAATACAACGGAATCCAATATAAAGAACCACCTACTTCAAATCTCACTCTGGTATCTACACGTGTATGGCTATTTTACGAGGCAGATGATAGTACACTTTGTCTTTGGGCAGACAATCAAAAAATTTAAACATTCTAACTGTTCGATAGATTGTTTGACCAATTCTATAAAATGATTTGGCTATTCTATTATAGGCACCCGTCTACATGAGGTCCTTGTGTTGAGTCCTTACATCGCTATAACAGACCAAATAATCTTTTGAAAATCTTTGAGAATGAACATGGTAGTTTTGTTTCTTTGTATGATGTTGTAACTTCTTTTATCTTAGTTTCAGCCTTCATCAAGTAGAGCAGTCATTTCATAGGGCAGAAGTGACAATTGCACACTATCTCATCTCTCTATGAAGTCAACTGTTCCAATTATTCCAGAAGAAAGAGATGTATGATGCCC
This sequence comes from Avena sativa, assembly GCA_916181665.1. Lineage (NCBI taxonomy): Eukaryota > Viridiplantae > Streptophyta > Magnoliopsida > Poales > Poaceae > Avena > Avena sativa. The sequence continues at coordinate 602,523,651 of OV702291.1, read as the reverse complement.
TGCCATTACTAATTGCTTTCTTCCTTTTAGCAAAAGGATTGATTTAAAATTCGTTGGTTTTTGTTTTCCTTGGTAATTATGTTATATGACATTTCTTTTTGTTTTAGGTTGCAAATATAAATATGAAGGCAGAACAGAAAATAACTACCTCAAGTGTAGATCTCTTTAGACAGAGCAGCAGTGACAGTGCGTATTTCTCACGTAGGTACACAATCTCGACTGCTCCATACATTCCAGTAGAAAGATTTTTTGGTGCTGCACTCCAAGATGCACTTGATGTAGTTGTACGGGAAGCCAACAGAACAGATGCAATAGTCTCCATAGCAAGGAAGGAGTTATCTGAGTTAAAAAACAGGCAAGCTTTGACGGAAAGAATCTACTTAATAATATCCTCAACAAGTCTCGTGGTAATCCCGCTGTTACATGTGAGGCGGCGTGAGCTCCCTAAAAGGAACATTTTTGAAACTGAGATTATATTGTTTATCAGCTGTGTTGTACTTCGATGACTCTTTACGAGCTATGGAATTTTTCAGGACTGTAATAATTTACTAATTTTCCAGTTATAAGTGTTTTTCCACAGTTCTAGAATTTATTTAGCATTTTAGAGAACTTGTGTTCTTTGTTTATCCACGTTTATGTCATGGCAATGGATCTAAGTTAGATAGGCTTAAACAGTAGCAGACCCACAATGTTTTATCAGTCCTTGATGGGCCACCAATCAACAGTGACAGGCCTACACCGAGGCCATTATACATAGAATCTGACCACAAAAGAATAGAACAGTAAAAGAACAGAACAGTGAAAGGCCAGAACAGTGAAAGGTCAGAACAGTGAAGGCCGGAACAGTGAAAGGCCAGAATAGTAACAGAATGGAAACAATAACAAGGCTAGAACTTTAGCAGGCTAGAATCTTCAGCCCGTTTATGGGACTGAATAGTAGAAGGCCGGAATAGTGAATGTCTAGAACAGTAAAGGCCGTAACTGTAGAGGGCTGTAACGGCCCATGATGGGTGCGAGAAAAGTGACAGGCCGACAGAAGGACTTAACAGTAACGGACAGACTTGACCCAGGTTGAAAATGGGCCGCACAGTATTGGAACAAGGTGGGCCTTCTGTAGATTGAAACAGTGTCAGGCCTGAAAGTTCACGGGCCGCGGATGTGTGCACTAGTGGGCCCATTTTAAACAGTACAGGACAAAACAGTAATGGGCCATAATCTTATTGAGCTCCCCTTATGGGCCGGCCCACTTAATTATTAGCAGGCTTTGGTTGGGTCTGGCTTCTGCCATGGTTTCTGTGGCCGTTAATGGCGGTAACTGGGTGTTAACAGTGTTTGCCACGTGGCATTTTGCATGGCGTCAGCAGTCAACGCGGCTGGCGAATAGATCTACGACGAAACGAGTTTTTGTGGCTGAAGGGTGTGATCCGCCACGGTCAGAAAAAAACCGTGGTAGATTCTTTTGTGATGGGGCTTTTACCATGATGGACATCCGTCATAGTAGACTTTTTAGCCACGAAAAAGGGCCTTTAACCACGAAAATCGTCCATTGTAAAAGCCAACTTTTCTTATAGTGCTTGGTGCTCTTAGAGTAGCGTTAGAGAAAATGTGAATAGCGTAGCCCACGAGCTTCAACTCGGAAATTATGTCGGCTTGGTGCTCCAGAGAGAACTTCACAAAAATTCAGCATTGGGGTAGCCCCCGAGTGTCAAGGTGGAATTCACTTGAATTTTCCGGCTTGATGCTCAAAGAGAACTTTCATCGTATCTTAGAGATCAACGTACTGTAGCCCCTAATACATTGCAAATGTATCTATAATTTTTGATGTTCCATGCTTGGTTTTATCTACTTTCTTGTGTTTTGTCCACACTTTGGGGTACTTTTCATATGATTTCTTGGACTAACCTATTAACAAGAGCCACAGTGCCAGCTGCCTGTTTTCTACTGTTTTTGGTTCCAGGAAAGTCAGAAAATGAATATTCTCGAATTGGACGGGACAAAAGCCAAAGTGCCTATTTTCCGGAAGACATTTGAAGCCAGAATACGAGACGGAGAAGAGCTAGGGGCCGGCCAAACCACCTGGCCGCGTGGCCAGGCCTGGCCCGCGCCAGGGGGTGGTCTGGTCGACCCCAGCACCCCCTCGGCCTCTCCTTCTGCCTATATATTGCCCTCGGGACCAAAACCCTAAGTACCAGATCAAAAATCCACGAAAGTGTCTGTAGCCGCCATCATCTCCATCCCTAGATCGGGAGGGATCTGAAGCTCTTCCCGGAACCCTGTCGGAGAGGGGAATTCACCCTGCAGGCCTTCTTCATCATCATGCAAGCCTCCGGTGTGATGCGTGAGTAGTTCATCTCTGGACTACGGGTCCATGTAGTAGCTAGATGGCTGGTTCTCCTCCTTTCTGCTTTCATGTCTAGATCTTGTGAGCTCCATTCATGATCAATATCATCTATTTGTAATTCTGCATATTGTGTTTGTGGGGATCCGATGGATATTGAGATGCTATTTTAGATTGATTATTGATTCTATCATGTCTTTGTTATTTGTGATCTAGCATGCTTTCCGTTGTTAGTAGCTATCTTGGCCAAGTAGATGCTAGCAACTCCAAGAGTTAGTATTTATGCTCGATAGTGGGTTCATGCCTCTGGTAATCTGGGCAAGTGACAGAAATCTCTAAGGTACTAGATGTGTTGTTGCTACTAGGGAGAAAACAACAATCCTTTGTTCATAGAACAATTGTATTGCTTACTTTACACACAGTTAATAAAGCAATAATCTATTGCTTGCAACTTAATACTGGAGGGGGTTCGGATGATAACCTAAAGGTGGGTTATTAGTCATAGATGCAGTTGGATGGCGGTCTATGTATAATGTAATGCCCAATCAAGTTCCAAAGGAGTCAAGATGATTAGTATATGCATGTATTGCTTTCTCGATGTTTGTCAATTGCCCCGCTGTAATTTGTTCACCCAGCATGTTATCTATCTTAAGGAGAGCCACCTCTAGTGAACTATGGATCCCGGTCCTTTTTCTTTACATACAATCTACAATCTTTTACTGCTTTGTGTTTATTTTTTGGAAACTTTTACTTCTTTCCATTCGATACATTTAATCCTTTGTTTTCAGCAAAACACGGTGAGATTAACAACCTCATCGCAAGTTGGGGACAAAGTTCTGTGGTTGTGTTGTGCAGGTCTCCACGTTGCTACTAGCACCGGTAGGGCGCCCTGCCAGGGCTCAACTAGCAACACCTTTGGGGTGTTTCCTTGCTCCTACTGGTTCGATTAAACCTTGGTTTCATAACTGAGGGAAACTTGCTGCTGTGCTCATCATACCTTCCTCTTGGGGTTCCCAACGAGCTCTACATCAACACCGCACTAGCATTTTTCTGGCGCCGACACTGAGCCATCAAGCATTTTTCTGGCGCCGTTGCCGGGGAGTCAAGGACATCTTCACAAGGGGAGTCCTTCATAACCAATGTCTTTACTTTGTTATTTTTGTTTTGCTTAGTTTCTTTTTGCTTTGTTTGCCTGTTTTCTTTATCAAAGACACAAAAAAATAGTTTTACTAGTTTGCTTTCTTATTTGAAAACCCAAAAAAATGACTAGTCTTGAAAACACTAAGTTGTGTGACTTCACTAGCACCAACAACAATGATTTTATGAGCACACCTATTGCTCCACCTGTTCCTGAAGATACTTTCTTTGAGATAAAACCTGCTTTACTCAATCTTGTTATGAGAGAACAATTTTCTGGTATTGGTAATGAAGATGGTGCTGCCCATCTAAATAACTTTGTTGAACTTTGTGAGATGCAAAAGCATAGGGATATAGATGGTGATATTATTAAGCTGAAGTTTTTTCCTTTCTCTTTGAGAGGAAAAGCTAAAGAATGGTTGAATTCCTTAACTAGGAATAGTATTGATTCTTGGACTAAGTGCAAAGATGCTTTCATTGGAAAATACTATCCTCCTGCTAAGATTATATCTATGAGAAGTGAAATAATGAAGTTTAAACAATCTGATAATGAGCATGTTGCTCAAGCTTGGGAAAGAATGAAATCTTTGGTAAAGAATTGTCCGACTCATGGACTGACTGCTTGGATGATCATCCAAACTTTTTATGCAGGATTGAACTATTCTTCAAGGAACCTATTGGACTCTGCTGCTGGAGGTACCTTTATGACCATCCCTTTGGGTGGTGCAACAAAACTTCTGGACAATATGATGGTTAATTATTCCGAATGGCATACTGAGAGAGCTCCACAAGGTAGGAAGGTAAATTCTGTTGAGGAAACCTCCTCCTTGAGTGATAAGATTGATATTATTATGTCTATGCTTATTAATGGGAAAGCCCATATTGATCCAAATAATGTTCCTTTGGCTTCTTTGGTTGCTCGAGAAGAGCAAGTTGATGTGAACTTCATAAGAAATAATAATTTTGGCAATAATGCTTATAGGAATAATTTTGGTAACAACAATTATAAGCCATATCCTCCCAACAATGGAAATGCTTATGGAAGTTCCTACAACAATAATAGGAGTGCTCCCTCTGAACTTGAAGTTATGCTTAAAGATTTTATTAGTAAACAAACTGATTTCAATAAAACTATTGAGGAAAAACTCTCTAATGCTGAAATAAATATAGCATATTTGGCTGAAGCTCAATCTTCTTTGAATAAAATAGCTGCTAAAACAGAAACTAATGAGAATCCCTTTGTAGCTACTAATGCTATACAAGTAAGAATTGATGAAAATGTTAGACTATTAGCTGAATTACATGCTAAGTGGGAAAGAGAATATGAAATTGCTAGAAACATTAGTGTTTCTACTATTACCACCACTAGTGTTGAGGCTAGTAATAGTTCTACTACTTTATATGATAATTTCGATTTTTATCTTGATGGTTGTAATATCTCTAAAGTTATTAAGTTCCTACAAAAGCTTGCTAAAAGTCCTAATGCTAGTGCTATGAACATGGCCTTTACAAAACACATTACTAATGCTCTCATAAAGATTAAAGAAGAAAAGATGAAACATAAAGCTTCTATTCCTATAAAACAAGAAGATGGTTGGGAACCCATCATTAATATGAAAGTGAATGACTTTGATTTCAAAGCTTTATGTGATCTTGATAGTAGTGTTTCTATTATGCCTAGAAGGATTTATGATATGCTTGATTTGCCTCCACTTGAAGATTGTTATTTGAATGTCCCACTTGATGATAATGCTAAAAAGAAACTCATGAGGAGTCTTAATGATGTTCTTATTATGGTTAACAATGCCTATGTCCCCATTGATTTCTATGTTTTGGATTTTGAATGCAATGCTTCTTGTCCTATTACTTTGGGAAGACCTTTTCTTAGAACTGTTGGTGCCCTTATTGATATGAAAGAAGGCACCATTAAATATCAACTCCCACTCAAGAAAGGTATAGAACACTTCCCTAAGAAGAGAGAGAAGATTTCTTTTGCTTCTCCTATGAAAACAAAATTTGGTTTTAATGCTTCTTCATTTGAGAATACTTGATCCTTTTTCTTGCTTCTTATGCCTAATTTAAAGGCGTTAAAGAAAAGTACTTATTGAGAGATAACCCAAAAGTTTTAGATGAGTCTTGGAAGTTATTACTTCAGTAATAACCGCTCCTTATCCTTTTTATTTGCTTTTTGTGCCAAGAGGAACCTCTAATGATAGAGAAGTAATGATTGGGAAAGTTGATGTCCCGAAACAGATTTCTGTGCTTCACCGTAAAAATTCGTGTAAAATCTCTGAACGTATTTTTGAGGCGTGAATTTTTGTGCTTCTGCCCCAGGTTGTTATCTAACTTTTGTTAGTTTAACACTTTTTTATTTGAGCAACAGAAGGTCTTCTAAAGAATTCGTCTTTACCTGCTGGTCTGTTTTGACAGATTTCTGCCATTTTCTGCATTTGCTTCTTGTTGGTTCCTTTTTGAATTCTTTTGGGGAATTGAGCTTTTTGAGGGAAGTACTACAGTAGATAGTGTTCTAATGGAAGTTTATTAGGTGTTAGAACTGAATCTTAAGGCTTATTTATCTTGAGTACACTAATGTTGCTAACAAAGATTGTGTGAAGTTTTGTATGAAGGAAAAATTTCAGGTGTATGAAAGGAGTGAGTGATGAGATGAAGGATGGACTAAAGATCAAGCTTGGGGATGCCACGCATGTCACCCCAAGAAATATCCAAGAAGTACAAGCGTCAAAGCTTGGGGATGCCCAAGGAATCCCCTTCTTCATCAATAAAAATCCCAGGTTTCTTCCAAACGCTTCATTTTTATTGTTTCATGCACAGTTGTGTTGTTCTTGGAGCGTCTTCTTTTTCATTTTCGTTTTGGTTTTTCGTTTGATTTGGTTTGCTTAGTTTTCTGAATAAATTGGTTGGACCCCCTCTTTCATACATTTGGTTCGCAAATAGTTTGGTTTGGTTTGGAAAAGAGTTGGACAGTTCATGCTTATGTGGTAAAAAGAGCTCGTTTTTGACTGTGGCTTATGCTTTGTCATGCCATGCTTGATATTGTTTTGGATTTATGCTTAGTATTCTTTGTTGTAGCATGACTTGTTATAAACAATTGAGATTTCTTAATGTGCCTTGGATGAATCATGCGTTATTTTAGCATATTAAAGCATAGTATAATGGTATTCTCCTTTGATGCTTTATTTGGGTTGACTTGGCGCATGCTCACACCATGTTATGACTATCTCAAGTCACCATAGCCTTTATGATCCTTTAGTTTTCAACTTGTAGTATTACTTTATGCTTTGATCAATGATGTTTTGTCGCTCTGCATGATTATGGCCATTATTGCTCTCTTAGTTTGTCGCTCCCAGTCTTTTGCTAGCCTCCACAACAAAGTATGACTTCCACTCATGCATCCAACTCCCTAAACCAAGTTATTCCAAAGAGTCCACCATACCTACCTACTAGCTTATGCTATTCCAAGTATATTCATGCTTTTGTTTACCTTCCAAATTAAACTTGTTATGAGAAAACTAGTGATTAAAGCTCTCACGAACTTGATGGCACACTTTACTTTTCTTGCCCTTAATAAACTTGAACCATTGTGTCGTCTATGTTGTATATGCTTGCACTTATTTGTTGGGAATTAGCAGAACCATGCTTACATGGGGAACGCTTTCAACATTTCACTTGGTACTTGTACCTAGTTGATATCATGCTCTTTTGTTTAATGGATGTCGTCGGTGTGAAATGAAAGGGAAGCTTGTAAGTCCATGGAGTTATGTATATGTGTTAGAGAAACGCCTGGGCCGCTGGTCTAATCCATGCTGACATGGTGGAAACCTGCAGCGTAACCATAATGAGATGTCTATGAAGCATTCTTCTTATAAAAAAAGAGTCCTATATTGAGAAAAAAAGAGAAAAGAAAAAAATGAGATTATGAAAAGAGGAAAGAGAGAAAAAAGCACCATATTCCCATGGTAAATAAGAAGATTGTTGAGATGCTCGTTGTCTGCTTGCCTTGTCATTTTGATATGGGGATTCTTCCGTATCATCGGGCAAGGGGTACCCCGTTGGCGGTTCTCTATGATACACATGTACTTACAATGACAAGAACATACCGGTGACTAAACTTGAGTAGCATGAGGAGCGGCCCTCGTATACAAGGGACATGAGATTTCTAACTTATACTTCGTCAAGCATGTACACCATAGTTTGTTTACTTTAACCTCAATCACTTCAAGATGCTTATGATAGGGGCAATGAGAGCTGAAAGCTACAAGTACCATAATTTTTGGAAGCTCTTTATGAGACTTGAATCCCTACTTCCTTTTATAAAAAGGCCTTTCTTCCACCATTATATTGAGTCTCCACCTTCTATGTTTATGCACTTACTTTGAGAGCATAGTGGCCATTCTTAGTTCTATGTGCATTGTCCCAAGACTAGTTGATTGATGCATAACTTGATATTGCTTGCTATTGTATCTAGTCACTCTTATGAACGTTGAAGCTGTCCTATGCATTTATATTTGCTACACTATGAGGGACAAGCTGAATACCATTATGGTATGTTTTCTTTATGTGAAACAAACAAACGTCTTGCAAAGCATTGTTATTCATGAATCTTTTGTTTGTGTCTTTTCATGTTGTATCATAGTTTCTTTGTCTTATTGCTAGAACTTTGTATTTCATGTTATGATTGAAGTACTATGATCCCATCTTTGAATGTTTTACAAATACTTTGATCAAGTCTTTGATGGTGCATGTCACCTCAAAAATTATTCTTTCTTTTTATCACTTACCTACTCGAGGACGAGCAGGAGTTATGCTTGGGGATGTTGATACATTGCAAATGTATCTATAATTTTTGATGTTCCATGCTTGGTTTTCTCTACTTTCTTGTGTTTTGTCCACACTTTGGAGTACTTTTCATATGATTTCTTGGACTAACCTATTAACAAGAGCCACAATGCCAGCTGCCTGTTTTCTGCTGTTTTTGCTTCTAGGAAAGTCAGAAAATGAATATTCTCGGAATTGGATGGGACAAAAGCCAAAGTTCCTATTTTTTCTGGAAGTCATCAGATGCCAGAATACAAGACAGAGAGGGGCTAGGGGGCCACCACACCACCTGGCCGCGCGGCCCAGCCTGGCCCGCGCCAGGGGGTGGTCTGGCCGACCCGAACACCCCCTCGGCCTCTCCTTCCGCCTATAAGATGCCCTCGGGACGAAAACCCTAAGTACCCGATCAAAAATCCATGAAAGAGTCTGTAGCCACCGCCATCCCTAGATCGGGAGGAATCTGAAGCTCTTCCCGGCACCCTGCCGGAGAGGGGAATTCACCCTATAGGCCTTCTTCATCACCATGCAAGCCTCCGGTGTGATGCGTGAGTAGTTCATCCTTGGACTACGGATCCATGTAGTAGCTAGATGGCTGGTTTTCCTCCTTTGTGCTTTCATGTCGAGATCTTGTGAGCTCCGTTTATGATCAAGATCATCTATTTGTAATTCTGCATGTTGTGTTTGCGGGGATCCGATGGATATTGAGATGCTATTTCAGATTGATTATTGATTCTATCATGTCTTTGTTATTTGTGATCTTGCATGCTTTCCATTGTTAATAGCTATCTTGGCCAAGTAGATGCTAGCAACTCCAAGAGTTAGTATTGATCCTTGATAGTGGGTTCATGCCTCTGGTAATCTGGGAAAGTGACAGAAATCTAAGGTACTAGACGTGTTGTTGCTACTAGGGAGAAAACAACAATCCTTTGTTCATAGAACAATCGTATTATTTACTTTACACGCAGTTCGTAAAGCAATAATCTGTTGCTTGCAACTTAATACTGGAGGGGGGTCGGATGATAACCTAAAGGTGGATTATTAGTCATAGATGTAGTTGGATGGCGGTTTATGTATAATGTTGTAATGCCTAATCAAGTTCCAAAGGAGTCAAGATGATTAGTATATGCATGTATTGCTTTCTCGATGTTTATCAATTGGCCCGCTGTAATTTGTTCACCCAGCATGTTATCTATCTTAAGAAGAGCCATCTCTAGTGAACTATGGATCCAGGTCCTTTTTCTTTACATACAATCTACAATCTTTTACTTCTTTGTGTTTACTTTCTGCAAACTTTTACTTCTTTCCATTCGATACGTATAATCCTTTGTTTTTAGCAAAACACGGTGAGATTGACAATCTCATCACAAGTTGGGGACAAATTCTGTGGTTGTGTTGTACAGGTCTCCACGTTGCTACTAGCACCGGTAGTGCGCCCTGCCAAGGCTCAACTAGCAACACCTTTGGGGTGTTTCCTTGCTCCTACTGGTTCGATTAAACTTTGGTTTCATAACTGAGGGAAACTTGCTGCTGTGCTCATCATACCTTCCTCTTGGGGTTCCCAACGAGCTCTATATCAACACCGCACCAACATTTTTCTGGCACCGACACTGAGCCATCAACACCCGAGGATTGTTCCGTCTTGGATGCAAGGCGGGACAAAACTCTTAAGTTAGAGATGTCAAGCCCCCGAGCATCGAGTCGACTTCCTCAAAGGCGGCTCAAGTCTTGGTCAACAATAGCGATTGCAGCCCCCAGGTGTTAAGCCCAGTGCAAAGCCGGCTCAAAAACACCTTAATTCCGAGGACCGCGACAATGTTCAAGCGTCATGTACCTGAGTCATAAACATAAAAAGATAATTGTATTAAATTGTTCCTTTAATTATGTCCAATAAAAAAATATAAGGCGGAACAAGAGAGGCCTTTGAACAAGTGCTTTAAGCTAAAACGATGCAGCAGTTGGACAACATAAAGACTGTCAAGACGGAAAAAACTCGACTAACTTGAATAGTTTATGTAAAATTTTGTTTAAGTAAGTGCTGGATTATCCATTGTTCTGGTCTTATATGCTTGACTTTTCGTTAGACAACAAAACTTTAAGCACCGAACATCTGCTGAGGCGATAGCGCTTAATAGCGAGACAATCTAGAACCTCAGAAACAAACGCTGGCTTTAAGTGCTGAAATATCACTACTCTGGATCCACATATAAAACAACAGAAAATGTGTAGCCAGAAAACTTAAGCTAACGCCCGAAGGCGGGCTTTTTGCATGGTACTGGAGCCTTAAACGGTCAAAACCAGTAAAAATTTATACTCACGAGCGCAAGGCAAATCGTGAAAAAGGTATGATCAACAATAAAAACAGTAAAAGAATCAGAATATGAGTGAACCAATCTTAATCCTATGATCATAAACAAATATTAAATATAATAGGGACTTAGCTGTTTGAGCGGAGTCAGGTTTGTTCGCGGGGAAGACGATATAGATCACGACAACCGCCAACGTCAAAACCGATCCGATGAAGTTGTGTCGAAGAAGATGTAGTCTTTTATTTAGTCGAATCGATCCATGGTAGCAAAGTCGGACGTGGCGAACTGCGACAGATCCGATCGTTGCAAACTGCCGTGTCAAAGACGAAACAATCTCAGCATGGCCGACGCTGTGCAATGATCGTGCGAGATCCATGCAAAGTGCGACTCGCTAGAAGATCCATGCAAAGGGCGGCTCGCTGGAAAATCCATGCATGAGCCTGCTCCATCACGTGGCTAATCCATGTGATTAGCATCATTGCCACAAAATCCATGCAAGTTGCAAGCAACATGCTTCTTCACACGAGGTAAGGTGTCAATTGATTCTGTGCACGAAAGTGACGTCTCTAAGGCGTATACTGATCAGAATCGGATGTGGCCAACTACCCAGCCATGTGAAAGCCAAGGTCTTCTGGCCGATCGATTATTCCGATCCAATCCGCATTACGCCTAGGTGACTGTGTGACATCAATCCCCGTGCGACGTAAGGCTGTCGGTTCCATCAGCCTGTTTGGCGAGGAAAAACCAGACAAGACCGCCGTTGTTTTGCTGATGAAGATTTCAGTGACGCCATCGACTTGGCTAGAGCGGAAAGACGATAAATCCTCCGTACACTCAAGAGTGATAACAAAACCGGAGCGCCGACAGAGATGCGATTTGACCGTCGTTGAAGACGGCGAAGGATCTCGCCCGGATCCATGCTGTAAGCGTCTCTTGCCCGACGGTGGGCACCAACTTTCATGGTTTTGTCGACACGTACGCCAGAAGGTATCCCAACGGCGAGTTCAGAGACGTGGGGGAATACGGAGAGCATCCGGGACGGCCTGACATAGTTTACCCAGGTTCAGATCTCACGACGGAGGCGAGATCCTACTCCTGCTATAAATTACTATAATAGCGATACGCCGAGTTATAGAGATTGAGGGGTTCACTGTATGTTCTTATGTTGTGTGTTGCCCTAAAGGCTCCCGTAGGCCGGCTCATAAGGACGCCAGGGCTAAGGGTTACAAGGAGAGTCCTAGCCGGGTACGGTTACAGAATCCTAGACTAACACTAACTAGTCTCCATGTCCTCCAAGGCGCCGGATTCCATCTTAGGCGGTGGCACGCCGCCTTCCATCTCCTGGCTAGACCTCCGTCTTGTCTATCAGCAACTGGGCCACCCGGTTAGGCTATAGGCCTAACCACCAACTGTGGGCCACCCGGGCTTGCCGATATGAGACTATGCCGTAGGTATATCTATTTGGTATATCCACAATATTAGTATTGATTATGAATATGTAGACTTTGCTAGTAATGTGCTCCAATACGGGAAATCTATGAATAAATAGAGCTTGCAAGTATGAATAATGGTGTATGAACATTGAGCTTCTCTCTTATTCATGTTGTTAAGTATGAGCTGACGTAAGATTTTAGCAAATTTGGATGATGCTATCACTATGTATGACTAATTTATCAATATATAAACTATGAACCTTATGTGATACGTTTCCATGTATTCATGTGCTCAAATTTGCAAACTTTGTTCAAAAAAAATTTACTCCTATAAATTATTGGGGATCGGTTCCGTGATGCAAAATTTCGAGGAGTATATTTACTCCTCTAAAGAATAGGGAGTCTTTTTATCCTCTAAATTTTTGGGGACGGGTTAGAGATGTTCTTAACACGTTATCTAAGAGGTTGGACCCACTGTTTTGCTTCCAGCATAATATTCAAAAATATAAATAATTGACAACAAATAATTGGCAACAATGATCTTTTTTAGAAAAATCGAAATATTTTGTCTTTCAAAAATCATACAAATTATATATAATGCAACATGTTATGTAGCAAAACACTATTGGTATGTAGATGACATGTGTATGTATCCTTGTCAATTTTTCATAATTCGTTTATCCTTAAAACACTTTTTCATATTTTTAAAGTATAGTTACAAGTAGAACTGTAGTAAGAAAATGCATCCTCCATAATTTATTTTACGAACATCTGAACAAGTTAAGCTGTTCGTTTAGGCTAGGTGCAAAAAATTAAGCCATAAACTGTGCTAGATGCAAAAAATAAATTATTTCTGTGTTTTGTGCAACAAATGCCACAAATGTTGGTGTTAGCTGCAATTTTCTCGTGTGGATGTGATCAAACTGGTTATGTGTGGATGCACCAATATTTACTACTATGATACAGTACATTATGTTACAAGTGCTGTTGTCCTGATCATTGATAGTAAGGTTCAAGTTCTCAAAACAATGCCTTAGCCCTTTGTTGCACATCATATTCATACGCGTCATGTGATAAATAGAACTATATTTTTGAATTGGAGCTCAGCATTTTCTTTCGCATACTCCATCTGTTCATCAATCCATTCATACGCGAAATATGTCACATTCAAAACCATAGCCGAGCAGCAAATCCTTCTGCCGCCCCTGTAATATTTTAGAATTTGAGGTCATGGTATCCAATTTTCTACCCCTCCGTCCAAAAATCCTACTTTGAACAAAGTCCTAGATGATCACTTGATGCGACCGGGCCTTGGATTCTTGAACAGAGGGAAGTATGGACTATGAGAAGTTATCACTTTGACTGTCACCAAACTCAAATTATGAATCGAGAGGCAAAAGCTCCCGCCTAAACCGAAATATTTGGGACCCATGTTTAATCTTTCGAATACTGCGATATCCCTTTTGACCCATCGTACTGGTGACCAATGGCGATTGTGAAATTGCTGGGTTGGGTGATGGGGTTGGCTCGTAATTTTTGTTACTAGGACTAGCCAAATTCAAAATCTTAATCGAGGGTCAAAACCTACAACCCAAACAAAAAATAATTGTAATGGGGGGTCAACATTTTTTTTTCAATGCGAATATGGTTGTTATTGACAATCAGTTTATGTGACCATTTTGTTTATTCCTAAACAGAGGGATTGCCAATTTTTTCCAATTATTACTTGTACGCTAGCCAATTCAAAATGTTAGCTGAGCGGCAAAATTTACTAATTTTCTGCGCAATTATGTATTTGATGATCAGTTGATGTGGCTCTCGGCCTTCAATTCTTGATGAGATAACATACTAGTCTATAACTATCTTTTTCTATTATTACTTGGCCGCTAGCCAAATTCAAAATCCTAAAATAGAGTCGCAAAATCCCCACCTACTCATATGCATTTCGCGCCCCTCTATTTCAAACATTTTGAGGCAAAATCTCCCACCTATGGAGTATCATTTTTCTAGAATTACTTGGACTATTGCCAAATTCAAAATCTCAATCGAGCGGCAAAATCACAGACTGACCTTGAAGCATTTCCCGCCGCACCATTTCAAAAACTTGGAGCAAAATCTCCCACCGGGGAGTACCATTTTCCTATTATTATTATTTGTCTCGTAGCCAAATTCAAAATCTCAATCGAGCAGCAAAATCATACACCAACCTTGAAGCATTTCCTACCCCACCGTTTCAAAAACTTTGAGCGAAAATCTCCCACCGGGTAGTACCATTTTCTATTATTATTATTTTTCCGGTAGCCAAATTCAAAATCACTGTCGAGCGACAAAATTAGACACCGACCTTGAAGCATTTTCTGCCCCACCGTTTGAAAAACTTTGAGGAAAATTTTCCCACCAGGGAGTACCATTTTTCTATTATTATTATTATTTGTCAGGTAGCCAAATTCAAAATCTCAATCGAGTAGCAAAATCATACACCAACCATAAAGCATTTCCCGCCCTACCGTTTCAAAAACTTTGAGGCTAAATCTCCCACCGGGGTACCATTTTTATATTATTAGCCAAATTCAAAATCTCAATCCAGCAGCAAAATCAGACACATACTTTCAAGCATTTCACGCCCCTTCATTTCAAAAACTTTTGACTTTAAAATTCCCATTCTACCCATTGTTCAGACGTTCTATGGGCATGCTAAAGTCGGTAGCTTGGGGGCACGGTCGTGATTATTTTTCTGTTGACCTCCATAATCCCGATTCATGTAGTTTTTCCCGCTAGGCCTCCCAAAATCGCAGGCTTCTCTCCCATGCTCTCACCTCCACGACGACCATGCGCACCGCCCGACGGCAATTCCATGACGGCCGGAGCCACTTGAGCTGTGGTCTGGTGGACCGCCCCAGAGCCGCTTCATCGACACCCACCCCATCAGATCTAGTTCATCGGGTCTCTCTATCACTCCACCAGAGTTGTGGTCTCGCTGACCATGCCTATGGTGTCGTCGACCGTCCATGCTCTGCTTCCCCTCTGCCGAAAGCTACCCAACCGTACCGGACCCACTTCACCGTTGTGCACCATATGGGATATAGTTCAACAAGTTCAATATCCACCGCTCCAGACTAGCTGCACGGGCGTTGCCGTTGACTCCATCGGCATCTACCGCACAAGATCTGCTTCCCCGACGCCAACAACCACCGCAACCACAGCACCCTCGGTGACCTGGACATCACCCGCACGGTACCAACAATAGTTATACGCCTCTCCGACCAAGGTAACCAAATCACCAACCCGTTTTTGTTTTGTCAGCAGTATAGCAAGTTCAAGCCTATCGTAGTGAATTACATTTTTGTAATCGTGCTAGTACATACAAGTCACTGGGCACGCCTGTTCTTTGTTCTAGTATATACAAGGTCATTAGACATGTTGGTTTGCATTCACTGCTATACAAATTTTAAGTCATGCACATGTTTGTTATTTTGGCATGCACATGTTCTTAGCTACTCCGTACAACAGTAATTGCCTGCTATTGTGTAGTTCTTGCGAAATGTATTGTCAGTGGAAAATATTAGTGTAGATTCCCTACTCCACAGTTGCTGAATCTATCTGGTTATTCCTGAGCTAAGTTCCTGCTATTATTTCCTCTCTGGCATTATTCTATTATCCTGTAGTACACGTTCAAACTCTTCATACTAGTTCAATTATAATTTTGTTTTTGCCATCTGGTTTTTCAAAAGATGCAGCACTAACTGTTTTCTTTTTCTTTGTGTAGAGCTCAAAAAGGGAACACTGAACATGTTTGTTTGAACAGCCTCTTCTACAGGTTCACCAATGAAGCCATTATATATTTCCTAAAATTATAAGAAACACTTTGTTTGATTGCTCATTTCATTGTAGGAACACTTCCCCAATAATTTCTTGTCCTGTTCTATAGGGTCACAAGCGATGCCATTATAGTTTGTATCTGATTTTGGTTCATCCTAAGAAACGACATAACTATCCACTACTGTATAGTACATTTCTGGTTCTGGTTCGTCCTAAGTAACAGCATAACTATCCTCTACTATATAGTTCATTTCTAGTTTGCATTCCTGCTCTACAAGTTCTCACATGATGTTGTTATAATTTCTATCTAATTCATTCTTAGCTACGACAGTGACTACATGCCAATGTGTAGCTCGCCGTAAGTTCAAAGTCACCCAACATCTCTTGTATTCTAGGGTATATAACTGCTTCCATATATACTTGTTGAAATGACCTGGCTAGTTTATATTTGCTAAAATTCAAAGCCACACACATTGTTTGATTGCTCGTTTTTCACGGTGGGCACACTTGTTTAATGCTTGCTTGTCCTGTTTGATGAGTAGTTTGCCTTGTTTGATGTATTAACTTGTTATTACTTAGTTTCAGACTGCAATTATTCCTATCGCCACCAAAGAGGTGGCTACAAGATCATGTCTCAAGGTGGTTTTCCAATGTAGTTGTCACACTATAAAGGGAGATGCAGGTGATATATTGAGAAAGCAAATTAAGGACTCTGCTATCAACTCAATTGTCAACTGAAATGCCAAATTTTATTTCCTTTGAGTTGATAATATGTAATAATTTTAAGAAGTTTGCAGCTGACGTAACATCTAGATAAATTGCATAGGCCATGTCCGCATTTAGTTGACGCCGTCCTCACATGGTAGTAGGCGGTACCATAATTGTGCCAGCCAGGTCTATTAGGGAACATTCTGGGCTTTGTTATTGACCCATCTTGTATTGGGCCGACGATGAACAGTAAAAGATGCTCGCTAATTATACACCTTTTATGATACTAGAATGGTCTTCAGAAAGGCCGAAACTGTAGATGTCCGTAAACGTAATGGGCCTACCGACATGTGGGAAATAGTAATAGTAACAGGCTAGAACAGTAACATACCATAGCAGTAATAGCCTATATCAGTAACTGGCCAGAACACTAGCAGGCCAGCACAGTAACAAACCAAAACAGTAACAGGCCAAACCAGTAACATGCCAAAATAGTAATATGCCAGAACAGTAATTGGTCAGAATAGTGTAAGGCTAGAACAGTAGCAACTAGAATAATAGCAGGTGTTGGGGATATACTTTCCGGGTATCCTCATAGTTCCTCACTGACCAGGGTGGCCCACTTCGGGTTAGAGCTTTGCTTCACGGGCGGCCCAGTCAGGGAGAAAGACGGAGTCCAATCCGGCTACGGGAATGCCTAGAAGACTTACCGACTTAGGCCCATAATGTTACTTGTAGTTCAAGATGTACTCTGTAACTGACTCTTAGTCATAGCCGGATAGGTCTCTCCTGTAAACCCTAGGCCGGATATCTATATAAGCCGTCCTAGGGAGAGCCTTTAGGGCACCCAATACTTTAGACCCTCAACTCGCACAGGCGAAACCCTTGTAACCCATATTCCGGCTCTACCGTATTACTGGATTGCTAGCAGGAGTAGGATCCGTCCAAAGCCGGCGGATTCGAACCTGGGTAAACTTGTGTGCTCACTGTCCTGGAACACCGTACGTCTCACACCCCTCTCTTCCGCATACCTCGAGGACCCCCTCATGGCGTACTTGTCATCAATCTGACGACAGTTGGCGCCCACCATGGGGCAAGTGAGCTTCGGATCTGCGTTCCGAGCGGAATCTACAAGAATCAGAATCGGCGAGACTATCACCGTCGGTCGCATCCTCTATGCCAGCGATGTCCCTCTCATCGTTCTCGACGAGACTTGGATTCCGTCAAGGGAGGCCGTGACTGCCTACACAATCATGTCTTTTGGCGAGATCGATGTTTACATCGGTTTCGCTGAACCTGCCCAACCCACCCCAGCGGTGATGATAGAGGCAGAAGAATTTTCTGGGTCCCCTTTGTCCGCGGAGGCGGCAGAGTTCCGGATCTCAGAAAACCCTAATCCCACCCATCCCA
This sequence comes from Avena sativa, assembly GCA_916181665.1. Lineage (NCBI taxonomy): Eukaryota > Viridiplantae > Streptophyta > Magnoliopsida > Poales > Poaceae > Avena > Avena sativa. Next base: position 602,505,664 of record OV702291.1, on the reverse strand, counting down.
CACCAGTTGTGGAGATAGTGGAGAAACCCGAACCTGAAGAAGACCTAGCGGTCAACGTCGAATCTGGAGTGGATCTCCCCGGAGGAGCCGAATCCCAGATCGACCCACCCGTGGAAGTCGAAATCCAGGAGGAGCATATCAACGACACTGATTCCGGCTCTGAGGATGCCGGAACAGACAGGCCTTTCCTAAGGTACACACTACAACGTATGATACTGCAAGGCGAAAGCGCAGATGCAATCCTCAAGACCATCCAAAGTTTCGATATGGCTGATCATGAAAGCCGCAGGTACCTCAGGAAGCACACGTCGCACTTCGTCGGATACGTGGGATCCGGATCCGGCTCTGCCGATGCTGGAGAAAACACCGACTCGGTGCTGGAGGCAATCGGAACAAACGCCGACGTACCCGCATCCTCGGATGAGTCGATGACGTCAGCAGATTTCCGAAAGTTCTCCGCGGAATATGAAGAGGAGTATAACTCCAAAACTACAGAAGAAGGAGAAGCCATGGATGAAGGATCCGGGGAACACTCTCCCAAAACGCAGGATGACATGGACATCGGAGATAATCCTGAGGTCCAGATGTCCGAAAGTACCAATCAGAGCTTGACTCCGGGAAACGGACCCAAAGCCGTCTTTGCTACCGGCGCTGCCAAGAAGGCAAAGAAGAAGAACAAGAAAAACAAGACCCCACCAAAAGACCCTCTGACAGAGGAGGTGATTGCTGAGGAATACGAAGAAGACTCAAATGGAGAACTTATCCCAGACGAGCTGAAAAAAGAAGCATCGGTGGATGGACACGTGATCACTGAAGGTGCACGTAAACTCGTCGATGCCGCATTAACCACACCTATCCCTATAGCTGCAGAACTTACTGCAGATGAGCTAGACCAAAGGGCGCAAGCCCTAGAAGCGCGTCATCAACAACTCCTTGATGAAGCCAAAAACATCGAGGTGGAGAAGAAATGCATGTCGAACAAGGAGTACATGTCTCGACTGCATCAGAAGACACGGAAGCGTCACATAGATGACAACCAATTCCCACGTGTCCGTGCCGTCCTTTTTGGAGATGAGATGGGGAAGCCACGGAAAGATAGCAACGGAGATTGGGTATACCTAACACCAATACAAAATACCGTGGCAGCCCGAGAAATTCTATCGGCTAATCCAGGACCAGAGGAGATCCGTTTGGGTATCAAGCTACTCAACAAGGGACTGAAGCAGCAAAAGGTCGCCCTGTCCGGAAGTCAAAAACTGGTCTCAGACGCTGACCAATGTCACACAGATCCGGCATGGGCTGGCGTAAGATCCCACTACGTCCGGGCGCAGTATCATGACCCCGAACGCAGGGAAGACAACTATTCAAGAATCGGATCTTCAGGACAGCATCACAAAACTTCATGTAACTGGAGCAACGTCGCCCCAGCGGCCGAGAAATACGCCATCGCTGCCCTGAATCCGACAAACCCTCCCCGACGAGAATCTAAGGATCGAAGGGGAGAAGACAAAGAGAAACGTCGGGAGGAGGATCGTCAGAGAATGCCACCTCCTAGACATGAGAACCGTCCGGCTGAGCCTCACCATGGTGGGAATGACGGACAAAGAAATGACGGAAACCATGCCGGCAGGGGGCTCGTCGTAGTCAAGCTGCTCCACCCTCTCCACCACACAGTCATCACAACGGCTCCCATGGAGGACATGGAGGACGACATGGCGGAGGAGGTGGTGGCAGAAGCCGAAGTCCGGCTCCACGGCACCGCAGCCACAACCGACATTCGGGATGATCTCTATCCCCGAACGACGCAAGGCACATGATCAACTCCAACATAGAGGCTCGGCGCTATGAAAACGATGACGCGTACGTGGGCCCAAAGTGCTTCGGTCCATGCATCAGCTACAAAATTCCTGGAAGGATTTGCTATCTCAAGACATATCCAAGCCTACGACGGCATTGCTCGGCCAGACACCTGGTTACAGGATTTCTTCCAAGCTTGCTATATCTCCAAAGGCGGAAACAGCCTAGTCGCAACCCGATATCTCCCACTTATGTTGTGGAAGACGGCACGATCATGGCTCAATGAACTTCTGGCAAACACCATCCATAACTGGTATGATTTACAAAGCGCGTTCTTTCGGAATTTCGAAGGCACATATCGGAGGCCCTGTACGGTTGGAGACCTACAGCGTTGCACCCAGAAAGCCGGAGAAACTTGCCGGGATTACTTCGGACGATGGATCGACACCAAGAACTCCTGCGAAGGAGTAAATGATCAAACTGTGATTGAAGCTTTCATCGCAGGTCTCCCTATTGGTTTACTACACCATCGCTTGAAGTGTGACAAGGTTACCGATTTGGGAGAGATGATAGAAACAGCGAGCAAGTATGCAGATGCTGACGACGATGCAGAAGGACTACTCAATGCCCTAGCTATGCCTCAGTCGGCAAAACAACCAAAGCAACAAGCTCAGAAGCGCAAAAACACCTCGGAAGAAAAACCCAACGCGGAAACAGTGGTAGTTACTACTATTTCTGGGTCTGGAGGACGAGGAGGACGTGGCGGAGGCTGCGGGCATGGCCGTGGGACATCAAGGGTCCAAGGTAGAGGAGAACAACAACCAGGAAAAACCTACTCTTGGGCCGACATTGCAAATAACCCATGTGTGCATCACCTAGACACCAATGGGGCCTCGTCCCACGCCAACGCTGAATGTCGTTTCAATGACGACATCAAAAGAGATGACACCGCGAGCTACAAAGCTAAGCGGAAGAAGGGAAAGAAAAATCCCAAAAAAGACAAGGAGACCAAGGAAGATTTCGACATGGAGGAATCTGATGCTTCAAATCCCAAGTCGGAAGGGAAGAAGACTTTTCCCACCAAGAAGGACACTTATGTCACCTTCCTCGGATCTCAACCAGCAAAGGTCAAGAAAGCAGTTCTACACGAGCTCAATGCAACAGTTCCGGCTGTCCCCCAGTATTTGGACTGGTCGAAAGGGGCAATCACGTTTGACCGCGATGATCATCCTCCTAAGTTACACAGGCGAGGAAAATACGCCTTAATCGTCAACCCACTTATTGAGGGTTATGGTTTCTCCAAGACCCTCATGGACGGTGGTAGCAGCATCAATATTCTCTATGTCGAAACGCTACGTTGGACGAAGATCTCGGAAACCCAGCTAAACCACAGCTCTGTGATTTTTCACGGAGTTGTCCCAAGAAGACAAGCTAATTCCCTAGGAGAGATCACTTTGGATGTTACCTTTGGAACTCCAAAGAATTATCGGACGGAGGCACTTTCCTTCGAAGTGGTCCCGTTCAAGAGCGCATACCACGCTATATTCGGACGTCCGGCTTACTGGGCTTTTATGGCTCGTCCGTGTTACATTTACAATATGATGAAAATTCCAGGTCCCAACGGCGTGATCACCATCAGGGGAGACCCATAGAAAGCGCGAGAGTGCGAGGATGGAAATGCCGCCTTTGCTGAAGCCGTGCTGCACGCCCAGGTGTACTAGGAGATCAAGAAGAGCATAGATCCGTCCGAGGTTACCAAGCCAAATCCGGAGTTCAAGGCATCAGAAGAGACGAAGAAAGCATCGTTGAAGGATGATGACCCCTCCAAGGTGACCCAGATAGGCCTAGGCCTAGATAGCGCATAGGAAAGCGCACTCGTCAAGTTCCTCCAAGAAAATCAAGATATCTTCGCATGGCAGCCATCTGACATGACCGAAGTACCTAGGGAACTTGCCGAACACTCTCTAAATGTAAAACCGAATGCTAAACCCGTCAAATAGTCTTTACGATGGTTTGGCGATGAAAAGCGTAAGGCAATAGCTAAGGAACTAGCATGGCTTGAGTTAGCCGGATTCCTAGAAGAGGTCATCCACATTGAGTGGTCGGCCAATCCTGTAATGGTCCCTAAAAAGGACACCACTGATTTAAGGATGTGTGTTGATTATACTGCCTTGAACAAGGCTTGTCCAAAAGATCCGTTCGCTCTGCCTAGAATTGATCAAGTTATCGATTCTACGGCAGGATCGGAACTCCTCTGTTTTCTCGACGCATATTCCGGTTACCACCAAATCCGGATGAAGGAATCTGACAAAGTCAAAACTTCATTCATAACCCCCTTCAGAACCTTCTGTTTTGTTATGATGCCCTTTGGGCTGAAGAACGCAGGAGCTACGTACCAGCGCATGATGCAGCGTTGCCTCCACGACCAACTCGGACGCAATGTACATGCATACGTGGATGATATCGCAGTGATGTCCAAAAAGAAGGAAACACTCATTTACGACTTGGAGGAAACATTCGCTAATCTATGAAAATACAACATCATGCTTAACCCGAAGAAATTCTTCTTTGGAATACCAGCCGGAAAATTGTTAGGTGAACCGCGACAAAATCAAGGCTATCCTCAATATTTCCAGGCCAACTCGCCTGAAGGACGTACAAAGATTAACTGGTTGCGTTGCTGCGGTCAGTCGATTTGTAAGCAGGCTTGGTGAAAGAGCCACACCATTATACAAACTCCTGAAGAAGACCAAAGATTTTGTCTGGACTGATGAAGCTGAAGCTGCACTACAAGACCTGAAGAAAGTACTCTCATCTGCTCCTATCCTCGCAGCGCCGAAACCTCAGGAATCGATGTTGCTTTATATTGCTGCGACAAATAAGGTCGTTAGTACTGTCATGGTGGTGGAGAGACCAGAGGAAAATCAGGAACACTTGGTGCAGCATCCGACTTATTTTGTCAGCGAGGTCTTGACATAATCAAAACAGCGATATCCGCACTATCAAAAGTTGGCTTACGGTGTTTTCCTAGCATCTCGTAAGTTATGACACTATTTTCAGGAGCATCCAATTACCATGGTGAGCAAAACTCCCATGAGAGACATAATCAACAATAGAGACGCCACAGGACGTGTCACCAAATGGGGCATAGAGCTCTCAGCTTTCGATATTGAGTATAAACCTCGGACAACAATCAAATCCCAGATGCTTGCCAACTTTGTCGCTGATTGGACAGAGACGAAGGAGAACATTGTCCTCCCTGAGTCGAAATACTAGACGCTCTTTTTCGATGGGTCTAAGGCTCGAGGGGGCTCGGGGGCTGGCGTGGTGCTCAAATCACCCCAAGGAGATAAACTATTATACGTGTTGCATATCCACTTCACAGCGACAAACAATATTGCTGAGTATGAAGCACTGCTGCACGGAATCCGGATTGCCAAGGATATTGGCATCCGACGTTTGATGTGTTACGGAGATTCAGATCTTGTTGCTCAGCAAGTCTCGGATATTTGTAATGCAAATAAGCACATGGCAGCATATAAAGCCGTCGTGGATGATCTATCTAAATCGTTCGAAGGGTTTGAAGTTCAACACATCCCTCGAGTAGAAAATGAGGAAGCAGATGCACTATCTCGAATAGGCTCTGCACGGAAAGAGGTCCCGGATGGCGCATTTTTAGAGCATCTCAAAGTTCCCTCGATAAAGGGAGTAGATGAGGAATATCCGACCAAATCTGACTCACCTTTAATAGCAGTTCTAGCTGTAATTCCTAGCTGGACTCAACCCTACCTCAATTATTTGGTAGATGGCAAATTACCCGAAGACGAGGTGCTGAGCCGGCAGATTATCCGGCGAGCAAAAGCCTATACTATTGTTAAGGGTGAGCTCCATAAACGGAGTGTTTCTGGGGTTTTTCAGCGCTGTGTATCTGGAGTGGAAATCTTAATGGAAATCCACGAAGGCGAGTGTGGTCACCACGCTGCAGCCAAATCTTTAGTGGCAAAAGCTTTTCGACATGGATTTTTCTGGCTTACAGCTCAGGCAGATGCCGAACGGTTAGTCAAGACATGCAAAGGCTGCCAAAAATACGCCAAGCAAGCTCATGTTTCGGCTGATCAGCTGCGAACAATACCTATAACATGGCCTTTTGCGGTCTGGGGGCTTGACATGGTAGGACCCTTTAAACGAGCTCCAAGTGGATTTACCCACCTCTTAGTGATGGTGGATAAATTCACCAAGTGGATCGAGGATAAACCTGTCACTAGTTGTGATGGAGCAACAACCAAAAGATTTGTCGAGGATGTTATAATCTGGTATGGTTATCCGCATAGCATTATCACGGACAATGGGAGTAACTTTTCTATGGGAGATTTGGCTGAATTCTGCGATGAGCAAAATATCCGGCTTGACATTGCGTCAGTCGCACATCCACAGGCTAACGGACAAGTCGAAAGAGCAAATGGTTTAATTCTACAAGGCCTGAAACCAAGACTCGAAGCACCACTACGACGTGTTGCGGGGGCTTGGGCAGAGGAACTACCCTCTGTAATTTGGAGTTTACGAACAACTCTGAACAGGTCAACAGGATACACACCTTTCTTCTTGGTTTATGGCGCAGAAGCAGTCCTTCCTAGTGATTTAATTCATACTTCTCCTAGAGTGGCCGCGTATATCGAAGAGGATGCCGAGATTTCTCGACAAAATGATCTCAACTTAGTCGAAGAAGTTCGCGTCATTGCTGAAATGAGATCTATAGCCTATCAGCAGAAGTTACGCAAGTATCATAGCCAGAGAGTCCGAAATAGATCTTTCAATAAAGGTGATTTGGTTCTCCGGCTTGTGCAACAAAGAAAGCACAAACTTTCCCCAGTATGGGAAGGGTCCTTTTTAGTTAGTCGAGTATTGCACAATGGATCGTACTACTTAACTGACATGAGGCCAGTCAAAGAAAGACCTGCTACTAAGAAGAGAAAGAGAGTTGGTGGCAGTACAAATCCGGATGAGTTAGACAGACCATGGAACATTGCTCAGCTACGTCCCTTTTATTCTTAGTTTATCCTCCTTTGTAATCATACATATGTACATGTTCTGTGAGAAATAAAAGTTTTGGTTGCCTCAAGTTTTTCTGAGAACTTCTTAGACCATCTTATTTCCGAATGATCATGTCATAGTCGAAAATCCCAGAATGCTTGAAAGTACTTTATGCTCATGTTCGTTCTGGTCTAGATTTCCTATTCTAAAAACTGCTACCTTCGGGTATAACTCTAAAAATTTCTAGTCTTTACTTTGGTTATTTATCTGATTGCCGGATGCGGGCATTTTCCGAGTAGTGAATTGTTCGTACTGGAAGCCGGCTTTGATTCCGAGTTTAAACTGGTTTAGCAATTGAGCTCCGTTGCTCGGCAAAGTTTCCGGCTGAAGGTTTAGCCGGCTCACGAAAGGGACGAGGCGGAAAGCCAGATAAACGATAAGTCGATACGAAAAATATAAGTGCTTGTGAAAACATTTCAGGCACACAAAAAAAAGTCTAAGGACAAAAGTGCTGAATAGATAAAAAACTTAGCACTAGCAAAAAGTCATAGTACTTAATATTTACAAACGCATCATGTTCTTTCACAGAATAATACATAAGTTTGTGGTCTATGATGCAGGAGGAGATGAAGGATCTACTGGCTCACTGGTCACTCCGTCTTGATATCGTTCTGAGATATCCGCATCCGAGTTGGCGCGTTCATCGTCGAAAACTTCTTCGGCTTCTTCTGCAGGAGGAGGTGGAGTATCCACGCGGGTGAAGAAGGGGATCTCGTAGCTGGTCAGATCAGCTACGTGGCACCCATATCCGGCGCAGGAGTGCATGATGGCTTGAAGGTTTTGCTCCTGGCCGTCTTCGTCTACCTTGCAGTACCCTTTAGTCACTTGCCATATTTCCATGTTTCCATGGTGGCTCATGACCATGGAGAGAGCGTTCTACGCAACAGTCCGCGTGTAGGACCTGTTCCAGTCCCGAACAAGCTACGACATCTCCTTGGCCCTGTCCCGCACCTCAAAATCCGACATGCTTGGCATGTCCGGAATCCTGAGAGACTCGCCAATGTCCTCAAGGGACTGGCGGAAGTCATGAAGAAGATCACCGACTTGGGTAAGCCGGTGAGTCCGGGGCTCGGACGAGGAAGAGTCCGTCAACTTTAGAGGACCTATACACAAAACAAGTCAAGAAAAAACCGACATTGATAAAAGTCAAAGAAAAGATAAGTTAGAGAGGTGGAACGTACCAAAAATGACGTCGTCAATCTTGGTCTTCTCCTCCCAGAGACTCTAGAGTTCAGCCCGGAGCGCCCGAGATATATCCTTCTCTCTTCCAAGCTCATTCTTGAGGTCCGAGATTACTTTATCTTGAGCAGCAATCTTGTGATCGCGCTCTTCAGTGGCCATGGAGGAGGATTCCAGGACTTGAGCTATGCTCGTTTCATGATCCGCCTTGAGCTTATCCAGCTCTTGGCAAAGTCCTTTGTTTTCCACCACTAGGGTTTTGAGGTTCTCGGCCTCTTCAATCATAGCAATGGATTGTTTCACCAACGCTGTAAGACAAAAAGAACAACAGTTCAGAAAAATTCGACATAGAAAAAGCAAAAGACAAGGTTTGAATCTCGAAATGTTTACCTTCGGCTTCATCCTTGGCTACCTTGAGCTCAGCATTTTTAAGCCAGAGAGATTTGATTTCTCTCCGCTTATCACAGACATTAGTCAATAATTCCTGGTTATAGGAACATACTTTTTGTAAGTCAGAATACCCAAAGTCAGAAAGCTACTTAAGACTCGGGCTAATATTTTTTGCTAAATATCAGCACGAGCCTTGGGGGCTACACTAGTTCGTTCTTTGGCATCCTAATGAAAGCATAAACTCGGATTCTATACCCTACTTCATGCTTGGGGGCTAGAGGATATGATATAACATAATGTAAAAACAAGAGTTGGAATTCCGACTTACATATTGCTCGCGGGTGAGTTTGTCTAAACCCGCGTTCACTTCAGCTGCCACCTTCTCGGCGAGAGTAAGAGGGATCACTGGGGCTGTTGGAAGCTCGCCAGTCCTGATCCTCTCGTCGCAAAGGCAGACTTGAGTGAGAAGGTCAGAGAACTTGACGTCCTCTGCTTCTTGCGCCTCCTCTTCGGGGGATAGATGGCTTTTATCCAATACTTGCCTGGCTAGCCGCTGGATCTCCTCTGCAGATTTCCGGGTCAGGCCAAACTTGGCAAGACCCGGATTGTTGAGGAGATTTTCGGCGAAGACTTTAGCTGAGGGATCATTACCCGAAGAGGGTTCACCCTTATCTTGACCTGACGCACCCAAAGTCGCGTCAGTTTGCGACCCAAGGATCGCAGGCTCCGTTTGAGGAGCCAGATCTTTTGCAGCATCCGACGAGATAACCGGAGTTGCAGAAGGTTGAGGGGCCGGAGTCGGAGGAGCTACGGCAGGCGAAGCTATGGTAAGCTTCGTCTGGCGTAAGGGCTTCGAAGAAATCCCTTTCCCCTTGCCCTTGATGATCGATTTTTCTCTGAGAAGGTAACAAAGTCGGAAACGTTACATCTCGGAAAGAAGTTTAAGTAAAGCACAAAGACGGAAAAGTTGTGATGGAAAGGATACTTCTTCACGACAGGCACCTCCTTTGTGCCAACCGCTACTGTCGGAGCTTTGCGCTTCTTGAGCGCAAGATCCGGCAGTGGAACTACTTCCACCTCCTGAGAGAACTCCGGAGGGTATCCTTCGAGCGGAGAAATTTCTGACTCAGGGATGTCAACAAGCTGAAAATAAGAAAACATATCAGTATTGCAATATAACTCAAAGATAGAAACACATAAAAGATGTGATGATAAAAGCATACCGGCACCACGGGGTTTTTCACCGTGTGCATGTCCAAAGAAACCTCTGGAATCCGCCTCTCGATCTGCTCCTTGATCAGCCACTTGATTTGGCTTATGTAGCCTTGAGTGGTGTAGGCCTTAGGGCTGATGCGGAGGGAGTCGGTCAGAGAAGACGTGACAGAGTGCATCAGTCTATCCCCGTGGTACTGAAGTGGCTGGATCCGGCGTGAGACCCAACACTGGACCAAGTCGGATCCCTTCAGACCGTTGTGCTTGATCAGATATTCGATCCGCCTCTTAGCGAGGATCAGATCATCTGTGAGAGCCAGAGCAGCCTCGTCCCAGGAAGGCTGGGCCGTGGCAGCTCCGTCAACAAAAACCGGCAAAGCAGTATCTTTGCCGGGAGCCGGAATATCCCTATGATAGAAAAAAGTGGCTGGCCATTGTTTGACCGAGTCACTTGCAGAAATTTTGGGATATGCCCGGTCTCGTCTAAGAGAAAAACTAATGGTGCCGATGATGTAAGGAACACTGGCAGTGATGGAATTCCTCCGGACATGAAAGTAAAACCAGAAGAGAAGCAAACTCGGCCTAATGCCGAGAAAGCCCTCGCAAAGCGCAGCATATGCGCTCATTTCTAGAAGAGAATTGGGAGGAAGATTGTGGAGTTGAACTCCATAGTGATCTATCACCTCGGAGAAGAACTATGTGGGAGGAAAAGACAGACCTCGGTCTAGATGAGTGCCGAAGTGGACTCGCTCGCCCTCGTGTGGGTTGGGGACGGTTTTGCCGGAGCCGCTCCGCTAGTCACCAGCGACGAGCAGCCGCTCCTTCTCCACGTTCTTGAGGCCTGCTTTGTCGAGGGCGCAGGGTATCCAAATTCCCCTGTAGCTTTCCTTCTCCGCTGCAGCTTCTGCCTTCGCCGCCGCTGCCGCTGCCGCCAAGCCAGAGGAAGAAGATGATGACGCCATTTTTCTCCGGTGAGAAAGTGACCTTAAAGGGGCGGCGCTGGGAGTTTCTATGGGGGAAGGACGAGGAGGCTATGTGCGCCCAGGAGGATTGAGAAGGAAGGAAATGGCAAAGGACTGGTGGAAAGGAGAAGAAGAAATCTGAACCCCTTATATCCACCTACCTGCGCCAAGATTCGTGCAAACGCTACAGTGCAACCCCCACGTGTCGTGGAAAGAACTAGGAAGGACCTGCGTGATGATTGCGTCGCCTCGATCTCCACGCACGCATTGAAACGGCGCCTCGGTTCCGCGGACCGCGGACCCACCAACGGTCGTGCTGACGGAACGCCTGTCAGATGACGTGACTTGACCATGCTTGTGTCAGGTGGCGTTAGAGACCAAGTTCCGGCTTAGTTTAAAAACGAGCTAGAAAATCCGAGTGACCAACTGAAAGGTCAGACTTATTTTTTAAGACCCGGATCGTATCTTTTGTTGTGAAGTTTCAGGAACCCTTCAAGATTCAGCAAGCCGAAGATCAAGCTAGACGATGATAAATCCGACTCTGGATCTTGGAGGCCTCCGGGGGCTGCTGTTGGGGATATACTTTCCGGGTATCCTCACAGTTCCTCACTGACCGGGGTGGCCCACTTCGGGTTAGATCTTTGCTTCACGGGCGGCCCAGTCAGGGAGAAAGACGGAGTCCAATCTGGCTACGGGAAGGCCCAGAAGACTTACCGAATTAGGCCCATAATGTTACTTGTAGTTCAAGATGTACTCTGTAACCGACTCTTAGTCGTAGCCGGATAGGTCTCTCCTGTAAACCCTAGGCCGGATATCTATATAAGACGTCCTAGGGAGAGCCTTTAGGGCACCCAATACTTTAGACCCTCAACTCGCACAGGCGAAACCCTTGTAACCCATATTCCGGCTCTGCCATATTACTGGATTGCTAGCAGGAGTAGGATCCGTCCAAAGCCGGCGGATTCGAACCTGGGTAAACTTGTGTGCTCACCATCCCGGAACACCGTACGTTTCACACCCCTCTCTTACGCACGCCTCGAGGACCCCCTCATGGCGTACTTGTCATCAATCCGATGACAGCAGGCCATAGAAGTAAATAGGCCAAAACAGTAACAAGCTAGAACAGTAACAGACCACAAGAGTAAAATACCAGAATAGTAAAGGGACAGAACAATAACGAGGTTGAACAATAACAACCCAAAAAAATTACTAAATAAGAATAGTAATAGGACGATAAAATTACTAGGCCAGAACAGTATCAGACTAGAATAGTAGCAGCCACCATTGTGCCTGAATAGTTGCCGACCGGAATAGTAAAAGGCCAGAAGAATGATGGAGCTTCTCAAAGAATGACCGTTAGTAGGCAGCCCACGACGGGCTATGAGAATAGTGACGGGCCAACCGTAGGCCCTAACAGTATCATACCGACTTGATGTATGATGCTAATGGCCAGCACAATATTGGATCAACGTGGGCCTTCTATAGGCCGAAATAGTATCGGCCCAAAGGTTCACGGGCCGCGGCTCCATTAGTGGGCCCAATTTAAACAGTCAAGTCTAAAACAGTCAAGGGCCATAATCTTATTGGGATCTCCTCTTGGGCCGGTCCACTTAATAAGTACCAGGCCTTGCCTGGGCCAGGCTTCTACCACGGTTTTTGTGACCGTTAACGGCAGCGGTAACCGGCCGTTAACGGCGGCTACCATGTGGCAGTTTGCATGATTTCAGCAGTCAACGTGGCTGACCAATAGATCTACGATGAAAAAAGTTTTCGTGGCTGAAGGGTGCGATCCGCGATGGTCGAAAAAAACCCGTGGTACATTCCTTTATGACGGGGCTTTTACCACGAAGGTCATCCGTCGTAGAAGACTTTTTAACCACGAAAAATGAACCTTCAACCACGAAAATTGTCCGTTCTAAAAGGCAACTTTTCATGTAGTGTTAAAAGGTTAGGATTAATTTCATATGGTTCCGCTTCAACATTGGGTTGAGTAATAGGTGCACGAATAAAATCATCAAAGGGAGTAGCATACTCCCCAAGTCTCTTTTGAGCCATGACTCTTTTCTTTTTGGTATTTTTAAGTAAAGAAAACAAATAACAAGTAACTAATTTACTGGGTTTTCAAATAGATAACAAGTAAGTAAACTAATAGCAAGAAATAAACTACGAAAAAAATAAAACTAAAAACAAGGTCTCTAGTGACCACTCCAGGATAGTGAAATTGCTTCCCCGGCAACGGCGCAAGAAAAAGGGTTGATACCTTCGATCCGGATTCAAAGATGTAGTATAATAGTTTTTCCCCTAGTAGACCTAGGTTTAATCGAACCATAGAAAGCAATGCTAAAAGGAAACAAAAAAGGACACGTCTTCAAAACTTTGTTTCTTTGTTTTACCTTTGTTTACCGGACCAATCTAGTTTACTTTTATAATGGGTTGATTCAATGGATGGAGATAGGCCAGGGTTGAAGATCCACCTGCAGCTGCACATTATAAGGGATAAAAGATAATAATAACATAGTCATCTTTAATGTTTTAATAGGGATAATCTCTTGTGGGCAAAACATTCTAATATACTAGAGCCCCTATGATGCAGCGGGCATAGCAATAGTCTTTTGATCCAACCGAGTGCACCACGAAGCCATGAGCTACAAACAATTATTAAGTGTAAAACACAGATCAAAGCATTAAGTGGTGATGTTGTTGTGATCCCAAATGGGTCGCTAAGCGAAGACCGTACTACCTTTTCTGTCCCTAGGGTTCCTATGAGATCGCCACTAGACAAGTATCTCACCTCAATCTTTTATCAATCTCGGAGGTCTTGGGTACCTATAAGTCTAAAGATAGAGACAAGAGACAAAGAAACAAAATATACAAATCGTGCTTTCCAACAATACACAATGCTCCCATAGATTAGATGCACATAATCGCTGAGAGGTTTCTCCCCAACCCGCAGCCCGTGAGGACTACTCACTCATAACAATAAGATCAAGGATAGAAAACATTGTGCAAAATACTTAGATTGAAATCATATATTATTACAATGGTCTCCGAATCACAAGGAGATCTCAAGTACAAAGTAATGGCCATGGCTAATGGAGGGGATGGAAGATGGAAGGGATGAACAATGGTGTGGATCTCCTTTGGTGGTGGTGTGATGCAATCTGAGAATGGCGGCCTCCTGCGCGGCGGCTAGAGCCTCAAAATATATAGGCATCTTCATAAAAATTGTAGGGTTTGATGAGACAAAGCCATCGGCACATGATACGGGCGGACGGTATAAGCAGGCCCTGCCCGTACCATTGGTCGTTATGACTACAGACGCCTAGAATTTGTTCCACAATTACTTAGTCGTGTGGACTTCCTCAAAAACCTTCATTATGACTCCTGATTTCACATTAAAAAGCATGATTTCCTACACAACACAAATGAAAGCAATGGTTTGCATATCTTTGCAATTATTAGTCATTAGTGGCAAGGCTAGAGAGTTTCTTGTCAATTGCTTGCTTAAAAACAATGTTTAAACGTGGTGGAAGATGGCTATTTTTGGAGCGATCAGGTGTGTCAGGATCTTGCCTTTCTCTAGATCATCTTTAGGTTTCTCCCTTTCCATGTGTCATTGCATGAGCTTTTCTTCCTTAGGATCCATGAAATATTGCTGCAGACGAGGGTTGATAGGAAAGTACCATACCACTTTTCGAGGAACTTTCTTGTTCCCTCTCTTGTATCATCCTTGGCAGCACACTAGACATGTGGTTCTCTCCGTGTACATATTCCGATAAAGTGCGCAATCGTTGATGCAGGCTTGGTATTTAATGTGTGGTAGGTCAAGAGGGCACATGATTTTCTTGGCCTCCTCGATACTTGTTGGCAATGTGTTCCCCTTAGGAAGTCGATCATGCCAGAATTCCATGTTCGCGTTGAAGCTCACGTCGGTCTATTTGTGTTCCGCCCTCATCTCTAGAGCCTTAAGCATTACACTCAAGAGTGTATCCTGGTCCAACACCCATGATACAATGGAGTCATCCTGTTTATATCCATTTGCACCATCTTGGCTTTCTCTCTAGCTGCAGCTTTGGCATTGCTCATCTCCTTGAGGAGTAGTTCTTGAACATGAGGGTCGTACAAGGCCGAAGTTAGCAGCGTCTGGGTGTTCAGATCTTGTCCTTCTTCATGATGATCATGCCCACTGGCATCTCCTTTTTCATGATGATCATGTATATCGGCATCTCCTTCTTCATGATGATGTCCGCCAGCATCTCCTTCGTCATGATGACCATTCTCGGGAGACTTATTGTCTTCACACCTGCCCTTGTATTCATTACCACCTTTTGCTATCGGTGCCTCATTGAAGTCGCGCATGAAACTGTGCCTGAGCAGGTGACCCTCCAATCGTCTAGAATCAGGGTCAATCCAACGCTGCAGTTTGCATGTTCGACATGGACATATTATCTGGGTCTCGTTGTTCTGAATCATGTCCTCCTTCCCATCTTTCTTGCACCTAGCAAATCAACCTTTTCTCATTGTGACGACCATGGTTGCCTATGTGGTATACACATATAGAGCAAAAGAAGTTGAAGGGAATATGCCTGAGAAGCAATAATAAAGTGGTTATTATCTTATTCCTTGTTTATGATAAATGTTTATTTTGCATGCTATAATTGTATTAATACGGAAATGTTAATACATGTGTGTTTAGTAAACAAATACAAAGTTCCTAGTTATGTCTCTCTTATAAACTAGCTCGCTGATTGACAAGATGATTAAGGTTTCCTGATGATGGACATTGGATGTAGTTAATAATGAGGTCACAACATTTGTGAAATGATGTGATGAACATTCATCTGAAGTATAGCATTATGATCAAAGTCATTATGCTTATATTGCTATAACATCATACAAAGTAATCCTAGTCCTAAGACTATGAGATCATGTTAATCACTAACACCGGAAGGGTATCTTGATAACATCAAACGTCACACGTAAAAGGTTGACTATAAAGGTGGGTTCAGTGCTACGAAGGTATTATGTAGAGGCTCATGGATCAAGAGTGGGATTTGTCCATCCCGATGACGGATAGATATACTCTAGTCCCTCTTGGTGATATCACATTGGTTAGATTGCAAGCAAGTGATGAGATCACTAGAATGTTATATCACGGGAACAAGAAAATATTGCATGTCGAGAACGGGATCAAACTAGGTATGGAGATACCGATGATCGAATCTCGAAAATGTAGTATATCATGAGACAAAGGGATTTAGTTACTAGCGTTAAAGGTTCTCACGATCACAGAAGTCATCGTTGAATGTGTGGGAGTTAGTATGGATCTCCAGGTCCCGCTTCTGGTTATTGATCTGAGAGGGGTCTCGATCATGTCTGCATTATTCGTGAACCGTAGGGTGACACACTTATGGGTTGCCAAACACCATTTGGAGAAAATATGTTCTAGACGAATGAATTGAAAAGTGCCAGAATTATTTCAATAGAAACCAAAATTGTTTCAGGTGAAATTGCTGAAATTGGTTCTGCATGTAATATTGAAATGTTGCAGGGGCTTTTATGTGAATGTTTGTTAATTACAGTAATTAACAAAATTCTGAATAAAATTAATAAAAGAGTTTTATTAAATGAGTGAACATTAAATTTGGAGAAATTTAATGCATTTGAAGTGGAGACTTTAATAGAGAATGTGAAGGTGCATATTTATGTGGAGGGGGTTACCACCGCATGAATGAGGGAGGTGAAGGGTCACCCTCCATGGGCGCCAGCCATGGGGAGGGGTTGCCCCCTCCTCCTATAAAAGGCCCCCTATCCTCACTTCTCACTCACACCTCCTCGTGAAGGATCTCTCTCCTCCTCTAGTATTATTCCCTCATGGTCTCGGATTAGCAAGATACATGTTCCTAGTGGCATTTCGTTTGGAAGGAGTTGCTGCTTCCGTTGCATCGCTGGAGCGAGGAGGTGGAGGTTCTTCGATGGCATGAACGTGTGTGCGATCACGGATGCACCGCTGCTTTGCGGTGCTAGACTTGATGGTGCTGGATCAGTTGGACTCGCTGGACTTCATCACGATCTTGAGATCGGCAAGTGTTCGACTACATCATCCACGAGTTCCATCTCGTTAACAAAGCTTTGTCGATCTACGAGGGTATGTTCTCTATGGATGTATATCCACTCGTTGCTTTAATCTAGAAGATATATCTTGGCGTATAATAGTTCCCATCGTAGGAATTTTTTGTTTTCTATGCTGCAAAACCCAACAGTGGTATCAGAGCCTGATCTATGCATAGATGCTTTGCACGGGTAGTACACATATGATTATGTGGGCGATGATGATCATGTTATTGCTTCTTACATGTATTTTGGATAGTGGTGGCATAGTGGGATGAAGCGGCTCAGACTAACTTTACATGTCCTTGCACATGAGACCAGTTCCACACTTGACATGCAACTAGTTTTGCATAAGTGGCTAGCGGGTGTCTGTCTCTCCTACTATAGTCAATATCTGATTTACAACGAGTTGCTAATAATTTAGTTATCATCATTATGGTTCCATGTTCGTAGGTAAGATCGGTTCTATCTTCGAAAGCCCTAAACCACATAAAACTTGCAATGGATAAATTAGAAGAATCTAGTTTAGATTGTTGCTGGGCTAGTGTCATGATATGGTAATGTTGTAAGTTGATGTATAGGTTATACTCTTACAACACACCTAACGTGTAAGTTGCATAGACCTTGGCCTTACACACAAAGGAATGATATAGATCATACCACGATGCACATGATAGTGATCAAATGCATGGACCATATCATTCCACTTTACACATATTTTGTTTGCATCTTATATTGCTTGTATGGCACTTTAGTAGCATTATAAGATGATCCCTCATTTAGATATCAAGATAAAAATGTGTTCTCCCTAAGTACGCACCGTTTATGTTTCGTTGCTTCAAGACATCACGTGATGATTGGGTGTACTTGAATCCACGATCATATTTCGGGTGTAAGACAGTTTTACACACTTGTGTACTAAGGTTCTTACTTGGCAAGCCTAGCATGTACAGACATGGTCTCGGAACATGGACCGAAAGGCTAAGCATGAGTCATATAGTTGATATGATGCCCATATTAATGCTCGCCTTTGAAGCTACACCGACTCACGTGATGATCGTACTTGGTGTAGTGGATTTGGTTCATGTAATCACCAAAAAGACACGAGGGATGTTGTTTTTGAGTGGGAGTTCATTTCTAATTTGAATTAGTCGAACTCAATTTATCATAAACTAAAATCAAAGTGAATTTGCATAATTTGTTGTAGTCATTGGCATCTGTTTACTACCTTATGCTTAGTTTTAATTGAGATAATAGAACTATAGAATTCTGGATATTTACTTTACGAACTGGTATCGTATTGTTTTGAATGTCAATTTTAGAAGTCCTATTGCAAACTTTTAGCAAACTCTATTTACTCCATGAAGTTTAATAAGTAATATTAAATTGAGAGTAATAATTCTAATGTTAGTATCTAAAGTATCACGTTTGCCTCCATGATTCTCTATATTCAAAAGTTGTTTTTAATATCAAGGTTATCTAGGAGCTAAAAGAATTGTTTCAAAAGCCATCATGTGTGGAAGATATTTTGATATCTGAAAAAGTGTTTATGGTTGCAATATGATAGAGTATAATTTGTCAAAATACATGTTCTCACATTGTATGAGAATTTGCGAAGGTTGGAGACGCTAGACATCCTAATCTCCCAAAAGGGTTTTGGGAACTAACATTATACTCACAATTCATCCTTATAGGCCATAGTAGCTTGATAATGAAAGTTGTCATGATAAGGATGAATAGAAGATGTAAGTCAAATGTTTACTACACTAAAATATTACTAAAGAATAGATTTTTGAAAGAACGCCAAACATTTATTGATGGTGATCTACTTCAAAGTGCAAGTCCAAAGGTATTAGTATTTTACTATACATGCTTTGGACTATGTGTACTATATATGGCGCCACTGTTGATGTTGATAGATTCTTTTAAAAGGAAAAGGAAATGCTGAAAGAGAATCTATACAATATTTGGCAGAAAATAAAAGACTGGTAATGCCCAGCTAAGGTATATAGATGATATACATGTTATGGTTATATTCTTTGCTTGTTAAAAAATGTGGTTCTTTCTAACATCCCAAAACTCTAATCCAAGGTTATTAAGATCCAAATCATCAAATTCAGGGTTAACAAAAACATTTCCATTTAAAATGATTAAGCATTCATATGTGTATGCATTTAAATTAGGAGTTGTTTTGAATTGCCATGTTTGAGTGATCCATTGGTTGTAAAATGATTCTAAGGTGAATTAAACATCATCTAGATCATTCCCAAACAGATCCCAAAGAAAAATAAATCAAAATGAATAAAATAAGGAAATGGTCATTTGTGCCATTTTAATCACCTAGCCTACTTTGGCTATTCCTAGAACTCAAATCTTAACAGAAACAATTGTAGTTCTTTGCACCCCTTGCTAGTACAAGTAGTGATGTACCAAGGCCCACTTTGTTTCACCCCAAAAACTTTCAAACACTAAATTTAAATGACATTGGAAAATTGAATGTAGTTCATATGTATAGATCACACTTATTCAAAAACCACTCAAATGAACTCCACTTTTAAAACCCAAGCACACCTAGAAGCTCAAGCATAAATACATCACTCCACCAAAATTCAGCCCAAAATTCAAATCTTTTTCTCTTGCGGCTATTGTGTCTAGGTGGCAGACATAAATTAAACTACCTAACTATTACTGTTTCTAATTAAGCCATTCTCCCCCATTGCACCCTCTCTAACTCTCCCCTGTCCCCCTGAGTCCAACCAACACCCCACCGGCCTACCCCTTAGCCGCAGCAGTGGAGCGCCACCACTTTGTGGTCACCGCCGGCCAGAAGAGGGCAACGTGCCAGGGATAGCGCCGCGCCATTCCAGCGTGTCCTCTAGCTCCGCCCAACCCTACAGCACCTCACTGCCCCTTCCCCAAGCCCAGCCAGACCCTGGACCATTCTCCAGCACCGCCGCACTTTCTCTCTGCGAGCTCGCCAGAGCACGATAGCCGCCAGCACGCAGCAGACCGCCCCTCGACCCCATACCACGCACGCCGCTCTGCCTCGACCCCAGCACCCCGCCAGACACGGCTGTGCACCGCCGCGCGACCCACAGTTGCCGAGCGCTGCGTCGAGCGCCGCCTCTGTCTCCCAGAGCGTGCAATGCTCCCGACCATATGCCACCGCCCCTAGCTGCACCATTAAGCCGTAGAGCACCTCTAGGAGGCAAGCCACCGTCCGCCGATAGCACCCTGTATCGTCATCACCGAAGAGCTCACTGTCGCCCTCTCGGTCCCCTCCTCGAGCCTATATAAGGAGCCCTCCCTAGCACCATTTCTTCACACCACTCAACTCCCCTCTCACCACTGATCCTTCCCCACCTCTCGCTGGAGCTGCTCGAGCCATAGTTCGCCAGAATTGCACCGGAGGAGCCCGCTGCAGAGGAGGAGACGCTGCCGTCGATTCCGTCCACCGCAGCCCCTGCCGCGACCTCGCCTGAGTCTGCCGTGATCTTCCAGTTCGATCGCCCGCCTCTCCACACTAGCTGGAGCCCTGGTATGTCCCCAGTAGACCCCCACCGGCCGTTTAGGGTTCGGTCTCGCTGGCGACGAGTCCGTCGTCGACGACGACTGTGAGCCGTTGATCCACGTTATAAACGTGTGGCCCAGATCGCTAGATACCGTTTCGGGTTTTAAGTCTCACTGACAAGCGGGACCAACCTGTCAGCCGCCCTCTTCTCCGCTGAGCGTCACTGGGCCGGCCCATTTCCTTTCCCGCGCGACCCAGTTAATTCAAATATAGATTTTTCTATTTAGGTTTAAACTCAATTATGTCCCTTAGTTTAAAAATCAATTCAGGAAGATTTACGAAACCAAATTGAGTGATTCCAATTTTGTTGGAAAGCTTCTGAAAAGATCTATCCAAGCCTGTTGGATTTAATTCATTTAGAGTTAGATATCTCTCCTAGTAAAAATAACAATACAGAAGATTTTGCACATTCAAACATTTTTATAAAATCAACCATAATAGTTTTTGAGTTGATTCCAACTCTCAAAAATCACATTTAACCATACCTATCTAAATATGTAATAATAATAAGGTTTACATGCAGTGACTTTGGACTAGTACCAAAATAATGCTATATAGGCATTTCTAGTCACTTTAAATCATTAAATATTAAACTTAAACTTATTAAAATGTGATCCAACATTTAATCACATTCCCATATGTTAGAATATGTGGTTATGACATGTGTCCACATGATCCCATATTTTAAATGGAGAATATTAAATCTTAGTTAATTTCAATGAGTAGAAATTACTTTTCTCAAATAAAAAGAATGAAGCTAGTTCATTAAACCTTGTGATGATTGTGATGATACTAGATCATCAAATGTGAGCCTTAGTGTGCTAAGTAGACTAGTTAAGTCTTGTTTGGTGATTGTGTATTCTGTATGTATTTATAGACGATAGTACCGACCAAGCTTACGAGGAGGAGGAGTTCTACCAAGAGGAGGAGGAAGAAAACTTCAACCACTGCACTCCACAAGGCAAGCCATCATTAACAATGCAAGCTAACCCTTGCAATCTAGATAACCCAAGCAAAGACATTAGACATGCTTTGGTTATACCATCTTGGACTTATACCTATTCCAGGATTTAATTCCAAGCTTTACTTTTCTTTACTTTACCCAAGTCTTTTACTTGTTTTGAAGGTAGCATAAAGACTATAAAACTCGACCTATCTAGATAACCTTAGATGTCGTTCTATGGCATGAGATTGAGATTAGCATCCTACCTTAGTGAACACTCTTAACTTAGTAGCTTAGAGCTAAGTCAAAACTTGAGTCACTTTAGATGGGAACACTTGGTGAAAATGAATTGTGAAAACCTTGGAGTGATGAGTCATTCTATTGAGATGTTTTGACATGTTTTGAGAAACACAAATGGTTTATGATGATGAAAATGTTGAGGCATGAGCCTTAGCCCTTTTACAAAAACTGATGGTTGGATTCGGATGCGATACAATTCCAATTTTACCGTACAACCACAATACCTGAATTGGGTAAGGCTTAGCCAGAAAGTTTATATGCATTAGTATTAGTTCCCTCGCGGGAGAGGTTTGAGCTGAGGCTACCTCTCAATGTTGTCCACCTATGCAGTGCCCAAGATGACAGATGGTCATGGTTGGGAGGCCATTCTCATAGGAGAGGTGCTTATACTAGGGTGTGTAAAGGAAAGGTTATGTTTGATTATCTGCATACTAAGTATGATGTTTCAGGGTTATCCTTGACAGATGTATCGAATCTTGTGGTGAAAACTGTACCACCTCTACAGAGTGTCAAACTATTCGAATAGCCACGTCCACGGTTATGGACAGTTGGAGTGGCCATATTGTTTCGTTGTCAGATATTTTCAAAATGACTTATGAAAGGAATGATGAATCTTGACTTGACCACAACAGGGTTGTGACTATGACACTAGCTTCCCAACTTAAGTGATTCTAGAACTTTGTTTTATCTTTCTTTGTTTCAGAACTCAGCTTAGGTTTCACACTTAACTTTATAGTTAAACTTAGAGTAGCATTTACACTAGAACTATACTACTTATTAGTGGTAGTTTGCGAGTACTTAAAGAGTACTCATAGCTTTTGTCCCTGACTATTCCTATGGCCAGACTATGAAGGAGACTACCAAGATGAAGGACAGCAGGACGGCTATGATAACTAGGACTATCTTCCATCGTCAGCATTGCCTATGACTTTGAAGATGGACCTCACCGCTACGCTATTTATTTTGCTACTTGATTATACTAAGACTAGATCATGAGATCCTTATTTGTGTAAGACCTTATTTATGGTTTGTAATGTATGATGTACTGTGATATCCAATCTGTTATGTCTCGCAAAAATGGTAATCCTGGGATTGCGAGGTATGGCATAACAGGCATCTGGGATTAAAAATCCGGGTGTTGACATTCTTGGGTATTCGATACCGAATTGGTTGGTATGAAATATCATACAGAACGACGCAATTCATGAACTACAATGTCCTAAGTAACTAGAAAAATAATATGTGATGATGTTCATCAAAAACAAATAAAGTGTTATTGTATTTTTGGTTGACATCAAAGCTTACCTTCAAGATTTGTTTAAATAATTGTTATTTTGTTCTAGTATTATGGGAACATTGGTTGTTCAAATAATTACCATATTCCATAAAAGATGGATGAAATTTTACAAGTCTAGTTGGAGAAATCACGTCCATAAAACTTATGCTAAAATGTCGTGTAAACACCCGGATTTTTAAGTTCAGATGCTTGTTATGCCGTACATCGCAATCCCAGGATTACCATTTTTGTGAGACATAACAGAATTGATAGCACAGTACCTCATCCACTACAAACCATAATAGTCTTACAAATAGTTGATCACATGATCAAGTCTTAATACACATCAAAGCAGCAGAAATAAACGTAGTCGAGCCTCCATCTTCATTGTCACAGGCAATGCTGACGATGGGAGATGAGCCTAGTTATCGTAGACATCCTGATGTTCGTCCTCTGGATAGTCCTCTTCATAGTCTGGCCATGGGAATAGCCAGGGACAAAGCCATGAGTACTTTTAAAGTACTCGCAAACTATCACTAATGTAAGTAAGACAATTCTAGTAGGAATCCTAAGCTCTAGGCTTATTTGCAATAAGCTAGTTTTATTTCAGAAGTACTTAGTAGTAAAGCCTATTTTAGTTGTCTAGATTACTCCAGTGGGAACCTAGTTTCATGTCCACAACCCTGTTGTGGTCAAGTCAAAGTCATCTTTCAAGTCATAGTTATTTTGAAAACATCTGACAACAAAGCGGTATGGCCATCCAACTGTCCATGACCACGGACGCGACTATTCGAATAGTTTGACACTCTGCAGAGGTGGTACACTTTCACCACAAAATTTTATACATCCGTCAGGGATATCCCTGAATCATCATACTTGGTATGCGGATAATCAATCCTAACCTTTCAGTTACACGCCCTAGTATAGGCACCTCCCTATGAGCTTGGCCTCCCAGCCATGGCCATCCACCATCCCGGGAACTGCATAGGTGGACATTCATATTCTCGAGGGAGCCTCATCTTAACCTCTTTCCACGAGGGAACCCATACTAAAACACATAAACTTCTAGTTAAGCCCTAGCCAACTCTGGTATTATGGTTATACGGTAAAGTTGGAATGGTATCGCATCCGAACCCAACCATCAGTTTTTATCCAAAGTCAAGGCACATGCCTCATCCAGTACCATCTTCAAATCATTGTGTTTCACAACACATGTCAAAACATTTCAATAGAATGACTCATCATTCTAAGGTTTTCATAATCATTTCCTACAAGTGTTCCCATCTAAAGTGATCAGTATTAGTTTAGCACTAGCAACTATCAATGAGGGTAGCAATATTGAGGGGTGCTAACCAAGTGTAACTAACTAAGTATAGTTCTATGCTCTTGATGGCATCTACCCTATTTTTCCACTAATCACCAATTAATTAACTATTTGAGAAACTTTGGTAAAGAGAAGAATGCAGCTTGCAGGTAAAACTTGGGATTGGTATAATCAAGGTTGCATCACCATAGCAAGCATAATATATCTTGCGTAGGTTAGCTTGCATAGTGTATCTTGCATAGTGAGGCTTTCCTTGGTTGGTATAGTTGTCGAAGTTCTCCTCTTCTTCTTCGTAGAACTCTTCCTCCTCGTACCCCGGGTTGGTACTAGCATCTATAAATAAATACGACGTACACAATCACCAAACAATACTTAACTACTTCTATTTAGCACACAAAGGTTCACACTAGATGATCTAGCATCATCTCAATCATCACATGACTTAGTGACATAGTCTTATTTACATTATTTTAGAAATGCAATTTCTACTCATTGAAAAATACTTAAGATTTAATATTCTCCAATTATAAAATATGGATCATGTTGACACATGTCATCACCACATATTCCAATACTTGGGTATGTGATTTAAAGTAGATGGCATATGTTGCAAAGTTTAAATTGCTATTTAATATGATTAAAATTACTAGAAATGACTCCATAGCCATTCTTTTAGTACTAGCCCAAGACTACTGCAAGTAAAACTAAATATTTTTACATATTCAGATATATTATGGCAAATGTGATTTTTGAGAATTGGAATCAACTCAAAAGCATTTATGGTTGATTTTAGAAAAATGTTTGAAGTTGGACAAGTCTCTTCCTTGTTATTTTTACTATGGTTGATCTATAAACTCAAACTGTTTGAATCCAATAGGAGTGTTTAGATATTTTCATTACCTTTCTAACAAAAATTGAATTATGTAGTTTGGTTCAGTAATTCTGCTTGAATTCAATTTTTAAATAAACTACAGAATAGGGTTTTGGAATAAAAGAAAAATCCAGATTTGAATTTGTGGGCACGCGCGGGAATGTTACTGGGCCGGAACAAGTGCACGGCGCGCGTGCAGCGAGCTGCACTTGTGCTGGCCCCACCCGTTCTAACACGAAGCGGTATAAGCTAACCTAGGCCGCACGATTAGAGCGCGATCAACAACTCAGCGTCATTGTCTCTGTCGTACGACGTTCGCGAGATTTCAACCCTATCTCTACGGCAGAGGTCGTCGGGGGCTTACCAGGGCTCCAACTAGGTATGGCGGTGCGGGCAAACGAGCTGGTAGACGACGGAGGTTCAAATGGTGGTTGCAGCAGCTCCTAGGGCGGCTCCTAGCGATGGCTCCTTTCCTCCTCTGCGGCAGCGGGCTCCGGTGAAATTCCGGCGCTGCGCTCCTTGCCTTGCTCTGGGGAGGGGTCAGAGGGGTTGTTGGGTGAGAGGTGAGTCGAGTGGTGTACGTTTTGAGGCCAGGGGAGAGGTCTATTTATACCCCAGCAAGAGGAGCATCGGGGCATGGCTCGGGCACGTGGGTGACGTTGCTACAGGGTCCTATCGGCATGGCTGAGGGTGTAGGTCGACACGGTGCTCCTTGGCGATCGTCACGTGCACAGTGGCACGGCGAGGCGCGGTCTTAATCGGACAGGGACGTCCATGCTCTGCTCGGGTACCGCGGGCGTTCGTCATGGCGTACGGTTGTCACAGGTCGCGCGGCGTCAAACGGGCGTGTCTGGGAGGTCATTGGCGTTGCGGCGAGGGCATTTATGCAAGGAGAGAGCAAGGCGCGGCATGGTTGCGCGGGATGGCTCGGCGCTCTGGCGTGTGCTCGGCATGGCAGACAAAGTAAATGGGCGAGGCTGCACTGGCGTCTCCACTGGCTGTCGTTGAGCGAGGCATACACTAGCGGCTACGGTGAGGTCATGGCTATTTACTAGACATCATGGGCAAGGGCGGCAAGGCTTGTGGCGTCGTGTAAATGTCCGGCCGGCATGGCATGCTCAGGTATGGGCTAGCACTGGTCATTTGGTCGAGTGAGAGAGGCTCCACTGCACAGGCTGGTACTGGGGTGATCGTGGATGAGTAGTGGAGGCTTAGTCGAGTATAAAGATGATCACAAAATTGATCCCAACAGTGTATAGTTGGTAGCTCTGTACTATGGCTGCTAAGTGTTTGATTAAATGGCGGCAAAAGATATACATTTGAATTTTTAAATTCTTTTTGGTCGGTTGGTTGATCATATGCTTGGGAGTCTCTGGTTTCAAGTATTTGTCAAGTGGAGAAAGTTTGGAGGGTTTTTGAAAAATGGCTATCTTGATGCATACACTAGATTCAATTTTGAAAATTCCCTCAAATGCATTTTAATTTGTTTCTGTAAGTTTTGAAATTTCACTTGTGTTCATTGTCACTAGGTCTAGCAAGGTCAGAAAAGAAATGGAATGCTTTTTGTTTGAAATCATTTATCAGAGATGCCCAAAGTAGGCTAGGTGTTAACTTTGGCAAAAATGACATTAGGTCATCTGCCTCATAATTTGATTTTCTTTTGATTTGATTTGGTTTAGATTTGACCTAGATGATATTGTTTTGATCTTTAAACTAATTCTCAACATATATACCAAACCAACATGGCATATCATGCATTCATACATCATTAACAAACACACACTTGCATTTATAGATGTTTAAGATTAAAAGTTTTTGTTAACCCTAATTTTGGATGATTGGAGAATGACATTCTCCTTTTAATATTTTTGAGATGTTACATGTCCTAAGAAAAATGATTGAAAGATCACTTACAAAGTGACATTACCGTTTAAATTATATTCGAAAGAAAACATTAAGAAACTCCATGTTGATGGATTTTTGGAGTCTTTTGATTTTGATCAATTGACGCTTGTGAAACTTTCCTCGAGATAATTGGAACTCTGTTCATAGGCCAAAGAGGAACGGATGACTAGCTTATTGGAAATTGTGCATGTTGATGTGCATAGTCCATTATGTGTAGCCATATGGGATGATCTTTTTCCTTCATATGCTTTCTGTAGAAATTTGAGTGAATACATCTATATATTTACTTAATAAGGAAGAAGTATGAAACATTTGAAAATTGTTCAAAGACTTTCAAGATGAAGTGGAAAATCATTGTAACAATAAAATAAAAGAGATTATGATTTGATCATAAAGGAAGATATTTGGGTTACAGGTTTAGCAAAACACCTAAGATTTTAGGAATTGTTCCATGAATTTGCATTTCCCGATAAACCATAGGAGTATGGTATGTTCGAGAGATCAAATGAAACCTTGTTTGACATGGTAGGATCAAAGGTGTCATTTATAAAACTGCCATTATGTTTTAAATATTAAAGCTTTAGAGACTACCGCTTTTACACTGAAAAGAGCACCATCGTGATCCGTTGAAATGACACCATATGAATTATGGTTTGGGATAAAACCCGAATTATCTTTTCTTAAATTTTGGTATGCTATGCATAAGTAAATGTTTACAACCAAAGTCGGATAAGCACGTCTTTGTAGGTTATCCCAAAGAATTTGTTGGGTATTCCTCCATAACACCGAGAACAAAAGAATTTTTCACGAAAAGTTAAGTGGGAGGACAATAGAACTTTGATAAGGTTATTGAACCTTAGCTATATGTGCTAAGTAGAGCAGCGCCGGAAAGTGTTCCAGTGGCAGCCACAATGCTCATGGCTCCCGTGATTACAAGGTTGTGATCTTGGAGATTACAATTCCTATTTGAACCATATGCTTCAGGTAACAATCAAATAATGAGATTTGATAAACAAGTTGTTATTATTTTTACAATAAGGAACCAACTGCATGCAAAGAAGCAATAATGGACCCTGACTCCATAGAATGACTAGAAGACATAAAATCCGTAATAGTTTCCATACACTAGAAATCAAGCTTTTGAACTTGGAAGACCCTCCGAAAAGGCATGAATCCTATCGGTCGTGTTTGGATCTATAAAAAAATAGACATGGATGTTTGACATCTATGAAATAATCGACATGTCAGAAAGGAATTTACGACTATGTTCAAGGAGTTGACTATGACACGATTTTATCTTTCATACCAATATTTAGTCTTGACGGATTAATCTAGCAACCACTACATATAATTTGGTATATGGTAGTTGAACAAACAAAAAAGTTCTTATAATAGAATGGTTACCTAGTACGTGTACATGACATTGTCCGAAGGGTTTTGTTAATTCACAGGGTGTTGAAAGGGCATGAAAACTTCAATAGTTGAAGTGATCATAGCGGAGTTGGAATCTTCATCGTGATGAAAATGTTAAAGGAGTTTAATTTCATCAGAGATGATGAAGATGCTTGCATTTGCAAGAAATTAAGTGGGAGCACTGAGACAAATTTCCAATACATTATGCAGATTATATATTGTTGATTGGAAATGATGTATCTTTTATTAACACGGGTTAAGAATTTCATTAAAATTAGATTTTGACGAAAGACTTGGACAAAACCGGAATATTTGGCATCAATGTCTATATGAATAGATTGAGGCAATAATATGGTTATGCCAGATGTACATATATGAGATATGAAAATGGTTCAATATGGAAACAACAAGAAAGGTTTTGCTGCATGGAAAGGATTGTATCAAGATTCAAGTGTTTCAACACTTGGTGAGTAAAATTACATGAAGATTTTGATGAATAATACCGTGATATGTGCATATCCAGATATGTCCAATGCTCTAAATGTTATGAGCATATACCAGAATGATTCATAAGATGATCATTGGATGATAGTAAAGATATTCTTATGAGCTTTCGAAATACTAAGAATATATCATGTATAAGTGACAAATAGTTGATAATAATATGTTACATTGATACTAGTTTGTCACAAGATACAAATTAAATTTATCTCAATTTAAACTATGGGTGGCACAATATTAGGGAAAGGAAATTCCATGATGGATTTGGATGAGTTTCAAAGTTAAGACATTATGACGGATACTACAACAAAAGGCTAAGTATATGACTGCCATAATATTAGCAAAGGAGGGCATTTGTGTTAAGTAGTTTGTTATCAAACTATGTGTGGTTCACAGTGGGATAATACTATGAAGATATATTGTAAGACAATACTATCAACATGTTTTAGCCCGAACAAACTAAAGGTCTCACCAAAGGACCAAATTTATACAATGCCATCTCATTTGAGAATGATTGATGCGTAGAGACGCAAAGACATGCAAATACACACGGACCTGAAACTGTTAGATCCGGAGATTATTTTAACCACTAGCAATCGCGTATATGCAGCACCAAAAAGCCATAGGTTTTCAATATGTAAAGTTTTTCAAATTAGATTATTGACTCTAGTGCAAGTGGGAGACTGAAGGGAATATGCCCGAGAGGCAATAATAAAGTGGTTATTATATTATTCCTTGTTTATGATAAATGCTTATTTTGCATGCTATAATTGTATTAATACGGAAACGTTAATACATGTGTGTTTAATAAACAAATACGAATTTCCTAGTTATGCCTCTCCTATAAACTATCTCGTTGATTGACAAGATGATCAAGGTTTCTAGATCGTGGACATTGGATGTTGTTAATAACGAGGTCACAACATTTTGTGATTTGATGTGATGAACAATCATCCGAAGTATAGCATTACGATCAGAGTCATTATGTTTATATTGCTATAACTTCATACGAAGTAATCCTAGTCCTTAGACCATGAGATCATGTTAATCACTAACACCGAAAGGGTATCTTGATAACATCAAACGTGACACTGTAAAAGGGTGACTATAAAGCTGGGTTCAGTGCTATGAAGGTGTTATGTAGATGCTCATGGATCAAGAGTGGGATTTGTCCATCCCGATGACGGATAGATATACTTTGGGCCCTTTGGTGATATCACATTGGTTAGCTTGCAAGCAAGTGATGAGATCACTAGAATGTTATATCACGGGAACGAGAAAAGAGTGCATGTCGGCAGGGAGATCAAACTAGGTATGGAGATACCGATGATCGAATCTCGGACATGTAATATATCACGAGACAAAGGGATTTAGTTACTAGCGTTAAAGGTTCTCACGATCACAGAAGTCATCATTGAATGTGTGGGAGTCAGTATGGATATCCAGGTCCCGCATCTGATTATTGATCTGAGAGGGGTCTCGATCATGTCTGCATTATTCGCGAACCGTAGGGTGACACACTTAAGGGTTTCCAAACACCATTTGGAACAAATAGGTTCTAGACGAATGAATTGCAAAGCACTAGAATTATTTCAACAGACACTGAAATTGTTTCGGGTGAAATTGCAGAAATTGGTTCTGCATGTAATATTGAAATGTTCCAGGGCGTTTTATGTGAATGTTTGTTAAGTAATTAACAAAATTTTGAATAAAATTAATAAAAGAGTTTTATTAAATGAGAGAACAATAAATTTGGAGAAATTTAATTCATTTAAAGTGGAGACTTTAATTGATAATGTGAAGGGGCATATTTATGTGGAAGGGGTTACCACCACATGAATGGGGGAGGTGAAGGGGCACCCTCCATGGGTGCTGACCATGGGGAGGGGCTGCCCCCGTCCTCCTATAAAAGGCCCCCTCTCGTCACTTCTGACTCACACCTCCTTGTGAAGGATCTCTCTCCACCTCTAGTATTATTCCCCATGGTCTCGGATTAGCGAGATACATGTTCCCGCTGGCATGTCATCTGGAAGGAGTTGTTGCTTCCGCTACATCGCTGGAGCAAGGAGGTGGAGGTTGTTCGGTGGCCTGAATGTGTGTGTGATCACGGATGCACCGCTGCTTTGTGGTGCCGGAGTTGATGGTGCTGGACCGGCTGGACTCGCTGGACTTCATCACGATCTTGAGATCGGCAAGTGTTCGACTACATCATCAATGATTTCCATCTCGTTAACAAAGCTTTGTCGATCTACAAGGGTATGTTCTCTATGGATGTATATCCACCCGTTGCTTGTACCTAGTAGATAGATCTTGGCGTATAATAGTTCCCATCGTAGGAATTTTTTGTTTTCTATGCTGCGAACACGATATAAGTATGTTAGAACCACACCATATGCACACACACACATGTATGGTCACCGAAAAAATTCAGCATGACCTTTCCTAAAAGTAGGACATACGGGTAGTGCAAAAATTTGCCGAAATGGAAATGAATCAATATTTCGGCAAATATCCATGTACCACACTGGGGCAATTGCAACAAAAAAAAACTTCTTCGCTTGCAAACATTCATGCACCACACAAGCTTCATGTGTGTATAAACATCATCTCGATCGCCATCGCACACTGCCTACGCGACAAGCTTCACCTACAAAACATGCATATGCATGGACAACTACTCATCTAGTAGATTCAATACCGAGACAAGTCTACAATGAGAGAGTTTGGAAAAATAGATCTACAAGTTGGAGAGGAAAGTAGTGGACAAATAGAGATGTGGAGGAGAAAATTACGTGTGGTTTAGTAGATCGACAAGTTGGAGAGGCTTCCCCTTACCAATCTCTCAACCAAAGTAGGTTTAAGTAGAAAATATGGAAGAAAGTATGGGCAAAATGGGGTGGAAGGGAGGAGGAAGACGAGTTGGGTAGAGGAAGGGAAAGAATGAAATGGGTGGTGGTAGGTAGAGGGGTGCTAGCTGCCACCTTTGTACATAGATATGTGGCACCTATTTCCATCATGCGCCATAGAAGACATCTTTATGTGGTGCATAGTGCACTATGCGACACAAAAAAAGGGGCAGCACCTTTTACGGTGGGACCCGCGTCCACTTTATGTGGCGCACATGACAAAATGCGCCACATAAAACTAAATATTATGTGGCGCATGTCACCATACGCGCCACAGAAAGTGGGTCACCCAAATTCTGTGGTGGGGCCCATGGACATTTCTGTGGAGCAAATAGTTATATGCGCCACAAAAAAACAATAATCCGTGGCGCATATAAATTATATGCGCCATAGAAACACGTCCACCCATATTTCTGTGGCGCGTGTCTTTTTGTATACGCCAAAGAATGATGAAATTTCTATGGTGCATCTTGCTGGCATGCGCCACTAGATTTTTTGGTGGCGCATGGACAATTATATGTGCCACAGAATAGCTAGTCTAGCTATAGCTAGTTTCCTAGTAGTGTCCTCACCGTGGAGGATCTCATTCGGGTGCTCGCTGGAGCACACACTGGGTTCATGCATGTTGCTAGTGGGGTCGTTGAGAGGAGGCAGGGTTCCAGGAGAATGCGTAGGTGGCGTTAGCACCACCACTTGTGCTCAGGTTTGATGTCATCCTTAGATAGTTCTCTCTTGGACATGCAAGATGGTGGCGGCCGCTGTTGTTCCTGAGGCAAGAAAGGAGTGTGGGTTAGGAGTATTAGAGTAAGGAGAGTAGGGTGAGTCCGGGTAGAGGGCGAGGGGTGGTCGAGATCAAGAAGAAGCTTGCCTTTTTAGAGAAAACCCGAGAGGATATTTCTTATGCTTCCATGGCGAGGATGGGTAAGGGGAGGAGTAGCTCGTCCCTAGGTGGATGCTCTGGTGGCCATGGAGAGAAGTGAGGGAGCACGAGCAAGGTGGAAGGCCTCTAGCCTATTTATCCAAGATGGTAAGGTGTATGGTGCACCGAGCTCTTCCATGACTAGGGCTTGGTCTATGGCTATCCTATTGGGCAGTGTGGGCAGTCAAGAGAGAGGTGATGGGGCTCTGGGTCAAGTAGAGAGGCAGAGAGGCAAGGGTGCAGCAGCAGCCAGCATATTAAAAGCAAGAAATGACCTAGCCTCATGTCCCTTCATTTCCAAGCATAAGATACAAAGGAAAGGGGGTGCTACAGTGAATGGACACACTGCATGCGCAGAGAGGGGTGTGGTGCTAGGAGGAGTGCTTGACAAGTTTTGATGGAGTTTGGATGGGTTTAGTTCATGATTTTGATCATATTAAATTTTTGGCCATATTGATGATTATGAAGGAAGTTCTCCAAAATTAATCTAGGCATGGTGGTTCAAGGGTACAAGTAGATAGATATGGTCAAGGCCAACCTCCAGGATTTATTTGAGATTTTTCAGAGGTGTTTACCTTCTATATTATCAAGTTTTCAAGAAGTGTTGAAGTAGATTAATTGAACTCATTTGATATTTTTGAATTGGACAGAGAAGGTTTTTGGTTGGATATGTTTCCAAATATGAGTTCACACATTGGAGATTTTTCCCAACATTTGTTGAGGTAGAAAAGTATTTAAAACATTTATTTTCTCATTTCTACCATTTAAAGAAATAGGCAAAAAGAAATAATAAAACTCTTGAAATATATCTATTTTTGAAGTGGGAAGATAGGGTATAACATATAGGCCTCAAATGTGCCTATATTTGGGTATGTGTTTTGGAGAAAACAATCTTTCTTTTATAGAGGGAGTTTTGAGGTTTTTGTAAAAGAAAAGAATTTAATAGTTTTTGGGACACAATAATTATGGAAAATATTTGATAATTTTTGTTTCCAAGTTAAATGATGTTCATAGTGTATCTATCATTTGAAACCTTGGATTTTGAGAGTCAAACTTGATTTTGGAATAAAAGATGGAATAAAGGATCTTGGGCACTATTAATTTTTATACCATCAAAACCTTGTTGGATTGAGGAGCTCAAAGTTCCCCTTGGGTCATGGGTTAGATGGACAGATAGACCATGTGACGTAGATCATCATGGTACAAAAGGTTGAGGTTGATCATGGTTGAGCTTTCCTAGGATTGATGCCAAAGTTGGATAAAAATAAGGGTGTCAAAGTAGATTATTATTTAGCTTCAAAAACCATGTGTGTTTTAGGAGCACAAGGCTCCAATTGGAACAAGTGAAGTATGGATCGATATACCTTCATTAGTAGTGCACAAAAATGAAAGGAGTTAGTCAATAGACAATAGCATGGAGATGTCAGCTTCTGCCAAAGTAGGCATGTTGTTTAGATTTGCAGAAAAGATTATTTTCTTGCATGCAAAACCATCAAGAACAAGTGGTTCAAAGTATGATATAGCCAAGGGAAGCAGTGGGATTTGTAAGTCCTTAGAATGGTTTACAATATGGTTCAAGTGCATTTCCAAAATGATACAAGGGTTGAGAAGAGTGGATACCCAAAGATGTGATGCTGATAACAATTCCCAGACTTATTTTGGGAGATTTAGGGTTTTTTACTAGGGTACAAGAGTTAATGTTTTTGATTGGTTGCGATGTTATAAACTTGTCATCAAGGGTATGAGGTTGAGGTTTATATTGAGTAGGAAGGATCCATGCTTGAGATTGGTCTTCATTGCCTTGGAAACTGTTAGAAGGGATAATTTCAAAAGTGATCTTATTAAGGGGTTTCGATGGTCACCTAGTGGCTAGAGATCAGATCAGGACTGGGTAACTTTCTTAGGGTTAGTATTATTAGATTATCTAGATACTAGAGGCTGAGCTCCTAGGATAGCTCATACTACTTCCTAAGCAAACTAGTCAAATATCAGATCAAGGCAACTCATCAAACACCAGATCAAGACAATTAATCTTACCAACAAATCAAACTACTACTAGGGTTACTATCAATCCTAGCTTGAGGTAAGGATGGGTATTTTGAAAGGTTGGAGTTTCGAAGGAGGTAAGAGTCCTTGGTACATCTACCAAGAACAGAATTTAAAAGATTTATAAAAAGTTTTGGAAAACCTAGAGGTAAGAGTAGTTGGAAGTTCTGTCTTGAAAACATAAGGAGATATATCATATATCTCTCCATAATTTTCTTAATAGAAATTAGGAAAATAAGTGTTATTGCAAGGGAATCTTGGCTCATGTTTTGGAATGCCAGAACATTTGGGAATATGTAAAATAAGACAAGACATCTCTTTTGTTAAATAGCTTTTGTCAACTAAGGTTGAGGTAAGGAGTATATCATCTGCTACACATTCAGATGCATCAGCACAACAAGGCAAGCATGCAAACATTGCATCACTAAACAGGAAAAAGTTTTTGTTTCCCCTCAATTTTGCAATCTGCATAACTAATCAGGGTTGCTGAAAGTGGGATGTTACAGACCTTCTCCCTTAAAAGAATCTCGTCCCAAGATTCTGGAGAGTAAGGGTTAGGGAGTTTTGTGTCGGAGTAGTACTATGTGTCTCCAGCATACTAACTTACGGACTTCGTATTTGAGCATGGATAGTGTGTCGATAGAGCTGAACTTCAATATTCTTAGGTGCATGGAGAGTTAAGCAGGTTCCAGTCCTGATTGCGATAGATGATCTTCTTTTCCTTTTGGACTCGATATCTCGAGGCTTACGCTGAGCGAATTGCATCTAGTTGCAATCTTCTCGAGGTACCCTTCTGAGGATAGCATCTACCGCTAGATGTATTTTCTATATATAAGGATTGATAGTGTTTCCTTAGGGCATTATTGTATCCTATTCAATGACATAGTGTCAAAACATCTAGGGTTGTTTCTGGCGGATGGGTACTCTATTTTAGTGGGAAAGACATAGTCTTTCCCCCTTAGGGTTAAGCTAAGGTAGCTCAGAGATAATGCAATCCTTACTTCATGGAGTAATATGAGGATGTTGGAAGACTATCACCAACCTTCCATCTGGAGTTGAAGCCTTCAGATGACGTCCGCAAACTAGGTCATACAAGGCTCATACACTACTTTTTATTATACTTAGCCTTATCGGAGCAGTTGAATTCGTGGATCTTCAAAATGGGTTAGCACTATTGTGGTTAGCGAATCAATGGTCTTTCAGGTGGGTCTTCAGCTGAAGTAGTAGAGGGTCTTCTTAAAACATTTAGCAATTGTTGTCTCTTTAGGTTGCTTCATACTCGTTGGAGGGTAGTCTTGTCGGTTTTAGGTATTCTTGATGTCTTTATTCTGAGCTTCTTGGGTATTGGAGAGATTGAGTGTACTTTTGGCATTATTGCCTAGGTCAATCTTCTATTCTTTTCCCAACTGAGGACTCTCGAGCTGATGCTTGCAGAAATGCGTCGTTTTGGAAATCTTCCTAGGGTATCTTCCGGTAGGTGGTCTTCTAGAATTGAGTGGAAAGACGCAACTTTCCACCTTAGAGCTTCACTAAGGTTCTTCGAGGACATTGCAGACCTTTCGTCTTAGGGTGCTGGTGTGATGCTAGAGGAAGGCTATATTTCCCTCGGTCTTGAGTTGAGGTCTTCGAGTGACGCCCTATTGCGAAAACCTTGTCGGGGGTGGTTTCCTAACAAAGCCTTAAGAGGTTAGTTCTGGGAAGGATAGTGGTTAGCGACACTTCTTGTTATTCTTCAGTCGAGGTTGGGCATCCAACTTCAGAGGAATCATCTTCACTTGAATTCTTGGTGCTACTTTTTCTCAAGGGCATATTAGACTCGTTGTCTTCATGCATCCCTATCCTCAAGATTTTGGACTATCATGGCCTTCTGGTGAGGAACTTCCCGTCAATTTGGGCAGAGCGGTTGAAATAGAGTAGGTCTTTTGGGGCTGTCAAAATCTCTAATATACCAAAGGTTAGTGTAGTAAGGTCTTAGGGTTTCTTATGGATGGTTGAGATCCTTCGGTGGTCGATTTCTGGTTACAACGGGATTCTTGCTATTGTCGGCACGTGAGAGATGACATGCAATGTTGGGAATGAGTCTTGAGAAGTATGATACCAACCTAGCTATCCTGCCAAGGTGAAGTCTTCGAGTTGTTCTACTTGACGATGTCGAACTCCTAGTTCTTGAGATATTCTTCCTCTCATAGCCAAGGTTTGTATGGGTCTCATTAGCGACAACTAGTAGGGGCTACCTGAGTTCCTAGGGGTTATATTGGATCCCAAAAGACAATAGGCTAGGGTCAAACAAGCCAAAGCATACATACAAGGTGAACAAAGCGATGGGGTCGCAATGTTCTTCCTAACCTAGAAATGCAAACAACACACATCAAGCCACACATTATGTACATAGGCAAGCAAACACTAAAGGGAATATGCCCGAGAAGCAATAATAAGGTGGTTATTATCTTATTCCATGTGTATGATAAATGTTTATTTTGCATGCTATAATTGTATTAATTGGAAACATTAATACATGTGTGTTTAATAAACAAAATACAAAGTTCCTAGTAATGCCTCTCATATAAACTAGCTCCTTGATTAATAAGATGATCTAGGTTTCCTGATCATGGACATTGGAAGTTGTTAATAACAAGGTCACAACATTAGTGGAATGATGTGATGAATGTTCATTCGGAGTATAACATTACGATCAAAGTCATTATTTTCATATTGCTATAACATCATACGAAGTAATCCTAGTCCTTAGACCATGAGATCATGTTAATCACTAACACCGAAATAGTATCTTAATAAAATCAAACGTCACACTGTAACATGGTGACTAAAAAGGTGGGTTCAGTGCTACGAGGGTGTTATGTAGAGGCTCATGGATCAAGAGTAGGATTTTTCCATACCGATGACGGATATATATACTCTAGGCCCTCTCGGTGGTATCACATTGAGAATAGCTTGCAAGCAAGTGATGTGATCACTAGAATGTTATATCACGGGAACGAGAAAAGAGTGCATGTCAGTAATGAGATTAAACAAGGTATTTGGATGCGAGCGATCGAAACTCGGACATGTAATATATCGCGAGACAAAGGGATTTAGTTACCAGTGTTACAGGTTCTCACGGTCACAGATCGTTGAATGTGTGGGAGTCAGTATGGATCTCCAGGTTCGGCTTCTGATTATTGATCTGAGAGGGGTCTCGATCATGTCTGCATTATTTGCAAACTGTAGGGTGACACACTTAAGGGTTGCCAAACACCATTTGGAGAAAATATGTTCTAGACGAAAGAATTGTAGTGTTGGAATTATTTCAATGGACACCAGAATTGTTTCGGGTGAAATTGCTGAAATTGGTTCTGCATGTAATATTGAAATGTTGCAGGGGATTTTAAGTGAATGTTTGTTAATTAAAGTAATTAACAAATTTCTGAATAAAATTAATAAACGAGTTTTATTAAATGAGAGAACATTAAATTTGGATAAATTTAATGCATTTAAAGTGGAGTCTTTAATAGAGAATGTGAAGTGGCATATTTATGTGGAGGGGATTACCACCACATGAATGAAGGAGGTGAAGGGGAACCCTCCATGGGCCCCGGACATGGGGAGGGGTTGCCCCCTCCTCCTATAAAAGGCCCCCCTCTCGTCACTTCTCACACACACCTCCTCGTGAAAGATCTCTCTCCCCCTCTAGTATTATTCCCCCATGGTCTCGGATTAGCGAGATACATGTTCCCGGTGGCATTTCGTCTGGAAGGAGTTGCTTCTTCCTCTGCATCGCTGGATCTAGGAGGCGGAGGTTGTTCAGTGGTCTGAACGTGTGTGCGAGTGCGGATGCGCTGCTGGTTTGCGGCGCTAGGACTTCCACACGATCTTGAGATCGGCGAGCGCATGACTACATCATCCACGAGTTCCATCTTGTTAACAAAGCTTTGTTGTCTTCAAGGGTATGTTCTCTATGGATGTATATCCACCCGTTACTTGTATCTAGTAGATAGAGCTTGGCGTATAATAGTTCCCATCGTAGGAATTTTTTTGTTTTCTATGCTGCGAACCCAACACTGGTATCAGAGCCTGGTCTATCCGTAGGTGCTTTGCAAGGGTAGTACACATATGTTTATATGTGGGCGATGATGATCATGTTATTGCTTCTTTCATGTACTTTGGATATTGGTGGCATAGTGGGATGAAGCGGCCCGGACTAACTTTACATGTCCTCGCACATGAGACCAGTTCCACACTTGACATGCAACTAGTTTTGCATAAGTGGCTAGCGGGTGTCTGTCTCTCCTACTATAGTCAATATCTAATTTACAACGAGTTTCTAATAATTTAGTTATCATCATTATGGTTCCATGTTCGTAGGTAAGATCGGTTCTATCTTCGAAAGCCCTAAGCCACATAAAACTTGCAATGGATAAATTAGAAGAATCTAGTTTAGATTGTTGCTGGGCTAGTGTCATGATATGGTAATGTTGTAAGTTGATGTATAGGTTATACTCTTACAACACACCTAACGTGTAAGTTGCATAGACCTTGGCCTTACACACAAAGGAATGATATAGATCATACCACGATGCACATGATAGTGATCAAATGCATGGACCATATCATTCCACTTTACACATATTTTGTTTGCATCTTATATTGCTTGTATGGCGCTTTAGTAGCATTATAAGATGATCCCTCATTTAGATATCAAGATAAAAATGTGTTCTCCCCTAACTATGCACCGTTTATTTTTCGCTGCTTCAAGACATCACGTGATGATCGGGTGTACTTGAATCCATGATCATATCTCGGGTGTAAGACATTTTTACACATGTGAGTACTAAGGTTCTTACTTGGCGAGCCTAGCATGTACAGACATGGCCTCGGAACACGAACCAAAAGGTTAAGCATGAGTAATATGGTAGATATGATGCCCATATAGATGCTCACCTTTGAAGCTACACCGACTCACATGATGATCGGACTTGGTGTAGTGGATTTGGTTCATGTAATCACCAAAAGACATGAGGGTTGTCATTTTTGAGTGGGACTTCATTTCTAATTTGGATTAGTCAAACTAAATTTGTCATAAACTAAATGGAAGTGAATTTGCAAAATTTGTTGTAGTCATTGACATATGTTTACTACCTTATGCTTAGTTTTAATTGAGATAATAGAACTATATAATTCTAGATATTTACTTTACGAACTAGTATTGTATTATTTTGAATGTCAATTTTAGAAGTCCTATTGCAAACTTTCAGCAAACTCTATTTACTACATGAAGTTTAATATGTAATATTAAATCGAGAGTAGGAATTCCAATGTTAGTATCTAAAGTATCATGTTTGCCTCCATGATTCTTGATATTCAAAAGTTATTTTTAATATCGAGGTTATCTAGGAGCTAAAAGAATTGTTTCAGAATCCATCATGCGTGGAAGATATTTTGATATCTGAAACAATGTTTATGGTTGCAATATGATAGAGTATAATTTGGAAAAATACATGTTCTCACATTGTACGAGAATTTGCGAAGGTTGGAGATGCTAGACGTCCTAATCTCCCAAACAGGTTTTGGGAACTGACATTATACTCATGATTCGTCCTTATATTCCATAGTAGCTTGATAACGAAAGTTGTCATGATAAGAATGAATAGAAGATGTAAGTAAAATGTTTACTATACTAAAAGATTACTAAATAATGGATTTTTTGAAAGAACACCAAACATTAGATGATGGTGATCTACTTCAAAGTGCAAGTACAAAGGTATTAGTATTTTACTATACATGCTTTGGACTATGTGTCATATGTATGGCGCCATTGTTGATGTTGATAGATTCATTTAAAAGGAAAAGGAAATGCTGAAAGAGAATCTATAAAATATTTGGCAGAAAATAAAAGACTGGAAATGTCTAGCTAAGGTATATAGAGGATATGCATGTTATGGTTGTATTCTTTGCTCGTTAAACAATGTGGTTCTTGGGTATTGGATACCGAATTGGTTGGTATGAAATATCATACGGAACGACGCAATTCATGAACTACAATGGCCTAAGTAACTAGGAAAAGAATATGTGATGAAGTTCATCGAAAACAAATAAAGTGTTATTGTATTTCTCATTGACATCAAAGCTTACCTTCAAGATTTGTTTAAATAATTGTTATTTTGTTCTGGTAGTCTAGTTGGAGAAATCACGTCCATAAAACTTATGCTAAAATGTCGCAGGACAAATGATTGAAATATCACTTACAAAGTGACATCACCGTTTAAATTATATTGGAAAGAAAAGTTCAAGAAACTCCATGTTGATGGATTTTTGGAGTCTTTTGATTTTGATCAATTGACACTTATGAAACTTTCCTTGAGATAATTGAAACTCTGTTCATAGGCCAAAGAGGAACGGATGACTAGCTTATTGGAAATTGTGCATGCTGATGTGCATAATGTGTAGCCATAGGCGATGGATCTTTTTGCTTCATATGCTTTCTCTAGAAATTTGAGTGAATATATCTATATATTTACTTAATAAGTAAGAAGTATGAAACATCGAAAAATTGTTCAAAGACTTTCAAGATGAAGTGGCAAATCATTGTAACAAGAAAATAAAACGTTCATGATTTGATCATAAAGGAAGATATTTGAGTTACAGGTTTAGAAAAACACCTAAGATTTCAGGAATTGTTCCATGAATTTGCATTTCCCGATAAACCACAGGAGTATGGTATGTTCGAGAGATCAAATCAAACCTTGTTTGACATGGTAAGATCAAAGGTGTCATTTATAAAAATGCCATTATGTTTTAAAGATTAAAGCCTTAGAGACTACCGCTTTTACACTGAAAAGAGCACCATCGTGATCCATTGCAATGACACCATACGAGTTATGGTTTGGGATAAAACCCGAGTTGTCTTTTCTTAAATTTTGGTATGCTATGCATAATTCAAATGTTTATAACCAAAGTAGGATAAGCATGTCTTTTAGGTTATCCCAAAGAATTTTTGGGTATTCCTCCATAACACCGAGAACAAAAGAGTTTGTCACTTGGAATGTTAAGTTTCTTGAGAAAGAATTTTTTTGTGAAAAGTTAAGTGAGAGGACAATAGAACTTTGATAAGGTTATTGAACCTTAGCTATATGTGCGAAGTATCGCAGTGCCAGAAAGTGTTCTAGTGGCGGCCACAATGCTCATGGCTCCTATGATTACAAAGGTTGTGATCTTGGAGATTAGAGTTCCTATTTGAACCATATGCATCGGGTAACAATCAAATAGTGAGATTTGATAAACAAGTCGTTATTGTTTTGACAATAATGAGCCGACTGGATGCAAAGAAGAGATGATGGGCCCTGACTCCATAGAATGACTAGAAGTCATAAAATCCGTGATAGTTTCCTTACACGAGAAATCAAGCTTTTGAACTTGGAAGACCCTCCAAAAAGGCATGAATCCTATCGGTCGTGTTTGGGTCTATAAAGAAATAGACATGGATGTTTGACATATATGAAATAATTGACATTTCAGAAAAGAATTTACAACCATGTTCAAGGAGTTGACTATGACAATATTTGATCTTTCATAGTGATATTTAGTCTTGACGGATTAATCTAGCAACCACTACATATAATTTGGTATATGGTAGTTGAACAAACAAAACAATGTTCCTCTAATAGAATGGTTACCTAGGACGTGTACATGACACGGTCCGAAAGGTTTTGTTAAATTCAAATGGTGCAAAAAGGGCATGCAAACTTCAATAGTTGAAGTGAGCATAGCAGAGTTGGAATCTTCACCATGATGAAAATATTAAAGGAGTTTAATTTCATCGGAGACGATGAATATGCTTGCATTTGCAAGAAATTAAGTGGGAGCGCTGAGACAAATTTCCAATACATTATTTAGAGTACATATTGTTGATTGGAAATGATGTATCTTTTATTGACACGGGTTAAGAATTTCATTAAAATTAAATTTTGATGAAAGACTTGGGAAAAACCGGAATATTCGGCATCAATGCCTATATAGATAGATTGAGGCTCTAATATGGTTATGCCAGACGTACATATATGAGATATTGAAAAGGATTCAATATGGAAACAACAAGGAAGGTTCCTACTGCATGGAAAGGATTATATCAAGATTCAAGTGTTTCAACACTTGGTGAGTAAAATCACATGAAGATTTTGATCAATAATACCATGAAATTTACATATCCAGATATGTCCAATGCTCTAAATGTTATGAGCATATACCAGAATGATTCATAATATGATCATTGTGTGATAGTAAAGATATTCTTATGAGCTTTGGAAGAACTAAGAATATATCATGTATAAGTGATAAATTGTTGATAATAGTTCATTGTAATATGTTACATTGATACTAATTTGTCACAAGATACAAATTAAATTTATCTCAATTTAAACTATGGGTGGCACAATATTATGGAAAGGAAATTCCATGATGGATTTGGATGAGTTCCCAAGTTAAGACATTGTGATGGATACTACAACAAAAGGCTAAGTATATGACTGCCATAGTAGCAGCAAAAGAGGGCATTTGTGTCAAGTAGTTTGTTATCAAACTAGGTGTGGTTCATAGTGGGATAATACTATGAAGATATATTGTATGACAATACTATCGACATGTTTTAACACAAAAAGAACTAAAGGTCTCAACAAAGGACTAAATTTATACAAAGCCATCTCATTAGAGAATGAGTGATGCATAGAGACGCAAAGACATGCAAATACACACGGACCTGAAAGTGCCAGATCCGGAGATTATGGTAACCACTAGCAAACGTGTATATTCAACACCTAGGTTTTGTATATACAAGTTTACAAACTAGATTATTGACTCTAGTGCAAGTGGGAGACTTTAGGGAATATGCCCGAGAGGCAATAATAAAGTGGTTATTATCTTATTCCATGTTTATGATAAATGTTTATTTTGCATGCTATAATTGTATTAATTGG
The DNA here is from genome assembly GCA_916181665.1 of Avena sativa. Classification (NCBI taxonomy): domain Eukaryota; kingdom Viridiplantae; phylum Streptophyta; class Magnoliopsida; order Poales; family Poaceae; genus Avena; species Avena sativa. The sequence goes on along the minus strand of OV702291.1, from coordinate 602,461,981 downwards.
AAACATTAATACATGTGTGTTTAATAAACAAAATACAAAGTTCCTAATAATGCCTCTCATATAAACTAGCTCATTGATTAACAAGATGATCAAGGTTTCCTGATCATGGACATTGTATGTTGTTAATAAAGAGGTCACAACATACGAAGTATAGCATTACCATCAACGTCATTCGAAGTATAGCATTACCATCAACGTCATTATGTTTATATTTCTATAACATCATACGAAGTAATCCTAGTCCTTAGACCATGAGATCATGTTAATCACTAACATCGAAAGAGTATCTTGATAACATAAAATGTCACACCGTAATAGGGTGACTAAAAAGGTGGGTTCGGTGCTACGAGGGTGTTATGTAGAGGCTCATGGATCAAGAGTGGGAATTTTCCATCCTGATGACGGATATATATAATTTGGGCCCTCTCGGTGATATCACATTGAGAATAGCTTGCAAACAAGTGATGTGATCACTAGAATGTTATATCACGGGAACGAGAAAAGAGTTGCAAACTAGGTATTTGTATGCCGATGATCGAATCTCGGACATGTAATATATCGCGAGACAAAGGGATTTATTTACTAGCATTAAAGGTTCTCACGATCATAGAAGTCATCGTTGAATGTGTGGGAGTCAGTATGGATCTCCAGGTCCCGCTTCTGATTATTGATCTGAGAGGGTTCTCGATCATGTCTTTATTATTCGTGAACCGTATTGTGACACACTTATGGGTTGTCAAACACCATTTGGAGCAAATATGTTCTAGATGAAAGAATTGCAAAGCGCTGGAATTATTTCAATGGACATCGGAATTGTTTTGGGTGAAATTGCTGAAATTGGTTCTGCATGTAATATTGAAATGTTGCAGGGCGTTTTATGTGAATGTTTTTTAATTAAATTAATTAACAAAATTCTGAATAAAATTAATAAAAGTGTTTTATTAAATGCGAGAACAATAAATTTGGATAAATTTAATGCATTTAAAGTGGATACTTTAACAGAGAATGTGAAGGGGCATATTTATGTGGAGGGGGTTACCACCACCTGAATGTGGGAGGTGATGGGGCACCCTCCATGGGTGCCGGCCATGGGGAGGGGCTGCCTCCATCCTCCTATGAAATGCCCCCCTATACTCACTTCTCAAACACACCTCTTCGTGAAGGATATCTCTCCCCATCTAGTATTATTCCCCCATGGTCTCGGATTAGCGAGATACATGTTCCCGGTGGCATTTTGTCTGGAAGGAGTTGCTTCTTCCGCTGCATCGCTGGAGCGAGGAGGTGGAGGTTGTTCGGTGGCCTGAACATGTCTGCGAGTGCGGATGCGCTGCTGGTTTGCGATGCTAGGACTTTCACACGATCTTGAGATCGGTAAGAAAACGACTACATCATCCACGAGTTCCATCTCGTTAACAAAGTTTTGTTGTATTCGAGGGTATGTTCTCTATGGATCTATATCCACCCGTTGCTTGTATCTAGTTGATAGATCTTGGCGTATAATAGTTCCGATCGTAGGAGTTTTTTTGTTTTCTATGCTGCGAACCCAACAAACACGGCCTACTATAGGGACCTAGGAGTTAACTACTGATGATATCGGGGAATCCTATCTTAGGACTATTGATCCTAGGTGTCATCTTTCTCACGGTCTAGGTCACTATCCTGCATAAGAAGCTTCTACTGCAATACTTGGATGCTTCTTGGTAATGCAGCTCTCGATTCTTCTGGTCATGAGAATTCTGTTGGTAGGGCGATCTTGTAGTCTCCTTGTGTTTGCTGGTAGTTTCTTCTTTTTATCTCATTGTCACTGCCTTCGTCTGGTTCTATGTGCTACTAGTTTCAAATCCGCATGTTTGAAATTTGGAAGAGAGATGGAAGAAATCATTTTTGAAAGAGTTTCAATTAGAGAGAGATAAGAAGTAGAACTTTTTGAAAAGCTTTGATAAAATAGTTTTTGAAAGCTAGTGCTTCCAAAGTAATTGTTTTCCTGTCTAACGACCATGCTAAGTTAGGTTCTCCTATAGTCAGGATGGCTCTAATACCAAGTCTATGGGGCCTCGGGATTAATCCTTCGAGAATCCCCATTATGCATAAAACCATGATCCCATGATCAGTCTGTCATGGCACATAACCGAAAAATATCAAAGTAAACATCCAATACTTAAGAGGATACAAGTCATACCTCAATTGCCATTATGGCTACATCAACCATCGTCAGCGTAACTTTATCAAGCATAAAGCCCGAGCCATGCATTAGCCTACAGGTAGCTGACTGGGAGAACGCCCCAGCTTGCATAGTCATCAACGTCACCATCTTCTTCACCTTACTTCTCAAACTGACCAAGTTAATAGCTAGTGACAATTCCAGTGAGTACTTTGAATTTACTCACAAACCACCTTAAGAGATAACAATAATAAGAGGATATGCAATATGGCTATGGTAGTAGGAGTGCTCCATGAGAGGTTCTTTTCTAAAATAGTTTCTCTTATAGATATAACATCTACATATATTTGTTGAAAAACTTTTGTAAAACATTTTGAAAGTCATTTGAAAGTTTTGGAAAACACTGGGATTGGGTCACCCTATTTCATATCACCGTCCTCAATTGATCGAACTTTTCATCTTCCATGATCCTCCGAGATCACCTCACTTCTTCTGTGGTCACCTTAGACCACCCTTTTCAGAAAACTCTTTCTTTTCTGAAATCCTTTTTGAAAACAAAACATGCACCACTCTATAGTAACCTTCCCAACGGTCCATGACCGTGCACAAGGCTATTCGAATAGATTTACACTCTGTAGAGGTTGTACACTTTACCCACACCATCTGGGTACCATGCCCTGATCCCCTATGGATTGTGGGTCGAGTAACCGATCGAGACCCTCAGGATGCCACCCTAGTAGAGGCCCTACCCTATGAGTTGTTCCTCTCAACACCAGGACGTTGGGTACCAGCGGACCAACCATAGCGCATCCAACTCCTCGAGAGTGGGCACTTTCAATGAGAGGCTCATAGTATCATCCGACCATATGCAAGGATGGTTCACAACTCCCCTAGGTCATGGCCTTCAACAGATGACCCTTCATTGTAAGGGAGCCCTGGCATTCGAGAGATGTGATCCCTTATAAGTATTTGCAAGGAATCCTATACCAGAGTAGACAAACTTCAAGTCAAGCCCTATCCCATACTAGGGTAAATGTGGTTGCACGGGTTAATTGTTCTAGCAAACTACAAATAACCGGGTGCATTTTCGTAAACATTTTCCTCCTCTTTCCTTCAGTATCATTTGTAAAACAAAACCTTTTTCCTTTCTCAAACTTCTCTTGGTTGGTTCAACCTCACCAAGGTTTTACCATAAAACATTTTGTAAACTTTTCTAGGATCTTCCCAACCTATAGTTTTGCTTTGGCTAAAATGGGGTCTCCAAAGGGGTATGGTGTTATACACCACTTATCATACTAGGGAAAAATAGGTGTCATCCAAGGGGATTGTACTTAAAAGTACAACTGGGTAATGGTTTGGGGCCTGTTCGTCTCCGGTACCAAAGTTCGCAGGCCAGCGCATGGCGGTACCTAAGTTTCCTGAAATTGCCGTGTTTCGAAATGTTGGGCCACCAACTACTAAGAGGGGCCATTTCGAGGCAAACTCATCTTACCCCTGCCAAATTCAAACATTCCATTAAACTACCTCGTGAAGTAGACGGTCGGGACCCTCATGTCGGTCATCTGTCCGTGACGCGAGCGCCAACACGGCAACCTCTTAGGCAAATCGAGTAGCTAAGTGGATTGGATGCGTTGACCAATTTCACAAATCCATTCCCACCTTTCCCCTAGAACCGGCAGCGACGGAATCCACCCTCCAGACAGGACGATCCCTTCGGACATTTGAATTCCGGCGCCAAGTTGCTGCCCCCAGTCGCTGATCCCGAGCTCTAATGGCGCATGTCATAGCCGCCGTTGTGAGACTCTAGCCAGCCTCCACCGCCGACGAGTCAAGAAGCTCGAAGGATGGCAGATCCTACTACCAAGGAAGAAGTTCTGGCTACAAGCGGGTGAGCTACCCTTCTCTTTGCTATTCGCACTAATTATAACTGCTAGCTGGCTACTGAACCTCAAATTGTTTGTTAGCCCAACACTGACAAACATATTTTGTCCATAGTTTTCTGTCAAGTGGGATCTCTGCGGACCCTCCTTACCTGGTTACGGTAGTCCTCTTCAGGTATGACTCTAAGGGCAAGTGGTATGGACACCATTGTATCACCATGGAAGAAGTGCCTGCGTATATCTGCACTATATCTGGTATGGTTGCTGCTCTGCGTAATCATGATGAATTATGGCCGAAGCAGACTACAAAGTTCAGCTTCATGGATGAACATGGCATCATGGTTCATCTAACGTGTGACAGTCAGCTAATTGGGTTGATGAAAAGGTATGCTTTGGCTTGCATGTTTGAGCTGAATTGTGATGTACTGGATGTGGAAGCTACTGCAACTAGGAGTCGCCCTTCTATTCTTGGACAGGGTGGTTGCTCGAACCTAATTAGCTCCTGGTAAGCAAAGTTCGCTTGGGATTCGCATGTTTGTGCTGAATTGTAATTTTTGTTTTATTTACTCTGTAGATATTGGGCAGTTATGCAACAGTCTTGTTTCTCTGACAGGAAGCGCCGCAAGGTTAGAAACATGACTGTCGGGTCAGTCATTTTGCTGCCAAAGAAATTAAAAACAAGTGGAAAGATGATGCTGGACACGATTCTGGTGCCCATTGTCCCGGCGATGCAGAGTACGTGAAGCTAAGAAAATTGGCACCGAGGAAGAGGAAGAAGGCAGGAAATGAAGAAGCCAGTGGACATGAAGGCTTGCTGCCCAGGCTGCGGAAGAAGGCTGCTGGCAATGAAGATGCATAGTAATGTGTTGAACTTGAACCTATATATGTAATTCTGTTAAATTCTGGAGCTCTGTGTGTAGCACATTTGTTGGGCGAAACAATTTACCCACGTTCTCTGATTAAAATGTACCACGATTAGGGTTTGGAAACGCCCGAGTCAGTAGTTGAATCTGAAATTGTGATTGTGCCACTGCTATCTGAAAACACGCAGCACCGATTCCACGATTGCTGAGAGGCAGGTGGTCTCCAAATACGACGGAATGTAAGTGACACAGAAATAAATTATTTAAGCTACCACACTCCATGAAGCAGCAACTTATTTCAGATGCTGCACAATGACATGGCAACATAAACAACAATGGCAACCGATAATGCCCAGATGAGGAGGAAATCGGTACCACTTTCTGGCCTAATCTTGAGCCCGTCTATCTCACCGCCTCCCTGCTCCTGCATCCCCTCCGTCTGGCGAAGCTCCCGGATCTCCAGTAACCGGGTGTACGTGCTTCCACTTTATAAATTGTGGTTGTGCCATTTGCATGCGGCACAATCCACATAGATTACGTTCAAACAAACCACCAATGTTAGAATACACTAGTAGAAAGGGGGTCTTTGGTCCACGGTCACGTTCCCAATCCGGGACAGAGATCTAAATCGAGGCAGAAATTGATCTAAATCACAAATTCTTCCACAAATTAATTGAGACAGAGATCTAAATCGAGGCATTTCATTAATTCAACCACAAATTTTTCTAAACAAAGGTGCGATTTGACATCCTACATTAATTCAACCACTAGTCAACAATTTCACTGCAGCTCCCACTGTCCTCCGAGCCGCCGGCTTCCTCGTCGTCATCGGACAGAACCTCCACGATTTCCGCATTATTCGTGAGACTGAGCACCTCTTCAAGGCGAGCGGCGGCGATGACGGTGTACTTGGTACGTCCAGGGACGGACCAGAACCTCTCCCGCCCTTCTCGGTTGCGGAGATCCCGGTGCACCACGCGCCCATCAACGATGCGGTTGCCAATCTTGGCCTTCCGCTCCTTCTTGAACAGCACCGGCCAGTACCGGCTGGCCGCCGCGTATCGGGGCAGCGCCCTCTTCCACGCGGGCATATTGCAACGGCGTGTCGCGATTTCGCTCTCCATCTCGGCTCGGCTAGGGAGCGGATCCATCAGAACCCCCGCATAGCTGATGCACCATCGGTGGGGCACCATCGCGGCCGGCAGCGCGAGGATGTCGAAGTGCGCGAACTTCACCGCCTCGTAGAAGTTCAGCGAGGGCATCTCCATGGCGGCGCGGTGGAGATTGGAGAGGGAGCGAGGGGATGGACAACGAAGTGACGGCGCGGTGGAGATTGGAGAGGACGAGGGGATGGATGACGAAGCGACGTGCTGTGGCGCCTCCTATTTGTACACGAGGACGACGAAGCGACGGTCGGAATATCCAAGGGGCATTGGTCAGACAAAAGAAGTAATACAGGGTTAAGACAGATTAACGGGCGACCAATTTTACTTCAAAAAAAACGGGCGACCAATTTTTTTCCTCCCAGGACTCCGGGGCCAATAGTTCAGACCGCTAGCTCAACAAGTACAACTATTACAACTTAAAAAGCACGGAGCTTAAGCTAAATAGAACTAGTTATCACACATCTCCTTGATCTTCCTAATCTTAGCCCGATGTGCATCTTCCTGCGAGAGCAAGGATCGAATCGTCTGCTCCTTCCTTTTAGCATCTTCCTTGCACAACTTCAATTGTTTCTCTGCATTTTTCCTCATGCACTTGTCAATACTCGTAGTTGTGAACTACAGGACTTTGCCCTGGTGAAGATCATTCCTTGCTTGAGTCAGTTCTTGCTCTGCTTTAGCCTTCAGGGCCAACACCGCGTCCCTCTCCTTCTCGACTTTGCTAACCTTGTCTTGCACCCACCTGATATCTCGCTTATGCTTGGTCGTGTCAACTGGTTCCCATAGCTTCATCTCAACACTGTCAAGGAGTGAGCTGAATACGGATTCTTTCAACTCAACAGTCATTTCCCATAGTTTGTCCAGCGTTTTCTACATCGATTTGGGCCACTCTAGATATACCCATTTGACAACACCACAACTTCCGCCTTGCATCATTGCACGATTTCCTTGACACCGTAGAAACCTCCTGCCTGTGTTTCGTCCTTCAAACGCTACAAATTTAGCGGGCACATATCCATGTTTACATAGAACAGGACTGTCTTCATCCGCTAAACCATGATAGTCGGAGTCATACATCGTTTGGTTGGCCTAACACATCATACATGCATGAGTAAACATATTAGATCTAGCTCAAAAAATAGATAACTGGCCACAGATGATAGAGATAGAGATGAGACGACGCACATCGAAATCACCGTCCCTGCCATCACGACGTGTTTCCTCGCCGTCTCCCCTTGAACCCATGGCGAGAGGGGAGGGGGTGGCTGCCGGAGAGGTGATTCGGATGGAGGCGCCGTCGGCTTGCGGTTACGGCAGGATGGGAGTGAAGTGGAGAAAGTGGCTTCGAGGGGAAGGAAGAGAAGTACGGGGAGGAAGAGAAGTAATGGGGATGTGACACTAGGATATGGCCCACTTAACTCGTGATTCGTGACACTCGCAACAGGGGAGCGCCCGGTGTTGCCAGTTTGTCCAGAGCAAGTGTGGCCAATCATGCCACAGAACAGCCTACTCGCGGATCGCTCTCACATAGACCATCCCAATCCTCCAAGCGCCTTGATCAAACAGTATCTAACAATCGTCAAGCAGAACAACTGAGTTAGGGCGTGCCTTCTAGAAGACTCGGTCTAACGGCCACCCTTTGGGGGGCTAAGGTTAGGGCTCTCCTAAGGTTAATTCAGATCCATTTGTGGTTTGTGAAAAGAGCAGACATGCAATGACACTGGGTGGATCCATGTGTGGTTTGTTTAGAGGAACACACATGCAATGGCACTGGGTGTGGTTCATGAAAAGAACAGAGATGCAATGACACTGGTGGATCCATATGCGGTTTGTGAAAAGCACAGACATGCAATGACTCTAGCTGTGGTTCATGAAAAGAACAGACATGCAATGACACTGGGTGGATCCATGTGTGGTTCATGAGAAGAACACACATCCAATGACACTGGTGGATCCTTATGTGGTTTGTGAGAAGAATAGACATGCAATGACTCTAGTTGTGGTTCATGAAAAGAACACAAATGCAATGACACTGGTGGATCCATGTGTTGTTCATGTAAAGAACAAACATGCAATGCCACTGGTGGATCCTTATGTGGTTTGTTTACAGGAACAAACATGCAATGACACTGGCTGTGGTTCATGAAAAGAACAGACATGCAATGACACTGGTGGCTCCATGTGTGGTTCATGAGAAGAACACACATGCAATGACTCTAGCTGTGGTTCATGAAAAGAACACACATGCAATCACACTAGTGGATCCTTATGTGGTTTGTTTAGAAGAACAAACATGCAATGACACTGCTGGATCCTTATGTGGTTTGTTTAGAAGAACACACATGCAATGACTCTAGCTGAGGTTCATGAAAAGAACACACATGCAATGACACTTGGTGATCCATGTGTGGTTCATGAAAAGAACAGACATGCAATGACACTAGGTGGATCCATGTGTGGTTTGTTTAGAGGAACATGCATGCAATGATACTGGGTGTGGTTCATGAAAAGAATAGACATGCAATGACACTGGTGGATCCATATGTGGTTTGTGGAAAGCACAGACATGCAACGACTCTAGCTGTGGTTCATGAAAAGAACATACATGCAATGAAACTGGGTGGATCCATGTGTGGTTCATGAGAAGAACACACATCGAATGACACTGGTGGATCCTTATGTGGTTTGTGAGAAGAACAAACATGCAATCACTCTAGCTGTGGTTCATGATAAGAACACACATGCAATGACACTGGTGGATCCATGTGTTGTTCATGAAAAGAACAGACATGCAATGACACTGGTGGATCCTTATGTGGTTTGTTTATAAGAACACACATGCAATGACTCTACTTGTAGTTCATGAAAAGAAAACACATGCAATGACACTAGTGGATCCTTATGTGGTTTGTTTAGAAGAACACACATGCAATGACTCTACCTGTGGTTCATGAAAAGAACACACATGCAATGACACTAGTGGATCCTTATGTCGTTTGTTTAGAAGAACACACATGTAATGACACTGGTGAATCCTTATGTGGATTGTTTATAAGAACACACATGCAATGACTCTAGCTGAGGTTCATGAAAAGAACACACATACAATGACACTAGGTGATCCATGTGTGGTTCATGAAAAGAACAGACATGCAATGACACTAGGTGGATCCATGTGTGGTTTGTTTAGAGGAACAAGCATGCAATGCCACTGGGTGTGGTTCATGAAAAGAACAGACATGCAATGACACTGGTGGATCCATATGTTGTTTGTGGAAAGCACAGACATGCAATGACTCTAGATGTGGTTCATGAAAAGAACAGACATGCAACGACACTGGGTGGATCCATGTGTGGTTCATGAGAAGAACATACATCCAATGACACTGGTGGATCCTTATGTGATTTGTCAAAAGAATAGACATGCAATGACTCTAGCTGTGGTTCATGAAAAGAACACACATGCAATGACACTTGTGGATCCATGTGTTGTTCATGAAAAGAACAGACATGCAACGACACTGGTGGATCCTTATGTGGTTTGTTTAGAGGAACAGACATGCAATGACACTGGGTGTGGTTTGTGAAAAGAATAGACATGCAATGACACTGGTGGATCCATGTGTGGTTCATGAGAAGAACACACATGCAATGACTCTAGCTGTGGTTCATAAAAACAACACACATGCAATGACACTGGTGGATCCTTATGTGCTTTGTTTAGAAGAATACACATGCAATGACACTGCTGGATCCTTATGTGGTTTGTTTAGAAGAACACACATAAAATGACACTAGTGGATCCTTATGTGGTATATTTAGAAGAACACACATGCAATGACTCTAGCTGAGGTTCATGAAAAGAACACACATGCAATGACACTGGGTGATCCATTTGTGGTTCATGAAAAGAACAGACATGCAATGATACTAGGTGGATCCATGTGTGATTTGCTTAGAGGAACATGCATGCAATGACACTGGGTGTGGTTCATGAAAAAAATAGACATGCAATGACACTGGTGGATCCATATGTGGTTTGTGGAAAGCACATACATGCAATGACTCTAGCTGTGGTTCATGAAACGAACAGACATGCAATGACACTGGGTGGATCCATGTGTGGTTCATGAGAAGAACACACATCCAATGACACTAGTGGATCCTTATATGGTTTGTGAGAAGAACAGACATGCAATGTCTCTAGCTGTGGTTCATGAAAAGAACACACATGCAATGACACTGGTGGATCCATGTGTTGTTCATGAAAAGAACAGACATGCAATGATAGTGGTGGATCCTTATGAGGCTTGTTTATAACAACACATATGCAATGACTCTACCTGTGGTTCATGAGAAGAACAGACATGCAATGACACAGGTGGATCCTTAGGTGGTTTGTGGGAAGCACACACTTGCAATGACTCTAGCAGTGGTTCATGAAAAGAACACACATGCAATGACACTTGTGGAACCTTATGTGGTTTGTTTAGAAGAACACACATGCAATGACACTGGTGAATCCTTATATGGTTTGTTTAGAAGAACACACATGCAATGAATCTAGCTGAGGTTAATGAAAATAACACACATGCAATAACACTGGGTGATCCATGTGTGGTTCATGAAAAGAACAGACATGCAATGACTTAGGTGGATCCATGTGTGGTTTGTTTAGAGGAACAGGCATGCAATGACACTAGGTGTGGTTCATGAAAAGAACAGACATGCAATGATACTGGTGGATCCATATGTGGTTTGTGAAAAGCACAGACATGCAATGACTCTAGCTGTGGTTCATGAAAAGAACAGACATGCAATGACACTGGGTGGATCCATGTGTGGTTCATGAGAAGAACACACATCCAATGACACTGGTGGATCCTTATGGGGTTTGTGAGAAGAATAGACATGCAACGACTCTAGCTATGGTTCATGAAAAGAACACACATGCAATGACACTAGTGGATCCATGTGTTGTTCATGAAAAGAACATACATGCAATGACAGTGGTGGATCCTTATGTGGTTTGTTTAGAGGAACAGACATGCAATGACACTGGGTGTGGTTCATGAAAAGAACAGATGAGCAATGACACTGGTGGATCCATGTGTGGTTCATGAGAAGAACACACATGCAATGACTCTAGCTGTGGTTCATAAAAAGAATACATGCAATCACACTGGTGGATCCTTATGTGGTTTGTTTAGAAGAACACACATGCAATGACACTGCTGGATCCTTATGTGGTCCGTTTAGAAGAACACACATGCAATGACTCTAGTCGAGGTTCATGAAAAAAAAACACATGCCATGACACTGGGTGATCCATGTGTGGTTAATGAAAAGAACAGACATGCAATGACACTAGGTGGATCCATGTGTGGTTTTCTTAGAGGAACATGCATGCAATGACACTAGGTGTGGTTCATGAAAAGAACAGACATGCAATGACACTGGTGGATCCATGTGTGGTTTGTGGAAAGCACAGACATGCAATGACTCTAGCTGTGGTTCATGAAAAGAACAGACATGCAATGACACTGGGTGGATCCATGTGTGGTTCATGAGAATAACACACATCCAATGACACTGGCGGATCCTTATTTGGTTTGTGATAAGAACAGACATGCAATGACTCTACCTATTATTCATGAAAAGAACACACATGCAATGACACTGGTGGATCCATGTGTTGATCATGAAAAGAACAGACATGCAATGACATTGGTGGATCCTTATGTGGTTTGTTTATAAGAACACACATGCAATGAATCTACCTGTGGTTCATGAAAAGAACACAAATGCAATGACACTGGTGGATCCTTTTGTGGTTTGTTTAGAACCACACACAAGCAATGAATCTAGATGTGATTCATGGAAAGAACACACATGCACTGACACTGGTGGATACTTATGTGGTTTGTTTAGAAGAACACACATGTAATGACACTGGTGGATCCTTATGTGGTTTGTTTAGAAGAACACACATGCAATGACGCTAGCTGAGGTTCATGAAAAGAACACACATACAATGACACTGGGTGATCCATGTGTGGTTCATGAAAAGAACAGACATGCAATGACACTAGGTGGATCCATGTGTGGTTTGTTTAGAGGAACAAGCATGCAATGACACTATGTGTGGTTCATGAAAAGAACAGACATGCAATGACACTGGTGGATCCATATGTGGTTTGTGGAAAGCACAGACATGCAATGACTCTAGCTGTGGTTCATGAAAAGAACAGACATGCAATGACACTGGTAGATCCATGTGTGGTTCATGAGAAGAACACACATGCAATGACTCTAGCTGTGGTTCATAAAAAGAACACACATGCAATGACACTGGTTGATCCTTATGTGGTTTGTTTAGAAGAAAACACATGCAATGACACTGGTGGATCCTTATGTGGTTTGTTTAGAAGAACACACATGCAATGACTCTAGCTGAGGTTCATGAAAAGAACACACATGCAATGACATTGGGTGATCCATTTGTGGTGCATGAAAAGAACAGACATGCAATGACACTAGGTGGATCCATGTGTGATTTGTTTAGAGGAACAGGCATGCAATGACACTATGCGTGGTTCATGAAAATAACAGATATGAAATGACACTAGTGGATCCATATGTGGTTTGTGGAAAGCACAGACATGGAATGACCCTAGCTGTGGTTCATGAAATGAACATACATGTAGTGACACTGGGTGGATCCATGTGTGGTTCATGAGAATAACATACATCCAATGACACTGGTGGATCCTTATGTGGTTTGTGAGAAGAACAGACATGCAATAACTCTAGCTGTGGTTCATGAAAAGAACACACATGCAATTAGACTGGTGGATCCATGTGTTGTTCATGAAAAGATCAGACATGCAATGACACTGGTGGATCCTTATGTGGTTCGTTTATAAGAATACACATGCAATGACTCTACCTGTGGTTCATGAAAAGAACACACATGCAATGACACTGGTGGATCCTTATGTGGTTTGTTCAGAAGAACACACATGCAATGACTCTACCTGTGGTTCATGAAAAGAACACACATGCAATGACACTGGTGGATCCTTATGTGGATTGTTTAGAAGAATACACATACAATGACACTGGTGGATCCTTATGTGGTTTGGTTAGAAGAACACACAAGCAATGACTCTAGCTAAGGTTCATGAAAAGAACACACATGCAATGACACTGGGTGATCCATGTGTGCTTCATGAACAGAACAGACATGCAATGACACTAGGTGGATCCATGTGTGGTTTGTTTAGAGGAACAGGCATGCCATGACAGTGGGTGTGGTGCATGAAAAGAACAGACATGCAATGACACTGGTGGATCCATATGTGGTTTGTGGAAAGCACAGACATCCAATGACTCTAGCCATGGTTCATGAAAAGAACAGACATGCAATGACACTAGGTGGATCCATGTGTAGTTCATGAGAAGAACACACATCCAATGACACTGGTGGATCCTTATGTGGTTTGTGAGAAGAACAGACATGCAATGACTCTAGCTGTGGTTCATGAAAAGAACACACCTGCAATGACACTGGTGGATCCATGTGTTGTTCATGAAAAGAACAGACATGCAATTACACTGGTGAATCCTTATGTGGTTTGTTTAGAGGAACAGACATGCAATGACACAGGGTGTGGTTCATGAAAAGAACATACATGCAATGCCACTGGTGGATCCTTATGTGGTTTGTTTAAAAGCACACACATGCAATGACTCTAGTTGTAGTTCATGAAAAGAAAACACATGCAATGACATAGGTGGATCCTTATGTGGTTTGTTTAGAAGAACACACAAGCAATGACTCTAGCTGAGGTTCATGAAAAGAACACACATGGAATGACGCTGGGTGATCCATGTGTGGTTCATGAAAAGAACAGACATGCAATGACACTAGGTGGATCCATGTGTGGTTTGTTTAGAGGAACATGCATGCAATGACACTAGGTGTGGTTCATGGAAAAGAACAGACATGCAATGACACTGGTGGATCCATATGTACTTTGTGGAAAGCACAGACATGCAATGACTCTAGCTATGGTTCATGAAAAGAACAGACATGCAATGACACTAGGTGGATCCATGTGTGGTTCATGAAAAGAACACACATCCAATGACACTAGTGGACCCTTATGTGGTTTGTGAGAAGAACATACATGCAATGACTCTAGCTTTGGTTCATGAAAAGAACACACATGTAATGACACTGGTGGATCCATGTGTGGTTCATGAAAAGAACAAACATGCAATGACACTGGTGGATCCTTATGTGGTTTATTTAGAGGAACAGACAAGCAATGATACTGGGTGTGGTTCATGAATTGAACAGACATGCAATGACACTAGTGGATCCATGTGTGGTTCATGAGAAAAACACACATGCAATGACTCCAGCTATGGTTCATGAAAAGAACACACATGCAATGACACTGGTGGATCCTTATGTGGTTTGTTTAGAAGAACACACATGCAATGACACTGGTGGATCCTTATGTGGTTTGTTTAGAAGAACACATATGCAATGACTCTAGCTGAGGTTCATGAAAAGAACACACATGTAATGAGACTGGGTGATCCATGTGTGGTTCATGAAAAGAAGAGACATGCAATGACACTAGGTGGATCCATGTGTGGTTTGTTTAGAGGAACAAGCATGCAATGACACTAGGTGTGTTTCATGAAAAGAACAGACATGCAATGACACCGGTGGAACCAGATGTGGTTTGTGGAAAGCACATACATGCAATGACTCTAGTTGTGGTTGATGAAAAAATAAGCATGCAATGACACTGAGTGGATCCATGTGTGGTTCATTAGAAGAACACACATCCAATGACACTGGTGGATCCTTATGTGGTTTGTGAGAAGAATAGACATGCAATGACTCTAGTTGTGGTTCATGAAAAGAACACACATGCAATGATACTGGTGGATCCATGTGTTGTTCATGAAAAGAACAAACATGCAATGACATTGGTGGATCCTTATGTGGTTTGTTTAGAAGAACAGACATGCAATGACACTGGGTGTGGTCCATGAAAAGAACAGACATGCAATGACACTGGTGGATCCTTATGTGGTTTGTCTAGAAGCACAAACATGCAATGACTCTAGCTGTGATTCATGGAAAGAACACACTTGCACTGACACTGGTGGACACTTATGTGGTTTGTTTAGAAGAACACACATGCAATGACACTGGTGGATCCTTATGTGGTTTGTTTAGAAGAACACACATGCAATGACTTTAGATGAGTTTCATGAAAAGAACACACATGCAATGACACTGGGTGATCCATGTGTGGTTCATGAAAAGAACAGACATGCAATGACACTAGGTGGATCCATGTGTGGTTTGTTTAGAGGTACATGCATGCAATGACACTAGGTGGATCCATGTGTGGTTTGTTTAGAGGTAGATGCATGCAATGACACTTTGTGTGGTTCATGAAAAGAACAGACATGCAATGACATTGGTGGATCCATATGTGGTTTGCGGAAAGCACAGACATGCGATGACTCTGGTTGTGGTTCATGAAAAGAACAGACATGTAATGACACCTGGTGGATCCATGTGTGGTTCATTAGAAGAACACACATCCAATGACACTGGTGGATCCTTATGTGGTTTGTGGGCAGAACAGACATGCAATTACTCTAGCTATGGTTCATGAAAAGAACACACATGCAATGACACTGGTGGATTCATGTGTTGTTCATGAAAAGAATAGACATGCAATGTCACTGGTGGATCCTTATGTGGTTTGTTTAGAGGAACAGACATGCAATGACACTGGGTGTGGTTCATGAAAAGAACAGACATGCAATGACACTGGTGGATCCTTATGTGGTTTGTTTAGAATCACACACATGCAATGACTCTAGCTGTGGTTCATGAAAAGAACACACATGCAATGACACTGGTGGATCCTTATGTGGTTTGTTTAGAAGAACACACATGCAATGACATTGGTGGATCCTTATGTGGTTTGTTTAGAAGAACACACATGCAATACTCTAGATGAGGTTCATGAAAAGAACACACATGCAATGACACTAGGTGATCCATGTGTGGTTCATGAAAAGAATGGACATGCAATGAAACTAGGTGGATCCATGTGTGGTTTGTTTAGAGGAACATGTATGCAATGACCCTGGGTGTGGTTCATGAAAAGAACATACATGCAATGACACTGGTGGATCCATATGTGGTTTGTGGAAAGCACAGACATGCAGTGACTCTAGCTGTTGTTCATGAAAATAATAGACATGCAATGACACTGGGTGGATCCATGTGTGGTTCATGAGAAGAACACACATCCAATGACACTGGTGGATCCTTATGTGGTTTGTTTACAGGGACACCCATGCAATGATACTGGGTGTGGTTCATGAAAAGAACACACATGCAATGACACTGGTGGATCCATGTGTTGTTCATGAAAAGAACAGACATGCAATGACATTGGTGGATCCTTATGTGGTTTGTTTAGAGGAACAGACATGCAATGGCACTGGGTGTGGTTCATGAAAAGAACAGACATGCAATGACACTGGTGGATCCTTATGTGGTTTGTTTAGAAGCACACACATGCAATGAATCTAGCTGTGGTTAATGAAAAGAACACACATGCAATGACACTGGTGGATCCTTATGTGGTTTGTTTAGAAGAACACACATGCAATGACATTGGTGGATCCTTATGTGGTTTGTTTAGAAGAACACACATGCAATACTCTAGCTGAGGTTCATGAAAAGAACACACATGCAATGACACTAGGTGATCCATGTGTGGTTCATGAAAAGAACAGACATGCAATGACACTAGGTGGATCCATGTGTGGTTTGTTTAGAGGAACATGCATGCAATGACACTAGGTGTGGTTCATGGAAAAGAACAGACATGCAATGACACTGGTGGATCCATATGTACTTTGTGGAAAGCACAGACATGCAATGACTCTAGCTATGGTTCATGAAAAGAACAGACATGCAATGACACTAGGTGGATCCATGTGTGGTTCATGAAAAGAACACACATCCAATGACACTAGTGGACCCTTATGTGGTTTGTGAGAAGAACATACATGCAATGACTCTAGCTTTGGTTCATGAAAAGAACACACATGTAATGACACTGGTGGATCCATGTGTGGTTCATGAAAAGAACAAACATGCAATGACACTGGTGGATCCTTATGTGGTTTATTTAGAGGAACAGACAAGCAATGATACTGGGTGTGGTTCATGAATTGAACAGACATGCAATGACACTAGTGGATCCATGTGTGGTTCATGAGAAAAACACACATGCAATGACTCCAGCTATGGTTCATGAAAAGAACACACATGCAATGACACTGGTGGATCCTTATGTGGTTTGTTTAGAAGAACACACATCCAATGACACTGGTGGATCCTTATGTGGTTTGTTTAGAAGAACACATATGCAATGACTCTAGCTGAGGTTCATGAAAAGAACACACATGCAATGAGACTGGGTGATCCATGTGTGGTTCATGAAAAGAAGAGACATGCAATGACACTAGGTGGATCCATGTGTGGTTTGTTTAGAGGAACAAGCATGCAATGACACTAGGTGTGTTTCATGAAAAGAACAGACATGCAATGACACCGGTGGAACCAGATGTGGTTTGTGGAAAGCACATACATGCAATGACTCTAGCTGTGGTTGATGAAAAAATAAGCATGCAATGACACTGAGTGGATCCATGTGTGGTTCATTAGAAGAACACACATCCAATGACACTGGTGGATCCTTATGTGGTTTGTGAGAAGAATAGACATGCAATGACTCTAGTTGTGGTTCATGAAAAGAACACACATGCAATGATACTGGTGGATCCATGTGTTGTTCATGAAAAGAACAGACATGCAATGACATTGGTGGATCCTTATGTGGTTTGTTTAGAAGAACAGACATGCAATGACACTGGGTGTGGTCCATGAAAAGAACAGACATGCAATGACACTGGTGGATCCTTATGTGGTTTGTCTAGAAGCACAAACATGCAATGACTCTAGCTGTGATTCATGGAAAGAACACACTTGCACTGACACTGGTGGACACTTATGTGGTTTGTTTAGAAGAACACACATGCAATGACACTGGTGGATCCTTATGTGGTTTGTTTAGAAGAACACACATGCAATGACTCTAGATGAGTTTCATGAAAAGAACACACATGCAATGACACTGGGTGATCCATGTGTGGTTCATGAAAAGAACAGACATGCAATGACACTAGGTGGATCCATGTGTGGTTTGTTTAGAGGTACATGCATGCAATGACACTAGGTGGATCCATGTGTGGTTTGTTTAGAGGTAGATGCATGCAATGACACTTTGTGTGGTTCATGAAAAGAACAGACATGCAATGACATTGGTGGATCCATATGTGGTTTGCGGAAATCACAGACATGCGATGACTCTGGTTGTGGTTCATGAAAAGAACAGACATGTAATGACACCTGGTGGATCCATGTGTGGTTCATTAGAAGAACACACATCCAATGACACTGGTGGATCCTTATGTGGTTTGTGGGCAGAACAGACATGCAATTACTCTAGCTATGGTTCATGAAAAGAACACACATGCAATGACACTGGTGGATTCATGTGTTGTTCATGAAAAGAATAGACATGCAATGTCACTGGTGGATCCTTATGTGGTTTGTTTAGAGGAACAGACATGCAATGACACTGGGTGTGGTTCATGAAAAGAACAGACATGCAATGACACTGGTGGATCCTTATGTGGTTTGTTTAGAATCACACACATGCAATGACTCTAGCTGTGGTTCATGAAAAGAACACACATGCAATGACACTGGTGGATCCTTATGTGGTTTGTTTAGAAGAACACACATGCAATGACATTGGTGGATCCTTATGTGGTTTGTTTAGAAGAACACACATGCAATACTCTAGCTGAGGTTCATGAAAAGAACACACATGCAATGACACTAGGTGATCCATGTGTGGTTCATGAAAAGAATGGACATGCAATGAAACTAGGTGGATCCATGTGTGGTTTGTTTAGAGGAACATGTATGCAATGACCCTGGGTGTGGTTCATGAAAAGAACATACATGCAATGACACTGGTGGATCCATATGTGGTTTGTGGAAAGCACAGACATGCAGTGACTCTAGCTGTTGTTCATGAAAAGAATAGACATGCAATGACACTGGGTGGATCCATGTGTGGTTCATGAGAAGAACACACATCCAATGACACTGGTGGATCCTTATGTGGTTTGTTTACAGGGACACCCATGCAATGATACTGGGTGTGGTTCATGAAAAGAACACACATGCAATGACACTGGTGGATCCATGTGTTGTTCATGAAAAGAACAGACATGCAATGACATTGGTGGATCCTTATGTGGTTTGTTTAGAGGAACAGACATGCAATGACTCTAGCTGAGGTTCATGAAAAGAATACATGCAATGACACTAGGTGATCCATGTGTGGTTCATGAAAAGAAAAGACATGCAATGACACTAGGTGGATCCATGAGTGGTTTGTTTAGAGGTACATGCATGCAATGACACTAGGTGTGGTTCATGAAAAGAACAGACATGCAATGACATTGGTGGATCCATATGTGGTTTGCGGAAAGCACAGACATGCGATGACTGGTTGTGGTTCATGAAAAGAACAGACATGTAATGACACCTGGTGGATCCATGTGTGGTTCATTAGAAGAACACACATCCAATGACACTGGTGGATCCTTATGTGGTTTGTGGGCAGAACAGACATGCAATTACTCTAGCTATGGTTCATGAATAGAACACACATGCAATGACACTGGTGGATTCATGTGTTGTTCATGAAAAGAATAGACATGCAATGTCACTGGTGGATCCTTATGTGGTTTGTTTAGAGGAACAGACATGCAATGGCACTGGGTGTGGTTCATGAAAAGAACAGACATGCAATGACACTGGTGGATCCTTATGTGGTTTGTTTAGAAGCACACACATGCAATGAATCTAGCTGTGGTTAATGAAAAGAACACACATGCAATGACACTGGTGGATCCTTATGTGGTTTGTTTAGAAGAACACACATGCAATGACATTGGTGGATCCTTATGTGGTTTGTTTAGAAGAACACACATGCAATACTCTAGCTGAGGTTCATGAAAAGAACACACATGCAATGACACTAGGTGATCCATGTGTGGTTCATGAAAAGAATGGACATGCAATGAAACTAGGTGGATCCATGTGTGGTTTGTTTAGAGGAACATGTATGCAATGACCCTGGGTGTGGTTCATGAAAAGAACATACATGCAATGACACTGGTGGATCCATATGTGGTTTGTGGAAAGCACAGACATGCAGTGACTCTAGCTGTTGTTCATGAAAAGAATAGACATGCAATGACACTGGGTGGATCCATGTGTGGTTCATGAGAAGAACACACATCCGATGACACTGGTGGATCCTTATGTGGTTTGTTTACAGGGACACCCATGCAATGATACTGGGTGTGGTTCATGAAAAGAACACACATGCAATGACACTGGTGGATCCATGTGTTGTTCATGAAAAGAACAGACATGCAATGACATTGGTGGATCCTTATGTGGTTTGTTTAGAGGAACAGACATGCAATGACTCTAGCTGAGGTTCATGAAAAGAATACATGCAATGACACTAGGTGATCCATGTGTGGTTCATGAAAAGAAAAGACATGCAATGACACTAGGTGGATCCATGAGTGGTTTGTTTAGAGGTACAGGCATGCAATGACACTGGGTGTGGTTCATGAAAAGAACAGACATGCAATGACATTGGTGGATCCATATGTGGTTTGCGGAAAGCACATACATGCGATGACTCTGGTTGTGGTTCATGAAAAGAACAGACATGTAATGACACCTGGTGGATCCATGTGTGGTTCATTAGAAGAACACACATCCAATGACACTGGTGGATCCTTATGTGGTTTGTGGGCAGAACAGACATGCAATTACTCTAGCTATGGTTCATGAAAAGAACACACATGCAATGACACTGGTGGATTCATGTGTTGTTCATGAAAAGAATAGACATGCAATGTCACTGGTGGATCCTTATGTGGTTTTTTTAGAGGAACGGACATGCAATGACACTGGGTGTGGTTCATGAAAAGAACAGACATGCAATGACACTGGTGGATCCTTATGTGGTTTGTTTAGAAGCACACACATGCAATGACTCTAGCTGTGGTTCATGAAAAGAACACACATGCAATGACACTGGTGGATCCTTATGTGGTTTGTTTAGAAGAACACACATGCAATGACATTGGTGGATCCTTATGTGGTTTGTTTAGAAGAACACACATGCAATACTCTAGATGAGGTTCATGAAAAGAACACACATGCAATGACACTAGGTGATCCATGTGTGGTTCATGAAAAGAATGGACATGCAATGAAACTAGGTGGATCCATGTGTGGTTTGTTTAGAGGAACATGTATGCAATGACCCTGGGTGTGGTTCATGAAAAGAACATACATGCAATGACACTGGTGGATCCATATGTGGTTTGTGGAAAGCACAGACATGCAGTGACTCTAGCTGTTGTTCATGAAAAGAATAGACATGCAATGACACTGGGTGGATCCATGTGTGGTTCATGAGAATAACACACATCCAATGACACAGGTGGATCCTTATGTGGTTTGTTTACAGGGACACCCATGCAATGATACTGGGTGTGGTTCATGAAAAGAACACACATGCAATGACACTGGTGGATCCATGTGTTGTTCATGAAAAGAACAGACATGCAATGACATTGGTGGATCCTTATGTGGTTTGTTTAGAGGAACAGACATGCAATGACTCTAGCTGAGGTTCATGAAAAGAATACATGCAATGACACTAGGTGATCCATGTGTGGTTCATGAAAAGAAAAGACATGCAATGACACTAGGTGGATCCATGAGTGGTTTGTTTAGAGGTACATGCATGCAATGACACTGGGTGTGGTTCATGAAAAGAACAGACATGCAATGACATTGGTGGATCCATATGTGGTTTGCGGAAAGCACAGACATGCGATGACTCTGGTTGTGGTTCATGAAAAGAACAGACATGTAATAACACCTGGTGGATCCATGTGTGGTTCATTAGCAGAACACACATCCAATGACACTGGTGGATCCTTATGTGGTTTGTGGGCAGAACAGACATGCAATTACTCTAGCTATGGTTCATGAAAAGAACACACATGCAATGACACTGGTGGATTCATGTGTTGTTCATGAAAAGAATAGACATGCAATGTCACTGGTGGATCCTTATGTGGTTTTTTTAGAGGAACAGACATGCAATGACACTGGGTGTGGTTCATGAAAAGAACAGACATGCAATGACACTGGTGGATCCTTATGTGGTTTGTTTAGAAGCACACACATGCAATGACTCTAGCTGTGGTTCATGAAAAGAACACACATGCAATGACACTGGTGGATCCTTATGTGGTTTGTTTAGAAGAACACACATGCAATGACATTGGTGGATCCTTATGTGGTTTGTTTAGAAGAACACACATGCAATACTCTAGCTGAGGTTCATGAAAAGAACACACATGCAATGACACTAGGTGATCCATGTGTGGTTCATGAAAAGAATGGACATGCAATGAAACTAGGTGGATCCATGTGTGGTTTGTTTAGAGGAACATGTATGCAATGACCCTGGGTGTGGTTCATGAAAAGAACATACATGCAATGACACTGGTGGATCCATATGTGGTTTGTGGAAAGCACAGACATGCAGTGACTCTAGCTGTTGTTCATGAAAAGAATAGACATGCAATGACACTGGGTGGATCCATGTGTGGTTCATGAGAAGAACACACATCCAATGACACTGGTGGATCCTTATGTGGTTTGTTTATAGGGACACCCATGCAATGATACTGGGTGTGGTTCATGAAAAGAACACACATGCAATGACACTGGTGGATCCATGTGTTGTTCATGAAAAGAATAGACATGCAATGACATTGGTGGATCCTTATGTGGTTTGTTTAGAGGAACAGACATGCAATGACTCTAGCTGAGGTTCATGAAAAGAATACATGCAATGACACTAGGTGATCCATGTGTGGTTCATGAAAAGAAAAGACATGCAATGACACTAGGTGGATCCATGAGTGGTTTGTTTAGAGGTACATGCATGCAATGACACTGGGTGTGGTTCATGAAAAGAACAGACATGCAATGACATTGGTGGATCCATATGTGGTTTGCGGAAAGCACAGACATGCGATGACTCTGGTTGTGGTTCATGAAAAGAACAGACATGTAATAACACCTGGTGGATCCATGTGTGGTTCATTAGCAGAACACACATCCAATGACACTGGTGGATCCTTATGTGGTTTGTGGGCAGAACAGACATGCAATTACTCTAGCTATGGTTCATGAAAAGAACACACATGCAATGACACTGGTGGATTCATGTGTTGTTCATGAAAAGAATAGACATGCAATGTCACTCGTGGATCCTTATGTGGTTTGTTTAGAGGAACAGACATGCAATGACACTGGGTGTGGTTCATGAAAAGAACAGACATGCAATGACACTGGTGGATCCTTATGTGGTTTGTTTAGAAGCACACACATGCAATTACTCTAGCTGAGGTTCATGAAAAGAATACATGCAATGACACTAGGTGATCCATGTGTGGTTCATGAAAAGAAAAGACATGCAATGACACTAGGTGGATCCATGAGTGGTTTGTTTAGAGGTACAGGCATGCAATGACACTGGGTGTGGTTCATGAAAAGAACAGACATGCAATGACATTGGTGGATCCATATGTGGTTTGCGGAAAGCACAAACATGCGATGACTCTGGTTGTGGTTCATGAAAAGAACAGACATGTAATGACACCTGGTGGATCCATGTGTGGTTCATTAGAAGAACACACATCCAATGACACTGGTGGATCCTTATGTGGTTTGTGGGCAGAACAGACATGCAATTACTCTAGCTATGGTTCATGAAAAGAACACACATGCAATGACACTGGTGGATTCATGTGTTGTTCATGAAAAGAATAGACATGCAATGTCACTGGTGGATCCTTATGTGGTTTGTTTAGAGGAACAGACATGCAATGACACTGGGTGTGGTTCATGAAAAGAACAGACATGCAATGACACTGGTGGATCCTTATGTGGTTTGTTTAGAAGCACACACATGCAATGACTCTAGCTGTGGTTCATGAAAAGAACACACATGCAATGACACTGGTGGATCCATATGTGGTTTGTTTAGAAGAACACACATGCAATGACATTGGTGGATCCTTATGTGGTTTGTTTAGAAGAACACACATGCAATACTCTAGCTGAGGTTCATGAAAAGAACACACATGCAATGACACTAGGTGATCCATGTGTGGTTCATGAAAAGAATGGACATGCAATGAAACTAGGTGGATCCATGTGTGGTTTGTTTAGAGGAGCATGTATGCAATGACCCTGGGTGTGGTTCATGAAAAGAACATACATGCAATGACACTGGTGGATCCATATGTGGTTTGTGGAAAGCACAGACATGCAGTGACTCTAGCTGTTGTTCATGAAAAGAATAGACATGCAATGACACTGGGTGGATCCATGTGTGGTTCATGATAAGAACACATATCCAATGACACTGGTGGATACTTATGTGGTTTGTTTACAGGGACACCCATGCAATGATACTGGGTGTGGTTCATGAAAAGAACACACATGCAATGACACTGGTGGATCCATGTGTTGTTCATGAAAAGAACAGACATGCAATGACATTGGTGGATCCTTATGTGGTTTGTTTAGAGGAACAGACATGCAATGACTCTAGCTGAGGTTCATGAAAAGAATACATGCAATGACACTAGGTGATCCATGTGTGGTTCATGAAAAGAAAAGTCATGCAATGACACTAGGTGGATCCATGAGTGGTTTGTTTAGAGGTACAGGCATGCAATGACACTGGGTGTGGTTCATGAAAAGAACAGACATGCAATGACATTGGTGGATCCATATGTGGTTTGCGGAAAGCACAGACATGCGATGACTCTGGTTGTGGTTCATGAAAAGAACAGACATGTAATGACACCTGGTGGATCCATGTGTGGTTCATTAGAAGAACACACATCCAATGACACTGGTGGATCCTTATGTGGTTTGTGGGCAGAACAGACATGCAATTACTCTAGCTATGGTTCATGAAAAGAACACACATGCAATGACACTGGTGGATTCATGTGTTGTTCATGAAAAGAATAGACATGCAATGTCACTGGTGGATCCTTATGTGGTTTGTTTAGAGGAACAGACATGCAATGACACTGGGTGTGGTTCATGAAAAGAACAGACATGCAATGACACTGGTGGATCCTTATGTGGTTTGTTTAGAAGCACACACATGCAATGACTCTAGCTGTGGTTCATGAAAAGAACACACATGCAATGACACTGGTGGATCCTTATGTGGTTTGTTTAGAAGAACACACATGCAATGACATTGGTGGATCCTTATGTGGTTTGTTTAGAAGAACACACATGCAATACTCTAGCTGAGGTTCATGAAAAGAACACACATGCAATGACACTAGGTGATCCATGTGTGGTTCATGAAAAGAATGGACATGCAATGAAACTAGGTGGATCCATGTGTGGTTTGTTTAGAGGAACATGTATGCAATGACCCTGGGTGTGGTTCATGAAAAGAACATACATGCAATGACACTGGTGGATCCATATGTGGTTTCTGGAAAGCACAGACATGCAGTGACTCTAGCTGTTGTTCATGAAAAGAATAGACATGCAATGACACTGGGTGGATCCATGTGTGGTTCATGAGAAGAACACACATCCAATGACACTGGTGGATCCTTATGTGGTTTGTTTACAGGGACACCCATGCAATGATACTGGGTGTGGTTGATGAAAAGAACACACATGCAATGACACTGGTGGATCCATGTGTTGTTCATGAAAAGAACAGACATGCAATGACATTGGTGGATCCTTATGTGGTTTGTTTAGAGGAACAGACATGCAATGACTCTAGCTGAGGTTCATGAAAAGAATACATGCAATGACACTAGGTGATCCATGTGTGGTTCATGAAAAGAAAAGACATGCAATGACACTAGGTGGATCCATGAGTGGTTTGTTTAGAGGTACAGGCATGCAATGACACTGGGTGTGGTTCATGAAAAGAACAGACATGCAATGACATTGGTGGATCCATATGTGGTTTGCGGAAAGCACAAACATGCGATGACTCTGGTTGTGGTTCATGAAAAGAACAGACATGTAATGACACCTGGTGGATCCATGTGTGGTTCATTAGAAGAACACACATCCAATGACACTGGTGGATCCTTATGTGGTTTGTGGGCAGAACAGACATGCAATTACTCTAGCTATGGTTCATGAAAAGAACACACATGCAATGACACTGGTGGATTCATGTGTTGTTCATGAAAAGAATAGACATGCAATGTCACTGGTGGATCCTTATGTGGTTTGTTTAGAGGAACAGACATGCAATGACACTGGGTGTGGTTCATGAAAAGAACAGACATGCAATGACACTGGTGGATCCTTATGTGGTTTGTTTAGAAGCACACACATGCAATGACTCTAGCTGTGGTTCATGAAAAGAACACACATGCAATGACACTGGTGGATCCTTATGTGGTTTGTTTAGAAGAACTCACATGCAATGACATTGGTGGATCCTTATGTGGTTTGTTTAGAAGAACACACATGCAATACTCTAGCTGAGGTTCATGAAAAGAACACACATGCAATGACACTAGGTGATCCATGTGTGGTTCATGAAAAGAATGGACATGCAATGAAACTAGGTGGATCCATGTGTGGTTTGTTTAGAGGAACATGTATGCAATGACCCTGGGTGTGGTTCATGAAAAGAACATACATGCAATGACACTGTGGATCCATATGTGGTTTCTGGAAAGCACAGACATGCAGTGACTCTAGCTGTTGTTCATGAAAAGAATAGACATGCAATGACACTGGGTGGATCCATGTGTGGTTCATGAGAAGAACACACATCCAATGACAATGGTGGATCCTTATGTGGTTTGTTTACAGGGACACCCATGCAATGATACTGGGTGTGGTTCATGAAAAGAACACACATGCAATGACACTGGTGGATCCATGTGTTGTTCATGAAAAGAACAGACATGCAATGACATTGGTGGATCCTTATGTGGTTTGTTTAGAGGAACAGACATGCAATGACTCTAGCTGAGGTTCATGAAAAGAATACATGCAATGACATTGGTGGATCCATATGTGGTTGGCGGAAAGCACAGACATGCGATGACACTAGGTGGATCCATGAGTGGTTTGTTTAGAGGTACAGGCATGCAATGACACTGGGTGTGGTTCATGAAAAGAACAGACATGCAATGACATTGGTGGATCCATATGTGGTTTGCGGAAAGCACAGACATGCGATGACTCTGGTTGTGGTTCATGAAAAGAACAGACATGTAATGACACCTGGTGGATCCATGTGTGGTTCATTAGAAGAACACACATCCAATGACACTGGTGGATCCTTATGTGGTTTGTGGGCAGAACAGACATGCAATTACTCTAGCTATGGTTCATGAAAAGAACACACATGCAATGACACTGGTGGATTCATGTGTTGTTCATGAAAAGAATAGACATGCAATGTCACTGGTGGATCCTTATGTGGTTTGTTTAGAGGAACAGACATGCAATGACACTGGGTGTGGTTCATGAAAAGAACAGACATGCAATGACACTGGTGGATCCTTATGTGGTTTGTTTAGAAGCACACACATGCAATGACTCTAGATGTGGTTCATGAAAAGAACACACATGCAATGACACTGGTGGATCCTTATGTGGTTTGTTTAGAAGAACACACATGCAATGACATTGGTGGATCCTTATGTGGTTTGTTTAGAAGAACACACATGCAATACTCTAGCTGAGGTTCATGAAAAGAACACACATGCAATGACACTAGGTGATCCATGTGTGGTTCATGAAAAGAATGGACATGCAATGAAACTAGGTGGATCCATGTGTGGTTTGTTTAGAGGAACATGTATGCAATGACCCTGGGTGTGGTTCATGAAAAGAACATACATGCAATGACACTGGTGGATCCATATGTGGTTTGTGGAAAGCACAGACATGCAGTGACTCTAGCTGTTGTTCATGAAAAGAATAGACATGCAATGACACTGGGTGGATCCATGTGTGGTTCATGAGAAGAACACACATCCAATGACACTGGTGGATCCTTATGTGGTTTGTTTACAGGGACACCCATGCAATGATACTGGGTGTGGTTCATGAAAAGAACACACATGCAATGACACTGGTGGATCCATGTGTTGTTCATGAAAAGAACAGACATGCAATGACATTGGTGGATCCTTATGTGGTTTGTTTAGAGGAACAGACATGCAATGACTCTAGCTGAGGTTCATGAAAAGAATACATGCAATGACACTAGGTGATCCATGTGTGGTTCATGAAAAGAAAAGACATGCAATGACACTAGGTGGATCCATGAGTGGTTTGTTTAGAGGTACATGCATGCAATGACACTGGGTGTGGTTCATGAAAAGAACAGACATGCAAAGACATTGGTGGATCCATATGTGGTTTGCGGAAAGCACAGACATGCGATGACTCTGGTTGTGGTTCATGAAAAGAACAGACATGTAATGACACCTGGTGGATCCATGTGTGGTTCATTAGCAGAACACACATCCAATGACACTGGTGGATCCTTATGTGGTTTGTTTACAGGGACACCCATGCAATGATACTGGGTGTGGTTCATGAAAAGAACACACATGCAATGACACTGGTGGATCCATGTGTTGTTCATGAAAAGAACATACATGCAATGACATTGGTGGATCCTTATGTGGTTTGTTTAGAGGAACAGACATGCAATGACTCTAGCTGAGGTTCATGAAAAGAATACATGCAATGACACTAGGTGATCCATGTGTGGTTCATGAAAAGAAAAGACATGCAATGACACTAGGTGGATCCATGAGTGGTTTGTTTAGAGGTACAGGCATGCAATGACACTGGGTGTGGTTCATGAAAAGAACAGACATGCAATGACATTGGTGGATCCATATGTGGTTTGCGGAAAGCACAAACATGCGATGACTCTGGTTGTGGTTCATGAAAAGAACAGACATGTAATGACACCTGGTGGATCCATGTGTGGTTCATTAGAAGAACACACATCCAATGACACTGGTGGATCCTTATGTGGTTTGTGGGCAGAACAGACATGCAATTACTCTAGCTATGGTTCATGAAAAGAACACACATGCAATGACACTGGTGGATTCATGTGTTGTTCATGAAAAGAATAGACATGCAATGTCACTGGTGGATCCTTATGTGGTTTGTTTAGAGGAACAGACATGCAATGACACTGGGTGTGGTTCATGAAAAGAACAGACATGCAATGACACTGGTGGATCCTTATGTGGTTTGTTTAGAAGCACACACATGCAATGACTCTAGCTGTGGTTCATGAAAAGAACACACATGCAATGACACTAGTGGATCCTTATGTGGTTTGTTTAGAAGAACACACATGCAATGCAATTGGTGGATCCTTATGTGGTTTGTTTAGAAGAACACACATGCAATACTCTAGCTGAGGTTCATGAAAAGAACACACATGCAATGACACTAGGTGATCCATGATTGGTTCATGAAAAGAATAGACATGCAATGAAACTAGGTGGATCCATGTGTGGTTTGTTTAGAGGAACATGTATGCAATGACCCTGGGTGTGGTTCATGAAAAGAACATACATGCAATGACACTGGTGGATCCATATGTGGTTTGTGGAAAGCACAGACATGCAGTGACTCTAGCTGTTGTTCATGAAAAGAATAGACATGCAATGACACTGGGTGGATCCATGTGAGGTTCATGAGAAGAACACACATCCAATGACACTGGTGGATCCTTATGTGGTTTGTTTATACGGACACCCATGCAATGATACTGGGTGTGGTTCATGAAAAGAACACACATGCAATTACACTGGTGGATCCATGTGTTGTTCATGAAAAGAACAGACATGCAATGACATTGGTGGATCCTTATGTGGTTTGTTTAGAGGAACAGACATGCAATGACTCTAGCTGAGGTTCATGAAAAGAATACATGCAATGACACTAGGTGATCCATGTGTGGTTCATGAAAAGAAAAGACATGCAATGACACTAGGTGGATCCATGAGTGGTTTGTTTAGAGGTACAGGCATGCAATGACACTGGGTGTGGTTCATGAAAAGAACAGACATGCAATGACATTGGTGGATCCATATGTGGTTTGCGGAAAGCACAGACATGCGATGACTCTGGTTGTGGTTCATGAAAAGAACAGACATGTAATGACACCTGGTGGATCCATGTGTGGTTCATTAGAAGAACACACATCCAATGACACTGGTGGATCCTTATGTGGTTTGTGGGCAGAACAGACATGCAATTACTCTAGCTATGGTTCATGAAAAGAACACACATGCAATGACACTGGTGGATTCATGTGTTGTTCATGAAAAGAATAGACATGCAATGTCACTGGTGGATCCTTATGTGGTTTGTTTAGAGGAACAGACATGCAATGACACTGGGTGTGGTTCATGAAAAGAACAGACATGCAATGACACTAGTGGATCCTTATGTGGTTTGTTTAGAAGCACACACATGCAATGACTCTAGCTGTGGTTCATGAAAAGAACACACATGCAATGACACTAGTGGATCCTTATGTGGTTTGTTTAGAAGAACACACATGCAATGCAATTGGTGGATCCTTATGTGGTTTGTTTAGAAGAACACACATGCAATACTCTAGCTGAGGTTCATGAAAAGAACACACATGCAATGACACTAGGTGATCCATGATTGGTTCATGAAAAGAATAGACATGCAATGAAACTAGGTGGATCCATGTGTGGTTTGTTTAGAGGAACATGTATGCAATGACCCTGGGTGTGGTTCATGAAAAGAACATACATGCAATGACACTGGTGGATCCATATGTGGTTTGTGGAAAGCACAGACATGCAGTGACTCTAGCTGTTGTTCATGAAAAGAATAGACATGCAATGACACTGGGTGGATCCATGTGAGGTTCATGAGAAGAACACACATCCAATGACACTGGTGGATCCTTATGTGGTTTGTTTATACGGACACCCATGCAATGATACTGGGTGTGGTTCATGAAAAGAACACACATGCAATTACACTGGTGGATCCATGTGTTGTTCATGAAAAGAACAGACATGCAATGACATTGGTGGATCCTTATGTGGTTTGTTTAGAGGAACAGACATGCAATGACTCTAGCTGAGGTTCATGAAAAGAATACATGCAATGACACTAGGTGATCCATGTGTGGTTCATGAAAAGAAAAGACATGCAATGACACTAGGTGGATCCATGAGTGGTTTGTTTAGAGGTACAGGCATGCAATGACACTGGGTGTGGTTCATGAAAAGAACAGACATGCAATGACATTGGTGGATCCATATGTGGTTTGCGGAAAGCACAGACATGCGATGACTCTGGTTGTGGTTCATGAAAAGAACAGACATGTAATGACACCTGGTGGATCCATGTGTGGTTCATTAGAAGAACACACATCCAATGACACTGGTGGATCCTTATGTGGTTTGTGGGCAGAACAGACATGCAATTACTCTAGCTATGGTTCATGAAAAGAACACACATGCAATGACACTGGTGGATTCATGTGTTGTTCATGAAAAGAATAGACATGCAATGTCACTGGTGGATCCTTATGTGGTTTGTTTAGAGGAACAGACATGCAATGACACTGGGTGTGGTTCATGAAAAGAACAGACATGCAATGACACTAGTGGATCCTTATGTGGTTTGTTTAGAAGCACACACATGCAATGACTCTAGCTGTGGTTCATGAAAAGAACACACATGCAATGACACTAGTGGATCCTTATGTGGTTTGTTTAGAAGAACACACATGCAATGACATTGGTGGATCCTTATGTGGTTTGTTTAGAAGAACACACATGCAATACTCTAGCTGAGGTTCATGAAAAGAACACACATGCAATGACACTAGGTGATCCATGTGTGGTTCATGAAAAGAATAGACATGCAATGAAACTAGGTGGATCCATGTGTGGTTTGTTTAGAGGAACATGTATGCAATGACCCTGGGTGTGGTTCATGAAAAGAACATACATGCAATGACACTGGTGGATCCATATGTGGTTTGTGGAAAGCACAGACATGCAGTGACTCTAGCTGTTGTTCATGAAAAGAATAGACATGCAATGACACTGGGTGGATCCATGTGAGGTTCATGAGAAGAACACACATCCAATGACACTGGTGGATCCTTATGTGGTTTGTTTATAGGGACACCCATGCAATGATACTGGGTGTGGTTCATGAAAAGAACACACATGCAATTACACTGGTGGATCCATGTGTTGTTCATGAAAAGAACAGACATGCAATGACATTGGTGGATCCTTATGTGGTTTGTTTAGAGGAACAGACATGCAATGACTCTAGCTGAGGTTCATGAAAAGAATACATGCAATGACACTAGGTGATCCATGTGTGGTTCATGAAAAGAAAAGACATGCAATGACACTAGGTGGATCCATGAGTGGTTTGTTTAGAGGTACAGGCATGCAATGACACTGGGTGTGGTTCATGAAAAGAACAGACATGCAATGACATTGGTGGATCCATATGTGGTTTGCGGAAAGCACAGACATGCGATGACTCTGGTTGTGGTTCATGAAAAGAACAGACATGTAATGACACCTGGTGGATCCATGTGTGGTTCATTAGAAGAACACACATCCAATTACACTGGTGGATCCTTATGTGGTTTGTGGGCAGAACAGACATGCAATTACTCTAGCTATGGTTCATGAAAAGAACACACATGCAATGACACTGGTGGATTCATGTGTTGTTCATGAAAAGAATAGACATGCAATGTCACTGGTGGATCCTTATGTGGTTTGTTTAGAGGAACAGACATGCAATGACACTGGGTGTGGTTCATGAAAAAACAGACATGCAACGACACTGGTGGATCCTTATGTGGTTTGTTTAGAAGCACACACATGCAATGACTCTAGCTGTGGTTCATGAAAAGAACACACATGCAATGACACTAGTGGATCCTTATGTGGTTTGTTTAGAAGAACACACATGCAATGACATTGGTGGATCCTTATGTGGTTTGTTTAGAAGAACACACATGCAATACTCTAGCTGAGGTTCATGAAAAGAACACACATGCAATGGCACTAGGTGATCCATGTGTGGTTCATGAAAAGAATAGACATGCAATGAAACTAGGTGGATCCATGTGTGGTTTGTTTAGAGGAACATGTATGCAATGACCCTGGGTGTGGTTCATGAAAAGAACATACATGCAATGACACTGGTGGATCCATATGTGGTTTGTGGAAAGCACAGACATGCAGTGACTCTAGCTGTTGTTCATGAAAAGAATAGACATGCAATGACACTGGGTGGATCCATGTGAGGTTCATGAGAAGAACACACATCCAATGACACTGGTGGATCCTTATGTGGTTTGTTTATAGGGACACCCATGCAATGATACTAGGTGTGGTTCATGAAAAGAACACACATGCAATTACACTGGTGGATCCATGTGTTGTTCATGAAAAGAACAGACATGCAATGACATTGGTGGATCCTTATGTGGTTTGTTTAGAGGAACAGACATGCAATGACTCTAGCTGAGGTTCATGAAAAGAATACATGCAATGACACTAGGTGATCCATGTGTGGTTCATGAAAAGAAAAGACATGCAATGACACTAGGTGGATCCATGAGTGGTTTGTTTAGAGGTACAGGCATGCAATGACACTGGGTGTGGTTCATGAAAAGAACAGACATGCAATGACATTGGTGGATCCATATGTGGTTTGCGGAAAGCACAGACATGCGATGACTCTGGTTGTGGTTCATGAAAAGAACAGACATGTAATGACACCTGGTGGATCCATGTGTGGTTCATTAGAAGAACACACATCCAATTACACTGGTGGATCCTTATGTGGTTTGTGGGCAGAACAGACATGCAATTACTCTAGCTATGGTTCATGAAAAGAAAACACATGCAATGACACTGGTGGATTCATGTGTTGTTCATGAAAAGAATAGACATGCAATGTCACTGGTGGATCCTTATGTGGTTTGTTTAGAGGAACAGACATGCAATGACACTGGGTGTGGTTCATGAAAAAACAGACATGCAACGACACTGGTGGATCCTTATGTGGTTTGTTTAGAAGCACACACATGCAATGACTCTAGCTGTGGTTCATGAAAAGAACACACATGCAATGACACTAGTGGATCCTTATGTGGTTTGTTTAGAAGAACACACATGCAATGACATTGGTGGATCCTTATGTGGTTTGTTTAGAAGAACACACATGCAATACTCTAGCTGAGGTTCATGAAAAGAACACACATGCAATGACACTAGGTGATCCATGTGTGGTTCATGAAAAGAATAGACATGCAATGAAACTAGGTGGATCCATGTGTGGTTTGTTTAGAGGAACATGTATGCAATGACCCTGGGTGTGGTTCATGAAAAGAACATACATGCAATGACACTGGTGGATCCATATGTGGTTTGTGGAAAGCACAGACATGCAGTGACTCTAGCTGTTGTTCATGAAAAGAATAGACATGCAATGACACTGGGTGGATCCATGTGAGGTTCATGAGAAGAACACACATCCAATGATACTGGTGGATCCTTATGTGGTTTGTTTATGGGGACACCCATGCAATGATACTGGGTTTGGTTCATGAAAAGAACACACATGCAATGACACTGGTGGATCCATGTGTTGTTCATGAAAAGAACAGACATGCAATGACATTGGTGGATCCTTATGTGGTTTGTTTAGAGGAACAAACATGCAATGACTCTAGCTGAGGTTCATGAAAAGAACACACATGCAATGACACTAGGTGATCCATGTGTGGTTCATGAAAAGAATAGACATGCAATGAAACTAGGTGGATCCATGTGTGGTTTGTTTAGAGGAACATGTATGCAATGACCCTGGGTGTGGTTCATGAAAAGAACATACATGCAATGACACTGGTGGATCCATATGTGGTTTGCGGAAAGCACAAACATGCGATGACTCTGGTTGTGGTTCATGAAAAGAACAGACATGTAATGACACTTGGTGGATCCATCTGTGGTTCATTAGAAGAACACACATCCAATGACACTGGTGGATCCTTATGTGGTTTGTTTACAGGGACACCCATGCAATGATACTGGGTGTGGTTCATGAAAAGAACACACATGCAATGACACTGGTAGATACATGTGTTGTTCATGAAAAGAACATGCATGCAATGACACTGGCGTATCCTTATGTGGTTTGTTTAGAGGAACAGACATGCAATGACACTGGGTGTGGTTCATGAAAAGAACAAACATGCAATGACACTGGTGGATCCTTATGTGGTTTGTTTAGAAGCACACATATGCAATGACTCTAGGTGTGGTTCATGAAAAGAACACACATGCAATGACACTGATGGATCCTTATGTGGTTTGTTTAGAGGAACACACATGCAATGACACTGGTGGATCCATATGTGGTTTGTTTAGAAGAACACACATGCAATGAATCTTGATGAGGTTCATGAAAATAACACACATGCAATGACACTGGGTGATCCATGTGTGGTTCATGAAAATAATAGACATGGAATGACACTAGGTGGATCCATGTGTGGTTTGTTTAGAGGAACAGGCATGCAATGACACTGGATGTGGTTCATGAAAAGAATAGACATGCAATGACACTGGTGGATCCATATGTTGTTTGTCGAAAGCACAACCATGCAATGACTCTAGCTGTGGTTCATGAAAAGAACAGACATGCAATGTCACTAGGTGGATCCATGTGTGGTTCATGAGAAGAACACACATCCAATGACATTGGTGGATCCTTATGTTGTTTGTGAGAAAAATAGACATGCAATGACTCTAGTTGTGGTTCATGAAAACAACACACATGCAATGATACTGGTGGATCCATGTGTTGTTCATGAAAAGAACAGACATGCAATGACATTGGGGGATCCTTATGTGGTTTTTAGAGGAACAGACATGCAATTACACTGGGTTTCGTTCATGAAAATAACAGACATGCAATGACACTGGTGGATCCTTTTGTGGTTTGTTTAGAAGCACACACATGCAATGACTCTAGCTGTGATTCATGGAAAGAACACACATGCACTGACACTGGTGGATACTTATGTGATTTGTTTAGAAGAACACACATGTAATGACACTGGTGGATCCTTATGTGGTTTGTTTAGAAGAACACACATGCAATGACTCTAGCTGAGGTTCATGAAAAGAACACACATGCAATGACACTGGGTGATCCATGTGTGGTTCATGAAAAGAACAGACATGCAATGACACTAGGTGGATCCATGTGTGGTTTGTTTAGAGGAACAGGCATGCAGTGACACTGGGTGTGGTTCATGAAAAGAACAGACATGCAATGACACTGGTGGATCCATATGTAGTTTGCAGAAAGCACATACATGCAATGACTCTAGATGTGGTTCATGAAAAAACAAACATGCAATGACACTTGGTGGATCCATGTGTGGTTCATTAGAAGAACACACATCCAATGACACTGGTGGATCCTTATGTGGTTTGTGGGAAGAACAGACATGCCATTACTCTAGCTATGGTTCATGAAAAGAACACACATGCAATGACACTGGTGGATTCATGTGTTGTTCATGAGAAGAATAGACATGCAATGACATTGGTGGATCCTTATGTGGTTTGTTTAGGCGAAGAGACATGCAATGACATTGGGTGTGGTTCATGAAAAGAAAAGACATGCAATGACACTGGTGGATCCTTATGTCATTTGTCTAGAAGCACACACATGCAATGACTCTAGCTGTGATTCATGAAAAGAACACACATGCACTGACACTAGTGGATACTTATGTGGTTTGTCTAGAAGAACACACATGCAATGACACTGGTGGATCCTTATGTGGTTTGTTTAGAAGAACACACATGCAATGACTCTAGCTGAGGTTCATGAAAAGAACACATGCAATGACACTGGGTGATCCATGTGTGGTTCATGAAAAGAAAAGACATGCAATGACACTAGGTGGATCCATGAGTGGTTTGTTTAGAGGTACATGCATGCAATGACACTGGGTGTGGTTCATGAAAAGAACAGACATGCAATGACATTGGTGGATCCATATGTGGTTTGCGGAAAGCACAGACATGCGATGACTCTGGTTGTGGTTCATGAAAAGAACAGACATGCTATGACACTTGGTGGATCCATCTGTGGTTCATTAGAAGAACACACATCCAATGACACTAGTGGATCCTTATGTGGTTGGTGGGAAGAACAGACATGCAATTACTCTAGCTATGGTTCATGAAGAGAACACACATGCAATGACACTGGTGGATTCATGTGTTGTTCATGAAAAGAATAGACATGCAATGTCACTGGTGGATCCTTACGTGGTTTGTTTAGAGGAACAGACATGCAATGACACTGGGTGTGGTTCATGAAAAGAACAGACATGCAATGACACTGGTGGATCCTTATGAGGTTTGTTTAGAAGGACACACATGCAATGACTCTAGCTGTGGTTCATGAAAAGAACACACATGCAATGACACTAGGTGGATCCATGTGTGGTTTGTTTAGAGGTACAAACATGCAATGATACTGGGTGTGGTTCATGAAAATAACAAACATGCAAGGACATTGGTGGATCCATATGTGGTTTGTGGAAAGCATAGACATGCGATGACTCTGGTTGTGGTTCATGAAAAGAACAGACATGCAATGACACTTGGTGGATCCATGTGTGGTTCATAAGAAGAACACACATCCAATGACACTGGTGGATCCTTATGTGGTTTGTGAGAAGAATAGACATGCAATTACTCTAGCTGTGGTCATGAAAAGAACACACATGCAATGACACTGGTGGATTCATGTGTTGTTCATGAAAAGAACAGACATGCAATGTCACTGGTGGATCCTTATGTGGTCTGTTTAGAGGAACAAACATGCAATGACACTGGGTGTGGTTCTTGAAAAGAACAGACATGCAATGACACAGGTGGATCCTTATGTGGTTCATGAAAATAACAGACATGCAATGACACTGGTGGATCCATGTGTGGTTTGTGAAAAGAACATACATGCAATCACACTAGGTGGATCCATGTGTGGTTTGTTTAGAAGAACACACATGCAATGACTCTAGCTGTGGTTCATGAAAAGAACACACATGCAATGACACTGGTGGATCCATGTGTGGTTTGTGAAAAGAACAGACATGCAATCACACTAGGTGGATCCATGTGTGGTTTGTTTAGAATAACACACATGCAATGACTCTAGCTGTGGTTCATGAAAAAAACACACATTCAATGATACTGGTGGATCCATGTGTGGTGCATGAAAAGAACAGACATGCAATAACACTGGTGGATCCATGTGTGGTTTGTTTAGAGGAACATACATGCAATGACACGGGGTGTGGTTCATGAAAATAACAGACATGCAATGACACTGGTTGATCCATGTGTGGTTCATGAGAAGAACACACATCCAATGACACTGGTGGATCCTTATGTGGTTCATGAATACAAAAGACCTGCAAAGACACTGGTGGATCCTTATGTGGTTTATTTAGAAGAACAGACATGCAATGACACCGGTGGATCCATGTATGGTTCAAGAAAGGAACAAACATGCAATGACACTGGTGGATCCTTATGTGGTTTGTTTAGAGGAACACACATGCCATGACACTGGCTGTGGTTCATGAGAAGAACACACATGCAAAGGCACCGGTGGATCCATGTGTGGTTTATGAGAGGAACAGACATGCAATGACACTGGGTGTGGTTCATGAAAAGAACAGACATGCAATGACACTGGTGGATCCATGTGTGGTTTGTGAGAAAAACAAATATGCAATCACACTTGGTGGGTCCATGTGTGGTTCATGAGAGGAACACACATGCAATGACACTGATGTGTATCCATGTGTGGTTCATGAGAGGAACACACATCCGATGACATTGGGTGTGGTTTGTGAAAAGAACATACATGAAATCACAGTAGGTGGATCCATGTGTGGTTTGTTTAGAAGAACACACATGCAATGACTCTAGCTGTGGTTCATGAAAAGAACACACATGCAATGACACTGGTGGATCCATGAGTGCTTTGTGAAAAGAACAGACATTCAATCACACTAGGTGGATCCATGTGTGGTGTGTTTAGAAGAACACACATGCAATGACTCTAGCTGTGGTTCATGAAAACAACACACATTCAATGACACTGGTGGATCCATGTGTGGTTCATGAAAAGAACATACATGCAATGACATTGGTGGATCCATGTGTGGTTTGTTTAGAGGAACAAAATGCAATGGCACTGGGTGTGGTTCATGAAAAGAATATACATGCAATGACACTGGTGGATTCATGCGTGGTTCATGAGAAGAACATACATGCAATGACACTGGTGGATCCATGTGTGGTTCATGAAAATAACAGACATGCAATGACACTGGTGGATCCTTATGTGTTTTGTTTAGAGGAACATACATGCAATGACACTGGGTGTGGCTCATGAAAAGAACAGACATGCAATGACACTGGTGGATCCATGTGTGGTTCATGAGAAGAACAGACATCCAATGACACTGGTGTATCCTTATGTAGTTCATGAAAAGAACAGACATGCAATGACACTGGTGGATCCTTATGTGGTTTGTTTAGAAGAACAGACATGCAATGACACTGGTGGATCCATGTGTGGTTCATGAAAAGAACAGACATGCAATGACACTAGTGGATCCTTATGTGGTTTGTTTAGAGGAACACACATGCAATGACACTGGCTTTGGTTCATGAGAAGAACACACATGCAATGACACTGGTGGATCCATGTGTGGTTTATGAGAGGAACAGACATGCAATGACACAGGGTGTGGTTCATGAAAAGAAAAGACATCCAATGACACTGGTGGATCCATGTGTTGTTTGTGAGAAGAACAGATATGCAATCACACTTGGTGGATCCATGTGTGGTTCATGGGAGGAACACACATGCCATGACACTGATGTGTATCCATGTGTGGTTCATGAGAAGAACACACATCCGATGACATGGGGTGTGGTTTGTGAAAAGAACATCCATGCAATCACACTAGGTGGATCCATGTGTGGTTTGTTTAGAAGAACACACATGCAACGACTCTAGCTGTGGTTCATGAAAATAACACACATGCAATAACACTGGTGGATCCATCTGTGGTTTGTGAAAAGATATACATGCAATCACACTAGGTGGATCCATGTGTGGTTTGTTTGGAAGAACACACATGCAATGACTCGAGGTATGGTTCATGAAAAGAACACACATTCAATGACACTGGTGGATCCATGTGTGGTGCATGAAAAGAATATACATGCAATGACATTGGTGGATCCATGTGTGGTTTGTTTAGAGGAACATACATGCAATGGCACTAGGTGTGGTTCATGAAAATAACATACATGCAATGACACTGGTGGATCCATGTGTGGTTCATGAGAAGAACAGACATGCAATGACACTGGTGGATCCATCTGTGGTTCATGAAAATAACAGACATGTAATGACACTAGTGGAACCTTATGTGGTTTGTTTAGAGGAACATACATGCAATGACACTTGGTGTGGTTCATGAAAAGAACATACATGCAATGACATTTGGTGGATCTATATGTGGTTTGTGGAAAGCACAGACATGCGATGACTCTGGTTGTGGTTCATGAAAAGAACAGACATGCAATGACACTTGGTGGATCCATGTGTGGTTCATGAAAAGAACAGACATGCAATGACACTTGGTGGATCCTTATGTGGTTTGTGAGAAGAACAGACATGCAATTACTCTAGCTGTGGTTCATGAAAAGAACACACATGCAATGACACTGGTGGATTCATGTGTTGCTCATGAAAAGAAAAGACATGCAATGTCACTGGTGGATCCTTATGTGGTTTGTTTTGAGGAACAGACATGAATGACACTGGGTGTGGTTCATGAAAAGAACAGACATGCAATGACACAGGCGGATTCTTATGTGGTTCATGAAAATAACAGACATGCAATCACACTGGTGGATCCTTATGTGGTTTGGTTAGAGGAACACACATGCAATGACTCTAATTGTGGTTGATGAAAAGAACACACATGCAATGACACTGGTGGATCCTTATGTGGTTTCTTTAGAAGAACACACATGCAAAGACTCTAGTTGTGGTTCATGAAAAGAACAGACATGCAATGACACTGGTGTATCCATGTGTGGTTATTGAGAAGAACACACATGCAATGACACTGGGTGTGGTTCATGAGAAGAACACACATGCAATGACACTGGTGGATCCATGTGTGGTTCATGAGAAGAACACACATCCAATGACACTGGTGGATCCTTATGTGGTTCATGAAAAGAACAAACATGCAATGACACTGGTGGATCCTTATGTGGTTCATTTAGAAGAACAGACATGCAATGACACTGGTGGATCCATGTGTGGTTCATGAACAGAACAGACATGCAATGATACTGGTGGATCCTTATGTGGTTTGTTTAGAGGAACACACATGCAACGACACTGGATGTGGTTCATGAGAAGAACACACATGCAATGACACTGGTGGATCCATGTGTGGTTTACGAGAGGAACAGACATGCAATGTTACTAGGTGTGGTTCATGAAAAGAACAGACATGCAATGACACTAGTGGATCCATGTGTGGTTTGTGAGAAGAACATATATGCAATCACACTTGGTGGATCCATGTGTGGTTCATGAGAGGACACACATGCAATGACACTGGTGTATCCATGTGTGGTTCATGAGAAGAACACACATCCAATGACACTGGGTGT
This sequence comes from Avena sativa, assembly GCA_916181665.1. Taxonomy (NCBI): domain Eukaryota; kingdom Viridiplantae; phylum Streptophyta; class Magnoliopsida; order Poales; family Poaceae; genus Avena; species Avena sativa. The sequence goes on along the minus strand of OV702291.1, from coordinate 602,419,704 downwards.
GGTTCATGAGAAGAACATACATGCAATCACACTGGTGGATCCATGTGTGGATTGTGAAAAGAACATACATGCAATCACAGTAGCTAGATCCATGTGTGGTTTGTTTAGAAGAACACACATGCAATGACTCTAGCTGTGGTTCATGAAAAGAACACACATGCAATGACACTGGTGGATCCATGTGTGGTTTGTGAAAACAACAGACATGCAATCCCACTAGGTGGATCCATGTGTGGTTTGTTTAGAGGAACACACATGCAATGACTCTAGCTGTGGTTCATGCAAAGAACACACATTCAATGACACTGGTGGATCCATGTGTGGTTCATGAAAAGAACAGACATGCAATGGCACTGGTGGATCCATGTGTGGTTTATTTAGAGGAACATACATGCAATGGCACTAGGTGTGGTTCATGAAAAGAACATACATGCAATGACACTGGTGGATCCATGAGTGGTTCATAAGAAGAACATACATGCAATGACACTGGTGGATCCATGTGTGGTTCATGAAAATAACAGACATGCAATGACACTGGTGGATCCTTATGTGGTTTGTTTAGAGGAACATACATGCAATGACACTGGGTGTGGTTCATGACAAGAACAGACATGCAATAACACTGGTGGATCCATGTGTGGTTCATGAGAAGAACACACATCCAATGACACTGGTGGATCCTTATGTGGTTCATGAATAGAACAAACCTGCAATAACACTGGTGGATCCTTATGTGGTTTGAAGAACAGACATGCAATGACACTGGTGGATCCATGTGTGGTTCAAGAAAAGAACAAACATGGAATGACACTGGTGGATCCTTATGTGGTTTGTTTAGAGGAACACACATGCAATGACACAGGCTGTGGTTCATGAGAAGAACACACATGTAATGACACTGGTGGATCCATGTGTGGTTTATGAGAGGAACAGACATGCAATGACACTGGGTGTGGTTCATGAAAAGAACAGACATGCAATGACACTGGTGGATCCATGTGTGGTTTGTGAGAAGAATAAATATGCAATCACACTTGGTGGATCCATGTGTGGTTCATGAGAGGAACACACATGCAATGACACTGATGTGTATCCATGTGTGGTTCAGGGGAAGAACACACATCCGATGACATTGGGTGTGGTTTGTGAAAAGAACATACATGCAATCACACTAGGTGGATCCATGTGTTTTCTGTTTAGAAGAACACACACGCAACGACTCTAGCTGTGGTTCATGAAAAGAACACACATACAATGACACTGGTGGATCCATGTGTGGTTTGTGAAAAGAACAGACATGCAATCACAAGAGGTGGATCCATGTGTGGTTTTTTTAGAAGAACACACATGCAATGACTCTAGATGTGGTTCATGAAAACAACACACATTCAATGACACTGGTGGATCCATGTGTGGTTCATGAAAAGAACAGACATGCAATGACGCTGGTGGATCCATGTGTGGTTTGTTTAGAGGAACAAACATGCAATGGCACTGGGTGTGGTTCATGAAAATAATATACATGCAATGACACTGGTGGATCCATGCGTGGTTCATGAGAAGAACATACATGCAATGACACTGGTGGATCCATGTGTGGTTCATGAAAATAACAGACATGCAATGACACTGGTTGATCCTTATGTGTTTTGTTTAGAGGAACATACATGCAATGACACTGGGTGTGGTTCATGAAAAGAACAGACATGCAATGACACTGGTGGATCCATGTGTGGTTCATGAGAAGAACAGACATCCAATGACACTGGTGTATCCTTATGTGGTTCATGAAAAGAACAGACATGCAATGACACTGGTGGATCCTTATGTGGTTTGTTTAGAAGAACAGACATGCAATGACACTGGTGGATCCATGTGTGGTTCATGAAAAGAACAGACATGCAATGACACTAGTGGATCCTTATGTGGTTTGTTTAGAGGAACACACATGCAATTACACTGGCTTTGGTTCATGAGAAGAACACACATGCAATGACACTGGTGGATCCATGTATGGTTTATGAGAGGAACAGACATGCAATGACACTGGGTGTGGTTCATGAAAAGAACAGACATCCAATGACACTGGTGGATCCATGTGTTGTTTGTGAGAAGAACAGATATGCAATCACACTTGGTGGATCCATGTGTGGTTCATGAGAGGAACACACATGCCATGACACTGATGTGTATCCATGTGTGGTTCATGAGAAGAACACACATCCTATGACATGGGGTGTGGTTTGTGAAAAGAACATACATGCAATCACACTAGGTGGATCCATGTGTGGTTTGTTTAGAAGAACACACATGCAATGACTCTAGCTGTGGTTCATGAAAAGAACACACATGCAATAACACTGGTGGATCCATCTGTGGTTTGTGAAAAGAACATACATGCAATCACACTAGGTGGATCCATGTGTGGTTTGTTTGGAAGAACACACATGCAATGACTCGAGCTATGGTTCATGAAAAGAACACACATTCAATGACACTGGTGGATCCATGTGTGGTGCATGAAAAGAATATACATGCAATGACACTGATGGATCCATGTGTGGTTTGTTTAGAGGAACAAACATGCAATGACACTAGGTGTGGTTCATGAAAATAACATACATGCAATGACACTGGTGGATCCATGTGTGGTTCATGAGAAGAACAGACATGCAATGACACTGGTGGATCCATCTGTGGTTCATGAAAATAACAGACATGTAATGACACTAGTGGATCCTTATGTGGTTTGTTTAGAGGAACATACATGCAATGACACTTGGTGTGGTTCATGAAAAGAACATACATGCAATGACATTGGTGGATCTATATGTGGTTTGTGGAAAGCACAGACATGCGATGACTCTGGTTGTGGTTCATGAAAAGAACAGACATGCAATGACACTTGGTGGATCCATGTGTGGTTCATGAGAAGAGCACACATCCAATGACACTGGTGGATCCTTATGTGGTTTGTGAGAAGAACAGACATGCAATTACTCTAACTGTGGTTCATGAAAAGAACACGCATGCAATGACACTGGTGGATTCATGTGTTGCTCATGAAAAGAAAAGACATGCAATGTCACTGGTGGATCCTTATGTGGTTTGTTTTGAGGAACAGACATGAATGACACTGGGTGTGGTTCATGAAAAGAACAGACATGCAATGACATAGGTGGATCCTTATGTGGTTCATGAAAATAACAGACATGCAATGACACTGGTGGATCCTTATGTGGTTTGGTTAGAGGAACACACATGCAATGACTCTAGTTGTGGTTGATGAAAAGAACACACATGCAATGACACTGGTGGATCCTTATGTGGTTTGTTTAGAAGTACACACATGCAATGACTCTAGCTGTGGTTCATGAAAAGAAAACACATGCAATGACATAGGTGGATCCTTATGTGGTTTGTTTAGAAGAACACACAAGCAATGACTCTAGCTGAGGTTCATGAAAAGAACACACATGGAATGACGCTGGGCGATCCATGTGTGGTTCATGAAAAGAACAGACATGCAATGACACTAGGTGGATCCATGTGTGGTTTGTTTAGAGGAACATGCATGCAATGACACTAGGTGTGGTTCATGGAAAAGAACAGACATGCAATGACACTGGTGGATCCTTATGTGGTTTGGTTAGAGGAACACACATGCAATGACTCTAGTTGTGGTTGATGAAAAGAACACACATGCAATGACACTGGTGGATCCTTATGTGGTTTCTTTAGAAGAACACACATGCAAAGACTCTAGTTGTGGTTCATGAAAAGAACAGACATGCAATGACACTGGTGTATCCATGTGTGGTTATTGAGAAGAACACACATGCAATGACACTGGGTGTGGTTCATGAGAAGAACACACATGCAATGACACTGGTGGATCCATGTGTGGTTCATGAGAAGAACACACATCCAATGACACTGGTGGATCCTTATGTGGTTCATGAAAAGAACAAACATGCAATGATACTGGTGGATCCTTATGTGGTTCATTTAGAAGAACAGACATGCAATGACACTGGTGGATCCATGTGTGGTTCATGAACAGAACAGACATGCAATGACACTGGTGGATCCTTATGTGGTTTGTTTAGAGGAACACACATGCAACGACACTGGATGTGGTTCATGAGAAGAACACACATGCAATGACACTGGTGGATCCATGTGTGGTTTACGAGAGGAACAGACATGCAATGTTACTAGGTGTGGTTCATGAAAAGAACAGACATGCAATGACACTAGTGGATCCATGTGTGGTTTGTGAGAAGAACATATATGCAATCACACTTGGTGGATCCATGTGTGGTTCATGAGAGGACACACATGCAATGACACTGGTGTATCCATGTGTGGTTCATGAGAAGAACACACATCCAATGACACTGGGTGTGGTTCATGAGAAGAACATACATGCAATCACACTGGTGGATCCATGTGTGGATTGTGAAAAGAACATACATGCAATCACAGTAGCTGGATCCATGTGTGGTTTGTTTAGAAGAACACACATGCAATGACTCTAGCTGTGGTTCATGAAAAGAACACACATGCAATGACACTGGTGGATCCATGTGTGGTTTGTGAAAACAACAGACATGCAATCCCACTAGGTGGATCCATGTGTGGTTTGTTTAGAGGAACACACATGCAATGACTCTAGCTGTGGTTCATGCAAAGAACACACATTCAATGACACTGGTGGATCCATGTGTGGTTCATGAAAAGAACAGACATGCAATGGCACTGGTGGATCCATGTGTGGTTTATTTAGAGGAACATACATGCAATGGCACTAGGTGTGGTTCATGAAAAGAACATACATGCAATGACACTGGTGGATCCATGAGTGGTTCATAAGAAGAACATACATGCAATGACACTGGTGGATCCATGTGTGGTTCATGAAAATAACAGACATGCAATGACACTGGTGGATCCTTATGTGGTTTGTTTAGAGGAACATACATGCAATGACACTGGGTGTGGTTCATGACAAGAACAGACATGCAATAACACTGGTGGATCCATGTGTGGTTCATGAGAAGAACACACATCCAATGACACTGGTGGATCCTTATGTGGTTCATGAATAGAACAAACCTGCAATAACACTGGTGGATCCTTATGTGGTTTGAAGAACAGACATGCAATGACACTGGTGGATCCATGTGTGGTTCAAGAAAAGAACAAACATGGAATGACACTGGTGGATCCTTATGTGGTTTGTTTAGAGGAACACACATGCAATGACACAGGCTGTGGTTCATGAGAAGAACACACATGTAATGACACTGGTGGATCCATGTGTGGTTTATGAGAGGAACAGACATGCAATGACACTGGGTGTGGTTCATGAAAAGAACAGACATGCAATGACACTGGTGGATCCATGTGTGGTTTGTGAGAAGAATAAATATGCAATCACACTTGGTGGATCCATGTGTGGTTCATGAGAGGAACACACATGCAATGACACTGATGTGTATCCATGTGTGGTTCAGGGGAAGAACACACATCCGATGACATTGGGTGTGGTTTGTGAAAAGAACATACATGCAATCACACTAGGTGGATCCATGTGTTTTCTGTTTAGAAGAACACACACGCAACGACTCTAGCTGTGGTTCATGAAAAGAACACACATACAATGACACTGGTGGATCCATGTGTGGTTTGTGAAAAGAACAGACATGCAATCACAAGAGGTGGATCCATGTGTTTTTTTTAGAAGAACACACATGCAATGACTCTAGATGTGGTTCATGAAAACAACACACATTCAATGACACTGGTGGATCCATGTGTGGTTCATGAAAAGAACAGACATGCAATGACGCTGGTGGATCCATGTGTGGTTTGTTTAGAGGAACAAACATGCAATGGCACTGGGTGTGGTTCATGAAAATAATATACATGCAATGACACTGGTGGATCCATGCGTGGTTCATGAGAAGAACATACATGCAATGACACTGGTGGATCCATGTGTGGTTCATGAAAATAACAGACATGCAATGACACTGGTTGATCCTTATGTGTTTTGTTTAGAGGAACATACATGCAATGACACTGGGTGTGGTTCATGAAAAGAACAGACATGCAATGACACTGGTGGATCCATGTGTGGTTCATGAGAAGAACAGACATCCAATGACACTGGTGTATCCTTATGTGGTTCATGAAAAGAACAGACATGCAATGACACTGGTGGATCCTTATGTGGTTTGTTTAGAAGAACAGACATGCAATGACACTGGTGGATCCATGTGTGGTTCATGAAAAGAACAGACATGCAATGACACTAGTGGATCCTTATGTGGTTTGTTTAGAGGAACACACATGCAATTACACTGGCTTTGGTTCATGAGAAGAACACACATGCAATGACACTGGTGGATCCATGTATGGTTTATGAGAGGAACAGACATGCAATGACACTGGGTGTGGTTCATGAAAAGAACAGACATCCAATGACACTGGTGGATCCATGTGTTGTTTGTGAGAAGAACAGATATGCAATCACACTTGGTGGATCCATGTGTGGTTCATGAGAGGAACACACATGCCATGACACTGATGTGTATCCATGTGTGGTTCATGAGAAGAACACACATCCTATGACATGGGGTGTGGTTTGTGAAAAGAACATACATGCAATCACACTAGGTGGATCCATGTGTGGTTTGTTTAGAAGAACACACATGCAATGACTCTAGCTGTGGTTCATGAAAAGAACACACATGCAATAACACTGGTGGATCCATCTGTGGTTTGTGAAAAGAACATACATGCAATCACACTAGGTGGATCCATGTGTGGTTTGTTTGGAAGAACACACATGCAATGACTCGAGCTATGGTTCATGAAAAGAACACACATTCAATGACACTGGTGGATCCATGTGTGGTGCATGAAAAGAATATACATGCAATGACACTGATGGATCCATGTGTGGTTTGTTTAGAGGAACAAACATGCAATGACACTAGGTGTGGTTCATGAAAATAACATACATGCAATGACACTGGTGGATCCATGTGTGGTTCATGAGAAGAACAGACATGCAATGACACTGGTGGATCCATCTGTGGTTCATGAAAATAACAGACATGTAATGACACTAGTGGATCCTTATGTGGTTTGTTTAGAGGAACATACATGCAATGACACTTGGTGTGGTTCATGAAAAGAACATACATGCAATGACATTGGTGGATCTATATGTGGTTTGTGGAAAGCACAGACATGCGATGACTCTGGTTGTGGTTCATGAAAAGAACAGACATGCAATGACACTTGGTGGATCCATGTGTGGTTCATGAGAAGAGCACACATCCAATGACACTGGTGGATCCTTATGTGGTTTGTGAGAAGAACAGACATGCAATTACTCTAACTGTGGTTCATGAAAAGAACACGCATGCAATGACACTGGTGGATTCATGTGTTGCTCATGAAAAGAAAAGACATGCAATGTCACTGGTGGATCCTTATGTGGTTTGTTTTGAGGAACAGACATGAATGACACTGGGTGTGGTTCATGAAAAGAACAGACATGCAATGACATAGGTGGATCCTTATGTGGTTCATGAAAATAACAGACATGCAATGACACTGGTGGATCCTTATGTGGTTTGGTTAGAGGAACACACATGCAATGACTCTAGTTGTGGTTGATGAAAAGAACACACATGCAATGACACTGGTGGATCCTTGTGTGGTTTGTTTAGAAGAACACACATGCAAAGACTCTAGCTGTGGTTCATGAAAAGAACAGACATGCAATGACACTGGTGTATCCATGTGTGGTTATTGAGAAGAACACACATGCAATGACACTAGGTGTGGTTCATGAGAAGAACACACATGCAATGACACTGGTGGATCCATGTGTGGTTCATGAGAAGAACACACATCCAATGACACTGGTGGATCCTTATGTGGTTCATGAAAAGAACAAACATGCAATGACACTGGTGGATCCTTATGTGGTTCATTTAGAAGAACAGACATGCAATGACACTGGTGGATCCATGTGTGGTTCATGAAAAGAACAGACATGCAATGACACTGGTGGATCCTTATGTGGTTTGTTTAGAGGAACACACATGCAACGACACTGGATGTGGTTCATGAGAAGAACACACATGCAATGACACTGGTGGATCCATGTGTGGTTTACGAGAGGAACAGACATGCAATGTTACTAGGTGTGGTTCATGAAAAGAACAGACATGCAATGACACTAGTGGATCCATGTGTGGTTTGTGAGAAGAACATATATGCAATCACACTTGGTGGATCCATGTGTGGTTCATGAGAGGAACACACATGCAATGACACTGGTGTATCCATGTGTGGTTCATGAGAAGAACACACATCCAATGACACTGGGTGTGGTTCATGAGAAGAACATACATGCAATCACACTGGTGGATCCATGTGTGGATTGTGAAAAGAACATACATGCAATCACAGTAGCTGGATCCATGTGTGGTTTGTTTAGAGGAACACACATGCAATGACTCTAGCTGTGGTTCATGCAAAGAATACACATTCAATGACACTGGTGGATCCATGTGTGGTTCATGAAAAGAACAGACATGCAATGACACTGGTGGACCCATGTGTGGTTTGTTTAGAGGAACATACATGCAATGGCACTAGGTGTGGTTCATGAAAAGAACATACATGCAATGACACTGGTGGATCCATGAGTGGTTCATAAGAAGAACATACATGCAATGACACTGGTGGATCCATGTGTGGTTCATGAGAAGAACAGACATCCAATGACACTGGTGTATCCTTATGTGGTTCATGAAAAGAACAGACATGCAATGACACTGGTGGATCCTTATGTGGTTTGTTTAGAAGAACAGACATGCAATGACACTGGTGGATCCATGTGTGGTTCATGAAAAGAACAGACATGCAATGACACTAGTGGATCCTTATGTGGTTTGTTTAGAGGAACACACATGCAATTACACTGGCTTTGGTTCATGAGAAGAACACACATGCAATGACACTGGTGGATCCATGTATGGTTTATGAGAGGAACAGACATGCAATGACACTGGGTGTGGTTCATGAAAAGAACAGACATCCAATGACACTGGTGGATCCATGTGTTGTTTGTGAGAAGAACAGATATGCAATCACACTTGGTGGATCCATGTGTGGTTCATGAGAGGAACACACATGCCATGACACTGATGTGTATCCATGTGTGGTTCATGAGAAGAACACACATCCTATGACATGGGGTGTGGTTTGTGAAAAGAACATACATGCAATCACACTAGGTGGATCCATGTGTGGTTTGTTTAGAAGAACACACATGCAATGACTCTAGCTGTGGTTCATGAAAAGAACACACATGCAATAACACTGGTGGATCCATCTGTGGTTTGTGAAAAGAACATACATGCAATCACACTAGGTGGATCCATGTGTGGTTTGTTTGGAAGAACACACATGCAATGACTCGAGCTATGGTTCATGAAAAGAACACACATTCAATGACACTGGTGGATCCATGTGTGGTGCATGAAAAGAATATACATGCAATGACACTGGTGGATCCATGTGTGGTTTGTTTAGAGGAACAAACATGCAATGACACTAGGTGTGGTTCATGAAAATAACATACATGCAATGACACTGGTGGATCCATGTGTGGTTCATGAGAAGAACAGACATGCAATGACACTGGTGGATCCATCTGTGGTTCATGAAAATAACAGACATGTAATGACACTAGTGGATCCTTATGTGGTTTGTTTAGAGGAACATACATGCAATGACACTTGGTGTGGTTCATGAAAAGAACATACATGCAATGACATTGGTGGATCTATATGTGGTTTGTGGAAAGCACAGACATGCGATGACTCTGGTTGTGGTTCATGAAAAGAACAGACATGCAATGACACTTGGTGGATCCATGTGTGGTTCATGAGAAGAGCACACATCCAATGACACTGGTGGATCCTTATGTGGTTTGTGAGAAGAACAGACATGCAATTACTCTAGCTGTGGTTCATGAAAAGAACACGCATGCAATGACACTGGTGGATTCATGTGTTGCTCATGAAAAGAAAAGACATGCAATGTCACTGGTGGATCCTTATGTGGTTTGTTTTGAGGAACAGACATGAATGACACTGGGTGTGGTTCATGAAAAGAACAGACATGCAATGACATAGGTGGATCCTTATGTGGTTCATGAAAATAACAGACATGCAATGACACTGGTGGATCCTTATGTGGTTTGGTTAGAGGAACACACATGCAATGACTCTAGTTGTGGTTGATGAAAAGAACACACATGCAATGACACTGGTGGATCCTTGTGTGGTTTGTTTAGAAGAACACACATGCAAAGACTCTAGCTGTGGTTCATGAAAAGAACAGACATGCAATGACACTGGTGTATCCATGTGTGGTTATTGAGAAGAACACACATGCAATGACACTGGGTGTGGTTCATGAGAAGAACACACATGCAATGACACTGGTGGATCCATGTGTGGTTCATGAGAAGAACACACATCCAATGACACTGGTGGATCCTTATGTGGTTCATGAAAAGAACAAACATGCAATGACACTGGTGGATCCTTATGTGGTTCATTTAGAAGAACAGACATGCAATGACACTGGTGGATCCATGTGTGGTTCATGAAAAGAACAGACATGCAATGACACTGGTGGATCCTTATGTGGTTTGTTTAGAGGAACACACATGCAACGACACTGGATGTGGTTCATGAGAAGAACACACATGCAATGACACTGGTGGATCCATGTGTGGTTTACGAGAGGAACAGACATGCAATGTTACTAGGTGTGGTTCATGAAAAGAACAGACATGCAATGACACTAGTGGATCCATGTGTGGTTTGTGAGAAGAACATATATGCAATCACACTTGGTGGATCCATGTGTGGTTCATGAGAGGAACACACATGCAATGACACTGGTGTATCCATGTGTGGTTCATGAGAAGAACACACATCCAATGACACTGGGTGTGGTTCATGAGAAGAACATACATGCAATCACACTGGTGGATCCATGTGTGGATTGTGAAAAGAACATACATGCAATCACAGTAGCTGGATCCATGTGTGGTTTGTTTAGAGGAACACACATGCAATGACTCTAGCTGTGGTTCATGCAAAGAATACACATTCAATGACACTGGTGGATCCATGTGTGGTTCATGAAAAGAACAGACATGCAATGACACTGGTGGACCCATGTGTGGTTTGTTTAGAGGAACATACATGCAATGGCACTAGGTGTGGTTCATGAAAAGAACATACATGCAATGACACTGGTGGATCCATGAGTGGTTCATAAGAAGAACATACATGCAATGACACTGGTGGATCCATGTGTGGTTCATGAGAAGAACAGACATCCAATGACACTGGTGTATCCTTATGTGGTTCATGAAAAGAACAGACATGCAATGACACTGGTGGATCCTTATGTGGTTTGTTTAGAAGAACAGACATGCAATGACACTGGTGGATCCATGTGTGGTTCATGAAAAGAACAGACATGCAATGACACTAGTGGATCCTTATGTGGTTTGTTTAGAGGAACACACATGCAATTACACTGGCTTTGGTTCATGAGAAGAACACACATGCAATGACACTGGTGGATCCATGTATGGTTTATGAGAGGAACAGACATGCAATGACACTGGGTGTGGTTCATGAAAAGAACAGACATCCAATGACACTGGTGGATCCATGTGTTGTTTGTGAGAAGAACAGATATGCAATCACACTTGGTGGATCCATGTGTGGTTCATGAGAGGAACACACATGCCATGACACTGATGTGTATCCATGTGTGGTTCATGAGAAGAACACACATCCTATGACATGGGGTGTGGTTTGTGAAAAGAACATACATGCAATCACACTAGGTGGATCCATGTGTGGTTTGTTTAGAAGAACACACATGCAATGACTCTAGCTGTGGTTCATGAAAAGAACACACATGCAATAACACTGGTGGATCCATCTGTGGTTTGTGAAAAGAACATACATGCAATCACACTAGGTGGATCCATGTGTGGTTTGTTTGGAAGAACACACATGCAATGACTCGAGCTATGGTTCATGAAAAGAACACACATTCAATGACACTGGTGGATCCATGTGTGGTGCATGAAAAGAATATACATGCAATGACACTGGTGGATCCATGTGTGGTTTGTTTAGAGGAACAAACATGCAATGACACTAGGTGTGGTTCATGAAAATAACATACATGCAATGACACTGGTGGATCCATGTGTGGTTCATGAGAAGAACAGACATGCAATGACACTGGTGGATCCATCTGTGGTTCATGAAAATAACAGACATGTAATGACACTAGTGGATCCTTATGTGGTTTGTTTAGAGGAACATACATGCAATGACACTTGGTGTGGTTCATGAAAAGAACATACATGCAATGACATTGGTGGATCTATATGTGGTTTGTGGAAAGCACAGACATGCGATGACTCTGGTTGTGGTTCATGAAAAGAACAGACATGCAATGACACTTGGTGGATCCATGTGTGGTTCATGAGAAGAGCACACATCCAATGACACTGGTGGATCCTTATGTGGTTTGTGAGAAGAACAGACATGCAATTACTCTAGCTGTGGTTCATGAAAAGAACACGCATGCAATGACACTGGTGGATTCATGTGTTGCTCATGAAAAGAAAAGACATGCAATGTCACTGGTGGATCCTTATGTGGTTTGTTTTGAGGAACAGACATGAATGACACTGGGTGTGGTTCATGAAAAGAACAGACATGCAATGACATAGGTGGATCCTTATGTGGTTCATGAAAATAACAGACATGCAATGACACTGGTGGATCCTTATGTGGTTTGGTTAGAGGAACACACATGCAATGACTCTAGTTGTGGTTGATGAAAAGAACACACATGCAATGACACTGGTGGATCCTTGTGTGGTTTGTTTAGAAGAACACACATGCAAAGACTCTAGCTGTGGTTCATGAAAAGAACAGACATGCAATGACACTGGTGTATCCATGTGTGGTTATTGAGAAGAACACACATGCAATAACACTGGGTGTGGTTCATGAGAAGAACACACATGCAATGACACTGGTGGATCCATGTGTGGTTCATGAGAAGAACACACATCCAATGACACTGGTGGATCCTTATGTGGTTCATGAAAAGAACAAACATGCAATGACACTGGTGGATCCTTATGTGGTTCATTTAGAAGAACAGACATGCAATGACACTGGTGGATCCATGTGTGGTTCATGAAAAGAACAGACATGCAATGACACTGGTGGATCCTTATGTGGTTTGTTTAGAGGAACACACATGCAACGACACTGGATGTGGTTCATGAGAAGAACACACATGCAATGACACTGGTGGATCCATGTGTGGTTTACGAGAGGAACAGACATGCAATGTTACTAGGTGTGGTTCATGAAAAGAACAGACATGCAATGACACTAGTGGATCCATGTGTGGTTTGTGAGAAGAACATATATGCAATCACACTTGGTGGATCCATGTGTGGTTCATGAGAGGAACACACATGCAATGACACTGGTGTATCCATGTGTGGTTCATGAGAAGAACACACATCCAATGACACTGGGTGTGGTTCATGAGAAGAACATACATGCAATCACACTGGTGGATCCATGTGTGGATTGTGAAAAGAACATACATGCAATCACAGTAGCTGGATCCATGTGTGGTTTGTTTAGAGGAACACACATGCAATGACTCTAGCTGTGGTTCATGCAAAGAACACACATGCAATGACACTGGTGGATCCATGTGTGGTTCATAAGAAGAACATACATGCAATGACACTCGTGGATCCATGTGTGGTTCATGAAAATAACAGACATGCAATGACACTGGTGGATCCTTATGTGGTTTGGTTAGAGGAACACACATGAAATGACTCTAGTTGTGGTTGATGAAAAGAACACACATGCAATGACACTGGTGGATCCTTGTGTGGTTTGTTTAGAAGAACACACATGCAAAGACTCTAGCTGTGGTTCATGAAAAGAACAGACATGCAATGACACTGGTGTATCCATGTGTGGTTATTGAGAAGAACACACATGCAATGACACTGGGTGTGGTTCATGAGAACAACACACATGCAATGACACTGGTGGATCCATGTGTGGTTCATGAGAAGAACACACATCCAATGACACTGGTGGATCCTTATGTGGTTCATGAAAAGAACAAACATGCAATGACACTGGTGGATCCTTATGTGGTTCATTTAGAAGAACAGACATGCAATGACACTGGTGGATCCATGTGTGGTTCATGAAAAGAACAGACATGCAATGACACTGGTGGATCCTTATGTGGTTTGTTTAGAGGAACACACATGCAACGACACTGGATGTGGTTCATGAGAAGAACACACATGCAATGACACTGGTGGATCCATGTGTGGTTTACGAGAGGAACAGACATGCAATGTTACTAGGTGTGGTTCATGAAAAGAACAGGCATGCAATGACACTAGTGGATCCATGTGTGGTTTGTGAGAAGAACATATATGCTATCACACTTGGTGGATCCATGTGTGGTTCATGAGAGGAACACACATGCAATGACACTGGTGTATCTATGTGTGGTTCATGAGAAGAACACACATCCAATGACACTGGGTGTGGTTCATGAGAAGAACATACATGCAATCACACTGGTGGATCCATGTGTGGATTGTGAAAAGAACATACATGCAATCACAGTAGCTGGATCCATGTGTGGTTTGTTTAGAGGAACACACATGCAATGACTCTAGCTGTGGTTCATGCAAAGAACACACATGCAATGACACTGGTGGATCCATGTGTGGTTCATGAAAAGAACAGACATGCAATGACACTGGTGGACCCATGTGTGGTTTGTTTAGAGGAACATACATGCAATGGCAGTAGGTGTGGTTCATGAAAAGAACATACATGCAATGACACTGGTGGATCCATGAGTGGTTCATAAGAAGAACATACATGCAATGACACTAGTGGATCCATGTGTGGTTCATGAAAATAACAGACATGCAATGACACTGGTGGATCCTTATGTGGTTTGTTTAGAGGAACATACATGCAATGACACTGGGTGTGGTTCATGAAAAGAACAGACATGTAATGACACTGGTGGATCCCTGTGTGGTTCATGAGAAGAACACACATCCAATGACACTGGTGGATCCTTATGTGGTTCATGAATAGAACAGACCTGCAATAACACTGGTGGATCCTTATGTGGTTTGTTTAGAAGAAAAGACATGCAATGACACTGGTGGATCCATGTGTGGTTCAAGAAAAGAACAAACATGGAATGACACTGGTGGATCCTTATGTGGTTTGTTTAGAGGAACACACATGCAATGACACAGGCTGTGGTTCATGAGAAGAACACACATGCAATGACACTGGTGGATCCATGTGTGGTTTATGAGAGGAACATACATGCAATGACACTGGGTGTGGTTCATGAAAAGAACAGACATGCAATGACACTGGTGGATCCATGTGTGATTTGTGAGAAGAACAAATATGCAATCACACTTGGTGGATCCATGTGTGGTTCATGAGAGGAACACACATGCAATGACACTGATGTGTATCCATGTGTGGTTCAGGAGAAGAACACACATCCGATGACATTGGGTGTGGTTTGTGAAAAGAACATACATGCAATCACACTAGGTGGATCCATGTGTTTTTTGTTTAGAAGAACACACACGCAATGACTCTAGCTATGGTTCATGAAAAGAACACACATGCAATCACACTGGTGGATCCATGTGTGGTTTGTGAAAAGAACAGACATGCAATCACAAGAGGTGGATCCATGTGTGTTTTTTTTAGAAGAACACACATGCAATGACTCTAGCTGTGGTTCATGAAAACAACACACATTCAATGACACTAGTGGATCCATGTGTGGTTCATGAAAAGAACAGACATGCAATGACGCTGGTGGATCCATGTGTGGTTTGTTTAGAGGAACAAACATGCAATGGAACTGGGTGTGGTTCATGAGAAGAACATACATGCAATGACACTGGTGGATCCATGAGTGGTTCATGAGAAGAACATACATGCAATGACACTGGTGGATCCATGTGTGGTTCATGAAAATAACAGACATGCAATGACACTGGTGGATCCATGTGTGGTTTGTGAGAAGAACAGATATGCAATCACACTTGGTGGATCCATGTGTGGTTCATGAGAGGAACACACATGCGATGACACTGATGTGTATCCATGTGTGGTTCATGAGAAGAACACACATCCAATGACACTAGGTGTGGTTCCTGAGAAGAACATACATGCAATCACACTAGGTGGATCCATGTGTGGTTTGTTTAGAAGAACAGACATGCAACGACTCTAGCTGTGGTTCATGAAAAGAACACACATGCAATGGCACTGGTGGATCCATCTATGGTTTGTGAAAAGAACATACATGCAATCAGACTAGGTGGATCCATGCGTGGTTTGTTTAGAAGAACACACATGAAAGGACTCTAGCTCTGGTTCATGAAAAGAACACACATTCAATTACACTGGTGGATCCATTTGTGGTTCATGAAAAGAACAGACATGCAATGACACTGGTGGATCCATGTGTGGTTTGTTTAGAGGAACAGACATGCAATGGCACTGGGTGTGGTTCATGAGAAGAACAGACATGCAATGGCACTGGTGGATCCATGTGGGGTTTGTTTGGAGGAACACACATGCAATGACACTAGCTGTGGTTCATGAGAACACACATCCGATGACATTGGATGTGGTTTGTGAAAAGAACATACATGCAATCACACTAGGTGGATCCATGTGTGGTTTGTTTAGAAGAACACACATGCAACGACTCTAGCTGTGGTTCATGAAAAGAACACACATGCAATGACACTGGTGGATCCATGTGTGGTTTGTGAAAAGAACAAACATGCAATCACAATAGGCGGATCCATGTGTGGTTTGTTTAGAAGAACACACATGCAATGACTCTAGCTGTGGTTCATGAAAACAACACACATTCAATGACATTGGTGGATCCATGTGTGGTTCATGAAAAGAACAGACATGCAATGACGCTGGTGGATCCATGTGTGGTTTGTTTAGAGGAACAAACATGCAATGGCACTGGGTGTGGTTCATGAGAAGAACATACATGCAATGACACTGGTGGATCCATGAGTGGTTCATGAGAAGAACATACATGCAATGACACTGGTGGATCCATGTGTGGTTCATGAAAATAACAGACATGCAATGACACTGGTGGATCCATGTGTGGTTTGTGAGAAGAACAGATATGCAATCACACTTGGTGGATCCATGTGTGGTTCATGAGAGGAACACACATGCAATGACACTGATGTGTATCCATGTGTGGTTCATGAGAAGAACACACATCCAATGACACTAGGTGTGGTTCCTGAGAAGAACATACATGCAATCACACTAGGTGGATCCATGTGTGGTTTGTTTAGAAGAACAGACATGCAACGACTCTAGCTGTGGTTCATGAAAAGAACACACATGCAATGGCACTGGTGGATCCATCTATGGTTTGTGAAAAGAACATACATGCAATCAGACTAGGTGGATCCATGCGTGGTTTGTTTAGAAGAACACACATGAAAGGACTCTAGCTCTGGTTCATGAAAAGAACACACATTCAATTACACTGGTGGATCCATTTGTGGTTCATGAAAAGAACAGACATGCAATGACACTGGTGGATCCATGTGTGGTTTGTTTAGAGGAACAGACATGCAATGGCACTGGGTGTGGTTCATGAGAAGAACAGACATGCAATGGCACTGGTGGATCCATGTGGGGTTTGTTTGGAGGAACACACATGCAATGACACTAGCTGTGGTTCATGAGAACACACATCCGATGACATTGGATGTGGTTTGTGAAAAGAACATACATGCAATCACACTAGGTGGATCCATGTGTGGTTTGTTTAGAAGAACACACATGCAACGACTCTAGCTGTGGTTCATGAAAAGAACACACATGCAATGACACTGGTGGATCCATGTGTGGTTTGTGAAAAGAACAGACATGCAATCACAATAGGTGGATCCATGTGTGGTTTGTTTAGAAGAACACACATGCAATGACTCTAGCTGTGGTTCATGAAAACAACACACATTCAATGACATTGGTGGATCCATGTGTGGTTCATGAAAAGAACAGACATGCAATGATGCTGGTGGATCCATGTGTGGTTTGTTTAGAGGAACAAACATGCAATGGCACTGGGTGTGGTTCATGAGAAGAACATACATGCAATGACACTGGTGGATCCATGAGTGGTTCATGAGAAGAACATACATGCAATGACACTGGTGGATCCATGTGTGGTTCATGAAAATAACAGACATGCAATGACACTGGTGGATCCATGTGTGGTTTGTGAGAAGAACAGATATGCAATCACACTTGGTGGATCCATGTGTGGTTCATGAGAGGAACACACATGCAATGACACTGATGTGTATCCATGTGTGGTTCATGAGAAGAACACACATCCAATGACACTGGGTGTGGTTCATGAGAAGAACATACATGCAATCACACTAGGTGGATCCATGTGTGGTTTGTTTAGAAGAACAGACATGCAACGACTCTAGCTGTGGTTCATGAAAAGAACACACATGCAATGGCACTGGTGGATCCATCTATGGTTTGTGAAAAGAACATACATGCAATCAGACTAGGTGGATCCATGCGTGGTTTGTTTAGAAGAACACACATGCAATGACTCTAGCTCTGGTTCATGAAAAGAACACACATTCAATTACACTGGTGGATCCATTTGTGGTTCATGAAAAGAACAGACATGCAATGACACTGGTGGATCCATGTGTGGTTTGTTTAGAGGAACAGACATGCAATGGCACTGGGTGTGGTTCATGAAAAGAACAGACATGCAATGGCACTGGTGGATCCATGTGTGGTTTGTGAAAAGAACAGACATGCAATCACAATAGGTGGATCCATGTGTGGTTTGTTTAGAAGAACACACATGCAATGACTCTAGCTGTGGTTCATGAAAACAACACACATTCAATGACACTGGTGGATCCATGTGTGGTTCATGAAAAGAAGATACATGCAATGACACTGGTGGATCCATGTGTGGTTTATTTAGAGGAACATACATGCAATGGCACTAGGTGTGGTTCATGAAAAGAAATACATGCAATGACACTGGTGGATCCATGAGTGGTTCATAAGAAGAACATACATGCAATGACACTGGTGGATCCATGTGTGGTTCATGAAAATAACAGACATGCAATGACACTGGTGGATCCTTATGTGGTTTGTTTAGAAGAATACACATGCAATGATTCTAGCTGTGGTTCATGAAAAGAACACACATTCAAAGACACTGGTGGATCCATGTGTGGTTCATGAAAAGAAGAGAGATGCAATGACACTGGTGGATCCATGTGTGGTTTGTTTAGAGGAACAGACATGCAATGGCACTAGGTGTGGTTCATGAAAAGAACATACATGCAATGACAATGGTGGATCCATGTGTGGTTCGTGAGAAGAACAGACATGCAATGACACTGGTGGATCCATGTGTGGTTCATGAAACTAACAGACATGACAGGACACTAGTGGATCCTTATGTGGTTTGTTTAGAGGAACATACATGCAATGACACTAGGTGTGGTTCATGAAAAGAACAGACATGCAATGACACTGGTGGATCCATGTGTGCTTCATGAGAAGAACACACATCCAATGACACTGGTGGATCCTTATGTGGTTCATGAAAAGAACACACATGCAATGACACTGGTGGATCCTTATGTGGTTTGTTTAGAATAACATACATGCAATGACACTGGTGGATCCATGTGTGGTTCATGAAAAGAATAGACATGCAATGACACTGGTGGATGCTTACGTGGTTTGTTTAGAGGAACATACATGCAATGACACTGGATGTGGTTCATGAAAAGAACAGACATGCAATGACACTGGTGGATCCATGTGTGGTTCATGAGAACAACACACATCCAATGACACTGGTGGATCCTTATGTGGTTCATGAAAAGAACAGACATGCAATGACACTGGTGGATCCTTATGTGGTTCATGAAAAGAACAGACATCCAATGACACTGGTGGATCCTTATGTGGCTTGTGAAAAGAACAGACATGCAATGACACTGGTGGATCCATGTGTGGTTAATGAAAAGAACAGACATGCAATGACACTGGTGGATCCATATGTCGTTTGTGAAAAGAACAGACATGCAATCACACTGGGTGGATCCATGTTTGGTTCATGAGAAGAACACACATGCAATGACACTCGTGATATGTGGTTTGTGAAAAGAAAAGACATGCAATGAGTCTAACTATGGTTAATGAAAAGAGCAGACATGCAATTACACTAGTGGATCCATGTGTGGTTTATTAGAAGAACACACATTGAATGAACTATAGTGGATCTATCTTTGCATAATTGGATGTATGCCACGATGTATTTCATTGTACAAGACACTTTCATTTTTATACTACTCAGTTTTGCCCTTGGTTTTATGTGGTACTACTTAGTTTTGCCCCCCTCTCTCTATCTTTCATAGAAGCCCAAACTTGTGCTCACCCTGTCTGCTACTCCCTAATTGGTTGTCACAGTTGTCACGCGGATCGTGCGCACCAATCATTGATTCTGTGCGATCCAACGATGATCGTTGCACACATCGTGCCTGATACATTGCAAATGTATCTATAATTTTTGATGCTCCATGCTTGGTTTTATCCACTTTCTTGTGTTTTGTCCACACTTTGGAGTACTTTTCATATGATTTCTTGGACTAACCTATTAACAAGAGGCACAGTGCCAGCTGCCTGTTTTCTGCTGTTTTTGGTTCCATAAGTCAGAAAATGAATATTCTCGGAATTGCACGGGACAAAAGCCAAAGTGCCTATTTTTCCAGAAGACTCCAGGAGCCAGAATACGAGACGGAGGAGGGCCAGGGGCTGGCCACACCACCCCCAGGCGTGGGCTGGGCCTGGCCGCGTCAGGGCATGGTGTGGTGGCCCCAGGCACCCCCTCGGTCTCCCTCTTCGCCTATAAGAAGCCTTTTGACCTAAAAACTTCAGGGGGTTCGACGTTTTTCCACAAAAAAGTTCCGCTGCGCTGCCGCCGCCGAAGGGGAGATTCGGGGGACAGAAAGTCTCTGTTCCAGCACCCTGCCGGGACAGGGAAGTGCCCCCGGAGCCATCTCCATTGATCTCCACCGTCATCTTCATCGACCATCTATGTTTCCCTCATCTATGAGTGAGTAATCCCCCGCTGTAGGCTATGGGGATGGTAGGGATTGGATGAGATCGTTCATGTAATGGCATCAGATTCTTAGGGCATGGTGCCTAGTATCTTTTATTAGTGCTTTATGACTTTGATGAAACTTGTTGTGCTTAATGCTTGTCACTAGGGCCCGAGTGCCATGATTTCAGATATGAACATGTTATTGATTCATTATGATAGTATTGTTCTTGGTCTTATCTGCAAGTTGTATACACACGTTGTTGTCCGGAACCTATGGCCCCGAAGTGACAGAAATTGGGATAACGGAAGGGAAAGGCTTTGATGTGAGGATCACATGTGTTCATGGAGTGTTAATGCTTTGCTCCGGTGCTCTATTAAAAGGAGCACCTTAATTTCCAGTAGTTCCCTAGAGGCCCCGCTACAAACGGGCTAGCAGGACAAAAGATGTTGTGCCAGTTCTCATTGCGAGCACGTATGACTATATATGGAACACATGCCTAGGATTGTCTAGTACTTGGATGCTTTATCTTATTTATCTGCAATTGCCCTATGTTCTGATTGCTATGTGAATTGTCTTGTCCATGCAACGCCCGTCCATCCATCCCTATGCCTACCACACTCGAATACCACTGTTTACTGCTTTTGTTACTACTGTCTTTGCTTTACTACTGCTGTTACTTTACTATTCCTACTACAAAACTGTTGCTACTGATAAACTGCTATGAGCAAGATTGTTTCCAGGTGCAGCTGAATTGACAACTCAGTTGTTAAGGCTTATAAATATTCTTTGGCTCCCCTTGTGTCGAATCAATAAATTGGGTTTCACTTCCCTCGAAAATACTGTGATACACCCCCTATACTTGTGGGTCATCAAGACTATTTTCTGGCGCCGTTGCCGGGGAGCATAGCTTTATTTATCAAGTCCACTTGGATTCACTATTGTTCAAGCTAAGATTATCTTTCTTCTTGTTTGCTTGTTTCTTTATCAAAATTACAAAAAAATTAGTTCCTACTCTAGTTGTTATTTTCGTTGGTCCGTTATTGTCTTGCTTTATCATGCTTGTTGTCAATGGCTGGTTTCTTTGAAACTGAATCTTACTGGCAAGGTGGGTTCACGGAAGATCAAAAAGATTATTATAAGGAACACCACTTGTCACAAAAAGGGAAACACTTATGGGAACAAATTGATAGACTGTATACCATTGCTAGAAATGTGTGCTCTACTTATAATGTTACTTATTGCTGTGATGAATCTCATTGCAGAAAGAGGTATAAACACCTCCCTTTTCAATGTGAGTATAATGATAATGATACCATATCTTCCTATGCTAAAGGAATTTATGACTTTTATGATGCGGAACAAATTGAAGAATTTATTGCTTGGAAGGGTGCTTTTGAACTTGCTAGTTTGCTTGAAAATATTGATGATTCACCTTATAAGTATGAGGTTTATGGTATACTTAAATTTTGCTTTGATAATTACAAGCATGAAAATGGCAATATTCTTGAATATTTTAATAGATGCTTTCCACAAATGGAAGAGACTAATGCCTTGTAGGATCCTATGGAAGAAGAAATTGATGAACCTGAAATCTCATTAGATGAAAAAGAGAAGGAGAGTGATGAACAAAAGGAGGAAGAATGGATTAGCTACCCATGCCTACCTTCTAATGAGAGTAACTCTTTATCCCTTACATTATTTGATTGTCCCCCATGCTTACTAAAGAAGGATGAATGTTATGTTCCTGAGGATTCTTTTGAAAATGTTTATGAAAAAGCTCTAGTGCTTGTAGATCATGAAAAGCATGCTTTATGTGATAGTTATATTGTTGAGTTTATTCATGAGGATACTAAAAATTATTATGAGAGACGAAAATATGGTTGTAGAAGTTTTCATGGTATTGAAACACCTCTCTATGTGCTGAAAGTTTTGAAGTTACTCTTGTTTTATCTTCCTATGCCTGTCACTTTGTTATTTGCTTACATGATTCCTACGCATATGAAGTGGGTTAGACTTAAATGTGTTTTGGATTTCCTTCTTGATGATATCTTTTACTTCAACTCATATTTCTTCTGAGAGCATCCTCTCAAACTTTTATGCGTGAAGATGATAATATGTCTATTATTCTTGGGAGACCTTTTCTTAATACTACAGGAGCTGTTATTAATTGTAATCAAGGGAAGGTGACCTTCAATGTCAATGACAAGGAACATACTATCTATTTCCCCAAGAATATTCATAATACTTATGGTTTTGAATTCAATTGAACATGTTGAGGGCATTCAAGTTGGAGAAATATATTGTCCCATACCAAGAGAAAAATTTGAAACTATTATGATTGGGACCATTGCTATCAAGGTTGAGGTAACATAATCATTAGTGGAATACAAAGTTTTGTCTCATATGGAATTGTTGTGGTAACAATACCTGATCAACCTTGTTAACAAAAGGATTTTATTGAACAAAACAATGTTTTCACCATGATTATGTCCGCTTACTTCTATTCTATCCATTTTAGTTTTTTACTTATGCCCAACTTAAAGGCGTTAAAGAAAAGTACTTATTGGAAGATAACCCAAAAGTTTTAGATGAGTCTTGGAAGTTATTACTTCAGTAATAACTGCTCCTTATCCTTTTTATTTGCTTTTTGTGCCAAGAGTAACCTCTAATGAGAGAGAAGTAATGATTGGGAAACTTGCTGTCCCGAAACAGATTTCTGTGCTTCACCGTAAAAATTCTTGTAAAATCTCTGTACGTCTTTTTGAGGCGTGAATTTTTGTGCTTCTGCCCCAGGTTGTTATCTAACTTTCGTTAGTTCAACACTTTTTTATTTGAGCAACATAAGGTCTTCTAAAAAATTCGTCTTTACCTACTGGTCTGTTGTGACAGATTTCTGCCATTTTCTGCATTTGCTTCTTGTTGGTTCCTTCTTGAGTTATTTTGGGGAATTGAGCTTTTTGAGGGAAGTGCTACAGTAGCTAGTGTCCTAATGGAAGTTTATTGGTGTTAGAACTGAACCTTAAGACTTATTTATCTTAAGTGCACTAATGTTGCTAATAAAGATTGTGTGAAGTTTTGTATGAAGGAAAAATTTTAGGTATATGAAAGGAATGAGTAATGAGATGAAGGATGGACTAAAGCTCAAGCTTGGGGATGCCATGCGTGTCACCCCAAGAAATATCCAAGAATTACAAGCGTCAAAGCTTAGGGATGCCCAAGGCATCCCCTTCTTCATCAATAAAAATCCCTGGTTTCTTCCAAACACTTCATTCTTATTGTTTCATGCACAGTTGTGTTGTTCTTGGAGCGTCTTCTTTTTTGTTTTCGTTTTGATTTTTAGTTTGCGTGGTTTGCTTAGTTTGCTGAATGAATTGGTTGGACCTCCCCTTTCATACATTGGTGTTCAAATGGTTTGGTTTGGTTTGGAAAAGAGTAGGAAAGCTCATGCTTAAGTGGTAAAGAGAGATTGTTTTTGATTGTGGCCTATGCTCTATCATGCCATGCTTGATATTGTTTTGGCTTTATGCTTAGTATTCTTTGCTGTAGCATGACTTGTTATAAACAATTGAGATTGCTTAATGTGCCTTGGATGAATCATGCGTTGTTTTAGCATATTAAAGCATAGTATTGTGGTATTCTCCTTTGATGCTTTATTTGGGTTGACTTGGCACATGCTCACACCATGTTATGACTATCCCAAGTCACCATAAGCCTTTATGATCCTTTAGTTTTCAACTTGTAGTATCACTTTATGCTTTGATCAATGATGTTTTGTCGCTCTGCATGATTATGGCCATTATTGCTCTCTCGGTTGTCGCTCCCTTACTATTGCTAGCCTTCACTTACACTGAGTGTTTTACTCATGTTTCCAACTCCCTTAAACCAAATATTGCCAAAGTGTCCACCATACCTACCTATTAGCATCATTTGCTACTTCTGTACATATTCAATATGCCTTGTTTTCTTCCGAATAAAATGTTTGCTTGTTTTGAGAAAGTTAGTTAGTAAAGCTCTCACGAACTTGATGACACACTTTATTTCCTGCACTTAATAAACCTAAACCATTGTGAACTCTCCATGAAAGTTATATGCTTGCTAATTATAGGCTGGGGATTAGAAGAACTGTGATGTCACAGGGAACGCTTTCAACACTTGTAAATATATACCCAGTTGATACCTTGCTCTTTTGTTTGCGGATGTTGTCGGTGTGAAATAAAAGGGGAGCTTATAAGTCCATGGAGTTATATATGTGTGTTAGAGAAACACCTGGGCCGCTGGTCTAATCCATGCTGACATGGTGGAAACCTGCAGCGCAACCATAATGGTATCTATGAAGCATTCTTCTTATAAAAAAAGAGAGAGATATCTATTGAGAAAAAGAAAAAAAGAGTTTTATGAAAAGAGGAAAGAGAGAAAAAAGCACCATTTTCCCATGGTAAATAAGAAGATTGCTGAGATACTCATTGTCTGCTTGCCTTGTCATTTTGATATGGGGATTCTTCTGTATCATCGGGCAAGGGGTACCCCATTGGCGGTTCTCAATGATACGCACATACTTACGATGACATGAACTTACCGGTAACTAAAGTTGAGTAGCATGAGGAGCGGCCCTCGTACTAAAGGGACTTGGGATTTTCAGTTTATAGTCTGTCAAGCATATAACTCAGATTGGACCTCACTTTCACCTTAACCACACTAAAGATGCTTATGATAGGGGCAATGAGAGCTCAAAGCTAACGAGTACCATACTTTCAGCATTTGGAAGCCTTTCAAATTATTCAAAACCTGTTCTTCTACTTGTTGAGTCCCAACATATTCTTTGAGCACTTTCGTGAGAGCATAGTGGCCATTCTTAGTTCTATGTTCATTGTCCCAAGACTTGTTGATTGATGCATACCTTGATATTGCTTGTTTTAAACTATTTGTATCTAGTCACTCTTGTAAACTTTGAAGGTGTCCTATGCATTTACTTTTGCTACTCTATTGAGGGACAAGCTGAATGCCACTATGCTATGTTTTCTTTATGTGAAACAAACAAACGTCTTGCAAAGCATTGTTATTCATGAATCTTTTGTTTGTGCCTTTTCATGTTGCATCATAGTTTCTTTGTCTTATTGCTAGAACTTTGTCTTTGATGTTATGATTAAAGTACTATGATCTCAACTTTGAATGATTTACAAATACTTTGATCAAGTTTATGATGGTGCATGTCACCTCAAAAATTATTCTTTTTATCGCTTACCTACTCGAGAACGAGCAGGAGTTAAGCTTGGGGATGTTGATACATTGCAAATGTATCTATAATTTTTGATGCTCCATGCTTGGTTTTATCCACTTTCTTGTGTTTTGTCCACACTTTGGAGTACTTTTCATATGATTTCTTGGACTAACCTATTAACAAGAGCCACAGTGCCAGCTGCCTGTTTTCTGCTGTTTTTGGTTCTAGAAAAGTCAGAAAATGAATATTCTCGGAATTGGACGGGACAAAAGCCAAAGTGCCTATTTTTCCAGAAGACTCCAGGAGCCAGAATACGAGACGGAGGAGGGCCAGGGGCTGGACACACCACCCCCAGGTGCGGGCTAGGCCTGGCTGCGCCAGGGCATGGTGTGGTGGCCCCAGGCACCCCCTCGGTCTCCCTCTTCGCCTATAAGAAGCCTTCTGACCTAAAAACTTTGGGGGGTTCGATGTTTTTCCACAAAAAAGTTCCGCTGCACCGCCGCCGCCGCCAAAGGGGAGATTCGGGGGACAGAAAGTCTCTGTTCCGGCACCCTGTCGGGATGGGGAAGTGCCCCCGGAGCCATCTCCATGGATCTCCACCATCATCTTCATCGACCATCTATGTTTCCCCCATCTATGAGTGAGTAATCCCCCGCTGTAGGCTATGGGGATGGTAGGGATTGGATGAGATCGTCCATGTAATGGCATCAGATTGTTAGAGCATGGTGCCTAGTATCTTTTATTAGTGCTTTATGACTTTGTTGCAACTTGTTGTGCTTAATGCTTGTCACTAGGGCCCGAGTGCCATGATTTCAGATCTGAACATGTTATTGATTCATTATGATAGTATTGTTCTTGGTCTTATCTGCAAGTTGTATACACACGTTTGTAACTACCTCGGTGAATTACGCTCTTAGTTACATGCCTGGATGAACGAAAATGGTTAAAATAGTACGGTGGGGCCAAGGGCCACTCACAGGTAGACCTTTCGGCCGTCCTAACCATTTCCAGAACATCGAGACAAGAACGAGCGGCGTAATCGGCAGGCGAAGGGATCAACTACATACAGAAATGAGTATGTATGCAAGCCACATACAACAGTCCTCAGAGCCATTCCATCTAAAAGAAATAGAAATATTGCAACGCCATACGGCAAGATCCAAATATCCTATATAGATATAATAGTTTAGGATATCTCCCCATACATCAAACATCAGAGTATCAGGCGGAAGTGGAAAACACGATCCGAGTACGGATAAGAAGCAAATCGGCATAAGATGCCACGTAAATAAACACATCTCGCCCATAGATCTCTCGGATCCCTGTTCCCGGAATCTCTACACCGAGTGATCGTTGCCAACATAGTCCGTCTCCTCCACCTAGTATCCATCTTGCGAGTATACCTGTGCATCTGAATCAAACAATTTATCATGTGAGACCCTAGGGGTACTCAGCAAGTCTTTATGCCTCTAAAGGGGACATAACCTGGGGTGACGCAATTGCAGCAAAAGATAATAACTAACAAGTCTATAGATACTCACTAACCATCCGCCTAACCAAAGATAGACGGATGTCCGTTAATTAAGAACAACAGTTAGAACAGTATAATTAACAGATCCATCCTCCTTCTCTCTTACCAACGAGAAAGCGGACGAACAACCCCCATCCGCTGGCAGTTTTATTAACCATTCCATGAGTATTGCACTACTTACTAGTCAGGTACTTAGTCAATTTAAAAGCGGTACTTTAGTTATACTTGTCTATGATCGAGAAACTGTGCTCCAAGTCGTCCATAACCGCGGACACGGCTTTCAGAAAGATTTACCCTGCAGGGGTGCACAAATAGCAACACACACTCGATCAACCTCGGTAAAACCAAATCAAAACCCAACGAGGCATTCAAGACAAAGCGATCACAGGATTCAGAAATGTTTCAGGGGGCCACCCCCATAATCTACCCGCAACGACGGACCCAGGGTTTGCGACGACGGCTGTAAACGACTGGGAACCCAAAAGTGTGACTGGGCTTGTCGATACCGCGAAAACGTGGCACGATCCAAAATAGTACAGGTGCTCCACACACAATCTTAAATAAAGTAGTAAAGCATGGCATAAGTACATGATAGTAATAAAGCCCCAAACTACTTTGTGGCCCCAAGAAATAAGAATGAATCAAGCTCTGGCTCAGGGGGGTCCACGGCCTCCCGGATGTGGATAGTGCGAATAGTCAAGGAACAGGAATCAAGTACTCGGGGTCCTACAGGACACAAGTGAGCATGAAAAACCAAATAGCAGATATTGCTCACCGGTGCCGCTTTCATTAGTTATCCCATTACTACTCAGGTTAAGTCGTTTAGGTACCTCGTGATCCATCAGACACTCACATACCCTACACATGATGTTCTACGACCCGCATGGCTCAAACAACTCCTGTAGTAATGGCTCATGGGATGGAGGAACAAGCTTCGGTGGGGTTTAAAAGTAAGGCTATGCAGTACTTGGGATTCAATTTAATGCAATCACGACTCAATGATGCAAGAATAAGATAGAGGCAATAGGTACTATATGTATGCAAGCATGTGGTAGTGCTTGCCTAGCAGCTCAATTGAAGCGAGAGAAGGATCTGGGTAGTGCTCCTGGGATTCCTGATATATCCCCTGCTCAACGTCTATCCGAAGAAGAACCAAACAAACAAGGGCCAACATAAATAGAGTGCACAAGCATATGAATTAAAATGCGACAAGCAAACAATCATGCGATGATGAATGGTGCACAATTTGCATGGCAATAATGTAGCATGACATGGGTGAGGTGTGGGGTACAAGATTAAAGCATTTTATTAAGTTTTTAGCCCGATTTGCTCTCATAACACTTGCTGTATACTTATTATTTATATGATGCATGCTGCAATTCAGAATATGGAATGCATAGATAGAACAGGCTCGTCGCGCTAACCGATTTAGACATATTATTTGTCAAATTTGGAGTTATAAAACTAAAGTTATTAATTAATTAAGAAAAGGGCATTTTATTGTAATTTTAATTAGCTCGAAAAATTAAAGTGCTCAAACATTATTTTGAATAGCATATTTGAACTCCTCACATTTTTCTGATTCAAAAACATATATCATTTGTTGAATTTGGAAATATCTTTTAAAAGATATGAAAAACAGATTTGAATTTGAATTTGAAACAATTTTGAAAAAGGTTTAATTAAGCAGCAAAGCTGAAACCATTTTGTACTCACACATATCTTGCCACCGACACCGCCAAGTGGGCCCGGGCTGATCTGGCGGTAACAGGCGCACCGAAGGGTTTTCTGTACCGCGGCCTTAGCTAGCCCAGGTCGCTGACCGGTGGGTCCGCCGGTGGGGCCAGGCCCACATGACAGCGAGAGGGGAGGGTCAGCCACGTGTCGCGGCGAAGGGAGCGCGGGTTGTGGGCCTGAGAGTTGGGGGGCTTAACTGCAAAACGGACGGAGAGGCTGACGGTGGGGCTCGGTGGTACCGCGGGTTAAGGAAAAAACAAAAGAGGGGGCGATTTGAAAAGTTTCCACAGGCCCCTGTAGATCTTCCCTGCACCTGCGGACGGATCGGTGCTCGACCGACGTGGGGCGCGTCACGGGGATTCAAAGCCGCGACGCGGGGCGCACGCGCTAAGGGGTGGAGCCAGTGCGGCTGGGTTCGGGAGGTTGACAGAAGGGCAGCTGGTGGCTAGGTATGTCGCTGCGAGGCGCGGCGCGGACGAGATGACAATGACTGCCGTGCACCGAGGGCGCTCGGTGAAAGGAACAGCGACGATAGGGGTCTACGGCGAGGCGGAGGGTGTGAGGGAGGAAGTAGTGCTCACCGCGGAGCGATCGGAGAGGTCGGATCCTGCGGGGAGGCGCTGTAGCGACGAGGACGCAGAGGCCGGGAACTAGGGTTTCAGAGGCGAGAGCATCGGTGAACGGCGTCGCGGTGGTGTCGACTCCTCCTCGGCCGATCGTGCAGGAATGTCGACGAGGCCCAGCTCCGCTTCCCCGACAACCAGATACTCCCGCCCGCCGCCGTGGTAAACGAGGAAAAGAGGAGGCCGAGGGTGGCCGGTGGAGAGGGTAGACGGGGAGGAAAAAGAGGGAGGCGCCGTGGCCAGGGGTGGATCTGGGCGAGGTAGAGGAGGCGTGGGGAAGGGAATAAACAGAGAGGGAGAGGAGAGGTGCCGTGTGGGCGCGGGATAAAGGTAAAGGTGGCTTCGGCCACCTTTAGCTTTCCTCCCTCACGTGCTTGTCGTGCACAGCCAGAGGCAGGGAGAGGGGCCACCGGTGGCCCAGGGTGAGGGGAAGGAGGCCGGCTCAGAAGGTGTGGCCTCATGGCAGGGAGAGAAAGATAGAGATAGAGAGAGGGGTAGAGATCGGTTAGGAGCTAGGGTTGGAGGAATGGGGTGGCTCGGGTTAGGGCTTTAGGGTTGGGGGTAGGGCTTCGACCTGGGAGGGTAGGGTGGCTAGGTGGCCTTGCTGTCCGAGAGGGAGAGGGGAAAACTTCGGCATGGAGAGAGGAGAGAGGTGAGGTGAGGACTAGGGTAAGGGATTAGGGTTGAGAGAGAGAAAAGAGAGAGAGACTAGGTGAGAGGGGGTAGGTTGTAGGGTTTGGTAATAACCACACTAGGTCATACATGGATGGAGGGTGAGAAAGGGAGGAAGGAGAGGACATGGTGTAGGGTTTTCTTTAAGGTGGTGTGATCATGTGTAAAGGAGAAAAGGGGGGTGTGGATGATATCTCACTTGATCATGCATGGCATGGATGTTGAGGGTGATGAGGTGGAGATGGTGAGAGGAAGAGAGAACAAACTCGCAAGGAAAGGATCCACTCAAAAACCAAGGGCAAATCAAAAGAAAAGAAGTGGTGATGGTGTTTGCATGGCCCATGCAAAGTATTAAATGCCATGTTTTTATACTTGTGAAGACAATAATAATAACATGGCATTATTCTTATGCATCCCAAAATATGGAATAAAGGCCAAGCAAAAGAAGATAGAATTGGATCCATCCCATCTCCCATGAGCTAGATTAAATATCAATAGAAAAATAAAAGCCCATGGTAAATGGAATGGTAGAATTATAAGGTGGTTAAAAGAAAAGTGATGGAGTTGAATAAAAGATATGCACCCAACTCAACTTGGGCATTAAACAATATATCAATAACCAAATACAATATCAAGAGGCAAATACAATTAATAATGCATATGAGAGAAGAACCAAAGAAAAAGGGTTTTATATGATGCTCAAATGCAAGGTGGCATGATGACATGAGATATAATTATGATGCAACAATTATATGTAGGAAGTAGCCATTATATTATTAGACCAAGTGGCATTACAATTGTTAGACAATTGGGATGCTACAACTCTCCCCCACTAAACAGGAATCTCGCCCCGAGATTCTAGGAAGAAGAAGAAGACTCAAAGAGGGTGGGATACTTGGCACGGAGCTCATCTTCATGTTCCCAAGTGGCTTCATCAATGGAATGGTGCGACCACTGCACCATACAGAACTTGATGGACTTGTTGCGAGTCCTTTTTTCTGCGACTTCAAGGATTTTTGTGGGGTGTTCTTGATAAGACAGATCTTCTTGGAGGTTGATGAGTTCATGATCCACGGTCCTGCCGGGATCCTTGAAGCACTTCTTGAGTTGAGAGATGTGGAAAACATCATGGACTTTGAGTTTTTCAGGCAGCTCAAGAGCATAAGTAACTTCTCCTCTTCTTCCACGAATTTTGAAAGGACCGATGTATCTAGGAGCCAACTTCCCTTTGATACCAAAGCGGTGCGTGCCTCTCATAGGAGTGTCACGAAGGTAAACGAGATCACCAGGAACATACTCCATGTCCGTGTGCTTTCTGTCATAGTTGCTCTTCTGGCGACTTTGAGCAACCTTCAGATTTTCAAGAATGATGTGAACCTTCTCCTCCGCTTGAGTTACAATGTCAGGGCCAAACAATATTCTTTCACCTGCGCCTGACCGACCAATCGGAGTTCTGCATTTGCGACCATAGAGAGCCTCAAATGGTGCCATCTTTAGACTTTTCTGGAAGCTGTTGTTGTACGAGAATTCAGCATAAGGAAGACATTCTTCCCACTTCATGCCGAAAGAGATAACACAAGCACGGAGCATATCTTCCAGAATCTGATTGATCCTTTCAACTTGTCCTTGCGACTGAGGGTGGTAAGCTGTGCTGAAGTTCAATTTTCTTCCCAAAGCATTTTGGAAACCTCCCCAGAACTTGGAAGTGAAGATGCTTCCACGGTCTGAACTGGTCTCGAGAGGAACTCCATACAGAGAGACAATTCTATTGATATAGAGCTCAGCCAACTGAATTGCAGAAATTGTTTCCTTGACGGGAAAGAAGTGAGCCACTTTAGAAAGCCTGTCGATGACAACAAAGATTGCATTGTTGCCCTTCTACGACCTTGGAAAACCCGTGATGAAGTCCATCTCTACTTTCTCCCATTTCCATTCCAGGGGTTTCAATGGCTGTAGAAGACCGGAAGGTTTCTGATGGACAGGTTTAACTCTACGGCAGACATCACACTCCGAGACAAACTTGGCACAATATCGTTTCAACCCAGGCCACCAATATTGTGTTTTCAAGTCCATGTACATCTTAGTGCTGCCAGTGTGAATAGAAAGAACAGAATCATGCGCCTGTTTAAGAACTTGCTCTCTCAATCCCCGGTCGTTCGAAACGAACATCCGGTTTTCAAAGAAAAGAGCTCCTTGATCATCGACGTGGAAGGAGTCATATCTCGGTAGTTGAATGTTTGAGATTATGTTTTTGGCATAAGCATCACCTCGATGACTAGCACGAATCTTTTCTTCCAAGAGAGGGGTTGCCAGAAGGTTCAGAAGATACCCTTGTTCCACAATTTCAAGGTTGAGCTGACGGAATTCCTCACACAAGAGAGGCTGTTGTTCTTCCACCATGAGGTTGCTGACATAAGCTTTGCGGCTGAGAGCATCGGCCATGACATTAGCTTTTCCTGGAGTGTAGTTGATGGTCAAATCAAAATCATTGATTGCTTCAATCCACCTCCTCTGACGAAGGTTGAGATCAGGCTGTGTGAAGATATACTTCAGACTCTTGTGATCAGAAAAGATTTCACAACGGTTGCCAAGCAAGTAATGCCTCCATACTTTCAAAGCAAAGACAACTGCTGCGAGTTCGAGGTCATGTGTAGGATAGTTGATCTCATGCGTCTTCAACTGTCGAGAGGCATAAGCAACAACTTGTTTTTCTTGCATAAGGACCGCACCCAATCCTTGCAAGGAGGCGTCACAGAATATCTGGAAAGGCTTGGATGTATCTGGAGTAACCAAGACTGGTGTGGAAGTGAGCTTCTCTTTGAGTGTTTCAAAGCTTGCTTGACATGCAGGAGTCCAAAGGTATTTCTTGCCTTTCTTGAGGAGATCTGTAAGAGGCTTCGCAATCATCGAGAAGTTCTGCACGAAGCAACGGCAGTAACTAGCCAAACCAAGGAAACTCCGGACTTCTTTGACATTTTTGGGTGGAAGCCAGTCAACAATTGTCTTAACAGTTTCTGGGTTGACGGCAATGCCCTTGGCAGAGATGACGTGACCCATATAGGTGACTTTAGGCAGCCAGAACTCACATTTGGAGAACTTTGCATACAAGCGGTTCTCACGAAGCTTGTTTAGGACACACCGAAGGTGTTCTTCGTGTTCCTCCTTTGACTTGGAATAGACTAGAATGTCATCCAGATAGACCACAACGAACTTATCAAGATACTCCATGAAAACCAAGTTCATAAGCCTCGAGAAGGTGGCAGGTCTTTTGGTGAGACCAAAAGACATGACCGTGTACTCATACAGGCCATAGCGGGTGGTGAAAGCTATTTTAGGAACATCTTCCTTGCGAATCTTGATTTGATGATATCCACTTCTCAAGTCAAGCTTAGAGAAAACCACAGCTCCAGCTAGCTAGTCGAAGAGATCATTAATCCGCGGAAGGGGATATTTATTCTTGATGGTTTTAGCATTGAGAGCCCGATAGTCAACACAAAGTCTATCATTCTTGTCTCGCTTCTTCACAAAGATGGTTGGGCTACTCCAAGAAGAAGTACCGTGCTGAATGAAACCCAACTTCTCTTGTTCATCAAGCTGACGTTTGAGTTCAGCCAACTCAGCAGGACCCATTTTATAAGGCCGCTTGGAGATAGGAGCGGTACCAGGTTCAAGCTCAATCACAAACTCGACCTCACGGTCAGGAGGCATACCCGGTAACTCTTCAGGAAAAACATCTGGGAACTCACAGACCACCGGAACACTCTGAATAGCTTCCATAGCATCATCATTCAGATCCGCCAAAGAGAAAAGCTGAATAGCAGGAGTCAGACTTGGAGAAAAGACTATATGACCTTCAGGAATTTTCAGAGAAACCGAGTGTTCAGCACAATCAATCACAGCCGCATTTCCTGTTAACCAATCCATGCCCAATATAACATCAATGTCAGAGTTGCCCAGTATAATTAAGGAAGCCGGGAACGAAGAACCACCAATCTCAATTTGATTGCCATGACTGATTTTAGAAGCCCTCATGCTTGATCCAGGAGATTGCACCATGAGGCGAGTTGGTAAAGCATCAGAAGGTAACCCATTACTCTCCGCAAACTTGTATGACACGAAAGAATGTGATGCACCAGAATCAAACAAAACTCGTGCAGGAACTGAGTTAACAGGAAGCATACCCATCACAACTCCAGGTGCATGCTCAGCTTGAGCGGCGTTGACACAGTTGGCACGAGCAACAGTAGACCCGGACTTGGTGTTGATGTTGAGAGCCCGAGGTGTTGGTGCACGAACCATAGGAGAGCTTGCCGCAGGTCTTGGAGGTGGTGGAGGAAGAGCTTTGTTGTTCATTGGACAGTTCCAGTGTTGATGCCCAGTGTTTCCACAAGTGTAACAAGCACCAGGTGGACGTGGAGCAACGTAGCCAGGGACTCCGCCAGGCGCTCCAGGGTAGTTGTGGTTGTAGCCCCTGGGAGCAGCAGTGAAGGAGTTTGGTGGCCTTGCCGTGTAGCTTGAAGGTCTTGGTGGAGCCGGGAGCGACGGTGGGGTGTTAGGAACCAAGACACGACGCTTAGAAGGAGTTGACATAGCTGAAGAGCTTGCTGCATCGCGGTTGTGTTTCTTTGACTCCTCAAACACTTGCCTACTTACTTCTTCCTGCAGAGTTGTATGTTGGAGTTCTAGAAAAGACGCCGGCCTTGCATGTGTGATTGCATATTTAATCGATGCATTGAGCCCTTGTATGAACCTCTTTTGCTTCTTCTTGTCATCAGAGATCTCATCGCCACCATACCGAGAAAGGTTCATGAAGTTTCTGATGTAGGTATTGACATTGTCATTGCCCTGCTTGAGGTTGAGAAACACTTCCTTCATCCTCTCCATGACAATTTCTGACAGATATTGCTCTTTGAAAGCTCTAGTGAATTGTTCCCAAGTAGGCTGAAAACCAATGTAGTTTGCCTTGAGGTAATTCTCCCACCACAGAGCTGCATCTCCCTTCAGAAGGTGAGTGGCACATTTTACCCATTCTTGCTCAGGAACATCAGCAGTAGCCAGTAACCTTGACATCTCACGCAACCAATCATCCGCATCAAGCGGCTGATCAGACACCTCAAAGTGGCGCGGGTTGAACTTCAGGAAGCTTTTGATATCTCCTCGCTTGGGAGGTGGAGGTAGCGGAACAAACTCATTCCTCCTGACACTTTCTTCAAAACGCTGCTGGTTATGATGTATTGTACCCAAGGAATTAGCAATACTTGTCAACGCAGCCCCCAGTTCAGGTGGTATGTCCTCCTCAGAACGGCGTGGTGGTGCCATCCTGCGATTGATATAAAACACAAGTCAGTACCATAATGGAGAATAATTATAATCCAAAATAGTACCAAAATGGAATTAACTAAGATTAAAGGATACAAATTACTAAGATGATATTAAAATATCAACAAATTTCAAAGCACCTAGAAGATATTAAGCATATCGCACACGACTGAACAAGGAGTGTGGTACACAAACTAACAAAGAAAAAAAAATCCGCAAATTTTGGCATTAAAATACCACTATGTGCGCAAAACCACTTAACGAATCAAGATTAGTAACTCTACCAATTCAATATACAAGAGTGAATGCTAAAAGTAGTGGTATGGTCGCGACTCCATCCCACACTCAAATCATTACTCCGCACATGAATAAGTAAAACACATATCCCA
The DNA here is from genome assembly GCA_916181665.1 of Avena sativa. Taxonomy (NCBI): domain Eukaryota; kingdom Viridiplantae; phylum Streptophyta; class Magnoliopsida; order Poales; family Poaceae; genus Avena; species Avena sativa. Next base: position 602,382,800 of record OV702291.1, on the reverse strand, counting down.
ACACCTTCTTTTAAAGATGAACCTAAAGATTAGTAACTACGGAAACGAACACCCCAAACAAGATAACGTCGGATAACAAAGAGTGAGACAGATCACGTCGGTATACAACAAATCAGATAGATCGCGTCAGTTTACAAAGGCTTATCGGTATGGAATGTATCAACAGTTGATAACCAAAAGGCAGATAGTGATAACATGTTGGATGCAAGAGATAGACAAGGAATTCACACACACACACACACAGACAACCTATGGTACTACGAAACCCAGAACACGTGAATCCTAGTTTGAATTTTTGAAGAGGATTGAAAACGTTACACTTCCTTACCAGAAAAGGGTGGGTGGTTGGGTAAGAAGAAAAATGGAAGCAATCCTACTCTCACGTTTTTGTTTTTCCCTATTATACATAGCTACCAAAAATATTTGCTAAACTGACAACGACCATTTGGCTGAGACCCTGAAGGGCGGGATGGCTCTGATACCAATTGTAACTATCTCGGTGAATTACGCTCTTAGTTACATGCCTGGATGAACGAAAATGGTTAAAATAGTACGGTGGGGCCAAGGGCCACTCACAGGTAGACCTTTCGGCCGTCCTAACCATTTCCAGAACATCGGGACAAGAACGAGCGGCGTAATCGGCAGGCGAAGGGATCAACTACATACACAAATGAGTATGTATGCAAGCCACATACAACAGTCCTCAGAGCCATTCCATCTAAAAGAAATAGAAATATTGCTATGCCATACGGCAAGATCCAAATATCCTAGATAGATATAATAGATTAGGATATCTCCCCATACATCAAACATCAGAGTATCAGGCGGAAGCGGAAAACACGATCCGAGTACGGATAAAAAGCAAATCAGCATAAGATGCCACATAAATAAACACATCCCGCCCACAGATCTCTCGGATCCCTGTTCCTGAAATCTCTACACCAAGTGATGGTTGCCAACATCGTCCGTCTCCTCCACCCAGTATCCATCTTGCGAGTATACCTGTGCATCTGAATCAAACAATTTATCGTGTGAGACCCTAGGGGTACTCAGCAAGTCTTTATGCCTCTAAAGGGGACATAACCTGGGGTGACGCAATTGTAGCAAAAGATAATAACTAACAAGTCTATAGATACTCGCTAACCGTCCGCCTAACCAAAGATAGACGGATGTCTGTTAATTAAGAACAACAGTTATAACAGTATAATTAACAGATCCATCCTCCTTCTCGCTTACCAACGAGAAAGCGGACGAACAACCCCCATCCGTTGGCAGTTTTATGAACCATTCCATGAGTATTGCACTATTTACTAGTCAGGTACTTAGTCAATTTAAAAGCGGTACTTTAGTTATACTTGTCTATGATCGAGAAACTGTGCTCCAAGTCGTCCATAACCGCGAACACGGCTTTCAGAAAGATTTACCCTGCAGGGGTGCACAAATAGCAACACCCACTCGATCAACCTCGAAAAAACCAAATCAAAACCCAACGAGGCATTCACGACAAAGCGATCACAGGATTCATAAATGTTTCAGGGGGCCACCCCAATAAGCTACCCGCAACGAAGTTGGCCGGCTCCGAGACGGACCCAGGGTTTGCGACGATGGCTGTAAACGGCTGGGAACCCGAAAGTCTGACTGGGCTTGTCGATACCGCAAAAACATGGCGCGATCCAAAATAGTACAGGTGCTCCACGCACAATCTTAAATAAAGAAGTAAAGCATGGCATAAGTACAGGATAGTAATAAAGCCCCAAACTACTTTGTGGCCCCAAGAAATAGGAATGAATCTAGCTCTGGCTCAGGGGGGTCCACGGCCTCCCGGATGTCGATAGTGTGAATAGTCAAGGAACAGGAATCAAGTACTCGGGGTCCTACGGGACACGAGTGAGCATGAAAAACCAAATAGCAGATATTGCTCACTGGTGCCGCTTTCATTAGTTATCCCATAACTACTTAGGTTAAGTCGTTTAGGTACCTCATGATCCATCAGACACTCACATACCCTACACATGCTGTTCTACGACCCGCATGGCTCAAACAACTCCTGTAGTAATGGCTCATGGGATGGAGGAACAAGCTTCGGTGGGGTTTAAAAGTAAAGGCTATGCAGTACTTGGGATTCAATTTAATGCAATCGCGACTCAATGATGCAAGAATAAGATAGAGGCAATAGGTACTATATGTATGCAATCATGTGGTAGTGCTTGCCTGGCAGCTCAGTTGAAGCGAGAGAAGGATCTGGGTAGTGCTCCTGGGATTCCTGATATATCCCCTACTCAGCGTCTATCCGAAGAAGAACCAAACAAACAAGGACCAACATAAATAGAGTGCACAAGCATATGAATGAAAATGCGACAAGCAAACAATCATGCCATGATGAATGGTGCACAATTTGCATGGCAATAATGTAGCATGACATGGGTGAGGTGTGGGGTACAAGATTAAAGCATTTTATTAAGTTTTCAGCCCGGTTTGCTCTCATAACACTTGCTGTATACTTATTATTTATATGATGCATGCTGCAATTCAGAATATGGAATGCATAGATAGAACGGGCTCGTCGCGCTGACCGATTTAGACATATTATTTGTCAAATTTGGAGTTATAAAACTAAAGTTATTAATTAATTAAGAAAAGGGCATTTTATTGTAATTTTAATTAGCTCGAAAAATTAAAGTGCTCAAACGTTATTTTGAATAGCATATTTGAACTCCTCACATTTTTCTGATTCAAAAACATATATCATTTTGTTGAATTTGGAAATATCTTTTAAAAGATATGAAAAACAGATTTGAATTTGAATTTGAAACAATTTTGAAAAAGGTTTAATTAAGAGCAAAGCAGAAACCATTTTGTACTCACACAGATATAGCCACCAACACCGCCAAGTGGGCCCGGGCTGATCTGGCGGTAACAGGCACACCGAAGGGTTTTCTGTACCGCGGCCTTAGCTAGCCCAGGTCGCTGACCAGTGGGTCCGTCGGTGGGGCCGAGCCCACATGACAGCGAGAGGGGAGGGTCAGCCACGTGTCGCGGCAAAGGGAGCGCGGGTTGAGGGCCTAAGAGCTGGGGGGCTTAACTACAAAATGGACGGAGAGGCTGACGGTGGGGCTCGGTGGTACCGCGGGTTAAGGAAAAAACAAAAGAGGGGGCGATTTGAAAAGTTTCCACAGGCCCCTGTAGATCTTCCCTGCACCTGCGGACGGATCGGTGCTCGACCAACGCGGGGCGCGGCACGGGGATTCGAAGCCGCGACGCGGGCGCACGCGCTAAGGGGTGGAGCCAGTGCGGCTGGGTTCGGGAGGTTGAAAGAAGGGCGGCAGGTGGCTAGGTATGTCGCTGCGAGGCGCGGCGCGGACCAGACGACAACGACTGCCGTGCATCGAGGGCGCTCGGCGAAAGGAATGGCGACGCTAGGGGTCTACGGCGAGGCGGAGGGTGTCAGGGAGGAAGTAGTGCTCACCGCGAAGCGATCGGAGAGGTCGGATCGTGCGGGGAGGCGCTGTAGCGACAAGGACACAGAGGCCGGGAACTAGGGTTTCGGAGGCGAGAGCGTCGGTGAACGACGTCATGGTGGTGTCGGCTCCTCCTCGACCGATCATGCAGGAACGTAGACGAGGTCCGGCTCCGCTTCCCTGACAACCAGATACTCCCGCCCGCCGCCGTGGTAAACGAGGAAAAGAGGAGCCCGAGGGTGGCCGGTGGAGAGGGTAGACGGGAAGGAAAAAGAGGGAGGCGCCGCAGCCAGGGGTGGATCTGGGCAAGGTAGAGGAGGCGTGGGGAAGGGAATAAACAGAGAGGGAGAGGAGAGGTGCCGTGTGGGCGCGGGATAGAGGTAAAGGTGGCTTCGGCCACCTTTAGCTTTCCTCCCTCACGTGCTTGTCGTGCACAGCCAGAGGCAGGGAGAGGGGCTGCCGGTGGCCCAGGGTGAGGGGAAGGAGGCCGGCTCAAAAGGTGGGGCCTCACGGCATGGAGAGAAAGATAGAGATAGAGAGAGGGGTAGAACTCGGTTAGGAGCTAGGGTTGGAGGAATGGGGTGGCTCGGGTTAGGGCTTTAGGGTTGGGGGTAGGTCTTCGGCCTGGGAGGGTAGGGTGGCTAGGTGGCCTTGCTGTCCGAGAGGGAGAGGGAAAAACTTCGGCATGGAGAGAGGAGAGAGGTGAGGTGAGGACTAGGGTAAGGGATTAGGGTTGAGAGAGAGAAAAGAGAGATAGACTAGGTGAGAGGGGGTAGGGTGTAGGGTTTGGTAATAACCACACTAGGTCATACATGGATGGAGGGTGAGAAAGGGAGGAAGGAGAGGACATGGTGTAGGGTTTTCTTTAAGGTGGTGTGATCATGTGTAAAGGAGAAAAGGGGGTGTGGATGATATCTCACTTGATCATGCATGGCATGGATGTTGAGGGTGATGAGGTGGAGATGGTGAGAGGAAGAGAGAACAAACTCACAAGGAAAGGATCCACTCAAAAACCAAGGGCAAATCAAAAGAAAAGAAGTGGTGATGGCGTTTGCATGGCCCATGCAAAGTATTAAATGCCATGTTTTTATACTTGTGAAAACAACAATAATAACATGGAATTATTCTTATACATCCCAAAATATGGAATAAAGGCCAAGCAAAAGAAGATAGAATTGGATCCATCCCATCTCCCATGAGCTAGATTAAATATCAACAGAAAAATAAAAGCCCATGGTAAATGGAATGGTAGAATTATAAGGTGGTTAAAAGAAAAGTGATGGAGTTGAATAAAATATATGCCCCCAACTCAACTTGGGCAACAATATATCAATAACCAAATACAATATCAAGAGCCAAATACAATTAATAATGCATATGAGAGAAGAACCAAAGAAAAAGGGTTTTATATGATGCTCAAATGCAAGGTGGCATGATGACATGAGCATGATATAATTATGATGCAACAATTATATGTAGGAAGTAGCCATTATATATTATTAGACCAAGTGGCATTACAATTGTTAGACAATTGGGATGCGACAACGTTGTTGTCCGGAACCTATGGCCCCGAAGTGACAGAAATCGGGATAACCGGAAGGGAAAGGCTTTGATGTGAGGATCACATGTGTTCACGGGGTGTTAATGCTTTGCTCCGGTGCTCTATTAAAAGGAGCACCTTAATTGCCAGTAGTTCCCTAGAGGCCCCGCTTCAAACGGGCTGGCAGGACAAAAGATGTTGTGCGAGTTCTCATTGCGAGCACGTATGACTATATATGAAACACATGCCTAGGATTGTCTAGTACTTGGATGCTTTATCTTATTTATCAGCAATTGCCCTATGTTCTGATTGCTATGTGAATTGTCTTGTCCATGCAACACCCGTCCATCCATCCCTGTGCCTACCACACTCGAATCCCACTATTTACTGCTTTTGTTACTACTGTCTTTGCTTTACTATTCCTACTACAAAACTGTTGTTACTTTACTATTCCTACTACAAAACTGTTGCTACTGATAAACTGCTGTGAGCAAGATTGTTTCCAGGTGCAGCTGAATTGACAACTCAGTTGTTAAGGATTATAAATATTCCTTGGCTCCCCTTGTGTCGAATCAATAAATTGGGTTTCAGTTCCCTCGAAAATACTGCGATACACCCCTATACTTCTGGGTCATCAGGGCCCTTCACAGTACAGCATGAGACAGCATGGACGTCTCCCTCAGCGAGACTTCTACAGGAAGGAACACGATGCCGTCCATGGAGAAAGTCGTCGAGCGGTCATGTCAAGTTTAATAAAGTCTGAAAAGCCTACTACTGTTACTACAACACATGAACATGGCAACGGGGTCATCGAGTGCACGGTTGTCGATGGGACGCTGCAATTTATTGCCACTTGATTTTAATAAGACATATCCCACTTTTACGCAGCGCTCTCAATCTCACTTCCAACTGGGCCCTACCGCTAGTAACTTCCATGAGTCAAGGGCCCCCCTCGAGTAGATCTAACATTGCTAGAAATTGGTTCTGCACCACTTGCATGCAGTGGAATCGAAGTCTTCCATGAGCGTGTTTTCAATGCAGCTCTAAAGTGGAAATCGTGGCTGTTTCAAAAATAAAGATAACCCAAAAAAAGGGTGGAGATCGTGGTAGCCCCCACCCCCTTCCCACCACACGTGTCCACTCGAGGACTACGAACGGTCTGGTGTTTATAACCCCCCTCGACCTTCTTCCATGAGCTCGTGTCATTTTCCCCCAGTCTGTCTAGTCCCAAGACCCCAATCTACACCTACCGTGCGTGCCGAAGCTCCCTCCCTTGCACTAACTCCTTTCCTTGGTGCGCCATGAAGCGTGCGCGTGGCGACGAGCCGGAGGTGAAGCCAGTTGAAGGCGCAGTAGCAGATGGCTCAGTCGTCGCCAAGCAGGCTGAGTCGTCTTCTCCGGGCACGAACGCCGCTTATCGCCGCGCCGTCGAGGGTGCGAGCTCATCCATCCAGCCAGTAGCCATCGCCGCCGAGCAGTAGGTGGTAGCCGTCACCACCGAGAAGCAGGTAGTAGCCGTCGCCGCCGAGCAGCAGGTGGCCGACAACGTCGTGGCCGACAACATCGTGGTGCCAGCGGCATATCTGGATGGGGGGCAGACGGCATGCGGAGGCAATCCAATGCTCTAAATCAACGACACCATTGCCGTACAAGAAATCTTAAACGCAATCATGGAGAATGACGAGTTCGAGGAGGAGGTCCCTGATGAGGAGTCTGAGGTACTACATTTCTAGCTTCTCTAGTCGCAGCCACAGTTTTCACTATTCATACATAGGATTTGCTCAATCGTGTATAGATTCTTTTGCTCTTGAAGTAGGGTAGTATATATATGGTTCGATCGGTCGATTGATGCATCTGCCATCTAGTCACAAAACTCCAATCTGCTCATCTTCCATCTAGTTGAGTTTGCTAGTTAAGTGTTCATTTTGATACACATCAGGCCTATAACATTACATTTCTATTCCTTACTGAGCCCAATGATTCAATTTTGCCCCAAAATAGTGCAAGGGAATCTGATGGTGTCATTTTCTTAGGGATGGTTATTGAAACTCAGACAGCAATGCACATAAACAATATAGGTTGTGCTGTTGGTATTTTGGTTCTCCGACTCCATCGCTGAAAAAAACGAGGCCCTAATTTTTTCTCATATGGAACCTATATATATAATCTTTGTATTGTTTCTGATCTATGAATGCGTTATATGATGCATATGTATATCCCTGAATATTTTTTGTATGATTACATTTCAATTTCTTATTGTGGCCAATGATTCAAATTTGCCCCAAAGAGAGGCAGGCACATTGGTGTCAGATTTTTTCAGGGATGAGTGAGCGAACCCGGGGCCATGTACAAGATCAATATAAGTTGTGCAATTGTTACTTGGTTCGCTTATGCCATCTCTATAGAAACTTATGAGGCGGCAATCTTTATTCTACATTCACAGAACTATGATATTTGAATTATCTATTCCATGCATTCATAGTGTATAAGAATTACATTTTAGTTTGTCACCGAAGCCGATGATTGAAATTTGCCCCAAAAGAGTTCAAGGGGAGACACGTATGATGGTGTCGTGTTTTAGGGATGGCTTGGTGAACCTGAGGCAGCAATGCACACAAACAATATAGGTTGTGCTGTTGGTACTTTGGTTCTCCAACTCCATCTCTAAAACAAATTATGAGGCCCTTGATTTATTCTCATATGGAACTACATATATGATCCTTGAATTGTTTCTAATCTTTTAATGACTGGTATGATGCATATGTATATGAATGGTTTTGATCATAAGTACTTTTAACATGTACCTAAAGATTAATTGTTTGGTTTTCTATTTATAATTAAAATATTTAGGCTTGTTTTTGTACCTGACTATGTATATCCTTGAATAATGTTTTGTGCGATTACATTTCAATATCTTATTATGGCTAATGATTCAAATTTTTCCCAAAAGAGAGGCAGACACATTGGTGTCAGATTTTTTCAGGGATGAGTTAGTGAACCTGGGGCGATGTACAACAACATTACAGGCTATGCAATTGTTACTTGGTTCACCTACTCCATCCCTGTAGAAACTTATGAGGCCCCTAGATTTATCCTACATTCACTCTGATGCAATTATTTGTCATTGTGTTGAGATGAAATGATATATGAACCGATCAAACTATTGCTGAGATGCTTTATCTTTGATATCCATGGATATATTGTCTTACATATACATGTTGTCAATTCTTGAGTTGTAATACAATTCAATCATATGTATGAGTTCTAAGTTATGTTCTTAAAAATCAATAGGAGGATGATGATGAAGTGGACGATAGCAAGGTATCCAGGGACAACAAGGGCCGCTACATGCTGAGGTTGTTATGGTGTGGGCTAATCCGTTTCCACCATAGGGGAGACTGTTTTGCCCATTCGGTGGCAGAGCAATCAACGTGGACCTCAACAACATGATCCAGCACGTGGAGGGCGTTCGCAGAGGCGGAGGTAGAAGCCATAGGCTGATTACATTGGCGCGGCACGTAGCCTACGGAAAATTCCTCCGGGAGTATGTCAGGACTAGCCTGTATCCCATCGACTAGGCTGTCGCTGCCTCCTGCTGATAAACCCCTGCCCTGCTAGGCGTCTCCGTGTCCCGGCCTCCTGTTGCCGCCCCAGCTTTTATTTTGTTTTAGTAAATTATTACCTGTGTGTGGCATGTAAGACAATATATCCATGGTGTCTGGTGAACCTTCTATATTAATCTACTCCTTTATATGGAGTGCCTTAAAATTTCTAGTGTTCAATTATATTACTGATCATGCTCATGCACACTACAAAATATTTCTAGTGCTCGATTATATTATAATTGTCAAGGAATACATCAACAAGTTAAATTGGTCAAAATTTTGTATTGAACTAACTAAATTATCTCACATCGACGGTGGACGTTGGCAGAAGCCGAAGGCATCAACCAAAGAACTTGGAGCGGCACACAGTCTTCAGCAAATTCCTTGCAGGTTCAACAACGGGTTGCCGCCGCCCAGCTCCGAATTCGCTTACAGGTCCAAGATGACAAAACTTGAGCTACCACAGAGACCTTAGCAGACATGGCAGAATTGGTGCGGGTGCAACCACGACGACGATGAGCTCGGATTCTAGAGGAGGAAAACAGAACCGAGCATGGTCGACACGGTGACAGATCTCACTGGGAACCAATTCTCGTCCCCGTACCGTGCCATGGGTGCGTCCATGGTGCGGGCGAGCTCCAACTCGGGATGGGGAGCAGAGCGGGCCGAGCAGGTTCATCATGTCCCAGCTCTACGCCATGGCCGCGACCATAGATTGCCAATCTAGGGAAGAAGAAGATGCGTAATGGATGCAGGCACCAACGCTGCAAGCCTACAGGGAGGAGAGCTGGGCCGAGCAGGTTCGTCCACGTCCCAGATCCGCGCCATGGCTGCGACGCCCCACAGATTGCCACTCCGGGGAAGAAGAAGACGCGTAATGGATGTAGGCGCCAACGCTGCAAGCCTAATTGACACCTAAGCGACGGGAGCGACATAACGGCGAGAACTGAGGGGGGGCAACTTGACGGCTGTTAGGCTGATTTTTTTTATTGAAACGTAAAGTTGAATTCGTGCCGAAAAAGACCCTCTGAATATTTGGCACACCAACTGTAGTCATCCCGGCTGATTTCAGGGAACTTGGGTACCGCGTTGCATGGGCGACCCAACTTTCGGGCCACAAAATGATATTCTCAATGGTTTGGAGGAGCCAAGCCACTACCACCTATAGATCAATATAGAGTAAAACAATGTAGTTATGCATAAACAAGTAGATAAAACATGCATAAGTAAAATAATAGGACAAGGCTTATGATCAAGTAGGTGGCTTTCTTATGACCAGAAATATGGCATTATGTCCCTAGACTTCTTCTTAGAGTACCATAATAACCATCTTCTTCTAGTCTTTGATATAATCGCAACTATCATCGTCGAGGATAATACATGCAAGCAAACAAAACCACATTCAATACAAGGCATACAAGCACCAACACAATACATCACTGAAACATACAACACATCACTAGCTTTAGTTGGTTTTGATAGATTTAGTCCATAGCAATTGGAATTACTTTAATTGCATTTGTGGAACTTCTTTGATGAATTAATTGTCTTTTTCACTAGATTTATTTTATACCTCCAAATAGTATGAGACAAAGGAAAATGGATAGATGTTAGAAATACCTTCCAGTAGAAATTGGAATCACAATTTTTGGAGTTGCAGAACTTGTGTTAGGATTTATCTAGTAAACTAACCATAAATAGAAGAGATTATTTCATTAAAAATCACGAAGAGCTCAATAAATTTTGATCTCCTAGGTTTTGACAGATACTGTAGTGCATGTGTTCTGAGAGTTGGAATTAGGTCATAACAATTTATGTTTTGACATAGGGAAATTCCTAGATGAAGTATTGAATTGTTTTTATCATTTTTACTACAAGAAATTCATCATCTAATTGGCATGGGACCAAGGGTAATAGACAGGTACTTCAATCACATGCCATAGGGAGTTGGATTCATTCAATTTGGATCTGGGAAGTTCACTAGGGAGATTATCTAGTGAAATAGGTCCATTTGTGTAGTTTAATTAGTAGAAATTATCTACAAACTATTTTTCTCAACCGAGCAGGAAAATAACAGATAATGGCAAAATAATTAAGAGAAAGTAGCACTGGCGGTCAATGGGCCAGATATGGGGAAACTGGGCCAAAATAGCGTCGGCCGGATCTGACCAGACCTAGGTCGCACGGTGCAAAATCGGCCCATCCGGGTGCCCACGCGTGCGGCTGAGCGATTTAAATGGCTGGGTAGTCGCTCACTAGTCAGCGAGAGGGAGGCGGCGAAGGGGTACCAGGTGCATGTGACTGTGTGATTAGAAAAGAATCAGAGGCCCAGAGACCGTCTTCCACCTCAGGACGGGTCACCGGGGCAGAAACCCTAGCAGAGACGGGGAAGTAGCAGGGAGGCTCACCAGGGGATCACCAGCAATAGAGGAGGGCATGAGGAGGTCTGATGCTCGTCTCCGACTCCGTAGAAGGGTGGAAGAGATAGGTTTGATGCAGATCCCGATTGGAGCTCCACACCATGGTAGACCTTGCTTAGGTGCTCGTCGGATTAAGCACTGGGGTCCATGCATGTTGCGAGTGGGGTCGTTGAGAGGATGCAGGGGTCCAGGAGAATGCATAGGTGGCTTTAGCACCACCACTTGTGCTCAGGTTCAGCGATAACCTTGGAGAGTTTTCACTCGGACATGCAAGATGGTGGCGGCTACTAGTGTTCCTGAGGGAAGAAGGGAGCATGGGTTAGGAGTATTAGGGTAAAGAGAGCAGGGTGAGTCCAAGTAGAGGGCGAGGGGTGGTCGAGATCAAGAAGAAGCTTGCCTTTTTAGAGAAAATCCGAGATAAGATTTCTTATGCTTCCATGGCGAGGATGGGCAAGGGGAGGAGTAGCTCGGCCCTAGGTGGATGCTCTTGTGGCCAGGGAGAGAAGTTAGGGAGCAGGAGCAAGGTGGAAGGCTTGTGGACTATTTATCCAAGATGGTAAGATGTATAGTGCATCGAGATCTTCCATGACTAGGGCTTCTTCCATGGCTCTCCTATTGGGCAGTGTGGGCGGTGGAGATAGAGGTGATGGGGCTCTGGGTCGAGCAGAGGGGTAGAGAGGCAACGGTGCAGCAACAACCAACATATTAATAGCAAAATTAACCTAGCCTCATCTCCCCTTCATTTCCAAGCATAAGAGACAAAGGAAAGGGGGGGGGTGTTATAGTGGATGGCCATAGTGCACGACTAGAGAGGGATGTGGTGCTAGGAGGAGTGCTTGACAAGTTTTGATGGAGTTTGGATGGGTTTATGATTTTGATTATATTCAATTTATGGCCATATTGATGATTATGAAGGAAGTTCTCCAAATTTGATCTTGGCAAGATGGTTCAAGGGTATTGGTAGATAGATATGGTCAAGGACAACCTCTAGGATTTATTTGAGATTTTTGAAAGGTGTTTAGCCCCCTTTATTATCAAGTTTTCAAAAAGTGCTGAAGTGGTTTAATTGAATTCATTTGAGATTTTTGAATTGGACAGAGAAGGTTTTTGGTTGGAGATTTTCCCAAATATGAGTTCACACATTGGAGATTTTTCCCAAAAACTTTTGAGGCACAAAAGTATTTAAAACATCTATTTTTTGTCATTTCTTCCATTTAGAGAAATAGGAAAAAGGAATAATAAAATGCTTCAAAAATATTTATTTTTGAAGTGGGAAGATAGGGTATAACATATAGGCCTCAAATGTGCCTAAATTTGTGGAAGTGTTTTGGAGAACACCAAACTTTTGTTTATACATGGAGTTTTGAGGTTTTTGTAAAAGAAAAGAATTAAATAGTTTTTGGGCCAAAGTAATTATGGAAAATATTTGATAATTTTTTATCTCTAAGTTAAATGATGTTAACATAGTGTATCATTTCATTTTCAACCTTGTGTTTTGAGAGTCAAACTTGATTTTGGAATAAAACATGGAATAAAGGATCTTGGGCACTATTAATTTTATACCATCAAAACCTTGTTGGATTGAGGAGCTCAAAGTTCCCTTTAGGTCTTGGGCTAGATGGATAAATAGACCATGTGATGTATATCATCATGGTACAAAAGGTTGAGGTTGATCATGGTTGAGATTTCCTAGGATTGATGCCAAAGTTGGCTAAAAATAAGGGTGCCAAAGCAGATTATTATTTAGCTTCAAAAACCATGTGGGTTTTAGAAGCAAAAGGATCCAATTGGAACAAGTGAAGTATGTATGAATAGACCTTCATGAGTAATGCACAAACATGCAAGGAGTTGGTCAATAGAATATATCATGGAGACGTGAGCTTCTGCCAAAGTAGACATGTTGATAAGATTTGTATAAAATATTATTTTCTTGGCTGCAAAACCATCAAGAACAAGTGGGTCAAAGGATGATCTAGCCAAGGGAAGGAGTAGGATTTGGAAGTACTTAGAATGATTTATGAGATGGTTCAAGAGCATTTCCAAAAAGACGTATGGGTAGAGAAGAGTGGATACACAAAGATGTAATGTTGATAACAATTCCAAACTTAAGTCATATTTTGGCAGATTAGGGTTTTTAACTAGGGTACAAGAGTTAATTTTTTGATTAGTTTCCAGGTTCCAAACTTGTCATCAAGGGGATGAGATTTAGGTGTAGATTGAGTAGGAAATATCCATGATTGAAATTGGTCTTCATTGCCTTGGTAACTATTAGAAGGGATAATTTAAAAAGTGATCTGATTAAGGGGTTTAGATGGTCACCTAGTGGCTAGAGATCAGATCAGGCTTGGGTAACTTGCTTAGGGTTAGTATTATTAGATTATCTATATACTACATGATGAGCTTCTAGGTTAGCTCACACTACTTCCTAAGCAATCTAGTTAAACAACAGATCAAGGTAACTCATCAAACAACATATCAAGGAAATTCATCTTCCCAGCAAATCAAACTACTACTAGGGTTACTATCAAGCCTAGCTTGAGGTAAGGATGGGTATTTTGAAAGGTTGGAGTTTTGAAGGAGGTAAGTTCCTTCGTACATCTAACAAGAATAGAATTTAAAAGCTTTGGAAAACCTAGAGGTAAGAGTAGTTTGAAGTTATGTCTTGAAAACATAAGGAGATTATATCATATAGCTCTCCATCATTTTGTTAATAGAAGTTAGGAAAATAAGTGTTATTGCAAGGGCATCTTGGCTCAAGTTTTGGAATGCTAGAACATTTGGTAATACGTAAAATAAGCCAAGATATCTCTTTTGTTTAATAGCTTTTATCAACTAAGGGTGAGGTAAGGAGTATATCATCTGCTACACATTCAAATGCATCAACACAACAACGCAAGCATGCAAACATTGCATCACTAAACATGAATTTTTTTGTTCCCCTAATTTTTGCATTCTGGACAACTAATCAGGGTTGCTGAAAGTGGGATGTTACAGACCATTCCCCTTTAAAATAATCTCATCCCAAGATTCGAGAGAGTAAGGGTTAGGGAATTTTGTGTTAGAGTAATACTCGGTGTCTCTAGCATACTAACTTACAGACTTTGCCTTTGAGCATGGTTACTGTTTCGGTAGAGCTGAACTTCAATCTTCTTGGGTGCACAGAGAGTTGAGATGGTTCTAGTCCTGATTGCGATGCGTGATCTTCTTTTCCTTTCGGACTCGATATCTTGAGGCTTACGCTGAGAGAATGGAATCGAGTTGTAATCTTCTCGAGGTACACTTATGAGGATAACATCTACTGTTGGATGTCTTCTGTATAAGGATCCACCGTGCTTCCTTAGGGGATTATATTATCCTATTCAACGACTTAGGGTCAGAACTCCTTGGGTTGTTTCTGGCGGATGGGTACTATATTTTTGTGGGAAAGACACAGTCTTTCCCCCATAGGGTTAAGCTAAGGTAGCTCAGAGATAACATAGTCCTTCTTTCATGGAGTAATAGGAGGATGTTTGAAGACTATTGCCAACCTTTCGTCTGGAGTTCAAGCCTTCAGATGACGTCTATAAACTAGGTCCTATGAGGCTCGTATACTACTTTTGTTCATACTTAGCGTTATCGGAGCAGTTGAATTCGTGGATATTACAAACGGGTTAGAACTGATGTGGTTAGCGAATCAACGTTCCTTTAGGTGGGTCTTCAGCTGAAGTAGGAGAGGGGCTTCTTAAAATATTCAGCAACTGATGTCTCTTTAGGTTGCTTCATTCTCGTTGGAGGGTAGTCTTGTCAGCTTCAGCTATTCTTGCTGTCTTGATTCTGAGCTTCTTGGGTATTGGAGAGATTGAGTGGACTTCTGACATTGTTGTCGATCTCGGTCTTGCGTTTTTTCCCAACCGAGGACTCTCGAGTTGATGCTTGTAGAAAGGCGGCGTGTTGGACATCTTCCTGGGGTATCTTCCGGTAGGCGGTCTTCTAGAATTGAGTGGAATGACACAGTATTTCCACCTTAGACCTTCACTAAAGTCCTTCAAGGACATTTCATACCTTTCATCATAGGGTGCTGGTGTGATGCTAGATGAAGGCTATATTTCCGTAGGTCTTGAGTTGAGGTCTTCGAGTGACGCCCTATTGTGAAAACCTTGTCGGGGTAGTTTCCTAACAAAGCCTTAAGAGGTTAGTTCTAGGAAGGACACTTCTTGTTAGTCTTTAGTCGAGGTTGGGCATACAGCTTCAGAGGAATTGTCTTCACTTGAATTCTTGGTGCTGCTTTCGCTCGAGGGTGTAGTAGACTCGTTGTCATCATGCATCCCTATCCTCGAGAGTTTGGACTATCCTGGACTTCTAGTGAGTGACTTCCCGTCAATTTGGACAGAGGGGTCGAAAAAGAGTTAGTCTTTTGGGGCTGTCAAAAGCTCTAATATACCGAAGGTTAGTGTAGTTAGGTCTTCACGTCTTGTCTTGGTTAGCAGGTCTTGGGGTTTCTTGTGGATGGTGGAGATCCTTCGGTGGTTTATTTCCGGTTACAACATGATTCTTGCAATTGTCGGCACGTGAGAGATAACGTGCAATGTTGGGGACCAGTGTCGAGAAGTATGATACTAGCCTAGCCATCCTGCCGAGGTGAAGTCTTCGAGTTATTCTACTTGACAATGTTGAACTCCTGGTTCTTGAGATATTCTTTCTCTTATATCTCTCGAGGTTCGTATTGGTCTCGTTAGCAACAACTATGAGGGGGTGCCTGAGTTCCTAGGGGTACATCTACCAAGAATAGTATTTAAAAGCTTTATAAAAAGTTTTGGAAAACCTAGAGGTAAGAGTATTTGGTAGTTTTGTCTTGAAAACATAAGGAGATTATATCATATAGCTCTCCATAATTTTTTAATAGAAGTTAGGAAAATAAGTGTTATTGCAAGGGCATCTTTGCTCGTATTTGGAATGCTAGAACATTTGGGAATATGTAAAATAAGCCAAGACATCTCTTTTGTTAAATAGCTTTTTTCAACTAAGGGCGAGGTAAGGACTATATCATATACTACACATTTAGATGCATCAGCACAACAAGGCAAGCATGCAAACATCGCATCACTAAATAGGAAAAAGTTTTTGTTCCTCCTAATTTTTGCATTCTGGACAACTAATTCGGGTTGCTGAAAGTGGGATGTTACGGGTAAAGTGTACAACCTCTATATAGTGTAAATCTATTAAAATAGCCGTGTCCGCGGTTATGGACGGTTGGATAAACCACTATAGAGCGGTGCTAGTTTTGTTTTCAAAAAGGAAATCAAAATGTTTTCAACAAAGATATGTAGATGCTATATCTACAAGAGAAACTATTTTAGAAAAGAATCTCTCATGGAGCCCTCCTACTACCATAGCCATATTGCATATCCTTTTATTGTTATTTCCTTAAGGTGGTTTGCGAGTACATTCAAAGTACTCACTGGCATTGTCCCTAGCTATTAACTTGGTCATATTCGAGAAGTAAGGTGAAGAAGATGGTGACATTGACGACTATGCGAGCTAGGACGTTCTCCCAATCAGCTGCCTAAAGGTTAAGGCATGGCTTGGGCTCGACGTTTTGATAAAGTTCCGCTAATGGTGATTAATGTAGCCATAATGGAAACTGGGGTATGACTTGTATCCTCTTAATTAATGTAGCCATAATGGAAACTGGGGTATGACTTTGATACTATCAGTTATGTGCCACTATAGATTGATCATCGGATCGTGGTGGTATGCATAATAGGGATTCTCGGAGGATTAATCCGGGGGCCTGCAGACTTGGTATTAGATCCATCCTGACTATAGGAGACCTTAGTTAGCATGGTCGTTAGATAGAACAACAAAAATACCTTGGAAACACTGGCTTTTTAAAACTAGTTTCTCAAAGCTTTTCGAAAGGTTCTACTTATTGTCTCTCTCTAGTTTAAATTATTTCGAAAATGGTTCCTTCTAGCTCTCATCCAAATTTAAAGCATATGAATCTCAAACAAATAGGACCTAGAACTAGGTGAAGGAAGTGATAACAAGATAATGAGAAGCAACTACCTACAAACACAAGGAGACTACAAGATCGCCCTACCAACGGAATCCTCGTGACCAGAAAAATCAAGTGCTACACTACCGAGAAGCGTCCAATGATACTATGAAGGCTTCGTCCGCAAGATAGTAACTGATGGCCCAAAATATATCGAGCTCGTTGGGGAACCTCAAGAGGAAGGTATGATGAGCATAGTAGCAAGTTTTCCCTCACTTATGAAACCAAGGTTATCAAACCAGTAAGAGCAAGGAAACACCTCCAAGGTGTTGTTTCCAACTTGGAATCCTGCACAACACAGCCACATAACTTTGCCCCCAACTTACAATGAGGTTGTCAATCTCACCAGTTTTGCTGAAAGCAAAGGATTAAACGTATTGTGTGGAAGAAAGTAATAGCTTGCAGAAATTAAACAGAAAACCGTAAATAGTTGTAGGTTGATTGTAAAAGAAAGGACCGGGGTCTATAGTTCACTAGTGGTGATTCTCCTTAAGATAGATAACATGTTGGGTGAACAAATTACAGCGGGGAAATTGACCAACATGGAGAAAGCATACATGTATATACTAATCATCTTGACTCCTTTGAGATTTGATTGGGCATTACAACATTATACATAGACCGTAATCCAACTGCATCTATGACTAATAATCCACCTTCAGGTTATCATCCGAACCCCCTCCAGTATTAAGTTGCAAGCAACAGATAATTGCATTAAGCATTGCGTGTAAAGTAAACAATGCGATTGTTCTATGAACAAAGGATTGTTGTTTTCTCCCTAGTAGCAACATCACATCTAGTACCTTAGAGATTTCTATCACTTCCCCAGATTACTAGAGGCATGAACCCACTATCGAGCATAAATACACCCTCTTGGAGTTGCTAGCATCTACTCGGCCAAGATAGTTACTAACAACGGAATGCATGCAAGATCACAAATAACAAAGACATGATAGAATCAATAATCAATTTGAAATAGCATCTCAATATCCATCAGATCCCCGCAAACACAACATGTAGGATTACAAATAGATGATCTTAATCATGAACGGAGCTCACAAGATCTAAACATGATAGCACAAAGGAGAAGAACCAACCATCTATCTACTACATGGACCCGTAGTACAAGGATGAACTACTCACACATCACACCGGAGGCTTGCATGGCAATTAAGAAGGCCTCCAGGGTGAATTCTCCCCTCTGGCAGGGTGCCGGGAAGAGCTTCAGATCCTTCCCGATCTAGGGATGGAGATGACGGCGGCCACAGACTCTTTCGTGGAATTTTGATCGGGTAATTAGGGTTTCTATATCGGAGGCAATATATAGTCGGAAGGGGAAGCTGAGGGGGTGCCATAGGTAGCCACACCACCCCCTGGCGTGGGCCAGGCCTGGTCGTGCGGCCAGGTGGTGTGGCGGCCCTCTGGCCCCTCTCCGTCTCGTCTTCGGGCTCCATGCCCCCCTCGGTGAAATATTGACTTTGGCTTTTGTCCTGTCCAATTCCGAGAATATTCATTTTCAGATTTTCCTGGAACCAAAAACAGCAGAAAACAGGCAACTAGCACTGTGGCATCTTGTTAATAGGTTAGTCCAAGAAAGTGTATAAAAATACTCCAAAGTGTGGACAAAACATAAGAAAGTAGATATAAACCAAGCATAGAACATCAAAAATTATAGATATGTTTGCAACGTATCAACATCCCCAAGCTTAACTCCTGCTCGTCCTCGAGTAGGTAAGTGATAAAAAGAAAGAATAATTTTTGAGGTGACTTGCACCATCATAAACTTGATCAAAGTATTTGTAAAACATTGATATTTGGGATCAAAGTACTTCAACATAGCATGAAAGATAAAGTTCTAGCTATGTTGTAACATGAATAGGGACAAACAAAATATTCATGAATAACAATGCTTTGCAAGACGTTTGTTTGTTTCACATAAAGAAAACATAGCATAGTGGCATTGAGCTTGTCCCTCATAGAGTAGCAAAACATAAATGCATGGGACACCTTGAAAGTTCATAAGGGTGACTAGATACAAATAGTTTAAGAACAAGCAATATCAAAGTTATGCATCAATCAACAAGTCTTGGGACAATGCACATTAAACTAAGGATGGCCACTATGCTCTCTCAATAGGTGCATAAAGATAGAAGATGGAGACTCGACATAAAAGTAAAAGAAAGGCCTTCATAGAAGGAAGTAGGGATTCAAGTCGCATAAATAGCTTCCAAAAATTATGGTACTTATTATCTTTCTACTCTCATTCCCCTATCATAAGCATCTTTAGGTGATTAAGGTTAAAGTGACACAACTAAGAGGATATGCTTGACAAGTTATAAGCCGAAATCTCATGCCCCTTACTTACGAAGACCGAACATCATGCTACTCAAGTTTAGTCACAAGTAAGCTCTTGTCATTGTAAGTACATATGTATCATAGAGAACCGCCAACGGGGTACCCCTTGCACTTGATATATGAGCTACCCGATAATAAAAATAACAAGGCAAGCAGACAATGAGCATCTCAGCGATCTTTTTATTTGCTATTTGCATAGGTTTTTGTTGAGGATGCTTTATAGAGTGCTCATTATGGTTATATTGCAAGTTTCCACCATGATTAGGCATGGCTTAGGCTAGCGGCCCAGGCGTTTCTCTAACACACATACAAACTCCATGATCTTACAAGTTCCACTTTTATTTCACACCGCCAGGATCCATAAGCAAAAGAATCATGATATCAACGGGGTACAATGTACAAGTGCAATGTTGAAAGAGTTCCCCATGATACATGGTTTTGCCAACTTCAACTTATAAAGAACAAGCATATACACAACAAAGATGGACACAATGGTTCAAGTTTATTAAGTGCAAGAAAAGTAAAGTGTGCCATCAAGTTCGTGAGAGCTTTAATTACTAGTTTTCACATAACAAGTTTAATTCGGAAGGTAGATAAAAACATGAATATACTTGGAATAGCAAATGCTAATAGGTAGGTATGGTGGACTCTTTGGAATAACTTGGTTTTATTTGGAGTTGGATGCATGAGTGAAACTCATACTTGGTTATGGAGGCTAGCAAAAGACTGGGAGCGACCAACTAAGAGAGCAATAATGGCCATAATCATGCAAAGCGACAAAACATCATTGATTAAAGCATAAAGTGATATTACAAGTCGAAAACTAAAGGATCATCAAGGCTATAGCGACTTGGGATAGTCATAACATGGTGTGAACATGCGCCAAGTCAGCCCAAATAAAGCATCAAAGGAGAAAACCACAATACTATGCTTTAATATGCTAAAACAACGCATGATTCTTTCAAGGCACATTAAGCAATCTCAATTGTTTATAACATGTCATTCTACAGAAAAAATCACTAAGCATAAAGCCAAAACAATATCAAGCATGACATGACAAAGCATAGGCCACAGTCAAAAACAAGCTCCTTTTACCACTTAAGCGTGAATTTTTCCTACTCTTTTCCAATCCAAACCAAACTTATTTGAAAACTAATGTATGAATGAGGGGGTCCAACCAATTTATTCAAGCAAACTAAGAAAACTAAGAAAACGAAAACCAAAACCAAAATGAAAAAGAAGACGCTCCAGGAACAACACAACTGTGCATAAAACAATAAAAATAAAGTGTTTGGAAGGAACCTGAGATTTTTATTGATGAAGAAGGGGATGCCTTGGGCATCCCCAAGCTTTGACGCTCGTATTTCTTGGATATTTCTTGAGGTGACACGCATGGCATCCCCAAGCTTGAGCTTTAGTCCATTCTTCATCTCATTACATCATTCTTTTCATACACCTTAAATTTTTCCTTCATAGAAAACTTCACACAATCTTCATTAGCAACATTAGTGCACTCAAGATAATAAGTCTTTGGGTTCAGTTCCAACACAAATAAAACTTCCATTAAAACACAAGCTAATGTAGCACTTCCCTCAAAAAGCTTAATTCCCCAAAAATAACTCAAAAAGGAATCAACAAGAAGCAAATGCAAATAATGGCAGAAATCTGTCAAAACAGACCAGCAGGTAAAAACCAATTTTTTCGAAGATCTTTTGTTGCTCAAATCGAAAGTGTTGAACTAACGAAACTTAGATAACAACCTGGGTCAGAAGCACAAAAATTCACGCCTCAAAACGATGTATAGAGATTTTACACGAATGTTTACAGCAGAGCAAACAAATTTGTTTTGGGACAACAACTTTCCCAAGCATTACTTCTTTCTCATTAGAGGTTACTCTTGGCACAAAAAGCAAATAAAAAAGGATAAGGAGCGGTTATTACAGAGGTAATAACTTCCAAGACTCATCTAATTTTTTTGGGTTATCTCCCAATAAGTACTTTTCTTTAAGGCCTTTAAGTTAGGCATAAGAAGCAAGAAAGGAATCAAGTATTCTCAAATGAAGAAGCATTAAAACCAAATTTCTTGTCCTTACCTCTCTTACTTTTATTCTTAACCTTTGGGAACATATGATTGTTTGGTGGAGAAGCAAAGTGCATGGTGCCCTTTTGCACATCTATTATTGCTCCAAGGAGTTACGATAGGGATCTTCCAAGTGTAATTTGTCCTTTTCCTACACATTCAATAACAAGATAATCAGTAGAAACCATTTTCCCTAGGATCTCTATAAACACTCCTTCAGCTATTCCAATGGGTAATATTGTGGCATTATTAGCAAGAAATATGTGTCCTCCTCCTTCAAAAAGTCCACAAAGATTCAAAGATTCATAGATATCTTTAGGCATAAGACAAAATTCAGACATGATATCACAACGAGTATGAAAAGTTTCACTATTTATAAAAATCTTTACTGTACGAAGCCATTTTGAGGGTTCAGAATTTATTGGAACATAATCATGTTGCTCTCTAAGCATGTTATAGCAATCTTTTAATCTAGTAGTGTGGGGCGCAAGAGTGTTCAATCTAGCAAATATGTTTATAAAGGAAGAATCAGATTTGCTAGGCAAATTGTAAGTTAAGACCAACTTCTTTATAGCATTAAAAGCATCATCCTCATTGCATTGGAGGAAATCTCCTCCCACTACAGCATCCAGAGCATATCTATAGCAAAGAGCAATTCCAATATAAAAACTACTAAGAAATAAGCTTTGAGTCATTTTAGGTTCAGTTTTTTCATGTAAATCAGAGATTCTAGATCAAGCTTCTTTGAAACTTTCTTCAATTCCTTGTTTGAAAGTTAAAATCATTTCCTCAGGTGACATAGTAATTGGAGTAATGCTAGAAATAATGGCAACTTATGATAGGAACTAATAGTAATATTTTTTGTGTGTTTTTGATAAAAAAACAAGCAAACAAAGCAAAACAAAAATAACAAAGTAAAGAGATTGGTTATGAGGGAGTCCCCTTGTGAAGATGTCCTCTACTCCCCGGCAACGGTGCCAGAAAATATGCTTGATGGCCCAAAATATATCGAGCACGTTGGGGAACCCCAAGAGGAAGGTATGCTGAGCACAGTAGCAAGTTTTCCCTCAGTTATGAAACCAAGGTTATCGAACCAGTAGGAGCAAGGAAACACCTCCAAGGTGTTGTTTCCAACTTGGAATCCTGCACAACACAACCATAGAATTTTGCCCCCAACTTACAGTGAGGTTGTCAATCTCACCAGTTTTGCTGAAAACAAAGGATTAAACGTATTGTGTGGAAGAACGTAATAGCTTGTAGAAAGTAAACAGAAAACAATAAATAGTTGTAGGTTGATTGTAAAAGAAAGGACCGGGGTCCATAGTTCACTAGTGGTGATTCTCCTTAAGATAGATAACCTGTTGGGTGAACAAATTACAGCGGGGCAATTGACAAACATCAAGAAAGCATACATGCATATACTAATCATCTTGACTCCTTTGAGATTTGATTGGGCATTACAACATTATACATAGAATGTAATCCAACTACATCTATGACTAATAATCCACCTTCAGGTTATCATCCGAACCCCCTCCAGTATTAAGTTATAAGCAATAGATAATTGCATTAAGCATTGCGTGTAAAGTAAACAATATGATTGTTCTATGAACAAAGAATTGCCATTTTCTCCCTAGTAGCAATAACACATCTAGTTCCATAGAGATTTCTATCACTTCCCCAGATTACTAGAGGCATAAACCCATTATCGAGCATAAATTTTCCCTCTTGGAGTTGATAGCATCTACTCGGCCAAGATAGTTACTAACAACGGAAAGCATGCAAGATCACAAATAACAAAGATATGATAGAATCAATAATCAATCTGAAATAGCATCTCAATATCCATCGGATCCCCGCAAACACAACATGTAGGATTACAAATAGAAGATCTTAATCATGAACGGAGCTCACAAGATCTAAACATGATAGCACAAAGGAGAAGAACCAACCATCTAGCTACTACATGGACCCATAGTCCAAGGATGAATTACTCACGCATCACACCAGAGGCTTGCATGGTGATGAAGAAAGCCTCCAGGGTGAATTCTCCCCTCCGGCGGGGTGCCAGGAAGAGCTTCAAATCCCTCCCAATCTAGGGATGGAGATGACGGCAGCTACAGACTCTTTCGTGGAATTTTGATCGGGTACTTAGGGTTTCTGTATCGGAGGCAATATATAGTCGGAAGGGGAGGCTGAGGGGGTTCCCTAGGCGGCCACACCACCCCCTGGCACGGGTCAGGCCTGGACGCGTGGCCAGGTGGTGTGGCGACCCTCTCCGTCTCGTCTTCTGGCTCCGTGTCCCCCTCGGTGAAATATTGACTTTGGTTTTTGTCCCGTCCAATTCCGAGAATATTTATTTTCTGACTTTCCTGGAGCCAAAAACAACAGAAAACAGGCAGCAGGCACTGTGGCATCTTGTTAATAGGTTAGTCCAAGAAAGTGTATAAAAATACTCCAAAGTGTGGACAAAACATAAGAAAGTAGATATAAACCAAGCATGGAACATCAAAAATTATAGATACGTTTGCAACGTATCAGTAACCCATACCATAATAATGATTATATCTAGGATTACTAGTCCTAGGATTAGATTCCCCTATACCGCGAGTAGTTAACTCCTTGGTCTCTATAATAGGACATGTTTGCTTGCCTAAGGGCATAATATGTTTCTTAATGTGTGTTGTTTGCCTTGCTATATTAGGAAGGACATTGCGACCCTACCATTATGTTCACCTTGTATGTATGTGCTGGCTTGATTGACCTTAGTCAAATATGTCTCGAGGATGATACATCACCTAGGAACTCAAGTGCCCCCTGTCAGTTGTCTATATCGAGACCCATTCTAACCCCGGGTATAGAACAAGAAGCAGATGCGAGCAGAGTATCCAAACCCCCGAGGTTCGACATCGTCAAGCTAGAACAACTCGAAGACTTCCCCCTCAGCGGGATGGCTAGACATGAGTACCTCGTCAAACTCACTTCTCACAACTTGTCACCAACATGGCATGCCATTATTCACTACCGACAATAGCAAGAATCCCATTGAAGCCAGAAGACGAACACCGAAGGATCGACACTACCTCCAAGATAACACAAGACTTGCTACCCAAGACAGTAAGTGAAGACCTGACTCCACTAACTATCAGAAGATTAGAGTTTCAGACAGCCCCAAAATACTAACTATTTTATTCGACCCCTCCGCCAAGACTGGCGGGAAGTTCCTCCCCAGAAGGCCAGAATAACTCCAATATCCTGAATACAAGGATTCCTAAAGACAATGAGTATACTCCACCATCGAGTAGAAGCAACACCAAGAATTCAAGTGAGCATAGCTCATCTAAAGATAGATGCCCCTACTCTGACGGAAGACTAGAAATACGTGTCACTAACCACTAACCTGCCCAGAGTTTACTCCTTAAAGATTCGTTAGGAAGCCACCCCGGACAAGGTTTTCGTAATAGGACGTCACTCGAAGACCGCAACTCAAGACCCAGGGAATACAACCTTCCTCTCACTTCAAGCCAGCACTCTAAGATAGAAGACCTGCACCCTTCTCGGACAACGTTAGTGAAGCTCTAAGGTGGAAAGTGTAGCATCCCATTTGTCTAACAATTGTAATGCTACTTGGTCTAGTAATATAATGGCTACTTCGGATATATAATTGTTGCATCATCATTATATCATGCTCATGTCATCATGCCACCTTGCATTTGAGCATCATATAAAACCCTTTTTGTTTTGGTTCTTATCTCATATGCATTGTAAATTGTATTTTGCCTCTTGATAATGTATTTGGTTCTTGATATATTGTTTAATGCCCAAGTTGAGTTGGGGGCATATCTTTTATTCAACTTCGCCACCCTTTTCTTTCCACCACCTTATAATTCCACCATCCAGCTAAATATGAGCTTGGCATTTACTGGGTTTACTTCTAGCTCATGTGGGTTGGGATGGATCCAATTCCTTGCCACATGCTCTCATCTTGGCATCATGTTGTTTTCACATTATTGATATATGAGAGCCACATGGCCACCTTTGCATGCCTTGTGAGTGGACCCCTTTTTCCCTAGCTCCATATGGATTAATAAGGAATGAAATGCATGTTGGGATATTTTTGGGACTATTAATCATCTAGTGGCACATACACACTAGCAAGTCCTAAATATAATCCAATGTGATCATCTCCATATACTCCACTTGGAATTCTTTCTAAATTCCTTTGCTTGGGCCTTACTCCACATTTTGGAATGCATAGTAATAATGCCATGTAAATCATCTTGTTTTCACAAAATAGGCATGGCATTAAATGTTTTGCATGGCCCATGCAAGTACACCTTTAGGCTTGACATTTGGATTTTATTTGATTTTAAAATGGATCATCTCTCTACCCCTTAGGCTTGGTCTTGTGTGATCATGCCTAAACCTCATCACCATACCCATCCTTACCATCACCACCTCTTCCTCTCTTTTCTAGTCTTGATCTTGTTGGGGTTTGGTTTGTGCTTGGCTTGATCTTGACAAAAGCACACCCTAGCATCTAACCTTCCCCTCTCTTCAAACCCTAAACCTACCTCTCCATCTCATCTAGTCACACCCCCCATCTAAACCTAAACCCTAAGCCTACCCCTCTCCCTCGGCCTCTCTCTCACCTAGCTGGCCCCACCATGCCACCTCTCTCCCTGGCCACCTCACCCCGGCCCTAGCTCCCCTCTACCCGAGCCATACCTAACCCTAACCGAGCCCACCTTCTACTCCAACCCTAGCTAACCCGAGGCTACCTCCCCCCCCTCTCTCTCTCCCTCTACCCGAGCCTGCCCCTGCCCTTGGCCTCGCCTCTAGCCCCACCTGGAAGCCTCCCACCTGGCCCCTGCCCTGGCCTCCCTGCCCGAGCACGTGCTCGAGGAGAGAAGGAAAAAGGGGCACCGAGGCCACCTTTTCCATCTACCCCTCCCCCACGGCGTCCTCCCTCTCCCTCCTTTTCCCACCACCACACGGCGCCTCTCTGGCCTTCCCCAGATCCGCCCAGCGCTGGCCTATCCTCTCCCCCTTCCTCTCCATCGCCGCCTACACCATCGCCGGCACCCTCGGCCTCCACCGCGCCCCGCCGTTCCAGACGCGCGGGCAGTCCGCGGAGTGGTTGGAGAGTACCAGGAGGCTCCCCTGCGTCGCCTGGAACACGCCGTCGTCGAAGAGGAGCACCGGAGCCACTAGTACCAGCGCGAGCCCGACGCAAACCCTAGACCGCCCGGCCTCTGCCTCGACGTCGATCGCCTGCGCCTCGAGCCGCACCACCGCCACCGACAGCCTCGCGGTGAGCCCCTCTCCCTCCCTGACACGGTCCGCCTCGTCGCCACTGTCTAGATCAGCCGGCTCTTTCGTCGAGCGCTCTCGGTGCGCCGTCGTTCGATGGCGTCTGCTCGCTCCCGCCCGCATAGAAACCCTAGCTAGGCCACGCACGCCTCCCTGACACCAAGCCCAGGCCAGCGCAGCGGCAGCCGTTACCGCGCGCGAGCCCCAGGTCGAGAGATCGATCCCCGCCCGCGCCGCGCTGCGCCTGTCGCGCACCATCGCGTCGTCAGAGATTCAGAGAGAGAAGAAGTACAGTAGCGCTGCCGCTTTTGCCGATAACCCCCTGTTGTTTTGCGTGTGCAACCCGCGGTCCCCTTTTGGCCCACCAGTCAGCCGCCGTTCGATCTTGCAAAGAGCCCCCCCAGTATCTTAGTCTCAACCCGCAGTCCTCGCTAAGCCGCGTGGCACCCCCTTGGTCGCCCGCTGACGCGTGGGCCTGCGAAGACCCCAGGCCCCACCTGTCATCCACCAGGGCTGGAAGAGCTCGCGGTGACAGAAGCTTTTCCGCGCGCGACTGGTCCAGTCAGCCATGGCCCCACGTGTCTGTGGCTGTGGCTAGCTGTGACTGGGTAACAAAAGTATTTATCTGTTTCTGGTTTAAATTCAAATGTTTTCTAATTATTTCAAATTCAAATCTTTTTCTGTTTTTAAATAACTTTTCAAATATTAATCCAATTTAAACAAATAATATATGTTTTCGAATCAGAAAAATGTGAGGATTTCAAATCTTTCATCCAAAATATATTTTGAACATTTAAAAATTGCAAGTTGTTCAAAATTACAATAAAATGCCCTTATTGCTTATTTAATTAATAACTTTTGTTTTGTAACTCCAAATTTAACAAATAATATGTCTAAAATGATTAGCTCGACGAGACCTTTCTGTTTATGCATTCCATCTTCTGTTTTGAAGCATGCATCATATAAATATAAAGTATACAGCAACTAATTTGGGGTTAAAATATGACCAAAACTAAATAAAATGCTTTAATATTGTATTCCACACCTCACCCATGCCATGCTACCTTAATGCCATGCAAATTGTGCACCATTCATCATGGCATAATTGTTTGCTTGTCGCATCTATTCATATGCTTGTGCACTTTATTTATGTTGGCCCTTGTTTGTTTGGTTCTTCTTTGAATAGACGCTGAGCAGGGGATATATCAAGAGAACCAGGAGCACTACCCAGATCCATCACTTGCTTCAACTGAGCTGCCAGGCAAGCACTACCACATGCTTGCATACATACAGTACCTATTGCCTCTTTCTTATTCTTGCATCATTGAGTCGCGATTGCATTAAATTGAATCCCAAGTACTGCATAGCCTTTACTTTTAAACCCCACCGAAGCTTGTTCCTCCATCCCATGAGCCATTACTACAGGAGTTGTTTGAGCCATGCGAGTCGTAGAACAGCATGTGTAGGGTA
The DNA here is from genome assembly GCA_916181665.1 of Avena sativa. NCBI lineage: Eukaryota > Viridiplantae > Streptophyta > Magnoliopsida > Poales > Poaceae > Avena > Avena sativa. The sequence continues at coordinate 602,354,525 of OV702291.1, read as the reverse complement.
TGTGAGAGTCTGATGGATAACGAGGTACCTAAACAAATTAACCTGAGTAGTAATGGGATAACTAATGAAAGTGGCATCGGTGAGCCATGTTCGCTATTTGGTTTTCAGGCTCATTTGTGTCCCGTGAGACCCCGAGTACTTGATTCCTGTTCCAAGAATATTCGCGCTATCCACATCCGGGAGGCCTTGTGGACCCCCCTGAGCCAGAGCTTGATTCATTCTTATTTCTTGGGGCCACAAACTAGTTTGAGGTTTTATTTACTATCCTGTACTTATGCCATGCTTTACCGCTTTATTTAAATTGTGCGAGGAGCACGCTGTACTGTTTAGGATCGTGGCCCGATTTCGCTGTATCGACAAGCCCAGCCACACTTTCGGGTTCCCAGTCGTTTACAGCCGCCTCCACAACCTTAAGCCCGTTTCGGGGCCGGCCGGCTTCGTTGCGGGATCTACTTAAAGGGGTGGCCCCCTGAAATATTTCTAAATCCTGTAATTGCTTTGTCGTGACTGTCTCGTTGGGTTTTGATTTGGTTTTTCCGAGGCATATCGAGTGTGTGTTGCTATTTGTGCACCCCTGCAGGGTAAAACTTTCTGAAAGCCGTGTCCGCGGTTATGGACGACTTGGAGCACAGTTTCTCGATCATAGACAAGCATAACTAAAGTACCGCTTTTAATTTGACTAGACTAGGTACCTGACCAGTAAATAGTGCAACACTCATGGAATGGATAATAAAACTGCCAACGGATGGGAGGGTTGTTCGTCCGCCTCCTCGTCGGAAAGCGAGAAGGAGGATGGATCTGTTAAGATTACCGTTATAACTGTTATAACTGTTGTTATTAATTCACGGACATCCATCTATCTCTGGTTAGGCGGATGGTTAGCGAGTATCTATAGAATTGTTAGGGTTTATCTTTTGCTGCAATTGCGTCACCCCAGGTTGTGTCCCCTTTAGAGGCATAAAGACTTGCTGAGTACCCCTAGGGTCTCACACGATAAATTGTTTGATTCAGATGAACAGGTAAGCTCGCAAGATGGATACTGGTTGGAAGAGACGGACGATGTGGGCAACGATCATTCGGTGTAGAGATTCCGGGAACGGGGATCCGTGAGATCTGTGGGCGGGATCTGCTTATTTATGGGGCATCTTATGCCGATTTGCTTCTTATCCGTACTCGGATTTTGTCTTCCGCTTCCGCTTGATACTCTGTTGATTGATGTATGAGGAGATATCCTAAACTATTATATCTATCTAGGATATTTGGATCTTGCCGTATGGCGTTGCTATATTTCCTTTCTTTTTAGATGGAATGGCTCTGATGTACTGTTGTATGGTGGCTTGCATACATACTCATTTGTGTATGTAGTTGATCCCTTCGCCTGCCGATTACGCCGCCCGTTCTTGTCCCGATGTGTGGAAATGGTTGGGACGGCCGAAAGGTCTACCCGTGAGTGGCATTTGGGCTCCACCGTACTATTTCAACCATTTCCGCTCATCCAGGCTTGAAACTAGGAGCGTAATTCACCGAGGTAGTTACAATTGGTATCAGAGCCATCCCGACCTTCAGGGTCTCAGCCAAATGGTCGTTGTCTGTATAGCAAATATTTTAGTAGCTATGTATACTCGGGAAAAACAAAACGTGAGAGTAGGACTGCTTCCACTTTTCTTCTTACCCACCCACCCACCTTTTTCTGGTAAGGAAGTGTAACGTTTTCAATCCTCTTCTTAAATTCAAACTAGGATTCACGTGTTCTGGGTTTCCGTAGTACCATAGGTTGTGTATCTGTGTGTGTGTGTGCGTAATTCCTTGTCTATCTGTTGCATCCAAGTTGTTATCTTATCGGCCTTTTGGTTATCAACTGTTGGTACATTCCATACCGACAGGCTTTTGCAGACCGACGCGATCTATCCGATTCGTTGTATACCGACGCGATCTGTCTTACTCTTTGTTATCCGACGTTATCTTCTTTGGGGTGTTCGTTCTGTAGTTACTAATCTTTAGGTTCGTCGTGAGAAGAAGGTGTTGAGATAGGTGTTTTACTTGTTCATGTGTGGAGTAATGATTTGAGTGCGGGATGGAGTCGCGACCATACCACTACTCTCATCATTCGCTCTTGTATATTGAATTGGTAGAGTCACTAATCTTGATGCGTTAAGTGATTTTTCGCATCTATTGGTATTTTAATGCCGAAATTTGTGGAAAATTTTTCTTTGATATATTTGTGTACCACACTCCTTTTCAGTCGTGTGCGATATGCTTATTATCTTCTAGGTGCTTTAAACTTCGTTGATATTTTAATATTATCTTAGTAAATTGTATCCTTAATCTTGATTAATTCCATTTTGGTACTATTTTGGATTATTATTATTCTCCATCATAGTACTGATTTGTGTGTTATATCAATAACAGGATGGCACCACCACGCCGTTCTGAGGAGGACATACAACCTGAACTGGGGGCCGCGTTGTCAAACATCGCAAATGCCTTGGCAGCAATGCAGCAGAACCAACAGCGCTTTGAAGAAAGTGTCAGGAGGAATGAGTTTGCTCCGCTACCTCCACCTCCCAAGAGAGGAGACATCAAAAACTTCCTGAAGTTCAACCCTCGTCAGTTTGATGTTTCTGATCAACCACTTGATGCTGATGATTGGTTGCGTGAGATGTCAAGGTTACTGGCAACTGCTGATGTTCCTGAGCAAGAATGGGTAAAGTGTGCTACTCACCTTCTGAAGGGAGATGCAGCTCTCTGGTGGGAGAGTTACCTGAAGGCAAACTACACTGGTTTTCAGCCTACTTGGGGACAGTTCACTGGAGCTTTCAAAGAGCAGTTTCTGTCAGAAATTGTCATGGAGAGGATGAAGGAAGTGTTTCTCAACCTCAAGCAGGGCAATGACAATGTCAACACCTACATCAGGAACTTCATGAACCTTTCTCGTTATGGTGGCGATGAGATCTCTGATGACAAGAAGAAGCAAAAGAGGTTCCGGCAAGGGCTCAATGCATCGATTAAATATGCAATCACACATGCAAGGCCGGCGTCTTTTCTGGAACTTCAGCATACAGCTCTGCAGGAAGAGGCAAGTAGGCAAGTGTTTGAGGAGTCAAAGAAACACAGCCGTGATGCAGCAAGCTCTTCAGCTATGTCAGCTCCTTCTAAGCGTCGTGTCTGGGTTCCTAACACCCCACCGTCACTCCCGGCTCCACCAAGACCTTCAAGCTTCACGGCAAGGCCACCAAACTTCCTCACTGCTGCTCCCAGGGGCTACAACCACCACTACCCTGGAGCGCCTGGCGGAGTCCCTGGCTACGTTGCTCCACGTCCACCTGGTGCTTGTTACACTTGTGGAGACACTGGGCATCCAAGCTGGAACTGTCCGATGAAAAACAAAGCTCTTCCTCCACCACCTCCAAGATCTGCGGCAAGCTCTCCTTTGGTTCGTGCACCACCACCTCGGGCTCTCAACATCAACACCAAGCCCGGGTCTACTGTTGCTCGTGCCAACTGCATCAACGCCACTCAAGCTGAGCATGCACCTGGAGTTGTGATGGGTATGCTTCCCGTTAACTCAGTTCCTGCAAGAGTTTTGTTTGATTCTGGTGCATCGCATTCTTTTGTGTCAACCAAGTTTGCAGATGAGAATGTGTTAGCTATGGAACCTCTCCTTAAGCAGTTAAGGGTCCTATCTCCTGGTTCAAACATGAGGGCTGCTCATATCAGCCATGGCAATCAAATTGAGATTGGTGGCTCTTCGTTCTCGGCGTCCTTAATTGTTCTGGGCAATTCTGACATTGATGTCATCTTGGGCATGGATTGGTTGACAGCAAATGCAGGTGTGATTGATTGTGCTGAACGCTCGGTTTCTCTGAAGATTCCTGAAGGCCATATAGTCTATTCTCCAAGTCTGACTCCTGCTATCCAGCTTTTCTCTTTGGCGGCTCTGAATGTTGATGCTATGGAAGCTATTCAGAGTGTTCCGGTGGTCTGTGAGTTCCCAGATGTCTTTCCTGAAGAGTTGCCAGGTATGCCTCCGGATCGTGAGGTTGAGTTTGTAATTGAGCTTGAACCTGGTACGGCTCCTATCTCCAAGCGGCCCTATAAGATGGGTCCTGCTGAGTTGGCTGAACTCAAACGACAGCTTGATGAACAAGAGAAGTTGGGTTTTATTCAGCACAGTACTTCTTCTTGGGGTAGCCCCACCCTCTTTGTGAAGAAGCGAGACCAGACTGATAGACTTTGTGTTGACTATCGGGCTCTCAATGCTAAAACCATCAAGAATAAATATCCCCTTCCGCGGATTAATGATCTCTTTGATCAGTTAGCTGGAGCTGTGGTTTTCTCTAAGCTTGACTTGAGGAGTGGTTATCACCAAATCAGGATTCGCAAGGAAGATGTTCCTAAGACAGCTTTCACCACCCGCTATGGCATGTATGAGTACACGGTAATGTCTTTCGGTCTCACCAACGCACCTGCCACCTTCTCGAGGCTCATGAACTCGGTTTTCATGGAGTATCTTGACAAGTTCGTTGTGGTCTATCTGGATGACATCCTAGTCTATTCTAAGTCACAAGAAGAGCATGAAGAACACCTTCGGTGTGTCCTAAGCAAGCTTCGTGAGAACCGCTTGTATGCAAAGTTCTCCAAATGTGAGTTTTGGCTGCCTCAAGTAACCTATCTCGGTCACGTCATCTCTGCCAAGGGCATTGCAGTCAATCCAGAAACTGTGAAGACAATTGTTGAATGGCTTCCTCCTGTAAATGTCAAACAAGTGCGGAGTTTCCTTGGTTTGGCTAGTTATTGCCGTCGCTTCGTTCAGAACTTTTCGAAGATAGCGAAGCCTCTTACCGATCTCCTCAAGAAAGGCAAGAAATATCTTTGGACTCCCGCATGTCAAGCAAGCTTTGAGACACTCAAAGAGAAGCTCACTTCCACACCAGTCTTGGTTCCTCCAGATACATCCAAGCCGTTCCAGATCTTCTGTGACGCCTCTTTGCATGGATTGGGTGCGGTCCTCATGCAAGAAAAACAAGTTGTTGCTTATGCCTCTCGTCAGTTGAAGACACATGAGATCAACTATCCTACACATGACCTCGAGCTCGCAGCAGTTGTCTTTGCTTTGAAAGTATGGAGGCACTACTTGCTTGGCAACCGTTGTGAGATCTTTTCTGATCACAAGAGTTTGAAGTATATCTTTACTCAGCCTGATCTCAACCTTCGCCAGAGGAGATGGATTGAAGCAATCAATGACTTCGATCTGACCATCAACTACACTCCGGGCAAAGCTAATGTCATGGCAGATGCTCTCAGCCGCAAAGCTTATGTCAACAACCTCATGATGGAAGAACAACAGCCTCTCTTGTGCGAGGAATTCCGTCAGCTCAACCTGAAAATTGTGGAACAAGGGTATCTCCTGAACCTTCTAGCAACACCTCTCTTGGAAGAAAAGGTCCGCTCTTCTCAGCTTGGTGATCCGTACACAAGAAAGATCATCTCCAGGATTCAGCTTCCGAAGTATGAGTCCTTCCACGTCGATGATCAAGGCACGCTTTTCTTTGAACACCGGATGTTTGTTCTGAACTACCCGGGTTTGAGAGAGCAAGTTCTCAAGGAGGCGCATGATTCTGTTCTTTCTATCCACCCTGGCAGCACAAAGATGTACATGGACTTGAAAACACAATATTGGTGGCCTGGTCTGAAACGGTATTGTGCCAAGTATGTCTCGGAGTGTGATGTCTGCCGTAGAGTGAAAGCTGTTCATCAGAAACCATCCGGTCTTCTACAACCATTGAAACCCCCGGAATGGAAATGGGAGAAAGTAGAGATGGACTTCATCACTGGTTTTCCGAGGTCGCAGAAGGGCAACAATGCAATCTTTGTTGTCATTGACAGGCTTTCTAAAGTGGCTCACTTCTTCCCCGTCAAGGAAACCATTTCTGCAATTCAGTTGGCGGAGCTCTATATCAACAGAATTGTCTCTCTTTATGGGGTTCCTCTTGAGATCAGTTCCGACCGTGGAAGCATCTTCACTTCCAAGTTCTGGGAGAGTTTCCAAAATGCTCTGGGAACAAAGTTGAACTTCAGCACAGCTTACCACCCTCAGTCGCAAGGACAAGTTGAAAGGATCAATCAGATTCTGGAGGATATGCTTCGTGCTTGCGTCATCTCTTTTGGCATGAAGTGGGAAGAATGTCTTCCTTATGCTGAGTTCTCTTACAACAACAGCTTCCAGAAAAGTCTAAAGATGGCACCATTTGAGGCTCTCTATGGTCGCAAATGCAGAACTCCGATTGGTTGGTCGGGTGCAGGTGAAAGGATCTTGTTTGGCCCTGACATTGTGACTCAAGCGGAGGAGAAAGTTCATATCATTCTTGAAAATCTAAGGATTGCTCAAAGTCGCCAGAAGAGCAATTATGACAGGAAGCACACGGACATGGAGTATGTCCCTAGTGATCTCGTTTACCTTCGTGTCACTCCCATGAGGGGCACGCACCGCTTTGGTATCAAAGGAAAGCTGGCACCTAGATACATCGGGCCTTTCAAGATTCGTGGAAGAAGAGGAGAAGTTGCTTATGCGCTTGAGCTCCCGGAAAAACTCAAAGTCCATGATGTTTTCCACATCTCTCAGCTCAAGAAGTGCTTCAAGGATCCCGGCAGGACCGTGGACCATGAGCTGATCAATCTCCAAGAAGACCTGTCTTATCAAGAACACCCCACAAAAATCCTTGAGGTCGCAGAAAGAAGGACTCGCAACAAGTCCATCAAGTTCTGCAAGGTGCAGTGGTCGCACCATTCCGTTGATGAAGCCACTTGGGAACGTGAAGATGATCTCCGTGCCAAGTATCCTACCCTCTTTGTGTCTTCTTCTTCTTCCTAGAATCTCGGGGCGAGATTCCTGTTTAGTGGGGGAGAGTTGTAGCATCCCATTTGTCTAACAATTGTAATGCTACTTGGTCTAGTAATATAATGGCTACTTCGGATATATAATTGTTGCATCATCATTATATCATGCTCATGTCATCATGCCACCTTGCATTTGAGCATCATATAAAACCCTTTTTGTTTTGGTTCTTATCTCATATGCATTGTAAATTGTATTTTGCCTCTTGATAATGTATTTGGTTCTTGATATATTGTTTAATGCCCAAGTTGAGTTGGGGGCATATCTTTTATTCAACTTCGCCACCCTTTTCTTTCCACCACCTTATAATTCCACCATCCAGCTAAATATGAGCTTGGCATTTACTGGGTTTACTTCTAGCTCATGTGGGTTGGGATGGATCCAATTCCTTGCCACATGCTCTCATCTTGGCATCATGTTGTTTTCACATTATTGATATATGAGAGCCACATGGCCACCTTTGCATGCCTTGTGAGTGGACCCCTTTTTCCCTAGCTCCATATGGATTAATAAGGAATGAAATGCATGTTGGGATATTTTTGGGACTATTAATCATCTAGTGGCACATACACACTAGCAAGTCCTAAATATAATCCAGTGTGATCATCTCCATATACTCCACTTGGAATTCTTTCTAAATTCCTTTGCTTGGTCCTTACTCCACATTTTGGAATGCATAGTAATAATGCCATGTAAATCATCTTGTTTTCACAAAATAGGCATGGCATTAAATGTTTTGCATGGCCCATGCAAGTACACCTTTAGGCTTGACATTTGGATTTTATTTGATTTTAAAATGGATCATCTCTCTACCCCTTAGGCTTGGTCTTGTGTGATCATGCCTAAACCTCATCACCATACCCATCCTTACCATCACCACCTCTTCCTCTCTTTTCTAGTCTTGATCTTGTTGGGGTTTGGTTTGTGCTTGGCTTGATCTTGACAAAAGCACACCCTAGCATCTAACCTTCCCCTCTCTTCAAACCCTAAACCTACCTCTCCATCTCATCTAGTCACACCCCCCATCTAAACCTAAACCCTAAGCCTACCCCTCTCCCTCGGCCTCTCTCTCACCTAGCTGGCCCCACCATGCCACCTCTCTCCCTGGCCACCTCACCCCGGCCCTAGCTCCCCTCTACCCGAGCCATACCTAACCCTAACCGAGCCCACCTTCTACTCCAACCCTAGCTAACCCGAGGCTACCTCCCCCCCCCCTCTCTCTCTCCCTCTACCCGAGCCTGCCCCTGCCCTTGGCCTCGCCTCTAGCCCCACCTGGAAGCCTCCCACCTGGCCCCTGCCCTGGCCTCCCTGCCCGAGCACGTGCTCGAGGAGAGAAGGAAAAAGGGGCACCGAGGCCACCTTTTCCATCTACCCCTCCCCCACGGCGTCCTCCCTCTCCCTCCTTTTCCCACCACCACACGGCGCCTCTCTGGCCTTCCCCAGATCCGCCCAGCGCTGGCCTATCCTCTCCCCCTTCCTCTCCATCGCCGCCTACACCATCGCCGGCACCCTCGGCCTCCACCGCGCCCCGCCGTTCCAGACGCGCGGGCAGTCCGTGGAGTGGTTGGAGAGTACCAGGAGGCTCCCCTGCGTCGCCTGGAACACGCCGTCGTCGAAGAGGAGCACCGGAGCCACTAGTACCAGCGCGAGCCCGACGCAAACCCTAGACCGCCCGGCCTCTGCCTCGACGTCGATCGCCTGCGCCTCGAGCCGCACCACCGCCACCGACAGCCTCACGGTGAGCCCCTCTCCCTCCCTGACACGGTCCGCCTCGTCGCCACTGTCTAGATCAGCCGGCTCTTTCGTCGAGCGCTCTCGGTGCGCCGTCGTTCGATGGCGTCTGCTCGCTCCCGCCCGCATAGAAACCCTAGCTAGGCCACGCACGCCTCCCTGACACCAAGCCCAGGCCAGCGCAGCGGCAGCCGTTACCGCGCGCGAGCCCCAGGTCGAGAGATCGATCCCCGCCCGCGCCGCGCTGCGCCTGTCGCGCACCATCGCGTCGTCAGAGATTCAGAGAGAGAAGAAGTACAGTAGCGCTGCCGCTTTTGCCGATAACCCCCTGTTGTTTTGCGTGTGCAACCCGCGGTCCCCTTTTGGCCCACCAGTCAGCCGCCGTTCGATCTTGCAAAGAGCCCCCCCAGTATCTTAGTCTCAACCCGCAGTCCTCGCTAAGCCGCGTGGCACCCCCTTGGTCGCCCGCTGACGCGTGGGCCTGCGAAGACCCCAGGCCCCACCTGTCATCCACCAGGGCTGGAAGAGCTCGCGGTGACAGAAGCTTTTCCGCGCGCGACTGGTCCAGTCAGCCGTGGCCCCACGTGTCTGTGGCTGTGGCTAGCTGTGACTGGGTAACAAAAGTATTTATCTGTTTCTGGTTTAAATTCAAATGTTTTCTAATTATTTCAAATTCAAATCTTTTTCTGTTTTTAAATAACTTTTCAAATATTAATCCAATTTAAACAAATAATATATGTTTTCGAATCAGAAAAATGTGAGGATTTCAAATCTTTCATCCAAAATATATTTTGAACATTTAAAAATTGCAAGTTGTTCAAAATTACAATAAAATGCCCTTATTGCTTATTTAATTAATAACTTTTGTTTTGTAACTCCAAATTTAACAAATAATATGTCTAAAATGATTAGCTCGACGAGACCTTTCTGTTTATGCATTCCATCTTCTGTTTTGAAGCATGCATCATATAAATATAAAGTATACAGCAACTAATATGGGGTTAAAATATGACCAAAACTAAATAAAATGCTTTAATATTGTATTCCACACCTCACCCATGCCATGCTACCTTAATGCCATGCAAATTGTGCACCATTCATCATGGCATAATTGTTTGCTTGTCGCATCTATTCATATGCTTGTGCACTTTATTTATGTTGGCCCTTGTTTGTTTGGTTCTTCTTTGAATAGACGCTGAGCAGGGGATATATCAAGAGAACCAGGAGCACTACCCAGATCCATCACTTGCTTCAACTGAGCTGCCAGGCAAGCACTACCACATGCTTGCATACATACAGTACCTATTGCCTCTTTCTTATTCTTGCATCATCGAGTCGCGATTGCATTAAATTGAATCCCAAGTACTGTATAGCCTTTACTTTTAAACCCCACCGAAGCTTGTTCCTCCATCCCATGAGCCATTACTACAGGAGTTGTTTGAGCCATGCGAGTCGTAGAACAGCATGTGTAGGGTATGTGAGAGTCTGATGGATAACGAGGTACCTAAACAAATTAACCTGAGTAGTAATGGGATAACTAATGAAAGTGGCATCGGTGAGCCATGTTCGCTATTTGGTTTTCAGGCTCATTTGTGTCCCGTGAGACCCCGAGTACTTGATTCCTGTTCCAAGAATATTCGCGCTATCCACATCCGGGAGGCCTTGTGGACCCTCCTGAGCCAGAGCTTGATTCATTCTTATTTCTTGGGGCCACAAACTAGTTTGAGGTTTTATTTACTATCCTGTACTTATGCCATGCTTTACCGCTTTATTTAAATTGTGCGAGGAGCACGCTGTACTGTTTAGGATCGTGGCCCGATTTCGCTGTATCGACAAGCCCAGCCACACTTTCGGGTTCCCAGTCGTTTATAGCCGCCTCCACAACCTTAAGCCCGTTTCGGGGCCGGCCGGCTTCGTTGCGGGATCTACTTAAAGGGGTGGCCCCCTGAAATATTTCTGAATCCTGTAATTGCTTTGTCGTGACTGTCTCGTTGGGTTTTGATTTGGTTTTTCCGAGGCATATCGAGTGTGTGTTGCTATTTGTGCACCCCTGCAGGGTAAAACTTTCTGAAAGCCGTGTCCGTGGTTATGGACGACTTGGAGCACAGTTTCTCGATCATAGACAAGCATAACTAAAGTACCGCTTTTAATTTGACTAGACTAGGTACCTGACCAGTAAATAGTGCAACACTCATGGAATGGATAATAAAACTGCCAACGGATGGGAGGGTTGTTCGTCCGCCTCCTCGTCGGAAAGCGAGAAGGAGGATGGATCTGTTAAGATTACCGTTATAACTGTTATAACTGTTGTTATTAATTCACGGACATCCGTCTATCTCTGGTTAGGCGGATGGTTAGCGAGTATCTATAGAATTGTTAGGGTTTATCTTTTGCTGCAATTGCGTCACCCCAGGTTGTGTCCCCTTTAGAGGCATAAAGACTTGCTGAGTACCCCTAGGGTCTCACACGATAAATTGTTTGATTCAGATGAACAGGTAAGCTCGCAAGATGGATACTGGTTGGAAGAGACGGACGATGTGGGCAACGATCATTCGGTGTAGAGATTCCGGGAACGGGGATCCGTGAGATCTGTGGGCGGGATCTGCTTATTTATGGGGCATCTTATGCCGATTTGCTTCTTATCCGTACTCGGGTTTTGTCTTCCGCTTCCGCTTGATACTCTGTTGATTGATGTATGAGGAGATATCCTAAACTATTATATCTATCTAGGATATTTGGATCTTGCCGTATGGCGTTGCTATATTTCCTTTCTTTTTAGATGGAATGGCTCTGATGTACTGTTGTATGGTGGCTTGCATACATACTCATTTGTGTATGTAGTTGATCCCTTCGCCTGCCGATTACGCCGCCCGTTCTTGTCCCGATGTGTGGAAATGGTTGGGACGGTCGAAAGGTCTACCCGTGAGTGGCATTTGGGCCCCACCGTACTATTTCAACCATTTCCGCTCATCCAGGCTTGAAACTAGGAGCGTAATTCACCGAGGTAGTTACAGAAAGACTGCATCTTTCCACTCAATTCCTGGAAATCGTCTACCATAAGATACTTTAGGAAGAATTCCAATTTGATGTTCTTCTTGAAGCATCAACTCAAGAGTCATCAAGACAACAGAAAATAGACCTCGGCAACAAGTCAGAACTCCGCTCAACCTTCTTCATACCCAAGAAGCTCAAAGTTAAGACGACAAGCCTACTTGAAGCCGACAAGACTACCTCCAACAAGTACAAAGCAACATAAAGAGACCGCATTTACTGAAGAATTTACGAGCCCCTCTGCTACTTCAGCTAAACACCCACCTGAAGGATCATAGATTTGCTAACCCCATCAGTTCTAACCTATTTGGATGATCCTTAATTTCAACTTCTCCGATAAACTAAGTACGAATTAAAGTAGTATATGAGCCTCGTAGAACCTAGTTCACAGACGTCAGCTGAAGGTTTCAATTCCAGATGGAAGGCTCACAATAGTATTCAAACTTCATCCTACTACTCCAAGAATGAAGGGAAGCGCTATCTCCAAATTATCTTAGTTTCATCCTAAGGGGAAAGACTCTATCTTTCCCACAAAAATAGAGTAACCATCTGCTAGAACAAAACTCAGGAGTTTGATCCTAAGTCATTAAGTTGGATACGATCTGCCCCAAAGGAAAACACCATGGATCCTTATAGATAAGACATAAAGCTGTAGATTCTATCCTCGGAAGGGTACTTTGCAAAGTTCCCATTTGGAGGTAGTTAGCCTAGCCTAAGCCCTCGAAATATCGAGTCTAAAGGGAAAAGAAGATCATCCATCACAACTAGGTTTAAATCTTGATCAACTCTCCATCCATCCAAGAATACTGAATTTCAACTCGACCGACAAAGTAACCACATTCAAAGATGAAGTCTGTAAGTTAGTACGCTTCAACCACATAGTGCTACCCTCGAATCAAAATCCCCAAACCTTACTCCCCTGAATCTTGGGACAGTATTCTTTTAAGGGGGAAAGGTCTGTAACATCGCACTTTAAGCAGCCCTGATTAGTTGTCCAGAATGCAAAACTCAGGGGGAACAAAAACTTTTTATTTTTTAGTGATGTAGCGATTGCTTCCTTTTTGCTTGTGCTTATGCAAATGATTGAGTAGTAGAAGATCTACTCCTCTACATTCCCCCAGTTTACAAAAGCTACTTAACAAAACTATCTTGGCTTATTTTGCATATTCTCAAATGTTCTAGCATTTCAAAACCTGAGCCAAGTTTCCCTTGCAACAACAATTATTTTCCAATATTCTATTCACAAAATTATGGAGATCTATATATGATATAATCTCCTTAAGTTTCCAAGACAGAACTTCCAACTGCTCTTACCTCTAGGTTCTCCAAAACCTTTTCTAAATCTTCTGAATTCTATTCCTGGTAGAAGTACCAAGGACCTTACCTCATTCAAAACTCAAACATTTTCAAAATACCCATCCTTAACTCAAGCTAGGTTTGATGGTAACCCTAGTAATAGTTTGATTTGCTTGTAAGATGAATTGCCTTGATCTGCTGTTGACTTGTTTCCTTAACTAAATCAACTTAGAGTTAATCCCTTCTAGAAGGTACCAAGTCAATGAAACCAACTCTAAGCAAGGATCCTTTATACTCAATCTATACTTCAACCTCATCCACTTTGGAACCTAGCACCCTCTCAAAATCAGCCCCTCTTGTATCCTAGTCAAAAACCCAAAATTTGCCAAAAATGACTAAGTCTAGAAATGTTATCAATGTCTCATCTTTGAGTCTATCCCTTTATCAACCTTTATTTATTTTTGGAGATGCTCTTGAACCTTCTTGTAGACCATATTAAGTACTTCCATGGCCCACTCTTTTCCTTGGCTATATCATCCTTTGACACACTTGATCTTCATGGTTTTGTAGGCAAGAAAATAACCCTCTCTACAAATCTTATCAATATGCCTAATTTGGCAGAAGCTCACATCTCCATTTTATTTTCTCTTGACCAACTATTTTCCTGATTGTACTCTACTCATGAATGTATATCCATACATACTTCACTTGTTCCAATTGGATCTTTGTGATTCTAAACTCCACATGGTTTTTGAAGCTAAATAATTATTTGCTTTGACACCCTTATTTTTAGCCAACTTTGGCATCAATCCTAGGAAAGCTCAGTAATTATCAACTCCAACATTTTATACCATGGTGATATACATACCTTGGTATATCTATCCATTTAGCCCATGACCCAGGGGAGCTTTGAGCTCCCTAATCCAACAATGTTTTGAAGGTATAAAAATATTATTGCCATAGATCCTTGATTTCTTGTTTTCTTACAAAATCAAGTTGGATTTGCAAAACCCAAGGTTGCAAATGATAAATATAATACATGGAAATCATCTACCTTGGAGATAAAAATTTATCAAATGTTTTCCATATTTACTTTGGCCCAAAAACTGTTTAATTCTTTTATTTGACAAAAACTACAAAACTCTCTCTATAAAAGAAAGTTTGCTTTTATTAGAAACACTTTTCAAAATTTAGGCCCATTTGAGGCCTATATATCATACTCTATCTTCCCACATCAAAAATAAATATTTTTTGAAGAGTTCCAATAATTCTTTTTTCCTATTTTCTTAATTGGTAGAAATAAGAAAATAAATGTTTTAAAGTATTTTCTTCTTCAATAAATCTTGGGAAAATTTTCCAAAGTGTGAACTAAAATTTGGGACCATCACAAAAAAAACACCCCATTCCAATTCAAAAAATCAAAAAAATTCAATAAAACATATTCAACACTTTTTGAATAATTGATATAAGGAGGATCTGAAATATTCAGAAAATTTCCAAATAAATCTTGGACATGTATCTTGATCCTACCAATCTAGCAGCAACATAAAACCCTCTTGAGAAGATCACATTTTGAGAAGTTGATCATGATCATCAAGTATGGCAGATTTGAATATTTAACAACTTTTGAGGTAAAACTTCTTCAAACCTTCACAAACTCCCAAAATTGACCACCATAGCAACCATTAACCCTCTCTGGTCGATTGCACTATAGCCATACCACTTTAGCACCCCTCCTTCTTGTCCCATGAGATTGAATTTGGAGGACAAAAAGGTGAGGTCACATCCAACCCATTATTTTTTCTTGTGGTTGCTGCACCACTCCCTCACTGCCTCTCTGCTCAAACCAGAGCACTGACACCACACCTCCTGCACCCCTAGTTAAAGCTCGAGATATTCCTACATCCCTCTCTCTCTCCATTGTCTAGTTTCTTGACCGAGGGCATGTGAAGGCAGCAAGCGTGCTGTGTAATGCTCCTCCTGCCAAACCTTTGCCTCTCTGCAACCCCACAAACTTCCTCCACCGCCCCTGAGGCCAAATCAGCGAGCACCAACTCCCCGAGCCCTCCATGCATCAAGCTCACCATGGACCCTTATCCCTCAGGTTAAATACTCATAGGCCGATACAACCTCTCCCCCTCCCCTCATTTCACTCCCCTGCTCTCCTAGACCACTCTCCCAGAAGCTCAGTCCCTCCCTCCCTCTCTATTGTCCTAGAGAAGGAGGAACTCCACCCTTGGCCATTTTCAATATCTAAGCATGGTTCCTTCTCCTCTGCTCCCCTCTAGCTATATGCGGTCTCTCTGAGATCCCCATGCGCCACTGCATCTAACCCACCTCTTCTTTTTCCTTAGGACCTGCTCCACAGGTGGCACCGTCGAGCTCCGTCGAGCTCCTCGCGGGTGTCGCCATGCGAGTTTGCTCCCAAAGCCAAATCAGGCCCTTCTGCTCATCGCCAGGACCGCTATGGAGCACCACGTCTTCCTGCGGCATCCCCATCTCCTCTATTTACCTTAGGTGAGCTCCCCGAGCCTCGCATACCTCAGTAGGGTTCCTTCATGGTTGGGCATGTCGTGGGGAAGATTGTGTGCATGGTCCGTCGATCTGGACTTGATCCAACGACCTGTGATTGTGCGTACCTCTTCGTGTTCCACAGCGGCTGACGCCCGAGACCCCCTTGTCAGCTTTAAACTTTGTCTCCCGCAGACGCCGAAGCGAGTTGGGCCATCCTAGAGCCGCTGTGCGGCCCATTATCCCAGATCCGGCATAGCTGACTTTTATCCCTTATCCTTTTTATTTCTAAAAATCTAGATCTGCAAATTCCCTTCTCAGTTTAAATTCAAACAAAAACAAAAATAGTTAGGAAGGTCCAGATCCAAATTTCCACATGTCCCTAAGTGTTTTTTCTAACATGAAGAGCTAACCCTAGTCCAAAGATAATTGCCATTACTTTTTGAGATTATATCTACTAAAATGAATCTTTTGCAATAAATAAATCACATAGTAAGTTATACATATCCAAATGGAATGAATCAAATTTCCACTGAAAGGTATTTGAAATACCTAATTGTTGGCATTTGCTACATTCCAAGTTGAGCTATGGTTTTCCTATAACAAAAATAATTCACTTCTGACTTTAGAAAATTATCGAGGTCAATATGTACCAAATTTTGAGTTGATTACAACTCTCAATGAATTGGTACTACAAGTTCTATCAAAAACAGGAAACTAAGATTTATTGATTCTCTGGTAAATTTTAGTGAAATATACCCTTCCGTTCAGTGTTGTTTGACTATAAAAACCACTCCAGTAGTTTTACATCTCCAAAAATAGTGAATCCAATTTCTGCAAAAAGGAGTTTCAGATACCTATCACTTTCCTCTGGATTCATATCAAAAACTTTTGTAGTTTAAATATGGTGAACAAGACAAATTTCTTCTAGAACTGACTTTGAGATTTTCCCAAGGACATTCTAGTAATATTTATGAAGTGAATCCAGTTCTAAAAAATCACAAACTCAAATATTTGCAAAACCCTTTGAGGACAAATTTATTTGACCTACAAAACTTTTCTAGTGATTTATTCACCTAAACAAGGGTTATTTCCACTAGAAACTCCATATCTAATTAAAGAAAAATGAAAAAATCATGAAACCACTTGTGGTGGCATTGTTATTGCAATACCTATATGTTGATATCATTTTTGTACATTGATATCATACAGACCCAAGGGTTAGTTCAAAACCCCTTCATTAAATGGTATTCGACATTTAATTCATAAAATAAGTTCCACAAATGCAATTGAAGTAATTCCAATTGCTATGATCTCAATCTATCAAAACCCACTAAATTTAGTAATGTTTTGTATGCTACATTGTATTGATGTTTGTATTTCTTGTGTTGATTGTGGCCTTGTTTGTTTGCATGATGATGATAATTACAATTATATCAAAGACAAAAAGAAGATGGTTATTATTATGGATTTATACGAAGAAGCCCAAGGACATATTACCATATTACTGGTCACAGGCAAGCCACCTACTTGCTCATAAGCCTTGTCCTACTATTTTACTTATGCATGCTTTATCTTCTTGTTTATGCAAACTTCATGTTTTACTGTATGATGATCTATATCTGGTAGTGGCTTGGCTGCTCCAAACCATTATACCATTGTACTCCCAGGTACAACCCCCATGATGACACCTACTTAACCCTCATATTGTAGATGGTGTATATCACCATACCCCTTTGGAGACATCGATTTAGACAAAGCAAAACTATAGGTTGGGAAGACCCCAAAAAAAGTTTACCAAATGTTTTATGGTAAAACCATGGTGAGGTTTGACCTACCAAGTGTAGTTTGAGAAAGTAAAAAAAGGTTTTGTTTTACAAAGGAAGTTGAAGAGGAGAAGGAGAAAAATGTTTACGAAAACGCAGCCGTTTCTTTGTAGCTTTAGCTATCACAACTAAACTGTGCAACCACATTTACCCTGCTATGGGATAGGGCTAGACTTGAAGTTTGTATACTCTGGTATGGGATTCCTCGCAACTAATTATAAGAGATCACATCTCTCGAATGCTGGGCTTACCCTTAGTGAGCTTTCTGCTAAGAGATTGACCTAAGGGAGGTGTGAACTGCCTTAGGGAGCAGCCGGATGATACTATGAGCCTCTCATTGAAAGTGCTCACTCTCAAGGGAGTTGGATGTGCTCTGGTTGGTCCATTGGTACCGGACATCCCGATGTTGAGAGGAACAACTCATAGGGTAGGGCCTATACTAGAGTGGCATCCCGGTGTTGATCGGTTACTCGACCCACGATCCATAAGGGATTAGGGCAGGGTATCCATATTGTGTGGGTAAAGTGTATAACCTCTGCAGAGTGTAAATCTATTCTAATAGACATGTCCACAGTTATGGACGGTTGGACAAACTACTGTAGAGCGGTGCTGGTTTTCTTTTCAAAAAGGATTTCGGAAAATAAAGAGTTTTCGGAGAAGGGTGGTCTGAGGTGACCATGGAGGAAGTGAGGTGATGTCAGAGGATCATAGAAGATGAAAAGTCCGGTCGAATGAGGACCGTGATATGAAATAGGGTGACCCAATCCTAGTAGTTTTCCAAAACTTACAAAAAAATTCAAAAAAAATTACAATAGTTTTTCAACAAAGATATGTAGATGTTATATCTACAAGAGAAACTATTTTAGAAAAGAACCTCTGATGGATCCCTCCTACTACCACATCCATATTGCATATCCTTTTATTGTTATTTCCTTAAGGTGGTTTTCGAGTACATTCAAAGTACTCACTGGTATTGTCCCTGGCTATTAACTTGGTCATATTCGAGAACTAAGGTGAAGAAGAACGTGACATTGATGACTATGTAAGATAGAACGTTCTCCCAGTCAGCTTCATGTAGGTTAAGGCATGGCTCAGGCTTGACGCTTTGATAAAGTTCTGCTGATGGTGATTGATGTAGCCATAATGGCAACTTAGGTATGACTTGTATCCGCTTAAGTAATGGATGATTACTTTGATACTTTCGGTTATGTGCCACAACAGACCAATCATGGGATCGTGGTGGTATGCATAACAGGAATTCTCAGAGGATTAATCTAGGGGTCCCACAATATTCTTCGACATACGCAGCGACTCGGGGAGAAATATGGATAAGATCACTCGGAAGTATTGCTTCTGCACCGTAGACCAAGAAGAAAGGTGTGTATCCGGTTGATCTATTAGGATTAGTTCATAGAATCCAAATAATAGTCGGCAATTCATCCGCCCAAGCCCCCACAATACAATGAAGTGGTCCTTTGAGCCTAGGTCAGAGGCTTTGTAGAATTAAACCATTTTCTCTTTCGACTTGTCCATTGACTTGTGGATGTGTGCCTGATGGAATATCAAGTCGAATCCTTTGATCTTCGCAAAACTCGGCAAGCTCTCCCATAGAAAAGCTACTCCCCATAATTCTTTTTCAGACACTCAGGCAAATCTAACTTCAGTGAGTATAATATTTTTATGTTGTGTTTTCATTTTTACTAAATTAACAATCTAGACTTTTCAGAAGTTGTTCATGAATGTAGATGGCGACACAGTGACATTGAAAATAGGGTTGTGAATTCTAGATAACTCCAAAAAGGGGATCAGGATTTGTGCATATATTTTAGTGGTAGAGTACATTTTATTACTTAGTGGTCAGGTATGTTTTAGTTCTCAGTGACCATACAATGTTATAGTTGTGGATATATATTATACCAGTTATTTTCTCTCATTATTGCTAAGGTTTAAGAGTTTAGCTAATGAATGAAGAGTTCTTTTGGGAAAGGAAAATACTATCTTGTTGATATGGTTGATAAATCACATAGCAAGACAACATTTTATTTTTATCTTGTCTTAGATCAATTTCTTCTCTCTCTTCTTTTTTGAGAACCAAAGGCCTGGCTTGGTGGCTAGAGCTCAGGGTGTTAAGATGGCTTACCCGGGGTTCGAGTCTCAGCTAAAGCCCTTGGACTAAAGTGGTGTTGAAAACATAATTATTTTTAAATGGAAGAACAAAATATTAATGTAGTATGATCTTCCAACAAAATATTAATTATGCTTTTCAATTTATGTGAGTTTGTGAGGTGGTTAATCAGGCTTGGCAGAATGGAAAATAAAAATGATGTAACGCAACTCAATATATGTTGACCTTTCACCAACAACTAAGTGTAATATCTATTGAAATTTTAACATTCGTTTTTATACATTTCCTTACACAATTTCTTTGAAAACATACCATAGATAACATGAATTTACACAAATATATCTTATATTACCTTCTTAGATATAGGTAAGTTTTTATATGGGGTATAGAGGAAACACTCATTCTTTATGTTTGGAACTTTGAGTAAAAATATGCCATTTTGACGTTTATTCCATTCTACTAGTGTAAAAGCATTCACGCTTGCATAATATATCTTGTTGTTCGAGTTAAATAGTCAATTCATCTAAATTAATTGTGGAATGTATGTGGAATATTGTTGACTTATTTGACTCCATTTAAATCGTATAGCTCACCATTGCCATGATTTTTCCATGATAATCAACATTTAATTTGTTGGGTACCTAAATAACTTGAACCTTCTAAATAATTGTCAGAATTCTGATTTTGCTTAATATTGCTAAGTTGCATCGCATCTTGACATGCCATGCATCATGTCATGAACATGTCAGATCTTTTGTTGTATCATCAAATATTGCATTTGTTGCTTCTTTTAGTGCTTTGCTTCTTCCGGGTAGGACATTGGTTTGATGCAAGCTATGACAAGTTCTTCGGCTATGTATCTATGGCAATGTTTCCTGGGCAAGAACTCATATTATGCTATCTATTTTTATTTATGACTTCACTTTTATCTACTACTATCCTTGTTGCAATGCTTTAGTTCCATACCATTATTACTCCTCGTAGCCTATATTTCCTTGGTCACTTCCTATTAACCATTATTTAGTATATAGTTTTCCCTGAGAGACATAGTTGCTTTCTTAGGTGGTTGTTCGAGTTGTTGAACTATGTTGTTGTAGGGTAATTATCTCTTGCATTTAGTTAGAATGGATCATGATTCACCCTTAAGTCAATAATTAATTATTATAGTTGGTTCAGGTGGTAATTAAATAAGATAAGGCATAGATAGTGACCTCCTTTGGGATCTGTCTATTGGGTTTGCATCATAGAAAACAAAAAATTCCTACGATTGGAACTATTATAAGCGAAGATCTATCTATTAAATACAAGCATCGGGTGGATATACATCCATAGAGAACATACCCTCGAAGACAACAAAGCTTTGTTAACAAGATGGAACTCGTGGATGATGTAGTTATACACTTGCCGATCTCAAGATCGTGATGAAGTCCAGCAAGTCCAGCAGGTCCAGCTCTAGCCCGTCCATCATATCCAACTCCAGCAAGTCTAGCATCACCAAGTCCAGCACCGCAAAGCAGCAGTGCATCCGTGATCGCACACACGTCCGGTACCCCAACAACCTCCGTCCCTCGCTCCAGCAAAGCAGCAGAAGCAGCAACTCCTTTCTAGATAAAGCCATCAAGAACATGTATCTAGCTAACCTGAGACCATGGGGAATAACTAGAGGGGGAGAGAGATCCTTCATGAGGAGGATTGTATTGTGAGGAGGAGAGGGGCCTTTTATAGTGAAGAGGGGGCAGCCAAGGGCCATGGCGTGGAAGCCATGGTGGTGCCCCCACCTCTTCCATCATTCATGTGGTGGATGCTCCACTCACATATATATGCCTCCACTCACACTTCCACTCACATGCATTAAATTTCCACCAAATTAAGGCAAGCTCTCATTAAATAAAACTATTTTATTTATTTTATTCAGAATTTTGTTAGTTACTTTAATTAACAAACATTCACATAAAACCCCCTGCAACATTTCAATATCACATGCAGAACTAGTTTCTGCAATTTCACCCGAAACTATTCCGGTTTCCATCGAAATGATTCCAGCGCTTTCTTAAATCTTTATCTGAAACATTTTTGCTCCAAATGGTGTCGGTAGCCCTTAAGTGTGTCACCCTACGGTTCGCAAATAATGCAAACATGATCGAGACCCCTCCCCGATCAATAATCAGCAGTGGGACCTGGAGATCCCTACTGATTCTCACATATTGAACGATCACTCTTGAGATCATGTGAACCTTTAACATCGTAACTAAATACCTTTGTATCGAAATATATTACATGTACGAGATTCAGTCATAGGTATCCAAATACCTAGTTTGATCTCGTTACCGACATGCACTCTTTTCTCGTTCCTGTGATATAACATTCAAGTGATCACATCACTTGCTTGCAAGCTATTTCAATGTGATATCACCAAGAGGGCCCCAACTATATCTATCTGTCATCGGGATGGACAAATCCCACTCTTGATCCATGAGCCTCTACATAACACCTTCGGAGCACTGAACCCACCTTTATAGTCACCCTGTTACGGTGTGATGTTTGATGTTATCAAGATACCCTTTCGGTGTTAGTGCTTAACATGATCTCATGGTCTAAGGACTAGGATTACTTTGTATGATGTTATAGCAATATAAACATAATGACTTTGATCAGAATGCTATACTTTAGATGAATGTTCATCACATCATTCCACCAATGTTGTGACCTCGTTATTAACAACATCCAATGTCCATGATCAGGAAACCTTGATCATCTTGTTAATCAACGAGCTAGTTTATATGAGAGGCATTACTAGGAACTTTCTATTTTGTTTATTAAACACACATGTATTGACGTTTCCAATTAATACAATTATAGCATGCAAAATAAACATTTATAATAAACATGGAATAATATAATAACCACTTTATTATTGCCTCTCGGGCATATTCCCTTCAGTCTCCCACTTGCACTAGAGTCAATAATCTAGTTTGTAAAATTGTATATACAACACCTAGGTGTTGAATATACGCGTTTGCTAGTGGTTAACATAATCTCCGGATTTGGCACTTTCAGGTCCGTATGTATTTGCATGTCTTTGTGTCTCTACGCATCACTCATTCTCTAATGAGATGGCATTCTATAAATTTAGTCCTTTGGTGAAACCTTTAGTTCCATTAGGTTAAAACATGTCGATAGTATTATCGTACAATATATCTTCATAGTATTATCCCATTGTGAACCACACGTAGTTTGATAACAAACTACTTGACACAAATGCCCTCCTTTGCTGCTACTATGGCAGTCATATACTTAGACTTTTGTTGTAGTATCCGTCATAATGTCTTAACTTTGGAACTCATCCAAATCCATCATGGAATTTCCTTTCCATAATATGGTGCCACCCATAGTTTAAATTGAGATAAATTTAATGTGTATCTTGTGACAAACTAGTATCAATGTAACATATTACAATGAACTATTATCAACTATTTATCACTTATACATGATATATTCTTAGGTCTTCCAAAGCTCATAAGAATATCTTTACTATCATCCAATGATCATCTTATGAATCATTATGGTATATGCTCATAACATTTAGAGCATTGGACATATCAGGATATGTACATATCATGTTATTATTGATCAAAATCTGCATGTGATTTTACTCATCAAGTGTTGAAACATTTGAATCTTGATACAATCCTTTCCATGTAGCAAGAACCTTTCTTGTTGTTTCCATATTGAACCCTTTTCAATATATCATATATGTACGTCTGGCACAACCATATTAGCGCCTCAATCTATCCATATAGACATTGATGGCAAATATTCTGGTTTTGCCCAAGTCTTTCATCAAAATCTAATTTTAACGAAATTCTTAACCCATATCAATAAAAGATACATCATTTCCAATCAACAATATGTACTCTGTGTAAAGTACTGGAAATTTGTCTCAGTGTTCCCACATAATTTCTTGCAAATGCAAGCATCTTCATCGTCTCCGATGAAATTAAACTCCTTTAACATTTTCATCATGGTGAAGATTCCAACTCTGCTATGCTCACTTCAACTATTGAAGTTTGCATGCCCTTTTAGCACCCTTTGAATTAACAAAACCCTTCGGAACGTGTCATGTACACGTCCTAGGTAACCATTCTATTAGAAGAACATTGTTTTGTTTGTTCAACTACCATATATCAAATTATATGTAGTGCTTGCTAGATTAATCCATCAAGACTACATATCGCTATGAAAGATCAAATCTTTTCATAGTCAACTCCTTGAACATAGTCGTAAATTCCTTTAGAACATGTCGATTATTTCATAGATGTCGAACATCCATGTCTATTTCTTTATAGATTCAAACACGACCGATAGGCTTCATGCTTTTTCGGAGGGTCTTCCAAGTTCAAAATCTTGATTTCTCGTGTATGGAAACTATCACGGATTTTATGACTTCTAGTCACTCTATGGAGTCAGGGCCCATCATCGCTTCATTGCATGTAGTCAGTTCATTATTGTCAAAACAATAACGACTTGTTTATCAAATCTCACTATTTGATTGTTACCCGATGCATATGGTTCAAATAGGAACTCTAATCTCCAAGATCATAACCTTTGTAATCATGGGAGCCATGAGGATTGTGGCCGCCACTGGAACACTTTCTGATGCTGCCCTACTTAGCACATATAGCTCAGGTTCAATAACATTATCAAAGTTCTATTGTCCTCCCACTAAACTTTTCATGAAAAATTCTTTCTCAAGAAACTTAACGTTCCAAGCGACAAACTCTTTTGTTCTTGGTGTTATGAAGGAATACCCAACAAATTCTTTGGGATAACCTTCGAATACATGCTTATCCGACTTGGTTGTAAACATTTACTTATGCATAGCATACCAAAATTTAAGAAAAGACAATTCGGGTTTTATCCCAAACCATAACTCATATGGTGTCATTTCAATGGATCACGATGGTGCTCTTTTCAGTGTAAAAGCGGTAGTTTCTAAAGCTTTAATCTGTAAAACATAATGGCAGTTTTATAAATGACACCCTTGATCTTACCATGTCAAACAAGGTTTGATTTGATCTCTCAAACATACCATACTCCTGTGGTTTATCGGGAAATGCAAATCCATGGAACAATTCCCGAAAACTCAGGTGTTTTGCTAAATATATAACTCAAATATCTTACTTTATGATCAAATCATAAACTCTTTTTTTTCTTGTTACAATGATTTTCCACTTCATCTCGAAAGTCTTTGAACAATTTTCAAATGTTTCATACTTCTTCCTTATTAAGTAAATATATAGATATATTCACTCAAATTTCCATAGAAAGCATATGAATTCAAAAGATGCACCGCACATGGATACATATAATGGACTGTGCACATCATCATGGACAATTTCCAATAAGTTATTCATTTGTTCCTCTTTGGGCTATGAACGGAGTTTCAATTATCTCGAGGAAAGTTTCACAAGCGTTAATTGATCAAAATCATAGACTCCAAAAATCCATAAAAATGGAGTTTCTTTATGTTCTCTTTCCAATATAATTTAAACGGCGATGTCACTTTGTAAGTGATCTTTCAATCATTTGTCTTGCGACATTTTAGCATTAGTTTTATGGGTGTGATTTCTCCAACTATACTTGTAAAAGTGCATCCATCTTCTATGGAATACGGTAATTATTTGAACAACTATTGTTCTCATTATACCGGAACAAAATAACAATTATTTAAACAAATCTTGAAGGCAAGCTCTGATGTCAACGACAAATACAATAACACTTTATTTGTTTTCGATGAACATCATCACATATTCTTTTGCTAGTTACTTAGGCCATTGTAGTTCATGAATTGCGTCGTTCTGTATGATATTTCATACCAACCAATTCGGTATCCAATACCCAAGAACCACATTGTTTAACAAGCAAAGAATATAACCATAACATGTATATCATCTATATACCTTAGCTGGACATTACTAGTCTTTTATTTTCTACCAAATATTTGATAGATTCTCTTTCAACATTTCCTTTTCCTTTTAAAAGAAACTATTAACATCAATAGTGGCGCCATACATATGACACATAGTCCAAAGCATGTATAGTAAAATACTGATACCTTTTGACTTGCACTTTGAAGTAGATCACCATCAAATGTTTCGTGTTCTTTAAAAAATCCATTCTTTAGTAATATTTTAGTGTAACTTCAAGAAAAGTTGGCTTTTACAATGGAGGATTTTCGTGGTTGAAGGCCCGTTTTTCGTGGCTAAAAAGTCTTCAACGATGGATGCCCCTCGTGTTAAAAGCCCCGTCACAAACGAATGTACCACGGTTTTTTTGACTGTGGCAGATCACACCCTCAGCCACAAAAACTTGTTCCGTCGTAGATCTGTTCGCCAGTCGCCTTGACTGCTGACGTCATGCAAAATGCCACGTGGCAAACACCGTTAACAGCCATAGAAACCGTGGTAGAATCCAGGCCCAGCCAAGACCTGCTCATAATTAAGTTGGTCGGCCCATTAGGAGAACCCAATAAGATTATGGCCCATTACTGTTTTGTCCGGTACTGTTTGAAATGGGCCCAAAGATGTAGCCAGCAGTGGCCCGTGAATGTCAGGCATGTTACTGTTTTGGCCTACAGAATCCCACACTATTCAAATACTGTGTGGCCCGTTAACAGGTTGTGTCAAGTAGGCCTGATATTGTTAAAGCCCACGGTCAGCCCGTCAATGTTCTCACAGCTCGTCCTAGGTCGCCTACGAACTGCCCACTTTTGAGAAGGTCCGATACTATTCTGGCCTTTTACTATTCTGGCTCATTACTGTTCTGGCCGTCTACTATTCATGTCCGTTACTATTGTGGTCATTTACTGTTCTATCCCGTTACTGTGCTGGTTGCCCCTGTTCTGTTCTGCTATTGTTTAGGCCTGTTACTGTTCTGGTCTATTGCTTTTCTGGTCTGTTACTGTTCTGGCTTGTTACTGTGATGGATTGCCACTGTTCTGGTCTGTTGGTGTTTTGGCCTACTACTGTTTTGGCCTGCTACTGTTTTGGTCTGTTACTGTTTCATCATGTTACTGTTTCTACATGTTACTGTTTCGGCATGTTACTATTTTGGCCAGTTACCGTTACTGTTTCGGTAATTCTGAAGCCCGTGCAAATATCATAAAATTGGTATAATTAGCGAGCATCTTTTACTGTTCGTGGAAGGCGCAATACAAGAAGGGCAAATAACAAAACCCTATACAGTTACCTGATCGACCTGGCTGGCGCAGTTATGGTACCGCCATTCATGGTCGGTGTCAACTAAATGCCTACATGTCCTATGCGAGTTATCTAGATATTACATCAGCTGCAAACTTCTTAAAAATATTACAAAATATGAACAAAAGGGAAAGAAAAAAATCAGCATTTCAGTTGTGAATCAAGTTGATAGCAGAGTCCTCAATTTGCTTTCTCAATCCACTAACTGCATCTCCCTTTGAGTGTGACAGCTACATTGGAAAACCACCTTGACATATGATCTTGCAGTCCCCTCTTTGGTGGCAATAGCAATAATTGCAGTCTGAAACTAACTAATAACAAGTTAATACATCATAGAAGACAAACTGCTCATAGCTAAGAATGAACCAAATAGGAATTATAACTACATAATACGAACTTGTAGAGCAGGAATGTAAACCATGAATGAGCTATATAGTAGAGGATAGTTATGTCGTTGCCTAGGACGAACCAGAACTAGATACGAGATATAATGGTGTGGCTTGTGAACTTGTAGAACAAGACAAAGAAGCATTAGACAAGTATCCCAAAAATGAAATGAGCAATCAAACAAAGTGTTTCTCAAAATTTTAGTATAAACTAGCCAGGTCATTTTAGCAAATATATATGGAAGCAGTGATATCTCCTGGAATGCAAGAGATGTTGGGTGACTCGGAATTTGCGGTGAGCTACACAATGGCATGCAATTACTATCATAGCTAAGAATGAACCACATAGAAATTATAACCGCATCATACTAGAACTTGTCGAGAAGGAACGGAAAACACGAACGAACTATATAGTAAAGAATAATTATGTAGTTGATTAGGATGAACCAGCACCAGATACAAAAAATATATAATGGCATCACTGGTGGACCTGTAGGCTGCGCAAACTAACATGTTTAGTGTTGCCTTTTTTGAGCTCTACGCAAAGAAAACAAAAATAGTCAGTGTTGCAGCTTTTGAAGAACCAGATGGCAACAACAAAATTATAATCTAACTAGTATGAAGAGTTTGAACGGGTACCATAGGATAGCAGAACGATGCCAGGTAGGAAATAATAGCAGGAACTTAGCTCAAGAATAACCAGATAGAGTCAGTAACTATGTAGCAGGGAATCCACACTAATATTTTCCACTGACATTACATTTTGCAAGAAGTACACAATAGCAGGCATTTACTGGTGTACGGAGCAGCTAAGATAAGAACATGTGCATGACAAAATAACAGACATGTGCATGACTTGATATTTTAGAGCGACGAATGCAAACCAACATGTCTAATGACCTTGTATGTACTAGCACGAAGAACATGCGTGTTTAGTAACTTGTATGTACCAGCACGATTACAAAAATACAGTTCACTACGACATGCTTGAACTTGCTATACTGCTGACAAAACAAAAACGGGTTGGATATCTAGTGACCTTAGTCGGAGAGGCATCTAATCATCATCGGTAGCATGCGAGTGATGTCCAGGTCACCAGGGGTGCTGCGGTTGTGGTGGCTGTTGACGTCGGGGAAGCAGATCTTGGGCAGTCGATGCCGGTGCAGTCAACGGCGACGACCATGTAGCTGGTCTGGAGCAGTGGACATGGAATTTGTTGAATTAGATCTTGTCTGGTGGAAAACGGTGAAGCTGCTCCAGTACGGTTGGGTAGCTTTCGGCGGCGGGGAAGCAGATCCTAGGCGGTCGACAACACCATAGGCGTGGTCAGTGAGACCACATCTCTAGTGGAGTGGAGAGACCCGGTGAACTAGATCCGATGGGGTGGGCATCGATGAAGCGACTCTGGCAGACGTGGAATTGTCACCGGGCGGTGCGCGTGGTGGTCATGGAGGTGAGGGCGTGGGAGAGAAGCCTGGGATTTTGGAAGCTCCAGCTAGAAAAACTGCACGGATCGGGACTATGGAGGTGAAAATAAAAATAATTACGATCGGGTCCCCAAGCTACCGAATTTAGCGTGCCCATAGGGCGTCGAAACAATGGATAAAAAAGAAATTTTAACGTCAAAATTTTTTGAAACAGAGGGGCGCGAAATGATTCAAATTCGGTCTTTGGTTTTGCTGCTCGATTGAGATTTTGAATTTGTCTAATAATAGAAAAATGGTAATCCCCCGGTAGGAGATTTTGCCTCAAAGTTTTTGAAACGGTGGGCCAGGAAATGCTTCAAGGTCCGTCTGTGATTTTTCCCGCTCGACCAAGATTTTGAATTTGGCTACCGGATAAATAAAAATAATAGAAAAATAATTCTCCATGGTGGGATATTTTGCCACAAAGTTTTTGAAATGGCGGGGCGGGAAATGCTACAAGGTTGGTGTGCGAATTTGCCGCCCGATGGAGATTTTGAATTTGGCTACCGAACAAATAATAATACTATAATAGAAAAATGGTACTCCACAATGGGATATTTTGCCTCAAAGTTTTTGAAATGGCGGGGCGGAAAATTCTCAAGGTCAGTGTGTGATTTTGACGCTCGATAGAGATTTTGAATTTGGCTACAGGACAAATAATAATAATAGAAAAATGGTACTCCTCGGTCGGTGATTTTGTTCATAGTTTTTGAAACGGTGGTGCGGGAAATGCTTCAAGGTTGGTGTGTGATTTTGCCGCTCGATTGATATTTTGAATTTGGCAAGAGTCTAAGTAATACTAGAAAAATGGTACTCCATCGGTGGGAGATTTTGCCTGAAAATGTTTGAAATGGAGGGGCACGAAATGCATATGAGTCGGTTGGGATTTTGCCGCTCGATTTTATGATTTTGAATTTGGCTAGCGGCAAAGTAATAATAGAAAAAGATAGTTGTAGACTAGTACGCTATCTAGTCTGGAATTGAAGCCAGAGAGTCACATCAACTGACCATCCATTACATAATTGCATAGAACATTGGTAAATTTTGCCACTCAACTAAGATTTTGAATTTGGCTAGAGTACAAGTAATATTTAAAAAAAAATTCTACTCCCTATGTTTAGGAATAAAAAATATTCTCATAGAAAAATTAATGTTGACTCCATCTGCGAAATTGTTTGGGCTGTAGGTTTTTACCCTCGATTAAGATTTTGAATTTGGCTATAGTCCTAGTAACAAAAATTACGAGCGAACCCCACCACCCAACCCAGCAATTTCACAATCGCCATTGGTCATCAGTACGATAGGTCAAACGGAATCTCGCAATATACACAAGATTAAACATGGGGCCCAAATATTTCGTGTAGGCGGGAGCTTTTGCCTCTCGATTCAGAATTTGAATTTGGTAACTGTCCAAGTAATAACTGCTAGTAGACTGTACTTCCCTCTGTTCACGAATCCAAGCCCTGGTCACATCAACTGATCATCCAGGACCTTGCTCAAAATAGCCTTTTTCTGCACGGAGGGGTAGAAAATTGGATACCATGATCTCAGATTCAAAAATATTACAGGGGACGACGGGAGGATTTGTGGCTCCAGTACGGTTTTGAATGTGACTACTCCAAGTAAGAGAACAGAAAAATTGTATAGGGTCTTTTTTTGCGGCTCATACTCCATCTATTCATCAGTCCATTCAGACTTCAAAGAAAATTTTGAGCTTTGATTTAAAAATGTAGTTCCATTTATCACATGACGCGTATGAATATGATGTGCAACAAAGGGCTAAGGCATTGTTTTGAGAACCTGAACCTTATGATCAATGATCCAGGACAGCAGCACTTGTAACATAATGTACTGTATCACACTAGTACATATTGGTGCATCCACACATAACCAGTTTGTTGCATTTGTTGCACAAAACACAGAAACAATTTCTTTTTTTTGCATCTAGCATAGTTTCTTTTGTGTAACATAAAGATTCATAATTCATATATATAGTAATACTATAGCATCATCCTAATATCAATAAATTAGTCATACATAGTAATAACATCATCCTCATTTGCTAAAATCTCACGTCAGCTCATACTTAATAAGATGAATAAGAGAGAAGTTCAATGTTCATACACCATTATTCATACATGCAAGCTCCATTTATTCATAGATTTCCCGTATTGGAGTAAATTACTAGCAAAGTCCACCTATTCATAATCGATACTAATGACCTTGCATCTCCACTAGCTACTTCATTGAAATTGGCATGTATTTCTTCCCAAAATTGTTGGAAATGCTGGTCGACTCAAACAATTGTTTGATGATACCAACAAAAGTACAAATTATTGTCGTCATCCTCAGACCATGGAGCTTCTCTTTTCTTCACCTTCCTACAAAGAATCATCTAGATTAGAAAATTGACGAGCTTTAACCAAAAACACTATGAAGAACCCTAGAGCTTATATCTTCCTCACCTTGTTCCGGCGGCGTCGGTATGTGAAGGTGCCGGTGAAGGTCCAAGGGTTGGTGTCGGTGCGGCTGCTGGTGCTGGATCAGGAGCTAGTGGTAGCGTGGGTGCTCGGGGCGCCGCTCCTCCGAGCTCGATCGGGGAGTTGCAATGGTGTGTAGTCATGTCAGAGGGTGCTTGGCCTCCGGGATCCGATCGTATCGCGGCAAATCCTCGCCACGGTGCATTGAATCCGGCAAAGCTCAGTGGCGCATTTCTGTCCGGGGAAAATGGCTCGTGGCGGCCGATTCCAGCGATGTAGGCTACCACAAGAAGCACATAGGGTAGCTTGCCATCGGCGGAGCACAGATCCGGCAAAGGGCAGCAGGCTGATAGCGAATGTGCGGGTGGGGGAGAAAAATGAAGGAGTCGAGGTCACGGTGGAAAGTCCTACATTTATTCTCCTCTAAACGGCGATAGGGGTTAGGGTTAGGTTCGGTGCGGCTTCAGCCATTAGAGGAGCAAATTTACTCCTCCATTGCCATTTTGGGGATGGGTTAAAGATGCTCTAACCCATCAGGCTAAGATGTTTATTTGGGCCAGGTGCAAAAAATTAAGCCACAATCCGTGCTAGCCATAAAAAATGTTCTGTTTCTGTGTTCTGTGCAACAAATGCCACAAAGACTGGTGTTAGATGCAATTTTCTCCATCCACACATATTAGTACACAACAATCCAACCTTGTAGCATATAAAGCACCAATATTAAGCAGGCTAGCAATCCAGAGATCACACATTCAGGAATCATACTACTTCCATATTGGTGCATTATGTTCCCCAATAGTACCTCCATTGATACTATAAGGATCTTTAGCAAGCTAAAACAGCTTTGCTAAAAAGGGATATATTTTGAAACAGACGAAGTACATTATAAGGTACCATACAAATTAAAGACATGTCGCAACAAGGAAACAACCCAAGTTCATAACAAGTGCAGACTAGTGCACTAAAAATACTTTGAGCTTCAGGTTCTATTTCACGACAAAGGGACTGACCTCGGTTGTTAGTGCCCAACCACAAATACTGAGCATCTTCATGACTTTCTCCTTATTTTTTATGGAGTGCTCCAGCCGAATTAAAATTTCTTCTAACTTTGCGATCAAACGTTCATTGTATACACTTAGGGTAGATGATAACGATAGTTCAGCTTGGAGTTGTTCCTCTAGAACTTGAATATGCAAAGAAATGACCTTGAAGGTGGACTTGAACTTGAACTTGGACTTTGACGAGCTCGCTGGGAATCTAGCATTACACATGAACATATTCTTGGCTATAGCACCGTGTTGTAGTACCTTGGAAAATAAATCCACACATTCTTTTGGAGTTTTTACTGAACAGATTTTCCTAGGATTTGCTAGCTCCTCATTCAATTCAGCCTGGAAAGTTTTAGTTGATAGACATGTGTAAGAGAAGTGACGTTACTACAGAGAAACAGGCAGACAGGTTTAACATGTGCAAGAACTGCTATAATTGGTAGTGCTGATAACGCATCTTATACACTTCAGTAAAAGGATCATTTCGTTGTGTATCTTTTTTTATGTCATTTACTAACAAGACTAAAAATGTGGCTTCATGTGTAAACACTGTGAGGTGCATGATATGCCAACTGTTTGTACAATTGATAACTGAAACTGACTTTAGTTGCAAATTATGAAGGAAAATGAAAACAAAACTGAGAAGCAGTCCAAGCAAGGTTGCATATCAAACTTATATGTACAAAGCACTGCAAGTGCAACATCACAAAATGCAGAGAAGACTTACAACTACTTTCTTTACAATGACACCATATCTATTCGTCTGGCATCCCTCAAATTTCTCTAGCATAGAAAATTGTTTTTGGATCCCCATTAGACTTCTTCTACATTTGGACGGGCAAAAATAAATTGCATCACATGGTGGAAACAGAGGTTGAAAGATAAGATGCATACAGATTCCACAACATCAATTACATACTTATTTAAAATATATAGTACAGAACAACAGGTCCTTACCAATTGGTAGAGGTGCCCAATTATGCTGCGGGATCCTGTATGACTTAGTACTCGTACTTTATTACGGCTGGAATAGTTCCTTTGAGTGATGGCCTACAAAATGAGACTTGTAAAACACATGCATAAATACGAGGTGACAATGTGATCTAGTCTCAGTCTTCTCAAAGCATACCTCATTCTTTTGATCAAGCCAGTGGTGGAGAAGATCGCCCTGCTGATCGTCAGTCATGTGATCCACAGGAGACGTTCTTGTAACATCCTTAAAACACTTGCCAGAGAAGTGTTGCTTCTTTAGCCTGTGGCGCTGCTGGCACAAACATGCGGAGAATATTCTTTTGAGAACAACCTTTACTTCCTTGCTATTCTCATCGAACATGAAAAATCTCTATAGACAATAATGAAGAGCATATATAACAAATGACAAGCTAAGAAGACAAGGGACAGAGAAATGGAGTATGTCCAAGAGACAGAGGACTTACATGTAACTTCTTCAGTAAACCTTCAAAATGCTCAGGCCTATTTCGGTGGTGTTTCCATGAGGGCAAGATGGGAATATCATTTCTCACGAAAACGCCTGTGATCGATGCAATATAAGCAGATTCATGTGGATCCAGTGGCCTTCTGAATCCTGCTATAGATGTGATCGGAAGTCTTGATTTAGTTATTTCAAGCATCTGCTCAAGATTTTTTCCCATCGTCAGCCCCCTTGTTAATCTTCGTCATAGTGCAACTAAAAAAATTACATCAAAATATCAATGTATACATATTACATATAAAAGGGCATGCTACTACTAGTCTCTGAACTTATAACAAATTTGGTGTCAAGATCATTTACAAGGGAGTATATGTCTCTGTCAGTACTAAAGGTCGTTGGGAGATCATAACCAGTTTGTTGATGAGAACCTGCTGTTGAAACTGGTTATGCTGCCAATTCTTCCTGGGTAACCGGATGGGCTACTGGCAGCTGTGGGATGTGTATTTTTCTATTTCTAGCCGCCAGTGCAACTAGACCAACTGGTGTGGGATTAGGACAAAACTTTTTATGTTGATGTTTTGCATTATTGTCTTTTTTGGCCTGGTTGTCATTTTCAACTAGATTAAGTAGCATCTGAGACCTTGTTCTGACTCTGTTTCCTGCATTGGTAGCAAATAGCTTTTCAAATTTATCATGGAATCGTGTGAAAAAAGAGGAAATTATTAGGAGTTCTTGTAGAGGTTCACGGCTCAAAAGCAATGCTTCCCATCACAACTCTAGTATAGTTCTTCTGCTATGAGTACTCTAACCATATGTCACCCTGAGTGAGAAGAAAACACATGAAGTTCCAATATAATCGACTAACTTGTAGGCTTGACTATAATACTGATAACATAACTAACAGGGCCCGCATGGTTATACTCTAAACAAGGAGCCATGATATACTAATTCCTCTTAGGACGTCTACTAGAGTTGACTATACCAGCTGTGCTATCTATAAACCTGTACACCCCAACTATAATCATTTTAGGAGATATTCGACAGATGTTAGAGGAGCTTCATAACGATGGTAATGAAGGCTCTAGCAAATTAGTAACGATCGAGTATATGAGCAAGATGCAATACACAACAACGAATGACGAAGTACTTTTGACAGTAATAAGGTTCATAACAAAAGGAAGCATAAAGTGTGCAACAACCTTCGTATGGGGAGGAGACGAGTTTACGCTTCACATTGGTGCGGTTGAACGGGGGGGCGTCATTTGCCCATCTCTCTAGTGAAGCAGATGGGACTTTGCAGCGACCGTACCGTGTTTGCCGGCGATGCTATGCATGCTCCGGCATGGTGGTCGTCGGTGTGGGGAAGCCGCTCCATCTTTCTAAACAAGGGAGTGGTGCCTTCGGTCACAACGGTACCTAGTGAGGAGGAAGTGGTGGTGGGAAGGGATGGTGGTGCGAGGCCATATTTGTGGGAGATTCTCTAGCTCTGAGGTCGAGTGAGAGATGTGGGATACGGTGTGTTTTATATGTATCACAAGGGCGCCGGTAGTAGGTTTGAAACTTTTGAATTGCGTCGCGTCGGGTAGTTAAAAGAAAAACCCACCAATGTCATTCAAATTTTGGTGATCTCACTTTAGAACAAGATGAACCCGCCAAAAAAAATTGGTGATCTCTACTCTATTATTATTGCTACACTAGCCAGGAGCCGAGCTAGAGGAAGTGCATCGAATGCGATGGGAGGTATGAATGCACCAGCAGCCTTTCCCAGGTGCAGACTGCGTGTAGTCCCTGCTGCGAAAAGCTATGCATAGTCACGAGCAGGGCCTCTGCTTCAAGCACTCCTACTCTAGGGTCTGTTTGATTCAAAGGATTTGCCTAGGAATTTTGTAGTATTAAATCCTATTGGAAAATTTCCTACGATGGCTGTTTGATTTGTAGGATTGATTCCAATAGTAATAGTTTTCATAGGAAATCAAACATTCACCCATACCTCTTTTTTAGATTATGGTGGAACAGACTTTGGTTCATATGAATTCCTATAGGATTAGAGTGGGCATGACATTTTAATCCTACGTTTTTTCTAATCCTATGATTTTCCTATCCTACGAATCAAACATGTACACTTCCCTTTTAGAGAAAATATACTAGTATGTAGTATACTACCTCCATTCCGGTTCATTAGACAAATACGTACTCGAAGAAAATAATTTGACCATAAATTTGGTAACCAATTTATGAATTGTATGTCACAAAAATTATACCATTGGAATCGTCTTTCGAATATAAATAAATTGGTTAAAAATTATTAAATATAATTATATATTATCGACCAGATTTACGGTCAAACTATGTTCTTGAAGTAAGTATTTGCATAATAATTTGCATGTGATATGTGTGCATTCTCTTGTGAGACCTTTTGCTTTGTTCACATGGTTGGTGTTTGTATCAACCTTATCTGATCCGTAAACTATACTCGGTACTTGGTTTTTAATAAAAGGGATTTGTGCATCCTTTGAGTGCAGAGGCTGCGGTATCCCTATTTCGAAAAACAAATGTGAGACTCAAATAAAATACTATGATGTCATCTCTAGCTCTGAGATGGAAAGTAAGACATATCATCAGTTATAAAATTATAATAGGTAAAGCTCAAAAGACTATTAAAGAATTTTGAGCCACATCATATCCATAAATTATTAGGTGTATACTTGGTTCTTGGTACATAATAATACTCAAAAACAAATTGTAACATGCTTAGAGATATGACAGAGAAGATTCTATAATGGCGGAGAATTGTGTTTTGAAGTTTTAGCATAGCGTTCATTTTGCTAAAGGCTATCCATTGAATCTTCTATATGCTAGAATGGTAAAGATCCAGAGGTTAGATATGTTGTGATTTGCCAATCTTCATCCAGTGGTCAACCTTCAAAGTTATTCATACACTATATAGTAGTAAGATAAGATAAGAAAGTTCGACCTAGTTTCACGACATTGTTTCCATTTTCTATAGTTCCCATTTTCTTTTTGTGTTGGACTCGCTGCAGTTGAGTCAGTCCAAGAAATTCCACATATTTTCTAGGTGTGTGCCAGGGCACAAGGGGCACAGTCTTTGTCACATAAAAACTAATACACGCGTATTTTTTCATTTTTCATGGATTTGTTGCATTTTTCCATAACAGGGTGACAAATTGTCAGGAAGACCATTGATAGAATATTCATTTATCATCATGTTCTTGCAACTCTCATTTTTTTACTCATATATGTATGTCTCTCCCCTCTTTATTAGATCCTATGTACTCCCTCTATTCCAAAATATAAGACGTTGTAGCTTTTGTGAAACGAATATATCTAGACACCTTTTAATGTGTAGACCTCTCTCCTCAGGAGAGAATTATCCCACCAGGTTGACACTATGCAGAATAAAGGCCCTGTCTATAGCTAACGCATAATCCTACTCCCTTCGTATGAAAATAGATGTCACAAGTTAGTCAAAAATTGTAAGAATCTATATACTACT
This sequence comes from Avena sativa, assembly GCA_916181665.1. Taxonomy (NCBI): domain Eukaryota; kingdom Viridiplantae; phylum Streptophyta; class Magnoliopsida; order Poales; family Poaceae; genus Avena; species Avena sativa. The sequence continues at coordinate 602,317,504 of OV702291.1, read as the reverse complement.
ACTAAATAACTAAATATTTTTTCTAATTGTGGACCAAATAGCACACATCAAGTTAAAGGTCGAATTAATTTGACAAAATCACCCGAAACTCTTTTAAATGGCTATAAAAGTGGTTATGCCTTCAATGTATAAATTATGGAGAGTGTAGCATATGTTTAGGAGGGATCCCCAACAGTTACCTCTTCCTTTGCCTATAAGCATTGGCGTAATGATTATACTACACTGTTGTTGTACAGAGACAATGTTGGTGTCCTGATCTAAATTCACCATCAATGGGATACTGCTGCCACTGCCATCAGCAGGACCAAAGCAGAAGATGGAGGAAGAATGCAGGATCTTTTTTTGGAGTAAAGAAGAATAGAGGCTTTGAGCAAGTGAAGTTGGTGAGATGCAGCATGACAATGATGGAAAGGTAGCTACCGCCATGCACGGAAGCAATAATAACTAATTACTACTATAGTAAAGTAGGAAAGATAATCACACCCAAAATTGGCTCTGGCAACATTGTGGCTGGTGACGTTGATGCATATCACATTCACCAAATAACCAAATATTTTACTAGCAAGTACATGATCATACATTCATACTACTAATAAAGATTTTTCAATTTACTGGGGCAATATTGCAAACTATATATCCGATCATCAACTAGTCCCCCTGTTCCATAATGTATAAGCCTTTTTTGTAAGATGTTTTAGCTCTCTAAATAGGCTTATATTGTGAAAATAGATGGAGAACTAACTAAGGTCTTCCACGTGCCGGCTCATTGATGGAGATTGACGATAGTTTCACGCTTCAGCTTTACCAGCTCAACTAGGAGTTTGTCCTTCTGGTCCTCGAGGTCCTAGATCTGTTCGAAGCTTATGCCCAGCATCTCCATCATGCTGATGTTCTGCCGCTTCAGCTCATCATGCTCAATCAAGTATTCCATGGCGAGATTCCTGAGGAGGCTAAGCCCGACCTTGTCAGTGGTGAGTTTGGAGTAAAGTCTAGTGCACTCCTTGACGAGGGTGCTTCTGTCCGCTGTCTTGACGCAAAGATCGCCCATCACCTTTTTCACCATAAACTCGATCTCGAAGCCAATATTATGTTAGATGAACAGGGAGCATAAATTCAGAAGTGTACCCAGAGAATTATCAAGGAAGAGAGACATGGAATCACAATTCAAATGATTTCTTACCTTGCAGCTGTACCTATCGGTCTCCATCGGTGATGGTGAAGATGATTCTGCAGGCAGGAGTGCCGCGAGAATGCGAAGTCCGCCCGACCTAAAACAACATTGAGAAAAATGTACTAATAGGGAAATGAGCGAATCAAGAAACGGTCAAAGACATGGAAAGTTGCCCAAGCACGGAGATTTACCTGAAGGTATCAGTATCCATCGGCGATGGTGAAGATGATTCTGCAGGCAGGAGTGCTGATGGAATTCGAAGACCTCCTGACCTAAAAACAACATTGAGGAAGAATGTGCTTTTTTAGGTAAATGGGAAATGAAGAAACGGTCAAAGACATGGAAAGTTGCACAATAACGGAGATTTACCTGAAGGTATCTGTCCCTGGCTACGGTAGCCTCAAAGAACCTTGAGTTGAAGACCTCTCGCCTGCAGCCGAGGGATTCGGCTGGGATCCTTTGTTCGTCGCATCACCTGGTACCGGTAGCAACATAATGGCAAAACGACAAGCCAACTTCTTCTCTTCCGCTAGCTTCGCTGTTGCGACATGAGCCCTTCTGTGGCGGGACTTGTTCCCGGTCATGCAAGTGAAATAGCACAAAAAAGGAATGAAAACAGGCAAAGCAATCTGGCAGAGAAGATCTACAGTCGCGAAGAGGAGGAGGAAGAAGGTCGAGTCTGTGAGAGGTGGCCTCCTGGTCTCCACGTGAGTAAAATAACCATTTCCATTCAGATACAGTACTTGATGTAGAAATCTAAGAGACAGCCGTAAGCAGTTGTCACCCCCAGCATGGTCTGGACATCCACTATTAACTTGAACATGCCTTGCACAGGACTATAAAATTATAATTATAATAGGTGAAGCTCAAAAAATAATTTTAACTTCGAGCCACGTCCATAAAGTATCAGGTGTATGTTTGGTTCTTCTACTTTGTACAGTATCATGTAGAAATCAACCTAGCTACTCCTACCTAATAATCCACGTGCTCTAGAGAAGATTCTAGAATTATTGAAAAGTGTGTTTTGAGATTTGTGCATAGCGTTCATTGTGCTGAAGACTAACAATAGAATCTTCTAGATGCTACTTCCTCGTTCACAAATATAAGACATTTTACCTTTGTGAAACGAATGTATCTAGATGTCGGCCTATAGACTAAAAGAAATCTAGATACATTCGTTTCACAAAGCTAAAATGTCTTATATTTCTAGACGGAGGGAGTAGAATGGATAGAAGATCCAACGGTTAATTAGAAATATTGGGATTCACGAGTCTAGATCTAATGGTCAAAGTTCAAAGTTATTTGTATCGTACACTATACAGTGTTATCTTCTTTTCTTCTACTACTATAATAGAGCAGTTTTGAATTGGATCCATAGCACAAATCCAGACCGTTGGGATGTTAGATCCAATGGTTCAGAGCAGCTGGATTCGTGTTGCACAGCTAGTACGTACCTAGAGCAAACTCCACCATGTTCTATAACCATCATGTCAACACCCCACCACCCCAACCCCTAAATTTCATAGCAGAGTAAGCTATATTCTGAATATGTGTAGATAGTTATTATTAATAGCACCAATCCTGACGATTGGGTTGTTAGATACAATGGTTCAAAGCAGCTGGATTCGTGTTGAACAGTACCCATAGAGCATACTACACCATGTACCCCCCCCCGCCACACACAAAAAAAACATAGCACGGTAGGATGTATTCTTAATGTGTAGATAGTTATTATTAATAGAATTAATGCATGCCTTTTTTCTCTAACAGGACTATGAGTTAATAATAAAAACTTAATGTTTGTTAAATCACATATCATACAGCATATACATGTGTGACTCATGTCTTTTACTAGTAGACTTAATGTATGCCTTTTTTCTCTAACAAGACTATGGGTTAATAATAACAACTTGATGTTTGCTAAATCACATTTCATACATTATATACATGTGTGGCTCGTGCCTTTTACTAGTAGACTTAATGTATGCCCTTTTTTCTCTAACAAGACTATTGGTTAATAATAACAACTTAATGTTTTCTAAATCACATTTCATACAGTATATACGTGTGTGGCACATGATTTTTACTAGTCCATTCTAGCTAGCATCTAAATAGAAGATACACTATGGATAGCACATTATTTTACCCACTATAGTGTATGAATAACTTAGAATTTTGACTGTTGGATCAAGACTCACGAATCCCAACATTGCCAACCAGTGGATCTTCTTTTCCATTCTGGCATGTAGTAGATACAATTGATAGTCCTTCTTATCATATCTTACCACTATATTTTTGCGAATAACTTTTAATATTGATCGGTTGGATCAAAACTCGCGAATCCCAACATTGCCAGCCATTGGATCGAATGTTCCATTGTAGCATCATCTCTAGAAAATACTATTGTTTATCTTATCTTATCTTACCACTATACAATGTACAAATAACTTCGAATATATTGATCGTTGGATCAAGACTCGTGAATCCCAACATTGCTAGTCGTTGGATCTTCTTTTCCATTCTACTAGCTAGCATCTCTACTAGAATATATTATGGATAGTACGTCTTTAGCACAATGAACGCAATGCACAAACCTCAAAAAACACTACTTCATCATTCTACTCCCTTCGATCCAAATTATTGTTCTCAGATTTGTCTAGATTCAGATGTATCTAGACTAAAACATGACTAGATACAACCGAATCTAGACAAATATGAGAACAAAAAATTGGATAGGAGGGAGTAGAATAATCTTCTCAGGTGTATATTTCGTTCTTGTACTTTGCATATCATGTAGAATTCAATGATTATTAGCTATCTAAAACTTTAAAATTTTGGTGAAATGGTGTAGAGAAATGAGGGATAAGATTCTAGAATGATGGAGAAGTGTGTTTTGAGTTTTGTGCATAGCATTCATTGTGATGAAAACTATCAATAGAATCTTCTAGATGCTAGAACGGAAAAGAAGATCGAACGACTGGAAATGTTGGGATTCGCTAGTCTTGATCCAATAGTCAATACTCAAAGTTGTTCGTACACTATATCTTATCTTATATTATCACTATATAGTGTACAAATAACTTTGAATGTTGACAATTGGATCAAGACTCGCGAATCCCAGCGTTTTTAGCGGTTGGATCTTCTTTTCCATTCTAGCTTCTAGAAGATTTTATTGATAGTCTTCGGCATAATGAATGCTATGCACAAACCTCAAAACACACCTCTCCGTCATACTAGATGCTTCTCCCTTGTTTATCTAGACCATGTTATCAAAAAATTCATGTGTTAGGTAGATAAATAATCTTTCACTTCTACATGATGATACAAAGTACAAGGACCAAATATACACCCATACTTTATAGATGTTGATCAATTTTTTTTTTGTGCTTTACTAGTTATAATTGTATATAGTGATGATGATATGTCATACGTCTACTATCCGAGTCTCACGTGCAACTTACTAGTAGCTAATAATCGTTGACTTCAACATTATCTTACCACTATATAGTGTACAAATAACTTTGAATATTGACTGTTGGATCAAGACTCGCGACCCAACATTTTCAGCCGTTGGATCTTCTTTTCCATTCTAGAATCTTGAAGATTCTATTGATAGTATTCATTATAAATCACTATATAGTGTACGAATAACTTTGAATGTTGACCGTTGGATCAAGACTCGCGAATCCTAGTTTTTCCAGCCGTTGGATCTTCTTTTCAATTCTAGCATCTACAAGATTCTATTGATAGTCTTCGACATAATGAATGCTATGCACAACCTCAAAACACACTTCTCCATCATACTAGAATCTTCTCCCTTGTTTCTCTAGACCACGTTTAAAAAAATTCATGTGTTAGGTAGCTAATAATCTTTGACTTCTACATGATGATACAAAGTACAAGGACCAAATATATACACCCATACTTTATAGATGTTGCTCAAATTTATAATTTGTTCTTTACTAATTATAATTGTATATAGTGATGATATGTCATACGTCTACTATCCGAGTCTCACGTGCAAGGCACGTGCAACTTACTAGTACTGGTAAGATCATGTAGAAGTCAATGATCATTAGCTATCTACTAAAACATGAAATTTTTGGTAACACATGGTCTAGAGAAACGAGCTAGGGATAAGACTCTAAAATGATGGAGAAGTGTGTTTTGAGTTTTGTGCATAACATTCATTGTGATAAAGACTATCAATAGAATATTCTAGACCGTTCAAAAAATAGAATCTTCTAGATGCTAGAATGGAAAAGAAGATCCAACGGCTAGAAATGTTGGGATTCGCATGTCTTGATCCAACGGTCAATATTCAAAGATATTCGTACACTATATAGTGGTAAGATAATATAATATAAGATAAGAATAGAGTAGTTTTGAATTGGATCCATAGCACCAATCCTGACCGTTGGACGGTTAGATCCAATGGTTTAGAGCAAATGGATTCGTGTTGAATAGTACCTAGAGAAAACTCTATCATGTTCTAGAACCATCATGTCACCACCCCCAAAATTTCATAGCACAAACCTCAAAACATACTTCTCCATCATACTAGAATCTTCTCCCTCGTTTCTCTTGACCATGTTACCAGAAATTTCAAGTGTTAGGTAGCGAATAATCTTTGACTTCTACATGATGATACAAAGTACAAGAACCAAATATACACCCATACTTCTTATCTTATCTTACCACTATATAATGTACAAATAACTTTGAGTACTTAGTATTAGATCAAGACTCACGAATCCCAACATTTCCAGCCGTTGGATCTTCTTTTCCATTCTAGTATCTAGAAGATTCTATTAATAGTCTTCGTCACAATGAATGCTATGCACAAAACTGAAAAAACACTTCTCCAACATTCTAGAATCTTCGTCCTCGTTTCTCTCGACCATTTCACCAAAATATTCAAGTTTTAGATAGCTAATAATCACTGACTTCTACATGATATATATATTGTACAAAGTACAAGAACAAAATATACACCCATACTTTATAGATGTTGATCAAATTTATATTTTGTTCTGCTTTACCTGTATTATAATTTTATATAGTGATGATATGTGTCAAACGTCTATTATTTGAGTCTCATCGTGCAGGGCACGTACAATTTACTAGTTATACATATATGTTAATCAAATTTATAAATTTGTGTGCTTTACTATTATAATTAAGAGCTACGTCCATAAAGTACCTGGTGTGTATTTTGTTCTTTGTACTTTGTATCATGTATAAATCAACCTACTATTAGTTACCTAGTACTCGACATGCTCTAGAGAAATGACGAGGATGATTCTAGAATTACCAAGAAGTGTGTTTTGAAGTTTGTGCATAACATTCAGTGCACTAAAGAACATCAATAGAATCTTCTAGTTGCTAGAATGGATTGAAGATCCAACAGCTAGAAATGTTGGGATTCACGAGTCTTTATCCAATGGTCAATATTCAAAGTTATTCATACACTATATAGTTGTAAGATAACATAAGATAAGATAAGATAAGAATAGAGCAGTTTTGAATTGGTTCCATAGCACCAATCCTGACCGTTGGGCTGTTAGATCCAACGGTTCAGAGCAGCTTGATTCGTGTTGAATAGTACCTAGAGAAAACTCCAGCATGTTCTAGAACCATCATGTCACCACCCCCAAAATTTTATAGCACAGTAGGTTGTATTCTCTCTACTACTATAATGGAGGAGTTTTGAATGAATTGGATCCATAGCACCAATCCTGACCGTTGGGCTATTAGATCCAATGGTTTAGAGCACCTTGATTCATGTTGAATAGTACCGGACAAGAGCAAACTCCACCATGTTCTAGAACCATCATGTCACCACCCCCAAAATTTCATAGCACAGTAGGATGTATTCTCATTATGTGTAGATAGTTATTATTAATTAATAGACTTAAAGTATGTGTTTTTCTCTAACAAAACTATTGGTTAGTAACAACTTAATGTTTGTTAAATCACATTTCATATAGAACGTTGGGTTGTTAGATCCAATGGTTCAGAGCAGCTAGATTCATGTTGAATAGTACCTATAGAGCAAACTCCACCATGTTCTAGAACCATCAGCATGTCACCACCCCCAAAATTTCATAGCATAGTAGGCTATATTCTCAATATGTGTAGATAGTTATTATTAATATACTTAATGTCTGCATTTTTCTCTAACAAGACTATTGGTTAATAACAACTTAATGTTTGTTAAATCACATTTCATAAATTAGAGAAAAATGCATAAATTAAGTCTATTAATAGTAACTATATACACATATTGGGAATACATCCTACTATGCTATGAAATTTTGGGGGTGATGACATGATGGTTCTAGAGAACATGGTGGAGTTTGCTCTAGTTACTATTCAACACGAATCAAGTTGCTCTGAACCATTGGATCTAACAGCCTAATGGTCAGGATTGGTACTATGGATCCAATCAAAACTGCTCCATTATAGTAGTGGAGATCTAAAACATGAAATTTTTGGTAACATGGTCTAGAGAAACGAGGGAGAAGATACTAGAATGATGGAGAAGTGTGTTTTAAGTTTTGTGCATAGCATTCATTGTGATGAAGACTATCAATATAATCTTCTAGACCGTTCAAAAAAATAGAATCTTCTAGATGCTAGAATGGAAAAGAAGATCCAACGGCTTGAAATGTTGGGATTCACGAGTCTTGATCCAATAGTCAATATTCAAAGTTATTCATACATTATATAGTGGTAAGATAAGATAAGATAAGATAAGAATAGAGCAGTTTTGAATTGGATCCATAGCACCAATCCTGATCGTTGGGATGTTAGATCCAATGGATCAGAGCAGCTAGATTAGTGTTGAATAGTACTTAGAGCAAACTCCTCCATGTTCTAGAACCATGATGTCACCACCCCCAAAATTTCATAGCACAGTAGGTTGTATTCTCAATATTTATAGATAGTTATTATTAATATACTTAATTTATGCATTTTGGGGGTGGTGACATGATGGTTCTAGAACATGGTGGAGTTTGATCTAGGTCTATAGTATTCAACACACGAATCCAGTTGCTTTGAACCATTGGATCTAACAGCCCAACGGTCAGGATTGGTGCTATGGATCCAATTCAAAACTTCTCCACTATAGTAGTAGAGAGAATATAGCCTACTGTTCTAAGAAATTTTGGGGGTGGTGGCATGATGGTTCTAGAACATGCATGGTGGAGTTTGCTCTAGGTACTATTCACATGAATCCAGCTTCTCTCAACCATTGGATCTAACAGCCCAACAATCAGGATTGGTACTATGGATCTAATTCAAAACTGCTCCATTATAGTAGTAGAGATCGAGATATCTTATCTTACCTCTTATCTTACCACTATATAGTGTACGAATAACTTTGAATATTGACCATTGGATCAAGACTCGTGAATCCCAACATTTCCAGCCGTTGGATATTCTTTTCCATTCTAGCATCTAGAAGATTCTATTGATAGTCTTCAGGATAATGAATGTGATGAACAAACCTCAAAACACACTTCTCCATCATACTAGAATCTTCTCCCTTGTAGCTAATAATCGTTGACTTCTGTATGATCTTATCTTACCACTATATAGTGTACGAATAACTTTGAATGTTGACCGTTGGATCAAGATTCGCTAATCCCAGCATTTCTAGCCGTTGGATCTTCTTATCGATTCTAGCATCTAGAAGATTCTATTGATAGTCTTCGGCATAATGAATGCTATGCACAAACCTCAAAACACACTTCTCCATCATACTAGAATCTTCTCCCTTGTTTCTCTAGACCATGTTATCAAAAAATTCATGTGCTAGGTAGCTAATAATCTTTGAGTTCTACATGACATGCAAAGTACAAGGACCAAATATACACCCATACTTTATAGATATTGATAAAATTTATAATTTATTGTGCTTTACCAATTATAATTTTATATAGTGATGATATGTCATACGTCTTCTATCTGAGTCTCACGTGCAAGGCACGTGCAACTTACTAGTAATAGGTAAAGCGGAAAAAATATAAATTTGATCAACATCTATAAAGTATGGGTGTATATATTTGGTTCTTGTACTTTGTATATCATGTATAAGTCAACGATTATTAGTTATCAAAAACTTTAAAATTTTGGTAATATGGTCTACAAAAACCAGGGAGAAGATTCTAGAATGATGGAGAAGTGTGTTTTGAGTTTTCTTCATTGCATTCATTTTGATGAAGACTATCAATAGAATATTCTAGATACTTGAATGGAAAAGAAGATTGTTATTATTAATAGACTTAATGTATGCATTTTTCTCTAACAAGACTTAAAGTATGATGGTTCTAGAACATGGTGGAGTTTTCTCTAGGTACTGTTCAACACGAATCTAGCTGCTCTGGACCATTGCATCTTATAGCCCAACATTCAGGATTGGTGCTATGTATCCAATTCAAAACATGCTAGAGACTCTTGTCAAGAAAAAAAGGAAAGAACATGCCACACACACAGTGCGGCCGTACCAAGGTACACGTGTGCAGCGCCAAGCAGTGGGACGAGGGAGAGATTAGCCGGCCGGTGCATGCTGGGCGCTGCACGGGAGGGGAGGAGAGGATGGATGGTGAGAGACAGCGAAGGAGAGAGAAAACATAGTAGTACTACTAGTAGCACTTCGCTACTAGTAGTGGGTACCTATACCTCGTGTCAGAAACCTGTCAAACTAGCTTTACTCTGACATCGCACCGCCTTCAACTCCTTCACTGCTCTCGTGCTGCCTCCCGTTAATAATCTCTTCTTGCTCTTTGTTTTTTCTTCCGTTTTTTCTTTGAAAGCTTTGGGGATAATTTTCTGGTGCCCCTGGTTCAGTAGAAGTACGGACTACTCAAGTTTTGCACAATAGTCTTTTTTTCTGAAAATTGGGCCTAGGGCATTCAGATCCAAAATATTTGTGCGCAAAATATTTCCGGTCACTAGGACCTTTTTCTTTTTCTTTCTAACGAGGAATCTGGCCCGAAGTACCAAGTATGTGCACATTAAAATCCAATGGTGGGCCTAAAAATTACATTGTGGTCCAAAGAGAAAACCAAAATACATCTAGGACCTATACTTTTGCAACACGGACCCTAAAGATACAACTCGGAATATTGAACATTTTTTTCCTAATACTAGTTCGAAACTACCACCCCAACATTATTGTATACCATGGCAAGACACATGTAGCATCCCAATTGTCTAACAATTGTAATGCTACTTGGTCTAGTAATATAATGCTACTTCATATATATAATTGTTGCATCATAATTATATCATGCTCATGTCATCATGCCACCTTGCATTTGAGCATCATATAAAACCCTTTTTGTGTTGGTTCTTCTCTCATATGCATTGTACATTGTATTTGCCTCTTGATAGTGTATTTGGTTCTTGATATATTGTTTAAATGCCCAAGTTGAGTTGGGGGCATATCTTTTATTAACTCCACCACCTTTCTTGTCATCACCTTATAATTCCACCATCCAACTAAATATGAGCTTTGCACTTAATTTGGGTTTTACCTCTAGCTCATGTGGGTTGGAATGGATCCAATTCTTTTTCCACATGCTCTCTTTTAGCATCATGTTGTTTTCACATTATTGATATGTGGAGCCACCTTTGCATGCACTATGAGTAGCGGCCTTTTTCCTAGCTTTCATATGGATTATCATGGAATTATGCTCATGTTGGAATATTTTTGGGACTATTAAGCACCTAGTGGCATATACACCCTAGCAAGTCCCAATTTTAACCAAATATGATCATCTCCATCTATTCCACTTGGGACTTTCCTTTAAATTCTTGCTTGGCTTTATTCCACTTGTGGGAATGCCTAAGATTAATGCCATGTGATATTATTGTCTCACAAAAATAAACATGGCATTAAATATTTATGCATGGGCCATGCAAGTACCACCCCTTTCTAGTTTTTGGTTTTTATTTGAATCTTGGAGGGAATCTTCATCTCTCCCTCCCTCCTTTTGCTTGATCTAGTTTGGTCTTGCTTAAAAGTCACTACCACATCTCCCTCTCTCTAAACCTCTCTCCTAATCTATACATAATCTAAACCTCACCTCTCCTCTCTCTACCCCCTCTCTAAACCATACCCCCTCTCTAAGCTAAACCCTAAACCTACCTCCCTCTCTCTCGGCCTCTCTCTCTCTCACCTAGCTGGCCCCACCTGGCCACCTACACCCCTGCCCTAGCTACCCTCTACCAAGCCCTGGCCCGATCCCATCAACCCTAGCCCGATCACCCTCCTCCCCTTTTGCAAAAGTGCACCCCCCCATGTGCCTCTCTCCTCTCTCCCTTATCTCCCCAACCACCCCAGCTCACCTTACCATCTCAGATCCATCCAGGAGGCGCCCATGTCCCTCTCTCCCTCCCTTTCTTCCTCTCCTTGCAGCCTTCCTTGGCCATGGCCTTCCCATGCCGAACCCCAAAACCCTAGCCCATCTACCTCCTGGCCTCGTCGATCTGAAGCTCACCAAAACGATCCAGAAGCACTAGGGCCTCCCTCTGCTTCCTCTTCGACGCCTAGGCCGCGGGGTAGTACCAGAAGCTCGCCGGAGAAACCTCGCCGCCGTCGCGTCCGTGAGCACCAGGAGTACTCCGGCCGCTGCCTCCTCGACGATCTACGCTACCCCGAGCCCGCTAGCTGCACCTGCGAGTTCCTGGTGAGCTCACCGTTCTCCTAGACATCACCTTCCTCCCACTCTCCCCTTGCATCGCCGCCGCCTTCCGTCGAGCGCTCTGCGCGCGCGCCGCGCGTCGCGCTCTGGCAGCAGCAGCCGCAGCAGCATCTGCCCCGCCCCTGTTCTTCGCTGCGTTGCTTGCGATGTAGACCTCCTCCGGCGATGCCACCTGAATGGAAGTTGTAGACCGGACCTTCCCCTCCAACTTTTGTTTTGGCATCATCGTCTAGTTCTTGCTGGTTGCGTCGCCACCGTCGTCGAAAGACGGCCGGATCCGCCGCCGCACGACCTCTGTCTGTCAGCGTTCAGCAGCAGCAGCCGCTGGCCGTTTTGCGCAGAAGCCCCTGCCCTTTTTCCCGCCTAAACCCGCGCTCCCCGAAGCCCCACCTGTCAGCCCTGAAGCTTTCTTGCAAAGAGACCCCTGGAGAAAACAGACCATCACGGACAAACCCCCTTCCGCGTGCCCTGGATCGCCCACGTGGCGTGCGCCTGCTGGACGCGCCCGCGTGTGGCCCTGCGCCTGCCGTGGCCCCACCTGTCATCTGCTGTGGCTAGATCAAGCCGCGGTGGAAAAAGTCTGCCTGCGCGCGTCTGGTCCCAGTCAGCCAGTGGCCCACTTGTCACTGACTGTGGTAAAGACTGTGCGAGTAACAAAAGTATTTCAGCTTATCTGTTTTAATTCAAATCTTTTTCAAATTAATTCAAATTCAATTTAAATTCTGTTTTTAAATAACTTTTAAAATATAATTCCAAATAATACCAATAATATATGTTTTCAAATCAGAAAAATGTGAGGAATTCAAATATGCCATTCAAAATATATTTTGCACACTTAAAAATTTCAAGTTGGTTTAAATTACAACAAAATGCCCTTTTTCCTTAATAAATTAATAACTTTTGTTTTATAAGTCCAAATTTAACAAATGATATGTCTAAAATGATTAGCTCGAAGAGACCTTTCTGTTTATGAATTCCTTGTTTTGTTTTGCAGCATGCATCATATAAATATAATGTATACAGCAACTAATATGGGAATAAAATGGGACAAAAACTCAATAAAATGATTTATTCTTGTACTCCACACCTCACCCATGCCATGCCACATTATTGCCATGCAATTTGTGCATCATTCATCATGGCATGATTGTTTGCTTGATGCATTTATTCATATGCTTGTGCACTTTATTTATGTTGGCCCTTGTTTGTTTGGTTCTTCTTCGAATAGACGCTGAGCAGGGGATATATCAAGATACCCAGGAGCACTACCCAGATCCTTCTCTCGCTTCAACTGAGCTGCCAGGCAAGCACTACCACATGCTTGCATACATATAGTACCTATTGCCTCTATCTTATTCTTGCATCATTGAGTCGCGATTGCATTAAATTGAATCCCAAGTATTGCATAGCCTTTACTTTTAAACCCCACCGAAGCTTGCTCCTCCATCCCATGAGCCATTACTACAGGAGTTGTTTGAGCAATGCGAGTCGTAGAACAGCATGTGTAGGGTATGTGAGTGTCTGATGGATAACGAGGTACCTAAACAACTTAACCTGAGTAGTAATGGGATAACTAATGAAAGTGGCACCGGTGAGCAATATCTTCTATTTGGTTTTTCATGCTCACTTGTGTCCCATAAGACCCCGAGTACTTGATTCCTGTTCCAAGAATATTCGCGCTATCCACATCCGGGAGGCTTATGAACCCCCCCTGAGCCAGAGCTTGATTCATTCTTATTTCTTGGGGCCACAAACTAGTTTGAGGTTTTATTTACTATCCTGTACTTATGCCATGCTTTACTGCTTTATTTAAATTGTGCGAGGTACTGCACACTATACTGTTTAGGGAAGCGGAGTGTTTTCGCGGTATCGACAAGCCCAGTCACACTTTCGGGTTCCCAGTCGTTTACAACCATTGACGCAAACCTTGAGTCCGTCTCGGAGTAGGCCAACTTCGTTGAGGGTAGCTTAATGGGGTGGCCCCCTGAAATATTTCTGAATCCTGTAATTGCTTTGTCGTGACTGCCTCGTCGGGTTTTGATTTGGTTTTTCCGAGGTTGATCGAGTGTGTGTTGCTATTTGTGCACCCCTGCAGGGTAAAACTTTCTGAAAGCCGTGTCCGCGGTTATGGACGACTTGGAGCACAGTTTCTCGATCATAGACAAGCATAACTAAAGTACCGCTTTTAATTTGACTAAACAACTGACTAGTAAATAGTGCAACACTCATGGAATGGTTAATAAAACTGCCAACGGATGGGGGTTGTTCGTCCGCTTCCTCGTCGGTAAGCGAGGAGGAGGATGGATCTGTGGACATTACCGTTATAACTGTTATAACTGTTGTTATTAATTCACGGACATCCGTCTATCTCTGGTTAGGCGGATGGACAACGAGTATCTATAGAATTGTTAGGGTTTATCTTTTGCTGCAATTGCGTCACCCCAGGTTGTGTCCCCTTTAGAGGCATAAAGTCTTGCTGAGTACCCCTAGGGTCTCACACGATAAATTGTTTGATTCAGATGAACAGGTAAGCTCGCAAGATGGATACTGGTTGGAGGAGACGGACGATGTGGGCAACGATCATTCGGTGTAGAGATTCCGGGAACGGGGATCCGTGAGATCTATGGGCGGGATGTGCTTATTTATGGGGCATCTTATGCCGATTTGCTTCTTATCCGTACTCGGATTTTGTCTTCCGCTTCCGCCTGATACTCTGATGTTTGATGTATGAGGAGATATCATAAACTATTATATCTATCTAGGATATTTGGATCTTGCCGTATGGCGTTGCTATATTTCCTTTCTTTTTAGATGGAATGGCTCTGATATACTGTTGTATGGTGGCTTGCATACATACTCATTTGTGTATGTAGTTGATCCCTTCGCCTACCGATTACGCCGCCCGTTCTTGTCCCGATGTTTGGAAATGGTTGGGACGGCCGAAAGGTCTACCTGTGAGTGGCATTTGGGACCCACCGTACTATTTCAACCATTTCCACTCATCCAGGCTTGTAACTAGGAGCGTAATTCACCGAGGTAGTTACAACACACCCATCTACCAAATATGGGAAAATTAGCATGAACTATGATGTAGATATGGCCATGACCTAATTGGCTGTTCGGCTCGAGAAACCCTCGAGTGTTCAGGCTATATCTAATGTGACTATGGCTTTTTAGAATGTTTCAAATATCATGTTTACCATTTTTTTCATGGCTGGTACTGCAAACGAGAGGATGTCATGCGGAACCTTTTCGTTTAATCATTTTCCTTTATATTCTTTTTTTTAATCTGTGTAAGAGCATGCAAATTCATATTTATCAAGATATTTAGTCGTTCAGAAATCTCGGCGATTTTCAAGATATTGACCCACAGTGTACACATTCAAAATCATTTCATAGTATAACTTCAAGAGCAATCTTTGTGAGTCTGTGTGTGTGTGTGCTTCTTCTTCTTGGGGTGTGACATGAAGCAAAAAGAGTAGTATATCTTACCACTATCTCATCTTTCCATTATCTTACCACTTTTTTTATAAGTGTACGAATAACTTTGAATGTTGACCGTTGGATCAAGACTCGTGAATCCCAATATTTCCAGCCATTGGATCTTCTTTTCCATTCTAGGCCATCATGTTTGATTCAAAGGATTTACATGGGAAATTTATAGGATTAAATCCCATAAGAATTTTTTCTATAATGGTTGTTTAATTTGTATGATTATGGATTCCTATAGGAAATTTTCCTAGGGAATCCTTTGCACTACATTGCATAGGAAATCAAACATCGATCCATGCCCAAACCTCTTTCTTAGAATCCTTTTTTTTCTTCGATGAAATTGAACAAACTTTCTTGCATATATATCGGTTCCTATAGGATTAAAGTGGGCATGCCATTGTAATCGTATGTTTTTCCTATTCCTATGCTTTTCCTATCCTACGAATCAAACAAGCCCCTAGCATCTAGAAGATTCTATTGATAGTCTTCAGCATAATGAATGCTATGCACAAACCTCAAAACACACTTCTCCGTCATACTAGAATCTTCTCCCTCGTTTCTCTTGACCATGTTACCAAATATAATGTACAAAGTACAAGAACCAAATATACACCCATACTTTATAGATGTTGATCAAATTTATATTTTTTCTGCTTTACCTGTATTATAATTTTATATAGTGATGATATCTGTCAGACGTCTATTATCTGAGTCTCACGTGCAGGGCACATGCAATTTACTAGTTATATATATTTTTTGATCAAATTTATAAATTTTCATGCTTTACCTATTATAATTAAGAGCTACGTCCATAAAGTACCAGGTGTGTATTTGGTTCTTTGTACTTTGTATCATGTAGCAATCAACCTACTATTAGTTACCTAGTACTCAACATGCTTTAGAGAAATGACGAAGATGATTCTAGAATTACCGAGAAGTCTATTTTGAAGTTTGTGCATAACATTCAGTGTGCTAAAGAACATCAATAGAATCTTCTAGATGATAGAATGGATTGAAGATCCAACTTAATTTTATTTAGCAGTGTTGGGATTTGCCAGTATTGATCTAACGGTCAAAGTTCGAAGTTATTTGTACACTATATTGTGGTAAGATATGATTATATAATAGGTTAAGCTCAAAAAGTTTTAAATGTGACATCTATAAAGTATGAGTGTGTATTTGGTTCTTGTACTTTGTATCATGTTGAAGTCAACATAGAAGTCAATGTTTGTTAGCTATACCTAATACTTCAAATTTTGCTAACATGGTCTATAGAAATGTTTGAAAGATTCTAGAATGATAGAGAAGTGTTTTGAGGCTTGTGCGCATAGAATTCATTGTGCTAAAGACTAACAATAGAATCTTCTTCTAGATGCTAGAATGGATTGAAGACCAATGGTTTGCAATGTTCAGATTTGCCAGTCTTGATCCAACAATCAAAGTTCAAAGTTATTCATTCGTATAATATAGTTGTAAGATTATATAATATAGGTTGGAGAAGTGTGTTTTGAGTTTTGTGCATAGCATTCATTGTGATGAAGACTATCAATAGAATCATCTAGATGCTAGAATGGAAAAGAAGATCCAACAGCTAGAAATGTTGGGATTCACGAGTCTTGATCCAACGGTCAATATTCAAAGTTATTCGTACACTATATAGTGGTAAGATAAGACAAGATAAGAAATATGTGGACTTGGATGTAATTTTCATTTTTTATGTCCCTGGTGTAACATGCAGTTCCTCGGACCATGTTAAGTTGTGAACTGACATATCTGGCTCCTTCTAGGCCCACCCTACTTGAAAAAATTCCACCACCCCACATTTCTTACCACTATATAGTGTGCGAATACTTTGAATATTGACCGTTGGACCGAGAGTTATAAAGAAACCACATGGTCCACTGTCCACTCTGTGTGATAATTGGGATGACGACATTTTCTTTTAACTTTGTTAGAGCATCTCTAGCAGATACCGCATATCGCTGCGTACCGCAAAATAACCGCCTGTTTGCGGTACGATGCGGGAAAAATTGGTCATTCGAGATACCCTAAATTGTACCGCATCCAAAGAAAAATTATGGTTTCCCGCAATCCGACGCTTCTGTGCCGCATATATACGACACCGAGGGTTTGTACCGCATCCTCGTGCATCTGTTGGCAGGAGGGAAGTTTCCCCATCCTCGCTTCCCGCTCACAGCCGCCACCGTTGCCGGCCTTTTCCACCCCCCAATATCCCTCTCCTTTGTCCCATCACTCTTTGCCACCGTCTCCGCAGCCATGGCCAGACCCAATCTGAATTACTATGAGGCGTCGATGTTCGCCCACCACGGTATCCTTGCACCACCTCGCATGATGATTCCGGCAGGCTTCGAGCTCAACCACTTCAGGGTGCCGGTGGCACCCGTTCCGCGCGGTGCCGAGCTGTATCGTCGGATCAAAGATCGCCGCCTCGAACTACCGGACTAGAAGCAAGCAATGTTCCGATATGCATCTATGAGATCGTATTGGCATAGGCTATTCAAGCCGGAGCGCAGGGCAGCGCTTGCCATCTGCCTCGAACACAAGTGCGAGGTCCACCCCGACGACAGCAACGCCGAAGCTAGGGTGCAGTTTTGGGTGATACTTGGGCGCACAATCATCACCGCCATCAATGGTGCGCTCTAGGATGATTTCATGAGGAAGGTGAACCACGCTGGAATCATCAAGATTTCCGATAGCGGCAGCGATGAAGAGGAGGCATAGGACGCCCGCGCGGAGGACAGCGGAAGCGAGATAGTCAATTAGGGTTCCCATTTAATCATTCGCTATGTTGCTTTGTTCGTATTTAATAGTTTTCTATGTCCATTAAAAACTCGAAACCATGTTGTTTGCTAGTTCATACCCCGGTGAATTTAGTGCTTTGCGGTACAAATTACTTTGCGATACAAGTGGCGGGGCGGAACAGATGCTGCAAAACTGAACCGTAAAATGGAATATTCTATTTTGCGGTACGATGTCATTGCAAAGCTGCGATGGGTTCCTGACACGAGGTACATAATACGGGGAGTAGTAAAATGCAATGAGATGGGGGGAGTAATTTCTAGAGCCCTAGTTATTGCAGCCCCTAATTTCTGGCATCTACCTTTTTTCTCTACATGCGGTAGAGCGCGAAGGAAAAAATAAACCAATGGGGAGAGAATTACTGTGCCATTAAGAGGCTAGCTCTAATAACATTCCCAAGATTTTCTCACCAATTTTCAAGGCCACGTCTTGGTACCAACAAAACAGTAGTACTAGCTAGTACTCCCTCCATTCCAAAATATAAGATGTTTTAGCTTTGTGAAAAGAGTGCATCTAGACCTCTTTTGGTGTGTAGGTTCACTTCAAATCTAAATGAACATATACACTAAAACATTCTAGATACACTCTTTTCAGAAAACTAAAACATCTTATATTTTGAAACGGAGGGAGTACATGTTTTTTTGAACAAGCAGTACTAGTACTCCATGTTAAGGCTAGTCATAGTGGGAGTAACTTGGGTAGTAACCTAGTCCTACTTGTATTGCCAATTAAGCATTTAGATGATATGGCATGCAATTAAATGATGATAGAGAGGCTTGTGATAACTAGCTATGTTACCATAATGATACGTCCATCTTGCATCACTATTCTATGGCATAATTCACTGTCATTCATTGATATATTTCATATTAAGAGATGATACTTATGTTATTTCATCTATTTTTGCATGGTTGATGAATTTTGGAGCATGGACCGCTGCAGTCAGGATTCTGATGGAAAAGGTAATGTTTGGAGGCAAAATTCGCGAAGATCAGAAAATCCGGGAAAATATACGGAAAATCCTATTTTTCCAGAAGACGAAGGAAGCCAGAAGAGGGAGTGGAGATGGGCCACAGGGGGCCCACACCACCCCCTGGCGCAGGCCACCCTAGGCCGCGCCACCAGGTGGTGTGGCCACCCTAGCCCACATCTGGCTCTCCCCTCTGGCGTATATATTCCTCCCGAAACCCTAATACTCGGGGAGCGACCACAGGAAGATTCCGCCGCCTCTGCGGGGCGGAAAACACCAAGACAGAAAGATCTCTCCAGCAGATAGATTTCTGCCGGGGGAATTCCTTCCCGGAGAGGGAAGATCGTCGCCATCAACACCATCATCAAGCTGGACTTCATCGGGATCATTATCATCACCACCATCATCACCATCAGCACCCTCATCACCATCTCCATATTGCTGTAACAATTGTGTTGAATCTTGCATAGTTCTTAGGGGAAACTTTCCCGGTGTTGATTACTCTTTGTAGTTGATGCTATTGAGTGAACCATTGAATTATTGTTTATGTTCAGATTGTTATACATCATTATTCCATCTCTGATCATGATCCATATGATGTCTTGTGAGTAGTTCATTTTGTTCTTGAGAACATGGGAGAAGTCATGTTGTTAGTAGTGGAATTGTGTTGAGAAAGATTCAATAGTTTGATATTTAAGTTGTGGTGTACTTCTTCCAGTGGTGTCATGTGAACATCGACTACATGACACTTCACCTATATGGGCCTAGGGGAATGCATTGTGTATTTGTCTACTAATCGTAGGGGTTACCGGAGTGACAGAAACCTGAACCCCCGTTAGGAAACTATTGCACAAGGGACGTAAGGGTCTTAGAGTTTAAAGTTGTTGTTAGGTTTCTACCTTAATTACTTTCTTGTACTTACGGATGTTTGCAAGGGGTATAATCACAAGTATGTATTAGTCCTAGGAAGGTCGGTACATTAGCACAGGTTCACCCACACAACACTTAGCAAGCTAAAGAAGATTAATCAACTATATGAAGCGAAAGCACTTGACAGTCTTCCCATGTGTCCTCGAGAACGTTTGGTCATTCTAAGTAATACAACCGGCTTGTCCTTTGCTGAATAAAGGATTGGGCCACTTGCTGCATTTATTCCTACTGTCTTTTATTTACTCGTAATTTGTTTACTTGCTTTATCAAAAACCCCTAAAAATCCGTTTGCTGAGTATTTGCAGAGAATTACTGATCCATACCACTAGCCAGCACCTCCAGCTCCTCGTTGGGTTCGACACTCTTACTTATCGAAAATACTGCGATACACCCCCTATACTTGTGGGTCATCAAGACTATTTTCTGGCGCCGTTGCCGAGGAGTGAAGCACTATTGGAGAGTGGAACTGGTAAAGGAAACTTCTACTGTGAGTATTGTTTATTTCTGTTAGTTGCTTTATTTTCGTTATGGATAATTCGCTGAGTTTCTTATTTGGTAATGCTACTACCACTACTAAGATAGTAGATGAACCACCACCTGCTGAGAATGATGCTTTTAAAATACCTACAAGAATTATTGATCGTTGTCGTCGGATTGAGGACAAGTACGCCATGAGGGGGTCCTCGAGGCGTGCGGAAGAGAGGGGTGTGAGACGTACGGTGTTCCGGGATGGTTTGCACACAAGTTTACCCAGGTTCGAATCCGCCGGCTTTGGACGGATCCTACTCCTGCTAGCAATCCAGTAATACGACAGAGCTAGAATATGGGTTACAAGGGTTCGCCTGTGCGAGTTGAGATTGTAGACTATTGAGGGTCTAAAGTGTTGGGTGTTAGGTGCCCTAAAGGCTCTCCCTAGGACGGCTTATATAGATATCCAGCCTAGGGTTTATAAGAGAGATCTATCTGGCTACGACTAAGAGTTGGTTACAGAGTACATCTTGAACTACAAGTAACATTATGGGCCTAAGTCGGTAAGTCTTTTGGCCTTCTCGTAGCCGGATTGGACTCCGTCTTTCTCCCTGACTGGGCCGCCCGTGAAGCAAAGCTCTAACCCGAAGTGGGCCACCCTGGTTAGTGAGGAACTGTGAGGATACCCGGAAAGTATATCCCTAACAGCAGCCCCCGAAGGCCTCCAAGATCCATAGTCGGATTTATCATCGTCTAGCTTGATCTTCGGCTTGTAGAATCTTGAAGGGTTCCAGCTTGATTTTCCAGCTTGATTTCAAACTAAGCCAGAATTTGGTCTCTAACGCCACTTGACACAAGTCATGGTCAAGTCACGTCATCTGACAGACATCCTGTCATCACGACTATTGGTGGGTCCGCGGTTCGCGGAACCGAGGCGCCGTTTCAATGCGTGCGCGAAGATCGAGGCGACATAATCATCGCGTGGGTCCTTCCTAGTTCCTTCCATGACACGTGGCAGTTACACTCTAGCATTTGCACGAATCTTGGCACGGTTAGGTGGATATAAGGGGTTAGGATTTTCTCCTTCTCACTTCACCTGTTCCCTTGCCTTTTCCTCTCCTCCAAATCTCTCCCGCGTGCACAGAGCTCCTCCGTTTTCCCCAAAAAAACTCCCAGCGCCACCCATCCTAGGTCATCTGCCCGCCGGAGAAATGGCTTCTTCTTCCTCTTCTGGCTTAGCGGCAGCGGCGGCTATGGAAGCGGCGGTGGAGAAGGAAAGCTTCCGCGGGGTCTGGATTCCCTGTGTGCTTGACGACGAGAAGCTCCAGAACATGGAGAATGAAGGGCTCCTCCGTGCCGGCGACTGGCGGAGCGGCTTCGAGGACACCATCCGAAACCTGCGCGCCGGCGAGCGGGTCCACTTCGGCACCCACCTCGATAGAGGTTTGTGGTTTCCTCCCTCGGAGGTCTTCTCCGAGGTGATTGACCATTACGGAGTTCAACTCCATCATCTCCCTCCCAACTCTCTCTTAGAGATGAGAGCTTACGCTTCTTTGTGTGAGGGATTTCTCGGCATTAGGCCGAGTTTGACATTATTCTGGTACTACTTTCATGTCCGGAGAAACTCTATTACTGTCGGTGTTCCTTATATCATCGGTACCATTAGCTTTTTGCTTAGACACGAGCGCGCATATCCTAAAATTGTCGTGGTGGTGTCACGGCAGATGCCATGGATAGGCTGAAGGTGGGGACTAATATGCGCTAGGGGAATCCAGGGAGGGATAGTAGAGTGATTCTCTACACGGAAGCCTTGTATTGATGCTCAGTCTCCCAGATTACAAGTGCTCCTCGAGCCATATGGACAAGAGGAGGAAGAAGAAACTCTCTTACTCTTGCCTACTAACTAGCCCAAGAACCCTAGATCTACTAGTGTTTTCCTTGCTATGTATCAGAAGAGACCCAGCCTCCATAAATCTAACCCCCTTACCAGAACCCCAACGCCCCCTTATATAGAGGTGGTTCGGTCCTGGCCTAGGGCATATGTGGAGGCATATTCCCAGAATATGCCTCCTCCCAAAGTAGTAACCCGACAGGGATGCTTTTCCCCCGCGTCACTCTTGCTTTAACGACGTTGCCTCTGCGGCGCCTGCGTCAGCCGATGTGAGCATCGTCACCCTTGTCGGCCACGATCCGGTGGTCCTGCCCTTGCTTTATTCGCTCATTCAGTACGCACCGGGCCTTCTTTTTGACCAGAGAGATTCCTTCCTTCTCCTAGAAGCCAAACGAGGATCCGGATCACAGCTGATCCGGCCACACCTGTTCCTGCATATGAGCTAGACAAGTGTCTCCGACTCACTCCTTGAGTCGGATGAGACAATGTTAGACGACCCCCTGGTTCGGGTTACTCCGTGATCCGGCCTGCCTTGAGGTGACTCGGCCAGCATCCGCTTTGACCTTACCGACCCTCGGCTAACTCGGCCCTTATACCCTGGAGTGACCCTACCCAGGCTTATCCCCCCAACATTAGTCCCTGAAGCTGGTGCAGCCTCAGCGGCCTTGGTCGCTAAGGCCACATCAGGTTCATTCGTATCTAACCTTCGGATGTTTATTTCCGGGTTATATGGATTTACGTTCCCTTCGCACGCTCCAAGTTTTCACTTGTCGGCCGGGTCACCACTTTGTCTCGGGTCCTATGGTTTTACTTTTCCTCTGCACAATTCAAGTTTTCACTCGCTGGCCGGGTTACCTTCGTGTCTTGGATCCGGGCCTTGCTTCCTTCTCTCGTACGCCAACCCACGTAACGATTAATCATTACGTTGCCTTATTTTAAGGGCCTGAGCAGTAACTGCCGCAGTAGATGTCAGTGATTACTGTACGGGGGTTATGTCACGTCCGGCTCCTGGGTCTGCGAGGACGATATCGCCTGGCTCTACCGGACCCGGCGCATTCCCGTGGGTGTCGCCGCTCGTCTCCCCTCCTCGGAGTTGGCCCCCTCACCCAGTCCGGGCGAATTTGTTGTTTCTTATCCCATTTCCAACGAGGATTTGGGCTTCCAGTGAGTGATTTCTTCCGGGACTGGATCCGGACCTATCACTTGCAACCACATCATCTCCCGGCAAACGCCATCACCTCTCTGTCCGCTTTCGTTTCTTCGATCGAGGGCTACACCGGGCTATGGCCTACGAAGGAGCTGTGGATCCGGTTCTTTGGCCTCCGCCGCAACGTCGTCCCCAACATCCACGTCGAGTCGGAGGACAAGCAGCTAACTCAGTTCGGAGCTGCCTCGATCTCGCCCCGGAGGTATTCAATCTTTCCCCGGGTCACCGGGCTTGACTCCTGCAAAGGATGGGCCCGGACCTTCTTCTACGTCCGGAACAAAGGCACGGAAGATTTGATCCGGTTGCTGCCCTACGCTCCGGGTCCCCCTGACACGGATTTCTGGGAGGAGGTTGCCAGGAAGCCTACAGCCCTGGCCAACCAAGTGAACAAAAGGTTTGCGGAGCTTAAGAAGCTCGGATTGCGCAACGAGGATGCCATGATCACATTCGTGCGCAACCGAATCTCTCCCCTTCAGCAGCGCACTCACAAGTTGTGCCATATGAGCTTTAGTCGCGACCCCAATCGAACCTCCTCATTCGAGTTGAGCAATATGGAGATCTTCCGCCGGGTCAAGGCTCTTTTCACCACCCATAAGGACTTCTCCGCCGAATGGACGTGGGGAATCGAGCATTACTGCCGTGATAGGCTCCCTCCCGCGGTAAGCTTCGCGGGGTAAACTTATTTCGGATCAATTTCATGTCGGCTCTTATCACATTCTTGACTTTGCTCCTTGTGCTTTTTCTCAGCTGTTTCTCCAGCAAACCCTCGAGGATGGCCCGGATCCGACCCTTAAGTGGGCCCCGGACCGAGAAATTCCGGACGAGGAGGAGCCGGACCAGGAGATGTTCCTCCCCACACCCGATGCCACCAGACGACCCAGCGGTAAATTCTCTTCTCTTAGAGATTGGCCCGACAATGAGGATGACTCGGATATCGATGTGATTGAATCCGTTGAGGTGTCCCTCTTTCTTTTGCCTACTCGGCATCAGCTAACCCCGGTGGGCACATCCACGAGGATCCTCCCCTTGCCACGGGCGAGCCTGTTCCGGCGGCGTCAAAGAAGAAGCGCGGAACCGCGTCGAGCTCTTCTTCCGAACCTTCTCAGCCTTCCAAAAGGCAAAAGAAGGCCGGAGACAAGACTGCCTACAAACGGGTAGGAAAAGCCCCGGCAAGGAGGGCCCGGAAACCTAAGGAGGCCGAGACCTCGGATGCGTAAGTTCTTTTTTCACTGCGCAACACGCTTCTCCCTGCTTCGGGGTAATTTCACTCCTGACATTGTTTTCTCTTGCAGGGATCCTGTGGAGGTCCCTCAGAGCGGATCGAGCATCTCCTCTCCTCCTCGCTCCAGTCCTTCCCCTCCCCGTGACAACGAGTCACGCCCGCTGAGCCCTATTCCGGAAGGCTTTGCGGCCGCTCCGGGTTCCGCAGTACCTCCTTCAGAGGGACGCGACCTTGGATCGGGAGGGGTCGGATCGGCCGAGGCAATGGCGTCTGGCACTTCGGCGTTGCCGCAACCAGCAACAATTAAGTCTACCGCAACTCCAGCACCAGCAGCAGCTCCAGCACCAGCCACCGAACCAGCGCCTGTCCCGGTTCCGAAGAAACCAACAGCAGCTCCAGCGCCAGCCACCAAAGCTCCTGCGCCAAGTTCATCTGCCTCGTCCGAGTCATCTCAAGCTCGGCGAGGACCCACTCCAGCGGTTTCCAAGGGCAAATCCACTGCGGTCACTTCCTCCCAGCAGGCCAAAGGCAAATCCACCTTCGCTGAGGCTGGGCAGCGAACCTTGTCGTCGATGCTTCCAAAGAAATCACCAGCAGTGACGGATCCTCCTGCCGAGCCAGCTGATTCGCAGCAGATGGTTCTTCACACTAGCCCAGCTCTTTCCCTGATTGAAAGGAAAGAAGCTCACGCCAAGGGCTTGGTGGCGCCTCACATGCCCACTGGCGAACGGTACCCTTTGAGCCTCATCGAGTTCGTCATGAACTGGAATAAGGCGGAGTTCGTCTACAACGACGATCTCCCGGAAAAGTTCGGCCCAGCTGAATTTCGCTCAGATGAATACCTCTGCCAAGGCCATTAACCTTGCTGGGCGTATGATGGAGGTACGTCGTTTCTTCTTTACATGTTGTAGATAATAACCATTAGTCCCCGAGCCTCCGGCGGAGTAACTTGTTACTCGGCCGGATGCTCCTTAGAAGATCAACGTAGCTGCATGTAAACTTTGAATATGCACACACCTAGAGCCGGGTTAAGTTCCGCTTGGCCCGGATCTCATATACTTTGAATATGCACACACCTAGAGCCAGGTTAAGTTCCGCTTGGCCCGGATCTTGTACACTTCGAATATGCACACACCTAGAGCCGGGTTAAGTTCCGCTTGGCCCGGATCTTGTATACTTCGAATGTGCAAACACCTAGAGCCGGGTTAAGTTCCGCTTGGCTCGGATCTTGTATACTTCGAATGTGCACACACCTAGAGCCGGGTTAAGTTCCGCTTGGCCTAGATCTCGTATACTTCGGATATGCACACACCTAGAGCCGGGTTAAGTTCCGCTTGGACCGGATCTCATACACTTCGAATATGCACCGAACTAACTTTACACGCCTGTGCCTTTGTCAGGTAACTACCAACCGTCGGAGCGCCGAGTTTCAGCGCCTGCTTGATACCCATAAGACCCTGCGCACAAAACACGTTGCACTTGGCGCGGAGCATGAAAAGAGGGGTAATTTCCTCTCTTAACACCTCACCGCTTCGTTTGTTTCTGCCAGACTAACCTCCTTATTCGGTTTTTTGCAGCTAGGGTGGAGGCTGAAAACAAGATTATGCGAAAAAACTTGGAGGAAATCCGAGGTATGTCCCCTTTCGGCCAACATCACTGTGTTCTCCATTCTTTCTTTTTCTTGGCTCGGCAAACATTCACTCCTCGGCTTTGCCAGGTCAACACACCATTTCAGCATCGCTTGAGGATAGTGTGCTCGTGCCTAATATGATGCTGCATTTTCTCGAACAAGCAGGACAACATCAAGCCGAGCTGAAGAAGAAGGACAATGAGCTTGCCCTCCTCCGGATCAAGGATGGCGAGATAGCCAAACTCAAGGCCGAGATGGAGAAGATGAAGGCCCAACACAAAACCGAGCTCCAGAAAGTTGGCCAGAACTTCACCGAGGAGCGTGAGCGGTTCACCCTCCAGATCTCCAAGGACTAGGAGCTGCTCAAGGAATCCGAAGTCCGGCTTGGGTCGGCGCTTGCCGAGCTTGGACAACTTCGCCAGAGACGCGATAGTTGTATCAAGGAGTTGACCCAGATCCATCACCATATCTCACATAAGTTTCTTCTCCCTGCCCGACGCAGTTTTCCGGGTTAGCTCATATGCCTTTGCTTCAGCATCCTCCCTTTCCTTATTTTCAGATAACTTTCCGGAGGGTACTGCTATTGCCAGTGCTGCCGTTGCCAAATTTCGCCAAGAGAGGGGTACTCCCATCGCTCCTGAGGTGAGAGCATCCCCTTAGACCTGGAGGACCTATTGGTTAGCGTGTCAGCCCGGGTGGAAACCATCAGGAACTATGGAAAAGATCTCCTCAACGTTGCGGTCCGGATCTTCAATACATTCTGGCCAAGCGAGGACGCTCCGGAAAGGATCACACTGCTTGCGGAAAAGCTAATGGAGATTGACACTCAACTTGACCTCTGGAGGGAATCCGCCGGGCGTGCCGCGGCAGATACCCTTCTCCATCATATCCTTTCATGGTACAAGAAAATTGATCTGAGCCTCCTCACCCGTCGGTGCACCGGATCCAAATGGACCGATGATCCGGAGTGGGTAGCTCGGCGCCAGGCTTGCGCCTACAGCCTCATCGAATATTCTCCAGTCCATGACTGGGTTGAGGGGACGAGCTTTCTAGAATCCGGCGAGGAGGAACAGATGGAGAACATGGAGGATGGGTCGGGCGATGACGGAGAAGATGCTGCTTCAGATATCAAAGACAGTGATGATGACGCCGAACTTCCTCCTCCTGCCGCTCCTTAGGTGAAAAAACTCGAAAATTTATCAGATCCCCGGTATGCCCGGTGCAATTGTATACTGAATACATAATATTTTGCTACTATGCTTGTATGCCAGATTAACTTGGGCGTAGTCCCCGAGTTTCATTTTCTTGTTCATCCAATTCTCTGGCTCGATCCGTGTCTACCTTGATTCGGTTTTACGACTTACGAACCCGAGCCTCAAGAATCGTTTTAACAATACTGAGAAACTTTGAGGCTTAGCTCAAGATAATTCAACATGATAGCGTGAAAATAAACACGGAGTTAGTTCGAAAAAAACAAACGTTAGCTGGAATAGGATCGTTTCCTTAGTAGTTTTTCATGTGCTACGCAATTCCAAATTTGTTCCCTTGCTCGCCATGAAGCCAATTCTTGTTGGACAGCAGCAAGTCGAAGGGTTGGGTTTTTGGTGCTCCCACATTACTAATCCGGGTTAAGCGAAACGAGTCATTCCATCTAACGCATAAAAAGTAACAACAATCATTTATTAAGGCAGTCCCCGAGTTACTGCTCGAGGCTCCGCTATTTTATTGATAAGCCCATTGCCGACATACATACCTACATATGAGGATGACTCGGGTACATACACTTTTTGGCTAAGTGTAGAAGGGGCGAAGTAGTGCTACATTCCATAGTCGCTTGGATTCCTCTCCGGACCTGTCCGCCTTGTTCCTTTCCTGTGGCTTTGCATCTATGAGATAGTAAGAGTCATTGTGCAATGCTTTGCTCACGATAAATGGTCCTTCCCACGGGGGGGATAATTTATGCATGCCAGTGGTACGCTGTACCAACCGGAGCACCAGATCGCCTTCCCGGAAGACTCGGGGGCACACTTTCCGACTATGATAGCGTCGGAGATTTTGCTGATATATGGCGGATCTGGACAGTGCCAATTCTCTCGCTTCTTCCAACAGATCAACATCATTTTGCCGGGCTTCTTGCACTTCGGCTTCTGTGTATTGGGTGACCCTAGGCGAATCATGCTCTATGTCGGCTGGTAATACAGCTTATGCCCCATATACCAGAAAAAACGGCGTGTAGCCTATTGATCGATTCAGAGTTGTTCTTAAACTCCACAATACCGCTGGTAATTCTTCTATCCAGCACCCCGCTGATCTTTGCAACGGCTCAATGAGCCGGGGTTTGATCCCGGATAGCACTAATCCGTTGGATCTTTCCACTTGTCCGTTCGATGCGGGGTGGGCTACCGAGGCTACGTCGAGTCGGATTTTCTTGTCTCGGCAAAAGCGCGCAAATGCTCCTTCCGCGAAATTCGTTCCATTGTCAGTTATAATGCTGCGTGGATAACCGTATCTCAAGTTTATGTCTTTGAGAAATGTCACGGCCGTAGCTCCGTCACATTTTCTTATAGGCTTCACTTCGATCCATTTTGTAAACTTGTCCACCATGACCAGAATGTGCTTCATGTTCCCTTTTGCTGGTTTGAACGGACCAACCATATCCAAGCACCACACAGCAAATGGCCATGTAATTGGTATGGTTTTGAGTTCCGACATAGGCATATGTGTCTTGGTGGCGTATCTTTGGCAACCGTTGCATTTTCTCACCGGATCTTCTGCTTGCTCCTAAGCGCTTGGCCAGTAAAATCCATGCTGGAATGCCTTTGCCACTAAGGCTCGGGATGAGGCGTGATGCCCGCATTCTCCTTGGTGTATATCTCGGAGGATGTCAAGTCCTTCTTCTGGATCAACACACCGCTAGAGGACATTGGTTATACTTCGTTTGTACAGCTCGGAATTGATGATTGTGTAAGCTTTGGCTCTCCTCTGAGTTTGCCTGACTAGCACTTCCTCAGTGGGTAACGTTCCATCTTTCAAGAACTGGTATATAGGCAGTGCCCAAGTTGGTACTGCTCGCGCAGGGAACATCTCCTCATCAATTTCCATCCGATCCACCGGCATAACTTCAGCCGGGTCACACTAAACAGTCCCTGGGTCTGGCGAGGTAGTCCCCGGGTTTGCCGAGGTAGTCCCCGGGTTCGGCGTCCTACCTCCCACGTCAATGTCCATGGGCTCAGCTCTGGGTTCCGCGTTTTCCGGGACATAAATTGAGTCGGTTCCAGGGGACGGCCTGATAGATGGCTTTCTGAGGTGCTCCAATGCAACACCTGGTGGAATTGCCTGTCAGGTCGAGCCGAGCTTCGACAGCATATCGGCAGCTTCGTTTTCCACGCGAGGTACATGATGAAATTCACATCCCTCAAAGTAACCTGAGATCTTCTGTACATGAAATCTGTATAGTGCCATGTTTGGATCCAGGGCGTCCCACACTCCGGAGACTTGCTGTATTACTAGATCCGAGTCGCCAAAGCAGATTATCCGACGTATGCCAATTTCCTTTGCCACTTTGAGACCATGCACAAGATCCTCGTATTCAGCGACATTGTTCGATGCCGCGAAATGGATCTGCAATACGTACTTGAGCTGATCCTTTTTTGGCGAGGTAAGCACAACCCGGCACCTAGTCCGGTTTTGGTCTTCGATCCGTCAAAATGCATCCTCCAATAGTTTGGATCCGGTGGCGGTGGTTCGTATTGTACCTCGGCCCAATCCACGAAAAAGTCCGCTACAGCCTGGGACTTGATCGCTTCTCTTCTGTCGTACTGGGGCGCGTATGGTGCTAGCTCAATTGCCCATTTCGCAATTCTGCCGTTCGCATCTTTGTTACCCATTATCTCGGATATGGGGGCTTCGCATATCACTTTGATGGGATGCTCCTCAAAGTAGTGCTTTAGCTTCTTTGCCGCCATATAAACTCCGTATGCCACCTTTTGAAAATGCGGGTAGTTCTGTTTCGAGGCAGACAATACCTCGCTCAAGTAATACACCGGTCTCTGCACCGACTTACCCTCTTCATCTCGTTCCACTATAATCACTACACTTACAACTCGGTTGGTTGCGGCTATGTAGAGAAACATTGGCTCCTTCGACAGCGGAGAAGCTAACACTGGTGCAGTGGCCAACATCTTTTTCAAGTGGGCAAAAGCTTCATCGGCTTGTGGCGTCCAAACGAATTTATCTGATTTTTTCATGAGTTGATAGAGAGGCAGTGCCTTTTCCCCTAGCCGACATACAAACCGACTCAACGACGCCAGGAATCCAGTGAACTTTTGGACGTCATTGAGACACTTCGGCAGCTCCATTCGTTCGATGACTCGGATTTTAGTTGGATTGACCTCGATACCTCGGCTGGAGACGAGAAATCCGAGTAA
Source organism: Avena sativa (assembly GCA_916181665.1). Lineage (NCBI taxonomy): Eukaryota > Viridiplantae > Streptophyta > Magnoliopsida > Poales > Poaceae > Avena > Avena sativa. The sequence continues at coordinate 602,286,561 of OV702291.1, read as the reverse complement.
TTTCCCAGCCGGGACACTGAAGGTACATTTCTCCGGGTTAAGCTTCATTTGGAATCTCCTCAAGTTCGCGAATGTTTGCCTTATGTCATCAAGGAGCGTTGCGCTTTCCTTGGTCTTGATAACCACATCATCCACATAGACTTGTACATTTTGACCTATTTGATCGTGCAAACATTTTTGCATACACCTTTGGTACGTTGCTCGTGCGTTTCGTAAACCAAATGGCATAGTGCGATAGCAATAAGCCTCGTACAGGGTAATAAAGGCAGTTTTTATTTGATCATCCGGGTTTAGGGGTATCTGGTGGAAACCAGAGTAGGCGTCAATAAACGACAAGAGTTCACATCCCGCGGTAGAGTCGATGACCTGATCTATCCTTGGCAGCAGAAATGGATCCTTCGAACACGCCTTGTTCAGGTTCGTGTAATAGATACACATACGCTAAACCACTGCCACGTTCGGATCATCCTTCTTCTTTTCTACTAGCACCGGATTAGAGAGCCAATCCGGATATAGTACTTCCATGATAAATCCTGCTGCTAGCAACCGAGCTATCTCGTCACCAATGACCTTTCTCCTATCCTCGGCGAAGCGTCGGAGAGGCTGCTTCACCGGCCTCGCTCCGGGTCTTACATTCAAAGAGTGCTTGGCCAACTCCCTCGGAACACCTTGCAAGTCCTGTGTGGACCAAGCAAAAATATCCCGATTCTCACGGAGGAAGTTGACGAGCTCGCTTTCCTATTTGTCAGTTAACCCGGCCCCAATTGTCACGGTACGCTCCGAAAACATGTTATCCACCGGGATCTTCTTGGTGTCCTTCGCGGCTTGAAATGAAACGCTTCCATGCGGGTTGCTTAACGCCGGCATATACTGCTGCGCGGACTGAGCTAATGCCGCCACCTCTTGGATTTTTCTTTTCTCTTGGGCAATTACGAGTGACTCGGCTAGGTTAGACCCGGCTGAGGCGCACTCAATAGAACGTCGGAAATCCCCAGCAATAGTAATTGCCCCATTTGGCCTGGGCAACTTCATCTTCAGATAACCAACATGGCAACTTGCCATGAATTTTCTCAGTGCTGGTCTCCCGAGTAATGCATGATACGCGCTTTCCAAGTTTACCACCTCAGACTCTAGATTTTCGGTTCGGCAGTTATCCCTCGTACCGAATAGCACGTCGACCCAGACTTTGCCTATGGGTTCGCAGGATATGCCGGGCACGATACCGTGAAAAGTTGTTCTCGTAGCCTGGAGCATGTTCTCCGAGATGCCCAACTTGCACATCGTATCCGCATACATGATGTTAATGCTACTGCCATTGTCGATCAATACCTTGGAGAATCTTACATTAATATTTGGTCCAATGAACGTCGGATCCAACACCAGTGCATACGAGCCTAGACTTGGCATAAGCTTGGGATGATCTTTGACGCTCCAGGTAATTTCCTGGTCCGACCAAGACATATACCTCGTCACTGCAGGCATAACCGCGTTAACCTCCATATGTCGGCGCTGCAAGCTTTTCCTATCTGTTTCCTCTGTTGTGAACACACAATAGCTCTGGTGATGTTCCCTATACACATTCCTTCCCTCATTTCTGGAATACCTCTGATCCGGTTGTTGCTGGTTTTCTACCTGATGCACTGCATCCCTTCTCTCACTATTGTCATACCTCGGCGGAGGAGGAGGCAACATCAGTTGTTGCGCGTTTGCACCGGAGAGCAATTGTTGCCGGGGTAACTCCTGCAGAGGTTGATCATTCCGGGGTGCTTGAGCATTCCCCGAACCACCTTGTTCTATCTTGCGCATCTACTCACATTGTCTCGTCGTGTGACCCGCCGGGCTATTCGGGTTTGGCGTGTGAAACTTGCACGGCTGGTCCAACATTGACTCGTAGGTATACCTCGGACGATCTTTCTTCTCTTGCCATTGCTTCTTCTTCTCTGGAGTCCACATTTTCTTGCCATCGTTTCGAGGCGTCCATTGCCCTCCCGTTCTCTGGCGTTGGTTGCTCCCTGCCCCGGGCTGATCTTGATTCACGGCCGCAACTTGTTGTGAACCGTACCTATGGTCCGGTCTATCATCTCTCCTTTTTCCCCTGTAATCATTCCTCCGGGATGACCCGGATCCGTCCCTCGGATAGTACTCCTCATTTGACTCGTTCGACGCGATCCTGGGTTGAGTCGGATCTCCCAAAGCATAAGAATCCGTGATCCGGATCATCTCTGCCAATGTGACTGGCATTTTCCTTTGCAATTTCATCCACAACTCGCTGCCATATCTACATCCTTGTGTGAACCATGCTATAGCCTGTGACTCTATGACTCCCTCACATGAGTTTCTCACTGTACACCACCGGGTCAAGAATTCACGGTCCGTTTCGTTAGATCTCTGCTTGCACATTGCCAGGGTTTGCGGTCTATTCGGTCTCTGGTATGTACTTGAGAAGTTGCTGATAAACATTTATTCAAAATCTATCCAGCAATTGATGCTTCCGGGTGGCAAATTGTTCAGCCATACCCAGCCGGACCTTCCAACATTTGGGGTACATATCGTACAGCCCATCTCAAGTTGCCAGTCGCAATTTTCACAGCTGTTGCGTAGTTTATCAGCCAATCCTATGGCTTTGTACTGCCGTCATACGTCTTCGTGCCCCTGGGTAACTGGAAATTGGGTACTGGTGGTTCCTTCATGATCCGGGACCCAAAGCATGCTGGACCCGGAGGACCTTGACATTCGATTTGTTCCGACCTATACAGGCGATCCAGTTTCAACCTTGCGTCATCCGGCATCAAATCTCTGTTTCCCAATCTCGACCCTATCACATGATAGTCCGGTCTTGCATATCCCGCATTCATCATCTCTGAGTCTCCATTGTTGTATCGATCTTGCTCTCGTTGTGCTCCTCTCTGTTGCATACCACGGCCGGCACTTTGCTCTTGCCTTGGTGCATTCCGCTGCTGCGGTTGACCCGCTCCTGCCGGGTTTCGCTGTCCGGCATTGCCGTTGGCGGCATTCCCTTGACCGACATTGCCTTGGTCATGGTTACCTCGGCTCATGCTTCGTCGATCGTCGTTTTTCTGCATCTCCTTTTCCTTTCCCGCACACGTTGGGTCGTACGGAACGATCTGCTTGTTCCGTCTGGCCGAGGTTACTACCTCTTCTCTTCTAGGGCCACCATGAGGCGATGATGCGGCTCCAGCGGATTTCTCCGGGTTACCTACCACCGAATGGACGATCTTAGAAGCTCCAACTCTCTCCGGGTTACTTCTCAACAGCTCCTCATGCTGCCTGTTCGCGATCCGAACCATCTCGTTAACCCGGTCTTGCTGTCTTTGGCGGGCTTCACCCGTCAGACCCTCTAGCTCGGACGCCGCGGCATCTGCTGCTCTGAGGTTCTTCGCCGGGGTACTATACTTTGGCAACCCCACAGACAAATAGTTTTCCGACCCTTCTGGTCCCTCATCACCTTCTCTGTTCATCTCGCTTATGAGATTTTTCCCTTTTACCCTCACCGCATCAACCTTGTTTACTTTCGCATATCCGCGCAGCGTCATGTTCAACGACTGCTGAGCCGCTGCTATTTTCTTTGCGCCCTCCAGTATCTTTTGCCGGGTCTCCTCTAGCTCGGCCTGTGCCTGAGTCGGATCTACCAGCGCTGTCACCGGGTTAGCCAAGCTATCCATAGCTTCCCTCAGCACGTTCTCAGGCCTCTCCACTGGAGGACCCCTAGCTTTCCTCGGTGCCTTGGGTGTTACCTCCGGGTTTGGCGTTGGATCCTTGCTCACGCCCGCGCCTGGCGCGGTCATCATCACCTCTGCATGGTCCGGGGAGCGGGCGATACGTGCCCCGCGAGCCACGGTGAGGGGTGGTTCTCCCGCATCTACGACGCGACGCGGATGAACGCAAGACACGTCCACGGCAACATAGACCCTGTGCGCGCCGAGCTTGACGAAGACGCCGTTGCGCGGAAGGGGGAGCGTGCCGAAGCAACCAACGTTGTCGCTGACGTAGTCCAGCGCACCGAAGCGCTGAACGAGCCCGGAGACGATGCGTTCGCCGGTCCCGATGAAATTTCCCGTCCGGATCTTCACCCCTGCTAGCGCCGCTAGCCCCACGGTGGGCGCCAACTGTCGTGGTGGTGTCACGGCAGATGCCATGGATAGGCTGAAGGTGGGGACTAATATGCGCTAGGGGAATCCAGGGAGGGATAGTAGAGTGATTCTCTACACGGAAGCCTTGTATTGATGCTCAGTCTCCCAGATTACAAGTGCTCCTCGAGCCGTATGGACAAGAGGAGGAAGAAGAAACTCTCTTACTCTTGCCTACTAACTAGCCCAAGAACCCTAGATCTACTAGTGTTTTCCTTGCTATGTATCAGAAGAGACCCAGCCTCTGAAAATCTAACCCCCTTACCAGAACCCCAACCCCCCCTTATATAGAGGTGGTTCGGTCCTGGCCTAGGGCATACGTGGAGGCATATTCGCAGAATATGCCTCCTCCCAAAGTAGTAACCCGACAGGGATGCTTTTGCCCTGCGTCACTCTTGCTTTAACGATGTTGCCTCTGCGGCGCCTGCATCAGCCGACGTGAGCATCGTCACCCTTGTCGGCCATGATCTGGTGGTCCTGCCCTTGCTTTATTCGCTCATTCAGTACGCACCGGGCCTTCTTTTTGACCAGAGAGATTCCTTCCTTCTCCTAGAAGCCAAACGAGGATCCGGATCACAGCTGATCCGGCCACACCTGTTCCTGCATATGAGCTAGACAAATGTCTCCGACTCACTCCTTGAGTCGGATGAGACAATGTTAGACGACCCCCTGGTCCGGGTTACTCCGTGATCCGGCCTGCCTTGAGGTGACTCGGCCAGCATCCGCTTTGACCTTACCGACCCTCGGCTAACTCGGCCCTTATACCTCGGAGTGACCCTACCCAGTGTTATCCCCCCAACAAAAATCCTAGCTAGTGACTCGGTCAAATAATGGCCAGCCACGTTCTTTTACCATAGGGATATTCCGGCTCCTGACAAAGCTACTGCTTTGCCGACTTTTGTTGACGGAGCTGCCACGGCCCAACCGTCTTGGGACGAGGCCGCTCCGGCTCTTAGTGACGATCTGATCCTCGCTAAGAGGCGGGTCGAATATCTAATCAAACACAAAGGACTGAAGGGATCCGACTTGGTCCAATGTTGGGTCTCATGCCGGATCCAGCCCCTTCAGTACCACGGAGATCAACTGATGCACTCCATCACGTCGTTCAAGGAAGACTCCCTCTACATCAGCCCCAAAGCCTACACCACGCAGGGCTATATAAGCCAAATTAAGTGGCTGATCAGGGAGCGGATCGAGAGGAGGATCCCGGAGGTTTCTCTGGATATGCATACGGCGGAAAACCCCGTAGTGCCGGTAAGCTTCTATCAGTACACCTTTTTATGTGTTTCAAACTTTGAGTTATAATGCAATACTGATATGTTTTCTCTTTTTCAGCTTGCTGACCTCCCCGAGTCGGAATTTTCTCCGCTCGAAGGATATCATCCAGAGTTTTCTCAGGAGACAGAAGTGGTACCATTGTCGGACCTTGCGCTCAAGAAGCGCAAAGATCCGACAGTGGTTGTTGGTACAAAGGAGGTGCCCGTCGTGAAGTGGTAACTTTCCATCACAACTTCCGCCTTTGCACTTTACTCGAATTTCCTTCTGAGATGTAATGTTTCCGTCTTTATTACATTCTCAGAGCTAAACAGCTCATCAAAGGCAAGGGGAAGGGGATTTCTTCGAAGCCCCTATGACACACGAAGCTTACCATAGCTTCTCCTGCCGTGGCTCCTCCGACTCCTTCCCCTCAGCCTTCCGCAACGCCGGTGATAATTCCTTCTCCGGCTGTCACAGAAGATCCGGCTCCTTCCACAGAGCCTGCGATCCTTGAATCGCAAACATACGTCACCATGGGTGAGTCAGGTTTAGATAAGGGTGAACCCTCTTTGGGTAATGATCCCTCGGCAGAAACCTTCGCCGAAAACCTTATCAGCAATCCGGGACTTGCTAAGTTTGGCCTGTCCCAGAAATCTGTTGAAGTGATCTAGCGGCTAGCCAGGCAATGCCTGGAGAAAAGTAACTTATCTCCCGAAGAAGAAGCGCAAGAAGCGGAGGACGTCAAGCACTCTGATCTTCCTGAACAAGTGCGTCTTCGCAACAAGAGGATCAGGTCCGGGGAGCTTCCAACTGCTCCTATGACCCCTCTGACTCTCGCTGAGAAGGTTGCAGCTGAAGTGAACGCGAGTTTGGATAAACTCACCCGCAAACAATATGTAAGTCGGAATTCCAACTCCTATTTTTCCTTTATTTCATATCATATCCTCTAGCCCCAAGCATGAAGTAGGATAAATAATCCGGGTTTATGCTTCCTTAGGATGCCAAAGAACGAACTAATGTAGCCCCCAAGGCTCGTGCTGATATTATCAAAAATATTAGCCTGAGTCTTTAGTAGCTTTCTGACTTTGGGTATTCTGACTTACAGAAAGTATATTCCTATAACTAGGATTTGTTGAAGAATGTCTGTGATAAGCGGAGAGAGATCAGATCTCTCCGACTTAAAAATGCTGAGCTGAAAGTTGCCAAGGACAAAGCCGAAGGTAAACATTCAGAGACTCAAACCTTGTCTTTGTGTTTTCAATGTCGAATTTTTTCGTTGAACTGTTGTTCTTTTTGACTTACAGTACTGGTGAAACAATCCTGTGCTATGATTGAAGAGGCCGAGTACCTCAAGACTTTGGTGGTGGAGAACAAGGAGCTTCGCCAAGAGCTGGATCAGCTCAAGGCGGATCATGAAAAGAAAATTGCTCAAATCCTTGAGTACTCCTCCATGGCTACTGATGAGTGTGATTGCAAGATTGCTTCTCAAGATCAAAAAATCTCGGACCTCAATAATGAGTTGTGCAGAGAGAGGGACCTTTCCGAGGCGCTCCGGACTGAACTCCAGAGTCTTCGGGAAGAGAAGACCAAAATTGTTCGACTTCTTTCAATGTCGGATTTTTCTTTAACTGTCTTTGTTTACAGGTCCTCTGAACTTGATGGACTCCACCTCCGCTGAGCCCCACACCCACCGGCTTACCCAAGTCGGTGACCTGCTTCATGACTTCCACCAATCCATTGAGGACATTGGCGAAGCTCTCAAGATTCTGAACATGCATAGCATGTCGGATTTTCAGGTGCGGGACAAGGCCAAAGAAATGCTGCAACTTGTCCAGGATTGGAACATGTCCTACGCGTGGACCGCGGTGCAGAACGCTCTCACCATGGTCATGAGCCACCATGGAAACATGGAAATATGGCAAGTGACTAGAGGTTACTACAAAGTAGATGAAGACGGCCAGGAGTAGGACATTCAAGCCATCATGGACTCCTGCGCCGAATATGGGTGTCACGTGGCTGATTTGACCAGCTACGAGACTCCTTTTTTCACCCGCGTGGATACTCCACCTCCGCCTCCAGAAGATTCAGCAGAAGTTTCCGACGATGAACGCACCATATCGGATGCGGACATCTCGGAACGATATCAAGGCGACGTATCCAGCGAGTCGGCAGCTCCTTCCTCTCCTGCATCATAGATTAACAGAAATATTTGTGTTATTCTGAAAAACGTGATGGGCCTGTATATATGCAGTACTATTATTTTGCTAGTGCTAAGCTTTTGATCTATTCAGCACTTTTGGCTTTAAATTTTTTGTGTGCCTGAAATGTTTACACAAGCACTTGTATTTTTTCGTCTATACTTATCGTTTATCTAGCTTTCCGTCTTGTTCCTTTCGTGAGCCAGCTAAACCTTCTGCCGGAAACTTTTTCGAGCAACGGAGCTCAATCGCTAAACCAGTTTAAACTCGGAAACAAAGCTGGCTTCCAGTACCAACAATTCACTACTTGGAAAATGCCTGCATCCAGCAATCAGACAAATAACCAAAGTAAAGACTAGAAACTTTAGAGTTATACCCGAAGGTAGCAATTTTTAGAATCGGAAATCTAAACCAGAACGAACATGAGCATAAAGTACTTTCAAGCATTCTGGGATTTTCGACTATGACATGATCATTTGGAAACAAGATGGTAAAAACTTCTCAGAAAAACTTGAGGCAACCAAAACTTTTATTTCTCTCAGAGCATGTACATATATATAATTACAAATAAGGATAAACTAAGAATAAAAGGGACATAGCTGAGCAATATTCCATGGTCTCTCTAACTCATCCGGATTTGTACTGCCTCCAGCTCTCTTTCTCTTCTTAGTAGCAGGTCTTTCTTTGACTGGCCTCATGTCAGTTAAGTAGTACGATCCATTGTGCAATACTCGACTGTCAAGACCCGAACCCGACAAGGTATAGGTCCCTGTGTTTATAGTGCTAGTCCCTGGATCGAATAGCTAGCACCCACAGTTTAAGATGTAATATCAAGAAACAAAGGTCATATTACATCGCATATCCAGGAATAAAAAAAGTTCATTACAACTTACATAGCTCATATGGCTATCTCATTACAAAGCAGCAGATATAACTACAAAGCATGGAGTCCTTCATCTTCATGTGCCACAGGCAAACATGTTGGGTGCAGACTCGTAATCCCTACTCATCAAACTTCACTATCATAAAATAATCCTGCAACATGATAAGTTACAGCCACAAGGGTCAATACATTTTGAATTGTATTGGCAAGTGTCACTAGTATGTGGATATAAAGTGGAACCTATTACTACATGCATATCTGGCCAGGTAGAGCTTTGGCTAGTTTGCAGCAAGAAAGTTTTTCCCTATCTTTTTATAAATAGTTTGCAACACTTATTCTCAACTAAGTTACACTGGATACCCTCCAGGTAATATGTCCAATCACAACATAGTGGTACCACTGATAGAAATCAGTGAACCTAGGTTCCATTGATAGAATCAATGAACCAACAGCCCTTGTTCACCCATCAAGTTTTAACTTAGGAAATTAGAATGATGAGATTCTTGATTCTGCTTCGTTGTCTTGAGGCTCAGAAGTTGTCCGTAACCGGGGACACGGCTAAGTACTTAGTTTTACCCTCTCGAGAGGTGGTGCACTTTCCCCACAAGACTCGATATGCATCGAGACGAGACTTTTCAGAAGCAATCCCTCAGACCACCACAGACGCGTTCCATCCTATCATCACTACCATCCTCTGTCCGTCTGGCTGAGTTCTCGCAACTTAGTCGGTCAAGGCAGAGCCCATATGCCATGTGGCTGCACTGGAAGCTTCGCGACAAGAACGTCTCCAATCTCTTTGTTCCTGGGTGGCCGTCCACAAGTGCGATACACCAGGGTAAACCATAGACATGGGCCCTGAGTAACCACTCAACATAATCCATACAAATCCCATTTCCACCCAGGTGTTTCATTAAGTACTTGTTTTATTATAGAAAACATATATTTTCCAATATTCCATATAATCATAATATGATATTCCAGCCCGAAAACTATAGCAGGGCTAAGCACTTCTAATCCTACGATGTTTCACCTACTAAGTAGAAACCACCATTCCCTATTCTACATAGGAGATATAGCATAGCATAATAATATAGTCTATCATGCATATACTACAAAAATCTACTAAGTATAATGAAAACAGTAGGACTTGATGATAGTGCCATTTGCCTTGGTAGTAGAATATTTAGGTACTCTTCTTGATCTTTCAAAGATTACACTCCTCAAAGTCTACAACAATACAATCAAGCAAAAATGACATTCTCAAAACTAGCATCACAAAACAACACATGAATACAATAAAATGCATGCAAGCATACAACAAAGTATTTTATAACACTAAAATAGCAACACTTGACTAACAGATGCTACACAAATCCTATGTATTAAAATAAAATTTGATTAAGATCCTATGGTACGGAGGATTAAATATACAACCATCTGCAAAAAGGATTCACTCAAAAATAATTTACACAACAAGTTTTATACTCAAAATACTCCACAAATGGTTCTGTATAAAACTTTATTTTAACCATCACAAAAGTACCGAATTATTGCTCTACTGTATTCCACTCATTTTTGTGAATCCATAGACATATTATTTTCTAAATTTGGACAAACAGAACAAAAGATATGATTTTTGCAAGTTCCTATATTCTTATGTCCTAAAAATCCGAAAATAGAAATTGATAAGACAAATGGCAGATTTCTATTGGCCTGTACCCCTTCGGTAAGTGATCTATTGATAGCCCTTAGATGAAGATCAAACGGACCAGGTAGACTCACCGGAAAAGCTCGCCGGAAAGATCGTCGGAATGGCGGGCACGGGCTTGGCGTTGTCGTTCTCGTCGCTAGGAACGTATCCGGAGTTGAAGAAGCCGTGGACGGCATAGAGGACGTCGAGACGAACACGATGATGACCATGGCGTCGTTTGTAGAGTCCAAGAGAGAGAGAGAAATTCTTGTCTAAAGCAACGTGCGACGTCGGGGCGAGGCCAACTGCAACAAAAAGTTGCACCATCATGTCCTGGTGGTAGGCAACGGTGAGTATAGTATTCCAGTTCGAGGAATTGATAAGATTCTCACCGTGTGCGCTGAATTTGTCCGATGAAGTCGATGAACAGTGTTGGAGGATGTGCAGATTACGTTTTGTGTGGTCGACGGTTCGAGCTTCTGGTTTGCTGGAATGATTCTTCTACTCCTCGTGGTTTTGATGGGCGGAAATCTTTGGTATGAGATGGCTGGAATTGCTGGAAACGTGAGCTGTGTCCTGCAATCTTCTGGATCGGAACTTCCCCATATCAGATCGTGGGGCGATCTGGTGCTCAGGGTAGCACCGCAGGACAACAAAGAAGAGAAGTGAAGACGTTTGGGCTATGTAGGCGGAGGTGAGATGACTGCCGTTTCTGTTGTGAAGCGTTTCAGCTGGCTCACTCGTGTGTGCGTGCGGGCAGACGAACAGCGCGGCGCCTCAGTTGACGATTCGCTCAGTACTGTAACCAAGTGTACGTGCGTGTTGTGCTGGTTCTGTCCCGTCCGTGCAAGCTAGTCGATTATTAGTGATCGCTGCATGGTTCACGGTGGTGTGATGCTTCATCTTAGAAAACCAACGAAATGACTTTGGCTAGTAGTTTCGGTGATGCCATGGAAAGAGAGAAAAAGAATATTATGAGGAGAAGAATAATAAAAAAAACAGCTAGAGGCATCGAGCATGCACACGTACGTTGCATGGCTATGAGCAAAAGAGTAAATTCAAATAGGAATTTATAGAGCCAAATGAAAAGGGAAATTGCCAATTTAAAATCAGACTCAAAAATAGAACACAAGAAGAGAAATTTATCTCCTTCTATTACACGTCAAATTAATTCCAAAATATTAGGAATTGATTTAAACAGCACCAAACAAAAAGGTGATTATCATTTGTATAATTTTATTTAATAATTATCTTTATAAACCATTTAAGAATACTCATTTAGTTATTGATTTTTGGTAGGTGCTTTATTGGCCTTGGAATTTTTTTTTATTTCTTATTTCTTTTCCTTTCTTCTTAAATAAACCATATCTTTTTATCTATGGCTCCAAATAGTGTGAAACCAAATCCTATGGTTTTGTAATATTGGTGTCTATTATTATAGATTATTTAGGTGTTACGTTGTCAAATTTTTATATGGAACATAGCCATAGTCTTTTATTGAACTTGATGGTGATTTCTCTTATTAGTGTTTAGGTTTCGGGTCTATCTTTTTCTTCAGGGGTTGACAAGATACATGTCATGGATGATTGCATTTTATCTTTGGATAGTTTGTTTGTCACTTCCTCATTCATAATTCTTTTTATTTAAGTAAGGTTTCTATATTTCCAATAGAAAAACAAAAAGTTTCTTTTCCCCCTAAATTTCATCCTTTATTTCCTTTATTTGTTTGATTTTTTCACATTTCAAAATTTGGAAAATTTTGGGATGTGACAGGCTACCACCCTTAAAAGGAATCTCGTCCCGAGATTCGGGAAGGCTAGAAACAACATGTTGGTTTTAGGATAACTAGGGTACTACCACCCTTAAAAGGAATTTTATTAGGTTGTCTCTTGAGAATTTACTTTGACTTTAGTCTTTGGCTTATCATTGGGAGATTGAAAATTTCCATCCTTGACTTGATGTTTTATCTTTTGAACTATAAGATAGATGTGGCACTGGACAGGGACTTGATCAATGACTTCACATTGGGAACACGATAACTTGAGATATGGAGCATTCTCACAATTAGGAAATTGGTCAGTAAGCTCTTTATAAGTGTCCTATGTCTCCATAGATTTTGCAAGATCGTGGTCTTTCCACAAGATCATCCTTGAAGTAATTGTTGTCATGGTCTCTCTAGAAAGGGTTATTGATCATGTTACTCATCTGAGTGGTCATCCTTTGCAATAATTGGGATTGGGATCCCAAGAACTTTATCATTTCTAGGTCTAACTTAGTGTTGTTGCGGTTGTTGGCTAAAAACTGGGTTGTCACTTGAGTCAACTTTGTTTGAGTTATTAGCGGTTGCATTGTAACGGGCATCTCAAGATTGATGTTGGAGTTTTGGTTTCTTGGATAAGTCATTTGCTTGGGCTAGATTGGGATTGGGATTAGAATAGACAAATTATCTCCAGGGAAAGAATTCTACTCACACACAATAGATCACACCAAGCAATATGCAAGCAATTTCAATCATACATACAACAACAAAGTTCAATCATCACTTAGGCAAACAAAATATTATTGCCATGCCACATAGGTTGGTATGACCCATAAACAATCACGAAATCAATTATTTAAACGAAGAACTAATGTGGTGGTCCAACTATAGGGTTCTACTTGATATTATTCCCTTGGGATTATTCCATCCTTCTCCACAGCTAGTGCATTAGGAATGAGATCAAGGTGTCCTTATGTCATCTTGTCACAAGGTCCTCCTAAGTTGAGTTTCCTTAGTCTCTAGGTCTTGAGTATTCTTCTTCTCTTACTTGAAGTCCTTCCTAGTGTTGTGCAGTCTATGCCTAAGTATTTCTCCAAGTTCTTCAATAGCTTTCCATGTAGCACTCCTTGTAGAGTCGAAGAATGACATTTGAGGTTCTAAGTTGGTGATCATCCAAAGTCCCATTGTCTTGTTGTTGTCTTCCTTGATAGATTTCTTGAAGATATCCAAATGAATCAAGATAGTTCAACAAGAACAAAAGCTAATATAACCTAGTAAAACCATAATAGATAAGTTTCTAATCCTAAGATCTTTCCTGATTTCTCTCTCATCTTATTTTCTACAAAACTTGAACTTCTCTTCTTTCTTGAAATCCTTGTATGATCCTTGAACTTCTCCTCTATTGATCTTGACTTCTCTTCTTGATCCTAGAATGCCTTGTCCTTCCCCTTGAGTTAGGCATGTAGCTCATCATTTCCTAAGTAGTTGATTGCTCCTATCATCATACTGAATAAAACTCCTAAGTACTAGAACTATTTGAAGAATAAATATTCCTTATAAAAATTCTTCCCATGGCTTCTGTTGGTGATGGATATTTATAGATCCAGCATGTTGATGATATTGAGAAGTCCAATTCGAAGCAGGTGGTCTTGAAGTCCTTAGTGATGTTGAAGTCCATAGTGATGATGACGCCGAAGTACATGGTGAAACTGAACCTGAAATCCTTTGTGAAGTCGAAGTCCTTTTTGATGTTGAAGATGAACTCCTTAGTGATGATGAAGTTGAAGGTCCTTTGAGACGAAGTTAAAGTCCTTTGCGGTGATGATGTTGAAGTCCTTTGTCATCAAGTTGAAAAGGGAGAGATATAGAAACTAAGGAAAGGATTTACAAGATTATTTGTAAATAACTTAGAACAAATACAACTCCTATTATTATAAGGGGTTGTCCAAATCCTAGGGTTACGAACCTACAGGCAACACAATGCTCTGATACCATCTGTCAAGACCCGAACCCGACAAGGTATAGGTCCCTGTGTTTATAGTGCTAGTCCCTGGATCGAATAGCTAGCACCCACAGTTTAAGATGTAATATCAAGAAACAAAGGTCATATTACATCGCATATCCAGGAATAAAAAAAGTTCATTACAACTTACATAGCTCATATGGCTATCTCATTACAAAGCAGCAGATATAACTATAAAGCATGGAGTCCTTCATCTTCATGTGCCACAAACAAACATGTTGGGTGCAGACTCGTAATCCCTACTCATCAAACTTCACTATCATTAAATAATCCCGCAACATGATAAGTTACAGCCACAAGGGTCAATACATTTTGAATTGTATTGGCAAGTGTCACTAGTATGTGGATATAAAGTGGAACCTATTACTACATGCATATCTGGCCAGGTAGAGCTTTGGCTAGTTTGCAGCAAGAAAGTTTTTCCCTATCTTTTTATAAATAGTTTGCAACAATTATTCTCAACTAAGTTACACTGGATACCCTCCAGGTAATATGTCCAATCACAACATAGTGGTACCACTGATAGAAATCAGTGAACCTAGGTTCCATTGATAGAAATCAATGAACCAACAGCCCTTGTTCACCCATCAAGTTTTAACTTAGGAAATTAGAATGATGAGATTCTTGATTCTGCTTCATTGTCTTGAGGCTCAGAAGTTGTCCGTAACCGGGGACACGGCTAAGTACTTAGTTTTACCCTCTCGAGAGGTGGTGCACTTTCCCCACAAGACTCGACATGCATCGAGATGAGACTTTTTAGAAGCAATCCCTCAGGCCACCACAGACGCGTTCCATCCTATCATCACTACCACCCTCTGTCCGTCTGGCTGAGTTCTCACAACTTAGTCGGTCAAGGCAGAGCCCATATGCCATGTGGCTGCACTGGAAGCTTCGCGACAAGAACGTCTCCAATCTCTTTGTTCCTGGGTGGCCGTCCACAAGTGCGATACACCAGGGTAAACCATAGACATGGGCCCTGAGTAACCACTCAACATAATCCATACAAATCCCATTTCCACCCAGGTGTTTCATTAAGTACTTGTTTTATTATAGAAAACATATATTTTCCAATATTCCATATAATCATAATATGATATTCCAGCCCGAAAACTATAGAAGGGCTAAGCACTTCTAATCCTACGATGTTTCACCTACTAAGTAGAAACCACCATTCCCTATTCTACATAGGAGATATAGCGTAGCATAATAATATAGTCTATCATGCATATACTACAAAAATCTACTAAGTATAATGAAAACAGTAGGACTTGATGATAGTGCCACTTGCCTTGGTAGTAGAATATTTAGGTACTCTTCTTGATCTTTCAAAGATTACACTCCTCAAAGTGTACAACAATACAATCAAGCAAAAATGACATTCTCAAAACTAGCATCACAAAACAACACATGAATACAATAAAATGCATGCAAGCATACAACAAAATATTTTATAACACTAAAATAGCAACACTTGACTAACAGATGCTACACAAATCCTATGTACTAAAATAAAATTTGATTAAGATCCTACGGTGCGGAGGATTAAATATACAACCATCTGCAAAAAGGATTCACTCAAAAATAATTTACACAACAAGTTTTATACTCAAAATACTCCACAAATGGTTCTGTATAAAACGTTATTTTAACCATCACAAAAGTACCGAATTATTGCTCTACTGTGTTCCACTCATTTTTATGAATCCATAGACATATTCTTTTCTAAATTTGGACAAACTGAACAAAAGATATGATTTTTGCAAGTTCCTATATTCTTATGTCCTAAAAATCCGAAAATAGAAATTGATAAGACAAGTGGCAGATTTCTATTGGCCTGTACCCCTTCGGTAAGTGATCTATTGATAGCCCTTAGATGAAGATCAAACGGACCAGGTAGACTCACCGGAAAAGCTCGCCGGAAAGATCGCCGGAATGGCGGGCACAGGCTTGGCGTTGCCGTTCTCGTCGCTAGGAACGTATCCGGAGTTGAAGAAGCCGTGGACGGCGTAGAGGACGTCGAGGAGAACACGATGATGACCATGACGTCGTTTGTAGAGTCCAAGAGAGAGAGAGAAATCCTTGGTTGAAGCAACGTGCGACGTCGGGCGGCGAGGCCAACTGCAACAAGAAGTTGCACCATCATGTTCTGGAGGTAGGCAACAGTGAGTATAGTATTCCGGTTCGAGGAATTGATAAGATTCTCACCGTGTGCGACGAATTTGTCTGATGAAGTCGATGAACAGCGTTGGAGGATGTGCAGATTACGTTTTGTGTGGTCGACGGTTCGAGCTTCTGGTTTGCTGGAATGATTCTTCTACTCCTCGTGGTTTTGATGGGCGGAAATCTCTGGTATGAGATGGCTGGAATTGCTGGAAACGTGAGCCGTGTCCTGCAATCTTCTGGATCGGAACTTCCCCATATCAGATCGTGGGGCGATCTGGTGCTCAGGGTAGCACCGCAGGACAACAAAGAAGAGAAGTGAAGACGTTTGGGTTATGTAGGCGGAGGTGAGATGACTGCCGTTTCTGTTGTGAAGCGTTTCAGCTGGCTCACTCGTGTGTGCGTGCGGGCAGACGAACAGCGCGGCGCCTCAGTTGACGATTCGCTCAATACTGTAACCAAGTGTATGTGCGTGTTGTGCTGGTTCTGTCCCGTCCGTGCAAGCTAGTCGATTATTAGTGATCGCTGCATGGTTCACGGTGGTGTGATGCTTCATCTTAGAAAACCAACGAAATGACTTTGGCTGGTAGTTTCGGTGATGCCATGAAAAGAGAGGAAAAGAATATTATGAAGAGAAGAATAATAAAAAAAACAGCTAGAGGCATCGAGCATGCACACGTACATTGCATGGCTATGAGCAAAAGAGTAAATCCAAATAGGAATTTATAGAGCCAAATGAAAAGGGAAATTGCCAATTTAAAATCAGACTCAAAAATAGAACACAAGAAGAGAAATTTATCTCCTTCTATTACACGTCAAATTAATTCCAAAATATTAGGAATTGATTTAAACAGCACCAAACAAAAAGGTGATTATCATTTGTATAATTTTATTTAATAATTATCTTTATAAACCATTTAAGAATATTCATTTAGTTATTGATTTTTGGTAGGTGCTTTATTGGCCTTGGAATTTTTTTTATTTCTTATTTCTTTTCCTTTCTTCTTAAATAAACCATATCTTTTTATCTATGGCTCCAAATAGTGTGAAACCAAATTCTATGGTTTTGTAATATTGGTGTCTATTATTATAGATTATTTAGGTGTTACGTTGTCAAATTTTTATATGGAACATAGCCATAGTCTTGTATTGAACTTGATGGTTATTTCTCTTATTAGTGTTTAGGTTTCGGGTCTATCCTTTTTCTTCAGGGGTTGACAAGATACATGTCATGGATGATTGCATTTTATCTTTGGATAGTTTGTTTGTCACTTCCTCATTCATAATTCTTTTTAATTAAGTAAGGTTTCTATATTTCCAATAGAAAAACAAAAGTTTTCTTTTCCCCCTAAATTTCATCCTTTATTTCCTTTATTTGTTTGATTTTTTTCACATTTCAAAATTTGGAAAATTTTGGGATGTGACATCGACTAATTAAAAAGGGCCCTTCCGATACTGGGGAAAGTTTGTGCTTTGTTTGTTGCACAAGCCAGAGAATCAAATCACCTTTATTAAAAGATCTATTTCGGACTCTCTGGCTATGATACTTGTGTAACTTTTGCTGATAGGCTGTAGGTCTCATTTCAGCAACGATACGAACTTCTTTGACTAAGTCGAGATCATTTTGTCGAGAAATCTCGGCATCCTCTTCAATATACGCGGCCACTCTAGGAGAAGTATGAATTAAATCACTAGGAAGAACTGCTTCTGCACCATAGACCAAGAAGAAAGGTGTGTATCCTGTTGACCTGTTTAGAGTTGTTCGTAAACTCCATATTACAGAGGTTAATTCCTCTGCCCAAGCCCCCGCAGCACGCCGTAGTGGTGCTTCGAGTCTCGGTTTTAGGCCTTGTAGGATTAAACCATTTGCTCTTTCGACTTGTCCGTTAGCTTGTGGATGTGCGACTGACGCAATGTCAAGCCGGATATTTTGCTCGTTGTAGAATTCAGCCAATTCTCCCATAGAAAAGTTACTCCCGTTGTCCGTGATAATGCTATGCAGATAACCATACCGGATTATAACATCCTCGACAAATCTTTTGGCTGTTGCTCCATCACAACTTGTGACAGGTTTAGCCTCAATCCATTTGGTGAATTTATCTACCATTACTAAGAGGTGAGTAAATCCACTTGGAGCTCGTTTAAATGGTCCTACCATATTAAGCCCCCAGACCGCAAAACGCCATATTATGGGTATTGTTCACAACTGATCAGCCGGAACATGAGCTTGTTTGGCGTACTTTGGAAGCCTTTGCACGTCTTGACTAATCGGTCGGCATCTGCCTGAGCTGTAAGCCAGAAAAATCTGTGTCTAAAAGCTTTTGCCACTAAAGATTTGGCTGCAGCGTGGTGACCACACTCGCCTTACTGGATTTCTCTTAAGATTTCCACTCCTTCTTCCGGAGATACGCAGCGCTGAAAAACCCCAGAAACACTCCGTTTATGAAGCTCACCTTTAACAATAGTATAGGCTTTCGCTCGTCGGATAATCTACCGGCTCAGAACCTCGACTTCGGGTAATTTGCCATCTACCAGATAATCTAGGTAGGGTTGAGTCCAGCTGGGAATTACAGCCAGAACTACTATTAGAGGTGAGTCGGATTTGGTCGGATATTCCTCATCTACTCCCTTTATCGAGGGAACTTTGAGGTGCTCTAAAAAGCGCCATCCGGGACCTCTTTCCGTGCAGAGCTTATCCGAGATAGTGCATCCGCTTCCTCGTTTTCTGCTCGAGGAATGTGTTGAACCTCAAACCCTTCGAACGATTTAGATAGATCATCCACGACAGCTTTATATGCTGCCATGTGTTTATTTGCATTGCAAATATCCGACACTTGTTGGGCAACAAGATCCGAATCTCCATAACACATCAAACATCGAATGCCAATATCCTTAGCAATCCGGATTCCATGCATCAGTGCTTCATATTCGGCAATATTGTTTGTCGCTGTGAAGTGGATCTGCAACACGTATAGAAGTTTATCTCCTTGGGGTGATTTGAGTACTACGCCAGCCCCCGAGCCCCCGCGAGCCTTAGACCCATCAAAGTAGAGGGTCCAATATTCCGACTCAGGGAGGGTCATATTTTCCTTCGTCTCTGTCCAATCAGCGACAAAGTCAGCAAGGATTTGGGATTTGATTGTTGTCTAGGGTTTATACTCAATCTCGAAAGATGAAAGCTCTATGCCCCATTTGGCGATGTGTCTTGTGGCGTCACTGTTGTTGATTATATCTCTCATGGGAGTTGTGCTCACCACGGTAATTGGATGCTCCTGAAAGTAGTGTCGTAACTTACGAGATGCTAGAAAAACACCGTAAGCCAACTTTTGATAGTGCGGATACCGCTGTTTTGATTCTGTCAGGACCTTGCTGACAAAGTAAGTCGGACGCTGCACCAGGTGTTCCTGATTTTCCTCTAGTCTCTCCACCACCATGACAATACTAACAACCTTATTTGTCGCAGCAAGATAGAGCAACATCGGTTCCTGAGGTTCCGGTGCTGCAAGGATAGGAGCAGATGAGAGTACTTTCTTTAGATCTTGTAGTGCAGCTTCAGCTTCGTCAGTCCAAATAAAATCCTTGGTCTTTTTCAGGAGTTTTTATAATGGTGCGGCTCTTTCACCAAGCCGGCTTACAAATCGACTGACCGCAGCGATGCAACCAGTTAGTCTTTGTACAACTTTCAGGCGAGTTGGCCTGGAAATTTTGAGTATAGCCTTGATTTTGTCTCGGTTCACCTCTATGCCTCTTTGAGACACGATGAAACCTAACAATTTTCCGGCTGGTATTCCAAAGCAGCATTTCTTCGGGTTAAGCATGATGTTGTATTTTCGTAGATTGGCGAACGTTTCCTCCAAGTCAGAAATCAGCGTTTCCTTCTTTTTGGACATCACCGCTATATCATCCATGTATGCATGTACATTGCGTTCGAGTTGGTTGTGGAGGAAACGCTGCATCGTGCGCTGGTACGTAGCTCCTGCGTTCTTCAGCCCAAAGGGCATCGTAACAAAACAGAAGGTTCCGAAGGGGGTTATGAATGAAGTTTTGACTTTGTCAGATTCCTTCATCTGGATTTGGTGATAACCGGAATATGCGTCGAGAAAATAGAGGAGTTCCGAGCCTACCGTAGAATCGATAACTTGATCAATTCTAGGCAGAGCGAATGAATCTTTTGGACAAGCCTTGTTCAAGGCAGTATAATCAATACACATCCTTAAATCAGTGGTGTCCTTTTTAGGGACCATTACAGGATTGGCCGACCACTCAGTGTGGATGACCTCTTCTATGAATCCTGCTAACTCGAGCCATGCTAGTTCCTTAGCTATTGCCTTACGCTTTTTATCGCCAAAACGTCATAGGGACTGTTTGACGGGTTTAGCGTTTGGGTTTACATTTAAAGAGTTCTCGGCAAGTTCCCTAGGTACTCCGGTCATGTCAGATGGCTGCCATGCGAAGATATCTTGATTTGCTTGGAGGAACTTGACGAGCGCGCTTTCCTATGCGCTACCTAGGCCTACGCCTATCTGGGTCACCTTGGAGGGGTCATCATCCTTCAACGGCGTCTTCTTCGTCTCTTCTGATGCCTTGAACTCCGGATTTGGCTTTGTCACCTCCTTCTTTGTTGCGGGCATCTCGGACGGATCTATGCTCTTCTTGATCTCCTGGTACTCCTGGGCGTGCAACACGGCTTCGGCAAAGGCGGCATTTCCATCCTCGCACTCTCGCGCTTTCTTCGGGTCTCCCCTGATGGTGATCACGCCGTTGGGACATGGAATTTTCATCATATTGTAAATGTAACATGGACAAGCCATAAAAGCCCAGTAAGCCGGACGTCCGAATATAGCATGGTACGCGCTCTTGAATGGGACCACTTCGAAGGAAAGTGCCTCCGTCCGATAGTTCTTTGGAGTTCCAAAGGTGACATCCAAAGTAATCTCTCCCAGGGAATTAGCTTGTCTTCCTGGGACAACTCCGTGAAAGATCACAGAGCTATGGTTCAGCCAGGTTTCCGAGATCTTCATCCGGCGTAGCATTTCGACATAGAGAATATTGATACTGCTACCACCGTCCATGAGGGTCTTGGAGAAACCATAACCGTCAATAAGTGGATTGACGATTAAGGCGTATTTTCCTCGCCTGTCCAACTTAGGCAGATGATCAGCGCGGTCAAATGTGAAAAGTTTTCTTGGTGGGAAAAGTTTTCTTCCCTTCCGGCTTGGGATTTGAAGCATCATCTTCCTCCATGTCGGAATCTTCTTTGGTCTCTTTTTCTTTTTCGGGATTCTTCTTTCCCTTCTTCCGCTTAGCTTTGTAGCCCGTGGTGTCATCTCTTTTGATGTCATCATTGAAACGACATTCAGCGTTGGTGTGGGACGAGCCCCCATTGGCATCTAGGTGATGCACACATGGGTTATTGGCAATATCGGCCCAAGAGTAGGTTTTGCCTGGTTGCTGGTCTCCTCTACCTTGGACCCTTGATGTCCCACGGCCATGCCCGCGGCCTCCACCGCGTCCTCCTCGTCCTCCAAACCCGAAAGTAGCAGTGACCACAGCTGTTTCCGTGTTGGGTTTTTCTTCCGAGGTATTTTTGCGCTTTTGAGCTTGTTGCTTTGGTTGTTTTGCCGACTGAGGCACAACTAGGGCATTGAGTAATCCCTCTGCATCATCGTCGGCATCTGCATACTTGCTTGCTGTTTCTATCATCTCTCCCAAATCAGTGACTTTGTCACACTTCAAACGATGGCGTAGTAGACCGATTGGGAGTCCTGCGATAAAAGCTTCAATCGCGGTTTGATCGTTTACTCCTTCACAGGAGTTCTTGGTGTCGATCCATCGTCTGAGGTAATCCCGGCAAGTTTCTCCGGCCTTCTGGGTGCAACGCTGTAGGTCTCCGACCGTACAGGGCCTCCGATATGTGCCTTCGAAATTCCGAAAGAACGCACTTTGCATGTCATACCAGTTATGGATGGTGTTCTCCGGAAGTTCATTGAGCCATGATCGTGCCATCTTCCTCAACATAAGTGGGAGATATCGGGTTGCGACCATGCTGTTTCCGCCTTTGGCGATCCAGCAAGCTTGGGAAAAATCCTGTAGCCAGGTATCTGGCCGAGCAATGCCGTCATAGACTTGGATATGCCTTGAGATAGCAAATCCTTCCGGGAATCTTGTAGCTCTGATGCATGGTCCGAAGCATTTTGGGCCCATGAGGATATCATTGTTTTCATAGCGTCGCGCCTCTATGTTGGAGTTGATCCTTTGCCTTGCGTCGTTCGGGGATAGAGATCGTCCCGAATGTCGGTTGTGGCTGTGGTGCTTTGGAGCCGGACTTTGGCTTCTGCAACCTCCTCCTCCGCCACGTCGTCCTCCTTGTCCCCCTTGGGAGCCGTTGTAATGACTGCTTGGTGGAGAGGGTGGGGCAGCTGAATTGTTTCCGGTTGATCGCTGGCCTCCGTCCAGAGCGTCATTATTCCGGTTCCGGGGAGGGTCTTCACTATGACGAGCCCCCTGCCGGCTTGTGCCAGCATGGTTTCCGTCGTTCCTTCGTTCGTCGTTCCTACCATGGTGAGGGTCAGCCGGACGGCTTGCATGTCTA
Source organism: Avena sativa (assembly GCA_916181665.1). Classification (NCBI taxonomy): domain Eukaryota; kingdom Viridiplantae; phylum Streptophyta; class Magnoliopsida; order Poales; family Poaceae; genus Avena; species Avena sativa. The sequence continues at coordinate 602,263,851 of OV702291.1, read as the reverse complement.
GGAGGTGGCATTTTTTGACGATCCTCCTCCCGACGTTTCTCTTTATCTTCTCGTTGGGGAGGGTTCCTCGGATTTAGGGCAGCAATGGCCTCTTTTTTGGCCACTGGGGCAACGCTGCTCCAGTCACACGCAGTTCTGTGATGTTGTCCTGACGATCCGGTTCTTGAATAATTGTCTTCCCGACGTTTGGGGCGATGATACGGCTCTGGGACGCGATGGGGTCTTACGTCAGCCCATGCCGGATCTGTGCGACATTGGTCGGAATCGGAGACCAATTTTTGACTTCCAGACGAGGCGACCTTTTGGTGCTCCAGTCCCTTGTTGAGTAGTTTGATACCCAAACGGATCTCCTCTGGTCCTGGATTAGCCGATAAAATTTCTCGGGCCGCCACGGTATTCTGTACTGGGGTTGGATATACCCAATCTCCTTTGCTATCTTTCCGTGGCTTCCCCATCTCATCTCTGAAAAGAACGGCATCGGCGGAGCCGGATCCGGATCCAACATATCCGACGAAGTGCGACACGTGCTTCCTGAGGTACCTGCGGCCCTCGCGATCAGCCATGTCGAAACTTTTGATGTTCTCGAGAATTGCATCTGGGCTTGCGCCTTGCAGCATCATACGCCGCAGTGTGTACCTCAGGAAAGGCATGTATGTCCCGGCATCATCAGAGCCGGAATCAGTGTCGTTGACTAGCTCCTCCTGAATTTCGACTTCCACGGGTGGGTCGATCTGGGATCCGGCTTCTCCAGGGAGATCCACTCCAGATTCGAATTGGACCGCTAGGTCTTTTTCAGGCTCGGATTTCTCCACTATCTCCGCAACTGGTGCGGGCTGGGTGGGATTAGGGTTTTCTGAGATCCGGAACTCTGCCGCCTCCGTGGACAAAGGGGACCTAGAAGATTCTTCTGCTTCTATCATCATTGCTGGGGTGGGTGTGGCAGGTTCAGCGAAACCGATGTAAACATCGATCTCGCCAAACGACATGATTGTGTAAGCAGTCATGGCCTCCCTAGCCAGAATCCAAGTCTCGTCGAGAACGATGAGAGGGACGTCGCTAGCATAGAGGATGCGACCGACGGCAATAGTTTCGCCGATTCCGATTCTTGTAGATTCCGCTCGGAATGCAGATCCGAAGCTCACTTTCCCCACGGTGGGCGCCAACTGTCATCGGATTGAGGACAAGTACGCCATGAGGGGGTCCTCGAGGCGTGCGGAAGAGAGGGGTGTGAGACGTATGGTGTTCCGGGACGGTGAGCACACAAGTTTACCCAGGTTCAAATCCGCCGGCTTTGGACGGATCCTACTCCTGCTAGCAATCCAGTAATACGGCAGAGCCGGAATATGGGTTACAAGGGTTCGCCTGTGCGTGAGATTGTAGACTATTGAGGGTCTAAAGTGTTGGGTGTTAGGTGTCCTAAAGGCTCTCCCTAGGACGGCTTATATAGATATCCGGCCTAGGGTTTACAAGAGAGATCTATCCGGCTACGACTAAGAGTTGGTTACAGAGTACATCTTGAACTACAAGTAACATTATGGGCCTAAGTCAGTAAGTCTTCTGGGCCTTCCCGTAGCCAGATTGGACTCTTTCTTTCTCCCTGACTGGGCCGCCCGTGAAGCAAAGCTCTAACCTGAAGTGGGCCACCCTAGTCAGTGAGGAACTGTGAGGATACCCGGAAAGTATATCCCCAACAATCGTGTTATGGATAACTACTATGTTGGGGATGGAACTGTCCTTCCTGGTGATCATTTACTCTTTATACACGAATTATGCGGGTTGTTCAAGTGTGCAGGTATTACTACAGATCAAGTTAAGAAGAAGTTATTCTCATTATCACTGAAAGGAAGAGCTGAGGAATGGTATAAGCTGCTGAAGAATGGTCAAGCTCTGGAATGGGAGGAAATAGTACCTCTCTTTTATTCAAAGTTTTATCCTCCTAGTGAGATTCATAAAGATCGAAATCAAATATACAACTTTTGGCCTCTTGATTGAGAGAGTACATCTCAAGCTTGGGGTGATTAAAGTTACTAATGCTCAAATGTCCCATTCATGAGCTCCCAACAATATTATTATCAATAACTTTTATGCAAGGCTTTCTCTACATGATAAGGATTTATTGGATGCTTCTTGTGCTGGATCATTCACTCGCATGGAAGAAGAAGCTAAATGGGATCTTCTCGACCGTATTCAAGATAATGCTGAAGCTTGGGAGAATGACAAAGGTAGAAAGTCAGGTATAAATTATGATTATGAATGCATTGAATCTTTTATGGGAACTGATGACTTTCAAAATATTAAAAATGCTTATGGTCTAGACTCTCAAGCTATTGCTTCTTATTTTAAGGCTTTTGCTTTCTATATTGAAGTGCCTAAAAAGAAGTGGAATAAGTATCATGAACCTTATAAAGATGTTGCTAAGAGTGTTCCTGCAAGAAATACTGAAGTTTATACTGCTAATAATGTTTTACCTGAACCTTATATTGAGAAAATGCCTTTTCTAGTTAAGATAAAGGAACATTCTATGATAGCTAGTATGGTTGATGAAAGTATAAGCAAAGTTGTTGAACCTGATAAACAAATGGTTGATGAACCTATAATAGCAAATGTGAAAGACTTTGTTTCTAAATATGAAGAAGAGGGACACACTATCCTTTGTAAGGATACCTCTAATATTGTTTCACAAAGTAGTGTTATGAGAGCTAGTATTCCTATGTTTTCTGTTAGAATAATTGATCATTGCTATGATGGTTCTTGTGATAGTTATATTGTTAAGTTTATGCATGATACTGAAAGTTGTTTTGAGAGAGGGAAAAGTATCCTTTTGCATCTCAATAATATCAAGTTTCCTCGTTTTATGCTGAACGTTTTTATGTTGCACTTCTTTTGCTTTCCTATGCTAGTAGTTTATGGTTTCAACAACTTGTTTGTTTACAAAATTCCCTTGCATAGGAAGTGGGTTAGACTTAAATATGTATATTTTTTCTTCTTAATGCTCTCGTTCACTTCAATTCATATTCTTATGTGAGAATCTTCAAAATTATCATGCCCGTCTTAATGGCTATAAAGAAAGAGCTTTTTGGGATACAACCCAGTTTATTTTTGCTTTCAGTTTGTTTTTGTTTCTTTAAGTCTTGGAAGTTATTACTTCAGTAATAACCGCTCCTTATCCTTTTTGTTTGGTTTTTGTGTCAAGATCAACCTCTAATGAGAGAGAAGTAATATTTGGGGAAGTTGTTGTCCCAAAACAGATTTTTGTGCTTCACCGTAAAAATTCGTGAGAGATCTCTGTATGTAGGATTGAGCTATAATGTTTTGTGCTTCTGCCCCCGGTTGTTATTTAACTTTCCTTAGTTTGACACATTTTGATTTGAGCAACAGAAGATGTTCGAAAAAATTGATCTTTACCTGCTGGTCTGTTTTGACAGATTTTGCCACTCTTGCATTTGCTTCTTTATTCGATTTCCTTTTTGAATTATTTTTGGATTTTCGGAAGGATTTGCTACAGTAGCTTGTGTTTTGATGGTTTTCAGTTGAAGTTGGGTTCAAAAGGTTTTATCATTCCACTTATACTAATGTTGCTAATGAGAATTGTGTGAACTTTTGTGTGAAAGAAATTTCTAGGTAATGGACATAATGGTGTAATAAGGAAGTGAAAGGTTTTATGACTCAAGTAATAAGTGTATGAAGATGAAGAAATTGATGTTATTCAAGTGGAAACTCCGAAAGAATCTACTAGATACCAAATTCAGAGACATGCAGAGTCCGTTTTCAAATAGGTAACAGTTCTAGTAAGAAAAGTTCCGCGAAAATACTATCCAACTATATTTTTGCAGTTTTTAGACACTAAGGAAAGTTAGGAAGCAAAAAATGGAAGGAAATGGAGCCAGGGTGGCTCACACCACCATGTGGCTCGGGCCCACCCCTGGCCATGCCACCAGGTGGTGAGTCCACTCCGGACTCCGTCTCCGACTCGTTTTCTCCCAGTACCTTCCTTTTGTTGTGAAACTTCGTAATATATAATCCCCCGGATCCCCCAAGGGTCGTATATCGTGTTTTCGTCGTGGTTTTGTTTCGATCTATTTCTGCCAGGAACTATCTTTGAAAGCTTAGGAGCACAATGGTGTCTGCCAAGGATAATGGGAAGAAGCCTATGGAGGAAGATCTCCAAGACCCCAAGCAGGGGCTGGTACCTTTAGTAACTTGCCCTGCATCAACGGAAGCCCTAAGAGTCACTAAGGAGTTCTGTGATAAGTGCCGAGACTTGAGGAGGAAGGTGGACTTGCTTCAATGGGAGAATAATAGGCTTCACAAGATGCTGGAAGATTTCCTCACATCAACTAAGAAAATATTACCACCACCACCAAAGGAGTAATTCGTCATCAGGTTTGGCATCCCCTTGGTTTGTTCCAAGCTTGGGGGAGTGTCTATCACATCACTATCTTCTATCTTTTTACCTTTTTAGTAGAGTCATATCATGAATAGAGAAGTTATCATGCAGGATGGTTTGCATTATGAAAGTGTCCCCTCTCTCGTTAGATATGTATCCCTTGGTGTGAGTTGCTGTTATGGAATATTAATGAGAAGTTCTATCATTTACTCTTTTGCATAGCTTATATTAGTTTTCAATTCGTGGTTATATGATTAATCTTGTTGTTAGTATTGATAGCACTTTGGGATCATTGAGTTAATTTAGTTGGTTTTGGCAAACCTGGATCGGTTAGTAGTAACACTATTTTTGAGAGTTGAATGAAAAAGATAAAAGTACTCTAAAGAAATATAATTTCATCATCTTTCTTGATTTGCTCATAAGTTTAGTATTCTCTAGTTAAGATCTTTTGTGTTTCCAAGGAAGATTGCATGTTTGTTTTTTATCACTTATATGTTTATTTGTTTCCTTCAACTTTTATACTTGCTACCCATCCTTGCTAGCCAAAAACCTGTACTGAGAGGGATTACTTCTCGTGCATCCACTTCCCTAAACCAAAACCCATGCCATTTGTGTCCACCATACCTACCTATTAGCACTATTTCTATTCCAGGTAAATTCTTGTTTTTATCTACCCTCCAAATTAAACTTGTTATGTGAAAATTAGTGATTAAAGCTCTCACGAACTTGATGGCACACTTTACTTTCTTGTACTTAATAAACCTGAACCATCGGGTCCTTCTTTGTTGCGTATATGCTTTCGCTTTATGAGTTGAAGTTAGCAGAACCATGCATCATGGGGAATGCTTTCAACACTGCCATGGTACTTTGTACCTAGTTGATATCATGATTCTTTTGCCTATGGATCCTGGCGGTGTGAAATAAAAGGGGAACTTGTAAGATCATGGAGCTCATATGTGTGTTAGAGAAACGCCTGGGACGATAGCCTAAGCCATGCCTAATCATGGTGGAAACTTGCAGCATAACTATAGTGAGCATTCTATGAAGCATCCTCAATAAAACCCTATGCAAATAGCAAATAAAAAGATCGCTGAGATACTCATTGTCTGCTTGCCTTGTCATTTTGATTATGGGATAGCTCCTGCATCATGTGCAAGGTGTACCCCGTTGGCGGTTCTCAATGATACACATGCATTTACAAGTTGAGTAGCATGAGGTTCGGTACTCGTAAGTAAGGGACATGAGATTTCAACTTATAACTTGTCAAGCATATCCTCTTAGTTGTGTCACTTTAACCTTAACCACCTAAAGATGCCTATGATAGGGCCAATGAGAGCTGAAAGCTAATAAGTATCATAATTTTTGAGAGGTCTTTATGAGACTTGAAATCCCTGCTTCCCTCTGCGAAGGGCCTTTCTTTTACTTTTTAGTTGAGTCAGTAAGCCTATTCCCTTCTATCTCAGTAAGTATTTTGAGTTGTTGTGTTTCATTCATTCATATGATGATTTATTCAATCATGTTTCTTATGTTCCTTGTTTTGCACATTGCTCTTACCTTGGTGTTTACTACTTTGAAAGTTATCATTGAAAACCAGTTATTTGTGAACTCCAGCAAATTATCAACTATTCTTCGACCAAGAGATAAGTTTGCCATTACCAATTATTATTTACTTTATGTACCTTTATTGTGCTTCCTTCACTTATTGCAAGTTGAGTTATATAATAGTGAGTTGTCTTCTATTATGATCTATGTATTGATGAATGTGATGCTTCTTGTCCGTATTCTTTTATCGACTCTTCACTCCATAAACCTGAGATCATGTTTATTGAGCTCAGTTTCGCTTGGGGACAAGCGAAGTCTAAGCTTGGGGGAGTTGATACGTCCATTTTGCATCACTATTCTATGTCATAATTCACTGTTATTCATTGATATATTTCATATTAAGAGATGATACTTATGTTATTTCATCTATTTTTGCATGGTTGATGACTTTTGGAGCATGGACCGCTGCACTCAAGATTATGATGGAAAAGGTGCTGTTTGGAGGCAAAATTCACGAAGATCAGAAAATCTGGGAAAATATATGGAAATCCTATTTTTCCAGAAGACGAAGGAAGCCAGAAGAGGGAGTGGAGATGGGACACAGGGGGCCCACACCACCCCCTGGCGCGGGCCACCCTAGGTCGCGCCACCAGGTTGTGTGGCCACCCTAGCCCACCTCTGGTTGTCCCCTCTGGCGTATATATTCCTCCCGAAACCCTAAGACTCGGGGAGCGACCACAGAAAGATTCCGCCGCCTCTGCGGGGTGGAAAACACCGAGAGAGAAAGATCTCTCCAGCAGATAGATTTCTGCCGAGGGAATTCCTTCCCGGAGAGGGAAGATCGTCGCCATCAACAACACCATCAAGCTAGACTTCATCGGGATTATCATCATCACCACCATCATCACCATCAGAACCCTCATCACCATCTCCATATTGCTGTAACAATTGGGTTGAATCTTGCATAGTTCTTAGGGGAAACTTTCCCGGTGTTGATTACTCTTTGTAGTTGATGCTATTGAGTGAACCATTGAATTATTGTTTATGTTCAGATTGTTATACATCATTATTCCATCTCTGATCATGATCCATATGATGTCTTGTGAGTAGTTCGTTTTGTTCTTGAGGACATGGGAGAAGTAATGTTGTTAGTAGTGGAATTGTGTTGAGAAAGATTCAATAGTTTGATATTTAAGTTGTGGTTTACTTCTTCTAGTGGTGTCATGTGAATGCCGACTACATGACACTTCACCTATATGGGCCTAGGGGAATGCATTGTGTATTTGGCTACTAATCATATGGGTTGCCGGAGTGACAGAAACCTGAACCCCCGTTAGGAAACCATTACACAAGGGACGTAAGGGTCTTAGAGTTTAAAGTTGTGGTTAGGTTTCCACCTTAATTACTTTCTTGTACTTACGGATGTTTGCAAGGGGTATAATCACAAGTATGTATTAGTCCTAGGAAGGTCGGTACATTAGCACAGGTTCACTCACACAAGACTTAGCAAGATAAAGAAGATTAATCAACTATATGAAGCGAAAGCACTTGACAGTCTTCCCATGTGTCCTCGAGAATGTTTGGTCATTTTAAGTAATACAACCGGCTTGTCCTTTGCTAAATAAAGGATTGGGCCACTTGCTGCATTTATTTCTACTGTCTTTTATTTACTCGTACTTTGTTTACTTGCTTTATCAAAAAAACCTACAAATCCGTTTGCTGAGTATTTGCAGAGAATTCCTGATCCATACCACTAGCTAGCACCTTCTGCTCCTCTATGGGTTCAACACTCTTACTTATCGAAAATACTGCGATACACCCCCTATAGTTGTGGGTCATCATATAACATCACACATTTCAAGAAAAAATGAGTCTACATTGCAATAAATGAGACTGTGCATGATACTACACCTATGTTATTTTCCACTATGGAGGTAGTAACTTAGACTAGTAACATATGCATGCTACTACTACTCTAAGTTACTTCCCACTATTACTAGCCTAAGTGAGGATTTGGTTATGCGAGAGGCCGCACAATTACCAAGATAAGCATGCAGGCTTGGTTAGGTAGACACTTACTACTTGAAGGTCAACTATACCGGTGGTAGTAGCCTTCTACCTTTGATTGCTTGTACAAGTACTACTACTAGTACTCTGAAGTATATATGTGTACTACACTTCCAAAAGCAAGAGTACAAAATTACCTAGATTGAGCAGTGGTGGAGTCTGTCACAGAGCGATATCTAGAGAGAGAGAGAGAGAGAGAGAGAGAGAAGGAAAGATGGAGGTTCTGTGGGCGAGCGCCATCCATCTGATAGAGAAAGCCAGGGACGCCCACCCCCAGGTCGACTCTTTGCAGCGCCTCCGTGTTGTGTTGACACGTGCCGTGGCATGCACCCATTCTGACGCCATCTTCGTAGCCTAGATCAAGAAGACGGTGGACTCTTTCCTCACCAGCTTCAGTGTTGTCACAAGCATGGTGGACAACCTCATTGCCCGCCTTCAGGCCAAGCACCGTGACGCATACCCACCAGGTACGTTTGCCACAATGCATGCTACCGGCAGCGATATCGTTTTCTTCTATGGACCTCATTCATCTAGCCTATCTATAACTGACGTTTAGCCCCAAATTTTGGTCCAGGTGTTCCTCCCCTAGTTGTTGCCGCACTCACCACTTCCCTGGCTGGTCTCTCTAGAGACGATCTGTTCCTCGCACTGATGGCCTTGCAGCTTTCCGAGGCTTTGCCCGCCACACCGGTGGACGTCTACATGGAGGTAGCTATTATCGCGCAGCATCTTGCCCGAGAATATCATTTTCCGGCCCGAAAGCTAGGGCGCCCATGCAACAAGGTACCCGAGTTGATTTTAATCACCGCGATTCGAAAAGTTGGGGCGCCAATTGCTGAGAGGGGTGTTTCGAGTGAATGATGGCCAAACCCAATATTTTCGAATCACGCCCGTTAAGTCAGGATATTCTGTTATACTAGTTCCTGTTGTGCCCCTTCTTTGCCGGTCACTCTTCTTAGCCATGCTGCACGTGTCATAGGGGCAAATCCATTATTGTACTTTCCTAACTCTCGACACTGAATCTGGCTGCGGCGGCGGCGATCCCTTTTCTTCCCTTCCCTGACCCTGAATCTGCTAGTGGCAGAGGACCTTTTTTCTCCCTCCCCCGACACTGAATCCGACGGCGGTGGCCTAGCATGGCTTGCAAGGCGAAGGTTGTAGCTACCTCGCCGACTGATTCGGGTCTGTCGGGGCCAAAGTATGGGGCCCAACGCGAAGCAGCGGCGAGGTCTTCAGCCCCGGTTAGCTTCGAGGCCAGCAAGGATTCTACTCCCAAGGTACCTACGAGCAGCGGGTTGAAGAGAAAAGCAAGGCCAGTGATGGATTGTTTGGATCCGGTGGGCGGATGGGGCACCCAGATCTCGAAGAAAAAAACTCGGGAGAAGAGCGAGAGGTGAATTTTTCTTATCTGTGCCTTATCTTGCAAGTAGATTAGTTACGGCATAATAGAATCAAATGAACTCAAAAGTTCCCATTTTTAATCAAATTAGGCACAACTTTGATACAAGGGACCTATATGAGTTCACAGTTCATGTTCGCCAGTACACTGCAAAACTAGATTTTGGTTGCGAGAGGGTTGTGTTTGGGCAAGATGTGCATCTGCTTGTGAATTGCAAAGAGGTTGTGTCTGTTTCGCAGCTGGTAGATATGCTTGCTGCTAGAATTCCCTGGGGTTCTAGACAGAGGACAAAATTGGTGTGGCGCAACATGAATGATACCTATCAGCAAATTGACCACTCCCATGAGCTTCAGATGGTTTGGGAGTGTTGTGCAGCTGATCGTAAGGTGAAAGTTGAAGCGATGATTGATGATATGTATGGAGATGTTGGAGATCTTGCTGCCAGAGCTTCTTCTCCTAGAGAATACAGACCAATAGATGCTGATCTAGATAAGTTCAGTATACGCATAGAGGTGGATTCATACATGGCAAAACTTGATGAGGGAGTTAATAAACCAGTTTCGTCATGTACTGTGGAGATCACTGTTGATTCCAAAAACATAACTCTTGATGAAATGAGAGAGATGATCGGTAAGGAAATCAGTATTGGCCCTATGCAGATGGCAAAAATCCGGTGATGGCATCATAAGAAGCAGCAATTCATAGATGTTTTGGATACTGAAGATTTTATGCAGATTATGCGACGAAAGAAGCGAACCAGGAAGGTGTTCTTCCTTGGTACCATTTCTGATGTTGTTGAACATGTTTTTTTTACCCTGGACTGTGAGGCAAAAGCGCCATAGCAAAAAAATTATTATCAAAAAATTTACAAGAGAAGATTACACTATATACAAAGAGAGTCGAGGGGACTCACCTAAATCCTAGTCAGCATAAGGATCCTATCCATTCCTTCATACTGTCCCTATGTTTACTCTTAATTCTATACAATAAAAGAAGTAAGTCATGTACAAAATTACTCTTCCACCTAGCAAAAGTGGGTCTCTCAAACCGGAATATTTTCCCATTTCGCTGCTTCCATATATGCCAGCATGCCATAATCATAACCTCCATAAAGAAAGGCTTACCAAAACCCCTTCTAGCTTCAGCAATTGCTGTGTACATATCGTCGCTCAACGACCAATCAATCTGCAAAAAATTCCACACCCTCTGACTGGAATTGCATGTGAAAAAGAGGTGAAAACGCTCCTCATATGTCCTGGTAGGGCAAAGTACACAGAAATTATTCCCCTCAAACTTCCAATTTCTCCGAAGCAGCAAATCTTTAGTAGTTAGACGATCACTAATCAGCAGCCAAGCAAAAACCTTGACTTTGAGAACACATGTAGACTTCCACAACCATTTGTAGACAGCAGGAACCACCAAATGAGAGTGCACATGAGCATAATACATAGAAGCAGAATACTTCTGGCCCCATTCATATATCCAGACATCCTTCTCATCTGTCAGACAATGTTCCAGCATGCCATCCCTTATTAAACATAATTCCTCATAAGCTAGATCAGATAGCGGCAAGTACAACATAGTGGTAAAATCATCAGTCGCATAAACCTCTGCCGCCGACAGCCTTGGGTCTAGAACAAAAGAAAATAAACGTGGGAATCGCAAATATAATGGATGAGTAGAACCCATAAATTCCCAGGCATCTGTCCAAAAGGAGAAAGTATTTCCCACACTAGCTTGAACAGAAGCCACCTCTTTGAATTTCCTATGCACCTTAAGAATGTCCCGCCACCAAAAAGAACCACAAGGCCTATCCAGATCAGGTAAGCAGTCATGATAATAGGAACTCCAAACCAGGTTAACCCAAGGAACATCTGCTCTGTTGAAAAACTTGTCTAAATGTTTCAGCAATAGGGCGTCATTTTTCTTCTGGAAATTAACAATCCCAAGTCCACCATTAATTTTGGGTTTGCATACCATCTCCCAGGCTGCAAGAGAAGGTTTTGGATCATCCTTGTCTCTCCAAAGGCATTGTCTTAAGATCCTGTTTAATTGCTCTATTAGACCCACAGGTAAGCTTAGCGACAATAAGAAATGCAAAGGCATGGAGCTTAAGGCGGAAGAAATCAGTTGAAGTCGAGCTCCTTGAGATAGGAAGATAGATGTTGCAGTTAGTCTATGTTCGAAACCATTAACCAAAGGTAGCAAGTCTTGAATTGAGGGCTTTGTAGTCCCTAAGGGCAACCCCAAGTATGGAAAAGGCAGAGATCCCACTTGGCATCCCAAAACCGCAGCAAGGCTTTCAGTTTTTTGTGCCTCCACATTTAGTGGTATAATTAGAGATTTCTAAAAGTTCACCCTTAGACCAGTTGAGTTACCAAATTTCTGTAAGATATTCTTTAAAACCACCATTTGATCCATGTCAGCCGACATCAGCAAGATTGTATCATCCGCATACTGTACTATAGGGAAGTCATCATTATTAGAAATGATAGGTAAAGTAAAAGTTCCCTGATTCAGTGCATCATTAATTACTGATTGCAAAAGATCACCCCCACAGACAAAAAGTAATGGAGACAATGGGTCCCCCTGTCTTACTCCCCTTTTGCATTGGAACTGCTTTCCTGGAACCCCATTAAGAAGTACTGATGAGACCCCTGAAGACAAGATCTCCCGGACCCAACGAATCCAAACTTTATTGCAACCTTTATGTTCCAATATCTGATAGCCTCATGCTCAATTGTATCAAATGCTTTAGCAAAATCAAGCTTAATAATTAGGATGGGCTTTTTTGATTGTTGACACTGATGAATATACTCATATGTCCAAGCAATGCAATCCTGAATTGACCTTGTTTTTAAGAACCCATACTGATTTTTATGAATGCAACGAAGATTGTGCTCCTGAAATCTATTTGCAGCAAGTTTAGTTAAGAACTTGAGGCACACATTTGTAAGGGAGATAGGACGAAAATCATTTACACTCTTAGGAGATCCTTTCTTAGGCAACAAGGTAATCAGAGAGCTGTTTATATTCTGCAACCCAACCTTCCCTTCGTGGAAATCATGTGCAAAATTATAGAACTCATTTTTAACTATGTTCCAGCACTTTTTTAAGAACAGTCCATTAAAACCATCTGGCCCTGGATCCTTGTCTGGAGGCATGAATTTGATTATATCATCCATTTCCTGCTTTTCAAATGGTCGAGAAAGGGCCTCCAGTCCCTCCACTTTCTTTAAAATCTGGTTTAAATCAAACTGCATTTGAATTCCTGCCGTGGAGCCCATTCTCTCCCTATAGCTTGCCCATAACATACCGGTCATTACCTCATGATCAGTAGCCTCTGTCCCATCATCACCCTTTAAAGATGCAATACTGTTTTTTCTAAACCTTTCAGTCGCCATTGAATGGAAAAACTTTGTGTTATCCTCACCCATTTTGATCCATCTTACCGTAGATCTTTTACGCCAGTAATTGCATTCAGCTTGAAGAAGATGTTGTAAGTGCAGCTTAACCAAGAGCCTGAAGTTAAATTCATTTATAAAAAGTGGCCTTCTGTCCTCTAAAGAATCCATGATGAAGATCACTTCATTGCATTTAGTAATGAGCATCTTTAATTTAGACAGACTCTTCTGCCAACGTTTTAGGTCATATCTCAATCCTTTTAACTTATCAGCAAGGATTGCCACACTAGTTTTCTTGTAAGATGGCTTGTTCCAAGTGCAGCAACACACTCTTGGAAACCAGGAATATCAACCCAATAGTTTTCAAAACGAAATAATCTAGCTTTTGGGATTTCAGTGTCAATACTAACTACACAAGGGAAATGATCAGATTCTAGCCTAGCAAGTGGCAACACAACTGTATTAGGGAATGAGATGGTCCAGCTTAGGCTAGTGAAAAAACAAATCGAGTTGTTCCAACAGAGGATCCTTCTGCATATTAGACCAAGTATACGACCTCCCCTTAATAGGTAGTTCCACCAAACCAAGATGTCCAATGAGGTTATTAAATATGAACATGTCATTAATATTGCCCCATGTTCTGTTGCGATTCTGAGCTGATCTAATAAAATTAAAGTCCCCTAAAAGGAGATAGTTGCTGAGAGGTGGAATGACTAAATCATGAAGCCAAGTAACAAAGTTTTCACGCAATACCCCCTGGCATGGTCCATAAACAGTCGTAAGAGTCCATGACTCATTATTATGTACAGATGTGAATTGAATAGTGACTCCAAAACTTTTAATTTCAATTAGTGATCCAGAAAAAACTGTTGAATTCCACAAAACTAGAATGCCTCCAGAAGCCCCAGCTGAAGGTGCATACGCAAAATTATCAAAACGCTTAGGACTGAATTTCCGTATGATACGCTGATAAAAAAGGCACATTTTGTCTCTTGCAAACAAACAATATCGCATCCACTTTCCTCTATCTTTGCACGAACTGCTCTTTGCCTTGCCTCAGAATTTAAGCCCCGAACATTCCAACACAGAATACGCCACTTCCTTTTAGTAATCAGACACATTTAAGAAAATAAGTGGCAGCAAACAAAAAAGACAGAATGTTCAACACCCAGCCTGATACAGAACATAGCATCAACCAGAAACATGCTTCATGATTGACAGACAAATAATTGGCACTGGCCATGACCCTCATATAAGTCATACTGACACCATAAATAACCAGAATGACACTGACCCTCACATTACTGACCCTGACTCCCAACTTAACAAACTAAGCACAGACCAACCACAAAGTAAACCATCCACTAATAAAGTTTGCAACCAAAGAGACATTCCCAACCGATAACTGACAGGAGGGACCCCAAATTCCCCCTGCCACCAAATGAACGATGCTCTCGCTACTCATTATTCCCCCCTGGTCGTTGTCAGCTTGAGGAGAGGCCGTAAGCTTCTCCTTCGTTAACTGTGCAGGATCAATGCCCAGGGCAATTCCCACCGACTGCAACACCTGTACGGGGATTTCAGGGGGTATGTCCTCTTGGACATCAACCTCAACTGTGGGCTTCTTCCCTTTGGCTTTGCTTGACTGCATCTTAGCACGCTTCCTTGGTCGTTCCTGCTGTTTGTTCCTAGATTTAGGATGATAGCCATCATTCTTAAGCATGCTGCGGGTACAACGACGCACTGAGCTTTCCAGCAAAGGTGTTTCCTGCAGTTTAGCACGTCCACGATGTTTCTTTCCAACCGAAGGACAGGGTGTGGCAGAAAAGACTAGTGGGAGCATAGGTTGGAGTTCACCCTCTTGTGCACCCTCCTGATCAGAACATAAAGCTCTTGCTACCAGCCTGCGAGGGGGAGAACCTAATAACCCAAGTCAAAACCAAGCTTCTGAAAGGACTAGTCCTGATAACAATTGGTAGATCGCTAGACAGCAACTGTGTCATGATAGGCTGAAGCAACTTGTCCCAAACCATCTCAGGAGGTAGTTCAGGTCCAATGAAAGAAAAGGTTGTCTCAGCATTGTGCGTATTGACAGGTTGTGGCACAAAAAGCACCATGTCACGAACTGGGTTTTCCTGCTCCTAGGCTTGTAAGACCGGCTGACCCAAAACCTGTACAAGTGGCTGCTGAATCTCCATAAAAACATCCTCCATAGTATCCTCCATTAAATGCACAGATGAGGATCCAGAGTCCACAGATGAATCCAAGACAATCGGATCCTGAACATTTTCCTCCAACACCGGCTCAAAAGGAGGCTTTCCTTGGTCCTGACCTTGGCCTGCTGGGGCTTGGGGAGCTTCTTGTGGCACATCATTCCAACCTAATTCGGGAAACTGCGGTAGAACCTAGTTGTGCATGTCAGGTTGCAAATTACCAGGCAGAGGGTGTGCGTTCCCATTCATTGGCATGGGATCCTCATCTGCAGGCATAACGTCTGCAAAATCTACAGTTAAAATATAGCAAGCTGCTGTCCAAGAATGACGCACACCCCCAAGGTTACTGTAATTCCCAAAAACAACATCTCTAGGTACCGTTTGCGGCGATGAAAAGGAGGCAAACACCATTGTTCTGAACTTGTATGGATCATCACGATGCCAATCTATGTAGCGACCAAAAGTACCAATAGCATTAGATATGTCAAAGTCATTCCTGTAGTCAAGCAGAACCCCAAGTAGCATTACCCATCCGTTTCTAAACCCCTGAGTTCCCCTATGATTTCCTCCTTCATCATGATTTACAAAACGTACAAACACATCCTCCTCAATCTGCTGCGGTGGTTGTTGCACAAGAATCTCCCTAACCGCAGAGCTACGCAACTCGAGCAAACCAACTCCAAATAGCGAAGGTTTTGCATCCATAACATCATAACCTAGCTGCTGCTCAATAAACTGAGAAACCCTCTGACGCCAGAAAGCATTACCTCCAGTTTGCGGCGGTTCCACATAAGCAAGACAGAAGTTGTCATGGCGGCGTGTTGGAGGTACTGTCGGATTGTAGAAGGTCCTGGGCAACCGTGTTGGCCCACCATCAATGATCTGATGTCCCATCGGAACCCAGGGCATAGGATCAACCTCGTACACCGCCATAGATGGCTCTTGCGCCGGGGGGTTTTGGGCGGTGGTGGGAGGCGGCGAGTTTGTCGTAGATTGGTTTGCACTAGGCGAGCAGTTGTGATACGTAGAGGCGGAATAGGGCAAAGGGTGAGCGTCTTGGCAATCCAGGCCCGTAGAAGTGGTAGTTGTAGATTCTTCAGCAGTCCTGTTAACACCTCTGTTCCCTAGCACAGAATCGTGATCGCTCAAAACTCGTTTTGGAACCCAGACCTGTTTAATAGGTCCAAACTTACCGGGACACTCCTTTTTAATATGACCAGATCTGAAGCATTGTTTGCATCGTATTCTATTATGACAGTTTCCTCTAATATGACCCATGGAAAGGCAACGGCCACACTCCCAAAATCTATATGCAATATCATCAATTACTTGTTCAAGACCATCAAGACCATTATCATTTCCTGCCTTTGTGCCCTCATCAATGCGTGCCAGGTTTGACTGCGTCGGCCTCTGAGTGTCATTATTTGATTGGCCAAACTGTGAAACTGAACTAGGCACTGATCCAAACTTAATTTGTTCATCTGAACATTGTAGCGTCTCAGGTAGTGAAACATCAGATCGCTCAATGCTGGACGAGGCCACGCCGGAACATACATAACCTTTACATACCTCATACTCAATTGTATTCGCATAAGATAAAACCTTCTGACACTTAACATTTTCCCTTGATCTGCTTATGGCTGATTTAGAAGGTTGCATATTTAAAGCAGAAATAGCAGCCTCAGTCCTACGCTTATTCGGGCTGATAAGAGTCCATTCATGTTCACACTCATACTGCCAAGAAGAAAATTCTCTACGCCAATTTGGACCACCCATCCCCCAGAGATGGAAGAAGCACTTGAACTGATCACAAACATAAAAACGCATCGAATAAACCATTAAACCAACATTCTTAGAAGATACTGAAAATCTGAAAACCCTGTCCCTGATGTGCAGAACAGCCAGATCATCACAAAGCCCACCTAGACAAGATTCCAAAGCCAGGCTAACAGAGTCTTCATTAAGTCTGAATTTAGATCGTCCAAAAGATACCACTAGGACAAAGTGATTTGATTTCCCAAGAGGATGTACCGTTGATCCAAACCTCTTCTTGATATCAGATCGGAATAGAAACCCCGGGGAAAAATCAAGACCCATGACAATGGAATCATAAACAGATAGATTATGACAATCTTCACCAGCCACGTGAACATGTTGATCAGTAACATAGGAATTTTCAGTCCGAACTTCAGAATGGATCAGACCAACTTCACAAACCGGGAACCACATGGAGCCAGTAGACGATTCAATGCAATCGCCAATCAAAACAGAATGATCAGGATATGTGATCTCAGTACCTGGGCCAATCCGATCCTCAGATCCCATAGATTTCCCAATGATCGGCGCTCCTTTCACATTCAAAAGAACTAACCAACCAACCGGATCAGCCAACCAAACATTCACTGATCCATCGTACAACTTGTGTCTTCCTTTCTCCAGATCTTTGGAGGTTGAATAGGTTGCCATCCAACGACACGCAGGGGCTTCATGATGATCCAAACGAGGGAAAAAACACTTACCAGAAAGGTAAAGGAGAGACGAAGAGGATGATTGGAGAGAAGAGAAGAATTCACCAGAGATCCACTAGATCGCCGACGTGGAGTGGGGGTCGCCAGTGGGGGGGGTCCATCTCACCTCAAAACCTAGTTGCTGAACATGTTATAGTGGATGTAGAGGCCCCTGTAGTGACTGAACAGAATGAGGTGGTCGACGTTGATGAGATCTGATGAGAGCTGCTACCCTAGGCTTGTCATATGGACCATGGGGTTCCCCTGCCTGTATTTGTAATATTGACTGATGTTGCATTTAGAGCGTGTTTCTGTGATTATGTTTGTTGAGAGATTGCGATATAATGCTATGGGAGCTGTTGAGATTTTCGGACATGTCACTCACTGAAACCATCGTTGTTGTAATAAGACATAAGTACATTGTAGTTGACATGATTATGTATCTTAAGATGACGTACCGTACTTGCTTCTGTTATTATGTTTGTTGGGACATTGTAATGTAATGTTTTGTGAAACTATGACTGGACAAGTGATGCATAAATACATTGTAGTTGACATGATTATGTTTCTTGAGATGATGTACTGTACTTATTTTTGTTATTTTGTTTGTTGAGATATTGTAATATAATGTTTTGCGAAACCATGATAGGACAAGTGATGCGTAAGTACCTTGTAGTCAACATGATTTTGTTTCTTGAGTTTATGTAATATACTTGTTTCTGTGATTATGTTTGTTGAGAGATTATAATGTGATGTTTTGTAAAACCATGATGTGATTGTGTTTGTTGAGAGATTGTAATGTAATGTTTTGTGAAACCATGACTGAAGAAGTGATGCATACGTACCTTGTAGTTGACATGATTTTTTTTCTTTAGATGATGTAATATACTGGTATGTTTTCGTTAGGCAATGAAATTGGGATGGAGGGAGTACAAGTTTAATATTTGAAATAAGAAGGTATGAAGAGAATCCATATTAGGCAGGAGACATTAATCCAGGGAAAGGGCATGGTATCCATTAAACTATTGTAACATGCCAATTTAGTCATTGTTGCAGCGGTAGAAAGGCCTCTCTCTCTCTCTCTCTCTCTCTCTCTCTCTCTCTCTCTCTCCCGCCGATGCTGACACCGTCGCTTGCGACGACGCATTCGCCATGCTGTCCTAGAACGGCGAGGATGACCAGTCGAGCAGCGACAGCCTTCTCTCCGACATCGAGTATTCCTTCCATGTTGTGAGTTCCTCTTTTTTCTCGGGCTAGGGTTAGGCAATGGTAAATCTATCGATCTGAGCTCCATATGTGCATGGAATCGTGTTCAATTGCAGCTTTGTGTTTACCTGTAGGTACCACGGACAATCTACGAATCTGAATGGGAAGGCCTAGATCTCAATGGAGAAGTGCCATGTGACCATGGGTTAAAACTAAGGAGATATGTTGCATTCGAAGGCAGTAACACTAGGAGAAGGTTTTTGGGCTGTACAAATCAGGTTTGTTTACATTATGTGCAACTTTTACATGAAGTAAAATGTATCGTGCATGTTCATAACACTATAGTGTGTGTGTTTTTAGGTTGGCCCGGTGTGTAAAGCAGTAGAGTGGGTGGATCTTGAGTGGACAGATGCACTGAAGAAATGTTTGACACAGTTATGGGAGATGTATGAGTTGGAAAGGTCAGGGAGATTTACTGATGTAAGTGATGAATCTGAAAAAAATTACAAGTTGTCGGTACGAAATAAGGAGCTGGAACAAGAAATCGAGAATTTGAAGTCAGAGCTAACTGACAGAATCAATGGGAGCTTGGTTGTTGGAACTGCAAAGAAACATCAGGATAGTCATAGGTTGCTAATTCATAATGCAGAAAAGGAGAGGGATCAGCTCAGGGAAGACAAGAAGAAGCTAGAGTATTGCATTGCGGATCTGTTAAAGGAACTGAAGAAGGCGCACGAGGGTGAACAAGGAAGGACTATAGAGGATAAAGGAAATTCGAGATGAATAATTTATGTTGTGCTAATGCCTGAAACTAGTTAATTGTAAGACTTGCAGTTGTGCTTTCTTAACTAAGCCAAACTCAATCCTCGAGCAAAATAATTTCATACGAACACACATATCGTGCATAGAGTTAAGTTCACGCTTACAAAATCACCACTTCAGAGGATAAACTAGGCAGTTCAGTACTAAATAGACATATGTTGTGTTCAAGCGAGCCTGGCGTGGAGCTGCTTGTTTACCTCCCTAAGATCGGCCAGCTCCTTCAGTACTTTGTCGTGCTTCAGCCATAGGTTCTAGTGCTCTGTCACGGATTGGAGAAGTTGGTCCGTAGCCATACGATATTCCTTCAAGATCCCTTTCATGATCTCCATCTGCTTCCTAGCTGAGGTGCGACCTTCACTATGTAGCTTCGCCTAGCCGGTGTTTAACTCTTTCAGTTTTTGGCACTTGTCAGAAAGGACAATGAGTTCAGCGCGCAGGTGGTCAAAGGCCAGTTTCTGGGAATTCTGCTTCTCCCTTTGGATTGCTATCTTGTCATTTAGCCAAGTTGCGAGGTCCTGGTCAAGCTTTTGCCTCTTTCCCTACAACAAAAATACATAGTATGGTTTGTTCAGTTCACCAGGACAAGCTGGTTAGTTTCCATAATTAACTAAATCGACTAGTGGCACTTTCATAATTTCAAGGAAGAAGCAATCTAGGACTAATCAACATTTTATGAATCGACTAGTGGCACTGTCATAATTTCAATTTCAAAGACAAATAAGGTTTATCTGTAGTTTAGTGTGCTGTGGGTTTTTCCCAATATCACCAAATAGTAGTGGGCTAGTGGCAAACTCATAATGCAGAAACCCATGTCCAGATACATAATGGAAAGAGCACATGGTGTCCATTCATGAACATGAACACCAACACATGTCTAGATAGATAAGGAGTTGCCCTAGGATTCTTATTGCACCCTATAATGGGAAGAAGACTTGGGCGTTGCTCCCTGAACCCTAAACATTACAAAAGGAGTGGAGGACAAACTGATATTCGTGTCCCTGCTAACGGGAATCAGACTTGGGCATTGTTCCAATACGCCTCTAGACAAGCCCTTAGCTCCTCGTTCTCTTTCCGAACACCCTCGACTACGGTGATCCCTCTGCTCATGTCCTCCTTCATCTCCTTCACTGCATCCAGGCAACGATTCCTGTCATGGTAGGCTCAGATGGTAGCCTTGGTTTCCTCGACGCGTCCTCTAAGTGCCTCGGTGACTTCGTCCTGCACGAGAGTGCACCTTTCCACGAGATTCTTCTTCTCCTCCATGAGCTCGTTGATTATCTTGATGGCCTGTTCTTGCTTGTTCAAGTTACGGTCGAGCACTTTCTGCAGCCTCACGACGTCACGTGCAATATCTAGCGAGATCTCCTTCTACACAGATAATTGCTTGCGTAGGCTCTCATTAGCTTGGGTGGGGGAGCGTGCAAGCTCATGTTGGTTGTCAATCTTGGCACTGATCGCGGCCACCTTGTCACGGTACTCGGCCTTCGATCGCTGCATCGTTCATGTTAATTGAAATAGGAATTCTATAATTACACTCATGGTTCCAGGTGAATACTAATATAGATCAAAAAATCCCCGTTGAATCTATTGACCGCAGTGTTAAAAAATGGACCTAGAGATCTATTCATGACCATGACAAACTAATCCTAATCACAAAAAATCCATAGTGAATCTATGAACAGCGGTATTAAGGAAAGACCAAGCGATCCATTCATATTCATGAAAACTAATACAACTCGCAAAAGAAGAAGAAAAACCAATGTGGGGCAGACACGATCTAAGAAATCCACATCACAACTTGGAGAAATAACGGTGTGGAGATTTGCTACCTCGTTGAGACATGGAACAGGGCCGAACGGGTCCTGCAACGCCTCTGTCGTGGTGGATTCTGGCTCCACGGCCGGCATGTAATACGTAGAAGAGGAAGAGAAAGAAGAAGAAGAAAAACAAGAAGATGAATAAGATCATGATGGAGAGGGAGATGGAGAAGTAGAACAAGAAGACCGTACCAGGAGGAGCCCTCGCCTGCTAGAACATTCGACGCCATTGTTGGGGGAGATTGGGCCTCGATGATAGGGGGCTTCAGAAGCTGGTATAGAAAGAAGTGCCTCGCGGTGATTTCTCTCCCTTTTCTCCACGAGGATCGTCGATCGGCCTCTCCCCCTCCTCAGGGGAGCCATGGCTTGCAGGGTGAGGGTGGCGGTGGTAGGAGGAAGAAGATAGTGATTAGTGTGGGAGAAGAGTCAAAGAGTACAGGTCGTGATCCAGTAGTACTAGTACTATTATACAAGACCACCGTGTATGGTCTACCTTCTCAAAGAAGCCAGGGAGGCAGGGGTAGGGAATTGATGGGACTTGTCTTTATTGTGATGGACAGTTCAATGGTATATAATAAGGGGAGTGCGAGCCGGGTGGTCATCACGGGCATCGGCGCGCACATCCTGCGTGCGTGTGTCACGTGTTGATGGGGCAATGACGCACGCAACTGCTGCACGATCACATCGGAACGTCGAACTCGACGTCGACAGGCACCCACGGGATATTTACGAGTCTAGAATACGTTGTGCCACTTTTGTTGAAATCAAATTATATTCAGTACACGAGATATTACTTCTTCTTTTTTTGATAATCGACAAATGCATGCATGGACACGATGCACGAAACCACTGCTCATCCTTGATCATATCGGCACCCCACTCTGTGTACCTGCCATCGACCATTCAGAGAAACTACCTCGAGCACGATGCCCCCTCGCCGTGGCAATGGCAGGCCCAAGCCATCCACTGACTGTCCTGCGTCCCCAGCTCTTCATTGCATCGTTCGCGCTCGCGAGTTGCCTGCTGAGGCAGCACGTCGTGTCCGACCGCGCCAGGATCCATCGACATCGGCACTCGAGGACACCGCAATATCGAAGCTCGTACCGGCCGCGCAGGAGGAGTGTGGGGTACCTGCAGCGTCGGAAGAGCGCAAAGCAACAGCCAGGACGGGGGTGCGTGTTGCACCAACGAGTACAGACAAGAAGATGAATGAGAAGAAGACCAGGAAGAAGAGAGGAGATAGCTATTTGGACGAGTCCGACTCGGCCAACGAGGAGGCGTTCATCGATCAGTTGGAGGCAGAAGCAGAGGAGAGTGACGTGGACCTATGGGACTACCAATAGGAGGAGGAGGAGGACTACGACGAGGAGATAGCGCGCTTATTTGAGGAAGGGGGCGGTGTCGAGTCGGCAGAGGAGGACACCGATGGCGGCGATGGCAGGGACCATGGTGTTGATGAAGACGAGGACGAACCGGAAGACGAAGACGATAGCTTCTTAGAAATATGATCATTTATTTTATTTAGATAGATGGATTTTGACTTGTTTATGGAGGTAAAGTATCGGTGGCACAGATAGAGAGGTGGCACGGATAGACCATGCATAAAAAAGTGGAGAAGAGAGGGGTTATCCTGCCCGTTGGATCACATAGGATCAACGGTTGGTGGAGACGATCCGCGTGACATCTGTGTCAGCCAATCAGAGCGTAGCGCCTAGAGTGAGCACACATTTGGGATCTCCACATGTTTGGGCTTTTGTAAGATTTGTGACCGAGAG
This sequence comes from Avena sativa, assembly GCA_916181665.1. Classification (NCBI taxonomy): domain Eukaryota; kingdom Viridiplantae; phylum Streptophyta; class Magnoliopsida; order Poales; family Poaceae; genus Avena; species Avena sativa. Next base: position 602,240,712 of record OV702291.1, on the reverse strand, counting down.
AGAGGGAAAATCTCTTTTCACAATCCACCCATGGATCAACCAGTGTCATTGCATGTGTGTTCAAGACTATTCTTTTCACATACCACATATGGATCCACCAGTGTCATTGAATTGTGTGTTCTCTTCAGAGAACACATATGGATCCACCAGTGTTATTGCATGTGTGTTATTTTTACTAACAACAACTAGAGTCAGTGCATGTGTGTTATTTTCACAATCCACCTATGGATCCACCAGTGTCATTGCATGTGTGTTCTTCTCATTAACCATAACTAGAGTCATTGCATGTGTGTTCTCTTCAGAGACCACACATGGATCCACCAGTGTCATTGCATGTGTGTTCTTTTTACTAACAACATATGGAGTCATTTCATGACTATTCTTTTCACATAACACATATGGATCCATCAGCGTCATTGAAATGTGTGTTCTCTTCAGAGACCACACATGGATCCACCAGTGTCATTGCATGTGTGTTATTTTCATGAACCACATATGGATTAACCAGAGTCATTGCATGTGTGTTCTTTCCACAAACCACATATGGATCGACCAATGTCATTGCATGTATGTTCTTTTCGACAAACCACATATGGATCCACTAGAGTCATTGCATGTGTGGTCTTTCCACAAACCACACATGGATCCACTAGAGTCATTGCATGTGTGTTCTTTCCACAAACCACATCTGGATCCACCAGAGTCATTGCATGTGTGTTCTTTTCACAAACCATATATGGATCAACCAATGGCATTGCATGTGTGTTCCTTTCACAACACACATATGGATCAACCAATGTCATTGCATGTGTGTTCTTTCCACAAACCACATATGTACCCACTAGAGTAATTGCATGTGTGTTCTTTTCCACAAACCACATATGGATCCACCAATTTCATTGCATGTGTGTTCTTTCCACAAACCACATATGGATCCACTAGAGTCATTGCATGTGTGTTCTTTTTACTAACAACAACTGGAGTCATTTCATGACTATTCTTTTCACATACCACATATGGATCCACCAGTGTCATTGACATGTGTGTTCTCTTTAGAGACCACACATGGATCCACTAGTGTTATTGCATATGTGTTCTTTTTACTAACAACAACTAGAGTCATTGCATGTGTGTTCTTTGCACAATCCACCTATGGATCCACCAGTGTCATTGCATGTGTGTTCTTCTCATTAACCACAGCTAAAGTCATAGCATGTGTGTTCTCTTCAGAGACCACACATGGATCCACCAGTGCCATTGCATGTGTGATCTTTTTACTAACAACAACTAGAGTCATTTCATGACTATTCTTTTCACATACCACATATGGATCCACCAGTGTCATTGAAATGTGTGTTCTCTTCAGAGACGACACATGGATCAACCACAGTCATTGCATGTGTGTTCTTCTCATTAACCACGGTTGGAGTCATTGCATGTGTGTTCTTTCCACAAACCACATATGGATCCACTAGTGTCATTACATGTGGGTTCTTCTCATTAACCACAACTAGAGTCATTGCATGTGTGTTCTTTTTACTAACAACAACTAGAGTCATTTCATGACTATTCTTTTCACATACCACATATGGATCCACCAGTGTCGTTGAAATGTGTGTTCTCTTTAGAGACCACACATAGATCCACCAGTGTCATTGCATGTGTGTTCTTTTTACTAGCAACAACTGGAGTCATTGCATGTGTGTTCTTTTTACTAACAACAACTGGAGTCATTGCATGTGTGTTCTTTCCACAAACCACATATGGATCCACTAGTGTCATTACATGTGTGTTCTTCTCATTAACCACAACTAGAGTCATTGCATGTGTGTTCTTTTTACTAACAACAACTGGAGTCATTTCATGACTATTCTTTTCACATACCACATATGGATCCACCAGTGTCGTTGAAATGTATGTTCTCTTTAGAGACCACACATGGATCCACAAGTGTCATTGCATGTGTGTTCTTTTTACTAACAACAACTAGAGTCATTTCATGACTATTCTTTTCTCATACCACACATGGATCCACCAGTGCCATTGCATGTGTGTTCTTTTTACTAACAACAACTAGAGTCATTTCATGACTATTCTTTTCACATACCACATATGGATCCACCGGTGTCATTGAAATGTGTGTTCTCTTCAGAGACCTCACACGGATCCACCAGTGTCATTGTATGTGTGTTGTTTTTACTAAAAACAACTAGAGTCATTGCATGTGTGTTCTTTGCAGAATACACCTATGGATCCACTAGTGTCATTACATGTGTGTTCTTCTCATTAACCACAAATAGAGTCATTGCAAGTGTGTTATCTTTAGATACCACACATGGATCCACCAGTGTTATTGCATGTGTGTTCTTTTTACTAACAACAACTAGAGTCATTTCGTGACTATTCTTTTCACATACCACATATGGATCCACCAGTGTCATTGAAATGTGTGTTCTCTTCAGAGACCACACATGGATCCACCAGTGTAATTGCATGTGTGTTCTTTTTACTAACAACATATGGAGTCATTTCATGACTATTCTTTTCACATAACACATATGGATCCACCAGCGTCATTGAAATGTCTGTTCACTTGAGAGACCACACATGGATCCACCAGTGCCATTGCATGTGTTTTCTTTTTACTAATAACAACTAGAGTCATTTCATGACTATCCTTTTCACATACCACATATGGATCCACCAGTTTCATTGAAATGTGTGTTCTCTTCAGAGACCACACATGGATCAACCACAGTTATTGCATGTGTGTTATTCTCATTAACCACGGTTGGAGTCATTGCATGTGTGTTCTTTCGATAAACCACATATGGATCCACTAGTATCATTGCATGTGTGTTCTTCTCATTAACCACAACTAGAGTCATTGCATGTGTGTTCTTTTTACTAACAACAACTGGAGTCATTTCTTGACTAGTCTTTTCACATACCACATATGGATCCACCAGTGTCATTGAAATGTGTGTTCTCTTCAGAGACCACACATGGATCCACCAATGTCATTGCATGTGTGTTCTTTTTACTAACAACAACTGGAGTCATTTCATGACTGCTTTTCTCATACCACACATGGATCCACCAGTGCCATTGCATGTGTGTTCTTTTTACTAACAACAACTAGAGTCATTTCATGACTATTCTTTTCACATACCACATATGGATCCACCAGTGTCATTGAAATGTGTGTTCTCTTCAGAGACCACACACGGATCCACCAGTGTCATTGCATGTGTGTTCTTTTTACTAACAACAACTAGAGTCGTTGCATGTGTGTTCTTTGCAGAATCCACCTATGGATCTACTAGTGTCATTACATGTGTGTTCTTCGCATTAACCACAGCTAGAGTCATTGCATGTGTGTTACCTTTAGAGACCACTCATGGATCCACCAGTGTCATTGCATGTGTGTTCTTTTTACTAACAACAACTAGAGTCATTTCATGACTATTCTTTTCACATACCACATCTGGATCCATCAGTGTCATTGAAATGTGTGTTCTCTTCAGAGACACCACACATGGATCCACCAGTGTCATTGCATGTGTGTTCTTTTCATGAACCACATATGGAGTCATTTCATGACTATTCTTTTCACATAACACATATGGATCCACCAGCGTCATTGAAATGTGTGTTCTCTTGAGAGACCACACATGGATCCACCAGTGCCATTGCATGTGTTTTCTTTTTACTAATAACAACTAGAGTCATTTCATGACTATCCTTTTCACATACCACATATGGATCCACCAGTTTCATTGAAATGTGTGTTCTCTTCAGAGACCACACATGGATCAACCACAGTCATTGCATGTGTGTTATTCTCATTAACCACGGTTGGAGTCATTGCATGTGTGTTCTTTCGACAAACCACATATGGATCCACTAGTATCATTGCATGTGTGTTCTTCTCATTAACCACAACTAGAGTCATTGCATGTGTGTTCTTTTTACTAACAAAACTGGAGTCATTTCTTGACTAGTCTTTTCACATACCACATATGGATCCACCAGTGTCATTGAAATGTGTGTTCTCTTCAGAGACCACACATGGATCCACCAGTGTCATTGCATGTGTGTTCTTTTTACTAACAACAACTGGAGTCATTTCATGACTGCTTTTCTCATACCACACATGGATCCACCAGTGCCATTGCATGTGTGTTCTTTTTACTAACAACAACTAGAGTCATTTCATGACTATTCTTTTCACATACCACATATGGATCCACCAGTGTCATTGAAATGTGTGTTCTCTTCAGAGACCACACACGGATCCACCAGTGTCATTGCATGTGTGTTCTTTTTACTAACAACAACTAGAGTCGTTGCATGTGTGTTCTTTGCAGAATCCACCTATGGATCTACTAGTGTCATTACATGTGTGTTCTTCGCATTAACCACAGCTAGAGTCATTGCATGTGTGTTACCTTTAGAGACCACTCATGGATCCACCAGTGTCATTGCATGTGTGTTCTTTTTACTAACAACAAATAGAGTCATTTCATGACTATTCTTTTCACATACCACATATGGATCCATCAGTGTCATTGAAATGTGTGTTCTCTTCAGAGACCACACATGGATCCACCAGTGTCATTGCATGTGTGTTCTTTTCATGAACCACATATGGAGTCATTTCATGACTATTCTTTTCACATAACACATATGGATCCATCAGCGTCATTGAAATGTGTGTTCTCTTTAGAGACCACACATGGATCCACGAGTGTCATTGCATGTGTGTTCTTTCCATGAACCACATATGGATTAACCAGAGTCATTGCATGTGTGTTCTTTCCACAAACCACATATGAATCCATCAATGTCATTGCATATATGTTCTTTTCCACAAATCACATATGGATCCACTAGAGTCATTGGATGTGTGGTCTTTCCACAAACCACACATGGATCCACTAGAGTCATTGCATGTGTGTTCTTTCCACAAACCACATATGGATCCACCAGAGTCATTGCATGTGTGTTCTTTTCACAAACCATATATGGATCTACCAATGGCATTGCATGTGTGTTCTTTTCACAACCCACATATGGATCAACCAATGTGATTGCATGTGTGTTCTTTCCATAAACCACATATGTACCCACTAGATTAATTGCATATGTGTTCTTTTCCACAAACCACATATGGATCCACCAATTTCATTGCATGTGTGTTCTTTCCACAAACCACATATGGATCCACTAGAGTCATTGCATGTGTGTTCTTTTTACTAACAACAACTGGAGTCATTTCATTACTATTCTGGTCACATACCACATATGGATCCACCAGTGTCATTGACATGTGTGTTCTCTTTAGAGACCACACATGGATCCACTAGTGTTATTGCATATGTGTTCTTTTTACTAACAACAACTAGAGTCATTTCATGTGTGTTCTTTGCACAATCCACCTATGGATCCACCAGTGTCATTGCATGTGTGTTCTTCTCATTAACCATAGCTAAAGTCATTGCATGTGTGTTCTCTTCAGAGACCACACATGGATCCACCAGTGCCATTGCATGTGTGTTCTTTTTACTAACAACAACTAGAGTCATTTCATGAGTATTCTTTTCACATACCACATATGGATCCACCAGTGTCATTGAAATGTGTGTTCTCTTCAAAGACCACACATGGATCAACCAGAGTCATTGCATGTGTGTTCTTCTCATTAACCACGGTTGGAGTCATTGCATGTGTGTTCTTTCCACAAACCACATATGGATCCACTAGTGTCATTGCATGTGTGTTCTTCTCATTAACCACAACTAGAGTCATTGCATGTGTGTTCTTTTTAGTAACAACAACTGGAGTCATTTCATGACTATTCTTTTCACATACCACATATGGATCCACCAATGTCATTGAAATGTGTGTTCTCTTTAGAGACCACACATGGATCCACCAGTGTCATTGCATGTGTGTTCTCTTCAGAGACCACACATGGATCCACCAGTGTCATTGCATGTGTGTTCTTTTCATTAATAACATATGGAGTCATTTCATGACTATTCTTTTCACATAACACATATGGATCCATCAGCGTCATTGAAATGTGTGTTCTCTTCAGAGACCACACATGGATCCACCAGTGTCATTGCATGTGTGTTCTTTCCATGAACCACATATGGATTAACCAGAGTCATTGCATGTGTGTTCTTTCCACAAACCACATATGGATCCATCAATGTCATTGCATATATGTTCTTTTCCACAAACCACATATGGATCCACTAGAGTCATTGGATGTGTGGTATTTCCACAAACCACACATGGATCCACTAGAGTCATTGCATGTGTGTTTTTTCCACAAACCACATATTGATCCAACAGAGTCATTGCATGTGTGTTCTTTTCACAAACCATATATGGATGAACCAATGGCATTGCATGTGTGTTCTTTTCACAACCCACATATGGATCAACCAATGTGATTGCATGTGTGTTCTTTCCACAAACCACATATGTACCCACTAGATTAATTGCATATGTGTTCTTTTCCACAAACCACATATGGATCCACCAATTTCATTGCATGTGTTTTCTTTCCACAAACCACATATGGATCCACTAGAGTCATTGCATGTGTGTTCTTTTTACTAACAACAACTAGAGTCATTTCATTACTATTTTGGTCACATACCACATATGGATCCACCAGTGTCATTGACATGTGTGTTCTCTTCAGAGACCACACATGGATCCACTAGTGTTATTGCATATGTGTTATTTTTACTAACAACAACTAGAGTCATTTCATGTGTGTTCTTTGCACAATCCACCTATGGATCCACCGGTGTCATTGCATGTGTGTTCTTCTCATTAACCATAGCTAAAGTCATTGCATGTGTGTTCGCTTCAGAGACCACACATGGATCCACCAGTGCCATTGCATGTGTGTTCTTTTTACTAACAACAACTAGAGTCATTTCATGAGTATTCTTTTCACATACCACATATGGATCCACCAGTGTCATTGAAATGTGTGTTCTCTTCAGAGACCACACATGGATCAACCAGAGTCATGGCATGTGTGTTCTTCTCATTAACCACGGTTGGAGTCATTGCATGTGTGTTCTTTCCACAAACCACATATGGATCCACTAGTGTCATTTCATGTGTGTTCTTCTCATTAACCACAACTAGAGTCATTGCATGTGTGTTCTTTTTAGTAACAACAACTGGAGTCATTTGATGACCATTCTTGTCACATACCACATATGGATCCACCAATGTCATTGAAATGTGTGTTCTCTTTAGAGACCACACATGGATCCACCAGTGTCATTGCATGTGTGTTCTTTTTACTAACAACAACTGGAGTCATTTCATGACTCTTCTTTTCTCATACCACACATGGATCCACCAGTGCCATTGCATGTGTGTTATTTTTAGTAACAACAACTAGAGTCATTTCATGACTATTTTTTTACATACCACATATGGATCCACCAGTGTCATTGAAATGTGTGTTCTCTTTTGAGACCACACATGGATCCACCAGTGTCATTGCATGTGTGTTCTTTTTACTAACAACAACTAGAGTCATTGCATGTGTGTTCTTTGCAGAATCCACCTATGGATCCACTAGTGTCATTACATGTGTGTTCTTCTCATTAACCACAGCTAGAGTCATTGCATGTGTGTTCTCTTTAGAGACCGCACATGGATCCACCAGTGTCATTGCATGTGTGTTCTTTTTACTAACAACAACTAGAGTCATTTCATCACTATTCTTTTCACATACCACATATGGATCCACCAGTGTCATTGAAATGTGTGTTCTCTTTAGAGACCGCACATGGATCCACCAGTGTCATTGCATGTGTGTTCTTTTTACTAACAACATATGAAGTCATTTCATGACTATTCTTTTCATAGTGATGATATGTCATACTTCTATTATCTGAGTCTGACATGCAAGGCAGGTGCAACTTACTAGTATGGACTAACCCACAAAACTTCCCGGTAAGGACAACTCAACACAGTCAAATTCGCTCAGTTCATTCAAATTCCATTCAATCCGTTTGAAATAAACTAAACTGCGCCCATGGTGCAAGGTGTGGGGCTAGTTTTGCCCATTTACAAGATGTGAGACTAATTTGCACCCTGGATGTAAGAAGCGGGACTAAAAGTGTAGCTCCTTGCCAAACTAGCTTTCCATGGTCATAGAATTGACAAAGCGAATACATAGCTCATTCTTACAGGGACTGGACCGTGTTTTGACGAATCCTTGCATGGTGCTTGTTGTAATTTTGTGGGACCTGGTTGTGTCTCCTTTTTTTCTACTTGTCCTTTCTGTAAAATGTACCTACAGCTTCATTACCACTATGTATGAAAAAAAACACCATAAGCCAGAAAGTACACCTTAATAGCTATCCATATACCTAGTGGAGCTTGTCTGCAAGCCAAAAAGCTTAAGGGTGACCCATAAGCTTAGGGCGTCCCCTCACCTTTGTATAAGGTGAAGTTTTGCCATAAGGTGGATCCCACACAGCTTGTGGAAGTAGCTATAATGTATAAAGTCAACTTATCTATAAGCTGGGACACATATGTCTACAATACACACATGCAAGAGAGAGAGGAGAGAGTAAATAATTTTATATTGCTTACACCCACAATGTGTAGACAAAAGTGGTTCCATAGTTGCTTTTTGGCTTTTGGAACTAGTTCCCTACACTGTGGAGGTGGTTCCAAATGAGAGAAAATTGGGAACCGGAGCAAGTATAGTTGCTCCGGTGCCAAATTTGCTTTTTGGCTTTTGGAACTAGTTCCCTACACTATGAGGGTAGTTCCATATTTGCTTCATGTGTTGTTTTAGCTAGATGGTGGGACCCACATTATAAATATTTGGAACTAGTATATAATGGAGCTCTTGCTATATTTATACCAAAGCCAAATTTACCTTTACGTCAGATTTGGCAATGACAACATTGTGGGTGCCCTTGGTCAAGCCACAAGCTTATGGGTCACCCTTTAGAAAATTTCCTTAAGGTGAAGCTCTATTATGTATGTGGTCATCCATAAGGACTATTTTTTTCTTGTGGACACCCTTATGGATAACATAGTGGATGCCCTAAGGTGAACTTTTTCCATAAGGTGGGTCCCATACAGCTTGTGGAAGTAGCTACAAAGTCAACTTATCTATAAGCTGGGACCCATATGTCCGCAAAAAGTATAAACATGCAAGAGAGAGGAGAGAGTAAATAATTTTATATTGCTTATGGACAAGCCACAAGCTTAGGTGAAGCTCTACTATGTATGTGGTCATCCATAAGGACTACTTTTTGCTTATGGACAACATAGTCAGATCTCGTTCCGTGAAAAAAGAAAAACAGAGCTCGTCCATGCAAGTAAAATAAAAATACAGAGCTCGGATTTCCGAATTAGTACTCCAGTACAACCCGTACCCTAGGCGTCCAGTAGAGTCAGGCCGCTCACAGTCTCCTCCAAATTAACTACTCTGACCATCTAGACGTCTACTAGTACTAGGGAGTAGGGAGTCGGTGGGTCACTGTCTCCTCTAAATGCAGGTGAGGAGCGCACGCTCGTGTTGATTAATCCAGCTTTCCCCTCTTGCCTATTACCCCGCCCCCTCCAAGGTGTCTTCCCCTTCCGTACCACACGCGGCCGCTGCCGCCATATGCCGCTTTCAGATTCTCTTCCTCATCTCACTTAGGAGGTTACCACCGTTGATTCTCCCTCTCTTCCAAAACCCCAATCAATGAAATACAGATGCTGCCTTGCGATGGCGTTAGGGAGCAAGAACAGTGAGCATGATTTTGAGCTTTTTCATGACATGTTTACCGAAGGCCCCTTTGAAGAACTCATAACCCGATGCGACATCATCACCGCCGCCAACCTAATCGGTCCGTCCAAACTTTTTCTTGAATCTACGAAAGCTAGTGCAACTCTGGATGCTTCAATGCCATTTAGCCTCCCATGTGTTCTTCATTCCCCCCTGACGAAGGGACCTCTAGATTTCTTGCATTACTTCAAAATTGATAGCCTGCCGTGCAAGCTGTCGCCGCTGGACAGGTTCTCCTCCGATGCTATGGTACCAGGCTATATTTCTGGGCAGTGGGTAGGCGCCAATGGAGATTGGATTGCCATGGCTAGCTTCAGAGGAAATTTGGAGCTTTGCAACGTGTACACTCGTCGCACGATTCCTCTCCCAGCATTGTCGTTCCAACCAACCGACCAGCCAACCACGTTCTTATTGGGTAATGATCTTCCAGCTGTAATGTAGAAGATTGCTATTTGCCAAGTTTCCATAGCTGCTAGGAGATATAAAGATTTCTCGCTTGTTGTAGTCTTCAACGTCAGAATTGTCATCCTTCAGGGCGATGATGATGGATGGACAGTTCTTGCACTTCCTATTAACCACACCCTGATCCCTTACAGTTACAATGATGGAATTACCCACGACGGACTGGTGTTCTCCACAACTCTGTATGGCAACGTTCATGCTTGGGATCCTCTGCATCCTCGTAATTATTCCTTCATATGTAGTGTACTGGCTTAATTACTCATGTGCCCAAGCTATTGTACTGAATTGACATAGGGAGTGTTTCGTTTAAATAAAAATACGAGTAGTTATTTTAGACTCTATGAACTATACGAATCATAGTTTTTCGTAGGGATTTTTTCTTATTGTAGTCATTTGATTCATCGGATTGAATTATGCACAGTAGATTTTCCGGATGTCTTTTAATTCTTTCGATAGGAATTTAAGATATACTTGAAGCTCCTGAAAAGAATCCGTTGAATGGTTTTTCCGTGCAATTTAATCCAACACACCATAATCCTGCAGGAGTATAAATGGACATGCAAATGTAAAATCCTATGTGTTTCCTATCCTATATTTTCTGCATTTGCACGGGTTTTTGGCAAGTTCCCCTGCAAATGAACTGTTCAATTATCTTTGCCTTTTTTAGACAAAACGAACCAAAAAATTGCTCGTCTTGTTCAAAAAAAGATGAGTCTGTTCTCTAGGAAATTTCCCTATTATATAATCCTTTGTTTCCTTTGTACGATTCTAGGCCGTAGTTGTTTTCCTATGTTCGAGTTACTTTGCATGTAGTTCAATTGGAAGGAAATTTTTCAGTAGGATTCACTATATCATGCTGCCGGAATCATAAGTTAACGCATTCTGCTACCTTTTCAAGGTCCTGCGCTGGTCTTGGCGCGACCAGCTGCCATGAATGAGTTGGTGGATTCATTTCTTAATGCTACTAGAGACAAGAACGGCTACTTTTTTGGTTTTTGGTGGTTAGCAAGATCTGCAGATGGTTATAGACTTCTTCATATATATATGGTTGGCACTTCTTATGATCCCAGTTGTCTTACTTGTCATTGCCGCCATCGTACTGGTGCTTCTCATCCTTGTGTTGTACACTGCGATCGCACTATCTCCACTTATACTTCCGGGTTTGGCTGCTTGGTGTTCTCAATGAACACTGGTCAGGTCGATCAAGCTAATCCATGGGAAAGGATTGATGACCTTGGATCATATTCTCTTTTCCTTGGACTGAACTATCCAATTAGCATGCGCCTAGGCGGTGCAGATCTTACCTCAAGTTATGTGACGAGAAGCAACTGTTTCTACATCTTACCAACTGTAGCATGGCTTTCGAAAGAGGCCCAGCCTGAATTATGCCGCTTCAGTCTTAGTGGTAAAGACTGTGGTGTTACTTCTGAAATCAATGTCCTTGAGGGAATTATTAACCCTCGCTTCTGGATAGGAACGGTGAAGCATCCGCTTTGGTTCATACCAACCTTCGCGAACGCTGTCGATTGGAACTGGCCTCATGCTTAACTAAGAAACAAGACATGTTGTCACAGTACGTACTGATGCAATCCATATGTAATAGTTGGTTCTACAATTAGAGAAATATTTCTAGACCATGTTGAAATATTTATTTTGTTTGGTTGTCTGAAGTCATCGGCTTTCAACTTGTTGGTATCCTCTCTTTTGAAACATGTCCTTGTATCGGTACTATGTTTATTTACTCGTATGAACTTTACTATATATTTTTTGGACCTTTAGCATAATGCACTTTAGTTTGCCGATTCTAGAGTTCTTTTAGAAATTATGGAAATTTTAGCATCAACAAGATGTTATGGACCACATGCCATACACTTGAACAATTACCTCAATGCTTGTGTAAGGGTCGTACTCTATGAAAACAACCTTGGCTTCAACGATTATAGCCTCATGCACTAGTCTTTGGTTATGCTGATATGACGACACCATATTTTTTAGAGATTTATCTTATCTTATCTTATCTTACCACCATATAGTGTACAGTTAAATTTCAACATTAACCATTGTATCAAGACTAGCAAATTCCAACATTGCTAAACCTTGAATCTTATTTTCCATTCTAGCATCTACTCACTCAGTTCCATAATATAAGATGTTTTAACTTCTGCGAAACGAATGTATCTAGACGACTTTTAGTGTGTCGTTCACTCTGAACCTACACACTACTTTTAGTGTGTAGTAAAAGATGTCTAGATACATTTGTTTCAAAAAAGCTAAACCATCTTATATTTTGAAACAGAGGAAGTAGGAGATTCTATTGATACTAGACTTTAGCACAATGAACGCTATGCACAAGTACAAGAATCAAATATACACCCGATACTTTATGGAGTAGTACAATTTTATATAATTATTTTCTCAACTTTAGTAGACTTTAGTACAAGAACCAAATATACACCTAATACTTTATTGATACTAGACTACCAAATATAATTATTTCCTCAGCTTTACCTATTACTACTTTATGCAGTAGTACAATTTTATGTTGTGATGATATGGCATTCTACTAGACAGCGTTGGCATGCTAGACTAGCTAGCTAAATACTACTAGTAAAGTTTCCTCGATGCTACTACAGTAGTACTAGACAGCGTTGGCATGCTACACTAGCTAGCTGATAATTAAAGTCTCCTCGATGCAGCTGCGCCCTGCAGCAGAAGACCAACGAAGGAACATGCAAAAAAAACTCCTCGTTCAAAGAGCCATACCTTTTTCCCCATCTCCGGTAGTATTTGGTATCGTATCCAACGTACGCTTCACTCATTTTCCTTGCCATCTCGCCCGCAGCATCGGTCCTTCCAGGCCGCCACCCCTCTCCTTCAAAACATCCCAACAGTCATAGATTGATCCGCCTCGCCCCCAAACCATCGGGATGCGATGGCAGATTCGGGGCCCAACCGGTGGTATGGCGGATGGATCAATGTTGGCACTGACGAGTTCGACGATATCGCTATGCGTATGGACACTACCAGTGCCGTCCGGCTGGCCGCATGCTCCAAGGAGTTGAACCTCCGAGTCACCAGCTGAAAAAGGTAGCAGATGCCCCAACAACGGTTGTGGGACATTGGTCGCCTACCGTCAGGTCACAACCACAAGACTGCATCCGCGCACGGCCCTTGCAACTGCATGGAGGATGGTTGCATTTTCGCCGCCTCACCAGTGGCACTCCTCTCCCACCTCTGTGAAGCTCACTCGATGAGGGTGCGCGGTTTCCGCTATGGCAAAACACGCAGGTACTCCTCTAAGCCTCTGCCGGTGATAGGCCTGCGGACAGTAGATATCATCGGATCCGGGGATGATGGTACTATGTTCGTGGTGCGATTTGACACGCGCTAAATGCGACACGTTGTATCCATCATATGTGTTAGGTCGGCGGCGCGCTTGTCGTCGTGGTACATGTTGAAGTTTTGGTCGTCAACTGTGATTGAGGGGAGAAGGATAAAATATTCTGGGCTATGCGTGCCGAACAGCACCACGTCACCCGATGGCATCCCGTTCGATGAGCTGTAGTGGCTCCTGCCGGTGCCGATATCGCACCTGGTCGCTCGTTAACCATTGTTGTTCACCCTAGAATACTGTCTTCAGATTAACATGATTCATGAGTGAGATAAACACATCTTAATTTTCGTTGGAGTATTTGAACTGCTAGAAAGACTTACTACCTGTTCTTAGTAGTTGTTTTCTTAGGAGTTTTTTTATGGAGTTCAACTACTGCTAATGTATTTTGTAGCAATATCTACTGTATGTACTGGTACTTATCATTTTGGGAAACGTGGTTCCTAGCTTAAGGTAGTTCTGAGTATTTTCTATGGAGTTCTTCCTCTGCTAATCTATTTTGCAATAATAACTATGTGCTGGTGCTTGTTTAGATCGACCGATGAAGTGCAGAATATGGTCTCGCTTTACTTTTGAATCAGACCGAACTACATCTATTGAATTTCAATGTGTGCATTGCTGAATCTGTCAATTATTGTCTGTATACTACTGAATATGAACTGGGAATTTGTCAATATTTTTTTGGTCTTATTCTATACTGCTAAATCTTTTAAACGCTACTGAATTTATCAAATGTTCTGTTGTTACTATTAGTATGTACAATATAATATGTTGTAGAACTAACTATAATGTACTTGTACTTGTTTAGATCAAGTGCAGCAGATTGTCTTGCTTTTCTTTTGGAACTTGGCATTTTATAGAACTAATACTAATGTACTGCTACTTGTTTTGACCAAGTGCAGTACATGGTCTTTCTTTTCTTTTGGAACTTGGCATTTTATAGAACTAATATTGATGTACTGCTACTTGTTTAAATCAAGTGCAGTAGATGGTCTTGCTTTTCTTTTGTAACTTGGCCTTGTCATAAACTTATAATCTTGAAGAGGCTTTGCATTTATATGAGAAGGAGGCATGCACAGAAAAGTAGACTTGATCGCCAGTTTTACTTGCTCCAATGATCAAGTGTACGGAGAAAAGGACAAACTGAATTAGTCACTTTGAAATGCTGCTGAATATGTCCAAGTGACGCTGAATGTGAACTGTGAATCTATCGATATTTTTATTTCTTATTATGTACTATTGCATCTTTGAAATGCTACTAAACCTATCAAAAGTTTTGTTCGGTACTTGTTCAGATCGACCGGTCGAGTGCAGAATATGGTCTCGCTTTCCTTTCTAATCAGTCCTTGCTACATCTATTGAATTTCAATGTCTACATTGCTGAATCTGTTAATTCTTGTGGTCATCGTCTGTGTACTGCCACAACCGGTAAATTTTAAATGCTATGCTGACTCTGTCAAGTGCTGTTGAATATGAACCGAGAATCTATCTAATATTTTTACGGTCTATTCTATACTGCTGAATCTTCCAAATGCTACTGAATCTGTCAAATGTTCCGTCGTTACTATTAGTATAATGTTTTGTAGATCGAACAGTGATGTGCTTGTACTTGGTTAGATGAAGTGCATCAGATTTTCTTGCTTTTCTTTTGAAACTTAGCATTGTTACAATTATCTGGATGATTCTTGGGCATTTTGGGTTGCTATGGGTGGTCACATAGGCATTGACGTAAGGAGGAGGTACTCACACAGAAGCAGACTTTATCGTCAGTTTTGCTTGCTCCAATGATTGTGTTTATTCGGAGAATAGGCCAAACTGATCGTGGGCCAAGGTTTTTTAGCTGGAACAAGAACGGATTCTCTCTGTACTACTATTGAATTTCAAGCAGGAAAGCTACTGAATCTCTCAAATGTTCTGTCGTTGCTATAAAGAAATATTATCGGAATTGAACGGAACAAAATCCCAAGTCAATATTTAATCAGAAGGAACATGGAGTCCGAAGGGCAACCGAAGGGGGGCCACGAGGTGGCCACACCCTGTGGCGGTGCAGCCAGGGGGCGCGCCATCAGGTGGTGTGGGCCCCTCAGGCCTCCACCGAGCTTGCCCATTCGCTTATAAAAACACGCCCGGACAAAAACCCTAAGGACCGGATCAAAAATCCACGAAAGATTATGTAGCCGCCGCCATCTCCATCCCTAGATCAGGGGGATCCGAAGCTCTTCCTGGCACCTTGCTAGAGTGGAGAGATCACCTGGAGGCCTTCTTCATCACCATGCCTGCCTCCAGAGTGATGCGTGAGTAGTCCACCCTATATAGTAGTTAGATGGTTGATTCTCCTCCTTTGTGCTATCATGTTTAGATCTCGTCAGCTCCGTTCATGATCAAGATCATATATTTGTAACCCTATATGTTGTGTTTGCGGGGATCCGATGGATATTGAGATACTATGTCAGATTGATTATTGATTCTATCATGTCTATGTTCTTTGTGATCTTGCATGCTCTCTGTTGTTAGTAACTATCTTGGCTAAGTAGATGCTTGCAACTCCAAGAGGGAGTATTTATGCTCGATAGTAGGTTCATGCCTCTAGTAATCTGGGGAAGTGATAGAAATCTCTAAGGTTGTAGATGTGTTGTTGGTACTAGGGAGAAAAAACAATCCTTTGTCCATGGGGCAATCGTATTGTTTACTTTACACACTTTGCTTAATGCAATTATTTGTTTCTTGCAACTTAATACTAGAAGGGGTTCAGATGATAACCTGAAGGTGGATTATTAGTCATAGATGCAGTTGGATTACGGTCTATGTATTATATTGTAATGCCCAATCAAATCTCGTAGGAGTCAAGATGTCTAGTATATGCATTGTTATGCTTTGTCAAATCTGTCAATTGCCCCATTGTAATTTGTTCACCCAACATGCTATTTATCTTAAGGAGAAACACCTCTAGTGAACTATGGACCCCAGTCCATTCCTTTACCATTGATATACCATCTATTGTTTATCGTTTACTATTTACTTTCTGCAAGCAATTACTATCTTCCACACTATACGTTTAATCCTTTGTTTTCAGCAAAACCAGTGAGATTGACAACCTCAGTGTAAGTGGGGGCAAAGTTCTGTGGTTGTGTTGTGTAGGATTCCAAGTAGCTAGCAACACCTTGGAGTTTTTTCCTTAATCCTACTGGTTCGATAACCTTGGTTTCATAACTGAGGGAAAACTTGCTACTGTGCTCATCATACCTTCCTCTTGGTGTTCCTAACGATCTCTACATATTTTGAGCCATCAAGCACTTTTTTTGGCGCCATTACCGGGGGGTTAAGGATTGCTTCAATCTCTTCCTCCTCGTCAATCACTTTTTAGGGAGAAAGAAGATTCTTGCAAGGGGAGTCTTTCACAACCAATCTCTTTACTTTGTTTTTCTTTTGCTTTGTTTTGCTTGTTTCTTTATTAAAAGCACACAAAAATTTAGTTCCTATCCCAGTTTCTATTTTTGTTGGCTTGCTTTAATCTTACAAAAAAATGACTACTCTTGAAAACACTAAGTTGTGTGACTTCACTAGCACAAACAACAATGATTTCGTGTGCACACCCATTGCTCCACCTGTTCCTGAAGCTGCTTTCTTTGAAATTAAACCTACTTTGCTCAATCTTGTTATGAAAGAACAATTCTCTTGCGCTGGTACTGATGATACTGCTACTCGCCTTAATAACTTTGTTGAACTTTGTGAGATGCAAAAACATAGGGATATAGATGGATATATTATTAATCTTAAATTTTTTCATTTCTCTTTGAGAGAAAAAGCTAAAGAATGGTTACTATCCCTATCTAGAAATAGTATTGATTCTTGGATTAAATGCAAAGATGCTTTGATTGGAAAATATTATCCTCCTGCTATGATTATATCTATGAGAAGTGAAATAATGAAATTTAAACAATTTGATAATGAACATGTTGCTCAAGCATGGGAAAGAATGAAATCTTTGGTAAAGAATTGCCCCACTCATGGACTGACTGCTTGGATGATTATCCAAACTTTTTATGCAGGACTGAATTATTCTTCAAGAATCTGTTGGATTCTGCTGCTGGAGGCACATTTATGACCATTACTTTGGGTGCTGCAACAAATCTCCTTGATAATATGATGGTTAACTATTCTGAATGGCACACTGAGAGAGCTCCACAAGGTAGGAAGGTAAATTTTGTTGAAGAAACCTCCTCCTTGAGTGATAAAATTGATGTTATTATGTCTATGCTTGTTAATGGAAAATCTCATATTGATCCAAATCATGTTCCCTTAACCTCTTTGGTTGCTCAAGAAGAGCAAGTTGATGTGAACTTTATTAGAAATAATAATTTTGGCAACAATGCTTATGGTAATAACAATTATAGGCCTTATCCTCCTAATAATATCAATATTTATCATGGTAAATCTGGAATGCCTAGTGAAGAAGGAATTTTAGAAGTTGAAAGATCCACTAAAAACTTCATGCAAATGCAATATGACCAGAATAAATTATTTACTAAAACCATGGAGGAACAATCTACTATTTTGAAAAATATTAGTCATCAACTTGAGAGTTTAAATAGGAAAATTCGTAGTTTGCAATCCAAAATTTCGAATGCTGAAAAAAATATCATCTTTGTCTAAAGCACAATCTTCTTTGATTAATAAAATGGCAGCTAAACCTGAAACTATGGAAAACCTCTTTGCTGCTACTAATGCCATACAAGTTAGAGTTGATGAAAATGTTAGACTGTTAGCTGAATTGCATGCTAAGTGGGAAAGAGAAGATGAAATTTCTAGAAATAGTAGTATTTGTTCTATTACCACCACTAATGTTGATGCTAGCAAACCACATGAAGTCCCCATTCCTTCTGCAACAATGCCTAAAACCAATGGAAATAATAGTTCTACTACCTTGGATGGTAATTTTGACTTTGATCTTGATGGTTGCAATATTTCTGAAGTGATTATGTTCCTACAAAAGCTTGCTAGAAGTCCTAATGCTAGTGCTATGAATATGTCCTTTACAAAACACATTACAGATGCTCTCATAAAAATTAAATAAGAAAAATTGAAACATAAAGCTTCTATTCCTAGGAAATTAGAACATGGTTGGGAACCCATCATTAATATGAAAGTGAATGATTTTGATTTCAAAGCTTTATTGATCTTGGTACTAGTGTCTCTATTATGCCTAGAAAGATTTATGAAATGCTTGATTTGCCACCATTAGAAGATTCTTATTTAGATGTACAACTTGATGATAATGTTAAAAGGAAACTCATCGGGAGTATTAATGATGTTCTTATTATGGTTAACAATACCTATGTCCCCGTTGATTTCTATGTTTTGGATGTTGAATGCAATGCTTCTTGTCCTACTCCCTCCGATCTATATTACTTGTCGCTAAAACGGATGTATCTAGCACTAAAACATGTCTAGATACAACCATTTTAGTGACAAGTAATATGGATCGGAGGGAGTATTATTTTAGGAAGACCTTTTCTTAAAACTGTTGGTGCCATTATTGATATGAAAGAAGGCACCATTAAATATCAATTCCCACTCAAGAAAGGTATGGAACACTTCCCTAAAAAGAGAGATAAGATAACTTTTGCCTCTCCTATTAAAACAAAATTTGATCTTAATGCTTCTTCATTCGAAAATACTTGAATCTTGCTCCTATGCCTTGCTGAAAGGCGTTAAAGAAAAGCACTATTGGGAGATAACCAAAATTATTTATTTTTAGTAAGTTTTTCTTTTGTTGAGTCTTGGAAGTTATTGATTCAGTAATAACCTCTCCTTATCCTTTTTGTGTTGTTTTTGTGCCAAGAATAACCTCTAATGAGAGAGAAGTAAGACTTGGGAAAGTTGCTGTCCCGAAACAGAATTTTGTGCTTCACCATAAAAAATCGTGAACAATCTTTGTGCTTATTCCCCAGGTTATTATCTAACTTTCGTTAGTTCAGCACTTTTCGATTTGAGCAACAGAAGGTCTTCTAAAAAATCGGTTGTTACCTGCTGGTCTGTTTTGACAGATTTCTGCCATTATTTGCATTTGCCTCTTAATCTCTTTCTCTTTGATCACTTGAGCTTTTAGAAGGAATTGATACAGTAGATTGTGTTTTAATGGAAGTTTTACTTGTGTTGAAACTAAACCAAAATACTTATTATCTTGAATGCACTTATGTTGCTAATGAAGATTGTGTGAAGTTTTGTATGAAGGAAATTTTCAAGTGTAGGGAAGAGTAATGTGATGAGATGAAGTATGGACAAAAGCTCAAGCTTGGGGATGCTACCCGTGTCACCCCAAGAAATATCCAAGAAGTACAAGTGTCAAAGCTTGGGGATGCCCAAGGCATCCCCTTCATCAATAAAAATCTCAGGTTTTCTTCCAAAACACTTTATTTTTATTGTTTCATGCACAATTGTGTTGTTCTTGGAGCGTCTTTGTTTTTTTTAGTTTTCTTTTGTTTGATTTGCTTAAATAAATTGGTTGGAGCCCCGCATTCATATGTGGTTTCAAATAAGTTGAATGGTGTTGGAAAAGAGTAAGAATGTTCATGCTTATAAATGGTACAAAAGTAGCTTGTTTTGACTGTGACTTAGCCTCTATCATGTCATGTTTGATATTGCTTTGACCTTATGCTTAGTGATTATTGTTGTAGCATGACTTGTTCCAAACAATTGAGATTGCTTAATGTGCCTTGAAAGAATCATGCGTTGTTTTAGCATGCAAAAGCATAATATTGTGGTATTCTCCTTTGATGCTTTATTTGGGTTGACTTGGCACATGCTTACACCATGTTAAGACTTTGAACCAGTCACCTTAGCCTCTATGATAATTTAGTTTTGACTTGTAGTATCACTTTATGCTTTAATTAATAATGTTTTGTCGCTTTGCATGATTATGGCCATTATTACTCTCTTAGTTGGTCGCTCCCGGTCTTTTGCTAACCTTCACCTATACCAAGTATGAGTTCCACTCATGCATCCAACCTCCAAGAAAACCAAGTTATTCCAAAGAGTCTACTATAAATTCCTATGCATGGTGTGTTACACCATTTCAAGTATATTCATGCGTTTATCTACCTTCCAAATTAAACTTATTATGTGAAAATTAGTGATTAAAGCTCTCACAAACTTGATGGCACACTTTACTTTCTTGCACTTAATAAACTTGAACCATTGTGTCCATCTATGCTGCTTATATGCTTGCACTTTATAAGTTGTGATTTAGCAGAACCATGTACCATGAGGAACACTTTCAATATTGCACTTATTATTCAGTTGATATAAGGTTCTTTTGTTTATGAATCTCGGAGGTGTGAAATAAAAGGGGATCTTGTAAGCTCATGGATTTTGTATGTGTGTTAGAGAAATGCATGGGCGGCTAGCCTAAGCCATGCCTACTCGTGGTGGAAACTTGCAGCATAACCATAGTGAGCATTATATGAAGCATCCTTAATAAAAACCTATGCAAATAGAAAATAAAAAGATCGCTGAGATGCTCATTGTCTGTTGCCTTGTCATTTTTATATGGGATAGCTCCTGTGTCATGGGGAAAGGGGTATCCGTTGGCGGTTCTCCATGATACACATGTACTTACAATGATAATAACTTACTTGTGACTAAAGTTGAGTAGCATGAGGTTCGGTAGTCGTAAGCAAGGGGCATGAGATTTTCAACTTATAACTTGTCAAGCATATCTTCATATTTGTGTCACTTTAACCTTAATCACCTCAAGATGCTTATGATAGGGGCAATGAGAGCTGAAAGCTAATAAGTATCATAATTTTTGGAAGCTCTTTAAGAAACTTGAAATCACTGCTACCCTCTGTGAAGGGCCTTTCTTTTTTACTTTTATGTTGAGTCTCCGTCTTCTATCTTTATGCACCGATTGAGAGAGCATAGTGGTCATTCTTTGTTGATTGGTTCATAACTTTGATATTGCTTGCTCTTAAATTATTTGTATCTAGACACCCTTATGAACTTTGAAGGTGTCCTATGCATTTATGTTTTGCTATACCATGAGGGACAAGATGAATACCACTCTTATTATGTTTTCTATATGTGAAACAAAACAAACGTCTTTTAATGCATTGTTATTTATGATCTTTTGTTTTTACCTTTTCATGTTACAACATAGTTTCTATGTCTTATTGTTAGAACTATATCTTTCATGCTTGTGTTTAGAGTACTATGTTTTACAAATACCTTAATCAAGGTTGTGATGGCGCATGTCACCTCAAAAATTATTCTTTTTATCACTTACCTACTCGAGGACGAGCAGGACTTAAGCTTGGGGATGCTTGATACGTCGTAAACGTATCTATAATTTTTTATGCTCCATGCTTGTTTTATATCAACTTTCTTATGTTTTGTTCACATTTTGAGATACTTTTATCCATTTTCTGGAACTAACCTATTAACAAGATGCCATAGTGCCAGTTGCCTGTTTTCTGCTGTTTTTGGTTTCACAAAAGCTAGTAAAGAAATATTCTCGGAATTGGACGGAACAAAAGCCCAAGTCAATATTTTACCAGAAGGGACACGGAGTCCGAAGGGCAGCCGAAGGGGGGCCACGAGGTGGCCACACCCTGTGGTGGCGCGGCCAGGGGCGCGCTCCTGGCTCGTGGTTGGTATCGAGCTCGTTGGGGAACCCCAAGAGGAAGGTATGATGAACATAGTAGTAAGTTTCCCTCTGTTATGAAACCAAGGTTATCGAACCAGTAGGAGGAAGGAAACACCTTCAAGGTGTTGCTAGGAGCTTCTGCAGGGCGCACTACCGGTGCTAGCATCAACATGGAATCCTGCACAACACAACCACAGAACTTTGCCCCCAACTTGCGATGAGGTTGTTAATCTCACCGGTTTTGCTGAAAACAAAGGATTAAACGTATCGAGTGGAAGAAAGTAAAAGCTTGCACAAAGTAAACAGAAAACAGTAAACAATTGTAGATTGATGGTAAAAGAAAGGACCGGGGTCCATAGTTCACTAGTGGTGGTTCTCCTTAAGATATATAACATGTTGGGTGAACAAACTACAGCGGGGCAATTTACAAACATCGAGAAAGCATACACGCATATACTAATCATCTTGACTCCTTTGCGATTTGATTGGGCATTACAACATTATACATAGACCGCCATCCAACTACATCTATGACTAATAATCCACCTTCAGGTTATCATCCGAACCCCCTCCAGTATTAAGTTGCAAGCAACAGATAATTGCATTATGAAGTAAACAATACGATTGTTCTATGAACAAAGGATTGTTGTTTTCTCCCTAGTAGCAACAGCACATGTAGTACCTTAGATATTTCTGTCACTTCCCCGGATTACTAGAGGCATGAACCCACTATCGAGCATAGATACTAACTCTTGGAGTTGCTAGCATCTACTTGGCCAAGATAGCGACTAACAACAGAAAGCATGCAAGATCACAAATAACAAAGACATGATAGAATCAATAATCAATCAGAAATAGCATCTCAATATCCATCAAATCCCCACAAACACAACATGTATGATTACAAATAGATGATCTTGATCATGAACGGTGCTCACATGATCTAAACATGATAGCACAAAGGAGAAGAACCAGGCATCTAGCTACTATATGGACCCGTAGTCTAAGGATGAACTACTCACGCATCACACCAAAAGCTTGCATGGTGATGAAGAAGGCCTCCAGGGTGAATTCCCTTCTCTGGCAGGGTGCCGGGAAGAGCTTCAGATCCCTCCCGATCTAGGGATGGAGATGACGGCGGCTACAACCTCTTTCGTGGAATTTTGATCGGGTACTTAGGGTTTCTGTATCGGAGGCATCTTATAGTCGGAAGGGGAGGCCGAGGGGGTGCCTAGGGTGGCCAGACCACCCCCTGGCGTGGGCCAGGCTAGGCCACACGGTTAGGTGGTGTGGCGACCCCCTGGCCCTTGTCCGTCTCGTATTCTGGCTCCGTGTCCTCCTCGGTGAAAAACTGACTTTGGCTTTTGTCCTATCCAATTCCAAGAATATTCATTTTCTGACTTCCTGGAACCAAAAACGGCAGAAAACAGGCAGCTGACACTGTGGCATCTTGTTAATAGATTAGTCCAAGAAAGTGTATGAAAAGTACTCCAAAGTTGGAACAAAACATAAGAAAGTAAATAAAACCGAGCATGGAACATCAAAAATTATGGATACGTTAGCAACGTATCACACGCCACTAGGTGGTGTGGGCCCCTCGGGTTTCCATCGACCTTGCCCCTTTGCATATAAAAACACCCCGGGATGAAAACCCTCAGGACCGGATCAAAAATCCACGAAAGAGTCTATAGCCGCCGCCATCTCCATCCCTAGATCGGGGGGTCCGAAGCTCTTCCCGGCACCCTGCCAGAGGGGAGAGATCACCCTGGAGGCCTTCTTCATCACCATGCCTTCCTCCGGAGTGATGCGTGAGTAGTTCACCCTTGGACTATGGGTCGATACAGTAGCTAGATGGTTGGTTCTCCTCCTTTGTGTTATCATGTTTAGATATTGTGAGCTCTGTTCATGATCAAGATCATCTATTTGTAATCCTATATGTTGTGTTTGCGGGGATCCGACGGATATTGAGACACTATGTCAGATTGATTATTGATTCTATCATGTCTATGTTATTTGTGATCTTGCAAGCTCTCTGTTGTTAGTAACTATCTTGGCCAAGTAGATGCTTGCAACTCCAAGAGGGAGTATTTATGCTCGATAGTGGGTTCATGCCTCTAGTAATCTGGGGAAGTGACAAAAATCTCTAAGGTTGTAGATGTGTTGTTGCTACTAGGGAGAAAACAACAATCCTTTGTCCATGGGGCAATCGTATTGTTTACTTTACACACTTTGCTTCATGCAATTATCTGTTGCTTGCAACTTAATACTGGAATGGGTTCGGATGATAACCTGAAGGTGGATTATTAGTCATAGATGCAGTTGGATTACGTTCTATGTATTATGTTGTAATGCCCAATCAAATCTTGTACGAGTCAAGATGTCTAGTATATGCATTGTTATGCTTTCTCAAATCTGTCAATGGCCCCGCTGTAATTTGTTCACCCAACATGTTGTTTATCTTAAGGAGAAACACCTCTAGTGAACTATGTCCCGAGTCCATTCCTTTACCATTGATATACCATCTACTGTTTACCGTTTACTAATTACTTTCTGCAAGAAATTACTATCTTCCACACTATACGTTTAATCCTTTGTTTTCAGCAAAACCAGTGAGATTGACAACCTCACTGTAAGTTGGGGCAAAGTTCCGTGGTTGTGTTGTGTAGGATTCCAAGTTGCTAGCAACACCTTGGAGTTGTTTCCTTACTCCTACTGGTTTGATAACCTTGGTTTCATAACTGAGGGAAAACTTGCTATTATGCTCATCATATCTTCCTCTTGGGGTTCCCAATGAGCTCTACATATTTTGAGCCATCACACGCCTCAAAAGACTTCGGCGAGTCAACATCACGCGAGGAAACAAAAATCTTGCTTCTACCACGCGCTGGACGAGCTTCCTCTATGTTTTAGCAGATCCGTCGTAGAGGGCTGCGAAACCCGAAAAAAAAGTTTTCCATCGGCCATGGCTGAGCCGAGAATTTCTTCGTGGAAGACGCGCCTTCTATGACGACCGTCGGGCCAAGTCGTTGCGGAAGGAAACATTTCTTGTAGTGTGTAGTAAAAATTTTACTTACATCTTCTATTCATCCTTATCATGACAACTTTCATTATCAAGCTACTATGGCTTATAAGGACGAATTGTGAGTATAATGTCAGTTCCCAAAACCTGTTTGGAAGATTAGGACATCTAGCGTATCCAACCTTCGCAAATTCTCATATAATGTGAGGACATGTATTTTGCCAAATTATAGTCTATCATATTGCAACCATAAACATTGTTTTAGATATCAAAATATCTTCCACTCATGATGGCTTCTGAAACAATTATTTCAGCTCCTAGATAACCTTGATATTAAAAATAACTTTTGAATATCAAGAATCATGGAGGCAAACATGATACTTTAGATACTAACATTGGAATTCTTACTCTCGATTTAATATTACTTATTAAACTTCATGGAGTAAATAGAGTTTTCTAAAAGTTTGCAATAGGACTTCTAAAATTGACATTCAAAATAATACGATACCAGTTCGTAAAGCAAATATCCAGAATTCTGTAGTTCTATTATCTCAATTAAAACTAAGCATAAGGTAGTAAACACATGCCAATGACTACAACAAATTATGCAAATTCACTTCAATTTAGTTTATGACAAATTGAGTTCGACTAATCCAAATTAGAAATGAACTCCCACTCAAAAACGCCATCCCTCGTGTCTTTTTGGCGATTACATGAACCAAATCCTGTACACCGAGTCCGGTCATCACGTGAGTCAGTGTAGCTTCAAAGGCGAGCATCTATATGGGCATCATATCAACTATATGACTCGTGCTTAACCTTTTGGTCCATGTTCTGAGGCCATGTTTGTACATTCTAGGCTCGCCAAGTAAGAACCTTAGTACTCGCGTGTGTAAAACTGTCTTACACTCGAAATATGATTGTGGATTCAAGTACCCTCAATCATCACGTGATGTCTTGAAGCGGCAAAACATAAACGGTGCGTACTTAAGGGAGAACACATTTTTATCTTGATATCTAAATGAGGGATCATCTTATAATGCTACTAAAACGCCAAACTACCACTATAAGATGCAAACATCATATGTGTAAAGTGGAATGATATGGTCCATGCATTTGATCACCATCATGTGCATCGTGGTATGATCTCTATCATTCCTTTGGGTGTAAGGCCAAGGTCTATGGAACTTACATGTTAGGTGTGTTGTAGGGGTATCAACTATACATCAACTTACAACATTACCATATCATGACACTAACCCAGCAACAATCTAAACTAGACGCCTCTAATTTATCCATTGCAAGTTTTACGTGGCTTAGGGCTTTCGGAGATAGAATCGGTCTTACCTACGAACATGGAACAACAACGATGATAACTAAGTTATTAGCAACTCTTTGTAAATCAGATATTGACTATAGCAGGAGAGACAAATACCCGCTAGCCACTTATGCAAAACTAGTTGCATGTCAGTCGTGGAACCGGTTTCATGCGCGAGGACATGTAAAGTTGGTCCAGGCCGCTTCATCCCACTATGTCACCAATATCCAAAATACATGAAAGAGAAATAACATAATCATCATCGCGCACGTATAAACATATGTGTACTACCCGTGCAAAGCACCTATGCATAGATCAGGCTCTGATACCACTGTTGGGTTCGCAACATAGAAAACAAAAAAATTCCTATGATGGGAGCTATTATACATCAAGATCTATCTATTAGATACAAGCAACGGGTGTATATACATCCATAGAGAACATACCCTCAAAGACAACAAAGCTTTGTTAACAAGATGGAACACGTGGATGATGTAGTCGTACACTTGCCGATCTCAAGATCGTGATGAAGTCCAGCAAGTCCAGCTCCAGCACGTCCATCAGATCCAGCTCCAGCAAGTCCAGCACTGCAAAGCAGCGGTGCATCCGTGATCACACACACGTCCGGTACCCCAACAACCTCCGTCCCTCGCTCCAGCAAAGCAGCGGAAGCAGCAACTCCTTTCCAGATAAAGCCACCGGGAACATGTATCTAGCTAATCCGAGACCATGGGTAATAACTAGAGGGGGAGAGATATCCTTCACGAGGAGGTGTGTATTGTGAGGAGGAGAGGGGGCCTTTTATAGGGAAGAGGGGGGCAGCCAAGGGCCATGGCGTGGCCGCCATGGTGGTACCCCCAGCTCTTCCATCATTCATGTGGTGGATGCTCCACTCACATAAATATGCCTCCACTCACACTTCCACTCACATGCATCAAATTTCCACCAAATTTAATGCAAGCTCTCATTAAATAAAACTATTTTATTTATTTTATTCAGAATTTTTTAATTACTTTAATTAACAAAAATTCACATAAAACCCCCTGCGACATTTCAATATCACATGTAGAACTAGTTTCAGCAATTTCACCCGAAACAATTCTGGTTTCCATCGAAATGATTCCAGCGCTTTCTTAAATCTTTATCTGAAATTTTTTTGCTCCAAATGGTGTCGGTATCCCTTAAGTGTGTCACCCTACGGTTTGCGAATAATGCAGACATGATCGAGACCCCTCCCCGATCAATAATCAGTAGCGGGACCTAGAGATCCGTACTGATTCCCACATATTCAACGATGACTCTTGTGATCATGTGAACCTTTAACGTCGTAACTAAATCCCTTTGTCTCGCAATATATTACATGTCTAAGATTCGATCATCGATATCCAAATACCTAGTTTGATCTCGTTACCGACATGCACTCTATTCTATAACATTCTAGTGATCACATCACTTGCTTGTAAGCTATTTCAATGTGATATCACCGAGAGGACCCGGAGTATATCTATCCATCATCAGGATGGACAAATCCCAATCTTGATTCATGAGCCTCTACATAACACCTTCGTAGCACTGAACCCACCTTCATAGTCACCATGTTACAGTGTGACGTTTGATGTTATCAAGATACTCTTCCGGTGTTAGTGATTAACATGATCGCATGGTCTAAGGACTAGGATTACTTCGTATGATGTTATAGCAATATAAACATAATGACTTTGATCGTAATGCTATACTTCGAATTAATGTTCATCACATCATTCCACCAATGTTGTGACCTCGTTATTAACAACATCCAATGTCCATGATCAAGAAACATTGATCATCTTGTTAATCAATGAGTTAGTTTATATGAGAGGCATTACTAGGAACTTTGTATTTTGTTTATTAAACACACATGTACTAATGTTTCCAATTAATACAATTATATCATGCAAAATAAACATTTATCATAAACATGGAATAATATAATAACCACTTTATTATTTCCTCTCGGGAATTGACATAGGTATGATTATTTGGATTCTTATGATCTGCTACCCTATACTAGGTAAAAGGCTTCCGGCCCATGAATATTTTAGATGATAGCCCAAGGAAGCAGCCGACAGAGACTTCTATTGTATTAGGAAAGAGACTATGAACCAACATTGTGCTGGTATTGTAACTGTGTATATGTAAAACCTATCCGCACACAGCTTTGAGACCCGGCCTATTATATATAGGACGGGAGAAGCCCAAGCGATGGTACCAAAAACTCCCAGACAACTTATAATAGTTTGATTCCCAAATATTCAGGCGACTTTGACTCCACTGTTTTCCTGACATCCGACGAAATCCCCAGCGTTCTCTTTTCCACGAAACCCTAAGTCCTTCACCATGGAAATTGCCAAGGTCACCCCTCGTCAATTGGCGCCGTCTGTGCGAAACCTGAATGCTGGAACCATGGATTCGGTGGACCGCTCTCCACCAAGCATCAATCCGACAAAAGTAGAAGACCCGCAAGAATCTTACCCTTCAGCCCTGATCACATCAGAACCGTCGATGGAAAAAACTACGCCCACGGTGGTATCGGCATCATTCGTCGGATCAGCCATGGACGCCACAACACAAATCGAAGCAGGCGAAGAAAACGAACAAATTGAGACGGATGTAGGGGACTTTGATGGTATTTACGACAATCTCTCCTTCGGATCAGGTCCTCAGCCAACCCCACCACGCGAAGCAAACTAGGCAAATTCAGAACCCAAAGAAAGCAGCGAAAATGTCAACTTCGGAATAAGGATGGTGAAGATCTACCCAGAACTACAATCTCAGAATATTACCAGCGCATCCTTCGGGGCAGAAGACAACGTCATAAGCCCATGCATAACACGCCACCAAGTGTGCATGGTCAACGGGAACACCTCAACACCACGCGACTCTAACGGTAACCCTATCCTCGACCCTAATGATATTTTATCGGATGACAATGCAGGAAATCACAGCAATGAAGGGGACCACGGAAACAGAGGAGAAACGGCGAATAACCGCATAGTCCAAGGAAGATCCGGAGAGCCGCATGGAGTAGAAAGGAGAACTCTTCGGCTACCAGCAGCAGCATGGCAAATAGCAAGGGAAGCAATTTCAGGAGCAGTCCTGATGACAGCGGACGCTTCACATGAAGATCTATTAGCATATCAATATGTACTTCATCACAAGAATAGAGACCTACTCAGGATGCAGAGTCAACTCAATGAAAGAAAGAGATTAGCGGACGAATCCAGCTTATGATGAGCACAGTTAAGCTCTACCTGAGGATCAGGGAGCATAACAGGAGGACCACCGCCAGGAAGAAGAACATCTCGATTGGAGAATATCCCCAAAGCAGAAAGAGGCGGACTCATACGGGATCTTTATCTATCGTTCATGTCGATCGACCAAGCAGGAAACATCAAGACAAAAAGTCCCAGGCAGCCGTTGTGGCCGCGCAAACATATATGATCACAACTCAGCCCGCACCCAACGATCCTCGTGCGGCCCTCCACCACTCTGCCCTGATGAACCTTGGCATGGTGGGAGCCTCTCTCGCGGAAGCAGAGCAAGGAATCACACGACAGCTCGATATATCCCCACGCCATTGCAGCAGCCCTCGGCAAGTGGGACACACCCGACGATCTCGATCGCCATACCTGGTACACCTCGTAGGACCCGAGCCGTGGAGCAACACAAGGAATGACAACACACAACACATGAACGATGGATCAAGATATGGAAACCGCAATCGACGATACCATGATGGATACAACAAAGATGATTATGAGCTATGCAGGGCCAGCTGTTTCACTTAGTGGATTCGCAAAATCTCACTACCCAAGGACTTCAAACTTCTGCATGACTGCCAAAAGTACGATGGACTCTAGGAACCCGAAGTATGGTTAGCAAATTAGTTGGCCACTTTCAAGTTACAAGGCGGCTCCACAACTACCGCAATGCAAAGCTTACAATTGCACCTCACTAGCACCGCAAGATCAGGGCTCAGACAGTTACCCAAAGATTCCATCGGCAGTTGGAACGACCTGGAAGATAAGTTCATTTGGCACTTCCAATCCACGTTTAAGCGACCTGCATCCTTGGAGCAGTTGCGAGCATGCAAACAAAAATCTGGGGAATCAATAAGAGCATTCATCCAACAATGGAATATCATAAAAAACTCAGCTAAGTCCATATCCGACGAAAGGTCCATCGATGCCTTCAATGATGGCCTCCGTCGCTGAGAATTCATAGAAGAACTGGGATTGGTCAAACCCAAAACAATCTCACAATTAATGGAAATAGCAAATCGCTAGGGTGATGGAGAAGACATGCTGCACAATAAGCTTACACGATCACCCGAGGAAGATAGGGATAAACGCGGCAACGATAGAAGAAGAAGGAACAACGTTGGAAACACGGGACGAAGCTACGTCGGAGCCAGCTTTTCGGGTGAAGGTAACAACAGAAGCAACAACTATAACAGTGGATACCGCCATAATAGGGACGACGTTGGAGGAAAGCCAGTCAACATAGCTGTACCATCCAATAGCTCGAGACCCACCCATGTCCGCAATGCAAATGCTGGAAGGAGCCTGTAATATGCACTTTTACATCGACTCAGCAGGCAGACGAGAATATAACCATCTCATGAAAGACTGTCAAACATTTTTGAAGATGTAGGAGCTATGTAATGCAAAAGCACCTGAAGCGGCAAACCGAGGATACACATCTGTGCCTGGCGCATTAGCCATCGGCGCACCACCTCCACCCTCACCAGTAGTGCCACCACAAAAGGCAACTGATCAAAATGGTGAATACCCTAGGTCAAAAGGGGCAATGTCCATGATTCAGAAAGGGCGTCCATCCAACAGAACCCAGAAGCTCATCACAAGGCAAATCAATATGGCGGAAACAGCAACATCAACCACACATGAATATCTACACTGGTCAGAGTAAGAAATCTCATTCAGCAGAGCCGATCACCCGCTTCGGGTCCCATGACCGGGTCACTCGGCCTTGATAGTCGAAGCACAAATTGGCGTGTTCGATATGAGCAAGGTCTTCATGGATGCAGGAAGCAGCATAAATTTGATCTACGCAAAAACGCTAAGAACAATGGGCTATCCCCTAGACAATCTCACGCCAACAGAAACATCTTTCCACGGAATAGTACCAGGTAAAGCCAAAATTCCTTTAGGAAAAGTATTTCTAGACGTTGTTTTTGGTTCCAAAGTAAATTTCCGGCGATAAAAACTCGAATTAAAAGTCATGGACTGGCCATCACAATATCATGCGATCCTTGGACGGCCAGCTTTCGCACGGTTTATGGTAGCTCCACATTATGCGTACCTATTCATGAAAATGCCAGCACCAAAAGGAATCATCACAGTAAAAGGAAGCTTCACATGTGCCGACAATTGTGATCGGGAGTTCAACAAAATTTATGAATCTTTCGGGATGGCAATGGAGTTCGAACAACTGAAAACTTCAGCAATTGTAGAACCAGTGGAAGTAGCGCGTGTCAATTCCGATCAGGCTTTTGACACTACAAAGCATACAAAATAAGTACAGATCCACCCCGTCGACCCGACGAAAACAACATGTGTGGCTTCCAATCTTGGTCCCGCATAGGAAAGCGCGCTCATCGGGTTCCTCCGTGAGCATTGGGAGATCTTCGCGTGGCTACCTTCTGACATGCCGGGAATTCTCAAGGAACTCGCTGAGCACGCGTTCAATTTGGATCCAAAGGCGAAGCCAGTAAAGCAACCTCTACGTCGCTTCACAGAACCAAAGCGTGAAGCCATTGGAAAGGATCTCCATCACCTTACTAACACCAATTTTATCAAAGAACTAACAAAAGCAGAGTGGGTCGCAAACCTAGTATGTGTTCCAAAGAAAAATACTACAGATCTTCGGATGTGCATCGACTTTACCACATTGAACAAACACTGTCCAAAAGATCACTTCTCATTGTGACGAATCGACCAAATAATCGATGTAATCATGGGATGTGAACGTCTTTCTTTATTGGATGCTTACTCAGGATACCACCAGATTAGGATGAAGGAAAAAGATTAGGAGAAAACAACGTTTATCACGCCTTATGGTGTATTCTGTTATACAACAATGCCCTTTGGCCTCAAGAACGCCGGAGCAACATATCAGCGGATGATGCAGAAATGTTTGGGAAGCCACATAGGCACAAACGTACAAGTATATATCAATGACGTTATAGTTACAACAAGACAAGGATCTACCCTCATCAAGGACCTCGAAGAAACGTTAGAAAATCTCGACAAGTTTAGCATCAAACTGAACCCGAAGAAATGTTCCTTTGGAGTCCCCGCAGGGCAACTCCTCGGATATTTGGTATCATCAAGAGGAATCGAGGCTAATCCCAAGAAAATACAAGAAATTTTAATGATGAAAAAGCCAACAAAATTTACATGGTGTACAGCAGCTGGCGGGGCGAGTAGCGGCACTCAGTCGTTTCATTGCAAGATTAGGAGAAAAGGCATTGCCATTTTACGCTCTCATGAGGAAATCGGAGAAATTTGAATGGACGGAAGAAGCTTAACGCGCATTTGAAGATCTTAAAAGGACACTTTCGACATCTTCCATCGTCGTGTCTCCAGAGGAGAAAGAGCCTTTACTGCTTTATATCGCTGCCACAAATCTGGTTTTCAGCACGGTCTTGGTCGTGGAACGACCTGAAGAAGGAAAAACCCATGGTGTACAGAGGCCAGTCTACTTCCTGAGCGAGGTCTTATCGCCATCCAAACAAAGGTACCCACAATACCAAAAACTAGCATATGGGGTATTTATTACAGCACGAAAACTACGCCATTACTTTTTGGAACATCATCACAGTGGTTAATGAAGCACCTTTGTTAAGCATACTCAACAATCCAGAAGCAACTGGGCGTGTCTCTCTATGGGGCATCGAATTATCCCCTCAAGACATCACGTATGAGAAGCGCAAGGAAATCAAGTCACATGTTTTGCCGGATTTTATCATAGAATGGACAGAGTTGCAATGTGCGGGTCCACCTGACCTTTCTAGTGCCTGGACAATGTACTTTGATGGATCAAAAAGAACAAAAGGAGTAGGGGTAGGAGTCAAACTAGTATCACCACAAGGCGACAAAATGCGCTATATACTTTGGATGAAATTTGCAAACGCATCCAATAATGAAGCTGAATACGAGGCCTTGTTGCACGGCATACTCTGTTGTGGTCAAGTCAAAGTCATCCTTCATGTCACAAGTCATTTTGAAAATATCTGACAACAGAACAGTATGGCCACTCCAACTATCCATAACCGCGGACGCGGCTATTCGAATAGTTTGACACTCTATAGAGGTGGTACACTTTCACCACAAAATTCGATACATCTGTTAGGGATAACCCTGAATCATTATAATTGGTATGTGGATAATCAATCCTAACCTTTCAATACACACATTAGTATAGGCACCTCCCCTATGAGCTTGGCCTCCTAGCCATGGTCAACTGCCATCCCAGGAACTGCATAGGTGGACATTCATTCACAAGGTAGCCTCAACTCAACCTCTTCCACAAGGGAACCCATACTAAGACATATGAACTTCCATTTAAGCCCTACCCAACTCAGGTATTGTGGTTGTACGGTAAAATTGGAATGGTATCACATCCGAACCCAACCATCAGTTTTTATCAAAGTCAAGGCTCATGCCTCATCTAGTTTCATCATAGACCATTGTGTTTCATAACACATGTCAAAACATTTCAATAGAATGACTCATCATTCCAAGGTTTTCATAATCATTTTCACCAAGTGTTCCCATCTAAAGTGATCAAGTTTTTGTTTAGTACTAGCCACTAGTATGGAGTGTATCACTATTGAGGGGGTGCTAATCAAGCATATGTATCCAAGACTAGTTCTATGACTTGATGGTATGCATCCTACTTTTCCACTAATCACAATTCATTAACTAGATAAGAAACTTCAGTAAAAGGAAAAGTAAAGCTGGTAAGTAAAACTGGGATTGGTATAATCAAAGTTCCATAACCAAGCATGCATAGTGCATCTTGCATAGGTCATCTAGCATAATGGGCTTGCATAGTTTTAGCTTGCCTTGAGCAGTGCAGTTGTTGAAGTTCTCTTCTTCTTCCTCGAAGTACTCCTCCTCGTCGTACCCTGGGTCGATACTAGCGTCTATAAATGCATACAATGTACACAATCACCAAACAACACTTAACTACTTCTATTTAGCACACAAGGGCTCATATTAGATGATCTAGCATCATCTCAATCATCACATGTAATAATGGCACATTTTTATTTACCATATTTGGGAAAAGTAATTTCTACTCATTGAAAAATACTTAAGATTTAATATTATCCAATTAAAATAGTGGATCATGTTGACCCATGTCATCACCACATATTCCAATACTTGAGAAAGTGATTTAAAGTGGTGGTCATATATTACAAGATTTAATATAACTATTTAATAATATTAAAGTGACTAGAAATGCCTATGTAGCCTTCTTTTAATACTAGTCCATGTTTTAATATCTGTACAACCAAATATTTTTACATATTCATGTAGAGCATGACAAATGTGATTTTTGAGAGTTAGAATGAACTCAAAAGCATTTATGGTTGATTTATAAAAATGTTTGAAGTGGTAAAAGTCTCTGTATTGTTATTTTTAGTATAGGTGATCTATAGTTTAAGTTGGTTTGAATCCAAAGGGAGTGATTAGATATTTTTAATACCTTTCTAACAAAATTAGAATCATGCATTTTGGATCAGTACATCTCTTTAAATTGAATTTGGAATCTACTGACAGAATTGGGTTTTAAACTAAATAGACAAATTCTATTTGAATTGATGGGCTCTGCCAAGAAAAGAAATGGGCCAGCCCAACTACACATCATGTGCACAGTGGGCTGTTGACAGGTTGGTCCCACACGTCAGCAGCTCTACCTAACCGAAACGGTATCAGCAAAACTCAGCGCTACGATTAGAACAAGATCTACGGCTGAGGTTCATCGTCTAGAATTCTAGCGGCACAGTGGGGGTCGTCAAGGGCTTACCTGGGCTCTAGCTAGGTCTAGCAATGGGGGCGAATAGGCTGGTCGACAACAGCGAATCGATGGGTGGTCGCGGTGGCTCCTGGGGTGGCTCTAATCAATGGTGCCCTTCTTTCACTACAGCGGCTTGCTCCGGTTAAATTCCAACGGGATGGTGCTGGCCTCGCTCCAGTAAAGGGACTGGGGTGTGTCTAAGAGAGAGAGGAGTGAACTGGTGTGCCGTTTGAGGTTTGGGGTGGCTCCTATTTATAAACCAGCGTTGGAGGCAGGGCCACATGGTCGGGCTCATCGGTGACGCTGCTATAGGTCGTGCTAGGCATGGCGGATGGCATGGGTCGACGCGGTGGACTGCGGCGATCGTCACACGCGTAGTGGCGCGATGAGGGGCGGTCTCAGTCGGGCGGGCGATGTTGGCGCTCTGCTCAGGTACGGAGGTGTTCGTCATCGAGTACGGTGGTCACGGTGCGCGCGGCGGCGAATGATGTTGAGGTGGCTAGTGATGCGGTGTTCCGGGTACGAGAAGAGACAGCGAGGCTCGGCGTGGCTACGCGAGGCGGCTTCGTTGCTCCGTCGTGCTCTCGGCATGGCAGAGACTTAAATGGGCGCAGCTGTTCTAGCTTCTCCACTTCTCGCTATTGGTCAAAGGATGGATATAGAGGGGTGGTGAGGTCACGACTACTCTCTAGACATCGTGGGAGAGGGCAGGACGGCGTGTGGCGTCTTGTCCATGGTCGACCGCCATGACATGCTCGGTACAGTCATGGCACTGGTCAATGTGGCGAGTGAGGTTGCTCCTTTGCACGGCCAAGTACTGGGAGTGATCGTGGGTGATTTATTGGGTTGATTAGAGTACAAGAATGAGCACAAGATGGATTCCAAATAGTAGATAGTTGTTGAATTTGTACTCTATCTGCTAAGTGTTCGACTAAATGGCCGCATGAACTTAACTTTCAATTTTTTCCATGATTTTTGGTGGGTGAGCTGGTCACATGCTTGGTAGTCTCTAGATTCTAGGAATTGACAAGTGGTGGAGGTTTGAGTGGTTTTTGGAAAATGATGATCTATGTACCTACAGTTGATTCAATTTTGAATTGTCTCTCAAATGGGTTTGAAAATAGTTTCTATAAGTTTGTAAAATTTTCTTGGGTTCATTTTTACTTGGTCTAGCAAGGGGTCAAAAGAACTAGAATTGTTTCTGTTGGAAATCTTTTACTAGAGATGCCCAAAGTGGGCTAGTGGTTAATGTTGGCCAAAATGACCATTTGATCATATGCTTCAGATTTTATTTTCTTTTTATTTGTTTTTTCTTGCAAATGATCTGGATGATGTGGTATTCATCATTAAACTAATCCTTAACATTAATAGCAATCAAACATGGTAAATGCAAGCATTCATGCATTGATGGAAAACACACATGCATTCATATAGAGTTTAATAATAAAAGTTTTTCTTAACCCTAAACTTGTGTGATTAGAACTTGATAATCTTGTTTAATATTTTTGAGGTGTTACAAACCTTCCCTCCTTAAACAGAATATCGTCCCGAGATTCGAGAAAAAAGAAAACTAGGAACTAAAGAGATTGGGAAACTATGTCCTAATATAATCTTCTCGTTCCCAAGTGGCTTCTTCATCGGTATGGTTAATCCACTGGATCTTGAGAAACTTGATACTCCTGGTCCAGCTGGTTCTGAATGCTTCTTCCAAAATACGGATGGGCACTTCATGATAGGTTAAATCCTTATTGATATCTATGGCTCTGTGATCGATGTTCTTGAAAACTTTGGTCTTCTCTAGAACTTCTAAGCATTTGCAAAGTAATGAGATGTGGAACACATTATGCACGGCTGACATCTCCTCAGGTAGTTCCACTTGATAGGATACTTCTCCTCTGCGATTTAAAATCTTGAAGGGTCCAATATATCTAGGGGCAAGCTTCCGTTTCAGTTCAAAAAGTTGCATTCCCTTCAAGGGTGATACTTTGAGATACACGAAGTCTCCGATATTGAAGGTTAGGTCTCGATGTCTTTTATCAGCATAACTCTTCTGTCTGGATTGAGCGGTCTTGAGGTGTTCACGGACTTTATGAACCTTCTCTTCAGCTTCTCGTAGGATGTCTTGTCCAAAGATCTGACTCTCTCCTACTTGCGACCAATTCAAGGGTGTACGACACTTTCTTCCATACAGAAACTCAAATGGGGCCATTTGCAAACTAGCTTGATAACTGTTGTTGTATGAGATTTCCATGAAAGGCAGACAATCTTCCCATTTAGATCCATACTCTAACACATAGGCTCTTAGCATATCTTCTAAGATCTGGTTTACACTTTCTATTTGTCTGTCGGTTTGTGGGTGATAAGCTATGCTGAAATTCAGTTTTCTTCCTAATCCTTCTTGGACTTTCTTCCAAAATCTTGAGGTAAACTGGGTTCCTCGATCCGACACTATGGTCTTGGGGGTTCCATGCAGACTGACTATTCTGGCAATATACAACTCTACTAGCTTTGAACTTTGATAGGTAGTCTTGACGGGTATGAAATGGGCTACTTTGGACAGTCTATCCACTATGACCCAAATAGAGTCATTTCCCCTACTAGATGTAGGCAAACCGGTGATAAAATCCATTCCAACAGAATCCTATTTCCATTCTGGAATCTGCAATGGTTGCAAAAGTCCCACGGGTCGCTGATGTTCCCCCTTGACTCTCTGACAGATATCACACTTGGCTATGTAGCTTCCGAGTTCGCTCTTCATTTTGTGCCACGAAAATTGCTCGTTCAAATCCTGATACATCTTGGTTCCTCCCAGGTGAATAGAATAAAGGGTATCATGGGCTTCCTGCATAATGACTTGTTTCAACTCCGATTCGGTTGGTACACAGATACGTCCTTTATACCACAGAACTGCTTCGTCATCTTCGGTGAATCCGGGTACCTTCCCTGTACCGATACGACGCTTAATTCCATCAATACTGACGTTTCCTTTGTGAGCTTCCTTTATCTGACTGATCAACGTGGGTTGAAGTTCAACACTGGCTAGAAATCCTTTGCGAACTAGCTCCACTCTAAAATTCTCCATCTCCTCATGCAAACTTGGTTGGGCTTCCTTAATCATGGTGTTTAGTCTACACGACAATCTACTAAGAGCAACCGCTACCATATTGGCCTTGCCGGGGTGGTAGTGAATGTCAAGGTCATAATCCTTGATTAACTCTATCCATCTCCTTTGCCTCATATTTAGCTCCTTCTGGGTGAAAGTGTACTTCAAACTCTTGTGATCCGAATAAATCTCAAAGTGATTACCCATAAGGTAATGACGCCATGTCTTCAAAGCTAAAACTACGGCCTCAAGTTCTAAGTCATGGGTAGGGTAGTTCTGCTCATGTTGCTTGAGTTGTCTAGATAGGTATGATATGACTTTGCCTTCTTGCATCAACACACATCCAAGACCAATCTTGGATGCATCACAATACACATCAAAAGTCTTCTTAATATCCGGCATGATCAAAATTAGGGATAAAATCAATCTCTTCTTGAAATTCTGAAAACTTGCTTCACATTTTCCCGTCCATTCAAACTTCTTGTCTTTCTTCAATAGCTGGGTCATCGGCCTGGCGATGCTTGAAAATCCTTCAACAAACTTGCGATAGTATCTGGCTAATCCAAGAAATGCATGGACTTTGGTTTGGGTGGCTGGGGCTTTCCATTCTTCAACATCTTTAATCTTGGCGGGATCGACAACAACTCCTCTTGCCGACAACATATGGCCTAGAAATCCTACTTCCTTTAACCAGAACTCACATTTTCTAAACTTGGCATACAACTGATGCTCCCTAAGGGTTTCACGGATGGTTCTTAGGTGCTATTCATGGTCCTCTTCTGACTTGGAGTAGATCAGAATGTCATCGATAAAAACAACGACAAACTTATCCAGAAAATTCATAAAAATCTTATTCATGAGGTTCATGAAATAAGCGGGGGCATTGGTTAATCCGAAATACATGACATTGTACTCATACAATCCATATCTGGTGGTGGAGGCAGTCTTTGGGATATCCGTTGCATGAATCTTCAATTGATGATAACTAGTTCTAAGATCAATCTTATAAAACACTCTGGCACCAGTCAGTTCATCAAACAAATCTTCTATCTTTGGAAGTGGGTACTTGTTCTTTATGGTGATGTCATTAAACTTCCGATAAGCCATACACAAATGGTTGGCACCATCCTTCTTATCCACAAACAGAACAGGTGATCTCCATGGCGATGCACTTGCTTGTATCAAACCTTTTCCCAACATATCATCAAGTTGTTTCCTGAGCTCCACCAGTTTAGATGGGTTCATACTATAGGGTCTCTTAGCTATGGGTCCAGTTCCATGTACTAGTTCAATGATAAACTTGATATCCCGATCTGGGGGCATACCGGGCAATTCATTTGGGAATACATCAGGGTATTCACAGACTACTCTCACTTGGTCTATGGTTGATTTGACTAAACTCTTGTTGCACTTTAACTGACGGTGCAGCGTCTCAGCTACATGCTCTACTGATACTCCGGTTCTACTAGTCATAGTTTTGGCTTTCTTGGCACAGTCGATTAATCCTTCATGTTTTGACATCCAATCCATCCCTAGTACTACTTCCAAACCTTTGGTTCCAAGTACTATTAGATTGGCATAAAAATCTATACCATGTATTCTGATAGGTACGGCCTTACAAATTTTTCTAGCTTTGGTGGTTAAACCATGTATTTCAACTATCATAACATGCTTCAAATTTGTTGGTTGAATCTTACTAGTGCATGCAAATTCTTCTGTAATATCGTTGTATTGGGAACGGCAGTACCTGAGAAGGTTAGATAGAGGTGTGGGGACTAGCAGGGAAACTATCGACGGTGTCCACAGGCGGGATTGGATACAAGCAAGCGTAGCTGGACGCAGGAAGTACCCAGGTTCGGAGCCCTCGTGGTGAGGTAAAACTCCTACTCCTGCCGGATCTGACTATGGGGATATACGAACTACAAGCGCTCCTTGAGCTGTATTTTCCAGCTACTGCCTTACATGCACTGAGGCCAACCCTTATTACTGAGGCCTTGCCTCTCCTTATATAGGCAGAGAGGCAACGGTCTCCCTGGCCAGTCTGACTGGCGGGCCCCACAGGCGGGTCCCAGCCGGCTGGTCATCTATAGTATCTGGTACGACATGTCCCATCGGACTACGAGCGGTATCACTGTCGTAGGCACAGTGGACGTCGTGCGAGCTGTCGTCAGCATCGGGCCACTGTTCCTGCGTCATCCCTGCAAAGTCTTCGGTATGGCTGAGTAATGGCTGGTCTTGTCGTTGTACAGGGCGTACTGTGCACTGATACGCACGTCGTCCTGTCTCCTTGATTGGTTCCGGCTATGTTGCCGTAACCGGCTGCTTCTTGTCGATCCAGCTACCGTGCGGTAGCCGGCCTAGCTTGCTTTGTCCGGCTGCATCTGGCTAGCCGGACACTATCCGACTATCCTGTTTCTTGTCCGGTTGGGGTATCTGGGGATCATCCCCCCGACACTAGCCCCCGAGCGCGTATGGATTCCGCCCTTAGGCGAAATGTGCGCGCACTCCCTCTTGGTTTTGAATTTGTGTCCGGCTACGCCTGACGGTTGTGCTACCCGTGACGTCAGTGCTGACGCTGACCACGTGCGCACGCACCATCATTGTTCTGCGGCAGGCAGTGTAACGTCCCGTCGTACGTCGCCTCGGGAAGCTGCTGTCCGGTGCTTCGGTTCTCGCTCCAGGATCTTCTGCGCATCCCGCGTCGGCACACAGGATCTGGGCGGCGGTTGGGGTGGGGTTGCCTGGATGGCTGCCACGTGGCGTCGTGGACGGTTCCTCTTCTGGCCCTTTAAAGGGACGCCGCGGGGGAGGTAGTTCCCTTCCTTCGCTCCCCCGCTTCCAGTTGCTCCTTCCCTTCTGTGCTCCTACCCCCTGCGCTCTTCCTTTCTGTCGCTGTAGCCCGATGCGCCGCCCGTTCGTCATCGTCGATGGTACGGGCCACCGCCACTCCTCCGTCACCACGCCTCCTTGCCAGCCGGAGATGGCAGCCGACCGCGGGGCCTGGTGCGGCTCCTCTGTCACCGAGGACCAGATCCAGAAGTACCGCGCCACCCGCGTCCTCCCGCCGGAGGAGGAAGTGGCGGTGCGGCTAGCACCGGCAGGAGAGGTATCGCCGCACCCCGAGGAGGGGGAGCGGGTCATCTTCCTCTCACATCTGTCATGCGGGTTCGTGCTGCCGGTGCATCCCTTCTTCCTCACTTTCTTGGCATTCTTCGACCTCCGCCTCCACCACCTCAGCGCCAACGCAATCGGAACGCTGGCGCACTTCGTGGCGTTCTGCGAGAGCTATCTCGGGATCCAGCCGGATCTCGGGCTCTTCTGCCGGCTCTTCCGAGTCCGGCCACAGGTGCAGTTCACGCAGGGGCTGTTAGTCGTCTGCGGCGGCACCTCCATCTACTCCCGCGTGCAGACCGGCTACGCGAAGTTCCTTCTGCATGACACGGTATGACTGTGGCAGCAGTCGTACTTCTATGTCAAGAACGTAACCAACGTCGACCGGGTCAATCTTCCGGCCTTCCAGGATGTCGAGTCCAGCCAGCTGCACTGGGACTTGAAGATCTATGGCGACAAGGCGGAGTCGGACGCGATGCTGAAACACATGCGCTCCCTCGTCCACTGCCGGCTGACCGGCCTGGACGTCACCCTCAGCTGGATGTCCCGGCTGATGATGCCGTTGCAGCAGCGAGCGCACACGATGTGCTTCTACTCCGGCTGACTGGACCCGACCCGGCTGTCGCGCCGCGATCCCCGCTACCACAACCTGAAGGAGTGGGTGTGGACGATTACCAAGGAGCGGCTGCCGGAGGGCTAGAAGTTCAGCCTGGCGCCCTACAGCCGGGAGAACCGCGCGCCCCGGGTAGGTCCCTCTAACCGGAGTTTTTCTTTCATATTTCTTGCCCTTCTTTCTTGTTTTATCAGACCAATCTCTTGTATTCGGCAGATGTTCCCTTGCATCCTTCGTGAGGAGGGTGAGGCTCCCCTCGAGGAGTTCACGCCTGACTTGCACAAGCCGCGTGCTTGGCGGTCTGGCAAGGAGTCGGACGGGGACAGGGATGCCTTCCCTAGCCAGAATGACGAGTCAGCCGCCAACCCCCACCCGGAAGTTGACGAGGAGGAGGAGGCCGCACCGGCCCCTGATCCGGCACAGCGCCACGCGACGGACCGCGAAGCTGACGGGAGCGGCTCCGGCCGTTCCCGCTCCAGCCGGCCTGCTGCGGAGGAGCCGGCCCCTAAGAGGAGCCGGACCAGCGCCCTGCCGCCGAGCCGCCTTGGCCGGAAGAAGGGGCCGCCTCTAGTTGTGCCAGGGTACGTCCCTCCTCCCTTTTCTTTCACCATCTTCTGTTTGCTTCTTTTTCTCCCTTTCTGCCTTTGGCTTATTTGCTTTTCTTTGTTCCCTCTCCTCTTCTGTCTTCTTAGCACGCTGGTCTCCTTTGGAGCCACGAGCCCGGCTCGAGTGCCAACCGGGTCACCGCACCACCTCCGCCTCCACCTCGAGCTGAACCGGCTGCCCCAGCCGGATCGGAGGGTCCTCAGCCGGATGTGAAGGGTTCTCAGCCGGGTGGCTCTTCCGCGGGCGCGCGGGGGGCTGCGACCGGCAAGGAACTCGTAGTTGTCGGTGACGACAACTCCGACGAGGAGCCGGGAGAGGAGTGGAGGACGGCGGTGGTTGCCGTGCAGGAGTCCTTGGCCGTCAACGCCGTGGACAACGATGCCTCCTCCGCTGTCTCGCCTTGGTCGGACCAGGAAATTACCTGGAGCATCAAAGATCATCCCAAGCTTATGCCAAGTCCTGGTTCATATGCGCTAGTGCTGGATCCGTCATTCATTGGGCCTAACATCAATGTAAGGTTCTCCAAGGTACTGATTAACAATGGCAGTAGCATTAACATCATGTATGCAGATACAATGCGCAAGTTGGGTATCTCGGAGAACATGCTCCAAGCTACGAGGACAACTTTCCATGGTATTATGCCAGACATTTCTTGTGAGCCCATAGGCAAGGTCCGGGTTGACGTATTGTTCGGCACGAGAGATAACTGCCGAACTGAGAATTTGGAGTTTGAAGTGGTGAATTTGGAAAGTGCGTATCACGCGTTACTCGGAAGACCAGCACTGAACAAGTTCATGGCAAGCTGCCACATCAGTTATCTGAAGATGAAGTTGCCCGGGCCAAATGGAGTGCTTACCATTGCTGGAGATTTCCGACGTTCCATTGAGTGTGCGTCAGCCGGGTCTAACCTAGCCGAGTCACTCGTGATTGCGCAAGAGAAAAGAAAAATCCAGGAGGTGGCAGCGTTGGCCCAGTCCGCGCAGCAATATATGCCGGCGTTGAGTAACCCGCATGGAAGTGTCTCATTCCAAGACACGAAGGATACCAAGAAAGTGCCTGT
This sequence comes from Avena sativa, assembly GCA_916181665.1. Lineage (NCBI taxonomy): Eukaryota > Viridiplantae > Streptophyta > Magnoliopsida > Poales > Poaceae > Avena > Avena sativa. Next base: position 602,196,457 of record OV702291.1, on the reverse strand, counting down.
TGATGATATGTTCCTAGAACGCACAGTAACAATTGGTGTCGGGTTGAATGATAAATAGGAAAGCGAGCTCGTCAACTTCCTTCGTGAGAATCGGGATATTTTTGCTTGGTCCACAGAGGACTTGCAAAATGTTCCGAGGGAGTTGGCCGAGCACTCTTTGAACGTGATACCCGGAGCAAGGCCAGTGAAGCAACCACTCCGCCGCTTCACTGAGGATAGGAGAAAAGTCATTGGAGATGAAATAGCTCGGTTACTAGCAGCAGGATTTATCATGGAAGTTCTTTACCCAGATTGGCTATCTAATCCGGTGCTAGTGGAGAAGAAGAAGGATGATCCGAATGTGGCAGTGGTTTGGCGTATGTGTATCGATTACACGAACCTGAACAAGGCGTGTCCAAAAGATCCATTTCCACTGCCAAGGATAGATCAGGTCATAGACTCGACTATTGGATGTGAATTGTTGTCATTCATTGATGCATATTCTGGTTTCCACCAGATACCTCTGAATCCGGATGATCAAATAAAGACTGCATTTATCACCCCGTATGGGGCTTATTGCTATCGCACCATGTCGTTTGGTTTACGTAATGCAGTAGCAACGTAGCAAAGATGTATGTAGAAATGTTTGCATGACCAAATAGGTCAAAATGTACAAGTGTATGTGGATGATGTGGTTATCAAGACCAAGGAAAGCAAAACGCTCCTTGACGATATCAGGCAGACATTCGCAAACTTAAGAAGGTTCTGGATGAATCTTAACCCGGAAAAATGCACCTTCGGTGTCCCGACTGGAAAATTACTCGGATTTCTTGTCTCCAGCCAAGGTATCGAAGTTAATCAAACTAAAATATGGGCCATTGAGCGAATGGAACTGCCGAAGTGTCTTAACGATGTCCAGAAGTTCACTGGTTGCCTGGCGTCGTTAAGTCGGTTTGTATGTCGGTTGGGAGAAAAGGCATTGCCTCTCTACCAACTCATGAAAAAGTCGGACAAGTTCGTTTGGACGCCGCAGGCCAATGAAGCCTTTGCCCACTTAAAGAAGATGTTAGCCACCACACCAGTGTTAGCCTCTCCACTATCAAAGAAGCCAATGTTGCTCTACATAGCCGCAACCAACCGAGTTGTAAGTGCAGTGATTGTGGTTGAGCGCGACGAAGAGGGTAAGTCGGTGCAAAGGCTAGTATATTATCTGAGCGAGGTATTATCTGCCTCAAAGCAGAATTACCCACACTATCAAAAGGTGGCCTACGGTGTCTATATGGCATCTAAGAAGTTGAAGCATTACTTTGAGGAGTATCCCATCAAAGTAATATGTGAAGCTCCCATATCCGAGATAATGAGTAACAAGGATGCGAGTGGTAGGATTGCAAAATGGGCAATTGAACTAGCTCCCTATGCACCACAATATGACAGAAGAGAAGCAATCAAGTCTCAAGCTGTGGCCGACTTTTTTGTGGACTGGGCCGAGGTACAATACGAACCACCGCTACCAGATCCAAACTACTGGAGGATGCACTTTGACGGGTCAAAAACAAAAACCGGGCTAGGTGCCGGAGTTGTACTTACCTCGCCAAAGAAGGACCAGCTGAAATATGTGCTGCAGATCCATTTCGCGGCATCAAACAATGTCGCTGAATATGAAGCACTTGTGCATGGGCTCAAAGTGGCAAAAGAAATTGGGATACGTTGGATCCAATGCTTTGGCGACTCGGATTTGGTAGTTCAGCAAGTGTCGGGGCTATGGGACGCTCTTGATCCAAACATGGCATTATACCGATTCCATGTGCAGAAAATATCTAGTTATTTTGAGGGATGCGGATTTCGCCATGTACCCCGGGTGGAGAATGAGGCTGCCGACGTATTGTCGAAGCTCGGATCAACCCGACAAGCAATTCCACCGGGTGTAGCATTAGAGCACCTCAGAAAACCATCTATCAGACCGTCCCCAGAAATCAACTCAATCTATGTCCTGGAGGATACAGAATCCGGAGCTGTGCCCATGAACATTGACATGGGAGGTGGTGCGCAAAACCCGAGGACTGCCTCAGCACACCGAGGGACTGCCTCAGCGAACTCGGGGACTGCTTCGCAGGACCCGGGGACTGCTCAACGGGATCCGGTTGAAGTTATGCCGGTGGATCAGATGGAAATTGATGAGGATGTGTTCCCTGTGCGAGCAATACCAGCTTGGGCACTGCCTATATTTCAATTCCTGAAAGATGGAACTTTACCCACTGAGGAGGTGTTATCCAGGCAAACTCAGAGGAGAGCAAAGGCATACACAATCATCAATTCCGAGCTATACAAAAGGAGTGTGACCAATGTCCTCCAGCGATGTGTTGATCCGGAAGAAGGGCTTGACATCCTCCGAGATATACATCAAGGGGAGTGCGGGCATCATGCCTCGTCACGAGCCTTGGTGGCGAAAGCTTTCTGGCATGGATTCTACTGGCCAAGTGCCTTAGAGCAAGCAGAATATCTGGTGAGGAAATGCAATGGGTGTCAGAGCTATGCTACCAAGACACATATGCCAATGTCGGAGCTTAAAACCATACCAATCACATGGCCATTTGCCGTATGGTCTTTGGACATGGTTGGCCCGTTCAAACCAGCAAGGGGGAATATGACTCACATTTTGGTCATGGTGGACAAATTTACAAAATGGATTGAAGTAAAGCCAATAAGAAAATGTGATGGAGCTATGGCCGTGACATTTCTCAAAGACATCATCTTGAGATACGGTTATCCTCACAGTATCATAACTGATAATGGCACAAATTTTGCGGAAGGAGCATTTGCGCGTTTTTGCCGAGATAAGAAGATCCGGCTAGACGTTGCCTCGGTAGCCCACCCTGCATCTAACGGATAAGTGGAAAGATCCAACGGATTAGTATTATCCGGGATAAAACCCCGGCTCATTGAGCCGCTGCAAAGATCAGCGGGGTGCTGGATAGAAGAACTACCAGCGGTACTCTGGAGTTTAAGGACAACTCCGAATCGATCAACAGGTTATACGCCATTTTTTCTGGTATACGGGGCAGAAGCTGTATTACCAGCCGACATAGAGCATGATTCGTCTAGGGTCACCCAATACACAGAAGCCGAAGTGCAAGAAGCCCGACAAAATGATGTTGATATGCTGGAAGAAGCGAGAGAATTGGCATTGTCCAGATCCGCCATATCAGCAAAATCTCCGACGCTATCATAGCCGGAAAGTAAGCCCCCGAGTTTTCCGGGAAGGCGATCTGGTGCTCTGGTTGGTACAACGTACTGCTGGCATGCATAAGTTATCCCCCCCATGGGAAAGGCCATTCATTGTGAGCAAAGCACTGCACAATGATTCTTATTATCTTATCGATGCAAAGCCACAGGAAAAGAACAAGGCGGACAGGTCCGGCGAGGAATCTAAGCGTCCATGGAACGTAGATCTACTTCGTCCTTTCTACACTTAGCAGAGAAGTGTATGTATTCGAGTCTTCTCATATGTCGGTATGTATGCCGGCAATGAGCTTATCAATAAAATGTTGGCACCTCGAGCAGTAACTCGGGGACTGCCTTAATAATATTTGTTGTCTTATTATTTATACGTCAGCTGGAGTAAGTTGTTCTACTTAACTCGGATTAGTAGTGTGTGAGCACAAAAAACCCAACTCTTCGACTTGCTGCTGTCCAACAAGAATTGGCTTCATGACAAGTAAGAGAACAAGTTTGGAATTGCGTAGCACATGAAAAACGACTAAGGAAAAGAACTTAATCGAGCCGACATTGGTTTTTTGGACTAACCTTATGTTTACTTTCAAGTTATTATGCTGAATTATTTTGAGCCAAGCCTAAAAGTTTCCAAGTATTGTTAAGACAATTTTTAAAGCTCGGATTCGTAAGTCCTAAAAGCGAATCAAGGTAGACACGAGTCGAGCCAGGAGATTGGACGAACAACAAAATGAAACTCGAGGACTACTCCCAAGTTAATCCGGCATAAAAAACTTAGTAGCAAAATATGACATGTGTATTGGATACAATTCCACCCGGCATACTGGGGATCTGATAAATTTACAGTGTTTTCACTCAAGGCACAGCAAGAGGAGGAAGTTCGGCATCATCTTCGCTGTCTTCGATGTCGGAGGCATCGCCCTCTTCATCCTTATCCGAGCCGTCTTCAATATTCTCAGCATTTTCGTCACCAGCAGCTTCCAGGAAGCTCGGTCCCTTAGTCCATTCATGAATGGGAGCATATTCGATGAGGCTATGGGCGCAAGCCTGGCGCCGAGCTACCCACTCCGAGTCACTAGTCCATTTGGATCCGGTGCGCATGCGTGGCAAGAGGTTGAGGTCGATCTTCTCATACCACGTAAGTACGTAGTGGAGAACGGTCTCAGCCACGGCGCGTCCAGCGGATTCCCTCCAAAGGTCGAGCTGGGTCTCGATTTCCATCAACTTTTCAACAAGAACTACGGTTCTCTCCGAAGTGTCTTCTGCAGGCCAACACATGTTGAAAATTCTGACTGCAACGTCAAGGATATCCTTGCCATAGTTCTTGATAATTTCCAAGCGAGATGACAGGCTGACCAGCAGGTCCTCCATGTCATAGGGAATCTCTGCACCGTCAGGAGCAACGAGAGTACCCCTCTCTCGGCGGAAATCAGCAACAGCGGCGCTCGCAATGGTAGTGCCCTCTGGAAATTTGCCTGAAAATGAGATAAGAGAAGCAGGTAAAGAAAAGACATGTGAAGTAACCCGGAGAAATATGCCAGATAAGGGAAAGAAACTTACGTAAAATGTGGCTGTGGATCCGAGTCAACTCCCTAGTATAGTCATCACGTCTTTTGCGAAGCTGCACAAGTTCAGCGTTCGCTGACTCAAGCTTGACGTCGGCCTCCTGGAGAAGTTCTCGGTCCTTGGCAATTTGGAGGTTGAGGCGCTCGCTCTCCTCGGTGAAGTCTTGGCCAGATTTTTGAAGCTCGGATTGGTGCTACGCTTTCAATTTCTTCATTTCTGCTTTGAGCTTGGCAATCTCATCATCCTTGGTTCAGAGGAGGGCAAGCTCATCGTCTTTCTTTTTGAGCTCGGCCTGATGCTGCCCTGCTTGTACGAGAAAATGCAGCATCATATCAGGCACGGGCACACTATCTTCCAGCGATACTAAAATAGTTTGTTAACCCAGTGTAACACCCTCGAATCGGCCCTATACAAGTTTTAGCCCTTTCCGCCAAACCCGCATAGAAACGATTCAAGGACGCCCACTAGGCACTTTCGTGCGGGTGGAAAACGAAGTAATACCATTACACAACAGTCCTCGATGGGACCCACAGAACAGATATATATACAACATGACTCCATGAGTCAAGAATACCGATATATAGTACAAAGATCCAAATCACCTTGAAAACGTTACAGCGTCCGAGTACGGACAAGATGCAAATGGGGCTAAGAGCCCTGAAGAATAACCAATGGCGTCCATAACCCTACCCAGGCCAAGCCGGAAGGGTAACCCTGCTATCGACGTCGATCGCAAACCTGCTAAAACAAAAGGGGGTGCCGACAAAGGGCAAAGGAAAAAGAGGAGCGACAGTACTAAGGCCAGTACACAGCGAGGCTAGAATTCGGCGGCTCTCGCCTACATAGGTATGGTGGACTGAAGCGGCAGCGCGGCATGCACTAAACAACCTATAGAGACTCGATTAACTGTCGGCTATTAGAGAGAGATAACAAAGACCTATTCGGAACCAACCTTATACTAACACCAATCATACCCATCCTGGTATTCCCCCTCGAGACCAAACGAGGAAGTCAAACCGAGGAACTCACACGGTTGGCAATTCTACTCATTCCGTTATAGTTGCAGCAATTACTAATCAGATATAGATAGCATGAGTCATCCTGATAGCATAAGTAGTGGGCGGTTTTAGTTAACATTCCGTTGTAGTTGGAACATTTACTAGTCAAATATATTTGTCCCGAGGAATCCCAAAATCCAGCAGTTGTTGGCACTTTTATCACATTCCATTGGAGTTGCAATACTTACTAGGCAGGTATAGTGTGACACAGATCACCACAGGTCCACCAGTTGTTGGCATTTTTATTTTCCATTCCATTGTAGTGAAGCTGAATTACTAGTCACATATTAAGTCAAATTTATAACACTACTTTAGTTATGCTTGTCTATGATCGAGATACTGTGCTCCAAGTCGTCCATAACCGTGGACACGGCTTTCAGAAAGTTTTACCCTGCAGGGGTGCACAAATAGCAACACACACTCGATCAACCTCGGAAAAACCAACTCAAAATCCAACGAGGCTTTTACGACAAAGCAATCACAGGATTCATAAATATTTCAGGGGGCCACCCCACTAAGCTACCCGCAACGAAGTTGGTCGGCTCCGGAACGGACCCATGGTTTGTGTGGACGGCTATAAACGACTGGGAACCCGAAAGTGTGACTGGGCTTATCGGTACAGCGAAAACGTGTCACGATCCTAAACAGTACAGGTGTTCCACGCACAATCGTAAATAAAGCAGTAAAGCATGGCATAAGTACAGGATAGTAATAAAGCTCCAAACTAGTTTGTGGCCCCAAGAAATAGAAATGAATCAAGCTCTGGCTCAGGGTGGTCCATAAGGCCTCCCGGATGTGGATAGTGCGAAAAATCAAGGAACAGGTATCAAGTACTCGGGGCCTATAGGACACAAGTGGGCAGAAAAACCAAATAGCATATATTTCCCACTAGTGCCTCTTTCATCAGTTGTCCCAGCAATTTATTAGTTGTACTTAAGGTCATGATCAACTCCATCGCAAACATCTGCCAGCATTCCAACAATTGTGGTACTTGACAACACGAGATCGCACCTGAGCAAGCAACTACAACTCACAAGGCTAGCTATCTATCAAACACAGGTAATAGGAGGTGTCTAAGGCAATATAGAGGCTGCACGGGATATAACTGGTGTATGGAAACTAAAGCATCGCGACACGGATAGCAATAGATTAACAGGAGAAAATAAAGACTATAAATGCAAAATAGGTAGAAAGGGGGAGAATGCTCGCCTGGGAAACACTGCCGAAGGTTCATATCCGAAGAACTTGTCGATACTCGCATCCACTCAACGGCCTAATCTGCGAAGAAGCAAATCACTAAAAGAAACACCGGATGCACTATTTAATACTACGGCAGAAGATCCGGCATGAGTATGATATGATGCATGACATGACACAGATGTGGTGCAATTAGGCAGTATTAAGCGGAACCGGGGTCCCGACAATTAATTAAACGGTTCAAGTTATTTAGCTACCCCGCAATTTAATTGTTGTATTAACAAGGCAAAGTATGACATCGGTCTTCGGATTATAGTCGAAGTGATGGACACCGGAAAATAGTCACATGGACACCGTCTATATATTCCCGGGTTGAAGTAGCCAAACAAACGCCGGTGAGAAGAAAACCAGTCTGATCTCCTGCAGGAGTTTTATCAAACAGGTTACAGGTGACCAAAAAAACACAGAAATTAGGCACGGCTTCACTGACGGCCGGAACTAGCCAATAAACTACCTAGAGATTGTCTAGAGTTAACCTATTTGGCGGCAGAAACGAAGAAACTGAAGCAGAGCGCTTGGACGCCCGGCTACGATCGGTCGACATGCCGGTTCGCGTCCGCGCGCTGTCACTGGAGACGCACTGGGACAAAAGAGAGGAGGCCCCGAGGCAAGGCTGGCATCAACATGAAGCGGGCCTCCTGGCTGCTTCGAAGGGGCAAAGAACCAAGGCGGTTGGAGCTGCAGGGCCAGCCGGCTGTCGGCGAGATGCTGTAGTGGCGTGGAGCTGGGCTGCTGTTCCGTCTAGGGAACCAGAGGAGTAGGCCTGGGCGTCGCACGGTATCCCGAGAGCAAATTACATAGGCACAGGGGCATAAGCTGGATGCCGACGCGTGCGCACGCACGGGAGAAGTGGAGCAGCTCTTCTCGAGGCATGGCAGCGAATCTCGGTGGAGCCGTAGCTGCTGTTGCTGCTTGACGAGATGTGGAGGCAGCAGATGGAGTTTGGAGTATGAAGGCGTGGTGGTGTGTGGCGATTGGATCTTGCCTAATTTGCACGGGAACCAAGCAGAAGTGGCAGCGAATCAATGGATCGTCGTATATGCTTCTCTCCAACTGAACAAAGGGACCGATGGCCAGGGAGAAAACAAACTTGCTGGCGGCGGAATTTTTGGAGAGGGGTGGACGAAGAAGAGGATTTATTTTAGATCTAGATTTGGACTGATTTGGGGTAGGGTTTGTGGAGAAAGAATGGGTAGATTGGAGTATTTATATAATCCAAAGTAGACTAGATGAGACTAGTTTTAGGCCAAAATTTTAGACGGGGTTTTGTCTATTTTTATTATTAGTAAAATAAGAAAAACTCTTTTGTAGCATTATAACCACCGAAAATATTATTTTCTTTAATTTTAAATTTAGAAAAAGGAGGATGGCTTTATGTATATTAAAGACTTTATATATATGAAACTGTACGACTATTTTATTAAAAGAAAATATGTTTAGATAGAAGGAGTGTGGTGGCATGGCTAGCAAAGATGTCATGTGGCAAGATATGATGGTATGATGGCATGGGTACGCATGAATGTGGTTTTAGGAAAAGCTTAGACATATGGAAGGAACTAGATGATCAAGTGGGACCAAAGGATAGATAAGGAGGTCACAAGACACAATTTGGTTGATATAGACAATAGAGATAGAGAAGACCAAATGGTTACAAGAAATAGATATCATCAAGATTGAATAAGAGGGAGACCAAACGCAAAGAGAGAGTAGATAAAATAGGAGGGATATGGAATAGAGGAAGGACACATGATCACATGAATTTAGAAGGAGAGGTAGAATGGCAAGATTAAGATCACAAGTTAGAGATAGAAGGAATGGATTGAAGAGATGATGCCCCCAACTCAATTTGGGCATTTTAGCAAATAGAAAATAGCAAGACTCAATAGTGTAAATTGACATTATGGTTCCATCACACATGGCACCAACTAGAGGTAGGATAGAGAGAGGGTAAAATAGAGAGACAGATACAAATATGTAGAACCAAATTCAAGTGAGGAAAATTTAAATGCAATAATTTAATTATATGTTCCATGCAATGCGGCATGATGAACATGAGCATGCGGTTATGGTGATGCACAAACAAAACAACGAGCGATTTTCTAGTAGTGATTTTATTGGGGTGCTACACCCGGCAAAGCCGAGGTATGAATGTTTGCCGAGCCAAGGAGAAAAGGAGATAGAAACCAGAGCAAGGTCGCGCAAAAGTAACTTACCCTTGATCTGGTCAAGCTTCCTCCTCATTATGGTATTCTCAGCTTCCACCCCAGCTGCGAAAACCGAATGATGGGTTAGTTCAGCGGAAAAAGATGAAGGAAAACAGAAAAATGTCAAGAAGAGAACTTACCTCTTTTCTCGTGCTCAGTGAGAAATGCATTATGCTTTGCAAGCAGCGTTTTGTGAGTGTCCAGGAGACACTGAAACTCGGTGCTCCGGCGGTTGGTGGTCACCTGAAAAGAGTACAAAAATGTAGCTTAGCCTTGTGCATATTCGAAGTGTACAAAATCCGGGACAAGTGGAACTTAACCCGGCTCTAGGTGTGTGCATATTCGAAGTGTACAAGATCCGGGCCAAGTGGAACTTAACCCGGCTCTAGGTGTGTGCATATTCAAAGTGTACAAGATCTGGGCCAAGTGGAACTTAACCCGGCTCTAGGTGTGTGCATATTCGAAGTGTACAAGATCCGGGCCAAGTGGAACTTAACCCGGCTCTAGGTGTGTGTATATTCGAAGTGTACAAGATCCGGGCCAAGTGGAACTTAACCCGGCTCTAGTGTGTGCATATTCGAAGTGTACAAGATCCGGGCCAAGTGGAACTTAACTCGGCTCTAGGTGTGTGCATATTCGAAGTGTACAAGATCCGGGACAAGTGGAACTTAACCCGGCTCTAGGTGTCTGCATATTCGAAGTGTACAAGATACGGGCCAAGTGGAACTTAACCCGGCTCTAGGTGTGTGCATATTCGAAGTGTACAAAATACGGGCCAAGTAAAACTTAACCCGGCTCTAGGTGTGTGCATATTTGAAGTTATCAAGGAGCTACGTTAGTTTTCTAAGGAGCATCCGGCCGAGTAACAAGTTACTCCCCCGGAGGCTCGGGGACTAATGATTATATCGCTAATATATACAGCATGCTAAGGAAAGGGTGAAGTAACGTACCTCCATCATCCGACCCGCAAGGTTAATCGCCTTAGCGGCTGTGTTCATTTGAGCGGAAACTCGGCGGGACCGAACTTCTCCGGGAGGTCGTCGTTGTAGACGAACTCCGCCTTGTTCCAGTTGTTCATGAACTCGATCAAGGTCGGAGGATATCGTTCGCTGCTGAGCATATGGGGTGCCACCAAACCCTTCGCATGCGCCTCCCTCCTCTCAACTAGGGCAAGGGCCGGGCTGGTGTGCAAAACAAGTTGTTGCGCATCAGCTGGCTCGGGAGGGGTGTCCTTCGATGCTGGAGGCTTCTTGGAAAGCATGGATGCGAGAGTGCGCTGTCCAGCCTCGACGGATGCTGCCCTGGTGGCGTCAGGGGCCTTTCTGCCCTTGGGATGCTGAGAGGAGGAAGTGGTTGCAGTAGATTTACCCTTGGGAGCTGCCTAGGTACTTTCTCGCCGATACTGAGATGACTCGGTCGAGGCGGAGGGGCTTGGCGCTGCTGCTGTTGCTCTTGGTGCTGGAGTTGGTGCTGGTGTTGGTGCTGAAGTTGGTGCTGGTGCTGTTTTCTTCTTCGGAGAAGGTGCTGAAGTAGACTCGGTAGTAGCTGGTTGCGGTGGAGCCGAAGTGGTGGATGCCACTGCCTCGGCTGGGCCAGTCTCCCCCGCTCCAAGGTTGCCCCCCTCTTGACGAGGTGGAATGGAACCCGGAGCAGCCGCTGAACCCTCCAGAATAGGGCTCAGCGGGCGTGAATCGTCGCCACGAGGGGGAGAAGGGTTGAGTCGGAGCGGCGAAGCGATGCTGGATCCACTCTGGGGGACCTCCACCGCAGCCCTGCTGAATCAGGTAGTGTCAGATGAGAAACTATAACAATGCAAGAACAAGTAAATGGCAGAGGGAAAAAGAGGCTTACGCATTCGAGGTCAGGGGCTCCTTGGGCTTCCGAGCCCTTCGTGCTGGGGCCTTGGTTGCAGGCTTGGAGGCAGTCTTGTCCCCGGACTTCTTTCGCCTTTTGGCTGGCTGAGAAGGTCCAGAGGATGAAGTAGATGCGGCTTCCCTTTTCTTCTTCGGTGCAACCGGAACAGGATCACCCACGGCAAGGGGAGGGTCCTCATGGATCTGCCCACCGGGGTTAGCTGATGCCGGAAAAGCATAAGAAAGGGGGATAGCGTCAAATGCTTCCATCACCTCAACATCCGAGTCATCTTCATCGTCGGGCCAATCTCTAATGGAAGAGAGTTTACCGGTGGGTCGCTTGGTCGCGTCGGCCATTGGGAGGAACATCTCTTGATCCAGTTCTTCCTCATCCGAGCTCTCCCAGTCAGGCACACATTTGAGGGTGGGATCGGTGCCATCCTCGATAGTTTGCTGAAGGAATTGCTAAGGGAGAAAAAAGACGACAGAGTTAAAAATACAACAACAACCGACATAAGATTTAATTTAGAGAAAGTTTGTGGCACGAAGCTTACCACGGGAGGAAGCCTATCCCGGCAATAGTGCCCAATTCCCCACGTCCACTTAGAGGAGAAGTCCTTGTGGGTGGTAAAGAGGGCCTTAACCCGGCGATAGATTTCTGTGTTGCTCAACTCGAAAGACGAGGTCCGGTTGGGGTCGCGGACCCAGCTCATGTGGCACAACTTATGAGTGCGTTTCTGGAGAGGGGAGATCCGGTTGCGGACGAATGTGATCATGGCGTCCTCATTGCGCAACCCGAGCTCCTTCAGCTCCGCGAACCTTTTGTTGACCTGGTTGGCCAAGACTAAGGGCTTCTTGGGGACAACGTCCCACAACTCCGGGTTAGGAGGACCTGGAGCATAGGGGCGAAGCCGGATCAGGTCTTCGGTGCCGTCATTCCGAACATAAAAGAAAGTCCGGGCCCATCCCTTGCAGGAGTCCAGCCCGGTAACCCGAGGAAAGACGGATAACCTCTAGGGAGAAATGGATGCAGCGCCGAACTGCGTAAGCTGCTTGTCCTCCGGGTCAAGGTGGATGTTCAGAATTACATTCCAACGAAGGACAAAGAACCGAATCCATAGCTCCTTTGTGGGCCATAATCCGGCATAACCTTCGATCGTGGAGGCGAAAGCAGAGAGAGATGTGATGGCATTGGCAGGAAGGTGGTGCGGCTGGAGTTCGTAGGTGTTCAACCAATCATGGAAAAAATCGCTAACTGGTAAACCGAACCCCCCGCTGGAAATGTGACAGGAACACCACATACTCACCCAGATTGGGTGAGGGGGCAAGTTCGGCGGAGGCGAGACGTGCGGTGACGCCTGCGGGGATGCGCCTGGTGCGGTAGATCCAGTCCAGGTCATCCTGGCAGACCCAGGATCCAGCCTACGCACCGCGGTCAGCGTCTTCCTCCATCTCCTGCTCGGCAACGGCAAGCTCCTCCTCAGTCATCTCGAGTTCTCTACCCTCACTAGCGCTAGCGGCGGTAGGGGGCAGCGGCCTAGACTGACAGCGACCCGTGGCGGAGGAGGTGCGCAGCGGCGACGGCGACGCAGATGCGTGTGGAAGCAGTGCAGCGGCGGCGCTGCTGCTCAGACGCGGTGGCGGCGGCGCTGTCGCGGGAGAAGACGAGGAAGAAGAAAGGGCAGAGGGGCGCGGAAATGGGGAAAGGACCCAAGGGGCGCACCCCTCCCCTATTTAACCGCTCCCTCAACAAGGAAGTGGGATCGCGTTTGCGGGCGGGCCATATCGTGTGGCCGTGTATAAACCAAATTGATCAATCAGCATCAAGCCACACGGAAGGCCACAGGGCACAGCGGATCCCATGACGCGACGCATTGATGCAGTTAACGAGGAGACAGACGTGACGTGACGTACGCACAGTAACTCCTAACAATAACTGCGGCGGTTACTGTTGCTGGCCCTTAAAATGAGGCAACCTAATGATTAGCCTCCACATGGGGAAGCATACGAGAGAAGGAAGAATGACCCGGAAGAGATTGTAGTAACCCGGCTAGCAAGTGAAAACTTGGAATGTGCTAAGGGAAAGTAAACCCATGAAATTCAAGATGAGGAGGTAACTCGGAAATGAAACTCAATACACGGTGAAATTGAACCCGCTGTGGCCTTAGCGGCTAAGGCAACTAAGACCTCACCAGCTTCGGGGACTAATGTTGGGGGGATACCCCCGGATAGGGTCACGCCGGGGTATAGAGGCCGAGTTAGCCGAGGTACGGCAAGGTCAAAGCAAATGATGGCCGAGTCACCTAAAGGCAGGCCGAATCTCGGGGTAACCCGGACCAGGGGATATCCACCTAACTAGGTCTCAACCTACTTAAGCCGTAAGTCGGATGGATGAATCTAGCTTGTATGCAGGAATAGGTGTGGCTGGATAACCTACGATCCGCGTCATGTCAAGCTTCTAGGAGAAGGAAGGTATCTCGCTGGTTAAAAGTAACCCCGGTATGCACGACATGAGCGAAGCGAACAGAGGCAGGACCAGCGAGGCGTGGCCGACCGAGGTGACGACGCCAATGTCGGCTGACGCAGGCGCCGCAGAGGCTCATGTAACCTCTGCGTGGGTGACGCGGGGAAAAGCGACCCGGTCGGCTTACTATTTTGGGAGGAGGCATATTCCCTGGAATATGCCTCCACGTATGCCCTAGGTGGAGACCTAGCCACCCCTGTATAAGGAGGGCTAGGGCCTCTATAGAGGGGGTTGGTCTTGATTGGGTTGATATTTACTAGATTGATCTATATAGACTAGTTTTTACTTGGTTCCTGAGGGGTAGATAGTGGTGAGAGTAAGAGAGTACCTTCTTCCTCCTTTCTCCAATACAGCTCGAGGAGCACTTATAATCTATGAAGTGAATCAAATACAAACCTTCTGTCTGAGGAATCACCTCACTATCCGTCCCTGGATTCCCCTAGTGCTATTAGTCCCCACCTTTAGCCTATCCATGGCATCTGCCGTGACACCACCACGACACACAGTAGCCGGTGGCGAAGCATGGTGCCCTCTCGGCAACCCTCGATGAAGAAGCTGATGTCCTGGCTCTCCAGGATACCCTCGCAGGTATTGCGTAGCTCTGTCCACTTGGCAAGGTACTCGCGGTCAGTCTCGCGATCACCCTGGACGCATAAGGCCAGGTCGCGTGGGCGCCCCAGACGCTTGTACGTGCCATTGAAGTTGCGGGCGAACACCTTCTCGAAGTCTGGCCAGGCGTTGATGCTGTTGGGTGCGAGGCTATTGAGCCACGTCCTTGCCGATCCAGTTAGCATAAGAGGGACGTAGCGCACGGCTATGCGCTTGTTCCCATGGGCAATCCCGACTGCCGTAGCATAGTCGGTTAGCCAATCTTCCGGCTTCATGCTGCTCTCGTACATGGGGTTGTCCCTGGGTAGGGAGAACTTATCCGGAAACGGCTCGTTCCGAATGCAGGGTCTGAAACAAACCGGGCCGGTGGAATCTTCCTCCTCCGTGACGCGCGCTTGAGCGAGGAGCTTGATGCGGTCACGGGCATCCAGACAATCCGGGTTGGGCGCTCCCACCCGGCCCGAGAGACGGGAACCGGCGGGTCTAGGTTCTCCGGTTGGTGGAGGGGGAGGCGGCGGGGTGCTGTTCACCGTCTGCTCCTGGCGCGGCTGGCCCCTGTTGCCAGAGCTGCGACGCCTGCTGCGGGCCTTAGCCGGCTGAGGGAAGGACGCATGCTGGGTGTCGCGTGGTGCGCCCCTACTATTGACGGGCAGCTTGCTCCCCCTGGAGTAGCTGGGGTCCTCCTGCATCTACCGGTTGGCATCAGCCTGCTCGTCCGCGATGCGGAGGAGCTTTTGCACGCGAGCGTGCTGGTAGGCTCACTCCTCGCCCTCCAGATTGGGCAGTTCCTCTGCCGCGGCTCGCGTCATGCACAGGTTCTTGATGGGCGTGATGTAGGTGGGCCGGATGAGGGCGGGCGCGGGGTCCGGCTCCCCGTCCTTTTCCATCCTATCGCCTAGCTCGCCGCCCCAGCACCGTCCCTGGCCGCGCCGGCTCGGCTCCGCGGTAGCCGGAGTGAAGACATGCGCGCGGTCGTACTCGCGCCAGGTGATCTCAAGTTGCTTGCGGCTTGCCGCCAGCTCCATGGCCTCCTGGAGGAGGATCTGTCTCTCCATGGAAAAGTTGGCTTCCGCCTCCTCCGGGTTATCCCCAAGGTTAACCGGCGTCAGGAGCCGATCAATGGCATCCTCCACCGGGTTCCGAGGCTGCGAAGGGGTGGAAGTTCCAACCTCGTCCGCGCCTCGCTTCCGCGGCTGGCGGGGGTGAGAGATGGAGCCGGCCATCATGACCTCCACGCCGTAGGGAGCGACGGAGGCGCTACCGCCAGGATGCGGCAGCTCCGCGACGGAGACAATCTCCCTGGGGAAACGCTCCTGGACGGTGGCGACGTAGACAGGGAGGTCGCCGAAGAGCAGGATGGAGCCGCTCGCCGGGAAGGAGGTTCCGGCGAAGCAGGAAGCGTTGCCGATGATGCAGTCAAATTTTGCCGAGCGTGAGCACTAGGCCGGAGGCCACGCGCTCACCGGCTAAAGTGCGGGGTCCCATGCGGAACGTGACTCCGGTCGAGGCCATCTAGCCCCACGGTGGGCGCCAACTGTCGTTGTATTGGGAACGACAGTACCTAAGAAGGTTAGATAGAGGTGTGGGGACTAGCAGGGAAACTATCGACGGCGTCCGCAGGCGGGATTGGATACAAGCAAGTGTAGCTGGACGCAGGAAGTACCCAGGTTCGGAGCCCTCGTGGTGAGATAAAACTCCTACTCCTGTCGGATCTAACTATGGGGATATACGAACTACAAGCGCTCCTTAAGCTGTATTCTCCAGCTACTGCCTTACATGCACTGAGGCTAACCCTTATTACTAAGGCCTTGCATGTCCTTATATAGGCAGAGAGGCAACGGTCTCCCTGGCCAGTCTGACTGGCGGGCCCCACAGGCGGGTCCCAGCCGGCTGGTCATCTACAGTATCCGGTACGACATGTCCCATCGGACTACAAGCGGTATGGCTGTCGTAGGCACAGTGGATGCCGTGCGAGCTGTCGTCGGCATCGGGCCACTGTTCCTGCGTCATCCCCGCAAAGTCTTCGGTATGGCCGAGTAATGGCCGGTCTTGTCGTCGTACAGGGCGTACTGTGCACTGATACGCACGTCGTCCTGTCTCCTTGATTGGTTCCGGTTGTGTTGTCGTAACCGGCTGCTTCTTGTCGATCCGGCTACCGTGCGGTAGCCGGCCTGGCTTGCTTTGTCCGACTGCATCTGGCCAGCCGGACACTATCCGACTGTCCTGTTTCTTGTCCGGTTGGGGTATCTGGGGATCATCCCCCCGACATGAAACAAACAAGTGCGATGCTCCAAAACCAAACAACACTCTTGCTAGAACTGAGTTAACAGAAAACATACCCAACACGACATCTGGTGCTTCCTAGGCTTCCTCAGTATTCATGTGGAAAAGATGGCCGGTACGGTTGTGCGGGTTTCTTGGGGCAAACCTCTTTCCATGCTAGACAAGGCGCTGCTGCTGGGCTGGTGCAGTAACATTGGTGGCTGCTGCAAGCTTCTTGGGGCACTCGTTGGAGTACTGACCCATGACCCCATACTCAAAACAAGTTATCATTGACTTTTCTTTCCCTGCGACACGCACCGTAGTGTTTCTAGTCCTTGGGGAAGTATTGTTGTTGTGGTTATTGCTGTTGTTGTTGTTGGACCTTGGCGGTGCACGGTTGAAGTTATTGGGATTGTCGGGGTTGTTGTTGTTGTGGTGGCCTCCGGGCCTCGGGTTTCCTCCTCCACGATTGGGGTAGTTCGGACGAGACATTAGGGGTCTGTTGTTTCTGGGTGCATATCATGCAGAGCGTTGGGGCGATATTTCGAGGTATGATGAGGTCCTGGATGGTGCATCATCCGGCGCTTACGGTTCTCACTGGCTTGGTTTATCTTTCCTTCCATCTGAATGGCAGAATCCACTAAAGCTTAAAGGTCGTCAAATGGAATGTTGACTAGCACTATCTGCGTCCCATCATAAAGACGATTCAGGAATCTCTCCTTCTTCTTTGCTTCAGTGTCTATCTCATCAGGGGCATACCTAGCTAGTGACAGAAATTTGTCATGGTACTCAACCATAGTCATTCTTCCCTGCTTCAGCTCTCTGAATTCATCCCTCATCCTCTTGATCAAACCTGGAGGTACATGGGTCCTACTGAACTTGATCTTGAACTCCTCCCACATCATCATATGTCCTCCATTCATGGTACGGGTGTTATTCCACCATGATCTGGCGTAGCCTGACAGATAGTGGGTGGCAAACAACACCTTCTCATTAGCATTAACTCTTGCGACCTCTAAATTGTTTTCCATGGTTTGCAGCCAATCATCAGCATCCAAGGGTTCTTCTGACTTGCTAAACACAGGAGGGTTGGTATTCTGGAAGTTTTTGAGTTTGGATCCATGGTGATCTTGGTTTCCATGGCCTTGATTATTGTGGGCCATCTGGCCTATCTCTTGAAGAGTGGCTAGATTGGCTTGACGTTCATCTCTACCGACTTCACGATCAGAAACTAACATCTGCAGAATCTCAAGCATTGGGTCCTGAGATGAGCTGCTTCCTCTGGGGTTACCGCGAGTCATCTGAAGATTGAGATAGATAGTGAGACAAGAGGGAAATTTCTATGGTTCATGGGTTTGTTTCAAAGAGCTTTAAACTTTGAGTATGACTTAGGTTTGAAAACTAACAACTTCTTCTCATTCATTCATTCTAAGCACACAATACAAACACACACCACAACTAGAAAACAGATGGTTTTAAGAACCATTCTCTGAATCTACGATATAGTGGGAACAGCTACAACTCACACCTACGATAGTGCTCAGGTGAGACTACTCATCATTAGGGTTGTCGGGCTCCTCATCATCAATGAAGTCAGCATCATCCTCATCAGTGTGGTCCTCCATGGCTGCGTCCTCCAGGTAGTCATCGTCATCACTGAGGTAAGAGTGAGTATCACCACGGATATCTTCACCTTCCTCCTCCTTCTCCTCCAGCTAGATCTCCTGGTCGTGGATGGTCTCCTCCAGGGTGGCTACTGTAACATCCCAAATCTTTAATCAAGGTTATCAAGATCCAAATCACCCAATTTAGGGTTAACAAAAACTTTTTATCATTTAAATACTTAGGAATGCATATGTGTGTTGCATTAATATGGAATTGTTTTGAATTGCCATGATTGTTTGTTCTAATGGTTGTAAAATGATTCTAAGATGAATGCCACATCATCTAGATCATTCAAAAATAAAATCCAAAGAAAAGAAATCAAATAAGAATAAAAAGACCAAATGGTCACTTTTGCCATTTTAATCCACTAGGTCACTTTAGGTGTTCCTAGAACTCAAATTCAAACAGAAATATTTCTAACTCTTTGCACCCCTTGCTAGCACAAGTAAAGATCTACCAAGGCCCACTTTGTGATCTTACAAGAACTTTTGAACACTAAATTTAAATGGCATTTGAAAAAGGAATCAAGTGTATGTACTTAGATCCCACTTTTCCAAAAACCACTCAAATGAATTCAATTTAACAATCCCAAGCAACCACAGCAACTCAAGCATAAGACCAACAACTCCACCAAAAATCTTTTCAAAATTCAAAACTTTTCGTCATGCGGCCATTGTGTCGAACAATTGGCAGGCAGAAAAATATTGGCCTAACTATTACTATTGCCAATTGATTTCTTGTCTCCCATTTAACCCTCACATCTCTCCTATGTACCCTCTTAGCCTAACTAAACCCCAGACAATCCCCCTCCTACCCCGGAGTGCCAGTAGCGCGGCGCCCAAATTTGGTCGTCGCCGGCCGAGCATGGGCAACGCGCTAGAGACAGCGCCGCGCCAAACCAGCACCTTCCCTAGCTCCACCGCACACTACCGTGACCCCCTGTCCACCCCACGGACACAGCTAGCCCCTGGACCACCGTGGACAGCTCACGCCCACCGCCTCTGCGCAGTACCCAGCTCACGCCAGAGCGTTGTCCTCGACAGGCCGCATAAGCCGCTCCTTGCTCCCAGCTTGCGCGTGCAGCATCGTCTTAACCCGAGCACACTGCCAGACACGTCCTTTCCCCGCCGCGCGACCAGCAGCCGCCGTGAACCGCGTCGAGCACCGCCTCTGCCATGTAGAGCGTCGCCCTTTCCCGACCGCAAGCCACAACCCCTAGCGTCGCCTTTACGCCGTAGCTGACCGCCAGGAGGCAAGCCACCGTCCGCCTACACCACCCATGCCTCTAGCGCCCTGTATCAATGTCACCGATGAGCTCACCGTCGCCCTCTCGCTCTCCTTGTCGAGCCTATATAAGGAGCCCTCCCCATCACCATTTTGCCACACTACCTCACTCCCCTCTCTCTAAGAACCACCTCACAGCATCGCCGGAGCCGCTCGAGCAGCCATTCGCCGGAATTGCGCCAGAGTTCGCTGCAGTAGAGGAGGAGAAGCCCCTGTCGATTTCGTCCACCCCAGGAACCGCCACGACCTCGCCTGAGTCCACCGTCGTCTCCTCGTTCGATCGCCCCCATTGCCACACTAGCTGGAGCCCTAGTATGCCCCCATTGCACCCCCACCAAGCCGCTAGGGTTCCATCTCGCCGGCGACCAGTTCGTCGTCGACGATGAACCGGAGCTGTCGATCTAGGTTCTAATCACACGACCCACATCGCCCCTTACCGCTTCGCGTTAAGTTGTGCCGCTGACATGTGGACCCCTCCTGTAAGTTGCCAGCCGCGTCGTGGAGTGTCACTGGGCTGGCCCATTAGTGTTCCCGCGCTGGCCCTAGTATTCAAATTTAGATTTTTTGATTTAGAGTTAATTTAGTTTCTATCCACTAGTTTAAAAATCAATTTAGACAGATTTATCGAACCAATTTGAATGATTCAAATTTTTCTAGAAAGATAATTAAAATCTCTATCCAAGCCCGTTGGATTTAAGTCATTTGGTGTTATAGATCACATATAGCAAAAATAACAAGACAGAGACTTTTCTGCATTCAGACATTTTTCAAAAATCAACCATAATAGCTTTTGAGTTGATTTCAACTCTCAAAAATCACATTTGAGCATACCTATCTCAATATGTAAAAATATTTAGGTTTGCATGCAGTGACTTTGGACTAGTACTAAAATAATGCTATATAGGCATTTCTAGTCAATTTAAATCATTAAAATATTAATCTTATACTTTATAAATTGTGATCCAACATTTAAATCACATTCCTATGTATTAGTGTGATAACCCGATTTTTCAGACTATTAATTAATTTTGGTTATCTTCTAATTGCTTAGATTTTTGCTAATTTTTATTTTTTTAAATCTAGATGCTTCGTATGTGCATGCCAAGGGCAGGTGCATGCATGCACACTCACGTGGTAATAGTGTAGTAGTAGTAGTAGAAGTGACTAGTATTGCAAGATATTTTGAGAGAGGAAACGTGTTAGAGCTTTGCATGTCCTAGGTGGACTTGTGCATGTAGAGAGAGAAGTGAGTCAGCTCTTGCGTGTCTCCAAGAGAGAGAAAAGCAAACCCCATCAGTACATGTAGCTGACTTAGTGTTCAAGGCCTGCTCAGATATTTTTGGCTAGCGTTGAACCGACGTTGCCTTTTGGAGTAGTATAAATACCTACACTGCTGCCCTCCACACGCACACACTATCTATCGATCAGAGTTGAAGAGAGTGAGCTGCCCTCCACGCACACACACACACTCTCCATAGACCAGATCAGATAGAGAAGGCGAGGCATGAAGAGAATGAGAGTGAGGCTGCGAGCAGGGAAGCCGAGCATATGCGTATATTTTGGAGGCCATATCATACATGCATGTTTTAGAGTTTGTAGACGAGGGCCGGCATTTTGATTGGGCTTATCAGTGCTTATACTGCTATGGATTTTAATTCTATGGTGGGATTTATTGATTGGCGGAATTATGTTGAAGTGGATTATATTATTTAACTAAGGCAAGCTTTTCATACCTCTCTCATATCTTTTGTAAAGTATATTTTTATTAAATTATGATGGATTATTTTGATAGTACGTGGTATATGAATATTTTCTGAAATATTCGTGGGCTAATACGCCCGTGTTGGTATACGGTGATGGATCCGTTTGGAACCACCAATACGAACCGGGTTTTTTCATGAATATGGATTTGAAAAATAACATGGAAATTAATATGAATGTTTTCTGAAGTAAAACTTGGTGCTATGAAGATAAACGTATTGTACCGGTCACAGTCCAGGTATGGGACTGGCTGAGTTCTCCGCTGGGACGGCCCTGAAATGAAACGGGCGGTGGATCCGTAGGAGCGGCCGATATAAGTAAATTCAGGTGTTTGGGTTCTAGTGGGTCAAAGGACTCTGCTCGTCTAGAGGCCTGTGTGGTTCTGGTTGAGGCTGTCGGCGTCGGAGTACCCTCTGCAGAGTGTAAAAGTGTTAATATTAACCCCTGTGACTTCCGGGTTGGGAATGCTTACTTTCATGTGTGGTACCATGTGTTTTTAAATTTGGCTAATTAGTTTATGCACATGTTTTTACAAAAGAAAGTCTATTTTACAAGTTATATGATTGTTTGTATGATTAGTTTGCTAAGTACATTTTGTACTCATCCCTTGCTCCTAATGTTTTTATCAGAGTTGCGCTGCGGAAGATGTTGTCGTCAGAAGATTAGGCTGGACCGGTGGACGGAAAGCGAAATAGAGAATATAGTTGGATTTTAGTGTAAACGTAAATAAACATGTAATAAAATCAATATGAGCTTCTCGAGATCCACTGTATCGGCTTTTGCCTGTATTTTTAGCGTTACGGGTATATAAACCTCCAGGTTTATATACACGTGGCGGTTGTCATTCTACCGGGCCGGGTCTCGGGGCGTGACAATTAGAATATGTGGTGATGACCCGTGTCTACATAATCCCATATTTTAATTGAAGAATATTAAATCTTAGTTAATTTCAATGAGTAGAAATTACTTTTCTCGAATAAAATAAAAGAAACTAGTTCTTTAAATCTTGTGATGATGTGATGATACTAGATCATCAAGTGTGTGCCTTAGTGTACTAAATAGATTAGTTAAGTATTGTTTGATGATTGTGTATCCCGTGTGTATTTATAAACCATAGTACCGACCAAGTCTACGAGGAGGAGGAGTTCTACCCTGAAGAATAAGAGAAGAATTTCAACCACTGCACCAACCAAGGCAAGCCATCATTAACAATGCAAGCTAACACTTGCAAGCTTGATAACCTAAGAAAAATGCCTTAAGCATGCTTTGGTTATACCATTTTGATTTATGCCCATCCCAAGTTTTACTTGCAAGCTTTACTTTCTTTTACTTTACCTATGTTCCTTACTTTGTTTATAGATAGTATAAAGAGTATAAAACTTTGCTTATCTAGTTAGACTTAGATGTCATTCTATGGCATGAGATTGATATTAGCATCCCCCATTAGTGAACACTCTTCACCTGAGTTACTAGTGTTAAACATAAAACTTGATCACTTTAGATGGCAATACTTGGTGAAAATGACTTATGAAAACCTTGGAATGATGAGTCATTCTATTGAGATGTTTTGACATGTGTTGAGAAACACAAATGGTTTATGATGATGAAAATGTTGAGGCATGAGCCTTAGCCCCTTTATAAAAACTGATGGTTGGGTTTGGATGCGATACCATTCCAATTTTACCGTACAACCACGATACCTGAATTGGGTAAGGCTTAGCCGGAAGTTTATATGCATTAGTATGGGTTCCCTCGTGGGAGAGGTCTGAGTTGAGGCTACCTCTCAATGTTGTCCACCTATGAAGTGATCAGGATGGCAGATGGCCATGGTTGGGAGGCCAAGCTCATAGGAGAGGTGCATGTACTAGGGTGTGTAATTGAAAGGTTATGATTGATTATGCGCATACTAAGTATGATGATTCAGGGTTATCCTTTACGGATGTATCGAATTTTATGGTGAAAGTGTACCACCTCTACAGAGGGTCAAACTATTCGAATAGCTGTGTCCGCGGTCATGGATAGTTGAAGTGGCCATACTGTTCCGTTGTCAGATGTTTTCAAAATGAATTATGAAATGAATTGTGACATGACTTGACCACAACAGAGTTGTGACTATGACAACTAAGTTCCAACTTAGGTGGTTTAGAACTTTATTTTATCTTTCTTTGTCTCTGCACTCAGCTTAGGTTTCAAACTACCTTAGAGTTTAGCATTCCTACTAGACTACCTTACTTGTTAGTGATATTTTGCGAGTACTTAAAGAGTACTCATGGCTTTGTCCCTGGCTATTCATCTGGCTAGACTATGAAGAAGACTACCAAGAGGAAGGACAGCAGGATGGCTATGACAACTAGGATCATCTCCCATCGTCAGTATTGCTTGTGACACTGAAGATGGACCCCACCGCTATGCTATTTATTCCGCTACTTATGTGTCTTAAGACTGGATCCTGAGATCCTTTATTTGTGTAAAACCTTATTATGGTTTGTAATGGATGGTGTACTGTGATATCCAATCTGTTATGTCTCGCAAAAATGGTAATCCTGGGATTGTGATGTATGGCATAACAGGCATCTGGGATTAAAAATCCGGGTGTTGACAAGTTGGTATCAGAGCCATCCTGACCATAGGAGACCCTAGTTAGAACGGACGTCTGAACAAAAACTTAGTTTCAAAAATAGAAGTGAGTATTTATGAAAACCTATTTCCTCTCTTACCCTTGGGATTCTTTCTCTCAAAAATATACATGTTCCTCAAAAATTCTTACATTCTGCATAAAATTTGACACACTTGATCACTTCACTAACTTACTCATCCTAAATTCTTATAGATGGAAGTTCAGTACTGCAAGTTCTACCAGTTGGGCAGCGGAGGCCAACTGATCTCCAAGAGGGATCTTGATGCACTATCTGAGTACCTGGAGCACCCGCATCCGAAATTCTTTGGAGCTCAACTCAATGACCACCCGGGAGGAGATTTACAATGGCTGATAGTTGCTGATCTTCGAGGCAAGATGGAAGCACCACTTTTTGAGAAGATTCAATTCACCGTGAGAGAGAACAACTGGCTAGATGGATTAGAAAGGGCAATGCATGAAGCTCTCACCCGTCTTTGCGGACATAACATCAACTTGATCCAGGGAACTCGCTTTCCGCACTATGCAAGGCGTGATTCTATGGGAATGGCATTGGAGATGCCAAGTCACCCGAAAATGAGACGCCAAGTGGAGAAACTCGACTTCCTACTGTAGGACAGACAGAAGGAATTGGACAATGCTCGAGGGTACGCCAACCACAACCTTGCCATTGCCGCCTAGAAGGCCCAGACTTTCGCCCTGCTCGTCAAGGATCATCAATCACTTCGTCGTCAACATGCAAATAAGGATCGCACCATCGACCGTCTTCCCAAGAATGTGGCTGACCTCGAGAAGACCATCAAGGAGCAAGAAGCTCAGCTTTCAGCAGAAGAGGAAGAAGGTGAAGACATCCAGGGGATATTCACTCTTACCACAGCAATGATGATGACTACCTGGAGGATGATGCAATGGACTTATACACCGACGATGATGACTCCGACTTCATTGATGATGAGTAGATGCACTTGATCACTATCATAGGAAGGATATGTATCGGTCCCATTGTATCTCAGCTTACAGAATGGTTCTTAAAACCATCTGTTTTCCTTTTTTGTTGTGGTGTGTGTGTTTGTATCGTGTGCTTTGCTTGAATGAATGAAAAGAAGTTAGTTGCAAAACCTGAGTCAAACTCAAAGTTTTAGCTTTGAAAATAAAACCATAAACCTTAGAACTTTCCCTCTTACCCCTTTATCTATCTCAATCTTCAGATGACTCGTGGAAACCTCGGAGGAAGCAGCTCATCGCAGGACCCGATGCTATAGATTCTGCAGATGCTAGTTTCGGACCATGAAGCTAGTAGAGCAGAGCGCCAAGCCAACCTAGCTACCCTGCAGCAGATCGCTCAGATGGCCCACAATAATCAAGGCCAAGGAAATCAGGCATCATGGATCCAAACTCAAAAACTTCCAGAATACCAATCCCCCTATCTTTAGCAAGTCTGAAGACCCGCTGGATGCTGATGATTGGTTACAGACCATGGAGAATAACCTAGAAGTAGCAGGAGTTGAAGCAAATGAGCAAGTTCTGTTTGCCACCCACTATCTAGCGGGAGACGCAAGAGCATGGTGGAACAACACCCGCACAATGAACCACGGTCAAGTGATGATGTGGGAAGCTTTCAAGACCAAGTTTAGTCGCACCCATGTGCCGCAAGGCTTAGTCACTAGAATGAGAGATGAGTTACGTGAACTGAAGCATGGCAAGATGACTATAGTAGAGTACCGTGACAGATTTTTGTCTCTCGCTAGGTATGCACCTGATGAGATCAATACTGAAGCCAAGAAGAAGGAGAGATTCCTGAATAGATTACATGATGAGATGAAAACGGTGTTAATCAACATCCGTTTTGACGATCTCGAAGAGCTAGTCAACTCTGCCATTCAGATGGAAGGAAAGATCAACCAAGCCAATGACAACTGCAAGCGCAGAATCATGCACCAGAGTGGATCCAACAGTCACTAGAAGTATCGCCCTAACCCATCTGCAGGATATGCCCCAAGGAACAATAGACCCCCAATGTCTCTCCCAAGCTACCCCAACCGTAGCAGAGGAAATTTGAAGTCCGAAGGCAATCCCAACAACAACACCGACAACTCCAACAACTTCAACCGTGCACTGCCCAAGTCCAACAACAACAACAACAATACTGCCCCAAGGACTAGAAGCAATGTCATGCCTGTTGCAGCCAAAGAAAAGTATCAGATTACTTGTTTTGAGTGTGGAGTGAAGGGTCACTACTCCAATGAGTATCCCAAGAAGATTTCCGCCACTGCCAATGTGAATGCCCCAGCTCAGCAGCAACGCCATGTTCAGCCCGGGAGAAGATTCACCCCAGGGAATTCACTCAACCGCAACAACCGTCTCTTCCACATGAACGCCGAAGAAGCCCAGGAAGCGCCAGATGTCGTGTTGGGTATGTTTTCTGTTAACTCAGTAGTAGCAAGAGTGTTGTTTGATTCTGGAGCATCACACTTGTTTGTTACCGAAGAGTTTGCATGCACTAGTAAGATTCACCCAACCAACTTGAAGCATATCATGATAGTTCAAATACCTAGTTCAACCACCAAAGCTAGAAAAATTTGCAAGGCTGTACCTATTAGAATACATGGGATAGATTTTTATGCCAATCTAATAGTACTTGGAACCAAAGGTTTGGAGGTAGTACTAGGAATGGATTGGATGTTGAAACATAAAAGATTTATCGACTGTGCCAAGAAAGCCATCACCATGACCAGTAGCTCCGGAGTAATAGTAGAGCATATATCTGAAACCTTACCCCGTCAATTCGAATGCAATAAGAGTCTAGCCCTACCCTCCATTGACCAAGTCAGAGTAGTCTATGAATACCCCGATGTATTCCCAGATGAATTGCCCGGTATGCCCCCAAATCAGGATATCGAGTTCATTATTGAACTAATTCCTGGAACTGGACCCATAGCTCAGAGACCCTATAGTATGAACCCATCATAGTTAGTGGAACTGAAGAAGCAGCTTGATGCTATGTTGGCAATAGGCTTGATTCAACCAAGCGCATCGCCATGGAGATCACCTGTTCGGTTTGTCAACAAGAAGGATGGAGGTAACCGTTTGTGCACAGATTACTGGAAGCTGAATGATGACACCATCAAGAACAAGTACCCACTGCCCAAGATAGAGGATCTGTTTGATCAGTTGACTAGTGCTAGAGTGTTCTCTAAGATTGATCTTAGGACTGGTTATCACCAACTTAAGATTCGTGCAATGGATATTCCAAAGACCGCCTTTACCACCAGATATGGATTGTATGAGTATACGGTCATGTCTTTTGGATTAACCAATGCCCCCGCTTATTTCATGAATCTCATGAATAAGATCTTTATGAACTTTCTGGATAAGTCTGTCGTAGTGTTTATCGACGATATTCTTATCTACTCCAAATCAGAAGAAGACCATGAGCAGCACCTGAGAATCATCCTTGAAACCCTGAGAGCATCAGTTGTATGCCAAGTTTAGCAAATGTGAGTTTTGGCCGAAGGAAGTAGGATTCCTCGGACATATTGTGTCTGCCGGAGGAGTCGCTGTCGATCCTGCAAAGATCAAAGATGTTGAAGAATGGGAAGCCCCAACCACTCAAACCCAAGTCCGTGCATTTCCCGGATTAGCGGGATATTACCGCAAGTTCATTGAAGGATTTTCGAGCATCGCAAGACCCATGACCTAACTGTTGAAAAAGGACAAGAAGTTTGAATGGACCAACAAATATGAAGCAAGTTTCCAAGAGCTCAAGAAGAGATTGATTTCAGCCCCAATATTGATTATGCTGGATATCAAGAAGCCATTTGATGTGTGTTGTGATGCATCCAAAATTGGTCTCGGATGTGTGTTGATGCAAGAAGGAAAAGTCATAGCATATCTATATCGACAACTAAAGCAGCATGAGCAAAACTACCCTACCCATGATCTAGAACTAGCAGCTGTAGTTCTAGCCTTGAAGACATGGCGTCATTACCTTATGGGTAACCGCTGTGAGATTTATTCGGATCACAAGAGCTTGAAGTATATTTTCACTCAGAAGGAGCTGAATATGAGGCAAAGAAGATGGATAGAGTTAATCAAGGATTATGACCTTGACGTTCACTATCACCTCGGCAAAGCCAATATGGTAGCGGATGCTCTTAGCAGATTGCCGTGTAGATTAAACACCATGATCAAAGAAACCCAACCATTTTTCATGAAGAATTGGAGCAGTTTAGAACTGAGCTAGTTAGCAAAGGATTCTTAGCTAGCATTGAACTTCAACCCACTTTGATCAGTCAGATCAAGGAAGCCCAAAAGGGAAATGCAAGTATCGACGGAATCAAACATCGTATGGGTACTGACGAGGGTTTAACTCATCAATGCCCATTGTTATGGACTTGGGTTTTGGAGAAGGAGGGAGCGCTAGAGACATCTATCTGCTAGCAAACAAGCACACGGGGGACTCGAAGATTTACCCAGGTTCAGGCCTCATAGAGGTCCCTACTCCTGCTTGTCTGCTTGTGGAATTATCAAAGTAATCGAGGATTACAATGGTGCACAGATGCAATCTGGCGAGGGTTGTGGAAACTAGGGTTGCGTGTGTCCTCCTCGCCGCCCCTCCTATCCTTTATATAGATAGGCCAGGTCTCGGGTAGCAGGTCGAGTCAGTTACAGGTTAGGGTTTTTCCCTTTGAACTTTCTATCTCTAGCTTCTTCTTGTTCTTCAAGCAATCGAGAGTCCGTAGGTTACTCGAGTTCTTCATTTGGGCCTTGGCAACACCGTGGGCCTCTATGTATTCAGGCCATATATACCAAGCTCGAGTACCTATAGGGTATACCCATGTCAGTAGCCCCCGAGTGTCCAGTGGAATCGCAGATTCGACTGGAGACTTTATGAAGCCTTTCGAGTGCATGACTGAGTATGTTTTTCGAATGCTTTGTTTATGTCATAGGAATTGTTGATGTGCGTGCCTGATTTAACTGATGTATCGGTATTAGTTAACGACCTTAGGGTAAAACAACGCCATCTACTCGAACTCGAGTCCCTGGACTCGAATCTGGAAAAGTGCTGGTGTAATTCGACTCAAGCCATGGAGGTCTTACAGGAGTCGAATTCCAGTATATGAGTGTGAGCACTTGATGCGTCCGTCAAGGCATGTTCATCGTACCTGTGGGCACGGATATATTTCTGGTAGTGCGCAGCAAATGCGTTGCCAGGCCTTATTTAGGTCTTATCTTCACGCTGTAAGCGCGGCATCCGAAATTTTATCATCACGGAGACGATTCGGGTGACCCAGGAGACGCAGTCTCTTTGTAGGGAAAAATCATGAGGCGGTGTCACCATAAGCTTCGAGTGTAGATGTTATCCACACATAGTACTTTGTACAAATAATCATAGGGTGTGCGACCAGCGCTCCCTATGGGAGTAGCCCCCGAGTGCCTGGTTGAGTCGAAGACTCGGGCAGGGACTAAAGAATTTTTGCGACTGCTGTCGTCTTTTGTTTGCTTGTTTCAGTCGAATTTTCTTACGGCGCTCCCTATGGGAGTAACCCATGTCCATAGTCGAATCGTGTTTCGAGTGGTTGGGTTTGCTTTGATTGTCTATATTCCTGCAAAAGAAGAAGAAAACATCATAGGGTGCGCGACCAGCGCTTCCTATGGGAGTAGCCCCCGAGTGCTTGGTGGAGTCGAAGACTCGAGCAAGGACTAAAGTAGTCGAAATCTTCTGCTGCGTAGTTTTTGATGACGTCAGTACTGATGATTTCATGACCTCAGTTGCCCGCGTGAGTGAGTTTGACGGGACGTGATGAGCGGTGGGTCCCATTCCCTGACTCTGATTTGACCGGGCGTGCGTAATCTTTATTTTAACTGCGCCTCCTCGATTTCCACATGTAATGGGAGTAGTGGGGGATGGTTCGTGCTTCAGCTCCTCCACGTGTCAAGCGCGATGAACCCCACGCGTCTGGTAGGGTTTTTCTGAGCCGTTGGATTGCATCTTCCAGGGTTTAAGTAGCGATGTGGCGACGGTAAAATTCACATCTACTTCTTTTCATCATTTGCTTCCATCGCCATTGCCGCTGCTCCTCTTCTTCTTTGCGCTCCTTTTCCTTCGCGGCGCTGGACCAGCTCCACATATATCCCAGCTACTTCCTCCGGTCACATCATCGCCGCGGAATGGGGAAGAAAAAGGGGGGTGTCGAGGCTGATTCCTCTACTGCCACTGCTGCGATGAAGAAGAAGGGTGGCTCCACCGCTGCGGGCACTAGCACCACCGCCGGAGGAAAGAAGAAGGGCACGGGCACTCGCGTCACGAATGGAGCGTGGCGTCCCTCTGTGATCAAGTCCTCAGAGCTTTGTATTCTTCGCCAAGACAGAGTTTTGTCCTCCGCAGTCGCCGACACAAGCGTCCTCGGCGGCGAGGTAATCCCCTCTCCTCCTGCCGGTTTTCGGGTGATGTTCCTAGCGTTCATCATTCACGGCCTCTTGTTTCCCCTGCATCCTTTCTTCAGGGGCCTTCTTTGTTTTTACGGGCTCCAACTCCATCAGTTGTCCCCCAATTCCATCCTCCACGTAGCTTGCTACATTACCCTCTGTGAGTGCTGGCTCGGAAGCGAGCCGCATTTCGGCCTCTTCAAGCGCCTCTTCAAATTGAAGCGCTAATTGGCGTCTGGCTCCGTAGTCTACGACGTAGGAGGCTGCGGAATCCACGTCGATCCATCCACCACTTACTTCGACATCAAGCTTATGATGTCCGTCCAAGGGTGGAGGGACAAGTGGTTCTACATCCGCGACCAGAAGGGTGACGAAGACCACTTCGGACTCGCGCCCTTCGACCCCGCGACGCCGTGCAAGAGGAGGCGCTCCTGGAAGAATGTGATCATGCCCGGCGAGTCCGTGGAGACAGATGTGATGTATGAGCGCATCTACGACCTCGAGAGTCGCATGGACAAAGAGGAAGGAGGCTGCACCCTCATTCGCACATGGTTGCGTCGTCGCGTCCAGCCTCTGCAGGCCACAGTCCACGAGATTATCACTTTGCGGCCCGAAAGTTGGGGTGTACAGGCAACGCGGTACCCAAGTTCCATGAAATCAGCCGGGATGACTACAGTTGGTGTGCCAAATACTCAGAGGGTCTTTTTCGGCACGAATTCAACTTTACGTTTCAATACAAAAAATCAGGCTAACGCGTCAAGTTGGGGCCCCCTGTCAGTTCGCCATTATGTCGCTCCCGTAGCTTAGGTGGGGTGGCTGTCACGTAGGCTTGCAGCGTTGGCACAGTGGATATGACGACGCCCCCTACCCAGTGTATTGACGTGACAAAACAGGGCCCATGTATCGGCGTTATAATTATTTTTTGTTTACTCAAAAGCTGGAACGGCCACCGCCACGCGTCTCTCCTTGGACTTCCGTCCCAATCGTTAACCTCTACCATAAAAGCACATTGACGGTTCCACCATTCCCCTGCCTCGTAGAAACAACTCTTCTTCTTCCTGTCATCTACTATCTTCTTCCCGTCTTCTCCTTGCCGCCATGGAAGATCTACGCACTCTAGAGACAAGCTTCACCACCCAAGACAACAAGAAGATAGACGTTGTCTACACCAACAAAGAGGAGACAGTGGTACGTGTCCTGAGGATGTACGAGGGTTGGCTTGGGATAGACGAGGACAAGTTTGTGGGATTGGACCTCGAGTACATCCCGGAGCACCCATATGAAGTGAATGAAGTCGTCGTCGTTCAACTTGCCATGCGGAAACACGTCCTTGTCTACCACCTCTCTTGGTTTGTAGATCTTCTCTCTATAGCTAACCGCTTTTAGGGTTTTCTCCTCTTGTTCTTTATCCACTTGCTCATCTTGCAACTAATAGATTTTACTTAGGACCAAATAAATTAGGGTTTGCCTATGTCTCAATCGACTGAGATTTTCTTTAGTCTCAATCACCTAAGAAAAGTGCAACCGTAGTTAAAAGAAATGTGCAACTCGTTCAGTCGACTGAGAAATAACAAAACAGAATAAATTATGACAATACAATGTTGAGAGTCTTGATCTGGCATTTACTAAACTTTTCCAAATTATATTGAGATGATGATCTTGCATTGACAAAATATTTATAGTTACAAATTTTGGTGATGACAAACTACATACTTTCAGGACTGACAGGAAATGTCCGGCGCTGCGCCAGTTCCTTGAAAAAAAGGGAATTGTTTTTTGCACTGTCAACACAACAACTGATTTTTCGAAATTGTATCAAGAGGAAATTATAATTCCTGTGCACAACTAGATCGATATTAAGCGTCTTGTCAAGATCCTAGGGGGCAGGAAGAAGGATGGAATGGCATCACTCGCAACTAGAATCCTCGATGAGTTGTACGACACAATGAAGGAAGATTTCCCTACGGATAGGCACGGTTTCTGGGACGAGTGGCCGTTGTCTGATATAAACCTGAAGTATGCAGCCATAGATGCTTACGTGCCCTACCAGCTGTACAAGAAGATCCATTTTTTTCAACGCTACCTCGTGTTTTGCCCTATTTGCAAGAGGGAAGACGAGCTTAGGAGAGCCCTTTGTAGAAAATGCCGAATAGTTGAGTTTGAAGTTGAATATGCAAAGAAATTGGCTGCATCTGAAGCAGCCGACAGAGAGGCTGGAGAAGCAGCTGAAAGAGAGCTTGCAGCTGAAGAAGCAGCTGACAGAGAGGTTACAGCTGAAGCAGCAAACATAGAGGCGGCGTCTTCTAGCGGCAACAACCAGGCCTGTGATGCACCGCTAATTGTGCCACAAGACGCTGAAGATAGGAAAGCCAAGTTAGATGCCATTTGGGACAAAGCAGTTCGTCGGACGTGGAGTACCTGGAATGATGGCAAGCGCGTCAAGTGGTCTGATGAGGAGTGTATTAAATTTTACTTGTCAGTGTTATGTTTCTGTTTTGTGGAACTCAGTTAGCTTGCCAAGATGTCTAGTGCATCAAGTGATACTAGTAAAATAAATTTAACCCTGGTTGTGTTATGCTTATGTATGTGTCTTGTAGCTTGTCAAGATGGTAGCTTCTTAACTGGCAGTTTGAAAGAGTGCCCTTTTCCTCTCTCGCTAAACATATATGTTTCATTTTGCCCAAATTGGTAGCAAATCTAGAGAAGATTCTCACTTCGATATTTCGTTCCCTTTTGGACCTCTTTTTGCCTCCGACCAGGTAGCAAATCTAGAGCAGCAAATCACACCAGGCAGAATACATTCATTCAGAAAACAAAACAAATGTAGATATAGCTGTGCGCAGCTAAATAGGATATAGCGATAGAAAGTAGGTTGCTTAACGAGGTTCGATGCATTCAGCCATAAATAGGATATAGCTAGAAAGGAGCTGTTGGGCAGCCGCCGCAGCTGCATGCACATCCTGCAAGCGCCCGCGCCTTCGCCATCTCCCTCTGGTGCTTCCGCCACTTCTTGCTGCCTAGTTTCTTAGACTTGGGGGCTTGGGCCTGATTGGAGGCATGCGACCCTCTTTGATGGCCACCCGTTGGAGGTTTCGGAGGTGAATGCCGAGAGAACGGTGTTCAGTGATGTAGGCGTTGATGTTCACGGGCTCAGGCTTGCCGCTTTTGTGGATGCCGGAGCCCGTGGCCTTTGCATGCTTCAGTAAGGTGTTCAAGACGGTGTCGCCGACGGCGCGACTCGTCAGGCAGTAGACGCCCCCCTTCCGGAAGGGGTAGCTGTAGTAGGGGCCCGTGAGGAATCCGTCGTACTTGCCGGCCCGCAGCCTCCTCAGCACCTGACGAGCCTTGGTGTGAATGGACTCGTCATCGCTGCAGACGTCGCTGCCGGAAACCTATTGGAAGAAAGGGAAAATGGGGGAGTAGATGGTGTAAGAAGATCGAGCAATCGAAATGCGAACAAGCGAATCCTAATAAACCAAGATCTAGCATCCAACGATGGGAACGGTGTTGGATAATTAGGCACAATTTCCATGATTAATTCCAGAATATTAAACATGACAATACCAGCTAAATTTTAAATAGATTAGCCCATTATTTCTAAGAAACGGTAGAAGAACCAGGGGAGGGGAGCAAACCCAAGTTACCTCCGACCATAGGTCGTCGATGCCAGTGTCGTAGGGGTTCAGCGGAGCGATGTACTTATCTAGATCGTAGGTGCCCAAGAAGTGCGTGATCTGCTTGTGACCGGCAGGGGCCACCTCGCCGGCGGGGGGCTCCTCTTCGGCGGCTCTGTCGGTAGCTGGGACGGGGGCCTGGACTAGAACGGTGGCTGCCATCGATGCCTCCACTGGGCCTAGACAGGGACAACGGCTGCTTTCAACGTGTCGAGGAGGACCGGCGAGGAGACGGGGGCCTCCTCGCCGGCGGCCACGGAGGCGACGATGGCTACCTTATCCTCCTCGGCCATCGCCGGTGCGGACGGGATATTCTCGGGAGTTTGCGGATGCTGGTGGGACAGTGGAGAGGGTTGCGTGAGGACAGTGAGCGAGAGTGGGAGTGGGTGTGCGGAGAGAGGCTCTATTGCTAAGGTGGATAGAAGCAAGGCACGCTTAGTTGCACCACCGTGCAACGCGCCGTGTAGTCGACTGCACCATGCACCGCGACACGCGCACGGTACGTCACATTTTTTTCCTGGGCCATGCATGGCAGTTCTGTATTGAGACGCATGCAAAGGGCGCACACACAATTTCTATGTATGAAGTTTGACACGGCCCTAAAATTGGCGATAGTTAAAAGTGGAAATATAGAGGGGAAGGTAGGTGGCTGTACGGCGAGATTTGTGGGGTTGTGATAGATTCGGTAAAGGAATGTGTTGATGGCTGCGAGTGACTCGATGAACCGGAGACGTTAGGTCTCGTCGAGCTCAGCTGTTCGGCTTCCGGCTAGCACGTCCAAGATTCTTACGGTGGGCCCCAGTTGGAAGTGAGATTGAGAGCCGCTGCGTAAAAATGGGATGTGTCTTATTATAATCAAGTGGAAATAAACTGCAGCTGTCCATCAATGACCGTGCACTCGATGACGCATGTGTTGTGGCGTAGTAGTAGCAGTAGTAGGCTTTTCAGATTTGATTAAACGTGACATGACTGCTCGATGACTTTTTCCATGGACGGCATCCTGTTCCTTCTTGTAGAGGGAGACGTCAAGATGGGGCCTCGTCAATATGGTAGCTCGTTAACTGGCAGTTTGAAAGAGTACCCTTTTCTTCTCTCGCTAAACAGATATGTTTCATTTTGTCCAAATTGGTAGCAAATCTAGAGAAGATTCTCTCTTCGATAATTCGTTCCCTTTTGGACCTCTTTTTGCCTCCGATCAGGGAGCAAATCTAAAGTAGCAAATCACACCAGGCAGAATACATTCATTCAGAAAACAAAACAAATGTAGATATAGCTGTGCGCAGCTAAATAGGATATAGCGATAGAAAGTAGTAGGTTGCTTAACGGGGTTCGCTGCATTCAACCAGAAATAGGATGCAAGCAAAATATAGAAAATCAAAAGAAGCCGCTTAGCAGCAGCAGCCATGGCAGATGTAGATACATTCAAGGAGACATCCAACCCGTTCATTCGCCAGCGCCTCCATCTCCCTCAGGTGCTTCCGCCCCTCCTACTGCCCAGTTTCTTGGACTTGGGGGACTTGGGCCTGATTGGAGGCATGCGACCCTCTTTGATGGCCACCCGCTGGAGGTTTTGGAGGTGAATGTCGAGAGCACGGTGTTCAACGATGTAGGCGTTGATGTTCGCGGGCTCAGGCTTGCCGCTTTTGGGGATGCCGGAGCCCGCGGCCTCTTCATGCTTCGGTAAGGTGTTCAAGACGGTGCCGCCGGCGGCGCGACTCGTCAAGCAGTAGACGCCCCCCTTGCGGAAGGGGCAGCTGTAGTAGGGGCCCGTGAGGAATCCGTCGTACTTGCCGGCCTGCAGCCTCCTCAACACCTGACGAGCCTTGGTGTGAATGGACTCGTCATCGCTACGATGTCGCTGCCGGAAACCTATTGGAAGAAAGGGAAAATGGGGGAGTAGATGGTGTAAGAAGATCGAGCAATAGAAATGGGAACAAGCAAATCCTAATAAACCAAGATCTAGCATCCAACAATGGGAACGGTGTTGGATAATTAGGCACAATTTCCATGATTAATTCCAGAATATTAAACATGACAATACCAGCTAAATTTTAAATAGATTAGCCCATTATTTCTAACAAACGGTAGAAGAACCAGGGGAGGGGAGCAAACCCTAGTTACCTCCGACCATAGGTCGTCGATGCCGGTGTCGTATGGGTTCAGCAGAGCGATGTACTTATCTGGATCGTAGGTGCCCAAGAAGTGCGTGATCTGCTTGTGACCGGCGGCGGCCTCCTCGCCGGTGGGGGGCTCCTCTGCGGCGACTCCGTCGGTAGCTGGGACGGAGGACTGGACGGGAACGGCGGCTGCCATCGATGCCTCCATTGGGGCCTGGATAGGGACAGCGGCTTCTTTCAACGCGTCGAGGGGGACCGGCGAGGAGACGGGGGCCTCCTCGCCGGCGGCCACGGAGGCGACGATGGCCACCTTATCCTCCTCGGCCATCACTGGCACGGACGGGGTATTCTCGGAAGTTTGCGGATGTTGGTGGGACAGTCGAGAGGGTTGCGTGGGGACAGTGAGCGAGAGTGGGAGTGGGTGTGCGGAGAGGGTCTCTGTAGTTAAGGTGGATAGAAGCAAGGCACGTTTCGTTGCACCACCGTGCAACGCGCCATGCAGTCGACTGCACCGTGCACCGCGACACGCGCATGGTACGTCACGTTTTAGGGCCATGCATGTCAGTTCTATATTGAGCCACATGCAAAGGGCGCACACACAATTTCTATGTACGAAGTTTGACACGGCCCTAAAATTGGCGATTGAGAGCCGCTGCGTAAAAAATGGGATATGTGTTATTAAAATCAAGTGGCAATAAATTGCAGCTGTCCATCGACGACCGTGCACTCGATGACGCATGCGTTATGGCGTAGTAGTAGCAGTAGTAGGCTTTTTAGACTTGATTAAACATGACATGACCGCTCGACGACTTTTTCCATGGACGGCATCGTATTCCTTCTTGTAGAAGTCTCGCTGAGGGAGACGTCCGTGCTGTCTCACGCAGTACTGTGAAGGGCACGATGTGTGCAACGGTCATCGTTGGATCGCACAGAATCAACGGTTGGTGCGCACGATCCGCGTGACAACTGTGATAACCAATCAGAGTGTAGCAAACAGGGTGAGCACAGATTTGTGCTTCTACGAAATATAGAGAGGAGGGGGGCAAAACTGAGTAGTACCACATAAAACCAAGGGCGATACTGAGTAGTATAAAAATGGAAAGTGAGTGTATTGCACAGTGAAATACATCGTGTCATACATCAAATTATGCCAAGGTAGATCCACAAGAGTTCATTGGATGTGTGTTCTTCTCATAAACCACTCATAAACCATGTAAGGATCCACTAGAGTCATTGGATGTGTGTTCTTCTCACAAACCACATATCACCAGTGTCATTGCATGTGTGTTCTTTCCACAGACCACACATGGATCCACCGGTGTCATTGCATGTGTGTTCATCTCACAAACCACACATGGATCCACCAGTGTCATCGCATGTCTGCTCTTTTCATGAACCACGGCTAGAGTCATTGCATGTGTATTCTTCTCACAGACCACATATCACATGTGTCATTGCATGTGTGTTCTTCCCACGGACCACACATGGATCCACCAGTGTCATTGCATGTGTGTTCTTCCCATAGACCACACATGGATCCACCCAGTGTCATTGGATGTGTGTTCTTCCCACAGACCACACATGGATCCACCAGACTCATTGCATGTGTGTTCTTCCCATGAACCACACATGGATCCACTAGTGTCATTGCATGTCTGCACTTCTCATGAACCACAGCTAGAGTCATTGCATGTGTGTTCTTCTCATAAACCACATATCATCGGTGTCATTGCATGTGTG
Organism: Avena sativa; assembly: GCA_916181665.1. Taxonomy (NCBI): domain Eukaryota; kingdom Viridiplantae; phylum Streptophyta; class Magnoliopsida; order Poales; family Poaceae; genus Avena; species Avena sativa. The sequence goes on along the minus strand of OV702291.1, from coordinate 602,158,609 downwards.
TTCTTCCCATGAACCACACATGGATCCACTAGTGTCATCGCATGTGTGTTCTTCCCACAGACCACACATGGATCCACCAGTGTCATTGCATGTGTGTTCTTCCCATGAACCACACATGGATCCACTAGTGTCATTGCATGTGTGTTATTCTCACAAACCATGTAAGGATCCACCGGTGTACTTGCATGTGTGTTCTTCCCATGAACCACACATGGATCCACCGGTGTCATTGTATGTATGCGCTTCCCATGAACCATAGCTAGAGTCATCGCATGCGTGCTCTTTTCATGAACCACAGCTAGAGTCATTGCATGTGTGTTCTTCTCACAAATCATATCATGAACCACACCCAGTGTCATTGCATGTGTGTTCTTCCCATCAACCACACATGGATCCACCGGTGTCATTGCATGTCTGCTCTTTTCATGAACCACAGCTAGAGTCATTGCATGTGTGTTCTTCTCACAAACCACATATCACCGGTGTCATTGCATGTGTGTTCTTCCCATGAACCACACATGGATCCACCAGTGTCATTGCATGTGTGTTCTTCCCAGAGACCACACATGGATCCACCAGTGTCGTTGCATGTGTGTTCTTCCCATGAACCACACATGGATCCACCAGTTTCATTGTATGTCTGCTCTTCCCATGAACCAGAGCTAGAGTCATCGCATGCGTGCTCTTTTCATGAACCACAGCTAGAGTCATTGCATGTGTGTTCTTCTTACAAACCATATCCTGGACCACACCCAGTGTCATTGCATGTGTGTTCTTCTCACAAACCACACATGGATCCACCGATGTCATTGCATGTCTTCTCTTCTCATTAACCACAGCTAGAGTCATTGCATGTCTGTTCTTTTCACAAACCACATATCACCAGAGTCATTCCATGTGTGTTCTTCCCATGAACCACACATGGATCCACCAGTGTCATTGGATGTGTGTTCTTCTCACAAACCACACATGGATCCACCCAGTGTCATCACATGTCTGCTCTTCCCATGAACCACACATGGATCCACTAGTGTCATTGCATGTCTACTCTTTTCATGAACCACAGCTAGAGTCATTGGATGTGTATTCTTCTCACAGACCACATATCATCAGTGTCATTGCATGTGTGTTCTTCTCATAGACCACACATGGATCCACTAGTGACATTGCATGTGTGTTCTTCTCACAAACCATATCATAAACCACACCCAGTGTCATTGCATGTGTCTTCTTCTCATTAACCCCACATGGATTCACCGGTGTCATTGCATGTGTGTTCTTCTCACAAACCACAGCTAGAGTCATTGCATGTGTGTTCTTTTCACAAACCACATATCACCAGAGTCATTGCATGTGTGTTCTTCTCACATACCACACATGGATCCACCGGTGTCATTGCATGTCTGCTCTTCTCATTAACCATAGCTAGAGTCATTGCATGTCTGTTCTTTTCACAAACCACATATCACCAGTGTCATTGCATGTGTGTTCTTCCCATGAACCACACATGGATCCACCAGTGTCATTGCATGTGGGTTCTTCCCACAGACCACACATGGATCCACCAGTGTCATTGCATGTGTGTTCTTACCATGAACCACACATGGATCCACCAGTGTCATTGCATGTCTGCTCTTTTCATGAACCACAGCTAGAGTCATTGGATGTGTGTTCTTCTCACAGACCACATATCACCAGTGTCATTGCATGTGTGTTCTTCCCAAAGACCACACATGGATCCACAGCTAGAGTCATTGGATGTGTGTTCTTCTCACAAACCATATCATGAACCACACCCAGAGTCATTGCATGTGTGTTCTTCTCACAGACCACACATGGATCCACCAGTGTCATTGCATGTGTGTTCTTCTCACAGATCATATCATGAACCACACCCAGTGTCATTGCATGCGTGTTCTTCCCATTAACCACACATGGATCCACCGGTGTCATTGCATGTCTGCACTTTTCATGAACCACAGCTAGAGTCATTGCATGTATGTTCTTCTCACAAACCACATATCACCGGTGTCATTGCATGTGTGTTCTTCCCATGAACCACACATGGATCCGCCAGTGTCATTGCATGTGTGTTCTTCCCACATACCACACATGGATCCACCAATGTCATTGCATGTGTGTTCTTCCCATGAACCACACATGGATCCACCAGTGTCATTGTATGTTTGCTCTTCCCATGAACCACAACTAGAGTCATCGCATGCGTGCTCTTTTCATGAACCACAGCTAGAGTCATTGCATGTGTGTTCTTCTTACAAACCATATCATGAACCACACCCAGTGTCATTGCATGTGTGTTCTTCTCAGAAACCACACATGCATCCACCGGTGTCATTGCATGTCTGCTCTTCTCATTAACCACAGCTAGAGTCATTGCATGTCTATTCTTTTCACAAACCATATATCACCAGAGTAATTGCATGTGTGTTATTCCCATGATCCACACCCAGTGTCATTGCATGTGTGTTCTTCTCATTAACCCCATATGGATCCACCGGTGTCATTGCATGTCTACTCTTTTCATTAACCACAGCTAGAGTCATTGCATGTGTGTTATTTTCACAAACCACATATCACCAGAGTCATTGCATGTGTGTTCTTCTCACATACCACATATCACCTGTGTCATTGCATGTGTGTTCTTCCCTTGAACCACACATGGATCCACTAGTGTCATTGCATGTGTGTTATTCTCACAAACCACATATCACCAGGGTCATTGCATGTGTGTTCTTCTGACAGACCACATATCACCTGTGTCATTGCATGTGTGTTCTTCCCATGAACCACACATGGATCCACCAGTGTCATTGCATGTGTGTTCTTCCCACAGACCACACATGGATCCACCGGTGTCATTGCATGTGTGTTCTTCCCATGAACCACAAATGGATCCACCGGTGTCATTGTATGTCTACTCTTCCCATGAACCACAGCTAGAGTCATCGCATGCGTGCTCTTTTCATGAACCACAACTAGAGTCATTGCATGTGTGTTCTTCTCACAGACCATATCATGAACCACACCTAGTGTCATTGCATGTGTGCTCTTCCCATGAACCACACATGGATCCACCGGTGTCATTGCATGTCTGCTCTTTTCATGAACCACAGCTAGAGTCATTGCATGTGTGTTCTTCTCACAAACCACATATCACCTGTGTCATTGCATATGTGTTCTTCCCATGAACGACACATGGATCCACCAGTTTCATTGCATGTGTGTTCTTCCCACAGACCACACATGGATCCACCAGTATCATTGCATGTGTGTTCTTCCCATGAACCACACATGGATCCACCGGTGTCATTGTATGTCTGCTCTTCTCATGAACCACAGCTAGAGTCATTGCATGCGTGCTCTTTTCATGAACCACAGCTAGAGTCATTGCATGTGTGTTCTTCTTACAAACCATATCATGAACCACACCCAGTGTCATTGCATGTGTGTTCTTCTCACAAACCACTCATGGATCCACGAGTGTCATTGCATGTCTGCTCTTCTCATTAACCACAGCTAGAGTCATTGCATGTCTGTTCTTTTCACAAACCACATATCACCAGAGTCATTGCATGTGTGTTCTTCCCATGAGCCACACATGGATCCACTAGTGTCATTGCATGTGGGTTCTTCCCACAGACCACACATGGATCCACCAGTGTCATTGCATGTGTGTTCTTCCCATGAACCACACATGGATCCACCAGTGTCATTGCATGTCTTCTCTTTTCATGAACCACAACTAGAGTCATCGGATGTGTGTTCTTCTCACAGACCACATATCACCAGTGCCATTGCATGTGTGTTCTTCCCAAAGACCACACATGGATCCACAGCTAGAGTCATTGGATGTGTGTTCTTCCCAGAAACCATATCATGAACCACACCTAGTGTCATTGCATGTGTGTTCTTCTCACAGACCACACATGGATCCACCAGTGTCATTGCATGTGTGTTCTTCTCACAGACCATATCATGAACCACACCTAGTGTCATTGCATGTGTTTTCTTCCCATGAACCACACATGGATCCACCGGTGTCATTGCATGTCTGCTCTTTTCATGAACCACGGCTAGAGTCATTGCATGTGTGTTCTTCTCACAAACCACATATCACCGGTGTCATTGCATGTCTGCTCTTCTCATTAACCACAGCTAGAGTCATTGCATGTCTATTCTTTTCACAAACCGTATATCACCAGAGTAATTGCATGTGTGTTATTCCCATGATCCACACCCAGTGTCATTGCATGTGTGTTCTTCTCATTAACCCCATATGGATCCACCGGTGTCATTGCATGTCTACTCTTTTCATTAACCACAGCTAGAGTCATTGCATGTGTGTTATTTTCACAAACCACATATCACCAGAGTCATTGCATGTGTGTTCTTCTCACATACCACATATCACCTGTGTCATTGCATGTGTGTTCTTCCCTTGAACCACACATGGATCCACTAGTGTCATTGCATGTGTGTTATTCTCACAAACCACATATCACCAGGGTCATTGCATGTGTGTTCTTCTGACAGACCACATATCACCTGTGTCATTGCATGTGTGTTCTTCCCATGAACCACACATGGATCCACCAGTGTCATTGCATGTGTGTTCTTCCCACAGACCACACATGGATCCACCGGTGTCATTGCATGTGTGTTCTTCCCATGAACCACAAATGGATCCACCGGTGTCATTGTATGTCTACTCTTCCCATGAACCACAGCTAGAGTCATCGCATGCGTGCTCTTTTCATGAACCACAACTAGAGTCATTGCATGTGTGTTCTTCTCACAGACCATATCATGAACCACACCCAGTGTCATTGCATGTGTGCTCTTCCCATGAACCACACATGGATCCACCGGTGTCATTGCATGTCTGCTCTTTTCATGAACCACAGCTAGAGTCATTGCATGTGTGTTCTTCTCACAAACCACATATCACCTGTGTCATTGCATATGTGTTCTTCCCATGAACGACACATGGATCCACCAGTTTCATTGCATGTGTGTTCTTCCCACAGACCACACATGGATCCACCAGTATCATTGCATGTGTGTTCTTCCCATGAACCACACATGGATCCACCGGTGTCATTGTATGTCTGCTCTTCTCATGAACCACAGCTAGAGTCATTGCATGCGTGCTCTTTTCATGAACCACAGCTAGAGTCATTGCATGTGTGTTCTTCTTACAAACCATATCATGAACCACACCCAGTGTCATTGCATGTGTGTTCTTCTCACAAACCACTCATGGATCCACGAGTGTCATTGCATGTCTGCTCTCCTCATTAACCACAGCTAGAGTCATTGCATGTCTGTTCTTTTCACAAACCACATATCACTAGAGTCATTGCATGTGTGTTCTTCCCATGAGCCACACATGGATCCACTAGTGTCATTGCATGTGGGTTCTTCCCACAGACCACACATGGATCCACCAGTGTCATTGCATGTGTGTTCTTACCATGAACCACACATGGATCCACCAGTGTCATTGCATGTCTGCTCTTTTCATGAACCACAGCTAGAGTCATTGGATGTGTGTTCTTCTCACAGACCACATATCACCAGTGTCATTGCATGTGTGTTCTTCCCAAAGACCACACATGGATCCACAGCTAGAGTCATTGGATGTGTGTTCTTCTCACAAACCATATCATGAACCACACCCAGAGTCATTGCATGTGTGTTCTTCTCACAGACCACACATGGATCCACCAGTGTCATTGCATGTGTGTTCTTCTCACAGATCATATCATGAACCACACCCAGTGTCATTGCATGCGTGTTCTTCCCATTAACCACACATGGATCCACCGGTGTCATTGCATGTCTGCACTTTTCATGAACCACAGCTAGAGTCATTGCATGTATGTTCTTCTCACAAACCACATATCACCGGTGTCATTGCATGTGTGTTCTTCCCATGAACCACACATGGATCCGCCAGTGTCATTGCATGTGTGTTCTTCCCACATACCACACATGGATCCACCAATGTCATTGCATGTGTGTTCTTCCCATGAACCACACATGGATCCACCAGTGTCATTGTATGTTTGCTCTTCCCATGAACCACAACTAGAGTCATCGCATGCGTGCTCTTTTCATGAACCACAGCTAGAGTCATTGCATGTGTGTTCTTCTTACAAACCATATCATGAACCACACCCAGTGTCATTGCATGTGTGTTCTTCTCAGAAACCACACATGCATCCACCGGTGTCATTGCATGTCTGCTCTTCTCATTAACCACAGCTAGAGTCATTGCATGTCTATTCTTTTCACAAACCATATATCACCAGAGTAATTGCATGTGTGTTATTCCCATGATCCACACCCAGTGTCATTGCATGTGTGTTCTTCTCATTAACCCCATATGGATCCACCGGTGTCATTGCATGTCTACTCTTTTCATTAACCACAGCTAGAGTCATTGCATGTGTGTTATTTTCACAAACCACATATCACCAGAGTCATTGCATGTGTGTTCTTCTCACATACCACATATCACCTGTGTCATTGCATGTGTGTTCTTCCCTTGAACCACACATGGATCCACTAGTGTCATTGCATGTGTGTTATTCTCACAAACCACATATCACCAGGGTCATTGCATGTGTGTTCTTCTGACAGACCACATATCACCTGTGTCATTGCATGTGTGTTCTTCCCATGAACCACACATGGATCCACCAGTGTCATTGCATGTGTGTTCTTCCCACAGACCACACATGGATCCACCGGTGTCATTGCATGTGTGTTCTTCCCATGAACCACAAATGGATCCACCGGTGTCATTGTATGTCTACTCTTCCCATGAACCACAGCTAGAGTCATCGCATGCGTGCTCTTTTCATGAACCACAACTAGAGTCATTGCATGTGTGTTCTTCTCACAGACCATATCATGAACCACACCCAGTGTCATTGCATGTGTGCTCTTCCCATGAACCACACATGGATCCACCGGTGTCATTGCATGTCTGCTCTTTTCATGAACCACAGCTAGAGTCATTGCATGTGTGTTCTTCTCACAAACCACATATCACCTGTGTCATTGCATATGTGTTCTTCCCATGAACGACACATGGATCCACCAGTTTCATTGCATGTGTGTTCTTCCCACAGACCACACATGGATCCACCAGTATCATTGCATGTGTGTTCTTCCCATGAACCACACATGGATCCACCGGTGTCATTGTATGTCTGCTCTTCTCATGAACCACAGCTAGAGTCATTGCATGCGTGCTCTTTTCATGAACCACAGCTAGAGTCATTGCATGTGTGTTCTTCTTACAAACCATATCATGAACCACACCCAGTGTCATTGCATGTGTGTTCTTCTCACAAACCACTCATGGATCCACGAGTGTCATTGCATGTCTGCTCTTCTCATTAACCACAGCTAGAGTCATTGCATGTCTGTTCTTTTCACAAACCACATATCACCAGAGTCATTGCATGTGTGTTCTTCCCATGAGCCACACATGGATCCACTAGTGTCATTGCATGTGGGTTCTTCCCACAGACCACACATGGATCCACCAGTGTCATTGCATGTGTGTTCTTCCCATGAACCACACATGGATCCACCAGTGTCATTGCATGTCTTCTCTTTTCATGAACCACAACTAGAGTCATCGGATGTGTGTTCTTCTCACAGACCACATATCACCAGTGTCATTGCATGTGTGTTCTTCCCAAAGACCACACATGGATCCACAGCTAGAGTCATTGGATGTGTGTTCTTCCCAGAAACCATATCATGAACCACACCTAGTGTCATTGCATGTGTGTTCTTCTCACAGACCACACATGGATCCACCAGTGTCATTGCATGTGTGTTCTTCTCACAGACCATATCATGAACCACACCTAGTGTCATTGCATGTGTTTTCTTCCCATGAACCACACATGGATCCACCGGTGTCATTGCATGTCTGCTCTTTTCATGAACCACGGCTAGAGTCATTGCATGTGTGTTCTTCTCACAAACCACATATCACCGGTGTCATTGCATGTCTGCTCTTCTCATTAACCACAGCTAGAGTCATTGCATGTCTATTCTTTTCACAAACCATATATCACCAGAGTAATTGCATGTGTGTTATTCCCATGATCCACACCCAGTGTCATTGCATGTGTGTTCTTCTCATTAACCCCATATGGATCCACCGGTGTCATTGCATGTCTACTCTTTTCATTAACCACAGCTAGAGTCATTGCATGTGTGTTATTTTCACAAACCACATATCACCAGAGTCATTGCATGTGTGTTCTTCTCACATACCACATATCACCTGTGTCATTGCATGTGTGTTCTTCCCTTGAACCACACATGGATCCACTAGTGTCATTGCATGTGTGTTATTCTCACAAACCACATATCACCAGGGTCATTGCATGTGTGTTCTTCTGACAGACCACATATCACCTGTGTCATTGCATGTGTGTTCTTCCCATGAACCACACATGGATCCACCAGTGTCATTGCATGTGTGTTCTTCCCACAGACCACACATGGATCCACCGGTGTCATTGCATGTGTGTTCTTCCCATGAACCACAAATGGATCCACCGGTGTCATTGTATGTCTACTCTTCCCATGAACCACAGCTAGAGTCATCGCATGCGTGCTCTTTTCATGAACCACAACTAGAGTCATTGCATGTGTGTTCTTCTCACAGACCATATCATGAACCACACCCAGTGTCATTGCATGTGTGCTCTTCCCATGAACCACACATGGATCCACCGGTGTCATTGCATGTCTGCTCTTTTCATGAACCACAGCTAGAGTCATTGCATGTGTGTTCTTCTCACAAACCACATATCACCTGTGTCATTGCATATGTGTTCTTCCCATGAACGACACATGGATCCACCAGTTTCATTGCATGTGTGTTCTTCCCACAGACCACACATGGATCCACCAGTATCATTGCATGTGTGTTCTTCCCATGAACCACACATGGATCCACCGGTGTCATTGTATGTCTGCTCTTCTCATGAACCACAGCTAGAGTCATTGCATGCGTGCTCTTTTCATGAACCACAGCTAGAGTCATTGCATGTGTGTTCTTCTTACAAACCATATCATGAACCACACCCAGTGTCATTGCATGTGTGTTCTTCTCACAAACCACTCATGGATCCACGAGTGTCATTGCATGTCTGCTCTTCTCATTAACCACAGCTAGAGTCATTGCATGTCTGTTCTTTTCACAAACCACATATCACCAGAGTCATTGCATGTGTGTTCTTCCCATGAGCCACACATGGATCCACTAGTGTCATTGCATGTGGGTTCTTCCCACAGACCACACATGGATCCACCAGTGTCATTGCATGTGTGTTCTTCCCATGAACCACACATGGATCCACCAGTGTCATTGCATGTCTTCTCTTTTCATGAACCACAACTAGAGTCATCGGATGTGTGTTCTTCTCACAGACCACATATCACCAGTGTCATTGCATGTGTGTTCTTCCCAAAGACCACACATGGATCCACAGCTAGAGTCATTGGATGTGTGTTCTTCCCAGAAACCATATCATGAACCACACCTAGTGTCATTGCATGTGTGTTCTTCTCACAGACCACACATGGATCCACCAGTGTCATTGCATGTGTGTTCTTCTCACAGACCATATCATGAACCACACCTAGTGTCATTGCATGTGTTTTCTTCCCATGAACCACACATGGATCCACCGGTGTCATTGCATGTCTGCTCTTTTCATGAACCACGGCTAGAGTCATTGCATGTGTGTTCTTCTCACAAACCACATATCACCGGTGTCATTGCATGTGTGTTGTTCCCATGGACCACACATGGATCCACCAGTGTCATTGCATGTGTGTTCTTCCCATAGACCACACATGGATACTAATTAACCTTAGGAGAGACCTAACCTTAGCATTAGACCGAGTCTTCTAGAAGGCACACCCTAACATAGTTGTTCTGCTTGTCGATTGTTACATAACGTCCGATCGGGGCGCTTGGATGATTGGGATGGTTTTTGTGAGATCGATCTGCGAGTAGTCTGTTCTGTGGCATGATTGGCCACGCTTGCTCTGGACAAACTGGCAACACCGGGGGCTCCCCTGTTGCGAGTGTCACGACTCACGAGTTGAGCGGGCCATATCCCAGTGTCACGTCCCCATTACTTCTCTTCATCCCCGTACTTCTCTTCCTTCCCCTCGAAGCCACATTCCCCACTTCACTCCCATCCTGCTGTAGCCACAAGCCGACGGCGCCGCCATCCCAATCCCCTCTCCGGTAGCCACCCCCTCCCCTCTCTTCATTAGTTCAAAGGGAGACGACGAGGAAACGCGTCATGACGACAGGGATGGTGATTTTGATGTGAGTCGTCTCATCTCTATCTCTATCATCCGTGGCCAGTTATCTATTTTTTGAGCCAGATCTACTCCGTTTACTCATGCGCGTATGATGTGTTAGGCCAACCAGACGATGTATGACGCCGATTATCACGATTTAGCGGATGAAGACAGTCCTCTGCTATGTAAACATGGATATGTGCCTGCTAAATTTGTAGCGTTCGAAGGACGAAACGCAGGCAGGAGGTTTCTACGGTCTCAAGGACATCGTGCAATGATGCGAGGCGGAAGTTGTGGTGTTGTCAAATGGGTAGATCCAGAGTGGCCCAAATCGATGCAGAAAACGATGGACAAACTATGGGAAATGACAGTTGAGTTGAAAGAATCCGCATTCAGCTCACTTCTTGACAGTGTTGAGATGAAGCTATGGGAACCAGTTGACACGACCAAGCATAAGCGAGATCTCATGGGGGTGGAAGACAAGGTTAGCAAAGTCGAGAAGGAGAGGGACACGGCGTTGGCCCTGAAAGCTAAAGCAGAGAAAGAACTGACTCAAGCAAGGAAGGATCTTCACCAGGCCAAAGTCCTGCAGTTCACAAGTATTGACAAGTGCATGAGGAAAGATGTAGAGAAACAATTGAAGCTGTGCAAGGAGGATGCTAAAAGCAAGGAGCAGACGATTCGATCCTTGCTCTCGCAGGAAGATACACATAGGGATAAGATTAGGAAGATCAAGGAGATGTGTGTTAACTAGTTATATTTAGCTTAAGCCCCGTGCCTTTTTTAAGTTGTAATAGTTGTACTTGTTGACCTAGCGGTCTGAACTATTGGCCCTGGAGTCCTGGGAGTAAAAAAATTGGTCGCCCGTTAATCTGTCTTAACGCTGCATTACTTCCTTTTGTCTGACCAATGCCCCTTGGATATTCCACCCGTCGCTTCGTCGTCCTCGTGTACAAATAGGAGGCGCCACAGCTCGTTGCTTCGTCGCCCATCCCCTCGCCCTCTCCAATCTCCACCGCGTCGTCCACCCCCTCGCTCCCTCTCCAATCTCCACCGCGCCGCCATGGAGATGCCCTCGCTAAACTTCTATGAGGCAGTGATTTTCTCGCACTTCGACATCCTCATGCCGCCGACCGCGACGGTGCCCCACGGATGGCGCATCAGCTATGCGGGGGTGCTAGTGGCTCCGCTCCTCTTCCTCGGCGGAGCCGTGATGGAGAGCGAAATCGCGGCACGCCAGATGCCCGCATGGAAGAGAGCGCTGCCCTGGTACGCGGCGGCCAGCCCGTACTAGTCGGCGCTGTTCAAGAAGGAGCGGAAGGCCAAGATTGGCAACCACATCGTTTACGGGAGCGTGGTGCACCGGGATCTCTGCAACCGAGAAAGGCGGGAGAGGTTCTGGTCCGTCCCTGGAAGGACCAAGTTCACCGTCATCGTCGCCGCTCACCACGAAGAGGTGCTCCGTCTTGCGTACAATGCGGAAATCATGGAGGTTCCGTCCGACGAAGACGAGGAAGCCGGCAGCTCGGAGGACAGCGGCAGCAGAAGTGAAATTGTTGACTAGTTGGTTGAATTAATGTAGGATGTGAAATCGCACCTTTGTTTAGAAGAATTTGTGGTTGAATTAATGAAATGCCTCGATTTAGATATCTGTATCGATTAATTTTTGGAAGAATTTGTGATTTAGATCAATTTTTGCCTCGATTTAAATCTTTGTCCCGGATTGGGAACATGACCGTGGACCAAAGACCCCTTTTCTACTAGTGTATTCTAACATTGGTGGTTTGTTTAAACGTAATCTACGTGGATTTGGCCGCATGCAAATGGCACAAACACAATTTATAAAGTGGAAGCACGTACACCCGGTTACTGGAGATCCGGGAGCTTCGCCAGATGCAGGGGATGCAGGAGCAGAGAGGCGGTGAGATAGACGGGCTCAAGATTAGGCCAGAAAGTGGTACCCATTTCCTCCTCATATGGGCATTATCGGTGGGAACATTGCTGTTTATGTTGTCACGTCGTTGTGCAGCATTTGAAATAAGGTGCTGTTTCGTGGAGTGTGGCAGTTTAAATAATTTATTTCTATGCCACTTACATTCCGTCGTATTTGGAGACCTCCTGCCCCTTAGCAATCGTGGAACCGGTGGATCCTTGTTTTCAGATAGCAGTGGCACAATCACAATTTCGGATTCAACTACTGACTCGGGCGTTTCCAAACCCTAAGTCGCGCTATATTTTACTTAGAGAACGTGGGTAGATTGTTTCGCCCAGCAACATGCCACACACAGAGCTCCAGAATTTAACAGAATTACATATATAGGTTCAAGTTCAACACACTACTATGCATCTTCATTGCCAGCAGCCTTCTTCCGCAGCCTGGGTGCCAAGCCTTCACGTCCAATGGCTTCTTCATTTCCTGCCTTCTTCCTCTTCCTCGGTGCCAATTTTCTTAGCTTCACGTACTCTGCATCGCCGGGACAATGGTCACCAGAATCATGTCCAGGATCATCTTTCCAATCATTTCTAATTTCTTCGGGTAGTAAAATGACTGACCCGGCAGTCATGTTTCTAACCTTGCGGCGCTTCCTGTCAAAGAAACAAGACTGTTGCATAACTGCCCAATATCTATAGAGTAAATAAAACAAAAATTACAATTCAGCACAAACATGCGAACCCCAAGCGACCTTTGCTTACCAGGAGCTAATTGCGTCCGAGCAACCACCCTGTCCAAGAATAGAAGGGCGACTCCCAGTTGCAGCAGCTTCCACATCCAGTACATCACAATTCAGCTCAAACATGCAATCCGAAGCATACCTTTTCATCAACCCAATTAGCTGACTGTCACACGATAAAGGAACATGGATGTCACGTTCATCCATGAAGCTGAACTTTGCAGTCTGCTTCGGCCATACTTCAACATGATTACGCAGAGTAGCAACCATACCAGATATAGTGCAGATCTACGCAGGCGCTTCTTCCATCGTGAAACAATGGCTTCCATACCACTTGCCCTTGGAGTCGTACCTATAGAGGACTACCGTAACCAGGTAAGGGGGGCCCGCGCAGATGCCACTTGACAAAAAACTGTGGACAAAATATGTTTATCAGCGTTGGGCTAACGAACAATTTGAGGTTCAGTAGCCAGCTAGCAGTTGTAATTAGTGCGAATAGCAAAGAGAAGAGTAGCTCACCCGCTTGTAGGCAGAACTTCTTCTTCCTTGATAGTAGGATCTGCCATCCTCCGAACTGCTCGGCTCGTCGGCGGCGGAGGCGGGCTAGAGCCTCGCAACGGCGGCTACGACATGTGCCATTGGAGCTCGGTATCAGCGACTGGGCGCAGCAACTGGGCACAGCAACTTGGCCTCGGAAGTCAAATATCCGAAGGGATCGTCCTGCCTGGAGGGTGGATTCCGACGCCACCGGTGCTAGGGGAAAGCTGGGAATGGATTTGTGAAATTGGTCAATGCATCAAATCCACTTAGCTGCTCGATTTGCCTAAGAGGTTGCCGCGTTGGCGCCCGCGTCACGGACAGATAACCGACATGTGGGTCCCGACCGTCTACTTCACAGGGCGGTTTAACGGAATGTTTGTATTTGGCAGGGGTGAGATGAGTTTGCCTCGAAATGGCCCCTCTCAGTAGTTGGCGGCCCAACTTTTCGAAACGCGGTAATTTTAGGCAACTTAGGTACCGCCATGCGCTGGCCTGCAAACTTTGGTATCGCAGACGAACAAGCCCAGAGTCCACCCCATGTTCCAGTGGGCTAGCGCAGACGATGTCACTCGCGTGTCTGCCGATGGCATGTCCGCGAGTGAGGTAGACAAAAGGGTGCGACTGGTCACCAAGTACACCGTCAAGGATGTGCTCCCCAGTGAACCAGTCGTTCCTCCGTTCGATGCTACTAACCCTCCTCCTGAGGTATAGTTTTGCTACGTAGTAGCTTGGTTTGTTGATTGCTTCTTTGTTGTTTCTTAACTTTGTGCTAAATTATTGTCTGTATGCAGGATTGGGTGGTGTCACCCTGTATGCCTCCTCTTCCTGAGGGGGTTATCCCTCCTGAAGCCTTGGAAGAAGACGAGTCAGAATCGACCATCCCATCTGATGTGGAGGAGGAAGCCCCCGAGTCGGATAGTCCGGATACTCGCAAGCATTCGCGTAGCAAGGATTTTGATGCGTCGTCTCCTTCGACTCCGAAAGGTGCAGGCGTTGGTGCAGAGTCGCCAATCCATGCTGTTCCTGTGAGTGCCATGGCGCCATCCTCTCGCAAGAAGATGCGGCTACCGAAGGAATCGTTGTCAGAGTCGGGGGATCCAACCTTCGACTTTGATAAGTTTGATTGGTAAGTATTCGAGTCTTCCTTTTTGGTTCTTCTTTGGAGTTGCCCTTTCCTTGATGTTGGTTTGGTCTTGCAGTCAGTAGGCGTCGTCATCTTCTGGCGACGTCCAATTTCTGAAAGAATCTGGAGTCGCGACCTCAAGGGCCAAGGAAGAGGTTGAACGTGCTCCTTCCCCTCCATTGGCGGCCCACTCCGGGCATAACTCATCTAGCTCTCCACACGATGGGGAGCATTGGATGGTTGCCTGGATGACTGCACACCAATCGACTTCGGAGTCATTGGAGGATCATGTAAGTGTAGTACCTCTTCTTCTGCTGTTGCAGTCGATTTTATCTATGGCCTCTGCTGATCCTTTGTTGTTTTTCCTTTTGCGATAGCTCCTTGTGAAGGAAGCCGCTCACCTGGCGGAGCAGGTACTTGTGATGGGTCGCCAGCATGCAATCCTAGATACGCGCTATCGCGTGGTAGAAAGTAAGTGCTCTTTACTTCTTCTTCTTCTACATCATTGTTATGTAGTCGACTGATAGTCCATCCCTTCTGTTTTGTTTTGCAATTGAACATAATGCCCTTCTTCGCGACGCTGCCACCATAGAAAAGACGCTCGCCGCGGCTGTGAAGAGTCGCGATGAGGCAATCGCGGCACGTGACGAGGCGCAAAAGCGCGAAGAGGATCTGAGTGCCTCCATTGCGGCTAGGAAGACGTTGTTCTAAGAACAGCTTTTCTCGATTGCTAAGGCTTTCTCAGGTACCTTGCTTGGATATCATTATTGTTCTCTGTTCGAATTTGTCTTTGGCGCTGACTTTCGAGCCCATGTGTGGGTTATGTACAGATGCTGTGATTTGAGCTTTGACCCTCAAGTAGTCCGTCGTGACGATGCCTTGGCGGGTGCTCTTTCAGCAGTCGAGGACCGCAGCGCCGCCATTCAAGATGTGCTCTCCAAGGCCAAGGACGTGCTCAGTCGCCTCCGAGAAGAGCTGGTGCCCAAGGCTGAGTTGATCGAGAACATGGATGAGCTGGTGGAGTCTCTTGCCGGGGGCGTCCCTGCAAGCTTCAAGAACTCGCTCCGTGCGGCTGGTGCATCAATGTCACTCGCTATGGTGCAGGCCCACGGAGTCGAAGTTGATCCTACAGCGGTCTCAAGGGCGATGCCCGTTAGCGCGGACGGCCAGCAGGTATTCTTTGCTCCTTTCACGACTGCATGTGGCAAGTATGGGCCACAACTGATCAACACAGTTGCAAAGTACTCTGAGGAGCTGCAGCGGGCCAAGAAGGCGGCAAAGGCTGCGGCATTAGGGGCCAGCGGAAAGTTAGTGGCATCTGATACCGCCACGGACTCGATGAGGCCCCCAAAGCCAAAGTCCAAGTTGAAGAAACCAGTTGCTCCTCAGTAGCTTTGTAATAGTTGAATAGCCTACGTCTTTTATCGAAAATATGCCTTTGGCGAGTGTATCTGCTGATACTTTTTGCTAATCTTGAATGCACTCGAATCTTTTTTCTGTGCATCAATTTGGTCTTCTTATTGCTTCTTACTTGGCTTGTGATAGGGCACATCAAGTGATCCTTTGAGGGAACCTCAGGATTTGCCACCCCTTGATGATACTTTGGCACCGCCGTGCTCAAGGGTGGATGAGCTGTCTCTGCTCTCGCGACTTCGTGATCGCGTGAAGCAGTTGGAGTGTGAATTGCCTGTACTCCACGGTAATGCGGATGTATGGAAATCGAAGGCAGAGAAGGCCACCGCTCGAGAACAATATCTGTTTGGGGAGGTGCCACAGCTGGGCGACCAATTTAAATGTTAGCTTGCTTACTCTTATCTTTTCCTTGTAGTCACTCACAATAGTGTGCTGTCCTCACACTTCCATTATTGCTTTGTATGGTTGTCAGCGCACGCCATCCATAGGATGATAAGGATAGGATTGCCATTCGCATGTATGACCTGACCCAAGAGCAACATCAGGAGAGTGGATACTTCTGGGTGGATCATGATCGTGCAATCGCACTGGCGACCCTGCAGGATCGTGCGTCGCGAGTGCTGCACTTCTTGAAGAAGTCGCAGTCATGCTTGAAGAACATTTATCAGAAGATGTTTATGCTAGATGTTGCGCCATCGAGCCTGCTGGCCCTCCTTGCCAAGTTCCAAGACCTGACTATGGTTCGCGAGTGTGTAAGACAGCAGTTGGTGGCTGGTGCCAAGGCCGCTCTATCACTGGTGCGACTGCATAGGCCTGATGTAGACGTTGCGGCGATTGCGGCTGGACCACCTACGCCACCAGTGGGTTCTGCTTGGAATATGGTGCCGCACTATTAGGCGGTGGATCGCCCAGTAGAAGAGATCGTTGACTTCTTCGAGGAGCAAACCAACGTTCTCTTGTTGCAATAGTAGCGTAGTTTGTATCATGCACATAAGTGTACCAATGTTGTAAAGTTTGTATGTATGTTGTGTATAATTGATTGTCGATGATGTATAAAGAGCTTGTTAGCGTGTATGTTTCGTGAGTGCGTTGCACTATGTGCCTCCTTTTCGTTAGCCTGGCCATGCGCTTATCTAAGTCCCTTGTCAACCTGTCAGGTGTGTTGCAACTAGGTTTATGTGTGTCAAGGGTTTCGATTGGTGTGCCATCTACTCAGGATATCGCGTTTTAGTTCGTAGAACATATGTGTGTAGGGTGGCACAACTCCCGAGTGAATAAGTTGTGAAAAAATAAAGGAGAACATAGAGTTTTGGGGCACTTAGCTTTATTTATTCGCGGGACAGTACGAAGTACAATGTGTGGCTAAGTAGCCTTGGCTATGTAGCCTTATTTGCAATGCAAAAGTAAAACGACTAAGGGTAGAAGCATCACAGCTGCGCGACGTTCTAGGGGTTGGAGTATGCGACTCATGTCTCTAAATCTTGGAGGCGGTAGGTGCCACCTGGGATTACTTCTGTAATCACGTATGGTCCTTCCCAGGGGGACTCGAGCTTGAGATGCCCTTGCTGCTTCAGTCGCAGGACCAGGTCACCTTCAACGAAGGATCTGGGGCGTAGCCTCCTACTGTTGTAGTTGCACAGGTTCTACTGGTAGATTGTTAATCTTTCCGCGGTGATTTCCCTTGCCTCGTCAAGGAGGTCAACGGAGTGTTCGAGTGCAAGGGTTGACTCATGCTCGCTGTAAGCGACCATGCGTGATGCTTTGTGCCATACCTCGGCGGGTAGCACCGCTTCATCCCCGTGCACCATAAAGAACGGGGTGTAGCCTGTAGCACTGTTTGGAGTTGTGCGTAGGCTCTAGAGTACTGATTGTAGTTCGTCTGGCCAGCAACCCGCGGCTTGTTCGAGTGGCCGGAGGAGTCACTTCTTGATGCCGTTGCAGATGAGCCCGTTCGCCTTTTCGACCTGACCGTTGGTCTGTGGATGCGCTACCGAGGCGTAGCTGATGTTGATTCCCAGATTCTCGCAAAATTCTTGGAACTCCTTGGATGTGAAGTTCGTCCCATTGTCTGTGATGATGTTGTGTGGCACTCCGAAGCGGTAGACGATGGATTCGAAGAACTTGACTGCGTTGTGCCCTGATTGATTGGTCACTGGCATGGCCTCTATCCACTTGGTGAACTTGTAGACTGCGACTAGGAGGTAGATGTAGCCTCCTCGTGAGGACTTGGGGAGCTTGCCGACCATGTCGAGTCCCCATTGCGCGAAGGGCCAGACCAATGGAATTGGCCGGAGCTCTGCGCCAGTTGCGTGCGGCTTGTTCGCGAATCGCTGGCACGCGTTGCATTTCTAGACGATGTCCTTGGCGTCGCGCATGGCCGTAGGCCAGTATAATCCAGCTCGTAGAGCTTTGGCCACGAGGGCACGACTGCCAGCGTGGTGTTCGTAGGTTCCCTCATGGATGTCGAGGAGAACAGCTCTTCCCTCGGCCACGGAGACGCATCGTTGGAGTACTCCTTTGATGTTGCGCTTGTATAGTTCACCATTGATAACAGCGAATGCCTTGGATCGTGGCGCGATGTGCCGTGCATCAGTTGGATCGTCCGGTAGCTTTTTGCTGAGGAGGTACGTGATGTACGGCTGAGTCCAGGATGACTCGATCATCATGATGCTCATTGGTCCTTCGAGTCTTGTATCCAGCTCCAGGTCGTCGAGTGCCATTGGCTCATTGGGCGGCGTAGCCCCCGAGTCCGTTGTTGCGCTTGTTTTCTTCTCTACGGCCTTTGGCTTGATGGAGCGTTCACAGATGCGCTCGAGAAATACCCCAGGTGGTATGGGAGCGCAGGTAGAGCCTATGTTGGCGAGTGTGTCCGCCTCTTCATTGCTTTCGTGTCCTATGTGCCGCAGCTCGCAACCGTCGAAATCCCCTTTGAGTGTGTCGTAGAGGTCGCGATAGGCGATCATGTTGTCGTTCAGTGCGTCGCACTCATGCATTGTTTGGTTGACGACCAGCTTGGAGTCGCCGTATATAATGAGCCTCTTGGCGCCGCAGGCTTTTGCCATCCTCATCCCGTGTAGCAGGGCCTCGTATTCAGCTTCGTTGTTGGAGGCGGTGAACTGCATTCGCAGGATATATTTCAGCTTGTCCCCCTGGGGTGATGTCAGTATGGCACCTGCACCAGCTCCGTCCTTACGCTTGGATCCATCGAAGTGCATTTTCCAGAGGTAGGACATATCTGGTTTTTCGGGGAGCTGGTTCTCCATCCAGTGCACAAGGAAGTCAGGGAGAACTTGAGACTTGATTGCGTCGCGCTTTTCATATGTAATGTCTCATGGAGACAATTCGATTCCCCAAAGCGCGACTCGCCCCGTGGCATCGGGGTTATTGAGGATATGCCCAAGCGGGGCGTCGTTGTCCACCACGATTGGGTGTTCCTAGAAGTAGTGGCGCAGTCGCCGGGCAGTCATGAAGACGCCGTATGCCAGCTTCTAGTAGTGCGGGTACCGCTATTTTGTTGGTGTGAGGACCTCGCTGAGGTAATAGACTGGGCGCTATACCTCGTGGACCTTGTTTTCCTCGGCTCGCTCAACCACGAGCACCGTGCTGACCACCTGGTTGGTGGCAGAGATATATAGCAACAGCGGTTCCCTTTCTTGTGGGGTCACCAGTACTGGCGAGGTGGATAGCAGGCGCTTGAGGTCTTCGAATGCTTCCTGTGCCTCGTTGGTCCATTCGAACTTGTCATCTTTGCGGAGGAGTGGATAGAAGGGTAGTGCCTTTTCACCCATCTGACTGATAAACCGACCGAGGGCCGCGATCCGTCCAGCCAGCTGCTGGACGCCCCTTATGTTTTTCGGCTTCTCCATGGCCAGTATGGCTTTTATTTTCTTCAGGTTTGCCTCGATTCCTCTCGCGGAGATGAGATACCCGAGTAGTTTCCCAGATGGTACGATGTAGGCGCATTTGTCCGGATTGAGCTTGATCCGGTAGCGGTCGAGGTTGGCGAAGGTTTCGTGCAAGTCATCGATTAGTGAGGCTTCCTCTTTGGTCTTGATTACTATGTCATCGACATAGACATGGATGTTGCGCCCGCGCTGGTTCTTGAGGCAAGCCTGCATGCACCGCTGGTAGGTGGCTCCTGCGTTCTTTAGCCCGAAGGGCA
Organism: Avena sativa; assembly: GCA_916181665.1. Lineage (NCBI taxonomy): Eukaryota > Viridiplantae > Streptophyta > Magnoliopsida > Poales > Poaceae > Avena > Avena sativa. Next base: position 602,138,322 of record OV702291.1, on the reverse strand, counting down.
TTGTGTTGTAGCAGAACACACCGAAGGGCGTTGTAAATGCTGTTTTTTCTTGATCTTCCTCCTTCATTCGAATCTGATTATAGCCTGAGTAGGCTTCGAGGAAGCAGAGGCGCTCGCATCCCGCGGTGGAGTCGATGATCTGGTCGATTCGCGGTAACGGGAAGTGGTCCTTTGGGCAGTGCTTATTCAAAGAGGTGAAGTTCATGCACATTCGCAGGATATCCGTGTCCTTTTTTGGTACTAGCATCGTGTTGGCGAGCCAAGTGCTTTACTTGATCTCGCGTATGAATTTGGCGTCGAGGAGTCTGTTGATCTCCATTCCGACTGCCTTTGCTCTTGGCTCAGATAATCGCTGGATTGTTTGCTTGACTGGCCTTGCGTCTAGGTTGACGTTGAGTGCGTGCTTGGCAAATTCCCTGGGAACTCTTGGCATGTCCGTTGGACACCAGGCGAAGATTTCCCAGTGCTCACGGAGGAATTCGACGAGCGCGAGTTCCTATGCGGGACTCAAGTTGTTGGCGATGAGGGCCGTCTTGGAGGGATCCGATGGGTGGACCTGCACTTTCTTTGTGTGCACCGATGAGTCAAAAGATAGGTCGGGCGAACTTGGCCGGCTTAGGGGAGGCAGACTGTTGTCTGTCGACTCCTTTAGTCTCATGAGTTCTTCCTGCATGCCGAAGTACTGGGAAATTCTGTTGAATTCCCTATCACAACCGTCGGATCTCTCGAAGCTCCCATTGACTGTGATGACACCATTGGGACCTGGCATTTTATCTGCATGTAGGCGTTGTGTGGCACTGCCATGAACCTAGCGAACACGACACGTCCGAGGATGTAGTGGTACTATGAAGGCCAGCCGACGACCGCAAAGTCGATGCACTCGCGCCGAAAGTTTTTTGGCGTGCCGAAGATGACGTCAAGGTTGATTTTGCCTAGGGGATACACGCCTTTGCCTGGGACGATGCCGTGGAATGTTGTGTCCAAGGCTTCTAAGCAAGTCAGAGGGATCCTCATTGCCCACAAGTTACTCGCGAATATAAGGTTGATGCCGCTTCCGCCATCCATGAAGACGCGGCTCATGTCGAAACCTCCGATTTGCACCTCGAGTATGAGGGGACAATGGCCTGGATGAGGTACTTGAGGCGGATGATCGCGTTTGTCGAAGGTGATGCAGGACTCGCTCCCGCTAAGGTACTCAGTGGTAGATGGTGGCGAGTTTGTGGTCAAGTTGACTTGGCGAGTGATGGCCTTCTGCACCCTATTCGAGGGGCGTCCCTTTTGGATCATCATGGTACCCGTGGCCCGTGGGTATGGTTCACCTCCCTGGTGCTGGTCTAGCGCAGCTGCATTTGGGGGTAGTCCAGGCAGTGGTGGTGGATCACCATGTGCCACGACGCCTGGAGCGGCTTTGTATCCCCTTTCGACTACATTGCGATTCATCTGAACCAGTCCCTCATGTAGTTTTAGGAACTCGTGGCAGTCCTTGAGGAGGTGGTTGGACTTCTTCTTTCCGTCATGCTTGTCGATGTAGAAGTGCACAGTGCATGGCCCGCACAGTTTGTCTTCAATGGATGTTGCGGGTGCCTCATCACGATTGCGGCGTTGCCACACTTGCGTGGTTTTCTCGGAGTCACGATATCCTCCGCTGCGGTAGCCGCTGTTGCGGTTATCGTCACATCTGTCGGCGTAGCCGGCTGTGACCATGTTGACGTCGTCACGGTCATCGTAGATGCGCATGCAGCGTTTTCCTCGGAGGTCGCGTCTGCGCTCGAGCTCTGCCTCATCGTTGGAGTGAGCGCGATTTTTCACCGAATCTTCTCCATCTGCCCAGCGATTCGCTATTTCCATCAGGTGGTCGATGGTTTTGGGCTTTGAGCGGCCCAGCTCCTCCCTGAGCTCTATGCGACGCACGCCACCGTTGAATGCGTCAATCGCACGATCCTCTGAGATGTTCTCTGCGGAGTTCTTGATGATGGACCACCTTTGGATGTAGGAGCGTAGCGATTCGCCCGATCTTTGCTAGCATCATCTCAGCTCTTCGATTGATGCAGGCCGCTTGTATGTGCCCTTGAAGTTGCACACGAAGCTGTAAACCAGCTCTTCCCAACTGCGAATGGAACCGCGTGGGAGGCTGTTGAGCCATGCTCGGGAGGCGCCTTGCAGCTGTAGCTGTAAGCATTGCATGGCCGTGCTTCGACTGCCGCCGTGGAGACTGACGGAGGAGATGTGGTTCTCCAGCCAGATCTTCGGGTCCTGCAGGCCGTCAAATTTTGGGTTCTCTGACGAGAGTTTAAACCCCTTGGGCATTCACTTTTGCCTGATGGCCCTGCTAAAGCATCTAGCGCCACAGAGATCCACATCTTCTTCTTCCGAGTCAGTCGACCGAGCACGTCGCGCCCTTGATTTGTCGATCTTGTGCTACGTGAGGTCATCGTGCACGTCATAGTCGTGGTCGTGTCGCCGTGAGCGGCGGCGTCGAGACAGGTCGTGACTGTCGTTGCTGGATGAGGGTGAGGAGTAGCGCTTTGCTAGCTCTTTGCCTTTTTTCGGCTCCGGTGTTGCCTCCTTGTCGAGGGCGGCCTCAATTAGTCCCAAACCCGTGATCTTAGATCGGTGCATGGCGGCTCGGGGATCTCTAGCTGGCGGCTGGTTGTTGAGGAGGTACATGGTGGCCGCTGTCACCGCAGCTTGCGACGTCTTGGGGACCACATTGCCCCGTGTATCGACTGTCATAGAGCTGAAGTCGAGGACTTTTGCAGCTTCTATGCGCTCTTGCTCGGTGAGGTGGGCCATCCGTGATTGCCTCTTGTTTGCGATGTACTCGTTGCCCTTTGAGGAGGATCCTCCGTGGGAGGAGAGCCCAGCACATCGAAGAATCAACTCATCTGCCTCCTTTTTGCGCGCCTCGAGTTGCGCGATTGTTTGCACTTGGCGCTTGAATTCTTCCTTCAGCAGCCAATGGTAGCCCATTAGCAGTTCTTGTGGAGATCCGAAGGGTAGAGGGTTGCCTCGTAAGGCATCACGGCAGCGAGCCCACTCTTGTTCGTTGAGCCTGATCACGACGCGTTTGCCGGTTTGCTCGTTTATTATAGTTGGAAGTTCGATTGCTCCTCCGTTGTTAACGGGGGTGCCGTTGCCACTGATGCCACCGTTGTCGCCGTTGCCGCCGTTAGGCGGGTCGGTTTCGTTACCACGGTTGCCCGTGTTGTCGCGGTTGGCGGAGGTGTCGCCTGCGTTGATGACGGCGCACATGAAGTGATTGGGGAAGCTGTTGCTCCCGCAACTCTCAGATCCGGAGCCGTAGGCCCCATCTTCAGTTGCCAAATCGCTCAGATCGGATTCGCGACTATTGTTGCTGACCGTGTTCTCACTGTTGTTGGGGCGTTGAGTTCACTGAGGGTGCCGATCAATGGAGGGAACCATGATGCTGGGGCAATCGATGGCACCGTCGGCTGGTCAGGCATGGGAAGCGTGCCCATCTGACCTACTTGGAAGCGGAAGCTCCCGATCGCCAGGCTGATTCCGTCGCCCACAGACTCGAAAGCCAGGAGAGTGGCCGGCGTGTGGACGGTGAAGTCGAACGCGCCGAAGAGCTAGCGAATCTCCGCTATTGCGGAGTTGTAGATCGAGGTTGATGGGGCCGAAAAAGCCGCAACATCAGCACTCCCAATTCCCACAGACGGCACCAATTGACGAGGGTTTAACTCATCAATGCCCATTGTTATGGACTTGGGTTTTGGAGAAGGAGGGAGCGCTGGAGACATCTATCGGCTAGCAAACAAGCACACAGGGGACTCGAAGATTTAGCCAGGTTCAGGCCTCATAGAGGTCCCTACTCCTGCTTGTCTGCTTGTGGAATTATCAAAGGAATCGAGGATTACAATGGTGCACAGATGCAATCTGGCGAGGGTTGTGGAAACTAGGGTTGCGTGTGTCCTCCTCGCCGCCCCCTCCTAGCCTTTATATAGATAGGCCAGGTCTCGGGTAGCAGGTCGAGTCGGTTACAGGTTAGGGTTTTTCCCTTTGAACTTTCTATATCTAGCTTCTTCTTGTTCTTCAAACAATCGAGAGTCTGTGGGTTACTCGAGTTCTTCATTTGGGCGTTGGCGACACCGTGGGCCTCTATGTATTCAGGCCGTATATACCAAGATCGAGTACCTGTAGGGTATACCCATGTCAGGTACAGGAAAGGTACCTGGATTCACCGAAGACGAAGGAGTTTTGTGGTACAAAGGACGTATCTGTGTGCCAGCAGATTCGGAGCTAAAGCAAGTTATCATGCAAGAAGCTCATGATCCTCTTTATTCTATCCACCCCAGAGGAACGAAGATGTATCAGGATTTGAAGGAGCAATTTTGGTGGCACAAGATGAAGAGAGAAATCGGAAGCTACATCGCCAAGTGTGATATCTATCAGAGAGTCAAGGCGGAACATCAGAGACCCGTAGGACTACTGCAACCATTGCAGATTCCGGAATGGAAATGGGATTCCGTCAGAATGGACTTTATCACCGGTTTGCCTACTTCTAGTAGGGCAAATGACTCAATATGGGTCATCGTTGATAGACTATCCAAGGTAGCCCACTTTATACCTGTCAAGAAAACATACCAGAGCTCAAAGCTAGCAGAGTTGTATATTTCTAGAATCGTCAATTTGCATGGAACCCCCAAGACCATAGTGTTGGATCGAGGAACCCAGTTTACCTCAAGATTTTGGCAGAAAGTCCAAGAAGGATTAGGAACCAAGTTGAATTTCAGTACCACTTATCACCCGCAGACCAATGGACAAACTGAAAGAGTCAACCAAATCTTAGAGGATATGTTGAGATCTTGTGTGCTAGAGTATGGATCAAAATGGGAAGATTGTCTGCCTTTCGCGGAGTTCTCCTATAACAACAATTATCAAGCCAGTTTGCAAATGGCCCCATTTGAAATCTTATATGGAAGAAAGTGCCGTACCCCTTTGAATTGGTCGCAAGTAGGAGAGAGTCAGATTTTTGGACCCGACATCCTACGAGAAGCTGAAGAGAAGGTTCACAAAGTCCGTAAGCACTTCAAGACCGCCCAATCCAGACAGAAGAGTTATGCCGACAAGTGAAGGAGAGACATGACTTTCAATATCGGAGATTTTGTGTATCTCAAAGTTTCGCCATTGAAGGAAACGCGACGTTTTAGTCTGAAAGGAAAGCTAGCCCCTAGATATATTGGACCCTTCAAGATTCTGAATCGTCAAGGAGAAGTATCATATCAACTTGAATTGCCAGAGGAGATGTCAGCCATCCATGATGTGTTCCACATCTCGTTACTTCGCAAGTGCTTAGAAGTGCCGGAGAAGACTAAAGTTTTCAAGAACATCAATCACCGAGCCGTTGATATCAACAAGGATCTGACGTATCATGAAGTGCCCATCCGAATCTTGGAAGAAGCTTACAGAACTACCAGGACCCGGAGTATCAAATTTATCAAGATCCAATGGAGCAACCATACCGAAGAAGAAGCCACTTGGGAGCGAGAAGATTACATTAGGACTGAGTTTCCAGATCTCTTTAGTTCCTAATTTTCTTTCTTAATTCTCGGGACAAGATTTTGTTTAAGGGGGGAGGTTTGTAACATCCCAAATCTTTAATCAAGGTTATCAAGATCCAAATCACCCAATTTAGGGTTAACAAAAACTTTTTATCATTTAAATACATAGGAATGCATATGTGTGTTGCATTAATATGGAATTGTTTTGAATTTCCATGATTGTTTGTTCTAATGGTTGTAAAATGATTCTAAGATGAATGCCACATCATCTAGATCATTCAAAAATAAAATCCAAAGAAAAGAAATCAAATAAGAATAAAAATAACCAAATGGTCACTTTTGCCATTTTAATCCACTAGGTCACTTTAGGTGTTCCTAGAACTCAAATTCAAACAAAAATATTTCGAACTCTTTGCACCCCTTGCTAGTACAAGTAAAGATCTACCAAGGCCCACTTTGTGATCTTACAAAAACTTTTGAACACTAAATTTAAATGACATTTGAAAATGGAATCAAGTGTATGTACTTAGATCCCACTTTTTCAAAAACCACTCAAATGAATTCAATTTAACAATCCCAAGGAACCACAGATGCTCAAGCATAAGACCAACAACTCCACCAAAAATCTTTTCAAAATTCAAAACTTTTCTTCATGTGGCCATTGTGTCGAACAGTTGGTAGGCAGAAAAATATTGGCCTACTATTACTATTGCCAATTGATTTCTTGTCTCCCATTTAACCCTCACATCTCTGCTCTATCCCCTCTTAGCCTAACTAAACCCCAGACAATCCCCCTCCTACCCCGCAGCGCTAGTAGCGCGCCACCCAAATTTGGTCGCCGCCGGCTGAGCGTGGGCAACACGCTAGAGATAGCGCCGCGCCAAACCAGCACCGTCCCTAGCTCCACCGCACACTACCGAGACCTCATGTCCACCCCACAGACGCAGCCAGCCCCTGGACCACTGTGGACAGCTCGCGATCACCGCCTCTGCGCCGTGCCCAGCTCATGCCATAGCGCCATTCCCGACAGGCCTGCAGAAGCCGTGCCTTGCTCCCAGCTTGTGCGTGCAGCATCGCCTTAACCCCAGCACACCACCAGACACGTCCTTTCCTCGCCGCGTGACCAGCAGCCGCCGTGAACCACGTCGGGCACCGCCTCTGCCATGCAGAGCGTCGCCCTTTCCCGACCGCAAGCCACGACCCCTAGTGTCTCCTTTACACCGTAGCTGACCGGCAGGAGGCAAGCCACCATCCGTCTACACCGCCCATGCCTCTAGCTCCATGTATCAACGTCACCGACGAGCTCACCATCGCCCTCACGGTCTCCTCGTTGAGCCTATATAAGGAGCCCTCCGTAGCACCATTTCGCCACACTACCTCACTACCCTCTCTCTCTGAACCACCTCACAGCATCGCCGAAGCCACTCGAGCATCCATTCACCGAAATTGCGCTGGAGTTCGCCACAGCAGAGGAGAAGCCCCCATTGATTTCGTCCTCCCTAGGAGCCGCCGCGACCTCTCCTGAGTCCACCGTTGTCTCCTCGTTCGATCGCCCTGATCGGCACACTAGATGGAGCCCTGGTATGCCCCCATTGCACCCCCACGGATCTGCTAGGGTTCCGTCTCGCCGGCGACCAGTTCGTCGTTAACGATGAACTAGAGCCGTTGATCTAGGTTCTAATCGCACGGCCCACATCGCCCTGTACCGCTTCGCATTAAGTTGTGCTGCTGACATGTGGACCCCTCCTGTCAGTTGCTAGCCGCACCGCGGAGTGTCACTGGGCCGCTGGCCCTAGTATTCAAATTTAGATTTTTTGATTTAGACTTAATTTAGTTTATATCCACTAGTTTAAAAATCAATTCAGAAAGATTTACTAAACCAATTTGAATGATTGAAATTTTGCTAGAAAGATAATTAAAATCTCTATCCAAGACCGTTGGATTTAAATCATTTGGAGTTATAGATCACATATAGCAAAAATAACAAGACAGAGACTTTTCTGCATTCAAACATTTTTCAAAAATCAACCATAATAGCTTTTGAGTTGATTCCAACTCTCAGAAATCACATTTGACCATACCTATCTAAATGTGTAAAAATATTTAGGTTTGCATGCAGTGACTTTGGACTAGTACCAAAATAATGCTATATAGGCATTTCTAGTCACTTTAAATCATTAAAATATTAATCTTAGACTTTATAGATTGTGATCCAACATTTAAATCACATTCCCATGTATTAGAATATGTGGTGATGACATGTGTCCACATGATCCCATATTTTAATTGGAGAATATTAAATCTTAGTTAATTTCAATGAGTAGAAATTACTCTTTTCAAATAAAATAAAAGAAACTAGTTCTTATATCTTGTGATGATGTGATGATACTAGATCATCAAGTGTCTTCCTTAGTGTACTAAATAGACTAGTTAAGTATTGTTTGGTGATTATGTATCCCGGGTGTATTTATAGACGATAGTACCGACCAAGTCTACGAGGAGGAGGAGTTCTATCCCAAGAAGAAGAGGAGAATTTCAACCACTACACCAACCAAGGCAAGCCATCATTAACAATGCAAGCTAACACTTGCAAGCTAACACTTGCCATCTTGAAAACCTAAGAAAAATGCCTTAAGCATGCTTTGGTTATACCATTCTGGTTTATGCCCATCCCAAGTTTTACTTGCAAGCTTTACTTTCTTTTACTTTACCAAAGTTATTTACTTTGTTTATAGATAGCATAAAGAGTATAAAACTTGGCCTATCTAGTTAGACTTAGATGTCATTCTATGGCATGAGATTGATATTAGCATCCCCCATTAGTGAACACTCTTAACTTGAGTTACTAGTGTTAAACATAAAACTTGATCACTTTAGATGGGAATACTTGGTGAAAATGACTTATAAAAACCTTGGAATGATGAGTCATTCTATTGAGATGTTTTGACATGTGTTGAGAAACACAAAAGGTTTATGATGATGAAAATGTTGAGGCATGATCCTTTGCCCCTTTTGAAAAACTGATGGTTGGGTTCGGATGCGATACCATTCCAATTTTACCATACAACCACAATACCTGAATTGGGTAAGGCTTAGCCGGAAGTTTATATGCATTAGGATGGGTTCCCTCGCGGGAGAGGTCTGAGCTGAGGCTACCTCTCAATGTTGTCCACCTATGCAGTGCCCAGGATGGTAGATGGCCATGGCTGGGAGGCCAAGCTCATAGGAGAGGTGCTTGTACTAGGGTGTGTAATTGAAAGGTTATGATTGATTATCTGCATACTAAGTATGATGATTCAGGGTTATCCCTGACGGATGTATCGAATTTTGTGGTGAAAGTGTACCACCTCTGCAGAGGGTCAAACTATTCGAATAGCCGTGTCCGCAATCATGGATAGTTGGAGTGGCCATACTGTTCCATTGTCACATGTTTTCAAAATGAATTATGAAAAGAATTGTGACATGACTTGACCACAAAAAAGTTGTGACTATGACAACTAAGTTCCCACTTAGGTGGTTTAGAAATTTATTTTATCTTTCTTTGTCTCTGAACTCAGCTTAGGTTTCAAACTAAACTTTGCAAATAAACTTAGAGTTTAGCATTCCTACTAGACTACCTTACTTGTTAGTGATAGTTTGCGAGTACTTAAAGAGTACTCATGGCTTTGTCCCTGGCTATTCCCATGGCCATATTATGAAGAAGACTACCAAGAGGAAGGACAGAAGGATGGCTACGACAACTAGGATCATCTCCCATCATCAGCATTGCCTGTGACACTGAAGATGGACCCCACTGCTACGCTATTTATTCCGCTACTTATGCGTATTAAGACTGGATCCTGAGATCCTTTATTCCTGTAAAACCTTATTATGGTTTGTAATGGATGTTGTACTATGATATCCAATCTGTTATATCTCGCAAAAATGGTAATCCTGGGATTGTGATGTATGGCATAACAGGCATCTAGGATTAAAAATCCGGGTGTTGACAGCTACCTTCTGACGAAGACGGGCGATGATGCGATCCTTTTTATCGCGCTGGCGACGAAGTGACTTGTGCTCCTTGGCAAGGATGGCGAGGGTTTTCTTCATCTCAACAGCTTCAACATGGTTCTGATTGGCGTAAGCACGGGCGTTGTCCAACTCCTTTTGAGTCTCATGTAGCATGAAGTCCAAGTGGTCCACGTGATGCCTTAACTCCGGATGTGATGGCATGGCCAAAGGCTGTCCCGTAGAGTCACGTCTTGCATAGTGGGTGTAGCGGGTGCCACTGATCTGGTTGATGTTTTGTGCACACAAGCGAGCAAGTGCCTCCTGCATTGCCCTGGCTAGACCGTCTAACCAGTTGTTCTCCCTAATGCTGAACTAAATCTTCTCTGAAAGCGGTGGCTCCATTTTGCCTCTCAGGTCGACAACAATCAGCCACTATAGATCCCCTCTAGATTGGTCATTGAGTTGTGCTCCGAAGAACTCCGGGTGCGGGCATCCAAGATACTCCGAGAGCTGGTCCAAATCCCTCTCAAAAATTAGCTCCCCTCCATTGCCCAACTGGTAAAACTTGCTATATTTGACCTCCATCTATAAGAAATTAAGATGAGTAAGTTAGTGAAGTGATCAAGTGTGTCAAATTTTATGTGGAATTGCAAGAATTTTGAGGAACAAATGATCTCTTTTTGAAAGAATCTCAAGGATAAGAGTGGGAATAGGTTTTCATAAATACTCACTTCCTTTGTTTTGAAATTAGGTTTTTCATACGTCCATTCTAACTAGGGTATCCTATGGTCAGGATGGCTCTGATAGCAACTTGTCAACATCCGGATTTTTAAGTCCAGATGCATGTTATGTCGTACATCGCAATCCCAGGATTACCATTTTTGCGAGACATAATAGAATTGGTACCACAGTACATCATCCATTACAAACCATAATAAAGGTCTTACAAATAAAGGATCTCATGATCCCGTCTTAATACAATCAAAGCAGTGGAAAGTAAACGTAGTAGGCTCCATCTTCATGGTCACAGGCAATGTTGGCAATGGGAGATGATCCTAGTTATCATAGTCCTCCTGTTGTCCATCCTCCAAATAGTCCTCCTTGTAGTCTGGCCATGGGAATAGCCAGGGACAAAGCCATGAGTACTCTTTCAGTACTCGCAAACTATCACTAACATAAGTAAGGTAACACTAGGAGGAATCATAAGCTCTAGGTCTGTTTGCAAAAAGCCAGGTTTATTTCATAATGACTTAAGAGTGAAGACCTAATTTAGTTCTCTACATTATTTAAGTGGGCACTTAGATTTCATGTCCACAACTCTGTTGTGGTCAAGTCAAAGTCATCCTTTATGTCACAAGTCATTTTGAAAATATCTGACAACAGAACAGTATGGCCACTCCAACTGTCCATAACCACGGACGTGGCTATTCGAATAGTTTGACACTCTGTAGAGGTGGTACACTTTCACCACAAAATTCGACACATCCGTTAGGGATAACCCTTGTCGGGGGGATGACCCCTGGGTATGCCAAGATGGGACCAACCGGCCGGCTCTAAGGAGCTCATGCCGTTTGGACCCAGTTCAGGGAACCACAGCCGGGTGGAATCCCCCACCCGGTCCGCATTCAAGTTTCCCTGACTGGCCCGTCTAGCCGGATAGCCAGAAGAACCGGCTGGGGGGCGCTCCTAGACGGCCACCTCGGATCCACTGTCCATGGTATGGTGGGAGTGACACTCCTTGCTGAGCGCACCTTTGACCAGACAGGCTAGCTGGCCTGGCCGGCGCTACTGGACAACTGCGCCAAAGCTGGAGGCTGACTAGCAAAGCAAGTGCTGACGAGGAAAGCTTCGGCTTACGCATAAAGCTCCGGTTGACAGATAAAGAGCCGGCTGATGAGTAAAGCAGGGACGCTGGACACTATAGCGTGGTCCTTTCATGTACTAAAGGCTTGACTGGACCCGGGCCAACCGTTCGGCCCTGCCCAGTCGGCCCACTTGGCCAGGCCCAGATCCAAACAGTAAACCCTAGAACTGATCTTGTAAGCTGCCTCCTCAACTAGTATATAAGGGGGGTAGTGCTAGGGTTCTAGGTAAGCAATAAGAAGTTAGAAGTTCTCCACATTGGACAAGTTCAGTAGCTAAGGAAACCACTACTAGAAAATAGCCTATAGGTAGACAAATTAATCTGTGGTGCATATGTAAATCCATGCGCCAGAGAGACTTGTCAGTGGCGCACTAGGAAACATGCACCACAGAAACCTAGAAGTTCTATGGCGCATTTCGTACAATATGCGCCACGGAAGATTGGTGGGACCCACCAGCCGGGGTGGGGCGATCCAAGTTCTGTGGCGCATAATGAGGTATGCGCCACAGAAGTTGCCTCTTCTGTGGCGCATATTCCGCTATGCGCCACAGAACTTGGAGGCGGGCCCCACAACAGATACTTTTTCACCCACGATCTGTGGCGCATGTGTGGATATGCGCCATAGATATGTTTCACTTCTGTGGTGCATATCCACACATGCGCCACAGAAACCTAACCCTGGGTCCCACCACTGTACCCTGTACCATAAGTTTTGTGGCACATATGGACTTATGCGCCACAGAAGTTTGAGCATCTGTGGCGCATTTCCTCCATATGCGCCACAGATGAGGGCGTCTAGATCCATGTTAAAAAGGTGACAAAGCTCTCACCTTATCTATCCACCACCACCCATTTCACATCTCTTCCTTTCTACCTCCTCCCAACCTGTCTTCCTCCTCCCTCACACCCCATTTTGCCCATAGTTTCTCCATTTTCTTGTAACTAAACCTACTTTAGTCCATAGATTGGTAAGTGGAAGCTTCCCTCCAACTTGTTCCTTACTTTTATCTCTCACATCTCTATTTGTTTACTAATTTCCTCTCCACCAATTTGTAGATCTATTTGTCCACACTCTCTCATCGCGCGGTCTCGTCTCGCTATTATTGTGTCTACTAGGTGAGTACTTGGCCATGAACATGTAGGTGAAGCTTGTCGTGCGGGCGGTGTGTGTGTGCGATCCATGGTGAGACGATGCTTGTGTGGTGCATGAATGTTTGCAATGGGAGGAAGTTTTTTGTTGCTTGCTTGTTGTTGTCCCGGCCGGTGTGGTTGCATGGATGTTTGCCGAAATGTTGATTCATTTCCATTTCGGCAAATTTTTGCACTACCCATATGTCCAAATTTTAGGAAAGGTCATGCCAAATTTCTTCCGGCTATCATTCATGCATTTGTGTGTTCATATGGTGTGGTTCTCACCTATACTCTTTGTTTTGACCAGGCAGGCAACCGTGGTCCTCACGATGAGCGAAGGTTGAATTGCTAGGTACAAGAAATACGCGAAGGAGGACACGATTCTGAACAACAAGACCATGATAAGATGTCCATGTCGAACATACAAACTACAGCGCTGGATCGACCCTGAATCTAGACAATTGGAGGGTCACCTGCTCAGGCGCGGTTTCATGCGCGACCTCAATGAGGCACCGGCTAGACATGGTGGTCACGAAGACGTCGGCGGGCGAGAAGACAAAGAGTCTACCAGGCATGATCGTCATGACGAAGGAGATGCCGGCAGGCATGATCATCATGATGAAGGAGATGTCGGCGGGCATGATCAGCATGGAGAAGGAGATGGCGACGGGCATGATCATCATGAAGAAGGAGAAGACACGAACACACAGACACTGCTAACTTCGGTCTTGCAGGACCCTCATGTTCAAGAACTACTCCTCAAGGAGACGAGCAATGCCAAAGCTGCAGCCAGAGAGAAAGCCAAGCTGGCCCAAATGGAGGTAGACGGGATGACTCCATTGTATCCTAGGTGTCGCCTCGAGGATACAGGTTTGAGTGTAACGCTCAAGGCTCTGGAGATGAAGGCCAAACACAAATGGACCGATGTGAGCTTCAATGCGAACATGGAATACTGGCACGACCGACTTCCTAAGGGGAACACATTGCCAACAAGTATCAAGGAGGGCAAGAAAATCGTGTGCCCCCTCGATCTACCACACATTAAATACCACGCATGCATCAATGGTTGCGCACTTTATCGGAACGAGTACGCGGATAGAACCACATGTCCGGAGTGTGGCCAAGGACGGTACAAGAGAGGGAACAAGAAAGTTCCTCGAAAAGTGGTATGGTACTTTCCTATCACCCCCTGTCTACAGCGATATTTCGTAGATCCTAAGGAAGCAAAGCTCATGCAATGGCACGCAGAAAGAGAGAAACCTGAAGATGATCCAGAGAAGGTCAAGATCCTGACACACCCTTCAGACGCTAGCCAGTGGAATGCATTAGACATCGAGTTCGAAGAGTTCGGGGGCGATGCAAGGAACGCCAGGATGGGTATGAGCACCGATGGACTCAATCCTTTTGGAAACCAGAGTAGCAAGCATAGCACCTGGCCCGTGTTTGTATGGCCGTACAACCTCCCCTCGTGGCTATGCACGAAGCAAAGGTATGTACACATGAGAATTCTTATTCAGGGGCCGAAATAACCAGGTATCGATATGCATCTGTATCTCGGGCTATTGAGAGAGGAGTTAGCCAGCTTGTGGGAGACGCCGGCCCGTACGTGGGACACCTACACTAAAGAATATTTCCATCTGAGAGCCGCGTTGCTCACGACCATGCAGGACTATCCTGGTTACGCATATGTATCGGCCCAGGTGAACCATGGACACAATGCATGCGTCAAGTGCATGGATGAGACACCGCATCTCCAGCTACCAAGGGATCCCGGGTCTTTGAAAACCGTGTTCCAAGGTACTCAAAAGTGGCTCCGCATGGATCACCCATGGAGAAAACGTGGTGACCTGTTCAACGGTAAGGACGAGCTCGAAAGAGCCCCGCGTCCGAGGAGCGGCAAAGAAATCGAGGAGCTTTTGAATAATTGGGTAGATTACCCTATGCCTGGAAAAAGACGACCGATGACAAAGCCGCTGTTGGGTGTATGGAAAGCAAGGTCTGGTTTCTGGGACCTGCCGTATTGGAAGGTCCTTCACACTCCCCATAGCCTCGATGTAATGCACATCATGAAGAACGTTACCGAGAGTCTTCTTTGAACTCTACTGGACATGCCGGAGAGGACCAAGGATGGGATGAAAGCAAGAAAGGATCTTAAATTGCTTGGCATCAAGAAAGATCTTCAGTACCCTGATAGTGATGATGATGATGATGATCAGACGGAAGGGACTCAAGGTCACCGAAAAAGGGTTAAGAAGAATGAGGTGGTGCTTCGCGCTGCCTGCTTCACTCTGAGTCTGGAGGAGCTCGAGCATTTTTTCAGGTGCCTCTTAGGAGTGAAAGTTCCTCACGGTTACTCGGGGAAGATAAGCAGATATCTGGACATGGCGAAGAAGAGGTTCAGCGGTATGAAGTCTCACGACTGTCACGTGCTGATGACGCAGATACTCCCCGTTGTGATCCGTGGGATAATGGACGAGCATGTCCGTGAGACATGGTTTGGCCTCTGTTACTTTTTGGACATCATATCTAGGAAGTCGATCGGTGTGAAGCAGCTCGACAGGCTACAGGAATAGATCATGATGATACTATGCGAGCTTGAGATTTACTTTCCATCCGCATTCTTCGACATCATGGTCCATCTGCTTGTACATGTCATGGACGACATCATCCAGCTCGGGCCGACATTCCTACACAACATGATGCCATTTGAAAGGCTAAACGGTGTCATCAAAGGATTCGTTCGCAACAGGTCCCATCTAGATGGAATCATAGCCAAGGGCTTTCTAATCTACGAGTGCATCTCCTTCTGCCAGAATTATCTAACCACCAAGAACAAGGATGTTGGAATACCCACAAAGAAGCACCTCGGCAGGCTCGGTGGATATGGTCACCGTGAGGGCTGCTCCGATCCTCACTGCATGTCGGCATTGATGGTCGACGCACTGATTTTGAAAGGGCAAACCGAGTCGCGCTACAACACATTGAAGTGGTCGGCCCTTGGGTAGAAGAGCACAGAAGCTTAATCGAGCAGGAGTACGTCGACCAGGGCCGGCCGAGGAAGAAGGGAGACGTAACCAGAGAGCACAACTCCAGCTTCACGGGTTGGTGTAAGAAAAGGCCACTGGACAATGCCCCACAGACGCCTTCTACGGAAGATCAAAAACTCATATTCTCCTTGTCGCAGGGCCCAGGGCACAACCTAAGGACCTATCAGTCATACAACATAAACGGTTATAGATTCTACACCGAGGAAAAGGACAGGAATAGCGAATATCAAAACTCAGGAGTAACTATGTTATCCTTTGCTGATGACGAGACTACTGTCATGGAAATATTCTACGGAAGGATCGAGGAGATATGGGAGATCGACTACTGTGGAGAGATCGTACCGATGTTCCATGTTAGATGTGCCAAGAACATGGAAAAAGAAGGCCGGTATTTCACCACAATGGTTATACCAGATGCCAAATCGACGAAGAACGCCTCCGAAAAAATGAGCCTTGGGTACTCGCTAGCCAAGTTGATCAATGCTTTTTTATTACCGATCTGTCAAAGCCCAAGCATGTTGTAGTTAGGAGGGGCAAGAGGAGCATCATCGGAATGGAAGGAGCAGCCAACGAGCAAAACTTCGACAAAAACGGCGACCCAAAGATCGAAGAGGAATTCGACAAGTACTTCGACATGCCTACTACTACTAAAGTAAGAAGCAAGACCACACTACCTACTAAAGGTTGTCCATTCACAAGAATAAATCTCAAAGTGGACGGGCAAAAGTATTCAACCGCGATGAAAAAGGGCAAGAAGATTGTGAAGAGACACTAGCAATTATGTGACTTTTTGGTGTATTAATTCGTGTGGGTATAATGTGATATTAGTGTGACTTTTTGTGTATTAATTCACATTTTTGCTCGCAAATATATATTAGTTAGAGACTAAAACATACACGTGATATTCGTGTGGGGGTATACAAATTCACATTTGTGTGTGACAAGCACATATATATATATATGATCCAGGAGGTTTTTTTTGATAAGTATGCATGTTTATATGTTCTTGCTTTTTTTGAATAAATATGCACATGTGTATATGTTCTTGCTTTCTTTGAATAAATAAAATATTTTTTTAAGAAGGAAAAAAGTTTGAGATAGCTAGGATTTGAACCTGGCTACCCCAGGTTGAAAGCTGGCAAGCAAGACCACTAGGACATGTAGCTGATCTTGTCAAACTACGACGCCGCTTTGTTTTGGACTATGCCCAAAAGTTCTGTGGCGCATATCATAGTAATGTGCCACGGAAGTTGAAAATTCAGTGGTGCATTTTAGAGGAATGCGCCATAGAACTTTCACACTTAGCCAAATAAACGGTTTGCCCCCCCCCGCTACCGTCTCCATTTCTTTCCCTCATCTCGCCCGCGTGCAAACCCTAGCTAATCGCCCTCGCTACCGGAGCCGCCGTGGAGGGAGCCCGTGGAGGAGGAGAGCCGTCGTGGAGGAGAGCCCCATCACCTTCACGCCGGAGCCCGTGGAGGAGGAGACCCGCCCCGTACCGCCTGCGACCTAGGAGGAGGAGGCCCGCCACCGCCGCTCCGGAGCCCATGGAGGAGGAGGCCCGCCCCGCCCCGCCTACGACCTAGGAGGAGGAGGCCTGCAACGTCCGCAGCAGGAGCACCGCCGCCACCCTCGTCGACGACCACCTCCCCATCTGCAGGTACACTTCCCCCTCTCTTCTTTTCCCCCTCTTTGCAAGAATGCTCTGCTCAATTTTCAGATTGCAAGAATGCTTCTGGGAATTTTAGTTTAATACTAGGAAGTTGCAAGAATGATCTAGGGCTTGCATCAGATCTTAGTTTAATAGTCATGTACATTGATATGTCCTTCTTGTGCAATGTGGAAATATTGGTTTCATGTATCTTCATATATTATTTGTTGATGGTTCTGGTAAAACAGTTTAACTAATACAAAGTTAGTATCTACATCTGTTAGTGATCAGGACATTAGTTACCTTGTAGGCCTAAATAACAAGGGGTTTGGGGAGTTGTTCACCTAGTGCCTGTTAATTAAGTAAGTGGCTATGGAAGCTAAAATATAGTGGTCTTGAGGGCTAAAGAAACAATGTAGCATGCTCTGTCTCTCAGCACATTGGTCTCTCAGCACATTTTAAGGAGAATATGATTAATATAGCCTGGCTTGCCATTTTGGTTATGCCAATTGTTAAAAGGTTATGCCTCCTTTGTTTGTTTCTGGGATATTTTTGAGTTACAGCCAGTCAGTTCGTGCCAGTAAAATGTGCTCAGGTGCATTCATGTAAACCAGGTTTTGCTTGATAGTAAAATATTTAATACTGCACTGTACATACTGAACTTAGTGTACTGAATAACTAACGCAACACTGTACTAGGCATGCTAAATTCAGTGTACAACTGTGTACTGAACCGTCACAATGAGATTAAAGATATGTGTGTAAATCAGGTTCTGAATTTGATGATTGAATTATCAAGGGCATGGGTTACTTGTAGTTCTAGAGTTCTAGTACACTAGGAATGCAACTAAGTATGCAAGTGGGTAACCTTTAGGGTACCCTCTACCCTCTTTAGTACAAAAAATAAACTAAATTTTCACAGATCATAATTTTTTGAGAAAAATAGTTCATTTGTTTGAACTAGACTAAAATAGATGGTACCCTAAAGGTTTCAAACATGCATCTCTAACTGCAACTACTAGAGTCCCCTTTTCAGCATACCAAGCTTTCTAGTTTACTCTAACATATTTTGTTGATCCTTTTAGACTTTTAGTTAGGTACCTTCTTCACTTCTGTTACACTATATATTTCATTCAAATGTTATTTTTTACTGTTCCATATATTGTGTCAATCTGGTCTGTGTTATTTAGCATTTTAAGAAATGTCTTGGATACTTTGCAGACTGCTTTTATTTCCTTTGCACTATCCATAGAGAATTTCGTGCTTCCCTTTCCAGTGCTCCCAAGAACATCTATGTATGTTTGTTTGTATGCCCCTGGTTTCCTGATGATTATTGCTGCGACACTTGTGATGTTCTGCTTTTTTTACTGCTACTGTTGTAATGTTCTTTGTCTTTCTTTCTTTTTTGACCCAAATATGAATGAATGGATTACAACCCAACTTTGCTTTGGTGAAAGCCATTAGGAGCATCATGATTGTGTATGTGTACTGCCGCTAGATAAAAAATTCCCCTTTACCAAACTGTGCAAGGTAAAGTGTGTGTACTATAACTTGATAGCCTGTGTGTGTGCAAGAAGAAGAGAGCCTGTGTGTGTCTCTGTGTACTATAACTGCTACTCAGTTTTCATTCAGTAGAAGCACATGTATGATATATATATTGCTTATATATTATTTGCTGTACCCTTTTAAGTTTTTTAAGTTCTTCTTATACATGTATCTGTTATACTGTTGCGTGAATGATGGATGGGGCTGCATGGATGATGATGCTGGGGTCAATGCATGGGGCTGTCAATATGGGGATGGGGTGTTTTGTCTTGCAGAGATTTCATTTCAGTTGCCCATTTCTCCTGAAGTGTCGATTCACTTCCGTTTCGGTTGAGAAATGGGCACTCCTAGGTCAAAAAATTAGCAAAGGTCATGCCGAATTTTTCGGCCGAGATTTGTGCTAACTTTTTGCCTCTTTTTAATAGAGTAGTGCAAAAATGTCGGGCAACAACGAGGCTGGCCCTTCTAACCACATGATCAATGTCGAAGAACAAGCTAGACAGGCCAACCAGTCATTCTGGCGGGGGTCCCAATAGGAGGAGGAGGAAGAGGAGGCGATAAGGATAACACCACCACCGGAGGAGGAGGCGACCATCACGACCTGGGGCCAATGAGGGAGGAGATCCTGATTACGAGGGGGACGAAGACGACTACGATGGAACTAGTGAAGGCGGCGGCGAAGAGGATGACACCACCGATGGCGGCGAGCACACGGATGGTGGTAGCGGCAACCCGGCCGCTTCTCAGAAGAAGAAGAAGGAAAAGAAGGAGCGGAAGGTGCCAGTGCTCGCCACCGTCTGTGATGAGTTCACTAAGGTCATAGAAAGTGGCCAACCCATTGCGCCAGAGGCGATTGCTAAAGGGTACGCCCTACACTCAGGTGCATCGTCCGGGAAAGCATGTCGATCAACACGAAGTACATCATACATGCTGACAATGCAACTTTGGTCGATAACCTCCTTAAGAATCTTCACAAGCGATACAGATTCCCAGAGCGGTTTAGAAACCTCAAGAGAAAGAACCCGGTGAACAAACTAGCCCTCACGAAGATGAGCAACGCCTTGAGTAGCTGGAAAACCCGGGTGAAGACTAGCATTGACAAAGGTGAAAGCTGGGAGGTTATTAGTAAGAAAAATCTGATGCTCGACAAAGAGGAGTTTAAGATATCCAAGACAGATATAGCTACCGCTAACGCTATAAAATGGACTAAATGGGGAAGGAGTATGTGGGAACAGAACATAGGTAACCACCGCCTTGGAAGCGGCGGTTACAGGGGGAAACAGGCCATTTGGGACAAGGAGGACGTCGAGCTTGAACGCCTTGGTAAAGACAACCCTTGGCTTAAAATCACGGACTTGCAACTTAGGAAATTTGTTCAGGCCCGCTACTACCTGGACAAGGAAACAGGGGAGTTCATCACCGACGATCCGGAGGTGAAGGACTTTGAGAAGAATCTGGTAAGGAATTTATCGCCGATCTCAAGTCTATTGCGTTCTAATTAAAATAATGAAGCTAAGAATCTAAATGGGTTCACCTTTCCTTGTATCTGTAGGAGGAGGAACTGAACACTACTGCCACAAAGTCGTCCCAGGATTCGACGGAGCTGTGGGACACGGTTTTCAACAGGGCGACCAATGCTTACAAGAAGAGGGACAAGGGGTTGCCACCGTCCTCAGCTGGCCGTGTGTCCGGCTTCGGTACGAGCATGAAGTTCAAGTAGTACTACAAAGAGGACGCCAAGAAAAGAAGGGAGAGGAAGAACCAGTTGGCGGCTAAGGATAAAGCCGCTGTTGAAGAGCTGAAGATGAAGGTGCAGACCCTGGAGGAGAAGACGGTGGACGTGAAAATGGTGGACAAGTTAGTGGAAGAGAATCTCTGCTCGATGATCCCCCTTGAGTTTTTCGAGGGGCTTACAGCTTGGAATGCGGGAGGTCGATAGGAGCCGATACATCTGCCCAGCTTAAGCGGCAGCAACTTGGGCATCAATGTTACCGTGTCGCCGGACCTGGTGACCCCGTCGGCCGTCAACGTTGGGACGCAACTGCTCGTTTTGGTCACACCAACGCCCCCTCCCACCAAAGATACCAATAAGAAGGCGCAGCCGACGGAGGTGGTGCTTCGTGAGGCAGCCTAGAGGGAGATTGCAGATGATGATATGCCAGCCACCGGCATTGGCCATGTCTCTACATTAGCGAAGCTCCACACCATCACCAAGGTAACTAATAAGTTAGTGCACGTCATCTCCTTTATGCCTTTGATGCATGACTGCTGCCATCTCATGATGCCCAACAACATGTTTTGCCTCAGGACACTTCTTGCATACTCCTGCTTAAAGATGTCGGTGGTGAGTTGAAGGATGTTTCCAAGGGCACTCTTATACAACTGGCGAGACGCACGATACACAACAATCCAATGGATGATGACGTGATGAGGGTCAGGTTGGCTCGGGTGTTGCCAGGGTGCGACGACATGGACACCCCTTTTAACCTCAGGGAGCCAACGAACACAAGACCCTTGGAGAATGCTACAACTAGCCCTTTACATGGCTGAAGACCCATATTCGTCTTGCAGGGGGAGCACCGGCGCCACCTCTCGATCGATCGCCCGGCCACCACCTCAGAAGCCAGCAGCCGCCATCGTCGCCACCACCAGCCGTCACTAGCAACTCTTGGCAGCATGTGTACCGCCACATGGCAAAGACATTGTGCCACAACCGCCGTCGCCCCCGCTACCACCACCACATGATGGCACCCATGAAGATGATGATGAATTGGTCAATGTTGACGACTTCATCAACACCGGCGCCAACAAAGGATTGTATATGCCTCCTGTGGAGGAAGAACCCTTCACAGCTCGCGACCATCAAGCTGGTCAGCCCAATACATGCACGCAGCGCCTGGTCTTCCATGGTTTTTCTCAAGAGACGCCTCTGGCCGCCGATCCACCACAAGAGAAACCGGGATTGGTTTTTAGCCCCAACACACTCCGAAAGGTGGCTGATCAGCAGATGGCATTGGCTGACACTGTTGTGAAGAAGAAGCACTACAGGAAGAGAGAGGTAATAATAATAATAAGAAGGGTGCGAGCTAGCCTCTTCCGAAGAGGATCCGGGGTCAGGACGCCGTCATCGTACCATCCACACAATATGGCTTACCCCGAGTGCATGTAGCTGGTGATCCGATATTAACTCCGGATATGCTCCACATGGCAGTTGGAGCCATGTTAACTTTGCACGAGGGTGTCAAGACACTAGAGGGCCTCCTTCTTAAAGACGAAGATCCAAATTACCCGGTTTTCACGGCCAAGGTGCCATTGGACGTGGGCTTCGTCGATGAGCGCCCCGCGGATATATTCTTCATAGAGTTTGAGGACATATTCAAGCTGTTTCTCACGAAACGGCTGGACTATAACTTGGTCCACCTATACGCGCTCAATCTGGCGATCAAGATCAAGAGAGAGAGTACCCTGGAAATTGCGATAGTGGATCCCTACTACATGCGGGACAACCAGTTGGTTGAAGGATCAGAGACACGGACCAAGGCAACGGCTCGAGAAGTTCATGGTGGACAACAAGAGGAAGGACACACTTCTTTTGCCTTTCTTTCCCGAGTAAGTACACACACTCGCTCATCGCCTCCGTAACTTATGCATTTCTTATAGATTTCTTCCTTTGCTCTTTTTCCAACATTCCGTTCCAATTGTGTTGGGTAGAGACAAATACTGCACACTCATCGTCCTTGCCCCGAGGTATTTGCTAGCCACGTATTTCGACTCGGGGAGTTTGACGAAGAAGAAAGACTACACCAGAATAAGGGGTGTTCTCAATGAGGCTCTCGAGGGCTACGCCAAGAAGGGATGCACCTTCGTAGATAAGGGGGAATGTATCAAGGATGGCAAACACGTGTTCAAGCACGTGCTCGAGTTCCCCTGCGTTAAGCAGTCGACTACTGGTGCCAAGGAGGCCTTCTACGTCCTCCATCACCTTAAAGGCTATGTTCGGGATTGCCAGAACCTAACGCTGCCATCTAGTCTCCAAGGATGGGCCGAAACTTTGGCGCGAATCGACGATGATGATCTTAGAAAAGACTTCCATCACATTCAGAGGAAGTTGTCAGAAATCATCATTGAAGATGTCAACACAAGAGGGTGCCCTAAAACAAGCCAGAGGGTTGAGTAAGAGGGAGATCGAAGAACGCCTCCGTAAGCAGGGTGACACAAGGATGTGGATGACAAAAGAGTCCTATCTACCGTTCCTGAAGCCGAGCAAGAAGATGAAGTCTTCATGATCGATGTGTGCCTCTAGCATGATCCAGTGTGTGTATATTCTTGATGGACGCCTACTGTATTAGTGTGTGTGTCATAAACTTTACTATCTTGTGGTCGAAATGGTCATTGTTGTTAGACTTAAACTACCTTGTGGTCGTGTTGTCGTTGAACTTATTGCTTCTATGATGATCTATCTTTTAGGTTTATGGATCCTTTGTTTTATATTCTGTGAACATATATATATATGGATGTGAACCCTTTATTAATTCTTTTCGTTGTATTTTTACTAATATGCCTTGTCGTCTATAGAGATGGCGACGAGGTGGTATGTGGTGTACATGGGTAGGGTTCCAGGAGTCTACGAGGAGTGGGAGGATTGTCACAAACAAGTGAACAAGTTCAGCGGCAACATCTACAAAAGATACGCGACTAGAGAGGAGGCGGTAGCCAAGTGGAGGAACCACCTGTGGAAGAAGAACCGGATGAAGATATTGGTCGGGCTCATGCTCTTGCTCACCATTATCACAGCTGTATTCTATTTGATCCTAGTGTAGGTGGCGGTGGCCACTTCATATTTGTAATGTGAGATGATATGAACTTTGTATTCGGCACTTGTGTAAAAATTCGGCATTTGACACTATATATGTATCTCGATCGGGCTCTAAGTGTTTGTATTATATATATGTCGGTTTTCATGCATCTACTACTTATGCAATGTACTTTATACTCATCTAGATAAATCATGTATAAATACCTGATTATATACCAGGAACGTATTTTACTTCGAATACGTGTTACATAATCAGTGGAGCATATAATTATATAGTCAGTGGCACATAGGCTTTTTGTGGCGCATATATGTAAATGCCCCACTAGAGTACTTCCTGTGGCGCATATGAAGAAATGCGCCACAGAAGACTTCTGTGGTGCATATCCATATGCGCCACAGGAAGTAGTTATCAGTGGCGAGGTAACAGTGGCGACTAGGATATGCGCCACAGAAGTCTCATTTCCATGCGCCACAGATAAGCTGTTTCCTAGTAGCGAATAGCTCAAGGAGCATCTGTATTGGGTGCTCGCCCCCTTTGATAGTAGATCCTTGCAGGAGTAGGAGCTTTACCTCACCAAGAGGGCTCTGATCCTGGGTACATTGTTGTGTTTGCAGTATTTGTGCCCAACCTGTTGCGAGTAGCCACCGATAGCATCCTGATTATCCCCTTCAGGCCCTCCCCGATGGTACTGCTGTGTTCCACACCACGACAGTTGGCGCCCACCGTGGATTGGCAACAGCAGAACCCAACCGGCCAGCCGGATGGCGGATCCAGCTGCAGGTGGCAGCAAGGCATCTTCCCCAAGTGGAGCAAGGACAAGCAACCGCCCACGCGGTGGATCTACGGGCTGTGGGCACAACGCCCGTGACGTGGAAGCTGTTACCAGCAAAAATCACAAGCCAGCCGACGATGCCGGAAAAGGCCAAGCGTTGCCTAAGTCTCGCCTATCCGGCCGGCTAGGACCGCTCGAGCCGGAGGAACAGCAGGACGCACGCGCACGAATCGACCTATTGGTCTAGTCACGCACGCTGGAGGAAGAAAGTCTAGCCGGGCCAAGATGTTTCGGACCATGCATCCGGAACGAGCCGTTTCCAAAGGGATTTTCACTCCCAAGGGATACGCCAAAATACAATGGCTCGGTCAAGCCGGAGGACTGGTTGGTGGACTACACCACCGCCGTGGGCATCGCAAATGGCAACCGCCAGGTGGCAGTACGCTACGCCCCTCTCATGCTCCTCGACTCAGCCAGGACGTGGCTCAATAGCCTCCCTGACAACAACATCAACGCGTGGATCGATTTTGAGCAGGCGTTCGTCCGCAACTTCACTGGCACCTACAAGCTCCTAGGCCGACCCGGCGATCTCGCTCTTTGCGTACAGGGTCCAGATGAATCCGAACGTTCCTACATCACCTGGTGGACGAGCATGCACAACTCCTCCGAGGGGGTACGTGAGCACCAGGCGGTTGACTTCTTCATCAATGGCTGCAGAGATGGCACTATGCTCAAGCACAAGCTTCGCCGGGTGGAACCCACAACCATGGCACAGACCATGGCCATCGCGGACAAGTATGCCACGGCTGACGTGGCAATGAAATGATCTGTTTGGGTGGACGACCAATGGCAAATAATCATCGACATCGCCATAGATCGGTGCTAGCCGGAAGGAAATGGCCACAATTCCAGGTGACACGACAACCGCCACGGTAAGAGAAAGGACGACCAACCGGATAACCAATACAGTTCCAGGCAGGTGGCGGCAGTACAGGAGGATCCGGCTGCAGGCGGAAGCCGGAGACGGAAGCCTGATGACCGGCCTCCGAGGCCCAAGTACACCATCGAGTTGATGCTTGATGGGCCATGCAAGTTCCACAGCGGAGGCAATAAGCCAGCTACACATACCACACGCTAGTGCACCTAGACAAAGAAGATGGCAGAGATCGCTGGTACACCGGCTGCACAGGCACCGCCCCCTCCAGCCGGTGGGCCGCCAGGCGATCGCAATAACTAGCACCGAAGGGAAGATGATGATAACAACTACCCTTGTCAGGTGGGAAACTACCACATCTTCACAATGGAGCCAGAAACCAAGCACAACAAGAGGCATCGCGAGGCAGAAGTGAACGCAATCGTTCCCCCTGTTCCCCAGAACCTCAATTAGTCGGAGCAAGAAGTAGCATGGAGCCGGAAGGACCAGCCAGCTGAGCTGCCTCACCCAGGCACCTACGTGATGGTCTTGGATCCCATCATTGTCTCCTAGAACCATTCCTGCAGGTTCTCCCGCGTCCTCGTAGACGGAGGGAGCAGCATCAACCTCCTATACCGCAGCTCGCTTGACCGGCTCGGTATTAGGGAGTCGCAGCTGGAGCCGTCAAGAACCTCCTTCCACGGAGTCGTCCCGGGCCCGTCGCACTCACCCATCGGAAAGATCCGACTGGACGTTATCTTCGGCATGGAGGATAACTTCCGCCGCGAGCCTATCTGGTTCGAGGTGGTCAACCTCTGCAGCGCGTACCACGCAATCCTGGGGCGCCTAGCGCTCACCAAGTTCATGGAGGTACCACATTACGCGTACCTCAAGATGAAGATACCAGGGCCCAAGGACATCATCATCGTGGCTGGTTGCTACAGGCGGTTTGTGGAGTGCACCACAGACGGGTCCAAGATAGCAGAAGCCATGATCATCGCGGAGGAGAAGCGCATAATCATGTAGAACGTGGAAGCCCTGCAGAAGGACATGCCGGCTGGCGAGCCCAAGCCGGCCGGAGAAGCGCAGTTCAAGCCATCCAAGGGCACGAGAAAATCCTGTTGAACGAGGCTGAGCCAGACAAGTTCGTCCTGGTCGGAGACGGCCTTGACAGCAAATAGGAAAGCGCGTTCGTCGACTTCCTCCGTGAGAATCAGGATATCTTCGCATGGCCCCCCAAGGACATGCCAGGTGTTCCAAGGGAGCTTGCCGAGCACTCTTTACATGTCATGCCGGATGCAAAGCCGGTCAAACAGTCACTACGCCGCTTCGTGGAAGAAAAAAGAAGAACCATTGGTGAGGAGATCACCCGACTACTCGCAACCGGATTCATCATGGAGGTTTTCCAACCGGAATGGCTGGCAAACCCCGTACTTGAGCTAAAGAAGAACAAGACTTGGCACATGTGTGTGTGGACTACACCAGTCTGAACAAAGCATGCCCCAAAGATCTGTTCTCCCTGCCAAGCATAGACCAAGTGATCAATTCCACGGCCGGCTGTGAGCTGTTGTCGTTTATGGACGCGTACTCCGGCTACCACCAGATCCGGCTGAACCCCGCTGATCAAATAAAGATAGCATTCATCACTCCCTACAGATCCTACTGCTACACCACCATGCCGTTCGGGCTAAAGAACGTTGGAGCCACATACCAGCGCTGCATGCAGAAATGCCTGCAGACTCAGATCGGCAGGAACGTACATGCCTACGTTGATGATGTGGTAGTCAAGACCAAGGAGCACAAACACTCCTTGAGGACCTAAGGGAAACATTCACCAACCTTCGTCGGTTCCAGATGAAGCTGAACCCGGAGAAGTGCATGTTCGGCGTCCCAGCCGGTCAGCTCCTCGGTTTTCTTGTATCAGAGCGAGGAATCGAGGCAAACCCGGAGAAGATCGGTGCAATCGAGCGCATGCAGCCGCCTAAGAACTTGCGAGATGTCTAGAAGTTCACCGGATGCCTGGCCTCCCTTAGCCGGTTCATCAGCCGGCTGGGCGAGAAAGCACTCCTACTATACCAACTAATGAAGAAGACAGACAAATTCGTCTAGACATCGCAGGCGGATGAAGCTTTCCACGACCTCAAGCGCATGCTCACTTCACCACCTATCCTGGCAGCACCAGCAGCAAAGGATCCAATGTTGATGTACATCGCAGCAACCAACCGGGTCGTCAGTGTGGTGCTAGTGGTGGAAAGGCCGGAAGAAGGAAAAGCGCAGCCAGTGCAGCGACTGGTGTACTACCTTAGTGAGGTACTCTCGCTCTCGAAGCAGAACTACCCTCATTACCAGAAGCTGGTGTATGGCGTGTACATGGCCCCAAGAAATTGAAGCACTACTTCCAAGAACACTCCATCCGGGTGGTAGCGCTAGCGCCGCTCTCGGAGATAATCGGCAATAGAGACGCCACAGGCCGGGTGGCGAAATGGGCCATAGAGCTCGCCTCTCACAACATACAGTGTGAGCCAAGAACGGCGATAAAATCTCAGGCCTTGGTGGATTTCCTTGTTGATTGGGCAGAGACACAATACTTATTGCCTTGCCCTGACTCCACGCATTGGAAGTTGCATTTCGACGGCTCCAAGATGTATGGAGGGCTCGGAGCCGAAGTGGTCATCACCTCTCTAAAAGGAGACCGGCTGGAATACGTGATGCAGATCCACTTCTGCGCGTCCAACAACGTCGCTGAGTACGAGGCGCTCGTTCACGGCCTCAAGATGGCAAGGGAAATAGGCATCCGATGCATCCTATGCTTCGGCGACTCTGATCTGGTGGTACAGCAAGTGTCGGGCGATTGGGACGCCAGGGACGCAAACATGGCTCTATACCGTTTCTTCGTACAACAGCTGTGTGCCTGTTTCAAAGGATGCGAGTTTCACCATGTCCCCAGGGCAAACAACAAGGCCGCAGGCGCGCTCGCACGCATTGGATCAACAAGACAAGCAATTCCGCCTAGAATCTCCCTCAAGCACCTGCGCAAGCCATCATGCCGTCTCCCGAATCCGACTCCATAATATTGGATGCGGACCCGAGGCTGTCGGCTCCTGGACCTCCGCGATGGCTTCACCACACCCACGGACTACCGGCTCTAGGACCTCCACAATGGCTTCACCGCACCCGGGGACTGCTTCGCCGCACCCGGGGACTGCCGGCTCCAGGACCTCCGTGACGGCTTCGCCACACCCAGGACTTTTCGCATCCAGCCTGGAAGCTGCCGGCTCCACTACTCCACCCGGTCGGCCCCTAGACGAGCCCGAACTGGCTATCCGGGCAAAACCGAATCTACTGATGCAGGCGGTGTGTGCCATCCGGGAAACCCCAACATGGGCCAAACCATTCATGGATTTCTTAGCCAGAGGAGAGCTACCCGAAGAAGATGTAGAGGCAAGACAGGTGAAGAGCAGAGCCAGCGCATACACCATCATCAACAATGAGCTCTACAAGCGCGGTGTCGGGGGCATTTATCAGCGGTGTGTGAGCCAAGAGGATGGAATCCGGCTGCTGATTGACATCCACCAAGGCGAATGCGGACACCACGCGTCGTCAAGAGCCATAGTGGCAAAGGCATTCCACCATGGGTTCTACTGGCCCACGGCACTAGAAGACGCTGAACAAATCGTCAAGGCGTGCAATGGCTGCCAGCGGTTCAGCCAGCAGAAGCACACCCCATCCGCGACACTCAAGACGATCCCCATCACCTGGTTGTTCGCCGTCTGGGGGCTGGACATGGTTGGCCCTTTCAAAATGGCCAGATCCGGCATCACACACTTGCTGGTGGCGGTGGACAAATTCACCAAGTGGATAGAGGAAAAGCCAATAAAGAAGTTGGATGGTCTAACGGTGGTCAAGTCCTTCACAAACATAATCACACGCTTTGGTTACCCCAATAGCATCATAACTGACAACGGCACAAATTTCACCAAGGGAGCTTTTGCACAATTTTGCGGAGACAAGGGCATCCGCCTAGACCTGGCATCTGTGGCTCACCCCCAATCCAATTGACAGTGTGAGCGAGCAAACGGCCTAGTCCTAGGCGGAATCAAGCCCCGGTTGATTGATCCACTGATGTGATCCCCTGACTGCTGGATTGAGGAGTTACCGGTTGTGTTGTGGAGCCTTCGCACCATGCCAAACTGGTCCACCGGCTACACTCATTTCTTCCTCGTTTACGAGGCGGAGGCGGTTTTATCCACAGACATCGAGTTCGACGCACCCCGCAAACTGCTTTACACAGAGCAGCAAGCCAAAGAAGCACGAGAAGACAGCATTGGTCTCCTTGAAGAAGCACGTGAGCTAGCCTTGTCCAGATCCGCCATCTATCAGCAAAACTTGCACCGCTACCATGCTAGCTGGATCCGCAACGTCTCGTTTCGCGAGGGCGACCTGGTGCTAAGGCTGGTACAAGACACCAAGGGGATGCACAAGCTATCTCCGCCTTGGGAAGGTCCATTCATCATCAGCCGGGCATTGTAGAACAATTCATACTACCTCATCGACGCCCGCCAGCCGGAAAAGAACAAGATGGATCGCTCAGCCGAAGAAACTGAACGCCCATTGACGAGGGTTTAACTCATCAATGCCCATTGTTATGGACTTGGGTTTTGGAGAAGGAGGGAGTGCTAGAGACATCTATCGGCTAGCAAAAAAGCACACAGGGGACTCAAGGATTTACCCAGGTTCAGGCCTCGTAGAGGTCACTACTGCTTGTCTGCTCATGGAATTATCGAAGGAACCGAAGGTTACAATGGTGCGGAGATGCAATCTAGCGAGGGTTGTGGAAACCAAGGTTGTGTGTGTCCTCCTCACCGCCCCCTCCTAGCCTTTATATAGATAGGCTAGGTCTCGGGTAGCAGGTCGAGTCGGTTACAAATTAGGGTTTTCCCCTTCAAACTTTCTATCTTTAATTTCTTCTTGTTCTTCAAGCAATCGAGAGTCCGTAGGTTACTCGAGTCCTTCATTTGGGCCTTAGCGACACCGTGGGCCTGTACGTATTTAGACCGTATATACCAAGCTCGAGTACCTATAGGGTATACCCATGTCAGTAGCCCCCGAGTGTCTAGTGGAATCGCAGATTCGACTGGGGACTTTTTGAAGTTCTTTCGAGTGCCTGAACGAGTGTATTTCAACTGCTTTATTTGTGTCATAGGGATTGTTGATGTACGTGCCTGATATAACCGAAGTATCGGTATCAGTTAACCACCTTAGGGTGAAACAACGCAATCTACTCGAACTCGAGTCCCCGGACTCGAATCCGGAAAAGTGCTGGTGTAATTCGACTCAAGCCGCGGAGGTCTTACAGGAGTCGAATTCCAGTTATATGGGTGTGAGCACTCGACGCGTCCATCAAGGCATATTCATCGTACCTGTAGGCACGGATACATTTCTGGTAGTGTGCAGCTAATGCGTTGCCAGGCCTTATTCAGGTCTTACCTTCACGCTGTAAGCGCGACATCCGAATTTTATCATCACGGAGACGATTCGGGTGACCCAGGAGACGCAATCTCTTTGTAGGGAAAAATTATGAGGCGGTGTCGCCATGAGCTTCGAGTGTGGATGTTATCAACACACAGTTTTTTGTACAAATAATCATAGGGTACGCGACCAGCGCTCCCTATGGGAGTAGCCCCCGAGTGCCTAGTTGAGTCGAAGACTCAGGCAGGGACTAAAGAACTTTTGCGACTGCTGTCGTCTTTTGCTTGCTTGTTTTAGTCGAATTTGTTTCCGGCACTCCCTATGGGAGTAACCCATGTCCATAGTCGAACCGTATTTCGAATGGTTGGGTTTACCTTTATTGTCCATGTTCCTGCAAAAAGAAGAGAAAAATCATAGGGTGCGCGACCAGCGCTCCCTATAGGAGTAGCCCTCGAGTGCTTGGTGGAGTCGAAGACTCGAGC
The DNA here is from genome assembly GCA_916181665.1 of Avena sativa. Lineage (NCBI taxonomy): Eukaryota > Viridiplantae > Streptophyta > Magnoliopsida > Poales > Poaceae > Avena > Avena sativa. The sequence continues at coordinate 602,107,114 of OV702291.1, read as the reverse complement.
AAGGACTAAAGTAGTCGAAGTCCTCTGTTGCATAGCTTTGATGACGTCAGTTCTGACAATTTCATGACCTCAGTTGCCCGCGTGAGCGAGTTTGATGGGACATGACGAGCAGTGGGTCCTACTTTCTGACTTTGATTTGACTGGGCGTGCGTAATCTTTATTTTAACTGCTCCTCCTCGATTTCCGCGCATAATGGGAGTAGTGGAGAGATGGTTCGCGCTTCCACTCCTCCACGTGTCCAACACGATGTTTGCCACACGTCCAGTAAGGTTTTTCTGAGCCGTTGGATTGCATCTTCTAGGGGTTAAGTAGCAGCGCTGCGACGGTAATTTTCTCATCTGCTCTCATTCATCCTTTGCTTCCATCGCCATTGCCGCTGCTCCTCTGCTTTCTCTGTGCTCATTTCTTCTACGACGCTGGACCAGCTCCGCTCGTTTCCGAGCTACTTCCTTCGCTCACATCGCTGTCGCGCAATGGGGAAGAAGAAGGGAGGCATTGCGGCTGATTCCGCGACCACCGTTGCCACGGCGAAGAAGAAGGGCAGCTCCGCCACTGCGGGCACCAGCACCACCGCCGGCGGGAAGAAGAAGGCCGCAGGCACCCATGTCACGAATGGTGCATGGCTTCCCTCCATCATCAAGTCATCTGATCTCCGTCTTCTTCGCCAAGACGGAGTACTGTCCGCTGCAGTCGCCGATGCGCGTGTCCCCGGTGGTGAGAGAATTCCTGCTCCTCCCGCTGGTTTTCGAGTAATGTTTTTAGCATTCATCATTCGCGGTCTCTCCTTGCCACTTCACCCCTTCTTTAGGGGCCTCCTTTGTTTTTACGGGCTTCAGCTCCATCAGCTGTCCCCAAACTCTATCCTCCATATCTCTTGCTTCATCACTCTCTGCGAGTGCTGGCTCGGAATCGAGCCGCACTTCGGCCTCTTCAAGCGCATCTTCAAATTGAAGAGCCAATCTGCATCTAGCTCTTTAGTCTATGATGTAGGTGGTTGCGGAATCCACGTCGACCCATCCGCCACCTACTTCGATATCAAGCTCACGGCGTCCGTCCAAGGGTGGAGGGACAAATGGTTCTACATCCGCGATGAGAAGGCTAATGGTGAGCACTTCGGACTCGCGCCCTTCAATCCCGCGACGCCGTGCAGGAGGATGCGCTCCTGGAAAAATGTGGTCATGCCTGGCGAGTCCGCGGAGACAGATGTGCTGTACAGGCGCGTCTGTGACCTCGAGAGTCGCATAGGCAAAGAGAAGGGAGGCTGCGCTCTCATTCGCACTTGGTTGCACCGTCACGTCCAGCCCCTTTAGGCCAGAGTGTTGGAATTATGCCCTAGAGGCAATAATAAAGATGTTATTATTATAATTCTTGTTCATGATAAAGTTTATATTCCATGCTAGAATTGTATTAAGCGGAAACTTTAATACTTGTGTGGTTTGTGAACAACACCGTGTCCCTAGTACGCCTCTATGGACTGGCTCATTGATCAATGATGGTTAAGGTTTCCTAACCATAGACATGAGTTGTCAATTGATAATGAGATCATATCATTGGGAGAATGATATGGTAGACAGACCCAAACTAAGCGAAGCAATTAGATCGTATCATTGTGTTCATCTTTGCGAAGCTTTTCCTATGTCAAATATTGTATTCCTTAGACTATGAGATAATACAACTCCCTGGTATCGGAAGAAAGCTTTGAGGTCATCAAACGTCATCCTATGAGAGGGTGATCATAAAGGTGTCTCTCAGGTGATCGGAAAGTATCTGTTGGGTTGTATGTATCGAGATGGGATTTGTCCCTCCCAAGTCGGAGAGATATACTTCGGGCCCACTCGGTAATCAATATCAACACCGCTTGCAAGCATGTGGTTAAGGAGTTAATCACAAAGTGATATCGGATTACGGAACGAGTAAAGTACTTGCTGTGAACGAGATTGAACTAGGTATGACGATACCGACGATCGAATCTCGGGCAAGTAAAATATCGCGAGACGAAGGGAATATATATATGGGATTGATTGAATCCTGGCATCGTGGTTCATCCGATATGATCATCGATGAATGTGTGGGAGTCAATATGGGTGCCCAGACCCCGCTGTTGATTATTGATAGAAGATCATGTCTGCATATTCTCAAACCCGCAGGGTCACACACTTAACGTGTCTCGACGCTAGGATAGATTGGATACTTGGTTTATGAATTTGTGTTCGGAGTCTCGGATGGGATCCGGGATATCACGAGAGGTTCCGGAATGGTCCGGAGAATAAGATTCATATAAGGCAGTGCAGTTTTTGGAGTTCGGAATTGTTCCGGATTAATCGGTATTGTACCGGAAGCTTCTAGAACCTTCCGGAAGGGGGCCAACGTGGTCCCACCTTCCGGGAGGGGGCATGGGCCTATGAGGGAGTGTCCTGGCCGCATTGGGCCAGGGGCACAAGGCCCCATAGGGCCCAGCCGATTCTAGATAGATTTAACTCGTTTAAATCTAGGGATAGAATTTCTAGATAAGGGGATAGTTTAAATCGTTTAAACTAGAGATAGGCTTGGAGGAGGGGCTAGGGCTGGCCGCCACCACCCCCTCTATATATAGAGGGCTGGTGCGCCCCTTCCCCCTACACACATCTCCCTCCAAGCCCTAGTAACCCTGCTGCCTTCCTCTCTCCCTCCCGACTGTTTGTAGGCGAAGCCCTGCGGCAGAAATTCTCCACCATATACACCACGCCGTCGTGCTGTAGATCCAATCCATCTCTCCACCATACTTGCTGGTCCGAGGAAGGAGGAGACGTCGAGGTGCTACACGTGTGCATCTCACGGAGGCACCGCCACTTGTGGTGCTATATCGGATCGGATCGCGAGGAGGAGAAGCGAGTACGACTACATCACCCACGTTCCGACGAACGTTCCGCTGTGCGAATCTTCAAGGGTATGAAGATCTAATCCAATCTCTCTCGTTGTTTGCATCTCCTAGATTAGATCTTGGCTTTCCCTCTGTTCGCTTCCGTAGAAAATTTTGATTTACTATGCTGCGAATCCCTTTCAGTGGTATCAGAGCTAGATCTATGCGTAGATGTGATTCACGAGTAGAACACAACATGGTTGTTGCGGGCGTTGATGTTTTCTGTTGCAAGCCTCTTGTTTGTGTTCTTCTTATGACGCGGGATAGTGAGATTGAAGCGGTCCAGGCCAACCTTACGCGACGTCGTTCGCGAGACCGGCTCCGCACTTGACGTGTGGCTTGTACCACACATGCGGCTGGTGGATGTCAGTTTCTCTCACTATAGTTGTCATGGGATTAACACCGGAGTTTGGCAACCATAATATCACTGTTGTGGCTTTCCGTAGGTAAGAATCGTTCTTAGCATCTACTCCCATAAGCCACGTAAAACATGCAACAACAAAGTAGAGGCGTATAACTTGTTTTTGCAGGGAGTGTTTTCTGTGATATGGTATGGCCCAAGATGTGATGTGTATAATGTATGCGATGATTATGTTTTGTAATGTTTCACGACTTACATGTCGATGAGTACACAACCGGCAGGAGCCATATGGTTGTCTTTATAATTGTGTATGACCTGCGAGTCAACTTCTTATACGCCATGTAATAGCTTTACTTTATCGCTAAGTAGTTAGCAATAGTTGTAGTTGCTATTCGTGGTGGAGGCAATCATGGTGGAGTGATGGAGATCATGCCGGAACGCACAAGATGGAGATCATTGCGCGAAGATTGGCTATACCATGTCACATAAAGTTATATGCATGTGATGTTTATCCTCTTATGTATCTTATTATGCTTAGATCGCGACGGTAGCATTATAAGATGATTCCTCACTTAAAGATCAAGATAAAACTGTGTTCTCCCCATGTATGCACCGTTGCGAAAGTTCGTCGTGTCCAAGCATCACGTGATGATCGGGTGCTATAGACTCTACGCTCACATACAACGGGTGCAAGCCAGTTTTGCACACGCGGAAATACTTGGGTCTAGCTTGACGAGCCTAGCATGTACAGACATGGCCTCGGAACACAAGAACCGAAAGGTTAAACATGAGTCATATGAATGATATGATCGACACTTTGTTGTCCACCATTGAAACCACATCTCTTCTCGTGAAGATCGGATTAGGTGTGGTGAATTTGGATCGTGTTCACTAAACAACTTGAGGGATGTTGAATTTAGTGGGAGTTCATCTAGTAATTTGATTAAGTTGAACTATTTATCATGAACATAGTCTAAATTGTACTTGCAAATACTGTAGATCACATGGCCAAGTCCAACTTCAACTTCAACGTTTTTGCTGAGAAAGAAAAGCTTAAGAACAATGGGTCTAACTTCACCAACTGGTTCCGCAATCTGAGAATCATTCTCTCTGGCGGTCAAAAGGACTATGTCCTTGAGAAAGCGTTAGGTAACCCCCCTGTTGCAACTGCGTCGGCTGATGAGAAAGCTGTCTATCAGTCGCGCAAAGATGATTATGGCGTGATTAAGAGCACCATGTTGTTTGCTATGGAACCGGAACTTCAAAATTGTTTTGAAAACTATCCCGGGCCCTTTGAGATTCTCGAGGAGCTGAAAACCATGTTTCAGACTCAGGCCCGTTCTGAGAGATATGAGATCTCTGAGAAGTTCTTTAACTACAAGATGGAGGAAGGGAGTTCTGTTAGTGAGCACGCCATTAAGATGTCGGGCTACACTCAACGCCTTGAGCAACTGGACTGCAAGATTCCAGAGGAGCTCAAGATTGACAGGGTTCTGCAATCACTCCCTCCCAGCTACAAAAGTTTTGTAGTGACTCATAATCAGATTGGTTCCACTGATACGATCACCGAGCTCTTCGCAAAGCTAAAGGCTGCGGAGGTGGACATCAAGAAGGATAATCATGTGTTGATGTTCAACAAGCCCTCCTTTAAGAAAGGTAAAGGTGCAAAGAAGCCCTTCAAGAAAGGCGGCGGCAAGCGCGTTGCCCCTGCTGAGAAGAAGCTCAAGTCTGGTCCCAAGCCGGACATTGAGTGCTTCTATTGCAAGGACAAGGGTCACTGGAAGCGCAACTGTCCGATGTACTTAGCGGACAAGAAGGCTGACACCATCAAAGGTATATTTGATATACATGTTATTGATGTTTTCCTTACTAGCCCTCGTTGTAGTGCCTGGGTATTTGATACCGGTTCAGTTGCTAATATTTGTAACTCGAAACAGGAGCTACGGAATAGACGGCGGCTTGAGAGGGATGAGGTGACGATGCGCGTTGGCAACGGATCAAGAGTTGATGTGATGGCCGTCGGCACGCTCTCCTTAGTTTTACCTTCGGGATTAGTTTTAAACCTTAATAAATGTTATTATGTGCCTGCGTTGAGCATGAACATTATTTCTGGATCGTGTTTATTGCAAGACGGTTATTCATTTAAATCGGAGAATAATGGTTGTTCTATTTATATGAGTAACATCTTTTATGGTCATGCACCTCTTGTGAATGGTTTATTTCTTCTAAATCTCGAAAGGGATGAAACACACATCCATAACATTGAGGCTAAGAGATGCAAAGTAGATAGTGATAATACTACTTATTTGTGGCACTGTCGTCTAGGTCATATTGGTGTAAAGCGCATGAAGAAACTCCATTCTGATGGACTTTTGGAGTCTCTTGATTTTGAATCATTTGACACATACGAACCATGCCTCATGGGCAAGATGATCAAAACCCCGTTCTCCGGTATGATGGAGCGAGCAACGGACTTGTTGGAAATCATACATACCGATGTATGCGGACCGATGAGTGTTTCGACGCGCGGTGGATATCGCTATTTTCTCACTTTTACCGATGACTTAAGTAGATATGGGTATATCTATTTAATGAAACATAAATCTGAAACGTTTGAAAAGTTCAAAGAATTTCAGAATGAAGTGGAGAACCATCGTAACAGAAAGATTAAGTTTCTACGATCCGATCGTGGGGGCGAATATTTGAGTTATGATTTTCTCACGCATCTCAAAGCAAGTGGAATCGTTTCACAACTCACGCCACCCGGAACACCACAGCGCAATGGTGTGTCTGAACGCCGGAATCGAACCCTATTAGATATGGTCCGATCGATGATGTCTCTTACTGATTTGTCGTTATCATTTTGGGGTTATGCATTAGAAACCGCTGCATTCACTTTAAATAGGGATCCATCTAAATCCGTTGAGACGACACCGTATGAACTGTGGTTTGGTGCTAAACCTAAGTTGTCGTTTCTTAAAGTTTGGGGATGCGAAGCTTACGTCAAGAAGTTGATGCCGGACAAGCTCGAACCCAAAGCGGAGAAATGCGTCTTCATAGGATACCCTAAGGAAACTATTGGGTATACCTTCTATCACAGAACCGAAGGCAAAGTGTTTGTCGCAAAGAACGGTTCCTTTCTTGAGAAGGAGTTTCTCTCGAAAGAAGTGAGTGGGAGGAAAGTAGAGCTAGACGAGGTTATTGAACCTTCTCTTGAATTGGAGAGTAGCGCAGCACCTTAAATTGTTCCAGTGCCGCCTGCACCAACAATAGAGGAAGCTAATGACAAGGATCATGAAGCTTCGGACGATGCTGCTACTGAACGTCGCAGGTCGACAAGGTCGCGTGCCCCTCCTGAGTGGTACGGCAACCCTGTCTTGACTGTCTTGTTAGTAGAAGACAGTGAACCTACGAACTATGAGGAAGCGATGATGAGCCCAGACTCTGAGAAATGGCTAGAAGCCATGAAATCCGAATTGGGATCCATGAGCGAAAACCAAGTATGGACTTTGGTGGACCCTCCTAGCGACCGAAAGGCCGTTGTGTGCAAATGGATCTTCAAGAAGAACACGGACGCAGATGGTAATGTTACCGTCTATAAGGCACGGCTTGTTGCGAAAGGTTTTCGACAAGTTAAAGGTGTTGACTACGATGAGACTTTCTCTCCCGTAGCGATGTTTAAGTCCATTCGGATTTTATTAGCAATTGCTGCGTTTCATGATTATGAAATATGGCAAATGGATGTCAAGACTGCTTTCCTCAATGGCAACATTGATGAAGAGTTGTATATGATGCAACCCGAAGGTTTTGTCGATCCTAAGGATGCTGATAAAGTATGCAAACTTCAGCGTTCCATTTATGAACTAAAGCAAGCATCTCGGAGTTGGAACCTTCGTTTTGATCAAGTGATCAAGATCTTTGGATTTGTTCCAAATTGCTACGAAGCTTGCATCTACAAGAAAGTGAGTGGGAGCTCGGTGACGTTTCTGGTACTATATGTGGATGACATATTGATTATTGGAAATGACATCAACATGCTTAACGATGTGAAGAGTTATTTGAACAAGTGTTTTTCAATGAAAGACCTAGGTGAAGCTGCTTATATATTGGGCATCAAAATCTATAGAGATAGACAAAGACGCCTGATAGCTTTAAGCCAGAGTACATACCTAGACAAAGTTCTGAAAAGGTTCAGAATGGATAAGGCATTGAAAGGTTCAGTGCCTATGTTGTCAGGTAAGATATTGAGCAAGGCTCAGTGTCCAGCTACGGTAAATGATAGGGAAGCTATGAGCAAAGTGCCTTATGCCTCGGCCATAGGTTCCATCATGTATGCCATGCTGTGTACTAGACCGGATGTGTCCAATGCTCTTAGTTTGACGAGCAGATATCAAAGTGATCCAGGAGTGGAACACTGGACAGCCGTGAAGAACATCCTAAGGTACCTAAATAGGACTAAAGAAATGTTCTTAGTCTATGGGGGTGATGAACAGCTCGTCGTAAAAGGTTACGTCGATGCTAGTTTCGACACCGACAAGGATGATCATAAATCTCAGACAGGATACGTGTATATTTTGAATGGAGGAGCTGTGAGCTGGAGAAGCTGCAAGCAAAGCGTGATCGCGGGATCTACAGTAGAAGCGGAATACATGGCTGCTGCAGAAGCGTCAAGTGAAGGAGTTTGGATCAGAAACTTCATCGCTGAGCTTGGCGTGGTTCCAAGTGCATTGGACCCACTGGAGATATTGTGTGACAACACTGGCGCCATAGCACTCGCTAAGGAACCAAGATATCATCCAAAGACCAAGCATATCAACCTCAAGTTTCATATAATCCGAGATTATATAGCAGATGGAGATCTGAAGATCAGCAAAGTACATACAGATCTGAATGTCGCAGATCCATTGACTAAACCTCTTCCACGTGTAAAACATGATCAGCACCTCAGTGCCATGGGTGTGAGATTGTTGCCAAATGTAAACTAGATTATTGACTCTAGTGCAAGTGGGAGACTGTTGGAATTATGCCCTAGAGGCAATAATAAAGATGTTATTATTATAATTCTTGTTCATGATAAATTTATATTCCATGCTAGAATTGTATTAAGCGGAAACTTTAATACTTGTGTGGTTTGTGAACAACACTGTGTCCCTAGTACGCCTCTATGGACTGGCTCATTGATCAATGATGGTTAAGGTTTCCTAACCATAGACATGAGTTGTCAATTGATAATGAGATCATATCATTGGGAGAATGATATGGTGGACAGACCCAAACTAAGCGAAGCAATTAGATCGTATCATTGTGTTCATCTTTGCGAAGCTTTTCCCATGTCAAATATTGTATTCCTTAGACTATGAGATAATACAACTCCCTGGTATCGGAAGAAAGCTTTGAGGTCATCAAACGTCATCCTATGAGAGGGTGATCATAAAGGTGTCTCTCAGGTGATCGGAAAGTATCTGTTGGGTTGTATGTATCGAGATGGGATTTGTCCCTCCCAAGTCGGAGAGATATACTTCGGGCCCACTCGGTAATCGATATCAACACCGCTTGCAAGCATGTGGTTAAGGAGTTAATCACAAAGTGATATCGGATTACAGAACGAGTAAAGTACTTGCTGTGAACGAGATTGAACTAGATATGACGATACCGACGATCGAATCTCGGGCAAGTAAAATATCACGAGACGAAGGGAATATATATATGGGATTGATTGAATCCTGTCATCGTGGTTCATCCGATATGATCATCGATGAATGTGTGGGAGTCAATATGGGTGCCCAGACCCCGCTGTTGATTATTGATAGAAGATCATGTCTGCATATTCTCGAACCCGCAGGGTCACACACTTAACGTGTCTCGACGCTAGGATGGATTGGATACTTGGTTTATGAATTTGTGTTCGGAGTCTCGGATGGGATCCGGGATATCACAAGAGGTTCCGGAATGGTCCGGAGAATAAGATTCATATAAGGCAGTGCAGTTTTTGGAGTTCGGAATTGTTCCGGATTAATCGGTATTGTACCGGAAGCTTCTAGAACCTTCCGGAAGGGGGCCAACGTGGTCCCACCTTCCGGGAGGGGGCATGGGCCTATGAGGGAGTGTCCTGGACGCATTGGGCCAGGGGCACAAGGCCCCATAGGGCCCAGCCGATTCTAGATAGATTTAACTCGTTTAAATCTAGGGATAGAATTTCTAGATAAGGGGATAGTTTAAATCGTTTAAACTAGAGATAGGCTTGGAGGAGGGGCTAGGGCTGGACGCCACCACCCCCTCTATATATAGAGGGCTGGTGCGCCCCCTTCCCCCTACACACATCTCCCTCCAAGACCTAGTAACCCTGCTGCCTTCCTCTCTCCCTCCCGACTGTTTGTAGGCGAAGCCCTGCGGCAGAAATTCTCCACCATATACACCACGCCGTCGTGCTGTAGATCCAATCCATCTCTCCACCATACTTGCTGGTCCGAGGAAGGAGGAGACGTCGAGGTGCTGCACGTGTGCATCTCACGGAGGCACCGCCACTTGTGGTGCTAGATCGGATCGGATCGCGAGGAGGAGAAGCGAGTACGACTACATCACCCACGTTCCGACGAACGTTCCGCTGTGCGAATCTTCAAGGGTATGAAGATCTAATCCAATCTCTCTTGTTGTTTGCATCTCCTAGATTAGATCTTGGCTTTCCCTCTGTTCGCTTCCGTAGAAAATTTTGATTTACTATGCTGCAAATCCCTTCACAGAGTCCACCCCATGTTTCAGTGGGTTGGTGCTGATGATGCCACTCGCGTGTCTTCCGATGGCATGTCCGCGAGTGAGGTGGACAAGAGAGTTCGACTGGTCACCAAGTACACCGTCAAGGATGTGCTTCCCAGTGATCCAGTTGTTCCTCCATTTGATGCTACGAACCCTCCTCCTAAGGTATAGTTGTGCTACGCGGTAGCTAAATTTGTCGATTGCTTCTCTGTTGTTTACTTGCTTTTTGCTGAACGTGTTGTCTGTGTGCAGGATTGGGCGGTGTCACCTTGTATGCCCCCTCTTCCTGAGGGGATTATCCCTCGCGAAGCTTTGGAAGAGGACGAGTCGGAGTCGACCGTCCCTTCTGATGTGGAGGAGGAAGCCCCCGAGTCTGGTAGTCTGGATACTCGCAAGCGTTCGCGCAACAAGGATTTCGATGCATCGTCTCCTTCGACTCCAGAAGGTACGTGTGTTGGTGCGGAGTCGCCAATTCCTGCCATTCCTGTGAGCGTCGTGACACCATCTTCTCGCAAGAAGATGCGATTGCCCAAGGAGTCTTCGTCAGAGTCGGGGGAAGCCACTTTTGACTTTGACAAGTTTGATTGGTAAGTTTTCTAGTCGATTTGCTCTTCTCTATTTTTACCCTTGATGGCTCGTTTATGGGTTTGCCCTTTCTTGATATGGTTTTTGTCTTGTAGTCAAGAGGCATCGTCATCTTCTGGCAATGTCCAATTTTTGAAGGAATCGGGAGTCACGACCTCAAGGGCCAAGAAAGAGGTCGAGCGTGCTCCTTCCCCTCCATTGGCGGCCCACTCCGGGCACAACTCTTCCAGTTCTCCTCATGTAGGGGAGCATCAAATGGTTGCCCAGATGACGGTATAGCAGACATCTTCGGAGTCATTGGAGGATCATGTAAGTGTAGGTTTTTCTTTGTAATGTTGCAGTCGATGTTCTCTACTGCTTTTGCTGATCCTTTGGTTGTGCGATAGCTCCTTGTGAAGGAAGCCGCGCACTTGGCGGAGCAAGTGCTTGCGATGGGCCGCCAGCATGTGATGCTGGAGACACATCATCGCGTGGTTGAAAGTGAGTGTCCTGCACTTCTCCTTTTTTATATGGTCGACTGATAGTCAATCCCTTTCTGTTTGTAGCTGAACATAACGCCCTCCTGCGCAATGCTGCCACCATGGAGAAAACCCTCGCCGTGGCTGTGAAGGGTCACGATGAGGCAATCGCGGCGCGTGACGAGGCGCGAAGAGGAGCTGCGTGCCTCCTTCGCAACCAGGGAGAAGTTGTTCGAGGAACAGCTTTTCTCAATCGCCAAGGCCCTCTCAGGTATTTTGCTTTGGATATCATTGTCCTTCTCTGCTGGACTTTTTGCCGTTGGCACTGATGTTTTGTCCATGTGTGGATTTTATGTGCAGATGCTGGCGACTTGAGTTTCGACCCGCAGGCCCTTCGTCGCGATGATGCTTTGGCGGGTGCACTGTCGAAAGTCGAGGACCGTAGCGCCGCCGTCCAGGATATGCTTTCCAAGGCCAAGGGCGCCCTCAGTCGCCTCCGGGAGGAGCTGATGCCCAAGGTGGAGCTAATCGATAATATAGACGAGCTGGTGGAGTCATTCGTCGGGGGTGTGCCCTCCAGCTACAAGAACTCACTCCACGCGGCTGGCGCGTCCATGTCGCTTGCCATGGTGCAGGCCCATGGAGTCGAGGTTGATCTTGTTGCGGTGTCGAAGGCGATGCATGTTAGCGCGAACGGCCAGCAGGTAGTCTTCGCTCATTTCGCGGCTGCCTGTGGCAAGTATGGGCCTCAGTTGATAAATACTGTTGCAAAGTATTCTGAGGAGCTGCACCGCGCCAAGAAGGCGGCGAAAGCGGCGGCATAGAGCTGCACCGCGCCAAGAAGGCCTCGAAGTACGCCTCCTCGTCGTACCCCGGGTCGGTACTAGCGTCTATAAATACATACAATGTACACAATCATCAAACAACACTTAACAACTTCTATTTAGTACACAAGGGCTCATATTGGATGATCTAGCATCATCTCAATCATCACATGTAATAATGGCACATTTTTATTTACCTTATTAGGGAAAAGTAATTTCTACTTATTGAAAAATACATAAGATTTAATATTATCCAATTAAAATAGTGGATCATGTTGACCCATGTCATCACCACATATTCCAATACTTGAGAAAGTGATTTAAAGTGGTGGTCATGTATTCCAAGATTTAGTATTACTATTTAATAATATTAAAGTGACTAGAAATTCCTATATAGCCTTCTTTTAATACTAATCCATGTTTTAATATATGTACAACCAAATATTTTTACATATTCATGTAGAGCATGGAAAATGTGATTTTTGAGAGTTGGAATCAACTCAAAAGCATTTATGATTGATTTTATAAAAATGTTTGAAGTGGTAAAAGTCCCTGTCTTGTTATTTTAGTATAGGTGATCTATAGTTTCAGCTGGTTTGAATCCAACGGGAGTGATTAGATATTTTTAATACCTTTCTAACAAAATTGGAATCATGCATTTTGGATCAGTATATCGCTTTGAATTGAATTTAGAATCTACTGACAGAATAGGGTTTTAAACTAAAGAGACAAATTCTATTTGAATTGCTAGGCTCTACGTGGGAAAAGAAATGGGCCAGCCCAACTACACAGTGCACGCGCAGTGGGCTGCTGACAGGTTCTAGGGGTGGATCCAATCAACGGCGCCCTTCCTTCACTGCAACGGCTTGCTCCGGTCAAATGCCGGCGGGATGATGCTCGCCTCGCTTCGGGAAAGGGTCTGGGGTGTGTCTGAGAGAGAGAGGAGTGAACTGGTGTGTCGTTTGAGGTCTGGGGTGGCTCCTATTTATACACCAGTGTTGGAGGCAGGGCGGCATGGTCGGGCTCATCAGCGACGCTTCTACAGGTCGCGCTAGGCATGGCGGATGGCATGGGTCAACGCAGTGGACTACGGTGATCGTCATGCATGTAGTGGCGTGGCAAGGGACGGTCTCAGTCGGTCGGGCGACGTCGGCACTCTGTTCAGGTACGGAGGTGTTCGTCATCGAGTACGGTGGTCATGGGGCGCACGGCTGCGAATGATGTTGTCTGGGAGGTGGCTGGTGACGCGGTGGTTACAGGTACGAGCGGAGAGAGCGAAGCTCAGCATGGCTACGCGAGGCGGCTTCGGTGCTCCGTCGTGCTCTCGGCATGGCAGAGGCTTAAATGGGTGCGGCTGTTCTAGCTTCTCCACTTCACGACGTTGGTCAAGGGGTGGACTAAGAGGGGCGGTGAGGTCACGGCTACTCTCTAGTCATCGTGGGAGAGGGCAGCACGGCGTGTGGCGTCTTGTCCATGGTCGACCAGCATGACATGCTCGGTACGGTCATGGCACTGGTCAATGTGGCGAGTGAGGTTGCTCCTTTGCACGGCCAAGTACTGGGAGTGATCGTGGGTGATTTATTGGGTTGATTGCAGTACAACAATGAGCACAAGATGGATTCCAAACAATAGATAGTTGTTGAATTTGTACTCTGTCTGCTAAGTGTTCGACTAAATGGTCGCATGAACTTAACTTTGGAATTTTTCCATGATTTTTGGTGGGTGAGCTAGTCACATGCTTGGTAGTCTCTGGTTGCTAGGAATTCTCAAGTGGTGGAGGTTCGAGTGGTTTTTAGAAAATGATGATCTATGTACCTACACTTGATTCAATTTTGAATTGCCTCTCAAATGGGTTTGAAAATAGTTTCTGTAAGTTTGTAAAGTTTGCTTGGGTTCATTTTTACTTGGTCTAGCAAGGGGTGAAAAGAACTAGAATTGTTTCTGTTGGAAATCTTTTACTAGAGATGTCCAAAGTGGGCTAGTGGTTAATGTTGGCCAAAATGACCATTTGATCATATGCTTCATATTTGATTTTTTTTATTTTTTTTCTTGGAAATGATCTAGATGATGTGTTATTCATCATTAAACTAATCCTTAACATTAATAGCAATCAAACATGGCAAATTCAAGTAGTCATGCATTGATGGAAAACACAGATGCATTCATATAGAGTTTAATAATAAAGTTTTTGTTAACCCTAAACTTGGGTGATTAGAACTTGATAATCTTGTTTAATATTTTTGAGGTGTTACAGCCATATTCCCTTCACTATCAGTGTAGCCATAGGACTGGAGCTCTTGATACATGTTCCGAGACTAAGCACGCTAACCATGTATGGGGTGTATGGAACCCCTATCAGATTATTACCTGATCTCAAAGTACTGTACTAGGGGCTAAAACCTTGGTTTTATTTGCCCATATGGATGATTTACTTTCTGTTGCTCGAGGAGCGTTTATGACTCTATATTATACTACATCTCACGAAACTTTTACCCTTTTCCGATTGTTCACACTTGTCTTAGGAGTTGACGTAAACCTCTAAGTCTGTCGCGGGGCTTGGGACTGACTTCATCACGATTAGCTTAGTTGGGTGGCCCCTGTCCTTGCTTTGATTCTGCTAAACATCGTGATTGATGCTGCACCAACATAGCCATGGGTGTATGTTAAATGATATGGGAAACGTTTGGGTTGAAGTGTGTGTGGCAACTTCGGTGCACACCTACATGGTTAAATATTTTTGAAAAGTCATGTCCGCAGTTATGGATGACTTGGAGCACAATTTCTCTATCATAGACAACTTACACTAAATCATCATGTTCTTAATGAGCTATTAACTTGTTTAGTAATTAGTCGACTTAATCAAATGATTAATAAAACTTCCAACTATGTGAGTGCCACTAGTATTGCTCCCTAGTGGTTATGCGATATGGGTGGTGCTTTGGCTGGTTTATGTTTGGTGTTATTATCTAGTTGGTTCTGAATACGGATGTCTTATCCCTCTCTAATAGATGGAAGTTGTATTGTGTATCTATTGGTTTTAGTTCATGTTTTGCTACCGCTTAAGTCCACCATACCCATGTAGGTGAGAGCACCTGAATTCTAAGTCTCGCTAAGTACTTGCCTTGATACTTACCCTCGTTCGCTTTCCTCCACTGTGTCGGCAACCATTGGTCTGGCTTTAACATGTTTGAGATTGACGATGTTAGAAAGGTTACCCTTTCGTCTTGGCCTTGGCAAGGTTATGGATGCCATTGGTTATTCTTGAGGACTTTTCGTACCATTTGAATTCTTTTCCATATTCAGATGTTATGTCACTTTCTATGTGATTTGGATATTTTTAATGTATATTTGTATTCTTGACACCTTGAGTCATTGTTGTATATATATATGTTTTGGGTTCCATCGTGAACTATTGTGTAATGGTATTAATTTGTTTTCCACCCGTACACAAGTGCTTGGTGGGCGTCTTTTAATCGTTTCTATATGTGTTTGGTGGGAATCGCTAAAATCTGCATAGAGCCGATTCGAGGGGTTACACTTTTCCTAGTAAAAACAGAGGAAGCTACATATATAAGAGAACCATTCAGGATCTTCTTCTTGTTGTTA
This sequence comes from Avena sativa, assembly GCA_916181665.1. Lineage (NCBI taxonomy): Eukaryota > Viridiplantae > Streptophyta > Magnoliopsida > Poales > Poaceae > Avena > Avena sativa. The sequence goes on along the minus strand of OV702291.1, from coordinate 602,091,628 downwards.
CACAATCTTTCTCTCCATGATGTTATGACCTTTAGATTAATCACACAATCTAATGATGAAAAATATGAGGAAGATGAAGATGAGGAAGGTGAGGAATATGTGCAGAAGACATCCCTGTGAATAGAGCTGAGTATGTATTTAGGATGGAAGAACATGCCCTTAATGGTGACATCAAAGAAATCTAGAATATTTCGGGTATGTGTTTCCCCATCAAATGTATGTATTGTCTGCCATAGAGAATTCCTTTCAATGTTTATTGCATTTTACAGGAGAGACTATGCCAGATATGTATTCCAACATTAGAGAGGTTTTTACAGGAGTCTTTTCATAGATATGCATCCCATTACTGTGCTAGATATGTGTATGCCATAACTTTTTATATAGTGAAGGAAGTAAGCAAACATAAATTGCTTCATGAGGATGATTTTTTCCATATGTCTGAACTGCAATACTTTGTTACAAGGATCAAGGCAATTGTTGTAGCTAGCAACCGCTTAGTGAGTTATTCTACCTCAACCATTTTCCGGGAGTACTTATATGTTTACTAATGTGTTTTAATCAATTCTTCAATTCAGATCATGTTATCAAGCATTCCATGTGGTTACAAGAACCCACACAATGGCAAAGCCCTAGTTTTGAGCTATGGTATGGATGGCCCAATTCTTGGGGAGTACACTATCTTTCGTGACAACATCAATGAAATAAAGCTCAGGAATGGTTGGAACATCTTCTGCAATAAGTTGGTTCACTAATTGTCGTGAGGTTATAAGTGAGGAAAGACTACATTGACTTGTTTGTGTCGAGGATTTGTTAATAACCCTCCAAGAGTTATGAAGAAGAATGTTTATTTCATCTCTACTAGCTAGTTAAATTACGATCATGTTTAATTTTGGGCTTATGAAGAACTATTTTTTAATATTCAGTAGGTTATTGATGTAATATAGTTTGAATCTATGTCCTGTAAGTTATTGGTGTAATATTCAATATGTTGTTTGCAAGCACTTAATGATCTGAATTAATAGTGTAATTTCTAAATGTCAAACCTTATAGGAATATTTATCTAGACTTTTTAATTTTATTCTTACAATTTAACATACCACACAATTTGTTTTAATTTTAATCTAACGTGATTTTTAGAATATTATCAAAAAAATTAATTAAATGAATATTTGGTGATTTAATGGATTTAATTGAAATTTGAACTAAGTGTATATGAAAAAAGGTTTTAAATGGATGAAAAATTCATATTTGAGTAACCAAATAATCTCATATCATAAATTTACATTGGAAAATCAGTAGACTGCCTAAAAAAGTTTGGACCTATACACAGTGGACCTACTCCATGTGCATGCATATGCAAATCAATTTTTGGTGGCAATCGGATGATTTCAGTTTTTGCTGCCGATGTAGCTTGCAAAATCCATTGAAGATTTTCCTTATACCGATCGAAGGGCATAGCTAGCCCTAGCAAGAGTTAAAATCGGTGCCACCGTGCCTCATCAAGCCCCCATGCATCAATTCTTCTAGATTGATCGGGTTGCCGTCATCGATCCACTGTTTAGCTGCTTACCTTTTTCCCATCATCATCCCTCCTAGCGTTGCGCCATCACCATGAGTTCTAAGCTGGTTGGTCAAGCCACCATGTGCGACGATGGAGAGAGCTACCACGATCAGATGTAATTTTACGTAGCTACTTATCTCAAGCATATATTCTACTCCCTCCGTCTTAAAATAGACGTCTTAGATTTATAAGATCTTATATCTTATATTTACTAATTGGAGGCACCGTAAGAGGCTCCACGTTAATCCTGGAAAACCACCATCAAAACCTTAGGATCTCTGCCTCACGGTCCAGATTAAATAAGGAGTCGTACAGTTTTCTATGCACATGTTCGGAGTCTTACATGTGTCCCGTAAGAAAAAAAAGTTGAAACAGAATACCAGATCGCAACTTTTAAACCTCCATAAGGCTAATAGATAAACCGATCTCATGGAAGTTAGTCTTCATCACCAAAATCTTTCTAAGCCATCACGTCACCTGCCAGTAGCATATTTTACCACAGATTGATTCAATGATGCATGACACACGAAAGGGTGTTATTCTTTCGAAACTACTACCATGCTGCCGGTGAGTTTGATCAGCCAGGGATCTAATGCATGTCACAGATGGGAGATGGTCTTGGCCAGCTACAGGATGTATATGAGTGTCTCAAGAAAAGTGTTTGATTTTCACTTTGAGCATATATATGCTAGAAATTAGATCAGATCTCCTCTAGGTGTATGGATCTGTGCAAACTGCAAATCTATTAACCCTGGATTTATCATCGCCATGTGATTCTACCTAGGAGCTCAGTGGACGTTTTACTGGACGGCGGCGAGGAAATTCCGATGAATTATCCGCTTCCTTGCATCGTCATGGATACAGCAGGTTTACATGCAAGCACTCATCAATTAAATGCAGGTTTCTACATAGGGTTACAAGATAAAATTCACCATAACCAATTGATTATTGAGGTCTATTTGGTATCCCTCATCAGATGTATCATATCTACAAGCAAAGCATGGATCGGGTATCCTTCATCTCTGTTTCTATTTATTGTGCCTCCTCACGATCTATATTGACCTGTAACTTGCGTGTTGATTTTTCTTTTTTTCCTTGCTCCCTCTACGATCCAAATATTTATATACTATCATGGGAAAAATAAATAATTTCAAGTTAAATTATTCAGATATCACCGGCATCCATGCATCATGTTGCATGCAATGGATCTCAGATATGTGTGAAATCAAATATTGCAACGTACAGTATTGCAGGGAGGAGTATTAGGAAGCCATAGGTCATAGATTGAGTTTGTATAGAAGATGAAATCTAAATGCTGAAAGTTCGATGTAAAGCCATATTTTGATTTGTGTGCCAAAAGTTAAACAAGCTTTTGGCAGCGAAAAATATGTAAGACACAAATGTTTCATATAATTTTAGTTCATCTACGTTTGTCTATATAAGTTCTTCTGAAATATTGAACTATATTTTATTGATGCAATGTTGTATTATCTACTTAAAAGTATGCAAGTTATAAATATAGATGAGGCCTGACAGTCGTAACGATGGTGAACTGCAAATGAAATAAAAATAATAATTTTATCATGTACCAAAAGCATTTTCTATGTTTCATTAGTAGAACTAAAATATCCACATTATCAATAATATTTAGGGTAATCTAGCCATCTATTTTTGTGGATGTAAGTCTAAATGGTAGAGACCGACGAATCTAATTTTACCACCTGTTCTTTTCTTTACTCTATGGATTCACACTCATGACTACATAAACTTATCATTGTGGGTGACTAAAGGTTACAAAATCCCGAACTACCCGTGGTCGTGCTCTTTTTTTATTCCTTCCATATATTTTCCTGTATAAATGTTACACCAACAATTCCATTGACGGTGGTTGATGTCGCGTGGGTAAACAAAGAGATCGAGCCGGATGAGATTCAGTTTCCTCACAATCTATAAGCTCATATGTTCTACTTATCACAGTCAGCTTAATTTGGTCCATCATTGGAGTTTCCATCACTCATATGATCCGGCTTAAAATGTGATGATTGACACTATAAATTATAGATTTATCTGTTAGGTCTATCACGAGAATCAAATGTTTACACAAAAACCACTGGAAGATCCTCTTACAATTAGAAGGATTAATGGTGGTGGCCACCGTTCTCCGGTAGAAAACAAACATCCGCCATGAGAGACATCAAGAAGCGGATCCTAATATCATCCATAGGTTATTGTTCGGCTATGTCTGTGCTAAATACAAAAACCAATAAGGTTCTTTTGTTCATCTTTAAAATTTCTTAGAATGAAACTATGGGATGTTTAATTTTTAGCAGGGAAGAGTTTACTGAAAAAATGGACCAGAAATCTTTACATGGCGTTGTAGTTGGGCATGCATGTATATTTTATTGCCAGTCTTATGGTAACAAATGTCACGAGAAGATGCAAAGTGCAATGTTCTTGCTGAATCCGTTAAGCATATATATATATATATATATATACTTCCGTAAGGTAGTATATGAGAGGTGGGTGTAGTTACACCCGGGAGTAAGAAGTACACCCACCTCTCATATACTACCTTACGGAAGTATATATATATATATATATATATATATATATATATATATATATATATTATGTTATTTATTTTACGACTATTAGTACATGATCCAAACATTTTTCTTGAATATATTAAATCATAAATAATGTTCTACAACGACTTTGAACTAATGAGAAAAAGGGTTATGAAAAATATGTGAAGGAACATCCATCATTTTTATTAAACATAGATTCAACATTGGCGAGCTACATAGATTCAACATAGAAAAAAATCTATTTTTAATAAAAAATGTTTATGAATAAACAATAACAATGTAGTTTAATTGTGTTAGTTTGTTGATATGTTCAGACAAGTTCTTAAGTAGAGTAATAGAGTTCGGTTTACTTAAAATGGCGAGACCTCGCAATAAATTCATGTTGGCTTTTGCATTGTACTAACATGTTTGGATGTTTTTTTATAACTTTTTAATGATGGTACAAACATTCAAAATAATCAAACTATTTCCATGTAAATTGTAGTAAATGCTCTAAATACTAGCCCGTGTGAACGCACGGGTTGATGACTAGTTTGAATAAATTGGACACTATTTAGTATATAATTTTATCTAAATTTTGACAAATCTGAGATATCTATTTTGAGATGGAGAGAGTACAGAGATGCATTCTATTCTAATAAGTATTCAAAGGATCTGAGTACATTGCTAGCGTCATGTAGGACCTGCGGACCTGCCAAAGGAGCACCTGCACCGGCCGTAGACGAACTGACCAACCATCGATCGATCGATCAAGCTACCATGCATGTGCGACAATAGAGAGAGCGAGCACAATTCAGCTGTATATGTACGTACCTACTTGTCCCAAGCATGTAATCTACAAAACATGTGCACTTTGCATGCATCGTGTAGCCAGAGGAGTGATCGTTGACAATCATGGAAGTCAGTTGTATTAACTCATCCTTTTGGTTTTCTTTCAGGATTAGCTATTAGAATCGTACCTTTTTTTTATCGCTGCCCTAAATTTCAGGATTAGTACATACAAATAATTTCTGAAATTTCTTTGGGATGTTGAAACTCTCTTCTACTCCCTCTATCCCAAATTAACTCAACTTTGTGTAGATGCGCACATATCTAGACGTGTTTTATTTTCATGATACATGTGTATCCAGAGTTTCGACAAAGTTGAGTCAATTAATTTGAGATGGAGCAAATCCTAAATTTATCTAAAGGCGCAACTATTACTTGCATGCCTAATACAGGAGGGCCTAGAGGACCACCAGAGGGCAAGATATGCTCACCTGGGATATTCTCCAACTGAAATCCCTCAAACATTGCATAACTCATATCTGCCGCACAAATTGTACCATTTTTTTAATTCTTCAATGCTCCAGTGTATTTAATTTTCCTTACCAATGCAATGAATTACTATTCATAATTATAATGTTCCACATTATAAAGTTCAATTTGAGTCCAGTAGATAGTGAAAACGAGAAAGAGGACAAGATGTTCTTAAACAAAATATGTATTCGGTCAACAACAGAAATTTGTCAATCAACTAATACACACTCAACACCTGGTATGATGCTTGCATTGTGGTGCTCCTATAGATCTCAACCTCACCGTTAACCCTGGACCAGAACATAGGTATAGTGGTATGTCATCATTGCATATCAAACAAACAGAGTCCATGCATCACCTTTGATGTCATCGAGACATCTTTGCTGCCTTGGCCATACTTAGTGTGATCTTTCTTACCTCCTCCGCAACTACTCACTTGCCTCCTGAATTTCAGAGATCATCACCCCAACCATAGTTTCTCTTTCTTTGTTGTTTCCTTTGGGCGTTGTGCTGTCTAGTCCAACAGCGGTCTCAATCGTGGTTGCTATATTAATATAGCTGGGCGTATGCCTGTTTCGAGGAGTTATGCTGACATGCGCGACACCACTGAATTGGGGTATGCCGAGACGGATTTAGGCTCACGAAGTCAGGATGCAGGATTTAGGCTGATTTAGACACCATTTCTGATCTGACAAGGCTGATTAATTTGCAAAATGGAATCCTATATATGTACATGTATACCTGATCGAAACTGCTGGTACCATGCACCTAAATATGTAGTTAATCTCAAGCCAAAAAAAAATAAGTTATTCATGTTGCTAACGGAAACAAATGCGATGTGTGGTCTGCCTCAAACTTTGTATGTTTATTCCGCAATTGATACGTACCAATATTTGGTTCCAGGTTTCAGGATGAGGTATACATAGGAGGACTACCTGTAAGTGTGTACGTTCACTTTAGTCTTAATGATTGCTCTCTACTCATATGCTAATTTCCCTATGTTCTTCTAGGTTTACTAGTTGAGAGCAAAAGAATAAGATAGTAGAATTTTCTCTTCAGCAAGATTGACCTTGAGATGTTGTGTTTGTAGCTACAGAAAACGATGGGCATGGGTGGGCCGAGAATGATGCTGGATTGATTTGACACAAGAAAAAATTACGGTACATATGTTTATGTTTTACTTAGATTATAGTAGAATTTTTTTAGTGGTACATGGAGGATACACACTACTCACCCACACAATAAATAACACCTTAGCGTCATATAGGCGGGCACACATATATTCATGGGTATTCAGCTGTATACCTATAAATTTTGGAAAAAAATACAAATCCTTTGACAAAGCCATCATTTATGGATTTGTTCTTACAAAAGTCTGTCCACTTTGAAGATAACCGTTAGTATGAGGTGCTATAGTTGGTTAGATCGCATGGAAATAGCAGGTCGTGGTATCAATTCACTTAATTTTATTGATTATTTTGATTACCTATTGTCAAAATCCAGATTAGCATGTGCATCTCTCGAAAACTAGAAAGAAATTGGTTGACCATGTGGTACTGGAGACGGACTGTCAGACGATTGTGTCGATGTGGAACACTGACAGCCCTGATAGATCGTCCGGGTGTCATCTGTTCAAAGAGATGAAGGATTTGATAGCATCTTTCCAGGGCTTCAAACTTCTCTATGCAAGGAGGGAGGCGAATTCGGTTGCTCATTTATGTGCTAGAGAAGCTCTTAGTTTAAATTCTGTTTTGTTAAACTTTGATGTAACTCCTGGTTTTCTGGCTGCGGCTGTGCAGTCAAAACTTGTTTCACCTTATATAAAGAAGATGGTGTGCGTTTCAGAAAAAAAAAAGTGAAAGCTTCCAAGCCACTCGGACTGAGCTAATTGAACATGTATCTATCTCCTTTTCCAGACTGAGCCCACGTGGACATCCGAAATTCAGTCCAGAGGGAATTGAACACCGGCCATATTACCGACCATTGTCGTCTCTACCCACCGAGTTGCATCTAGGTCTTCTTGCCCCTACATCAGAATGTATACTACAGCTTAATTCATAATGGGTTATAAGAGAGAATGTATAAATTATGCAATACTTCTCCAGACGGTGGTTTTCGTTTTATGGGGTTGGTACTTTTATTTGCCATTTTAACCATTCTAAGTAATACATATTAATTTCGAGAAGTGAGATATTGAGCATTACTCATGTTCAAAGTTCATGTAAGTAATAAATTTCTACAAGCGACATTGTAGTTTTATTCATTTTGTCTTACATTGATTTATAGGAATGAAAATATGCTATTGTTTGTCCACATTTACCAAAGATCAATGTAGAGGATGATGAATTTTTATCTTGACCTTGAAAAAGTAGTAAGGAAATTTCCTATATAATATAAGTAACAACTGTTGTGAAAACCTTGTAGTAATAAAAACTATTTTAACAAAAAATACCTTTTGGCCGTGATGATATTTTAAAAGTGGATTGAAATACAATTGAATTATTTTATCACGAAATAATGTAGTGATACTCATAAGTTTACATGTTTTTTTGCATATGTGTTTGTATTTTATCAAACTGAAAGTTAATCATTTTATCAAATAATAAGGAAAATTGGCACGCAATGGTTATACACAATGTATTGTGATCCTCTTACCTATCCAATCCGCGTTTCCTCTTGGGCGAATCAAGGAAATCCAAGTTTCATGACTATTATATTTCTAATGGTGTTTCTTGAGTTTTAATAAAATAAAAAGATATAAATTTCAAATGTGGTTTATGAATACAGATGGTGAGATATGACAATGAAAACAATGTCGTGAATTCTTTTTTAAAGAAGATGGATCAGGATTGATGCATCTGTTTCAATAGTAGAGTACTTTTTCTCTCAATAGTAAAAATAATATTCAATATCCATGAGTGTCATAAATTAATGCAATAAAAATATGATACAGGTGTCCATGCAAATATAGATATTAATGAAATAATAAATCTGATTCTAAGACTCCACTATAGATGCCCTCGCATTTGTGAGGGACACTGTGTTAGTTTAACCTAATTTCGATAAATCGCAATAAATCATTCCAGTGGGCGGAGTTAATTAGCTAGAAAGTTTCAAAACTCATAAAACATGGGAATCGTACGTACAACATATTGGTCTACTATATATGTCTGAAAACTTGGTTTGTGGCATTCAGATCCATATTCTTCGGACTAATTTCTTTATGGAAAAGAACAATCTCGTCATCACTCAGAAAATTGAAAATTGAATGTTCTTTCCTGATAGTTGGAAATTCACATCGACGACATTGTTTGTTAAAAGAAGATGCATCCATCTACCTCCAAAAATATGTGTTTTGATGACTTTTGGAAACAAATAACTAACTAGAAGCTTCCCAATATTGGCTACCATGCATGAACATTATTAATTATTCTTTGGTTTAAACCCAAACTTAACGAAGAAGGGCATGCCCTTATCGACATCATATGTTTAATTATGATACGGTTCCCACATCTGGTAGGGCTCATCTTGTTGTAATAATCTGTTTTGCTAGTGGGAGTTTCCAAATATCAAGAAAAAGTTCATGATAATTTTTGGTGTGACACGAGTGTTTTTTCTATATAGAATGTACGAAGAGTATGACTCGAAATGTCTATTGGGGATATGCTAAATGGGTATCACCATTGCATGTATCTAATCTGGATATGACCCACAGTTATAGCACAGCCCGTGGCCTGCTGGGCGGCCCAGTTAGACGGATCCAGAAGAGAGACCCATGCCGGATCAAGGAAGGCTATGATGCAGTCACCGACCTACTCGGAGCCTTGGAGTACAAGACATTATCATCTTCTCTTTCTTTTTTCCAAGAAGAAGTAGAGTATGTTACTCCTGTGGTGGATACAGTGTAGGAGTACAGATTTATTTATATGATAAAGCATAAAAAATGTGTGCTATTAGATTTTATTATTCTAGTTAAATCATTTCAATGAACATGCACTAATGTAATTATTTTGAAACATGGGTGCAATTGCTTCTTGCACGAGGGAGATAAAGATTGTTATACATGGACAACAAAATGAGTGACACACCATTGCATATCAACATCACTTGCAAGTGCACATGGTTGTACTGGATTAAAATCAACATGGGTGGCTTTTTCGCACGACAGATTTAATGCATCTAGAATTGGTGTCATTGCACGAAATGGAGACACACAACCTGTACTTGGGATGCGCTAAAATATTCTTTATAATAAAATGCTAAATATTGGTAAATGACTGATATTAGTTTTCGCTATGTTTTTTCGAGAACCACCTAAGGTTCCACCAACTCCAATTGAAAGAATAAAATAATTGCATTGAAGTAGTAGAGGCATATTGTTCGTTGATTTATTTTTGCAAGAGCTTTATGGTGGACCTAAGGTTCTCTAGCTACAAATTGCTCTTCACCATGCCATGAGAACTGGTTAATGTGTTGTGTTTTTGGAGCATCCAACATATCTGATCTGAGCCTATCTTTGTAAGGGTTACTTTGTTTTGAGAACTAATGAAGTTAAAGTCTAATTTTACATGTTATTTTATGATATTAAGAGTTGTTTATTTTTATATCCGAAACGCTATGAGTTGCATTCTATATCCGAGTATCTACTAAAATTTTACATAACTAAATTACAGAAACTAGCATAATATCATGTATCAAGTAATATAAACATATGTACGAAGCCAATTGTGATTTTGAGTATACTTGTTGTTTGGTCCTACCAACATTGAAGAAGTGGAAGCATATGTGAGTGTCTACCAATTTCAACAAAGTTAGGCAAGCTGGACCTAAGAGCAGTATGGCCCACACCTAATTGTATGTTCCAGTTTGTGTCCTAACTATGTAAAGATAAATACCATAATAGAGTTACCTACAGTATTAGACCCAAGTACCTTTTACGCGAAAACTGCAGCATGAATCAAAATATACCCTAGGAGAGACTACTTACCCACAAGTATTTGCTTTTATTTTCATTTGTGAAATGAATTAAGTTTTCTCTAGAGCTATCCTAAAAATCATTTTCTTTATCTATCTAGGTACTCAAATTAAGGTGAGAAATTATATATCATTTCATTAACATATAAATTTTCTCTAATTTCCATGAGCATATAGCTTTCATCTAATTTCCAAGAATCTTTTCGGAACAAACTTGATGATATTTACTTTTTAAACCATTCCGAACTAATAGGTATTTCATTTCGAGATGTGAAATATTAAGTATTGTTAATGTTCGGAGTTCATCCAAGTAAGAAATTCTTACATGTGACATCCTTGATTCATTTCATTTTCTTTTACGTTGATTTATAGGGTTAAAAATATGCTCTTGCTTTTCACATTTACCAAATATCAATGTAAATGATGATCTCTCTCTTGAGCTTGAAGAAGTAGAAAGGAAAATTCCTCTTTGATATATAAATGATAACTATTAATGTGTGAAATGTGGTTAAGAACTAAATCTTAGATATCACATGTGCTCACCGAATGTTGATATTAGATTGTATTGTTCTACAGACACTGCAAATATTCTACTAAAAGAAATCCTAAGTCATATTTTTATTGGTATCATCTTCCTATATGGAAAAACATGTAGTGTAGTTTCTTAATAAAATTCTATCTTGATTAGATTCTACTTTGGATACTCTTTATTTCTAGAATGCATAAGCTCTTCACATCCAATTATTTTTTAATCCACACTAATACGTTATAGCCAATTGCACCATATTAATTCTCTCACTACTTTTCGGGTACCTTTTCACATTGAACATTGATTGTGACCACATATGCCTCCATTTTAAGAACTAATTGTTTTATAGGTATTTTGAGCGCTCAATGATTGTAATATTTGTAGAAAATCTAGAATTATGACAATACTCAATGTATATTTTCTAGCGATAATATATGCTTAGAAAATTTTATATACACGTGAATAAAAATGCGATTGAAAAGGACAAATACTTCATTTCTCACATATCTTGGGTAATTATATATTATTTAGATATAACACCAAATAAAAAGCATGAAACTACATACTTGTAGGATTTTCTCAGCTACTAAGTTCGCTATTATTATACTTCATGTGTTTTTATCGTCTTTTGGAGCATGTCTTGTGATGAATAACTAACTATTCTCTACTCCATGCGTCCAAATTATAAGAGATATATCATGCTTAACATCATTGGTATATCTGTTGCAAGAATGCAAAAGGTGCACCTTCTCTTTACCAACACAACTAAAGTACCAGATGGGACCAATTATTTTATGTTCCACCGTCAGGTTTTAGTTTTTTTTTTTAGAATAGGTTTTGTTTACCCAACGGGGTTCTGACAGTTTCCGGCCTTAAGGGAAATGGCCTTTTCTGCTAGTGACTGACATCATATTTTTATCTCTCTGGTTAACGTGGTATTTTACCAACGTAGATACAAATTTTTAAACAAAGGTTAATTTTAAGACCTGCTCCCTCGTTTCAAAATATAAGATGTTTTAGTTTTGTGAAAAAAGTGTATCAAGATCCTTTTAGTGTGTAGGTTCATATAGGTTTGGAGTGAACCTACATACTAAAAGGAGTCTAGATACACTCCTTTCACAAACCTAAAACATCTTATATTTTGAAACAGAGGGAGTACTTGTTATCCCATGCATTTATCAATACTAATATATCATGTGATATTTGTAGAAAATCATACGACACTATAATGTTTAGGGTGCATTTTAATAAAAATATATGCATATGATTTTGTAATATTTATATATGACTGGTACAAAAAATAGCACAAACTTGATTTCATAAATGTTCAAGTGAGTTTTACGGAGGAGGTGCTATATATTAACTATTATTTAGATATATACCATAATGGATAGCCACTAATAGAAAATACCAAACAACCTTCTCGGGACTTCTCACTTTTAAATTACATGGTAGATATTCTCTTACATCCATATTTTGATATAGATCATCTTTCTGAGTCTAAAATTGGATTGATATACAATAGCACATATCTGGCGTTGTCCGCCTTGCCTAAGTCTAGCCTTATAAGGACCTCACAGTCAATGCCCTCGCATAGATATAGCCTTGCAAGGACCTCACAGTCATACATCTGAGTTTTTTGTGTCCGCCAAAAAGGTAACCCTTGTCTCGAAGAGAAGGCTTCATTAGGGTCAGAGATTATTATCATAGCCCATTTATGTACTCTAGAAAAAATTGAAGAAAAATTTGTCAATCTCCATTATTAGGCACCGCTCAAAGTTTAAGTATGTCAGTAGGTGATATGCTCGGCATTCTTTTCCATCCCGCACTGCTCGTCTCAACCTCATTTCATACTGTAATGCCTCCATACAAAAAGAAACATTGTCCTAGAATGCTTGTGGTCTTAGTTTACAACCATTGTTTTGTAAAAAATTCTAGAACAAGTTAATATCATTAGATCGGATATAAAAATATTTTAACAAGATTGTAATTTTATAAATCCTAACATACGTATCCGTGTCAAAAACAACAATCAGAGTTCCATTTGAGAGATTGGTCCTAATTCTAAAATCCAAAATAAAAATATCAACATGTATTGCACTTAGTTTTACTGAAACTGAAAACACATATAGTAAATTTTGGGAAAACCTATGTGTATTTCTGGTTGGGCTCCTCGGCATTTTCGTCCATGCTCATCTCAACCTACACTTCATTATCTATATGCACTTATACTGTAATACCTCTATTCAAAAATACATGGCGTCCTATGATGTTTGGAGTCGGCCTTTAAAAACTTTGACTCACTATATATATATATATATATATATATATATATATATAAAGTATTAAGAATGAATATGTTTAATAATATCATTAGGTTCAGTATAAAAAATATTCTACTCTCTCCATCCATAGGACACTTATTATTGATCCGAGGGAATACTAAGCTTGATTTGATTGAAACTGAACACCTACATATATACTCAATTTTGGGAAAAGTGATGTATCGAAATAGTTGACTGAAATATAGTAAAATTCTCTCATCTAATAGATCAGCAAACTTAAAAAAATATAGGGATGAATTAATCATGTTTATCTATGGTCAGTACTTACTGCTTCTTTTCTTGTTTGTCCTAGATTCCCTGCATGGGCTTAGATTTGCTCTAGTGCGTGTTCCATTGATTGAGCTAATGCATCTATCCAGCTGATCCACCATAGTAAAGAAAACACATTTGACATTGCCAACACCGCCTGTTGTTTTAGTGATGAGTGGAGAGAGCGATTGACCTGCTTCACGACGTCCGGCCGGCAGGCTCTGTGCCTAGACTAATATTGATATAGCTTTCTTGCATGAAGCAACCATGTGCTCGGAATCGCAATACCGCTGCAATGGATCACCAAACTGTTGATATTGATCTTTGAGTTCATGTTTTTTTTTAGATTAAATAGCTGCGATTATATTAAGCCGGAATCGGATCCAAGTCTAAACAGTTTACAAGAAAATCCGGTGGAACAGATAGCCACACTTTGCAGGTTTTATTGTCATAGCCCTCTTGCGCCATACGATGAGCAGCACCATTCGCCGTCCTTCTAACTGCTTGCACCACAACTTCATCAAAGCATCCCAGTAGGGTCTTCAGTTCAGCTACCAATGGACCATGGGAAGACCGGTCTTGCTCCCCCCTTGAAAGCTTTGTTGCAACCGTGATGCAGTCCGTCTCAAGGATCACGTGCCTGGCTTGTATCTCCCTGGCTAAAAGCAGTCTCTGTTTGCAGGCTAACAACTCTGAAGCTTCAGCATAAGCAACATGAGGGAAGAAATGGCACGCACTCAAAAGGAATGTACCATGGTAGTCGCGCAGTACTACCCCTCCTCCACCGATATTGTGTTTCAAATGGAAAGCTCCATCGCAGTTAACCTTTGTGAATCCATCTGTTGGCAAGGACCAGTGCTCCTTCGCCTTGCCCTGTTTATGATCTAGGTTGCAGTGGACCTGTGTCCATTCTGCCACACCTTCGACCGTCTTATGAACTATGGCATTTGGATCAGAAATGCATCCTGAATCCCGAGCATCATTCCTAGCAAGCCAGATGTTGTAGATGGTTGTCATCACTAGAGATATATCTCTATCATCTTCCTTTCTCAGCCAATCCAGAAGCCATCCCTTTAGCTCAGAGTGACAAGTAAGTAGACGAGGTGGCTTGTGGATCCTGATCCCAGTTTGCTCGATAAGATACTGCCAGGACATAGTTGCATGTGAACAGCTCCAAAAACGGTGAACCAGACTCTCCTCTTTGCCGCATACTAGACACAATACATTGTCTTTTATCTTGCGATGTTTGAGTTCTGCACCCACTGCCAAGCCGTTTTCAACTAATCTCCAGAAGTGAACCTTAATTTTCCCTGCCACCGGTGCATCCCAAAGGGACAGCCAGCCCTTCTGCTGATCACACGTGCGAGATGATTTCGGCGATCCTTTAGCCCGACGCTTTCTCCGGACCGCAAGGTGATATGCAGACTTAACCGAGAACTGGCCGGATTTTGTATGGTTCTAGGCACGGAAATCTTTGGACCCCGGGCTACCCATAGAAGTCTGGAGGATGTCAGCCACGTCTTGGTCATAGAAGTACTTCCTGAGCTTCCCCTCATTCCAACCTCCTCCACCCGGGAGAAGAAACTCATTCACCATAACTAGCTATGTTTCCTCTTTGCATCCCAGTGGATGCTGGGCAGAGTGGCGCGGAATCCAGTTATCTTCCACCACACGGATTTCCTCGCCATTTCCAATCCTCCATACTAAACCCTCTCTCAACAGGTCCCTCCCATGGATGATACTCCTCTAGGTATATGATGCGCGTTTAGGGCAACCCGCCGAATGGAAACACCATCTTTGAAATACCGGGCTTTGAGAACCTTGGCACAAAGAAACTTGGGTTCATTGATAATGCGCCAGCCTTGTTTCGCCAGGAACGCCTGGTTAAAACATTCATAGTCCCGAAAGCCGAGCCCTCCTCTATCCTTGCTTTTGCACATACGGTCCTAGGAAATCCAGTGTACCTTCCTCTGTTTCTGCGTGTCCCCCCACCAGAAGTTAGAAGAGATGGTACTCGGTTTTTTGCATTTCTTTTTGGAGAACATAAAACAACTCATTGGATAAGTTGGTACTGCCTGAATCACCGACTTAATCAGCACACTCTTTGCTTTCTTGGAGAGGCCCTGTCCTTTTAGTCCCCTTATTTTACTCCAGCCCGTTCAGTTACATGTTTAAAACACCCCTCTTTCGAGTGTCCAACTACCGTAGGCAGTCCTAGGTAGAGCTCGGACAAGGCCTCACAAGAAATACCAATAGGCTGCTTCGCATCTTCCTTTATAGAGGCACCACAAGAAGGTCCAAAAAACATAGACGATTTCTGAAGATTAACCTTTTGTCCCGAGCTGGCTTCATAATCCTGTAGAATTCTCCTTAGGGTTAGCAAGCTCGCATTCGAGGCCTCGAGGAAAATAATACTGTCATTAGCAAAGAGAAGATGGGTAACATGAGGCCCAGTGGCCCCAAACCACACCCCACAAATCAAATTATTTTGTTGTGCTTCCTTCGGTAAGATCGAGAATCCCTCCACACATAAAAGGAACAAATAGGATGAGATAGGGTCCCCCTTAGCAAACCCCTGGACGGATAGAATGGTTTAGAAAGATGACCATTCACATTCACTGTAAATCTAGCAGAAGTTATGCATCTCATAACCATCTTCACCCAAACTTTCGAGAAACCCAACTTAAGCATCATCTTTTCTAGAAAAATCCATTCGACCCTATCATAGGCCTTCATCATATCCAGCTTCACCGCACACAGAGGAGTCTTTTTCTTTCGAGTCCGTATAGCATGTGTACACTCATAGGCCACTAACACGTTGTCAATAATAAGCCTTCCAGGGACGAAGGCACTCTGCTCCTCGGAAATAAGAATAGGAAGGATGCCTTTCAATCTATTTGCCACGACCTTGGAGACCAGCTTATATAATACATTGCAGAGGCTAATTGGGCGGAATTGAGCCAAATAAAGAGGCGAATTCACCTTTGGTATCAGAACCAGAATAGTATCATTAAAATCGACCAGCGACTCCTTTCCTGCCAAGAAATCTCTGACCGCTGCACATACCTCAAGCTTGATCGTGCCCCGGTGGCGCTGAAAACACAGAGCTGGCAGCCCGTCGGGCCCTGGAGCTTTAGTTGGGCCCATCTCAAATAAGGCCACCTCAATTTCTTTGTCGGTAAAAGCTACAGTCAGCTTATTGTTCATGTTAGCATCGACAAAACAGCACACTTTTTCCAGGATCCTTTTCATGTTGGCCGCACCTTCAGAGCAAAAAAGACCACCATAGAAGGATCTAGCCCAATCGCACATCTCGTGGTCCGTCTCACATTTCGATCCATCAGCACGGTATAGTGCTCTGATCTGATTTTGCTCATACGGTGAGTGGCTCTGTTCTGAAAGTACTTAGTGATTCTATCTCCATATTTAATCCAATCCTGCATGGATCGTTGCTTATACATAGTCTCTTCCTTTGCATACACATCATGCAAATCCTTCTCCACCTTCCTGACCTCCACCGAGGATCCGGAGACGAGAGCTCTGACCTTCTCTTCCTCTAAGGCTGCCCTTAGTTTTTTGATCTGCAGTCTGATGGACCCAAAGATCTCAAAGCTCCATTTTTTCATGTCTCTGGACATACAAATGTGAGTTGACTGCCACGCTGACATAATCTCATATGTGAGTTGTGTCGCCGCTGCCGACGGACCGAACAACAAATTACGATAGCTGAAACTATGCGTCCACGCTTTCTAGGGAAGTCACGCACATAAGGGACACTGTAAAACGGTCCATCAATCCACGATGAGCTAGCTATAGCTCTGGCCGGACAAATTATAAGGATCAATGTTTGGCCATTACGTGTACTCTTAAAGAGTAAAAAGAATGTGCATATGCAAGGAGCAGCTGTACTTACCGCCGAGTTGTTGCATTGCAATCTGGCTCAGATATAGAAAGCTGATGCTGCGTTTGGGTGCCGTGAGCATGGTGAGGAACATGTCGGCGTTGTTTATTCTGCAAATGCAAAGTGCTAAATCGAACGGTTTCTTTGGACGTGCAACAAAGATGCACCATCCTCCTAGATCGGATTATCATGTGTTGAAATCAGTAGGCGGTAGGTCCATAGTCAAGTTCTGAGATCTCATGTGGATCAGTACAGCGGCTAAGGATTGAGAGCCATGTATCGTTCAAGCTGTTGAAGTCGGGCGCAGGAACGATTCTGTAAAGAGTATAGCATAGATCTAGACTATCTCCATAGAGCAAGTCTTAGATCGTACCTAGATCCTACGGGCACCGTTGTTGACCGGTCACTTCCATCCATAAAAAAGAGGCTGAAATATGAGATGCTCATGTGTCGCACTTGGAGGAGGTTGGCCGGCCGAGCTCACGGCCAGGAAATAGGACGGCGGCGTGCATAATGGCTCATTAGGGTAGGCTTTTTTGTTTTGTTGGAGGAGTCATTTTTTTAGATAAAGGAGGAGAAACATCGAAGGGGTATCCAAGAAAGTTATGGATAGCATTGGTGGGTAAATTTTTTCTAAAATTAATGTTAGCAGATTATCTATAAAATCCATCGGTTGTTATCTGCTAAAGAGTTAAACTGAGGGCTAGATGCAGTTTTTTATGGGATTTTCTAAACTATTTCTTAATTCTATGGTAGCCCATCATGTACTTTTAATATATAATAGATACCATGTGGATAGCCAAATCAGATTATGACGTCCTCGACAAATCTTTTGGTTGTGGCTTCATCGCAACTGGTTACGGGTTTAGCCTCAATCCACTTTGTAAATTTATCCACCATTAATAGTAGGTGTGTAAATTTACTTGGTGCCCGTTTAAACGGTCCTACCATGTCAATCCCCTAGACTGTAACGGGGGCATGTAATCAGAATTGCTCGCAGCTGATCAGCCGAAATATGGGCTTTTTGGCGTATTTTCGATAACCTTTGCATGTCTTGACCAGTCTCTCGACATCTTTCTTAGCTGTAAGTCAGAAAGATCCGTGTCAAAAAGTTTTTTCCATAAAAATTTGGCTGCAGCGTGGTGTCTGCATTCGTCTTCATGGATTTCCCTTAAGATTTCCACTCCTTCTTCTAGAGAAACATAGTGCTGAAAAATCCCAGATACACTACGCTTATAGATCTCACCACCAATTATCGTATAGGATTTTGCTCGTCGGACGATCTGCTAGCTCAGAACTTCGTCTTTGGGTAATTTTCCATCTACCAAAAAATCAAAGTAGGGTTTTGCCCATCTGGGAATAACGTCCAGAACTGCTATGAGCGGTGAGTCAAATTTGGTCGGGTACTCCTCATCAACTCATATGATAGAGGGAACTTTGAGGTGCTCCAAAAAAGCGCCATCCAGGACTTTTTCCCGTACAAAGCCTATTCTTGATAGTGCATCTGCTTTCTCATTTTTTGTTCGGGGAATGTGTTGAACTTCAAACGTTTCGAATGATTTTGATAATTCATCCACGACAGCTCGATAGGCGGCCATGTGTTTGTTTGCCCTACAGTGGTCGAATACTTGCTGGGCAACTAAATCCGAGTCTCTATAGCGCATGAGTTGGCAAATGACGATGACTTTAGCAATTCGAATTCCATGTAACGGCTCTTCATAGGCGGCCATGTGTTTGTTTGCCCTACAGTGGTCGAATACTTGCTGGGCAACTAAATCCGAGTCTCTATAGCGCATGAGTTGGCAAATGACGATGACTTTAGCAATTCGAATTCCATGTAACGGCTCTTCATATTCAGCAAAATTATTGGTCACCATGAAGTGAATATGTAGTACATAGAACAGCTCGTCTCCTTAGGGTGACTTGAGCACCACGTCATCCCGCGACCCGTCAAAATGCAAGGTCCAGTATTCCGACTCTGGGGTGCTAATGTTTTCTGCCATCTCTGTCCAATCAGTGATAAAGTCAGTAAGGATATGGGATTTGATTGATGTTCGTGGTTTATACTCAATATCAAAAGCTGCTAGCTCAATTGCCCACTTAGCAACACGTACTGTGGCATCATTTTTGTTGATTATGTTTATCATGGGAGCTATGCTTACCACGGTAATATTGTGCTCTAGGAAGTAATGTCATAGATTTTTGGGGGTGAAAAACACACCATAGGCTAGTTTTTGGTAATGAGGGTACCGTTGTTTCGATTCTGTTAGGACCTCGCTGAGGTAGTAAGACGCTGCACCAAGTGCTCCTGTTTTTTCTCCTTTCGTTCCACCACTATGACGACACTAACGACCGTGTTTATCGCAGCAATGTAAAGCAACATAGGTTCTTGAGGTTCTGGAGCTGCAAGAATAGGAAAGGAAGAGAGTACTGCTTTCAGGTCTTGGAGTGCAGCTTCAGCTTCATCGGTCGAGACAAATCTATAGGTTTTCTTCAAGAGCTTGTATAACAGTGCGGCTCTTTTGCCGAGTCGGCTGATGAACCGACTGACGGTTGTGATGCAACGAGTGAGCCATTGTATGCTCTTAAATTACACCACCTCGAAATATAGTGGTTCAGTCAGATAGTTCTCCGACGTTCCGAACATAATGTCCAGAGTAATTTCTCTTAGAGAGTTTGCCTACCTTTCACGGATGATTCCATGGAAAACCGCGATGTTGTGATTTAGCTAGATTTTAGATATTCTCCTGCGGTGCAGTGTTTCGGCGTAGAGGATGTTGATGATTCTACCACCGTCGATGAGGGTATTTGTAAACTCATAGCCTTCAATAAGTGGATTGATGACTGCTTAGCCTAAAATATATCGAGCCCGTTGGGGAACCCCAAGAGGGAGGTATGATGAGCACAACAACAAGTTTTCCCTCAGTTATGAAACCAAGGTTATCAATCCAGTAGGAGCAAGGAAACACCTCAAAGGTGTTGCTAGCTGGACTTTAGAAGGGCGCACTACCGGCGTCAGCAGCAACGTGGAGACCTGCACAACACAACCACAAAACTTTGCCCCCAACTTGTGATGAGGTTGTCAATCTCACCGGGGTCCATAGTTCACTAGTGGTGGCTCTCCTTAAGATAGATAACATGTTGGGTGAACAAATTACAGCGGGGTAATTGACAAACATCGAGAAAGCATATGCATATACTACTCATCTTGACTCCTTTTAGATTCGATTGGGCATTACAACATTATACATAGACCGCCATCCAACTGCATCTATGACTAATAATCCACCTTCAGGTTATCATCTGAACCCCCTCCAGTATTAAGTTGCAAGCAACGGATAATTGCATTACGAATTGCGTGTAAAGTAAACAATACGATTGTTCTATGAACAAAGGATTGTTGTTTTCTCCCTAGTAGCAACAGCACATCTAGTATCTTAGAGATTTATGTCACTTCCCCAGATTACTAGAGGCACGAACCCACTATCGAGCATAAATACTAACTCTTGGAGTTGCTAGCATCTACTTGGCCAAGATAGCTACTAACAATGGAAAGCATACAAGATCACAAATAACAAAGACATGATAGAATCAATAATCAATCTGAAATAGCATCTCAATATCCATCGGATCCCCGCAAAAACAACATGCAGGAATTACAAATAGATGATCTTGATCATGAACGGAGCTCACAAGATCTAAACATGATAGCACAAAGGAGGAGAACCAGCCATCTAGCTACTACATGGACCCGTAGTCCAGAGATGAACTACTCACGCATCACACCGGAGGCTTGCATGATGATGAAGAAGGCCTCCAGGGTGAATTCCCCTCTTCGGCAGGGTGCTGGGAAGAGCTTCAGATCCCTCCCGATCTAGGGATGGAGATGACGGCGGCTACAAACTCTTTCGTGGAATTTTGATCGGGTACTTAGGGTTTCTGTATCGGAGGCATCTTATAGTCGAAAGGGGAGGCCGAGGGGGTGCCCTAGGCGGCCACACCACCCCTGGCGCGGCCAGGCCTGGCCCGCGTGGCCAGATGGTGTGGCGGCCCTCTAGCCCCTCTCCGTCTTGTATTCTGACTCCTTGTGTCCCTCGGTGAAAAATTGACTTTGGCTTTTGTCCCGTCCAATTCCGATAATATTCATTTTCTGACTTCCTGGAACAAAAAATAGCAGAAAACAGGCAGCTGGCACTGTGGCATCTTGTTAATAGGTTAGTCCAATAAAGTGTATGAAAAGTACTCCAAAGTTGGAACAAAACATAAGAAAGTAGATAAAACCAAGCATGGAACATCAAAAATTATGGATACGTTAGCAACGTATCAATGACTAGACCATACTTTCCTCGCCTATGAGGCTTAGGCGGATGATCGTTTCGGTCAAAGGTGATCTTTACTTCCGACAAGTCCAGATAGTGGGGAACAGCCTGAGTAGTTGCGGTGAGCTCATGCATTACTGCTTTCTTGACCTTGGTGGGCTGGGATCCAAGGAAGCAGACATAAGTGTCTTTGTTGGTTGGGTAAGCTTTCTTACCATCCGACTTGGGGTTAGAGGTATCTGGTTCTTCCATGTCAGAATCTTCCTTGGACTCCTTATCTTTGTCGGAATTTTTCTTTCCTTTTCGTCGCTTGGCCCTGTAGCCAGTGGCTTCATATTTCTTGATGTCATCATTAAAATGACACTCAACATTTGTGTAGGAAGAGCCCCCGTTCCCGTCCGGGTGATGGATACATGGGTTATTGGCAATCTTGGCCGAATAATAGGTTTTACTAGGTTGCTGGTCTCCTCTACCTTGGACCCTAGAAGCCCTGCAGCCTCGTCTCCGGCCACCTCCGCGCCCTACTCGGCCTCTAGATTCGAAAGTTGTTGTCGTGACCCAGCATACCACTTCATGTTGTAGTATACTATAGTCATCGACATAACACTCACGGAACCCTATTCCGCAAATATTACATCCCTCATTATGGTACAGCAGAAACATTGCGGGTCCAAATTACAGACATACACACATTATTATTACAATACCAAAATATCAAGATCTTTGAAAGGTTAGAACTTACAAGCCATACAACTTATCTTATAAGTTTAGCAGAAGAACGAAAGACTCAACGATAAATTAAAACATGAGCTCAACATCTTATTGCATAGAGTTCATGCTGCTCGGCTCAACCTAGATAACTAAGTTCCGGCCTATCAACTACTCAGACTCGTTGACTTCAGCTCCATAGTGTATCCTGTAGTCCACCCCTTCAACTCCACCGGGCAGGTCTGGCTCTTCATAGTAGACATTATTCTGTACTTCTGTAGTATACACCTGATTATCCTTCTGTTCCTCAAAGTCTAAGCAAAGGATCAAAGGAAAGGGTGAGTAACAGTGTTACCTAGTAAGTTGATTATATGCACGGTGGGAAGTTTGATGCTCTATCTACCACCTCAGACTATAAGTATTTGGCACTATGTAGTTTTCATAAAAATTTCTTCAAAGATTGATTTTATTATCAAAAACTATGCACATTAGCCTTCACAGGTTGACCAGAACATCATGGAGTTCCTTTCATGCCGCGTTCGTGGCTCCTTCCTGGAACAGGGAGTAAGATGTCACAATTCTTACACTCTGCAGAGGTGCGTTGCTTTACCCATAAGAGACCAAATCCTTGTTGCAAAACAGGGCATACTTTCCCGTCAACAATTCCTTGATGTGGGGCCCAAAAGTTGATCCAAGCCAATCACTGCCCTTCTCTGCGACCCCGCATGAAGACATGACCCCCAGGACATGCCCCTCCTCTGTTAAGCCCCTTTTTGGACCAGCTCTAACTCGGATAGGCCCCTGAAGACTCTATGAGACAGTTGTGCCCCTGGTAAGCTCCCTTAAGGACCGACTATACCTCCGACAGCTGCTCATAGATAATCTAGACAACAGAATCATAGGGAACTAAGGGGTCCCACCCATGTGCTAGGTTCTCAACGAGAAATCTACAGCCTCATGATTAGGTCATCCATCCACGCGAAAGGAAGAAGATCTAGTTAACTTCTCCGTCCCATTCCAAATCTGATGGTTAACGCCTAATATACGGCGCTAGAATCACTGATGTCATGGGTTATTAAGTCCTAGTTGTCCTGCAATTGGAATCCTAGATTCCATTGCCATTCTTAGTATTTATCATCACTTAGGATGATAATACCATTTAATTGATTGTGAAAATACTGATTTTCTGTCTCTTTTGGAACATAGGTGATAACACACAATTTTCAAATACTTTCATAAAGACTCTTCAAAGGACATGAGCAAGTGATGAACTTTCCTTGTGACTGCAAGGTAGTGAAGTCGGATGCTTCCACTCGACCTTGAGCTCATGTTTCTACAAAACACCATTATCGCCTAGTAAGGACAATATTTAAATAAGCAATATGCTATGCATAGTAATGTCATGCAATGATTTATTATTTTTCTTCTTTATGTGTTTTACCCACCTTATAAAGGTTTTTTGATTACTTTTATTAATAAAAAGGAATATAATAATTGAGAACTCCTGACATCACACAAATGTTATATTTAATATTTTTGTGATGACTAATAATATTCTAAGAGTTTAAAAATGAATTTTATTTGATTTTTAACTCTTTCTAATATTTTCTTAAAATTCTATTAAGAAATAAAGATTTTACTTTTAACAAACTTAATTTCCTTGTCTAAAATACAAGTTAGTATTTTTCTAAAGTGGTATATCCATTTAGGATCTTAGAAGTGAATTTTATTCAATTTTGTGTATTTTATTTATTTTTATAAAATTCCCAAAAGGAATATATACAATTTCAATAATAGATCTAAATTTTATTACTTGATATTACTATTTACTATTTTTATTGGGTAGAGGATGTTTTTTTGACTTCATAGATATATTATTTCTATTTTTAGGATTTTTATTTATTTTTCTAGAGCATAATTGGTATTAGGGGTATTTTGGTCAATTTCCGGAATATATATGGGTTCCTTTTCTTTAAAACTTGGGCCTAGTCTGTTGGGCTGGCCCAGCCCGACCCAGTCCACTAGGTTGGGTCAAAACCACCTAGCGGACCACTGGTCTGCCCCACCGGCCCAGTTGACTCTCTCTCTCTCACTCGTTCGACCTTATTCTCTCATCTCTCTCTCGCTCGGGCGTCTACGGCTCACCTCGCCATCGCCACTCGATTCTGGCCACCCTGGACCTCCACTATTGCTACAACGGTGCAGGGTGACGTTATCGATGATGATGCATCGCTTTACCCTCTTTGATTTGCCTCTCGTGCTCTCTACTAGTGGTGCCGCTGCCTCCCTAGCATCTAGGGTTAGGAGCTCGCTGGTGATTTGACGCTCCAACGCTCCTCTGTTGCCACCCTAGCACTATAGTGACGAGGTGGTGTCACCTCCTCCTCTGTAGCCACCATGGATGCGGCTCAGCGCGGGTTATAGTGCCCTCTAGGTGCTCCCTGTGTTGTCGTGTGCTTCCTCGCCTATGACCTCTGCTTCCCTTCTAGTTTCTTAGAGCGGAACTCGGGTAAGTGACGAATTTCCCCTGTATTCTCTTACTCCCCTCTATAATCCTTCATTTTATTAATGGATTACCACCTAGATGGTTCCATACTTGATCCTAGAGTTCTCTGATGACTAGTACTGCTTGTGGCTAGATTGATGTAAGATTGATGGGTTCAGAATTAGTCCTTAATTTCTAAACTTGTACTCGGGTTCATGTCTGATATGATTCAATATTGTCTCTTATTAGTGTTTATCTGAATATTGGCTCAGATACTGTGAGTATATGTGCTTATAGTGCTACTGATGATGATCTATTTAACTAAATAGCTCCAGTGTGAATCTTTGAGCACTAGCTACTCTGGTGCTTTTATTGCTAGTGGTTATTAGTAAGATATACTAATTCTTGATTGGTATACAGGATATCCTGAGGTATCACTAGCTATTCCTATCAAATGATTCAAACCAATGATTCTTAAAATGATTAGGAATGATTTAGTATATCTGTCCTGATGGTAGAAATGATTTAGTTGCTACAGAGGTGCTACCACTTGTTGGGATGTGCCATGTAGCATTACATGATTTGATTTGCTGCTATCTTTCTTAGTCTAGAAACTATAGGATTGGTCAATGATGCTGGTCTAAGACCAGTCCTTTATTAAGGACATAAATTAGCTTTACTACTTATTTATTTAGTATCCCATGATGAACCTGTTATGCCAGTTGCATAACTACTCAGGATATTGTTCCAATCATTAATTTCATATACATGTACTAGCTCAAGTGTTGGATCAAAAGATTTGGAATACACCCTGGTATTTTGAGTGGACTGTGGTAGTTGTAGCCTTGTACTTTGAGTGCTGCTATTGCTTGCTACTTTGATGCCTATTGTTCCTAATTGCTGGTCCCTCTTGACCTTGTTCTACACCTCCTGGAACTTTTCCTGCTCCTGCTTTCTCTAGCATGACCTTGCTATCCTCCTAATCCACCTCCTCCATTAGGTGACCAACAATTGTGGTTTCTTGGTGGATTATTATGGTGAATGTTTGATTGATCTGGTTGAGATCTGGTAAGATCTAGTGGTGGTTCTTAATGTGTTCTTGGGATAGAACTATGGTTGTGTTGGTGAAGTGGTGAACAAAACCAGCTTGCTTGTGTGTGACCTGTGGTTTTGATCCCCCTTGCTCCCTTCCTGCTACCGACAACACACAACATGCATTTAGTTGTATGAGCTGCTTCACTATGGACCTTTCCTTTGGATGCGCTCAAGTGAAATTTATTCACTGCCCCTCCTTTTACTATTATCTGCTCTGGTGAAACTTGCCCCTTTTACTTGGCTTGTGATGTTGTACTGAAGCCTATATGATTTTAAAAGAATAGATTCTACACTTTGGTGAAATTTGCCCTTTTTAATTAAAATTGCTCAATGATGTACCATGAATAGTGCACTTCACTATTTACCACTGAGAGCAATACTAACGTAATCACTTTCTTTGGTTTCTTTCTTTTCTTTGTTTTTGTAGCTACAGAAGTCCTATTGATCAAGATAGATAGTTTAGGAATAGATAGGTATTAGTTTAGGTTTTTTTATTTAGTTTCTTTTGTAATCTTTCATTTCTACTCTTTGTAAAAGATCAATGTAATATTATTCTTTATTCAATAAAGCTTCCCATTCTTTGAGAATTGTTCCTGTGATGTTTTTACTTGATATACTCTTATATTTATATTATTGCTATTGAATAAAGGAAAGAATCTATTTGAGTTATTCTTTTTGTATTGTTTTCAATTCTCTTTATTGTTTACTAATTATTAAAAAAATCAAAGAATAATAACTAAATCTTTTTGGAAAACAATAAAACACTATTTACTTCTAATTTTCAAATCTTTTCCAAATGATTCAAATTTAAATATGAATTCAAAATTTTCACCCAGAATCATTATAATTCCTAGAGATCATGTCAAAATTTATAGCAATCACTATAAAGAGATAAATCTTAACTCAAAGTAGTGAAGGAAACTCTGATCTCCCCAGGGTTTTGTTTGGTGAAAAATTTACCCCAGTTTTACAGATGAATGCATGCAAATGCACAAATTCCTATTTCTACCCTTTGTTGGATCCTAAACACTAGGATGTTACAATTGCGTTGATAGTTGCTTTTTCTAGGTTGGGTTTATCTTCTGAGGTGTTCTTGCGCTTCTGGGTCTGATGTTGTTTTGGTTGTTTTGCCAAGTTTGGCATAGCCATGCCATTCAGCAATCCTTCTGAATCATCGTTGGCATCTGCATACTTCCTTGTCGTTTCTATCATCTCCCCCAAGTCGGTAACTTTTCTCATGCTTCAACTAGTGACATAGTAATCCGATTGGGAGCCCTACGATGAAAGCTTCAATTGCGGTTTGGTTGTTGACTCCCTCACAAGAGTTTTTATTGTTGATCCATTATCCGAGGTAGTCCTGGCAGGTTTCTCCAGTTTTCTGGATGCAATGCTGCAAGTCTCCGACTGTGCAGGGCCTCCTGTAGGTACCTTCAAAATTTTGAAAGAACGCACTTTGCATATCATACCAGTTGTGTATTATGTTTTCTGCAAGTTCATTCAGACATGACCGAGCCGTCTTCCATAGCATGAGTTTGAGATACCGGACTATGACCAAGTTGTTTCCTCCTTTGGTGATGCAGCAAGCCTGGAAGAAATCCTGGAACCAAGTATCTACCCGAGCCACACTATCGTAGGGTTGAATGTGTCTTGAGATAGCGAACCCCTCCAGAAAGTCAGTTTGGAAGACCCTTGGTCTGAAGCACTTTGGGACCATGTATATGTCATTCGACTCGTAGTGTCGCAACTCTATGTTGGAGTTGATCTGGTTACTGGCTTCACTTGGTGATAGAGAGCGCCTTCTCGGATGTTTGCAGCGGCTGCGGGACAATGGAGTCGGATCTCTTCTTCTTCTACCACCTCCTCTATCTCGGTGTCCTCTGGCTTCTATGGGAGCCGTTATGGTGACTTCTTGGTGCCGATAGATGCTGAGGTGGGATGTTCTGGCTTATTGCCGACCTCGGGTGGGTCTTTATGATGTCGACCGCTTTGACGGCCTTAGCCAACGAGGTTTTCGTCTTTTTTTGTCCGGCCTTATTGTCATTGTGGCGAGGTTAAGCCGGACGGCTTGTGTGTTTGGGGGTGGTATTTTCTACTGATCCTGCTCCTGGCGTCGTGCTTCATCTTCTTCCCTGCAGTTGTTAGATTGCCACCGGGGAGGATGTTGTGGAACCAGTTCTGCGACAGTGTCTCACGTTGTGGATAGAGCGACATTATTGCAATCACGCACGGTTCTGAGTAGCTGTCTCGAAGAGCCAGTTCTTGAGTAGGTATCGTCCCGTGGGTTGGACTGGTGACGCCGATCCACTTCCTGACGGGGCCTTGATTCGTGTTGCCGATCCGTGTCAATGTGGTATTGGTTGGATTTTGAGACCAGCTTTCCACTAAAGGATATGGTGGCTTTTTATTGCTCTAG
This sequence comes from Avena sativa, assembly GCA_916181665.1. NCBI lineage: Eukaryota > Viridiplantae > Streptophyta > Magnoliopsida > Poales > Poaceae > Avena > Avena sativa. The sequence goes on along the minus strand of OV702291.1, from coordinate 602,063,162 downwards.
GCCTTTGTTAAGCAGCGTAACACATTGTCGGACCTCTTCTGGCGTTGGATTATTTTGTGCCAGGATCTCTCAGGACATGACAGTGTTGTCCATGGGCTGTCCTACGATGATGTAGGGAGTTGAACTGCTCTACATCTGCAATGTTTCTATTAACGTGATGCTTATCCTCAATGAGGTGAGTTTCTTCATCCAAGAGTCGCTGACGGTATGCTTCTAAGGCTTGAGCCCTTTCCTCCAAATCCTCTGGTGTAAGTTTTGAGCCAGTTGGGATTAGTGTTGTTAACACTTCTCTGTAGATTTCATGGGCACTGGGAGTAACCACATGTCCATCCACCGGAGACTTTTTCGGTTCCTAGGGGATCAGTGCACCGTCTGAATCCTCCATATGGAGTTCCTCGTCAACTTTCTGTTCTACCAGAAGGTCATGCGTCGGAGTTTTGTTCTTCTTCTTCTTTGTCTTGTTGGCCCTCTGGGTACCTGTGGAAAAGACGGATTTTGGTATGTTTCCTGGAGATAAACTTATTTTAGTACTTTCAAACATTGGGACATCAGGATTTTCTCCGAGATCCATATCATCTTGCAAGTCAGGAAATTTTCCTCGTATCTTTCATCCATAATGTTGTAGGGACTTGGATATGACCCTTCTCCTTCCTGCGTAGCACTGGAGTTTGCTTCCACTCCAAATTCTTCTTTGCACGCTTGAAGTTCCACCAACATCACAGATTTCCTCGACAAACCGGTGTGTCGGTGTTCATTCTGATTGCATCCAAAACCGAGTCGTTGTCGCCTCCAGCATCGTTGGATACTTTTTATGGTCTCGAGAATAGCAACCATGTTGTCTTTGCCATGCAGAATCATCCGCCTCACTATGTGACTCAAAAGCGATTTTCCTGCTCTAGCATCGGCAGAGCCAGAACCAGAGCTGTTGCAGCTTTGGTCTTCTTGAGATTCAATATCCTTAGGGAGATCTTCTTCATATCCAACCTTCTCTTTCTCCACGATCTACGCCGTAGGAGCGGGTTCGATGGGATTAGCGTTTTCTGAAACCCGGAGTCCTGCCGCCTCTACGGACAAAGTAGATCCAGAAATTTCTTCTGCCTCTATCATCACCGCTAGGGTGGGTTGGGCAGGTTCAATGAAACCGAGGTAAATGTCGATCTCGCGGACTGACAGGATGGTGTAGCTCATCATGGCCTCTATAACCGGAATCTAGGTCTTGCCGAGAAAAACAAAAGGGACATCACTAGCATAGAGGAAGCAACCGACGATGATTGTTTCGCCGATTCTGATACACACAGATTTTGCCTAGAACGCATATCCAAAGGTCACCTGCCCCATGGTGGGCGCCAGTTATAGTAGGATTGAAGACAAGTATGCCATGAGGGGGTCCTTGATGCGTCGGAAATAATACCACGGTTGAAATGTTTGTTCAGAAACAAAGAACATGCCAAGTTGTTGAGATGGCACAAATAAGACCTCAAGAAATACAAAATGCCGAGACACCCCATGGATGGGAAGCAGTGGAGAAAAATCAATAGAGAGTACCCGGACTTTGCAGATGACACAAGGAACTGAAGGTTTGGTCTAAGTACAGATGGCATGAATCCTTTTGGGGAGCAGAGCAGTAGTCATAGCACCTGGCCTCTGACTCTATGTATCTATAACCTTCCTCCTTGGTCGTGCATGACGTGGAAGTTCATTACGATGCCAGTTCTTATCCAAGGCCCGAAGCAACTTGGAAACAACATTGGTGTGTACCTAAGGACATTAGTTGAAGAACTTGTACAGTTGTGGCGCGATGAAGGTGTGCGTATGTGGGATGAGCACAAATAGGAGCCATTTAACCTACGAGCGTTGTTGTTTGTAACCATCAATGATTGGCCTGCTCTTAGTAACCTTTCAGGACAGTCAAACAAGGGATACAATGCATGCACGTATTGTTTAGATGATACTAAAAGTATATATTTGGATAAATGTAGGAAGAATGTGTACCTAGGGCATCATCGATTTCTTCCGCCCAGGCATCTCTCAAGAAAGAAAGGCAAGCATTTCAAAGGTGAGGGGGATCACCGGAAGAATCCTATCCGCCGTACTGGTGATGATATATTTGGTGTGGTTAAGCATCTAGAAGTAATCTTTGGAAAGGGTCCTGGCGGTCAATCTGTTCCGAATGACGCTACCGGACACGTGCCCATGTGGAAGAAGAAATATATATTTTGGGAGCTACCCTATTGGAAAGTTCTAGAGGTCTGGACGTGATGCATGTGATAAAGAATCTTTGCATGAACCTAATAGGCTTCATGGGCGTGTATGGGAAGACAAAAGATACGTCAGAAACACGGCAGGACCAGCAACATATGAAAGACCCAGAAGGCCTGCATCCAATGAAGACGGATAAAGGACGTCTATGTCCTGCCAGCTATGCTCTTACCAAAGAAGAGAAGGAAATATTTTTTGAAGTACTGAGTAGTATGAAGGTCTCGTCTGGCTTCTCGTCGAATATAAAGGGAATAGTAAATATGGCCAGAAAAAAATCTAGAACCTAAAGTCTCATGATTGTCACGTGCTTATGACGTAATTTCTTCCAGTTGAATTGAGGGGGCTTCTACCATAAAATGTTTGACTACCCATTGTGAATATATGTGCATTCCTCAATGCTATTTCTTAGAAGGTAATTGATCCAGAAATTCTACCAAGGTTACAGAATGATGTGGTCCAATGTCTCGTTAGTTTTGAGTTGGTGTTCCCACCATCATTATTCAATATTATGATGCATCAGCTGGTACACCTAGTCGACGAGATTACCATTCTGGGTCCTGTATTTCTACACAATATGTTCCCCTTTGAGAGGTTCATGGGAGTCTTGAAGAAATATGTTCATAACCATGCCCGGCCAGAAGGAAGCATATCCAAGGGCTATGGAACAGAGGAGGTCATTGAGTTTTGTGTTGACTTTATTCCTGTCATTAAGCCGATTGGTGTTCTTGGATCACGTCATGAGGGGAGACAGAGTAGAAAAGGAATGCTAGGAAGAAAATCAATAATATTTAGGGACGGGCATTCTTTCACTCAAGCACACTACACAGTTCTACAAAATTCCACCTTGGCAGCTCTGTATATCAAGGAACACAAGAATATTGTATGCTCCAACAGCCCGGGGAAGCCTGACTCCTAGATTAGAGATGAACATATGAATACTTTTGGCAGCTGGTTGCAAACACATCTCATGAATAACAACACTGTTTGTGACTAGCTGTACTTGTTGGCCAGCTCACCATCTTCGACTATATGGACTTTCCAAGGGTACGAGATAATGTGGAATACATTTTACACAATCGCCCAAGATAAAAAGCAGCAACCAAAACAGCGGTGTCCGCTTTGATGCAACAAACGACAATGGGTCAAAGGACACATATTATGGTTCCATAGAGGACATATGGGAAATTGACTACGGACCTACTTTTAAGGTGCCTTTGTTTCGGTGCAAATGGGTCAACTTGACAAGAGGCGGGGTAAAAGTAGACCAGAAGTACGGAATGACAATAGTGGATCTCAACAATCATGCATACAGAGACGAACCATTCGTCCTAGCCAATGATGTGGCTCAGGTTTTCTATGTGAAGGACATGTCTAACAAACCGAGAAAAAGAAAAGATAAGCAAACGAATACATCATACGATGAGGCAAAGCGCCACATAGTTCTTTCAGGGAAAAGAAACATAGTTGGAGTGGAGGACAAGACAGACATGTCAGAAGATTATGATAAGTTTCATGAAATTCCTCCCTTCGCAGTGAAGGATGACCCAAGAATCATGTTAATTGATGAAGATGCTCCATGGTTATGGCCACGCGGTCGTAAGCAAGGCAATTTAGGAAACAAGTGACTATATGTATTCTGAATTTTGCCTTTGCTGGTTTTGATATGCAATCAATATACCAAGTTTAAACTTGCATTTGATCTTGAAGAAACATCATATTGTGAGTCTAAAAATGATTTAGTCCCGGATGGTGTCTCCAACCGGGACTAAAGATGAACCTTAGTCCCGGATGAATACACCAACTAGGACTTAATGGGTTGCGGCATGCTGGTGCCAGCACGAGCCCATTTAGTCCCGGATGGTGCCTCCAACTGGGACTAAAGATGAACTTGTAGTCTAGGTTGGAGACACCATCTGGGACTAAACGTGGGTGGCGGCACTATGCCAGTGAGTGGAGACACTTTTTCGGTGGGTGGAGGCACTATGCCAGTGAGTGTCGACACTATTTCGTGAGTGGTGGCACTATGCTAGTGAGTGACGACACTATTTCGGTGGGTGGCAGTACTATGATAGGGGTGAGTGTCGGCATTATGTCATGAGTGTCGACACTATGTTGTGTTGCTTAATCTATAAATAGGCATCCTTGTGAAGTTATCAACTACAAACAAGATGGTGTGCGAGAGAAGGGACACCACTATGGCGAGCTTCTACGAGATTCCTAAGGATCCAGTCCTCAGGCATCTTCCATGAGCTCGCCATAGAGGCACTCCCTAATATATGAAATTATTTAGCTCCCCGGCATATTGATCTAGCTATAGAAGTTATAAACTACAAGATGGTGTGCGAGAGCAGGAACACCACTACAGTGAGCTTCTGGGAGATGCCTAAGGATCCAGTCCTCAGGCATCTTCATAGTTTGGGAAAGTTGTAGTCCTGGTTTCCTAACTGGGACTATGGAATTGGGACTAAAGGCCCCCCTTTAGTCCCGGTCTAGCCATAAACAGGGACTAACACTCGAGACATTTATTATTATTATAAAACAAGGACTATGGAATCGGGACTAAAGGCCCCCCTTTAGTCATACTCATATCTAGCCCTATAATACACATCTTCCAGGTCATCTTCGTCATCGTCATCTTTGTCGTCGCTAGGCGCACGCGGATGGATCCTTAGCCCAGCCATGGCAAATTTCGAGGGCACCTGCCACTTCGGCCTCAGATTCATGACGCGTGGGGGAGGGGGGCTCCCGGATGATGACGCTGCTACGCCCGGGGCCTTCACCACTGCCACCCTTCTTGTCGCTCTACGGCGGGTGCAGGTACCATAGGGGAGGATGATCTCCCTCGACGATGTAGCACATCACGCTGGTGATAGTTCGGTTCGCCCACCATATGCGGCGGCCAGCTTCGTTGTGGTTCACCGGGGGCGGGCCATCACCCTCTTACATGGTGATGACCCACAAGTATAGGGGGTGTATCACAGTATTTTTGATAAGTAAGAGTGTCGAACCCAACAAGGAGCAGAAGGTGTTGACGAGTGTCTTGGATCAGGAATTCTCTGTAAATACTTAGCAAACGGATTTTTAGGGGTTTTTGATAATGTAGATAAATAAAGTACGAGTAAATAAAAGACAATAATAATAATTGCAGCAAGTGGCCCAATCCTTTCTTAGCAAAGGACAAGCCGGTTGTATTACTTAAGATGACCAAATGTTCTCGAGGACACATGGGAATATCGTCAAGTGTTTTCGCTTCATATAGTTGATTAATCTTCTTTAGTTTGATAAGTGTTGTGTGGGTGATCCTGTGCTAATGTACTGACCTTCCTAGGACTAATACATACTTGTGATTACACCCCTTGCAAGCATCCGCAAGTACAAGAAAGTGTTGGAGATATGCCCTAGAGGCAATAATAAATATAGTTATTATTATATATCTTTGTGTTTATGATAAATGTTTGCATTCATGCTATAATAGTATTAACAAGGAAACCATTAATACTTGTGTGATTTGTAAACTTAATTTGAAGTCCCTAGTATAGCCTCTATACTTCACTAGCTTGTTGGTTGATTGATGATGTGGTTTCTTTGTCATGAACATTGAGATGTTATCAACAACAAGATCATATCGTTAGGAGAATGATATGGTGGACATACTCCTATAGACAAGCGTAGCATAAAGATCAAGTCATTTCAATAGTTCAATTGCTATATGCTTTCTGATACATAGTAACCTAATTCCTTCGACCATGAGATCATGCATATCACCTTTACCAGATGGATGCTTTGATATCATCAAACACCACACCGTAACAGGGTGGCTATAAAGGTGGCATTGAGTGTTCGGAAAGTATTGGTTGAAACACATGGATCAAGAGTGGGATTTGTCCATCCACATGACGGATAGATATTCTCTGGGCCCTCTCGGTGAAATGTCATCCAATTAGCTTGCAAGCATGTGACTTGGTCACAAGGGATCACATATCACGGGAACGAGAAAAGAGTACTTATCAGTAACGAGGTTGAACTAGGTATGCAGAGATACCGACGATCATAACCTCGGATAAGTAACATATCGTGAGACAAAGGGAAATTGGTATCGTATGTAAGTGGTTCATTCGATCGCAAAGTAATCGTAGAAATATGTGGGAGCCATATGAATTTCCAGATTCCTCTATTGGTTATTGTTCGGAGAAGTGTCTCGATCATGTCCGCATAATTCACGAACCGTAGGGAGACACACTTAAGGATTCGACGTTGTTTGAGTAGTTATGGTATTATGAGAAAGAGACCGAATGTTGTTCGGAGTCTCGGATGGGATCCGGGATATCACGAGGTGATCCGGAATGGTCCGGAGAATAAGATTCATATAAGGAAAGTCCCGTTTCGGAGTTCGGGAATGGTTCCGGTGTTTTCATCGGGAACATTCTAGAAGGTCCCGGAATGTCCGGCACTCCGGGGGGGAAGGGGTACATGAATGTGTCATTGCATGTTGGAATGATTGCATCATGTACTAAGTGTTCTCGCTGTCCGAAATAAAGGGTTAATTCAAATCCTAATTGGAAAAGTCAAACTGCCAGTTTTCGGTCAAACTGCCAGTTTCGGAAAGTGGAGAAAGAGGAGGAGAGGTGGAGGCCGAGTTGGAGGAGGGTTCCTCCCCTTGGCCGGCGCACCTCCCAAGGCCGAGTTGGGGAGGAACTCCTCCCCTTGGCCGCCGGCCCTCCCACCTATAAAGGGAGGGGCAGGGCTCCCCTCTCTAGACACACTAGTTCCTACCCCTCTAAACTAAACCCTAGATCTAAACCCCGGTTTAGAGCTATTTTGGTTTAGAGCCTTCTAATTGGTTTAGAGCCCTCTAATTGGTGTGTCTAATTACTAGACCACTAATAGCCTCTCTCATAAGCTCCACCATACTCGCACCGGCTTAAGGCGAAGCCCTGCGGGATCTCCCCTCTACCTCCGGTACCACGCCGTTGTGCTGCCGGAATCGCGAGGAGAGTGCTACAACCTCCGCTGCCTGCTGGAACAAGGGAGAGGAAGGTCTTCGTCGAGTACCGAACGTGTGACCGACTGCGGGAGCGCTGCTGGAACGTGGCGCTGGAAGGATCGTCTACGCGATCTTGAGATCGGAAAGAGTACGACTACATCACCCACGAGAATCTGCTCTCGTTAAACACTTTGGAATCTTCGAGGGTGAGTTATTCCATCGACTCGTTGCTACAATCTAGTAGATAGATCTTGGCTTGTTTGTTTGTATGCGATAGAAAATTTTTGTTTTCCATGCTACGAACCCCTACAGTGGTATCAGAGCCGTGTCTATATGTAGATCTGTTGCACGAGTAGAACACAATGGTCATTGTGGGCGTTGATGCTTTTATTGTAGATTGCTTTTTGTGTACTTTGCATCTTGCGGTATGTTGGGATGAAGCGGCCCGGGCTAACCTTACATGACATCGTTCATGAGACTTGCTCCACGCTTGACATGCAACTCGTTTTGCATAAGTGGCTTTGCGGGTGCCTGTTTCTCCTAGCATAGTAAAGATCCAATTTACAACGGGTGATCAACAATGCTAGTATCAATGTTGTGGTTATTGTTCGTAGGTTAGAACGACACTTATGGAAAGCCCCAAACCACGTAAAATATGCAAAGAAAGTAGAAGCGTCTAACTTTGTTTTGCAGGGGTGTGCAGTGATGTGATATGGCCATGATTGTGATTATATTTGATGTATGCAATGTTCCTTATTGTAAGTTGGCAACCGGCAGGAGCCATATGGTTGTCTTTAATTTCTGTTAAGACCTGCGTGTCTATTCAAAATAGTTGTAATAGTTGAAGCTGGTGGACGACAACCATGAAGAAGCGTCATTGATCTTGATGCTATGCCGGTGATGATGGAGATCATGTTCGTGCTTGAAGATGGAGATCGGAAGCACAAAGAAGAAAGGCCATATCATATCACATATTATGAATTGCATGTGATGTTAATCCTTTATGCATCTTGTATTGCTTAGTAGACGACGGTAGCATTATAAGATGATCCCTCATGCACATAAATTTCAAGTTCTAAAGTGTTCGCCCTTAGTTAGCACCGTTGCTAAAGCTTGTTGCTTCGAAGCACCACGTGATGATCGGGTGTCTTTGATTCCACGGGTGAATACAACGTAAGCAAGCCAGATTTGCTTATGCGGTAGCTAAGGTTTGATCTTGACGAGCCTAGCATGTACAGACATGGCCTCAGGAACACGGATCGCCGAAAGGCAAAGCATGAATCATATAGTAGATATGATGAACATGATGATTGTTCGCCATTAAAACTATATCAGCTCTCGTGATGATCGGTGTTGATGTAGTGGATTTGGTTCGTGTGATCACTAAAACAATGTGAGGGATGTTGTTTTGAGTGGGAGTTCACCTAGTTTAATTTCATTAATTAATTTGAACTCAATTTGTCATAAACTTAGTCTAAACTATTGCAAATATGTTGTAGATCAATGGCAGCCCCTACCATCAATTTTAATGCGTTCCTAGAGAAAGAAAAGTTGAAAAACAATGGAAGCAACTTCGCGGATTGGTTCCGCAATTTGAGGATTGTCCTCACAGCTGGTAATTTGACCTATGTGCTGGATGCACCGCTAGGTGACCCACCTGCAGCTGATGCTTCCGATGAAGTAAAGAATGTTTACCTCGCTCGGAAGAATCAGTACTCCATAGTTCAGTGTGCTATCTTGTATGGTTTAGAATCGGAGCTTCAGAAAAGGTTTGAAGAGTCAGACCCATATGATATTGTCGAGGATCTCAAATTAATTTTTGAGACTCATGCGGCAATTGAAAGTTATGAAGCTTCTGAAAAGTTCTTTAACTGCAAGATGGAAGAGGGTAGCTCCGTCAGTGAGCATGTGCTTAAAATGTCTGGGCACGCGAATAAACTTCAAAGCTTGGGTATAGTGATTCCTAATACTTTGGGAGTTTACCGCATCCTCCAATCACTACCACCAAGTTACAAGAACTTTGTGATGAACTACAACATGCAGAACATGAACAAAGAGTTGCCAGAACTATTTGCTATGTTAAAATCTGCAGAAGTGGAGATCAAGAAAGAGCACCAAGTGTTGATGGTCAATAAGACCACCAAATTCAAGAAAGGCAAGTCTAAGCAGAAGGGACACTTCAAGAAGGGTGGTAAGAAAGCTACCATGCTGACGAAGAGGACCAAGGCTGGACCCAAGCCTGATACTGAGTGCTTTTACTGCAAGGGAGAAGGTCACTGGAAGCGGAATTGCCCAAAGTACTTGGCGGATTTGAAGAACGGCAACATCAAGAAGAAAGGTATATCTGATATACATGTTATTGATGTGTATTTCACTAGTATTCGTAGTAGTGCCTGGGTATTTGATACTGGTTCGGTTGCTCATATTTGTAACTCGAAACAGGAGCTGCAGAATAAACGAAAGCTAGCGAAGAACGAGGTGACGATGCGCGTAGGAAACGGATCAAAGGTTGATGTGATCGCGGTCGGCACGCTACCTCTTCATCTACCATCGGGATTAGTTTTATACTTAAATAATTGTTATTTGGTGCCTGCGTTGAGCATGAACATTATATCGGGATCTTGTTTATTGCGAGACGGTTACTTGTTTAAATCCGAGAATAATGGTTGTTCGATTTATATGAGTAATATGTTTTATGCACATGCACCTTTGATAGATGGTCTATTCATATTGAATCTCGATAGTGGAAATACACATATTAATAACATTGAAGCTAAACGTTTGAAATCAAGCGATAACTTAACCTATATGTGGCACTGTCGTCTTGGTCACATTGGAGTGAAGCGTATGAAGAAACTCCATTCCGATGGACTTCTTGAATCACTTGATTTTGAATCACTTGAAAGATGCGAAGCATGTCTGATGGGTAAAATGACTAAGACTCCATTTTCTGGTATGATGGAGCGAGCTACGGACTTATTGGAAATCATACATACCGATGTGTGTGGTCCAATGAGTGTAGCATCGCGCGGTGGTTATCGTTATGTTCTTACCTTCACGGATGACTTGAGTAGATATGGGTATATCTATTTCATGAAACATAAGTCCGAAACTTTCGAGAAGTTTAAGGAGTTTCAAAGTGAGGTAGAGAATCAACGTAACAAGAAGATTAAATTTCTACGTTCTGATCGTGGAGGTGAATATCTAAGTTACGAGTTTGGCGAGCATTTGAAGAAATGTGGAATACTTTCGCAGTTGACACCGCCGGGAACACCACAGCGTAATGGTGTGTCTGAACGTCGTAATCGAACTCTCTTAGATATGGTTCGTTCTATGATGTCACTTACAAATTTACCGCTATCATTTTGGGGTTATGCATTAGAAACAGCCGCATTCACTTTAAATAGGGCACCATCTAAATCCGTTGAAACGACACCGTATGAATTATGGTTTGGGAAGAAACCTAAATTGTCGTTCCTTAAAATTTGGGGGGTGCGAAGCCTATGTAAAGAAGTTACAGCCGGACAAGCTTGAACCCAAAGCGGAAAAATGCGTCTTCATAGGATACCCGAAGGAAACTATTGGGTATACCTTCTATCATAGATCCGAAGGCAAAATCTTTGTTGCCAAGAATGGATCCTTTCTAGAGAAGGAATTTCTCTCGAAAGAAGTGACTGGAAGGAAAGTAGAACTCGACGAGGTTGTCGAACCTTCTCTCGAAATTGCGAGTAGCGCAGCACCGGAAGAAGTTCCTGTGGTGCCTGCACCAATGAGGGAGGAAGCTAATGATAGTGATCATGAAACTTCGGTTGAGGTTGCTACAGAGCCTCGGAGGTCAACGAGAACTCGTACCACTCCAGATTGGTATGATTCCGTTATGAATGTCATGTTGGTGGACAACACCGATGATCCCGAGACATATGAGGAAGCGATGATGAGCCCAGATTCCAATAAATGGCAAGAAGCCATGAAATCCGAGATTGGATCCATGTACGAAAACCAAGTATGGACTTTGGTGGACTTACCGGATGGCCGGAAGGCTGTCGAGAACAAATGGATTTTCAAGAAGAAAACAGATGCTGATGGTAATGTTACTGTCTATAAAGCTCGACTTGTCGCAAAAGGGTTTCGACAAATTCAAGGAGTTGACTACGATGAGACTTTCTCACCGGTAGCGAAGCTAAAGTCTGTGAGGATTATGTTAGCAATCGCTGCATATTATGATTATGAGATATGGCAGATGGATGTCAAAACAGCATTCCTCAATGGAGACATTGATGAAGAGTTGTATATGATACAACCCAAAGGTTTTGTCGATCCTAAAGATGCTAACAAGGTATGCAAGCTTCAACGGTCCATCTATGGATTGAAGCAGGCATCCCGAAGTTGGAATCAACGTTTTGATAAGGTAATCAAAAGTTTTGGTTTTATACAAACTTATGGAGAAGCTTGTATTTACAAGAAAGTGAGTGGGAGCTCTGTAGCGTTCTTAATACTATATGTGGATGACATATTATTGATTGGGAATGATGTAGACCTTCTTAATAGTGTCAAAGAATATTTGAATAATAGTTTTTCAATGAAGGATCTTGGCGAAGCAGCTTACATATTAGGCATAACGATTTATAGAGATAGATCGAAACGCCAAATATCATTGTCACAAAGTACATATTTGGACAAAGTTCTAAAGAAGTTTGGAATGGAAGAAAGCAAGAAAGGGTTCTTGCCCATGTTGCCCAATACGACCTTGAGTAAAACTCAAAGTCCGACATCGGCAGAAGATAGAGAAAGGATGAGTAAGACTCCCTATGCCTCAGCCATAGGATCTCTAATGTATGCCATGCTATGTACTAGACCCGACATCGCATATGCTGTTAGTCTAACTAGCAGATATCAAAGTGATCCAGGAGTGGATCATTGGACAGCGGTCAAAAACATCCTTAAGTACTTGAGAAGAACTAAGGATATGGTTCTTTCTTATGGAGGTGATGAACAGCTCGTTGTTAATGGTTACACCGATGCTAGTTGGAACACCGATCCGGATGATTCTAAATCACAATCTGGATACGTATTTATTTTGAATGGTGCAGCAGTTAGCTGGAGGAGTGCAAAGCAAAGCGTTGTGGCGAGATCTTCAACTGAATCGGAATACATGGCTGCTTCGGAGGCTTCACAAGAAGCGATATGGATGAAAGAGTTCATTACAGAGCTGGGTGTGGTTCCTAGTGCGCTGGACCCAATGTCTATCTACTGTGATAACATGGGCGCCATAGCCAATGCGCAAGAACCAAGGTCACACAAGAAGCTGAAGCATATCAAGCTGCGTTTTCACGCTATTCGAGAACATATCCAGGATGGGGATATAAAGATTTGCAAAGTACACACAGATCTGAATGTGGCGGATCCGTTGACTAAACCTCTCCCGAGGGCAAAACATGACCAACACCAAACTGCCATGGGTGTTCGGTATATTACCATGTAATCTAGATTAGATGACTCTAGTGCAAGTGGGAGACTGTTGGAGATATGCCCTAGAGGCAATAATAAATATAGTTATTATTATATATCTTTGTGTTTATGATAAATGTTTGCATTCATGCTATAATAGTATTAACAAGGAAACCATTAATACTTGTGTGATTTGTAAACTTAATTTGAAGTCCCTAGTATAGCCTCTATACTTCACTAGCTTGTTGGTTGATTGATGATGTGGTTTCTTTGTCATGAACATTGAGATGTTATCAACAACAAGATCATATCGTTAGGAGAATGATATGGTGGACATACTCCTATAGACAAGCGTAGCATAAAGATCAAGTCATTTCAATAGTTCAATTGCTATATGCTTTCTGATACATAGTAACCTAATTCCTTCGACCATGAGATCATGCATATCACCTTTACCAGATGGATGCTTTGATATCATCAAACACCACACCGTAACAGGGTGGCTATAAAGGTGGCATTGAGTGTTCGGAAAGTATTGGTTGAAACACATGGATCAAGAGTGGGATTTGTCCATCCACATGACGGATAGATATTCTCTGGGCCCTCTCGGTGAAATGTCATCCAATTAGCTTGCAAGCATGTGACTTGGTCACAAGGGATCACATATCACGGGAACGAGAAAAGAGTACTTATCAGTAACGAGGTTGAACTAGGTATGCAGAGATACCGACGATCATAACCTCGGATAAGTAACATATCGTGAGACAAAGGGAAATTGGTATCGTATGTAAGTGGTTCATTCGATCGCAAAGTAATCGTAGAAATATGTGGGAGCCATATGAATTTCCAGATTCCTCTATTGGTTATTGTTCGGAGAAGTGTCTCGATCATGTCCGCATAATTCACGAACCGTAGGGAGACACACTTAAGGATTCGACGTTGTTTGAGTAGTTATGGTATTATGAGAAAGAGACCGAATGTTGTTCGGAGTCTCGGATGGGATCCGGGATATCACGAGGTGATCCGGAATGGTCCGGAGAATAAGATTCATATAAGGAAAGTCCCGTTTCGGAGTTCGGGAATGGTTCCGGTGTTTTCATCGGGAACATTCTAGAAGGTCCCGGAATGTCCGGCACTCCGGGGGGGAAGGGGTACATGAATGTGTCATTGCATGTTGGAATGATTGCATCATGTACTAAGTGTTCTCGCTGTCCGAAATAAAGGGTTAATTCAAATCCTAATTGGAAAAGTCAAACTGCCAGTTTTCGGTCAAACTGCCAGTTTCGGAAAGTGGAGAAAGAGGAGGAGAGGTGGAGGCCGAGTTGGAGGAGGGTTCCTCCCCTTGGCCGGCGCACCTCCCAAGGCCGAGTTGGGGAGGAACTCCTCCCCTTGGCCGCCGGCCCTCCCACCTATAAAGGGAGGGGCAGGGCTCCCCTCTCTAGACACACTAGTTCCTACCCCTCTAAACTAAACCCTAGATCTAAACCCCGGTTTAGAGCTATTTTGGTTTAGAGCCTTCTAATTGGTTTAGAGCCCTCTAATTGGTGTGTCTAATTACTAGACCACTAATAGCCTCTCTCATAAGCTCCACCATACTCGCACCGGCTTAAGGCGAAGCCCTGCGGGATCTCCCCTCTACCTCCGGTACCACGCCGTTGTGCTGCCGGAATCGCGAGGAGAGTGCTACAACCTCCGCTGCCTGCTGGAACAAGGGAGAGGAAGGTCTTCGTCGAGTACCGAACGTGTGACCGACTGCGGGAGCGCTGCTGGAACGTGGCGCTGGAAGGATCGTCTACGCGATCTTGAGATCGGAAAGAGTACGACTACATCACCCACGAGAATCTGCTCTCGTTAAACACTTTGGAATCTTCGAGGGTGAGTTATTCCATCGACTCGTTGCTACAATCTAGTAGATAGATCTTGGCTTGTTTGTTTGTATGCGATAGAAAATTTTTGTTTTCCATGCTACGAACCCCTACAGAAAGTAATTAAGATAGAAACCTAACCACAGCTTTAAACTCTGAGATCCTACACTCCCTTGTGCAAAGGTTTCCTAACAGGGTTCAGGTTTTTCACTCCGGCAACCCCTACGATTAGTAGCCAAATACACAATGCATTCCCCTAGGCCCATAAAGGTGAAGTGTCATGTAGTAGACGTTCACATGACACCACTAGAAGAATAACACCACAAATTAATTATCAAACCATTGAATCTTTCTCAACACAATTCCACTACTAACAACATGACTTCTCCCATGTCCTCAAGAACTAAACGAACTACTCACAAGACATCATATGGATCAAGATCAGAGATGGAATAATGATAAGTAACAATCTGAACATAAATGATAATTCAATGGTTCCAGTCCATAGCATCAACTACAACAAGTAATCAACACCGGGAAAGTTTCCCCTAAGAACTATGCAAGATTCAACCCAATTATTACAGCGGTATGGAGTGGTGACGATGGTGCTGGTGGTGATGATGATGATCCTGATAAAGTCCAGCTTGATGACGGTGCTGATGGCGACGATCTCCCCTCTCCGGGAAGGAATTTCCCCTGCAGAATTCTGCCTGCCAGAGAGCTCTTTCTCTCTCTGTAGTTTCCGCCCCGCAGAGGCGGAGGAACCTTTCTATGGTCGCCCCCCCGAGTCTTAGGGTTTTGGGAGGATTATATATGCCAAAGAGCAGAGCTAGAGGTGGGCCAGAGTGGCCACACCACCTGGTGGCATGGCCTAGGGTGACCCGCGTCAGGGGGTGGTGTGGGCCCCCTGTGGCCCATCTCCGCTCCCTCTTCTGGCATCCTTCGTCTCCTGGAAAAATAGGATTTTCCATATATTTTCTGGAATTTTCTGATCTTCGCGAATTTCGCCTCCAAACAGTGCCTTTTCCATCAGAATCCTGACTTCAGCGGTCCATCCTCCAAAAGTCATCAACCATGCAAAAAACAGAGGAAATAACATAAGTATCATCTCTTAATATGAAATATATCAATGAATAACAGTAAATTATGATATAGAATAGTGATGCAAAATGGATGTATCAACTCCCCCCAAGCTTAGACTTCGCTTGTCCCCAAGCAAAAACTGAGCTCAATAAACATGACCTCAGGTTTATGGAGTGAAGTGTCGATAAAATAATACAAACAAGAAGCATCACATTCATCAATACACAAATCATAATAGAAGACAACTCACTATTATATAACTTAACTTGCACTAAGTAAAGGAAACACAATAATACACAAAGTAAATCATAATTGGTAATGGCAAACTTTGTTCTTGGTCAAAGAATAGTTAACAATTTGCATGAGTTCAAACATAATGGGGTTTTCAATGATAGCTTTCAAAGTAATATTCACTAAGATAAGATAAGAGCAATGTTCAAAACAAGGAACATAAGAAACATGATTGAACAAATCATCATATGAATGAATGAAACACAACAACTCAAAATACTTGCGGAGATAGAAAGGAATAGGTTTACTAAATCAACTAAAAAGTGGAAGATAGGCCCTTCGTAGAGGGAAGCAGGGATTTCAAGTTTCATAAAGAGCTTCCAAAAATTATGGTACTTATTAGCTTTCAGCTCTCATTGCCCCTATCATAAGCATCTTTAGGTGATTAAGGTTAAAGTGATCAAATATGAGATGCTTGACAAGTTATGAGCTGAAAATCTCATGCCCCTTGCTTACGAGTATTGTTCCTCATGCTACTCAACTTTACTCACAAGTAAGTTCTTGTCATTGTAAGTACATGTGTATCATGGAGAACCACCAACGGGGTACCCCTTGCCCGATGATACGGAAGATTCCCCATATCAAAATGACAAGGTAAGCAGACAATGAGCATCTCAACAATCCTTTTATTTCCTATTTGCATAGGGTCTATTTTTTTCCTATTTGCATAGGGTTTTTTCTTCTTCTTTTTTTTCTTTTTTTTATTGAGGATGCTTCATAGATTGCTCACTATGGTTATGTTGCAGGTTTCCACCATGATTAGGCATGGCTTAGACCAGCCGCCCAGGAATTTCTCTAACACATATACGAACTCCATGAGCCTTACAAGCTCCCCTTTCATTTCACACCGCCGGGATCCATAAGCAAAAGAACATGATATCAACTAAATAAAGTGCAATGTTGAAAGCGTTCCCCATGATAACATGGTTCTGCTAATTCACAACTTACAAAACACAAGCATATACGCAACATACATGGGCACAATGGTTCAAGTTTATTAAGTGCAAGAAAGTAAAGTGTGCTATCAAGTTCGTGAGAGCTTTAATCACTAATTTTCACATAACAAGTTTAATTAGGAAGGTACATAAAAACATGAATTTACTTGGAATAGCAATAATGCTAATAGGTAGGTATGGTGGACACAAATGGCATAGGTTTGGTTTAAGGATTGGATGCACGAGAAGCAATCCCTCTCAGTACAAGTTTTAGGCTAGCAAGGCTAGGTAGCAAGCATAAGAGTTGAAGGAAACAAACAAACATACAAGTGATAAAAACAAACATGCAATCTTCCTTGGAAACACAAAAGATCTTAACTAGAGAATACTAAGCTTATGAGCCAATCAAGAAAGAAAGATTATGAAATTATATTTCTTAACAGTACTTTTATCTTTTTCTCATAATAGTGTTGCTACTGACCGAGCCAGGTTTGCCAAAACCAACTAAATTTACTCCATGATCCCAAAGTGATACCAATACTAACAACAAGATCAATCATATAACAGAAATTGAAAACTAATATAAGATGTGCAAAAAGTAAATGATAGAATTTCTCATTAATATTCCATAACGGCAACTCACACCAAGGGATACATAGATATCTAACTAGAGGAGAGATACTTCCATAATGCAAACCATCCTATATGATAACTTCTCTATTCATGATATGACTCTACGTAAAAAGGTAAAAAGATGGAAGATAATGATGTGATATCGCGGCACTCCCCCATGCTTGGAAAAAACCAAGGGGATGCCAAAACCTGATGACGAATTACTCCTTCGGTGGTGGTGGTGTTCTCTCATCATCATCCGAATTCCAAGGTAAGGGTTCCCCATCAACAGAAGACATCCTGGTCTCCAACATCCTAAAACTAGTAGCAGCACTTATGTGTTTAAACCTAACCTCATACTCACAGTTTTGATTTTGCACATCGTAGAGATGTGCTTGTAGTTGGTTGGTTGTTCGGTGGAGTGAGATAATTTCATCCTTAAGCTCAGAAGTCTCCTTCTGGTGCTTGGCGATGAGTTCTGAACTAATATTATGGATGATATCCACTTTGCGTTCTGCCATCTTCCTGTACCTAAAGACTTCTTGCTCCAGTAATTCCATCCTGTCCTCCAGACTACCTTCACCGTTAGGGCCCTGAACCTCTTTTATCTGCACCTTCCCATCTTCGAGCAACAACTCCTTGGGATGAATCTTCAATTCACGCATGTACAGGTTGATGATGTCCGTAGAGGAATCTTCCTTGGCTGATCCAGAGGAAGACATTGTGGCTCCAAATCTGAGACCCTTCCTGTCAGAAACAGATCGAAACGAAAACACGGCGAGAACACGATGTACAAACCTCGGGAGATCCGGGGGATTATATATTACGAATTTTAATAACAAAAGGAAGGTACTAGGAGAAAACAGGTCGGAGATGGGCTCTGGGGTGGCCACACCCCCTGGTGGCGCGGCCAGGTGGGCCCGCGCCACGAGGTGGTGTGAACCACTCGGGCTCTGTTTTCATCCCTCTTTCGACTCATAGTCTTCCGTGTTAGATAAAAACTGCAAAAATATAAATAGACAGATCTTTCGTGGACCTTTCCTTACTAGGACTGTTACCTATTCGAAAACGGGCTCTGTAGGTCCCTGAATTTGGTCTTTGATAAATTTTTTCGGAGTCCCCACTTGAATAACATCAATATCTTCATTGTAAGAATCTCTAGCAATATAGTGCTTGAGTCTTTGACCATTCACCACTTGTGTAGTGTTATCTTTTAAAGAAGAAATTTTTATTGCACCTGAATAATATACCTCTTCAATAACAAAAGTTCCTTCCCATTTTGAGAGTAGTTTTCCTACAAAAATCTAAGACGAGACCTATACAATAGAACCTTCTCACCAACATTGAACTCTCTCTTAAGAATTATCCTGTCATGCCATATTTTAACTTTTTCTTTAAAGAGTCTAGCATTTTCATTTGCTTCACTCCTCCACTCGTCTAAAGAACTTAAGTCAAACAATCTTTTCTCACCAGCAAGTTTGAAATCTCTATTAAGTTCTTTCACTGCCCAATAAGCTTTGTGTTCTAATTATAAAGGCAGGTGGCAAGCTTTTCCATAAACCATTTTGTAAGGAGACATTCCCATAGGATTTTTATAAGCAGTTCTATAAGCCCATAAAGCATCATTCAACTTTTTAGCCCATTTTTTCTAGATCTATTAACAGTCTTTTGCAAGATGGAATTAATTTCTCTATTTGATAGTTCTACTTGCCCAGTAGTTTGGGGATGATAAGCATCGTATTTAGCAAGGGTCTTTCTAAAGCGACCATGAATGACATGAGAACCTCCATCAGTCATAAGATACATAGGCACTCCAAACCTAGGAAAAATAATATCCTTAAACATTTTTAAAGAGGTCTCACCATCGGCACTTTTCGTAGGTATGGCTTCTACCCACTTGGTAACATAGTCAACATCAACAAGAATATGAGTATAACCTTTCGAAGGGGGAAAAGGACCCATAAAGTCAAATCCCCAACAATTAAATGGTTCAATAACAAGAGAGTAATTCATAGGAATTTCATTGCGTCTAGAAATATTACCAACTCGTTGACATTCATCACATGATAAGACAAATTTTCTTGCATCTTTAAAAAGGGTAGGCTAGTAAAAACCTGATTGTAGAACCTTTTGTGCGGTTCTATCTCCCGCATGATGTCCTCCATAGGCACTACCATGACATTTCTGCAATATCTCCTTCTGTTCATATTCTAGAACATATCTTCGCATAATACCATCTACTTCCTCTTTATATAAATGTGGGTCATCCCAGAAATAATGCCTCAAATCATAAAAGAACTTCCTTCTTTGCTAGGCTGTAAAAGTTGGGGGCAAATACTTGGAAACAATAAAGTTAGCATGATCAGCGTACCAAGGACTCGAGCTCACCCCTATTGCAGCCAAATGTTCATTTGGAAAACTATCATTAACAGGCATAGGATCAAAAGAAATGTTTTCCAATCGAAATAAATTATTAGCAATAGGGTTTTTAGCACCCTTCCTATCTACAATATGTAGATCAAATTCTTGCAAAAGCAACACCCATCTAATAAGCCTAGGCTTAGCATCTTTCTTTGTCATAAGGTACTTAATAGCGGCATGATCAGTATGAATGGTAACCTTTGAATCAACAATATAAGGTCTAAACTTATCACATGCAATGACAACAGCTAAGAATTCTTTTTCAGTAGTGGCATAATTCTTTTGAGAAGCGTCAAGAGTCTTACTAGCATAATGGATAACATTTAACTTTTTATCTATTCGTTGCCCAAGAACAACACCTATAACAAAATCACTAGCATCGCACATGATAGGTGGTTGGACAATAGGAGCACTAGCCAAAGCTTTATTTAGAGTTTCAAAAGCTTCCTTACAATCATTGTCAAAAAAAAGGTACATCTTTTTGGAGAAGATTAGTAAGGGGTTTCGATATCTTTGAGAAATCTTTAATAAACCTTCTATAGAAACCAGCATGACCAAGGATACTACGAATACCTTTAACGTCTCTAGGACAGGGCATTTTCTCAATTGTTCAACTTTGGCTCTGTCAACTTCAATGCCTCTTTCGGAAATTTTATGTCCAAGGACAATTCCTTCATTAACCATGAAGTGGCATTTTTCCAAATTAAGAACAAGATTAGTTTCTTCACATCTCTGCAACACTTTATGTAGACAATTATCAAAAGAAGTTTGATGTCCCCAACACCCAAGGTTGTTGGGCCTCCAAGTGTAGAGGTTTGTAGAACAGCAGCATGTTTTCCCTCAAGTGGATCACCCAAGGTTTATCGAACTCAGGGAGGAAGTGGTCAAAAGTATTCCCTCTCAAGCAATCCTGCAATCAAGATACAAGAAGTCTCTTGTGTCCCCAACACACCCAATACACTTGTTAGGTGTATAGGCGCACTAGTTCGGTGAAGAGATAGTGAAATACAAGTGGTATGGATATAAGACAACGGTGCTAGAAAATAGCTTGATGGCGTGAAAGAAACTCAAGGCAAACTGAAGTAAAGATGGAAGCAAGCAAACATGTAACAAATCTAATTGCAAACGGTGTTTCAATGTTTAGAAACAAGGCCTTGGGATCATTCTTTCACTAGTGAACACTCTCATATAAATATCTTCTCTTTATGATACTACTCTTAACTACTCTCCGGTTGGACACTCTAATCCATGGTAGGGCTATAACAGCACACCTCAAAGTTTGCTTTCCACATCTAGATAACCCACACTGTCACCTTGAGCACTAGATGGTTCCAACAAACACCACAATTTCATAAAGACATCCAACTCCAAATATAACTCATAACAAGTATTTGCAATCTCTAGCCTAAGTGCCACCATGGTGTGCACACTGTCAACTTCACACACATGGGGAGAGCAGAGATCTATTAAAGCACTTGAGTAGCAAAGTAGATCTACTTGATTACAAAGCTCATGATCACAATATGATAATGCATAGAGAGAGATGAACACATAGCTACCGATAGAACCCTTAGCCCCGAGAGAGAACTACTCCCTCCTCATCATGGGAATCAGCAACGACGATGGAGACGATGGTCAAGATTGATGGAGATGGCTCCGGGGGCACTTCCCCGTCCCACCAGGGTGCCGAAACAGAGACTTTCTGTCCCCCGAATCTCCCCTTCGGTGGCGGCGGCGCTGCGGAAATTTTCATGGCTGGAGGATTGACTATTTAGGGTTTTTGCATCAGGAGGCATCTTATAGGCGAAGAGGCAAGGTCAGTGGGCGGCCAGGGGGCCCACACCACCTGGTGGTGCGGCCAGGGCTAACCGGCGCCACCACATGGTGTGGCCACCCTGTGGCCCCTCTCTGTCTCGTCTTCTGGCTCCGTGAGTCTTCCAGTAAAATATCGACTTTGGCTTTTGTCCGGTCCAATTCCGAGAATATTCATTTTCTGACTTTCCTGGAACCAAAAACAGCAGCAAACAGGCAACTAGCACTATGGCATCTTGTTAATAGGTTAGTCCAAGAAAGTCTATGAAAAGTACTCCAAAGTTGGAACAAAACATAAGAAAGTAGATAAAACCAAGCATGGAACATCAAAAATTATAGATACGTTAGCAACATATCAACATCCCCAAGCTTAACTCCTGCTCGTCCTCGAGTAGGTAAGTGATAAAAAGAAAGAATAATTTTTGAGGTGACATGCACCATCATAAACTTGATCAAAGTATTTGTAAAACTTTGATAGCTGGGATCATAGTACTTCAACATAACATGAAAGATAAAGTTCTAACAATAAGATATAGCAACTATGTTGTAACATGAAAAGGCACAAACAAAAGATTCATGAATAACAATGCTTTGCAAGATGTTTGTTTGTTTCACATAAACAAAACATAGCATAGTGGCATTCATCTTGTCCCTCATGGAGTAGCAAAACATAAATGCATAGGACACCTTCAAAGTTCATAAGAGTGACTAGATACAAATAGTTTAAGAACAAGCAATATCAAGTTATGCATCAATCAACAAGTCTTGGGACAATGCACATTAAACTAAGAATGGCCACTATGCTCTCTTAATAGGTGCATAAAGATAGAAGATGGAGACTCAACATAAAAGTAAAAAAAAGTTCTTCTTGGAAGGAAGCAGGGATTCAAGTCTCATAAAGAGCTTCAAAAAATTTATGGTACTTATTAGCTTTCAGATCTCATTGCCACTATCATAAGCATATTTAGGTGATTAAGGTTAAAGTGACACAACTAAGAGGATATGCTTGACAAGTTATAAGTTGAAATCTCATGCCCCTTACTTATGAGTACCGAACCTCATGCTACTCAACTTCAGTCACAAGTAAGCTCTTGTCATTGTAAGTACATATGTATCATAGAGAACCGCCAATGGGGTACCCCTTGCACATGATACAGGAGTTATCCCATAATCAAAATGACAAGGCAAGCAGACAATGAGCATCTCAACGATCTTTTTCTTTGCTATTTGCATAGGTTTTTATTGAGGATGCTTCATAGAGTGCTCATTATGGTTATGCTGCAAGTTTCCACCATGATTAGGCATGGCTTAGGCTAGCAGCCCAGGTGTTTCTCTAACACACATACAAACTCCATGATCTTACAAGTTCCCCTTTTATTTCACACCACCGGGATCCATAAGCAAAAGAATCATGATATCAACGGAATATAAGTGCAATGTTGAAAGCGTTCCCCATGATACATGGTTCTGCTAACTTCAACTTATAAAGCGCAAGCATATACGCAACAAAGATGGACACAATGGCTCAAGTTTATTAAGCGCAAGAAAATAAAGTGGGCCATCAAGTTCGTGAGAACTTTAATCACTAATTTTCACATAACAAGTTTAATTCGGAAGGTAGATAAAAGCATGAATATACTTGGAATAGCAAATGCTAATAAGTAGGTATGGTGGACTCTTTGGAATAACTTGGTTTTAGGAGTTGGATGCATGAGTGGAACTCATACTTGGTTATGGAGGCTAGCAAAAGACTGGGAGCGACCAACTAAGAGCGCAATAATGGCCATAATCATGCAAAGCGACAAAACATCATTAATAAAAGCATAAAGTGATACTACAAGTTGAAAACTAAAGGATCATAAAGGCTATGGTGACTTGGGATAGTCATAACATGGTGTGAGCATGCGCCAAGTCAACTCAAATAAAGCATCAAAGGAGAATACCACAATACTATGCTTTAATATGCTAAAACAACGCATGATCCTTCCAAGGCACATTAAGCAATCTCAATTGTTTATAACAAGTCATGCTAGAGCAAAGAATACTAAGCATAAAGCCAAAACAATATCAAGCATGGCATGACAAAGCATAGGCCACGGTCAAAAACAAGCTCTCTTTACCACTTAAGCATGAACTTTCCTACTCTTTTCCAATCCAAACCAAACTATTTGAAAACCAATGTATGAAAGAGGGGGTCCAACCAATTTATTCACCAACTAGGAAAACCAAGCAAATGAAAAACCAAAACCAAAACGAAAAAGAAGACGCTCCAAGAACAACACAACTGTGCATGAAACAATAAAAATGAAGTGTTTGGAAGAAACCTAGGATTTTTATTGATGAAGAGGGGGATGCCTTGGGCATCCCCAAGCTTTGACGCTTGTACTTATTGGATATTTTATGGGGTGACATGCGTGGCATCCCCAAGCTTGAGATTTAGTCCATCCTTCATCTCATTACTCATTCCTTCCATACACGTGAAATTTTTCCTTCATACAAAACTTTACACAATCTTAATTAGCAACATTAGTGCACTCAAGATAATAAGTCTTTAGGTTCAGTTCTAACACCAATAAAACTTCCATTAAAACACTAGATACTGTAGCACTTCCCTCAAAAAGCTGAATTCCCCAAAAGAACTCAAAAAGGAACCAACAAGAAGCAAATGCAAATAATGGCAGAAATCTATCAAAACAGACCAGCGGGTAAAGACCAATTTTTTAGAAGATCTTCTGTTACTCAAATCGAGAAGTGTTGAACTAACGAAAGTTAGATAAAAACCTGGGGCATAAGCACAAAAATTCACGCCTCAAAAGGACGTACATAGATTTTACACGAATTTTTATGGTGAAACACCGAAATCTGTTTCGGGACAGCAACTTTCCCAATCATTACTTCTCTCTCATTAGAGGTTACTCTTGGCAGAAAAAGCAAATAAAAAGGATAAGGAGCGGTTATTATAGAGGTAATAACTTCCAAGACTCATCTAAAACTTTTGGGTTATCTCCCAATAATTACTTTTCTTTAACGCCTTTAAGTTAGGCTTGATAGTTTGAGAAGATGCTCACATAAGAAATATGAATTGAAGTAAAAGAGAGCATCAAGAAGAAAATTCAAAGCACATTTAAGTCTAACCCACTTCCTATGCAAAGGAATCTTGTAAGGAAGCAAGTCATGAAAGCACAAAGCAACCATAGTAAAGCAAAACAAGTGCAACTTCAAGACTTTCAACATAAAGAGGGGAAACTTAATATTGTTGAGATGCATAAAACCATGTTTCCCTCTCTCACAATAACTTTCAGTAGCATCATGAATAAAATTAACAATATAACTATCACATGAAACATTCTTATCATGAGCCACATGCATATAATCATTATTACTCTCCACATAAGCATAGTTATTCTTATTAATTGTAGTGGGAGCAAATTCAACAAAATAGCTATCATTATTATTCTCATCACCATAATCATCAAATATAGGAGGCATATTGTAATCATAATTAATTTCCTCATCAATAGTAGGTGGACTTAAAATATCATATTCATCATTGTAATCATCATATATTGGAGGTTTGGTATCATCATAAGCAATAAAATAGCTATCTTCCAATGTTGGGGAACTAAAATGATCATTTTCATAAAAACTAGCTTCCCCAAGCTTAGACTTTTCCATAGCATTAGCAATAGGTGTCCAAAGAATGCATACTAACAACATTGTTATTAGCATGCAAATAAAGTTCCATAGGTTTTTAAATTTTCTCTTCAAACACTTCATGTCCTAACTCAAGATAAATACTATAAAGCTCTCTAATTTTGTTGTTGTTTTCCATTAAGCCTAACTAGTGAAAACAAGAAACAAAAAGACAAAATTGCAGAATCTAAAGGAAATAACTTCGAGCACTCACACCGGAGGATGTGAGTACCTTTTACCTTACCTCCCTGGCAACGGCACCAAAAAATAGCTTGATTGCTAAGCACCTCTATTCTTGTAGACAGTTGTTGGGCCTCCAAGTGCGGAGGTTTGTAGAATAGCAGCAAGTTTTCCCTTAAGTGGATCACCCAAGGTTTATCGAACTCAGGGAGGAAGTGGTCAAAGGTATTCCCTCTCAAGCAATCCTGCAATCAAGATACAAGAAGTCTCTTGTGTCCCCAACACACCCAATACACTTGTCAGGTGTATAGGTGCACTAGTTCGGCAAGATATAGTGAAATACAAGTGGTATGGATATAAGACAACGGTGCTAGAAAATATCTTGATGGCGTGAAAGAGATTAAAGGCAAACTGAAGTAAAGATGGAAGCAAGCAAACATGTAACAGATTTAATTGCAAACGGTGTTTCAATGTTTAGAAACAAGGCCTAGGGCTCATACTTTCACTAGTGAACACTCTCATATAAATATCTTCTCTTTATGATACTACTCTTAACTACTCTCCGGTTGGACACTCTAATCTATGGTAGGGCTATAACAGCACACCTCAAAGTTTGCTTTCCACATCTAGATAACCCCACACTATCACCTTGAGGACTAGATGGATCCAACAAACACCACAATTTCATAAAGACATCCAACTCCAAATATAACTCATAACAAGTATTTGCAATCTCTAGCCTAAGTGCCACCATGGTGTGCACACTGTCAACTTCACACACATGGGGAGAGCAGAGACCTATTAGCACTTGAGTAGCAAGGTAGATCTACTTGATTACAAAGCTCATGATCACAATATGATCATGCATAGAGAGAGAATAACACATAGCTACCGGTAGAACCCTTAGCCTCAAGAGAGATCTACTCCCTCCTCATCATGGGAATCAGCAACGGCGATGGAGATGGTGGTGGAGATTGATGGAGATGGCTCCGGGGGCACTTCCCCGTCCCGGCAGGGTGCCAGAATAGACTTTCTGTCCCCTGAATCTCCCCTTCGGTGGCGGCGGCACTGCAGAACTTTTCGTGGCTGGAGGCTTTACTATTTAGGGTTTTTGCATCGGGAGGCATCTCATTGGCGAAGAGGCGAGGTCGGTGGGCGGCCAGGAGGGCCACACCACCTGGTGGCGCGGCCAGGGCTAGCCTACGCCACCACATGGTGTGGCCACCCTGTGGCCCCTCTCTGTCTCGTGTTCTGGCTCCGTGAGTCTTCCGGTAAAATATCGACTTTGGCTTTTGTCCGGTCCAATTCCAAGAATATTCATTTTCTGACTTTCCTGGAACCAAAAACAGCAGAAAACAGGCAACTGGAACTGTGGCATCTTGTTAATAGGTTAGTCCAAGAAAGTTTATGAAAAGTACTCCAAAGTTGGAATAAAACATAAGAAAGTAGATAAAACCAAGCATGGAACATCAAAAATTATAGATACGTTAGCAACGTATCAAAGTTCCATAGACGGGAAAATCGTCCATGAAAACTTCCACAATTTCCTCACAAAAACCATGAAAGATAGCAGACATGCATCTTTGAAAAGTAGCAGGAGCATTACACAAAGCAAAAGGCATACGCCTATAAGCATAAGTTCCATAAGGGCATGTAAAAGTAGTTTTTTCTTGATCTTGTTGTTTGACAGCAATTTGAGAGAACCCAGAATATCCATCGAGAAAGCAAAAATGAGTCTTTTTAGACAACCTTTCTAGCATTTGATCAATAAAAGGCAGTGGGTAATGATCTTTCTTAGTAATGTTGTTGACCTTCCTGAAGTCAATTGACATCCTATAACCCACTACTACTCTTTGGGGGATAATCTCATTATTCTCATTAGACACAACAGTAATTCCTCCTTTCTTAGGGACACAATGAACAGGACTAACCCATTCACTATCATCAATAGGATAAATAATACCAGCATCAAGGAGTTTTAATACCTCATTTCTTACCACTTCCTTCATCTTAGGATTTAAACGGCATTGATGTTCCACCACTGGTTTTGCGTCGGGTTCTATGTTGATAGCGTGCTCACATATAGTAGGATAAATCCCCTTTAAATCATCTAGAGTATAGCCCATAGCTCCTCGGTGTTTCTTCAATACTTCCAATAATCTTTCCTCTTCCTTTCCTGAAAGTTTAGAACTAATAATAACAGGATATATTTTCTTATCATCAATGTAAGCATATTTAAGATCATTAGGTAAAGGTTTCAGATCGAAATCCGGGTCCTTTTTAGGTGGTAATGTGGTACCCAAATCTTCCATAGTTAAGTTATGCTTAAGCATCTTTGGTTGACAACGGAAAACCTCGTCAATCTCACCTCTTTCTTCCATGAAGGTTTCGCTTTCGTGGTCTTCCATAAACTGCTGCAAAGCATTATTAGGAGCAAGAGAAATAGAAGCAAGTTGTTCAACTCTAAAATCATCATTAGAAAGTTCATTTCATAAGGAACATTAGCAAATTTCGAAAAATTAAACTCATAAGATTCTCCATCAAATTTAGTTAAAATTTTATCCCTCTTACAGTCCATAATGGCTCCACAAGTGTTCAACAAAGGTCTACCAAAAATGATAGGGTAGGTTTTACTAGCAGCTGAACCAAGTACTAGAAAATCAGCAGGATATTTAGTCTTACCACAAAGAACTTCCACATCTCTTACAATACCAATTGAAGAGATGGTCTCTCTATTGGCAAGGTGAATAACCACATCAATTTCTTCTAGTTCGCAGGGACCAATTTCATGCATAATTTCTTTGTGAAGCTCATAAGGAATAGCACTTGAACTTGCACCAATGTCGCATAAACCATAATAGCAATGATCGCCAATTCTAACGGAAAGCATAGGAACACTAGCTTTTCTAGTTCTATTAGGATGCGAAACAAAATTAGAAGCATCCTCACAAAAGATAATGTGTCCAACTTCTACACTTTTAGTGACAAGGTCTTTCACAATTGCTACTGCAGGTTCAATGTTTATTTGTTCATCAGGTTTTCTAGCTCTCTTTGTACTTTTGTTAATTACACTAGTTATCATAGAATGCTCCCTTACCTTATCCAGGAAAGGTATTTTCTCGATAAAAGGTTGAGGTAAAATAAGATCAATAGTACAAACTTCGGTACTTCTAGCAGGAACACAATCAACAATATCTTTATATGGTCCATGATACTTGTTCCATTCTTTTTTTGGAATTTCAATATATGAGGCAAAAGCCTTAAAACAATTTGCAATAACTTGAGAGTCTAGACCATAAGCATTACTGATATTATGAAAGGCATCAGTTCCCATAAAAGATTTAATGCATTCATAATCATAATTTATACCTAACTTTCTTCCTTTATCATTCTCCAATGCTTCAGCATTGTCTTGAATATGGTCTAGAAGATCCCATTTAGCTTCTTCTTCCATGCGTTTGAATGATCCAGCACAAGAAGCATCCAATAGATCCTTATCATGAAGAGAAAGCCTTGCATAAAAGTTATTGATGATAATATTGTCAGGGAGCTCATGAATAGGACATTTGAGCATTAGTAACTTCAATCTCCCCCAAGCTTGAGATGTACTCTCTCCATCAGGAGGCCAAAAGTTATATATTTGATTCCGATCTTTGTGAATCTCACTAGGAGGATAAAATTTTGAATAAAAGAGACGTACTACTTCCTCCCATTCAAGAGATTGACCATTCTTCAACAACTTATACCATTCCTCGGCTCTTCCTTTCAGTGATAATGCGAATAACTTCTTCTTGACTTGATCTGGTGTAATACCTGCACACTTGAACAACCTGCATAATTCGTGTATAAAGAGCAAATGATCACCGGGATAGATAGTTCCATCTCCAAAATAGTAGTTATCCATAACACGATCAATAATTCTTGTAGGTATCTAAAAAGTACCATTTTTAGCAGGTGGTGGTTCATCTACTACCTTAGCAGTGGTAGTAGCATTATGAAATAAGAAAATAAGTGAATTATCCATATTGAAAATAAAGTAACTAACAGAAGTAAACAATACTCACAGAAGAAGTTTCCTTTACCAGTTCCACTCTTCAATAGTGCTTCACTCCCCGACAACGGCGCTAGAAAATAGTCTTGATGACCCACAAGTATAGGAGGTGTATCGCAGTATTTTCGATAAGTAAGAGTGTCGAACCCAATGAGGAGCAGAAGGTGTTGACGAGTGTCTTGGATCAAGAATTCTCTGTAAATACTTAGCAAACGGATTTTTAGGGTTTTTTGATAATGTAGATAAATAAAGTAAGCGTAAATAAAAGACAATAATAATAATTGCAGCAAGTGGCCCAATCCTTTCTTAGCAAAGGACAAGCCGGTTGTATTACTTAAGATGACCAAACGTTCTCGAGGACACATGGGAATATCGTAATGTGTTTTCGCTTCATATAGTTGCTTAATCTTCTTTAGTTTGATAAGTGTTGTGTGGGTGAACATGTGCTAATGTACTGACCTTCCTAGGACTAATACATACTTGTGATTATACCCCTTTCAAGCATCCGCAAGTAGAAGAAAGTAATTAAGATAGAAACCTAACTACAACTTTAAACTCTGAGATCCTACACTCCCTTGTGCAAATGTTTCCTAACGGGGGTTCATGTTTCTATCACTCCTGCAACTCCCACGATTAGTAGCCAACTACACAATGCATTCCCCTAGGCCCATAAAGGTGAAGTGTCATGTAGTCGACGTTCACATGACACCACTAGAAGAATAACACCACAACTTAATTATCAAACAATTGAATCTTTCTCAACACAATTCCACTACTAACAACATGACTTCTCCCATGTCCTCAAGAACTAAAAGAACTACTCACGAGACATCATATGGATCAAGATAAGAGATGGAATAATGATAAGTAACAATCTAAACATAAACTATAATTCAATGGTTCCACTCAATAGCATCAACTACAACAAGTAATCAACACCGGGAAAGTTTCCCCTAAGAACTATGGAAGATTCAACCCAATTGTTACAGCGGTATGGAGTGGTGATGATGGTGCTGGTAGAGATGATGGTGGTGATGATTATGATGATCCCGATGAAGTCCAGCTCGATGACGGTGTTGATGGCGACGATCTCCCCTCTTCGAGAAGGAATTTCCCTGGTAGAATTCTGCTCGCCGGAGAGCTCTTTCTCTCTCTGTAGTTTCCGCCCCGCAGAGGCAGCGAAACCTTTCTATGTTTTCCCCCCCGATTCTTAGGATTTCGAGAGGATTATATATGCCAAAGAGCAGAGCTAGAGGTGGGCCAGGGTGGCCACACCACCTGGTGGTGCGACCTAGGGTGGCCCGTGCCAGGGGGTGGTGTGGGCCCCCTGTGGCCCATCTTCGCTCCCCCTTCTGGCATCCTTCGTCTCCTAGAAAAATAGGATTTTCCATATATTTTCTGGAATTTTCTGATCTTCGCGAATTTCGCCTCCAAAAAGTGCCTTTTCCATCAGGATCCTGACTTCAGCGGTCCATCCTCCAAAAGTCATCAACCATGCAAAAACAGAGGAAATAACATAAGTATCATCTCTTAATATGAAATATATCAATGAATAACAGTAAATTATGATATAGAATAGTGATGCAAAATGGACGCATCACCTGGCGAGCTCCCTTTCCTGCTGGTTAGCAAAGAAGGAATTCCAAGTGTCGTAGTTGTCGGGATCCCAATGGGGATCCATCTCCTGCTCCAGCGTGACCTCGACGTAGAAGTTGGTCATGATGGCTGCCTGGCAGGCAGAACCTTGAGGCACAGGAGGGACAGGAACCCCTCTAGTGCTCAGCATCCAGTCAACGGGTAGCTGGAGGCACACAACACCTCGGTCATCTCGACGGTCAGAATGGCCTAGTATGCAGTGTCCATTGTTGTGAGAGGGGGAGGTGTGGATGTGTGGATGGCCATGGCAGTCGGCGCAGATATAGAGGGAAAGAGTGGGAAAAATGGCGGGAAGCAGAGGCAAATGGCGGGAAATCATGGCGCGTGGCTTGACGGGTCTTAGAATGGCGGGAATATCTTTAGTCCCGGTTAGTGGCTCCAACCGGGACTAAAGACCCCAAAAATATCTTTAGTCCCAGTTACTAATTGTAATAGTTAGAATAACTATTTTAGAAAACAGAAAATGGTTTTGGATTAGTCAATCAAATTCAAACACTTTTTATGTTGAAAGTTTTATCAGATTTGAAAGTATGCAAAAGATAGGATTTAATGCATTTCAAATTTAAAATATGCAAACAAATTAGTTGTATAACAGAGTATGATAATAGATTTAAATTATAGATCTTGTTTTTCTGAAAATTTTCATATATAATACATAATTTTCTTCATTACAAAATGATAGATATTGATTTTACAATATTTACTAATTTTGTTCATTTTAAAACAATTAAAAATACGAAGGTATCAACACTTGTATGAAGAAGGAAGCAAAGTATGTTGAATATCAACACTACTTTGAAGGATTAATAAAATTCAAATCCTTATTAGTCGGCGACAAGAAGGAAGTTTAGTGCAGAAAAGGGTTGGAGCAACATGAAGGAATGAACTTAAGTTCACTCAAAGTAGAGGATGTTTCTAAGAAACTAGCAAAGTAGTAGTACCAAGGTCAGGGAAGTATCATAAAAGAATGCAAAGAAGAAGTTTGGGAATAAAAAATGGTATTCAAACTCTGACAATTCGGACAAAATGCCAGTAGTAAGTCGAAAATCTATTAAGGAATCCATGAGCCAGAAATTCTAGGAGGATCCATAGCTGGTATCCTAAAGATTTAGCTAATTAGGCCATCTTTGTATTACTTAAAGGGCATAAAATTTGGCCTAAGTTAATTTAGATCTAAGCAAGTATTAAAGTAAGGCAATCGTTTTCCAAAATGCTTCGTGAAGTCGGGCTTGCTCATAGAACAAAGTTCGAACCGTAGAAACCAAATGACGGTATGTTTAGAAGTGGGAAGGTATTAGAACACCCCAAGGGGGAGAGTAAACAATGAGGAAGTACCAAGATTAGATATCTGGAGTTAAGTTAAGAAGAAATCTTAAACTATGATTTAGATAAACCCTATCTTCATAAGGTTACAGGGATTCTCAAAAGTATGAAGTTAGGGAAATTATGATTTAGACATCAAGGTAATAGAGGTATATCTTCGGTTTGGACCTAAAACAGAAGTTAAAATATAAGGTACCAAAATAGACCTATAATAAAGAATAGGAAACTAGGAGTGGTTTGGACTAAATGAGTCCAAAACATCCTTAGTAAGCCATAAGAGCTAAGTATACCAAAATTAGGGAAATATGAGAGCCAAAGCCATAGTTGCCTAGAGTTAAACCGAGAGTTTACCATAGTGGGGTTTTCTAAGAACTTATACACTTCAAAAATGGATGTTCTAACCCAAATACACTTGAAAGGACCTGATCAGGGAAACAATACTAGATTCAAAAGTAGCCTCTGTATCAGATGTGATGAGCAGTTGGCTCATTTCAAATCAGAAGAGGATTCAAGGAAAAGTTTGAATGAATATACACCAATTATCTTCATCATGGATTTATAGAACTACCAGGGTTTGAAAAAGTCAGTCCTACCTTCTAAAACATCAGAGAGTACGAACTTCGGGGATGAAGTTGAGTTTAAGGGGGAACCTGTAACATCCTAGGATTAGCACCTAGAAATAGATGGGACACAGATTTGTGCATTGCATTCATGCATAAGAGAATCCGGGGAATTTTCATGCAAAACTAAAGAAGCTAGATAGGGATCGAGATCTCTCTTGCTCTGATGGAAGCATCCGGACAAGTGCGATAGATTTCTACATGACCTTTATTCTAGCTTCATGTTTGAGGAGAATCATTTCAAATTTGAATATTTAAATGGTATATTTGAATTCAAATGAAATCTGAAATTGAATTATAAATGAAGAAATGAATTATTTACATTCTGAATACTTAATTAATTTAAATATTAAAAAGAAGGAACACTAACTTTATTACAATAATAATAAATTACAGTGCCTTTAAAGTATTTCAATAGAAAAGAAGATTCAATCAGAATAATATAAGTTATATAAAAAGATGTAGTTGAACTATAAAAGGAAATTTAACTTTATTATTCAAAAATAATACTGTTACATTGTCCTTACAGATGAATAAATGAATTATAAAACAATAAACATTACAGAAATAAAAAAACCAAACTATATTATTACTATGCTTTGGTATTATCCAAAAATAAAAAGAAATTACTAAAAGGAAAAATTACAATAATGAAAGAAATATAACTTTATTAATATCAAATAATAATACATTGTTATTTACAATATTCCAAGTAAAGTAAAAAATTATAGAAGGATAAAAATAAAACCTAAACTAGTTCCTAACTCTATTTCTTCATCTCTATTATCCACATTTCTTCCTGTAAAGATTTCTTGCAAAACAAACACAGGAAAAGAAAACTAGGCAAATTAATAAAGGAGGGATTAGTGTGTTAGTTATTCCTCTCAAATTTTGGCCTAGGAGTGCTAGAGCCCGAATTCATCATTGAGTGTTGATGGCTCAATGCACGGCGCCCAGAAAAGTGCTTGGTGCGTGGTTGATGTAGAGCTCGTTGGGAACCCCAAGAGGAAGGTATGATGAGCG
Source organism: Avena sativa (assembly GCA_916181665.1). NCBI lineage: Eukaryota > Viridiplantae > Streptophyta > Magnoliopsida > Poales > Poaceae > Avena > Avena sativa. The sequence continues at coordinate 602,028,906 of OV702291.1, read as the reverse complement.
CAGCAGCAAGTTTCCCTCAGTTATGAAACCAAGGTTTAATCGAACCAGTAGGAGCAAGGAAACACCCCAAAGGTGTTACTAGCTGAGCTTTGGCAGAGCGCACAACCGGTGCTAGTAGCAACATGGAGACCTGCACAACACAACCACAGAACTTTGTCCCCAACTTGCGATGAGGTTGTCAATCTCACCGTGTTTTGCAGAAAAAAAAGGATTAAACGTATCGAATGGAAAGAAGTAAAAGTTTGCAGAAAGTAAACACAAAGCAGTAAACAGTTTATAGATTGTATGTAAAAGACAAGGAACGGGATCCATAGTTCACTAGAGGTGGCTCTCCTTAGATAGATAACATGCTGGGTGAACAAATTACAGCGGGGCAATTGACAAACACCGAGAAAGCAATACATGCATAAACTAATCATCTTGACTCCTTTGAGACTTGATTGGGCATTACAACATAATACATAGACCGCCATCCAACTGCATCTATGCCTAATAATCCACCTTCAGGTTATCATCCGAACCCCCTCTAGTATTAAGTTGCAAGCAACAGATTATTGCTTTACGAACTGCGTGTAAAGTAAACAATACGATTATTCTATGAACAAAGGATTGTTGTTTTCTCCCTAGTAGCAACAGCACATCTAGTACCTTAGAGATTTCTGTCACTTCCCCAGATTACCAAAGGCATGAACCCACTATCGAGCATAAATACTAACTCTTGGAGTTGCTAGCATCTACTTGGCCAAGATAGCTACTAACAACGGAAAGCATGCAAGATCACAAATAACAAAGACATCATAGAATCAATAATCAATCTGAAATAGCATCTCAATATCCATCGGATCCCCGCAAACACAACATGCAGAATTACAAATAGATGATCTTGATCATGAACGGAGCTCACAAGATCTAGACATGAAAGCACAAAGGAGGAGAACCAACCATCTAGCTACTACATGGATCCGTAGTCCCAGGATGAACTACTCACGCATCACACCGGAGGCTTGCATGGTGATGAAGAAGGCCTCCATGGTGAATTCCCCTCTCCGACAGGGTGCCGGGAAGAGCTTCAGATCCCTCCCGATCTAGGGATGGAGATGATGGCGGCTATAGACTCTTTCGTGGATTTTTGATCGGGTACTGAGGGTTTTCGTCCCGAGGGCAATATATAGGCGGAAGGAGAGGCCGAGGGGGTGCCTGGGCTGGCCACACCACCCCCTGGCGTGGGCCAGGCCTGGCCACACGGCCAGGTGGTGTGGCCGCCCTCTGGCCCTTCTCCGTCTCCTATTCTGGCACTTGATCACTTTCGGAAAAATATCGACTTTGGCTTTTGTCCCGTCCAATTCCGAGAATATTCATTTTCTGACTTTCCTGGAACCAAAAACGGCAGAAAACAGGCAGCTGGCTCTGTGGCTCTTGTTAATAGGTTAGTCCAAGAAATCATATGAAAAGTACTCCAAAGTTGGAACAAAACACAGGAAAGTGGATAAAACCAAGCATGGAACATCAAAAATTATAGATACATTTGCAATGTATCAACATCCCCAAGCTTAACTCCTGCTCGTCCTCGAGTAGGTAAGTGATAAAAAGAAAGAATAATTTTTGAGGTGACATGCACCATCAAATATTTGATCAAGGTATTTGCAAAACATTCAAAGCTGGGATCATAGTACTTCAATCATAACATGAAAGACAAAGTTCTAGCAATAAGCAAAGAAACTATGATGCAACATGAAAAGGCACAAACAAAAGATTCAGGAATAACAATGCTTTGCAAGACGTTTGTTTGTTTCACATAAAGAAAACATAGCATAATAGTATTCAGCTTGTCCCTCATAGAGTAGCAAATATAAATGCATAGGACACCTTCAAAGTTCATAAGAGTGACTATATACAATAGTTTAAAACAAGTAATAACAAGTTATGCATCAATCAACTAGGCTTGGGGCAATGCACATAGAACTAAGAATGGCCACTATGCTCTCGAAGTAAGTGCATAAAGATAGAAGGTGGAGACTCAATATAATGGTTGAAGAAAGGCCTTTGTAAAAGGAAGTAGGGATTCAAGTCTCATAAAGAGCTTCCAAAAATTATGGTACTTATAGCTTTCAGCTCTCATTGCCCCTATCATAAGCATCTTGAAGTGATTAAGGTTAAAGTGAACAAACTATGGTGTACATGCTTGACGAAGTATAAGTCAGAAATCGCATGTCCCTTCTATACGAGGGTCGCTCCTCATGCTACTCAAGTTTAGTCACCGGTAAGTTCTTGTCATTGTAAGTATATGTGTATCATAGAGAACCGCCAACGGGGTACCCCTTGCCCGATGATACGGAACAATCCCCATATCAAAATGACAAGGCAAGTAGACAACGAGCATCTCAGCATTCTTCTTATTTACCATGGGAATATGGTGCTTTTTTCTCTCTTTCCTCTTTTCATAGTATCTCTTTTTTTCTCAATATAGGACTCTTTTTTTATAAGAAGAATGCTTCATAGACAACTCATTATGGTTACGTTGCAGGTTTCCACCATGTCAGCATGGATTAGACCAGCGGCCCAGGCGTTTCTCTAACACATATACATAACTCCATGGACTTACAAGCTCCCCTTTCATTTCACACCGACGACATCCATATACAAAAGAGCATGATATCAACTAGGTACAAGTACCAAGTGCAATGTTGAAAGGGTTCCCCATGAAAGCATGGTTCTGCTAATTCCCAACAAATAAGTGCAAGCATATACAACATAGAAGACACAATGGTTCAAGTTTATTTAGGGCAAGTAAAGTAAAGTGTGCCATCAAGTTCGTGAGAGCTTTAATAACTAGTTTTCTCATAACAAGTATAATTTGGAAGGTAAACAAAAGCATGAATATACTTGGAATAGCATAAGCTAGTAGGTAGGTATGGTGGACTCTTTGGAATAACTTGGTTTAGGGAGTTGGATGCATGAGTGGAAATCATACTTTGTTGTGGAGGCTAGCAAAAGACTAGGAGCGACAAACTAAGAGAGCAATAATGGCCATAATCATGCAGAGCGACAAAACATCATTGATCAAAGCATAAAGTGGTACTACAAGTTGAAAAGTAAAGGATCATACAGGCTATGGTGACTTGAGATAGTCATAACATGGTGTGAGCATGTGCCAAGTCAACCCAAATAAAGCATCAAAGGAGAATACCACTATACTATGCTTTAATTTGCTAAAACAACGCATGATTCATCCAAGGCACATTAAGCATTTCAATTGTTTATAACAAGTCATGCTACAGCAAAGAATACTAAGCATAAAGCCAAAACAATATCAAGCATGGCATGACAAAGCATAGGCCACAGTCAAAAACCAGCTCTTTTTACCACATAAGCATGAACTTTCCTACTCTTTTCCAAACCAAAACAAACTATTTGCAAACCAATGTATGAAAGAGGGGGTCCAACCAATTTATTCATAAAACTAAGCAAACCAAATCAAAGTAAAAACCAAAACAAAAATGAAAAAGAAGACGCTCTAAGAAAAACACAACTGTGCTTGAAACAATAAAAATGAAGCGTTTGGAAGGAACCTGGGATTTTTATTGATGAAGAAGGGGATGCCTTGGGTATCCCCAAGCTTTGACACTTGTACTTCTTGGATATTTCTTGGGGTGACACACGTGGCATCCCCAAGCTTGAGCTTTATTCCATCCTTCATCTCATTACTCATTCATTCCATACACCTGAAATTTTTTCCTTCATACAAAACTTCACACAATCTCATTAGCAACATTAGTGCACTTAAGATAAATAAGTCTTAAGGTTAAGTTATAACACCAAATAAACTTCCATTATAACACTAGATACTGTAGCACTTCCCTCAAAAAGCTCAATTCCCCAAAAGAACTCAAAAAGGAACCAACAAGAAGCAAATGCAGAAAATGGCAGAAATCTGTCAAAACAGACCAGAAGGTAAAGACGAATTTTTTCGAAGATCTTATGTTGCTTAAATCAAAAAGTGTTGAACTAACGAAAGTTATATAACAACCTGGGGCAGATGCACAAAAAATTACATCTCAATCGGACATACAGAGCTCTCTCACGAATTTTTACGGTGAAGCACAGAAATCTGTTTCGGAACAGCAATTTTCCCAATCATTACTTCTCTCTCATTAGAGGTTACTCTTGGCACAAAAAGTAAATAAAAAGGATAAGGAGAGGTTATTACAGAGGTAATAACTTCCAAGACTCATCTAAAACTTTTGGGTTATCTCCCAATAAGTACTTTTCTTTAACGCCTTTAAGTTAGGCATAAGAAGCAAAGAAAGAATCAAGTGTTCTCAAATGAAGAAGCATTAAGATCAATACCAGAAATATTTTCAACAAGGCAAGGTATATCATCCAAATAATTTCTAGAGGATCCTCTCTCAATGCTCTTAGGTTCACTATTCTCATCAAAAGGGTTTGCAGGAACAATCCAATCAAGATTCTTTTCTATGGCATCATGTATTGCTACTAGTTTAAACGGTACTGGTATCTTAGGTTCCTCTCCATTAGGTTCGGTTTTGTTCATCTTTTCTCGTGTACCAACAACATCTACACATGAGCCTAGCATATTGAAACGTTCAAAGACTTTTCTGGCTTCCTTGGCAATATCATAGAACTCCTTAAACAAAGTTTCTAAAATAAAATCCCTCTTTTGAGGGTCTTCAATTTCTTTAAGATTAAGAAACATTACTTGCATTAAGGGGTTGAGGTTAACAAACCTAGCTTCTAACATGTGAATTAAAGAAGCTGCAGCAATCTCATAGTTTGGAGCAAGTTTTGCAAGGGATCTATCCTCAGTATCCTCATGTTTGCTAACATGATTAAAGAATTCTTCAATATTATCTTTCCCCATTATAGAACCACTACCAATTGAAAGGTCTTTCAAGGTGAAAGTTGGGATCAACATGGTGAGCTAAGGGAGAGGTGACTACTAAAGGAGACTTAATTTTTTTGAGTTTTTGAATAAGAAAGCAAACTAGTAAAACTAATATTTTTGTGTTTTTTGAAGAACAAAACAAGCAAACAAAGAAAAAAGAAAACTAAGCAAAACAAAAAAACAAAGTAAAGAGATTGGTTATGAGGGACTCCCCTTGTGAAGATGTCCTTGACTCCCCGGCAACGGCGCCAGAAAATCGCTTGATGGCTCAATGCACGACGCCCAGAAAAGTGCTTGGTGTGTGGTTGATGTAGAGCTTGTTGGGAATCGCAAGAGGAAGGTATGATGAGCACAGCAGCAAGTTTCCCTCAGTTATGAAACCAAGGTTTAGTCGAACCAGTAGGAGCAAGGAAACACCCCAAAGGTGTTACTAGCTGAGCTTTGGCAGGGCGCACTATCGGTGCTAGTAGCAACGTGGAGACCTTCACAACACAACCATAGAACTTTGTCCCCAACTTGCGATGAGGTTGTCAATCTCACCGTGTTTTGTGGAAAACAAAGGATTAAACGTATCGAATGGAAAGAAGTAAAAGTTTGCAGAAAGTAAACACAAAGTAGTAAACAGTTTATAGATTGTATGTAAAAGACAAGGACCGGGATCCATAGTTCACTAGAGGTGGCTCTCCTTAGATAGATAACATGTTGGGTGAACAAATTACAGCGGGGCAATTGACAAACACCGAGAAAGCAATACATGCATAAAATAATCATCTTTACTCCTTTGAGACTTGATTGGGCATTACAACATAATACATAGACTGCCATCCAACTGCATCTATGACTAATAATCCACCTTCAGGTTATCATCCGAACCCCCTCCAGTATTAAGTTGCAAGCAACAGATTATTGCTTTATGAACTGCGTGTAAAGTAAACAATACAATTGTTCTATGAACAAAGGATTGTTGTTTTCTCCCTAGTAGCAACAACACATCTAGTACCTTAGAGATTTCTGTCACTTCCCAAGATTACCAGAGGCATGAACCACTATCGAGCATAAATACTAACTCTTGGAGTTGCTAGCATCTACTTGGCCAAGATAGCTACTAACAACGGAAAGCATGCAAGATCACAAATAACAAAGACATGATAGAATCAATAATCAATCTGAAATAGCATCTCAATATCCATCGGATCCCCACAAACACAACATGCAGAATTACAAATAGATGATCTTGATCATAATCGGAGCTCACAAGAGCTTCAGATCCCTCCCGATCTAGGGATGGAAATGACGGCGGCTACAGACTCTTTCGTGGATTTTTGATCGGGTACTTAGGGTTTTCGTCCCGAGGGTAATATATAGGCGGAAGGAGAGGCCGAGGGGGTGCCTAGGCTGGCCACACCACCCCCTGGCGCGGGCCAGGCCTGGCCGCGTGGCCAAGTGGTGTGGCCGCCCTCGAGCCCTTCTCCGTCTCGTATTCTGGAACTTGATCACTTCCGGAAAAATAGGCACTTTGGCTTTTGTCCCGTCCAATTCCGAGAATATTCATTTTTTGACTTTCCTGGAACCAAAAACAGCAGAAAACAGGCAGCTGGCACTGTGGCTCTTGTTAATAGGTTAGTCCAAGAAATCATATGACAAGTACTCCAAAGTTGGAACAAAACACAAGAAAGTGGATAAAACCAAGCATGGAACATCAAAAATTATAGATACATTTGCAATGTATCAAGTGTTTATATAAAAGGGGCCAAACTACAGCATCTATTCTTATCACAGTAAGTCCAGCCTTAGTACAACATTATATGGTTAGGCGAAAGTTTCACCAAGGCCAGATAGACGGATAAGAAGGTAAAACAACAGAAAATATCCATCCTTTACTTGATCTCATCTACAAGAGCAGTCACAGCCATGGACACTTGAACCAGTGGGGGCCCAGGTACAAGCAGCTTAGTCACTGCATGTAAGATGTGTGTTATCGACACAGCAACCACGGTCAACATTGAATATAAGATAAGCCAGCCATAACTCAATTTGCCACCACAGTCTGTTCCTCACACAAACCCCACAAATTTCCACTAGTTCATCCACACACATCCACATCACCCTTGCCACCATGGTTACTTAGTGGAATCAATCACAAGATCAATAGTAGCTTAAAGAGGAGCGAGCCAGCTATATCAGGAGGAGGAGAAGCTCAGTGGTATCATAAGAACAGATATAAAGAAGTCTGGATCAAGATTAACATCAGTACAACTACGAACACCACTTCACAAGCCATAGGTTGGTAGCAAAGACATATATTTATCACATCTATCCTTAGTAGATTTTCTGGGAATGATCAATGGTAGAGAAATACCCTCAGATCTGTATACAAATGGTATACATGATCATCCTAGGGGATAAACTTAAAGCAACAACAATCTTTGATCCAGGTATGAATAGCCTCAGACCTGCATCATAGGCCAGTTAAGAAATCACTCATGCAAGGAGAAATCATGTGTATCATTCTATTGAAGGTGTCACAATGATTTAGCTCACAAAGATAATTCCTGGAGAAAGAACTTTATCCCTCAATGTTCTTATTCAATTCCCAAGGAATATATTAAGGCAACATCTCCTTAGGAGAAATGAATTATTTCTCTAGCAACACCCTAAAGATCCTTTAATCAACCCATGTTTACCAAAGAATGACAGATTATATCTTCAATAGAAAAATCAGCCAAACAAAATCACATCATATTCTTGGGAAGTAATCCTAAGAATCAGTGTCTATCTTAAGTGATCATTTAACTGAATCCAAGATTCAGACAAACATGGAGGCATTCCACTAAGATCATAGTCAATAAGATATGGTACTAGGACCAAGGTTCTTGCCTTAGGTATATAGGCACATTTACACATCATTAATATCTCTGAAAGGAACTGGTAACGATTTAAAAATTCACCCCTTTAGAAAAACAAATGTAAATCATGATATATCAGCAATTGAACTGCTGATACATAATATCAATTATTATTATAGTATAATTTCATCAACCCCCAAGTTCAAAACACCACAACTTCATTTCATTGATTTAAATATGTATTAAGAATGATTCAACCATCCAGGTGGAGACAACAAATTTTACAAAGCCTCATTAGCTGGCAGTATTACTTCAGTATGGAAGCATTTTAAATATAACCAATAATCTATGCCAATATAAGACAACATCCTTAGTATATATCAACTCATTTAGACAGCAGTAAGAATAGGTTCAGGTAGTAACCTATTGACAGGAGCTACTATTAGTAGTTCTAAATCAAGCATAGAATTAGGATCTTCACCTTATATTAAGAAAAGCATCACACTCAAATCAACCTCTACTTTCTCTAACAGTAACAAGTAAAGGGATGAATTCTAAAATGAAGAGGAACCCTAGATAGGGTTCATAACCTCACCCAAGTGTATAATAGAGAGAAGAGACAGAGAGTAAGGGGAGATGATGTTAACCTACCTGAGGTCCTCGCTGAATAATAGTAGAGGAAGCAGGGGTGGTCGATGATGGTACACATGGCGGCCTAGGGAGCACCCGAAGGTGCTGTGACCTATGCCAAGCCGTGGACGCGGAAGCCGTAGGAGAAAGAGCGGAACATATACCACCACCGCAAATCCACAGCACCAAGATAGCACCGCCTGGTTTCCGGAGCACCACACCGCTGTGAGGGAGTGAAAACATAGGCCTAGAGAGGTGGCAGCACAGTCAGTAGGGCGCAGACGACGAATCGCGTGGGGTAGGATGACGTGATACGTCCATTTTGCATCACTATTCTATGTCTTAATTCACTATTATTCATTGATATATTTCGTATTGAGAGGTGATACTTATGTTATTTCATCTATTTTTGCATGGTTGATGACTTTTGGAGCATGGACCGCCGCAGTCAGGATCCTGATGGAAAAGGTGCTGTTTGGAGGCAAAATTCGCGAAGATAAAAAAATCCAGGAAAATATACGGAAAATCCTATTTTTCCAGAAGACTAAGGATGCCAGAAGATGGAGTGGAGATGGGCCACAGGGGGCCCACACCACCCCCATGGCGCGGGCAGCCCTAGGCCGCGCCTGGAGGTGGTGTGGCCACCCTGGCGCACTCCAGCCTCTCCCATCTGGCGTATATCATCCTCCCAGAACCCTAAGACTCTGGGAGCAACCACATAAAGATTCCTCCACCTCTGCGGGGCGGAAAACACCGAGAGAGAAAGATCTCTCCGGCAGACAGATTTCTGCTGGGGGAATTCCTTCCCGAAGAGGGGAGATCGTCGCCATCAACACCACCATCAAGCTGGACTTCATCGAGATCATCATCATCATCATCACCACCATCATCACTATCAGCAACCTCATCACCATCTCCATATTGAATCTTGCATTAGTTCATAGGGGAAACTTTCCCGGTGTTGATTACTCTTTGTAGTTGATGCTATTGAGTGAACCATTGAATTATTGTTTATGTTCAGATTGTTATACATCATTATTCCATCTCTGATCATGATCCATATGATGTCTTGTGAGTAGTTCGTTTTGTTCTTGAGGACATGGGAGACGTCTTGTTGTTAGTAGTGGAGTTGCGTTGAGAAAGATTCAATAGATTGTTATTTAAGTTGTGGTGTACTTCTTCTAGTGGTGTCATGTGAACGTCGACTACATGACACTTCACCTATATGGGCCTAGGGGAATGCATTGTGTATTTGGCTACTAATCGTAGGGGTTGCCGGAGTGACAGAAACCTGAACCCCCGTTAGGAAACCATTGCACAAGGGACGTAAGGGTCTTAGAGTTTAAAGTTGTGGTTACGTTTCTACCTTAATTACTTCCTTGTACTTACGGATGTTTGCAAGGGGTATAATCACAAGTATGTATTAGTCTTGGATGGGGTGGTACATTAGCACAGGTTCACCCACACAACACTTAGCAAGCTAAAGAAGATTAATCGACTATATGAAGCGAAAGCACTTCATAGTCTTCCCATGTGTCCTCGAGAACGTTTGGTCATCTTAAGTAATACAACTGGCTTGTCCTTTGCTGCAAAAAAGGATTGGGCCACTTGCTGCATTTATTCCTATTGTCTTTTGTTTACTCGTACTTTGTTTACTTGCTATATCAAAAACCCCTAAAAATCCATTTGCTAAGTATTTACAGAGAATTCCTGATCCATACCACTAGCCAGCACCTTCTGCTCCTCGTTGGGTTCGACACTCTTACTTATCGAAAATACTGCGATACACCCCCTATACTTGTGGGTCATCAAGACTATTTTCTCGCGCCGTTGCCGGGGAGTGAAGCGTTATTGGAGAGTGGAACTGGTAAAGGAAACTTCTACTGTGAGTATTGTTTACTTCTGTTAGTTGCTTTATTTTCGTTATGGATAATTCGCTGAGTTTCTTATTTGGTAATGCTACTACCGCTGCTAAGGTAGTAGATAAGCCACCACCTGCTGAGAATGATGTTTTCAAAATACCTACAAGAATTATTGATCGTGTTATGGATAACTACTATGTTGGGGATGGAACTGTCCATCCTGGTGATCATTTACCCTTTTTAGACGAATTATGCGGGTTGTTCAAGTGTGCAGGTATTACTACAGATCAAGTTAAGAAGAAGTTATTCTCATTATCACTAAATGGAAGAGCTGAGGAATGGTATAAGCTGCCGAAGAATGGTCAAGCTCTGGAATGGGAGGAAATAATGCCTCTCTTTTATTCAAAGTTTTATCCTCCTAGTGAGATTCATAAAGATCGGAATCAAATATTCAACTTTTGGCCTCTTGATGGAGAGAGTACAGCTCAAGCTTGGGGGAGATTGAAGTTACTAATGCTCAAATGTCCCATTCATGAGCTCCCCAACAATATTATTATCAATAACTTTTATGCAAGGCTCCCTCTACATGATAAGGATTTATTGGATGCTTCCTGTGCTGGATCATTCACTCGCATGGAAGAAGAAGCTAAATGGGATCTTCTAGACCGTATTCAAGATAATGCTGAAGCTTGGGAGAATGACAAAGGTAGAAAGTCAGGTATAAATTATGATTATGAATGCATTGAATCTTTTATGGGAACTGATGACTTTCAAAATATTAAAAAGGCTTATGGTCTAGATTCTCAAGCTATTGCTTCTTATTTTAAGGCTTTTGCTTCCTACATTGAAGTGCCTAAAAAGAAGTGGAATAAGTATCATGAACCTTATAAAGATGTTGCTAAGAGTGTTCCTACAAGAAATACTAAAGTTTATACTGCTAATCATGTTTTACCTGAACCTTATATTGAGAAAATGCCTTTCCCAGTTAAGATAAAGGAACATTCTATGATAGCTAGTATGGTTAATGAAAGTATGAATAAAGCTGTTGAACCTGATAAACAAATGGTTGATAAACCTATTATAGCAAATGCGAAAGACTTTGTTACTAAATATGAAAAAGAGGGACACACTATCCTTTGTAAGGATACCTCTAATATTGTTTCACAAAGTAGTGTTATGAGAGCTAGTATTCCCGTGTTTTCTGTTAGAATAAGTGATCATTGATATGATGGTCCCTGTGATAGCTATCTTGTTCATTTTATGCATGATACTGAAATTTGTTATGAGAGAGGTAAAAAGTGTTCGTATGCATCTCAATAATATCAAGTTTCCCCGTTTTATGCTGAAAGTCTTTATGTTGCAATTTTTTTGCCTTCTTATGCAAGTTGCCTTTGGTTTCAACAACTTGTTTGTTTACAAAATTCCCTTGCATAGGAAGTGGGTTAGACTTAAATGTGTGTGTTTTTTCTTCTTAATGCTCTCTTTCACTTCAATTCATATCCCTATAGAGCTTCTTCAAAATTATCATGCCCATCTTAATGGCTATAAAAAAGAGCTTTATGGGAGACAAGCCAATTTGTTTTTGCTTTTAGTTTGTTTTTGTTTCTTTGAGTCTTGGAAGTTATTACTTCGGTAATAACCTCTCATTATCCGTTTTGTTTGGTTTTTGTGTCAAGATCAACCTCTAATGAGAGAGAAGTAAGATTTGGGGAAGTTGCTGTCCCAGAACAGATTTTTGTGCTTCACCGTAAAAATTCGTGAGAGATCTCTGTATGTCTAATTGAGCTATAATTGTTTGTGCTTCTGACTGAGGGTGTTATTTAACTTTCGTTAGTTTTGAACTTTTTGATTTGAGCAACAGAAGATTTTCGAAAAAATTGATCTTTACCCGCTGGTCCGTTTTGACAGATTTTGCCAATCTTGCATTTGCTTCTTTATTCGATTTCCTTTTTGAATTATTTTTGGGTTTTCGGAAGGAGTTGCTATAGTAGCTTTTGTTTTGATGATTTTCAGTTGAAGTTGGACTCAAAAAGTTTTATCACTTCACTTATACTAATGTTGCTAATGAGAACTGTGTGAAGTTTTGTGTGAAAGAAATTTCCAGGAAGTGGAGATAATGGTGCAATAAGGAAGAAGAAGGGTTTTATGACTCAAGTAATAAGTATATGAAGATGAAGATATTGATGATTCAAGTGGTGACTCTAGAAGGATCCACTAAATACCAAATTCAGAGACCTGCAGAGTCTGTTTTCAAATAGGTAACAGTTCTGGTAAGAAAAGTTCTGCGAAAATACAATCCAACTATATTTTTGCAGTTTTCAGTCGATAAGGAAAGATACAAAGCGAAAAAGGGACAGAAACGGAGCCAGGGTAGCCCACACCACCCTGTGGCATGGGCCCACCCCTGGCCGTGCCACCAGGTGGTGAGTCCACCCCGGACTCCGCCTCCGACTCATTTTCTCCCAGTACCTTCCTTTTGATATGAAACTTTGTAATATATAATCCCCCGGACCCCCCGAGGTTCATATATCGTGTTTTCATCGTGTTTTTGTTTTGATCTGTTTCTGCCAGGACATACTCTTTGAAAGTTTAGAAGCACAATGGTGTCTGCCAAGGATAAAGGGAAGGAGCCCATGGAGGAAGACCTCCAAGACCCCGGGAAGGAGAAGGAGATCAAGAGTGAAGGTGAAGAGGAGCAAGGCCAACACTGGCACTACCATTGCAAGCATTGGAGTGGTGACAAAACCTGCCAGGGTTAGAAGGACGACACGGATGCAGACTGGGGGGAAAGTTCCCCATCACAGTTTGGCGCCAAGGTCAATTCCTCCACACACCAAGAATCCCTTCCATACCTTCATCCATAATCATGCAAGGAAATAAGACTCCAAGAGGGAAGAACGGAAAAAGAATAGCAAGAGCTGGAATTCTCAACACGACATGATCATGAGCCACATTGAGCAAAACTCACAGCTGATTCATAATCTCACCTTCGAGATTGAGGACTTGGGGAAACTGATCAGAGACCTCATCTAGAGGATACCACCACCACCTAACGAGTAATTTGTCATCAGGTTTGGCATCCCCTTGGTTTGTTCCAAGCTTGGGGAAGTGTCGCGGTATCATATCACTATCTTCTATCTTTTTACCTTATTAGTAGAGTCATATCATGAATAGAGGAGTTATTTTGTAGTATGGTTTGCATTATGGAAGTGTCCCCTCTCTCGTTAGATATGTATCCCTTGGTGTGAGTTTCCGTTATGGAATATTAATGAGAAGTTCTATCATTCACTCTTTTGCATAGCTTATATTAGTTTTCAATTCGTGGTTATATGATTGATCTTGTTGTTAGTATTGGTAGCACTTTGGGATCATTGAGTTAATTTAGTTGGTTTTGGCAAACCTGGCTCGGTCAGTAGCAACACCTTTTTGAGAGTTGAAAGAAAAATATAGAAGTACTCTAAAGAAAAATAATGTCATCATCTTTCTTTCTTGATTTGCTCATAAGTCTAGTATTATCTAGTTAAGATATTTTGTGCTTCCAAGGAAGATTGCATGTTTGTCTTTATCACTTGTATGTTTGTTTGTTTCCTTCAACTCTTATAGTTGCTACCCAGCCTTGCTAGCCAAAAACCTGTACTGAGAGGGTATTCTTCTCGTGCATCCACCTCCTTTAAACCAAACCCATGCCATTTGTGTCCACCATACCTACCTAGTAGCATTATTGCTATTCCAAGTAAATTCTTGTTTTATCTACCTCCCAAATTAAACTTGTTATGTGAAAATTAGTGATTAAAGCTCTCACAAACTTGATGACACACTTTACTTTCTTGCATTTAATAAACTTGAACCATTGTGCTCACCTATGTTGAGTATATGCTTGCGCTTTGTAAGTTGTGAATTAGCAGAACCATGCTGTCATGGGGAACGCTTTCAACATTGCACTAGTACTTTGGATATCATGTTCTTTTGTCTATGGATGTCGTCGGTGTGAAATGAAAGGGGAGCTTGTAAGTCCATGGAGTTATGCATATGTGTTAGAGAAACGCCTGGGTCGCTAGTCTAATCCATGCTGACATGGTGGAAACCTGCAGCGTAACCATAACGAGTATCTATGAAGCATTCTTCTTATAAAAAAAGAGTCCTATATTGAGAAAAAAAAGAGAAAAAAAAGAGATATTATGAAAAGAGGAAAGAGAGAAAAAACACCATATTCCCATGGTAAATAAGAAGATTGCTGAGATACTTGTTGTCTGCTTGCCTTGTCATTTTGATGTGGGGATTCTTCTGTATCATCGGGCAAGGGGTACCCCGTTGGCGGTTCTCTATGATACACATATGCTTACGATGACAAGAACTTACCGGTGACTAAACTTGAGTAGCTTGAGGAGCAGCCCTCGTATTCAAGGGACATGAGATTCTCAACTTACAACTTGTCAATGCATATCCTCATTTTTGATCACTTTAACCTTAATCACCTAAAGATGCCTATGATAGGGGCAATGAGAGCTGAAAGCTAGTAAGTATCATAATTTTTGGGAGCTCTTTACGAGACTTGCAATCCTTGCTTCCCTCTGCGAAGGGCCTTTCTTTTACTTTGTAGTTGAGTCGGTAAACCTATTCCTTTCTATCTTAGCAAGTATTTTGAGTTGATGTGTTTCATTCATTCATATGATGATTTATTCAATCATGTTTCTTATGTTCCTTGCTTTGCACGTTGCTCTTATCTTGATGTTTACTACTTTGAAAGCTATCATTGAAAAAACCAGCTATTTTTGAACTCCAGCAAATTATCAACTATTCTTCGACCAAGAGCTAAGTTTGCCATTACCAATTATGATTCACTTCATGTATCTTTATTGTGTTTCCTTTACTCATTGCAAGTTGAGTTATATAATAGTGAGTTGTCTTCTATTATGATCTATGTATTTGATGAATGTGATGCTTCTTGTCCGTATTCTTTTATCGACTCTTCACTCCATGAACTTGAGGCCATGCTTATTGATCTCAGTTTCGCTTGGGGACAAGCGAAGTCTAAGCTTGGGGGGAGTTGATACGTCCATTTTGCATCACTATTCTATGTCTTAATTCACTATTATTCATTGATATATTTTGTATTGAGAGGTGTTACTTATGTTATTTCATCTATTTTTGCATGGTTGATGACTTTTGGAGCATGGACCGCTGCAGTCAGGATTCTGATGGAAAAGGTGCTGTTTGGAGGCAAAATTCGCGAAGATCAGAAAATCCGGGAAAATATATGAAAAATCCTATTTTTCCAGAAGACTAAGGATTCCAGAAGATGGAGTGGAGATGGGCCACAGGGGGCCCACACCACCCCCATGGCGCGGGCAGCCCTAGGCCGCGCCTGGAGGTGGTGTGGCCACCCTGGCGCACTCCAGCCTCTCCCATCTGGTGTATATCATCCTCCCAGAACCCTAAGACTCTGGGAGCAACCACATAAAGATTCCTCCACCTCTGCGGGGCGGAAAACACCGAGAGAGAAAGATCTCTCCGGCAGACAGATTTCTGCTGGGGGAATTCCTTCCCGAAGAGGGGAGATCGTCGCCATCAACACCACCATCAAGCTGGACTTTATCGAGATCATCATCATCATCATCACCACCATCATCACTATCAGCAACCTCATCACCATCTCCATATTGAATCTTGCATTAGTTCATAGGGGAAACTTTCCCGGTGTTGATTACTCTTTGTAGTTGATGCTATTGAGTGAACCATTGAATTATTGTTTATGTTCAGATTGTTATACATCATTATTCCATCTCTGATCATGATCCATATGATGTCTTGTGAGTAGTTCGTTTTGTTCTTGAGGACATGGGAGAAGTCTTGTTGTTAGTAGTGGAGTTGCGTTGAGAAAGATTCAATAGATTGTTATTTAAGCTGTGGTGTACTTCTTCTAGTGGTGTCATGTGAACGTCGACTACATGACACTTCACCTACATGGGCCTAGGGGAATGAATTGTGTATTTGGCTACTAATCGTAGGGGTTGCCGGAGTGACAGAAACCTGAACCCCCGTTAGGAAACCATTGCACAAGGGACGTAAGGGTCTTAGAGTTTAAAGCTATGGTTAGGTTTCTACCTTAATTACTTTCTTGTACTTACGGATGTTTGCAAGGGGTATAATCACAAGTATGTATTAGTCTTGGATGGGGCGGTACATTAGCACAGGTTCACCCACACAACACTTAGCAAGCTAAAGAAGATTAATCGACTATATGAAGCGAAAGCACTTGACAGTCTTCCCATGTGTCCTCGAGAATGTTTGGTCATCTTAAGTAACACAACCGGCTTGTCCTTTGCTACATAAAGGATTGGGCCACTTGCTGCATTTATTCCTATTGTCTTTTGTTTACTCGTACTTTGTTTACTTGCTATATCAAAAACCCCTAAAAATCCGTTTGCTAAGTATTTGCAGAGAATTCCTGATCCATACCACTAGCCAGCACCTTCTGCTCCTCGTTGGGTTCGACACTCTTACTTATCGAAAATACTGCGATACACCCCCTATACTTGTGGGTCATCATGACGCAACATTGTTGTCTACACCATCCAGCACCACGGCTGTGGGGCCCCGGATTAATCCTCCGAGAATCCCTGTTATGCATACAACCACGATCCCATGATCAGTTAGTCGTGGCACATAACCTACAAGTATCATTACAACATCCGAGAATAAACTGAATTACAAGACTTACATAAATGCCGTTATGGCTACATCAATAATCATCAGCGGAACATCATGAAGCGTAGAGCCCGAGCCATGCCTTAACCTACAGGCAACTGACTGGGAGAACGTCCTAGCTCGCAAAGTCACCAACACCATCTTCTTCTTGATATCTGGCCAAGTTAATAGCCAGGGACAATGCCAGTGAGTACATTGAATGTACTCGCAAACCACCTTAACTTAAAAGTAATAACAAGAGGATATGCATTATGGCTGTGGTAGTAGGAGGGCTCCAAGAGGGGTTCTTTTCTCAATTAGTTTCTCTTGTAGATATAGTATCTACATATCTTTGTTGAAAACTTTGGTAAACTATTTTGGAAACCGTTTTGAAAAGTTTTGGAAAACATTAGGACTGGGTCACCCATTTGTTTCCTTCTCCTGGTCGTCCCGCGACCAAACTCCTTCCATCCCTTTCTGACCATCCCATGGTCAAAACAGGGATCCTTTCTGACCATCCCATGGTCAAAACATTTCGAAAACCGTTTCTTTTCAGAAATCCTTTTTGAAAACAAAACCAGCACCGCTCTACAGAAGTTTGTCCAACCTGTACTTAACCGCGGACACGGCTATTCGAATAGATTTACACTCTGCAGAGGTTGTACACTTTACCCACATCATCCGGGTACACCACCCTGATCTTCACCGATCGTGGGTCGAGTAACCGATCAAGACTCTCCGGATGCCCACTCCAATATAAGTGCCTACCCTATGAGTGTTAATCCCTCAAAACCTAGATGTCGGGTGAGGACCAACCGGAGCATTTTTTCCACCTCCCAGGTGACACTTTCAATGAGGGGCTCATAGTAACGCGTGGAGGCCTGCCGACCCTTTGTTCCTTCCCCAGGTCGATGTCCCGCATGGACCTATATCGGAGAAGGCCCACCCTCCAAGGATACCTGATCCCCTGTAGTTGTTGCGAGGCAGCTTATACGAGAATGGACAAACATCAAATCCAGCCTTGTCCCATTCCAGAGTAATGTGGTTGCACATGGTTAAGTTGTTATAGCTAAACTGCAAAGAACCAGGTGCATTTTTGTTAACCTTTTTCCTCCGGTTTTCCTCCAGCATTTTGTAAAACAAAACCTTTTTCTTTCTCAACAACTCTTGGGAGGTCCCACCTCACCAAGGTTAGATCAGAAAACATTTGGTAAAAACCTTTTTGCGGGGTCTTCCCATCCTCTAGTTTTGCTTCGGCCAAATCGGGGTTTCCAAAGGGGTATGGTGTAATACACCATCTATTCTACTAGGGGCAAGTAGGTATCATCGAGTGGGTTGTACTTAGTAGTACAATAGAGTGGTAGTTCAGAGGAGCCCAACCACTACCATATATATATATATATACATCAACATGTAGTAAAACCATGTTGTTTCATAAATAGTAGACAAAACATGCATAAGTAGAATAGTAGGACAAGGCTTATGAGCAAGAAGGTGGCTTGCCTGATGATTATCAATATGGCAATATGTCCCTGGACTTCTTCTTTAGATAACCCAGAATACCAATACCAATAATAGATATCACTTCTTCTCCTCTCCGATTTCATCGCAACTATCGTCGTCCCGACAGCACATGCAAGCAAGCCAAGCCACAATCAACACAAGGCATACAAGGACCAATACCATACAGCAAGAAATTGAACCACATCTTACTAGATTCAGTAGGCTTAGAGAGGATTAGACCTAGGGGATTGGGATTGGCTTGGAAGCAGAGATGAATATTTCCCCCTTAGGGTTTAGGGTCGAGGAGCTACCTATGAGGGGGTTTTGGGACAAAGACTTATTCTGTATGACACCATTGTGTAAAAATGATATCAGCAGATAGGATTTGATAAAATGAAACCAACAAAAGTGGTTTCACTATTTTATCACTTTTCTTTATTTAGTTAAGCTTTTTCTAGTGAAATGACTTCTAGTTTTAGGGAATAATTCACCAGATAAGTTATGGAGCTCCAATAATTATTTCCTTGGATGGCTAGGTAGTCCTTGGTTTACTTGTTCACTGAGAGTTGGAACCAAGTCCATATAATTACCAGAATGCCCTCAAGAAATTCCCGAAGGCAGTTCTATGGGGTTTTTGTCTTTTTCACCAAATTAAATCTACAGAGGCTTTTGATATGGGGTAAAGGGCAATGGATAGGTATTGCAATTACCTCCCAGTACCAAGTGGAATCACTCTTTTTGGAGTTGCAGAGCTTCTGTAGTGATTTATCTAGTGAAAACACTAGGGACAAAATTGTTTAATTCATTAAAATTCATCAGAAGCCCAATAAATGGTGAGCTCCTGGGTTTTGGTATTATTTAGTGTACCACATCACAAGGATTTGGAATGAGGTCCAAACAAGTCATAATTTGACCTGGGGAATTTTCTAAAGGCTGAGAAGGGTTGTTTTTGTTATTTTCAAGAAAGGCAAGCTACTGCTCACCTTAGCCTGAGATAAATGCTATAGGGTAGTCCTATGGGTATAATTTAAAATGCACTTGGTTTCATACATTTTGGAGATGTATAGGTCCTCGAGGGATTAATTTACTAGAAAGGATACCTCTTGGTAAATAAATCTACAGAGGAGATATTAGTGGTATTTGGCCAAGATTTTGGTACAGCATGATAGGAAAAACCCTAAGGTATCCTAGAAAATTTGTGTCAGGTCATATGGAGGTAATTACCATTTTCATTTCGATTTAAACCAAACAGGGTAATAAGCAGATTTGTATATAAAGAAAAAGAGAAGGAATTAGGGGCTTACTGGGCCGGTTCCAGGGAGGATGTGGGCCGCTCAGCGCAGCAGTTGGCCTGCTAGCGCCGGGTTGGTGGGCAGGAGCTAGGAAAATTTAAACCGGGGTGGAGCCCGCGTGTCGGTGACCCAGGGGCAGTGAAGAGGTAGGGGAGGATCCCGGCCGTTGGCTAAAAATGATCGGGCGGTGTCGGTGCTTGTTCTTTCTTTCGACGAGGGCGCCGGGCTAGAACCCTAGTGGCGACGGCAGCTTGTCAGGGATGGTCCAGCGAGCCTCACCGGCATCAAAGGAGGGGCGGAGGAGAAGCGGTGGAGCGAGAAGATCCCGGAGATGGGCGGCGCGGGGGTCTTCGCGTCCGGGAGAGTGCTCGCGCGAGGGCACCAGCGGGGCATGCTCGGGTGCTTGCTGGCGCTGCCGTCTGGGGCTGCTGTAGATAGAGATAGGAGGGGGGTTAGCTAGGGGATGTCGAGGAGGGTACATGAGGGAGATATGCAGAGGAAGAAAGGCAGAGGAGAGAGCACTACGAGCAGATCTTGAAGAAGGCCAAGAAGGGTGTTTGTCCTTCTCCCGGACAGTGGAGAGGTAGAGAGGGTCTGAGCTTCTGGGGGAAGGAGTAAGGGGTGGAGGAGGTCGTAGTAACATGACATGCAGAGAGGGGGAGGCAGGATGGAAGGAGCTTAGCTCAAATCCATGGAGGAGGTCGATATGCTTCTCTCTCCTTCTCTTGAGTAAGACAGAGCAAGGGGAGGAAGAGAGGGGCTCTAGGGAGGTGAGTGGAGGGGAGGGGAAGCAAATGGAGGGACAGAGCCTGCTGGGAGGCCTCTGGCCCATTTATACCGAGGTGGAGAGGAGGAGGGTGTAAATGTCCTCTTTGGACATGGGGGAGGAGTGGGGCTGTCCTGGGAGTGGCTCAGGGGGCGGTGGGAAGGGGTAGGAGGGTCATCTGGTCGTCAGAGAGATAGGGAGAGAGTGGTGGAGGTTGCTGCAAAGAAAATGGTCCCACTTATTTGTCTCTCTCTCTCTCAAGCACATGGGGCTAAGGGATAGGGTTTGCTACAGTAATTGATACAGTAGCCACGACCAGGGAGGAGTGTTGGTTGCTATGGTGAGAGGTGGTGAGCCTTGGTGGTGATTGGTCCTTGGCCTAGATCAATAATTTCCTAGTTTGCCTTATTTGATCAATTTGTGGCTTGTGAAGGAAGTTTGATAATTTGTATAGGACAAGGTAGGGAGATGTTACTGGTAGATGGTGAGGTCAAGGTAGATGTCCAGGAATTAATTGGGATTTTTCTAAAGATTTTTAGTTCACTTAAAATCATTTATTCAAAAAGTACAGAAGTAGTTTTGAGGAGATCATTTGATATTCTTACATTAGACAAGGTGATATTTTGGTGTGAAATGGTCCTAGATACCATACCACACCTTGAGGAATTTTATTGGGATTTATTGAGGTGGGAAGGTATTTTTAAAGGATTATTTCTTGTTTCTGCCATTTAAGAAAATGGGCAAAAAGAAATAATAAAGCTCTTCAAAAATATTTATTTTTGAAGTGGGAAGATAGGGTATGATATATGGGCCCCAAAAGTGCTTAGAGTTGGGGAAGTGTTTTGGCAAAAACCACACTTTCCCTTGTGAAGGAGGTTTTTGAAGAATTTGTCTATTAAAGAATTAGATTGATTTGGAGCCAAAATAATTATGGAGGATTATTGATAAATCTTGATGGTCAAGGTAGATGATGTATACCAGGTGTAGCAAGCATTTGCAACCTTGGTATTGGAGAATCCAAGTAGATTTTGGTGGAATACTCTAGATTCAGGATCTAGGGTGATGTTAATTTCATACCATCAAAACATGGTTGCATCTTGGAGTTCAGATCTCCCCTTGGGGAATGGGATATATGGATGGATAGACCAAGTGATGTAGATTGCAAAGGTGTAGGGGTTTGAGCTTGATTCTGCTTGAGATCACCATGAAAAGCTTTCAAATTTTGAATAAAATAAGCCTGCCAAAGCAGATTATCAACTAGCCTTCAAAACCTTGTGGGTGTAAATAGCTCAAGGATCCAACTGGAACAAGTGAAGTAGGTAATGGTAGACCTATATGAGTAGAACACAACCATTCAAAGAGTTGGTACAAAGAAGGTTGGATGGGGGTGTGAGCTTCTATCAAAGTAGGCATGTTGACTAGATTTGTAGGAAAAGTTATTATCTTGCCTAAAAAACCATCAAGAACAAGTGGGTTGGAGAGTGATCTAACCAAGGGCCAGAGTGGGCCTTGGTAGTACTTAGGATGGTTAACAGGATGGTTCAAGTGCATTTCCAATAATGCACAAGGGTTGAGAAAGGGAGGCATTCAAAAAAGGTGATATTGGAAATAGTTTTCCACACTTAGCCAAATTTGGCAGATTTAGGGTTTTTGACTAGAGCATGAGAGGGGATGTTTTTGATGGGTTGCAAGGTACCCAAGAATCATCAAGTGGATGATGTTGAAGTGTAGATGGAGTAGAGGGTATCCATGCTTGATATTGGTCTTCATTGACTTGGAAACTTCTAGAATGGATCACTGCAGAATTGATCTGGTTAAGGGTTTTAGATGATCACCTAGTGTCTAGAGATCAGATCCATGTTGTATTCTTTCTTAGGATTTGATGATCTTGAAGTATCTTGATCCTAGAGATGATCTCCTAGAGTAGCTCATACTACTTCTAAGTAATCAAGTCAAACAGCAGGTCAAGGCAACTCATCAGATAGCAAATAGAGGCAACTCATCTTATAACCTAAGCAAACCTACTACTAGGGTTACCATCAAGCCTAGCTTGGGTAAGGATGGGTATTTTGAATAGGTTGGAGTTTGATCAAGGTAGGGTCCTTGGTATCTCTACCAAGAGTAGAATTAAAAGCTTACTAAAAGGTTTTGGAGATCCTAAAGATAAGAGTAGTTGAAGGTTCTATCTTGAAAACATAAGGAGATTATATTCTATAACTCTCCATAGTTTGGTCAATAGAAGCTACTAAAATAGGTTTGGTTACATAAGCATCTTGGCTCATGTTTTGAAATGCCAGAACATTTGAGAATATGGAAATTAAGCCAAGACTATTTTGGGAAGTAGCTTTTGTCAATTGGTGTTGAGGTAAGGAGTATCATAGGGTATACACTCACCGGCACAAGCATAAACAAACAACAAGCAAACACTGCACCAATGAACAAGAAAAAGTTTTTTGTTCCCCCTGATTTTTGTATTCTGGACAACTAATCAGGGTTGCTGAAATTAGGATGTTACAACGGCCGTGGCCAGGAAGGCCGGAGCCACCCAGAAATGAGTGTGATAGAGACGGCGGCGCAAAATCTCCATGGAGAAGAGAGAAGAGGGTCGCGTCGAGAGAGTGAGAGAGGAGAGAGTGACTGGGTCGGTCGACCCAATGGCATATGGGGGGTTTGACCCAGACCCACTAGGCTGTATTAGGCTAGGCAAGCCCAAAAGGCTAGTCCCGGATTTTTTTAAGAAGCCTTTAATAAATATCAAAGGACCAAAATACCCCTAAATCTATTTTAACTCTAGAAAAATATAGGAAAATCCTAAAAATACATATAATATATCAACATAATCACAAAAATAATATCTACCTAAGAAAAATACAACTTTACTTATTTAAGTTAGCTAAAATGCAACTAAAATTTAACACTATTAAATCCTTAATGAAATTTCATAAAATAATTAAAAGTCCTAAAAATCATTTTTGTGTATAAAAATCAATCTACTATTTGATAAAAAATATTAACTTAAACTTTTACAAATAAAACTTAAAGAAAATATTCAAATATATTTAATCATTTGTAGACTTTTATAAAAATAACAATAATACTGAAAAAATAAATAAAAACATTTTTAAGATCTTGAATAAATATATTTTACTAGAAAAATACTAAATATTTTATTCCAAAGGTTTTAAAGATTTTATTTATCTATTCTATAAAATACCTATTTTGTAAATTCTTTAGAAACATTTCTTAAATAAGAAATAATCACAATTTGATATAAAACCTTAAATATTTTATGTCCAAATACTAGTTATGAAATCATAACTTGGATTTATAATAACCCTTAAGTGTAAAATAATAACTTTAGGGAAAACTCTTTAAAACCATAAATCCAACTTAAACCAACAATTTTAACTAAATTTTAAAACAACATTCACTTGTGATAAAGGTGAATACTCTTTACTATGTTTAACATGATTTTAAAACCCTAACACATTAATAAGATCATCTAAAATTGCTTTCTTTAATAAGTCAAATCAATTTAATAATAAAAAATCACATTTAAACTCATCATTCACTTACACTAAAAGTGAATGATCTCACACTCTTAAACATGCTTGTTACAAAATTTAAAACTTATTAATACTTTAAAACACATCACTCCTAGGTCTACTTATGTTTTAAAGTTAACTTTGGTCCACAAAGTTATAAACACGATGTATAAAGTCTAATTATGTGTTTATAGTTAACTTTGGTCTATTTCAATTAAATCATGAGGCATCTCAAGTCCAAACTATTCGAGCAAATGCACACGAAAACAATCATAATCCATCAACCATAAATATTGTTAAACCTTATCAAAGAGACCTTTTCTTCAAAGGTTATTCGTTTTCCCACTTCAAACAAAAACACTATGATAATTGTTTCAATTCCTATCAACCTTAAAACATGAACTTCCATAATAGTTACATAATATCAAATAACTTTAATCATGTGTTGTTATACTTACTTTGTATCATACATGTTAGTCTTAAGTTCCTTGTATTTATGTATTTGCTTGTAAAGTAAACTTATAGACAAACTAAATCTTAAGAAAATCACCTAAACTTAACTCATTCACCATATTGGGGTATTACTTCGGGTTTTTCCAAATTGCATTACATTACTTATGCATAACTACATATTGCTTCTTTAAACATTAGTCCTTACCAGACCAATGATGCTATTTACAGATTTTGGATCTTCTATTGTCTCAGAGACCGTAACTGCATGATCTTGTAATCACAAAAGGCAAGTTCACACTTGCTCATGTCCTTTGGTTATTTTCTATCAAATGCTTGTAACTCAAATGTTGTTATCACCTGCATTTCAAAAAGGTCGAAAACACTATTTTCATAATTAACTTGAAGTATCGGTTACTGATCCAGGGTGGTCAGCTAATCTATTATAACTGGCAATGGAAATGTCACTGCACAGGAATGTATCATCTAGGAATTAACAACCAATGTCTCCAGTGATTCTAGTGCCATATATTACGTGTTAACCATGAGATTTGGAACGGGACGAAGAAGTGAGCTGGATCTTCTTTCTTTCACATGGACGAATGAACTTATCGTGAAGCTATAGATTTCTCGTGGAGAATCCAGCACACGGGTGGGACCCCTCAGTGCCCCGTGATATAGGTGTCTAGATTATCTATGCATAGCTATTTTGGTGGAGGTTCACCATATCTGATGGTGGCTGCCAGGAAGGGCTTCTTACAGATTCTTCGGAGGCCTATCAGAGTTGTAGCTTTCTCGAAAGGGGGATTAACAGAGATGTGGCTTGGCCTGGAGGGTCGTGTCTTCATGCGGGGTCGTGGAGAAGGGTAGTGATTGGCTTGGATCATCTTCTAGGCTCCACACGAAAGGAAGTGTGAACGGGTAAGCTGCCCGGTTGTGCAACAAGGATTTGATCTCTTATGGGTAAAGCAACACACCTCTACAGAGTGTAAGAACTATGACATATTATTCCCTGTTCCAGGAAGATGCTACGAACATGGCAGGAAAGGAACTCCACGAAAGTTCTGGTAAACCTATGAACGCTGATGGACATAGCTTTTTAGAATAAAAGCAACCTTTGAATAAATGTTTTTGAAAACCTGCATAGCCTACGACCTATGGTTCGTGGTTGTAGCTAGTGCATCAAACAATCCTTTTTAGTGAACTTGATGAGGACGCTCATACTCAACCGTACCTTATTAACCCTTCCTAGATTCTGAAGCCATTGAAGACGACGTCAACATCAACTTTGTGCTCAAGAAACCCTCATAGAAAGCTCAAGCTCTTCAAGAAAATCAATGGAGTCAGCATAAGCATCCACTGAAGTGAAGATGAAGTTCTTGTGAAGATAGTAGTATATTCTCTAGCCATAAAACATACTTCTATAGAGCATTACAATAGCATCAAATGCAAGCCAAATAGTTTAGATACTAATATTATTACCAAGATAGTTACAAGTTGTTATTTCTGGTTTCTTTTGTAAGAAGTGTTTTATTCCTCCTTAACCTAGAATGTTATCTGGATCTTTTGTAAAGAATCAAGTTGTAACATATAGTCATGTCTTGGACCTTCTGTGTTTCTATTATACCACTCTGAGGGATGTAATACTAGTGGACGATGTTTCATTGGTGTTATGTCAACAACTATAGTATACTACATCATGATGAGGTATGCTGGGTTACCGCACTAGTATTTAGGGATATTTGTTAGTATTTAGGGATTTACTAGTATTTAGGGCTATTTGCTATTATTTAGGGATTTACTAGTACTTAGGTATATTTTCTAGTATTATTTAGGGATTTACTAGTACTTAGGGATATTTACTAGTATTATTTAGGGATTTACTTTAGGTATTTAGGGATATTTCCTTGTATTTAGGGATTTAGGGATATTGCTAGTATTTAGTTAATTAGAAGTAGATTTTCTTAGGATTATTTAGAAATGGATTTAGGGATATCGCTAGTATTATTGATTGAATTTAGGGATATTGCTAGTAGTTAGTATTGCTAGTATAGAGATAGAAATAAAAATAGAATTATTTGGTTTAAGGATTTTCGCTTAGAATTATTTTGATCAAATGCCAAATTTAGGATATGCCCATTCCGCATCCTCGTCGTCGACTCGACGACAACGACGGAGGACTGGGCTCTGTCGGGAATGTCTGAGACTGGGCTCCGCCGGGAATGTCTGAGACTGGGCTCCGCCAGGATGGCACCTGGACGTGCTACCTTCCGGGGTGTGTATCCTAGTGAGGAATCCGGGTATCGACATCGACCTAGAGCTTCTTCGGTGGCAGTCGCATGGTCCACTAGCGGTGCAGAGGGAGCCATCCCCCCAGGAGGTGGTACAACATCGTGTGAGAGAGGAGGACGAGCACGTCCATCACTATATGATAGCGTTGGAGTCCATGTCCTCCAATACCTGGAAGTTTCTTCCGGGATCTCACCCGAGCTATACTCGTGTGATGGTTCCTTCCCTTTGGGTGTTCAGCGCCCGTGGCTTAGGACCCGGGAGTCGACGTCTAGTTTGATCGAGCGAGATGTTATTCCGTATGTATTAGTGGTATTATATGATATTTTTGTTGAATTACATGGATTATTCGAGATGTATTAGTGATATTATATGATATTATTGTTGCATTAACTGGATTATTTGAGATGTAATATTGTTTCATTAGTACTTTGTTGTTGTGATATGGTACATTGTTAATTTTGTTACTCTTATTCACATTATTTCATACCAGTTATTCTATGGAATTCAACGGAAAATAAGGTGAAGAGTAATTGTTCCACATTATAAATGGTGGATCGAGTCCTCGATCAGGATTGAGCAGAAGACTGTGGAGCAGAAGATGGCTCACAGTTTCTAAATGAGTCTGGTGATGGAATGGATATAGAACAAATAGAAGCCCAGACAAGTGTTGATTGCGATGACATCTTCCAGAATAATGGATCGGCCTTAACAAATTCTATCGAGGTATATTAAGACTCTTGTGATCACTAGATAGATGCATTAATTGATTTTTGTATATATGTATTAACGAATGTTTCTTATATATTTTAGAGCTCTGGTAAAAGTAATAAACGAGGCCCGACCAAAGGGATGGCCACTGATGTGCATCTCACAATTGAGGTCTTCGATTCAGAAGGAAAACCGTTGCTTCCCAAAAGTAACGCAAATACATTTGTGCATCAGTGCGGGTTTATTGTTAGGGACAATGTTCTGATCAGCATTCCCTATTGGAATAAGCCTACAAAGGGAGATGGAAATCCTATTAGTTTTATCGAGGACAGATACAAAGACACACTATGGGAGAAGTTCATTTCACATTTCACCCTACCGGTCTTGGAGTATAGTGAGTCCACAGATGCTAGGAGGTCCAAAGTCAAGCATTTTTCTCTTAAAAAGATGGCCGAACAATTCAATAACTATAAGAAAATATTATACAATGAATATCTCGAGGAAAAAAGTTCCAGAATTCACTAGCACACTAGAGAAGCAGCGGCATCATTGGGACAGCTTTCTGGACTACAAGGAATCATAAGTAGCTAAAGCAAGGTCAAAAAAGAATAATGAAAATGTTGCGAGAAAGAAATATCATCATAGGATGGGGACATGTGGCTACAAGACTTTCGTGCCTAAGTGGGAGGAAGCTGAGGCCGCCTTGCTTGATCAAGGGATCACTCCAGCTACACATGACTGACCCATCAGGATAAGAAATTGGTTACTCGCGCATGGGGCAAAGTATGACATGCAAAAGGGGAGTTAATAATGGATGAAAAGAATAAAATTGCTACACCCCATGAAGCAATTGTTCAAACAATCCAGGAGATTCGAGAGGGCAAGTTCAAACCTGATAGGGAGAATGACAAGCTGACAAAGGCCCTCGGGAATCCTGAAAAACCAGAATGTACATGAGGCTTTGGACCTTTAATGCCGTGGAAGATTGGGCTTACCAAGGACAGTGAATCTTATAGAAGCCGAGAGAGAGCAAAGAAGCAGAAGGAGAAGGAGGAGGCATACGATTGCGTAGCATAGAAAGAACAACTGGCAAACTATATGCCATGCTAAAGGAGCAACAGAAACAACTAGACAAAATGCGCTAGCAAGGGGCAACTCATCAGCTGCAGCAAGAAAGTGACGGTAGCCCATCTCAGCGGAGAAGCAGCGTGGCTTCCACGGCAGCCGATCTGATGGATCGCTACCTCGTGGATAATATCACTGAGACGACATGTTGTGAGCTACATGTGGGAGTGATCAACTTATCCTTCAAGGCGGCTATCAGCTTTGCTTTATCCTGTGAACCTGGAGCAAGCTAGCATGGCAAAGAGATTCTAGATGGCTTTGCTCATGTCGGGTGGATGAACTGCTACCGCAATATGAATCACTAGATCTTGAAATCCCTAAACCTAAAGATGAGAGGACACTAGGAGAAGTCGGGGGTATCATTCTGTGGCGCAAGAAATACATCGTGTTTCCAGGCTCGGCGCCCATGACACCACCGTCTCCTCCGAGTCGCAGCTCACCACCTCCAAGTCCACATTACGAGGAGAGGGACAAGCACCACCATAGCGCGAGTTCTCCGCCGCATCAGCCGACTCCGCCGTCGCGTCAGCCGACTCTGCCGCCGCGTCAGGCGACTCGGAAGGTCGCCGCTCGGTCACCTTGTGCTTCTACTCAGAACAAAGGTAGAAGGGCGAAGAAAACCCCGCCGCCTCCTGAAAAGTTACCGTACAAGAGGACTGATGAGGAAACGGCAGCAATCAGTGATGCCTATGTGAAAGGCTTTTTTGCACCGAAAGAGCCCGAGCCAAAGCAGATATTTGATCTGAAAGCCAAATAGTGGGCTAAGAATTTCCTTGAGAAACCATCACAATTTGAGATAAATAAGCCAGATGACTACACGCGATGTTTCATGTACGTTCTCCGTACTAGGAAGAAGACAAGTAGTAGTGCAAGTCGGAAAAGAGAAGTGGCCAAACTCGGTGAACAGGCAAATCAATCCCTCCCCCCGGCTCACGCTGTTATCTAGTGTTGATCAGGGAGAAGAGGACTTTGCTAGAAATGCTGGTATTACTGTTGATCAAGTGTGTGGAAGACATGTCGACTTACAAATGCAATTTGCATGGAAATATGAATACGGGAAGTCTCTAGTCAGATCTAAAGAGGTCTAGTATCTACGAACACAAATGCGAAGACTGCATGATTGGTACATGGGTGTCACAAAGGAACCAGGGCGAATAATGATGCTTGCGAAAGTTCCAAAAGAGCATTTCAATGGTGCAGATGAGATCCAAATCTATCTTGAGGAACTCTATATATTATTCAAAAAAGACGCCCTCGACTTGAGTCTCGTCGGTCCCTATTGTCTGGAAGTGATTCATTTATTTCTATGATAAAATCTCTAACTTTGCTCATTCATTGCATGTAATTATCCTCACTACGCTATTATGCAGAATGAAGAGCGAGGAATGTGACCTAAAGCGAGTCTTTGACATTGGGTTCGTCGACCCATGCCGAGTTAATGAATGATTGCAAAAGGAATTTCCCCAGGAAACCGAGCGTAACTTACTAAGGTACCAACAGAGACAACATTACAAAAAGAGAATAATGTTTCCTCACAACTTCAGGTAAGAGCGTTATACTGTTTTTTACACATTCACTTTTTCTTACTCGATGTTAACTGCAACTGATGAGTTACTGACGTATATAAACGTGCGCAGCTTTTATTACATTCTGCTAATCATTGAAGTTGACGATGGAAGAGTTCAAATCAAGGACTCACTAAATAAATGAACGATCGGAGTACAAAATGATTATAGATGTGCTCCAGAGGTAATTTTAGTCATTATCGCACTATATTGGTCTCTTTTGTTTATTTCCTGAGATATCAAGTAACTAATAACTCGTTTATTCATTTTTTGCCGGGCAAGGTTTGAAAGAATTCACCCAGAGGAGAGTAGATGCTTTTAGAGATGATCTTAGTTTTCATCCGGTCGATGTAATTAGTACGATCTAGTTTCGCGCATCTCTTTGATTCTAGTTTCAATACCATTAAATCATGCTTGATTATTATATGATTGAATTCTATTCTCGTAAAGTGTGAGAGGCAGTCACGAGGGACTAATTTGTGTGGATACTTTGTTTGCGAGTACATTCGCTCGGAGGTCAGCGAGCGGGGACCAACGTCATTTATAGAAGTACGTGAATAATATATTCACAATTTTATTTTATTACCAACTGTGTTAAGTGCCATTCATAATATTTGTTATGACGATTGATATTCATATTGATCTCATTCTTTTATATATAGTTGGAAAGAATACAGGAGAGGCTCCAACTGAGGGAGCGCCTAGTAGCAATTTAAGACGAATTGGTGGGATTTTTTGTTGACCATGTCATAGACCCAAGAGGAAAATTCGATGTCTAGTATTATGTCCATGTAATCGAATAGACGAGCTCTAATCCTGGTTGTGATCTCCATGTAACTGAAT
The DNA here is from genome assembly GCA_916181665.1 of Avena sativa. Classification (NCBI taxonomy): domain Eukaryota; kingdom Viridiplantae; phylum Streptophyta; class Magnoliopsida; order Poales; family Poaceae; genus Avena; species Avena sativa. The sequence goes on along the minus strand of OV702291.1, from coordinate 601,997,889 downwards.
TGTATATATATATGTATGTTTGTAACAACACTTATATTATATATGCATCAACATATGTATATTATATATGCATCAACATGTCACGGGATTTAATGATTTCCATGCACCAAATTGTATATAAAAATTAAAAATAATTGAAAATGAAAACCTCTAAATCTTGCCGTGGCAGAGAAAACACACGATTCTCTGCCGCGGCAGGAAAGCTTTAGTCCCGGGTCGTGTTACGGCCCGGGACTAGAGGTCCTCCCCGCCCCCCGTGTTGCCGCTGCCCCGTGAGTGCACTCTAATCCCGGTTCGTAACAGAACCAGGACTAGAGATAGGGACCTCTAGTCCCGATTATGCAGTCCCGGTTGCGGAACCGGGACTATAGGCCCTTTGTACACTAGAACGCTCCCACCGATCCTAGAAATGTACCTCTAATTCCATTCACTTATGATTCATTATGGACACATAGTTAGACACTAAAGGATGACCCAAAATGATTCTGAATATATTCTAGGGGAATTTCATCCAAGGATTAGGTTGAAAAAATTACTTCCTACCGGTCATCAATTCTTAGTGGCATTTATTAATTTTTATGGCTTGTGTTCCATGCATCTAAATAGATTCACCCATGCAAACTTACTTTTGTGGTTCACACATGACAACTTACTCTCGTACGTGTTATCACCTACAAATTCTAACATAGTGTATCGCTCCCCACTCAAGGCCACGTCTATTTGTATCAAGTTTTTTATACTACCTCCGTTTGAAAGTTTAAGGATTATACTTTTTTGAAAAGTAAAGCTACGGAAAGTTTGATCTAACTTATACAAAAAAATATGGAGAACTATGATATTACATATATACCATTTGAAAATATTTTTATACTGTACCAAAACGTATGGATTTTGTATTGTAAATATTAATATATTTTTCTAAAAACTCGGTCAAACTTTACTTAGTTTGACTTTGGAAAAAAAAGCTTCAAGCTTTGAAACATAAGTAGTATAGACTAACTAAATTGATACTCCAACTAATCATATTAATTATCATTGATTTGATATAATCAAGAGTAAATAGCGCTAGATTATTTTGACCCAAACTGTTATCCACGTCGTCCCGGTTATTTTATACAGTGGGATGAACACCGAGAAGGACACGTGGCGATGTTGAAACGGAGTCCTGCTATCCCGTGAGGCGGGATCCGATGTGGGCCAGACCGAAAGATTCCATATCGCGGACGGTTGTCACGCGCCGTTGTACTCTGCATCGCAGGATGGTGGACCGCGGGCGTGACATGGGCTCGCCGTCAGTGGACAAAAACGCTCTATGTGAGAGGCATTCCAGAGGAGACAACGTTACGTACCCGCCGGGTGGCAGGGCCCACTTAGAGCCGATGTGACGCGCTGACCCCATGCTGGTTGCGGACTCTCGTGACTATGGGGCCCTCAAAGACTAGACGTGGCACCGTAGACCGTAGATGTCCATGATTTCTGGCACACACGGGGGCTATCCAGAGTCGATGTGGTGGCATTATCGCGTCGTGGGTCCCGAAATGAGCCAATGTGGCACCGTAGATCGTAGATGTCCACGGTTTCTCGCTGATGCAGGGCGCGTTCAGAGTCGATGTGGCGGCGTTATCACATACATGGGAACCAGCATGGAATCATAGACCATAGACTTTTATGTTTTCTCGCGGACACGCGAACCGTTAATCCTTGGACTATATCCGGCCGAGGTTAACAGCAACCCACCACTGCCCCCTCCACCAACCGGAGCGCCACAACCTGCCGGTTCCCGTCTCTCAGGCCGGGTAGGGGCGCCCAACCCGGACCGTCTGGATGCCCGTGACCGCATCGAGCTCCTAGCTCAAGCGCGCATCACGGAAGAGGAAGATTCTACCAGGCCGGTTTGTTTCGGACCCCGCATCCGGAACGAACCATTTTCGGATAAGTTTACCCTGCCACTGGACACCCCCAAGTACGATAGCAGCATGAAGCCAGAGGACTGGTTGACCGACTACGCCATGGCAGTCAGCATCGCCTACGGGAACAGGCGCATAGCAGTCCGCTACGTCCCCCTCATGCTAACCGGGTCGGCGAGGACGTGGCTTAACAGCCTCGCGCCCAACAGCATCAACGCCTGGCTAGATTTCGAGAAGCTATTCGTCCGCAACTTCAATGGCACGTAGAAGCATCCAGGTCGCCCTTGCGATCTAGCCCTGTGCATCCAGCGCGACCGGGAGTCGGACTGCGAGTACCTCGCTAGGTGGACGGAGCTACGCAACACTTGTGAGGGCATCCTGGAGAGCCAAGCAATCAGGTTCTTCGTCGAGGGGTGCTGAGAAGGCACCATGCTTCACCACCGGCTACTGTGTGATGAGCCGAAAACCATGGAAGAGCTCATGACGGTTGCGGACCAGTACGGCATGGTTGACGCCGCGATGAAGAAGCCCCTCCAGGTGAATGCCGACGGGTGACCGACTCCCACGGAGCCGGCTCGTGACCGGCCAAGTAACCCGGGTGGCGAAGCCGGATCCTCTAGGCGGCACAGAAACGACAACCGGTTCCATGGGGACCACCAAGCCAGACAGCAGACGCCCCGCTACCACGCGAGGCAAGTCAATGATGTGGAGGGCGCGCCTGACGCACCGGCTGGCGACGCAAGAAGGCAGAAGCCGCGGCTCACTTTCGAACAAATGTTTGAGGGCCCGTGCAAGTGGCACAGCGGACCCTTCAAACCGGCTACGCACACCACCCGGAACTGCAGCTGGACCCGCCAGATGAAAGACGAAGGAGGCCAACCCCGTCTACCACCGCCCCTCCCGGCGAACCACCACCACCGGCTAGGGCAGCCGGTAACGACGGCAACAAAAACAACGGCTACCCTCAGTCGCACGACGCATACCACATCTTTGAGACCGAGCTGGACGACAAGCACAGTCGCAGGAGCCGTTCCAAGGAGGTCAACACCATTGTCTCCTCAGTCCCCCAGTACCTGAACTGGTCAGAGACCCCCATCACCTGGAGCCAGGAGGATCAGCCGGACCGCCTCCCAAATCCCGGGGGCTACACAATGGTGCTTGACCCCCTCATCGTCTCCAACGAGCGCACCTGCCATTTCTTCCGTGCCCTCATCGACGGAGGCAGCAGCCTCAACCTGCTCTACCGGTCTTCCCTGGAGAAGCTCAGCATCCGTGAGTGTGACCTGCGCCCGACTACCATGACGTTCCACGGCGTACTGCCAGGGCTGGCCTGCGCCCCACTAGGTAAAATCCAATTGGACATCATCTTCGGAACCGAGGACAACTTCTGGCGCGAGTCGATATGGTTCGAGGTGGTGAACCTAGCAAGCTCCTACCACGTTCTCCTCGGGCGTCCGTTCCTCGCCAAGTTCAAGGTCGTCCCCCACTACGCATACTTCAAGAGGAAGATGTCTAGGCTAAACGGCATGATCACCATCGTCGGCTGCTTCAGGTGGTCGATGGAGTGCATGCTATTTGGCTCCAAGCTAGCTGAAGCCCTCATCATAGCCGAAGAGAAGTGCGAGATCGTGCACAGCGTGGCCTTGGCCTAGCAAGAGGTGCCGGCTAACAGGAAGCCAGCTGGTGACGCAGCTTTTCAGCCAGCCAAGGAGATGAAGAGGATCCTGCTTGACCCCACCGACCCAACCAAGTTTGTCACCATCGGTTCCAACTTGGACAGCAAATAGGAAAGTGCGCTCGTCGACTTCCTTCATGAGAATCGGGACATCTTCGCATGGTCACCCAAGGACATGCTGGGTGTTCCGAGGGAGTTCGCCAAGCACTCACTCCATGTGCGGCCGGATGTCAAGCCGGTCAAGCAGCGTCTGTGCCGATTTGTAGAAGAAAAGAGGAAGATCATTGGTGACGAGATCACAATGCTCCTTGCTGTCGGGTTCATCATGGAAGTGTACCACCTGGACTGGCTGGCAAACCCAGTCCTGGTGAAGAAAAACAAGACTTGGCGCATGTGTATTGACTACACTCGCCTGAACAAGGCGTGCCCGAAAGATCCCTTCACTTTGCCCCGTATCTATCAGGTTATCGATTCCATGACCGACTGTGACTTGTTGTCCTTCTTGGACTGTTATTCCGGTTACAATCAGATCCGGCTAAACCCGGCTGACCAGATCAAGACATCATTTATCACCCCGTATAGGGCTTTCTGTAACGTAACCATGCCTTTCGGTCTGAAAAATGCAGGCGCTACCTATCAGCGTTGTATGCAGAAATGCTTGCACTCACAGATTGGCTGAAACATGCATGCTTACATGGATGATGTCGTCATCAAGACAAAGGAGAAGTGCACCCTCCTCGAGGACTTGGGAGAAACGTTCGCCAACCTCCGTTGGTACCAGACGAAGCTGAACCCAGAGAAGTGCGTCTTCAGCGTCCCGTCCGGCCAGCTACTCGGTTTTCTTTTTTTGCAACAAGGGATCAAGGCAAACCTGGAGAAGATTGCGGCTATCGAGAGGATGCAGCCACCCAAGAGCTTGCTCGGAGTCTAGAAGTTCACCGGATGCCTGGCCTCCCTCAGTCGTTTTGTCAGCCGGCTAGGGGAGAAGGCACTTCCGATGTACCAGCTGATGAAGAAGACGAACAAGTTCTCCTGGAACTCGCAAGACGACGCCGCCTTCCACGACCTCAAGCGTATGCTATCCACAGCGCCGGTTCTAGCCACGCCGGCTAGCAAGGAGCCGATGTTGCTCTATATAGCAGCCATCCGTTGGGTTGTCAACGTCATCCTGGTGATGGAGCGCCCTGAGGAAGGTAAGGCTCAGTCGGTTTAGAAACCCGTCTACTACCTTAGCGAGGTTCTCTCCCTCTCCAAGCAAAACTACCCCCAATACTAGAAGATGTGCTATGGCGTGTACCTGGCATGCAAGAAGCTCAAGCACTACTTCTAGGAGCATCTGATTAAAGGTGGTGTGCACCGCACCCCTTTCAGAGATCATCGGCAATAAGGATGCCACTGGCCGAGTCACCAAGTGGGCAATCGAGCTCGCCGCCTACTCCATTTAGTACGAGCCGAAGCTCACGATCAAGTCGCAGGCCCTGGCGGACTTCCTCATCGACTGGGCCGAAACCCAGTACCTGCCGCCGGTTCCTGGCTCGGATCACTAGAGGATGCACTTTGACGGCTCGAAGATGCTTGGGGGCTTAGGATACTGCATCATCCTCACCTCGCCCAAGGGAGACCAGCTGGAGTACGTTCTCCAGATCCACTTCAAGGCCTCCAACAATGTTGCCGAGTACGAGGTGCTGGTGCATGGCCTCCGGCTAGCCAGGGAGATCAGCATCAATCGGATCCTTTGCTTCGGCGATTCGGATCTGGTGGTGCAGCAAGTGTCCGGGGAATGGGACGCCCGTGATGCGAACATGGCCCTCTACCGCTTCCACGTGCAGAAGCTCAGCGCCTGCTTCGATGGATGTGAGTTCCATCACATCCCTTGTGCAAACAACGAGACAGCCGATTCGCTCACCCGAATCGGGTGTCCTTGGAGCATCTACGCAAGCCCTCCATCAACCCGTCTCCCGAGTCGGATTCCATCATCTGGGCAGGAAGCACGTCGGCTGGCGGCCCGACGGACGTGGAACCCACAGAACCCGCAAAGAAGAAGGCTTGCACCGACTCCAGCGCATCCGCACACTCCGGCTCAAAAGGCCCAGGGGCTGCCAACACGTCAAGCGTCTCGGGGGCTGCCGTCCTGGATACCCCACCCGAACGACCCCCTGACACCCCCCAGCCGGAGCACGGGAGCATACTCACCATGCATCTAGGAGATACCATCTTGGGCGCAGCCCTTCATGAACTACATCGCCAATGGGGAGCTCCCGGATGACGAAGTGGAGGCCAAACAGATCCGGCGACGCGCGCACACGTACACCATCATCAATAAAGAGATGTATAAGCGCAGCGTATCCAACATTTGCTAGTGGTGTGTCGACGTGGACACGGGTTACCAACTACTGAAGGAAATCTACCAAGGTAAGTGCGGACATCACGCTTCAACTCGGGCAATAGTTGCCAAGGCTTTTCGCCACGGCTTCTACTGGCCCACCACCCTCGAGGATGCCGAGTAGCTAGTCCGCGCGTGCAACGGATGCCAGCTCTTCGGACAGCTGAGGCACATGCAGGTTATGGTCCTCAAGACCATATCGATTACCTAGCCCTTCGCCGTTTGGGGGCTCGACATGGTCAGCCCATTCAAGCGAGCCCGCGTGGGCATGACCCACCTGCTAGTGGCGGTGGACAAGTTCACAAAGTGGATAGAGGTCAAGCCTATCCGGAAGCTAGACAGGGCGACAGTCGTCACATTCTTCATGGACATCATCAACCGGTTCAGCTACCCCAATGGCATCATCACGAATAATGGCACGAACTTCGCGAAGGGGGCCTTCACCCGGTTCTGCAGCAACAAGGCTATTCGGGTGGGCCTGGCATCCGTCATACACCCGCAATCAAATGGGCAAGTCGAAAGGGCAAATGGCCTAGTGCTAGCCGGCATCAAGCCGCGCCTAATCGAGCCCTTGGAGCGGTTGCCCGGATGCTGGATCGAAGAACCTTCGGTTGTGCTGTGGAGCCTCTGCACCATGCCGAATAGGTCAATCGGCTTCACCATGTTCTTCCTTGTCTACGGCTTGGAAGCCGTCCTCTCCGCGGACATCGAGTTCGACTCGCCGTGCAAGCTCCTCTATGATGAAAGGGCCAATCAGGAGGCACGGGAGGACAGTGTGGACCTCCTTGAGGAGGCCCGCGAGTTGGTTGCTGTCCAGATCGGCGATGTACCAGCAATGTCTATGCCATTACCATTCGAGCCGGATCCAACCGTCGCGTTTCGCGAGGGCAATCTGGTTCTCCGGCTAGTGTAGGACACGAAGGGCATGCACAAGCTATCACCGCCTTGGGAGGGCCCCTTCATCATCAGCCGGGCGTTGCACAACAATTCCTACTACTTCATCGACACGCAGCAGCCCCGCAGGAACAAGATGGACAAGTAGGACAAGGAGACGAAACACCCCTGGAACGCGACCCTGCTCCATCCATTTTATACCTAGTCATCTGGCAATGTATGTATCCCGCGAACCCTATGAATGAAAAATGCGGAACCCCGAGAGATACTCGGGGGCTCCTTGCCAGAAATTTGCATATGTTTTTTCCCGGTTCAATTTTTCCGGCTCCGGCAACCCCTACCCGGGGGCTCGCCGGTTGGCTCAGCCTACTAATTCTATAAACCGGCTGAGTAGTGTGCGATGGTGTCAGAGGCCCACTCTCCGTCTCAGCTACAGACCGCAACCCGGCTGTCTAGCTAGCAAGAGCAAAAGCCTGAGGCATCCCACATGAAAACGGTGAAAAGATGTGACAGATCGAGCGATCCGGCCTTGTACCTAGTTTGAGATTATCCGGTTGCTGAGCCTCCAGTACCATACGCACTCAACTCCCTTCGATTCTGGCTGCAGACCGCAACCCGGCTGCCTGACAAGGACGCAGCGTAAATAGCAGAGCGCACGGGAAAGCGACTAAGTGTCCAGAGAAGCACAAGCTAGTTTTCAAAAAAAAACAAAGCTATTCTCCAGCTAATAAGCACTACGTTAACCGACTAACATATTAACAATGAACCTATATATGTCTTTGTTTTGTAAGACTACAACGAGTCAATCATCAAAAGGGGAGAAGATTCGAAGTCCTTGCCTTCATCAAGCACTACGAATCTCGGGGGCTACACCCACTGGGTGTGCTCACGCGCCCCCAGTGGAATCATGTAGTTCCGACTGGCTAAAAGAGTTTATCCGGATATTCATGCTCAGCAGACCCTGGGGGCAGGAAAAGAAGAGAAGAAGATTCGAAGCACTTGGCTTCGCCAATTACTCCGAATTTCGGGGGCTACACCCAGTGGGTGCACTGGTGCGCCCCCACAGTGGGTTGTGGTTGACCAGTTGGTTCAGGCAAGGTCAGGTTAGCTGGCTAGAGGCGTCTAGCTAGAAGAAGCTAAGAGTTTGAAGGAAAGAAAGAAGAAGATTCGAAGCACTTGGCTTCGCCAACTACTCCGAATCTCGGGGGCTACACCCAGTGGGTGCGCTGGCACGCCCCCACTAGAGTTGGAGTTCATCCGACTAAAAGAGTTTAGCCGAACAAAGATAGCCGGATGATATAAAAACTTCGAAGCACAAAAGATCACAAGGAAAAACGGGAGCAAGCGAACAACATATTAGGATAAAGGGAGACGAAGCTCCTAGAGGTTCAACCGACATCAACAACAGTCGGCACAAGCAAAAAGTTCAACAAAAGCAAGTTATTACGAATTCACCCGGCATCCCGGAGATCAAATCTAGACGACGGGGCCTTTGCCATGCGGGAGATCCTGGCCGGTCGTGGCTTTGGGAGGCGGAGGAGGCACGCTGGAGGTTCCGGCTCGGACATCTCCACCCGTCGGTTGCAGCGCCAGCTCGACCTCCGTCTCCGGCATCTCGGTGGACTCCGAGTCGGTGAGGACCTCGTCGATGTCGGTGTAGCCGGAGATCTTGATGGCGGAGGCACGGAGTTCACGGTGAGCCTGGTGGATGGTAGCCAAGTCAGCACTGGCACGGAAGCCCTCGTCGATCTTCTTGATGTGTGCATCCTTGTACCAGTACAGCATCAGTGCCAGGGCCATCTCTGCTCCGGCTCATGCCGCCAGGTCCCTCAGCCGGTCGACGGCAGCCGGCACCTCCACGACCTTGGTCGCCAGCTGGGCGATCATCTCCGGCACGGCTGCATCCGGCCACAGGAAGTCGAAGACCGCGTGAGCCACTTTCCGTAGCTCAACGACCTCCTCACCAAGAAGGGCAACTAACTCCTGGGAGGTTGGCTACTCCCCCGGCCAGTTCTCCTGGAGCCGGTTGTAAGCCAGCAGGTCTATGCCCAGATAAAACACTATCAGAAAAGGAAAGTCAGGTCCGGTTACCAGATCCGGACAGGAAAACTAGTCGGAAAAAAGGACTTACCCTTGGTGGTGCGGCCGATCTGCATCAACTCCTCCAAGAGGGCCTTCTCCTGCTCCCCCAGCCGCTTGATCTCCTTCTCCTGATCTTTGCTCTAGGCGTCAAATAGATCAAAGGCTTGAGCCCAGCTGGCAAGGGCGGAGTCGCGCTCCTTGATGGTAGCCTCCAGCCGATCTGTCTTGGAGTGTCACTCCTTGTTCTACAGCCGGAGGTTGGAGTTGGACTTCGTCAGACAGTTGTTTTCCTTGGTCAGGCGATCGATTTCCCGCAGGGTGCAGACCATGATGGCTACAAGAAACCGGCTATCAGCAAAAAAATAAGAAGAAGAAGAAGAAGAAGAAAGAAAGAGGGAGAAACTGAGTAAAAGAACTTACTCTAGCAGGTGATGTTCGCTGTGGCCAGCTTCTGCTCCAGCGACCGGTTGCCCCCAGCCGAATCTTCGAGCAAGCCGGATCTCCTTCACCGCCAGCTCTAGGGTGGTGGCTAGGTCCGATAGGGAGGCAGCGGAGGAGGCGGCATCATCGACATTGTAGAGGGTCAGCGACTCCTTCGCCTCGCGAACCACCACCTGCCACTCCTCTCCTGGCTCGCCGTCGGAGTTGTCGTCCTGGATTACCACCAGCTCCTTGCCGGTTGCAGCCCTCCTCATCCCCACGGAGGAGCCACCTCCGCATTGCAGTCTCGACGCAGCGGCGTCCGGCTGCACCACCGTGGTCGGCGGAGCATCCCCTGTCCTGGCTCCTGTAGCCGGATCCGCACGAGGCGGCGGAGGCGCGGCCCTAGATGTTGGAGTCAGGGCGGCAGTGGCAGCAGGAGGCGTAGAATTAGGCGGTGCATGGGGCGGCGAGCCGGCTGACGCCCGCACCGGGCTGGTGGCGCCGAAGGAGACAAGCAAGCTGAAAAGACAAAAGAAAAGCCATTTAGAAAAGCAAGAGAAGGAAAAATTGCTTAAGAAGAGAAGGGGGAAGAAGCGCAGGGCAAGGACGACAAGTACTTACCCTGGCACCACCAGGGGTGGCGCCTTCTTGCGGCCAAGCCGGCACAGGGGGGGCGCTGGTCCGGCTCCTCTTGGGGGTCTGCTCCTCCACTGCAGGCCAACTAGACCTGCTACCTCCGACACCTGATCGGCTGGAGTCACCGTCTGTTGTGTGGCACCAAGTCGGTTCGGGAGCCGGCGTGGCCTCCTCTTCCTCGTCAACCTGCACGTGGGGTCGTGGGCCGGCTCATCGTTCTGGTTAGGGAAGACGTCAGCGTCACCATCCGACTCCTCACCGGACCGGTGTGCGCGTGGCTCGGGGAGGTCTGGCATGAAGACCTGGAGGGGGGTCTCGCCCTCCTCCCGGATGATGCAGGGGAAGTTCTGTCAAGAGAAAATAAGAAAAAGAGTTAGCCGGATGAAAAGAGCAGAACAAAAGATGGAAAGAACCGACCGGATAAGGAAGCTTACCCGGGGCACGCGGTTGTCGCGCCTATAGGGGACCTGCTCGATCTTCTAGTTCTCTGGCAGCCTCTCTTTGGTGATCGTCCACACCCGCTCCTTGAGGTTGTGGTAGCGGGGATCACGGCGAGACAGCCGAGTGGGGTCCAGCCGGCCAGAGTAGTAGCACATCTTGTGGGCGCGGTGCTGCAGCGGCATCCTCAGCCGGTACATCCAGCTAAGTGTGATGTCTAGGCCAGTCAAGCCGGCGGTGACGAGGGAGCGCATCCGGTGCAACATCGCATCCGTCTCCGCCTTGTCGCCGTGGATCTTCAAGTCCTAGTGCTGCCGGCTGGACTCCATGTCCTGGAAGGCTGGCAGGTTTGAAAAACATTTCATGGTTCCCTATGTTTTGAGTGTTAGATAACAATACCATGGAGTTTTTCTCATGTGTGCCAAGTGTGCAGGGAGTGATTTTGTGTTTGGGGTGCTGGATTATCCGCCCCCATCAGGGGCCGGATAATCCGGTCTACCTCATTTGGCAAAGGCAGCCAAGGCGCGACTCTCTGAGTGGGTTCGGATTTTCTCCCGGAAAATCCGAACAAGGGCGGATTTTTCTTCCCTATCCGGATAATCTAGCCCTCGCATGGGGCCGGATAATCCGGCCCCCAAAAGACGATCAAAGGCAGCCAAGGCATGACGCTCTGAGTTGGTTCGGATTTTCTGCCAGAAAATCTGAACAGGGCATTTTTTCCTTCCCTGGCCAGATAATCCGGCCCTTGCACAGGGCCGAATAATCCGGTTCGCCATGAGACGATCAAGGGCAGGCTCGGCACGAGGCTCTGTGTCGGGCGGATTATTTGCCGGATAATCCGAGTCTGGGCAGAGTTTTCCCAGGCCGGATAATCCGGCCCTCACTCAGGCCGGATAATCTGGCCCCAAATGGTGCCAACGGCTTAGTGGGTGCAGGGGGTATAAAAGCTCCTTCATCCCCTCCTTTCAGAACTCTTGATTCATTCAAAAAGTGTTAGACCCATTGCAAGAGCTCTCTCTCTCTAGATCTCCCACTTCAACCACCCGAAGGCTTCGATCTTTGGGGAAATTGAAGGAGGAGACAATCTTCATCGCCATCACGAATCAAGCGCATCAACTCCTCTCCATTCATTTGGAGAATGCCCCGGTCTAGTATTCTTGTCAATATATAGATCTTGTGTTTTATTTTTGATAACTTTTTCTTGTGGCAGCTAGTTGTCATTACGGGAGCCTCCAATTTGGTTGTGGAGTTGTGCCCGCTAGTTGTGTAAAGGCATTGGTTCCCGCCTCGAAGGGTTCCTATAGTGGAAAGGTGGATCAGGCCTTTGGTGCCGGGATCCATCGGAGAACAGGGTGACGCCTATTATGGCGTGGTGGTCTTAGTACCGCCCACCCCCCCCCCAACGCAGATGTACTTCCCTTAACAAGGAAGGAACTGCGGTAAAACAAATCATGTGTCTCCGCGTGCTTCACTATGGTTCACTTGTTCCTCTTTCCCCTCGCCTTTTACTCGCTAGTAGTTAGGTTTGCATATAGGGAAATTCTTCCTAATAGTATATCTAGAGAATTTACCTTTGTGTCAAGCCTAAAATTGAAAAGGCATGAAAATTTGAAGTAGCACCTATTCACCCCCCCTCTAGGTTCCCATACGATCCATTTCAATTGGTATCAGAGCCTCGACTCTTTATTCGGGCTTAACCGCCTAAGAGAAGTATGGGTACCAAGGAGAATGGGAATGAGGCTGTGGACAAGGTCACAATGGATGACCTCAAGACGTTGGAAACAACCTTGTTGAAATCCTTTGAGACTAAGATGGAGGAGATGCAACAAATGATTGCTCGCCTCACATCATCCGTATCCCCATCTACATCCTCCTCTGAGGCTGCCACTCCCTCATCCAAGGATAAGGCTAACACCGGATCCAAGGAAGATGAAGTGGTAGGTGAAAAACATAATGGTTCCGCCTCCAAGAAGGGAAGTGGTAAGGACGACTATAGTGAGTTTCATCACTTATATTCCCCCGACCCATCTATCCCTCATCCTCATATAAACAATAGGGGTGATCCACCCAAGCTTACTGCATCCTCATTTAATCAATGGCAATTCTTAATGAAGTCTCATGTATGCAGCTCTTCAATTGAACTTTGGAGGATTATCGAAGAGGGTCTCCATATTGGAGATCACACTGATACGTCCAAAACGTATCTACTTTCCCGAACACTTTTGATATTGTTTCTCCTCTAAACTTGTGTGATTTGGATGCAACTAACGCGCACTGACGTTGTTTTTACCAGAATTGCCTTGGTGTCTACTTTTTGTGCAGAAAATCAACTATTAGGAAAATCCCGGAAAATATGCCGAAAATCCTATTTCATCAGAAGACTCCAGGAGCCAGAATACGAGACGGAGGGGGGCTGGGGCCCAGCCACACCACCTGGCCGTGCGGGCTGGGCCTGGCCGCGCCAGGGGGTGGTCTGGCCGCCCCAGACTGCCCCTCGGTCTCCCTCTTCGCCTATAAGTTGCCTTATAACCTAAAAACTCAGGGGGGTTCGACGTTTTTCCAGAAGGAGTTCCGCTCCTCCGCCACCACCGGATTCCACGAAACAGCACCAGAAACTCCGTTCTGGCACCCTGCCAGGACGGTGAATTGGAGGAGATCATCGCCATCATCATCACCATCGCTTCTCCATCGAGCATCCATGTTTCTCCCATCTATGAGTGAGTAATCCCCCGATGTAGGCCATGGGGATGGTAGGGATTGGATGAGATCGTTCATGTAATGGCATCAGATTTTTAGGGCATGGTGTCTAGTATCTTTTATTAGTGCTTTATGACTTTGTTGCGACTTGTTGTGCTTAATGCTTGTTACTAGGGCCCGAGTGACATGATTTCAGATCTGAACATGTTATTGATTCATTATGATAGTATTGTTTTTGGTCTTATCTGCAAGTTGTATACACACGTTGTTGTCCGGAACCAATGGCCCCGAAGTGACAGAAATCGGGATAACCGGAGGGAATGGCTTTGATGTGAGGATCACATATGTTCATGGAGTGTTAATGCTTTGCTCTGGTGCTCTATTAAAAGGAGCACCTTAATTGCCAGTATTTCCCTTGAGGCCCCGCTGCAAACGGGCTGGCAGGACAAAAGATGTTGTGCAAGTTCTCATTGCGAGCACGTATGACTATATATGGAACACATGCCTAGGATTATCGAGTACTTGGATGCTTTATCTTATTTATCTGCAATTGTCGTATGTTCTGATTGCTATATGAATTGTCTTGTCCATGCAACACCCCTCCATCCATCCCTATGCCTACCGCACTCGAATCCTATTGTTTACTGCTATTCTTACTGCTGTCTTTACTTTACTACTGCTGCTACTTTGCTATTCCTACTACAAAACTGTTGCTACAGATAAACTGTTGTGAGCAAGATTGTTTCCAGGTCTAGCTGAATTGACAACTCGGTTGTTAAGGCTTATAAATATCATTTGGATCCCCTTGTGTCGAATCAATAAATTGGGTTTCACTTCCCTCGAAAATACTGCGATACACCCCCTATACTTGTGGGTCATCAAGACTATTTTCTGGCACCGTTGCCAGGGAGCATAGCTTTATTTATCAAGTTCACTTGGATTCTCTATTGTTCACTGCTATCCATCCATCATGGGTAAGTCTCGTGATGGCAAGATTCCTATTTTACCATCCACTACAAGAAGAGGTACGGTTCTGAACACCTCTGTTGCTCTTGATTCACCATCTGTTATGAGTAAGCTCGTTACACCACCACATACACATGCTACACACACTGCTACTACTGCTGAATCTGAAACTTCTGATGCTTATGATGCTGCTTCTACTGTGCTTGATAAGAGTGGTTCATTAGGTACTTTCCTAGATGCTACGATTGCTAGAACTATACCTGGAAATACCGAAACTCCTAATGAAGACACTACCACACCTGTTAGTTCTCCTGAGGCTAGTGAGAGTTATGATATTGAAGATGGTTATGTTGAGATGACCGATGAATTTATTAAAGAATGTAAAAACACCCATGATAGGAGCACTGCTAAGAGTCTCCTTGAGAGGCGTACTATTAGGCCCAAATTGTCTCATGTTGCTAAGTTTGCTGCTTCTCCCATAAACATTATAGATGAAGATTATGATTTCTCTTTCGATCTATCTTACATAGCTATTGTCGAGAAAGAACCTTTTTGTGGGACTAAGAATGAAAGTGCGGTAGCACACATGAATGAACTTTCTACCATGAGTGGTTTGTTTTCTGATGATATTAAGATGCGTACTTACTTTGTTGCTAAGATTTTCCCCTTTTCACTGAAAGGAGAAGCTAAATCTTGGTTTAATAATTTACCTCCTGGATCTATTGATAGCCCTAATTGCTTGATTAGTACTTTCCTGTAGAAATATTTTCCTCCTAGTGCTAGACATGCTATTTTGCAGGAACTTTTTGATTTTAAACAGGAAGAAAAGGAGGTATTGCCTAAATCTTGGGCAGGGTTTTGTGCTTTGATTCATGCACAGGCTGGAAGTCCATTACCTAAGAATGAGCTTCTTGATATATTTTATAACGGACTAACCGAAGAATCTAGGACATACCTAGATAGTTGTGCTGATTGTGTTTTTAGGAACAGGACTCCTAAGGAAGCTGAGGAATTAATGGCTAAAATAAGTAAGAACTATGAAGATTGGACTCCTCCAAAACAAGCTATACCTGAAGTAATTGTACATGAACCAACTATTCCGGTGCCTATTCCAATATCAAAGAAGAGGGGAGTTATTGAATTAAATGATGAACTGATGAAGGAAGCTAAGAAATGTCTTAAGGAAAAGGTAATTAAAGGTGCAGATGTCAAGAATTTACCTCCTATAGAATAATTATGTAAGCCTATTCCCTACTCATCCACTATTGAGGTACACTCACTCCAACACTTTGATGAAGGTGATATCCCTTACTCTAAACCTCCTGATCAATGCTTAGAAGAATTTGATATCTTTATTGTTAAGCAAGATAATTTTAATAAAAGGGTGCAAAATCATCTAATGGAAAACACTAGAGCTATTGTTGAGTTGAAAGATATTGTGGAAAGAACCTCTAATGATGTTAAAATGATTGTTAAACACTTTCAAATTGTTCAAACTCAAATAGATCAACTCATTAAAGTGCAAAAAGACTTGTTAATTAATCCTGCTAAAGAAAAACATGCTTATGAAATTAGAACTAGAAGTGGTGCTGCTACCCAAGATCCTCTTTATCCTGAGGGGCATCCCAAAAGAATTGAGCAGGATTCTCAACAAGCTGAAAATAGTGGCTCTACTCGTAAGAAAAGGAAAAATAAACATAAAACTGTTGTAGAACCCTCCAAACCTGCTATAGATCCTAATAGTATATCTATCTCTGATGCTGAAACTGAAAGTGGTAATGAAGAAAATGAAGTTCCTAATGAAGAAAAAGTTGAAGAAGAACCTGAAAACCACACTAAGAATACTAAATATACTAAAGAAGATTTTATTGCTAAGAAACATGGTAGTGAAAGAGAGCCTTGGGTCCAAAAACCTATGCAATTCCCTGATAAGAAACACAAGTCAAAGGAAGACGAACACTATAATAAGTTTTGTGAGTGGATGAAACCTTTATTCTTGCAAATCCCCTTGACTGATGATATTAAATTGCCTCCTTACTCAAAGTATATGAAGGACATTGTCTCAAATAAAAGGAAGATCCCTAATGAAGAAATTTCTACTTTGCTTGCTAATTATTCCTACAATGGTAATGTTCCTAAGAAACTTGGAGACCCAGGGATTCCAACTATCCCTTGCTCTATTAAGAACAGTTATGTTATAACGGCTTTGTGTGATTTGGGAGCTGGAGTTAGTGTTATGCCTTTCTCTCTCTATAAGAGGCTTTAACTAGAAAAATTAATACCAACTGGTATATCTTTGCAAATGGCTAATAAATTGTTGGGTCCGCAGCATAGAAAACAAAAAAATTCCTACGATGAGAACTACATGCCAAGATCTATCAAAGCAACGGGTGGACATACATCCAACGAGAACTTACCCTCGAAGACAATGAGTTTTGTTAACGAGTAGGAACTCGTGGTTGATGTAGTCATACACTTGTGATCTCAAGATCATGAGGAAGTCCGAGAGCCGCAACTCAGCAGCACATCCGTACTCGCACACACGTTCAAGCCACCGGACAACCTCCACCTCCTTGCTCCAGCGATCCAGTGGAAGCAGCAACTCCTTCCAGACGAAATGCCACCGGGAACATGTATCTCGCTAATTCGAGACCATGGGGGAATAATTCTAGAGGGGGAGAGAGATCCTTCACAAGGAGGTGTGTGGAAGAAGGAGGAAGAGGGTGGCCTTTTATAGGAGGAGGGGTGCCCCTCCTTCATGGCCGACGCATGGGGTGGGGTGACTCCTCACCTCCCCCATTAATGTGGTGGTAACCCCTCCACATTAAAATGCCTCTTCACATTCCCCTTTAAAGTCCCTACTTTAAATGCATTAAAATTCTCCAAGTTTAATGCTCTCTCATTTAATAAAACTCTTTTATTAAATTTATTCAGAATTTTGTTAATTACTTTAATTAACAAACATTCACATATAACCCCTTGCAATATTTCAATATCACATGCAGAACCACTTTCTGCAATTTCACCCGAAACAATTTCTGGTTTCTATCAAAACAATTCATGCGCTTTGCAATTCTTTCGTCTGAAACATATGTGCTCCAAAATGGTGTCCGGTAACTCTTAAGTGTGTCACCCTATGGTTCGTGAATAATGCAGACATGATTGAGACTCCTCTCAGATCAATAATCAGAAGCGGGACCTGGAGATCCATACTGACTCCTACACATTCAACGACGACTTCTGTGATCGTGAGAACCTTTAACGCTAGTAACTAAATTCCTTTGTCTCACGATATATTACATGTCCGAGATTCGATCATTGGTATCTCCATACCTAGTTTGATCTCGTTATCGACATGCACTCTTTTCTCGTTCCCATGATATAACATTCTAGTGGTCACATCACTTGCTTGCAAGCTATCTTAATGTGATATCACCGAGAGGGCCTAGAGTATATCTATCCGTCATCGTGATTGAAAAATTCCACTCTTGATCCATGAGCCTCAACATAACACCTTCGTAGCACTGAACCCATCTTTATAGTCACCCTGTTACGGTGTGACGTTTGATGTTATCAAGATACTCTTCCGGTGTTAGCAATTAACATGATCTCATGGTCTAAGGATAAAGATTACTTTGTATGATGTTATAGCAATATAAACATAATGACTTTGATCGTAATGCTATACTTCGGATGAATGTTCATCACATCATTCCACCAATGTTGTGACCTTGTTATTAACAACATCCAATGTCCATGATCAGGAAACCTTGATCATCTTGTTAATCAACAAGCTAGTCTATAAGAGAGGCATAACTAGGAACCCTTTTTGTTTATTAAACACACATGTATTAACGTTTCCGATCAATACAACTATAGCATGCAAAATAAACATTTATCATAAACATGGAATAAGATAATAATCACTTTATTATTTCCTCTCGGGCATATTCCCTTCAGTCTCCCACTTGCACTAGAGTCAATAATCTAGTTTGAAAAACTTTGCGTATTGAACACCTATGGCTTTATGGAGTTGCATATATGCTATTGCTAGTGGTTAACATAATATCCAGATCTGACAGTTCCAGGTGCGTGTGTATTTGCATGTCTTTGCGTCTCTACGCATCACTCATTCTCAAATGAGATGGCATTGTATAAATTTGGTCCTTTGGTGAGACCTTTAGTTCGTTCCAGTTAAAATATGTTGATATTATTGTCACACAATATATCTTCATAGTATTACCCCACTTTGAACCACACCTAGTTTCATAACAAACTACTTAATACAAATGCCCTCCTTTGCTGCTACTATAGCAGTTATATACTTAGCCTTTTGTTGTAGTATCCGTCACAATGTCTCAACTTTGGAACTCATCCAAATCCACCATGGAACATCCTTTCCATTACATTGTGCCACCCATAGTATAAATTGAGATAAATTTAATTTGTATCTTGTGACAAAACTAGTATCAATGTAACACTTTACAATGAACTACCTTTAACTATTTGTCACTTATACATGATATATTCTTAGTTCTTCCAAAGCTCATAAGAATATCTTTACTATCGTCCAATGATCATCTTATGAATCATTCTGGTATGTGCTCATAACGTTTAGAGCATAGGACATTCTGGATATATACATATCATGGTATAATCGACCAAAATCTTCATGTGATTTTACTCACCAAGTGTTGAAACACTTGAATCTTGATACAATCCTTTCCATGCAGCAAGATCCTTTCTTGTTGGTTCCATATTGAACCCTTTCAATATCTCACATATGTATGTCTGGCACAACCATATTATCGCCTCAATCTATCCATATAGATATTGATGCCAAATATTCCGGGTTTGCCCAAGTCTTTCATCAAAATCTCATTTTAATGAAATTCTTAACTTGTGTCAATACAAGATACATAATTTACAATCAACAATATGTCCTCTACATAATGTATTAGAAATATGTCTCAGCGCTCCCACTTAATTTCTTGCATATGCAAGCATCTTCATCATCTCCGATGAATTTAAACTCTTTTAACAGTTTCATCATGGTGAAGATTCCAACTCCCCTATGTTTACTTCAACTCTTGAAGTTTGCATGCCCTTTTAGCACCCTTTGAATTAACAAAACCCTTCGGACCGTGTCATGTACACGTCCTAGGTAACCATTCTATTAGAAGAACCGTGTTTTGTTTATTCAACTACCATATACCAAATTATATGTAGTGGTTGCTACATTAATCCGTCAAGACTAAATATCGCTATGAAAGATCAAATCTTGTCATAGTCAACTCCTTGAACATTGTCGTAAAGTTCTTTCCGACATGTCGACTATTTCATATATGTTAAACATCCATGTCTTATTTCTTTATAGATCCAAACACGACCGATAGGCTTCACGCCTTTCTGGAGGGTCTTCCAAGTTCAGAAACTTGATTTCTCGTGTATAGATACTATCACGGATTCTATGACTTCTAGTCATTTTATGGAGTCAGGGCCCATCATCGCTTCTTTGCATGTAGTCGGTTCATCATTGTCAAAACAATAACGACTTTCTTATCAAATCTTACTATTTGATTCTTACCGACCCACAAGTTCAATAGGAACTCTAATCTCCGAGATCACACCTTTTGTAATCACGGAGCCATGAGAATTGTGGCCGCCATCGGGACACTTTCCGGCGTTGCGCTACTTAGCACATATAGCTAAGGTTCAATAACCTTATCAAGTTTCTATTGTCCTCCCACTTAACTTTTCGTGAAAAAATCCTTCTCAAGAAACTTAACGTTCCAAGTAACAAACTCTTTTGTCCTCGGTGTTATGGAAAAATTCCCAACAAATTCTTTGGGATAACCTACAAAGACGTGCTTATCTGACTTCGGTTGTAAACATTTTACTTATGCATAGCATACCAAAATTTAAGAAAAGACAATTCGGGTTTTATCCCAAACCATAACTCATATGGTGTCATTTCAACGGATCACGATGGTACTATTTTCAGTGTAAAAGCGGTAGTCTCTAAAGCTTCAATCTTTAAAACATAATGGCAGTTTTATAAATGACACCCTTGATCTTACCTTGTCAAACATGGTTTGATTTCATCTCTCGAATATTACATACTCCTATGGTTTATCGGGAAACACAAATCATGGAACAATTCCTCAAATCTTAGGTGTTTTGCTAAACATGTAACTCAAATATCTTCCTTTATGATCGAATCATAAACTCTTTATTTTCTTGTTACAATGATTTTTCACTTCATCTTGAAAGTCTTTGAACAATTTTCAAATGTTTGATACTTCTTCCTTATTAAGTAAATATATAGACATATTCACTTAAATTTCTGGAGAAAGCATATGAAGCAAAAATATCCATCGCATATGGCTACACATAATGGACTATATACATCAACATGCATAATATCCAATAATTTAGTCATCCGTTCCTCTATGGCCTATGGACGGAGTTTCAATTATCTCGAGGAAAGTCTCACATGCGTCAATTGATCAAAATCAAAGACTCCAAAAATCCATCAACATGGAGTTTCTTCATGTTTTCTTTCAAATATAATTTAAACAGCGATGTCACTTCATAAGTGATCTTTCGATCATTTGTCTTGCGACATTTTAGCAATAGTGTTTATGGATGTGATTTCTCCCACTAGACTTGTAAAAGTTCATCCATCCTTTATGGAATACGGTAATTATTTGAACAACCATTGTTCTCGTAATACCAGAACAAAATAACAATTATTAAAACAAATCTTGAAGGCTAGGTTTGACGACAACGAAAAACACAATAACACTTTATTTGTTTTCGATGAACATCATCACTTATTCTCTTGCCAGTTACTTAGGCCATTGCAGTTCATGAATTGCATTGTCCTGTATGACACTTCATACAAACCAATTCGGTATCCAATACCTAAGAACCATATTGTTTAACAAGCAAGGAATACAACCATAACATGTATATCTTCTATATAACTAAGCTGGACATTTCCAACTTTTTCTTTTCTGCCAAATATTTTATAGATTCTCTTTCAGCAATTCCTTTTCCTTTTAAAAGAATCTATCAACATCAATTGTGGTGTCATTCACATAACACATAGTACAAAGCGTATATAGTCAAATACTAATACCTTTGGACTTGCACTTTGAAGTGGATCACCATCATCAAATGTTTGGTGTTCTTTCAAACATCCATTCTTTAGTAATCTTTTAGTGTAGTAAACATTTTACTTACATCTTCTATTCATCCTTATCATGACAACTTTCATGATCAAGCTACTATAGCCTATAAGGATGAATCATGAGTATAATATCAGTTCCCAAAACCTTTTTGGTATATTAGGACGCCTAGCATCTCCAACCATCACAAATTCTCATACAATATGAGAACGTGTATTTTGTTAAATTATACTCTATCATATTGAAACCAACAACTTTGTTTCAGATATCACAATATCCTTCACACATGATGGTTTCTGAAACAATTATTTTAGCTCCTAGATAACCTCAATATTAAAACAACTTTTGAATATCAAGAATCATGGAGGCAAACATGATACTTTAGATACTAACATTGGAATTCTTACTCTTGATTTAATACTACTTATTAAACTTCATGGAGTAAATAGAGTTTGCTGAAAGTTTGCAATAGGACTTATAAACTTTAAATTGACATTCAAAACAATACGATACCAGTTCGTAAAGTAAATATCCAGAATTCTATAGTTCTACTATCTCAATTAAAACTAAGCATAAGGTAGTGAATAGACACCAATGACTACAACAAATTATGCAAATTCACTTCGATTTAGTTTATGACAAATTTAGTTCGACTAATCCAAATTAGAAATGAACTCCCACTCAAAAACGACATCGCTCGTGCCTTTTTGGTGATTACAGGAACCAAATCCACTACACCAAGTCCGATCATCACGTGAGTCGGTGTAGCTTCAAAGGCGAGCATCTATATGGGCATCATATCAACTATATGACTCATGCTTAACCTTTCGGTCCGTGTTCCGAGGCCATGTATGTACATGCTAGGCTCGCCAAGTAAGAACCTTAGTACCCGCGTGTGTAAAACTGTCTTACACCCGTTGTATGAAAGCGTAGAGTCGAGTACACCCGATCATCACGTGATGTCTCGAAACACGATCCATAGAACGGTGCATACTCAAGGAAGAACACATTTTATCTTGATATCTAAATGAGGGATCATCTTACAATGCTACAGAAAGCGCCAAACTAGCAGTATAAGATGCTAACATCTATTGTGTAAAGTGAGATGATATGGTCCATGCATTTGATCTCTATCATTTGCATCGTGGTATGATCTCTATCATTCCTTTGTGTGTAAGGCCAAGGTCTATGGAACTTACACGTTGAGTGTGTTGTAAGAGTATCTATCATACATCTACTTACAACAATACCATATCAAGACACTAGCCCAGCAACGATCTAAACTAGACGCCTCTAATTTATCAATTGCAAGTTTTACGTGGTTTAGGGCTTTCGGAGATAGAACCGTTCTCACCTACGAACATGAACCACAACGAGGATAACCAAGTTATTAGCAACTCGTTGTAAATCAGATATTGACTATAGTAGGAGAGACAGACACCCGCCAGCCACTTATGCAAAACAAGTTGCATGTTAGTCGTGGAACCGGTCTCATGTACGATGACATGTAAGGTTGGTCCGGGCCACTTCATCCCACTATGCCACCAATATCCAAAATACATAGAAGATGCAATAACATGATCATCATCGCCCACATATAAACATATGTGTACTACCCGTGCAAAGCACCTACGCATAGATCAGACTCTGATACCACTGTTGGGTCCGCAACATAGAAAACCTTGATCATCTTGTTAATCAACAAGCTAGTCTATAAGAGAGGCATAACTAGGAACCCTTTTTGTTTATTAAACACACATGTATTGATGTTTCCGATCAATACAATTATAGCATGCAAAATAAACATTTATCATAAACATGGAATAGGATAATAACCACTTTATTATTGCCTCTTGGGCATATTCCCTTCATAAATCTACCACTATTCCTGTTGGTATATGTGAGGATGTACCTGTTCAAGTGGCTCATAATTGCTTGATATTAACTGATTTTGTTGTGCTTGAAATGCCTGAAGATGATAATATGTCTATTATTCTTGGGAGACCTTTTCTTAATACTGCAGGAGCTGTTATTAAATGTAATCAAGGAAAGGTGACTTTCAATGTTAATGACAAGGAACATACTGTCTATTTCCCCAAGAAGATTGGAAGGACTTATGGTTTGAATTCAATTGAACATGTTGAGGGCATTCAAGTTGGAGAAATATATTGTCCCATACCAAGAGAAAATTTTGAAACTATTATGATTGGGACCATTGTTATCAAGGTTGAGGTAACATAATCATTAGTGGAATACAAAGTTTTGTCTTATATGGAATTTTTTTGGTAATAAGACCTAATCAACCTTGTTAACAAAAGGATTTCATTGAACAAAACAATGTTTTCACTATGATTATCTTCGTTTACTTCTATTGCCATCCATTTTAGTTTTTGTTTTCGTTTAGTTTTCTTTGTTGTTAGTTGCTTGCATGTTAGAGTGTCTTAGAACTTCTGTAGTTCTAGCTTTGTTTTGTCCTTGTGTCATTTCCAAAAAAAATCTGTCTGTCAGAAAATCATTCTTCTATTTCTGAAAAATGCCCAAAAATAAAGTGTCTCGGAAAATTCCAAAAAATTCATATTAAATTTTTACGTGAAAAAAGGGGAAGAGGAGTGCCTGGGAGGTACCAGGGGGACCCACCAGGCAGGCACACCACCTGGTGGCGCGGCCTGCCCTGGGTGGCGCCATGCCCTTGTGTGGGCCACCCCTGCCCCCCCCCCCACTAACTCTCTCACCTGCCACTTTCTTCTCTCTCCCGAGCAAGCTCCAGTTCATTGCTCAAAATCACGTTCTTGCTGTGCTTGCTCTCAATTTTTTCGATCTCCTTGCTCAGCTCATCTTTCTTGCTGAAAATCGGAGCATTTGTTCCCTGGTATGTGACTCCTCCCCTTGTACAAGTAGATTTGTGTTTAGTGGATTATATCTTGAGTATTTTGCTGTTGTAGGTGAAAGGTTATGAGAGCTTTTAAGCTTGTTTGATGCTTAGAGATACAGTTTTGATGCATGTTTAGGCCTCCTACAAGTCCCTATGAGTATAATCCTTCATTGTATTTACTTTGCAATCACTTGTTTAATAAGTGTTTAAATTTCAGAATACCAAGCATGAACAACCATACCTTTGGAGAGATATTTGAGAGTGATGCACATAGGAGGTAGAGGCCCTCAAGATTAGCCTCTCAGTTTAGGCCATCATACAATGAAGATCTCATTGCAACTCGTATTGGTAATGAAAGGGATGATGGGGATGCTCACCCATCCACTTTTCCTTGTTTTACTTTCTTACAAGCTGCATGTATTCTTGATGATTTCTTGCTACTGATTGAGAGGGTTGGTTTGACCTCATATATGCAAGATGAGAGTGAGCAATACGCTATCCTCACCAAAGCCTTTGTTGAGAGCTTCACGTTTACTAACACATCCTATCAGTCGACTGTCTCTTTCAAAATTTATAATTTCCCTTCACCATGCCTTTGGAGAGATTTTGCAGTATTGTAGGTGTAAGAATGAGAGGGACCATGAAGAAAATTCAAGGGCGACCCGCTGATTTGCTGGAGCTTTAACGAGGGGTGACCAATGATGATGACCGCGTGGCGCAGCGCGGAAAGATAAGAAATATCCAACTCCCTGCTCTTAGATACTTTGCATATTATCTTGCTACTAGCATACTTGGTAGGGAGAACACAGGTAATATCTCCAACTATCATTTAGTTTTCCTTGCTGCTGCGCTTAACAATGATACTCGATACAATCTTGGCTCGCTTATTGCTCGCCGCCTAGCTGCTAGGGGGCCTATCTATGGGGGAATCATTGCCTCGCGTATGGTCAATGCATTAGGACTTTTAGTGGACCCCAATGATACTATACTGGCACCACAGAGGCTTGACCTTGTTGCTATGAAAACTCATCACTTTGTCACTTCTACTTCTGATTTGAACAATCTAGTATATAGGATGCTTTTCACTGACGGGGATGAAAGGGAGATCCCTTTGCCACAGCCTTCTTTGTTTAGTGTTCACAGGAGACCATGGTCATGCTCCAAGGAGGAGGTGGACGAGCAGCTTCGCTTGCTGGGCTTCCACGAGCAGCACCAGGAGGATGTACCCTCCTACGATCACTCCGCTCACTACGGAGGGACGTACTCAAGCTCGCACTAGGACGAGGGGACCTCCTCGTCATACTACGGTGGTACATCATCCTGGCCGGCTTGGGATTGATACCCACTTAGGCCAAAAGCCTAAGCTTGGGAGAGGTACGCCGACACCGCACTCATCTCCATATCATGTTGCGTCGGTACTTTGTATATTCATGTTTCATTATCTTTTTAGTTTTTGCCTTTCTTTGCTTTTGCTTTCTAAAACACAAAACGACCAAAAATATTTCTGTTGTTTCTCTTTGGTTTGCTTCTTTTTCTTTTTGCCTTGGTTTGTTTTTCCCTTTTGCTTTGTTTGAACTATTCGAAAAACCCAAAAAGATTTTGCTTTGCTTGTTTTTCCTTTTTGGTTCTTGTTTTAAAAATCAAAAACAACAAAAATATTTGTCGTTCTTCTTTGTCTTTGTGAGTTTGTTGCAAGGTTCAACAGTCCTGAGTGGATATTGGTTTCATATTATTATTCAAGCCACACAAGTGAAGAGCAATAATGAGGATTAATGACAACTTAAGACGTGGTAAGAGGCTGGTAACGAACTCTATTTGTTTTCATTTTTGTACATATACTCATTATTGTGGGCATGCTTAGCCTGTTTGTATAGGGTGTACGTTATCTTTGGATGCTTAGTAGTTCTTGCTTTCGTATGATTAGTTCCAGCTTGCTAATAGTTTGTAGCATGCCTTATGAATGTTTTCTTGCATTACTTTATTCATAACTTGGTATGACACTGTGGTATCCTCCTCTGAATGTTTCATTTGCATTGACTTGGCACATGCTCACGCATGCATATGACTAAAACAATCATTTGAGCCTCGATGAATTATTTTGCCTTGAGGATCTTGAATCACTTTCATGCCATGATTAGTCCTGTTTTGTTGCAAGCATGATTATGACAGCTATTGCTCTCTCGTTTGTTGCTCCCTTACTATTGCTAGGCTTCACTTTCACTGAGTATGTTTTACTCATGTTTCCAACTCCCTAAAACCAAATATTGCCAAAGTGTCCACCATACCTACCTATTAGCATCATTTGCTATTCCCGTGCATATTCAATATTCCTTGTTTTCTTCCGAATAAAATGTTTGCTTGTTATGAGAAAGTTAGTTAGTAAAGCTCTCACAAACTTGATGGCACACTTTATTTTCTTGCATTTAATAAACCTGAACCATTGCGTCCTTCTTTTTTGCGTATATGCTTGCGCTTTATAAGTTGAAGTTAGCAGAACCATGTTTCATGGGGAACGTTTTCAACATTTCATTGGTACTTAGTACCTCGTTGATATCATGTTCTTTTGCTTATGGATCCCGGCGGTGTGAAATAAAAGTGGAACTTGTAAGATCATGGAGTTTGTATGTATGTTAGAGAAACGCCTGGGCCGCTAGCCTAAGCCATGCCTAATCATGGTGGAAACTTGCAGCATAACCATAATGACCATTCTATGAAGCATCCTCAGTAAAAATCTATGCACATAGTAAATAAAAAGATTGCTGAGATGCTCATTGTCTGCTTGCCTTGTCATTTTGATTATGGGATAGCTCCTGTATCATGTGCAAGGTGTACCCCGTTGGCGGTTCTCTATGATACGTATATACTTACAATGACAAGAGCTTACTTGTGACTGAAGTTGAGTAGCATGAGGATCGGTCTTCGTAAGTAAGGGGCATGAGACTTCGATTTATAACTTGTCAAGCATATCCTCTTAGTTGTGTCACTTTAACCTTAACCATTTAAAGATGCTTATGATAGGGGCAATGAGAGCTCAAAGCTAACGAGTACCGTACTTTCAGCATTTGGAGACCTTTCAAACTTTTCAAAACCTTTTTCATTTCCTTGTTGAGTCTCCACACATTCTTTGAGCACCTTATTGAGAGCATAGTTGTCATTCTTAGTATAATGTGCTTGTCCCTAAACTTCTAGTCATCACTTGATGACTTTGATGCTTGTATCTTTGATATCTTTACTTCTAGTCATCACTTAAACTTCAGAGGTGCCTTGGCACTCTTAATCAAAGGCAAGCGAGATACCACTCTATCATACCTTGTTATGAGCATTGTAACGTTGCTTATGTTTATGTTTCATGCTACTTATTATTTTTGAGTTGGAATCTCTTCACAGCTTGCAATGACTATTAAGTAGACTCAGTAGCATACTCTTTATTATGAGTTGTCTAAGTAGTTGATCACATGCTGAGAATATATACATCATATGAAGCAAATGTGTTCGTGAAAGTTATTTTATCGCACTCAGTTTGCAACTGAATTGCTTGAGGACAAGCAATAAGCTAAGCTTGGGGGAGTTGATACGTCCAAAACGTATCTACTTTCCGAAACACTTTTGCTATTGTTTCTCCTCTAAACTTGTGTGATTTTGATGCAACTAACGCGGACTGACGTTGTTTTCGGCAGAAATGCCTTGATGTCTACTTTTTGTGCAGAAAATCAACTATCAGGAAAAATCCTGGAAAATATGCCGAAAATCCTATTTCATCAGAAGACTCCAGGAGCCAGAATACGAGACGGAGGGGGCTGGGGCCCAGCCACACCACCTGGTTGCACGGGCTGGGCCTCGTCGCGCAAGGGGGTGGTCTGGCCGCCCCAGACTGCCCCTCGGTCTCCCTCTTCGCCTATAAGTTGCCTTCTGACCTAAAAACTCAGGGGGGGTTCGACGTTTTTCTAGAAGGAGTTCCGCTCCGCTGCCACCACCAGATTCCATGAAACAGCACTAGAAACTCTATTCTGGCACCCTGTCGGGACGGGGAATTGGAGGAGATCATCGCCATCATCATCACCATCGCTTCTCCATCGTTCATCCATGTTTCCCCCATCTATGAGTGAGTAATCCCCCGCTGTAGGCCATGGGGATGGTAGGGATTGGATGAGATCGTTCATGTGCATCAGATTGTTAGGGCATGGTGCCTAGTATCTTTTATTATTTCCTTATTACTTTGTTGCGACTTGTTGTGCTTAATGCTTGTCACTACCCGAGTGCCATGATTTCAGATCTGAACATGTTATTGGTTCATTATGATAGTATTGTTTTTGGTCTTATCTGCAAGTTGTATACACACGTTGTTTTCCGGAACCAATGGCGCCGAAGAGACAGAAATCGGGATAACCGGAGGGAATGGCTTTGATGTGAGGATCACATGTGTTCATGGAGTGTTAATGCTTTGCTCCAGTGCTCTATTAAAAGGAGCACCTTAATTGCCAGTAGTTCCCTTGAGGCCCCGCTGCAAACGGGCTGGCAGGACAAAAGATGTTGTGCAAGTTCTCATTGCGAGCACGTATGACTATATATGGAACATATGCCTAGGATTATCGAGTACTTGGATGCTTTATCTTATTTATCTGCAATTGCCCTATGTTCTGATTGCTATGTGAATTGTCTTGTCCATGCAACGCCCGTCCATCCATCCCTATGCCTACCGCACTCGAATCCTACTTTTTGCTGCTATTGTTACTGCTGTCTTTACTTTACTGTTGCTGCTACTTTGCTATTCGTACTACAAAACTGTTGCTACTGATAAACTGCTGTGAGCAAGATTGTTTCCAGGTGCAGCTGAATTGACAACTCAGTTGTTAAGGCTTATAAATATCCTTTGGCTCCCCTAGTGTCGAATCAATAAATTGGGTTTCACTTCCCTCGAAAATACTGCGATACACCCCCTATACTTGTGGGTCATCACACACCAACTTGACAAGAAGAGAAGTTGTGGATAGCCAATTGAATGCAACGGCTCTCCATATGATACAGCTTGGAGTGGGTCCCAAGGACATGCCCCACATTGAGCATCGCAACACAGCTAAAGAAGCTTGGGATGCTCTCACCGACCTATTTATTGGAAATGAAAGCATGAGAAGGAATAGGTATGATGCCCTTAGTAATGAAGCTGAAGGATTCTACATGTTAGATGGTGAAAAACATGAAGATATGTATAGAAGACTCAAGGGTATCGCAACAACATTTAGAAAGCATGGAGCCACTCACATCGATGATGCTTGGATAAAAAGGAAATGCGTGAGTGCTCTAATGCCTTTTGAGCCAACGGACTTGAAGAGCTTGCAAGGTAGACACAACTACCATCAAATTACTTCCAATGAAGTCATGCAAGAAATGGCATCATTCAAGGTTGCAGCTAAGAATGCGGAACATACCCGTGCACGAGCCATTGGAATGCAAAAAGGGGTCAATGTTGCTCTAAAGGCAAATGTTGTTGAGCAAGATGAGGATGAAAGAGCTTTCGAGGGTGTGTCCAAGGATTGCCCCATTGAAGTCAAGTGTGCTCATGGTGAGTACATGGCGTTCTATGCAAGGAACTTTTGGAAGGATCCAGCTAAGGCCAAGTCAGAACACGAGCGCAAGAATGGGTCAAGTGGAAGAAGAGAGAATGTTCCAAAACTGAGAACATGCTACAATTATGGAGATAGGCTACACTTTGTGGCTGAGTGTCCATATCAAAATAGAGAAGACAATGGTGGCAGGCTCATCCTTAAAGAAAAATCCAAGGCACCTAGAAAGAATCCATTTATCAAAAAGAATGGCCCCTACAAGAAGAAACCCAACATTGTCTTGGTGGCACAAGAAAAATATTCCTCTACAAGTGAAGATGAAGAGGATGAAGATAGTTCTCGTGAGGTGGCTGCTATAGCCACCACATCGACTCCATCATCTCTCTTCGACTCACCAAACGAAAACGTCATCAACAACAATGTCACTTGTCTTATGGCAAGAGGGTCCGAGGTATCATCTTCTAGCTCTTCATTTCCTAAGACTAACATAAATATGGATATGGATGATCATACTAGTCTTAAGATGAAAGAAGCAGTTATTGCTTTGGACAACTTTTTCAGTAACTTGCAAGGTGAGCACAAACTTCATTTTGATGCTCTTATGAGTCAACTTGCCCAAGCCGAAGATCTCCTCGAAGAAAAGGGCAGAATTGAAAGAGAAGATGCCTTGGAGATAGCCTCCTTGAAGAATGCTCTGGAAGAAGAAGAGGAAGCTCGAGTATCCTTGGAAGAGAGACGCGAATCAATTGAGGAGTCACATGAAGAAGTTGTGGCCAGCTCATCAAAGAACGTGACAACGCTCTTGCCAAAGGTAAAGAAATTAAAGAAGGAAATAATTGAATTTGGGGCTGCTCATGCTAGACTCATGGAGAAGTTTGAGAAACTTGACATTGCTCACAAGGCATTGGAGAGTGAACACTCTATTCTAAATGAGTCTCGTGACCATCTCCAAACTCAATTAGAGAATTATGATATGTCCAACACCTCCACACCATCTTGTGGACAAGAAGAACTTGCAAAGGGATCTCAACACAAAGGTAAAGAAGTTCTAGATGAGATACTTAGCAAGCAAAGGACAAACAATGGAAAAGAGGGTCTTGGTTATATTCCCAAGACAAAGAACAAGAAGAACAAGAAGAAGAAGAAGAAGAAGAAGAAGAGAAGACTGCTCAACCAAATACTAGCACCACCACCAATGACAAGTCTAATTATGATGGTTTTGCAAGGGCTAACAATCCTAGCTTTGAGTTATGTCATGATTATTATGGTGATGTTTATGCTAGTTATGTAGGTCCTTATGATTGTTACATTCCTTGGTCTATTTGGGTCCCCAAGACCCTTGTCACTAACATGAGAGGACCCATTGAAAAATGGGTACCTAAAACCAAAAAGTAACTTTCTTGCAGGGCTATGCTTCCGGTGGATCTAAATGGGTACTCGATAGCGGGTGCACGAATCACATGACCGGAAGCAAGGAGATCATCATGGAGATGCGGCCAAATCATGATCATATAACCGTCTCATATGGTGACAAGTCAAAATCTGAGGTATTGGGTCTCGGCAAAGTTGTGGTTGCTCACGATATCTCTCTCGTGGACGTCATGCTTGTTGAGACCCTCGGTTACAATTTACTTTCAGTTCACGCCCTTGGTAAGATGGGCTTTGCAATTTTTATTGATGCTGATTTGGTGGTACTCTTGTGGAGCAAGTCTCTAAAAGTCGCTTTCGTGGGATATGTCGAAAATGACCTGTACGTGGTGGACTTCTCGGGGAAAACCACTATAGGCCCGATGTGTCTTTTCGGAAAGGCTGGCGCGGGTTGGTTATGGCATCATCAACTAGCCCACGTCAACATGAGAACTTTGCAAAGTCTCCACAAGGGTTGCCACATCCTTGGACTAAAAGAAAATATTTCCTTTTCCAAAGATCGTGTTTGCAGGGCTTGTGTTGAAGGGAAAATGCATGACTCTCCTCATCGAAGGAAGACTATTATTTCGTCAAAGAGGATCTTGGAGCCGCTTCATGTGGACCTCTTTGGACCTCCATCACATGCAAGCCTTGGTGGGAAGAAGTACTGCCTTGTGATCATTGATGATTACTCAAGATACACTTGGGTCTATTTCTTCAAGTTGATGAGCGAGACTCAACAAACGGTCATCGACTTTGCCAATGAGGTTCAACGTCAACACAATGTCCCTATATTGGCAATAAGAAGTGATAATGGCTCCGAGTTCAAGAACTACACCTTAAATGAATTCCTAAGTAAAGAGGGGATAAGACATCAATATTCTGTTGCGTACACCCCTCAACAAAATGATGTTGCCGAGAGGAAGAACCAGACCCTAATGGATATGGCAAGGTCTATGCTAGCTGAGTTCAAGTCTCCATATAACTTCTGGGCTGAAGCAATCTCAACTCCTTGTCATTCATCCAACCGGCTATACCTCCGTAAAATCTTGGACAAGACTCCGTATGAAATTCTTACCGGTAACAAGCCAAACATCTCATACTTTTGGGTATTTGGGTGTAAGTGTTTCTTTATCATCAAAGGAGTTCGTTTATCTAAATTTGAGTCTAAGGCTTTAGAAGGTATTTTTGTTGGCTATAGTGCCGAATCCCACACTTATAGAGTCTACAATAAGCTCTCCGGAATGTTGTAGAATCTTGTAGTATGGTGTTCAAGGAAAATGATGGTTCCCGTGCGGGGCAAGTTGATGTTTGTGATGCAGATGTTGAAATACCCCAAGATGTCATAAGAAGAATGGGCGTGGTATTTTTCCGCCCCGTTGAGGAACCCCTTGTGGAGGATCGGGAAGGACAATGCTCCACTCATGTAGAGCCTTCATCTACACAGCCTCAACATGCTCCAACCACGGGAGAAACTTCTACACCAACTCCTCCAAATGCTGAAGGTCAACATGCTCCTGTATGCTCCAGGTCGGATTATCCGGTCGACACCGGATTATCCGGCCCCCACTCCACTGATGACCAACCTGATCATCATGTCAAAGAAACAGCTACTAGTCCCAGGCCGGATTTTCCGGCTACCCTCGGATTATCCGGCCCCTCACCAATTCAAGCAAGTTCTAGTCAAGATTGTGAAGATGCTTCAGGATCTCCCTGGCCGGATTATCCGGCCCCACACACGGTCAAACTATCCGGCCCTGAGACTCCTGATGATCAGCAACCTCATGTTATGGCTGTTGATCCAACTTAAGGGCAAGGTTCATCATCTCCTACTACCGCTATTCAAGCTACTAATCAAGGTCAAGCAAATGATTCTAATGAAGACTCCAATGATGAAAGTATTCCACCAAGAGACAACAAGCTTATTGAACTTCGTCGCAAGGCTCGTGCCGATAGGAACCTTGAGTTAAGTGGACATACTCTTGACAAAGTTGTAGGTGATCTTCGATGAAGGGTTTCCACAAGAAGGGAGTTGGCAAGTTTCGGTGAGCATCAAGCCCACATCTCAATGGTGGAACCCAAGAAAGTGTTTGAAGCTCTTGAAGATCCGGACTGGGTTGTTGCTATGCATGAAGAGTTGAACAACTTTGAACGCAACAAGGTTTGGAAACTAGTGGAGAAGCCCAAGGATTGCCACAATGTTATCGACACTAAATGGATATTTAAAAACAAGAAAGATGAGAACGGCATTGTTGTGAGGAACAAGTCTAGACTCGTGGCACAAGGCTATTCTCAAGTTGAGGGCATTGACTTCGGCGAGACCTATGCTCCGGTGGCTCGTCTTGAGTCCATCTCTATCCTTCTTGCTTATGCTGCTCATAATAATTTTAAATTGCAGCAAATGGACGTTAAGACTGCTTTTCTTAATGGTCCTCTACATGAGTTGGTATATGTAAAGCAACCCCCGGGATTTGAGGATCCCAACTTCCCGAACCATGTCTACAAACTCGATAAGGCACTCTATGGCCTTAAACAAGCCCCGCGTGCGTGGTATGAGCACCTTAAAGAGCTTTTGCTAGACCGTGGCTTCGAAGTTGGGCAAATCGATCCCACTCTTTTTACTAAGAAGGTTAAGGGGAAGCTCTTCGTATGCCAACTATATGTAGACGACATCATATTTGGCTCTACTAATAAAGCTTTTAATGATGAATTTTCAAAGCTTATGACTGACAAGTTTGAGATGTCTATGATGGGGGAGTTATAGTTCTTTCTTGGATTCGAGATCAAGCAACTTAGAGAAGGAACCTTCATCAATCAAGCAAAATACATCCAAGACATGCTCAAGAGATTCAAGATGATGGATCTTAATGGCGTCGCCACTCCGATGCAAACAAAATGTCACCTTGAACTTAATCCCCACAGTAAAGATGTGGACCAAAAGGTATACCGGTCCATGATCGGCTCTCTTATTTACCTCTGCGCATCTAGACCCGATATTGTGTTGAGTGTAGGGGTGTGTGCAAGGTATCAAGCAGCTCCTAAAGAAAGCAACCTAGTGGCGGTCAAGAGGATCTTCCGATATTTGGTTCATTCCCCTAATTTTGGTTTATGGTATCCCAAGGGCTCCAATTTCTCTCTATGTGGTTACACTAATTCAGATTGGGCTGGTGATAAGGATGATCAGAAATCAACTTCTGGAGCTTGTCAGTTTTGGGGAAGGTCTCTAGTTTTTTGGTCTTCTAAAAAGCAGAATTGTATATCTCTATCCACCGCCGAAGCTGAATATGTTGTTGCTGCTAGTGCCTGCACTCAGTTATTATGGATGAGGCAAACTTTAAAGGAATACAGTGTCAATTGTGACAAAGTGCCTCTTTTATGCGATAATGAAAGTGCAATCAAAATTGCGTACAATCCGGTACAGCACACAAGGACAAAGCATATTGAGATTCGGAATCATTTTATTTGGGACCATGTTGCTCGAGGCGATATTGATCTATCTTTTGTGAGCACGAAGAACCAACTTGCTAATATTTTCATGAAGCCACTTGATGAAGCGAGGTTTTGTTACTTGAGGAATGAGCTAAATATCGTTGATTCAAGGAGCTTGTATTGATTACCTTTGCACTCACTCGTACATCTCACTCTTATTTGGTCTAGATGTGGGCATGGATATAGGGGGAGTGTGGTCCTAATTGATTGGGCTAACCCTCCCCCATTATGTCGAAAGCAAGTCAAATCATTTCTCTTAATATCATTTTGTGATATGTTAGCCTATTAATGAGTATTGGTCATGAACCCAAGATATATCTTCATGGTGTCATACCATACACTCCAACAAGGTGGCTTCGGCCACCGCCCTCTTCCAAGAGAAGAGTTGGATTTATTTGGATCTTCTTGATTGTTTTTAGCTTCTCTCATGTTTTATGGGAATCACACTCAATTTTGGCTTTTAGTTGATTTGATTCTTGCAATTTTGAGCATGTAGTACCATCTCAGTTTGGGTCTCTTAATCATAAGCCTTTCCCTACCCCTAAGCCATCTATTCTTGCACACAAGTCCCTTGTACACCTTGTGGGGGTGTTGTTTGGGGACGCGTGGGCCTGAATCTATGTGTAATAGAATTTCAGAACTTAGGCTGGATAATCCGTCCCAAGTATAGGCCGGATAATCCGGCCCTGGCGGACTCTGTCTTAAAGGGCTGGGGCTAGGGGAAGGGCTCATAACGAGCAACACTTCTCCCATGACCCACTCCCTCTCCCCAGCCACCGCCTGCCGTCCCCCACCCTCCCTGGAGCCTCTCCGACCATCGGATTTTCCGGGCCTCCCTAGATCTTCTTCTCCATGCCTCCGGGTACCTTATCCTCCACGTTCTTCCTCCAATGAGTGAGGGTAACTCCCTCTCTCCCCATCTTTGGCTAGATGTGTTGATAGTTGGGTGGAACGTTGTCTAGAAGGATGTTGTTTCGCGTAGAATTTGTAGTCTTGCAGTATCTAGGCCTGATCTACTTTTTTGCACTCAATCTAGGCGATTCTGAAAATTTCTGCCAGGGCCAGATTATCCGCCCCTGGCCAGGCCAGATAATCCGGCCTGATAGACTAAAAACTGGTTCAGTCTCGTATGGATTTGTGCTTTGAGTATGTTTGGACTATGAACTGCTTGTCTACCATTTCTACGTTCTCTCTTGGACTTGTGTGTGTGCTTATCCCCATGTTATCCATCTTGTTCTCTTCACAGGTAGTTTAAGTGCTGCGAAGATCTACAAGCGTCGTCCTCGTGGTAAGTACTTTTGGGACGATAGTGAGGGTAACTTAGTGGACGAGGTTGAGTTGAGGAGAAGAAAGAACAAGGAGAAGCACATGGCTGAACAAGCAAAGAGGGATATGAAGGGTGTGTCCAAGAGGAAGGGCAAAGGGCCCAAGATTAATTATAAGAAGATAGATCCTATTACCTTCTCCTCCATTTGCCATCAGGATCTGTTTGATGAAGTGCCGCATGATACTGAGCTGGGTGACTCTCGATTTTGGTGTGCTAGACAAAAGGGGATTTATGAAGATGTGTATGCTCGGCAGAAGATTCGGCCTATGCATCCTTTGATTCTTGCTGAGGCCTTGGAAAAGCCTCACCTGGTTGATGCCATGTATGTGTCTGCGAGGATGGGGCTGCACCATCTCATGGCTCTCCAATGCTCCTATGATTCTGAGATTGTGAAGCAGTTCTTCTCCACCCTGGTCATTTGTGGTGATGAGCACCGCACCATAAAGTGGATGACTCGTGAACGGCCTATGCAAGCTAATTTCTGTGCTTTTGCTGAGGTGCTTGGTTACTCCTTCCGCCACAAGGACCGTGCTAGTGGCCACCGCATCATCACCCAACTCAAGCCCAATAAAGATGTTGTCCTTTCTCCGTGCACCGAAGACAATGGTATTGTGGCCACCCTTGCTGGTCTTTCTCCTTTATATGCTGCCTTGGTCGGTCTCTTCCATGATTCTATCACCCCGAGTGGCGGCAACAATGACAGCATCCATGGTCACCTGGTCCAGCTCCTAGCCTTCTCTCATGAGGTTGCATCTTGCGAGGATGAGTCTGTGCGGTACCAGCTAGATGTGATGGACTTCATTTACCATGAGTTGACTGATGCGATGTTTAACAGGATATCCATTCCTTATGCTCCATACATCATGATGCTGATCAAGCACCTGCTTCCCTCTGAAGAGTTCAGTATTGATGTTGTGCACAAGGCTAAGAAGATCTACACCAAGGTTAGGAAGACCTCTCACCCCTCCTCTGCTCCTGAGGACCTCATGAGGGATGCTCGTGCTAGTGCTCGTAGACCTCCAGTGCCTTCCATTGCTCGTGAGATCAAGCAGCTGAACTGGTTCCAGTGGAACATCCTTTGCATGGGCGTGGACACCCGCAAGGGCCAGTACGAGGCTTACAAACAGCGTCATGAGTTTGCTCACTCTCAGCAGCTCATCCTTCACCATGTGTTCGGTGCTTCTAGCGATCCCCCTGCTCCTACTCCTCCCACGCCATATGCTCGGTGGAACTCTTCCTCTGAGCTTAACTATGGAGAGCTGGAGTGCCACCTGTTTCCATCCGCGGACACTGCTGATGATGAGGATGATGACACCGATGAGCTTGAGGATGAGGACGAGGAAGGTGACGAGGACGAGGAAGAGGACTACGAGTGATCCCTTGGGGCGTTAGCATCGCCCTTCTTCCTTTTTGGCATCTCGATGCCAAAGGGGGAGAAGTAGTTCTATTAGGTCTCTGAGGATTTGCATGGGTCGGGCACAAGCTTTTGCACTTTTTTTTCTATTCGTCGTTTTCTCGCTTGTGCCCATTTAGCGTTGAACTTTAATTTGTGGTTTGGTTTGTATGAGACTTTGTCTGTGTGGCTGTGGATTTATCGTGTGGATCATTCATATGGAGACATGTATCTTACTGGATATCATTATGGCCATTGGATATCTATATCAAGGGAGATGCTCACATTGGCTATCATTGGATATTCTTATAATTCGTTGAGGACGCATCTATCTCCCTACCGGTGGTATGAGCTTTTCACTTATGTTCAAATGAAATAGACTTTATACCCTCTTGTGTGTATTTCTAATCAAATGCAATTTTTTTAAGTAGTCCTTTTCATTCTTTAAAATCTTGTTACCTTGAGATCTATCCTGCAAATCCTAGTATTGTCATCTAACACCAAAAAGGGGGAGATTGAAAGAACATTTCATGGTTCCCTGTGTTTTGAGTGTTAGATAACAATACCATGGAGTTTTTCTCATGTGTGCCAAGTGTGCAGGGAGTGATTTTGTGTTTGGGGGGCCGGATTATCCACCCCCATCAAGGGCCGGATAATCCGGTCTACCTCAATTGGCAAAGGCAGCCAAGGCACGACGCTCTGAGTGGGTTCGGATTTTCTCCCGGAAAATCCAAACAGGGGCGGCTTTTTCTTCCCTGGCCGGATAATCTGGCCCTCGCATGGGGCCGAATAATCCGGCCCCCAGAAGACAATCAAAGGCAGCCAAGGCGCGACGCTCTAAGTCGGTTCGGATTTTCTCCCGAAAAATCTGAACAGGGCGGTTTTTCCTTCCCTGGCCGGATAATCCGGCCCTCGCATAGGGCCAGATAATCGGATTTTCTCCCACTTCAACCACCCGAAGGCTATGATCTTTGGGGAAATTTAAGGAGGAGACAATCTTCATTGCCATCACGAATCAAGCGCATCAACTCCTCTCCATTCATTTGGAGAATTCCCCGATCTAGTATTCTTGTCAATATCTAGATCTTGTGTTTTATTATTGATAACTTGTTCTTGTGGCACCTTGTTGTCATTATGGGAGCCTCCAATTTGGTTGTGGAGTTGTGCCCCGCTAGTTGTGTAAAGGCGCCGGTTCCCGCCTCGAAGGATTCCTATAGTGGAAAGGTGGATCAGGCCTTTGGTGGCGGGATCCATTGGAGAACAGGGTGAGGCCTATTGTGGCGTGGTGGTCTTAGTACCTCCCACCCCTCCAACGCAGATGTACGTCCCTTAACAAGGAAGGAACTTCGGTAAAACAAATCCTGTGTGAAAGGATCGTATGGGCACCTAGAGGGGGTGAATAGGTGCTACTTCAAATTTTACTCTTTTTCAAATTAGGGTTTGACAAGAAAGGTAAATTCTCTAGATTATGCAACTAAGGTGAATTTACCTATATGACAAACAAGCACAAACTAAACAATAACTAGATAAGTAAAGTGCGGTAAAGGATAGAAGGAACCAAAGTGGAGCACACGGAGACACAAGGATTTGTTTCCCGTAGTTCCTTCCTTTGAGGGGAAGTACGTCTACGTTTGGAGAGGGGGTGGTTTCAAACCACCAACGCCATGAGAGGCCTCCCTTGTTCTCCGATGAACCTCACCCCAACGGGTTCGATTAACCTCTTCCACTATACGGCAACCTTCGAGGTGGAAGCCGGCACCTTTACAACAAGTTCGGGGGACACATCCACAACTTAATTGGAGGCTCCCAAATACAAGCAAGCTGTCAAACAATCAAAGACAAGCTTGTAAGAACCAAATCAAAACCTAGGGTTTCCAATGATACAATAGAACATGGGGGGCCTCAAGTGAATGAGGGGGAAATGAAGATCTCTCTTGGTGAAGCTGTAGATCAAGGCCTCCTCCTTCGATTCTTGAGGTGGACGAGCAACAAGAACAAGGGGATAAGGCCCCCTATTTATAGCCCTTCTGTCAGCGAACCATTTTTCTGACCGTTGGAGAAGACGCAGACCGGAGACTCCGGTCTACACCGGAGACTCCGGTCAACCTCTAGACCAGCCTCCGGACCCCTTGACAGAATGACCCAGCGCACTTGGGAGCCAAGTGGACCGGACACTCCGGTCCCTCTACACCGGAGACTCCGGCCTGAGATAGGGACCAGATACTCCGGACCAACCTCCGGACCACCTCTCTGGTTGACCTAGGCAAGGAAACAGAGGCCACTCCGGAGACTCTTGGGGAAACTCCGGACCACACCGGAGACTCCGGTCTGTGTAGGCCAGAGACTCCGGTCTGGAATCCCCAAGATATAAGAAGACATGCAGGGAATGATCCGCAGGCCAATGGTCCTTTTTCCTTTGAAGAATATCAACCTGCAG
Organism: Avena sativa; assembly: GCA_916181665.1. Taxonomy (NCBI): domain Eukaryota; kingdom Viridiplantae; phylum Streptophyta; class Magnoliopsida; order Poales; family Poaceae; genus Avena; species Avena sativa. The sequence continues at coordinate 601,958,109 of OV702291.1, read as the reverse complement.
ACAATAGCAAACTGTAAAAGGGTCTACTAGTTGTTAACGAACACCAAAAGTTATTATGACAGTAAATGTCCTATCAATCTCCCCCTTTTTGGTGTTCGATGACAACTAGTGAATTTGCATGAAAAAGTTCGCAATTACTTATGACAGAGTATGGACATGCTCCCCCTGCCTATGTGTACAAAGATGAACATGGATAAAACACATAGTTCTCACATGAGTTACAATAAAGTTGAAGCACCCATAGAGTCACACACACACACAAATAGCAAGCAGCCCACAATAACATAAGGCAAATAGAGACGAGAAGGCAAATACGAATCAAGTAGCCCAAACCCATGCAAATCCCAATGACAGTGTCTTCTCCCTCTTTGGCATCGAAACACCGAAAAAGGGAAAAGACCTAAGCTAGCATCCCAATGGATCAGTAGTCCTCGTCATCATCCTCCTCGTCCTCCTCATCCAAATCCTGATCCTCATCATCATCATCATAGTCCTCATCACCATCTGGAGCTACAGGCCCTTTGCCGTGAGGGCGAGAAGAGCATGTACCTTGATACCCAAACCCAGATGTGACATCAGAGAAGGTCTTCCAATCCACCAAGCTGTCCTGATGGGCATTCCATGCCCCAAACGAAAGAGTGTGATCTGACTCGGTGGAAGGCTGAGCGCCATGCTCATCAGTGTACTCATCCTCACCTTCCTCATCATACGCTTCACCCTGAGCCTTGATCTCCTTGAGTAGTTTCTCTATGCGGCGGTTGCTCTTGTAGGAATCATGTTGTTGCTTGCGGATGTCCACATTCATGCAACACAAGGTCCTCTCCTAGAATGAGGCCTTCTTGACCCTCTCATGGACATAGTCATGTGTCATGGGTGGAAGAGGTGCATTGGAAGCATTCTTCCTCCGAGCCCTAGGAGGAGAGGGTGCCTTGTCAGTCTCTGAAATCTCCTCCTCCTCATGTGCATGGGAGCGTCTAGGAAGAGCCCTCATAGCCCCTTTCTGCTGCAGAGATACGAGAGTGTGCTCGGTAAGGTTGGGAGGCATAGCAAGCGGCGAGCCATGTTGCTGAGTGTTGATGAGTCTCATAACCAGGGGAGCATATGGAGGGGCCTTCTTGTATAAGATGGCATGATACATCTCCTCAAATATGTAATCCATCACATCGATAGGATTAGCATCAGCATCGGGGCCAGCCATGTAAGTCTTGTGGGTGTGATACAGCAAGTTGACCAAACCACATCTGCTCGCATCATCATTCCCAGCACTAGGGGAAATGGTCTGGCGGAAGATCCTCAACATCAGATTGTAGAGAGGCTTGAGTCCCTTGGACCCTCCCACAACCCCTTCACAACCATATAAAGGGGCAAGCTTGTTCTTGTTCACCCCAAGAGCTGTTGAGTGCATGCGAACTCCAACATGAGTAGATACCCCCTGAAAAGTCTCGAAGATGGCCTTAGCAAAGTCATAGAAAGTGGCAGAACGGCGGTGGTTGCCAGTCATCCAAGTAATAGTCCTGGCTTGGTCAGTCCCAAACACAACCGTGGCATAGAACTGCTTCACAAGGGTAATGTTGTAGTCATCACGGATCTCCATCAAGTTGAACAGCCCCAACTTCTCACTAATCCACAGAGCATCAGAGAAGTAGGGGTTCTTCCTCATCTTCTCAACACTCAAGTACTTCTAGGGACATACAGGAGATTTCTTGAGCACACTGTAAATGTCTTTCATGAAGACAACTTTCTCCTTCCTCCCATAACAGGGGTCATCACTAGTGCGAGGCAATTCATAGAAATTGGTCTTCCGCAGCTCACGATACTCCTGCTTAGACATGCGAGCCAAAGACTGAATGTTATCATATTTTGCCCTTTTGGCACGTTTCTCTTCCTCAGCCCTTTCCTGCTCCCGCCGCATAAAGGCTGCATCACGGGCTTGCTATCGGCGGTTGGATGGGGGCACAATGTACTGACCCTCAGACTCATCATAGCGAGGATCCCCTCTCTTCATCTTGGCCTTGGTGCGAGGAGGACGACGAGAGCCAGAGCCTGTAAAAAACAGCGAGGGAGGTAGCATGGACGTAAGTATATATGTCCCATGGAGGTAGCACAGGATCCTTGAGACCTTGCACAATATGTTAGATACAAACCATACTGGAGTCTCCGTGGTCCACACCGGAGTCTCTGGCTCAGACCAGAGTCTCCGGTCTGGACCGGAGTCTCCAGCCAACGGGCCGGAGTCTCCGGTCAGGAGACTCGGGGGAAGATCATGGAGGCTCAGATGAGGTTGTGTCCAACAGATCGGGCAGTGTAACAATGATAATGTACTAAGGTGCACGCAAGCAAGGAATTCCTGTGGTCAAAACTAGTACCAATCCTCAAAAACAAGGTAAGGGAAGAACCCTAGATGAAGAAGAGGAGGAGAGGTACCAGATCCGTCCATGGAAGGGATTCCTCTGGTGGGAATCACCCAATGGTGGGAAGGAGATGATTGGCCGGCGGCACGGCGGATCCTGGGGGCTTCTTGACCTCCGGGGAGAAGATTTGGGGGAGGAAGCGACAGGGGCAGAGGGGGGAGGACAGGGGTGGATGAATGAAACTGATATTTCAGTTCACCCTGTCCTCCCTTTTAGTGGATAGAAACCACCCAGACCAGAGACTCCGATGTGAACACACCGGAGACTCCGGTCCTCCTCGACCAAACACTTCCAAGGTGTGTGTGTGGGGACATATATTAGATAGAGAGAGTTTTCAAGACTGAGAGAGGGCTTGGGTTAAGATGTCATACTATGAAAAATCAAGAAAACTATGGAAAACTCTTCAAATGCTCATCAAGGCGCCAAATAAATCCGAGCTAAGAACCAACTCTACGAATGAGGAGAGGGTGGTGGCCTAAGCCACCATGTAGGAGTTTGTGGCATGAAACCACGAAGAATTATCCTTGGGTTCATAGCCACTACTCATCAATGATGCTCACATATCACTAAATGATACTAAGAGAATTGAATTACTTAATGTTGGCATTATGGGGGAGGTATAGTCTAATGAATTAGGATCGCACTCCCCCTATCTCCATGCCTACACCTACACCAAGTATGAGTCAAGACATAGGTGGGTATGCAAAGGAATCAAGTCAAGCTCCTAGAATCCACGATATTTAGTTCATTCCTCAAATAACAAAACCTTGCTTCATCAAGTGGCTTCGTGAAAATATCGGCAAGTTGGTCTTTGGTTGACACATATGAAAGCTCAATATCACCTCGGGCAACATGATCTCTAATGAAGTGATGACGAATCTCAATATGCTTTGTTCTTGTATGGTCCACTGGGTTGTATGCAATCTTGATAGCACTTTCATTGTCACATAGAAGAGGCACTTTGTCAGAAATGGACACCGTATTCCTTTAAAGTTTGTATCATCCATAGCAATTGTGTACAAGCACTAGCAGCTGCCACATACTCGGCTTCGGTGGTGGAAAGAGATATACAGTTTTGCTTCTTAGAAGACCAACATACCAAGGACCTCCCGAGGAATTGGCAAGCCCCGGAGGTTGATTTTCTATCATCCTTGTCACCAGCCCAATCCGAATCCGTGTACCCACAAAGAGAGAAATTTGAGCCCCTAGGATACCAAATACCATAGTTTGGGGTATGAACCAAATATCGAAAGATTCTCTTGACTGCCATCAAATGGCTTTCTTTAGGAGCCGCTTGATATCTTGCACACACTCCTAAACTCAACACAATATCGGGTCTAGATGCACAAAGGTAAAGCAAAGAGCCAATCATGGATCGGTATACCTTTTGGTCCACATCTTACCATTTGGGTTTAGTTCAAGATGAGTCTTCGTTTTCATGGGAGTGGGAGCTCCATTGAGATCTTTCATGTTAAATCTTTTGAGCATATCTTGAGTATACTTGGCTTGGTTGAAGAATGTACCACCTCTCACTTGCTTGATCTCCAAACCAAGAAATACTCTCAATTCTCCCATCATAGACATCCTGAACCTGTCAGTCATTAGCTTAGAGAATTCATCATTAAAAGCTTTGTTAGAAGATCCAAAGATAATATCATCTACATAAATTTGGCATACAAAAAGTTCCCCATTAACCCTCTTGGTAAAAATAGTGGGATCGATTTTCCCAACCTCAAACCCACGATCTAACAGCAACTCTCTAAGGTGCTCATACCACGTGCGTGGGGCTTGTTTGAGCCCATAGAGTGCCTTATCGAGTTTGTAGACATGGTTTGGAAAGTTGGGATCCTCAAATCCCGGAGGTTGTTTCACATATACCAACTCATGCAATGTACCATTGAGAAATGCACTTTCTACATCCATTTGTTGTAATTTAAATTTATGATGTGCCACATAAGCAAGAAGGATACGAATGGACTCAAGGTGAGCCACGTGTGCATAAGTCTCTCCATAATCAATGCCTTCAATTTGAGAGAACCCTTGTGCAACCAATCTTGCCTTGTTCCTTATCACAATTCCATGCTCATCTTGCTTGTTCTTGAAAATCCACTTGGTGCCTATAACATTGCGGCAATCCTTTGGATTTTCCACTAACTTCCATACATTGTTTCTCTCAAAGTTGTTGAGCTCTTTGTGCATTGCATCCAACCAATCTGAATCTTCAAGAGCATCCCATACTTTCTTTGGTTCCACCATGGAAATGTGTGCTTGGTGCTACCAAAGTTCTTCAGTTGAGCTCGAGTAGATATCCCTCTTCTTAGATCACCAACCACATTCTCAAGAGTGTGGTCTCTTAATTCAAATATTCTATCCATTCTAGCTTGGCGACGAGTTTCGATCTCCTTGTTGTTTCTTGGGAGGGTCACTTCATCATTTTGGTCCTCGTCTTGACCATTAACTTGACCTTGATCATCATTGGAAATATTCTCTTCTATAGGAGGAGAGGATTGACCTTGGTCTTGATCAGTCCCACAACTGGCCAGGTATTCAGCTGTACTTATGGCAGTTTGTATAGATCTTGCTAGTGTAATGGTCTTAGCACCACTGGACATCCTGGCAAACGGAGACTCAAACACCTCTTGGCTGGAGGCATCTTCTTGATCAGTAGGTTGAGGGTCCACAACTTGTCTTTGGCATGGATCGTTGTCCACCTCAACAGTAGCTTATTGAAGTTGTGAAGATGAGGGCTCCACATGAGTAGAGCATAGTTCTTATCGATCCACCATAAGGGGTTCCTCAACAGGGCGGATGAAACCCGCACCCATTCTTCCTATGGCATCCTGAGGCATTTCATCATCTACATCACAAACATCAACACGCCCCGCTTGGGGACCATCATATTCTTCAAACACCACACTACAAGATTCTATGACAATTCCTGAGAGCTTGTCATAGATTCTATAAGTGTGGGATTCGAGACCATAACCAACAAAAATACCCTCTAATGCTTTGGAATCAAACTTGGATAAACGAATGCCCTTAATGCGATAGAAGCACTTACAACCGAATACTCGGAAGTAACAAACATTAGGCTTGTTACCGGTAAGGATCTCATATGGAGTATTGATCAATTATTTGCGGAGGTAGAGACGGTTTGATGCATGGGATGCGGTGGAGATAGCTTCAGCCCAAAAATTGTATGGAGATTTGAATTCCGCCAACATAGTCCTAGCCATGTCAATGAGAGTCCGGTTCTTCCTCTCAGCTACACCATTTTGTTGAGGGGTATATGCAGCGGAATATTGATGTTCTATTCCCTCATCACTAAGAAATCCATTTAATGTGTAGTTCTTGAACTCGGTACCATTGTCACTTCTTATTGTTAATACGGGGACATTGTATTGATGTTGAGACATGTTGATGAAGTCAATGAAGTTCTCTTGGGTCTCACTTTTTAACTTGAAGAAATATACCCAAGTGTATCTTGAGTAGTCATCAACAATCACCAAACAATATTTCTTCCCACCAAGACTTGCATGAGACGGAGGACCAAAGAGATCCACATGAAGAATCTCCAAGATCCTCTTGGAATTGATCTAGTTCTTTGGCTTGTGGGGAGAATCATGCATCTTTCCTTCAACACATGCCCTGCAAACACGATCTTTGGCAAAGCAAACATTTTATTTTAGTCCAACAATATGACCATCCTTGTGGAGGCTTTGCAAAGTTCTCATGTTGACATGGGTGATGGCTCAATACACGGCGCCCAGAAAAGTGCTTGGTGCGTGGTGTTGATGTAGAGCTCGTTTGGAACCCCAAGAGGAAGGTATGATGATCATAGTAGCAAGTTTCCCTCAGTTATGAAACCAAGGTTTAATCAAACCAGTAGGAGCAAGGAAACACCTCAAAGGTGTTACTAGTTGAGCTTTGGAAGGGCGCACTACCGGTTCTAGTAGCAACGTGGAGACCTGCACAACACAACCACAGAACTTTATCCCCAACTTGCAATGAGGTTGTCAATCTCACCGTGTTTTGCGGAAAATAAAGGATTAAACGTATCGAATGGAAAGAAGTAAAAGTTTGCAGAAAGTAAACACAAAGCAGTAAAAGATTGTAGATTGTATGTAAAGAAAAAGGACCGGGATCCATAGTTCACTAGAGGTGGCTCTCCTTAGATAGATAACATGCTGGGTGAACAAATTACAGCGGGGCAATTGACAAACACCGAGAAAGCAATACATGCATATACTAATCATCTTGACTCCTCTGAGACTTGAATGGGCATTACAACATAATACATAGACCACCATCCAACTGCATCTATGACTAATAATCCACCTTCAGGTTATCATCCGAACCCCCTCCAGTATTAAGTTGCAAGCAACAGATTATTGCTTTACGAACTGTGTGTAAAGTAAACAATATCCATCGGATCCCCGCAAACACAACATGTATGAATTACAAATAGATGATCTTGATCATGAACGGAGCTCACAAGATCTAAACATGAAAGCACAAAGGAGGAGAAACTAGCCATCTAGCTACTACATGGATCCGTAGTCCAAGGATGAACTACTAACGCATCACACCGGAGGCTTGCATGGTGATGAAGAAGGCCTCCAGGGTGAATTCCCCTCTCCAGCAGGGTGCCAGGAAGAGCTTCAGATCCCTCCCGATCTAGGGACAGAGACGACGGGGTTGCAGACTCTTTTGTGGATTTTTTGATCGGGCCCTTGGGGTTTTCGTCCCGAGGGCAACTTATAGCGGAAGGAGAGGTCGAGGGGTTGCTGGGGTCGGCCAGACCACCCCCTGGCGTGGGCCAGGCCTGGCCGCGCGGCCAGGTGGTGTGGCCGGCCCCTGGCCCCTCTCTGTCTCGTATTCTGGCACTTGATCCCTTCTAGAAAAATAGGCACTTTGGCTTTTGTCCCGTCCAATTCCAAGAATATTCATTTTCTGACTTTTCTGGAACAAAAAACAACAGAAATCAGGCAGCTGGCACTGTGGCTCTTGTTAATAGGTTAGTCCAAGAAATCATAATAAAAGTACTCCAAAGTTGGAACAAAACACAAGAAAGTGGATAAAACTAAGCATGGAACATCAAAAATTATAGATACATTTGCAATGTATCAACATCCCCAAGCTTAACTCCTGCTCGTCCTCGAGTAGGTAAGTGATAAAAAGAAATAATTTTTGAGGTGGCATGCACCATCAAAGACTTGATCAAAGTATTTGCAAAACATTCAAGGCTGGGATCATAGTACTTCAATCATAACATGAAAGACAAAGTTCTAGCAATAAGCAAAGAAACTATGATGCAACATGAAAAGGCACAAACAAAAGATTCATGAATAACATGCTTTGCAAGACGTTTGTTTGTTTCACATAAAGAAAACATAGCATAAAAGTATTCAGCTTGTCCCTCAATAGAGTAGAAAATATAAATGCATAGGACACCCTCAAAGTTCATAAGAGTGACTAGATACAATAGTTTCAAACAAGCAATAACAAGTTATGCATCAATCAACTAGTCTTGGGACAATGCACATAGAACTAAGAATGGCCACTATGCTCTCAAAGTAGGTGCATAAAGATAGAAGGTGGAGACTCAATATAATGGTGGAAGAAAGGCCTTTTGTAAAAAGGAAGTAGGGATTCAAGTCTCATAAATAGCTTCCAAAAATTATGATACTTAAAGCTTTCAGCTCTCATTGCCCCTATCATAAGCATCTTGAAGTGATTAAGGTTAAAGTGAACAAACTATGGTGTACATGCTTGACGAAGTATAAGTCAGAAATCTCATGTCCCTTGTATACGAGGGCCGCTCCTCATGCTACTCAAGTTTAGTCACCGGTAAGTTCTTGTCATCGTAAGTACATGTGTATCATTGAGAACCGCCAACGGGGTACCCCTTGCCCGATGATACGGAAGAATCCCCATATCAAAATGACAAGGCAAGCAGACAACGAGGATCTCAGCATTCTTCTTATTTACCATGGGAATATGGTGCTTTTTTCTCTCTTTCCTCTTTTCATAGTATCTCTTTTTTCTCTCTCTTTTTTTCAATAGGACTCTTTTTTATAAGAAGAATGCTTCATAGACAGCTCATTATGGTTACGCTGCAGGTTTCCACCATGTCAGCATGGATTAGACCAGCGGCCCAGGCGTTTCTCTAACACATATACATAACTCCATGGACTTACAAGCTCCCCTTTCATTTCACACCGACGACATCCATATACAAAAGAGCATGATATCAACTAGGTACAAGTACCAAGTGCAATGTTGAAAGCGTTCCCCATGAAAGCATGGTTCTGCTAATTCCCAACAAATAAGTGCAAGCATATACAACATAGACGACACAATGGTTCAAGTTTATTAGAGGCAATAAAGTAAAGTGTGCCATCAAGTTCGTGAGAGCTTTAATCACTAGTTTTCTCATAACAAGTGGAAGGTAAACAAAAGCATGAATATACTTGGAATAGCATAAGCTAGTAGGTAGGTATGGTGGACTCTTTGGAATAACTTGGTTTAGGGAGTTGGATGCATGAGTGGAACTCATACTTTGTTGTGCAGGCTAGCAAAAGACTGGGAGCGACAAACTAAGAGAGCAATAATGGCCATAATCATGCAGAGCGACAAAACATCATTGATGAAAGCATAAAGTGATACTACAAGTTGAAAACTAAAGGATCATAAAGGCTATGGTGACTTGTGATAGTCATAACATGGTGTGAGCATGCGCCAAGTCAACCCAAATAAAGCATCAAAGGAGAATACCACTATAATATGCTTTAATATGCTAAAACAACGCATGATTCATCCAAGGCACATTAAGAAATCTCAATTGTTTATAACAAGTCATGTTACAGCAAAGAATACTAAGCATAAAGCCAAAACAATATCAAGCATGGCATGACAAAGCATAGCCACGGTCAAAAACGAGCTCTTTTTACCACATAAGCATGAACTTTCCTACTCTTTTCCAAACCAAACCAAACTATTTGCAAACCAAAGTGTGAAAGAGGGGGTCCAACCAACTTATTCAGAAAACTAAGAAAACCAAGCAACCTAAAAACCAGAACGAAAACGAAAAAGAAGACGCTCCAAGAGAAACACAACTGTGCATAAAACAATAAAAATGAAGCGTTTGGAAGAAACCTGGAATTTTTATTGATGAAGAAGGGGATGCCTTGGGCATCCCCAAGCTTTGACGCTTGTACTTCTTGGATATTTCTTGGGGTGACATGCGTGCCATCCCCAAGCTTGAGCTTTAGTCCATCCTTCATCTCATTACTCATTCCTTCCATACACCTGAAAATTTTCCTTCATACAAAACTTCACACAATCTCATTAGCAACATTAGTGCACTTAAGATAAATAAGTCTCAAGGTTCAGTTCTAACACCAAATAAACTTGCATGGTGATGAAGAAGGCCTCCAGGGTGAATTCCCCTCTCCGGCAGGGTGCCGGGAAGAGCTTCAGATCCCTCCCGGTCTAGGGACAGAGACGACGGCGGCTGCAGACTATTTCGTGGATTTTTTGATCGGGCCCTTAGGGTTTTCGTCCCAAGGGCAACTTATAGGCGGAAGGAGAGGCCGAGGAGGTGCTGGGGTCGGCCAGACCACCCTCTGGCGTGGGCCAGGCTGGCCGCGTGGCCAGGTGGTGTGGCTGGCCCCTGGCCCCTCTCCGTCTCGTATTCTGGCACTTGATCCCTTCCGGAAAAATAGGCACTTTGGCTTTTGTCCCGTCCAATTCCGAGAATATTCATTTTCTGACTTTTCTGGAACCAAAAACAACAGAAAACGGGCAGCTGGCACTGTGGCTCTTGTTAATAGGTTCGCCCAAGAAATCATAATAAAAGTACTCCAAAGTTGGAACAAAACACAAGAAAGTGGATAAAACTAAGCATGGAACATCAAAAATTATAGATACATTTGCAATGTATCAATGGGCTAGACGGCGGTGCCATAGCCAACCCTCATCGGCCTTTCCTAATAGGCACATCGGACTTGTAGTGGTTTTCCCCGAGAAGTCCACCACATACAAGTCATCCTCGACGTACCCAACGAAAGAAACCTTTAGAGTCTTGCTCCATAATAGGATCACAATATCAACATCAATTAAGACAGCAAAACCCATCTTTCCTAGAGCACAGACTGAAAGTAAATTATAGCCAAGGGTCTCAACAAGCATGACGTCCACGAGAGTGATATCGTGTGCCACCACAACTCTGCTGAAACCCATTACCTTAGACTTTGATTTGTCGGCATATGTCACAGATATTTGATCAACATTTGGTCTCAACTCCTTGACACTAGAAGCGCTTCCGGTCATATGACTTGTGCATACACTATCGAGCACCCATTTTGACCCTCCAGAAGCATAGGTCTACAAAAGATCAAACTAGGTTTTAGGTACCCATTTCTCAATGGGTCCTCTTTTGTTAGCAACAAGGGTCTTGGGAACCCAAATAGACCATGCAATATAACCATCAAATGGGCCAACATATTGTGCATACAAATCACCATAGTAATCACGCATTAAGACATAGTGAGGGTTAGCACTACCCGCAAAATCATTATGAGACATAGTTTTGCCACTTGTGGTCTTACTTCCCACAATGACCTTGTTCTTTTCTTGAGCGGGCTTGGCCTTCTTCTTCTTGTTATTCTTTTTCTTCTTGGCTTTAGAGACAAATCATAAGCCCCTTTTTTCACCATTTGACCTTTGCTTGTTTAAGAGGTCATCAATAGACTTGTTTCCTTTGGGAAAGGAAGTCTTAGCTAGATACCCCTTCAACCTAGCATGTTCTTCAAGAGTGTTTATACAACTAGAAGGAATGAATGTACTAGGTGAGGGAGTATTGATAAATTGAGTTTGAAGCTTTTCACGAGACTTTGTGAGGGACAAGAGTTCACTTTCCAATGCCTTGTGAGCCTTGTCAAGTGTCCTATAGTCCTCAGCAAGTTTTTCATGAACAACATCAAACTCAGTCTTATCCTTTTTAGCCTTTTTGTATTTAGCAATAGCATGATCACGTTCCTTGATGAGTTTATTAATAATGAGGTCATTAGCTTCATCAAGGCCCTCTAGTTTAGTTTCAAGAGATATTCTAGTTTCTTGTTCTTCTTCTAGAGCATTATTAAGAGCTTCTACCTCAATCATGTGCTCTCTTCCTAATTGGCATCTCTCATCTATAAGTTCTTGTGTGTGTGAGAGTTGATTTAGGAGGTCCACAACATGTTTCTTGTGTTCCCCTTGCAAGTTATTCATAAACACATCAAAAGCAACTTGTTCCTTTTTGACCTCAAGAGATAACTCATCATCAAAATCATCATTGATTAAGGAAGTGGAGTTTGATGATGATAATACCTCCGTTCCTCTTGCCATAAGGCAAGTGACGTTCTTGTTGGAGATATTCTCATTTGGAGAGTCGAAGAGTGAGAAAGAAGGAGTAGAGGTAGTGGCAAGAGCCGCCACACCACTTGGTGTATCCTCTTCTTCCTCTTCATCATCATCATCGGAGGAGTACTCTTCATGTGTGATCAAGACAATTTCTCCCGGCTTCTTGTTGGTTGGGTTTCTTTTTATGAAGGGTTTCTTGTAGGGAGCTTTGGAGGTCTTCTTCAACACAAGTTTACCCCCATGATCTTATCTTTTCTCATAGGGACAAGCTACAACGAAGTGATAGCGGTCACCACAATTGAAACAAGTTCTCAACTTGGACCCATTGTCTCTTCTCCCATTGGGGTTGCTTTTTCGTTGCATTTCCATCTTGGCCTTGGCGGGGTATTTCCAAAAGCTTCTTGCATAGAAGGCCATGTATTCACCATGAGCAGTCTTGACATTGTCAGGGTGGCTCATTGAAGGTCCCTCATCACTACCTTCGTCTTCATCATACTCCACAACCTTGGCCTTCAAGGCAAGATTGGCACCACTACTCATTCCAATGGCACGAGCACGGGCGTCTTTGGCATTCTTGGCAGCAACCTTGAAGGCCGCCATCTCTTGCATCACTTCATTGGAGGTCATGAGATGGTAGTTGTGTCTTCCTTGGAGACTCTTCAAGTCAGTAGGCTCGAAGGGCATGAGAGCACTCACATACTTCCTTTTGATCCAAGCGTCATCAATGTGAGAGGCGCCAACATTCTTGAAAGTGGTGGCTGTGGATTTGAGTCTTCGATACATGTCTTCATGATCCTCACCATCCTTCATGAATAAACCTTCGGCCTCATTGCTTAAGGCATCATATATATTTCTCCTCATACAGTCATTGCCAACAAACAAGTCAATGAGAGCATCCCAAGCTTCCTTGGCGGTGTTGTAGTGCTCAATGTGGGGAAAATCCTTTGGCCCCACCCCAAGTTGGATCATGTGCAAGCCAGTCGCATTGAGTTGGCTATTGACCACTTCTCTTCTCGTCAAGTTGGTTGGATCCTCAATTTTGAGTCCTTCAATAATATTCCACAAATCAATGCAAGAGCTGCGCACATGAGATTTCATTAACACTTGCCATTGAGCAAAAGTATGTGCAGCTAACTTAGGTGGGTCTCATCTATTGTTTATATGTGGATGAGGGATAGGAGGGTCGGGAGAGTACCATCCGGGAACTGTATGGAACTCTTCCTTCCCATCACCCTTTTTGGTGGCGGAATTAGTGGAATTATGCTCATCCCCTACCACTTTCTCCAAAGGCTTTGTCGAAGCATTAGCCTTTGGGTTTGGTGGTGTTTCCACTTGAGAGGGAGGAGGTGAGGTTTGCTTATCCTTAACAAGTTTCTCAACGAGTTGACGCAACTGTAGGATTTCGTTGCCCAAGGTAGAGCTCAAGCTTGTTTCCAAATTCTTGAGATCTACCATGGTCACCGAATGGCTAGCCTCACTTTCTCCCTCCTCTGGGTTGCCCATAATCTCTTAGGAGGTTAAGCCCGAATAAAGAGCCGAGGCTCCGATACCAATTGAAAGGATCGTATGGGCACCTAGAGGGGGGGTGAATAGGTGCTACTTCAAATTTTACTCTTTTTCAAATTAGGGTTTGACAAGAAAGGTAAATTCTCTAGATTATGCAACTAAGGTGAATTTACCTATATGACAAACAAGCACAAACTAAACAATAACTAGATAAGTAAAGTGTGGTAAAGAATAGAAGGAACCAAAGTGGAGCACACGGAGACACAAGGATTTGTTTCCCGTAGTTCCTTCCTTTGAGGGGAAGTACGTCTACGTTTGGAGAGGGGGTGGTTTCAAACCACCAATGCCACGAGAGGCCTCCCTTGTTCTCTGATGAACCTCACCCCAATGGGTTCGATTCACCTCTTCCACTATACGGCAACCTTCGAGGTGGAATCCGGCACCTTTACAACGAGTTCAGGGCACACATCCACAACTTAATTGGAGTCTCCCAAATACAATCAAGTTGTCAAACAATCAAAGACAAGCTTGTAAGAACCAAATCAAAACCTAGGGTTTCCAATGAAACACTAGAACATGGGGGCCCTCAAGTGAATGAGGGGGAAATGAAGATCTCTCTTGGTGAAGCTATAGATCAAGGCCTCCTCCTTCAATTCTCCAAAGATCAAAGACTTTGGATGGTTGGATGAAGAGATCTTGTTGATTTGGTGGCTCAAATGGACATGGTGTTCTTGAGGTGGACGAGCAACAAGAACAAGGGGATAAGGCCCCCTATTTATAGCCCTTCTGTCAGCGAACCATTTTTCTGACCGTTGGAGAAGACGCAGACCGGAGACTCCGGTCTACACCGGAGACTCCGGTCAACCTCTAGACCAGCCTCCGGACCCCTTGACAGAATGACCCAGCGCACTTGGGAGCCAAGTGGACCGGAGACTCCGGTCCCTCTACACCGGAGACTCTGGCCTGAGATAGGGACCGGATACTCCGGACCAACCTCCGGACCACCCTCTGGACCACCTCTCTGGCTGACCTAGGCAAGGAAACAGAGGCCACTCTAGAGATTCTTGGGGAAACTCCGGACCACACCGGAGACTCCTCTGTGTAGGACGGAGACTCCGGTCTAGAATCCCCAAGATATAAGAAGACATGCAGGGAATGATCCGTAGGCTAATGGTCCTTTTTCCTTTGAAGAATATCAACCTGTAGACAATAGCAAACTGTAAAAGGGTCTACTAGTTGTTAACAAACACCAAAAGTGATTATGATAGTAAATGTCCTTTCACTGTGTCTTTGCGTGCTTCACTATGGTTCAGTCGTTCCTCTTTCCCCTCGCCTTTTACTCGCTAGTAGTTAGGTTTGCGTATACGGAAATTCTTCCTAATAGTATATCTAGAGAATTTACCTTTGTGTCAAGCCTAAAATTGAAAAAGCATTAAAATTTGAAGTAGCACCTATTCACACCCCCCCCCCCTCTAGGTGCCCATACGATCCATTTCAAGGTTGATCCGGTCGAAATCGATGACATTGCTGACATAGAAATACGACTGTTGCCACAGTCGGACCGTGTACTGCAGCCGAAACTTGGGGTAGCTGGTATGGGAGTGGGAGTAGATGGAGGCGCCACCACAGGCCACCAGCAAGCCCTGGGTGAACTGCACTTGCGGCCGGATGCAGAAGAGCTGGAAGAAGAGCCCGAGATCCAGCTGGATCCCGAGGTAGCACTCGCAGAACGCTATGAAGTGCGCGAGGGTGCCGATGGCGTTGGCGCCAAGGTGGTGGAGGCGAAGATCGAAGAAAGCAAGAAATGTGAGGAAGAAGGGGTACACAGGTAAGGCGAAGCTGCGCGTGAGGTGGGAGAGGAAGATCACCCGCTCCCCCTCCTCTGGGTGCAGCGATTCCTCGTCCGGTGGCGTGAGCCGCACCTTAACCTTCGTCTCCGGCAGAAAGACCCGGGTGGCACGATACTTGGCGATGTGGTCCTCCGTGACGGAAGACCCACACCAGGCGTCGTGCTCCGAGGCCATCACGGTTTCGTTCTCCGTGGTGATGGGTGCCGAGTGGTGGTGGCCCGTTTCGCCGGCGACGCTAAGTGGGAGGTGTGGCTAAATCCGGCGGCGAGCGCACGGAGGCAACGGCGAGGCAGCGAGGGCGCAAGGGAAAAATGAGGAGGCAGCAAGCGGAGGTGGGGAATGGCTCCCCCGGGTGACCTTTTAAAGACCGGGGAGAGCAACCGTCTACCGCGCCACGTGGTGTCCACCGGACCGCGCCACACCCCCACCACCGCTCATGATCCTCTGCGCAGGCATCGAATGCGCAATAGATCCTGGGCTAGAAACCGAAATGGCAGATAGCGGTTCCCAATGCGACGTGCGCGATGTGTGACACGATGTAACGCTGCGCGCGGCAGCGCAATGATGGCGCGTGCGCGCGTGGCCGGCGTTAGCACTAACGTCACGAGTAGCACAACCGTCGAGTGCCATCCGGACACAAATTTCAAATGCAAGAAGGAGCACGCACACATTTCACCTAAGGGTGGAATCCACACGCGCTCGGGGGCTAGTGTCGGGGGGATGACCCCCGGGTACCCCAACCAGGCAAGAACTAACGCAGGCGGCTCGCGTCTGGCTAACAGATCGTAGCCGGACACAGGCAATTCGTATCGGCTACCAGCCGGTAGCTAGAACCGGAAAGGGCGACAAGATACGGATCCGGCTACACGTGCGTAGCCGGGCGCAATCAGGAGGACATGGCGACGTGCTGCACAGTGCATGGTATGCCCTGGTACAGCGACAAGACCCCCAACTACGAGGCCATACCAAAGACTTTGCGAGTGACGCGGGCACAGTGGCCGGTTGCGGACGACAGGCTCACGCGGTGTTCACTGTACCCACGACGACCCGCATGGCATGCACTTCGACATGGCACACCGTACCAGATACTGCAGATGACCAGCCGGCTGGGGCCCGCCTGTGGGACCCGCCAGCCGGACTAGCCAGTGAGACTGTTGCCCCTCTGCCTATATAAGGAGGGGCAAGGCTCTCGTAGCGAGGGTTGGACTCTGAGCATTTAAGAAGGTAGCTAGATCATACAGCTCAAGGAGAGATTGTACCCCGTATTCTACCCATAGTCAGATCGGAAGGAGTAGCAGTTTTACCTCACCACGAGGGCTCTGAACCTGGGTACTTCTCGTGTCTCGCTACACCAGCTCGTACCCAATCCCGCCCGCGGACGCCGTCAAGATCTTCCCTGCTAGTCCCCACACCTATGTCTAACCTTTTTAGGTACTATTGTTCCGAATACAATGACAACATCATTAGTTATGCGTCAGTTCAACTTTGTTTTGGTCAAATCTCCTTCCTTTAAACTGAGACCCGGAAAAGATGTTCAGCAAATTTGTCTAAGCATTGCTAACTTTGCTGGTTTTGGTCCTAAATATTGTTAACTTTGTAATTTGTTTAGACTGTTGTTCTGATTTGAACAATATTTTGTGGTTCTGACTGTTATATTTGTTTAGGAGAAAATATAAGACCCCCAAAAGCTCCGTCAAGGAAGAGGTTGAAGTCGCCGGTAGTTCCTGTTGTGAGATCCCCAGGGGTTAATGTCATGCTATGTCAGGCATCGCCAAGATCAATAGGTGTAAAATGATCGTTTCCAATACCGTCCCAGACTCCTTGTAAGTTATCATGTCTACTCTGGATATAAATTTTCATATCAGTTGTATTCATATCTTAAATAGAAAATGTCTTGATATCAGTTGTTTGTTCATTTCAAATTTCGTAGGTCTTACACATAGATAAAAGAAAAGGAAACTTAAATCTGAAATATGGAATGGTTTTGATCATGTGTATGATGGCGACAAACTCATGGAAGCCAAATGTAAACATTGTAAGAGAATTTTTGTGTTTGCAAGAGAAGTTGGCACTAGTTCTTGCCTTAGTCATTTGCTAGTTTGCGAGGAAAGAGCTAAGACAAATGAATTTCTTGAGTCCATGAAATCAACTACGTCACAATCTGATCCAAATAGTTCAGAGAAATAGAAGTGTGACCCTGATAGAGCTCACTTTGAATTGGTGAGGATGATAGTCTTACATGAGTTGCCATTCAGGATAGTCTTACATGAGGATGATCTACATACTGAATACTTTTTTGGCATTGTACAAATGAATACTTGCTTGCTTGTTCAAGTTACAAATGAATATTGTTTTACAAAGATACTCTTGTGAATTACTAGAGTACCACAGTACCACAAATAGCAACAGTAACCTATTTTTCAAGTTGTTCAAGTAATCACTGATGAGTTGACTATTGTCCATTATATACATGTCATTATAGTGTAGTGCAGTGTACAAAATGATTTATATTGCCATGTAGTCATATAGCTACCTTAGTTGATATCTCGCTAGCTGTTGGTTTCCTAGCTTGCACAGGTTCCCAGGTGGTGGTGTGTGTGACATGCATTTGCGATGTGTGTAGCACTAGTGGAAAAAGTGCCTATAGTCCCGGTTCATAAGGGCCATTGGTCCCGGTTTTTGAACCGGGACCAATCACTCGGGACTAATGTTGGTCCCAGTTCGGGCACAAACCGGGACCAATGGGTCTCCACGTGGGCGCGCGCGACGAGGTGGGTGGATCATTGGTCCTGATTCATGGCACAAACCGGGACCAATGGGTCTCCACGTGGATGCTTGCGCAACGAGGGGGTGTGGATCATTGGTCCCGGTTTGTGACACGAACCGGGATTGTTGGTCTTTGCATTTCGGACTATTTTTGTGCCGTGGCAGGGCTTTGTTTTTTTCATTTATTTATTTGGTGTTTTGTATTCAATTTAATGGTACTACATATATACAGCAATAATGAAACCATGATATATATATTACGCATCATGATCACAAATATATTATACACCGTCTCATCCGTCTTCTTGGTCAAAACATATTAATTACAAACAGTACTCACTTGAATTTGATCTAATTTACATCTTCTTTTTTACACTTCACCCTTCCAAATGAACCGGGTAATAGTATTCTTCCTTCGGATCTATGACTTGTTCTAATAAGAATCCGGCAATTTCCTCTTGAATTTCTTGCACGCGTTCTTGTGATAGAAGACTGTCCCACATCCGTTCGATCTAATTTAAAGAAGGGGGTCAATATATATGAATGAAACTAAACACAATTGGTGGTAATAAAATAAAGTTGTGATTATTGTTTATCGTACTTCAATTTTTTTGATGTTCCGGTCTGCGCCCTTCTCTTTGGTTAACTTGCGAATGAACTTGCAGACATAGTATCCACATAATTTATTCCCGGCTTCCTACCTCAAGCGCTTTACGAGAACATAGTTCAATCAAAATAATAATCAAGCATGATAATGGTAGTATTGAAACTAGAATCAAAGAGATGTGTGGATCTAGCAAGTAGTACTTACAGTCAATGGTTGAAATGTAAGCCCTGGCTTCCAAACACCCCTAGTTTTGGCGGTGAACCATTTCCAAGCCTTCTGGAGGCATTCCTGCATGTTCACCCACTTTTCTAAAGGTGTGCGTTTCGAGTCTAGGACTTTTACTATTTCGGTATCAACAGCAATGATTAATAGAATATAGTGGAAGCTGGACACACTAACAAAATATAACATGAGTCAATTATACGCTTAACATTGAGTAAGTGAAAATAGAATGTGTACAAGACAATAACACTCACCCAGCATTGTAAGAAAATAGTATTTCCCTTCTGTTGCTGAAATACGTCAACACTTGTACCCAGTTATCCTCTGTCTCTTTGGGTTTCGTTTTTAGAGTAACTTCATGAACGAAATTGCAGTCAACAAACCCAAGGTCATAGATTTTTCCTTTGTTGCATTCGAGAATCTTCATTCTGCATGTATAATTAGTATAGTGATGAGTAATATTATACAAGCAACAAAAGAGCTGAGCTAAAAAAGACTTAATTATAGAAATTAATAATACTTACAAACAATAGGCACTGACGATAGTTTTGTCGAGGGCGTCTTGTTGGTAAAACTAAAATAATTCTGAAAATTCAATCAGTAGGAAGCCATCTCCATGACCGTAATGGTGGTGTTTATATCCAGCATAGATCCAGTTTTTGGATTCAGCATAGGCTTGCATCTACCACTTATGAAATCTTCGCATTTTTGTTGGTAAATCTTTGACTAACTCGGGTTTGACGAGAGGAGCCCCGTACCGGTATACGTATGTTATTTCTTGGTACCCCTCGAACCCATCCATACGGCTCATGTACTCAGTAATAGACAGTCCATATAATTCAGCCTTTTCTCCATACAGTTGAACAAACTCCGGATCAATGTTCAGATCATGCCGCTCATGGGCTCTCCACTCATTGGTATCGTACACTTTGAGCGGTTCGATCGATTGATTTTTTTGTTGTCCGAGCTGGGCAACTTCTTTCCTGACTCTCCGCTCGTTTGCCTCAGCTGACTTGGTAATAGCATGATTATAGTCTGATGTGAGCGCTATGGGTTGGTGAAGCTGAATCTTAAGCGTGGCTGCTTTGGCTTTATCTTCTACGGTGACCGGGAAGAATGGCTCTATTGGCTTTTTCCTGTTAGCCATGTCAATCTTCCACTTTTCATAATGGGCAGCTGCGACCGCAGCAGTTTCCTCATCTGTCTTCTCGCAAGGTAGCTTCTTCATATTCTTATGAGGTACTTTTGGGAGGGGCGATAGCTTACGTTTCGGTGATCGGAACATGCTCTTGCTGCTACTGCTGCTGGTGCTGCCCCTCTTAGTATACTTCCGCTTTTGTCTCTAAGGCTCAGGGGACGGAGACGGCTGACGCGGCGGCGGAGACGGCTGAGGCGGCGATGGAGACGGCTGCGCTGAGTGGTGAGGCGGTGAAGGCGACGGTTGCGCTGGAGAATGGTGAGGTGCTGGCGAAGGTGGCTTGCTGCTCTGAGGAGTGGGTGGCCTTGGCGGCACATAATTTGGAAGCACGATGTGCTCCTTTGGCCATACACTAGTCCCCCTTTTGGCTTCTCCTAGTTCAGTCAGCTCCATATCTTCCCCTACAGGGTGGTCCAGCTTCAGCTCCTCAAAATCTTGCTACACATCATCTACCGTGACGACAGCGTACCCTTTTGGAACCAGTCTGCAATGCCAAGTTGGATTAGGAGCAATTGGTATGGCCATGCCGACCGCCGTCATCACCCTTAGTTCATAACTTGCACCTTTAGCTCACAAGTTGTGCTCTCCGTGATATCATCCTCTGGGTAGCGTTTAGGAGGAGCCGTCGTCGGTGCATCATCATCAACATCATGGAGTTGTGTGGAAGCGACGCTGCTTTTCTTATTTGATAGGGCGCCGGTACCATCGAATGCAGCTTCTACACGTGCCGCTGAGATTGGCAGCTAATACCTTGCTAGCTAAGTCTGTCGAGTTGATCTTGGTGCCGCTTTAATGCTCCTTCTACATTACGTAGCCGGTCTGCAGCGGCCGCTTTCTCAGCTTCCTCCCTTTTCTTTCTCCTCTGATGGCTTTTATCGGGATATCTCTTCATTTCCGTGGGGAAGGCAACCTTCCACGACTTGGAGCCTAGTGTGCCTCGTGCTCGTCCTTCGTGTTCAGGATTTTTAAAGGCGCGTGTGAGCTCGTCATTCTCTCTATCGGGAACGAACCGTCCCGCTGCAACATCATCTACTGCATTTCTAATATCATCGAGGGGAAGTACGGGATCATCTTTGTGTTTCTGATTATATATTGCCCACCCTTATTCATCCAACATGCCCCCATGGGCGTAAAACCAGTTTCTCACCCGTGGTGTCCATGTTGTGGGCTCTGGTCTGATCCCGGCAGCAATGTAATTGACCTCAAGTGCATCCCACTTAAGCATGCAACCGGCGTAGCCAGCAGGCCCCATATTATGATGGTACACTTTCTTAGAAGTGTTCTCCGTATTTATTCTAGACTTTTACTTAGCTTTCTCCGATGTCTTGTACTACAAAAAATCAGCCCACTTGTGTCTTAACTGAGCATAGCCACCTTGATTAAAATCCGGAGTCTTCTCTACCTTGACAAAGTTATTGTACAGTTTCTTCTTCCAGTTCTTGAATGCATCGGCCATCTTGATGAGAGAAAACTTCTTGACTCTTTGCACAAGCTACATTTTTGCTCTCTCCTCCTCGTCTGGATTCACATCTGGGCTCGGCAGGAGGAAATTAATCATGAGCTTGTCAAAAAGCTTATCTTTGGTGTTGTCGCCGACATACGGGACTCCACCGCCGCTTGTCCGATTCCATTCTTGAATGGTGATCGGGTTGTAGTCCCTCACAAGAACTCCGCATTGCTTGACAAATTTTCTTGCGACATCGATGGGAGCTTGCGATTCGCCGTCTACATTGACCACTTCGATCCTATACCTCACAATGTCATCCAACTTTTTTGTTGGGCCTCGTTTCGTTCTTACGGAAGAAGTTCTCGAACCAGAGGGCTAAAAGAAGAAAGAGTGTTAATATATGCATGTATATATATAGACAACAGCATTTTCATTACAAAAATACATATATACACCTCGCCAGAGTTTGCGAGATTTAAGGTTCCACCGGAGCCGTCGCCTTCTCCCTCATCGGCTTCTCCCCTGTCCCAGGCATCGGCTTCTACCTCACCGGAGCCGTCTCCTCGGTTGAGAGACTCATCTCCCTCACCGGAATCGTTCAGAAACTTCCCGGTGACATCGATATCGATATCTTCATTTTCGCAGATCATTCTGTGGAGGATGTTTTCTTGATGTTCTGGATTAATAGTATCTTGGTGTGTTGGATCCATAGTATCTACAAATTAACATTTGCAAGTTACTATAATGCAAATAATATAAAACACTATGCACTTATTTTCTAAATGGGTTCGGAATGCCCTAGGTGGACAAACCATCGAATCCATGGTACTTAGGGGTGTCGGTGTTCCTCTATGTAAAGTAAGGTTCAAAGTTGTATGAATATGAATGCTTACATTTTTAAATGGTAGAGCTCATTTTTCTAAACATTTTGATATATTATACACATTTTCTGATTTAAAATGAATTAGTTATGATTTTTCCCAATTTTAATCCATTTTTAAATCATTTTTAAATAAATAAACATTTTTGGAATTATTAAAATTATTTTACATCTGGCCCCACATGTCAGACTTTTATTAATTTTAGAAAAAAATTCCAAAAAGAATAAAAACCTGACATGGTGGACCCAGATGTCAGCATTTTCAGTTAATAAAATAATTATAGAAAACATTTAAAAAAACCTTTATGACGTGCGGGCGACGGCGTCGGGCTCGGGCGGTGCGGTCGGAGGCGGCGGGCTCGGCCGGCGCGGTCAGAGGCGTGCTTGGGCGGCGCGGGCTCGGGCGACGCGGGCCTCCTCCTCCTTGGCACCGTGGCGGGTGGCAGCGGCGCCAGCGAGGGGCGGCGCGGGAGGGGCAGGTTCAGGGGCTCGGCCGACGCGGACGGAGGCGGAGCTGCGCGGTCTCGGGCGGCGCGGTCGAGGGCGAAGAGGGCGACGGCAGCGCGATCGATGGCGGCTCGAAAATCCGGCAGCCTGACGGCATCGTCCGCGCATGATTTTCCTCAGGCGTTTTGTGAGTGAAGTGGATGGGGAAGAAGAAGAAGCGGCAACAGTTACCTAGTACAGGCCTTTGGTCCTGGTTCGTCCCACCAACTGGGACCAAAGGCTCAACGGTCCCGGTTGGTGGGATGAACTGGGACCAAAAGTCTGGGGTGGAGCGTTCCTGGGCCACCACGTGTGCGCGCGCATCCAGGATAATTCGTCCCGGTTCATAGGACAAACCGGGATCTTTGACCTGTTTTTTAGATTTTGCCTAAACTTTTGGTCTTCTCGACATTTTTAAATTTGTTTTCTTCTTTAATTAATAAGATGTTTCAATTTAAGATGATTATTTATTTGGAATTTCAAAAAACTTTTAACAGGAAAAGTGCTTCAATTTAAATAACTAACCAAAGACCATTTTCTGTTTTCAAATATTTTTATTTTAACTATACAATTTTACTATTTTCAATTAAAATTGCATTAACAAATATTTATTCCATAATTTGGAATTTGAAAAAACTTTCAACAGGAAAAGTGCTTCAATTTAAATAACTAATCAAAAACCATTTTCTGTTTTCAAATACTTTTATTTTATATATATAATTTTACTATTTTCAATTAAAATTGCATTAACGAATATTTATTGCATAATTTGGAATTTGAAAAAACTTTCAACAAGAAAAGTGCTTCAATTTAAATAACTAATCAAAAACCATTTTCTATTTTCAAATATTTTTATTTTAACTATACAATTTTACAATTTTTATTTTAACTATATAATTTTACTATTTTTATTTTAACTATACCATTTTCTGTTCAGCGAGGCTCTGCCCCGGGCTAGGAATCTTCATCCCCACCGTTTTGAATATAGTTTGAAACGGGCATAAGAAATTCAAAAACGATCCAAACAACGTGAAACTTTCGCATGGTGTCATATTATGTGTCATAGTTGCAAGGAAAAATATTGAACTTGAAAAATTGCAAACATCATAAAAAATCCTTCACAAAATGATCTATCATGTTCGAGGTTTTATGACATTTAGGTCAAACCACCAATGTTATGGCTAGAATCAGGACATAGTTTGAGATAATGTGCCCATATTGTGCACACATGTGAATCTTTGGATGGCTTATGATGTTGCAGGAGGAAGTTTTCCTTTTTGACGCATGAAAAAGCCAATTTCCATTTTTGAGGTGCCAAAATCAAGGTGTTCTGTGAAGCAACCACCAAATTAAAGTTTGGCATTGGTACCAACCTATTTTTCAGAAATACTAGACCACCTTAGATGGAAAATTTCCCAACAGGTGTATCTGGAACCTTTCTGTCCATCCCTCATGAAAAAGACAAATTCCTGTCGAATCGGTAGGAGGTTGCCCAGATTTGAACTACAAGTACATGATATAATGCTTGTGAATTTTTTAAAAAATCATTTATAGGTTCACAACATGCTATTTCATCATAGATCCACTTCAAGTTCAGCGAGGCTCAGCCCCGGGCTAGGAATCTTCATCCCCGCCGTTTTGAATATAGTTTGAAACGGGCATAAGAAATTCAAAATCGATCAAAACAACATGAAACCTTTGCGTGGTGTCATATTATGTGAATAGTTGCAAGGAAAAATATTTAACTTGAAAAATTGCAAACATCATAAAAAATCCTTCACAAAATGACCTATCATGTTCAAGATTTCATGGCATTTAGGTCAAACCACCAATGTTATGGCTAGAATCAGGGAATAGTTTGAGATAATGTGCCCATATTGTGCACACATGTGCATCTTGGGATGGCTTACGATGTTGCAGGAGGAAGTTTTCCTTTTCGACGCACGAAAGAGCCAATTTCCATTTTTGAGGTGCTAAAATCGGGGTGTTCTGTGAAGCAATCACCAAATTAAAGTTTGATATTGGTAGCAACCGATTTTTCAAAAATACTAGACCACCTTAGATGGACAATTTTCCAACTAGTGTATTTGGAACCTTTCCGTCCATCCCTCATGAAAAAGACAAATTCCTGCCGAATCGGTAGGAGGTTGCCCAGATTTGAACTACAAGTACATGATATAATGCTTGTGAATTTTTTTAAAAAACTCATTTATAGGTTCACAACATGCTATTTCATCATAGATCCACTTCAAGTTCAGCGAGGCTCAGCCCCGAGCTAGGAATCTTCATCCCCGGCATTTTGAATATAGTTTGAAACGGGCATAAGAAATTCAAAAACGATCCAAACAACATGAAACCTTCGCGTCGTGTCATATTATGTGTGATAGTTGCAAGGAAAAATACTGAACTTGAAAAATTGCAAACATCATAAAAAATCCTTCACAAAATGACATATCATGTTCGAGATTTCATGACATTTAGGTCAAACCACCAATGTTATGGCTAGAATCAGGGCATAGTTTGAGATAATGTGCCCATATTGTGCACACATGTGCATCTTGGGATGGATTACGATGTTGCAGGAGAAAGTTTTCCTTTTCGGCGCACGAAAAAGCCAATTTCCATTTTTGAGGTGCCGAAATCGGGGTGTTCTGTGAAGCAACCACCAAATTAAAGTTTGGCATTGGTACCAACCCATTTTTCAAAAATACTAGACAACCTTAGATGGAAAATTTCCCAACCAGTGTATCTGGAACCTTTCTGTCCATCCCTCATGAAAAAGACAAATTCCTGCTGAATCGGTAGGAGGTTGCCCAGACTTGAACTACAAGTACATGATATAATGCTTGTGAATTTTTTTAAAAATCATTTATAGGTTCACAACATGCTATTTCATCATAGATCCACTTCAAGTTCAGTGAAGCTCAGCCCCGGGCTAGGAATCTTCATCCCCGCCGTTTTGAATATAGTTTGAAACGGGCATAAGAAATTCAAAATCGATCAAAACAACATGAAACCTTCGCGTGGTGTCATATTATGTGTCATAGTTGCAAGGAAAAATATTGAACTTGAAAAATTGCAAACATCATAAAAAATCATTCACAAAATGACCTATCATGTTCGAGGTTTCATGGCATTTAGGTCAAACCATAAATGTTATGCCTAGAATCAGGGCATAGTTTGAAATAATGTGCCCATATTGTGCACACATGTGCATCTTGGGATGGCTTACAATGTTGCAGGAGGAAGTTTTCCTTTTCGACGCACGAAAAAGCCAATTTCCATTTTTGAGGTGCTGAAATCGGGGTGTTCTGTGAAGCAACCACCAAATTAAAGTTTGGTATTGGTACCAACCAATTTTTCAAAAATACTAGACCACCTTAGATGGACAATTTTCCGACTGGTGTATTTAGAACCTTTCCGTCCATCCCTCATGAAAAACACAAATTCCTGCCGAATCGGTAGGAGGTTGCCTAGATTTGAACTACAAGTACATGATATAATGCTTGTGATTTTTTTTTAAAATTATTGATAGGTTCACAACATGCTATTTAATCATATATCCACTTCAAGTTTAGCGAGGCTCAGTCCCGGGCTAAGAATCTTCATCCCCGCCATTTCGAATATAGTTTGAAACAGGCATAAGAAATTCAAAAATGATCCAAACAACGTGAAACCTTCGCGTGGTGTCATATTATATGTCATAGTTACAAGGAAAAATATTGAACTTGAAAAATTGCAAACATCCTAAAAATCCTTCACAAAATGACCTGTCATGTTCGAGGTTTCATGATATTTAGGTCAAACCACCAATGTTATGGCTAGAATCAGGGCATAGTTTGAGATAATGTGCCCATATTGTGCACACATGTGCATCTTGGGATGGCTTACGATGTTGCAGGAGGAAGTTTTCCTTTTCAACGCACGAAAAAGCCAATTTCCATTTTTGAGGTGCTGAAATCGGGGTGTTCTGTGAAGCAACCACCAAATTAAAGTTTGGCATTGGTACCAACCCATTTTTCAAAAATACTAGATCACCTTAGATGGACAATTTCCCAACCGGTGTATCTGGAACCTTTCCATCCATCCCTCATGAAAAAGACAAATTCCTGCCAAATCGATAGGAGGTTGCCCAGATTTGAACTACAAGTACATGATATAATGCTTGTGAACCGGGATCTTTGACCCATTTTTCAGATTTTGGCCAAACTTTTAACAGGAAAAGTGCTTCAATTTAAATAACTAATCAAAAACCATTTTCTGTCTCCAACCGGGACTAAAGACAAACCTGTAGTCTAGGTTGGAGACACCATCCGAGACTAAATGTGGGTGGCGACACTATGCCAGTGAGTGTCGACACTATTTCATGAGTGTCGACACTATTTCGTGAGTGGCGACACTATTTCAGTGGGTTGCGGCATTATGACAGTGGTGAGTGTCGACATTATGTCGTGACTGTCGACACTATGTCATGCTACTTAATCTATAAATAGGCATCCATGTGAAGTTATCAACTGCAAACACGATGGTGTGCGAGAGCAGGGACAACACTACGGCCAACTTCAGGGAGATTCCTAAGGATCCAGTCCTCAGGCATCTCCCTGAAGCTGGCCATAGAGGCACTCCCTAATATGTGAAATTAGTTACCTCCCTGACATATTGATCTAGCTAGAGAAGTTATGAACTACAAGAGCATGGACAGCACTACGGCCAACTTGAGGGAGATGCCGCCGGAGCCTAGTCATGTGGCATCTCCAACAAGTTGGCCATAGATGTACTCCCTTATATGTGAAATTAGTTAGCTCCTCGACAACACTACGACCAGCTTCAGGGAGAAGTTATGAACTACAAGATGGTGTGTGAGAGCAGGGACAACACTACGGCCAGCTTCAGGGAGATGCCGGAGGATCCAGTCCTCAGGCATCTCTCTGAAGCCAGCCATAGAGGCACTCCCTAATATGTGAAATTAATTAGAATAGAACAACATCTTCATATATAGTTCGGGAAAGTTCTAGAGAGACCAACACTAGTAGGAAACGATATATTAGTCCCGGTTTCCTAACTGGGACTATGGAATCGAGACTAAAGGCCCCCTCTATTCCCATCGGTCCAGCCACAAACCAGGACTAACACTCAAGATATTTATTATTATTAAAAAACTGGGACTACGAAATCGGGACTAAAGGCCCCCTTTATTCCTGCCGGTCCAGCCACAAACCGGGACTAACACTCAAGACATTTATTATTATTTAAAAACTAGGACTAAGGAATCGGGACGAAAGGCCCCCCTTTATCCCCACCGGTCCAGCCACAAACAGGTACTAATGGAATCGGGATGGCTTACGATGTTGCAGGAGGAAGTTTTCCTTTTCGACGCACAAAAAAGCTAATTTCCATTTTTTAGGTGCCGAAATCGGGGTGTTCTGTGAAGCAACCACCAAATTAAAGTTTGGCATTGGTACCAAAAAATCCTTCACAAAATGACCTATCATGTTCGAGGTTCTCATATAAAGTTTTCATACATCACATAAAGTTTCCATACATTACATAGATTTACAAAGGGTTTAGGGTATGAATCCTTCGTCGCGTATGTCGATCCCTTGCCTATGATCGCTTCTTAGGCCGTAACCATGGAGCATCTTCTTTGCTTAACGGGATGCTTGGGTCAGTTTTCATGGTGAAGGGCGGAATTTCATCAAACTTATCATAATCTACTGACATGTCTGTCTTATCCTTGACTCCCGCGATGTTTCTTTTCCCTGAAAGAACTATGTGACGCCTGGGCTCATCGTCTGATGTATTAGTTTCCTTATTTTTTTCTTATTTCGGTCTAGAGGACATGTCCCTCACATAAAAAACCTGAGCCACATCATTGGCTAGGACGAATGGTTCGTCTCTGTAACCAAGTTCTTGAGATCCACTGTTGTCATTCCGTATAGCTGGTCTACCTTTACCCCTTCTCCATTCATGTTGACCCAACTGCACTGAAACAAAGGGACCTTAAAAGTAGGTCCATAGTCAAGTTCCCATATCTCCTCTATGTAACCATAGTATGTGTCCTTTTTCCCATTCTCGCATGTTGCATCAAAGCAGACACCACTGTTTTGGTTGGTGCTCTTTTTATCTTGGGCAATCATGTAAAATGTATTCCCATTTATCTCGTACCCTTGGAAAGTCAATATAGTCATAGATGGTGTCTTAGCCAACAAGTAGAGCTGATCTCCAATAGTGGTGTCATTCATGAGATGTAATTGCAACCAAGTGCCGAAAGTCTCCATGTGATTTTCTTTAATCCAGTAGTCATCCTTCCCCAAGAACTTGGAGCGTACAACATTCATGTGTTCCTCGATATACAGATCCACGAAGGTAGAACTTTGTAGAACTGTGTAGTGTGCTTGATTCAAAGAATGCACGTCCCTAAATAGCATTGCTTTCTTTCCTAGCATGCCTTTTCCACTCAGTCTCCCCTCATATCGTGATTCAGGAACACCAATCGGCTTAAGGTCAGGAAGAAAGTCTACACAGAACCCAATGACCTCCTCTGTTTCATAGCCCTTGGAGATGCTTCCTTCTAGCCTAGCATGGTTACGAACATATTTCTTTAAGACTCCCATGAACCTCTCGAAGGGGAACATATTGTGCAGAAATACAGGACTGAGAATGGAAATCTCTTCGACTAGGTGAACTAAGAGATGCGTCATAATATTGAAGAAGGACGGGGGAACACCAACTGAAAACTGACAAGACATTGGACCACATCCTTCTGTAGCCTTTCCAGACTTTCTTGATCGATTACCTTCTGAGATATTGCATTGAGAAATGCACATAGCTTCATAATGGCTAATCGAACATTTTCTGGTAGAAGCCCCCTCAATGCAACCAGAAGCAACTGCGTCATAATCACGTGGCAATCATGAGACTTCAGGTTCTGGAATTTTTTTCTCTGCCATATTTATTATTCCCTTTATATTTGACGAGAAGCCAGCCGGGACCTTGATACTGTAAGGACTTCAAAAAAGATTTCCTTCTCTGCTTTGGTAAGAGCGTAGCTGCTTAAGTATTCACGGCATTTATCAGTATGCTTGTTGTATGGGTCTTTGATACGTTGTTGGTCCTCCCGTGTTTCTGGTGTATCTTTTGTCTTCCCATACACGTCCAGGAAGCCTAGCAGGTTCAGGCAAAGATTCTTCGTCATGTGCATCATGTTGATTGAAGAACGGACCTCTAGGTCTTTCCAATACTCAAGCTCCCAAAATATAGATTTCTTTTTCCACATGACCGTGTGTCCGGTAATGGGGTCTTTCAGAATAGATTGACCGCCAGGACCCTTTTCAAAGATTACTTATAGGTCCTTCACCATACCAAATACATCAGCACCTTTAGGGAGCTTAGGCTTCTTCCGGTAATCTGCCTCACCGTTGAAATGCTTGCCTTTCGTTCTTCCTTGATGATTGGTCGGAAGAAATTTACGACACCCCAGGTACACAACCTTCTTACATTTATCCAAATATGTACCTTTAGTCTTATCTAAACAGTGTGTGCATGCATTGTATCCCTTGTTTGACTGTCCTAAAATGTTACTAAGAGCAGGCCAATCATTGATGGTTACGAACAACAACGCTCGTAGGTAAAATGGCTCCTGTTTGTGCTCATCCCACACCTTTACACCTGGTTCTGCCCACAACTGCAAAAGTTCATCCACTAATGGCCTTAGGTACACATCAATGGCGTTGCCGGGTTGCTTCGGTCCTTGGATGAGCACTGGCATCATAATGAACTTCTGCTTCATGCACAACAAAGGAGGAAGGTTGTAGATACATAGAGTCACTGGCCTGGTGTTGTGAGTGCAGCTGTGCTCCCCAAAAGGATTCATGCCGTCTGTACATAGACCAAACCATAAGTTCCTTGCGTCACCTGCAAAGTTCGAGTACTTTCTCTCGATGTTTCTCCACTGCGACCCATCGGCGGGGTGTCTCAGTTTCCCGTCTTTCTTACGCTCTTATTTGTGCTATCACAACAACCTGGCATGCTCTTTGTTTCTGAACAGACGTTTTAACCGTGGTATTATAGGAGCATACCACATAACCTTAGCAGGAACCCTCTTCCTGGGGGGGCTCGTCATCGCCCTCAACATCACCAGGATCATCTTGTCTGATCTTGTATCGACATGCAGTGCATATCGGGCATTTATCCATATTCTCGTACTTCTCACCGCGGTACAGGATGCATTCATTAATGTATGCATGTATCTTCTCCACATCTAATCCTAGAGGGCAGATGGTCTTCTTTGCTTCGTACGTTGTCTCAGGTAGCTCGTTATCCTTTGGAAGCTTCGGCTTCATTATTTTCAGTAACTTCTCAAATATTTTGTTAGATAAGCCAGTCTCTACCTTCCATTTCAGCAGTTCAATTGTGGTACCGAGTTTTGTGCTGCCATCTTTGCAATTTGGGTACAACAATTTTTTGTGATCCTTTTGCATGGCCTCCAACTTAAGCTTCTCCCTTTCTGTATCGCATTGTTGCTTTGCATCAGAAATGACCCGACCAAGACCATCAGCGGGCTCATCTGATGCCTGTTGTTCTTCTTCATTGTCACCTCCCTCTTCTTCATTGTCTTCCATTGCAGTATCACCGTATTCTTTAGGGTACATAGGAGAGCTGTCATCATCCTCCTCTTCTTCATTTTCTTCCAGCCTAACCCCTCTTTCTATGTGCATGGCCCAACAATAATATCCAGGCATGAAACCTCTCCGAAGCAGATGGCTTTGAAGGATTCTCGGGGCAGAGTGCTCCGCCACGTTCCGACAGTCGACGCAGGGACAAGGCATAAAATTATCCACTTTGTTTGCCTTAGCCAAATCGATAAATTTATGCAGGCCTGCAATAAAATCGGAATCGCGTCGGTCGCCATACATCCATCGCATCCGCGCATCGATCTGCGTCATAATAATTAACCATGACAATGACATCGTGAATAGTGAAATGACCATCCTACATGGACGCATGCAATATTTTTATATTAGTTACAGATAAAGAAGATAAGGTTGCTAACCTCGGCCGAGGATACCGTGTTGTGCGAACTTAAGTGTGGATCGGACATTTCGTCGAACACCTTGTGTGCAGTGTGAAGAAAAAAACCTAGCATCCACCTCCCACACAAAATTCCAGAAAAAATAAGTGGATGGGCGGGGCTTATTTATAGCCAGGGGAGGGTTTTTGGTCCCGGTTCATGGGACCAAAGCCCCTCCCTGCGACACGTGGCGGCCCAGCAACGCCCCCCCCCCCCACCCACCCAGGTCATTGGTCCCTGTTGATGGCATCAACCGGGACCAATGACCTGGGTGGGGGGCGTTGCTGGGCCGCCACATGTCGCGGGGAGGGGCTTTGGTCCCGGTTCGTGGCATGAACCGGGACCAATGCCCAACACCATCGCTTCGTCATCCTCGTGTACAAATAGGAGGCCACGGCGCGTCGCTTCGCATCGCCTCGGCCTCTTCAATCTCTCCACCGCGCCATCGCCTCGCCCTCTACAATCTCTCTACCCGTGTCGTTGTCCATCCTCCCCTCCCTCTCCAATCTCCACCGCGCCGCCATGGAGATGCCCGCGCTGAACTTCTATGAGGCGGTGATGTTCGCGCACTTCGACATCCTCGTGCCACTAGGCGCGACGGTGCCCCACAGATGGCGCATCAGCTATGCGGGTGTGTTGGTGGCTCCGCTCCTCATCCCCGGCGGAGCCGAGATGGAGAGCGAAATCGCGGCGCGTCGCCGCCAGATGCCCGCGTGGAAGAGGGCGCTGCCCCGGTACATGGCGGCCAGCCCGTACTGGCCGGTGCTGTTCAAGAAGGCGCGGAAGGCCAAGATTGGCAACCGCATTGTTTACGGGCGCGTGGTGCACCCGGATCTCCGCAACCGAGAAGGGCGGGAGAGGTTCTGGTCCGTCCCTGGACGGACCAAGTACACCGTCATCGACGCCGCTCGCCGCGAAGAGGAGCTCCGTCTCGCGAACAATGCGGAAATCATGGAGGTTCCGTCCGACGACGACGAGGAAGCCGGCGGCTCGGAGGACAGCGGCAGCGGAAGTGCAATAGTCGACTAGGAAGAATTTGTTAAATCGCACCTTTGTTTAGGAAGAATTTATGGTTGAATTAATGAAATGCCTCAATTTAGATCTCTGTCTCAATTAATTTGTGGAAGAATTTTTCAAAAATACTAGATCAATTCAATTTCTGCCTCGATTTAATTTAGATCTTTGTCCCGAATTGGGACCGTCGAGGGGTTTTTGGTCTCGGTTCGTGGAATGAACCGGGACCAATGCTCCGCAGAGCGCCACGTGTGCGTCACGGTGGCATTGGTCCCGGTTCATGCCACGACCCGGGACCAATGCTTAGAGATGAACCGGGACCAATGCCCAGGCGGCATGAACCGGGACCGGTGCCTGGCATTGGTCCCGATTGCGGAACCGAACCGGGACCAATGGCATTTGGGTGCTGGACCAAAGACCCTTTTTCTACCAGTGGTGGAAGGATTTCTGCTTTGAACATTGCCATTGACCGCGTCAACGCCGGATTTCACTTGATCGATGGATTACATTGCTCAATTCTACTCCCTCCGTTCAGAAATATAAGATGTTTTAGCTTTGTGAAAGGAGTGTATCTAGACACCTTTTAGTGTATAGATTCACTCCGAACCACGATGAACCTATACATTAAAAGATGTCTAGATAATTCGATTTATAAAGCTAAAACATCTTATATTTCTGAACAGAGGGAGTAGCTCTTTGTCAAGTCTAGACTGAATTTGTTATTCCATGTTGTTTGAACAACACGCAAGCTTAGTTGATCTGTGCAATTTTTGTCGTGTTGAATTTGTTCTATCATATTGAATTTGTTTTGCCATGTTTGAACAACACGAAATATTGGTCTGAATTGCTCCAAATAATTTGTATTTTATATGTTAAAATTGTTGTCGTTGTCGGCCGACCGGCCCGCATGTGGCCACAGCTAGCGTGCGAGCTAGCTCTAGGGCCCTTGTTAGAGCAGGTACCATGCAAGGTGCTTAGCACGGTGCTTAGAAAAATAAATCGGTTTTTTTTAAGCACCGGTGCTTATTTATACTAGGTAGACGTCTAACTAGACACCTCTCCTATAGAAATAAGCATCAATGCTTAGTAAAATGGTTGGTGTATTTTTATAAGCACTCCTCTAAGCACCTTCTATTATACATACTCTTAGAGCAATCACGTACAAATAGGGTGTCAAAGTGGGATTCACCTAAATTCCACTTCTAGTTTACTTGGCAAAATCTAGTGCAAATATTTATACTAGATTTTTGCACTAGATTTTACCAAGTAAACTAGAAGTGGAATTTAGGTGGGATCTTAGTTGACACCTTACGTACGAACTAATACCTAACTGTTTGAAGCGGCGCGAGCCGCGAGCGGCCGCGCTAATGGGAGTGTCCCGTTTTGCTTGGTAGCGGCGGCCAGCCACAAACCGCCCCGCCTGCAACCTGAGCGCCCAGCGACACCTAGTATATATATCTATATGCTAAACCTGCGCCAATACTTGTGAAAGACATGACGAGTCATCTTAAGCACTCCATCTTTTTTCTGCTATGTGCTTCTACAATAGTAGCAGCCTCCACCCAACTAGAATCATCTCACCAGAGCAGGACATCTTATTCTTCGTCCTACTTTCCACGGCCACAAGACTTCCCAAATGAGCGGCTTTACAACGCCTACTTCGTCATCCAGCGCTTCAAGAATACCATCTCATGCGATCCCAGGAGCATCATCACCACCTGGAACGGCCCTGATATATGTGGCGAGAAGAACTACGACGGCTTCTACTGCACGGCGCCAACTGGGCACGGCGACAACCTCACGGTTACCTCAATCGTTTTCGATGGTTTTGGTCTGTGCGCTCCAAAGCTGCAAGGTTTCATCGACCAGCTTCCCGATCTTGCTCTCTTCCAGGCGAGTTCAAACAAGTTGGGCAGCGATATCCCCCGCTTTAACGGTCTTCCCTTCCTGTACAGCCTTAATGTCAAAAATATTCTCGACAGTTCGATGTACACACCAGTTTTCGGAGACCCACATTGTGTCTATGCCCGTTTGGACAGCATCAAGTTCAAGAAACCTATATGCGTGATGTACTATCCTAGTGGCATCCAGAAGACAGAAGAAATCACCGGCGCCACGAATGCTCAGGCCCTCCTGCTCAACAGCAATGGCCTATCGGGGCCGCTTCCGGCAAACATTGGCCTCTCCAAGGTAAGCTACCTCGCCCTCGCCAACAACAAGCTCACGGGGCCAATCCCTCCATCAATAGCGCACATGCAAGACTCCCTCCTCGAGGTGCTCCTCCTCAACAACCAGCTCTCCGGCTGCCTCCCCCACGAGCTCGGCATGCTCACCAAAACATCCGTCATCGACGCCGGCATGAACCAGCTCACCGGCCAGATCCCGTCATCCTTCTCCTGCCTCAGCAGCGTGGAGCAGCTCAACCTGGCCGGGAACCGCCTCTACGGCCAGGTCCCCGACGCGCTCTGCAACCTCGCCGGCCCGGCCGGCCGCCTCGCCAACCTCACGCTGTCGAGCAACTACTTCACCTCGGTCGGGCCGGCGTGCTCGGCATTGATCAAGGACGGCGTACTAGACATCAAGCGCAACTGCATCCCCGGCTTCGCTAACCAGAGGGGCCCGGCCGAGTGCGCCTCGTTCCTGAGCAAGCCCAAGACGTGCCCGGCGTCGAGCGCTCCAGTGGCATGCCCCGCTGCCGTGGACGCCAGGAAGAACGCGGCGGCGCCGGAGGGCAGGGTGGCCCGGGACTACTCCAGCTACGTGACCTACGCCACTCTGCATGAGTGAGTGGGGTGCCACCGCTTGCAGTGGGCGACACTGCGCCTCGTCGTATTTTCCCTGTATTTTTGTACGTGTTTGGTGTGCATGTGATTGCTGCTTATTGTATTCTTTGTACGTGTGTGTGTCGGGGCCAGCATCTTTGTACTGTACTGCTACGTCTATTTTGTAGTGGTAACTAAATTTGGATTGTATCTTGCAAGTTTTAATTATCTAATTATATGATGATGCTTGAATTATGTGAGTCACCATTGTGGGCTTGTGGCAGTGCTCACCATTGTTGTCTCGGTATGGGGTAAATATGTCATGTATCAGCATTACTTTGTTAGTTGTTAGTTTCTATATATTGTACTTATTCGAACAAAAGTTTATATTCTACTTCACTACCCATTCTGTTTGTAGTTTCTCCGGTGTACTTTTCCAGAACCTGAATGCTTCACTCAATTTATCATGTATTGAGTCATTTTCTTTAGTTTATTAATGTCTTAGGTCTTTTATTTTGTTGTATATCTTCAGTACCAGTTGTAATTTCTTAGCATGTTCGTCAATGGATTACTTCATGACCATATGACCAGCTATGTGACCAAAAAGACAAACGGTTGGGGATGCCAGTTGTAATTTGTTAGCATGTTTAGCAATGGATTACTTCATGACTTCATGACCATATTACCAGCTATGTGACCAAAAACAAGCGGTTGGGGATGCCTTGGCTCGTCGTTAATTTGCTTTGTATTCTTGTATGTGTTAGTTGTGCATGTGATTGCTATTTGTTTTCTTCATAATTGTCTTCTTTCCAGGTCTAGATCTAGCCATTTTACTGCGTTTCTACTTCCGCTTTGTGGTGGTAACTAAATATGGTATTGTATTTTGCATGTATATTAATACATGATGTTGGAGTTATGAAGTGCCACCGCATGCAGTGGGCGACACTGCGCCTCGGCGGTATTTGCTTTGTATTATTGTATGTGTTTGGTGTGCATGTGATTGTTGCTTGTATTCTTTGTACGTGTGTGTGTGTGTGTCGGGTCTAGATCTCACATCTTTGTATTGTACTGCTATGTTTATTGTATCGTGGTAACTAAATTTGGATTGTATCTTGCATGTTTAATTATATGGTGATGCTTTAATATTATGTGGAGTACTACATTGTGGGCCTTTGGCAGTGGTTACAATTGTTGTATTTTTCCGTGAAAACGCAAAAAACTTTGTGCTTTGATGCTTTGGTAGAAAAAAAGGTTATACATATGTACAAGTCCAAATAAGTATGCCACTCTACACAAAGTGGCATACTTCATGGATGGATTACTTGTTAGCACAAAGTGGCATACTTATAGTTTGTTACCATGTTCATCAATGAATTACTTCAAGACTTCATGACCTTATGACTAGCTATGTGACCAGCTACATGAAGTATGCCACTCTGCAAGAGTGAAGTGACACTACAAGCGGTTGGGTATGTGACTATGTGTTGGCTCATTGTTAATTTGCTTTATATTCGTGTATTTGTTAGGTGTGCATGTGATTGTTATTTGTTTTCTTCGTAATTGTCTCTTTCCAGGTCTAGATCTAGCCATTTTACCGTGTTGCAACTTCCCTTTTGTGGTGATAACTAAATATGGTATTGTTGAAAGTTGTAGGCGGTCTACAAAGGTAGCAGGGTACGTTCTTACTATATGTTCCCGTTTTCCTTTCATTTTGCATGTATTGATATATGATGTTGGAGCTATGAGGTGCCACCGCATGCAGTGGGCGACACTATGCCTCGGTAGTGTTTGCTTTGTATTCTTGTAGGTGTTTGGTGTGCATGTGATTGTTGCTTGTATTCTTTGTACGTGTGTGTCGGGTCTAGATCTCGCATCTTTGCACTGTACTGATATGTTCATTGTGTCGTGGTAACTAAATTTAGATTGTATCTTGCATGTTTAATTATATGATGATGCTTAAATATTATATGGAGTATTACATTGTGGGCTTGTGGTAGTGGTTACAATTGTTGTATTTTTCCATGAAAACAGAAAAAACTTTGTGCTTTTATGCATTGATAGAATAGACGGTTATACATATGTACAAGTCAAAGAAGGAGGAACACCTTGTCATACAACTCGACCCAAACCTAGCCTGCGGGAGAAGTTGACCTAACCCCTAGGCGCCGCGTCCACCCACGACCTAGCATCGGCTCTGATCGTGCCCATTAGCGAGGTCAGTATAGGGTAAATATGGCGTGTATCAGCATTACTTTGTTAGTTAGTTCCTATTGTACTTCAGTAGTCATTCTACTTGTACTTTCTCCAGCGTATCTTTTCGAACCTGGATGTTTATTTAATTTATTATGTATGGAATCATTTTATTCAGTATATTAATGTCTTCGGTCTTTTATTTTGTTGTATATCTTCAGTACTAGCTATCATTTAGTAGCATTTTCATCAGTGTATTACTTCATGATGTACTAGCAGCTACGTGAAGTATGCTACCCTGCAAGAGTGAGGTGTCACCGCAAGCAGTTGGGGATGCCTTGGTTCGTTATTAATTTGCTTTGTATTCTTGAATGTGCTAGGTATGGGTGTGATTGTTAATTGCTTTCTTCATCTAATTTGGTATTGTGTTGCTACTTCCGTTTTGTGGTGGTAACTAAATTTGGTATTGTATTTTGCATGAATTAGTATATGATGTTGGAGTTATGTAGAGTACTACACTGTGTCAACGGGTTACCATTGCTCGAAGATACACATATATAGCTAAATAATATGTAACCCAATTTTGGTTACGATCAATCTTCCCAATATGATCTCACCCTATCTACAAAATCATCTTGATGTCCTTAACTAGATGTGCCTACCTTGATCCATTTGTGTTCATCGATGTGGCCTCTTTAAGTAAAGTAGCAAAATAAGTTTGCATGATTATTGGAAGATTTGGCCATTAGGAAATATGCTCAAAATGAACCGACAACTACATGAAGGAAAAAATGAACTTGGAGCTACATGAAGGAAAAAAATGTAAATCCAGATGATAAAGTATGTTCAAAATGAAGTGACAACTACATGAAGGAAAAAAGATGGAGACGAAAAGACCATTCAAAAATATTAGCATGTCCTATAATATTTGGCAATGCTAATTACATATATATATAAGAGGAACACAAATTTTGGACCAACTGAAACAAAAGATTTAACGACCGTTGACAAATCACAATTATAACTGGAATACGAATTTTAGTGTATGGGGAACATATCGCATTAATAGAACACAAATTTATACCAAGTGGGACAAAAATTAGCTCATCCACAAATAATCAAGACTGAAAGTGGAACAAAATTTTGCGCCAAGTGGAATATAGCACACATGGAACAAATCATGACTATAAGTGTAATGAAATTTGGACTAAATGGAACAGAATTTAAGTGCCTCAGCAACATATCACGACTAGAAGAGATGGAGACCAAGTGGAACAAAAAAAATTGCTCGTGGAACAAGTCACAGCTACAAACGGAATAAAATTTTAGACTGAGTGGTGCAAAAGCTCGATAGCCCGTGGAACAAATTGCAGCTGTAAATGGAATAATATTTTTTATCTAACTAGAACAAAAGTTTAGCACCTAGGAACACATCCCGACTCTAAGCCTAAACAAAATTTTAGATCTAGTTTTCAAGGTTCGTGGAACAGATAATGACTATAGAAGAAACACGAATTCAGATCAAGTGGAACAAAAGTTTAGAAATTGTGGGGAATTAGAAATTGTGGAATAAAAATAAGTGTTGAACGATTAACACATAAATCTGGTTTGAAACATGAACTGTAAGAAACTAGACAAAACATACAGACCGATCACGGTTGCGTTCGTGTGAACTAACCAAAACACAAAGAAAGGCTGGCTGAAGATCAACGTCTACGCCGGCTAGGATGCACGTACTTATTGTGTTGGCATTGGCATCGCCGGGTGCAATCATTCTATGGCATCTAATCAGGTCCGCATGGCAAAAGCACGGTGGAGGAGAGAATGAGGCAATAGCCTAGTGGTTGGGTCGCAGTTGGGTATTCCAACGACCGAAGTTCGATCTCTGCGAGGGACGAATTTCCGGAATTCTCACGCCGACCCGCTTCTACTGTATCAAAAAAGTGTCGAGTTCCTCCTAGCACTATTTCATCTTTGAGAACAAGACAGTAGTCTAGTGGTTGGGTCGCAATTGGCGCATCCTAGCGACCGGAGTTTGATCCCTGTCAGGGACGAATTTCCGGAATTCTCACGCCGACCCGTTTCTACTATATAAAAAAAGTGTCTAGTTCCTCCTAGCACTGTTTCATTTTTTTTCTAAAGCACGGGTGGAGGAGACAGCCAGGCAGGACTCCTTGCACATGCTTTGAAGGGTTGCGCCACACCGAGTAGATGTCCAGGCCCAACGATCCTGGAAACTGACTGCCCAAATGTTTTGTGGTGGCACTGTAAATCACAGGCAACCGATCCACATCTTAGAGTCTTGTGGCTAAGATCCAAGCGATCATGCGAGGACTTCTTGACACCGAGCTGCCGAATATTAACCGGTTGAGCAATAAGGTAGTGCATAGCTTAGCGTAGTTAGGTAACAGTGAGTGTGGTTTGTTAGACGAGGTTGTACCGACCTGCTGTGTCGGCCTGCTAAATCTTTAAAGCTCACCGGTTCCTAAAAGGAAATGCACAAAAAATAGACTTTACGTGGAAGCGCAAAACCATCCACGCCGCTTCGGTACAAATGCCACGACATGCTCACCTTAAAAGAAAATAAAAAAACACGAGCCCACGATATGATCCGTTGTAAGGAAAAAAATGAGAGTAACGGGGAACTCCACGGCTACCTTATTCTTATAGGGGATGAGGACTCGAACTCGGGCCGATAGTGCCCATACAACCTCTACGCACGGCTGCAACGAACTTGCCACGAGAGAGTTCTCATATTCTCCGTTGTAGACTGCAGCAAACGAAAACAAGCATTTTCCAGCTTTTTTTTTTTTTGGCCTTTCAGACAGTTAACTAAACCACACGAACCACGGGCGTAGGAATCGCCTGGGCGAGCAATTTTCACCAAGAGATGCAAAGTTTGAAATCCGGAGTCAAGCTAATAAATTCGAAGCCAATTCTGCCTCAGCCCAGCCCAAGATTTGGCCATGGAGATGTATACAGGCCTCTGTCGCTTTTTCTATGCTAGATCCAGCTATCCTCATATCCCTCCGGTGCGGGCCTGACGGTTTGGTTCTCTGGCGACTACGGTAATTCTCGGAAAGTGTCTTTCCACTCCCGAGCACTTCGTTTAAAAAATATTAAAAATTGTATTTTACAGATTGTAAAAATATCTGGAAACAATTACGGACATTATCAATGCTCTATCCCACAAGCATGCAAAATCTGATGTGAAATTCTTTGTATTTTGGCCTACACAAAAATGACAAGTCTGATAAAATATGTGGATTTGAAAACATACTTGCATAGATCTATACTCTTGTTATTTTTCTACAGATCAGAATACAAAGTATTCGAAATTGATATTTTACATGTTTGTGGGATAAATCATGAGCCACATCCAGATATTTTTTTAAAATATTTTGAACTCACAAATAAAAGGTAGGTTGGCAAGTCCCCCTCAAAATAAAAGGTAGGTGGGCAAATGGTACTCGAACTCCATGTAGGGTTTTGGCCCCTCGAGTAGTTTAATTTTAGCCATTTGAAATGCTAAATTTTCCGAAATTTATATCGGCAAGACAACCTTTGACTCTTTTTTTTTTGAAGATGAACCATTTATATTACGCAAGCAAGCCGTCTCATTAAAAACCTTCCAATCCCCTTAGGTACCCTGATAAGGAAAAGAGTACGTAAGAAACTTGCTGCTCCAGAGTTACAGAATGGTTACATCAGATGAGACAAGGCCTAACCAGCTAAGGGTTCATCGACCCAATTACAATCATTCATAGCTACCACCACTAAGGAGGGAGGGACCGAATCATTGAGAGAGCCCGAGTCACCCATCCTGCCAAGTTGCGCCAATCCATGTGCCAAACCATTGCTGGCCCGATCAACTTTGCAAATTGATATAAACTGATAGATATGTAAGAGCTCCTGGCCTTCCGCATAAAGACTCCAACAGGATGATTTATTTCGCTTTGTCCCTTGCGGTGTCTTGACAGAACGCATACAATCTGATTCCAGAATTGCCTGTGGAGCACGGATGTTTATAAGTTGTTTTAAACCACGAAGACATGCCAGGACTTCAGCCTCTTCAGCACTTGAACACCAAGGAACAAATTGCCATTCCGACAGAATTATTTGACCCTTGTAATCCCGAATCACGACACCAATACCAGCTTTCTTATTTGTAGAGTCCCATCCAGCATCAACATTAGCTTTTAACACACCATTAGGAGGAGCTTTCCAGCGCGAAAGGGCCGACGGACCTTCAGAACAAGCCATAACAGAAGGTGTGGCAGGGGATTTTCCTTTAGCATCAAAGATCGGTCGATGGGTCAAAGTAAATGAATCTAGATAATTGCATAAGAACGGGATGGACGCAGTGACCGAGGCCTTACCATCACCATGCACTATATTGTTTCGGTGATGCCACGTTCTCCATAGCAGAAAAATGATTTCCGCCCTAGATTGTTGGGGGAGACTAGATAGGAGATTCAGAAACCAATCCGTACCAGAGTAAGAAAAGGCAGACTCCGGCGGTAGCTTCCATTTTGATCGCATGCCCTCCCGGAGTGCTCGAGCTAACGTGCATCGATGATGGAAATCTTCACGCTCGTTGCCACAAATAATGCATCTAGGATCAACAGAGGGGATCCGTCGATGTAGTCCTTCACGGACCGCTAGGGAGGAGGACGCCACTCTCCATGCAAAAATTCTCAATTTCTGCGGTACTTTTGCTTGCCAAACAAGTTTCCTGATTTTCCTTTCGCCATTTGCATCCGAGCTGCATTGTCCATGACTAGACGCATCAATAGCTTGCTGAATGCCAAGCCTATAGGCCGAGCGGACGGTAAAAATTCCGCTGCTTTCCGGAAGCCAGGAGATAAAATCATCACATGATCGCGCGGGAAGTTTAATGGATAAAACAGCATTGACATCAATAGGAAGGCAGCAATCCCGAACCAAACAACCTTTGACTTAATTCTGGTGAACTGCACAATTACCACGATTTGATCAAATAAATGCTACAAAACTTTTGAACACTACAATATTCTAATCAGCTACAAAGTCCTGACACAAGCAGGTGAATTCTATCCGCCTACAAAGCTGTCAAAAGATAAGAGTGTACACCACCCAGTCTGTTTTTCCTGGATATTTATCGGCTGATAAGAGATAAGTCATCGTTGAAAGCAGCAAGCAGCGAAATCCAGCACAGCTTCAGCCACCAGCTCCTCCAGCACTCCCCCCTCAATCTGTTCTGTGACGTCAACCACCTGCCACATCATCATTTTCACCCAACCACTTCCTTCAACCTCCTGCTTCACGATTCTATCCATCATGATACCACTGTGATCTCTCTTGCCCACCACAAACATCCGTCTCCCGTAAATCCAATCTTTCAGGATGCTCCAGACTTCTACCCGGAAAGCAGGAGATGAGTTCTCCCTCCGTGTTCTGGTGTGTGCTTTGCTCCATGAGAATGCGCTTAGCAACGCGTTCTCACCGATCTCAGCTAGAGCGACATTGACACAGTCAACAAGAAGTCTTTGGTACGACCTTTCCTCCCGTAACTCCAGAAGTTTGTTACACAGGACTGGGTCAAGAGGGCAGTCAGGTAAATGCCAACCAGTGAAAACCATACTTGGTCGTGCATCTTTGTCAAATCCAGCAGATGACATTATGTTCTGCACAAGGACATGACATTCTGATTCATCGTCATCTGCATCAGAGGGAAGGTATGGCGGTCTTGATGTACCAGGTAACGGCGATTCTGAGGTGGCATCATCCCATGATAAGGAACAGGCAACACCCTCAATTGCTGAGGATCTTGATACAGCTTCTGAAAAGATTAGCAGACGTATCAGTATATAAAACAAACTGAGCTATTGCGAATTCTGACTGTAAAAAACTACTTACTCATGTTCTTGAAAGTACTGCTTCCAGATGATTCAGGCTCGTTACAACTGCTGTCTTCAGAGGGTGCATCGAGAACCGAGGTAGGGCTGGGCTGATCGCGAGTGGTATTTAGGCCTTCGTGTAATCTTAGGCTGTCCAGTTTTCTACTTCGACAGATCAATGATATAGGCTCATCAACTGAAGCAGTTCCCTGTCGTACAAAGATGTTAACATAAGTCGGCACTAGACAGAAATGATCCACTAGAAAAAGGAATATCAACTTAACAAAGGAATTACATGAATTGAGCAACTAGAAAAGGTAATATAAACTGTTGAAGTTGCATGATGGTTGAGACAAGACACCTACCTCTGAAGTGCTGGTAAAGTTTTGCCTGGCAGAAATATCAATTTTCCATTCACAGAGTGCCAGTTTTTCATTAGTTTCTAAATTATGACTGGCAGGTGATTGACTCTCACCAAAAGAAGCTTCAATCTTCTCGACAGAGAAATCAGATGGATGATGGGTGGATTTCTGCCTTGTTGTCTTTCTTTTAGAAAACAAAAAATCAGAAACTCTTCTCATCAAATCTGTTGTTGGTTTGCAGGTCTCGGGATTTGAAGCTTGCACCATGTTATCAAATGTATTCACTGGCAGGGACTTTGATCTTGGCAACTTCTGAGACCTCTCCCCAGTTTCATCATCCTTTCTGCAAGTATTGACATCTCCTTCCTTCACTTCATCAAGGGAGAGCATCTCCCCTAAGGTGCATGTGCTCCTTGGCAATCGCACTTGCTCTTGACTGGTATCCTCACAAGTTACCATTGCCCATCGTTCAGAAAGCCGTTGTTTGGCTTCTTTAATAACCATTGAATCAGGAAAATGTGAGATCTTGCTAGAAGATGAGCCTGAGTACGAACTTCCGTATCTTCTGATGTAATCCCA
Source organism: Avena sativa (assembly GCA_916181665.1). Taxonomy (NCBI): domain Eukaryota; kingdom Viridiplantae; phylum Streptophyta; class Magnoliopsida; order Poales; family Poaceae; genus Avena; species Avena sativa. Next base: position 601,913,475 of record OV702291.1, on the reverse strand, counting down.
TGAATACTTCGACACAGGACTACCTGCCTCTGACTCTGAGTCACTGAAGCTACCACCATCTACTTCAATATAATCAATTGTGGAGTCTCCATTACGATCAATTTCTGAATCACTGGATGAGCTTTCATCACCACAATACCCATTTGAGTGTGTGGAAGATAATAAAGACTCATCTCGTTGATAGCGGACATCTTGCTGGTGTGGAATGATATCATGAACTACTCCTGTAGAATCAAGGGTTGCCCCATGATTATCTAATACTATGTTGAAGTTTTTCCGGTCAATTAGCCAAAATGGAGTTGCCTTGGGGGTCAGCTTTGCCTTTGTGATACTAGGCTTCCCTGGGGTAGGCCTCAAGAGTATTATTCTACTTGGCTGTGAAGGGATTCCTTCCTTTGAACTATACCTCTGATGAAACCTTCTCGTCTCCAATCCATTTTGCTCAATAGCCCGTTCTGTTGTTGATTGTCTTGCACCATCACTCTGAACAGATCGCATTGGTTTCAGTAGGGTAATGCGTGTCTGAGGTGGTGCTGTAGTTGTGTGAAGCCCGCTCATCCGTCTTGGCAAAATGGGTTCTTCACGAAATTTCGGAAATAAATCTTTCTCTGAACTTAGAACGTCAAGATATTCTTGTAAACCCCCAGAATGAAGGAGATTCTCTTGCATGACAGGGTATTTTCCTTGCCTGATGTTCTCTGGGACAACATTCATTCTGCCACTATTGTTCTCAGAACACCTTCTTTTCTGTGAAGATTGACCCTGAAAAAGGGTCATCCTTGCTTTCTCTTCACATCTTTCATATACACCATTATATTCAATTGTTTTATGGGTTGGGTGGTTAACTTGTGTTATCGGCTGCATGGAATGGTTCTGCCCTTGCTGCTGTGAGGCCTTTTCTGTTTGTTCTGGGTGGTTAATGGATTGATTTTCCCTAAAATCCCTCTTGGAGTGGTGTAAAACTGGTTCTTTGGCAGGAAAATCCTCCACGAGCCCCATTAATCTGGCAATGACACTTGGTGGGTTTCTCTTTGACTCCACTTCTTTACTCGTCTCTTTTGCTAACAACATTTTTAGTGAAGTTGTATTTGATTTTGTGCTCGAAAAGCTATCACTAGCTGCCTGCAGATAAACCCACATTAGCACAGAAAAAATCATCAACTGGATAAGGTAACATATCTGTAGAAGCATATCGTACTAAAATCTTTTCTGTTAGCCGTTTACATTTATTGGAGTACATTATCTTTCCTGTTTTTGTTTGTACAATGTGCCTTAGAGCATCGCATTAAAATAAATACTGCTTTCAGTTTTCATAACAGAAGATGATACACATACAAGAGTGTGCTGATGCTAATTTCATAATATAAGTTAGGCTATATGGCACTCACAAGTTTTTCCTCTAGATGAACATTATCAAAATCAGTAGTTCTCTTCAATTCTGACTCGATTCTCTGACCTGGAAAACATGAAAGGAGTTCAATAAAATATTTTCATACTTCTGAATATTTTCGAAACCAAGAAAGCAAAAGGTAAGGATTAGCCAGAACACATCATTTATCAGAAAATCAAAAGATGATTGCACACAACATCACTTATCAGAAAGCAATCCTACAAGTCTTAATCCCAATGGCTCCAACTACATTTCTACTCATTACGACTTATCCACCAAATTTCAGAAAAGAAAAGGGAAAAAATCCCGAATGTCAACTAAATGACACGATTGGATAAAACCAATAAGCATCTAACGGAAGACATTCCAAGGGAGACGCTAACAGGATATAATTGCACAAGTAGTATAAATATTTCCTGAGCATTCTCACAGCCTTACTTACACACCTTTCAACAAAAGGGCAAACTTGAAAACACATACCATCTGTATGAATCTGACCCATAACTGGCATTGCACCATAAATGTCTGTTATTTGATCAGACTAATTGATGATTTCCTCCTGATAATAGGTATTACACCAGATTGAGAGATTTAATTTGGTGTGTCCGATCCTGCAAACCACAGAAAAGATTAAGTTACGTGAAACTTCATGTACCTGAAGCAAGCTACTCTGGGAAAAAAAACCAGCAGACTAGTGGCTAGCTGGTGCCAACAGAGGCATGAATAACCACGGTGATCATTTTGAACACCATAAGATTTAAGGGGCATTAAAGTAACAGGAACACTCTGGAAGGATGCTCACTTTTCAGATAACTTGAGGACACGATAGCAGTAGCACATTAGTTGATTAAACTTGGTCTGCAGCCATTTGTAGGCTATACTGGTGTAAGACAATAGCACGGTTCATGCCCCTTTGTTGTCTACAGAACTATCAAGAAATAAAAAAAATGGCCAGCAGAACGAAAAGATTCGACGGGGACAAAGCAGCGTTTGGCAATATGTAAAATCATAAGTTATTACCGGATAAAAAGGCACAACAAACAAGAATACCCAGAATTTATACTTATAGGTGACAAAGGAATCTCTGCAGACGCACCATTCCAAGTGCTTCAGATATTCACAGGTAATCTCCCCAGCAGGTCGAATCTTGACAGTGGAACCCAGGAAGGCAGCAGGTACGGTAGAAGAAAAACCGACCGTAATAAAGTAGAGGAGGATTAGGATAGAAAACTAGGAAGGATGGGGATACCGAGATGTATGGGGCATGTATGTGCCCAATGGACCTGCAGCCGAGACAGTTCCTCGAAGCTGCAGATTATCAAGTTAAAAAAAACACAAGAGACATAGTACATATGGCTGGTTTTTGCCTGACCAAACTAGAATGCACTGCTGAAAAATAAAGAGCGCAGCGGATGCGTGTACGAGGCTGAACATGATTACGGATATACGGAGCTTGATATTACATAACGAGATCATATACGGACGTCCGGAGTTATCCAAGGAATCGTGCAGGCCTTTGAAGTCTGTTAATTAATTGATTCTTTGGGAAATTGCTAACTAAGTAGAAAGAGAAGCTAAGAAAACTTGAGGGGAAAATGCTAACTAGTAAGCCATTAAAGTCTGTTAATTATTTCGCTCACTGTCGCTGAATCCTAACTTCACCTGAAATCATGGCTTGCGTCTCTTTTGCCTACATATCATGGGCCATTCTCCTAGTCCAGGCCTACCCAGCTTTGCATGCTCAACTGCCTAGAACCGGTAAATGGGGAGCAATCATCGCCATTTCCAGATTGGGATCACAAACCGAAAACTGGGAGAAACCAAAACTGGCGGCACTTGCATTTCTCAAACCACCAAATCCAATACGCTGGTGGGATTTGGCTTTCTCCGATACAGCGTGTCCCCATGAAATCCCCGGATTGAATAAAAAAACAATACAGCAAGTAGCTCGCGGAGAGGAAGTGTGGGGAGGATAGGATAGGATGGGACCGGAATGCTTGCTCACCTCACGCGATGCGGCCGGCGGGCGTCTTTAGACGGTGGTCGGCGGCGGCGGCTTATTCCGGCGGCCGGAGATGGAGCAGCGGGGCTGCGGTGGCGGTACGTAGGAGGGTGGGCTGTCGCCTGTTGGTTTGGGGGGCTTGAGAGGGTCGGCCGTGGAGGTGTAATCAAGTGAAGGGACAGGGGGGAGTAGAGAACTACTGCTAGAGAGTACTCCTCTGTCCCAGCAGAATCTATCCGCGTTCCGGCTCCCCCTGTTTCCTTTTCTCTTCTCCGCGTTCCGGTGCACCTCTACGCCGTATCGTGTCCTCATGTCGTGGGCGGTGTGTACCCTGTAGGCGTGTACGTGCGTGTCCCATGCAAAGGGCAGTGAACCTAGAGCAACTCTAGAACATTCACTTTATACATTTCTCATTATCTAACAATGGGGATCTCATATCAAAAAGGGGGCAAAGCCATGGTAGATCCTCATAACAGCATTTACTCGAAACAGGCTTTACGCCCCGCTATATTAATATAGCATCACCTGATACAACGTGCCGAACAAAATTGGGACCGAACAGCACAAGCCAAGCCCAAAAGAAAATACAAAAAGAAAGAAAAAAATAAAGTCGACATCGGCGGTGCGACAAGAATGAAGGTAACTCGCCACCGTTACGCCCACCGGAGAAGTACCACCACACGTTCTGCATTTCAAAGTGCCGATTACCAAGCAACACCTCCAAGAAAGGAGTGACGACAACGACATTGCATTTACAATGATATTTTTTTTGGACAACATGTATGCCAAGTTACCAACATAAAATATGTATACTCGTACGGAGTGCTCCCTCCATCTTGGTTTGTAAAAGGTTCCGCGTATTTTTGGATCGTTAATTTGACACACTTAATATAAGATACATATATCGTAAAAACATATATCATTAAAACATCAGACGTTATTATATTTTAAATGGTATATTTTTTGTATTTTATAGTTTGTATTACATATGTTAAATTAGCGACCTAAGTATACCTGAACGAGAGGTAAATGTATAGTAGGCACGAGGATATGGTCTCCGAGAGATCCGAGCAAATCTCATAGTACTACTATCACAACACACCAAAATCCGATCTGCGGCGGCCGTTTGTTTGTTGCTCTTTGACGAACGCATCCGTTTCGTCCTGGGGGAAGAAGACCAAGGGTGTGTGCGGTTCCAGAACCAGAGAGGATGGAACGAAATGGTTCCACTTCGATAGCATGGAATGGTTCTGATCCTATGTTCGGTTCGAAAACAATCTAGGAACGAAATGGTTCCTTTTTTGTTCGGTTGGTGGAATTGAAGAGCGGAACGTAGAACCAAAACACTGTTCTATTGATTTAAAATTAAACTTAATCTTTCTCTCCAAATCATAATTAACGGTGACTAATCGCTTTTTTATTTTCAAAATCGTAGCTAGCAGAATCTTGTAAAATCGCAATTTTAAATCGCAATACATCACAGCTAAATAGGTTGAACAGAGACAAAATCGAGGAACAGATGCAGAATCTTCGTGCTCGCGCTGCCGCATTCCTGCCTCGCATGCTAGCGTCGCCGCCTTCCTGCCTCGCCTTGCTCGCAGGCGCACCACGCTCGCAGCCAGGCCTCGCCTCGCTCGCAGCCGTGCCGCGCCTCGCCGCGCTCGCTCGTCGCCGTCGGCCTGCTTGCCACCCCGCTTGCCGCCGAGCCGCCCACCTCGCTCGTCGCCGCCGGCCTGCTCACTACCACACGCGTGCTTCTCTAATTAGGATAGGCTAATTATCTTTTGATGGATGAGTGGCACGGGTTAGCGAGCCGTTCCTCAAGATTCCACCGAGTTGGCCAGATGGGTTGGTTCTGCATCTAAGAGGAATATTTTCTTCCTAGGAACTACTTGGTTTCGTTCCTCGTCATGAACCGGACAGAGGAATGTGTGCTAAGTGAGAAACAGACAGTTCCGTTTCACCGAATTCTGTAACCGAACACACCCGAGTAAATTAACGCAACGGAACCATGCATGCAAGCCGTTCCAAGAGAGAACTGCGGGCGCACGGGGTGGATGTCCTGCGCCCCTGGGATAGTGTTATGTGGAGTCGGGTAACTGACATGTGGGCACTCAGGTGGACCCATACGTCCTGACGCAATGGGGCCGAACGCTGAATCAGCGAATCTGAACCGGTCCTACAGAAGAGCGGAGGCGCCGGCTGCTCCTGCCTACGGTACGCACGCACATGCCTCGCGGCCTCCGACGCTTCCCTCGGAGCGCGCAGTCCCCGGTGCCCACTGCTGCCCAGCAACTCCCGGGCAGCACGGTGAACAGTCACGACTCGCGTCAGCCACCGCGCCTGCTCGGCCACACCACACCTACGCCTAGCAGGCTAGCACTAGCTGCAGCAGCATATCTGCGCGCGCGAACGTTGCCTTCCGCTAGGCGACGTTCGGCCGATGCTGCCGCGCTCGCCAACTCTGCCAGTCACATGCCGAGCTTAAACACCGTGGGCTAGCAGGGATTCCCTGTTCCTGTCAGCGAGCGGAGCAGAAACTTTTGCCCGGCTGGCGCGGCGCCTTTCGGGATTAAATGACGAGGACGACGACTCCTCGAACCGCAAATTTGTAAGTATGTCTACGACACTCTGCATCGGAATGTCAGATACACAGCCGTTTTCGCGTGCGCCGCGCAGGCGAGGCGAGGCGAGGACCGAGTACTAGGAGCCAGCCAGTGGTGCACAGGAGAAATGGCTGTTCCATTCTGCATGCGAACGAGTTATTGCATGGCCGCATGGGTTTGTGTCGCATAAAACTACCGGAACCCGTGACGAGGTTACTGCTGTTCGATGCTGATGGGACACTCATCCGCCATTGTTAGCAGAACACTGCGTCACCGTGTACTCTCGGCATCGAGGGAGTCTCTCCAAAAGCACCGCCATTGTTAGCAGAACACTGCGTCACCGTGTACTCTCGGCATCGAGGGAGTCTCTCCAAAAGCACGGTACCCAAGACAGTCCGGTGAACTCTTTTGAAGACCTGAAACCCCTCGTTCGGCAGGGACCTCGTCGGGACGATGCGGCACCTATGAACTGCCCTAGGTCACCCTGACCGCCCCTAGAGAATAGTGTATTCATAGCCTCCGATCTTGAAAAACGCTGAAGAACGCGAAGAAAAATACAAGGGAGAGTGATAAAAAGTAGATGAACACGAAAAAGTAGCATATGTGTTTGTTCGATTGGTGTTAGTTCAATCGGTCTTCACCCCTCATGTATATAGGAGCGGCTGGAGTTTGGATTCATGTCCAAAACCCTAGTTGGGTTTCAGTTCTAACAGGTAAACCCGAAATTCATGTTGTTCAAAAACTTGTATGTACATTTCCAACAACTTTTGAAGCATTAAACGAGCACGGATCAAAATCTCGTAAAAACAAAGTTGTTCGTCTCGAAAAACGAAGAACTTTGATGTTGGGTATTTTTCCATCCGACTTGATCTTGATGGTCTTTTACCTTATTTTCCTCTCAAATTTGGATTTTGACCAAACGATTTTAGTTCAGTTCGATCGTATTTTAATTCTGGGGGTCATATACTTGCTCATCTGAAGATGGTCCCAAAACCAAAGTTCCTCGTCTCAAAAAAACTAAAAACTCTCATGTTCATCACTTTTCTATTCCAGTTGATCTTGATCAATTTATTCAGATAGCACGGTAATATGTCCGTTTAAGCAGGTTTCCGTCTCACCCGCACCTAAGGGGAGGTCGGGCGCGCCTAGGGGCAGAGACTGGTTGTGGTCGAACGACCCGACTTGAAAATTCAGTTTTCAGCTATATTTTTGCTCTCGGAGTTACATACTAACTCGGATAAAAATGAATCAAAAAGCAAAGTTATTTTTCCTTGATGAGACGCACAACTTTCATGTTGGGCACTTTTTCATTTGAAGTCATCTTAAATAGTCATAGTGGAATGCTCCATATATCAGTCTTCGGGTCTTCTCTGAATGCTAGCATAATCGGCTACCAAGCATGATCATGACTTAACTTGATACAGTGGGCATGGTGTCTCTTCGATGTTGATTAATAATCCTCCGAGTGCACCTTTTCGAGTGTCTCACAATTTTCCTTTGTCGGCTACGAGGCCAAAATGAGTGCCAACGGCTATGTCGAGATAAACAACGTGGGTGCAGGGGTTATGCAGGGCGTCCCTCCATGGCTATGACGCGGGCCTGGTGGAGGCCCTCGGTGGCAGGGTGAGCTGGGTCGGCTACGATGTCATACAAGGTGGTGGTGCGGTTCTATGGGGCGTCGTGAGGCATCTGCTGCTGTACCTGGTCGGTGGTGGTGGATGATGTGCTACAGCAGGCGGGTAGGCCGCAATGTCCTTCATCCCATGTTTGAGCATCGGCTATGGTGACGGCCTTGGTGCTGCAGCGTGACGGCAGGGGCTTTACGGCTCAATCTAGGCTTAGTTGGGTCTGATCTGGGACTGGTATTCCGATGGGATGCGGCACGGGCACAAATGGCATGAGGGGTGCGACATGGATCTAAGCCAGGTGGGCTTCAATCTGGTGTACCTCTGCGCCCTTTTTCTCTTCATACTGGATCTGAGTCATGAGGGCTTCGATCTGGCGCTATCTCACATCCTATGATCGTTTGGATTCACGGCGTGCCGTTTCTTGCGACATGATACCGTGTTCGCATATGCCAAGGTGGCAACCCTAGAAGCGATGTTGCATGGGTGCTCTTGGTATGAAACATCGTAACGATAGTGTCCCTCCCTTTGGCCATGTGGGTGGCGAGGGGCTTGGCAGCGAGTGGCGTCGGTGTGGGCGATCTGCAGGCATCGTGCTGGCAAGGTGGCCTTTCCCTTGATTGGGTTGGCCCATGTTTTCCCCGATGGCACCAGTAAGGATCTGAGTGAAAGCTCCACGCTTTGGCATCGACGACAGTGATGCATGTGGACGTCAGTACCCTCTTGGGGGCATTTTCTATATCCTCTCTGTGACTGGGTTCCGGATGAAAACTCTAGTCCAACAGGCTCGGCGGCGGTGTGTTACATTGTTACCCTCTTGGGATGTCACTAGGGAGGATAGGTCCATCAGTGCAGCACGTTGGAGTCATCACCTTGGCATGAAGATTATTTGACTTAGTCTAGGTTGTCTCGCGTTAGGTGTGGCATTTCCTAATTTCATGATCGATTTTGAGTTGGTGCCTCGCTGCCATCTCGCATGTCAGTTTTCTTGTTGATCTGATTGTCCAAGCATTTCTCCTCTACTTTGTATCGGTTTAGCCATGTGGATTTATTTATAAAACGATTTGATTTTAGACAAATGATAATCAAAATCAGGCGGCAAGGCTTGTGGATGACCATATCATCTCAATGAAGGGTTTGCAGCAGAAAACAATAATTTTTCTAACTAGCACAACATCAATGCCAAGATCTATCTATAAGTTAATGTTGTAACGGGACAACTTTGGCGACATACCCTTGTAGAACGAAAGAGTTTAGCGTTCACGATGAACATGAATAAAGAAGTCGAACGACGTAACTGACCTCAAGGTACTCCTGGTAAGGCTCACTTGGTTAGAAAAGTGGATGTACAATCCAGTCACCCAGGTTCAAGTCCTCACAAACGTAGATTTGGGTGCTTATTATTTCAAAAAAAACTCGATGTACGGGTTTACTCTACTGTATTTCTTTCAAAAAAAACTATGACTCCCGATATCTTCGATCCAGTCAAGATTGTGAAAGTAGATCTTATGAAACAGGTATCCAGCAGCGCTACGGCATGCTGGTGGTGATGGTGTTTCCACGCGCAGGTCTTCTCGAAACCGCAAGCACAAGAGCCAACTAGAGATAGAGAGAAAACTCTAAGAAAAATTCCTTAGGAATTATTTATTATTAGTTGTTGTCATTCCTCCCCACGTGTCCCCTCTTTATATAAGGGAAGGAGAGGGACTCCTACTTGCCAGCTGGCAAGGTGGGACAAAAGGAGGAGGAGACGGCCAAGGGGAGGTGGCGGCGGCCGGATGGGCCCCACCCTACCCGCGCGTGGCTCAAGGCCGGTCAACTCCATGCCCTAGGGCGGTGACCATCCCGCATGGGCCCTTCCCTCCATGAAATGGACCAATAGGGAAGTTTTTCCCAAATTTAATTTAAATTATATTATAATCAATTAATTCCAATAATTAATATTAAAATCATATTTAACAATTTCTCATGATCAAAAACTCTTTTTTATCACTCCGAACTACCTTTGATTTCTCGTGGAGCCCTTCTGGTTTTCTCTCTTCTTTCTACTAGTGATCTGGTGATTCAAAAACGATCTCCAAGCATCGTAGAACCCTTAAGTGTGTTACCCCACGGTTCAGGAATATCACAGACATGATCGAGACACTTCTCCAATCAATGATCATCAACGGGATCTAGATACCCATAATGATCCTTATGAATTTCACAATGTCAATATCGTTTGAACCATAAATGTTTAGTTCAATTCTATTTGTTATTTTGATACATGATTTGTTTGAAGTCTGATTGTTGGTATCAACATACCTAGTTCCCATGATACCTCATTCTCATGACCTAGTCATACGTTATAGCTTCTTGGATGCAATCTCACTGAGTGGGTCCAGTGTATCTTTCTGTCATGCGGGAGAACAAATTCTGATCTTGATGCATATACCTTAACTTATACCTTTGGAATACCCGATAGTCACCTTTATGATCACCCTGTTATGGTGTGATGGTTGATGCAATCAAGGCAGACTCAGGTGGAAGTGATTAGATATGATCTCACGGTCTAAAAAGAAGGTCACTACGTTTCATAATTATCACAACGATAAACTATGTGACTTGATCGTGCTGCAATACTTATGTTGGGTAAGCATGTCCATCATAGCATTCGCTAGGGGCATGCACACTGCTAGAGAAGGCGGGTCTTCTCTTAGCCCTCCATGTAATCTAGAGAAGGTAATAAAAATAAGTTATACAATGGATCATCTCTTATTGTCATCTCTAAGGATTAATATGAATCGACTAATTATAGTAATAAACTGTATTGATAAGAGAAGGCAAAAAGTACAATGGAGAAAAATAGTCTTATCTTACTTCTAAGGGATTATCCCTTAGTTGAAGGAAGACAACCTTTTCTTTCTTAATTCTCTCTCCTCCAACTAAGCAAAAATCCGACGTGTCAACCGTAAGGGAAGACTGACGTCACTGTATTGTATATACCCTAATAATATGATCTCATTGTCAATTCACATAAATGCGCATGTTCAAGAAACCTTGACCATTAATTGACCAATGAACTAGTTGAATAGAGGTTATCAGGGACTTGGTTTGTTTCCAATTGATACAGTTATATCATGGTATAAACTATTATGAATTAATTGAGACATGATAATAAACATCATATATTATTTACCCCTAGGACATATCTCCTTCACTCAAAGCGTGTAATGTCATGCTTACCATCTAATTCTCTAAAAAAAAAAGAGAACACAGCATGGCTAGTGCACAATTGTCTAAAATTGGGTGGCTAAATTGCAACCGGATTTTTATATCCATTCTATCTCCATCAAAAACGCATATAGTTCCCTCTTCTCTAGCTATAACCATCCTACCAGGTACTATCACCGCTTCCACTCTTCATCCATTTTGTATTCCTCACATCGGTGATATTGCCACCTCCAATATGCTCACCAATTGCCCGACACCTCTATATTTTCGTACTCCACATTTTTGTCACTTCCCCTCATCTCCTCGACATTTGGATCGAGGTTGAAGTTTTAGGACATGAGTTCATTTGAACGCACTTTTCGGATACTTAGTGAAAAATCATTTCAGTATTGTCAAAAATTATGAAAAAATTATACATATAGTAGTAGTTATTAGGTAGAAACTTAGCCATGCAAGTTTAATAATTTTTTTTATAATGAGATATCTCAACCTTTGAGTCGAGCGGACAAAGGCACATTTTTTTTTGCGAAGTTATCGTCCAGAGTTTTACATAGAACAAAGAATGGATACAAAACTCAACAAAGTAATAGAAAATATTGGTAGCACATATACCTCAAAAATCCTATTATTAGACCACCATCCGTACTGGTTAAACTAGTTGCATGGCCGTGCGTTGCTACGGCCCCTCAAATAGTTTTCATCGTATCCCATGTAAAAACATAATCCATGTAAAAAGTGGTGGAGTGAAGGATATACAAATGAAGACATATTTTTAATTGATATTTTAACACGATGTTTGGATTACTCGAAGTACTAGGGCTTGCTCTTGATGTTCTGCATCACCAAAATACATATTTCCTCTGTCCCAGGTTAAAATCAACATATGGAAGATCTCTGAACTATAGAATTCCTCCGGTTGACGTTAATTTGGCTCTCCATCAACGCTAATTTCTCGTGTATAGGAGATGTTAATAAGAGTAGTTGAAGAAACGCATCTAGAAGGTGAGGGTTTTTTAGGATTGCATGATTTTCGATATGTGCCATTTTAGCTAGACGGAGGGATGATTTGATTATGCCCTTTTGGATGGACGGAGGGAGTAATTATATTTCACATTGCATTTTTTTTAGTTCTATAAGTGATGTAACTATAAGAAAAATATATACTTTTGGATTTCCGTAAATTCACCTTTTCTTATTATTCTTTTGATTATTTGGTAGATGAACTTTGGTATTCCCTCCGACATTAAAACATGTCTAGATACATTCGATTCATCAACAATTAATATGGGTTGAAGGGATTGAAGGGAGTGCTATTTTTCGATAGTTCTCAATATTTTTTGTTTTCTTCTTGTTGTTGCATTTTTTTTGGTTTGGTGTGAGCTATGCATAGATGCCATGCAGGTCAAATGCACTTCAAGGAACCAGAAATGACTCAAATAGTTGTTTATGTTGCAACCATAAATGTCCAGCATGGTGGACATGTCATTACTTACCATATCACGACAAACATTAGTTCCTCCATCCAAAGCGACATGTGTGTTGCTAAGAAAACAACAAAGATATATATTAATTTCGATCAAAATGTACTTATCATGTACTCGTGCACTAACACACATGTATATTGCAACAAACATCTGCGCAAGTAATATATCTTTACATCAAGCCACCCCTGTGGCTAGCAAGTCGATGACGGATCCTCCATGTCTTGAGCTCCAACAACATTTTGGCCCTGAGGACTTGCATTCTCATCTCTTGTGGGTGTGATCAAAGATGAACTTAATTATAAGACATTTCAATACATGACTATGGAAATTGGATGAAGTAAAAATGGAAAGAGCTTTCAATGATGTGACTAAAGAGATCGCAATTTACCAAGGAAATCAAGAAGTACCCCATCCGTTCCAAAATATAAGATGTTTTTGCTATTTTATGAATCACATGTATCTATATGCCTTTAGTGTGTAGGTTCAGAATAAAATAAGTGAACCTACACACTAAAAGACGTCTAGATACATGTGTTTCAAGAAAAGGTTAAAACATCTTATATTTTGAAACGGAGTAACTATATGATAACAAACTGCAAACGAGAAAAGCAAATCAACTTGTCATTTGTGCAAGAATCTCGATGGTAACTAAGAGTGATTCATAAACGACATGTCCCTAGCCCGGAGTCAAGGATAGCTAGCACCTAGCAAACAACATTTATATAAAAAAAGTAGTGAATATGATATTGCAACTGTTACCCTAAAACAAACATACCAGGCTGTAATATATGAATTGATAATAATGTTATGGAATTTCTATTGAGAGTGGTTCACGAACCACCGTAAGTATAACCGACTACCAATATCCTACAAGGGTAAGTGTAGTATGAGATGGTCAGATAGATATGTAGACTGAAATGGTTGCAATCTCATCTTAGATACTGACATGAGTGAGAGATTATACAACTCGTGCGTACCTTGTTTGTTTATAAAGTTTCCCAGTTTTTTGAAGAAAATAATTATTTTATCAGAATTTTCTTACAATTCGAGAACCTTCTTAGGTCCATAAGTTTAAGGAAGCAAAATTAAATATAATTTGACATGGAACTCCACAAATCAATGGGCTTCATATGACAGTCTGCTTAGAATGCAAAATAAATATAGATAGGTGATGGCAGTAACTATCCGATAAACAAGGTAAGAAGGTTGTACAACGAATTCAAAGGTTAGCAATCTAAATAGAATTTGGAAAGAGCTAATCCATCGACATTTCCCCTCCACTTGTCCAAATCTAATACTCCCTTCGTCTAAAAATAAGTGACTTGAATCTAGATTCGCATGTATCTATACGCATTTTAGTGTATATATATATCTGAATCTAGACAAAACCAAGTCACTTATTTTTAGACGAAAAGAGTATAACAATAGACATACAAATTCAAACAGAAATAGGAATTTACATTGTGAAGTTATATTGGAAGAAAAGATGTTTTATTGTCTCATCATGATGACAGAAAACACATTGCTTACTTCCTTACCAATTCCTTTTAACAAGGTTATCTTTAGTTAAGATGACCCTCCGAAACAGATACCATGCGAAAATCTTCATTTTAAGTGATATTTTCTTCCAGATCATTTTATTATCTACAATTAGCATAGAAGGCATGGTCAATGCTTTATACATAGAGACTATAGAAAATTTATCGCTCTCATGTAGGTTCCATATGAACCTATCAGGACCATCCGAGAGATGCATCATAGAGCACGACTATCTGAACAAAAGGGGCACATGAACCTAGGTTTCGTTAGTTATTTCCCCTGCTGGTGTGGAGCACGTCTACTAGGCAACCGAGCCCTAGCAATACCGATAGGGAAAACAAATCTATCCATGTCTGTGCCCCCGATCCACCTCATTTTCAGCGAATGTGCGACAATTTTATGAGAAGGAACGAACGGGGCGCGACTTTGTCGCGGAACGATGGATGCTTTCTGCAAGGCGAAAGCTTCTTCGGGTTGGATATTGTATCATTGTTTCCGCACTCGGAGATGTGTCGGCGCTCAATATGAGGCGACGAGTAATTCTTCATGATGGGCTATGCATCAGAAGTCGCGCACCTGTCCGGTATTTTTCTTCCAGGAGTGCTTCTAGAAAGGAGCAGGGATGTTTTGAAACTTGGACCCGTGACATCTCAAACCGCGACCGCTACTCCATCATCACAACTCAAGGCACTGTCGTGGAAAGTCACGGTCCAGGCGAGGCATGTCGAGAGCTCCTTTGTCCTAGTACCACGTTTCAGTTCAGAGGGATTCTTGATTAGATAGCTCATGTTACAGAAACGGCTCTTGACTCGTCCGTACTTGCTACATGCTCTGGTGTTTACGCTACGCCGGAGTGTTGTTTCTTTTCATCTCACGGCCGGACCCTGCCTGGGAGGTACAGAGTGCTAGACGAAGTACTCTCTTCCGTTTCAAAATATAAGATATTTTAGCATTTGTGAAATAAACGATGTGAACTTATAAACTAAAAGACGCCTAAATATAAGATGTTTTAGCTTCGCAAGGTGAAGAGGCTTGTTGCCGGGCAGCTGTGCAAGGTCCAAGTGACAGTTTGACAATGATAGCGCGTCGAGCTGAGGTTGGGTCACGCTTGGACTTTGGTAGTCGGATTTTCCGGCGTGTCCGATGGGTTCTTCTGTTTCGTTGTGTTAGTGTGGAGTCAGAGCTGCGGTGACGATGACCGGCGCAGAGTTCTCGGTCGGCGCAAGTCTAGCATATTTCTCTTGTGAAGCTCGTCATCAAAGTCAGAGATGTCTGTCCTTGGCGCGTGTGGCCAATTGTTGGTATAGGCCGGCATGGGTTCCGGTGCCGTCTGCACCGAAGGTCTGCTAGGGTTGTCATTGATGGCAAAGTCTGATTCGTTGGCTCGTGGAGGAGTGATGACGATGACGCTTCTTGGCAACCTCGATGATCTTCCTCGTGGTGTGTATGCGCTTCGTGTGGGTAGCTAGGTTGGCTGTGGTGGTGTGTCCAATGTGATCGTGTTCCATGATTGCATTGGTGCATTGTGCGGTTTTCGGCGGTTACCCCGCAAATGAACTGGTCAATTCATGATTGCATTGGTGCATTGTGCGGTTTTCGGCGGTTGCCCCGCAAATGAACCGGTCAATTCTCTTCTATTTCTAAATAAAATGAGACAAAGTGCCCGTTTTGTTTAAAAAAATAGAGCGGATGGTACGTTTTAGTTGGGGTAGATACTTCCAAGAAAAACGTGAATTCAGCACTTTAGCTTTCTTTTAACCAAAGGGCAATGTAGCCTTGTGCCATGGGAAATTACCCGTCGCATGCTCATAGTACAAAGGTTCATTCGAAAAGTTTGGGAATTCGATCTTCCGCTTTGAGAGCCTTTGAACGTCAAGTTGTCGGTTTACTTTATCCACAATACTCCCTCCGATCCAAATTAATTGACTCGGATTTGTCTAGATTCGAATGTATCTAGACTTGTTTTAGTACTAGATACATCTAAATCTAGATAAATCCAAATCAATTAATTTGGATCTAGATAAATTCAAGTCAATTAATTTGGATCGGAGGGATTACCAGCAAGTAAATCTTCTTTACAGTTGCAGGCTTACAGTTCCACGTTCAAGCTGTGCTTTGTTTATTCTGTCCTCTTAGAAGGAAGGGAAAAAGATGGGGAATCATCGATTAATCTACTACTGAAACATGAGCTTGAGGTTCTGTTCAATCAATTGCGTCCACGCATGCTGAGTCCACACTTTTTAACAAAGAGGAAAAGACGAAATGGTCAGTTCCTGACTTCCTGCTTATACATTCACCCCTCATTGAATTCCCTTGCTATCACACTCCTAGTTCAGCATTCAACAACAAACCGAGGAGACAAATATATGTACATTTTGTGGCAAATTTACAACTTCACACATCAGTTCAAAAAGTTCTGACTGGATCAATGATATAAATTTACTGGCATCCACTTCCTTACAAATCCACTAGGCTACCTCTTCAAAACTGGGGTAAACAGCACAAGTCATAGCTTCACTTGTACAAACTTGAGGTACTAGTTAACATCCTCCTATGTACGCCCAAATTAAGGTCAAAATTGCATGTAACAGAATCTATCATCCGCTAACAGGGTCAGCCTAGACAGAGACAAATCGCACTTCCACGATGGAGTGCAGAGCTACCACCTAACGCCATCCAGAGACAACATGGGAGTCTCCCTGATGCTACCCAGGGTAGAGCAAGGACCAAAGAACGCGAGATCAGATGTAGTACCAAACAAGCCGCTCCTGGGGTTGGCTTCGACTAGCATGAAACTGTGGTCATCTTCAACATCATTGCAAATACTTCCGTTCGACGTGAAGCGGAACATAGCTCCCAAACTGCTGCCGTGAGATTGGACATGATGTGAAGATGACCACAATTCTGTGGAGAAATCACGCGCATTCTCCCAGTTTTGCTCACAAGGATGCTCTGAATATGGAGATAAGGAATCCAGACAAGCGTCATCTGCACCCACAGGCAAAATGCTGTTCCTGTCCTTCGGGTCATGATGACAATCAAGAATTCCAGAGTACTTGGAAAAACTTGAAGCAGTGAATGCCACAGGTATCAAATCCATCCCCTGTAGAAGACCAGTATCAGAATTATCAAACAACTCTGTCTCTGCCTCCGTTTCAGCCAAACGAGATGTATGGACAGCAGGGTCACAAAAACTCTTTGAGCCCTGCTCAAAAGGGTAATCTGAAGCTGAACATATGGAATTCAGGCAACCTCTGTCTGGATTAGACATAAAGCTGTTGCTCTCACTAGCATGGAAGTTGGCGATACCGCTAAAACTGCTGTTATCAAGAATTCCATTTCTAAGGTCTGAAAAGCTTGAAGAAGTGCATTTCTCATGTGACTGGTCAAACGTAGATAGAAGTCCAGCAGCAGAACTGCCAAACAATCCTGCCTCAGTCAAGTCCTCCCCCTCTGGTCCAACTGACCTAGAAGTACAATGCTCTAGGGATCTGGAAAGCTCAGGTTGCCAGGGAGTATTTGATAGCGCATACGGTACCACAGACTGCTCTCTGATCTGACAGGGGAAGGACAATCGATTTGGAACTGATTCAGTGAATGTTAGCGACAACATAGGATCCCATCCATGATGATCATATGGCTCACTTTGAATATTACTACCAAATTCATTAGCTGAAGCTGATTTGCTCTTCGTGCGAGGTTGGACATCTTCTAGCAAAAAGTTGGAAACCTGGTTGTGAACAGTGTCTCTTTTCCAATCAGAACTTGAAAGATTTGTAGTATATGCTGATGGTAGTGGCATGCATTGGTGTGCTTCAGTGTCCCCACAAGGTAAGCCATTTTCCCAATCAAGAAAACTTGGAAGGCTCCGCTTGTCTACCCATGGCAAGGCTAGGAACTGACGTGATTCGTCATTTGCATAAAAGGACGGCTCCTTTCCTGATCTCAGTTTATTTAATGAATTGAAGTCGCCCCTGTAATCAAGCATGTTTTTGAAATGAACTCCGGGATCAGAAGGAGTATGTCTATGAGCCATTTCCTTCTGTCTCACGGGTTCTTTGTGGTGCTGCATTGCATGGGACAACTATCAGAGGAAAAACTGATATAACTAGATAACAGAACCAACTTTTAGTAATTAATAATACATTCGTACCCACAAGTGTTCGAATTACAGTGGCTTAGCAAAGAGTACCTTTCTTATTATGTTGCTGGCGCCTAACCTTTGCATGATATCAGCGAAAAATTCTGATCTGAGAAATTTAATCATCAGTCATCACGCTAATGATATTAGATTACATGAAAAATATAAACTAATTGAATTCTTCAAAAATATAATGACAACCTTTTTTGCAATAACTCACTACTTTCCATTGCCAAAGTTTTTGAAGCTAGCTTTAATAAATTTCTTCTCTTGTCTGAAAACATCCGCCCACTCCGAGGTTCTGTTACCATTGCCGGTACACCACAAATAGTAACATAATGAAATTAGCAACCCATCTGAATGTAGTAATTGCAAACTGTAAGCAATACACTGCTAAGAGCATATATCTCACAAGTACAGCCTTACAAAGTTTTTAGGAACTTGGAAAGTATTCCAGAATCTAAATAAAATGAACAATCGTCTCAACAAGGCAAGGTATCTAAGAAGTAACATGTGCTCGTATCAGGGAACAATTGCAGGGCACGTATCAGCATCCAAGCAAGGAAAATTTATGTACATTTCAGAACCATGTCTGATAGGCAGCAAGGAATAAAGAACTAGAATAATGAGATACAATGATTATTGGCATGATATCATTATATCCTCATTTATTTTGGTAAATAAAGCTTCAACTATCACTGACACCATCCGGGTAAAATATATGTGGTATGACTGGACAATTTCCAGGAAGGTTGACTACTGTACACAGCAAAACTTTCAGCAGTGTGTAGTACTTCTGTTTAGAACACAGCAGTAAAGTAGTGATTACATTATGTATTTATATTGGGTGATGAGCACATGCTCACCAGTATTTCTTGAAATCCCTGCAAGTTCAAATGGTGTCTGAATCATGGGTGTGAAAACATGACCAGTTGGGGCACCATCACATGGTTTTAACCGAGGTGTATCATGATTGTCATGTTCTGCACAGAAGAGGATCAATAGTTAGAAGAATCTAGCGACGCCACACTCATATTTAAAAGAGGAGGCCAAAGAAAGAAAATCATATTTAATAGTTGGATGGTTAAACTTGGTAATAAATGAGGCTGTGTGCATCTCTTGATGCAGAGGCCGGGGTGTCATTCCCCCATTTCGAAAAAAAAAATCATACCAGAATGTGAGGCTTGCACTTCTACTTGCTCATTAGAAAATGCATTATTCGAGGGTGTAGCACAGGTCTGATTGGGACACGGGGTAACCTTCTGGACAGGGAACTTCTTGTGTGACGTCACATTATGCGGTTCTACAATATGATGAAAGAACACAAGAATTTCATATGAATGATCCATTGCAGCTCCTTTTAATGTATGAAGCAGGTAGAACCAAAGAGAACAAGAATATAGGACATCAAGTGGACATGTATACAAAGTTACAAACCGGTTCTCTCGCCCTCTTTATGCTTGGAGATGCTTGGCGCATTGTTTTGATGAGGTTGTCTGAAGGAATGAGATCTACAGCCTGACTGTTCCCACATTTTCTTAAAGAATTTGAATTCAGTAGTTTTTGCATCGGAACCTGCATAGGAAGTGATGCCCAAATAAGCCACAAAGCACAGATCACTTCTCATTTTTGCTGTTACTCCAATCGTAGGGCAGACTTGTTAGTCGAACCCCGTGTATTTTGCTACCTTGAAAGTTTGAATACAAGTGTTCAGGTGGTTGTTCCCAACCCAGCATCGATTCTTCCAAAAGAAAAGTATTACATTGCTCCAACAATCTAACAGGTGCATTATAAATGTCCTTGAGAATTTTGAGTATTACATTGCTCCAACCTTTGCGTAGGAATTCCAATAAGCAAATAGGTTGACTTAAAAGAAAATAATTAAAGTTAACAGATTATACTGGTGGTAATGGCACAATGTCCCTTTTAAGCTTTAATTACAGAATAGCAAGGTGAATAAACCTCTGGCATCTAACAGAAAAATGCATTGCAAAACACAAAAGAAAGGAGTTATATGAATTACGTACTACTATTAAAAAGAAGGGTTTTCTATTTTCGTGTATCCTTGAGAATTTTGAGTATATTGAACCTTTTTCCTAGGAATCCCAATAAGCAAAATAGGTTGACATATAACAAAGAATTACAATTAACAGATTATACTAGTTGCAGTGGCACAATGCCTTCTTTAAGCTTTAATTACAGAAGAGCAAGGTGCAGAAATATATGGCATCTAACAGAAAACTAATGCATTGCAAAACACAAAAGGAGGGTATTGTATAAATTCTGTACTGTAAAAAAATGAAAGGGGTTCCAGTGAGACTAGAACCACTTTATTTCTATCTGAAAAGGAGAGACTGGAACCACCTTGGGGCTTAGTTTTCTCAGCTTTGCCTCTGTAAGCATCCTGTCTCGCATGTATGTGATGACTGCCAGCTTCACTTGCAAATCGAACCTTTTTCCTTGGCCTTCCATCTGTCATTAGGTACTCAATCAACACATGAAACCAGAAAATTGAAAATGATTTCAGGACGACATAAAACTCTCACTGGAAAGGCTGCAATGACCAACATGATGGTTTGAGGGTAAATTCATCAAACACATACAAGAACGGATGGAAAGCATCAACATGTCGCCAGGGGTCGCCCGATCGGAAGCACACAGCCTTAAACTAAGACGAAATTCTACTATATGGATTGTGAAATGATCCCAAGTCTCCCAAAAAATGTCATGAACTACTCTAGCTTTCTTGAAAATAAAAACGCAGGAGCGATATTTCAATGATTCGATCCAATTTGAATCGTGACGCCGATTTAACCCCTGCGGCGTTTCCTGAACCCTCAACCCCAGGAAATCCCAAACCACAAGATGGGAACTTCTGTCTCAATCTTGCTTCCAAGAACTCGAGGGACATCTAAACTCAGTACAAGAAGCGGAAAAGCGGTGCGGGTGGGCGAGACGGACCTGGAGAGGAGGGCTCGGGGGCAGGCCTCGACGCCGGCGGGGGCTGGAAGGCCGGACCTCCTGGTGGCCGTGGCGGCTTAAGAGGGCGGCTGCTAGGGTTCCGGCGCTGGGGGCGATCCATCGCCCAACGGCGCCGCCGCTTGGGTCGGTGCGCGCCAACACTCGAGCGCAGCTAGCGGGGAACTTTGCGCCGTTCTCGCTGTGTGGTCAACTGACAAGTGGGGACCCACATGGTAACTAGGTTGGTAATAGCTGCCAGCCCAAAAGCATTTATTTTCGCAGGGATACGTACCTTGTGATGACGTGTACGGTTTGTGACAATCATGCAAATAATTGTATCAGGCATTTGGTTATTTTTTTAGAGAATACACGAACGCGTACTATCCATTTATAGAAGGCAGAAGATTTATGTACGAGCAAAACCAGCTGCAAGGCAGTGGATACAAAGAGAAGAAGAAACAGAAAAGAAAGACTGAAACCACTCTCTCGCGGCATCATTTTGATCACGCACACTCTCTCGATGTGCTAGCTTGAGCATGTTGTATTCTTCTGCAACAAGAGCAGCAATTCTGAGTGGACCATGTTGTCTCTTCTCGTCTCCAAAGACCCACGCGTTCCTATTTTTCCATAGCGCATATGTGACGGTGCAGACAAGAGTGTCGAAGTCTCGCTTGGCTCTACCCCTCTGCTTGTTGCGTTCAGAAGCCCACCAATCCTGCAAGACACTCCAATAGTTTGGCTCCTCAATGTCTAGCTCAAAGTTCTCTCTGCAGATGTGCCACACCTCCCTAGCTGTCACACATTGGAGTAGGACATGGGTGGCATTATCTTCCTCTTGAAGACAAACAAAGCAAGGTGAGGTGTGATCCTGCAAACCATGTCTGAATCTTCTGTCTGAAGTCCAAAGCATGCCATGCAGTAGACGCCACATAAAATCTTTGCAACATGGGGTCACCCAACTCTTCCAGATGATGGAGAACAACGGCGATTTATCGCCCACATTCGCAAGACAGTCATAGGTAGATTTGGCGGTGTAGGTTTTACTCGGAGATGGCCAAAGAAATTGATCCGCCACCTCTGGGTTCCTGGCAACAGACTGAATTTCAATCCAAAGTGTCAGGCAGTCATGCACATCTTCGAAAGACAGGTTCCCAGTGATGTCCTCAGCCCAACGATTTGGTTATTTTAACTTAATGCTTCAACAACAAGTGTCTCGTAAAACCTTTTAACTTCAAACTTTCTTGATAAAACTAGTAGTAGTGAGTTTTGCACATTAAGTGGGATCGCTCTTCTTTTTAAATTAAGCACATAAGAAGCCACACACTCGTGTTTTATATCTAGTCCCACTTGCACTTCATCAAACTCTAGGAGATGATCAACTCTTAGACTCAGTTTGTTGACTTAAACATGGTGTTTAGGTTGATGAACCGATCTTGTGAGACTTATGTTTTCATCACTTGTGAGCTAACCGCTTGTGCCTCGAAAAGAAAATTACAAAACTTTAAAATCACAAAAATATTTGTTTTCTTTTTAGTTTTGTTTCTACGACGACCACCTGACCACATCAAGGAATACTCGTTGAATCAAAAGGTCCATGTCCATCAAAAGATTAGGTTATTCGGCCAGTTATTTTTCGTATTTATATAAGGGGTGCACTTGCTTTTGTTGGGCTTTATAAGAGTTGATTTAGAGCTTTGATGCATTGGGTTCAAATCTTTATCCAGCTTGAGAAAAATATCGTGATCCTCTATAATACATTGCCATGATTTCTACACTTGAGACGATCAAATACAAGAAGAAATTTTTTCCATTTATGATTTGTGTAATGTTTAATTGTCTTAAGATTTTAACCTTGGAGATACTCAATCGCATAGACATAATGATAGACTTTATAGCACTTTTGAAAGGAGTTGTTTGAAGGAAATGAAGTTTACTAGTGATTGAGATGCATGCCAAAGCTGAAAGTTGTGAGTCAAAAAGTATGATATTGCTTAAAGCTTGTCTACAAATTGTTGATGCACACCCTTGGGATGCCAACAACTCCGCTGACCTTTGAACGATCTAGAGTACAACTCATGATTTCGGCTATGAGTTGATTACATTAGTAGCAACTGCTACAAATAGGTAAAAGTATTGGTACTCTTAAGGGCTGTGCAAAATGTTATCAAGGTCACCAATGACCACTATTGGAAACTATTATGGAAACCAATTGAATCACCTAGAAATTTTTGGCATGGTCTCATTACTATTAAATGGAATCTCTTGAAAGACAATGAATAGAAAAGAAGTGTTTTGATAGCCTTAATTTATTGGTGTGAGTGTTAATGAGACACTCCATTTGTTATGCTTCTTTTGACATGATCCCTTGCACTTGATATAAAAAAATATAAAGCTCATTAGGAGGATCAAAAGTTTGCTTTCAAGTTAGATTTACTTTTGACATGGAGCATTGAAGTTGTA
Organism: Avena sativa; assembly: GCA_916181665.1. Taxonomy (NCBI): domain Eukaryota; kingdom Viridiplantae; phylum Streptophyta; class Magnoliopsida; order Poales; family Poaceae; genus Avena; species Avena sativa. Next base: position 601,890,054 of record OV702291.1, on the reverse strand, counting down.
ATTGTTCTCTTATTGATTGACATAACTAATCTTGTGATGCCTTGTATGATTATGTTCTATCTTACTTTGAGATTGTAGGCAAAATAAGGGTACATCTTCTATGGTAAGCTAGATAATAGCATTAATTTATCAACTCTTTTGCTCGACGACGAACAACGTTTAGCTTGGGGATGTTGATGAGTGCACATATGATGCGTATTTAAGCATATAGATTATTCATATTATCACTCATCGCATGTTATATCTAGCTACAACTATGCCTATTATTCATGATTACTAGTTCTCATTCATTTTCATATGAGTGTTGCACAACTATTTATTTTTATTAGGATTTTATTACTCTTCCTTGTCTTTGAATTATGTTAGGTGTAGTGATTGATTATATATAAAGCAAGGCAAGAGGAGCCAAGAGGATGCAATATGGAAGAGCTGTATGCACTAGACTTAGCCATATGAAGGATAGAAAAAGTGGATTTTCGATCAACTCCAAATGAATAACCAAGGCCATGGTGTTCTATCCCTCGTCCATACGAATCCAACGAGCCAAGGAACACCCAAATTGGAGTTCGTATGAATAAACGACGACCCAAATACAAAAAGCATATGCAAGTGTAACGACCGTCGTTACGGGCGCGGCCAGTCTGCCCACCCGTACCACGGGTTCTGGGAGACGGAAAACCCCAGAACCACGTTTCTTCACTGTTTTGCCTCCCATTCATTTCTAGACCTTCCTTAGGCCATAGACAACTAAAAGGGCATTTCCTGCCTTAATGATGTTTTGGTGTTTGTTGTTAACACAAGTTAGTTTTTACCGTGTGCTAAGTATTGCAGGTTCATCTGTGTAAAGGCACAAGATAGTGTTCTAGTATTCAAAGGAGAAGGGTTCAAATTTTAATAAAGAAAAGGTGCCTAGATGGAAGCTTCGGTCTGCTGGCTCCCCTGAGTCCGGAGACTCCACGGTCCAGGCCCGGAGACTCCGGGGTCTTGGACCGGAGACTCTGTCCTGGTCTTCGGGCTACGCCCCCTGGGATACTCTCTGTGTCCCTCCCCTCCCCCTGGAGTTGGGTCCGGAGTCACGCGCCTCACTGGAGACTCCGGCCCTGTCTCCGGCCTTGACTCTGGGGTGGATCAAAAGCATTCAGTAACCCCCACCAGAGTCCTGCCCGAAGTCCAGCGCCCACCCCGGAGACTCCAGCCCTGAAGACCGGAGACTCTGGGTGAAAGATCATGGATGTCGCCTAGAGGGGGTGAATAGGCGGTTTAAAACTTTTACGAGATGGGCTTAATAATGGCGGAATAAAACTAGCGTTTTCTTTTGTCAAGCACAAAGCCTAGATATATTAAGGTTCACCTATGTGCACCAACAACTTATGCTAAGCAAGACAAGCAACAATGTGATAACAAGATAGATTACTTCAAGCACAAAGGCGATCACAATGTAAAGCGCTCGGGTATAGAGATAACCGAGGCATGCGGGGACGACGATATTTTACCAAGTTCCTCCCAACAAGGGAGTACATCTCGATGGAAGGATGGGTGGTACTAAGACCACTGATACATTGCAAATGTATCTATAATTTTTGATGTTCCATGCTTGGTTTTATCTACTTTCTTGTGTTTTGTCCACACTTTGGAGTACTTTTCATATGATTTCTTGGACTAACCTATTAACAAGAGCCACAGTGCCAGCTGCCTGTTTTCTGCTGTTTTTGGTTCTAGTAAGTTAGAAAATGAATATTCTCGGAATTGGACGGGACAAAAGCCAAAGTCATTATTTTACCGGGGGGACACTTGGAGCCAGAATACAAGACGGAGAGGGGCTGGGGCCCGGCCACACCACCTGGCCGCGCGGCCAGGCCTGGCCCGCGCTAGGGGGTGGTCTGGCCGCCCCAGGCACCCCTTTGGCCTCTCCTTCCACCTATATATTGCCTCTGATACGGAAACCCTAAGTACCCGATCAAAATTCGACGAAAGAGTCTGTAGCGCCGTCATCTCCATCCCTAGATCGGGAGGGTTCTGAAGCTCTTCCCGGCACCCTGCCAGAGAGGGGAATTCACCCTGGAGGCCTTCTTCATCATCATGCAAGCCTCCGGTGTGATGTGTGAGTAGTTCATCTTTGGACTACGGGTCCATGTAGTAGCTAGATGGCTGGTTCTCCTCTGTGCTTTCATGTCTAGATCTTGTGAGCTCCATTCATGATCAAGATCATCTATTTGTAATTCATACATGTTGTGTTTGCGGGGATCCGATGGATATTGAGATGCTATTTCAGATTGATTATTGATTCTATCATGTCTTTGATATTTGTGATCTTGCATGCTTTTCGTTGTTAGTAGCTATCTTGGCCAAGTAGATGCTAGCAACTCCAAGAGTTAGTATTTATGCTCGATAGTGGGTTCATGCCTCTGGTAATCTGGGGAAGTGACAGAAATCTCTAAGGTACTACATGTGCTGTTGCTACTAGGGAGAAAACAACAATCCTTTGTTCATAGAACAATCGTATTGTTTACTTTACACGCAATTCGTAATGCAATAATCTGTTGCTTGCAACTTAATGCTGGAGGGGGTTCGGATGATAACCTGAAGGTGGATTATTAGTCATAGATGAAGTTGGATGGCGGTCTATGTATAATGTTGTAATGCCCAATCAAGTCTCAAAGGAATCAAGATGATTAGTATATGATTGTATGCTTTCTCGATGTTTGTCAATTGCCCCGCTGTAATTTGTTCACCCAGCATGTTATTTATCTTAAGGAGAGCCACCTCTAGTGAACTATGGACCCCGGTCCTTTCTTTTACATTCAATCTACAATCAAACCGTTTACTACTTTGTGTTTACTTTCTGCAAACTATTACTTCCTTCCATTCGATACGTTTAATCCTTTGTTTTCAGCAAAACCGGTGAGATTGACAACCTCATCGCAAGTTGGGGGCAAAGTTCTGTGGTTGTATTGTGCAGGTCTCCATGTTGCTACTAGCACCGGTAGTGCGCCCTACCAAGGCTCAGCTAGCAACACCTTTGGGGTGTTTCCTTGCTCCTACTGGATTGATAACCTTGGTTTCGTACTGAGGGAAAACTTGCTGTTGTGGTGATCATACCTTCCTATTGGGGTTCCCCAACGAGCTCGATATATTTTGGGCCATCAAGGTCTTTTTCTGGCGCCATTGCCGGGGAGTCAAGGACATCTTTACAAGGGGAGTCCCTCATAACCAATCTCTTTACTTTGTTGTTTTTGTTTTGCTTAGTTTCCTTTTGCTTTGTTTGCTCGTTTCTTTATCAAAAACACACAAAAATAGTTTTACAAGTTTGCTTTCTTTATTAAAAACACAAAAAATGACTACTATTGAAAACACTAAGTTGTGTGACTTCACTAGCACCAACAACAATGATTTCATGAGCACACCTATTGCTCCACATGTTCCTGAAGCTACTTTCTTTGAGATTAAACCTGCTTTACTCAATCTTGTTATGAGAGAACAATTTTCTGGTATTGGTAATGAAGATGCTGCTACCCATCTAAATAACTTTGTTGAACTTTGTGAGATGCAAAAGCATAGGGATATAGATGGAGATATTATTAATCTTAAATTGTTTCCTTTCTCTTTGAGAGGAAAAGCTAAAGAATGGTTGAATTCCTTAACTAGGAATAGTATTGATTCTTGGACTAAATGCAAAGATGCTTTCATTGGAAAATACTATCCTCCTGCTAAGATTATATCTATGAGAAGTGAAATAATGAAGTTTAAACAATCTGATAATGAACACGTTGCTCAAGCTTGGGAAAGAATGAAATTTTTGGTAAAGAATTGTCCCACTCATGGACTGACTGCTTGGATGATCATCCAAACCTTTTATGCAGGATTGAACTATTCTTCAAGGAACCTATTGGATTCTGCTGCTGGACGTACCTTTATGACCATTACTTTGGGTGCTGCAACAAAGCTTCTGGATAATATGATGGTTAACTATTCTGAATGGCATACTGAGAGAGCTCCACAAGGTAAGAAGGTAAATTCTGTTGAAGAAACCTCCTCCTTGAGTGATAAGATTGATATTCTTATGTCTATGCTTGTTAATGGGAAAGCCCATATTGATCCAAATAATGTTCCCTTAGCCTCTTTGGTTGCTCAAGAAGGACAAGTTGCTGTGAACTTTATAAGAAATAACAATTTTAGCAACAATGCCTACAGGAATAATTTTGGTAACAATAATTATAAGCCATATCCTCCCAACAATGGTAATGCTTTACAACAATAATAGGAGTGCTCCCTCTGAACTTGAAGTTATGCTTAAAGACTTTATTAGTAAACAAACTGCTTTCAATAAAACTATTGAGGAAAAACTCTCTAATGCTAAAAGAAATATAGCATCTTTGGCTGAAGCTCAATCTACTTTGAATAAAATGGCTGCTAAACCTGAAACTATTGATAATCCCTTTGCAGCTACTAATGCCATACAAGTAAGAATTGATGAAAATGTTAAACTATTAGCTGAATTACATGCTAAGTGGGAAAGAGAAGATGAAATTGCTAGGAACATTAGTGTTTCTACTATCACCACCACTAGTGTTGAGGCTAATAATAGTTCTACTACTTTAGATGATAATTATGATTCTGATCTTGATGGTTGCAATATCTCTGAACTTATTAAGTTCCTACAAAAGCTTGCTAAAAGTCCTAATGCTAGTGTTATGAACATGGCCTTTACAAAACACGTTACGGATGCTCTCATAAAGATTAAAGAAGAAAATATGAAACATAAAGCTTATATTCTAATAAAGCAAGAAGATGGTTGGGAACCCATCATTAATATGAAAGTGAATGATTTTGATTTCAAAGCTTTATGTGATCTTGATAGTAGTGTTTCTATTATGCCTAGAAGGATTTATGATATACTTGATTTGCCTCCACTTGAAGATTGTTATTTGAATGTCCCACTTGATGATAATGCTAAAAAGAAACTCATGAGGAGTATTAATGATGTTCTTATTATGGTTAACAATGCCTATGTCCCCGTTGATTTCTATGTTTTGGATGTTGAATACAATGCTTCTTGTCCTATTACTTTGGGAAGACCTTTTCTTAGAACTGTTGGTGCCATTATGGATATGAAAGAAGGCACCATTAAATATCAACTCCCACTCAAGAAAGGTATATAACACTTCCCTAAGAATAGAGAGAAGATTTCTTTTGCCTCTCCTATGAAAACAAAATTTGCTCTCAATGCTTCTTCATTTGAGAACACTTGATTCTTTTTCTTGCTTCTTATGTCTAACTTAAAGGCGTGAAAGAAAAGTACTTATTGGGATATAACCCAAAAGTTTTAGATGAGTCTTGGAAGTTATTACTTCAGTAATAACCGCTCCTTATCCTTTTTATTTGCTTTTTGTGCCAAGAGTAACCTCTAATGAGAGAGAAGTAATGATTGGGAAAGTTCCTGTCCCGAAACAGATTTCTGTACTTCACCGTAGAAATTCGTGTAAAATCTCTGTATGTCATTTTGAGGCGTGAATTGTTGTTCTTATGCCCCAGGTTATTATCTAACTTTCGTTAGTTCAACACTTTTTGATTTGAGCAACATAAGGTCTTAGAAAAAATTCGTCTTTACCTGCTGGTCTGTTTTGACAGATTTCTGCCATTTTCTGCATTTGCTTCTTGTTGATTCCTTTTTGAGTTATTTTGGGGAATGGAGATTTTTAAGGGAAGTGCTACACTAGCTAGTGTTTTAATGGAAGTTTTATTGGTGTTAGAACTGAACCTAAAGACTTATTATCTTGAGTGCACTAATGTTGCTAATAAAGATTGTGTGAAGTTTTGTATGAAGGAAAAAAATTCAGGTGTATGGAAGGAATGAGTAATGAGATGAAGGATGGAATAAAGCTCAAGCTTGGGGATGCCACGCGTGTCACCCCAAGAAATATCCAAGAAGTACAAGCGTCAAAGCTTGGGGATGCCCAAGGCATCCCCATCTTCATCAATAAAAATCCCAGGTTCCTTCCAAACATGTCATTTTTATTGTTTCATGCACAGTTGTGTTGTTCTTGGAGCGTTTTCTTTTTCATTTTCGTTTTGGTTTTTCGTTTGCTTTGTTTGCTTAGTTTTCTGAATAAATTGGTTTGACCCCCTCTTTCATACATTGGTTTTCAAATAGTTTGGTTTGGATTGGAAAAGAGTAGGAAAGTTCATGCTCTTGTGGTAAAGAGAGTTTGTTTTTGACTGTGGCCTATCCTTTGTCATGCCATGCTTGATATTGTTTTGGATTTATGCTTAATATTCTTTATTGTAGCATGACTTGTTATAAACAATTGATATTGCTTAATGTGCCTTGGATGAATCATGCGTTGTTTTAGCATATTAAAAGCATAGTATAGTGGTATTCTCCTTTGATGCTTTATTTGGGTTGACTTGGCGCATGCTCACACCATGTTATGACTATCTCAAGTCACCATAAGAATTTATGATCCTTTAGTTTTCAACTTGTAGTATCACTTTATGCTTTGATCAATGATGTTTTATCATTCTGCATGATTATGGCCATTATTGCTCTCTTAGTTTGTCGCTCCCAGTCTTTTTCTAGCCTCCACAACCAAGTATGAGTTCCACTCATGCATCCAACTCCCTAGACCAAGTTATTCCAAAGAGTCCACCATACCTACCTATTAGCTTATGCTATTCCAAGTATATTCATGCTTTTGTTTACCTTTCAAATTAAACTTGTTATGAGAAAACTAGTGATTAAAGCTCTCACAAACTTGATGGCACACTTTACTTTTTTTGCATTTAATAAACTTGAACCATTGGGTCCTTATTTGTTGCGTATATGCTTGCGCTTTATAAGTTGAAATTAGCAGAACCATGTATCATGGGGAACACTTTCAACATTGCACTTGTACTTTTACCCCCTTGATATCATGTTCTTTTGCTTATGGATCCCGACGGTGTGAAATAAAAGTGGAACTTGTAAGATCATGGAGTTTGTATGTGTGTTAGAGAAACGCCTGGGCTGCTAGCCTAAGCCATGCCTAATCATGGTGGAAACTTGCAGCATCACCATAATGAGCACTCTATGAGGCATCCTCAATAAAAACCTATGCAAATAGCAAATAAAAAGATCGCTGAGATGCTCATTGTCTGCTTGCCTTGTCATTTTGATTATGGGATATCTCATGTATCATGTGCAAGGGGTACCCCGTTGGCGGTTCTTTATGATACACATGTACTTACAATGACAAGAGCTTACTCATGACTAAAGTTGAGTAGCATGAGGTTCGGTCTTCGTAAGTAAGGGGCATGAGATTTCGGTTTATAACTTGTCAAGCATATCCTCTTAGTTGTGTCATTTTAACCTTAATCACCTTCAAGATGCTTATGATAGGGGCAATGAGAGCTGAAAGCTATAAGTACCATAATTTTTGGAAGCTCTTTATGAGACTTGAATCCCTACTTCCTTCTATGAAGGCCTTTCTTTTACTTTTTTGTTGAGTCTCCACCTTCTATCTTTATGCACCTACTTTGAGAGCATAGTGGCCATTCTTAGTTCTATGTGCATTGTCCCAAGACTAGTTGATTGATGCATACCTTGATATTGCTTGTTTTAAACTATTTGTATCTAGTCACTCTTATAAACTCTGAAGGTGTCCTACGCATTTATATTTGCTACTCTATGAGGGACAAGCTGAATACTACTATGCTATGTTTTCTTTATGTGAAACAAACAAACTTCTTGCAAAGCATTATTATTCATGAATCTTTTGTTTGTTCCTTTTCATGTTGCAACATAGTTTCTTTGTCTTATTGCTAGACCTTTGTCTTTCATGTTATGATTGAAGTACTATGATCCCAGCTTCAAATGTTTTACAAATACTTTGATCAAGTTTATGATGGTGTGCATGTCATCTCAAAAAATATTCTTTCTTTTTATCACTTACCTACTCGAGGACGAGCAGGAGTTAAGCTTGGGGATGTTGATACATTGCAAATGTATCTATAATTTTTGATGTTCCATGCTTGGTTTTATCTACTTTCTTGTGTTTTGTCCACACTTTGGAGTACTTTTCATATGATTTCTTGGACTAACCTATTAACAAGAGCCACAGTGCCAGCTGGCTATTTTCTGCTGTTTTTGGTTCTAGGAAGTCAGAAAATGAATATTCTCGGAGTTGGACGGGACAAAAGCCAAAGTCATTATTTTACTGGGGGACACTTGGAGCTATAATACGAGACGGAGAGGGGCTGGGCCCGGCCACACCACCTGGCCACGCGGCCAGGCTTGGCCCGTGCTAGGGGGTGGTCTCGCCGCCCCAGGCACCCCCTCGGCCTCTCCTTCCGCCTATATATTGCCTCTGATACGGAAACCCTAAGTACCCGATCAAAATTCCACGAAAGAGTTTGTAGCCACCGTCATCTCCATCCCTAGATCGGGAGGGATCTGAAGCTCTTCTCGACACCCTGCCGGAGAGGGGAATTCACCCTGGAGGCCTTCTTCATCATCATGCAAGCCTCCGGTATGATGCGTGAGTAGTTCATCTCTGGACTACGGGTCCATGTAGTAGGTAGATGGCTGGTTCTCCTCCTTTGTGCTTTCATGTCTAGATCTTGTGAGCTTCGTTCATGATCAAGATCATCTATTTGTAATTCATACATGTTGTTTTTGCGGGGATCTGATGGATATTGAGATGCTATTTTGAGATTGATTATTGATTCTATCATTTCTTTGTTATTTGTGATCTTGCATGCTTTCCGTTGTTAGTAGCTATCTTGTCCAAGTAGATGCTAGCAACTCCAAGAGTTAGTATTTATGCTCGATAGTGGGTTCATGCCTCTGGTAATCTGGGGAAGTGACAAAAATCTCTAAGGTACTAGATGTGTTGTTGCTACTAGGGATAAAACAACAATCCTTTGTTCATAGAACAATCGTATTGTTTACTTTACACGCAATTCGTAAGGCAATAATCTATTGCTTGCAACTTAATGCTGGAGGGGGTTCGAATGATAACCTGAAGGTGGATTATTAGTCATAAATGCAGTTGGATGGCGGTCTATGTATAATGTTGTAATTCCCAATCAAGTCTCAAAAGAGTCAAGATGATTAGTATATGCTTGTATGCTTTCTCGATGTTTGTCAATTGCCCCGCTGTAATTTGTTCACCCAGCATGTTATTTATTTTAAGGAGAGCCACCTCTAGTGAACTATGGACCCCGGTCCTTTCTTTTACATTCAATCTACAATCAAACTATTTATTGCTTTGTGTTTACTTTTTTCAAACTATTACTTCCTTCCATTCGATATGTTTAATCCTTTGTTTTCAGCAAAACCGGTGAGATTGACAACCTCATCGCAAGTTGGGGGAAAGTTCTGTGGTTGTGTTGTGCATGTCTCCTAGTTGCTACTAGCACCGGTAGTGCGCCCTGCCAAGGCTCAGCTAGCAACACCTTTGGGGTGTTTCCTTGCTCCTACTGGATTGATAACCTTGGTTTCGTACTGAGGGAAAACTTGCTGCTGTGCTCATCATACCTTCCTATTGGGGTTCCCCAACGAGCTCGATATATTTTGGGTCATCAACCACCAATGCCACAAGAGGCCTCAACCAATTCTCCCGAGCACCCACCATGCGGAAAGCACCTGTTCCACTATGGGACACTTGAGGGCGGTCACCAAACCCGTACAAGATTGGGGCAATCTCCACAACTTAATTGGAGGCTCCCAATAATCTCCACTGATGGCCTGCAAGTGCACAGGTTCGTCAGAGAATGTTTTTGCCGAAGTATTAATTTCAGTTTTTATATCGATCCCAATAAGGAACCTAGGAAAGTGTTTTCATGTGGTGTTTCTGTCGCACCCAAGGTGTCATAGGTCTTGAGTGAATGGACTGCAAAATTTGACGGTGGAAGTGGTGAGTAAAAGATAGAGGAAACTTGCTTAGGAAATAAGTAAATTGCATAAAAGTAAAGATGCAAAAGGTGTGTAAAGGTCCTACAGATGAGAAGTTAGGCGCGGAGAGAAACAGTTCATGATGATAGTGAAAGTGCCAAATGGATAAAGTGGAATAAGTGATAGTGATATTTCTTATTTATAAGTGAGTAGGCAAGCAACCCACATACCGACTAGGAGTCCTCATGGCCAATTCTTCCCAGTCCCAATGATCCATCTATCTGTTACCACGGTCGTGGTTAGCACATTAATTAAGGTCTTGCGATCGGATCAAGGCTATAATCTTGATGGTTTCTTGTTATCCTCGAGTAGTACTAGCTCTTCATTGATATCAGCCATGTCACTCGGGGGTCACCGAATTACTAGCATACAAGTTCATACATATGAGATCTTTGGGTCATGTTACCTGGGCCCTTAAATTAGATAACACGCATTAGGAAAACATATATAATCATTCTCACTATTAAATAAACATTACAATGATCACAAATGGATGGATTTAAAAGAGGCACAACACATCTCACCAATCCCCTACATCTCCCACGCCTATGGGGATTTACTTAGACATGAGAGGAATACAAATCAAAGGCATAATTGTATTGCAAGTAAAAATCATATCAAAGTTATTATAGCAAACCACAATAGCGATTAAAGATCAAATAAAATACAAACCGAATGTAGATCAAAATATCAAACCCTAATCTTACAAGTGCCAATATCTCTCTCTCTAAGTAATGATGGGAATGATGGTGAAGTGTGTGGTGTAGAGGTTGGAGATCGTCGAGGAACGAGGTGAAGTTCTTCTCCTCTTCCAGATCTGATCTTTCCCTCTAGATCGCTTGTGGCGGTTGTATCTTCTGTTCTGTGGTTCTTCTCGTCTCTCATTCTTCACAAACATTGCTTGTATTGATATAAGGAAGGCGTTAGAGTGTAGTATGGGCGGGAGGTATGATGACCCAAAATATATCGAGCTCGTTGGGGAACCCCAAGAGGAAGGCATGATGAGCATAGCATCAAGTTTTCCCTCAGTACGAAACCAAGGTTATCAATCCAGTAGGAGCAAGGAAACACCCCAAAGGTGTAGCTGGCTGAACATTGGCAGGGCGCACTACCGGTGCCAGCATCAACGTGGAGACCTACACAACACAACCACAGAACTTTGCCCCAACTTACGATGAGGTTGTCAATCTCACCGGTTTTGCTGAAAACAAAGGATTAAACGTATCGAATGGAAGGAAGTAATAGTTTGCAGAAAGTAAACACAAAGCAGTAAACAGTTTGATTGTAGATTGAATGTAAAAGAAAGGACCGGGGTCCATAGTTCACTAGAGGTGGCTCTCCTTAAGGTACATAACATGCTGGGTGAACAAATTACAGCGGGGCAATTGACAAACATCGAGAAAGCATACAAGCATATACTAATCATCTTGACTCCTTTGAGATTCGATTGGGCATTACAACATTATAGATATACCATCATCCAACTGCATCTATGACTAATAATCCACCTTCAGGTTATGATCCGAACCCCCTCCAGTATTAAGTTGCAAGCAACGGATAATTGCATTACGAATTGCGTGTAATGTAAACAATACGATTGTTCTATGAACAAAGGATTGTTGTTTTCTCCCTAGTAGCAACAACACATCTAGTACCTTAGAGATTTCTGTCACTTCCCCAGATTACCAGAGGCATGAACCCACTATCGAGCATAAATACTAACTCTTGGAGTTGCTAGCATCTACTTGGCCAAGATAGCTACTAACAACGGAAAGCATGCAAGATCACAAATAACAAAGACATGATAGAATCAATAATCAATCTGAAATAGCATCTCAATATCCATTGGATCCCCGCAAACACAACATGTAGAATTACAAATAGATGATCTTGATCATGAACAGAGCTCACAAGATCTAGACATGAAAGCACAAAGGAGGAGAACCAGCCATCTAGCTACTACATGGACCCGTAGTCCAGAGATGAACTACTCACGCATCACACCGAAGGCTTGCATGATGATGAAGAAGGCCTCCAGGGTGAATTCCCCTCTCCGGCAGGGTGCCGGGAAGAGCTTCAGATCCCTCCCGATCTAGGGATGGAGATGACGGTGGCTACAGACTCTTTCATGGATTTTTGATCGGGTACTTAGGGTTTCCGTATCAGAGGCTATATATAGGCGGAAGGAGAGGCCGAGGGGGTGCCTGGGCTGGCCACACCACCCCCTGGCGCGGGCCAAGCTTGGCCACGCGGCCAGGTGGTGTGGCCGCCCTCTGGCCCTTCTCCATCTTGTATTCTGGCTCCAAGTGTCCCCCGGTAAAATAATAACTTTGGCTTTTGTCCCGTCCAATTCCGAGAATATTCATTTTCTGACTTCCTGGAACCAAAAACAACAGAAAACAGGCAACTGACACTGTGTCTCTTATTAATAGGTTCGTCTAAAAAATCATATGAAAAGTACTCCAAAGTGTGGACAAAACATAAGAAAGTAGATAAAACCAAGCATGGAACATCAAAAATTATAGATACATTTGCAATGTATCAAGGTACCGGCGCGCTCCGACTGTACCGGTGGTCGTTATGCATACTGGGCACCTCCAATTAAAGGGGCTCCAATTGGGGATTGACTTCTTTTGGTGCATTTAGCCCATAAATTCTATTAGATTTCCAATTAAAGTTCATTACCTAAAAACTATTACAAGAAACCAAGGATTTGCTAATTGTGATGTTAACATTAGTAGAAAAGGGGCATCTTCGGTGAAATTCGGCAATAAACAAGAGGAAAATCAATAGTTAAAAGTGATGAAATTTGGATCTATCAACATCCCCAAGCTTAGCGATTACTCGCCCTCGAGAGACAAAGCTATAATGAGTAATAGCGAAGAATTGAATCAAGATGAAAACTTACAAGTTCGAGGTTGTATCATATTGCATCATCCTAAATCCTACGAACTTGAACATGAGCATAACATATCTGAATAGTTGCACTTAAGCTTAATTCCTAAATGCAAGTTGTTGGGGATATACTTTCTGGGTATCCTCACTGTGCCTCACTGACCAGGGTGGCTCACTTCAGGTTAGAGCTTTGCTTCACTAGCCGCCCAGTCAGGGAGAAGAGACGGAGTCCAGTCTGGCTAAGGGAAGGCCCAAAAGACTTACCGACATAGGCATGTAGTGTTACTTGTAGTTCAAGATGTACTATGTATCTGACGCTTAGTCGTAGCCGGATAGGTCTCTCCTGTAAACCCTAGACCAGATATCTATATAAGCCTTCCTAGGACAAGCCTTTAGGGCACCCCACAATAGTCTACAATCTCAACTCGCACATGCGAAACCCTTGTAACCCATATTCTGGCTCTGCTGTATTACTAGATTGCTAGCAGGAGTAGGATTCGTCCAAAGCCAGCGGATGCGAACCTAGGTAAACTTGTGTGCTCACCATTTCGGAACACCGTATGTCTCACACCTCTCTCTTCTGCATGCCTCGAGGGCCCCCTCATGGCATACTTGCCATCAATCCAACAACAGTTGGCGCCCACCATGGGGCAAGTGAGCTTCGGATCTATGTTCCGAGCGGAATCTGCAAGAATCGGAATCAGCGAGACAATCTCCATCGGCCATGAACTCTATGCTAGTGACGTCCCTCTCATCATTCTCGACGAGACCTAGATTCCGGCTAGGGAGGCCGTGACCGCCTACACCATCATGTCTTTTGGTGAGATCAATGTTCACATCGGTTTCGCTGAAACTGCCCCACCCACCCTAGCGGTGATGATAGAGGCAGAAGAAGCTTCTGGGTCCACTTTGTCCGTGGAGGCGGCAGAGTTCCGGATCCCGGAAATACCCAATCCCACCCAACCCGCACCTAACGTGGAGATAGTGGAGAATGTTGAGCCTGAAGAAGATCTTACGGTAAACGTCAGATCTGGAGTGGATCTCCCTAGCAAGGTCGAATCCCAGATCAATCTTCCTTTTGAGGTTGAAATCTAGGAGGAGCAAGACAACAACTCTAGTTCTGGATCCGCCAACGCCGGGACAGATCAACCTTTCATGAGGGACACGTTGAGGCGTATAATGCTGCAAGGCGCAAGCATGGATGAGGATCTCGAGACCATCAGACATTTCGAGGAAGCCCACGTGGAAAGTTGAAACTACCTCAGGACACACATGTCGCACTTTGTCGGATATGTTGGATCCGGATCTGGCTCTGCCGATGCTGGAGACAACGAAGACTCGGTGCTGGAGGCGCTCGGAACAAACACCGACTTACCGGCATCTTCGGATGATTCAATGACGTCGACAGATTTCCGAAAGTTCTCCATGGAGTATGAAGAGGAGTATACCTCCAAATATGCAGAAGAAGGAGAAGCCATGCATGAAGGATCCGGGGAAAACTCTCCCAAAGCACAGGATGATATGGATCTTAGAGCTAATCCCGACATCCAGATGTACGAAAATACTGATCAGAGCTTGACTCTAGGAAACGGACCCAAAGCCATCTTGGCTACTGGCGCTACCAAGAAGGCAAAGAAGAAGAACAAGAAAAACAAGACTTCGGCAAAAGATCCTCCAGCAGAGGAAGTGGTTGCCGAAGATTATGAGGAAGACTCGGATGGAGCCCTAATCCTAGACGAGTCGAAGGAAACTCCGGATGATGGATACGTGATTACTTCTGGTGCTCGTAAACTCATCGGAGATGCGTTAACTACGCCAATCCCTACTGCTGCGGAGCTTACACCTGCAGAATTGGAAGAATGGGCCTAGGCCCTAGAAGCGCGTTGTCAAGTACTCATGGATGAAGCTAACAACATCAAGGAAGAGAATAAGCGCATTGCGACTGCAGAGCAGTTCATCTCTCTACAACATCAGAAGACCCAGAAAGGCCACATGCAGGTCGACAAATATCTGGAGGTCCACAAGATCCTCTTTGAGGGAGATCCAGGAGCACCCCGGCTCGACAGCAAGGGATATCTGGTGTATTCAACACTAGTGGAAAATACTACTGCAGCTCGAGATATCTTGGCGAACAACCCAAACCCAGATCAAGTCTGGTTAGGCGTAAAGCTACTTACCAAGGGTCTGGAGCAATAGAAGCTTGCGAAGTATGGGAGCGGAAAACTAGTCTCTAAATCTGACCAATGTCACACGGATCCGGCCTGGGATGATATTAGGCCCCGACGGGACCCGGAACAGCATCACTGTCCCGACCGTCGGGAAGATAACTATTCAAGAACCGGATCTTCAGGACAACAACACAGAACCACACGTGACTGGAGCAATGTTGCTCCAGCCGCGGAGCGAGACACATTTGCGGCGCTGGTTCCGAGACACCCTCCCCGGCGAGAGTCGAACAATCGCAGGGAAGACGAAAAAGAGCAACATCAGGAGGAGGACCGCCAAAGGATGCCACCTCCTAGGCCAGCGCTCAGCCGGAAATAATCCACCTGCACCACCCTCTCCACCAAGCAGCCATCACAGCGGTTCTCTGGGAGGCCAAGGAGGGCGTCGTGGTGGAGGAGGTGGTGGTAGGAGCCGAAGTCCGACTACAAGGCACCACAGCCATAGCGAACAACCAAGACGGCATTCTCTGTCACCAAGTGATGCGAGACACCGGATCAACTCTAACATAGAGGCGTAGTGCTATGAGTCAGAAAACGTCTATGTGGGTCCAAAATGCTTCGGACCGTGCATCCGAGAAACAAGATTCCTAGAAGGATTCTCCATCTCAAGACACATCCAGCCCTACGACAGTGTGGCTCGGCCAGATACTTGGCTCCAGGATTTTTCTAGGCTTGCTACATCGCCAAAAGGCGGAAACAGCCTGGTCGCGGCTTGGTATCTCCCGCTTATGCTGAGGAAGACGGCACGATCATGGCTCAATGAACTTCTGGAAAATACCATCCACAACTAGTATGACATGCAAAATGCGTTCTTTCGGAATTTCGACGGCACACATCGGAGGCCCTGTACGGTAGGAGACCTACAATGTTGCACCCAGAAAGCCAGATAAACTTGCCGAGATTACCTCTGATGTTGGATCGACACCAAGAACTCTTGTGAAGGAGTAAACGATCAAACTGCGATTGAAGCTTTCATTGCATGACTCCTAATTGGTTTACTACATCACTGTTTGAAGTGCGACAAGGTCACTGATTTGGGAGAGATGATAGAAACGGCGAGCAAATATGCATACGCCAATGACGATGTAGAAGGACTACTCAACGTCCTGGTTGTACCACATAGTCGGCAAAACAGCCAAAGCAACAAGCTCATAAGCGCAAGAATACCTTGGAGCAAAAGCCTAACGCGGAAACAACGGTTGTCACTGCTACTTTCAGGTCTAGAGGACGAGGAGGGCGTGGAGGCGGCCACGGACGCGGTCATGGGACGTCAAGAGTCCAAGGTAGAGGAGACCAGCAACCTGGCAAAACCTATTCTTGGGCCAATATTGCCAACAATCTGTGTGTGCATCACTTAGATGCCAACGGGGGATTGTTCCACACAAACACCGAGTGTCGTTTCAATGACGACATCAAGAAAGACGATTTCATTGGCTACAGGGCTAAGCCGAAGAAGGGAAAGAAGAATCTCGAAAAATAAAAAGAGACCAAGGAAGATTCTGACATGGAGGAAGCAGAGCCTTCAAATCCCAAGTTGGATGGAAAGAAGAACTTCCCAACAAAGAAAGACACTTATGTCACTTTCGTTGGGTCTCAACCAGCTAAGGTCAAGAAAGCAGTTTTGCATGAGCTCAACGCAACTGTTTCGGCTGTCCCACAATTCTTGGACTGGTCGGACGTAACAATCACCTTTGACCATGCTGATCATCCACCTAAGTTACACAGGTGAGGAAAATATGCCTTATTCATCAATCCACTTATTAACGGCTATGGTTTATCCAAGACTCTCATGGACGGCGGCAGCAGCATCAACATTCTCTACGCCGAAAAGCTGCATCGGATGAGGATCTCGGAAACTCAGCTGAATCACAGCTTTGTGATCTTTCACGGAGTTATCCCAGGAAGACAAGCAAATTCCCTAGGAGAGATCACTTTGGATGTTACCTTTGGAACTCCAAGCACTTTCCTTCAAAGTGGTCCCGTTCAAGAGCGCATACCATGCTATATTCGGACGGCTGGCTTACTGGGATTTCATGGCTCGTCCATGTTACATTTATAATATGATGAAAATTCCAGGTCCCAACAGTGTGATCACCATGAGGGGAGACCCGAAGAAAGCGCGAGAGTGCGAGGATGGAAATGTCGCCTTTGCCGAAGCCGTGCTACATGCCCAGGAGTACCAAGAGATTAAGAAGACCATCAATCCATTCGAGATGCCCGCAACGAAGAAGGAGGTTACAGAGCCGACTTTGGAGTTCAAGGCATTAGAAGAGATGAAGACGATGCCATTGAAGGATGATGACCCCTCCAAGGTGACCCAGATAGGTGTAGGATTAGATAGCGCATAGGAAAGCGCGCTCGTCAAGTTCCTCCAAGCAAATCAAGATATCTTCACATGGAAACCATCTGACATGACCGGAGTACCTAGGGAACTTGTCGAGCACTCTCTAAATGTACACCCAAACGCTAAACCCGTCAAATAGTCCCTACAATGTTTCAGCGATGAAAAGCGAAAAGCAATAGCTAAGGAACTAGCCCGGCTTGAGTTAGCCAGATTCATAGAAGAGGTCATCCATACTGAGTGGTCGGCCAATCCTGTAATGGTCCCAAAAAGGACACCATTGATTTAAGGATGTGTGTTGATTATACCGCCTTGAACAAGGCTTGTCCCAAAGATCCATTTGCTCTGCTTAGAATTGATCAAGTTATTGATTCTACGAAAGTTTCGGAACTCCTATGTTTTCTCGATGCCTATTCTGGTTATCACCAAATCCGGATGAAGGAATTAGACAAAGTCAAAAATTCATTCATAACCCCTTTCGGAACCTTCTATTTCATCATGATGCCTTTTGGACTCAAGAACGCAAGAGCTACATACCAGCGCACTATGCAACGTTGCCTCCACGATCAAATCGGACACAATGTACATGCATATGTGGATGACATAGCGGTGATGTCCAAAAAGAAGGAAACTTTAATTTCCAAATTGGAGGAAACATTCGCCAATCTACACAAATACAACATAATGCTTAATCCGAAGAAGTGCTTCTTTGGAATACTAGCCAGAAAATTGTTAGGTTTCATCGTGTCGCAAAGAGTCATAGAGGTGAACCGTGACAAAATTAAGGCTATACTCAATATTTCCTGGCCAACTCGCCTGAAGGACGTTCAAAGACTAACTGGTTGCATTGCTGCAGTTAGTTAGTTTGTAAGCCGTCTCAGTGAAAGAGCCGCACCACTCTACAAGCTCCTAAAAAAGACCAAAAAGTTCGTTTGGACTGATGAAGCTGAAGCTGCACTACAAGACCTGAAAGCAGTACTCTCGTCCGCTCCTATCCTTGAAGCACCGGAACCTTGTTAACCTATGTTGCTCTATGTCGCTGTGTCAAACAGAGTCGTTAGTGTCGTCATGGTGGTGGAAATACCAGAGGAAAAATAGGAACACCTGGTGCAGCATCCGACGTACTTGTTGGAAATATGCCCTAGAGACTAATAGTAATAAGGACTATTATCATATTTCATAAAGTTTATGATTAAGTTTTATATCATGCTATAACTGTATTGAGTGGAAACATCAATACACGTGTGATATATAAACAACCAGGGGTTCCTAGTGAAACTCTAGTCATTGGTTCATTGGTCAACACATGATCAAGTTTCCAGATAATGTGGCATTTATGCCAGTTGGAAATGGAGTCAACTCATTCTGTGAATGAGATGATGAACCAATACCCAACCTAAACATCATGACCTAATCATGTCACGAAGTTCAAGTTATGATGATTAGAAATGGATCCTCGTAGACTATTCCTTAGACCGTGAGGCTATATCAATCGATGTCTCCCGAGAGTGCTTAGATAGCATCAAGCGTCACTTGGTAATACAGTGATTATAAAGGTGTGTTCAGGTACTCGGAGGAACCATAGAGGCAATATATGTCAAGAGCGGGATTTGTTTGTCCACGTGACGGAAAGATACTCAAGGGCCCACTCGGAGAAGTTATATCCAATAGCTGTGTAGCGTGTGATTTGATCACAAGGATATCACTTGTCGGAACGAGTCAAGTAGCATTGTTCAGTAACGAGATTGAACACGACATGGTGATGGCATTGATCAGATCTTGGGCAATGCAAGTATCAAGAGACAAAGGGAATAAGACATGACCATCCCGGTTCAAACGACGAAAGATCTTCGTGGAACACACAAGGGTCACATGGCCATCCAGGTCCCTCTGTCGATCATTGGTCCAGGAGTGTCCCGACCATGTCTGGAGTGTTCCTAAACCATAGGGTATCACGCTTAAGGGTTTGATGATGCTTAGAGAGTGTTTATAGGATCGGAAGAATCACCGAAGAATAGTAGAGAGAAAATCGGAAGGGTTTTGGTAAGTCCGGAGGATGTCTGGAGTGGAGGTGGAAGGTGTTCCATAGCCACGAAGATTGAATAATATGTGAATGAATGTTAAATATTTATTTAATCATTTATTCATAATTATTTAATAAAAGGGAAAATCAATTTAAAGGTCAAAAGGCTTAATGGGCCAATTCCAGAGGGAAGAGGGACCATTAGGGAAAGGCAAGAGGGAGATGGTCCAAAGAGGGTGGCTGGCGCCCTAGTGGGCCAGCCCCGCCACGTGGGGCCCATGGGGTGGCCGGCGGTGCCACCCCCTCCCCCTCTCCTCTCCTTTAGTCCCACCCCGGGACTTTTAGGGAGGTAGTGTTGACCCACAAGTATAGGGGGTGTATCGCAGTATTTTTGATAAGTAAGAGTGTCAAACCCAACGAGTTGCAGAAGGTGCCGGCGAGTGGCTAGGAGCAGGAATTCTCTGTAAATACTTAGCAAACAGATTTTTAGGGTTTTTTGATAATGTAGGTAAATAAAGTACGAGTAAATAAAAGACAATAAGAATAAATGCAGCAAGTGGCCCAATCCTTTCTTTAGCAAAGGACAAGCCGGTTGTATTACTTAAGATGACCAAACGTTCTCGAGGACACATGGGAATTCCTTCAAGTGCTTTCGCTTCATATAGTTGATTAATCTTATTTAGTTTGCTAAGTGTTGTGTGGGTGAACCTGTGCTAATAATGCACTGACCTTCCTTGGACTAATACATACTTGTGATTATACCCCTTGAAAGCATCCGTAAGTACAAGAAAGTAATTAAGGTAGAAACCTAACCACAGCTTTAAACTCTAAGACCCTGACGTCCCTTGTGCAATGGTTTCCTAACAGGGGTTCAGGTTTCTGTCACACCGGCAACCCCTACGATTAGTAGCCAAATACACAATGCATTCCCCTAGGCCCATATAGGTGAAGTCTCATGTAGTCGACGTTCACATGACACCACTAGAAGAAATACACCACAACTTAAATATCAAACCATTGAATCTTTCTCAACACAATTCCACTACTAACAACATGACTTCTCCCATGTCCTCAAGGACTAAACGAACTACTCACAAGACATCATATGGATCATGATCAGTGATGAAATAATGATGTGTAACAATCTGACATAAACGATAATTCAATGGTTCACTCAATAGCATCAACTACAAGGAGTAATCAACACCGGGAAAGTTCCCCTTAAGAACTATGCAAGATTCAACCCAATTGTTATAGAGGTATGAGGTGGTGATGATGGTGCTGGTGGAGATGATGGTGGTGATGATGATGATGATCCCGATGAAGTCCAGCTTGATGGTGGTGTTGATGGTGACGATCTCCCCTCTCCGGGAAGGAATTCCCCTAGCAGAATACTGTCTGCCAGAGAGATCTTTCTCTCTCGGTGTTTTCCGCCCCGCAGAGGCGATGGAATCTTTCTGTGGTCGCTCCTCGAGTCTTAGGGTTTCGGGAGGATAATATACGCCAGAGGGGAGAGGCTGGAGTGGACCAGGGCAGCCACACCACCTGGTGGCATGGCCTGGGGTGGCCCGCGCTAGGGGGTGGTGTGGGCCCCCTGTGGCCCATCTCCACTTCCTTGTCTGGCTTTCTTCGTCTTCTGGAAAAATAGGATTTTCCATGTATTTTCCCGGATTTTCTGATCTTTGCAAATTTTGCCTCCAAATAGCACCTTTTCCATCAGAATCTTGACTGTAGCGGTCCATGCTCCAAAAGTCATCAACCATGCAAAAACAGATGAAATAACATAAGTATCATCTCTTAATATGAAATATATCAATGAATAACACTAAATTATGGTATAGAATAGTGATGCAAAATGGATGTATCAACTCCCCCCAAGCTTAGACTTCGCTTGTCCCCAAGCAAAACTGAACTCAATAAACATGACCTCAGGTTTATGGAGTGAAGAGTCGATAAAAGAATACAGACAAGAAGCATCACATTCATCAATACATAAGTCGTAATAGAAGGCAACTCACTATTATATAAATTTAACTTGCAATAAGTAAAGGAAACACAATAAAGATACATAAAGTAAATCATAATTGGTAATGGCAAACTTAGCTCTTGGTCGAAGAATAGTTGACAATTTGCTAGAGTTCACAAATAACTGATTTTCAATGATAGCTTTGAAAGTAGTAGACACTAAGATAAGAGTAAAGTGCAAAACAAGGAATATAAGAAACATGATTGAATAAATCATCATATGAATGAATGAGACACAACAACTCAAAATACTTGCTGAGGTAGAAGGGAAATAGGTTTACTGACTCAACTAAAAAGTAAAAGAAAGGCCCTTCGCAGAGGGAAGCAGGGATTTCAAGTTTCATAAAGAGCTTCCAAAAATTATGGTACTTATTAGCTTTCAGCTCTCATTGCCCCTATCATAGGCATCTTTAGGTGATTAAGGTTAGAGTGATCAAATATGAGGATATGCTTGACAAGTTGTAAGTTAAAAATCTCATGTCCCTTGAATACGAGGGCCGCTCCTCATGCTACTCAAGTTTAGTCACCGGTAAGTTCTTGTCATAGTAAGTACATGTGTATCATGGAGAACCGCCAACGGGGTACCCCTTGTTCGATGATACGGAAGAATCCCCATATCAAAATGACAAGGTAAGCAGACAACAAGCATCTTAGCAATCTTCTTATTTACCATGGGAATATGGTGCTTTTTTTCTCTATTTCCTCTTTTCTCATCTTTTTTCCTTTTTCTCAATCTCTATCTCTTCTCCTATTTTTATAAGAAGAATGCTTCATAGATGCTCATTATGGTTACGCTGCAGGTTTCCACCATGACAACATGGATTAGACCGGTGGCCCAGGCGTTTCTCTAACACACATACATAACTCCATGGACTTACAAGCTCCCCTTTCATTTCACATCGATGACATCCATAGACAAAAGAACATGATATCAACTAGGTACAAAGTACCGGTGCAATGTTGAAAGCGTTCCCCATGACAGCATGGTTCTACTAATTCACAACTTACAAAGCGCAAGCATATACGCAAAATAGATGGGCACAATGGTTCAAGTTTATTAAGTGCAAGAAAGTAAAGTGTGCCATCAAGTTCGTGAGAGCGTTAATCACTAATCTTCACATAACAAGTTTAATTTGGAAGGTAGATAAAAACATGAATTTACTTGGAATAGAAATAGTGCTAGTAGGTAGGTAAGGTGGACACAAATGGCATAGGTTTTGGTTTAAGGATTGGATGCACGAGAAGCATTCCCTCTCAGTACAGGTTTTTGGCTAGCAAGGATGGGTAGCAAGCATAAGAGTTGAAGGAAACAAACAAACATACAAGTGACAAAAACAAACATGCAATCTTCCTCGGAAGCACAAAAGATCTTAACTAGAGAATACTAAACTTATGAGCAAATCAAGAAAGAAAGATGATGAAATTATATTTCCTTAAGAGTACTTTTATCTTTTTCATTCAATTCTCAAAATAGTGTTGCTATTGACCGAGCCAGGTTTGCCAAAACCAACTAAATTAACTCAATGATCCCAAGGTGATACCAATACTAACAACAAGATCAATCATATAACCATGAATTGAAAACTAATAAAAGATATGCAAAAGAGTAAATGATAGAACTTCTCATTAATAAACCATAATGTCAACTCACACCAAGGGATACATAGATATCTAACAAGAGGGGGGACACTTCCATAATGCAAACCATCCTACATGATAACTTCTCTATTCATGATATGACTCTACTAAAAAGGTAAAAAGATAGAAGATAGTGATGTGATACCGTGGCACTCCCCCAAGCTTGGAACAAACCAAGGGGATGCCAAAACCTAATGACGAATCACTCCTTCGGTGGTGGTGGTGTTCTCTCGTCATCGGCCGACTTCCAAGGTAAGGGCTCCCCATCAACAAAGGACATCGTGGTCTCCAACATCCTGAAACTTGCAGCAACACTTATGAGTTTAAACCTAACCTCGTACTCATAGTTTTGATTTTGAACGTCGTAGAGCTGTGCTTGCAGTTGGTTGGTTGTTTGGTGGAGTGAGAGAACTTCATCCTTGAGCTAAGCAGTCTCCTTTTGGTGCTCGGCGAGGAGTTCGGAACAAATCCTATGGATGATATCCACTTCGTGTTCCACCATCTTCTTGTACCTAAAGACTTCTTGCTCCAGTGCTTCCATCCTGTCCTCGAGACTTCCTTTACCTTTAGGGCCTTGAACCTCTTTTATCCGTACCTCCCCATCTTCAAGCAACAACTCCTTGGGATGAATCTTCAACTCTCTCATGTATGGGTTGATGATATCCACTGAGGAATCTTCCTTGGATGATCCAGAGGAAGACAATGCGGTGCCAAATCTGGGACTCTACCTGTCAGAAATAGATCGAAACGAAAACACGACGAAAACACGATATACTAACCTCGGGGGAACCGGGGGATTATATATTATGGAGTTTTACAACAAAAGGAAGGTACTGGGAGAAAACGGGTCGGAGACGGAGGACAAGGTGGCCACACCACCTGCTGGCGCGGCCAGGGTGGCCCACGCCAGGGGGTGGTGTGAGCCACACTGGCTCCGTTTCCGTCCCTCTTTTGCTTCGTAGCTTTCCTTGTTGGATAAAAACTGCAAAAATATAACTTGACAGAATTTTCGCGGAACTTTTCTTACCAGAACTGTTACCTATTCGAAAATGGACTCTACAGGTCTCTGAATTTGGTCTTTAGTAGGTTCTTCCGGAGTCACCACTTGAATAACATCAATATCTTCATCCTCATACACATATTGCTTGAGTCATGAAACCTTTCACTTTCTTATTACACCATTTTCCACTAACCTGGAAATTTCTTTCACACAAAACTTCACACAATTCTCATTAGCAACATTAGTGTAAGCGAGGTAATAAATTTTTTAAGTCCAATTTCAACTGAAATCCATCAAATCATAAGCTACTGTAGCAACTCCTTCCGAAAACCCAAAAAGAATTCAAAAAGGAAATCGACTTAAGAAGCAAATGCAAGAGTGGCAAAATCTGTCAAAACAGACCAATAGGTAAAGATCAATTTTTTCGAACATCTTCTGTTGCTCAAATCAAAAAGTGCAAAACTAACAAAAGTTAAATAATAACCCGAGGCAGAAGCACAAAAAATTACAGATCAATCAGACACACAGAGATCTCTCACGAATTTTTATGGTGAAGCACAAAAATCTGTTTCGGGACAACAACTTCCCCAAATCTCACTTCTCTCTCATTAGAGGTTGATCTTGACACAAAAACCAATCAAAAAGGATAATAAGAGGTTATTACCGGAGTAATAACTTCCAAGACTCCAAGAAACAAAAACAAACTGAAAACACAAATAAATTGGGTTGTCTCCCCAAAAGCTCTTTCTTTATAGCCATTAAGATGGGCATGCTAATTTCAATGATGCTCACATAAGAATATGAATTGAAGTGAAAGAGAGCATTAAGAAGAAAAAATACACATGTTGAAGTCTAACCTACTTCCTATGCAAGGGAATTTTGTAAACAAACAAGTTGTTGAAACTAGAAGCTGCAAGCATAGGAAGGCAAAAGAAGTGCAACATAAAAACTTTCAGCATAAAACGAGGAAACTTGATATTATTGAGATGCATAAGAATAGTCTTCCCTCTTTCATAATAACTTTCAGTATCATGCATAAACTTAATAATATAACTATCACCAGAACCGTTGTAGCAATGATCACTTATCCTAACATAAAACACAGGGACACTAGCTCTCATAACACTACTTTGTGAAACAATATTAGGGATATCCTTACAAAGGATAGTGTGTCCCTCTTCTACATATTTAGTGACAAAGTTTTCACATTTGCTATTATAGGTTCATCATTTATTTGTTTATCAGGTTCAATAGCTTTATTTGTACTTTCATTACCCATACTAGCTATAATAGAATGTTCCTTTATCTTAGCTGGGAAAGGCATTTTCTCAATGTAAGGTTCAGGTAAAGCATGATTAGCGGTATAAACTTCAGTATTTCTTGCAGGAACACTATTAGCAATATCTTTATAAGGTTCATGATATTTATTCCACTTATTTTTAGAAACTTCAATATAGGAAGCAAAAGCCTTAAAATAAGTTGCAATAGCTTGAGAGTCTAGAGCATAAGCATTTTTAATATTTTGAAAGTCATCAGTTCCCATAAAAGATTCAATGCATTCATAATCATAATTTATACCTGACTTTCTTCCTTTGTCATTCTCCCATGCTTCAGCATTGTCTTGAATACGGTCCAGAAGATCCCATTTAGCTTCTTCTTCCATGCGTGTAAATGATCCAGCACAAGAGGCATCCAATAAATCCTTATCATGTAGAGGGAGCCTTGCATAAAAGTTATTGATAATAATATTGTGAGGGAGCTCATGAATGGGACATTTGAGCATTAGTAACTTCAATCTCCCCCAAGCTTGATCTGTACTCTCTCCATCAAGAGGACAAAAGTTGTATATTTGATTCCGATCTTTATGAATCTCACTAGGAGGATAAAACTTTGAATAAAAGAGAGGTACTATTTCCTCCCATTCAAGAGCTTGGCCATTCTTCAGCAGCTTATACCATTCCTCAGCTCTTCCTTTTAGTGATAATGAGAATAACTTCTTCTTGACTTGATCTGTAGTAATACCTGCACACTTGAGCAACCCGCATAATTCGTGTATAAAGAGCAAATGATCACCGGGATGGACAGTTCCATCTCCAACATAATAGTTATCCATAACACGATCAATAATTATTGTAGGTATTTTAAAAGTATCATTGTCAGCAGGTGGTGGTTCATCTACTACCTTTGCAGTGGTAGTAGCATTACGGAATAAGAAACTCAGCGAATTATCCATATTGAAAACAAAGTAACTAACAGAAGTAAACAATACTCATAGTAGAAGTTTCCTTTACCAGTGCACTCTCCAATAGCGCTTCACTCCCCGGCAACGGCACCAGAAAATAGTCTTGTTGACCCACAAGTATAGGGGGTGTATCGCAGTATTTTCGATAAGTAAGAGTGTCGAACCCAACGAGGAGCAGAAGGTGCTGGCGAGTGGCTAGGAGCAGGAATTCTCTATAAATACTTAGCAAACGGATTTTGAGGGTTTTTTGATAATGCAGGCAAATAAAGTACGAGTAAATAAAAGACAATAAGAATAAATGCAGCAAGTGGCCCAATCCTTTCTTTATCAAAGGACAAGCCAGTTGTATTACTTAAGATGACCAAACGTTCTTGAGGACACATGGGAATTCCTTCAAGTGCTTTCGCTTCATATAGTTGATTAATCTTCTTTAGTTTGCTAAGTGTTGTGTGGGTGAACCTGTGCTAATGTATCGACCTTCCTAGGACTAATACATACTTGTGATTATACCCCTTGCAAGCATCCGCAAGTACAAGAAAGTAATTAAGGTAGGAACCTAACAACAGCTTTAAACTCTAAGACCCTGATGTCCCTTGTGCAATGGTTTCCTAACGGGGTTCAGGTTTCTGTCACTCCGGCAACCCCTACGATTAGTAGCCAAATACACAATGCATTCCCCTAGGCCCATATAGGTGAATTGTCATGTAGTCGATGTTCACATAACACCACTAGAAGAAATACACCACAACTTAAATATCAAACCATTGAATCTTTCTCAACACAATTCCACTACTAACAACATGACTTCTCCCATGTCCTCAAGAACTAAACGAACTACTCACAAAACATCATATGGATCATGATCAGAGATGAAATCATGATGTGTAACAATCTGAACATAAACAATAATTCAATGGTTCACTCAATAGCATCAACTACAAGGAGTAATCAACACTGGGAAAGTTTCCCCTAAGAACTATGCAAGATTCAACCCAATTGTTACAGCGGTATGAGGTGGTGATGATGGTGCTGGTGGAGATGATGGTGGTGATGATGATGATCCCGATGAAGTCCAGCTTGATGGTGGTGTTGATGGCGATGATCTCCCCTCTCCGGGAAGGAATTCCCCTGGCAGAATTCTATTTGCCGGAGAGATCTTTCTCTCTCGGTGTTTTCCACCCCGCTTAGGCGGTGAATCTTTCTGTGGTCGCTCCCCGAGTCTTAGGGTTTCAGGAGGATAATATACGCCAGATGGGAGAGGCTGGAGTGGACCAAGGCGGCCACACCACCTGGTGGCGCGGCCTGGGGTGGCCCACGCCAGGGGGTGGTGTGGGTCCCCTGTGGCCCATATCCACTTACCCTTCTGGCTTTTTTCGTCTTCTGGAAAAATAGGATTTTCCATGTATTTTCCCGGATTTTTTGATCTTCGCGAATTTTGCCTCCAAATAGCACCTTTTCCATCAGAATCCTGACTGCAGCGGTCCATGCATCAAAAGTCATCAACCATGCAAAAACAGATGAAATAACATAAGTATCATCTCTTAATATGAAATATACAAATGAATAACAGTAAATTATGATATAGAATAGTGATGCAAAATGGATGTATCAGGTAGTGCCTCCCCTCCCCCTATATATAGTGGGAGTATTTGGCCAGATAAATACACACAACATTCAATAAAGGTTTCCTCACTTTTGGGAAGACGTCCAATTGATACTCTCTCTCTCTCGCTCTCTCGTGACCGTGGTCCCAAGTTCGGACTGCGCGAATGAGAGACATCTTCACCATGGAGCACCGTCGCGCTGCGGGATTCGGATCCAGTAGGTCTACTTCCGCAACTGCTGCTGGATCAGGGAAGCGTGAGTCATCGTCAGGCACTGGACGTGTATAACTCCTCGCGAGGTGTCACACTTGAGGCACTCAAGTCGTTGGAGCCGCAGGAGCGCAAGGACTTCATCACGACCTTGAGGTCGTCTTCGGCTCGTCTACATCAACCACGCTCTCCTGAGCGTTGACAACACTTTTCAGTCTTCAAGGGTAAGTTCGCGAAAAGCCCCTCCCGTTACTACATTACTAATAGATAGGTCTTGACAACATCAGGGGTTCAGGGGCGTAGGGTAAAAATTATTGGTTTCATACACGGAACCCCTACAATGGTATCAGAGCTAGATCTATGCGTAGTAATGCTAGTATGGGTAGAACACATGAGATGTAGCATGTGGGCGTTGATCTTTTAGTTGTTACCCTCCCACGTGTACTTGTGTATACCGCAGTAATGCTCGATGAAGCGGCCCCCAACCGACTTTACACATTCATTCGCGAGACTGGTCCACGCTTGACATACGGCTTGTACCGTATAAAGTGGCTTTGGGGGGTGTTTGTCTCTCTCGCATTAGTTGGTATTCCATTTACAACAGAGGGCCCCGAAAGGGGTATAGTATAGATAACTACTTGATCAGCGTTGTGGTGACAGTTCGTAGGTAAGAACGGTTCTTGTGCGAAAGCCCATTCAGCCACGTAAAACATGCAAAGATAAAGTAGAGGCATCTAACTTTGTTTTGCAGGGGCGTTGCTTTGTGATATGGTTGTGGCAAAGGTAAAGTGATTACCTTATGTTACATAGTAGTAGATAGTCACGGAGGTGACGGACTACCACGCCAGAAAGACACTGATACCCTGGTGTCTACGGTGCCGGAACACTGGCACCGGAATCCAGTAACAACGGATGGAGATCACGACGTGAAGGACCATATCACATCGCATTTATATTCAATATTATTATTTGTATATCTTATTGTGTGCTAGTATTAGATACTCGACGGTAGCCTAATAAGATGATCCCTGTTAAAATTACCAATGATTGTGCTCCCCCTTAGTGTGCACCACCAAGAAAGTTCTTCGGTATGAGGCAGTCCGTGATGATAGGGTGTTAGACATATCTACGTTCGCATACAGTGGGTGTAAGCCATGTTGCACAGCGAATACACTAAGGTTGAGTTGGCGATCCTAGCATGTTACAGAGACGTGGCCTCGGAACACGGATGGTCGAAAGATTGAGCACGAGTCGCATGAATGATGTGACTGACGTTTAGCGTCCACCCTAGAACCCACATTGCTGGTCGTGATGATCGGGGGAGATGTGGGGAAAATGGGTCGTGTTATCACTAGGAACCCTTCAGTGGATAGGTGTTTCTGAGTGGATTTATTATTAACTCATTTAATTATAAACTTAGTCCAAATTCCTTTGCAATTATAAATGTAGAAAAGGCTCTCCCTGATGCAACCTTTCCTTTTGATGATTGATTGGTTAGAAGGCAAGAAGCTCAGGCTAGACGGATCAAACTTCTCTATATCGGTTGCGCGTCTCCACGTTCTCCTTATCGTGAATAACATGGTCGACTACATACTCGACGAGATGGATTTGGAGCAGCCCTGTTTTTATGAGACCCTAGAGTAGCGGGAAGACCGCTATTACCGTCGGGAGATGGCCTCCTTCATTTCAGTTACAATGCGTTTCGGAATGGTGGACGAGCTGTGGCCTGTCATGGGTAATGTCGACCCTCGTACGGTAATGCTACAGCTTAGGACACATTTCGTGGAACAAGCACGCATATGGGAGCATGAGCTGATGGGAGACTTCCTCTCCATTAAGATGGAGGAGAAATCATCACTTGGCGACCACTTGGAGCGCATGCATGATGCGTACATGAGGCCTGCATACTTCCTGGATAGCTAGATGATGCGCTCTTTTGCAAATGGCGTTGTGCTGCGGTCGCTGCCACCAAGCTACCAAGAACAAGTCAGGACTTGCATTATGAGAGGCGACGCAGAAACGCAGGATTTCCACAGGTTCATATCACATCTCAGGAATGTGATGGTTGAACCCATTGTCGCTGAGATCATCAATGACAAAGGTATATATTTGATATACAATTTTATAAATGTTATAATCTTGCAAACATATTTGTAGTGTTAAGTATATTTGATACTTGTTCTATTTTACTAAAAACAGGTCCTTCTGCATAGAGGTGCTTGCTGGAGAGGAGGTGACGTTGCGTGTTGATGGCGAGCATGATGATGATGGCCAACGACACTCTTCCTCAACATTTATCACTTAGTTTATATTTTAGGATGATTATTGTAATCAAAAGATTGTGAACTTCTTTAGTGTGTCTCACACTTTTTGAGACGGTTATTCATATCAGTTTGTAACAAACAGTTGTTCCACTTTTATGAATGATTTCTATTTGCATTCATATCTTGTTTGATTATGTGTGAATTATCCTGGTTTTGAAACTAATTGATAATTAATACGTTGTAAATGTATCTATAATTTTTGATGTTCCATGCTTGTTTTATATCTACTTTCTTATGTTTTGTCCACACTTTGGAGTATTTCTACACATTTTCTGGAACTAACCTATTAACAAGATGACATAGTGCCAGTTGCTTGTTTTCTGCTATTTTGGTTTCAGAAAAGCTGGAAAAGAAATATTCTCGGAATTGGACCGGACAAAAGCCAAAGTCGATATTTTATCGGAAGACTCACAGAGCCAGAAGACGAGACGGAGAGGGGACAGGGGCTGACAACACCACCTGGTGGCATGGGCCAGGCCAGGCCGCGCCAGGGGGTGGTGTGGGACCTTCAGGCCTCCATCGACCTTGCCCCTTTGCAAGAACTAGATCAGAATTCCACGAAAAGTTCCGCAGCGCCACCACCACTGAAGAGGAGATTCTGGGGACAGAAAGTCTCTGTTCTGGCACCCTACCGGGACGGGGAATTGCCCCTGGAGCCATCTCCATCGATCTCCACCACCATCTCCATCGCCGTTGCTGATTCCCATGATGATGAGGGAGTAGTTCTTCCTTGAGGCTAAGGGCTCTACTGTTAGCTATGTGTTCATCTCTCTCTCTATGCATGATCTTATTGAGATCATGAGCTTTGTAATCTATAGATCTATTCTGCTACTCAAGTGCTTTAATGAATCTCTGCTTATCCCCACGTGTGTAAAGTTGACAGTGTGCACACCGTGTTGCACTTTGGCTAAGGTTACATAAATACTTGTTATGAGTTATATTTGGAGTTGGATGTCTCTATGTAATTGTGGTGTTTGTTGGAACCATCTAGCGCTCAAGGTGACAGTGTGGGGTTATCTAGATGGGGAAGGCGGACTTTGAGGAGTGCTGTTATATCCCTACTATGGATTAGAGTGTCCAACCAGAGAGTAGTTCAAAGTAGTACCATGAAGAGAATATATTTATATGAGAGTGTTCACTAGTGAAAGTATGATCCCTAGGCCTTGTTTCTAAGCATTGAAACACTGTTTGCAACTAGATTTGTTACATGTTTTCTTGCTTCCATCTTTTTGTCTTTAGTATTTTCCTCCCGTCAAGCTCTTTTCTGGCACCATTGTCTTATATCCATACCACTTGTATTTCACTATCTCTTCGCCGAACTAGTGCACATATACACCTGAAACGTGTATTGGGTGTGTTGGGGACACAAGAGACTTCTTGTATCTTGATTGCAGGGTTGCTTGAGAGGGATACCTTTGACCACTGCCTCCCTGAGTTCAATAAACCTTGGGTAATCCACTTAAGGGAAACTTGTTGCTGTTCTACAAACCTCTGCACATGGAGGCCGAACAACTGTCTACAAGAATAAAAGTGCGTAGACATCAAGCTATTTCCTGGCGCTGTTGCCGGGGAGGTAAGGTAAAAGGTACTCACATCCTCTGGCTACTAAGCTATCTTCTAGCACTGGTGTGTGAGTGCTCGAAGTTATTTCCTTTAGATTCTGCAATTATATCTTTTTGTTTCTTGTTTTTATTTTCACTAGTTAGGCTTAATGGAAAACAACAAAAAAATTAGAGAGATTTTTAGTATTTTTCCTAAAGTAGAACATGAATGGTCTGAAAAGAAAATTAAAAATCCCATGGAACTTTCTTTGCATGTTAATAGCAATGTTATTAGTATGAATCTTTTGAACACCTTTGTTACTAATGCTACGGAAACATCTAAGCTTGGGGAAGTTAGTTTTTATGAAAATGATCTTTTTAGTTCCCTAGGTTTAAAGAAGAAAATTTGCTCTGATGATACTTTATCTCCCATATGTGGTAATTCTAATGATACTTGTGATATTTTAAATCCACATACTAAAAGCATCCCTTTTAAAATACCTATAAAAATTGTTGAACGTGTTATGAATAACTGTTATTTTGGAGATGTAATTGCCATCCTGGTGATCATTTACTCTTTATACACGAATTATGCGAGTTGTTCAAGTGTGCAGGTATTTCAATGAACCAAGTTAAGAGGAAGCTATTCTCTTTATCACTTAAGGGCAAAGCAAGGGAGTGATATGAGCTACTAGATGATCCTCATCATTTGGAGTGGAAGGAACTTGAATCTCTCTTTTACTCTAAATTTTATCTTCCTCATGAAATTCATAAAGATAGGAATTATATTTATAATTTTCATCCTCATGACGGAGAAAGTATTGCCCAAGCATGGGGGAGATTGAAGTCACTAATGCTCAAATGTCCCATTCATGAGATCCCCAGTAATATTGTTATTAATAATTTTTATGCAAGGCTTTCAGGACATACAAGGACTATCTGGATACTTGTTTAGAGGGATCCTTCAGAAGTAAGGAGGTCAAAGTTAAGTGGGATCTTCTTGAAACAATTCAAAGCAATACCAAAGATTGGCATAACGACAAAGGTAAAGAACCAGGTATAAACTATGAGTATGATTGCATTAAGTCTTTCGCTGAAAGTGATGATTTTCAAGAGCTTAGTGCTAAATATGGTCTTGATCCTCAAATTCTTGTTGATTGTTGTAGAGCCTTTGCTTCTCATATTAATGCTCCTAAAGAAAAATGGGACATGTATCATGAGCCTTTTAAAGACACTTGCATGGAAAATTAAATTGTTATTAATGATAGCAATAAACATGCTCAAACCTCTGAAAGTACTATTTCTTATAAGCATGTTAATTTTTGTGGAATACATAGACCTTGTGAGAATAATCAAATTGAAGAAGAATATTGTATCACCCACAGGAATGAAAAAACTAGAACGTGGTTTAGGGCTCTAAATGATCTTGGTAAAAAAGTTTGTGCCCTCTATCCTTTTATTTGTGAACTTTGTCTTGAAGTGGGTTATTTCAATTTTCAATGCTCAGGACATAATAATAGCACTTCTAATCCAATGAGTACTAAGCCATGTTGCACAATGAATACACTAAGGTTGAGTTGGCGAGCCTAGCATGTTACAGAGACGTGGCCTCGGAACACGGATGGTCGAAAGATCGAGCACGAGTCGCATGAATGATGTGACCGACGTTTAGCGTCCACCCTAGAACCCACATTGATGGCCGTGATGATCGGCGGAGATGTGGGGAAAAGGGGTCGTGTTATCACTAGGAACCCTTCAGGCGATAGGTGTTTCTGAGTGGAGTTATTATTAACTCATTTAATTATAAACTTAGTCTAAATTCCTTTGCAATTATAAATGTAGAAAAGGTTCTCCCTGATGCAACCTTTCCTGTTGATGATTGATTGGTTGGAAGGCGAGAAGCTCAGGCTAGATGGATCAAACTTCTCTATATGGGTTGCGCGTCTCCACGTTCTCCTTATCGAGAATAACGTGGTCGACTACATACTCGATGATACATTGCAAATGTATCTATAATTTTTGATGTTCCATGCTTGGTTTTATCTCCTTTCTTGTGTTTTGTCCACACTTTGGAGTACTTTTCATATGATTTCTTGGACTAACCTATTAACAAGAGCCACAGTGCCAGCTGCCTGTTTTCTGCTGTTTTTGGTTCCAGGAAAGTCAGAAAATGAATATTCTCGGAATTGGACGGGACAAAAGCCAAAGTGCCTATTTTTCCAGAAGACTCTAGGAGCCAGAATACGAGACGGGGGAGGGCCAGGGGCTGGCCACACCCCCCCAGGCGCGGGCTAGGCCTGGCCGCGCCAGGGCATGGTGTGGTGGCGCCAGGCACCCCCTCGGTCTCCCTCTTCGCCTATAAGAAGCCTTCTGACCTAAAAACTCTGAGGGGTTCGACGTTTTTCCAGAAGAAGTTCCACAGCACCGCCACCACCGAAGAGGAGATTCGGGGGACAGAAAGTCTCTGTTCCGGCACCCTGCCGGGACGGGGAAGTGCCCCTGGATCCATCTCCATCGATCTCCACCATCATCTCCATCGACCATCCATGTTTCCCCCATCTATGAGTGAGTAATCCCCCGCTGTAGGCCATGGGGATGGTAGGGATTGGATGAGATCGTCCATGTAATGGCATCAGATTGTTAGGGCATGGCGCCTAGTATCTTTTATTAGTGCTTTATGACTTTGTTACGACTTGTTGTGCTTAATGCTTGTCACTAGGGCCCGAGTTCCATGATTTCAGATCTGAACATGTTATTGATTCATTATGATAGTATTGTTTATGGTCTTATCTGCAAGTTGTATACACACATTGTTGTTCGGAACCAATGGCCCCGAAGTGATAGAAATCGGGATAACCGGAGGTAATGGCTTTGATGTGAGGATCACATGTGTTCACGGAGTGTTAATGCTTTGCTCCGGTGCTCTATTAAAAGGAGCACCTTAATTGCCAGTAGTTCCCTAGAGGCCTCGCTGCAAATGGGCTGGCAGGACAAAAGATGTTGTGCAAGTTCTCATTGCGAGCATGTATGACTATATATGGAACACATGCCTAGGATTATCTAGTACTTGGATGCTTTATCTTATTTATCTGCAATTGCCCTATGTTCTGATTGCTATGTGAATTGTCTTATCCATGCAACACCCGTCCATCCATCCCTATGCCTACCGCACTCGAATCCCACTGTTTACTTCTATTGTTACTACTGTCTTTACTTTGCTACTGCTGATACTTTACTATTCCTACTACAAAACTGTTGCTACTGATAAACTTCTGTGAGCAAGATTGTTTCTAGGTGCAGCTGAATTGACAACTCAGTTGTTAAGGCTTATAAATATTCTTTGGCTCCCCTTGTGTCGAATCAATAAATTGGGTTTCACTTCCCTCGAAAATACTGCGATACACCCCCTATACTTGTGGGTCATCACTCGACGAGTTGGATTTGGAGCAGCCCTATTTTTATGAGACCCTAGAGTAGCAGGAAGACTGCTATTACCGTCAGGAGATGGCCTCCTTCATTTCAGTTACAATGCATTTCGGAATGGTGGACGAGCTGTGGCCTGTCATGGGTAATGTCGACCCTCATACGGTAATGCTACAGCTTAGGACACATTTCGTGGAACAAGCACGCATATGGGAGCATGAGCTGATGGGAGACTTCCTCTCCATTAAGATGGAGGAGAACTCATCACTTGACGACCACTTGGAGCGCATGCATGATGCGTACATGAGGCCTGCATACTTCCTAGATAGCTAGATGATGGGCTCTTTTGCAAATGGCGTTGTGTTGCGGTCGCTACCACCAAGCTACCAAGCACAAGTCAGGACTTGCTTTATGAGAGGCGACGTAGAAACGCAGGATTTCCACAGGTTCATATCACATCTCAGGAATGTGATGGTTGAACCCATTGTCGCTGAGGTCATCAATGACAAAGGTATATATTTGATATACAATTTTATAAATGTTATAATCTTGCAAACACATTCACTACTAGGAAACAACCTATAGATAGACAAGTTAATCTGTGGCGCATGTATAAATCCATGCGCCATAGAGACTTGTCAGTGGCGCACTAGGAAACACGCGCCACAGAAACCTGGAAGTTCTGTGGCGCATTATCCACAATATGCGCCATAGAAGATTGGTGGGACCCGCCAGCCGGGGTGGGTTGATCCAAGTTCTGTGGCACATAACGAGATATGCGCCATATAAGTTGCCTCTTCTGTGGCGCATATTTTATTATGCGCCACAGAACATGGAGGAGGGCCCCACCACGGAATCTAATTCACCCACGATATGTGGCGCATTTGCAGATATGCACCACATATATGTTTCACTTCTGTGGCGCATATCCCCACATGCGCCACAGAACATGGAGGAGGGCCCCACCACAGGGAATCTAATTCACCCACTTCTACGGCGCATATGGACTTATGCACCACAGAAGATTGAGCATCTATGGCGCATTTCCTCCATATGCGCCACATATGAGGGCGTCCAGATCCATGTTAAAAATGTGACAAAAGCTCCCACCTTATCTATCCACCACCACCCATTTCACATCTCTTCCTTTCTACCTCCTCCCAAGTTGTCTTCCTCCTCCCTCACACCCCATTTTCCCCATAGTTTCTCCATTTTCTTGTAACTAAACCTACTTTAGTCCATAGATTGGTAAGTGGAAGCTTCCCTTCAACTTGTAGATCTAAAAGTTCCTTACTTTTCTCTCTCACATCTCTATTTGTTTACTAATTTCCTCTCCACCAACTTGTAGATCTATTTGTCCACACTCTCTCATCGCGCGGTCTCGTCTCGCTATTATTGTGTCTACTAGGTGAGTACTTGGCCATGAACATGTAGGTGAAGCTTGTCGCGCGGGCGGTGTGTGTGTGTGCGATCCATGGCGAGACGATGCTTGTTGGTGCATGAATGTTTGCAATGGGAGGAAGTTTTTTGTTGCTTGCTTGTTGTTGTCCCGGCTGGTGTGGTTGCATGGATGCTTGCCGAAATGTTGATTCATTTCCATTTCGGCAAATTTTTGCACTACCCATTTGTCCTAATTTTAGGAAAGGTCATGCCGAATTTTTTCCGGCTAGCATTCATGCATGTGTGTGTTCATATGGTGTGGTTCTCACCTATACTCTCTATTTTGACCGCTCAGGAAACCATGGTCCTCACGATAAGCGAAGGTCGAATTTCTAGGTACAAGAAAGACACGAAGGAGGACATGATTCTGAACAACAAGACCATGATAAGATGTCCATGTCGAACATGCAAACTGCAGTGCTATATCGACCTTGAATCTGGACAATTGGAGGGTCACCTGCTTAGGAGCGGTTTCATGCGCGACCTCAATGAGGCGCCGGCAGGACATGGTGGTCACGAAGACGTGGGCGGGTGAGAAGACGAAGAGTACCGGGCATGATCATCATGACGAAGGAGATGTCGGCGGGCATGATCAACATGGAGAAGGAGATGGCGACGGGCATGATCATCATGAAGAAGGAGAAGACGCTAACACACAGACGCTGCTAACTTCGGTCTTGCAGGACCCTCATGTTCAAGAACTGCTCCTCAAGGAGACGAGCAACGACAAAGCTGCAGCCAAAGAGAAAGCCAAGCTGGCCCAAATGGAGGTAGACGGGATGACTCCATTGTATCCTGGGTGTCACCCCGAGGATACACGTTTGAGTGTAACGCTCAAGGCTCTAGAGATGAAGGCCGAACACAAAGGGACCGATGTGAGCTTCAACGCGAACATGGAATACTGGCACGACCGAGTTCCTAAGGGGAATACATTGCCAACAAGTATCGAGGAGGCCAAGAAGAATGAGGTGGTGCTTCGCGCTGCCTGCTTCACTCTGAGTCTGGAGGAGCTCGAGCAGTTTTTCAGGTGCCTCTTAGGAGTGAAAGTTCCTCACGGTTACTCGGGGAAGATAAGCAGATATCTGGACATGGCAAAGAAGAGGTTCAGCGGTATGAAGTCTCACGACTGTCACGTGCTGATGAGGCAGATACTCCCCATTGCGATCCGTGGGATAATGGATGAGCATGTCCGTGAGACGTTGTTTGGCCTCTATAACTTTTTCGATGTCATATCTAGGAAGTCGATCGGTGTGAAGCAGCTCGACAGGATACATGAAGAGATCGTGATGATACTATGCGAGCTTGAGATTTACTTCCCGCCCGCATTCTTCGACATCATGGTGCATCTGCTTGTACATGTCGTGGACGACATCATCCAGCTCAGGACGACATTCCTGCACAACATGATGCCGTTTGAAAGGCTAAACGGTGTCATCAAAGGATTCGTTCGCAACAGGTCTCGTCTAGATGGAAGCATAGCCAAGGGCTTTCTGATCTACGAGTGCATCTCCTTCTGCCAGAATTATCTAAGCACCGAGAATGAGGATGTTGGAATACCCACAAAGAAGCACCTCGGCAGGCTCGGTGGATATGGTCACCGCGAGGGCTGCTGCTCACTGCATGTCGGCATTGATGGTCGACGCACTGATTTTGAAAGGGCACACCGAGTCATGCTACAACACATTGAAGTGGTCGGCCCTTGGGTCAAAGAGCACAGAAGCTTAATCGAGGAGGAGTGAGTCGACCAGGGCCGGCCGAGGAAGAAGGGAGACGTAACCAGAGAGCACAACTCCAGCTTCACTGGTTGGTTCAAGAAAGGGCAACTGGACAATCCCCCACAGACGCCTTCTATGGAAGATCAAAAACTCATATTCTCCTTGTCACAGGGCCCAGGGCACAACCTAAGGACCTATCAGTCATATGACATAAACGGTTACAGATTCTACAGTGAGGAAAAGGATAGGAATAGCGAATATCAAAACTCAGGAGTAACTATGTTATCCTTTGCTAATGACGAGACTACTGTGATGGAAAGATTCTACGGAAGGATCGAGGAGATATGGGAGCTCGACTACTTTGGAGAGATCATACCGATGTTCCGTGTTAGATGGGCCAAGAACGTGGAAAAAGAAGACTGGTATTTCACCACAATGGTTATACCCAGATGCCAAATCGATGAAGAACGCCTTCGCAAAAAATGAGCCTTGGGTACTTGCTAGCCAAGTTGATGAATGCTTTTTTATTACCGACCCGTCAAAGCCCAACCATGTTGTAGTTAGGAGGGGCAAGAGGAGCATCATCAGAATGGAAGGAGCCGCCAACGAGCAAAACTTCGACAAAAACGACGACCCGAAGATCGAAGAGGAATTCGATAAGTACTTCGACATGCCTACTACTACTAAAGTAAGAAGGAAGACCACACTGCCTACTAAAGGTTGTCCATTCACAAGAAGAAATCTCAAAGTGCACGGGCTAAAGTATTCAACCGCGACGAAAAAGGGCAAGAAGATTGTGAAGAGACACTAGCAATTTCGTGACTTTTTGGTGTATTAATTCGTGTGGGTATAATGTGATATTAGTGTGGGTATTAGATAAAGACTAAAACATATAATGTGATATTCGTGTGGGTATACAAATTCACATTTGTGTGTGACAAGCAAACACACACACATATATATATATATATATATATATATGATTCAGGGGGGTTTGACTAAATATGCATATGTGTTCTTGCTTTTTTTGAATAAATATGCATATATGTATATGTTCTTGCTTTTTTTTTTAATAAATATGCATATGTGAAAAAATATGCATATATGTATATGTTCTTGCTTTTTTTGAATAAATATGCAATGTATGTAA
The DNA here is from genome assembly GCA_916181665.1 of Avena sativa. Classification (NCBI taxonomy): domain Eukaryota; kingdom Viridiplantae; phylum Streptophyta; class Magnoliopsida; order Poales; family Poaceae; genus Avena; species Avena sativa. The sequence continues at coordinate 601,850,327 of OV702291.1, read as the reverse complement.
TTAAAAATATTTAAAAAAAAGAAAAAAAATGTGTGAGACAGCCAGGATTCGAACCTGGCTGCCCCAGGTGAGAGCAAGCAAGCAAGACCACTAGGACAAGTATCGGACCTTGTCATACTACGACGCCACTGCTGGGGATACACTTTCCGGGTATCCTCACAGTTCCTCACTGACCAGGGTGGCCCACTTCAGGTTAGAGATTTGCTTCACGGGCGGCCCAGTCAGGGAGAAGAGACGGAGTCCAGTCCAGCTACGAGAAGGCCCAAAAGACTTACCGACTTAGGCCCATAGTATTACTTGTAGTTCAAGATGTACTCTATAACCGACTCTTAGTCGTAGCCGGATAGTTCTCTCCTGTAAACCCTAGGCCGGATATCTATATAAGCCGTCCTAGGGAGAGCCTTTAGGGCACACCTCAATAGTCTACAATCTCAACTCGCACAGGAGAACCCTTGTAACCCATATTCCGGCTCTACCGTATTACTAGATTGCTAGCAGGAGTAGGATCCGTCCAAAGCCAGCGGATTCAAACCTGGGTAAACTTATGTGCTCACAGTCCCGGAATACCGTACATCTCACACCCCTCTCTTTCGCACGCCTCGAGGACCCCCTCATGGCGTACTTGTCATTAATCCGACGACAGTTGGTGCCCACCGTGGGGCAAGTGAGCTTCGGATCTACGTTCCAGGCGGAATCTGCAAGAATCGGAATCAGCAAGACTATCGTCGTCGGTCGCATCCTCTACGCCAGCGACGTCCCTCTCATCATTCTCGACGAGACCTGGATTCCGGCTAGGGAGGCTGTAACTACCTACACCATCATGTCTTTTGGCGAGATCGATGTTTACATCGGCTTTGCTAAACCTGTCCCACCCACCCTAGCGGTGATGATAGAGGCAGAAGAATTTTCTGGGTCCCCTTTGTCTGCGGAGGCGGCAGAGTTCCGGATCTCAGAAAACCCTAATCCCACCCAGCCCGCACTAGTCGCGGAGATAGTGGAGAAATCCGAGCCTGAAGCAGACCTAGCGGTCCAGGTCGAATCTGGAGTGGATCTCGTTGGAGAGACCGAATCCCAGATTGACCCACCCGCTGAAGTCGAAAACCAGGAGGAGCATAGCAACGCCACTGATTCCGGCTCTGATGACGCCGAGACAGACAGGCCTTTCCTAAGGTACACGCCGCGACGTATGATAATGCAAAACTCAAGCGCAGATGCAATTCTCGAGGCCATCAGAAGTTTCGACGAAGCTGATCGCGAGAGCCGCAGGTACCTCAGGAAGCACGCGTCGCACTTCGTCGGATATGTAGGATCCGGATCCGGCTCTGCTGATGCTGGAGACAACACCGACTCTGTGCTGGAGGCAATTGGAACAAACGCCGATGTACCCGCATCCTCGGATGAATCGATGACGTCAGCAAATTTCCGAAAGTTCTCTGTGGAATATGAAGAGGAGTATAACTCCAAAGCTGCAGAAGAAGGAGAAGCCATGGATGAAGGATCCGGGGAGCACTCTCCCAAAGCGCAGGATGACATGGAAGTCGGAGATAATCCCGAAGTCCAGATGTCCGAAAGTACCGATCAGAGCTTGACTCCAGGAAACGGACCCAAAGCCGTCTTTGCTACCGGCACTGCCAAGAGGGAAAAGAAGAAGAACAAGAAGAACAAGACCCCGACAAAAGATCCTCTGGTAGAGGAGGTGATTACCGAGGAATACGAAGAAGACTCGGATGGAGCGCTTATCCCAAACGAGCCCAAAAAAAGAAGAATCGGTGGATGGACACGTGATCACTGAAGGTGCGCGTAAACTCATCGATGCTGCATTAACCACACCTATTCCTACAGCTGTAGAACTTACTGCTAAAGAACTGGACAAGAGGGCACAAGACCTAGAAGCACGTCGTCAAGTACTCCTCGATGAAGCCAAAAACATTGAGGAAAAGAAACACATAGCATCTGCGGGGAAGTACAACTCTAGGCAATACCAGAAGACCAGGAAGCGTCATACTAATGACAACCAATTCCCGCAGATTCACGCCATCCTTTTCGGAGAGGAGATGGGGAAGCCTCGGAAAGATAGCAAAGGGGATTGGGTATATCCAACTCCAGTGCAGAACACCGTTGCGGCCCGAGAAATTTTATCGGCTAATCCAGGCCTAGAGGAGATCTGGTTGGAAATCAAACTACTCAACAAAGGACTGGAGCATCAAAAGGTCGCCATGTCCAGGAGTCAAAAAGTGGTCTCTGATTCTGACACAGATCCGACATGGGCCGACGTAAGACCCCAACGCGTACCGGAGCAACACCACCGCCCTGATCGCCGGGAAGACAATTACTCAAGAACCGGATCTTCAGGACAACACCACAAAGCTGCCCGTGACTGGCGTAACGTTAACCCAGTTGCGGAGCAAGAGGAAATTGCTGCACTAAATCCGAAGAACCCGCCCCGACGAGAGTCGAAAGACCGCAGGGACGATGATAAAGAGAAACGTCGGGAGGAGGACCGACAAAGAATGCCACCTCCTAGACATGAAAGTCGTCTGGATGACGGATGAAGGAATGACGGACACCATGATGGGATAAGCCGGAAGGGGGCTCGTCACGATGAAGACCCTCCCTGGAACAGGAATAATGACGCTCCGGACGGAGGTCGGCGATCAGCCGGAAATAACCCAGCTGCTCCACCATCTCCACCAAGTAGCCGTCACAACAGCTCTCAAGGAGGCTAGGGAGGGCGTCTGGCTCCAAGGCACCGCAGCCACAACTGACACTCAGGACGATCTTTATCCCCGAATGACGCAAGGCATAGGATCAACTCCAATATAGAGGCGTGGCACTACGAAAATGATGATATATACGTGGGACCAAAGTGCTTTGGACCATGCATAAGAGCTACAAGATTCCTGGAAGGATTTGCTATCTCACGACATATCCAGGCCTACAACGGCATTGCTCGGCCAGATACCTGGCTACAGGATTTCTTCCAAGCTTGCTGCATCGCCAAAGGTGGAAACCAGCCTGGTCGCAACCCGATATCTCCCACTTATGTTGCGGAAGACGGCACGATCATGGCTCAATGAACTTCCGGAGAACACCATCCACAACTTGTATGACATGCAAAGTGCGTTCTTTCAGAATTTTGAAGGCACATACCGGAGGCCCTGTACGATCGGAGACCTGCAGCGTTGCACCAAAAAGGCCAGAGAAACTTGCCGGGATTACCTCGGACGATGGATCGACACCAAGAACTCCCGCGAGGGAGTAAATGACCAAACTACAATTGAAGCTTTCATTGCTGGTCTCCCAATTGGTCTACTGCGTCATCGCTTGAAGTGTGAAAAAGTCACTGATTTGGGAGAGATGATAGAAACAGCGGGCAAGTATGCAGATGCCGACGACGATGCAGAGGGATTACTCAATGCCCTAGCTGTGCCACAGTCGGCAAGACAACCAAAGCAACAAGCTCAAACATGCAAGAACACCTCGGAAGAGAAACCCAACGCGGAAACGGCAGTGGTCACTGCTACTTCTGGGTCTGGAGGACGAGGAGGACGTGGCGGAGGCCGTAGGCGTGGTTGTGGGAGTTCGAGAGTTCAAGGTAGAGGAGACCAACAACCAGGCAAAACCTACACTTCGGCCGACATTACCAATAACCCATGTGTGCATCACTTAGACGCCAATGGGGGCTCGTCCCACACGAATGCCGAGTGTCGTTTCAACGATGACATTAAGAGAGATGACACCGCTGGCTACAAAGCTAAGCGGGAGAAGGGAAAGAAGAATCCCGAAAAGGATAAAGAGACCAAGGAAGATTCCGACATGGAGGAAGCTGATACTTAAAACCCCAAGCCGGAAGGGAAGAAAAAATTTCCGACCAAGAAAGACACTTATGTCACCTTCCTCGGATCTCAACCAGCAAACGTCAAGAAAGCAGTTTTACATGAGCTCAATGCAACAGTTCCGGCTGTCCCCCAATTTTTGGACTGGTCAGAAGTGGCAATCACGTTTGACCGCGCTGATCATCCGCCTAAGCTACACAGGCGAGGAAAATACGCCTTAATCATCAATCCACTTATTGACGATTATGGCTTTTCCAAGACTCTCATGGATGGTGACAGCACTATCAATATTCTGTATGTCGAAACGCTACGCCGGATGAAGATCTCGGAGACCCAGCTGAATCACAGCTCTGTGATTTTTCACGGAGTTGTCCCAGGAAGACAAGCTAATTCCCTAGGAGAAATCACTTTGGATGTTACCTTTGGAACTCCAAAGAACTATCGGATGGAGGCACTTTCCTTCGAAGTGGTCCCGTTCAAGAGCGCGTACCACACTATATTCGAACGTCCGTCTTATTGGGCTTTTATGGCTCATCCGTGTTACATTTACAATATGATGAAAATTCCAGGTCCCAACGGCGTAATCACCATCAGGGGAGACCCGAAGAAAGCGCGAGAGTGTGAGGATGGAAATGCCTCCTTTGCTGAAGCCGTGCTGCACGCCCAGGAGTACCGGGACATCAAGAAGAGCATAGATCTGTCCGAGATGCCCGCAACAAAGAAGGAGGTGACAAATCCGAATCCGGAGTTCAAGGCATCAGAAGAGACGAAGAAGACGTCGTTGAAGGATGATGACCCCTCCAAGGTGACCTAGATAGGCGTAGGCCTAGATAGCGCATAGGAAAGGATGCTCGTCAAGTTCCTCAAAGCAAATTAAGATATCTTCGCATGGCAGCCATCTGACATGACCAGAGTACCTAGGGAACTTGCCGAGCACTCTTTAAATGTAAACCCAAACGCTAAATCCGTCAAATAGTCCCTACGACGTTTCGGCGATGAAAAGCGTAAGGCAATAGCTAAGGAACTAGCACAGCTCGAGTTAGCCGGATTCATAGAAGAGGTCATCCACACTGAGTGGTCGGCCAATCCTGTAATGGTCCCTAAAAAGGACACCACTAATTTAAGGATGTGTGTTGATTATACTGCCTTGAATAAGGCTTGTCCAAAAGACCCGTACGCTCTGCCTAGGATTGATCAAGTTATCGATTCTACGGTAGGCTTGGAACTCCTTTGTTTTCTCGATGCATATTCCGGTTATCACCAAATCTGGATGAAGGAGTCTGACAAAGTCAAAACTTCATTCATAACCCCTTCGGAACCTTCTGTTTTGTTATGATGCCCTTTGGGCTGAAGAACGCAGGAGCTACGTACCAGCGCACGATGCAGCGTTGCCTCCACGACCAACTCGGACGTAATGTACATGCATACATGGATGATATTGCGGTGATGTCCAAAAAGAAGGAAACACTGATTTCCAACTTGGAGGAAACATTCACCAATCTACGAAAACACAACATCATGCTTAATCTGAAGAAATGCTTCTTTGGAATCCCAGCCGGAAAATTGTTAGGTTTCATCGTGTCTCAAAGAGGCATAGAGGTGAACCGGGACAAAATCAAGGCTATACTCAATATTTCTAGGCCAATTCGCCTGAAGGATGTACAAAGACTAACTGGTTGCATTGCTGCAGTCAGTCGGTTTGTAAGCCGGCTTGGTGAAAGAGCCGCACCATTATACAAACTCCTGAAAAAGACTAAGGATTGTGTGCGGATCAACAAAGCTGAAGTTGCGTTACAAGACTTGAAGAAAGTACTCTCATCTGCTCCTATCCTCGCCGCACCGAAACCTCAGGAACCAATGTTGCTTTATCTTACTGCGACTAACAAAGTTGTCAGTATCGTCATGGTAGTGGAGAGACCAGAGGAAAATCAGGAACACTTGGTGCATCGTCCGACTTACTTTGTCAGTGAGGTCCTGACATAATCAAAACAGCGGTATCCGCACTATCAAAATCTGGCTTACGGTGTTTTCCTAGCATCTCGTAAGCTACGACACTATTTCCAGGAGCATCCAATTACCATGGTGAGCTTAGCTCCCATGAGAGATATAATCAACAACAGTTACGCCACAGGACGCGTCGCCAAATGGGGCATAGATCTCTCAGCTTTTGATATTGAGTACAAACCGCGGACAACAATCAAATCCCAAATCCTTGCCGACTTTGTTGCTGATTGGACAGAGACAAAGGAGAATATGACCCTCCCTGAGTCAGAATATTGGACCCTGTATTTTGATGGGTCTAAGGCTCGCGGGGGATCGGGGGCTGGCGTGGTGCTCAAATCACCCCAAGGTGATAAACTTCTATACGTGTTGTACCACTTCACAGCGACAAATAATATTTCCAAGTATGAAGCACTGCTACATGGAATCCGGATTGCTAAAGATATTGGCATCCGACATTTGATGTGTTATGGAGATTCGGATCTTGTTGCTCAGCAAGTGTCGGATATTTGTAATGCAAATAAACACATGACAGCATATAAAGTTGTCGTGGATGATTTATCTAAATCGTTCGAAGGGTTTGAGGTTCAACACATCCCTCGAGCAGAAAATGAGGAAGCAGATGCCTTATCTCGAATAGGCTCTGCACGGAAAGAGGTCCCAGATGGCGCTTTTTTAGAGCACCTCAAAGTTCTCTTAATAAAGGTAGTGGATGAGGAATATCCGACCAAATCCGACTCGCCTCTAGTAGCAGTTCTGGCTATAATTCCTAACTGGACTCAACCCTACCTCGATTATTTGGTAGATGGCAAATTACCCGAAGACGAGGTGCTGAGCCGGCAGATCATCCGACGAGCAAAAGCCTACACTATAGTCAAAGGTGAGCTCTATAAGCAGAGTGTTTCTAGGGGTTTTCAGCGCTGCGTATCTCCGGAAGAAGGAGTGGAAATCCTAAGGGAAATCCACGAAGGCGAGTGTGGTCACCACGCTGCAGCCAAATCTTTAGTGGCAAAAGCTTTGAGACACAGTTTTTTCTGGCTTACAGCCAAGGCAGATGTGGAACGGCTGGTCAAGACGTGCAAGGGCTGCCAAAAGTACGCCAACCAAGCTCATGTTCCGGCCGATCAGCTGCGAACAATACCTATAACATGGTCTTTTGCGGTCTGGGGGCTTGACATGGTAGGACCGTTTAAATGGGCTCCAAGTGGATTTACTCACCTCTTAGTGATGGTGGATAAATTCACAAAATGGATCGAGGCCAAACCCGTCACTAGTTGTGATGGAGCAACAGCCAAAAGATTTGTCGAGGATGTTATAATCCGGTATGGTTATCCGCATAACATTATCACGGACAACTGGAGTAATTTTTCTATGGGAGAATTGGCCGAATTCTGCAACGAGCAAAATATCCGGCTTGACATTGCGTCAGTCGCACATCCGCAGGCTAACGGACAAGTTGAAAGGGCAAATGGTTTAATCTTACAAGGCCTAAAACCGAGACTCGAAGCACCATTACGACGTGCTGCGGGGGCTTGGGCAGAGGAAATACCCTCTGTAATATGGAGTTTACGAACAACTCCGAACAGGTCAACCGGATACACACCTTTCTTCTTGGTCTATGGTGCAAATGCAGTTCTTCCTAGTGATTTGATTCACACTTCTCCTAGAGTGGCCGTGTATATCGAAGAAGATGCCGAGATTTCTCGACAAAATGATCTCGACTTAGTCGAAGAAGTCCGCGTTGTTGCTGAAATGAGATCAACAACCTATCAGCAGAAGTTACGTAAGTATCATAGCCAGAGAGTCCGTAACAGATCTTTCAATAAAGGCGATTTGGTTCTCTGGCTTGTGCAACAAAGAAAGCACAAACTTTCCCTAGTATGGAAAGGGCCCTTCATGGTTAGTCGAGTATTGCACAATGGTTCGTACTACTTAACTGACATGAGGCCAGTCAAAGAAAGACATGCTACTAAAAAGAGAAAGAGAGCTGGAGGCAGTACAAATCCGGATGAGTTAGACAGACCTTGGAATATTGCTCAGCTACGTCCCTTTTATTCTTAGTTTATCCTTCTTTGTAATCATACATATGTACATGTTCTGTGGGAAATAAAAGTTTTGGTTGCCTCAAGATTTTTCTGAGAAGTTTTTGCCATCTTATTTCCGAATGATCATGTCATAGTCGAAAATCCCAGAATACTTGAAAGTACTTTATGCTCATGTTTGTTATGGTTTAGATTTCAGATTCTAAAAATGCTACCTTCGGGTATAACTCTAAAGTTTCTAAGTCTACACTTTGGTTATTTGTCTAATTGCCGGATGCGGGTATTTTCCGAGTAGTGAATTGTTGGTACTGGAAGCCGCTTTGTTTCCGAGTTTAAACTGGTTTAGCAATTGAGCTCTGTTGCTCGGCAAAGTTTCCGTGCAGAAGGTTTAGCCGACTCACAAAAGGGACGAGGCGGAAAGCCAGATAAACAATAAGTATAGATGAACAAGTATAAGTGCTTATGTAAAACATTTCAGGCACACAAAAATTTAAAGCCAAAAGTGCTGAATAGATCAAAAGCTTAGCACTAGCAAAATTATAAGTACTGCATATTTACGGACCCATAAAAGTTTCTCAGAATAATACATTTATTTCTGGTAATTTATGATGCAGGAGAGGATGCAGGAGCTGCCGATTCACTGGATGCATCACCCTCGGTTTGATAATGATCCGAGACGTTCATATCCGATGCGGTCTGTTCATCATCGAAAACTTCAGCTGCTTCTTCCAGAGATGGAGGCGGTGTGTCCACGCGGGTGAAGAAGGGAGTATCGTAGCTGGTTAAATCAGCTACATGACACCCGTATCTGGTGCAGGAGTCCATGATGGCCTTGATATCCTGCTCCTGGCCGTATTCATCCACCTTGCAGTACCCTCTGGTCACTTTCCATATCTCCATGTTTCCATGGTGGCTCATGACCATGGTGAGAGCGTTCTGCGCAGCAGATCGTGCGTAGGACATGTTCTAGTCCTGAATGAGTTGCGGCATCTCCTTGGCCTTGTCCTGCACCTCAAAGTCGGACATTCTATGCATGTCTAGAACCTTGAGAGCTTCACCAATGTCCTCGATGGATTGGCGGAAGTCATGGAGCAAATCACCGACTTGGGTAAGCCGGTGGGTGCGGGGTTCGGCACAGGAGGAGTCCGTCAAGTTCAGAGTATTGGGTCCGCAACATAGAAAACAAAAAATTCCTATGGTGTGAACTACACGCCAAGATCTATCTACTAGGTACAAAGCAACGGGTGGATATACATCCCACGAGAACTTACCCTCGAAGACAACGAGTTTTGTTAACGAGTAGGAACTCGTGGTTGATGTAGTCGCACACTTGTCGATCTCAAGATCGTGAGGAAGTCCGAGCGCCGTAACTCAGCAGCGCATCCGTACTCGCACACACGTTCAAGCCACCGGACAACCTCCACCTCCTCGCTCCAGTGATCCAGCAGAAGCAGCAACTCCTTCCAGACGAAATGCCACCGGGAACATGTATCTCGCTAATCCGAGACCATGGGGGAATAATTATAGAGGGGGAGAGAGATCCTTCACAAGGAGGTGTGAGGATGAAGGAGGGAATGGGTGGCCTTTTATAGGAGGAGGGGGGGTGCCCCTCCTCTCCATGGTGGTGCATGTGGGGGTGACCCCTCACCTCCCCCATTCATGTGGTGGTAACCCCTCCACATTAAAATGCCTCTTCACATTCCCTTTTAAAGTCTCCACTTTAAATGCATTAAAATTCTCCAAGTTTAATGCTCTCTCATTTAATAAAACTCTTTTTATTAAATTTATTCAGAATTTTTGTTAATTACTTTAATTAACAAACATTCACATATAGCCCCTTGCAATATTACAATATCACATGCAGAACCACTTTCTGCAATTTCACCCGAAACAATTTCCGGTTTCTATTAAAACAATTCCTGCGCTTTGCAATTCTTTCGTCTGAAACATATGTGCTCCAAAATGGTGTCTGGTTACTCTTAAGTGTGTCACCCTACGGTTCGCAAATAATGCAGACATGATCGAGACCCTTCTCCGATCAATAATCAACAGCGGGACCAGGAGATCCGTACTGACTCCTACACATTCAACGATGACTTCTGTGATCGTGAGAACCTTTAACGCTTGTAACTAAATCCCTTTGTCTCGCCATATATTACATGTCCGAGATTGATCATCGGTATCTCCATACCTAGTTTGATCTCATTACCGACATGCACTCTTTTCTCGTTCCCGTGATATAACATTCTAGTGATCACATCACTTGCTTGCAAGCTATCTCAATGTGATATCACCGAGAGGGCCCAGAGGATATCTATCCATCATCAGGATTGAGAAATTCCACTCTTGATCCATGAGCCTCAACATAACACCTTCATAGCACTGAACCCACCTTTATGGTCACCCTGTTACGGTGTATGTTATCACGATACTCTTCCGGTGTTAGAAATTAACATGATCTCATGGTCTAAGGACTAAGACTACTTTGTATGATGTTGTAGCAATATAAACATAATGACTTGATCGTAATGCTATACTTCGGATGAATGTTCATCACATCATTCCACCAATGGTGTGACCTTGTTATTAACAACATCCAATGTCCATGATCAGGAAACCTTGATCATCTTGTTAATCAACAAGCTAGTCTATAAGAGAGGCATAATTAGGAACCATTTTTGTTTATTAAACACACATGTATTGATGTTTCCGATCAATACAATTCTAGCATGCAAAATAAACATCTATCATATATAAGGAATACATAATAACAACTTTATTATTGCCTCTCAGGGCATATTTCCTTCAGTCTCCCACTTGCACTAGAGACAATAATCTAGTTCACATAGTGATAAATCTAACACCCATGGAGTTCTGGTGTTGATCATGTTTTTCCCTAGGGAGAACTTTAGTCAACGGATCTGCTACATTTAGGTCCGTGTGTACTTTACAAATCTTTATATCTCCATCCTTGACATGCTCACGGATGGAGTGAAACCGGCGCTTAATATGCTTGGAATTCTTGTGAGACCTCGGTTCCTTTGCGTTGGCTATGGCTCCATTGTTGTCACAATAGATCACCATTTGGTCCAATGCACTAGGAACCACACCTAGTTCTGTAATGAACTCTTTCATCCAAACCGCTTCCTGCGCTGCTTCTGAAGCAGCAACATATTCCGCCTCCGTCGTTGATCCAGCCACCACAGGTTGTTTGGAACTCCTCCAACTAACTGCTGCTCCGTTCAAGAGAAATATGTATCCAGATTGAAACTTAGAGTCATCCGGATCAGTGTCAAAGCTAGCATCGACATAACACTTAGCGACTAGCTCTTCTTCACCTCCGTATATAATAAACATATCCCTAGTTCTTCTCAAGTACTTGAGGATGTTCTTTACCGCTATCCAGTGTTCTGAACCTGGATCAGATTGGTACCTACTAGTCAAACTAATAGCATGTGCCACATCCAGTCTTGTACATAGAATGGCATACATAATAGAGCCTATGGCCGAGGCATAGGGGATCTTATCCATCATCTCTTTTTCTTCCGCCGTAGCCGGACTTTGAGTCTTACTCAATGTGTTGCCTTGTAACATAGGTAAGAACCCCTTCTTACTTTCTCCCATATTAAACTTCTTTAATATCTTATCAAGGTATGTACTCTGCGATAGCCCAATTATGCGCCTTGATCTATCTCTATAGATTTTAATGCCTAATATATATGATGCTTCACCAAGGTCTTTCATCGAAAATTTGCTGTTTAGATAACTTTTAACACTGTTTAAAAGATCTATATCATTTCCAATCAATAATATGTCATCCACATATAATATCAGAAATGCCACATTGCTCCCACTCATTTTCTTGTAAATACAAGCCTCTCCATAAGTTTGGACAAATCCAAACTCTTTGATCACCTCATCAAAGCGGAGATTCCAACTCCGGGATGCTTGCTTCAGTCCATAGATGGATCGCTGAAGTTTGCATACCTTATTAGCATCCTTAGGATCGACAAAACCTTAGGTTATATCATATACAACTCTTCTTCAATATTACCATTGAGGAACGCAGTTTTGACATCCATCTGCCATATTTCATAATCGAAATATGCAACAATTGCTAACATAATCCTAACTGACTTAAGCATCGCTATAGGAGAGAATGTCTCTTCATAGTCAACTCCTTGAATTTGTCGAAACCCCTTTGCGACAAGTCGAGCCTTATAGATGGTCACATTACCATCAACATCAGTTTTTCTTTTGAAAATCCATTTATTCTCAACGGCCTTTCGATCGTGAGGTAAGTCCACCAAGGTCCAAACTTGGTTCTCGTATATGGATTCCATTTCGTATTTCATGGATTCTAGCCATTTGTTGGAATTCGGGCTCATCATCGCTTCTTCATACGTCACAGGGTCATCCATTTCATCAACCATGAAATTCACAACAGGATTGCCGTACAGTTCAAGAGTTGCACGTGTCCTGCTTGATCTGCGAGGTTCGGTAGTTTCCTTTTTCGGAGTTTCATGATCAATATCATTAGATATCTCTTCATTAGGTGAAGTCAACTCCGAAACAACTTCCGGTGCTGCGCTAGTTACCATTTCATGAAGAGAAGGTTCAATAACCTCTTCGAGTTCTACCTTCTGACTACTCACACCTTTCGCGAGAAACTCCATCTCAAGAAAGGATCCATTCTTGGCAACAAAGACCTTGCCCTCGGATCTGTGATAGAAGGTATACCCAATCGTTTCCTTAGGGTATCCTATGAAGACGCATTTTTCCGCTTTGGGTTCGAGTTTATCTGGTTGAAGTTTCTTCACATAAACATCGCATCCCTAAACTTTAAGAAATGACAGCTTAGGTTTGTTTCCAAACCATAATTCATACGGTGTCGTTTCAACGGATTTAGATGGTGCCCGATTTAAAGTGAATGCAGCTGTTTACAGTGCATAACCCCAAAATGACAGTGGCAAGTCAGTCAGAGACATCATAGATCGAACCATATCCAATAAGGTACGATAACGACGTTCCGACACACCATTACGTTGTGGTGTTCCGGCAGGCGTGAGTTGTGAAACTATTCCACACTCTTTCATGTGTGTGCTAAACTCGTAACTTAGATACTCTCCTCCACTATCAGACCATAGAAATTTGATCTTTCTATTATGATGATTTTCCACTTCATTCTGAAATTCCTTGAACTTTTCAAAAGTTTCAGACTTGTGTTTCATCAAATAGATATACCCGTATCTGCTCAAATCATCCGTGAAAGTAACGAAATAACGATATCCACCTCGCGCCGACTCATTGGTCCACACACATCAGTATGTATCATTTCCAATAGATCTCTCGCCCGTTCCATTGAACTGGAAAACGACGTTCTAGTCATCTTGCCCATAAGGCATGGCTCACATGTATCAAATGATTCAAAATCAAGTGATTCCAAAAGTCCATCAGAATGGAGTTTCTTCATGCGTTTAACGCCAATATGACCTAGACGGCAGTGCCACATATATGCAGATATATCATCATCAAGTTTAGTCTTTTTAGCAATAACATTATGAATGTGCATAGTATTACTATCGAGATCCATCAAATAAACCATTCAACATAGGTGCATGACCATAAAAGATATTATCCATATAAATCGAACAACCATTGTTTTCAGATTTAAACGAATAACCACTTTGCATCAAACATGATCCGGATACAATGTTCATGCTAAGTGCAGGCACCAAATAACAATTATTTAGGTTTATGACTAATCCCGATGGCATATGGAGAGGCAGCGTTCCGATGGCGATCACATCAACTCTTGATCCATTGCCGACCCGCATTGTGACCTCATCCCTTGCTAGTTGTCGCTTGTTCCGCAGCCCCTGAATCGAGTTACATATATTAGCAACTGATCCCGTATCAAATACCCAGGTGCTACTACGAGTACTAGTCAAGTACACATCAATAACATGTATATCACATATACCTTTGTTTGCCTTGCCGGACTTCTTGTCTGCCAAATACTTGGGGCAGTTGCGCTTCCAATGGCTAGTCCCCTTGCAATAGTAGCACTCGGTATCGGACTTAGGGCCAGCTCGGGGTTTCTTTTCAGGTGCGGCAACAGATTTTCCACCCTTCTTTCCCTTGTGCTTGCCTTTCTTGTCCTTCTTGAAACCGGTGGTCCTATTGATCATCAACACTTGATGTTCTTTCCTAATCTCCACTTCTGTAGTCTTAAGAATTAACAGAAGCTCGGGAAGAGTCTTCTTCATGCCCTGCATATTATAGTTCATCACGAAGCACTTGTAGCTAGGTGGCAGAGATTGGAGAACACGATGTATGCCCAAGTCAATGGGAATCGTTATTCCCAAGGACACAAGCTTATCGGCGTACCCAGACATTTTGAGTACATGATCACTAACGGAGTTGTTCTCCTCCATCATGCAGCTAAAGAACTTTTCACTAGCATTATAACTCTCTACGGCAGCATGGGTATCGAAAATCATTTTCAATTCTCCCATGGTATCAAAAGCATTGCCATTTTCGAAACGCTTTCGAAGTTTTGGCTCTAGCCCATACAGTATGCCGCAATGAACTAAGTTGTGGTCCTCCTAATGAGTCACATAGACATTCTTTTCCTCGTCAGGGGCATCAGGAGCTGGTGGGGGGCCTAGCGGCGCATCTAGCACATATTGCTTTTGTGCAGCAGTGAGGAGAATCCTCAAATTCATAGCCAAATTGGTGAAGTTGCTACCATTCGCAACAAGTTTCTCTTTCTCCATGAACACATTGAAATTAAAAGCAGGTGGTGCCATCTACAACAGAATTTGTAAAGTTTTTTAGACTAAGTTTATGATAGATTGAGTTCAACTAATCCAAATTACTAATGAACTCCCACTCAAAAACGACATCCCTCATGCCTTTTTGGTGATTACATGAACCAAATCCACTACACCAAGTCCGATCATCACGTGAGTCAGTGTAGCTTCAAAGGTGAGCATCTATATGGGCATCATATCAACCATATGACTCATGCTTAACCTTTCGGTCCGTGTTCCGAGGCCATGTCTGTACATGCTAGGCTAGACAAGTAAGAACCTTAGTACTCGCTTGTGTAAAACTATCTTACACCCGTTGTATGAAAGCGTAGAGTCGAGTACACCCGATCATCACGTGATGTCTCGAAACACAATCCATATAACAGTGCATACTCAAGGAAGAACACATTTTATCTTGATATCTAAATGAGGGATCATCTTACAATGCTACCAAAAGCGCCAAACTAGCAGTATAAGATGCTAACATCTAATGTGTAAAGTGAGATGATATGGTCCATGCATTTGATCTCTATCATTTGCATCGTGGTATGATCTCTATCATTCCTTTGTGTGTAAGGCCAAGGTCTATGGAACTTACACGTCGAATGTGTTGTAAGAGTATCTATCATACATCTACTTACAACAATACCATATCAATACACTAGCCCAGCAACGATCTAAACTAGACACCTCTAATTTATCAATTGCAAGTTTTACGTGGTTTCGGAGATAGAACCGTTCTTACCTACGAACATGAACCACAACGAGGATAACCAAGTTATTAGCAACTCATTGTAAATCAGATATTGACTATAGTAAGAGAGACAGACACCCGCCAGCCACTTATGCAAAACAAGTTGCATGTCAATCGTGGAACCGGTCTCATGTACGATGACATGTAAGGTTGGTCCAGGCCACTTCATCCCACTATGCCACCAATATCCAAAATACATATAAGATGCAATAACATGATCATCATCGCCCACATATAAACATATGTGTACTACGCGTGCAAAGCACCTACGCATAAACCTGGCTCTGATACCACTCTTGGGTCCGCAGCATAGAAAACAAAAAAAATCCTACGGTGTGAACTACATGCCAAGATCTATCTACTAGGTACAAAGCAACGGGTGGATATACATCCCACGAGAACTTACCCTCGAAGACAACGAGTTTTGTTAACGAGTAGGAACTCATGGTTGATGTAGTCGTACACTTGCCGATCTCAAGATTGTGAGGAAGTCCGAGCGCCGCAACTCAGCAGCGCATCCATACTCGCACACACGTTCAAGCCACCGGACAACCTCCACCTGCTCGCTCCAGCGATCC
The DNA here is from genome assembly GCA_916181665.1 of Avena sativa. Classification (NCBI taxonomy): domain Eukaryota; kingdom Viridiplantae; phylum Streptophyta; class Magnoliopsida; order Poales; family Poaceae; genus Avena; species Avena sativa. Next base: position 601,834,301 of record OV702291.1, on the reverse strand, counting down.
AGCGGAAGCAGCAACTCCTTCCAGACGAAATGCCACTGGGAACATGTATCTCGCTAATCCGAGACCATGGGGGAATAATTCTAGAGGGGGAGAGAGATCCTTCACAAGGAGGTGTGAGGATGAAGGAGGGAATGGGTGGCCTTTTATAGGAGGAGGGGGGTGCCCCTCCTCTCCATGGCCGGCGCAATGGGGGGGTGACCCCTCACCTCCCCCATTCATGTGGTGGTAACCCCTCCACATTAAAATGCCTCTCCACATTCCCTTTTAAAGTCTCCACTTTAAATGCATTAAAATTCTCCAAGTTTAATGCTCTCTCATTTAATAAAACTCTTTTATTAAATTTATTCAGAATTTTTGTTAATTACGTAACAAACATTCACATATAGCCCCTTGCAATATTTCAATATCACATGCAGAACCACTTTCTGCAATTTCACCCGAAACAATTTCTGGATTCTATTGAAACAATTCCTGCACTTTGCAATTCTTTCGTCTAAAACATATGTGCTCCAAAATGGTGTCCGATAACTCTTAAGTGTGTCACCCTACGGTTCGCAAATAATGCAGACATGATCGGGACCTTTCTCCGATCAATAATCACCAGCGGGACCTGGAGATCCGTACTGACTCCTACACATTCAACGATGACTTCTGTGATCGTGAGAACCTTTAACGCTTGTAACTAAATCCCTTTGTCTCGCGATATATTACATGTCCGAGATTCGATCATCGGTATCTCCATACCTAGTTTGATCTCATTACTGACATGCACTCTTTTCTCGTTCCCGTGATATAACATTCTAGTGATCACATCACTTGCTTGCAAGCTATCTCAATGTGATATCACCGAGAGGGCCCAAAGTATATCTATCCGTCATCGGGATTGACAAATTCCACTCTTGATCCATGAGCCTCAACATAACACCTTCGTAGTACTAAACCCATCTTTACAGTCACCCTGTTATGGTGTGACGTTTGATGTTATCAAGATACTCTTCCGGTTTTAGCAATTAACATGATCTCATGGTCTAAGGATAAAGATTACTTCGTATGATGTTATAGCAATATAAACATAACGACTTGATCGTAATGCTATACTTTGGATGAATGTTCATCACATCATTCCACCAATGGTGTGACCTTGTTATTAACAACATCCAATGTCCATGATCAGGAAACCTTGATCATCTTGTTAATCAACAAGCTAGTCTATAAGAGAGGCATAACTAGGAACCCTTTTTGTTTATTAAACACACATGTTTTGATGTTTCTGATCAATACAATTATAGCATGCAAAATAAACATCTATCATATATAAGGAATACATAATAACAACTTTATTATTGCCTCTCAGGGCATATTTACTTCACAGAGGACCTGTGTATATAACACAAAACAGTTAAGAAAAATCCGACATTGAAAAAGTTGAAGCATAAAGACAAGTCAGAAAGATGGAAACTTACCGAAGATGACATCGTCAACTTTGGTCTTCTCTTCTCGAAGACTCTGGAGTTCAGCCCAGAGCGCCTCGAAAAGATCCTTCTCTCTGCAAAGTTCATTATTGAGATCCGAGATTCTATGATCTTAAGCCACAATCTTACGATCACGCTCGTTAGTAGCCATGGAGGGGGATTCGAGAACTTGAGCGATGCTCTTCTCATGATCCGCCTTGAGCTTATCTAGCTCTTGGCGAAGTTCTTTGTTCTCCACCACCAAGGTTTTGAGGTTCTCGGCCTCTTCAATCATAGTGCGGGACTGTTTTACTAGTGCTGTAAGTCAAAAAAGAACAACAGTTCAACGAAAATATTCGACTATGAAAACACAAAAGACAAGGTTTGAGTCTCGGAAAGTTTACATTCGGCCTCATCCTTGGAGACCTTTAGCTCAGCATTTTCAAGTCGGAGAGCTCTGATATCTCTCCGCTTGTTGCAGATGTTCTTCAACAATTCTTGGTTATATGAATTAACTTTCTGTAAGTCAGAATACCCAGAGTCAGAAGTCTACTAAAAACTTGGGCTAATATTGTTACTAAATATCAGCACGAGCCTTGGGGGCTACACTAGTTCATTCTTTGGCATCCTAAGGAAGCATAAACCCGGATTGTATATCCTACTTCATGCTTGGGGGCTAGAGGATATGATATGAAATGCAATGAAGAAAATCGTGAGTTGGAATTCCGACTTACATGATGTTCATGTGTGAGCTTGCGACACATGTTCACCTCGGTACTAACCTTCTCGGCGAGGGTGAGTGGAATAACCGGAGGTGGTGGAAGTACAACAGCTCTAAGTCCCTCGTCGCGAAGGTGAACTTGTTCAAGAAGGTTGGAGTACTTGATGTCTTCCGCCTCTTGTGCTTCTTCTTCGGCAGAGAGATTTCTCTTCTCCAGGCATTATCGAGCCAGACGCTGGATTTCTTCTACAGATTTCTGAGACAAGCCAAATTTGGCAAGTCCTGGATTATTCAGGAGGTTTTCAGCAAAAGTCTCTGCCGAGGGATCATTACCTGAAAAGGGTTCACCCTTATCTAAACCTGAGCCACCCGTGGTGGCGTCAGTCTGTGATTCGAGGATCACTGGCCCCATTGAAGGAGCCGGATCTTCTGCGACAACCGGCGATGGAGTAATCACCGGCATTGCAGAGGGTTGTGGGGCTGGAGTCAGAGGAGCCACAACAAGAGAAGTTATATTCAGCTTCATCTGCCGCAAGGGCTTCGAAGAAGCTCCCTTCCCCTTGCCCTTGATGAGCTGCTTAGCTCTAAGAATGTAATAAGAATGGAAAGCATTACATCTCGGAAGTAAAATTCGAGTAAGGAACAAAGGCAGAAGTTGTGTTGAAAGTTACCTCTTCACAACTGGCACCTCCTTTGTGCCGACGGCTATTGTCGGAGCCTTGCGCTTCTTGGGCACAATATCCGGGAGTGGGACCAGTTTCGCCTCCTGAGAAAACTCTGGAGGATATCCCTCGAGGTGAGCTAGCTCCGACTCGGGGAGGTCGTCAAGCTGAAAACAAGAAAATATCTCAGTATTATAAAATATAAGGTAAAACACATAAAAGGATTTATTGTTGAAGCTTACCGGAACCACAGGGTCTTCCGCTGTATGCATATCCAGAGACAAGTCCAGAATCTTCCTGTCAATCCGCTCCTTGATCAGCCATTTGATCTGGCGTATGTAATCTTGTGGCTTCAAAGCCTTAGGACTGATGCAGAGGGAATCATTCTTCGACGCCGTGACAGAGTGCATCAGACGGTCGCCGTGGTATTGGAGAGGCTGGATCCGGTGTGCGACCCAGCGTTGGACTAGGTCAGATCCTTTCAAGCCCTTGTGTTTTATCAGATATTCGATCCGCCTCTTAGCAAGGATCAGACCGTCACTGAGAGCTGGAGGGGCCTCATCCTAGGACGGTTGGGCCGTGGCGGCTCTGTCGATGAAAGCCGGCAAAGCAGAGGCTTTGTCGGGAGCAGGAATATCCTTATGATAGAAGAAAGTGGCCGGCCATTGTTTGACAGACTCACTGGCAGAAATGCGAGGATAGCTACGCTCGCGTCTAAGAGAAATGCTAATAATACCGGTAATGTAGGGATTACCGGCAGTAATGGAGTTTCTACGAACATGGAAGTAGAAACGAAACAAAGTAAGACTCGACCTAATGCCGAGAAACCCCTCGCACAGAGCTGCGTAAGAACTCATCTCTAAGATGGAGTTCGGGGGAAGATGGTGGAGCTGTACACCATAGTGATCGATCACCTCGGAAAAGAATTCCGAGGGAGGGAAAGACAAACCTCTATCGAGGTGGGTGCCGAAGTGGACCCGCTCGTCGGCGCACGGATGGCGGATGGTTTTGCTGAAACCGCTCCGCTAGTCGCCGGTGCGGAGGAGGCCTTCATTCTCCACGCCTTGGAGCTTCTCATCGTCGAGGAGGCACATGATCCAGATTCCCCGGTTGCTCTCCTTCTCTACCGCAGCCGCCGCCGCCGCTCTTGCTGCCAAACCAGAAGAGGAAGAAGAAGCCATTTCTCGGGTGCGCCGGTGACCTTGGATGGGCGGCGCTAGGAAATTTGGGAGACGAGAGGGCTCTGTGCGCTGGGGAGATGTGGAGGAGAAGGAACGGTGAAGGGAACAGGTGAAGAGGAGAGAAGGAAATCCTCACCCCTTATATCCACCTACCTGCGCCAAGATTCATGCAAATTGCACTGTATAAACGCCACGCGTCGTGGAAGGAACTGGGAAGGACCCACGCGATGATTACGTCGCCGCGATCTCCGCGTACGCATTGAAACGGCGCCTCGGTTCCGTGAACGGCGGACCCACCAACGGTCGTGCTGACAGGATGTTTGTCAGATGACGTGACTTGACTATGACCAGTGTCAGATGATATCAGAGACCAAGTGCCGGCTTAGTTTGAAAATCAAGCTAGGAAATCCAAGTAACATATTGATAGGTCCAACTTATTTTTAAGACCCGGATCGTATTTTTTGTTGTGAAGTTTCAGGAACCCTTCAAGATTCTACAAGCCGAAGATCAAGCTAGACGATGATGAATCTGACTTTGGATCTCGGAGTCTTCCGGGGGCTGCTGTTGGGGATATACTTTTCGGGTATCCTCACAATTCCTCACTGACCAGGGTGGCCTACTTCGGGTTAGAGCTTTGCTTCACGGGTGGCCCAGTCAGGGAGAAGAGACGGAGTACAGTCCGGCTACGAGAAGGCCCGGAAGACTTACTGACTTAGGCCCATAGTGTTACTTGTAGTTCAAGATGTACTCTGTAACCGACTCTTAGTCGTAGCCGGATAGATCTCTCCTATAAACCCTAGGCTGGATATCTATATAAGCCGTCCTAGGGAGAGCCTTTAGGGCACACCTCAATAGTCTACAATCTCAACTCGCACAGACGAACCCTTGTAACCCATATTCCGGCTCTACCGTATTACTGGATTGCTAGCAGGAGTAGGATCCGTCCAAAGCCGGCGGATTCGAACCTGGGTAAACTTGTGTGCTCACCATCCCGGAATACCGTACGTCTCACAGCCCTCTCTTCTGCACGCCTCGAGGACCCCCTCATGGCGTACTTGTCATCAATCCGACGACAACCACGCTTTTTTGTACTATGTCCAGAAGTTCTGTGGCGCATTCCCACAGAATGCGCACAGAACTTTCACACTTAACCATAGAACGGTTCAGCCTCTCCCCCCGAATCCCCCTTTCTCTCTCGATCCACACTTAGCCAAAATTCTCTCTCGATCCCCCTTCCTCTCTGTCATCGCAAACCCTAGCACCTCCCTAGCCACCGCCGTGCCGGAGCCCTATAAGCCCGTGGAGGAGGAGCCGTCGGAGGAGGAGTCGCCGCGCCGGAGCCTGCCGCCCTCATTGCCGGAGCCCTAGCCACCGCCGCGCCAGAGCCCTAGCAGCCCGTGGAGGAGGAGCCGCCGGAGGAGGAGTCATCGTGCCGGAGCCCGCCACCCTCATCGTCGTCGACCACCGCAGCCGCAGCACCGGAGCATGGTTCGTCCCTCCCACCCCTATCAATTAATCTATGATGAATCTGGATATTGAATCGAATACTGCTGCTACTGGTCTGTGACCATGAAGTTATTACTAGTATTAATCTTATATGCTACAACTCTGTTTTATTGGAACTATGTATTGGCTTAATGGACATGATTTGTGCTCTATTGGTTCATCAAAAGAGATCCTTTTTTATTGCTTTTTACTGGCCGTGCAATTTTCCTTCCACTCTATATATGTTGCTGGATATACACAGCCTTGTTGGTTCCTACTGTGCACTAACTGATCGTGTTTATGCCTGTGTATATTGCCACCTTAGATACAGGCTACCTGGGATCCTTGTGCAAATTTTGCTATGGTTTGCAACAGATTGATAGCTAGCGTTCTCTATATTTTCTAAACATCTGACTAGATGAATTGGACCTTGAATACAATTTTGTACTGATTCGCACATGACTGAATTTGTTCTCACTAAACCTTGATGAGTAGATGGTTTTTACTGTTTTGTAACTACAATAGTTGTTGAGTTGCTAATTTGATGACTTGAAAATAACATTTATGAGCGGCATTAGGAAAATTAGTGCTGGTGGTTGTGTTGTTTCTTAATTTCTTAGGTCAGAATTGATGACTGACATTGCGTTGGCCAACCTGAGCATTTTCTGTTCTCCTTTCTAATTTTTTCATTGAACTTTCTTTGTGCACTGTTTGTGCCACTGTATCTGTGCATGATATTGCACGCTTACCGCTGTTTGTTGCAATGGGAAAATCGAATCAAATGCAATCATAGTTTTTGATTGTGTACAGTGATTTGGGCGATAGTATATACTATATTTAGAATTTCCTAGGCATTCTTTCTAAGGCTGCCTAGTGGTGCCATAGTATATACTATGTAAAACTAGATAGTTCCCTTTATGCGGATAAAGAGTCCATTCTTTTATTCCACTCGTGTCAGGTTATTTTTATAGCTTCTTTCATTCATTCATGGTATGCTATAAAATGAATACTTCTACATTTTTTAAATGTACCTTTGCTAAAGTGCAGTTCTGTGCTACTTGAGCTGTCCCTTTTGTTACCACTTACAACTTGCAGTGTACCATCATTTCTTTTTAGATTTCCTGATGATTATTGCTGCGACACTTGTGATGTTCTGCTTTTTTTTACTGCACCAGTTGAACTGTTCTCTGTCTGCAAGCCTGCTGTGTGTGTGCAAGAAGATGAGAGCCTGTGTGTACTGTCTCTGTGTACTATAACTGCTACTCAGTTTTCATTCAGTAGAAGCGCATGTATGATATATATACTGCTTATATATTATTTGTTGTACCCTTTTAAGTTTTTTAAGTTCTTCTTATACATGTATCTGTTATACTGTTGCGTGAATGATGGATGGGGCTGCATGGATGATGATGCTGGGGTCAATACATGGGGCTGTCAATATGGGGATGGGGTGTTTTATCTTGCAGGGATTTCATTTGAGTTGCCGATTTCTCCCGAAGTGTCGATTCACTTCCGTTTCGGTTGAGAAATGGGCACTCCTAGGTCAAAAAAATAGCAAAGGTCATGCCGAATTTTTCGGCCGAGATTTGTGCTAACTTTTTGCCTCTTTTTAATAGAGTAGTGCAAACATGTCGGGCAACAATGAGTCTGGCCCTTCTAAGCACATGATCAGCATCGAAGAACAAGCTAGACAGGCCAACCAGTTATTCTGGCGCGGGTCCCAACAGGAGGAGGAGGCGATGAGGATGACACCACCACTGGAGGAGGAGGCGACCGTCGCCAGAGCTGCTGGGGCCAATGAGGGAGGAGATCCTGATTATGAGGGGGACGAAGACGACTACGATGGAACTAGTGAAGGCGTCCGGCCACTTCTCAGAAGAAGAAGAAGAAGGAACAAAAGGAGCGGAAGGTGCCAATGCTCGCCACCGTCTGTGATGAGTTCATTGAGGTCACAGAAGTGGCCTACCCATTGCGCCAGAGGCGATTGCTAAAGGGTACGGCCTGCAACTCGGGTGCATTCTCCGGGAAAGCATGTCGATCAACACGAAGTACATCAGACATGCTGACAATGCAGCTTTGGTCGATAACCTCCTTAAGAAGCTTCACAAGCGATACAGATTGCCGGAGCGGTTTAGAAACCTCGAGAGAAAGAACCCGGTGAACAAACTAACCCTTACGAAGATGAGCAACGTCTTGAGCAGCTGGAAAACCCGGGTGAAGACTAGCATTGACAAAGGTGAAAGCTGGGAGGTTATTAGTAAGAAAAATCCGACGCTCGACAAAGAGGAGTTTAAGATATTCAAGGCAGATATAGCTACCGCTGACGCTATAAAATGGACTAAATGGGGAAGGAGTATGCGGGAACAGAACATAGGTAACCACCGCCTTAGAAGCGGCGGTTACAGGGGGAAACATGCCATTTGGGACAAGGAGGACGCCGAGCTTGAACGCCTTGGTAAAGACAACCCTTGGCTTAAAATCACGGACTTGCAGCTTAGGTAATTTGTTCGGGCCCGCTACTACTTGGACAAGGAAACATGGGAGTTCATCACCAACGATCCGGAGGTGAGGGACTTCGAGAAGAATCTGGTAAGGAATTTATCGCCAATCTCAAGTATATTGCGTTCTATTTAAAATAATGAAGCCAAGAATCTAAATGGGTTCACCTTTTTTTGTCTCTATAGGAGGAGGAACTGAACGCTACTGCCACAGAGTCGTCCCAGGATTCGACGGAGCCGTGGGACACGGTTTTCAATAGGGCAACCAATGCTTACAAGAAGAGGGACAAGGGGTTGCCGCCGTCCTCAGCTGGCCATGTGTCCGGCTTCGGTACGAGCATGAAGTTCAAGGAATACTACAAAGAGGACGTCAAGAAAAGAAGGGAGAGGAAGAACCAGTTGGCGGCTAAGGCCGATGTTGAAGAGCTAAAGATGAAGGTGCAGACACTGGAGGAGAAGGCGGTGGACGAGAAAACGGTGGACAAGTTAGTGGAAGAGAAGCTCTGCTCAATGATCCCCCCTGAGTTTTTCGAGGGGCTTACTGCTTGGAATGCGGGAGGTCGATAGGGGCCGATACATCTGCCCAGCTTAAGCGGCAGGAACTCGGGCATCAATGTTACCGTGTCACCAGACCTGGTGACCCCGCCGCCCGTCAACGTCAGGACACAGCCGCTCGTTTTGGTCACACCGATGCCCCCTCCCGCCAAAGATACCAATAAGGCACAACCGATGGCAGTGGTGCTTCGTGAGGCACCCGAGCGGGAGATTGCAGATGATGATAGGCCGGCCGCCTGCATCGGCCGTGTCTCTACATTAGCCGATATCCGCGCCATCACCAAGGTAACTAATTAGTTAGTGCACGTCATCTCCTTTATGCCTTTGATGCATGACTGCTGCCATCTCATGACGCCCAACAAACATGTTTTGCCTTAGGACACTTCTTGCGTACTCCTGCTTAAAGATGTCGGCGGTGAGTTGAAGGATGTTGCCAAGGGCACTCTCATACAACCGGCGAGTCGCATGATGCACAACAATCCAATGGATGATGACGTGATGAGGGTCAGGTTGGCTCGGGTGTTGCCAGGGTGTGACGACATGGACCCCCCTTTCAACCTCAGGTAGCCGAAGAACACAAGACCCTTAGAGAATGCTACAACTGGCCCTTGACATGGCCGAAGACCCAGATTCGTCTTGCGGGGGTGAGCACCGGCGCCATCTCTCGACCGATCGCATGGCCACCACCTCGGAAGCCAGTAGCCGCTGTCGTCGCCACCACCAGCCGTCACTAGCAACTCTTGGCAGCATGTGCACCGCCACATGGCAAAGACGTTGTGCCGCAACTGTCGTTGCCCCCGCTACTACCACCACATGATGGCACCCATGAAGATGATGATGAATTGGTCAACGTTGATGACTTCATCAACCCCGGCACCGCCAAAGGATTGTATATGCCTTTTGTGGATGAAGAACCCTTCACAGCTCGCGACGACCATCAAGCTGGTCGGCCCAATACATGCACGCAACGCCTGGTCTTCCATGGTCTTTCTCAAGAGACGCCTCCGGCCGCTGATCCACCACAAGAGAAACCGGGATTGGTTTTCAGCCCCAACACACTCCGAAAGGCAGCTGATGAGCAGATGGCAGTGGCTGACACTGTTGTGAAGAAGAAGCACTACAGGAAGAGAGGTAATAATAATAAAAAGGGTGCGAGCCAGCCTCTTCTGAAGAGGATCCAGGGTGAGGACGCCGTCGTCGTACCATCCACACAATATGGCATGCCCCGAGTGCATGTAGCTGGTGATCCGATATTGACTCCGGATATGATCCACATTGCGGTTGGAGCCATGGTAACTTTGCACGAGGGTGTCAAGACACTAGAGGGCCTCCTTCTTAAGGACGAAGATCCAAATTACCCGGTTTTCACGGCCAAGGTGCCATTGGATGTGGGCTTCGTCGATGAACCCCCCGCGGATATATTCTTCATAGCGTTCAAGGACATATTCAAACTATTTCTCACGAAACGGCTGGACTATAACTTGGTCCGCCTATATGCGCTCAATCTGGCGATCAAGATCAAGAGAGAGAGTACCCTGGAAATCGCGATAGTGGATCCCTACTACATGCGGGATAGCCAGTTGGTCGAAGGATCAGAGACACGGACCAATGCAACGGCGTACCTCGAGAAGTTCATGGTGGACAACAAGAGGAAGGGCACACTTATTTTGCCTTTCTTTCCTGAGTAAGTACACAGACTCGCTCATCGCCACCGTAACTTATGCATTTCTTATAGTTTCTTCCTTTGCTCTTTTTCCAACATTCCGTTCCAATTGTGTTGCGCAGAGACAAATACTGCACACTCATCATCCTTGCCCCGAGGTATTCGCTAGCCATGTATTTCGACTCGGGGAGTTTGACGAAGAAGAAAGACTACACCAGAATAAGGGGTGTTCTCAATGAGGCTCTCGAGGGCTACACCAAGAAGGGATGCACCTTCGTAGATAAGGGGGAATGTATCAAGGATGGCAAACACGTGTTCAAGCATGTGCTTGATTTCCCCTGCGTCAAGAAATCGACTACTGGTGCCAAGGAGGCCTTCTACGTCCTCCATCACCTTAAAGGCTATGTTCGGGATTGCCAGAACCTAACACTGCCATCTAGTCTCCGAGGATGGGCCGGAACTTTGGCACGAATCGACGATGCTGGTCTTAGAGAAGACTTCCATTGCATTCAGATGAAGTTGTCGCAAATCATCATTGAATATGTCAACACAAGGGGTGCCCTAGAACAAGCCAGAGGGTTGAGTAAGAGGGAGATCAAAGAACGCCTCCATAAGCAGGGTGACACAAGGACGTGGATGACGAAAGAGGGCTAACTACCGTTCCCGAAGCCGAGCGAGAAGAGGAAGTCTTCATCATGATCGATGTGTGCCTCTAGAATGATCCAGTGTGTGTATATTCTTGATGGACGCCTGCTGTATTAGTGTGTGTGTCATAAACTTTACTATCTCGTGGTCGAAATGGTCATTGTTGTTAGACTTAAACTACCTTGTGGTCGCGTTGTCGTTGAACTTATTGCTTCTATGATGATCTATCTTTTAGGTTTATGGATCCTTTGTTTTATATTCTGTGAATATATATATATGGATGTGAACCCTTTATTAATTCTTTTCGTTGTATTTTTACTAATATGCCTTGTCGTCTATAGAGATGGCGACGAGGTGGTATGTGGTGTACATGGGTAGGGTTCCAGGAGTCTACGAGGAGTGGAAGGATTGTCACAAACAAGTGAACAAGTTCAGCGGCAACATCTACAAAGGATACGCGACTAGAGAGGAGGCGGTAGCCAAGTGGAGGAACCACTTGTGGAAGAAGAACCAGATGAAGATATTGGTCGGGCTAATGCTCTTGCTCACCATTATCACAGCTGTATTCTATTTGATCCTAGTGTAGGCAGCGGTGGCCACGTCATATTTTTAATGTGAGATGATATGAACTTTGTATTCGGTGCTTGTGTAAAAATTCGGCACTTGACACTATATATGTATCTCGATCGGGCTCTAAGTGTGATGACATTATACTTGTGTTTGTATTATATGTCGGTTTTCATCTACTACATGTGCAATGTACTATTTATACTGATCTGGATAAATACTGTATAAATCCTGTATAAATACCTGATTATACACTAGGAATGTATTTTATTTTGAATACATGTAATATACTCAGTGGCGCATATAGAAAAGGTGTCTGTGGCGCATATAGACTCTATGGCGCATTGGATTGTATGAGCCACTGAACTGCTTCCTGTGGCGCATATCTAGGAATGCCATAGAAGTCATGGATATGCACCACAGAAGATGGAAATGCATGCGCCACAGAAGAGCTATTTCCTAGTAGTGATTTGCAGTGTTAAGTATATTTGATACTTGTTCTATTTTACTAAAAACATGTCCTTCTGCATAGAGGTGCTTGCTGGAGAGGAGGTGACGTTGCGTGTTGATGGCGAGCATTGATGACCCACAAGTATAGGGGGTGTATCGCAGTATTTTCGAGGGAAGTGAAACTCAATTTATTGATTCGACACAAGGGGAGCCAAAGAATATTTATCAGCCTTAACAACTGAGTTGTCAATTCAGCTGCACCTGGAAACAAATCTTGCTCACAACAGTTTATCAGTAGCAACAGTTTTGTAGTAGGAATAGTAAAGTAGCAGCAGTAGTAAAGTAAAGACAACAGTAACAATAGTAGTAAACAGTGGGACTCGAGTGCGGTAGGCATAGGGATGGATGGACGGGCGTTGCATGGACAAGACAATTCACATAGAAATTAGAACATAGGGCAATTGCAGATAAATAAATAAAGCATCCAAGTACTAGATAATCCTAGGCATGTGTTCCATATATAGTCATACGTGCTCGCAATGAGAACTTGCACAACATCTTTTGTCCGGCCAGCCCATTTGCAGCGGGGCCTCTAGGGAACTACTGCAATTAAGGTGCTCCTTTTAATAGAGCACCGGAGCAAAGCATTAACACTTCGTGAACACATGTGATCCTCACATCAAAGCCATTCCCTTTCGGTTATCTCGATTTCTGTCACTTCGGGGCCATTGGTTCCAGATAACAACGTGTGTATACAACTTGCAGATAAGACCAAAAAAATACTATCATAATGAATCAATAACATGTTAAGATCTAAAATCATGGCACTCGGGCCCTAGTGACAAGCATTAAGCACAACAAGTCGCAACAAAGTCATAAAGCACTAATAAAAGATACTAGGTACCATGCCCTAACAATCTGATGCCATTACATGAACGATCTCATCCAATCCCTACCATCCCCATAGCCTACAGCGGGGGATTACTCACTCATAGATGGGGGAAACATGGATGGTCGATGGAGAAGCGATGGTGATGATGATGGCGATGATCTCCTCCAATTCCTCGTCCCGGCAGCGTGCCAGAACGAAGTTTCTGGTGCTATTTCGTGGAATCTGGTGGTGGCGGCGGAGTGGAACTCCTTCTAGAAAAATGTCGAACCCCCCGAAGTTTTTAGGTCAGAAGGCTTCTTATAGGCAAAGCGGGAGACCGAGGGGGTGCCTGGGGCCACCACACCATGCCCTGGCGCGGCCAGACCCAGCCCGCGCCTGGGGGTGGTGTGGCCAGCCCCTGGCCCTCCTCCGTCTCGTATTCTGGCTCCTGGAGTCTTCTGGAAAATAGGCACTTTGGCTTTTGTCCCGTCCAATTCAGGGAATATTCATTTTCTGACTTTCCTAGAACCAAAAACAGCAGAAAACAGGCAGCTGACACTGTGGCTCTTGTTAATAGGTTAGTCCAAGAAATCATATGAAAAGTACTCCAAAGTGTGGACAAAACACAAGAAAGTGGATAAAACCAAGCATGGAGCATCAAAAATTATAGATACATTTGCAATGTATCAACATCCCCAAGCTTAACTCCTGCTCGTCCTCAAGTAGGTAAGTGATAAAAAGAAAGAATAATTTTTGAGGTGACATGCACCATCAAAGACTTGATCAAAGTATTTGTAAAACATTCAAAGCTGGGATCATAGTACTTCAATCATAACATGAAAGACAAAGTTCTAGCAATAAGACAAAGAAACTATGATGCAGCATGAAAAGGCACAAACAAAAGATTCATGAATAACAATGCTTTGCAAGACGTTTGTTTGTTTCACATAAAGAAAACATAGCATAGTGGCATTCAGCTTGTCCCTCATAGAGTAGAAAACATAAATGCATAGGACACCTTCAAGGTTTACAAGAGTTACTAGATACAAATAGTTCAAAACAAGCAATATCAAGGTATGCATTAATCAACAAGTCTTGGGACAATGCACATAGAACTAAGAATGGCCACTACGCTCTCAAGAAAGTGCTCATAGAATGTGTGGAGACTCAACAAGGAAATGAACAGGTTTTGAATAGTTTGAAAGGCTTCCAAATGCTGAAAGTATGGTACTCATTAGCTTTGAGCTCTCATTGCCCCTGTCATAAGCATCTTTAATGTGGTTAAGGTGAAAGTGAGGTCCAATCTGAGTTATATGCTTGACAGACTATAAACTGAAAATCCCAAGTCCCTTGAGTACGAGGGCTGCTCCTCATGCTACTCAACTTTAGTTACCGGTAAGTTCTTGTCATCGTAAGTACGTGCGTATCATTGAGAACCGCCAACGGGGTACCCCTTGCCCGATGATATAGAAGAATCCCCATATCAAAATGACAAGGCAAGCAGACAATGAGTATCTCAGCAATCTTCTTATTTACCATGGGAAAATGGTGCTTTTTTTCTCTCTTTCCTCTTTTCATAAAACTCTTTTTTTTTCTTTTTCTCAATAGCTATCTCTCTCTCTCTTTTTATAAGAAGAATGCTTCATAGATATCATTATGGTTACGCTGCAGGTTTCCACCATGTCAGCATGGATTATACCAGCGGCCCAGGCGTTTCTCTAACACACATACATAACTCCATGGACTTACAAGCTCCTCTTTTATTTCACACCGACGACATCCGCAAACAAAAGAGCAAGGTATCAACTGGGTATATGTTTATAAGTGTTGAAAGCGTTCCCCGTGACAGCATGGTTCTGCTAATCCCCAACCTATAATTTGCAAGCATATAACTTTCATGGAGAGTTCACAATGGTTCAGGTTTATTACGTGCAGGAAATAAAGCGTGCCATCAAGTTCGTGAGAGCTTTACTAACTAACTTTCTCATAACAAGCAAACATTTTATTCGAAAGAAAACAAGGCATATTGAATATGCACGGAAGTAGCAAATGATGCTAATAGGTAGGTATGGTGGACACTTTGGCAATATTTGGTTTAAGGGAGTTGGAAACATGAGTAAAACACTCAGTGTAAGTGAAGGCTAGCAATAGTAAGGGAGTGACAAACGAGAGAGCAAAAATGGCCATAATCATGCAGAGCGACAAAACATCATTGATCAAAACATAAAGTGATACTACAAGTTGAAAACTAAAGGATAATAAAGGCTTATGGTGACTTGAGATAGTCATAACATGGTGTGAGCATGTGCCAAGTCAACCCAAATAAAGCATCAAAGGAGAATACCACAATACTATGCTTTAATATGCTAAAACAACGCATGATTCATCCAAGGCACATTAAGCAATCTCAATTGTTTATAACAAGTCATGCTACAGCAAACAATACTAAGCATAAAGCCAAAACAATATCAAGCATGGCATGACAAAGCATAGGCCACACTCAAAAACAAGCTCACTTTACCACTTAAGTATGAACTTTCCTACTCTTTTCCAAACCAAACTATTTGAACACCAAAGTATGAAAGAGGAGGTCCAACCAATTTATTCAGAAAACTAAGCAAACGAAAAACCAAAACAAAAACGAAAAAGAAGATGCTCCAAGAACAACACAACTATGCATGAAACAATAAAAATGAACTGTTTGGAAGAAACCTGGGATTTTTATTGATGAAGAAGGGGATGCCTTGGGCATCCCCAAGCTTTGACGCTTGTACTTCTTGGATATTTCTTGGGGTGACACGCGTGGCATCCCCAAGCTTGAGCTTTAGTCCATCCTTCATCTCATTACTCATTCCTTCCATACACCTGAAATTTTTTCTTCATACAAAACTTCACACAATCTTTATTAGCAACATTAGTGCACTCAAGATAAATAAGTCTTAAGGTTCAGTTCTAACACCAAATAAACTTCCACTAAAACACTAGCTACTGTATCACTTCTCTCAAAAAGCTCAATTCCCCAAAAGAACTCAAAAAGGAACCAACAAGAAGCAAATGCAGAAAATGGCAGAAATCTGTCAAAACAGAACAACAGGTAAAGACGAATATTTTCGAAAACCTTCTGTTGCTCAAATAAAAAAGTGTTGAACTAACTAAAGTTAGATAACAACCTGGGAAAGAAGCACAAAAATTGACGCCTCAAAAAGACGTTCAGAGATTTTACATGAATTTTTACGGCGAAGCGAAGAAATCTATTTCGGGACAGCAACTTTCCCAATCATTACTTCTATCTCATTAGAGGTTACTCTTGGCACAAAAAGCAAATAAAAAGGATAAGGAGCGGTTATTACTGAAATAATAACTTCCAAGACTCATCTAAAACTTTTGGGTTATCTTCCAATAAGTACTTTTCTTTAACGCCTTTAAGTTAGGCCTAAGCAAAAACTAAAATGGATAGAATCGAACTAAGCGGAGATAATCATGGTGAAAACATTGTTTTGTTGAATGAAATCCTTTCGTTAACAAGGTTGATCAGGTCTTGTTACCAAAACAATTTCATATGAGACAAAACTTTGTATTCCACTAATGATTATGTTACCTCAACCTTGATAGCAATGGTCCCAATCATAATAGTTTCAATTTTTTCTCTTGGTATGGGACAATATATTTCTCCAACTTGAATGCCCTCAACATGTTCAAGTGAATTCAAACCATAAGTCCTTTCAATCTTCTTGGGGAAATAGACAGTATGTTCCTTGTCATTAACATTGAAGGTCACCTTTCCTTGATTACAATTAATAACAGCTCCTGCAGTATTAAGAAAAGGTCTCCCAAGAATAATAGACATATTATCATCTTCGGGCATTTCAAGCACAACAAAATCAGTTAATATCAAGCAATTGTGAGCCACCTGAACAGGTACATCCTCACATATACCCACAGGAATAGTGGTAGATTTATCAGCCATTTGCAAAGATATATCAGTTGGTATTAATTTTTCAAGTTGAAGCCTCTTATAGAGAGAGAAAGGCATAACACTAACTCCAGCTCCCAAATCACACAAAGCAGTTCTAACATAACTGTTCTTAATAGAGCAAGGGATAGTTGGAATCCCTGGGTCTCCAAGTTTCTTAGGAACCTTACCATTGAAGGAATAATTAGCAAGCAAAGTAGAAATTTCTTCATTAGGGCTCTTCCTTTTATTCGAGACAATGTCCTTCATATACTTTGAGTAAGGAGGCAATTTAATAGCATCAGTCAAAGGAATTTTCAAGAATAAAGGCTTCATCCACTCACAAAACTTATTATAGTGTTCATCTTCCTTTGACTTGTGTTTCTTATCAAGGAAAGGCATAGGTTTTTGGACCCAAGGTTCTCTTTCACTACCATGTTTCTTAGCAATAAAATCTTCTTTGGTGTATTTAGTATTCTTAGTGTGGTTTTCAGGTTCTTCTTCAACTTTTTCTTCATTAGGAACAACATTTTCTTCATTACCACTTTCAGTTTCAGCATCAGAGATATATATACTATTAGGATCTATAGCAGGTTCAGAAGGTTCTACAATAGTTTTATGTTTCTTTTTCCTTTTCTTACGAGTAGAACCACTATTTTTAGCTTGTTGAGAATCCTGCTCAATTCTTATGGGATGCCCCTCAGGATATAGAGGATCCTGGGTAGCATCACCACTTCTAGTTCTAATTTCATAAGCATGTTTTTCTTTAGCAGCATTAACTAGCAGGTCATTTTGCACTTTAACGAGTTGATCTATTTGAGTTTGAACCATTTGAAAGTGTTTAACAATCATTTTAACATCATTAGAGGTTCTTTCCACAATATCTTTCAACTCAACAATAGCTCTAGTGTTTTCCATTAGATGATTTTGCACCCTTTTTTTAAAGTTATCTTGCTTAACAATAAAGATATCAAATTCTTCTAAGCATTGATCAGGAGGTTTAGAGTAAGGGATATCACCTTCATCAAAGTGTTGGAGAGAGTGTACCTCAATAGTGGATGAGTAGGGAATAGGCTTACATAATTCTTCTATAGGAGGTAAATTCTTGACATCTGCAGCTTTAATTCCCTTCTCCTTAAGACATTTCTTAGCTTCCTTCATCACTTCATCATTTAATTCAATACCTCCCCTTTTCTTTGATGTTGGAATAGGCACAGGAATAGATGGTTCGGGTACAATTACTTCAGGTATAGCTTATTTAGGAGGAGTCCAATCTTCATAATTCTTACTTATTTTAGCCATTAATTCCTCAGCTTCCTTAGGAGTCCTATTCCTGAAAATACAATCAGTACAACTATCTAGGTATGTCCTAGATTCGTTGGTTAGTCCATTATAAAATATATCAAGAAGCTCATTCTTAGGTAATGGACTTCCAGCCTGTGCATGAATCAAAGCACAAAACCTTGCCCAAGATTCGGGCAATACCTCTTTTTCTCCCTGTTTAAAATCAAAAAGTTCCTGCAAAATAGCATGTCTAGCACTAGGAAGAAAATATTTCTGCAGGAAAGTACTAATCAAGCAATCAGGGCTATCAATAGATCCAGGAGGTAAATTACTAAACCAAGTTTTAGCTTCTCCTTTCAATGAAAAGGGGAAAATCTTAGCAACAAAGTAAGTACGCATCTTAATATCATCAAAAAACAAGCCACTCATGGTAGAAAGTTCATTCATATGTGCTACCGTACTTTCATTCTTAGTCCCACAAAAAGGTTCTTTCTTGACAATAGCTATGTAAGATAGATCGAGAGAGAAATCATAATCTTCATTTATAATGTTTATGGGAGAAGCAGCAAACTTAGCAATAGGAGACAATTTGGGTCTAATAGTTCGCCTCTCAAGGAGACTCTTAGCAGCGCTCCTATTATGGGTGTTTTTACATTCTTTAATAAATTCATCGGTCATCTCAACATAACCATCTTCAATATCATAACTCTCACTAGACTCAGGTGAGCTAACAGGTGTGGTAGTGTCTTCATTAGGAGTTTCGGTATTTCCAGCTATAGTTCTAGCAATCGTAGCATCTAGGAAAGGACCTAATGAACCACTCTTATCAAGCATAGTAGAAGCAGCATCATAAGCATCAGAAGTTTCAGATTCAGCAGTAGTAGCAGTGTGTGTAGCATGTGTATGTGGTGGTGTAAGGAACTTACTCAAAACAGACGGTGAATCAAGAGCAACAGAGGTGTTCAGAACCGTACCTCTTCTTGTAGTGGATGGTAAAATAGGAACCTTGCCATCAAGAGACTTACCCATGATGGATGGATAGCAGCGAACAATAGAGAATCCAAGTGAGCTAGATAAATAAAGCTATGTTCCCCGGCAACAGCGCCAGAAAATAGTCTTGATGACCCACAAGTATAGGGGGTGTATCGCAATATTTTCGAGGGAAGTGAAACCCAATTTATTGATTCGATACAAGGGGAGCCAAAGAATATTTATCAGCCTTAACAACTGAGTTGTCAATTAAGCTGCACCTGGAAACAAATCTTGCTCACAGCAGTTTATCAGTAGCAACAGTTTTGTAGTAGGAATAGTAAAGTAGCAGCAGTAGTAAAGTAAAGACAACAGTAACAATAGTAGTAAATAGTGGGATTCGAGTGCGGTAGGCATAGGGATGGATGGACGGGCGTTGCATGGACAAGACAATTCACATAGCAATCAGAACATAGGGCAATTGCAGATAAATAAGATAAAGCATCCAAGTACTAGATAATCCTAGGCATGTGTTCCATATATAGTCATACGTGCTCGCAATGAGAACTTGCACAACATCTTTTGTCCTGCCAGCCCGTTTGCAGCGGGGCCTCTAGAGAACTACTGTCAATTAAGGTGCTCCTTTTAATAGAGCACCGGAGCAAAGCATTAACACTCCATGAACACATGTGATCCTCACATCAAAGCCATTCCCTTCCGGTTATCCCGATTTCTGTCACTTCAGGGCCATTGGTTCCGGACAACAACGTGTGTATACAACTTGCAGATAAGACCAAAACAATACTATCATAATGAATCCATAACATGTTCAGATCTGAAATCATGGCACTCGGGCCCTAGTGACAAGCATTAAGCATAACAAGTCACAACAAAGTCATAAAGCACTAATAAAAGATACTAGGCACCATGCCCTAACAATCTGATGCCATTACATGAACGATCTCATCCAATCCCTACCATCCCCATAGCCTACAGCGGGGGATTACTCAGTCATAGATGGGGGAAACATGGATGGTCGATGGAGAAGCAATGGTGATGATGATGGCGATGATATCCTCCAATTCCCCGTCCTGGCAGGGTGCCAGAACGGAGTTTCTGGTGCTGTTTCGTGGAATCTGGTGGTGGCGGCGGAGCAGAACTCCTTCTGGAAAAACGTCGAACCCCCCGAAGTTTTTAGGTCAGAAGGCTTCTTATAGGCGAAGAGGGAGACCGAGGGGGTGCCTGGGGCCACCACACCATGCCCTGGCGTGGCCAGGCCCAGCCCGCGCCTGGGGGTGGTGTGTACAGCCCCTGGCCCTCCTCCGTCTCGTATTCTGGCTCCTGGAGTCTTCTGGAAAAATAGACACTTTGGCTTTTGTCCCATCCAATTCCGAGAATATTCATTTTTTGACTTTCCTGGAATCAAAAACAGCAGAAAACAGGCAGCTGGCACTGTGGCTCTTGTTAATAGGTTAGTCCAAGAAATCATATGAAAAGTACTCCAAAGTGTGGACAAAACACAAGAAAGTGGATAAAACCAAGCATGGGGCATCAAAAATTATAGATACATTTGCAATGTATCAAGCATGATGATGATGGCCAACGACACTCTCCCTCAACATTTATCACTTAGTTTATGTTTTAGGCTGATTATTGTAATCAAAAGATTGTGAACTTATTTAGTGTGTCTCACACTTTTTGAGACAGTTATTCATATCAGTTTGTAACAAACAGTTGTTCCACTTTTATGAATGATTTCTATTTGCGTTCATATCTTGTTTGATTATGTGTGAATTATCCTGGTTTTGAAACTAATTGATAATTAATACATTGTAAATGTATCTATAATTTTTGATGTTGCATGCTTGTTTTATATCTACTTTCTTATGTTTTGTCCACACTTTGGAGTATTTCTACACATTTTCTAGAACTAACCTATTAATAAGATGACATAGTGCCAGTTGCCTGTTTTCTGCTATTTTTGGTTTTAGAAAAGCTGGAAAATAAATATTCTCAGAATTGGACCGGACAAAAGCCAAAGTCGATATTTTACCGGAAGACTCACGGAGCCAGAAGACGAGACGGAGAGGGGACAGGGGCTGACAACACCACCTGGTGGCACAGGCCAGGCTAGGCCACGCCAGGGGGTGGTGTGGGACCCTCAGGCCTCCATTGACCTTGCCCCTTCACCTATATATGCCTTCCGGGATGAAAACCCTAAGAACCAGATCAGAATTCCACGAAAAGTTCCGCAGCACTGCCGCCACCGAAGAGGAGATTCAGGGACAGAAAGTCTCTGTTCCGGCACCTTGCCGGGACGGGGAATTGCCCCGGAGCCATCTCCATCGATCTCCACCACCATCTCCATCGCCGTTGCTGATTCCCATGATGATGAGGGAGTAGTTCTTCCTCGAGGCTAAGGGCTCTACTGGTAGCTATGTGTTCATCTCTCTCTCTATGCATGATCTTATTGAGATCATGAGCTTTGTAATCGATTGATCTATTCTGCTACTCAAGTGCTTTAATGAATCTCTGCTTATCCCCACGTGTGTGAAGTTAACAGTGTGCACACCGTGTGGCACTTTGGCTAAGGTTACATAAATACTTGTTATGAGTTATATTTGGAGTTGGATGTCTCTATGAAATTGCGGTGTTTGTTGGAACCATCTAGCGCTCAAGGTGACAGTGTGGGGTTATCTAGATGGGGAAGGCGGACTTTGAGGAGTGCTGTTATAGCCCTACCATGGATTAGAGTGTCCAACCAGAGAGTAGTTCAGAGTAGTATCATGAAGAGAATATATTTATATGAGAGTGTTCACTAGCAAAAGTATGATCCCTAGGCCTTGTTTCTAAGCATTGAAACACTATTTGCAACTAGATTTGTTACATGTTTGCTTGCTTCCATCTTTTTGTCTTTAGTCTTTTCCTCCCGTCAAGCTCTTTTCTGGAACCGTTGTCTTATATCCATACCACTTGTATTTCACTATCTCTTCGCCGAACTAGTGCACCTATACACCTGACAAGTGTATTGGGTGTGTTGGGGACACAAGAGACTTCTTGTATCTTGATTGCAGGGTTGCTTGATAGGGATACCTTTGACCACTACCTCCCTGAGTTCAATAAACCTTGGGTAATCCACTTAAGGGAAACTTGTTGTTGTTCTACAAACCTCTGCACTTGGAGGCCCAACAACTGTCTACAAGAATAAAAGTGCGTAGACATCAAGCTATTTCCTGGCGCTGTTGCCGGGGAGGTAATGTAAGAGGTACTCACATCCTCTGGCTACTAAGCTATCTTCTAGCACTATAGCTGGTGTGTGAGTGCTCAAAGTTATTTCCTTTAGATTCTGCAATTATATCTTTTGGTTTCTTGTTTTTATTTTCACTAGTTAGGCTTAATGGAAAACAACAACAAAATTAAAGAGCTTTTTAGTATTTTTCCTAAAGTAGAACATGAATGGTCTGAAAAGAAAATTAAAAAACCCATGGAACTTTCTTTGCATGTTAATAGCAATGTTATTAGTATGAATCTTTTGAACACCTTTGTTACTAATGCTATGGAAACGTCTAAGCTTGGGGAAGTTAGTTTTTATGAAAATGATCTTTTTAGTTCCCCAGGTTTAAAGAAGAAAATTTGCTCTAATGATACTTTATCTCCCATAAGTGGTAATTCTAATGATACTTGTGATATTTTAAATCCACATACTGAAAGCATCCCTTTTAAAATACCTATAAAAATTGTTGAACGTGTTATGAATAATTGTTATTTTGGAGATGGAACTGCCATCCCGGTGATCATTTACTCTTTATACACGAATTATGCGAGTTGTTCAAGTGTGCAGGTATTTCAATGGACCAAGTTAAGAGGAAGCTATTCTCTTTATCACTTAAGGGCAAAGCAATGGAGTGATATGAGCTACTAGATGATCCTCATCATTTGGAGTGGAAGGAACTTGAATCTCTCTTTTACTCTAAATTTTATCCTCCTCATGAAATTCATAAAGATAGGAATTATATTTATAATTTTCATCCTCATGACGGAGAAAGTATTGCCCAAGCATGGGGGAGATTGAAGTCACTAATGCTCAAATGTCCCATTCATGAGATCCCCAGTAATATTGTTATTAATAATTTTTATGCAAGGCTTTCAGGACATACAAGGACTATCTGGATACTTGTTTAGAGGGATCCTTCACAAGTAAGGAGGTCAAAGTTAAGTGGGGTCTTCTTGAAACAATTCAAAGCATTACCGAAGATTGGGATAACGACAAAGGTAAAGAACCAGGTATAAACTATGAGTATGATTGCATTAAGTCTTTCGCTGAAAGTGCTAATTTTCAAGAGCTTAGTGCTAAATATGGTCTTGATCCTCAAATTCTTGTTGATTGTTGTAGAGCCTTTGCTTCTCATATTAATGCTCCTAAAGAAAAATGGGACATGTATCATGAGCCTTTTAAAGACACTTGCATGGAAAATTAAATTGTTATTAATGATAGCAATAAACATGCTCAAACCTCTGAAAGTACTATTTCTTATAAGCATGTTAATTTTTGTGGAATACATAGACCTTGTGAGAACAATCAAATTGAAGAAGAATATTGTATCACCCGCAGGAATGAAAAAACTAGAACGTGGTTTAGGGCTCTAAATGATCTTGGTAAAAAAGTTTGTGCCCTCTATCCTTTTATTTGTGAACTTTGTTTTGAAGTGGGTCATTTCAATTTTCAATGCTCGGGCCATAATAATAGCCCTTCTAATCCAATGAGTACTACAAGTTTGTATTGTGATGACATGATCACTCCTAATCAGCATGATGAACTTATATTATTTTTGGGGTGTGAAGAATTAGCAAGAAAAACTTCTTTGGTAGATATGAGTGCTTTTGATATGAATAGCGTCCTGCATGGTTGTCATCTTTGTTGTGTTGATAATTGTCACACAAATACTTACATACAAAATATTATAAAAGATGAGATCTTACCAAAATATGACAGGACTAATATGTGTTTTGATCTGATTAATGAAAAGAAGGAATCCTCCAAAGTTTCTTCTATTGTCTCTAACAATAAACGAGGGTATATGGAGAAGCTTCCTTTTAAGCCTCTCCCTCCAAAAGAGAAGAAGGAAAAGAAGAAAAGGAGGATCAAAAGGAGATAGGAAACGGTATTTTCCCCTAAGCATGTTGCTCCTATTATAGTTTTTGATGAGTCTGAACTCGATGATGTTCCTATTCCTATTTCCTATAGTAGTGATCATGATTAGGAAAAGCACACTACTTTCGATATTGAAAATCTCTTCGGTACAAATGCTGAAAATGATGATATTAATAATTGTTGTACTATTAGTACTATCCATGTTCCTTCCAATGATGATATGTTTACAAGTGAACACACTTTGGAAGATAACTATTCTATTGCTTACGATGATACTATACCTCCAATATATGATGATTGCAATGATGAATATGATATTTTCAGTCCACCTACTATTGAGGAGAAAATTAATTATGATTAAAATATGCCTCCTATATTTGATGATTATGGTGATGAGAATAATAATGATAGCTATTTTGTTGAATTTGCTCCCACTACAATTAATAAGAATGACTATGTTTATGTGGGGAGTATTAATTCTTTTATGCATGTGGCTCATGATAAAAATGTTTCATGTGATAGTTATATTGTTAATTTTATTCATGATTCTACTGAAAGTTATTATGAGAGAGGGAAACATGGTTTTATGCATCTCAATAATATTAAGTTTTCCCTCTTTATGTTGAAAATTTTGAAGTTGCACTTGTTTTTCTTTCCTATGCTTATTGCTTTGTGCTTTCACGACTTGTTTCTTTACAAGATTCCTATGCGTAGGAAGAGGGTTAGACTTAAAAGTGTTTTTAATTTGCTTCTTGATGCTCTCTTTTACTTCAATTCATATTTCTTATGTGAGCATCTTCTCAAACTATCATGCCTAACTTAAAGGCGTTAAAGAAAAAAGTACTTCTTGGGAGATAACCCAATAGTTTTCTTGAGTCCTGGAAATTATTACTTCTGTAATAACCTCTCCTTATCCTTTTTTATTTGATTTTTTGCCAAGAATAACCTCTAATGAGAGGGAAGTAAGATTTGGGGAAGTGTTGTCCTGAAACAGATTTTTGTGCTTCACAGTAAAAATTCGTGAAAAATCTCTGTATGTCGGATTGAGCTGTAGTTTTATGAATAAATCCCCCAGGTTGTTCGCTAACTTTGGTTAGTTCAACACTTTTCGATTGGAGCAATAGAAGGTCTTCGAAAAAATCGGTTTTCACCGGCTGGTCTGTTTTGACAGATTTCTGCCATTATTTGCATTTGCCTCTTTATCAATTTCTTTTTGAGTTCTTTTTGGTGAAGTGAGATTTTTGAGGGAATTGATACAGTAGCTTGTGTTTTTAATGAAAGTTTTTCTGTTTTAAAACTAAAACCGAAAGGTTTATTATCTTTTGAATGCACTAATGTTGCTAATGAAGATTGTGTGAAGTTTTGTATGAAGGAAATTTTCAGGTGTAGGGAAAGAATGATGTAATGAGATGAAGAATGGACAAAAGCTCAATCTTGGGGATGCCACCCCATGTCACCCCAAGAAATATTCAAGAGGTACAAGCGTCAAATCTTGGGGATGCCCAAGGCATCCCCTTCTTCATCAATAAAAATCTAAGGTCTTTTTAGACACTTCGTTTTTATTGTTTCATGCACTGTTGTGTTGTTCTTGGAGCGTCTTCGTTTTTGTTTTAGTTTTATTTTGTTTGGTTTGCTTAAATAAGTTGGTTGGATCCCAACACACTTCTTTTGGAGAGATACACACCCCGTTATTCATTGCCTAGAACACTCTAGTTTTCACTCTTATTGTTCTGTGAGTGTTCTCCTTTGCTAACACTACGTTTAGCTTTAGTTTTCGATTGGTGTTGGAAAAGAGTAGGAAGTTTCATGCTTATAGTGGTACAAAAGGAGCTTGTTTTTGACTGTGGCCTAGACTTTATCATGTCATGCTTGATATTGCTTTGACTTTATGCTTAGTGATTATTGTTGTAGCATGACATGTTATAAACAATTGAGATTGATTAATGTGCCTTGAAAAGATCATGCATGGTCTTAGCATATAAAAGCATAATATTGTGGTATTCTCCTTTAATGCTTTATTTGAGTTGACTTGGCGCATTCTCACACCATGTTAAGACTATACCAAGTCACCATAGCCTCTATGATCATTTAGTTTTTGTCTTGTAATATCACTTTATGCTTTAATTAATGATGTTTTGTCGCTTTGCATGATTATGGCCATTATTGCTCTCTTGGTTGGTCGCTCCTAGTCTTTTGCTAGCCTCCATACCAAGTATGAGTTCCACTCATGCATCCAACTCCAAATAAAACCAAGTTATTCCAAAGAGTCCACCATACCTACCTATTAGCATTTTCTATTCCAAGTATATTCATGTTTTTATCTACCTTCTGAATTAAACTTGTTATGTGAAAATTAGTGATTAAAGCTCTCACGAACTTGATGGCACACTTTACTTTTCTTGCCCCTAATAAACTTGAACCATTGTGTCATCTATGTTGTATATGCTTGCACTTATACATTGGGATTAGCAGAACCATGTTGTCATGGGGAACACTTTCAACATTGCACTTGTACATTTTACCCAGTTGATATCATGCTCTTTTGTTTATGGATGTCGTCGGTGTGAAATGAAAGGGGAGCTTGTAAGTCCATGGAGTTATGTATGTGAGTTAGAAAAATGTCTAGGCTGCTAGCCTAAGCCATGCCTAATCATGGTGAAAACTTGCAGCATCACCATAGTGAGCAATCTATGAAGCATTCTTCTTATAAGAAAAAGAGATAGAGATTGAGAAAAAAAGAAAAAAGATGAGAAAAGAGGAAAGAGAGAAAAAGCACCATTTTCCCATGGTAAATAAGAAGATTGTTGAGATGCTCATTGTCTGCTTGCCTTGTCATTTTGATTATGGGATAGCTCCTGTATCATGTGCAAGGGGTACCCCGTTGGCGGTTCTCTATGATACACATGTACTTACTATGACAAGAACTTACCAGTAACTAAACTTGAGTAGCATGAGGAGCGGCCCTCGTATTCAAGGGACATGAGATTGCCAACTTATACTTTGTCAAGCATATACTCCATAGTTTTTTCACTTTAACCTTAATCACTTCAAGATGCTTATGATAGGGGCAATGAGAGCTGAAAGCTAATAAGTACCATAATAAGTACCATAGTTTGGCGGTTCTCTTTATGAGACTTGAATCCCTGCTTCCTTCTATGAAGGCCTTTCTTCCACTTTTATATTGAGTCTCCACCTTCCATCCTTAGGCACCAATTGAGAGAGCATAGTGGCCATTCTTAGTTTAATGTGCATTGTCCCAAAACTTTTTGATTGATTCAGAACTTTGATATTGCTTGTTCTTAAACTATTTGTATCTAGTCACCCTTATGAACTTTGAAGGTGTCCTATGCATTTATGTTTTGCTACACCATGAGGGACAAGCTGAATACCATTTTCATTATGTTTTCTATATGTGAAACAAACAAACGTCTTTCAAAGCATTGTTATTCATGAATCTTTTGTTTGTACCTTTTCATATTACAACATAGTTGCTATGTCTTATTGTTAGAACTATATCTTTCATGCCTATGTTAGAGTACTATGATCCCAGCTATCAATGTTTTACAAATACCTTGATCAAGTTTATGATGGTGCATGTCACCTCAAAAATTATTGTTTTTTATCACTTACCTACTCGAGAACGATCAGGAGTTAAGCTTGGGGATGTTGATACGTTGTAAACGTATCTATAATTTTTGATGTTCCATGCTTGTTTTATATCTACTTTCTTATGTTTTGTCCACACTTTATAGTATTTTTACACATTTTCTGGAACTAACCTATTAACAGGATGTCACAGTGCCAGTTGCCTATTTTCTGCTATTTTTGGTTTCAGAAAAGCTAAAAAAGAAATATTCTCAGAATTGGACCGGACAAAAGCCAAAGTCGATATTTTACCGGAAGACTCACGGAGCCAGAAGATGAGACAGAGAGGGGCTAGGGGCTGGCCACACCACCTGGTAGCACGGGCCAGGCCAGGCCGCGCCAGGGGGTGGTGTGGGTCCCTCAGGCCTCCACCGACCTTGCCCCTTCGCCTATATATGCCTCCCGAGATGAAAACCCTAAGAACCAGATCAGAATTCCATGAAAAGTTCCACAGCGCCGCTGCCACCGAAGAGGAGTTTCGGGGGACAGAAAGTCTCTGTTCCGGCACCCTGCCGGGACGTGGAATTGCCCTCGGAGCCATCTCCATCGATCTCCACCACCATCTCCATCGCCGTTGCTGATTCCATGATGATGAGGGAGTAGTTCTTCCTCGAGGCTAAGGGCTCTACCGGTAGCTATGTGTTCATCTCTCTCTCTATTGATGATCTTATTGAGATCATGAGCTTTGTAATCTATAGATCTATTCTTCTACTCAAGTGCTTTAATGAATCTCTGCTTATCCCCACGTGTGTGAAGTTGACAGTGTGCACACTGTGTGGCACTTTGGCTAAGGTTACATAAATACTTGTTATGAGTTATATTTGGAGTTGGATGTCTCTATGAAATTGTGGTGTTTGTTGGAACCATCTAGCGCTCAAGGTGATAGTGTGGGGTTATCTAGATGGGGAAGGCGGACTTTGAGGAGTGATGTTATAGCCCTACCATGGATTGGAGTGTCCAATCGGAAAGTAGTTCATAGTAGTATCATGAAGAGAAGATATTTATATGAGAGTGTTCACTAGCGAAACTATGATCCCTAGGCCTTGTTTCTAAGCATTGAAACACCGTTTGCAACTAGACATGTTACATGTTTGCTTGCTTCTATCTTTTTGCCTTTAGTCTTTTCCTCCCGTCAAGCTCTTTTCTGGCACCGTTGTCTTATATCCATACCACTTGTATTTCACTATCTCTTTGCTGAACTAGTGCACCTATACACCTGACAAGTGTATTGGGTGTGTTGGAGACACAAGAGACTTCTTGTATCTTGATGGCAGGGTTGCTTGAGAGGGATACCTTTGACCACTTCCTCCCTGAGTTCGATAAACCTTGGGTAATCCACTTAAGGGAAACTTGCTGCTGTTCTACAAACCTCTGCACTTGGAGGCCCAACAACTGTCTACAAGAATAGAAGTGCGTAGACATCAATAATACATGAACATTTGTAAAATATTGAAATGCCTTAAACTACCCAGTTTAATGATATATTCATTAATGAATGAAACCATTGTTTGAATTCAAAGTTATGTGATAATATGTGAAAGTCATTCGATTTCTTGTCACATATGAATCATGCCTAAGTTCGGCAAAATAACTTAAACACCATGTATTACTTGAATACAAAGTGTTTGATGAATTGTTAAAAGTAAATACATATTCGATGTATTGTGTTTTAACAAAAATGGTAATTATCATTACATGATTGTTTAAATGCCTAAAGTAGTTTACCAAAGGAAACATGAATATGCAACTATTTGATATGATCAAAGTGTTTCATCAATAAAGGGTATGAATATAAAATTGAATATAATTACTATGATTTGATCAATAGTAATGAAATTCAACTTTATAAGATTGGCATAAAAGAAATTGTGGAATGCAATGCAATGCGTTTGAAACATTAAAATGCAAAGCATCACAATATGATATTAGATATCAAAGTGGGTAAATAGATGGCACCAAATAAATCGTTATAGTGTGGATGTAGATACCCATTAGTTAGAAATAGTTAGCACGCAATTAGAACATATAGTGAACCATCTGGATTCGTGAGATCGGCGCCATATCTAGTATGGATCATCGTAAAAGTTTTGGGTTTACTCGATATAACCAAAACAATAGCGAATAAGTCCTTGTAGAGTATTCATTGGAAACTTTGAATACGAAATCCATAGCTAATACCAAAAGGGAAGCAAAATTAGTATTGCTTGGATTTTGGTACATTTTTGAGAAAATTTGCATTCAGTGATATTTCTAGATTATGTAGAAAATGGAAGATAGTGAAAAACATGATGAGGATTCAAAACCGTGCATCAAAGTGTTGAGAAGCGCAACGGAAAATGTTCCTGAACGATTCTCCTCACAAAGGAAAGAATCAATGATATTGATCATTGTGTTTTCCCCACTGGTGTTTTCACTACATGAAGTGGGATTCAAAATGAAGCCCATATCTTGTGTGGAGACATTTGTGAATCATTTGTCAAGATGACCAGAATATGACATGCCTACGAACTACTAAGGAAATAATGGTAAACTAGAATTATGAGAAATCCTAGAAGCAAAAATCCCTTGAGATTAGAAAGCAATTCGTTGCTGAATCTTACAAAGTAAAGGAGTTACTTGGAATTTTTACAAATGACTGCAAAGCCATAGTGGAAAAGGGGGGTGAATGACAAAAGCACAATTTTTCAAGTATTGGACGAATTCAAATGAATTTGATTCAAGTGTGTTGAATGTCTAGTGGAGTTAAAACTAGTAAAAGTACTAGTATCTCATAGTAAATCTCCAAGTTTGATATTTGATCAAAAGATTTTGAAGTCGTTCAAAATAGTGAGTGGATATGCAATTTGCATTAAATTGAGTGGGAGTTGTAAAAGTCTTCCTAAAACAATATGTGAATGACATATTTTTGAGTGGGAGCAATATAAGTCGGAACATATTTTGAGTGGGAGCTTATAGAGTGATTCTTAAGTGTGTTAAGAATAAAAGCGCAAGTACCGATAAATAATGATTTATAAGGTGTAGAAGTTGATAATAAGTGTATTATGATATTATGTAGTATTCCTTAAAGGATTCTGAAAAGAGTTTCAGAATAGAAGTTAATTAAGGAACTGGTCCTTAATAACTCAAATTCGGAATACTATTAAGTTTAACATCAATGGTTGAAAGGAAGAAAAGGATGATCATCATCCACTATGTTGAGACATAGGTTCTATCTTAGAAAACCATGATAGTAACTTAACATAATATATGATCCAAGAAGAAACGTTTAAAAGTGATTAAGTTTGAATCACAGAACGTTGAGCTAAGTTTATCCGCAGTGTCTAATAGAGAACTGCAGACATATTTTCCAGATCCATAAAGATGACATATCTTCAAGCATAAAGGGTTATGTTATAAGGGAATATGTTGGAAACTCCTGTAAATACCGATTAAAGTCAAGTAGGAAGCGAGGTGAACAAAAACATCGAAAGTTGCACAGAGTGCACTTGTGTTTCAATGATTACATTTATAATAATAGATAAGGATACCATCTAAAGTGTTGTATAATGTTATGGCAGGGCTAGTTCGCTTTTAACATAGAATGATGTGTCCTAGGGCATAGTGCCCATGAGAAAGCCCTCGAGGTTGATCTAAAGTCACAGTAGGCTCCTGGAATTCGGCCTCGTTCCGCTGCCATAGCAACGATGCATACACACAGATGTTATCATGTGATGATAAAGTATTAATGTCAATCAAGGTGACATTAGTAAGTTGCAAAGGATTTGGGACTGTAAAGTACAGACCTAACACTCAACCTCTTCCATGAGCAAGCATGTTTAGGGTACCGGATATATGGTGCCAACGATTAAGCACAAATGCAGCTAGTTTATTTGTACTCTAGTGCAAATGGGAGACTGTTGGAAATATGCTCTAGAGACAAATAGTAATAAGGACTATTATCATATTTCATAAAGTTTATGATTAAGTTTTATATCATGCTATAACTGTATTGAGTGGAAACATCAATACACGTGTGATATATAAACAACCAGGGGTTCCCAGTGAAACTCTAGTCACTGGTTCATTGGTCAACAGATGATCAAGTTTCCTGATCATGTGGCATTTATGCTAGTTGGAAATGGAGTCAACTCATTCTGAGAATGAGATGATGAACCAATACCCAGCCTAAACATCATGACCCGATCATGTCACGAAGTTCAAGTTATGATGATTAGAAATGGATCCTCGTAGACTATTCCTTAGACCGTGATGCTATATCAATCATTGTCTCCCGAGAGTGCTTAGATAGCATCAAGCGTCACTTGGTAATACAGTGATTATAAAGGATTATTCAAGTACTCGGAGGAACCGTAGAGGCAATATATGTCAAGAGCGGGATTTGTTCGTCCACGTGACGGAAAGATACTCAAGGGCCCACTCGGAGAAGTTATATCCAATAGTTGCGCAGCGTGTGATTTGATCACAGGGATATCACTTGTCGGAACGAGTCAAGTAATTGTTTAGTAACGAGATTGAACACGACATGGTGATGTCATTGATCAGATCTCGGGCAATGCAAGTATCGAGAGACAAAGGGAATAAGACACGACCATCCCAGTTCAAACGACAAAAGATCTTCGTGGAACGCACAGGGGTCACATGGCCATCCAGGTCCCTCTGTCGATCATTGGTCCGGGACTGTCCCGACCATGTCTGGAGTGTTCCCGAACTGTAGGGTATCACTCTTAAGGGTTTTATGATGCTTAGAGAGTGTTTATAGGATCGGAAGAATCGCCGAAGAATAGTAGAGAGAAAACCGGAAGGGTTTCGGTAAGTCCGGAGGATGTACGGAGTGGAGGTGGAAGGTCTTCCATAGCCACGAAGATTGAATAATATGTGAATGAATGTTAAATATTGATTTAATTATTTATTCATAATGATTTAATAAAAGAGAAAATCAATTTAAAGGTCAAAAGGCTTAATGGGCCAATTCCGGAGGGAAGAGGGCCCATTAGGGAAAGGCAAGAGGGAGAAGGGCCAAAGGGGGTGGCCGGCGCCCTAGTGGGACAGCCCCACGCGCGGGTCCCATGGGGTGGCTGGCGGTGCCACCCCTCCCCTCTCCTCTCCTTTAGTCCCACCCCGGGACTTTGAGGGAGGTAGTACCTCCCCTCCCCCTATATATAGTGGGGGTATTTGGCTAGATAAATACACACAATATTCAATAAAGGTTTCCTCACTTTTGGGGAGACCTCCAATTGATACTCTCTCTCTCTCTCATGACCGTGGTCCCAAGTTTGGACTGCACGAACGAGAGACATCTTCACCGTGGAGCGCTGTCGCGCAGTGGGATTCGGATCTAGGAGCTCTACTTCCACAACTGTTGCTGGATCGGGGAAGCGGGAGTCATCGTTAGGCACCGAATATGTGTAACTCCCCACGTGGTGTCACACTTAAGGCACTCAAGTCATTGGAGCCATAGGAGCGCAAGGACTTCATCACGACCTTGAGGTCAGCTTCGACTCGTCTACATCAACCACGCTCTCCTGAGCGTTGACAATGCTTTTCGGTCTTCAAGGGTAAGTTCACGAAAATCCCTCTTGTTACTGCATTACTAATAGATAGGTCCTGGCAGCATCAGGGATTCAGGGGCATAGGGTAAAAATTATTGTTTTCATACGTAGAACCCCTACAGTACTACCTCAGCAAAGTCCTAACTGAATCAAAACAGCGGTATCCGCACTATCAAAAGCTAGCTTACGGTGTGTTCTTTGCATCTCAGAAGCTACGATATTACTTTCAGGAGCATCAGATTACCGTGGTGAGCACAGCTCCCATGAGAAACATAATTAACAACAGCGACGCTACTGGATGTGTCGCAAAATGGGGAATAGAGCTTTCAGCTTTCGACATTGAGTACAAACCTCGTACAACAATCAAATCCCAAATCCTTGTTGACTTTGTCGCTGATTGGACAGAGACAATGGAAAATATGACCCTCCTAGAGTTGGAATACTGGACCTTGCATTTTGACGGGTCTAAAGTGCTCGGGAGCTCGGGGGATGGCGTGGTGCTCAAATCACCCCAAGGAGATAAACTTTTCTATGTGTTGCAGATCCACTTCACGGCAACAAACAACATTGTCGAATATGAAGCACTGCTGCATGGAATCCGGATTGCTAAGGATATCGGCATCCGATGACTAATGTGTTATGGAGACTCGGATATTGTTGCTCAACAAGTGTCAGATATCTGTAATGCAAATAAACACATGGCAGCATATATGGTTATCGTGGATGAACTGGCTAAATTGTTCGAAGGGTTTTAAGTTCAACACATCCCTCGAACAGAAAACGAGGAAGCAGACACACTATCTCAGATAGGCTCTGATACGTTGCAAACGTATCTATAATTTTTGATGTTCTATGCTTGTTTTATATCTACTTTCTTGTGTTTTGTCTACACTTTGGAGTATTTTTACACATTTTCTGGAACTAACATATTAACAAGATGCCATAGTGCCAGTTACCTGTTTTCTGCTGTTTTGGTTTCAGAAAAGCTAGTAAGGAAATATTCTCGGAATTGGACCAGACAAAATCCCAAGTCAATATTTCACCAGAAGGAACACGGAGTCCGGACGGGAGATGAAGAGGAGAGCCAGGCCGGCCACACCTGGTGGTGGCGCGGCCAACCCTAGATGTTCCCCCAGGTGGTGTGGGCCCCCTAGCACTCCATCGACCTTGCCCCTTCGCCTATATATTGCCTCTGAGATGAAACCCTAAGGACCCGATCAAAATTCCACGGAAGAGTTTGTAGCCGTTGACATCTCCATCCCTAGATCGGGAGGGATCTGAAGCTCTTCCCGGCATCCTGCCGGAGGGGAGAGATCACCTTGGAGGCCTTCTTCATCACCATGCCTGCCTCCGGTGTGATGTGTGAGTAGTTCATCCCTGGACTACGGGTCCATGTAGTAGCTGGATGGTTGGTTCTTCTCCTTTGTGCTACCATGTTTAGATCTTGTGAGCTCCGTTCATGATCAAGATCATCTATTTATAATCATACATGTTGTGTTTGCAGGGATCCAATGGATATTGAGATGCTATTTCAGATTGATTATTGATTCTATCATGTCTATGTTATTTGTGATCTTGCATGCTTTCCGTTGTTAGTATCTATCTTGGCCGAGTAGATGCTAGCAACTCCAAGAGGGAGTATTTTTTATCGATACTAGGTTCATGCCTCTAGGAATCTGGGGAAGTGATAGAAATCTCTAAGGTACTAGATATGCTGATGCTACTAGGGAGAAAACAGCAATCCTTTGTTCATAGACCAATCGTATTGTTTACTTTACACACTTTGCTTAATGCAATTATCTATTGCTTGCAACTGAATACTAGAGGGGGTTCGGATGATAACCTGAAGGTGGATTATTAGTCATAGATGCAGATGGAATACGGTCTATGTATAATGTTGTAATGACCAATCAAATCTCGTAGGAGTCAAGATGATTACTATATGCATGTATGCTTTCTCGATGTTTGTCAATTGCCCCGCTGTAATTTGTTCACCCAACATGTCATCTATCTTAAGGATAATCACCTCTAGTGAACTATGGATCTTGGTCCATTCTTTTAACATCAATCTACAATCTATTTAATGTTTTATGTTTACTTTCTGCAAGCAATTACTATCTTCCACACAATACGTTTAATCCTTTGTTTTCAGCAAAACCGGTGAGATTGACAACCTCACTTTAAGTTGGGGGCAAAGTTCTGTGGTTGTGTTGTCCATGATTCCAAGTTGGAAACAACACCTTGGAGGTGTTTCCTTGCTCCTACTGGTTCGATAACCTTGGTTTCATAACTAAGGGAAAACTTGCAGTTGTGCTCATCATATTTTCCTCTTGGGGTTCCCCAACGATCTCGAATATATTTTGAGCCATTAGGCTCTGCACGGAAAAAGGTCCCGGATGGTGCTTTTTTGGAGCACCTTAGAGTTCCCTCTATCACAGGAGTTGATGAGGAGTATCCGACCAAATCCGACTCACCTTTAGTAGCAGTTCTGGCTATAATTCCTAGCTGGACTCAACTCTACCTTGATTTTTTGGTAGACGGAAAATTACCCGAAGACGAGGTTCTGAGCCGGCAGATCGTCCGACGAGCAAAAACCTATACAATAATAAGTGGTGATCTCTATAAGCAGAGTGTATCTGGGGTCTTTCAGCACTGCGTATCTCCGGAAGGAGTGGAAATCCTAAGGGAAATTCACGAAGGCGAATGCGGTCATCACGCTGCAGCCAAATCTTTAGTGGCAAAAGCTTTCAGACATGGATTTTTATGGCTTACAGCCAAGGCAGATGCCGAACGGCTGGTCAAGACGTGCAAAGGCTACCAAAAATATGCCAAACAAGCTCATTTTCCAGCCGATCAGCTGCGAACAATACCTATAACATGGGCCTTTGCGGTCTGGGGGCTTGACATGGTAGGACCGTTTAAACGGGCTCCAAGTGGATTTACTCACCTCTTAGTGATGGTGGATAAATTCACAAAATGGATTGAGTCTAAACCCATCACAAGTTGTGATGGAGCAACAGCCAGAAGATTTGTCGACGATGTTATAATCCGATACGGTTATCCACATAGTATTATCACGGACAACGGGAGCAATTTTTCTATGGGAGAGCTTGCCGAATTCTGCGACGAACAAAATATCCGGCTTGACATTGCGTCAGTTGCACATCCATGATGACTGCAAGTGCATAGATCGTTTGTAGCTAGTTCAAAATGAAGATATTGATCCCACAGGGAGCAGGAGTCTGAAGTCTAATAACTCTTGAAATAAATATTACAATAGAAATGCTAGATAAATTTCTAAGTGACAAGATAAAATGCGAGTATTGTGTAAAAAGGTGTTTTTGGATTTTAGGTATAAGAGCAATAATAAAGTAAAGTAAAACAACCGAGTACAGAAAGTAAGTATCGTGTGTGTAAGAGAGATTGGAACTGCAGTGGGGAAAAGCGTTCTCAGGGAGTAGCGGATACACCACTAGTATTATAAGGATCTAAGATAAAGATTATCATCATGAACATTCTCAACTATGTATGTGTGGGAGGAACTCCGTAATTAGGACAAATAGGTAGCAACCACTGCTCACATCATCCTCATA
This sequence comes from Avena sativa, assembly GCA_916181665.1. NCBI lineage: Eukaryota > Viridiplantae > Streptophyta > Magnoliopsida > Poales > Poaceae > Avena > Avena sativa. The sequence continues at coordinate 601,797,408 of OV702291.1, read as the reverse complement.
ACCAAATTAGTCAGCAATCGACATCAATCGAATTACTGCGCTGTTAAGGGACGTAATCCCGTAGGACGTATCCCATGGCATGGATAGTGTTCCGTGAGTTTCCCCGGTTTCCCAAGTAGATATGTAAGGGGTGCCAATAGCTTTATAGTCATTGTAAGTGCTAGCACACCTCCGTCTATCAACAAGTAGTTTCCTCCATCAAGTCCCCACGAGAGGCAAATATTGAGAGGTCGACTTCTCTCAACATCAAGATGTAGAAAATCTAACACATGGTCACATCGATGGATATCATAATGGACTTTATCTTATTTCAGTCTCATACTAGGGTTTATCCATCTCCCCAAGAACTAATGATCTACTCAGACATGGAGGCAATCAACATCATAGCAATGGTAATGGAAACAATCATAGATGAATAGTACTTGTATAAATCCACAACGAGTACGGAAATTACAACAAGATCTAGACAAGATGTAGATGGGATGGATGGAGATGGCGGTGATGCAGCGGTGGATGATGAAGATCGATGCCTTAGCCTCCCGAATCTGCGCAGGGCAAAGATGGATCCTTGGTGGATGAGTTCCCCCTCCATATGCCTTCCGGAGGTGAGGTTTCTGCGATTTCTGGTGTTATGTATGTCGTCTCCTCGAACCAATTGCACGGGGTGAAACTATTTGACGAGGCGGAGGCGGAACCAACTATACGACCGGAGCTATACGGCCGAAAAATTTGCTCCGGTCGTATAGTTAGTCGTTGGACTCTCTGCCTCGCTTGTTCGCTTCTGGTTTTCTTCTAGTATTATTAATATTTCCCAAATAAGCGATTTACGTTGTTTTTGACTCCTTTTCTCCACAGTACAACTGCTCCAAGAATTGTATCCATTGGAATCATCATTTGTCCTGATCCTGGTGAAAACAGATATAAAATGTGCATGCGAGCGCCATAAAATACCAAGATCCTACATCTACAATGCAAAATAATAATGTAAAACATGATACAAATATGCACTCATCAATCCACAAGCTAATTGACAAGTTGAAAGAGCAAATGGTTTAATCCTACAAGGCCTCAAACCAAGACTCGAAGCACCACTTCGTCGTGTTGCAGGGGCTTGGTCAGATGAATTACCGTCTGTAATATGGAGCTTCAGAACAACTCCGAACAGGTCAACTGGATACACACCTTTATTCTTGGTCTATGGTGCAGAAGCAGTTCTTCCTAGTGATTTGATTCATACCTCTCCCCGAGTTGTTGCGTACATCGAAGAGGATGCCGAAATTTCTCGACAAAATGATCTCGATTTAATCGAAGAAGTTCGCGTCGTTGCTGAGATGAGATCAACAGCCTATCAGCAGAAGTTACGCAAGTATCATAGCCAAAGAGTCAGAAATCGATCTTTCAATAAAGGCGATTTGGTTCTCCGGCTTGTGCAGAAAAGAAAGCACAAACTTTCCCCAGTATGGGAAGGGCGCTTTTTAGTTAGCCGGGTATTGCATAATGGTTCTTACTATCTAACTGATATGCGTCCAGTCAAAGAAAGACCTGCTACTAATAAGAGAAAGAGAGCTGGAGGCAGTACAGACCCAGAAGAATTAGATAGACCATGGAATATTTCCTAGCTACATCCCTTTTATTCTTACAATTTATATCTTTGTAATCATATATGTGTACATATTCAATGAGAAATAAAGTATTGGTTGCCTCAAATATTTTCTGAGAAAAGTTTTATATTACCATCTTATTTCCGAATGATCATGTCACAATCAAAAATCCCAGAATACTTGAAAGTACTTTATGCTCATGTTTGTTCAGGTTAGATTTTCGATTCTAAAAATGCTACCTTTGGGTATAAATCTAAATTTTCTAGTCTATACTTGGGTTCTTTATCTGATTGCCGGATGCGAGCATTTTCCGAGTAGTGAATTGTTGGTACTGGAAGCCGGCTTTGTTTTTGAGTTTAAACTAGTTTAGTAATTGAGCTCCATTGCTCGGCAAAGTTTCCGTGTTGAAGGTTGGCCGGCTCATGAAAGGGACGAGGCAGAAAGCCAGATAAGCGATAAGTATAGACAAAACAAAAAGTGCTTATGTAAAAAATTCAGGCACGTAAAAATAAAGAAAAAAGTGCTAAATAGAAGCATCAGTTATTGCACATCTTAGCACTAACAAAAATATTATACTACTTATTACAATCCGATTGTTTCAGAATAACACATTGTTTTTTCTGATGCTCTACGATGCAGGAGGAGAGGTAGGAGCTGCCGGCTCACTAGAGACATCGCCTTCACCTTGATATCTTTCTAAGACATGCAAATCGATATGGTTTGCTCGTCATCAGAAACTTTGGTTGTTTCTTCAGTAGGTGGAGGAGGCGTTTCCACGCAAGTGAAGAAAGGAGTGTTGTAGCTGGTCAGATCAGCTACATGACATCCATAACCAGCGCAGGAGTCCGTGATGGCCTTGATATCTTGATCATGTCCGTCTTCATCCACAGTTGAATAACCCTTGGTTACTTGCCAGATCTCCATGCTTCCATGGTGGATCATAACCATGGTAAGGGCATTATGTGCTGCGGACTGCGCATAGGACATGTTCCAATCTTGGATGAGCTGGGGCATCTCCTTTGCCTTATCTCGCACCTCAAAGGCGGACATTGTATTCATATCCGGAACTTTGAGAACTTCGCCAATATCCTCCAATGACTGGCGGAAATCGTGAAGCAAATCGCTAACTTCTGTAAGCCGGCTGGTGCGAGACTCGATAGAGGAAGAATCCAGTAAGTTCAAAGGAGCTGCATATACAAAAAGCAAAGTCATACATATATCCGGATTCTTAGGAATCGGAAAGAACTAGAAGTCAGATATAGGAAAATTACCGAAGATGGAATCATCAACTTTGGTCTTCTCCGCTCGAAGACTCTAGAGTTCATCCTGGAGAGGTTGGGTGATGTCCTTTTCTCTAAATAACTCATCATTGAGATCTAAGATTTTCTGATCCTGGATTGCAATATTTAGATCATGTTCTTCGGTGGCCATGGAAGAGGATTCGAGAATGCTAGCAATGCTACGCTCGTGATCCGCCTTAAGCTTATTCAGCTCCCGCCGTAAGTCGGCGTTCTCCACCTCTAGGGTCTTGAAGTTCTCGGCCTCTTTAATCATTTTACATGACTTTGACCAGTGCTGTAAACAAAAAGGAAGCAGTTGAATGAGAAATTCGACTATGGAAACAAAAATAGCAGGGATAAGGAGTGAAATTACTACCTTCAGCCTCATCCTTGGATATCTTCAATTGAGCATTTTCAAGACAGAGAGCTCTGATCTCTCTCCGCTTATTGCAAATATTCTTCAATAATTCCTGGTTATAAGCATTAACTTTCTGTAAATCAGAATAATACCCAGAGTTAGAAGTCTATTAAAGACTCGGGCTAATATTTTAACTAATATCAGCACGAGCCTTGGGGGCTATACTAGTTCATTCTTTGACATCCTATGAAAGCATAAATCCGGATTGTCTATCCAACTTCATGCTTGGGGACTAGGGGATATGATATGAAATAAGGTAAAAAATGAGTTGGAATTCCGACTTACATATTGTTCATGAGTAAGCCTGCTTAGACTCATGTTCACCTTAGTTGTAACTTTCTCAACGAGAGTCAATGGGATTATTGGCGGTGGTGGAGCCACGCCGGCCTTCAACATCTCGTCGTGAAGACGAACTTGGTCAAGAAGCTCGGAGTACTTGACGTCCTCGGCTTCTTGTGCCTCTTCCTCGGTGGTGATATTCCGGCTCTCCAAGCATTGTTGAGCCAGCCTTTGTATCTCTTCTGCAGCTTTCCGAGTAATGCCAAGTTTGGCGATACCCGGATTGCTGAGAAGGTTATCGGCGAAAACCTCTGCGAGGGATCATTACCCTGTACGGGTTCACCCTTATCAAGTGCCGAGTCACCCATGATAACGTCGTTCTGCGAGCTGAGGATCGCTGGCTCAGATTGTTGAGCCAGATCTTCCGCAACAGACGGAGATGGAGTAATCTCTGGCGTTGTAGAAGGCTATGGGGCAGGAGTCGGAGGCGTTGTGGCAGGAGAAGTCAAATTTAACTTTGACTAGCATAGGGGCTTTGCCAAGCTTCCCTTCCCCTTTCCCTTGGTGAGATGTTTAGCTCTGAGGAGGTAATAGAAAAAAGATCGTTACACTTCATAAAGAGTGAGAAATAAAATATAAAGCCCTTGTGAGGAAAGTTAACTGTTCACAACGGGCACTTCCTTTGTGCCGATAGACACTGTCGGAGTCTTACGCTTTTGGGTAAGCGCATCCGGCAGTGCAATCAATTGTCCATCATCCTGAGAGAGCTCGGGAGGATATCCCTCAAGAGGATCAAGCTCCGACTCGGGGAGGTCAGCAAGCTGAAAAGAAGAAATACCTTAGTATTGCAAAAAGACACAACAATGTATAGGTGAACACATAATTCGAGTAATTGCTGGAAAACTTACTGGTGTCACGGGATCATCAGTCGTATGCATATCCAAGGAAAGCTCCGGAATTTTCCTCTCGATACGTTCCTTAATCAAACATTTGATTTGGGACTCGTAGTCCTTATCCGAATAAGATTTGGAGCAGATCCGGAGAGAGTCTGTCTTGCTCTTGGTGATTGAGTGCATAAGCCGGTCGCCATGATGTTGGAGAGGCTGGATCCAAATCGGATCCTTTCAGACCCTTGTGCTTTATCAAATATTCGATCCGCCTCTTAGCAAGAAGCAGATCGTCAGTAAGAGCCGGAGCATCTGTGTCCCAGGACTCTAGGGGTGTGGCAGCATTGTCAACAAAAGTCGGCAAAGCGATGGCTTTGTCGGGAGCCGGTTTGTCCTTATCGTAAAAGAACATGGACGGCCACTTGTTTACAGACTCACTAGCCTTAATCCTAGGATAGACTCGCTCTCTCCTAACAGAAAAGCTAAGAGTCCCGGTGATGTAAGGAACACCGGCAGTGATGGAATTTCTCCAGGTATGGAAATAATATCGGAAAATAAGAAGACTCGGACAAATGTCGAGATACCCCTCACACAAAGATGCATATGCACACATTTATATAAGTGAGTTTGGGGGAGATTGTGGAGTTGCACTCCATAGTGATCTATAACCTCAGAAAAGAAATCTGAGGGAGGAAAGCTCAAACCTCTGTCGAGGTGGGTGCTGAAATGCACTCGCTCGTCGATGTTGGGGGTGTGGACGGTTTGTCCAAAGCCGCTCCACTAGTCGTCGGTGTGGAGGAGACCTTCCTTCTCGACGACGCGGAGCATGGCATCATCAAGGGTGCAGGGGATCCAAATCCCGTGGAAATTCTCCCTCCCCGTTGCTGCGGAGGTCGTCGTTGTTGTCGCTGCTGTGCCGGATGATGAAGCTTCAGCCATTCTGCGAGCGGTTGTGACCTAGGATGGGCAGCGCTGTGAGCTTTGGGGGAGGTAGAGGAGCTTTTTTGCAGGAAGCATCAAGGGGAAGGAGGAGGCACTAGTGCTGGTAAGGAAGAAGGCAGAGATCTAGACACCTTACATCCCTCACATGCACTGAGATTCATGCAAAGGTAAAACAGTAACCATACCACGCACCGTGGAAGGAGATGGGTAACCTCCTCTCGAGGATTACGCCGCCTCGATCTCCATGCACACATTAAAACGATGCCTCGGTTCTGCAAAAGGCAGAGCCACCAATGGTCGTGCTGACAGGAATGTCTGTCAATGACGTGACTTAACCTTGATTGATGTCAGGTTACATCAGGGACCAAGTTCCGGCTTAAGTTTGAATTTCAGGCTGGAAACTCGAATAATGTACTCATAGATCTGACTTGCTTTGAGACTCGGATCCTATCCTTTCTTTTGAAGTTTCAGAAACCCTTCAAGATTCTGTAAGCCGAAGATGAATCAAGCTAGACGATGGTGAAATCTTACTCTGGATCTTGGAGGCTTCCGGGGGCTGCTGTCGGGGATATACTTTCCGGGTATCCTCACCATGCCTCACTAACCAGGGTGGCCCACTTCTGGTTAGATCTTTTCTTCACGGGTGGCCCAGTCAGGGAGAAGAGACAGAGTCCAGTCCAGCTACGAGAAGGCCCAGAAGACTTACCGACATAGGCCTGTAGTGTTACTTGTAGTTCAAGATGTACTCTGTAACTAACTCTTAGTCGTAGCCGGATAGGTCTCTCCTGTAAACCCTAGGCCGAATATCTATATAAGCCATCCTAGGACAAGCCTTTAGGGCACCCCACAATAGTCTACAATCTCAACTCGCACAGGCGAAACCCTTGTAACCCAAATTCGGACTCTGCCATATTACTGGATTGCTAGAAGGAGTAGGATCCGTGCAAAGCCGGTGGGTTCAAACCTCGGTAAACTTGTGTGCTCACCGTCCTGGAACACCATACGTCTCACACCCCTCTCTTTTGCACGCCTCGAGGACCCCCTCATGGCGTACTTGTCATCAATCCGACGACACAAGTAACTCGCTAGCTAATAGTTCTTATAACTCAAATGAAATTGTTAAAATTTTGTGAGGCTTTGCAAATCAATTTCTTTCAGTTCCCTCTCTTATTATGAGAATGAAAATGTTTTTAAGCGCGGTCGCTTGAGTCAAAATTAAGGGTGCATATGTATATGTCAAAATAAGGATAACTTAGAGCTTTTTCATTAATCACCCACTTCGATGATCGTGGCTATCAAATACCTCTTGTTTTCCTTTTCTTATCAAGAACTCTAATTGTACATCTTAGGTGGTGAGGTGATTCCAAAGATCAAAAGTATCGAAAGTTTTTCAGCTCATATTTTGGTGAATCTTTCTTCCTTTCTCAAGGATCAACGAATGTTTCTTTTGTAAATGCCTAAACAACCTTCTGAGACTACCAATAATTTTGCCCATATAGCAACACATATGCCACTCATGTCATCAACTCATAGCTGAAATCTGGGCTTATACCATAGATCATTCAGAAGCTAGCGGAATTATTGGTATCCCAAAGGTGTGTATTTGAAACAAAGTACTTTTATTTCCTTCTTCTCTCTTTCCTCTTCTCTTTTTTTAACAGCAGGTCAATACAGGTTTTGGCATCTCCCTCTCCCACCATAAAAAGTTCTTTCTATCAAACAAATATTTTTCAGAAGGTATAATCAAGTCAATGATCAGTATGTGGGGTTAAGCACTACTACGATTAAGCCATTAAGACAAAAACATGGCACCAAAGTTGTCAATAGATACTTTCTCTTATTCTTAAAAGTTTGGAATTAAATCCAAAGGGTAGTTCTTTAAACTGATATTAATTGTCAAAAGTCTTAACCAAAGAGGTGAAAAAACCTTTGAGCTCAAGTCCTAAAAGATAACAAATTAAGCGTGGAGTCGAAGTCAAGTGCAACCGAACAGACATAAAATGTTCATGAATAAGCATACCGGAAGAAGGAAAGTAGGAATGTGGTACCTCCTCTTTCTTGCTCATCTCCTACTTGAGCCAACTCTTGTGCATACGTCTCCATAGCTCAACAACTAGAAGTGAGCAACCTGCAGAAAGAATCAACAAGAGCTGAGAGAAATTTGCACAAATAAAATAAGATGCTAGTCTAATATTTTTGGGTTTTTATTTTTATCAAATGCAAAACTTAAAGTAAACATGCATTGAAATAAAACAAATAAAAAGAAGAAAGAAAAATATGAATGCAAAAAGGTGGGAGGAGTTTAACCTCCCGAAGCTTAGGCTTTTTGCCTAACTGGAATCAATCGTCGCTATCGTTGGGTGGTGGCTGCTGATATGGGAAGTTCGGGTAGCGGTTTGGAAAGTCGTTCATAATAGATATGAAGTCTTGGGTGATGACTATGTTGGCGTTCGCATCATACAACGTGTTTTCTATGTTGTTAATGCGATGCACCACCTGGTCAAACTCGCCCATCGGGACATAGTTGAATCACGGTTGTGGTGGAGGCATACCATGGTGTTCGTGTTGGTGGAAAGGTTGTTGGTGATGGTGTTGCTGACCGTAATCGTCACATCCTGCCCCATGCAAATCTTCTTCTCCTTGATCTTGCTGTTATTGGCCAGCTGCTGCGTTTTCCCAGTTGGGGTGGCCACCTTGTGGTGCAGTCCTTCCTGAGAGGATCAGTGCTTGCTAGAACTCCTCCTAGGTGAACCAAAAGCTTGGACAAAAGGAAGCAAAATTTGGTGGAGGTCACCGTTAGGCTCAAAATAAAACTGGTAAGCATGAAGGGAACGTTCGGGTCTGTAGACCCCCATGAACTTGGTGCTAGCCATATGAATGTCATCCAGACTCTTACTACCAGCCACAGCTCTTTCCTGTGGTAGGACAAATTCATTTGTGCAGGCAATCTATGTAATCAACCCACCACAACAAATGTCCCTTGCAGAAGCCGACCTTTGGTGGTGAAAGTGCTGGATGAGCAAGGCACCCAAGTTTACCTTATGCTCCATCTCTGGATGCAATGCCATATGAATTACACTCATTTCGGAGCCTGTCATTGCCCCCACACCTTTCCCAAAAATAGAATTAACAAGGAAGGTATGAAAATAACGGATAGTAGGATTCTGGATGGTGGCACACTTTTTGCGCAAATAATTAGTGTTCCTATGGGCAGAAATTTGCTCCCAAGAATGTATTGCCTCCATGTGCACAGTGTAATTAATATAGAGTTCTCCCTCATGGGAGAATCCGAAACTATCAACAATTCATAGAAGGTCAGGTTGTGGAGCTGCCCATTGAGTACAAAACTTACAGTGCAATTATGCTCTTGGGCCTCGAGATCATCATGGAACGATGAAAGGAACTCGAATATGGCGAGCTTGTAGGTGTTAGCGGAGAGGTAGGAGAAGTTGACTATGCCATCCTGCATAGTCATCCGCTCGAAGTCCTCCAAAAGACCTTGGCGGGAGAGAAACTCACGTTCTACCCACTTGGTGGGGAAAACCTTGCGGTTGCTCACCCTCTCATAGTCTCGGCTCATGGAGGTCCTCGAGCTATCCACCTACGAGCGCCTCTTATTTGAACCCGGTGGCTTGGCGGAGCCCGAGGCTCCCGCTGTACCCGAGCCCTTGCCCGAGCAGAAAATCCTTCCAATGTTATGCTTTGTGCTGTGAAATTTTTGAAGAAAAATATAGGCATCAAGTTTCTAGCACATGAACAAACGATTACAGGTAGAAGTTACAAATCCTAACATGAGAAATCAACAATAATATCAAAATATGATGAACTCGTCGAAATAGCCAATGTGATGAATTCAGCCATGGATTTTAGAAAATAAAGTATGGATCAGATGAGAAACATACCGATGTGAAGATTCCCTAACTCAAAAACACGAAATCAATGAAGAATTAAAGGTTCTAGGAGGCTAGGGTTTGAGGTGGGGAGAGAAAGAATAAGGAAGAAAGATGAAGAAGAAGAAGGAGGCTGGCTGGGAGCCAGCCGCCGTTGGCCTTTACCTAGCGACGCATGCGGTATGGGCGGGCGGTATGGGCGGGCGGTACGGGCGTACCCCGGCCGTACCGTTGGCCATTATCCAATGGGGAACTTGGTCGATTTTGTCGAGGTTTGGTACAGGCGTGCGATACGGTCATACCTCGGCCGTACTACTTCTCATTATCTGACCTGAACCCTTTTTCTTTTCTTCATTTTTTCCTTGCTTCTCAACTTCGCTAAGGTAAGTTCTCTGAATGAACTCAAAACTCGAAATAAATTTATTAGAGCATACAAATAATAAAGTAGTAATCATAAGTAAAATTTAAACTTAATTTATTAAGAATGGGTTAACTCCCATTAAGTATTTTATTCTAGAGTTTTGACTAGTCAAACTCCATATCATCGGTGTTTATCTCAAGCTGATCTTTTTCTTTAGTTCTTGCTGCTTGAACACACTTAGGTGGCGGAACATATTTTCCATTATGTTCCTATTTCTTTGGAAAGTATCGAACAATCTGATCATCATATATATTGAAGACAATCTTACCGCTAGAGCAATCTACGTTAGCTCTAGTTGTGCTAAGAAAAGGTCTTCCAATGATGATAGACAGTTTGTCATCCTTGGGAGGAATAATAAAATCAGTGGGTATAACATGTTGATCTATTCTAAGTAGAACATCTTCGATCATACCGACAGGTTGTTTAGTTGTCTTATCCGCCATTTGTAAAGTTATTGATGTAGGAGAACATTCTCCAAGATTCAATTTCTTAAATAGGGAATAAGGCATAACACTAACACCTGCTCCTAAATCACAAAGAACATTGAATATATTAGTTTTCCCTATTGCACAGGAGATGGTTGGTATCCCTGGGTACCCAAGCTTAGCAGGCAGCTTATCACCAAAGCTTGTCATTACTGCTACAATCTTAGTTACCTTTTTCTTTCTATTAAGGATGTCTCGCAGAAACTTTTTATAAGTAGAAACTGGAATAGCATTAGTGAAAGGAAGTTATAAATGCAAGTTTCCTAGTGCCTCATCAAAAGAGTCATAAATAGCTTTATTTGGTTCGTATTGAACTCGGTTAGGATAAGGAATTTTCTTTTTAGTAGGTATTACCTTCTCTTTTACCTTTGCCACTGGTTCAACATTCTTTTTGTTTTTCCTTGTAGCTGATTCTTGTTTATCGGCGTCTTCTTCACGTGGGATGATAACTTTCTCTTCTTGTTCCTTTCTGAGATCGGCTTCTTCCCTTGAATCAATTATCTTAGCGTCTGAATCATACGATTTATACTTGTCCCATTGTTCCTCTTCTACTCTAGTTTTGGAAGCTTCATTCTCCCTTTTCTGGGCCTCATAATCAATGTCATCCTAGCGATCGACTAAATCCTCTTATTATTGACTCATCTCCTGAGTTTCTCTTGCTTTTCGAGCTTGTTCTTCTTGATACCAAGGTGGTCCTTGTGGTTCCTGAGTTTCTGTACCATGTTTAGTAACAATGTTAGTAGAAACAGTATTGAAATTTCCTTAGTTTAAAATCAAAGTTTGTGTTTCATTTATTTGCTCGCACTGAGTTTTAACCATACTTAGATATATATCTAAATGTTTTGTGGCCTGCCCCAAGTCATTAAAGACTTCTCGTAGATCTCTTATATTGTTTTCTTGTGTCATAAGAAATTTATAGTTTTTCTCACGGAATTGATTTAGTTGATATTTAAACTTTTGCATTAAAAGATTTATATCATATTCTATTACATAAGTTTGAAGAATGTAAACTTTATTCTCTTTTACAAGTTCCGAGGCTATACATTTTCTTCCATGGACTTTTTGACTTTGGGTATAAGATCTGGTGGTATGTGAATCATACCTTTTCGTGGTTCAATATCCACAACTGGATTGTACTGGTCTTCATTAAAGGATCTTACCTCGAAAAGCCTTACACATTCCGGTAGTGTCAAGTTTCATATGGCTCCTCCTGCAGATAGATCAATCATTTCTTTTGTCTCATCATTAAGACCATTATAAAAATATTGAATAATTAAGTCCTCGTGAAAACTGTGATTTGGGACTTTCATAATCAATACATAAAATCTATTCCATCCTTGATAAAAGGTTTCTCCAATTGTTTTAAGGAAGTTTGTTATACCACGTTTGATTTGCATGATTTTAGTGAATGAACAATATTTATGCATGAATTCTCGGATGCAATCTTCCTAGATTTTTATAGTATGATTGGGTAATGATTATAACCAAGCAAGAGCATTATCTTTCAAAGACCAGTGAAAGAGTTTAAGAAGTACAAACTCTATTGGTAAACTTGCTGGTTTAAGAGTAGCGCAAAGGTCATAGACCCTTGTCAAGTGGTCACTAGGGTCTTCCTCTTCTTTTCATGCGAAAGCAATTTCTTTCATCATATATATTAGCTCGGGATATATTTCAAATTCCTGGCCTTCAAGTTCAGGACAAAAATAGGCATTTTCCTCGAGTTCCTAGATGGATTCTCATATTCTCCCAAAGGTAGCTCAGGTTCGGCCCCTCGGGTGATGGTCAAATCTGCCATCAGTGGAATCAAGTTGTTCACATCTACAGTACATGAATTAGTAAATCTTTCAATAAATTCTAGACGTCTCTCGATCGGAACACGATCAATATATGGAGGTAAATAAGTTTTTCCTGATCGATTGGTACCTCTATCTTCAACGGAGATCATGAATGGTGTCAACAATTGTTATTGTCAAGAAACAACACTCAGCGCTTAGCTCCCTGGCAACAGCGCCAGAAAATATTTTGATGGCCTGCAAGTGCATAGGTTCGTTAGAGAATGTTTTCACGGAAGTATTAATTCCAGTTTTTTATCGATCCCAATAAGGATCCTAGGAAAGTGTTTTTATGCGGTGTTTCTATCACACCCAAGGTGTCATAGGTCTTGAGTGAATTGACTGCAAAAGTTGACGGTGGAAGTGGTGAGTAAAATATAGAGGAAACTTTCTTAGGAAATAAGTAAATTGTATAAAAGTAAAGATGTGAAAGGTGTGTAAAGGTCCTACAGATGAGAAGTTAGGCACGGAGAGAAACAGTTCAGGACGATAGTGAAAGTGCCAAATGGATAAAGTGGAATAAGTGATAGTGATATTTCTTATTTATAAGTGAGTAGGCAAGCAACCCATATACCTACTAGGAATCCTCATGGCCAATTCTTCCCAGTCCCAATGATCCATCTGTCTATTACCACGGCCATGGTCTGCACATTAATTAAGGTCTTGTGATCGGATCAAGGCTTTAATCTTGATAGTTCCTTGTTATCCTCGAGTAGTACTAGCTCTTCATTTATATCGGTCATTTCACTTTGGGGTCGCCGAATTACTAGCATACAAGTTCATACCTATGAGATCTTTGGATAATGTTACCTGGGCCCTTAAATTAGATAACAAGCATTTGGCAAACATAGATAATCATTCTCACTATTAAATAAACACTACAACAATCACAAATGGATGGATTTAAAAGAGGCACAACACATCTCACCAATACCCTACATCTCCCACGCCTATGGGGATTTACTCAGACATGAGAGGAAGACAAATCAAAGGCATAATTGTATTGCAAGTAAAAATCATCTCAAAGTTATTGTAGCAAACCACAATAGTGATTAAAGATCAAATCAAATACAAACCAAAGGTAGATCAAAGTATCAAACCCTAATCTTACAAGTGCCAATCTCTCTCTCTAATTAATGATGGGAATGATGGTAGAGTGTGTGGTGTAGAGGTTGGAGATTGTCGAGGAATGAGGTGAAGTTCTTCTCCTCTTCCAGATCTGATATTTCCCTCTAGATGGCTTGTGGCGGTTGTATCTTCTGTTCTATGGTTCTTCTCGTCTCTCCTTCATGAAAATTACTTGTATTGATATAAGGAAGGCATCGGCGTGTAGTATGGGCGAGCGGTACGGGCGCGCCCCGACCTTACCGGTGGTCGTTATGCATACTGGACGCCTCCAATGAAAGGGGCTACAATTGGGAATTGACTTCTTTTGGTGCATTTAGCCCATAAATGCTATTAGATTTTCAATAAATATTCATTACCTGAAAACTATCACAAGAAACCATGGATTCGCTAATTGCGATGTTAACATTAGTAGAAAAGGGGTATCTTCGGTGAAATCCAGCAATAAACAAGAGGAAAATCAATGTTAAAAGTGATGAAATTTAGAGCTATCGGCCACCAAGGCCTCAATCTTGGGGATATCTTCACAACTTAATTTAAGGCCCCAAGAACATGCTACAAAGGTCACATAACCGTCTAGGGTTCCAAGAACCCAAGAGGGACAGTCTTCTTGATTTCACCAAGCAAATCCTCTGGGGAGAACACAAACTGATGCACCTAATGCAAAAGGCAAGAACACCACAAATATGCCCCAATCCTTCACTCTCAAGTTCCAGCAAAGCTACTAAAGCAATTGGGGGAACAAGAGAGGAAGAACAAATGGAGAACACAAAATCCCCCTAGATCTAGATCCCAAAGATTCACTCACAAAGAGGTGATTTGGTTTGGTCAAATGTAGATCTAGATCTCCTCTATCTTCCTCTCAAATATGGGAAAGAATCATTGGAGGGGAATATAGGAATCAAGCTCAAGAGATTAAAGCAAATGGGGCAAAGCTTAAGAAAACAGGGAGAAGAAGCAACCTATAAAAGAGAGAGGGAGAAGGCTTAAATAGGCCCATAGTTTTTATGCATGTTGGGGGGCTAAAAACACGACCTAGGCCGGTAGTACTAGATTGGGCTGGTACTACCGCCCAGGGAGCCAGCAGCACCAGGAAGAGCGAGGTCATCGTGGGGCGAGCGAGCAAACTGGTGACCTAGCGAGCACGGGAGCGAGCGGCAAGGGGATGGAGGCAGCGTACTAGCGAGTGAGGGAATCGGGGCGAGCGCGCTAATGTGGGATCGAGTGGAGCACTATGCGCGCGATGCAAGGCTAGAAGCAAGCGAGCAACGCTGGCAGCTAGGCGAGCTAAGCGGGCTGGCCCGGTAGCACCGGCCTGGCCGGGCGGTACTGCCGGTTGGGCCGGTACTACCGACCGAGGCCGGAAATGCTACCGAGCGGCAAAGATAGGGTGGGCTGCACACGAACAGGTGCGTCCAGAACCTTGAGAAGTAGTACCGCTCGGCCCAAATAGTTTCCCCTTTTCTTTTTCTTTTAACAAAACAAAATCCTAACTTCAAAATGCAATAACTTGAGTTAGGAAACTCTGATTGACCTATAACCAATTTTGTTGGAAAGAGGACAACAAGAGCTACCCAACAAAATATTGGATATCACCAAGTGAGAATGTATCAAGTATTATAATATGAGATACCTCACTTGGTGAGGATCCGGAAAACCTCCGAGATAAAAACACAATAAGATATAAAGGGGAGATCCGTTTTTGGAGAACTAGAGCTTGTATTGAACACAAGATCTAGAACCAAACATGGATAAGATCCAACCAACAACCAAGAAAGATGATGCTAAGAATGCAATGGTTTGAGCTCTCTCCGAAAGATATGATCGAGCTACTCACTCGAGAGCCCTCTTGATAGTACGGTTATCTATCCTAACCCAGTCTCCCAACTACCAACATGAGACTGGCAAAAGGGAAAACCTATCAAGATTATACTTTGCCTTGAGAAATCCAATTGAGCATGATGTAGATGATCTTGTCCTTCTCAAGATGGAACACCTTTCTTGATTCCTCTTCCTTACGCTTGCTAGATGAATACTTGCACTTTGCTCCCCCATACACCATGGGGAAACCTTTACTTTGACCTTATCTTCATCGATCCATGATAACAAGGATGGCAAGCATCAAACATGAGATCTTCTAGAGATGATGCATTTTGATCTTGCACAACACATATTCTTCATATCTTCTACCTTGAAGCCAACACATTCTCCAAGCGATGCCAATGGAAAAATCCTACAACTGCAACTCAATGCAAACATTAGTCCATAGAGATTCTCATTAATTACCAAAACCACACATGGGGGCCCACATGCTCTTTCACTGGGGTTAGTGATGCAGCAACGACTCTTTTTTTGGGGGGATACATATACCCCCTTCTTCTCCAAGTGAAGGTTGCGGCTTCTAATCTCCCTCCTCCATTAATGTTGAGCTCCAACCTCATAGATCTCCCTCTCTAGCCACTCAAACTTGATGCCCCTTTGGGAATTGAGGGAGGAGACCTAGACCTAGCTTTCCACCAAAGGGATTTGTGTTTCCCCACCATTTGTGTAAGTTGTTGTTGCTCTAGGGTTTGAAGAAACCCTAACTTTAAGAAGTCACCCTCCATAGCTCATCCTCGTGTGTAAGAGCTTTGAGGTCGTCTTGGGAGCCTCCAATTCAGTTGTGGAGAAGTGCCCCAAGGTTTTTTACAAGGTTTTGGTCGCCACCTTCAAGGTCACCGCATAGTGGATCGTATGCTTGCCGCAAGGCGGGTGCGCGGGAGAATAGGGTGAGGCCTTAGTGGAGATGGTGGTCTTAGTACCGCCCACCCCTCCAACAGAGACGTACTTCCCCTCAAAAGGAAGGAACTTCAGGAAAACATCTCCATGTCCCCTCTTGATGATTTCTATCCTTTACTCTTTATTATTGTTGCTTGCTTGACATAAAGATTCCCACACTTAGTTGCATATCTAGAGAACTTACTTTGTGTCAAGCCTTAATTTGAAAAGAAGCTAAAAATTGAGTAGCGCCTATTCACCCCCTTTAGTCGCTTATACCGATCTTTCGATTGGTATCAGAGCAAGGTGCTCTTCTTTCGCTTAACCGCCTAAGAGAAGTATGAGCGAAGTAAAGGGGAGTGAAATAACTCCCAATTAACCCATCACTAAGAGTGAGCTTTCTGAAGGAAATATGCCCTGAGAGGCAATAATAAAGTTGTTATTATGTATTCCTTATATATGATAGATGTTTGCATGCTATAATTGTATTGATAGGAAACATCAATACATGTGTGTTTAATAAACAAAAAGGGTTCCTAGTTATGCCTCTCTTATAGACTAGCTTGTTGATTAATAAGATGATCAAGGTTTCCTGATCATGGACATTGGATGTTGTTAATAACAAGGTCACAGCATTTGTGAAATGATGTGATGAACATTCATCCGAAGTATAGCATTACGATCAAGTCATTATGTTTATATTGCTATAACATCATATGAAGTAATCTTTATCCTTAGACCATGAGATCATGTTAATTGCTAACACCGGAAGAGTATCTTGATAACATCAAACGTCACACCATAATAGGGTGACTATAAAGATGGGTTCAGTACTACGAAGGTGTTATGTTGAGGCTCATGGATCAAGAGTGGAATTTGTCAATCCATATGACGGATAGATATACTCTGGGCCCTCTCGGTGATATCACATTAGGATAGCTTGCAAGCAAGTGATGTGATCACTAGAATGTTATATCACGGGAACGAGAAAAGAGTGCATGTCGGAAACAAGATCAAACTAGGTATGGAGATACCGATGATCGAATCTCAGACATGTAATATATCGAGGGGCAAAGGGATTTAGTTACAAGCGTTAAAGGTTCTCACGATCACAGGAGTCATCGTTGAATGTGTAGGAGTCGGTACGGATCTCCAGGTCCCGCTACTGATTATTGATCGGAGAAGGGTCTCGGTCATGTCTGCATTATTCGCGAACCATAGGGTGGCACACTTAAGAGTTACCGGACACCATTTTTGAGCATATATGTTTCAGATGAAAGAATTGCAAAGCGCAGGAATTGTTTCAATAGAAACCGGAAATTGTTTCGGGTGAAATTGCAGAAGGTGGTTCTGCATGTGATATTGAAATATTGCAAGGGGCTATATGTGAATGTTTGTTAATTAAAGTAATTAACAAAATTCTGAATAAATTTAATAAAAAGAGTTTTATTAAATGAGAGAGCATTAAATTTGGAGAAATTTAATGCATTTAAAGTGGAGACTTTAAAAGGGAATGTGAAGAGGCATTTTAATGTGGAGGGGTTACCACCACATGAATGGGGGAGGTGAGGGGTCACCCCCCCCCCCCCCCCGCCCCATGCGCCGGCCATGGAGAGAGGGGGCACCCCCCCCTCCTCCTATAAAAGGCCACCCATTCCCTCCTTCATCCACACACACCTCCTTGTGAAGGATCTCTCTCCCCCTCTAGAATTATTCCCCCATGGTCTCGGAATAGCGAGATACATGTTCCTGGTGGCATTTCGTCTGGAAGGAGTTGCTGCTTCCGCTGGATCGCTGGAGCGAGGAGGTGGAGGTTGTCCGGTGGCTTGAACGTGTGTGCGAGTGCAGATGCGCTGCTGAGTTGCGGCACTCGGACTTCCTCACGATCTTGAGATCGGCAAGTGTACGACTACATCAACCACGAGTTCCTACTCGTTAACAAAGCTCATTGTCTTCGAGGGTAAGTTCTCTATGGATGTATGTCCACCCGTTGCTCTTTATCTAGTAGATAGATCTTGGCGTGTAGTTCTCATCGTAGGAAAATTTTTGTTTTCTATGTTGCGGACCCAACAGTGGTATCAGAGCCTGATCTATGCGTAGGTGCTTTGCACGGGTAGTACACATATGTTTATATGTGGGCGATGATGATCATGTTATTGCATCTTCTATGTACTTTGGATATTGGTGGCATAGTGGGATGAAGCGGCCCGGACCAACCTTACATGTCATCGTACATGAGACCGGTTCCACGACTGACATGCAACTTGTTTTGCATAAGTGGCTGGCGGGTGTCTGTCTCTCCTACTATAGTCAATATCTGATTTACATCGAGTTGCTAATAACTTGGTTATCCTCGTTGTGGTTCATGTTCGTAGGTTAGACAGGTTCTATCTCCGAAAGCCCTAAACCACGTAAAACTTGCAATTGATAAATTAGAGGCGTCTAGTTTAGATCATTGCTGGGCTAGTGTTTTGATATGGTATTGTTGTAAGTAGATGTATGATAGATACTCTTACAACTCACTTAACGTGTAAGTTCCATAGACCTTGGCCTTACACACAAAGGAATGATAGAGATCATACCACGATGCAAATGATAGAGATCAAATGCATGGACCATATCATCTCACTTCACACATTAGATGTTAGCATCTTATATTGCTAGTTTGGCGCTTTTGGTAGCATTATAAGATGATCCCTCATTTAGATATCAAGATAAAATGTGTTCTTCCTTAAGTATGCACCGTTTTGTGGATCGTGTTTTGAGGCATCACGTGATGATCGGGTGTTCTCAACTCTACGCTTTCATACAACGGGTGTAAGACAGTTGTACACACGCAAATACTAAGGTTCTTACTTGACGAGCCTAGCATGTACAGACATGGCCTCGGAACACGGACCGAAAGGTTAAGCATGAGTCATATAGTTGATATGATGCCCATATAGATGCTCGCCTTTGAAGCTACACCGACTCACGTGATGATCGGACTTGGTGTAGTGGATTTGGTTCATGTAATCACCAAAAGGACACGAGGGATGTCGTTTTTGAGTGGGAGTTCATTAGTAATTTGGATTAGTTGAACTCAATCTATCATAAACTTAGTCTAAATATACTTTACAAATTCTGTTGTAGATGGCACCACCTGCTTTTAATTTCAATGTGTTCATGGAGAAAGAGAAACTTGCTGTGAATGGTAGCAACTTCACCAACTGGGCTATGAATTTGAGGATTCTCCTCACTGCTGCACAAAAGCAATATGTGCTAGATGCGCCGCTAGGCCCCCCACCAGCTCCTGATGCCCCTGACAAGGAAAAGAATGTCTATGTGACTCGTCAGGAGGACCACAACTTAGTTCATTGCGGCATACTGTATGGGCTAGAGCCAGAACTTCGAAAGCGTTTCGAAAATGGCAATGCCTTTGATACCATGGGAGAATTGAAAATGATTTTCGATACCCATGCTGCCGTAGAGAGTTATAATGCTACAGAAAAGTTCTTTAACTGCATGATGGAGGAAAACAGCTCTGTTAGTGAGCACGTACTCAAAATGTCTGGGTACGCCGATAAGCTTGTGTCCTTGGGAATAACGATTCCCATTGACTTAGGCATACATCGTGTTCTCCAATCTCTGCCACCTAGCTACAAGAGCTTCATGATGAACTATAATATGCAGGGCATGAAGAAGTCTCTTCCCGAGCTTCTGTCAATGCTTAAGACTGCAGAAGTGGAGATTAGGAAAGAACATCAAGTGTTGATGATCAATAGGACCACCGGTTTCAAGAAGGACAAGAAAGGCAAGCACAAGGGAAAGAAGGGTGGCAAGTCTGTTGCCGCGCCTAAAAAGAAACCCCGAGCTGGCCCTAAGTCTGACACCGAGTGCTACTATTGCAAGGGGACTGGCCATTGGAAGCGCAACTGCCCCAAGTATTTGGCGGACAAGAAGGCCGGCAAGGCAAACAAAGGTATATGTGATATACATGTTATTGATGTGTACTTGACTAGTACTCGCAGTAGCACCTGGGTATTTGATACGGGATCGGTTGCTAATATATGTAACTCGGTTCAGGGGCTGCGGAACAAGCGACAACTAGCAAGGGATGAGGTCACGATGCGGGTCAGCAATGGATCAAGAGTTGATGTGATCGCCGTCGGAACGCTGCCTCTCCATATGCCATCGGGATTAGTTATAAACCTAAATAATTGTTATTTGGTGCCTGCACTGAGCATGAACATTGTATCCGGATCGTGCTTGATGCAAAGTGGTTATTCATTTAAGTCTGAAAACAATGGTTGTTCGATTTATATGAATAATATCTTTTATGGTCATGCACCTGTGTTGAATGGTTTATTTCTGTTGGATCTCGATAGTAGTATTACGCATATTCATAATGTCGATGCTAAAAGGATTAAACTTGATAATGATATATCTACATATATGTGGCACTGCCGTCTAGGTCATATTGGTGTTAAACGCATGAAGAAACTCCATTCTGATGGACTTTTGGAATCACTTGATTTTGAATCATTTGATACATGTGAGCCATGCCTTATGGGCAAGATGACTAGAACACCGTTTTCCGGTTCAATGGAATGGGCGGCAGATTTATTGGAAATCATACATACTGATGTGTGTGGACCAATGAGTGTGTCGGCGCGAGGTGGATATCGTTATTTTGTTACTTTCACGGATGATTTGAGTAGATATGGGTATATCTATTTGATGAAACACAAGTCTGAAACTTTTGAAAAGTTCAAAGAATTTCAGAATGAAGTGGAAAATCATCGTAACAGAAAGATCAAATTTCTACGGTCCGACCGTGGAGGAGAGTATCTTAGTTACGAGTTTAGCACACATATGAAAGACTGTGGAATAGTTTCACAACTCACGCCTGCCGGAACACCACAACGTAATGGTGTGTCAGAATGTCGTAATCGTACTTTATTGGATATGGTTCGATCTATGATGTCTCTGACTGACTTGCCACTGTCATTTTGGGGTTATGCACCGGAAACCGCTACATTCACTTTAAATAGGGCACCATCTAAATCCGTTGAAAAGACACCGTATGAATTATGGTTTGGAAACAAACCTAAGCTATCATTTCCTAAAGTTTGGGGATATGATGTTTATGTGAAGAAACTTCAACCGGATAAACTCGAACCCAAAGCGGAAAAATGCGTCTTCATAGGATACCCTAAGGAAACAATTAGGTATACCTTCTATCACAGATCCGAGGGCAAGGTCTTTGTTGCCAAGAATGGATCCTTTCTTGAGAAGGAGTTTCTCGCGAAAGGTGTGAGTAGTCGGAAGGTAGAACTCGAAGAGGTTATTGAACCTTCTCTTCATGAAATGGCGAGTAGCGCAGCTCCAGAAGTTGTTTCGGAGTTGACTTCACCTAATGAAGAGAGAGCTAATGATATTGATCATGAAACTCCGAAAGAGGACACTACCGAACCTCGCAGGTCAAGCAGGACATGTGCAGCTCCTAAACTGTACGGCAATCCTGTTATGAATTTCATGATTGATGAAATAGATGACCCTGCGACGTATGAAGAAGCGATGATGAACCCTGATTCCAACAAATGTCTAGAAGCCATGAAATCCGAGATGGAATCCATGTACGAAAACTAGGTTTGGACCTTGGTGGACTTACCTCACGATCGAAAGGCCGTTGAGAATAAATGGATTTTCAAAAGAAAAACTGATGCTGATGGTAATGTAACCATCTATAAGGCTCGACTTGTCGCAAAGGGGTTTCGACAAATTCAAGGAGTTGACTATGATGAGACATTCTCTCCCGTAGCGATGCTTAAGTCGGTTAGGATTATGTTAGCAATTGCTGCATATTTCGATTATGAAATATGGCAGATGGATGTCAAAACTGCGTTCCTCAATGGTAATATTGAAGAATAGTTGTATATGATACAATCTAAGGGTTTTGTCGATCCTAAGGATGCTGATAAGGTGTGTAAACTTCAGCGATCCATCTATGGACTGAAGCAAGCATCCCGGAGTTGGAATCTCCGCTTTGATGAGGTGATCAAAGAGTTTGGATTTGTCCAAACTTATGGAGAGGCTTGTATTTACAAGAAAGTGAGTGGGAGCAATGTGGCATTTCTGATATTATATGTGGATGACATATTATTGATTGGAAATGATTTAGATCTTTTAAACAGTGTTAAAAGTTATCTAAACAGCAAATTTTCGATGAAGGACCTTGGTGAAGCTTCATATATATTAGGCATTAAAATCTATAGAGATAGATCAAGACGCCTAATTGGGCTATCGCAGAGTACATACCTTGATAAGATATTAAAGAAGTTTAATATGGACGGAAGTAAGAAGGGGTACTTACCTATGTTGCAAGGCAAGACATTGAGTAAGACTCAAAGTCCGGCTACGGCGGAAGAAAGAGAAATAATGGATAAGATCCCCTATGCCTCAGCCATAGGATCTATAATGTATGCCATGCTATGTACAAGACCGGATGTGGCACATGCTATTAGTTTGACTAGTAGGTACCAATCTAATCCAGGTTCGGAACACTGGATAGCGATCAAGAATATCCTTAAGTACTTGAGAAGAACTAAGGATATGTTTCTTGTATACGGAGGTGAAGAAGAGCTAGTCGCAAAGTGTTATGTCGATGCTAGCTTTGACACTGATACGGATGACTCTAAGTCTCAATCCGGATACGTATTTCTCTTGAACGGAGCAGCAGTTAGTTGGAGGAGCTCCAAACAACCTGTGGTGGCTAGATCAACGACGGAGGCAGAATATGTTGCTGCTTCAGAAGCAGCGCAGGAAGCGGTTTGGATGAAGGAGTTCATAACGGAACTAGGTGTGGTTCCTAGTGCGTTGGACCCAGTGGTGATCTATTGTGACAATAATGGAGCCATAGCCAACGCCAAGGAACCAAGGTCTCACAAGAATTCCAAGCATATTAAGCGCCGGTTTCACTCCATCCACGAGCATGTCAAGGATGGAGATATAAAGATTTGTAAAGTACACACGGACCTGAATGTAGCAGATCTGTTGACTAAAGTAATCCCTAGGGCAAAACATGATCAACACCAGAACTCCATGGGTGTTAGATTTATCACTATGTGAACTAGATTATTGTCTCTAGTGCAAGTGGGAGACTGAAGGAAATATGCCCTGAGAGGCAATAATGAAGTTGTTATTATGTATTCCTTGTATATGATAGATGTTTATTTTGCATGCTATAATTGTATTGATAGGAAACATCAATACATGTGTGTTTAATAAACAAAAAGGGTTCCTAGTTATGCCTCTCTTATAGACTAGCTTGTTGATTAACAAGATGATCAAGGTTTCCTGATCATGGACATTGGATGTTGTTAATAACAAGGTCACAGCATTTGTGAAATGATGTGATGAACATTCATCCGAAGTATAGCATTACGATCAAGTCATTATGTTTATATTGCTATAACATCATACGAAGTAATCTTTATCCTTAGACCATGAGATAATGTTAATTGCTAACACCGGAAGAGTATCTTGATAACATCAAACGTCACACCGTAACAGGGTGACTATAAAGATGGGTTCAGTACTACGAAGGTGTTATGTTGAGGCTCATGGATCAAGAGTGGAATTTGTCAATCTAGATGACGGATAGATATACTCTGGGCCCTCTCAGTGATATCACATTAGGATAGCTTGCAAGCAAGTGATGTGATCACTAGAATGTTATATCACGGGAACGAGAAAAGAGTGCATGTCGGAAACGAGATCAAACTAGGTATGGAGATACCGATGATCGAATCTCAGACATGTAATATATCGAGATACAAAGGGATTTAGTTACAAGCGTTAAAGGTTCTCACGATCACAGGAGTCATCGTTGAATGTGTAGGAGTCGGTACGGATCTCCAGGTCCCGCTGCTGATTATTGATCGGAGAAGGGTCTCGATCATGTCTGCATTATTCGCGAACCATAGGGTGGCACACTCCATTTTGGAGCATATATGTTTTAGACGAAAGAATTGCAAAGCGCAGGAATTGTTTCAATAGAAACCGGAAATTGTTTCGGGTGAAATTGCAGAAGGTGGTTCTGCATGTGATATTGAAATATTGCAAGGGGCTATATGTGACTGTTTGTTAATTAAAGTAATTAACAAAATTCTGAATAAATTTAATAAAAAGAGTTTTATTAAATGAGAGAGCATTAAATTTGGAGAAATTTAATGCATTTAAAGTGGAGACTTTAAAAGGGAATGTGAAGAGGCATTTTAATGTGGAGGGGTTACCACCACATGAATGGGGGAGGTGAGGGGTCACCCCCCCCCCCCATGCGCCGGCCATGGAGAGGGGGCACCACACCTCCTCCTATAAAAGGCCACCCATTCCCTCCTTCATCCACACACCTCCTTGTGAAGGATCTCTCTCCCCCTCTAGAATTATTCCCCCATGGTCTCGGATTAGCGACATACATGTTCCCGGTGGCATTTCGTCTGGAAGGAGTTGCTGCTTCCGCTGGATCGCTGGAGCGAGGAGGTGGAGGTTGTCCGGTGGCTTGAACGTGTGTGCGAGTGCGGATGCGCTGCTGAGTTGCGGCGCTCGGACTTCCTCACGATCTTGAGATCGGCAAGTGTACGACTACATCAACCACGAGTTCCTACTCATTAACAAAGCTCGTTGTCTTCGAGGGTAAGTTCTCCATGGATGTATGTCCACCCGTTGCTCTGTATCTAGTAGATAGATCTTGGCGTGTAGTTATCATCGTAGGAAAAATTTTGTTTTCTATGCTGCGGACCCAACACTTTCTGCATCTATGAAAGGAGATGAAAGACTTGTTTGAATCATGTATTTGTAAAAAGGAAGCTGTGGTTGCTGACACCATTGATAATCAATCAAGTGGCTCCAAACTGGTGGAAGATACCCTCAAGGAATCTCCCATCGATGATGGTGGCAACAAGGATAAAAGTAACCCCATGGGAAACATGCCTCCACCACCTAGCTATAATAATGCCCCTATCCCAATGCCACATATAAATCATCGTGGTCCACCACCTAAGCTTGATGTATCTAATTTCGCCAATTGGCAATATCTAATGTGCTCTCACTTTAAAAGTTCTAGTGTTCATCTTTGGAAGGTTGTGGAGTTCGGCTTCTATCCGAGCAACCCCTACAACATGACACCCACCGAGGAAATAAATAATCAACTCAATGCCATCGCCATGGCCATTCTCCAAGATCCTTTGACTCATGAGCAAATTACTCACATTCACTCTTATGACACCGCCAAGGAAGCTTGGAACGCTCTTCAAAGAGTATATCTTGGCAATGAAAGCATTCAAAACTCTAAGTTTGAAGAAATGCATTATGAAGTCAATGACTTTGTTGGGAAGGAAGATGAGACTCCCAGAGACCTATATCGAAGGGTCACGGCCCTTTCAATTAGAATGAATGACCATGGTAGTAGGGACGTGGACGATAAGTGGATCAAGCGCAAGTTCATGCAAGTCATCTTGCCCTTCCATAGAGAAATGGCCAACAATATTCATTAAAGAGCGGAATTATATGCCATGTCCTCCAATGAAGTGCTAAATGCGTTTGTGGCTCTTGTAATCATGGACAAGACCGCCTATGATGTTATCGCTCATGCTCGGAGAATGGATTCTCCAACTCTTGCTTTGAAGGCCAAGGGTCATGTCTATGAATAAGAAGTTGATTCATTGGGGATGATAGAAGGAGATGATGAAGACATCAAGTGTGCTCTTCATGAGCAATTGGCATTAGTCTCAAGAAGGTTTTGGAAGAACCAAGGGAAGGGTTACAATTGTGGAGAAACCAACCACTTCATTGCCGAGTGCCCATATGAGAAGAGAGAAGACCGTGGAGGAAGGCTCATTGTGAAATCCAAGTTCAAGCCCACTCCAAAGAAGAACTTCATCAAGAAAGTCCAAAACAAGAACTACCCCTACAAGAAGGAGCCACAAAATATGTGTTGGTGGCCCGTGAAGAATATGAAGAGAACAATGAGATTGATAGTGATGATGAAGATGGTGGAGAGATTGTGGGCATGGCCGCCATTGCCACAATTGCCACCACTTCCGCTACTACTACCACAACCTGTTCACCAACATCCCTCTTCGACTCACCCAATGAGAACAAGCGTGTCACCAAGCCTACATTTCTAATGGCTACTACTACATCAACCTCCTCACCGACATCCCTCTTCAACTCTCCAAATGAGGACAAGCTCGTAACCAACCCCACATGTCTCATGGCTAAATCCACCACAGTAACTCCTCCACCCACTATTACTCCATCTATTGATGCATCATCATATGATGATGAAATGAGTCTCGAGATTAAGAACGAAGTAGTGGAATCCACTAGTTGCTTCGATAACTTGGTAGGTGAAGCCAAGGTATGTGTTGAGGCTCTATTAAGTCAACTAGGTGAAGCTTGGTATATCATTGACGAGAGGGATGACTCCATCTCAGAGATGTTTGGGCATGCTCGTGAGGCTGCCATGGAAATTATAGCCTTAACCGATTCTCTTGAGGAAGGGCAAAGTAAAAGAGTTACTCTAGAAGAGACGTATAGTGCTCATGAAGAATCCTTTAACTTAAATATATCTAAACTTGTTAAAGAACGCGACCATGATCTTACTCTATCTAATGTTCTTAAAAAGGAAAAGCTCGAGTTTGGTGTTGGTCATGATAGACTAACTGAAAGTTTTGAGAAACTCAAGAAGGAACATGAGGCATTGTTGAGCAAATTCTCTACTCTTTCAAAGTCATATGAACAACTTCAAACTCAAGTAACAAAAGTTGTTTCAACCATGTCAACTAGTATTACTTCATGTTCCACTAACCTGTGTTGTGAGCATGGAGATCTTCTCGAGGAGAACAAGAAGTTGAAAGCTACAATTGAGAAAGGCCTTGTCTCATGCATTCAAGGTGAGAAAAGTCTAAATGCCCTTTTGAGTAATCAAAGGGACAATGTGACTAAGGAAGGAGGGTTTGCATCCAAGTCAAAGAAGAAGAACAAGGGTAAGAATAAGAAGAAGAAGAACTTGCCCTATCCCCCTTCCAAAATGATTACTTTTGTGAAGGAACCAAGTGTCATTAGGAATGGTGATGAACCATCTCATAATGATTTTTAGGGAAAATATAAACCATCCTATGTTCTTATGAAATGTTATGATGGTCATGTCTATGCTAAATATGTAGGAACCTCTTATGGTGATGATTACCATTGGGCCATTTGGGTTCCCAAGATACTTGTGACTAACAAAATAGGACCCATTTAAAATGGGTATCTAAAAACAAGCATTGGTTTCTTGTAGGGCTATGCTTCCGGTGGAAGAAAATGGGTGGTTGATAGTGGTGCCACAAGTCATATGACCGGAAGCAAAGAGATGCTTGATGAGACAATACCTAGTACTTCCAATATGTGTGTCACTTATGGAGATGGATCGACCTTCTAAGGTATTGGGTTTGGGTAAGGTAGTGGTCACACCGGATATATCCATTGTGGACATTATGCTTGTCAAAACCCTTTCATACAATTTACTTTCTATTCATCAACTCACCCGTATGGGCTTTAATTCCTACTTTACCCCGAAGGTTGTGGTTCTCATGTGGAACAAGACTCTCTCTATAGACTTTGTTGGGTATGCCGAGAATGGTTTGTATGTGGTAGATTCGATAATAAACCCACACCTACCACGACTTTCCTAATGGCTAAAGTGACATGTGATGGCTTTGGCATCGCCGTCTTGCCCACGTCAACATGAGGTCTTTTCAAAGCCTCCACATGGGAGGCCACATCCTTGGTTTAAAAGATAATGTGCGTTTTGTCAAAGATTGTGTGTGTAGGGCATGCATTGAAGGGAAGCTCCATGAGACAGCACATCCCCCAACTACAACCATCTATTCCGATGGAATCTTGGAGCTCCTTCACATGGATATCTTTGGCCCTCCATCCTTTGATAGACTTGGGGGGAAGAAGTATTGTTTGGTTATTGTTGATGACTACTCAAGATACACACGGGTATATTTCTTCAAGAAGAAGAGTGACACTCAACAAACTATCATCAGCTTTGCCAATGAAGTTCAACATCAACATAACAATAAGATCTTGGCCATAAGAAGTGACAATGGTATCGAGTTCAAGAACTACACCTTAGATGAGTTTCTTGGTGATGAGGGGATTAAGCATCAATACTCCCCTCCATATACCCCTCAACAAAATGGTGTGGTGGAAAGGAAGAACCGGACTCTAATGGATATGGCAAGAACCATGATTGTGGAGTTCAAGTCTCCATATAACTTTTGGGATGAAGCTATCTCAACTGCATGTCATATTTCTAACTGGGTTTATCTTCGCAAGCATTTGGATATGACTCCATATGAGATCCTCACCGGCAAGAAGCCAAGTATCCACTACCTTCGGGTGTTCGGGTGCAAGTGCTATATTCTCAAGAAAGGTAACCGTTATCTAAATTCGAGACTCGTACTATTGAAGGTATATTTGTTGGCTATTCATCAAACTCTCACGCCTATAGTCTATAACAAGTCCATCGGGCAAGTTATAGTATCCTCTAACATGAAGTTCGATGAGCATAATGGCTCCCAAGTGGGGCAAATTGATCTTAGTGATGTAGGTGGTGAAATTCCTCCTCAAGCCATAAGAAGAATGGGTGTGGTATTTTTCCGCCCCGTTGAGGAACCCCTTGTGGTGGAACGAGAAGGACAATGCTCTACTCAAGTGGAGCCCTCACCTACACTAGATCTACATCAACCCCATAGTCACCAAGATGCCATTGTTGAAGAGATAACTCATGATCAAGGTCAAGATCAAGTAAATGATGGATGTTCTTCACCCCATAATGACCAAGGTCAAGCTCATGAGGATGGACAAAGCCAAAATGTCGAGCAAGCTCAAGAAGAGGAGCAGGCTCAATTTCAAGGTCAAGACAAGGATCAAAATAGTGATGATGACCAAGTAGCTTCTCAATAATCCATTGAGGAAGCTCATGCTCATCGTGAAGCAAGGAGGATCGCCAAGCTCATCCGTGAAAGAATTACTCTTGAAAATGTTGTTGGTGATCTTGAAAGGGGCATTTCTACTCATAACCAAGTGGCTAACTTTGTTGGCCACAATAGTTTCATTTCTTGTGTAGAGCCCCAAAAGGTGTATGAAGTGCTTGAAGACCCGGATTGGCTTGATGCCATGCATGAAGAACTTCACAACTTCGAGCGCAAGAAAGTGTGGTCATTGGTGGAGATACCCAAGGAGTGCCATAATGTCATCGGAACAGAGTGGATCTTCAAGAACAAGCAAGATTCAAATGGGATGGTCATTCGCAACATGACAAGATTGCTGGCTCAAGGCTTCTCCCAAATTGAGGGTATCAACTACGGTGAAACTTTTGCCCCCGTTGCCCGTCTTGAATCCATTCGTATCTTGCTTGCATATGCATCTCACCATAACTTTAAGTTACAACAAATGGACGTTAAAAGTGCATTTCTCAATGGTCCCTTAAATTAGTTGGTGTATGTCAAGCAACCTCCAAGTTTTGAGGACCCCAAGTTTCCAAACCACGTCTACAAACTTGATAAGGCACTCTATGGACTTAAACAAGCTCCATGTGCATGGTATGAGCACCATAGAAAGTTGTTGGTAGACCGTGGTTTCGAAGTTGGGCTAATTGACCCCACTCTTTTTACTAAGAGAGCTGGAGGAAACCTGTTCATATGTCAAATTTATGTTGATGATATTATCTTTGGTTCTCCTAACAAGGCTTTCAATGATGTCTTTGCTAAGCTAATGACTGATGAGTTTGAAATGTCTATGATGGGGGAATTGCAATTCTTTCTTGGTTTTGAAGTAAAGCAAGTGATTGTAGGTATCTTCATTAATCAAGCCAAATACATTCAAGATATGCTCAAGAGGTTCAAGTTGACGGATTTAAATGGAGCCAAGACTCCCATGCCTCTCAAGTGTGATCTCACTCTTGATACTAAGGGTAAAGATGTGGATCAAAAGGTATATCAATCTATGATTGGTTCTTTGCTTTATATTTGTGCATCTAGACCAGATATCATGTTAAGTGTGGGTATTTGTGCATGGTTTCAATATGCCCCAAAAGAAAGCCACCTTGTGGCGATCAAGAGAATCTTTTGATATTTAGTTGATACCCTAAACTTTGGCTTATGGTATCCCAAGGGCTCAAGCTTTGTTCTTCATGGCTTCACAGATTCGGATTGGGCGGGAGACAAAGTTGGAAGGAAATCAACCTCCGGGGCTTGCCAATTCCTTGTTAGGTCCTTGGTGTGTTGGTCATCAAAGAAACAAAATTGTGTCTCCTTGTCTTCCCCCGAAGCCAAGTATATTGCAGTCGCTAGTTGTTGTACACAATTTTTATGGATGAGGCAAACTTTAAAGGATTACGGTGTCACTTGTGACAAAGTGCCTCTTCTTTGTGATAATGAAAGTGTAATCAAGATCTCCTACAACCCGGTGCAATACACAAGAACGAAGCATATTGATGTCCGCCATCACTTCATCCGGGAGCACGTGAATAATGGAGATATTGAACTCTCTTATGTTAGCACCAAGAAGACTCTTGTGGATTTATTCACCAAGCCCCTTGATGAGAAGAGATTCCAAGAGTTAAGGCATGAGATAAATATCATTGATTCGAGCAATGTGGCTTGAGACCATGCACCCATACCCATGCATTCATATGTTATCCTATCTAGATGTAGGCATGGACATAGGGGGAGTGCGGTCCTAATTGATTGGGCTATCCCTCCCCCATTATGCCCAAAGTAAGAAAATCATCCTCTTTATATCATTTTGTGATATGTGAGCTTCAATGATGAGTTTTGGTAATGGACCCAAGATATATCTTCGTGGTGCCAAGCCAAGTATACTCAAACATGGTGGCCTCGGCCACCGACCCACACTTTGGTGTGTGTCTAGATGTTCTTTGCATCCTTGGTGGTTTCGTTTATCTTATGGTTGTTTCTGTCTTCCTTGGCTCTTCACCTGGTTGCTTTGTGCCTTTTTTCCATGTTTTTGCATCTCCTAATTGAAACTAGAGTTTTCTAGCAGTGGAGGTCGGAGACACCGGGGTCTGACCCTGGAGACTCCGGCATGGCGGTTTCTCGAACGGTTTGATTAGAGAGCCGGGATGGGGGTAACTCCCAATTACTCCTCCCCACCTCCACCTCCAACTCCCTTCTCTCCACACTCACCCGTTCCCTCCTCTGCCTATCGCTGTCGGGGCCTTCCTCTGCCCTGGATCCGTCGCTGCCGCCAACCACCTCCTTTCCCCCACCATTGGACCCTCTCCCCGTCGGCAGGGACCCTTCTCCATGGATCAAGGTGCCCCCTCCTCTCATTCTCTTCCTAGGGTTTCCCCTAGATGAGTATGCGTTTTGGGACCCCTTCTCCATGGCGTTTGGTATCTTTTTTGCAGCAATATTGTTAATTTTGAGGTTTGAGACCCTGATGTACAGCTAGATGAACTCCCCCCTCGTTTCCATCTCTCGCCACGTTTCTAGGCCAGAGACTCTGGTCACCACGACCGGAGACTCCGGTGGCCCAGAGACTCCGGCCCTGGATGGTAACTCTAGGACTAGAGACTAGAGACTCCAAGGGTTTTCCTCTGTTTGTGGTCTGGTTCTCATACTTCTTCCACCATACAATTTCAGGACTTGCAAAACTCATTCCTCATTGTGTTTTCATGCCTTCTTGCTTGTTTTTGCAGGCGGTTCCGGTAGCTCTCATCCTTGTCTCACCAAGTCCAAGACCCCAAACTATGGGGGCAACCCTCGCAAGATGTCTAGTCGGCACCCGTATGACAACTGTGAGGAACAAGCTGAAAAGGTCAAGGGAAAGAAAGCCATGTCTTTGAAGTGGCAAGAGGAAGAGCGTCTTCATCGTGAGGAACTTGCTAAGAAACGGAAGTATGACAATATCACCTCACTCTCAGGGCTGGACAATGATGAGTTTCGGGTCATGAGGAGGCAGTTATCCTATGATATGGCAAGTAACAGCCCGGATACTCGTTTCTGGAGGCGTGAGCAGTATTTGATTATGACCAAGATTTATGCTCATCTGTCTAAGAAGAAGCCAGTGTGCCCACAATGTCCTCTGGACTTTGGCTTCATGAACAGCAATACCTATATCTCCGAGGCTCTCTAGATCACCGAGAAACTTGGGTTGCATCATCTCATGGGTTTTCAGCAGAGCTACAATGTTCAGATTGTGCATCAGTTCTTTGCCACTTTCGTGTTCGGAGAAGGGAACGAGATTCCTATGACTTGGATGACTGGAGAGGTTCGTTGTCAGTCTAGCATCAATGAGTTTGTTGTGGTCTTGGAGTATCCATTTGAGGGCAGAAATTCACCAGTTGGTCGTCGTGTTCATGAGACTACCGGGCTTGAGTACAACAAGAAGCCTCTTGCTCCTATCTACAATAAGAATGGTGTTCTTGGAGAACAAGGAACCTAAGGCCACTGTTCCACATTTTGACCCGCATGTTTTGGGAGAACATTTATCCTCAAGTGGGTAATCTTGACACTATTCAGTCAGCCTTGGTTCCTCTTATGGCTCTTGCTCACTCGGTGTACATCAAAGGCGCCGATGCTCCTGCCACTCCCCTCGACATCATGCACTTCATCTTCATGGAATTGGCCATCAACATCTCTAAGAAGAAGACTCCCACATATTCTCCCTATGTCATGAGGCTAGTGATATCCACCTTTGCGAAGATGAACTTGTCTTCTCCGCTTGAGGGCCTGCCTGTTGTTGCCCATGCCCCTCTCTAGTTGCAGCGCAAGGATCCTACTACCACTGCAGATCTTCGTGGCTATTCTGCTCCCGTGCCAGATGACGAGATTAGAGAGGATAAGGAGGATAGCCCTCCTACTGCCAGCTCTGTCCGTGCTAGGAGGAAGAATGCTAGCAATGCCCGTATGCCCTCCTTTTCTCGTGACTATGTGAA
The DNA here is from genome assembly GCA_916181665.1 of Avena sativa. Lineage (NCBI taxonomy): Eukaryota > Viridiplantae > Streptophyta > Magnoliopsida > Poales > Poaceae > Avena > Avena sativa. The sequence goes on along the minus strand of OV702291.1, from coordinate 601,764,492 downwards.
GGGGCAAATGAAGAAGGACACATTTTGGGAGAAGATGCTACTTTGCATGAACATTGATATTCGCAAGGGTCAATATGAAGCGTACAAGAGGGACAAGTAGATTCTGAAGAAGTTTCACCAATGGAAGCAAGATAGTGATGTCGAAGGATCCGGTTCAGCTCAGCCTCGGCCTCAGCTCTCTCGCACTCTCTCATATGGTTCATGGGCTCAAGGTTCTGTTGATTGGCGTATGTTTGAGGATGATGCTTCCTATTCTCTCCGTGGCAAGGGCCCGTATGCTGATGATGATCAAGGTTCTGAGGAGAGCTCCAATGATTACGAGGATGACGAGTGATCCGGTTGGGGCGTGTAGTCTCTCTCTTGTCCCCTTTTGGTGTCTCGATGCCAAAGGGGGAGAAGTTGCTATTAGGTAATGGCGTGGGATTTGCATGGGAAGTCACAAGCTCGCTCTTCATTTGATTCTTTCGCTTGTGACTTGTTCTTGTTTGCTTTGCTTTATTTGTGGACCTATATTGAGAATTATCTGTGGACCCATGTTGTGTGGTTATATGTATGTGATGACTATGTGGTATCTTATCTATGGATTCATATCTTGTGTATGGTGAAGACCTATCTAAATGGATGTTCTTATATATTTCTTCACCACATTTCTTGGTATAAAGGTATGAGTATCACTTAACCATTCTTATCTACGTGCACTTGGGTAGGTTTGTAGTATCTAGGGGGTGTCCTCCCTTGTGTTGGTACTCTTATATTCATATGCAAATCTCTTGGGTGCACCATCGAGGGGGAGCCTCTCTACCTATTGTTCCATATGCTTATCTATTATTGTGCAAATCCTTGTGTTGTCATCAAACACCAAAAAGGGGGAGATTGAAAGGGAATTTCCTGCCTTAATGATGTTTTGGTGTTTTTTGTCAACACAAGTTACTTTTTTACCGTGTGCTAAGTATTGCAGGTTCATCCGTGTAAAGGCACAAGACAGTGTTCTAGTATTCAAAGGAGAAGGGTTCAAATTCTAATGAAGAAAAGGTGCATGGATGGTAGCTTTATTCAGCTGCCTCCCCTGAGTCCGGAGACTCCGGCCTGGTCTCTGGGCTAGTCTCCGCCCCTTCCCCCGGATATTCTCTGTGCCCCCCCCCTCCCGAAGTTGGGTCCGGAGTCACGCGCCTCACAGGAGACTCCGGGGTAGGAGCCCACAGACTCCGACCCTGTCTCGGGCCTTAACTCCGGGGTGGCTTGAAGAGCGTTCAGAAACCCCACCGGAGTCCACGGCCCACCCCGGAGACTCCGGCCCTGAAGATAGGAGACTCCAGGGTTAGTGATGTAGCAACGACTCTTTTTATGGGGGGCTATATATACCCCTTCTTCTCCAAGTGAAGGTTGCGACTTCTACCCTCTCTCCTCCATTAATGCTGAGCTCCAGCCTCCTAGATCTCCCTCTCTAGCCACTCAAACTTGACGCCCCTTTGGGAATTGAGGGAGGAGACCTAGACCTAGCTTTCCACCTAAGGGATTTGTGTTTACCCACCATTTGTGTAAGTTGTTGTTGCTCTAGGGTTTGAGGAAACCCTAACTTGAAGAAGTCACCCTCCATAGATCATCCTCATGTGTAAGAGCTTTGAGGTCGTCTTGGGAGCCTCCAATTCAGTTGTGGAGAAGTGCCCCAAGGTTTTATACAAGGTTTTGGTTGCCACCTTCAAGATCACCGCATAGTGGATCGTGTGCTTGCCGCAAGGCGGGTGCGTGGGAGAATAGGGTGAGGCCTTAGTGGCGTTGGTGGTCTTAGTACCGCCTACCCCTCCAACAGAGACGTACTTCCCCTCAAAAGGTAGGAACTTCGGGAAAACATCTTTGTGTCCCCTCTGGTGATTTATATCATTTACTCTTTATTATTGTTGCTTTCTTGCTTGACATATAGGTTCCCACACTTAGTTGCATATCTAGAGAACTTACTTTGTGTCAAGCCTTAATTTGAAAATAAGCTAAAAATTGAGTAGCGCCTATTCTCCCCCTCTAGTCGCTTATACCGATCTTTCAACAACATAGTAGGGGCAATTGGGGGCCCTCCTGGGCCTATATAAAGAGGAGAGGAGTCAAGGGAGAAGAGACCCATCGTCACACGCCCCCACGGTGGAGCCTTGCCGTCGTGCCATCTCCATAGCCACCATACCTCCAAGATCTAGATCTCCATCAACACCTCCACACCATCCAAGTAAGAAGAGGAGAGGGAGGCCATCACCATCACCACCACCATACATCGGGCGCCAGCTTCATCACCATCTTCATATCCATCAACGTCTCCATCTCTCTCCCTTGTTTTAGATATTGTATTTGTAAGACTGAACATGATGATCTCAATGATCTACCTTTTGTATTTTTGTTCATCTATGTTTGAATAATTGATCCGGTTCTAAGTTGATTTATGATCTAATATGCAATCCTAGACTATGTGGTTTCATCTATTATATGCATTACTCTCTCTTCTAGTGACAAAGAGAATATAGATGTGATCCTTCGGACCGGGGTGTATTATTTGACTTGCGTAGTGACAAATCAAGGTTGAAGGTAGTACACGCCTTGTGACAAACATGTAACCAAAGGGGGGCATTTATTCATCTAAAGATGTATTTTGTGCAATTGTAAAGGATGGCTACACAGTTGCCCCTCTAGTACTAGTGAGTCCGAAAGCGTAGACACCGCCTTTTATTCTATTCAATCCTATAATTACAATCCCTCTTGTTTACTTTCAGTTTTAGTTTATGTTGTTCTTGTTCACTTGTTCTTAGTTACTTTAAACCTCTCTCAATTACCGTTATCCTAGCACCTATAGAGTAGACTATTTCCAAACAACGTTTTTGGGTGTGAACATGGTCACACTCACAACGTGGCTACGAGATTGTATTATTTCCATCCGCAAAGCTTTCATGGGACGAACTTTATATAAATAATATTTGTCGTTACTAGTACTGCAATAACCCTGGTTGATGTAGGAAATCCAGTCATCACACCGTCGCCTTCGGAGCCCATCGCCTTCCCCCATGGCTTGCACGCCGGCCATGGCCGCCGCCTCCCCACGAGCATTGCCATTGATCCAGCCGGAGTGGGTTATTGCCGCTTCAAACGGAACGCGGACCAAGGAGCACCGTCGCCGCCGCTGCTGCTCCATACGGGCTTTCCCCGGCAACACCCAGGGCAGCGGTGGCGGGGAAGGGAGATCTTGAGGGGGAGGCTGGAGGCGGCCGTCGGGAAGCCCTGGTGCAGTACCGCAGCAGCCGCCGCACGGGGGTCAAGGGAACGGTTCCCCAACAGGCTATCACACGGGGACGGAACTGCACGATGCAGTTACAACCTACTACCACAAGAGTTACACGTATACCTACAAGATTATACTCCCTCCGGTTTAGTTTATTAGACACGCACGTAGTTTAATAAAATCTTTGACCATTAATTTTGACCAATAGAATATGCATTATATGTCCCAAAAAATATACCATTGGAAACTACTTTTGAAGATGAATCCAATAGTATAATTTTTGTGATATATTATGTAAAATTTGTTAACCAAAATTAATGGTCAAAGTTGTTCTTAAACTACGTGCGTGTCTAATAAACCGGACCGAAGAGAGTACAAAAGATTTTGATGATTATGCCAAGGGGAAGTGTTAGAATAGGATTAGATTCTAAGCCTACGGTTGCTTTTGGCCAAACGCCATAAAGATAGGGTTGCGAAGCGGCACCCGATCCGTTCCGCTTTGTAGGCAAAATTTATTAATCTAGTTCAAATTTTTCTATCAATTTTTTTTAGTTTGAATTAAATTTTGCTTTTGCAGGCTCTCGCGGGTTGCGAAGCATACTGGCGTTGTGCCTGTTCACAGACTGACTTTGCATTTACCGCCTCAAATGCGCCTCTTCAAATTGTATATATACCTCAAACTCTTGATCAATAAAGTAGACTTTTTTTGATTCAATCGAATTACTATTTCTACATCAAATAGAAGAAGGGATTTCCAGAAACGCCTTTTAATTCGACTAGTGTTACACTTGAACAACCTCAGACCATAACAATGAAATTAAACTGCGCTTTTGTTGTAAACAATGACCCTCTATTCAGATTTAAGTTAACTGATATGTCAGTCAAAATATAAGATGTTTCATTACTCCCTCCATTTCAAAATATAAGATGTTTTAGCTCTGTGAATGGAGTGTATCTAACCTTCTTTAGTGTGTAGATTCATCTATGTGTAGACTCGAGTTTTAGCTGGTATACTTGTCACCGTGGTGTACTGCTGACGAAGTACCCAGAAAAAGAAGTACCCAGGTGCTCGTGCTAAATGATCAGACATCCAGATCGTACAACTAGAAACTATGGCTAATTCAGAGCCATCAGGATGGCACGCACGAACACAAACACACATCAACTGCAAGCAATCTCAAGTTATAATGCCCAAGGTTTCATCACATCTAACAAAACATCTGGTAAAATATTCACAACCCATGTCTTTCCTTCAACTGATTTATCCTATAACAGCCCCTACAGGAAAATGGGAGATAAACATGCACCGTGAAGGTTTTCCTTTGTACAGCGTGAATGGTATAATGTCACACATGACAGGGAAATAAACAAGAGAAAGAACAATGTCACACAAGAAAAACCGCCAGCAATTGAATACATGAACACCAGCCGTCTGTTCTATACAAATACACAAATGAATGAAACCCGATATCCTGGCACATCGAAGCAAATGTCCACAGGTACACAAAAGCAATACTGCTATTCATTGGTTAGCATCGATCGGTGTGCCAGACCTTGCCTGCGATATCCGATTTGCATAGATTGTTACTAGACGCAGCTGTGTGCTACTAAGCCCCTCCAGGTATGGTACAAATGCTTTCCCTAGCATGATGTAGATATCCACCAAGCAGAATACAACAGTCTGAAAGGAAGTGTAAATGGTATCACATGCGGAACAGATCATCAATTGTAAGCATATTGAATTACTGAGTTCTGAATCAAAAGACTGGGAGGCATATTAGGTTGGAGAGGACAAGGCCACACAGTGGTAATGGCAGTAGATCTGCAGCATCTGCCAGCAGTTTATGCCGGTTTTAGCATGATTCTTAGTTTCATAATGACCATAAATAGGTTCTGATTTTCATGTTTAAAATTTAATAGCTTCCACCAGCATTAATCATGTGCTACCACCCCATATCTATTTTTCTTAAAAGCTGAAGTGGAGATTATAGTTGACAGATAAAATCCTGGTCCTTTTTGCTGCCTCAAATAATGGTAGCAGCTTATCCCTACTTTTCAGGTACTACCAGAAGCCCTAATACTGGTGGGATAATAAACCATGTGTTTTTATGGCTTGCTTAGGGACTTTACACAAGCTTCAGATCCCCCCTAGTTGAGTAAACTAGCATCGGCAACGAAAATTGAAAGGTCATTCATCATGAGAACAGGTAAACTACCTTGCGAATATCTGGACTCTGGTTGCTGAAAGCATCAAAAAGTGCTGGTAAAAATGAAGGCAGTTGAGCCACCAATTCCTCCTGTGAAAGCCGCCCAACCAGCTGCAGGAGTACCACGAGAATACCAATAGTTAACCATTGTTGCTCGGGATATATTGCTATAATTAACTTGAGTGGCTGTCTCTACAAACTAATAACTATAATAAATAGTCCCTATCAGACAATTTTTCCTGTACAATATATGACCTTGCTAACAGATGTAACAAACTAACAATGGTGCTTAAATGAAAAATATTGTCTGAATACTGCTGTACACGGGGGTTATCATATCAATAGTCATAACTCATCAAGCCATGATGGGCCTGGTGACTACAGACAATCCAAGGAAATACCAGATACACCAGAACCATTATCCATCAGATCAATAGTCATCAAGCCACGATGAGCCATCAGATCAATAGTCGTCAAGCCAAGATGGGCCGGATGAACCAGAACTGAAACTTTTAGAGCACTTGAAAAATGATTCTTTGAATAAAAATATATAATGAGATTGTTCCCATAGCTGATTACAGTGTGAAACTAAGATACCTTTGTCAAGCAGTTGATACACATGACAAGTGTCTTCTCATCATCACTAACTAGCAGGGGCACGATAACCTGCAGCACAAGCAAAACAAGGTATACCGTAACATAAGTTGCAAGCTATAAAAACTACAGACAAACATAGTAGTAGCGCAGTAATATAATTGGAATATAGGATTACAGCACTGGACATACAGCAAGGCATCTAAAAGGATCATATTTTGCCAACACGACATTTACACACTGATTAGCTTCATTTGAAATCTGCACCAGCATTAAAAATAATATTAGCACCGCAAAAACAACACAAAACCACTTAATTCAAGGAAATTATACCTTTGCCATAATATCTTTGGTCATCAACACCAGCTTTTCAAGGACAATCTCTATGGATTCTTCCATAAGATCTTTCTGAGAAAATAAATTGGCAATATTAATCAACAATACTACCTATTTAAATGCAAGATTTGTGAGTGTCAAACCTGATTGTGAAGCATCCCAGCAACTAGCGATAGAGAAAGCTCCCTGACAGAAGAATCAGAGTCATCCAATACCTCAAGGACAGTTGTTAATATCTGGTTGAAATACTATATAGAAAAGGAGTGCTATTAGAATACAAATATCATAACTGAATGATAACATATTTTAATAAAACGGAGTAACATATTAGATGCAGAGGAATTGATACTAACTGTGTTTTGAGGGGAAAAAAATTGGGGGACACCAGGTAAAATGACTGTTTAGACATAACCCAAATGTAACCTTGTTCTGTTGTTGAAATGGAGATAAATTCATCGTTTACAGAAACCATCTTGTCAAGATTCAAAAATCAAGCAAATGAATTGTACTAGAAAGGAGATGATTTTTTAAACAATAGCATGGTGTAATGAACAGCTAATGACGAGTCACTACATTCAATTCAGATGTATTCGATGAGATAAAAAGGAACATGATGCATTCTCGTGTGTAATGCAATCCCCTCCCATCCACTCAGCTTTCCAGAAATAGTAGGCACCAGATGGAAAAAGATCAAAAGATTGAATGAATTTGTACACACACACACACACACACACAACGAAAGACTTGCTATTAAGCCCAATCATGAAGAGGAAATTAAACAAAAGTAAACTCACAACGGATGTGATAAGAATATCGAAGCTTCTTGAAATAAATAGGAATCGAGCTGCTAAGGTTACGGACCTTTGTCCATATAGAGTTATCTTTGTTGGCAGAAGCTTGCACCAACTGCTGTAGTGCTTCCTGCTTATCTTCGGATGAAACTTCGCCATAATTACTTATCTAAGATAGAGAAGGTACAACGTCATATAATCATCGTGATGTTATTTAGTATGGTGAAAAGTAAAAACAACATGTATCAGTATTACTATTGGAACCAATAAAGATGAAGGGAAAATAGAAGGATATATCAGAAGTACCCGATGAAGAAGTTGTGGTATGCTTAGGCCGTTAGTTGTGTGTGAGACAGCCTCCACAGAACTAAGGTCGACAAACTGATCCATGTCTTGAGTGTTGTTCACACCAGTTGTAACAACAGCATTACGTCCATCAGAAACAAGACGGCCAAAATCCAGGCGAGGGGTGCCAACAGAATTTTCATCATCGATGGTGGCATCTGATTTTTCAGGATAATCTGCCCATGAGCGTGCAGCTTCTACAACAGAGCGAGCATTGCTCTTTGATTCCCTGCTTGCTGTAAGAATTTCAGATTCAGAAGAAGGCTCATAACAATGATTAGCATGATCAGTGCTGATGCCAGAGGTTGTTCGACCAATATGAAATGTTGATTCTTGAATTGCATGCGTCCTCTTCCCTGATTCATTGTCAATGGAACTAGCAGAAACCCGTCCAAAAGGATAGCTATTCCTTGATGTCAGGTTATAACCATCTTCAGAAGTTCCAAAATCAACCTGTTCATAATCATAAGACTTGGGACGTGAACGCTCTTTCTTGCTCTGCAAGTAGTTTACTAGATCAACCTCAATACGAGGAGTGTATTGCTTGAGAGCTCGCCTCACAATGTTTTGTTCTTCAATCGACAAATTTAGAATAAAATTTAGGACTGCTGCTGAATCGAAATGAGAATAAACTGATATGATTCCTTTAATTGATGTTTCCTTCAACTTTGCATTCTTTTCATGTACCAAAGGTGCTAGTTTTGAAAGCCAAAGCTTAAGAAAGCCACTGTTACTGTAACCTTCGACGTCTACCTTGTACTTGCTGAATGAATTATTAGCAAACTCAAGAACAGCCAGTTTTGCCTTCGGAGACCGTTGTTCATCCAGTGACCGTACTATTGCCGGTAGCAATGTGTCAACAGCATATGTTCGGCCAACAACTTCCAGGGTCGATGAACATGGCTTCGAAACCAATTCCTTCGGATCAATAAGTCTTGAAAAGACATACGGTAAAATTCTTTCAACATAGCTCTCAAATGGCTTCTTGCATGCTGGAATAATATCTGCAAGTGTGGAGAAAGCTGCCTGTGCAACTTTGTGATGAGGATCATCCAAATAACGAAAAAATAGCTTCATGACCTTTTCAAAGTTCTGAATAATTTCTTGAATGCCTTTCTGCCCTTGTTGCAACAATGACTGAACAAAATTAAAAGCTGCAACTCTTGCTACCCAGTCTGAACTTGGACTAAGACCCTCAGAGAGTGCATCATTTAGAGATGCTGGGCCATCTGTATATCCAGACATGTCATTAGATGGGACATGACCATCGTCAAAACTGTGTCTGACACTCCCAGAAACCCTTGATACCACTTGCTTCCTAAGAGGCCTCTGGAAGTGTGGAACATTGTTGTTCTGCAAATTTCTGTAACTGGCATCCCTATAAGGTATATCAGCGAAGTGTTTGTCCGTATTCATTTGTGGCGATCGCCTGGTAGGCCTTGACAATGTATCATTACTCTCATCCATAATGCTATCATCTTGAGACCTCCCTGAAGATCTTTTCAGATTAGGCATTGACAAACCTGATATGTGTTCAGATGATAGATTACGCAAATATGGTGACCTTGATCGCTCTTTGCTGCCTACCTGAGGCACTGCATCTATCAAACGTGAACTGCCATTTCTTCTGATACTTATGCTAGGAAGGGATGAATCCAACAATGCAGAACTCTGCAAAGAAAGGCGATCCAAAGCAGGTGTAGCAAGTGGTATATGAGGATCACGAGAGGATGGAGGATCAACTCCTGCACTAGGAGGAAAAGAAAAAGAAAATAAGGTTTCCAAAGTATAGAAGTCATGAAAGCAATGGCAATAGAGACTTGCTGTTGACTACATAATAAAAGAGCCTTTTGACATTTTATCACTAAGCAGCATAAACCATACCAAGATCCAAGCTTGTTGAGCGCACAGCTGAGAAATTTTGCCTGCCTGAGATGCCGGCACCTTTCAACAGACTCTCAATTGCTGAAACCTTTTGTTTGCTTGAATTAAGCACACTCTCTATGCTTCTTTCAGCATGTCTACCAGTTACTTTCGACTGCGACAGAAGAACACTTGCCGGGAGAGACGATTCAGAAGAAATTGTTGCACCCTTGTCCATTGCAACAATAGATGGAGTGCTGTATCCAGTCAAATGTGTACCACTTGCATGAGATGAGGCACGAGAAAGTTGAACACCCTTCTCATGCAATGATGAAGACGGATACCGCTTGTGCATGCCTCCGTCTTCATCATTAATTATCTGCAAATGTGCCCAGTGTTAGATCAACTAACAGAATCTTGTGCAATAGCATAGCAACCCTTTGAACCACCTAAAGCTCCAGGTGCTGAAGAGCCGACATCGAGGTGCCAACCTACATCCATGTAGGGTAGGAAGCTGGGGAGCGTGTGTAGCCTCGTGGTACTAGGGCAGCTGCCAAACCAAATTGATGTGCCACCTAATCCCCTTTGGTTACATAGCCCAAGTCGCAGATAGCTAGGACTCGGACTCCAGTGGTATGGATCCGGCTAGTCCAGCCGAACTAGTGTCCTAGGTCCCATTAATATTCAGGCCAGTTGAAATCAATGCATTTAAATTCGAATAAATTTTGTAATCAGCCAGGATACTTAGAAATGGCCATCCCTAGTGGAGGTTGAGTACTCTATTTTAGGGGCTGTATCTATTGAATTAAACAAGTGATTTGCCCCAACTCTCTCTGCCTTCCCACCCTACCGGCACACAGGGCCTCATCTTTCCCTAACTGACAGCTCCATACCATCAGGGTATGACAAAAGGGTACAACCTGCAATTCGTGATTACAGGTTGGACAAAAATACAAATTTTCCAACATAATTTGATATTTCATATTATAAAAAACATTTTTCTAGAAAAAATATTAAGCTGCAAGGTTGGGCTGGAAGGAATTCACACAGTGGTCCTAAAACAGGTAAGTAGCACTACTAACTTATTTCCCCAGCCTTGAACTGATCGGGGGAGATATTTGATTTGCACTGCTTTCCACAATTGTACGCAATCCTTGGCTGTATTAGCCAAATGTAGAATTATGATCAATAAGTAAACATTTATTCAAACATAAAATAACCCGTGTAAGATATTACAAAATCCAGAAAAGACTCCTGCTTCCATGAGACTCATACAGTGATCTAAATAATGTCATTAGGATAATAGTTGCATGGGTCTTCTCTTTCTATAAAGAGCTATTGCTTCCACTCTTTTTTGAATTGGCACCACATGATACACAACAAAAATGAATATAAAATCAGCATCTTCAACCTCATTTTTTCTGTTATAGGTTTGGTAACTGATATATTGTGATCTGAGAATGCATGACATACCCTCTGTATTGCAGGATCAAATGACATAAAAAGCCGACGTGAACGCTCAGGCCATGTCTTTATGAACATCCTATAGCAACTTCTTGCAGTTGCACGAACCTGTATTTGCAACATGTCATTACATACAAGTAACACAACTTAAGACAAGTTTCAGGCTTTCAATATTGAACAGTATTGCAGTAATGTTATTAAGTCGGGAAACATAGAGGTTATTAGTTCTACCTCACTCATTGCATCTGCCACACAACACTTTATTAGGTCTTCATATAAATCAGCTGAACGTTGTATTTCTGGAGCATCTGCCCAATATTCCAATATTAGGAGTGCATATTCACAACACCTGTCATTGAAATAAATATATAAGTAGCTTTAAGACCCCATGTGTGTTGAGACAATGCAAAGCACAAGTACCTAGCACGGAGGATTGCACTGCGGTCATTTTTTGCTGTGTCAGCTATAAGAGGAACGATACGTGAAACCTTGCAGTTCCGCAGGATCTGCAAGATATTGCATGTCAGAAAAGTAATGAACAAGAAGTACCATGGTTCAGTACAAGAAGGCAGAAATCTCACAGTTTTTACACAGTTGTCCGAAGATTCGGCAATCACAAGAACAGTTATGACAACAAGCTTAAAAAGTGCCTGAGAATTTCATAGATATGTTAGCCCTATTTAGTATTAAGCAAGTTTTGCATAACACTCAAACAGCTTCTAGAATTACCGGAATAAATATTTCAGCACATGCTTCAAAGTCACTGAGGAGTTCCTTCGATAGTACATTAAGTAGATGGCATGCCTGCGAAATAAACCTAGTCAGCAAGTTTTTTCATCACCAAGAAGTTTGTCCCGTCATTGCAGATTTAACCAGAAAATGTTCTAACAAAATTCCGTAGCACCTGCATTCTTAGAGAATGAAACAACTTCAGACTGAACTGATGTTTAGTGGTGTAAAACTGAAAATTCTTTACCAGACCCTAATGGCTTACTGAAACTCACAAAGATAAAAGGTTGATTCCATCTAGTGTATCATGCATGTCCAAGATAATTAGATTACTTGTCATGTACATTCATGCATGCAACCCCCCAATGTCAACAACTAAGCATGCATGGAATTCCAATGCAGAAGTCTGCATATTCTTAATAAAATAAAAAGCCTTTTCTTTTTGCAAAGGGCACCTTAATAATAATCCGGAACAGACAGTTCTTGTTTTCTTTCTGGCCTCTATAAGGAGGGGGCATCGAGGTAATGGATTCAGTCCCTGTGCAGTGTATAGTAGATGAGCCTAAACCTCTTTGGAACTTTGTTAAAACCTAGGGAGGAAACTGGTAATCTTAGTGAGTCTTTCCCATGGTCTGTGGAACACTTAGCCTTACTTATGATATTAGATTTGAAGTAGCTTTGTTGACAATGAAATTTAGAACATTTAGTACCAGTTGTGTCATAGTGATTTTGCTTGGCTCTTAATATGACCAACTATATACTCCCTCCTTCCCAAGGCTTAAGGCATATAACTTTTTTGAAAAGTCAAGCCATGTAAAGTTTGACCAAACTTTTAGAAAAAACTATCAAGAATTACTATATTTTATAGATACCATGTGAAAATATGTTTCATGATGTATCAAAGGGTATAGATTACGTAGTGTAAATATTAATATTTTTCTCTAAAAATTTGGTCAAACTTTAGTTGGTTTGACTTTTCAAAAAACTTATATGCCTTAAGCCTTGGGACGGAGGTAGTATGTTTTATGAACATATTGCACGACACGAACTTGGGAGGTGGTGCAAGTAGGTAAGAGAACTGGACAAAGGCTCACTGAAAGCCAGTGAGGTACCAAATCCACCTATATATGCAAGTTGGTCTTGGTGCCACCATGGCATGACTCAGCCACACTCTGCAGTGGTTTGCTCTTTTTTCCTTCCTTTTGCTTATCTTTTTTACAGGGAATTTGTCAAGCTTCATGCACTAACCAACTATTCCAAAAGACCGATCTGATAGAAAGTGGTAGGCAATTCACTTATACACTTCAACACCCCTCCTCACGTGTGATGAGAAGACAAGTCAACACGTGTAAACTCAGAGGTATGGCTCAAGAGGCCAATACCTGGACGGAGGGGGCACCAGCAATTTTTATGAGAAATTGCGCCACACAGGACTCGAACTCGATACCTTGGCTCTGATACCATGTCAAGCTTCATGCACTAACCAACTATTCCAAAAGACCGATCTGATAGAAAGTGGTAGGCAATTCACTTATACACTTCAACAGAATTCACCTTCTGGCCTTCAGTACACCAGGTACCCCAACCGCATCCAAAACCGTGACCTACCACAGCGGTTGCCACCAATCGCTAAGAGGGTGGCGCTACAGAAGCAGCACCATGGTGGAGCAGCGGGGCAGGGACAGGACAGAGTCGCTCTCCACGCGGATGCCACCTACACTTGAGGTGCCGGCGAGGTAAAACCTGAATATGGTGAGTCTTCTCTACCTGACTTGTCCTGCTCTCGTACCTAGTCGCGTCCACCTCTCAATTTCTAGAAATGTGGTGCAATTTACGCCAATTCTAGTTTTACAGCCGACTTTCTGCTCATGTTGGTATATTAGAGTTGAGTTTGTGCTTCTGTGGGTGAGCACTACTCCAATTTGCCTTGAGATCTGTGCAGTCAATGAAAATCAAAAGGCAAGAAAATATAGTACCTGCTTTACAATGCTAGACCGTCGATCGCATAGCTGAGAGGACAATGGATGAACTAGCTGCTTCAAGAGCATGAAAAATGATGGATAATCAATTGCGCCTGATACAAAAGGTTTTTCAAGTGAAATATGCAAAATCATGTTAGCAAGAGAGGACAAAAAAATAAACATAAACATTTGACCAGTCAATACTATGAACGATATAAAGTGTAATATAATGTTAGAACCATATAGTTTCATTTTACTGTCCCAATCTATTAGTTTCCATGGCTTAGCTTATCCCACTCGAGTGCATTCTGTACAGCTTACATGTTTAACGTTCACATCTGTGAGATATAAACTGGCGATGTGACATCCAAAACTTAAAATTCATGGGCAGTTAATGGGTCATCGTATTAAGGAACAATGCCATAGGGCAGTCTGGTAAAAAATCTATGTTATGTTGCTAAAATTAAGGCCAGTCCGGTAAAAAATCTATGTTATGTTGCTAAAATTACTACTGTGACAACAATGTCCATCTACCAGTTACTTGAAGAAAAAAAATTGATCTAGCACCACCATGATGTCCCTGAATTTTCGCAATTATGCCACTTAGGTCAACTTCTGCAGCTCTGACACATATGTCCATCAGTGGCAGAGCTACTCACGGTTTGTGATGTCACTTGACATCATAGGTTTTCCATATGCCCCTTTAGTGCATTGACATCGCTGGTCCTAGATCCTAGCTCCACCACTGATGTCCATGACAATTTAACTATAATACGCCATGAAATCCACCTCTAAAATATGCCATTGCAAGGTCAAAGCATTTAGAAAATGTCACTCGTGTGCTATGACATATTTGTTTCTTTTGCAAGGCCTTCTTGCTCTCTCTAGTACATGACTCCACAATCCAACTCCAGCGCAACATGGAGGTGGGCTGCAGTCCAACGTACCCCATTCCCATCTTTATCTTTCAAATAAGTGAGAAGGCACCATGCCCACTAATGTCATATTGAAGTTGCAACACTTCTGCTATGACACAAGAGGATGCTAAGGAAAGTGTCTCTCTCACGGACAGTCTGGTTTCCAGCATCCAGACTTAGTAAGCCGATAGGCTGCATCCTGCCTATCTTTCGTGAAAGGAAACCGATGAACTACTTTATATTTTCCTTAGTGTTAACAAAAGGATAACCTATTTTTGGACTTCCCCTCAGTTCAGCTTTTACATGTAACAAGAAATTCAAGATTGACACAGGTACATTTTGTGAAGAAAGCAACATAATGACAAAACAAAAATGTATGTAGGAAAACAGGACATGAGAAACAAAAGAGCAACCTCCATAAACCAAGGCCTCGATCCTTTGCATTGCAGCTATACGTATAGACCAGTCCTTCTCTGGATTAAGGGCAGAAGCAATCTTCTCAATCTCTCTAATTAATTCTTTCTCTGAATGAACTCTTATGGGTTCCACTGGCTTTTCAGTAATATCTGTATCACCTGAAAAATGACACAAAATCCCGCCATACATCTATCAGTATGGTGATGTGCTTGTACTTCCACAAAACTTCAGAAATAGTAACTTAGCATAAGACTAGTATTGTCACAACAACTTTTGACTACAGAACTTTGTTTGCTAAATTATTTTGTTAAAAAATCCTACAAAATACTAGAACAAGAAGCATCTACCTTATATACCAAGCAAAGAAATGATGATGTTGTCTCTAATGGTGGCATCCATATGATAGTTACCTCTGAAAGAGACAACTGTGTTTATACACAATGAGTAGATCGACTGTCAAAATTTTAATCGATGCAAGATCCAGAATGGAGTTGCCAAAAATTAACGGGAAAAATATTTCGAGTCTAATTTGTAAGCATAGTATGTGAAAGAAACATGTGATTTCCACCTTAAGTATGCCCGTGGATTCACAAACGGACATATTTGTTTCCATTTCCACAGAGGGAGTACGATATTAAATGACATCATTATAGAAACAAATATCGTACTCCCTCTGTCCCGAATTAGATGTCACACATTTGTCTAGATTCTTATATATCTAGACACGTTTTAGTGTATAGAAAAAGACGTGAATAGTGGCATAGACTCTAGGTACAAGGGACATTAAATAATGGTCCATAGACTGCAATAGGAGAGACTAAATATTGGGAATGTCATTGTAACGACAGCATTTGCAGCAACAACCATGAACCATCTAGGACTGAAAAAAGTCCACTCAGATGCACTAAAAAAGAAGGCATTACTTAAAATCTTTGTTAACACTTTTGGCCATATAAAAAAAATATGATCAAATAGAATGGAATCGTCCAGTAGGCTAAAAAGTAAAACTTGCCTCCAAATAATGTGCTTTCCCTTGATGTGTTTTTTTTCCTTGGACTGCCTCTTTTGGGATGAGCACTAACAGATCTTTCCATTGCCCTATATTGCACTCTAGCCCCATCAGATGAGGGAACCTTTGGTTCTATTTTATCCAATCTTGAATTTATTTCCTTTAGCTGAAAACATCAAACGATGCAAAAGGGAGAATAATCACGATGTCAGCAGAACCAAACATTAAATTTTGGCCAAGGTCAGAGCTCAGGCTCCCAATTTACTAAACAATCACGGCGAAAGAAATCGATAATAATGGAGATATCAGATCACCATGGTAAGGTAGTAAAGGACCACATGCATTAGTTGATTACCATATAAGAAGGCAGATTGTGGCGCTGCAATTCTTCATGGAACTGAGATCCCATATTTTTGTACATCTCCTGTAGTGAAAATTGAGAATGCAAATTATTCGATTAAGGATGAAGTATTTCAAAATGTGTGCAGAGCATCAGGTATTCAGTAGCAGAAAAGAAGAAAACATTGAGTATAACATTTGGATATAGGTAAACTGCATGAAAATAGAAGTTAGTGTTGATATGTTTCCAACAACAATATGGTTGGTACCGACCTAAAGAAATCTTTGGCATGTGTCAATAGCCACATAGTAAGCAGTGGTGTCTTCTTGACTTAACTAGTCAAAGAAGTGTATGGGTGAAATGCAGAATGGAGAAATGGAAGAGACTGAGTACGAGAAAGGGACGCAAGTACGCAACCAGAAGAGAACATCCAAATATATAATCTGTGTTCTTTAAGTCAATTGGCTTGGTACCAAAAGTCACCACACTGTACAATCCAATTAAATAAAATCATACAAAGGGTGGAGCTGTAACAAGAGTATAGACACGAGAGAAAACAAAAAATAATGAAAAGGTTTAAATAATAGCCAAAAAGATTTGAAGAAAGAAATTGCATGAGCAACTGAAAAGCATAAAATTGGGCAGGTTTGTAATGAACCACCTGTATACAGGAGATTGCAGCCTCTCTAACACTTTGGTTCAAATCATTTAACAATTGCAGAACCTGTGAAGTTGAAACAAGATTAGCAGTTACCGTTGCCAATTATGCAAGAAAATAAAGGGCAATGTTTTTAATAGTAATAAAGGGAACACTAGAAATCCCATATCAAATAAGAAGAAAAAATATATTGACATACAGGTGAAAGAAACACTCGTTGTAGAAGGAGCTCTGTAGAAGCGAAAAGCCCAACTGCTGTCGCAAGGGTGCGCACAAACTCTTCTCGCACCCTCCAGCTCTTGTGAGTCCAAGCATAACTTCCAGCTCTTTCAACAATGATTGTTGGAGAAGAAACCTGAGATTGGAGAGGTAAAATCAGTTCATTATACCCCACAAGGTAACCATACGATGAAAAAAGTTTCACGTGAAGATAAATGATTATTAATGTGACAAATTAGTCACTTCGGCGTAACTCTTGGGTATTTCTTTGCATTTTCATTCAGAACCTTTCTATTCTGAATTCAGTTAAGCGAGATTTAGTATCCTTTTCTTGCACTTCTGTAACTTGTGAAGCACTGAGTTCAAAAAGAAAAATCTCCATGCAAACAAGTGTAAGCAGCATAGGAAAATCCATGATATATTGAAGCTCACAAAGCCGTGAAGTTTTTATTTGAAGAACAAATGAAAAATTCAATGCTGTAATGATTGCAAACATATTGTTTTAACTTTAACAAACAAAATAACAGTTCTTTGAAGTGCTGGATCAACCCATCACAAGAGTGTTCAAAAATAAAAGATTAAATACCCAATTTCATCCCTGACCTACCACAAGAGTGACGCACTTCATTTTCATCCCTAAACTACCAGAATGAAGGATGATCTGAAAACCTCCCTAGTTACTTGGCTAGACGCTCTGTAGTTTCTCTAGGCTATGCCCTGGGCTAAGCCCTCTTGTATATTCTTTCGCCCCTCTTGTACATATTTTCTTCCTCTTAATAAAATTTTACTGTCAGGGCCTCCCCTACAGTTTTCAGCTCAAAAAAAAAAACTACCCGTTATGGTTCATTCTCATCCTCTTTTCAATGTGACAAGGCAATAGAAGGCCGAGACATGTTTTGCATGTGATAACCCAAAATACCTTTCTCATTCAAGGTAAAACATGATTAAAGGACTGCATTGTACCACTATTCCTTGTGTTATAACTCTAGTATGGTTGTTGGACTTTCTGGCATAGAAATTTGTCGCTGATTGACTATAACTCGTTAACAAATGTCTTTTCCTTGGACATTTTGGGGTTTCACGTGTGCAGAATGTCCCCATGCGTCCCACAGTCCTTCACGTGGAGTCGGTATACCACATGTACTTGCACATGGGCAAGATCACGAAGATGTGCCACATCACATAGTTCACGGACCAATTTGGTCACTTTCATAGTTTAGGGGCGAAAATGAGCCGTGTGCAATAGTTAAGGGATGAAATTGTGTATTAATTGACTCAACATTAAAAAAACACGTCAGTGCAATCTGCAGCTCCGCATGTATAACTGCGAGAAAAGCAGCAGACACACACAGAAGAAAAGGGGAATCAGTAGTTTGATTTTCTACCTCTACTTGGTTCAATTCCATGCTAGCACTAAGATACATACCGTGAAGCACCTAAGGGACAAGATATTGTTCCACTGAAAAGCAAAGTACACTAACCGCTCGTGTCTAGATACATACACTATAGTCCAGATGTCCAACTCGATCCAGACAGCAAAGTAAGCATTGGTTTATTAAGTACTACTATGGAATCATCAAGTCCAAACGTGCTTCCATTCAGTCAAAATATTGCAGCATTCAGCCTCAGCTAAGGTAAAGTGTGTCCGTTTCACTAGAAAGAGAGAAATTATCATCTATTCACTTAGTTATCGTTAGAATTCTGCTGAAATCTTGCTTATGAGAGAAGAACGGATACACCTGGTCCCTGTAGTAGAAACCTAAATATGAAGTCTTGCAAGGATATGAAAGCAGAGGACAGCATGGCGCAGTGCTGAACGAACATATACCAACAATCCGGAAGGCACACCCAGAGAATATCACGAATGAAACATATTTCTAGTTCTGCTTCAATAGATTAAATACACATAAGAAAACATGATCATTTCGCCCCCACCCACTGCTAATTCACACCAGCAACCAAGGTAGTTCGCCTTAAGCATGTAAGACCCGCCTCAGCTTCATCATAACTCAAATTTGGTATTCTATACAGAATATTTCCAGATTTGTCTATAGAACTCAAATTTATAACTGCAAACAAATCCAAAACAGATACTTCGCAAATTCTGCTTTAGCTACAAAGGCTTTCGCCACTAACTCCCCAAAGTTCCAACCTTTTGTCATCCAGCATCGAACCCACATTCCCCTGAAGAACCCAACTCGGAGACCACAATACACGCGACAGTGAATAAGCTAATGGCTGACCTCCATGAGGGTGACCAGGAGCTGCCGGGAGGCGTCACGGACAGGCTGCTTGCCATCGCCGAGGCGCTCGACGGCCGCAGGCACGAGAGCATTCAGGTGCATCTTAAAGTGTTCGCCGGCGAGCACCGCGGCGGCTGAGAGCGCGTGCAGCCCGCCCTGCGCAACCCGGAAATTGGCGTCCTTGGTCAGATCCATGCAGGTGTCAACCAGCGACGTAACCTCCGCCGCCGTCAGCCCGCGCCGCGCCGCGGACTCCAGCGCCTCGTGCAGCCGTTCCACCCCAGCCAGGCGCTCCTTCGTGTCCTTGGAGCGCGCCGCCTCCAGCGCCGCCTCCATTTCCGCCAGCGCTGGTGCTTCTTCCTCCGCCGCCGACGAGTACGGTAGTTAGGTTTTAGGGTTCCCGACGAGTTCGGGGAATGGCAGGGAAGGCAGCCCGACGGTGGCGAGGGGAGTGGTCGGATCTGAGAGAGAAAAGGAAGAGCGAGAGTGCAGTGCAGAGACAGACAGTAGTTTGGCTAGTTGTTTGTACACGTAGGTCCTGTTGTTTTATGGTATTTTGTTTAGCACCCCTGTAGGAGTGTATCGCAGTTTTTGGCACGTATTCTGCATTTTGTGAACCACGTAGTACTGCTAGTATACTTATTAAGTACAGTGACTAGTTTCCCTAAAAAAAAGTACAGTGACTAGTTTCCCTAAAAAAAATTTGGCGAAATTCCACCATTCTATTAAAATCATAAGAACAGTACAAAGAGACCGAAAAATAAAAATTTACAAATAAATCTTTAGATCACCTTGCGATGACTACAATTACTAGTGTGAGTCAAAGATGCACCGCCGTCCTCGTTCCTCCATCACCGGAGTCGGACAAAGCTTGTGTAGTAGAGCTTGTTGTAACAAACAGGCGGAAAGTCGTCGAGTTAAGACCACGAAGGACCAGTGTACTAGAGCAGTAACCATCGCCATTGATGGCAACCATAAATCGGAAGAGAATGACCTGAAATAACAACAACGAACACAAAAACCGATTGGGATCCTGGGTGGTCCGCCAGGCAGACGACTCCACACGCTATCCGTCAGCGATAGATGCACCACTGGAGTGAGGATAGAGTGGGGAGGAACCTATTTTGACTTCGGGACATAGTCGTCGTTTAAACATTTCGAAGAAGATACTGAAAAACAGACTAAATGAAGAACAAAAAACCTATTGCCGATGAGAGACTATGGTCCGCAACACCTCCAAATTCCCAAGACCACCGAAGATGAAGCGGACCGGCGACGTCATCGGCGAGAGGCGGAACCCTAGATGGGTTTTGGTGTCACCTCCCAATCACCTCGAGAAGCGTCATTCTATTGTATAGATTGTAGCAAATATTGACCTAGGAGTTTATACAAATTATAAACATGCAATAATTATAGTGTACCTTTGCAATTAACCTAACCTTTTGGAACCATTTTAACCCCCTTGTCCCCTACAATTTCTAGAGGTTTTTTAAGTATGCACGATATACAACATCCACTCTTTCAATAAAATGATGGGTGCAACGGGAAGTCTCTTTGGTTTCCGAGCACCATTGATCTCTCTATATTAAAAATTGAAAATCATATTTTTAGATTTTTTAGAAATGAAAACAATTATAGATATTGTCAATAATATATCCTACAAGAATGCAAAATTGTCGTGCGAAATTCTTTTTATTGTGAACTTAAAAAGTAAAACATCTATTTTTGGGGGAGATTTGAATATGTGCATTGTTCGCTATACTAAGATCCAAAATTTTGTCATTTTTGTGTAGCTCAACATACAAATTATTTCAAATTAATATTTTGCATGTTTATGGGATATATCACTAGCTACATCCAAATAATAAAATAATTGAAACTTAGAAATAGGATTTTTGATTTTTTTAAAATAACGGGGTAACCGGAGTTCGGGAGCCGAAAATCTTGGATGTAATTTAAAACAACTCCATCGCATTGATCGCAACAAAACCTCACAATAATCCTTAAAATGTAGGCTTTATTTCCACAAGGAAAATAGTTATAGTGTGCCTTTGCATGTAACCTAATTTTGAGAATCTTAACGCCATCTCTTCTAAAAATTTCATGAGATTTTGTAATGTGGACGAGTAGGTAAACCATAGAATCAAACGCACTTGCATATACAAAAGCACTCCTTCAAAAATATTATAGGTGCAATTCAAATCAATTGCTTCGCATTGAGGGCAAGAAAACCTCACAATAATCCTAAAAGATAACACTTTCTCCCACTAGAAAAACACTTTTGGTCTTCGAGGGAGTAAGATAGAAAAAGCAAGCTAGGGAAACAAATGAAAGAACTGCTTTATTACCCATTAATCTTATATGGAACAGGTGTTATGGTTTTATCCAAATGTGTGGAAACTGTAAGTCCCACCCTAAATCCAGTTACTTTTTTTAGATCAAAACAAGATTATGACTAGAGATCATACATGGAAATAAAAAATGGAATGTATTTCAACAAGAAACATGAATCCATTGATATTCTTCGTAGTGTCTAGCGATGGAAGTGTTTTAGCAAGCTTTTATTGCTATCTTATGTGTTTCATTATGATTTATAGCAAGAATACGGTTGCAACATTTCAGACTCTGGCTATTAACACACAACAAACTTTGTTGTCTTGTGGGAGGTGTAGAACCATCGTAATGATTTTTGTGTTTTCCGAAAAGGGAGTATACCCCCGATCTCTTGATGCGCACAAACATTTTATTTGATTGTTTCCAACTTTTCGGAGTTTACAGTTTAGAGGTCACATAGGTTGGATACATGAATCAACTAGTGGAGAAGAAAGAACATAAAGCTTACTATATGGATATGCGCGCTTCGTCGCGCCGTCTGCGTGACATGGTCGCACAAGCACGGTTAGGACAATGCACTCAGTGAGCGTTTTCATATAGGGCATAACATGATTATGTTACTAGCGATGCCTACCGGTACCCTGGGCATGTCTAGTAAATATTCGAGTACAGATCACCTAAATAAGGACATAATTCATCAAGAATGATTTTTTATCTACATAGAACTTTGAATAGAAACAAAACATAATCAAAATCACCAAAACATGGAACTGTCTATTTGGTATGACCTTTTTGGCTTTTGCCAAGAAAACATCCTCTAAGACCCAAGGATGGCACGATACAAAGCTAACAGCGACTACGGAGTTAGCTTCAACATCTTTGAGGACTACACGTGGAACATACGCTTCTTTATTTAAAGCACATAAACTAAGAATTTAATAGCCAGGTACATGGTCATAGTATAAAGGAGCACTGAATCAGCAACCTAAATGAGGCACAACTTCCAAGTTATTGTCGCTATAGATTTTGTCATGGCCTCGCTCATGCGCAACGCTATTGCCCTTTATATGCTCGCGTTCTCGCCGGCTCTGGTTCCGGCACCGCCGCGTTGACGCCTCTTTTGTCCTTTTTTATCTTCCTCCCCTATCCTAGTTGCGCCTTGCCTCCGCTCTGCTGGCTGGTCCTTCAACATTTTGACTTCCGTCGCCTTTTATCACCATTATATTGCACGACATATCTTCTATCGTTCACGTCAAAAATTAGATCTAGGAAAGTACTAAAGTCAGCATCGTGGCATCACCATCTTCTGCAAATCAAGAAAATTGCAACCTCAAATTAGAAAAACAACTAAGATATTATGTGCTACAAAATCAGCTATAGATTCTTTTAGGTAAAAGGATTTAGCTATAGAAGTCAATTTCGACATGTTGTGCTGGTGTACAACAACTAAGAATATTCTTTGAAAGCATGTATGTTGAAACAAAAAAATTAAATAACCTAAATTACATTGGCAGAAAGAGAACATAACAACAACGTGAAGGTAATAGACATAAAGCAAATGAATGTGTTCCATTCTTAGCATGAGTAGTCTTGAGAGGCTGACAGAGAAGAGATAAAAAACATGGATAGAAAAAACATTCAGATCCAAGCTCTAAGCGTACTATGGCAACCGAAATGGGAGTGAGAAGACAGAACAACCACTTCGCCTTGACTTAAATGAGCCCTTATCATGTCGAGGGGAGAGGTGGCACCGACATATGAGTACATTGCCACGTTGAAACACCATATAAGAAGAAACTATCAACAGCTGCAGGGCGGTGAGCCGCGGGAGGTTAGGTCGAACTCGAGGAGTGCATGGCCCTTGATGGGCTGGTGTACAGGGAAACTGTAGACAAAGACATGTCGCCAAAATCCAGGACAGCTCTTACGATCTCGTAATGCCGGGGAGCTCACAAGCCTCCTCCTAGCTACCGAATTGGGGGCCAAAGGCACGGAAGAGAAGATGAACGGAATTTAGTGTCGGGATTTGATATCGGCGGGAAGTCAACGTGACGAGGGTTTAACTCATCAATATCCATTGTTATGGACTTGGGTTTTGGAGAAGGAGGTAGCGCTGGAGGCATCAATTGGCTAGCAAACAAGCACACATGGACGCAAGTTTTACCCAGGTTCAGGCCTCGTAAAGGTCCCTACTCCTGCTTGTCTGCTCTTGGAATTATCGAGGGAGTCGAAAGTTATAAGGGTACGCAGATGCAATCTGGCAAGGTTGTGGAAACTAGGGTTGTGATCGTCCTCCTCACCGCCCCCTCCTAGCCTTTATATAGATAGGCTAGGTCTCAGGTAGCAGGTCAAGTCGGTTACAGATTAGGGTTCGTCCCTTTAAACTTTCTATCTTGAGTTTTTTCTTGTACCGGAAGCAATCGAAGTCTCTGTGAGTCACCCGAATCCTGCATTGGGCCTTGGTAACGTCATGGGATTCTGTCATATCTGGACCATATATGCCCAACTCGAGTACATGTAGGGTATGCCCACGTCAGTAGCCCCCGAGTGTCAAGTGGAATCGTAGATTCGAGTGGAGACTTTATGAAGTCTTTCGAGTGCATAGCTGAATATATTTTTGAGTGTTCTATTTCGTGTCATAGAGATTGTTGATATACGTGCCTGATTTATCCGATGTATCGGTATCAGTTAACTGCCTTAGGGCAAAACAACACAATCTACTCAAACTCGAGTCCCCAGACTCGAATTCGGAAAAGTGTTGGCGTAATTCGACTCAGGCTGCGGTGGTCTTATAGGAGTCGAATCCCAGTGTGTAAGTGTGAGCACTCGACGCGTCCGTCAAGGCATATTCATCGCACATGCAGGCACGGATATATTTCTGGTAGTGCGCAGCAGATGCGTTGCCAGGCATTATTCAGGTCTTATCTTCCGTTGTAAGCGCGGCATCCGAATTTTGCCATCGCGGAGATGGTTCGGGTGACCCAGGAGACGCAATCTCTTTGTAGGGAAAGATATGAGGCGGAGTCGCCATAGCATTCGAGTGTGGACGTTATCGACACATAGTACGATGTACAAGAAAAATAATCATAGGGTGCACGGCCAGCGCTCCCTATGGGAGTAGCCCCCGAGTGCCTATTCGAGTCGTAGACTCGAGTAGGGACCAAAAACATTTTGCGCCTGTTGTCGTCTTTTGTTGCTTGTTTCAGTCGAATGTGCTTTTAGTGCTCCCTATGGGAGTAACCCGGAGTCCACAATCGAATCGTTGATTCGAGTGAAGGGTTTTCGTGATGCTTGGAAATCTTCATAAAATTCTTCAGGTGCGCGGCCAGCGCTCCTGTTAGGAGTAGCCCCCGAGTGCTTGGTTGAGTCAAAGACTCGAGCAAGGACTAAAGTAGTCAAAATGTTCTTCTACTAGAGTTGATGACGTCAGTGCTGACGATGAGGTGACTTCAGTTGCCCGCGTGAGCGGCTTTGACGGGACGTAACGAGTAGTGGGTCCCACTTTCTGACTTGGATTTGACCGGGCATGCGTAATCTTCTATTTTAACCGTGTCTCCTCGATTTTCGCGTAATAAGAGTAGTGGGGGACGGTTCATGGTTTACCCTTGCCACGCGTCAATGTCGTTGTGCGCCATGCATCTGGTAGATTTTCTTCTGGCCGTTGGATGTCATCTGCTAGGAGGTTAAGTAGGGACACACCATGCGGTAATTCCCCACATCTCTCTTCTTGCTCGCGCTTCCTCCGCCATTGTTGTTCTTTCTACTCCCTTGCGCACATCTTCTCCGTGGCATTGGACCAGTTGCGCGCCTTCCCTAGCTATTTCCTGCGCTCACATCGCCAACGCAAGATGGGCAAGAAGAAAGGAGGCTCCGCCGCTAGATCTGCGGCCGCCATTGTTGCCGCCAATAAGAAGGGAGGCGCCGCCACCACGAGCACCAGTGCCGCTGGCGCTGGGAAGAAGAAGGGTGCGGGGACTCGCATCACCAACGGGTCGTGGCGCCCATCCATCGTCAAGTCTTCAGAGCTGTTCACCCAGCGCCACGACGGGGCGCTCTCTGCCGCTGAGGATGACTCGCGCGTGCCCGGCGACGAGGTAATCCCCAATCCTCCGGCAGGTTTTCGAGTGATGTTCCTTGCGTTCATCATTCGCGGTCTTTCTCTTCCCATGCATCCTTTTGTTAGGGGTATCCTTTGTTTCTACGGGCAGCTGACCCCCAATTATATCATGCACATTGCTTGTTTCATCACTCTTTGCGAGTGCTGGCTCGGAATCGAGCCGCACTTCGGCCTCTTAAAAAAACTCTTCAATCTCAAACATCAATCGGCGTCCGGTTCTGTAGTCTATGACATAGGAGACTGCGGTATGCACGTCGATTCCAATGTCACCTACTTCAACATCAAGCTCACTTCATCTGTCCAAGGTTGGCGAGAGAAGTGGTTCTACATCCGTGACCAGAAATGAAGGGAATATGCCCAAAAGGCAATAATAAAGTGGTTATTATCTTATTCCATGTTTATGATAAATGTTTATTTTGCATGCTATAATTGTATTAATTGGAAACGTTAATACATGTGTGTTTAATAAACAAAATACAAAGTTCCTAGTAATGCCTCTCATATAAACTAGCTCGTTGATTAACAAGATGATCAAGGTTTCCTGATCATGAACATTGGATATTGTTAATAACGAGATCACAATATTGGTGGAATGATGTGATGAACATTCATCCGAAGTATAGCATTACGATCAAAGTCATTATGTTTATGTTGCTATAACATCATACGAAGTAATCTTAGTCCTTAGACCATGATATCATGTTAATTGCTAACACCAGAAGAGTATCTTGATAACACCAAACGTCACATCGTAACAGGGTGACTATAAAGGTGGGTTCAGTACTACGAAGATGTTATGTTGAGGCCCATGGATCAAGAGTGGAATTTTTCAATCCCGATAACGGATAGATATACTCTGGGCCCTCTCGGTGATATCATATTAAGATAGCTTGCAAGCAAGTGATGTGATCACTAGAATGTTATATCACGGGAACGAGAAAAGAGTGCATGTCGGCAACGAGATCAAACTAGGTATGGAGATACCGATGATCGAATCTCGGACATGTAATATATCGCGAGACAAAGGGATTTAGTTACTAGTGTTAAAGGTTCTCATGATCACAAAAGTCATCGTTGAATGTGTAGGAGTCAGTATGGATCTCCAGGTCCCGCTTCTGATTATTGATCTGAGAGGGGTCTCGATCATGTCTGCATTATTCGCGAACCATAGGGTGACACACTTAAGGGATACCGACACCATTTGGAGCAAATATGTTTCAGATAAAGATTTAAGAAAGCGCTGGAATTATTTCAATAGACACCGAAACTGTTTCGGGTGAAATTGCTGAAATTGGTTCTGCATGTAATATTGAAATGCTGCAGGGGGTTTTATGTGAATGTTTGTTAATTAAAGTAATTAACAAAATTCTGAATAAAATCAATAAAAGAGTTTTATTAAATGAGAGAGCATTAAATTTGGAGAAATTTAATGCATTTAAAGTGGAGACTTTAAAAGAGAATGTGAAGGGGCAAATTTATGTGGAGGGAGTTACCACCACATGAATGAGGAGGTGAGGGGTCACCCCTTGGCGCGCCGGCCATGGGGAGGGGTACCCTCCCCTCCTCCTATAAAAGGCCCCCCTCTCACACCTTCACACTCACACCTCCTCGTGAAGGATCTCTCTCCCCCTCTAGTTATTCCCCATGGTCTCGGATTAGCGAGATACATGTTTCTGGTGGCTTTATCTGGAAAGGAGTTGCTGCTTCCGCTGTTTTGCTAGAGCGAGGGACGGAGGTTGTCGGGGTACCGGACGTGTGTGCGATCACGGATGCACCACTGCTTTGTGGTGCTGGACTTGGTGGTGATGGACTTGCTGGAGCTGGATCGGATGGACGAGCTGGAGCCGGACCTGCTGGACTTCATCACGATCTTGAGACCGGCAAGTGTACGACTACATCATCCACGAGTTCCAACTCGTTAAAAAAGCTTTGTTGTTTTCGAGGGTAAGTTCTCTATGGATGTATATCCACCTGTTGCTTGTATCTAGTAGATAGATCTTGGCGTATAGTTCCCATCGTAGATTTTTTTTGTTTTCTATGCTGCGAACCCCAACAGTGGTATCAGATCCTGATCTATGCGTAGGTGCTTTGCACGGGTAGTACACATATGTTTATATGTGGGCGATGATGATCATGTTATTGCTTCTTTCATGTATTTTGGATATTGGTGGCATAGTGGGATGAAGCGGCCCGGACCAACCTTACATGTCATCGTACATGAGACTGGTTCCACGACTGACATGCAACTAGTTTTGCATAAGTGGCTGGCGGGTGTCTGTCTCTCCTACTATAGTCAATATCTGATTTACAACGAGTTGCTAATAACTTGGTTATCCTCGTTGTGGTTCCATGTTTGTAGGTAAGACTAGTTCTATCTCCGAAAGCGCTAAGCCACGTAAAACTTGCAATTGATAAATTAGAGGCGTCTAGTTTAGATTGTTACTGGGCTAGTGTCATGATATGGTAATGTTGTAAGTTGATGTATAGTTGATACTCTTACAACACACCTAACGTGTAAGTTCCATAGACCTTGGCCTTACACACAAATGAATGATAGAGATCATACCACGATGCATATGATGGTGATCAAATGCATGGACCATATCATTTCACTTTACACATATGATGTTCGCATCTTATATTGCTTGTTTGGTGTTTTAGTAGCATTATAAGGTGATCCCTCATTTAAATATCAAGATAAAAATGTGGTCTTCCTTAAGTATGCACCGTTGTATGGATCGTGTTTCGAGACATCACGTGATGATCGGGTGTACTCGACTCCGCGCTTTCATAAAACAGGTGTAAGACAGTTTTACAAACGCGAGTACTAAGGTTCTTACTTGGCGAGCCTAGCATGTACAGACATGGCCTCGGAACACGGACCGAAAGGTTAAGCATGAGTCATATAGTTGATATGATGGCCATATTTATGCTCGCCTTTGAAGCTACACCGACTCACGTGATGATCGGATTTGGTGTAGTAGATTTCGTTCATGTAATCACCAAAAAGGCACGAGGGATGTCGTTTTTGCGTGGGAGTTAATTTCTAATTTGGATTAGTCGAACTCAATTTGTCATAAACTAAATCGAAGTGAATTTGCATAATTTGTTGTAGTCATTGGCGTCTGTTCACTACTTTATGCTTAGTTTTAATTGAGATAATAGAACTATAGAATTCTGGATATTTACTTTACGAACTGGTATCGTATTGTTTTGAATGTCAATTTAAAGTTTATAAGTCCTATTGCAAACTTTCAGCAAACTCTATTTACTCCATGAAGTTTAAAAAGTAGTATTAAATCAAGAGTAAGAATTCCAATGTTAGTATCTAAAGTATCATGTTTGCCTCCATGATTATTGATATTCAAAAGTTGTTTTAATATCAAGATTATATAGGAGCTGAAAATTGTTTCAGAAACCATCATGTGTGAAAGACATTGTGATATCTAAAACAATGTTTTTGGTTGCATTATGATAGAGTATAATTTAGCAAAATACATGTTCTCATATTGTATGAGAATTTGTGAAGGATGGAGATGCTAAGCATTCGGATCTCCCAAAAAGGTTTTGGGAACTAACATTATACTCGTGATTCTTCCTTACAGGCTATAATAGCTTGATCATGAAAGTTGTCATGATAAGGATGAATAGAAGATGTAAGTAAAATGTTTACTACACTAATAGATTACTAAAGAATGGATTTTGAAAGAACACCAAACATTTGATGATGGTGATCCACTTCAAAGTGCAAGTTCAAAGGTATTAGTATTTGACTATATACACTTTGTACTATGTGTCATGTGAATGACACCACTATTGATGTTGATAGATTCTTTTAAAAGAAAAGGAATTGTTGAAAGAGAATCTATAAAATATTTGGCAGAAAAGAAAAGGTTGGAGATGTCCAACTTAGGTATATAGAAGATATACATGTTATGGCTGTATTTCTTGCTTGTTAAACAATGTGGTTCTGAGGTATTGGATACCGAATTGGTTGGTATGAAGTGTCATACAGGATAACGCAATTCATGAACTGCAATGGCCTAAGTAACTAGCAAGAGAATAAGTGATGATGTTCATCGAAAACAAATAAAGTGTTATTGTGTTTTTCGTTGTCGTCAAACCTAGCCTTCAAGATTTGTTTTAATAATTGTTATTTTGTTCCGGTATTACAAGAACAATAGTTGTTCAAATAATTACCGTATTCCATAAAGGATGGATGAACTTTTACAAGTCTAGTGGGAGAAATCACATCCATAAACACTATTGCTAAAATGTCGCAAGACAAATGATTAAAAGATCACTTATGAAGTGACATCGCTGTTTTAAATTATATTGGAAATAAAACATGAAGAAACTCCATGTTGATGGAATTTTGGAGTCTTTGATTTTGATCAATTGACGCTTGTGAAACTTTCCTCGAGATAATTGAAACTCTGTCTATAGGCCAAAGAGGAACAGATGACTAACTTATTGGATATTATACATATTGATGTATATAGTCTATTATGTGTAGCCATATGCGATGGATCTTTTTGCTTCATATGCTTTCTCCAAAAATTTGAGTGAATATATCTATATATTTACTTAATAAGGAAGAAGTATGAAACATTTGAAAATTGTTCAAAGACTTTCAAGATGAAGTGGAAAATCATTGTAACAAGGAAATAAAGAGTTTATGATTCGATCATAAAGGAAGATATTTGAGTTACATGTTTAGCAAAAACACCTAAGATTTGAGAAATTGTTCCATGATTTGTGTTTCCCGATAAACCATAGGAGTATGGCATATTCAGGAGATGAAATAAAACCATGTTTGACATGGTAAGATCAAAGGTGTCATTTATAAAACTGACATTATGTTTTAAGGATTGAAGCTTTAGAGACTACGGCTTTTACACTAAAAAGAGCACCATCGTGATCCGTTGAAATGACAGCATATAAGTTATGGTTTGGGATAAAACCTGAATTGTCTTTTCTTAAATTTTGGTATGCCATACATAAGTAAAATGTTTACAACCAAAGTCGGATAAGCACGTCTTTGTAGGTTATCCCAAAGAATTTGTTGGGAATTTCTCCATAACACCGAGGACAAAAGAGTTTGTTACTTAGAACGTCAAGTTTCTTGAGAAGGAATTTTTTGTGATAAGTTAAGTGGGAGGACAATAGAACTTTGATAAGGTTGTTGAACCTTAGCTATATGTGCTAAGTAGCGCAGCGCCGGAAAGTGTCCCGGTGGCAGCCACAATGCTCATGGCTCCTGTGATTACAAAGGTTGTAATCTCGGAGATTAGAGTTCATATTGAACCGTGTGGGTCGGTAAGAATCAAATAGTGATATTTGATAAACAAGTCGTTGTTGTTTTGACAATGATGAACCTACTGCATGCAAAGAAGCGATGATGGGCCCTGACTCCATAAAATGACTAGAAGTCATAGAATCCGTGATAGTATCCATACACGAGAATCAAGTTTCTGAACTTGGAAGACCCTCTGAAAAGGCGTAAAGCCTATCGGTCGTGTTTGGATCTATAAAGAAATAGACATGGATGTTTAACATCTATGAAATAGTCGACATGTCGGAAAGAAGTTTACGGCAATGTTCAAGGAGTTGACTATGACAAGATTTGATCTTTCATAGCGATATATAGTCTTGACGGATTAATGTAGCAACCACTACATATAATTTGATATATGGTAGTTGAATAAACAAAACAATGTTCTTCTAATAGAACGGTTACCTAGGACGTGTACATGACATGGTCCGAAGGGTTTTGTTAATTCAAAGGGTGCTAAAAGGGCATGCAAACTCCAATAGTTGAAGTAAGCATAGCGGAGTTGGAATCTTCACCATGATGAAACTGTTAAAAGAGTTTAAATTCATCGGAGATGATGAAGATGCTTGCATTTGCAAGAAATTAAGTGGGAGCGCTGAGACATATTTCTAATATATTATGTAGAGGACATATTGTTGATTGGAAATGATGTGTCTTGTATTGACACAAGTTAAGAATTTCATTAAAATAAGATTTCGATGAAAGACTTGGGCAAAACCGGAATATTTGGCATCAATATCTATATGGATAGATTGAGGCACTAATATGGTTGTGCCAGACATACATATATGAGATATTGAAAGGTTTCAATATGGAAACAACAAGAAAGGTTCTTGCTGCATGGAAAGGATTGTATCAAGATTCAAGTGTTTCAACACTTGGTGAGTAAAATCACATGAAGATTTTGATCGATTATACCATGATATGTATATATCTAGAATGTCCTATGCTGTAAATGTTATGAGCACATACCAGAATGATTCATAAGATGATCATTGGGCAATAGTAAAGATATTCTTATGAGCTTTGGAAGAACTAAGAATATATCATGCACAAGTGACAAATAGTTAAAGGTAGTTCATTGTAAAGTGTTACATTGATACTAGTTTTGCCACAAGATACAAATTAAAATTATCTCAAATTATACTATGGGTGGAACAATGTAATGGAAATGATGTTCCATGCTAGATTTGGATAAGTTCCAAAGTTGAAACATTGTGACGGATACTACAACAAAAGGCTAAGTATATGACTGCTATAGTAGCAGCAAAGGAGGGCATTTGTGTTAAGTAGTTTGTTATCAAACTAGGTGTGGTTCAAAGTGGGCTAATACTATGAAGATATATTGTATGACAATAATATCAACATAGGACCAAATTTATACAATGCCATCTCATTTGAGAATGAGTGATGCATAGAGACGCAAAGACATGCAAATACACACGGACCTGAAACTGTCAGACCCGGAGATTACGTTAACCACTAGCAATCACGTATATGCAACACCAAAAAGCCATAGGTGTTCAATACGCAAAGTTTTTCAAAACTAGATTATTGACTCTAGTGCAAGTGGGAGACTGAAGGGAATATGCCCGGGAGGCAATAATAAAGTGGTTATTATCTTATTCCATGTTTATGATAAATGTTTATTTTGCATGCTATAATTTTATTAATTGGAAACGTTAATACATGTGTGTTTAATAAACAAAATACAAAGTTCCTAGTAATGCCTCTCATATAAACTAGCTCATTGATTAACAAGATGATCAAGGTTTCCTGATCATGGACATTGGATGTTGTTAATAACGAGATCACAACATTGGTGGAATGATGTGATGAACATTCATCCGAAGTATAGCATTACGATCAAAGTCATTATGTTTATATTGCTATAACATCATACGAAGTAATCTTAGTCCTTAGACCATGAGATCACGTTAATTGCTAACACCAGAAGAGTATCTTGATAACACCAAACGTCACACCGTAACAGGGTGACTATAAAGGTGGGTTCAGTACTACGAAGGTGTTATGTTGAGGCTCATGGATCAAGAGTGGAATTTGTCAATCCCGATGATGGATAGATATACTCTGGGCCCTCTCGGTGATATCACATTAAGATAGCTTGCAAGCAAGTGATGTGATCACTAGGATGTTATATCACGGGAACAAGAAAAGAGTGCATGTTAGCAACGAGATCAAACTAGGTATGGAGATACCGATGATCAAATCTCGGACATGTAATATATCACGAGACAAAGGGATTTAGTTACTAGTGTTAAAGGTTCTCACGATCATAGAAGTCATCGTTGAATGTGTAAGAGTCAGTATGGATCTCCAGGCCCCGCTTCTGATTATTGATCTGAGAGGGGTCCCGATCATGTCTGCATTATTCGCGAACCGTAGGGTGACACACTTAAGGGATACCGACACCATTTGGAGCAAATATGTTTCAGATAAAGATTTAAGAAAGCGCTGGAATTATTTCAATAGACACCGAAACTGTTTCGGGTGAAATTGCTGAAATTGGTTCTGCATGTAATATTGAAATGCTGCAGGGGGTTTTATGTGAATGTTTGTTAATTAAAGTAATTAACAAAATTCTGAATAAAATCAATAAAAGAGTTTTATTAAATGAGAGAGCATTAAATTTGGAGAAATTTAATGCATTTAAAGTGGAGACTTTAAAAGAGAATGTGAAGGGGCAAATTTATGTGGAGGGAGTTACCACCACATGAATGAGGAGGTGAGGGGTCACCCCTTGGGGCGCCGGCCATGGGGAGGGTACCCTCCCCTCCTCCTATAAAAGGCCCCCCTCTCACACCTTCACACTCACACCTCCTCGTGAAGGATCTCTCTCCCCCTCTAGTTATTCCCCATGGTCTCGGATTAGCGAGATACATGTTTCCGGTGGCTTTATCTAGAAAGGAGTTGCTGCTTCCGCTGCTTTGCTGGAGCGAGGGACGGAGGTTGTCGGGGTACCAGACATGTGTGCGAACATGGATGCACCACTGCTTTGTGGTGCTGGACTTGGTGGTGCTGGACTTGCTGGAGCTGGATTTGATGGACGTGCTGGAGCCGGACTTGCTGGACTTCATCACGATATTGAGATCGGCAAGTGTACGACTACATCATCCACGAGTTCCAACTCGTTAACAAAGCTTTGTTGTCTTCGAGGGTAAGTTCTCTATGGATGTGTATCCACCCGTTGCTTGTATCTAGTAGATAGATCTTGGCGTATAGTTCCCATCGTAAGAATTTTTTTGTTTTCTATGCTGCGAACCCCAACAAGAAAGCGGATGGAGAACACTACAGACTCGCACCCTTTGATCTGGTGGTGCCCTGTAAGCGGAGGAGGTCGTGGAAGAACACTGTGATGCATGCCGAAGTCGAAGAGACAGAGGCTCTCTATCAGCGTGTCTGCGACCTCGAGAAGCGCATAGGCAAAGCAGTTGGCGGAGCAGAGCTTATCCGCACTTGGATGTGCCACCGCGTTCAGCCTTTGCAGGCCAGGGCACACCCGGTGTTCCGTTGGACCGGTGCTGGTGATGCCACTCGCATTTCTGCGGAGGGCATCTCCTTGAGTGAAGTAGATAGGAGGTTAAGACTGCTAACCAAGTACACCGCCAAGGAGGATCTCCCTGGTGATTTAGTCGTGCCTCCGTTCTGCGCCAGCAATCCTCCACCTGAGGTGAATTTCTCTTTGTAGTTTCTTGTCTTTTCTATTGCTTGTAGTTGCCTTTGTATACTAATGCTTTTTCTTGTGTTAGGACTGGGCCGTGGCTGCCAATTTGCCTCCTCGACCTGAAGGAATTATTCCTCGCGAGGTAGATGAAGAAGACGAGTCGGGCGCCACCATCCCCGTGGAGGAAGAAGAGGAAGCCCCCGAGTCCGGTGACCACGGGACTCGCAAACTCTCCCGCAACAAGGATTCGGATGCTTCCTCGCTGTCGACGCCGGAGGGCTCCCCTGTTGCTGTAGAGGAGTCGATCCCCGCCGTGCCTGTACGCGCCATGGCTCCTCCCACTCAGAAGAAGCTGTGGTTGCCAAAGGAGTCGTTGGATGATTCCTTCGACCTCGACAAATTTAACTGGTGAGTTTTTATATTTTGTGAATTCGTCTTGTTTTCCTTGAAGTTTCCCTTCTGAAGTGACATTGGTCACATTTGTAGTCAAACAGCGTCGTCATCTTCCGACGACTGCCAATTTGTGAAAGAATCCGGAGTCGCAGACTCCAAGAACAGGAAGGTAGCAGCATGGTCTCCTTCTCCTCCAGTGGCGGCCCACTCCGATGCCAATTTTTCGAGTTCCCCCCACACTGGGGGGCATCAGATGGTTGCACAGACACCCATTCGACAGGAATCTTTGGAGTCCCTAGAGGAACACGTAAGTGTCACTTTTCTTCTAGAAGTCGAATTTTGAGCTTTTGCATTTTTGTCATTGCTGAAACTCCGTTTCTTTTGGTACAGCCTATCGTAAAGGACTCCGCTCGCCTTGCGGAGCAAATCCTTGCCATGGGTCATCAGCATGCTATGCTGGATAACCGCCATCGCACGGTCAAAGGTTTATGCTAACACTTGTTTCTTCACTCTGCTTTTTGTATGGGAATTTGTAGACTCATGTGTTTGTCGTGCTCTACCCTTTGCAGGTGATCATAACGAACTTCTCCGTCGTGTTACCTCCCTCGAGAAGGGACTTGCAGCGGTAGAGAAGAAACGCGACGAGGCAGTCACCGCTCTGGAGGAGTCGCAGAGGCTTGAAGAAAACCTGCACGCCTCTACTAATGAGAGGGAGAAGTTGTT
Source organism: Avena sativa (assembly GCA_916181665.1). Lineage (NCBI taxonomy): Eukaryota > Viridiplantae > Streptophyta > Magnoliopsida > Poales > Poaceae > Avena > Avena sativa. The sequence goes on along the minus strand of OV702291.1, from coordinate 601,728,556 downwards.
CGTAGAACAACTTTTCTCGGTTGCAAAAGCACTATCAGTTATTTACGCTGCTTCACCTACACTTTCCTCGATTGGTTTTTGTGTTGTTATGCTGATACTTAGTGCTCTTTAGATACCACCGACGTAAGCTTCGACGCTCATCCCTTGCATCGCGCAGATGCCTTGGCTGGCGCTATGGCCATAGTCGAGGACCACAACGTCTCTCTCCAGGAGACGCTCAGAAAAGCTAAAGGTGTGTTGAGCCGTCTCCAGAGGACCTGATCCCCAAGGCCAGCTTAATCAACAACCTGGATGACTTGGTGGAATCCTTCGCTGAAGGTATTCCCATGGACTCCAAGAACTCCCAGCAGTCTGTCGGCACCACCATGGCACTCGCGATGGCGCAAGCCCATGGTGTGGAGTTGGACCTCAGCGCGATCTCGGAGGCGATGCCTGTCGACACGGATGGCCAGTAGGTAGTGTTTGCTCCCTTCGCTAGTATCTGCGGTAAGTATGGGCCGCAACTCATCGACACAGTCGCAAAATACTCTACAGAGCTGCAGCGAGCGAAGGCGGCGAAGACTGCGGCGTCTGGGGCTACCACCAGAAAGTACGTGGCATTGGAGGATGCCACGGATTTGATGAAGCCCCCGAAGTCGAAGTCCAAGTCGAAGAAGCAGATTGCTCCTTAGTTGTCATCTGTAATAATTGTAGCTTCCTTTTGGCTGAACTATGCTTTGTGAGAGTGCCCCTGTTAATACTTTGTTGCGTTTGAATGCATTCACCCTTTTTATCAATGTATTCTTGTCCCCTTATTTGCTTCTTACTTGATTGTAATAGGGTCCTTCGAGTGGTCCTCGCGACTCTCCTCCTACCGATGAAACTGCAGTGCAACCACGTTCAAAGGTGGAGGAGCTGTCGATTCTCTCGCGACTCCACGACCGTATTAAGAAGTTGGAGAGGGAGTTACCCATTGTCCGCGGCACGCGTATGTGTGGAAGTCGAAGGCCGAGAAGGCCACCGCCCGCCAGAAGTATCTTCTAGACGAAGTTGCTCAGTTGAACGAGCACTTTAAATGTTAGCTCTCTATCTTCTCATCCTTTCCTTAGCCATTTGTGGCGATGCCTTGGCTTATGATTTTGGTCTTGCTTTTGTAGTTGTTAGCACCCGTCATCCGCAGGATGAGAAGGACCGGGTGGCCATTCGAATGAATGACCTAACTCAGGAGCAGCTACAAGCTAGTGGTTACTTTTGGGTGGATCACAACCACGTAGTCGCATTGGCGATGTTGAAAGATCGCGTGTCGCGGGTGCTTCAATGCTTGAAGAAAGCGCAGTCGTGTCTAAAGTGTATTTACCAGACGATGTTTCTGATGGACGTTGTGCCCTCAAGCCTGTTGGCTCTTCTGGCGAAATTTCAGGATATAAGCGCGGTCCGCGAGTGCGTCCTCCAATAGTTAGTCGCAGGTGCGAAGGCTTCCCTGTCGCTAGTTCGACTGCATCGACCGGACGCGGATGTCGCATCTATTCCTGCTGGACCGCCACCGCCACTAGAATATTCTCGGAATTGGATGGGACAAAAGTCAAAGTGCCTATTTTTCCGGAAGGGATCAAGTGCCAGAATACTAGACGGAGAGGGGCCAGGGGCCAGCCAAACCACCTAGCCGCGTGGCCAGGCCTGGCCTGCACCAGGGGGTGGTGTGGTGGCTTCCGGCACCCCCTAGGCCTCTCCTTCCGCCTATAAGTTGCCCTCGGGACGAAAACCCTAAGTACCCGATAAAAAATCCACGAAAGAGTCTATAGCCACCGTCATCTCCATCCCTAGATCGGGAGGGATCTGAAGCTCTTCCCGGCACCTTGCCGAAGAGGGGAATTCACCCTGGAGGCCTTCTTCATCACCATGCAAGCCTCCGGTGTGATGCGTGAGTAGTTCATCCTTGGACTACGGATCCATGTAGTAGCTAGATGGCTGGTTTCTCCTCCTTTGTGCTTTCATGTTTAGATCTTGTGAGCTCCGTTCATGATCAAGATCATCTATTTGTAATTCATACATGTTGTGTTTGCAGGGATCCGATGGATATTGAGATGCTATTTCAGATTGATTATTGATTCTATCATGTCTTTGTTATTTGTGATCTTGCATGCTTTCCGTTGTTAGTAGCTATCTTGGCCAAGTAGATGCTAGCAACTCCAAGAGTTAGTATTTATGCTCGATAGTGGGTTCATGCCTCTGGTAATCTGGGGAAGTGACAGAAATCTCTAAGGTACTAGATGTGCTGTTGCTACTAGGGAGAAAACAACAATCCTTTGTTCATAGAACAATCGTATTGTTTACTTTACACGTAGTTCATAAAGCAATAATCTGTTGCTTTCAACTTAATACTGGAGGGGGTTCGGATGATAACCTGAAGGTGGATTATTAGTCATAGATGCAGTTGGATGGCGGTCTATGTATTATGTTGTAATGCCCAATCAAGTCTCAAAGGAGTCAAGATGATTAGTATATGCATGTATTGCTTTCTCGGTGTTTGTCAATTGCCCTGTAATTTGTTCACCCAACATGTTATATATCTAAGGGGAGCCACCTCTAGTGAACTATGGATCCCGGTCCTTTGTCTTTACATACAATCTATAAACTGTTTCTGCTTTGTGTTTACTTTCTTCAAGCTTTTACTTCTTTCCATTCGATACGTTTAATCCTTTGTTTTCCACAAAACACGGTGAGATTGACAACCTCATCGCAAGTTGGGGACAAAGTTCTGTGGTTGTGTTGTGCAGGTCTCCACGTTGCTACTAGCACCGGTAGTGCGCCCTGCCAAAGCTCAGCTAGTAACACCTTTGGGGTGTTTCCTTGCTCCTACTGGTTCGATTAAATCTTGGTTTCATAACTGAGGGAAACTTGCTGCTGTGCTCATCATACCTTCCTCTTGGGGTTCCCAACAAGCTCTACATCAACCACGAGCCATCAACACATTTTCTGGGCGCCGTGCATTGAGCCATCAAGCGATTTTCTGGCGCCGTTGCCGGGGAACGAAGAAGAAGAAACTCCAACGTCAACTACATGCCAGCAAAGATTTTCTGGCGCCGTTGCCGGGGAGTCAAGGACATCTTCACAAGGGGAGTCCTTCATAACCAATCTCTTTACTTTGTTGTTTTTGTTTTGCTTAGTTTCTTTTTGCTTTATTTTCTTGTTTTGTTCTTCAAAAAACACACAAAAAAATTAGTTTTACTTGTTTGCTTTCTTATTTGAAAACCCAAAAAAATGACTACTCTTGAAAACACTAAGTTGTGTGAGTTCACTAGCACCAACAACAATGATTTTATGAGCACACCTATTGCTCCACCTGTGGCTGAAAATACTTTCTTTGAGATAAAACCTGCTTTGCTCAATCTTGTTATGAGAGAGCAATTTTCTGGTATTGGTAATGAAGATGCTGCTTCCCATCTAAATAACTTTGTTGAACTTTGTGAGATGCAAAAGCATAGGGATATAGATGGTGATATTATTAAACTGAAATTGTTTCCTTTCTCTTTGAGAGGAAAAGCTAAAGAATGGTTGAATTCCTTAACTAGGAATAATATTGATTCTTGGACTAAGTGCAAAGATGCTTTTATTGGAAAATACTATCCTCCTACTAAGATTATATCCATGAGAAGTGAAATAATGAAGTTTAAACAACTTGATAATTAGCATGTTGCTCAAGCTTGGGAAAGAATGAAATCTTTGGTAAAGAATTGTCCCACTCATGGACTGACTGCTTGGATGATCATCCAAACTTTTTATGCAGGATTGAACTATTCTTCAAGGAACCTATTGGATTCTGCTGCTGGAGGTACCTTTATGACCATCACTTTGGGTGCTGCAACAAAACTTTTGGACAATATGATGGTTAATTATTCTGAATGGCATACTGAGAGAGATCCACAAGGTAAGAAGGTAAATTCTGTTGAGGAAACCTCCTCCTTGAGTGATAAGATTGATATAATTATGTCTATGCTTGTTAATGGGAAAACCCATATTGATCCAAATAATGTTCCTCTAGCCTCTTTGGTTGCTCAAGAAGAGCAAGTTGATGTGAACTTCATAAGAAATAACAACTTTGGCAACAATGCTTATGGTAATAATGCTTATAGGAACAATTTTGGCAACAACAATTATAAGCCTTATCCTCCCAACAATGGTAATGCTTATGGAAATTCTAACAACAATAATAAGAGTGCTCCCTCTGAACTTGAAGTTATGCTTAAAGAGTTTATTAGTAAACAAACTGCTTTCAATAAAACTATTGAGGAAAAACTCTCTAATGCTGAAAGAAATATAGCATCTTTAGCTGAAGCTCAAACTACTTTGAATAAAATGGCTGCTAAACCTAAAACTAATGAGAATCCCTTTGCAGCTACTAATGCTATACAAGTAAGAATTGATGAAAATGTTAGACTATTAGCTGAATTACATGCTAAGTGGGAAAGAGAAGATGAAATTGCTAGAAACATTAGTGTTTCTACTATTACCACCACTAGTGTTGAGGCTACTAATAATTCTACTACTTTAGATGATAAAGTTGATTTTGATCTTGATGGTTGCAATATCTCTGAAGTTATTAAGTTCCTACAAAAGCTTGCTGAAAGTCCTAATGCTAGTGCTATGAACATGGCTTTTACAAAACACATTACCGATGCTCTCATAAAGATTAAAGAAGAAAAGATGAAACATAAAGCTTCTATTCCTATAAAGCAAGAAGATGGTTGGGAACCCATCATTAATATGAAAGTGAATGACTTTGATTTCAAAGCTTTGTGTGATCTTGATAGTAGTGTTTCTATTATGACTAGAAGGATTTATGATATGCTTGATTTGCCTCCTCTTGAAGATTGTTATTTGAATGTCCCACTTGATGATAATGCTAAAAAGAAACTCATGGGGAGTCCTAATGATGTTCTTATTATGGTTAACAATTCCTATGTCCCCGTTGATTTCTATGTTTTGGATGTTGAATACAATGCTTCTTGTCCTATTACTTTGGGAAGAGCTTTTCTTAGAACTATTGGTGCCATCGTTGATATGAAAGAAGGCACCATTAAATATCAACTCCCACTCAAGAAAGGTATACAACACTTCCCTAAAAAGAGAGAAAAGATTTCTTTTGCTTCTCCTATGAAAACAAAATTTGGTCTTAATGCTTCTTCATTTGAGAACACTTGATTCTTTCTTTGCTTCTTATGCCTAACTTAAAGGCGTTAAAGAAAAGTACTTGTTGGGAGATAACCCAAGAGTTTTAGATGAGTCTTGGAAGTTATTACTTCGGTAATAACCGCTCCTTATCCTTTTTATTTGCTTTTTGTGCCAAGAGTAACCTCTAATGAGAGTGAAGTAATGATTGGGAAAGTTGCTGTCCCGAAACAGATTCTTGTGCTTCACCGTAAAAATTCGTGAGAGAGCTCTGTATGTCGGATTGAGCTGTAATAGTTTGTGCTTCTGCCATAGGTTGTTATGTAACTTTCATTAGTTCAACACTTTTTGATTTGAGTAACATAAGGTCTTCGAAAAAATTCGTCTTTACCTACTGGTCTGTTTTGACAGATTTCTGCCATTTTCTGCATTTGCTTCTTGTGGGTTCCTTTTTGAGTTCTTTTGGGGAATTGAGCTTTTTGAGGGAAGTGCTACAGTAGCTAGTGTTCTAATGGAAGTTTATTTGGTGTTAGAACTGAACCTTAAGACTTATTTACCTTAAGTGCACTAATGTTGCTAATGAGATTGTGTGAAGTTTTGTATGAAGGAAAATTTTCAGGTGTATGGAAGGAATGAGTAATGAGATGAAGGATGGACTAAAGCTCAAGCTTGGGGATGCCACGCGTGTCACCCCAAGAAATATCCAAGAAGTACAAGTGTCAAAGCTTGGGGATGCCCAAGGCATCCCCTTCTTCATCAATAAAAATTCCAGGTTTCTTCCAAACGCTTCATTTTTATTGTTTCATGCACAGTTGTATTTTTCTTGGAGCGTTTTCTTTTTCATTTTCATTTTGGTTTTTAGTTTGATTGGTTTGCTTAGTTTTATGAATAAATTGGTTGGACTCCCTCTTTCATACGTTGGTTTGCAAATAGTTTGGTTTGGTTTGGAAAAGAGTAGGAAAGTTCATACTTTTGTGGTAAAAAGAGCTCGTTTTTGACTGTGGCGTATGCTTTGTCATGCCATGCTTGATATTGTTTTGGCTTTATGCTTAGTATTCTTTGCTGTAGCATGACTTGTTATAAACAATTGAGATTGCTTAATATGCCTTGGATGAATCATGCGTTGTTTTAGCATATTAAAGCATAGTATAGTGGTATTCTCCTTTGATGCTTTATTTGGGTTGACTTGGCACATGCTCACACCATGTTATGACTATCTCAAGTCACCATAGCCTTTATGATCCTTTAGTTTTCAACTTGTAGTATCACTTTATGCTTGGATCAATGATGTTTTGTCGCTCTGCATGATTATGGCCATTATTGCTCTCTTAGTTTGTCGCTCCCAGTCTTTTGCTAGCCTCCACAACAAAGTATGAGTTCCACTCATGCATCCAACTCCCTAAAACAAGTTTTTCCAAAGAGTACACCATACCTACCTACTAGCTTATGCTATTCCAAGTATATTCATGCTTTTGTTTACCTTTCACTTGTTATGAGAAAACTAGTGATTAAAGCTCTCACGAACTTGATGGCACACTTTACTTTATTACCTCTAATAAACTTGAACCATTGGGTCCTTCTTTGTTGCGTATATGCTTGCGCTTTATAAGTTGAAATTAGCAGAACCATGTTTCATGGGGAACGCTTTCAACATTGCACTTGTACTTTGTACCCCGTTGATATTATGGCACTTGTACTTTGTACCCCATTGATATTATGTTCTTTTGCTTACGGATCCCGGCGGTGTGAAATAAAAGTGGAACTTGTAAGATCATGGAGTTTGTATGTGTGTTAGAGAAACGCCTGGGCCGCTAGCCTAAGCCATGCCTAATCATGGTGGAAACTTGCAGCATCACCATAATGAGCACTCTATGAAGCATCCTCAATAAAAATCTATGCAAATAGCAAATAAAAAGATCGCTGAGATGCTCATTGTCTGCTTGCCTTGTCATTTTGATTATGGCAAAGCTCCCGTATCATGTGAAAGGGGTACCCCGTTGGCGGTTCTTAATGATACACATATACTTACAATGACAAGAGCTTACTCATGACTGAAGTTGAGTAGCATGAGGATCGGTCTTCGTAAGTAAGGGGCATGAGATTTCGGTTTATAACTTGTCAAGCATATCCTCTTAGTTGTGTCACTTTAACCTTAATCACCTTAAAGATGCTTATGATAGGGGCAATGAGAGATGAAAGCTATAAGTACCATAATTTTTGGAAGCTCTTTATGAGACTTGAATCCCTACTTCCTTTTACAAAAGGCCTTTCTTCCGCCATTATATTGAGTCTCCACCTTCTATCTTTATGCACTACTTTGAGAGCATAGTGGCTATTCTTAGTTCTATGTGCATTGTCCTAAGACTAGTTGATTGATGCATAACTTGTTATTGCTTGTTTGAAACTATTGTATCTAGTCACTCTTATGAACTTTGAAGGTGTCCTATGCATTTATATTTGCTACTCTATTGAGGGACAAGCTGAATACTTTTATGCTATGTTTTCTTTATGTGAAACAAACAAACGTCTTGCAAAGCATTGTTATTCATGAATCTTTTGTTTGTGCCTTTTCATGTTGCATCATAGTCTCTTTGCTTATTGCTAGAACTTTGTCTTTCATGTTATGATTGAAGTACTATGATCCCAGCTTTGAGTGTTTTGCAAATACTTTGATCAAGTCTTTGATGGTGCATGTCACCTCAAAAATTATTTCTTTTATCACTTACCTACTCGAGGACGAGTAGGAGTTAAGCTTGGGGATGTTGATACATTGCAAATGTATCTATATTTTTTGATGTTCCATGCTTGGTTTTATCCACTTTCTTGTGTTTTGTTCCAACTTTGGAGTACTTTTCATATGATTTCTTGGACTAACCTATTAACAAGAGCCACAGTGCCAGCTGCCTGTTTTCTGCTGTTTTTGGTTCCAGGAAAGTCAGAAAATGAATATTCTCGGAATTGGACGGGACAAAAGCCAAAGTGCCTATTTTTCTGGAAGGGATCAAGTGCCAGAATACTAGACGGAGAGGGGCCAGGGGCCGGCCACACCACCTGGTCGCGCGGCCAGGCCTGGCCCGTGCCAGGGGGTGGTGTGGTGGCTCCCGGCACCCCCTCGGCCTCTCCTTCCGCCTATAAGTTGCCCTCGGGACAAAAACCCTAAGTACCCGATCAAAAATCCACGAAAGAGTCTGTAGCCGTCGTCATCTCCATCCCTAGATCGGGAGGGATCTAAAGCTCTTCCCGGCACCTTGGCGAAGAGGGGAATTCACCCTGGAGGCCTTCTTCATCACCATGCAAGCCTCCGGTGTGATGCGTGAGTAGTTCATCCTTGGACTACGGATCCATGTAGTAGCTAGATGGCTGGTTTCTCCTCCTTTGTGCTTTCATGTTTAGATCTTGTGAGCTCCGTTCATGATCAAGATCATCTATTTGTAATTCATACATGTTGTGTTTGCGGGGATCCGATGGATATTGAGATGCTATTTTAGATTGATTATTGATTCTATCATGTCTTTGTTATTTGTGATCTTGCATGCTTTCCGTTGTTAGTAGCTATCTTGGCCAAGTAGATGCTAGCAACTCCAAGAGTTAGTATTTATGCTCGATAGTGGGTTCATGCCTCTGGTAATCTGGGGAAGTGACAGAAATCTCTAAGGTACTATATGTGCTGTTGCTACTAGGGAGAAAATAGCAATCCTTTGTTCATAGAACAATCGTATTGTTTACTTTACACGCAGTTCGTAAAGCAATAATCTGTTGCTTGCAACTTAATAATCAGTCCCCAACCTGAAGGTGGATTATTAGTCATAGATGCAGTTGGATGGCGGTCTATGTATTATGTTGTAATGCCTAATCAAGTCTCAAAGGAGTCAAGATGATTAGTATATGCATGTATTGCTTTGTCGGTGTTTGTCAATTGCCCCGCTGTAATTTCTTCACTCAACATGTTATCTATCTAAGGAGAGCCACCTCCAGTGAACTATGGATCCCGGTCCTTTGTCTTTACATACGATCTATAAACTGTTTCTGCTTTGTGTTTACTTTCTGCAAACTTTTACTTATTTCCATTCGATACCTTTAATCCTTTGTTTTCCGCAAAATACGGTGAGATTGACAACCTCATCGCAAGTTGGGGACAAAGTTCTGTGGTTGTGTTGTGCAGGTCTCCACGTTGCTAGTAGCACCGGTAGTGCGCCCTGCCAAAGCTCAGCTAGTAACACCTTTGGGGTGTTTCCTTGCTCCTACTGGTTCGATTAAACCTTGGTTTCATAACTGAGGGAGACTTGTTGCTGTGCTCATCATACCTTCCTCTTAGGGTTCCCAACAAGCTCTACATCAACCACGAGCCATCAACACATTTTCTGGGCGCCGTGCATTGAGCCATCACACACCACCTGGTGGCGTGGCCTAGGTTGGCCCGCACCAGGGGGTGGTGTGGCCCCCCTGTGGCCCATCTCCAGCCCCTCTTCTGGCTTCCTTCGTCTTCTGGAAAAATAGGATTTTCCGTATATTTTCCCAGAGTTTCTGATCTTCGCGAATTTTGCCTCCAAACAGCACCTTTTCCATCAGAATCCTGACTGCAGCGGTCCATGCTCCAAAAGTCATCAACCATGCAAAAATAGATGAAATAACATAAGTATCACCTCTGAATACGAAATATATCAATGAATAACAGTGAATTATGACATAGAATAGTGATGCAAAATGGACGTATCAACTCCCCCCAAGCTTAGACTTCGCTTGTCCCCAAGCGAAACTGAGCTCAATAAACATGGCCTCAGGTTTATGGAGTGAAGAGTCGATAAAATAATACGGACAAGAAGCATCACATTCATCAATACATAGATCATAATAGAAGACAACTCACTATTATATAACTCAACTTGCAATGAGTAAAGGAAACACAATAAAGATACATAAAGTAAATCATAATTGGTAATGGCAAACTTAGCTCTTGGTCGAAGAATAGTTGATAATTTGCCGGAGTTCACAAATAACTGGTTTTCAATGATAGCTTTCAAAGTAGTAAACATCAAGATAAGAGCCATGTGCAAAACAAGGAACATAGGCAACATGATTGAATAAATCACCATATGAATGAATGAAACACAACAACTCAAAATACTTGCTGAGATAAAAGGGAGTAGGTTTACTGACTCAACTAAAAAGTAAAAGAAAGGCCCTTCGCAGAGGGAAACAGGGATTGCAAGTCTCATAAAGAGCTCCCAAAAATTATGATACTTACTAGCTTTCAGCTCTCATTGCCCCTATCATAGGCATATTTAGGTGATTAAGGTTAAAGTGATAAAATATGAGGATATGCATTGACAAGTTGTAAGTTGAGAATCTCATGTCCCTTGAATACGAGGGCCGCTCCTCATGCTACTCAAGTTTAGTCACCGGTAAGTTCTTGTCATCGTAAGCATATGTGTATCATAGAGAACCGCCAACGGGGTACCCCTTGCCCGATGATACGGAAGAATCCCCATATCAAAATGACAAGGCAAGCAGACAACAAGCATCTCAGCAATCTTCTTATTTACCATGGGAATATGGTGCTTTTTTCTCTCTTTCCTCTTTTCATAATATCTCTTTTTTCTTTTCTCTTTTTCTCAATCTCTATCTCTTTTTTTATAAGAAGAATGCTTCATAGATGCTCATTATGGTTACACTGCAGGTTTCCACCATGTCAGCATGGATTAGACCAGTGGCCCAGGTGTTTCTCTAACACACATGCATAACTCCATGGACTTACAAGCTCCCCTTTCATTTCGCACCAACGACATCCATAGACAAAAGAACATGATATCAACTTAGTACAAGGTACCAGCGCAATGTTGAAAGCGTTCCCCATGACAGCATGGTTCTGCTAATTCACAACTTACAAAGCGCAAGCATATACGCAACATAGGTGAGCACAATAGTTCAAGTTTATTAAGTGCAAGAAAGTAAAGTGTGCCATCAAGTTTGTGAGAGCTTTAATCACTAATGTTCACATAACAAGTTTAATTTGGGAGGTAGATAAAACAAGAATTTACTTGGAATAGCAATAATGCTAATAGGTAGGTATGGTGGACACAAATGGCAAAGGTTTTGGTTTAAGGAGGTGGATGCACGAGAAGAATTCCCTCTCAGTACAAGTTTTTGGCTAGCAAGGCTGGGTAGCAAGTATAAGAGTTGAAGGAAACAAACAAACATACAAGTGATAAAAACAAACATGCAATCTTCCTTGGAAGCACAAAAGATCTTAACTAGAGAATACTAGACTTATGAGCAAATCAAGAAAGAAAGATGATGAAATTATTTTTTTCTTTAGAGGTAATTTTATCTTTTCTTTCAACTCTCAAAAATAGTGTTGCTACTGACCGAGCCAGGTTTGCCAAAACCAACTAAATTAATTCAATGATCCCAAAGTGCTACCAATACTAACAACAAGATCAATCATATAACCACGAATTGAAAACTAATATAAGCTATAAAAAAGAGTGAATGATAGAACTTCTCATTAATATTCCATAATGGCAACTCACACCAAGGGATACATATCTAACGAGAGAGGGGATACTTCCATAATGCAAACCATCCTACATAATAACTTCCTTATTCATGATATGACTCTACTAAAAGGTAAAAAGATGGAAGATAGTGATGTGATACCGCGACACTCCCCCAAGCTTGGAACAAACCAAGGGGATGCCAAACCTGATGACGAATTACTCCTTTGGTGGTGGTGGTATTCTCTCATCTTCGTCTGACTTCCAAGGTAAGGGCTTCCCATCAACAAAAGACATCGTGGTTTCCAGCATCCTGAAACTTGCAGCAGCACTTATGCGTTTAAACCTAACCTCATACTCACAGTTTTGATTTTGAACATCGTAGAGCTGTGCTTGCAGTTCGTTGGTTGTTTGGCGGAGTGAGAGGACTTCATCCTTGAGTTCAGCAGTCTCTTTTTGGTGCTCGGTGATGAGTTCAGAACAAATCTTATGGATGATATCCACTTCGCGGTCCGCCATCTTCTTGTACCTAAAGACTTCTTGCTCCAACGCTTCCATCCTGTCCTCCAGACTTCCTTCACCTTTAGGGCATCGAACCTCTTTTATCCGGAGTTCCCCATCTTCAAGCAACAACTCCTTGGGATGAATCTTCAACTCTCTCATGTATGGGTTGATGATATCCTCTAAAGAATCTTCCTTAGCTGATCCAGAGGAAGACATTGTAGCTCCAAATCTAGGACTCTACCTGTCAGAAACAGATCAAAACGAAAACACGATATACGAACCTCAGAAGATCCCGGGGATTATATATTACGAAGCTTCATGACGAAAGGAAGGTACTGGGAGAAAACGGGTCAGAGACGGAGTCTGGGGTGGCCACACCACCTGGTGGCACGACCAGGGGTGGGCCCGCGCCACAGGGTGGTGTGAGCCACCCTGGCTCCGTTTCTGTCCCTTTTTCGCTTCGTAGCTTCCCTTATTAACTGAAAACTGCAAAAATATAGTTGGATAGTATTTTCGCGGAACTTTTCTTACCAGAACTATTACCTATTTGAAAGGTGATTCTGCAGGTCTCTGAATTTGATCCTTGATAAATTTTTCTGGAGTTATAACTTGAAAGGCATCAACATCTTCATTATAAGAATCCCCAGCAATATAGTGTTTGAGTCGCCGCCCATTCACTACTTGTGTAGTATTATCTTTTAAATAAGAAATTTTTATTGCTCCTAAACGGTATACTTCTTCAATAATGAAAGGTCCTTCCCATTTTGACAGTAGCTTTCTTGCAAAAAATCTGAGACGAGACCTATACAATAGAACGTTCTCACCAACATGAAATTCTCTCTTAAGTATTCGCTTGTCATGCCATCTTTTAACTTTTTCCTTGAAGAGCCTAGCATTTTCATAGGCTTCACTCCTCCATTCATCTAAAGAACTTAAGTCAAATAATCGTTTCTCACCAGCAAGCTTACAATCTCTATTTAGTTCTTTAATTGCCAAGTAAGCTTTGTGTTCTAATTCTAAAGGTAGGTGACAAGCTTTCCCATAAACCATTTTATAAGGAGACATCCCCATGGGATTTTTGTAGGCAGTTCTATAAGCCCATAAAGCATCATTCAACTTTTTAGCCCAGTTTTTTCTAGATCTATTAATAGTCTTTTGCAAGATGGATTTAATTTCTCTATTTGATAACTCTACTTGCCTGCTAGTTTGGGGGTGATAGGCTGAAGCAATTCTATGATTAACATCATATTTAGCAAGGGTCTTTCTAAAACCACCATGAATGAAATGAGAACCCCCATCAGTCATGAGATACCTAGGCACTCCAAACCTAGGGAAGATAACATCCTTAAGCATTTTTAGAGAAGTTTCCTCGTCGTCACTCTTCGTAGGAATGGCTTCTACCCACTTAGTAACATAATCAACGACAACAAGAATATGAGTATAACCTTTCGAGGGAGGGAAAAGACCCATAAAGTCAAATCCCTAGCAATCAAAGGGTTCAATAACTAGAGAGTAGTTCATAGGCATTTCATTGCGTCTAGAAATATTACCAACACGTTGACATTCATCACAAGATAAAACAAACTTTCTTGCATCTTTAAAAAGGGTAGGCCAATAGAAACCTGATTGTAGCACCTTTTGTGCAGTTCTATCTCCTGCAGTATGTCCTCCATAAGCACTACCATGAAATTTACGCAATATCTCCTTTTGTTCATATTCTGGAACACATCTTCACATAATACCATCCACTCCTTCTTTGTATAAGTGTGGGTCATCCCAAAAATAATGCCTCAAATCATAGAAGAACTTACTCCTTTGCTGAGCTGTAAAAGTTGGAGGCAAATACTTGGAGACAATAAAGTTAGCATAATCAGCATACCAAGGGCTCCCTCGTGAGCTTACCCCAACTGCGGCTAACTGCTCATTTGGGAAACTATCATTAACAGGCATAGGGTCAAAAGAGATGTTTTCCAGTCGAGATAAATTATTAGCTACATGGTTTTCAGCACCTTTCCTACCTACTATATGTAGATCAAACTCTAGTAAAAGCAGCACCCATCTAATAAGCCTAGGCTTAGCATCCTTCTTCGTCATAAGGTATTTAATAGCAGCATGATCATTATGAATGGTGACTTTTGAGTCTATAATATAGGGTCTAAACTTATCACAAGCAAAAACGACAGCTAGAAATTCTTTTTCAGTGGTAGCATAATTCCTTTGAGCAGCGTCTAAAGTCTTACTAGCATAATGAATAACGTTTAACTTTTTATCAATTTGTTGCCCAAGGACAGCACCTACAGCAAAATCACTAGCATCACACATTATTTCAAAGGGTAAACTCCAATCAGGTGGTTGAACAATAGGGGCTGTAGTTAAAGCCTTCTTAAGAGTTTCAAAAGCTCCCTTACAATCATCATAAAAAATGAAGGGTACATCTTTTTGAAGAAGATTAGTGAGGGGTTTTGATATCCTAGAAAAGTCTTTAATAAACCTTCTATAGAAACCAGCATGACCAAGGATACTACGAATACCTTTGATGTCTCTTGGGTATGGCATCTTCTCAATTGCCTCAACCTTAGCTCTATCAACTTCTATACCTCTTTCAGAAACTTTATGCCCAAGGACAATCCCTTCATTAACCATGAAGTGGCGTTTCTCCCAATTAAGAACAAGATTAGTTTCTTCACATCTCTGCAAAACTTTATCAAGGTTGTGCAGACAATTATCAAAAGAAGTTCCATAGACAGAAAAGTCATCCATGAACACTTCTACAATTTCCTCACAAAAACCATGAAAGATAGCAGACATGCACCTTTGAAAAGTAGCAGGAGCATTACATAAACCAAATGGCATATGTCTATAAGCATAAGTTCCGAAAGGGCAAGTAAAAGTAGTTTTTTCTTGATCTTGTTGTTTAACAGCAATTTGTGAGAAACCAGAATAACCATCAAGAAAACAAAAATGGTTTTTTTAGACAACCTTTCCAACATTTGATCAATAAAAGGAAGCGGGTACTGATCTTTCTTAGTAACTTTATTGACTTTTCTAAAATCGATGCACATCCTATAGCCTACCACTATTCTTTGAGGAATAAGATCATCATTATCATTAGGAACAACAGTAATACCTCCTTTTTTAGGAACACAATGAACAGGACTAACCCATTCACTATCAGCAATAGGGTAAATAATACCAGCATCAAGGAGTTTCAATACCTCATTCCTGACCACTTCCTTCATCCTAGGATTTAAACATCGTTGGTGCTCTACTACTGGCTTTGCATCTGGTTCTAAGTTGATAGAATGCTGATATATAGTGGGTGAAATGCCTTTTAAATCATCGAGAGTATAACCCATAGATCCTCGGTGTTTCCTCAAAACCTCCAATAGCCTTTCTTCTTCCTTTCCTGAAAGTTTAGCGCTAATAATAACAGGATATATCTTTTTATCATCAATATAAGCATATTTAAGATCATCAGGGAGAGATTTTAGATCGAAGACCGGATCCTTTTTAGGTGGCAACGTGGTACCCAAGTCTTCTACAGGCAAGTTATGCTTAAGCATCTTAGGCTGATCACGGAGAATCTTGTCAATCTCATTCCTTTCTTCCATGAAGATTTCACTTTCATGATCTTCCATAAATTGCTGCAAAGCATTGTTAGGAGCAAGAGAAATAGAAGCAAGTTGTTCAACTCTAAAATCCTCATTATGGGTTTCCTCTTCACAAGGTTCTTTAGCAAATTTCGAGAAATTAAACTCATAAGATTCCCCATCAAACTTAGTCAATATTTTATCCCTCTTGCAATCTATAATAGCTCCACAAGTACTCAAGAAAGGTCTACCAAAAATGATAGGATAAGTTTTACTAGCAGCTGAACCAAGTACTAGAAAATCAGCAAGATACTTAATGTTAAAAGAACTTCCACATCTCGTACAATACCAATTGGAGAGATGGTCTCTCTATTAGCAAGGTGAATAACCACATCAATCTCTTCCAATTCGCAGGGACTGATTTCGTGCATAATTTCTCTGTAAAGCTCATAAGGAATAGCACTTGAACTTGCACCAATATCACATAAACCATAATAGCAATGATCACCAATTCTAACAGAAAGCACAGGAACACTAGCCTTTTAGTTCTATTAGGATGTGAAACAATATTAGAAGCATCCTCACAAAAGACTATGTGTCCATCTTCTATGATTTTAGTGACAAGGTCTTTCACAATTGCTACCACAGGTTCAACGTTTATTTGTTCATCGGGTTTTACAGTTCTCTTTTCACTTTTGGTGATTACATTAGTTATCATAGGATTATCCTTTACCTTTTCTGGAAAGGGAATCTTCTCGATGTAAGGTTCAGGTAAGATGGGATCAATAATGCAATACTCTGCACTCCCAATAGGAACACAGTCAACAATATCTTTATAAGGTTCATGGTACTTGTTCCATCCCCTTTTTGGAATTTCAATATAAGAAGCAAAAGCCCTAAAGAAATTCATAATGACTTGTAAATCAAGACCATAAGCATTTTTAATATTTTGAAAGTCATCAGTTCCCATAAAAGATTCAATGCATTCATAATCATAATTTATACCTGACTTTCTACCTTTGTCATTCTCCCAAGCTTTAGCATTGTCTTGAATACAGTCCAGAAGATCCCATTTAGCTTCTTCTTCCATGCGAGTGAATGATCGAGAACAAGAAGCATCCAATAAATCTTTGTCATGTAGAGGGAGCCTTGCATAAAAGTTATTGATAATAATATTGTTGGGGAGCTCATGAATGGGACATTTGAGCATTAGTAACTTCAATCTCCCCAAAGCTTGAGCTGTACTCTCTCCATCAAGAGGCCAAAATTTGTATATTTGATTCCGATCTTTATGAATCTCACTAGGAGGATAAAACTTTGAATAAAAGAGAGGCACTATTTCCTCCCATTCCTGAGCTTGACCATTCTTCAGCAGCTTATACCATTCCTCAGCTCTTCCTTTCAGTGATAATGAGAATAACTTCTTCTTAACTTGATCTATAGTAATACCTGCATACTTGAACAACCCGCATAATTCGTGTATAAAGAGCAAATGATCACCGGGATGGATAGTTCCATCCCCAACATAGTAGTTATCCATAACACGATCAATAATTCTTGTAGGTATTTTGAAAGCATCATTATCACCAGGTGGTGGCTTATCTACTACCTTAGCAGTGGTAGTAGCATTACCAAATAAGAAACTCAATGAATTATCCATAACAAAAATAAAGCAACTAGCAGAAGTAAACAATACTCACAGTAGAAGTTTCCTTTACCAGTTCCACTCTCCAATAGCGCTTCACTACGTGGCAACGGCGCTAGAAAATAGTCTTGATGACCCACAAGTATAGGGGGTGTATCGCAGTATTTTCTATAAGTAAGAGTGTCGAACCCAACGAGGAGTAGAAGGTGCTGGCTAGTGGTATGGATCAGGAATTCTCTGTAAATACTTAGCAAACGGATTTTTAGGGTTTTTTGATAAAGCAAGTAAACAAAGTACGAGTAAACAAAAGACAGTAGGAATAAATGCAGCAAGTGGCCCAATCCTTTATGCAGTAAAGGACAAGCCGGTTGTATTACTTAAGATGACCAAACGTTCTCGAGGACACATGGGAAGACTGTCAAGTACTTTCGCTTCATATAGTTGATTAATCTTCTTTAGCTTGCTAAGTGTCGTGTGGGTGAACCTGTGCTAATGTACCGACCTTCCTAGGACTAATACATACTTGTGATTATACCCCTTGCAAACATACGTAAGTACAAGAAAGTAATTAAGCTAGAAACCTAACCACAACTTTAAACTCTAAGACCCTTACGTCCCTTGTGCAATGGTTTCCTAACGGGGGTTCAGGTTTCTGTCACTCCGGCAACCCCTATGATTAGTATCCAAATACACAATGCATTCCCCTAGGCCGATATAGGTGAAGTGTCATGTAGTCGACGTTCACATGAAACCACTAGAAGAAGTACACCACAACTTAAATATCAAACTATTGAATCTTTCTCAACACAATTCCACTACTAACAACATGACTTCTCCCATGTCCTCAAAAACAAAACGAACTACTCACAAGACATCATATGGATCATGATTAGAGATGGAATAATGATGTATAACAATCTAAACATAAACAATAATTCAACGGTTCACTCAATGGCATCAACTACAAAGAGTAATCAACACCGGGAAAGTTTCCCCTAAGAACTAATGCAAGATTCAACTCAATTGTTACAACAATATGGAGATGGTGATGAGGGTGCTGCTGCTGCTGATGGTGGTGGTGATGATGATGATGGAGAATGTTTGGTCATCTTAAGTAATACAACCGGCTTATTCTTAAACAGACCAGTAGGTAAAGACAAATTTTTTCGAAGACCTTCTGTTTCTCAAATCGAAAAGTGTTGAACTAACGAAAGTTAGATAACAACCTGGGGCAGAAGCACAAAAATTCGTGCCTCAAAATGACGTACAGAGATTTTACACGAATTTTTACGGTGAAGCACAGAAATCTGTTTCGGGATAGCAACTTTTCCAATCATTACTTCTCTCTCATTAGAGGTTACTCTTGGCACAAAAAGCAAATAAAAAGGATAAGGAGCAGTTATTACTGAACTAATAACTTCCAAGACTCATCTAAAACTTTTGGGTTATCTCCCAATAAGTACTTTCTTTAATGCCTTTAAGTTAGGCATAAGAAGCAAGAAAAAGAATCAAGTGTTCTCAAATGAAGAAGCATTAAGATTAATACCATAAATATCTTCAACAAGGCAAGGTATCTCATCCAAATGAGTTCTAGAGGATCCTCTCTCAATGCTCTTGGGTTCACTATTTTCATCAAACGGGTTTTCGGGAACAATCCAATCAAGATTCTTTTCTATGGCTTCATGCATTGCTACAAGTTTAAATGGTATTGGTATCTTAATTTCCTCCCCATTAGGTTCGGTTTTGTTCATCTTTTCTTGTGTACCAATAACATCTACACATGAGCCTAGCATATTAAAACGTTCAAAGACTTTTCTAACTTCCTTGGCAACATCATAGAATTCTTTAAGCAAAGTTTCTAGAATAAAATCTCTCTTTTCAGGGTCATCAATTTCTTTAAGTTTAAGAAACATTATTTGAATTAAGGGGTTAAGGTTAACAAACCTAGATTCCAACATGTGAACCAAAGAAGATGCAGCAATTTCATAGTTTGGGGAAAGTTCTGCAAGGGATCTATCCTCAATATCCTCATGTTTACTAACATGATTAAAGATTTCTTCAATATTATCTTTTCCAATTATAGAACCACTACCTATTGAAAGGTCTTTCATGGTGAATTTAGGGATCATCATGGTGAGCTAAGAAAGAGGTAACAACTATAGAAAGACTTAATTTTTGTGTGTTTTTAATAGAGAAAGCAAACTTGTAAAACTAATTTTTTTGTGTTTTAGATAAAGAAACAAGCAAACAAAACAAAAGTAAACTAAGAAAAACAAAAATAACAAAGTAAAGAGATTGGTTATGAGGGACTCCCCTTGTGAAGATGTCCTTGACTCCCCGGCAACGGCGCTAGAAAAATACTTGCTGACTTGTGTACTAACGAGCTCGTTGGGGAACCCCTAGAGGAAGGTATGATGAGCACAACAGTAAGTTTCCCTCAGTTATGAAACCAAGGTTATCAATCCAGTAGGAGCAAGGAAACACCCCAAAGGTGTAGCTAGCTGAACTTTGGCAGGGCGCACTACCGGTGCCAGCAGCAACGTGGAGACCTGCACAACACAACCACTGAACTCTGTCCCCAACTTGCGATGAGGTTGTCAATCTCACCGGTTTTTCTGAAAACAAAGGGTTAAACGTATCGAGTGGAAGAAAGTAATAGTTTGCAGAAAGTAAGCACAAAGTAGTAAACAATTGATTGTAGATTGAATGTAAAAGAAAGGACCGGGGTCCATAGTTCACTAGAGGTGGCTCTCCTTAAGATAGATAACATGTTGGGTGAACAAATTACAGCGGGGCAATTGACAAACATCGAGAAATCATACAAGCATATACTACTCATCTTGACTCCTTTGAGATTCGATTGGGCATTACAACATTATACATAGACCGCCATCCAACTGCATCTATGACTAATAATCCACCTTCAGGCTATCATCCAAACCCCCTCCAGTATTAAGTTGCAAGCAATGGATAATTGCATTACGAATTGCGTGTAAAGTAAACAATATGATTGTTCTATGAACAAAGGATTGTTGTTTTCTCCCTAGTAGCAACAACACAAATAGTACCTTAGAGATTTCTGTCACTTCCCCAGATTACCAGAGGCATGAACCCACTATCAAGCATAAATACCAACTCTTGGAGTTGCTAGCATCTACTTGGCCAAGATAGCTACTAACAATGGAAAGCATGTAAGATCACAAATAACAAAAACATGATAGAATCAATAATCAATCTAAAATAGCATCTCAATATCCATCGGATCCCCATAGACACAACATGCAGAATTACAAATAGATGATCTTGATCATGAATGGAGCTCACAAGATCTAAACATGATAACACAAAGGAGGAGAACCAGCCATCTAGCTACTACATGGACCCGTAGTTCAGAGATGAACTACTCACGCATCACACCGGAGGCTTGCATGATGATGAAGAAGGCCTCCAGGGTGAATTCCCCACTCCGGCAGGGTGCCGGGAAGAGCTTTAGATCCCTCCCGATCTAGGGATGGAGATGACGGCAGCTATAGACTATTTCGTGGATTTTTGATCGGGTACTTAGGGTTTTGGTATCGGAGGCAACTTATAGGCAGAAGGAGAGGCCGAGGGGGTGCCTGGGGCGGCCAGACCACCCCCTGGTGCGGGCCAGGCCTGGCCACGCGGCTAGGTTGTGTGGCCGGGCCCCAGCCCCTCTCCGTCTCGTATTCTGGCTCCAAGTGTCCCTCGGTGAAAAACTGACTTTGGCTTTTGTCCCGTCCAATTCCGAGAATATTCATTTTCTGACTTTCCTGGAACCAAAAATAGCATAAAACAGGCAGCTGGCACTGTGGCTCTTGTTAATAGGTTAGTCCAAGAAATCATATGAAAAGTACTCGAAAGTGTAGACACAAGAAAGTAGATAAAACCAAGCATGGAACATCAAAAATTATGGATAAGTTTGCAACGTATCACACCCTGCCGGAGAGGGGAATTCACCCTCGAGGCCTTCTTCATCACCATGCAAGCCTCCGGTGTGATGCGTGAGTAGTTCATCCTTGGACTACGGGTCCATGTAGTAGCTAGATGGCTGGTTCTCATCCTTTGTGCTATCATGTTTAGATCTTGTGAGTTCCATTCATGATGAATATCATCTATTTGTAATTCCTACATGTTGTGTTTGCGGGGATCCGATGGATATTGAGATGCTATTTCAGATTGATTATTGATTCTATCATGTCTTTGTTATTTGTGATCTTGCATGCTTTCCGTTGTTAGTAGCTATCTTGGCCAAGTAGATGCTAGCAACTCCAAGAGTTAGTATTTATGCTCGATCGTGGGTTCATGCCTCTAGTAATCTGGGGAAGTGACAAAAATCTCTAAGGTACTAGATGTGCTGTTGCTACTAGGGAGGAAACAACAATCCTTTGTTCATAGAACAATCATATTATTTACTTTACACGCAACGCATAATGCAATTATCTGTTGTTTGCAACTTAATACTGGAGGGGGTTCGGATGATAACCTGAAGGTGGATTATTAGTCATAGATGCAGTTGGATTACGGTCTATGTATAATGTTGTAGTGCCCAATAAAATCTCAAAGGAGTCAAGATGAGTAGTATATGCATGATTGCTTTCTCGATGTTTGTCAATTGCGACGCTGTAATTTGTTCACCCAACATGTCATCTATCTTAAGGAGAGCCACCACTAGTGAACTATGGACCCCGATCCTTTCTTTTACTACCAATCTACAATCAACTGTTTACTGCTTTCTGTTTATTTTCTGCAAACTATTACTTTTTTCCACACAATACGTTTAATCCTTTGTTTTCAGCAAAACTGGTGAGATTGACAACCTCACTCTAAGTTGGGGGCAAAGTTCTGTGGTTGTGTTGTGTAGGTCTTCACGTTGCTGCTGGCGCTGGTAGTGCGTCCTTCCAAAGTTTAGCTAGAAACACCTTGGAGGTGTTTCCTTGCTCCTACTGGATTAATAACCTTGGTTTCATAACTTAGGGAAAACTTGCTGTTGTGCTCATCATACCTTCCTCTTGGGTTCCCCAACGAGCTCGAGATATCTTGGGCTAAGCACCTGGCTGAATAGCCTTATTTGTAAAGTAAAAACGTCTAGGGGTAGAAACGACGCAGCTGCGTGACGTTCCAGGGATTGGAGTATGCGACTCCGCTTTCTAGGTCTTGAAGGCGATAGGCGCCACCTGGGATTACTTCGGTAATTACATAAGGTCCTTCCCAAGGGGACTCGACTTTGATGTGCCCTTGCTTCTTTAGTCGCAGGACCAGGTCTCCTTCGGCGAAGGATCTAGGATATAGCCTTCTGCTCTAGTAGTTGCAGAGGTTCTACTGATAGATCATTGATCTCTCCGCTGCGATCTCGCGTGCCTCATCGAGGAGGTCGACGGAATCTTCGAGTGCGAGAGTTGACCGATTTTGCTGAAAACAAAGGGTTAAACATATCAAGTGGAAGAAAGTAATAGTTTCTAGAAAGTAAGCACAAAGCAGTAAACAGTTGATTGTAGATTGAATGTAAAAGAAAGGACTAGGGTCCATAGTTCACTAGAGGTGGCTCTCCTTAAGATAGATAACATGTTGAGTGAACAAATTATAGCAGGGCAATTGACAAACATCGAGAAAGCATACAAGCATATACTACTACTCATATTGACTCCTTTGAGATTCGATTGGGCATTACAACATTATACATAGACCGCCATCCAACTGCATCTATGACTAATAATCCACCTTCAGGTTATCATCCGAACCCCCTCCAGTATTAAGTTGCAAGCAACAGATAATTGCATTACGAATTGCGTGTAAAGTAAACAATGCGATTGTTCTATGAACAAAGGATTGTTGTTTTCTCCCTAGTAGCAACAACACATATAGTACCTTAGAGATTTCTGTCACTTCCTCAGATTACCAGAGGCATGAACCCACTATCGAGCATAAATACTAACTCTTGGAGTTGCTAGCATCTACTTGGCCAAGATAGATACTAACAACGAAAAGCATGCAAGATCACAAATAACAAAAACATGATAGAATCAATAATCAATCTGAAATAGCATCTCAATATCACCGGTTCCCCGCAAACACAACATGCAGAATTACAAATAGATGATCTTGATCATGAACGGAGCTCACAAGATCTAAACATGATAGCACAAAGGAGGAGAACCAGCCATCCAGCTACTACATGGACCCGTAGTCCAGAGATGAACTACTCACGCATCACACCGGAGGCTTGAATGATGATGAAGAAGGCCTCCAGGGTGAATTCCCCTCTCCGGCAGGGTGCTGGGAAGAGCTTTAGATCCCTCCCGATCTAGGGATGGAGATGACGGCGGCTATAGACTCTTTCATGGATTTTTGATCGGGTACTTAGGGTTTTGGTATCGGAGGCAACTTATAGGCGGAAGGAGAGGCCGAGGGGGTGCCTGGGGCAGCCAGACCACCCCCTGGCGCGGGCTAGGCCTGGCCGCGTGACTAGGTGGTGTGGCCGGGCCCCAACCCCTCTCCGTCTCGTATTCTGGCTTCAGGTGTCCCTCAGTGAAAAACTGACTTTGGCTTTTGTCTCGTCCAATTCCGAGAATATTCATTTTCTGACTTTCCTGGAACCAAAAATAGCATAAAACAGGCAGCTGGCACTGTGGCTCTTGTTAATAGGTTAGTCTAAGCAATCATATGAAAAGTACTCGAAAGTGTAGACACAAGAAAGTAGATAAAACCAAGCATGGAACATCAAAAATTATGGATACGTTTGCAACGTATCAAACCCTGTCGGAGAGGGGAATTCACCCTGGAGGCCTTCTTCATCACCATGCAAGCCTCCGGTGTGATGCGTGAGTAGTTCATTCTTGGACTACGGGTCCATGTAGTAGCTAGATGGCTGGTTCTCCTCCTTTGTGCTATCATGTTTAGATCTTGTGAGCTCCGTTCATGATCAACATCATCTATTTGTAATTCCTACATGTTGTGTTTGCGGGGATCCGATGGATATTGAGATGCTATTTCAGATTGATTATTGATTCTATCATGTCTTTGTTATTTGTGATCTTGCATGATTTTCTCTTGGCCAAGTAGATGCTAGCAACTCCAAGAGTTAGTATTTATGCTCGATAGTGGGTTCATGCCTCTAGTAATCTGGGGAAGTGACAAAAATCTCTAAGGTACTAGATGTGCTGTTGCTACTAGGGAGGAAACAACAATCCTTTGTTCATAGAACAATCGTATTGTTTACTTTACATGCAATGCGTAATGCAATTATCTGTTGTTTGCAACTTAATACTGGAGGGGGTTCGGATGATAACCTGAAGGTAGATTATTAGTCATAGATGCAGTTGGATTACAGTCTATGTATAATGTTGTAATGCCTAATCAAATATCAAAGGAGTCAAGATGAGTAGTATATGCATGATTGCTTTCTCGATGTTTGTCAATTGCCCCGCTGTAATTTGTTCACCCAACATGTCATCTATCTTAAGGAGAGCCACCACTAGTGAACTATGGACCTCGGTCCTTTCTTTTACTATTAATCTACAATCAACTGTTTACTGCTTTTTGTTTAGTTTCTGCAAACTATTACTTTCTTCCACACAATATGTTGAATCCTTTGTTTTCAGCAAAACCGGTGAGATTGACAACCTCATCGCAAGTTGGGGGCAAAATTCTGTGGTTGTGTTGTGCAGGTCTCCACGTTGCTGCTGGCGCCGGTAGTGTGCCCTACCAAAGTTCAGCTAGCAAAACCTTGGAGGTGTTTCCTTGATCCTACTGGATTGATAACCTTGGTTTCATAACTGAGGGAAAACTTTCTGCTGTGCTCATCATACCTTCCTCTTGAGGTTCCCCAATGAGCTCGAGATATCTTGGGCTAAGCAAGCTTTTTCTGGCGCCGTTGCTAGGGAGTCAAGGACATCTTCACAAGGGGAGTCCCTCATAACCAATTTCTTTACTTTGTTGTTTTTGTTTTGCTTAGTTTACTTTTGCTTTGTTTGCTTGTTTCTTTATCGAAAACATAAAAAAAATAGTTTTACTACTTTGCTTTCTTTATAAAAAACACACAAAAAAATTAAGTCTTTCTATAGTTGTTACCTCTTTCTTAGCTCACCATGTTGATCCCTAAATTCACTTTGAAATACCTTTCAATAGGTGGTGGCTCTATAATTAGAAAAGATAATATTGAAGAATTCTTTAATCATGTTAGTAAGCATGGGGATATTGAGGATAGAACCCTTGCAGAGCTTGCTCCAAATTATGAAATCGCTGCAGCTTCTTTAGTTCACATGTTGGAGGCTAGGTTTGTTAACCTTAACCCCTTAATGCAAGTAATGTTTCTTAAACTTAAGAAATTGAGGACCCTGAAAAGAGAGATTTTATTTTGGAAACCTTGCTTAAAGAATTCTATGATGTTGCTAAGGAAGCTAGAAAAGTGTTTGATCGTTTTAATATGCTAGGCTCATGTATAGATGTTACTGGTACACGAGAATAGATGAACAAAACCGAACCTAATGGGGAGGAAATTAAGATACCAATACCTTTCAAACTTGTAGCAATGCATGAAGCCATAGAAAAGAATCTTGATTGGATTTTTCCCGAAAACTCGTTTGATGAAAATAGTGAACCCAAGAGCATTGAGAGAGGATCCTCTAGAACTTATTTGGATGAGATACCTTACCTTGTTGAATATATTTCTGGTATTAATCTTAATGCTTCTTCATAACACTTGATCCTTTTTCTTGCTTCTTATGCCTAACTTAAAGGCGTTAAAGAAAAGTACTTATTGGGAGATAAACCAAAAGTTTTAGATGAGTCTTGGAAGTTATTACTTTAGTAATAACCACTCCTTATCCTTTTTATTTTCTTTTAGTGCCAAGAGTAACCTCTAATGAGAGAGAAGTAATGATTGGGAAAGTTGCTATCCCGAAACAGATTTCTGTGCTTCACCGTAAAAGTTCGTGTAAAATCTCTGTACGTCCATTTGAGGCGTGAATTTTTGTGCTTCTACCCCAGGTTGTTATATAACTTTCATTAGTACACTTTTCGATTTGAGCAACAGAAGGTCTTAGAAAAAATTCGACTTTACCTGCTAGTCTGTTTTGACAGATTTCTATCATTATTTGCATTTGCTTCTTGTTGGTTCCTTTTTGAGTTCCTTTGGGGAATTGAGCTTTTTGAGGGAAGTGATACAATAGCTTGTGTTTTAATGGAAGTTTTATTGGTGTTGGAACTGAACCTAAAGACTTATTATCTTGAGTGCACTAATGTTGCTAATAAAGATTGTGTGAAGTTTTGTATGAAGGAAAAATTTCAGGTGTATGGAAAGAATGAGTAATGAGATGAACAATGGACTAAAGCTCAAGCTTGGGGATGTCACGCGTGTCACCCCAAGAAATATCCAAGAAGTACAAGCGTCAAAGCTTGGGGATGCCCAAGGCATCCCCTTCTTCATCAATAAAAACCCTAGGTTTCTTCCAAACACTTCATATTTATTGTTTCTTGCACAATTGTGTTGTTCTTGGAGCGTCTTCGTTTTTTTGTTTTTGGTTTTCATTTGCTTGGTTTTCTTAGTTTGCTGAATAAATTGGTTGGACCCCCGCTTTCATGCATTGGTTTTCAAATAGTTTGGTTTAGATTGGAAAAGAGTAGGAAAAGTTCACGCTTAAGTGGTAAAGAGAGCTTGTTTTTGACTGTGGTCTATGCTTTGTCATGCCATGCTTGATATTGTTTTGGCTTTATGCTTAGTATTCTTTGCTGTAGCATGAAATTTTATAAACAATTGAGATTGCTTAATGTGCCTTGGAAGAATCATGCGTTGTTTTAGCATATTAAAGCATAGTATTGTGGTATTCTCCTTTGATGCTTTATTTGAGTTGACTTGGCGCATACTCACACCATGTTATGACTATCCCAAGTCACCATAGCCTTTATGATCCTTTAGTTTTCAACTTGTAGTATCACTTTATGCTTTGATTAATGATGTTTTGTCGCTCTACATGATTATGGCCATTATTGCTCTCTTAGTTGGTCGCTCCCAGTCTTTTTCTACCCTCCATAACCAAGTGTGAGTTCCACTTATGCATCCAACTCCTAAAACCAAGTTATTCCAAAGAGTCCACCATACCTACCTATTAGCATATGCTATCCCAAGTATATTCATGTTTTTATCACCTTCCGAATTAAACTTGTTATGTGAAAATTAGTGATTAAAGCTCTCACGAACTTGATGGCACACTTTACTTTTCTTGCCCCTAATAAACTTGAACCATTGCATCCATCTTTGTTGCCCCTAATAACCCAAAAGAAGGAAGTAGGGATTCAAGTCTCATAAAGAGCTTCCAAAAATTATGGTACTTATAGCTTTCAGCTCTCGATGCCCCTATCATAAGCATCTTGAAGTGATTAAGGTTAAAGTGAACAAACTATGGTGTACATGCTTGACGAAGTATAAGTCAAAAATCTCATGTCCCTTGTATATGAGGCCCGCTCCTCATGATACTCAAGTTTAGTCACCGGTAAGTTCTTGTCATCGTAAGTACATGTGTATCATAGAGAACCGCCAACGGGGTACCCCTTGCCCGATGATATGGAAGAATCCCCATATCAAAATGACAAGGCAAGCAGACAACAAGCATCTCAGCATTCTTCTTATTTATCATGGGAATATGGTGCTTTTTTCTCTCTTTCCTCTATTCATAGTATCTCTTTTTTTTTCCTCTTTTCTCTTTTTTCTCAATATAGGACTCTTTTTTTATAAGAAGAATGCTTCATAGACAGCTCATTATGGTTACGCTGCAGGTTTCCACCATGTCAGCATGGATTAGACCAGCGGCCCAGGCGTTTCTCTAACACATATTCATAACTCCATGGACTTACAAGCTCCCCTTTCATTTCACACCGACGACATCCATATACAAAAGAGCATGATATCAACTAGGTACAAGTACCAAGTGCAATGTTGAAAGCGTTCCCCATGAAAGCATGGTTCTGCTAATTCCCGACAAATAAGTGCAAGCATATACAACATAGAAGACACAATGGTTCAAGTTTATTAAGGGCAAGAAAAGTAAAGTGTGCCATCAAGTTCGTGAGAGCTTTAATCACTAGTTTTCTCATAACAAGTTTAATTTGGAAGGTAAACAAAAGCATGAATATACTTGGAATAGCATAATCTAATAGGTAGGTATGGTGGACTCTTTGGAATAACTTGGTTTATGGAGTTGGATGCATGAGTGAAACTCATACTTGGTTGTGGAGGCTAGCAAAAGACTGGGAGCGACAAACTAAGAGAGCAATAATGGCCATAATCATGCAGAGCGACAAAACATCATTGATCAAAGCATAAAGTGATACTACAAGTTGAAAACTAAAGGATCATAAAGGGTATGGTGACTTTGGATAGTCATAACATGGTGTGAGCATGCGCCAAGTCAACCCAAATAAAGCATCAAAGGGGAATACCACTATACTATGCTTTAATATGCTAAAACAACGCATGATTCATCCAAGGCACATTAAGCAATCTCAATTGTTTATAACAAGTCATGCTACAACAAAGTATACTAAGCATACAGCCAAAACAATATCAAGCATGGCATGACAAAGCATAGGCCACAGTCAAAAACAAGCTCTTTTTACCACATAAGCATGAACTTTCCAACTCTTTTCCAAACCAAACCAAACTATTTGCAAACCAATGTATGAAAGAGGGGGTCCAACCAATTTATTCAGAAAACTAAGAAAACCAAGCAAACAAAAAACCAAAACGAAAACAAAAAAGAAGACGCTCCAAGAAAAACACAACTGTGCATGAAACAATAAAAATGAAGCGTTTGGAAGAAACCTGGAATTTTTATTGATGAAGAAGGGGATGCCTTGGGCATCCCCAAGCTTTGACGCTTGTACTTCTTGGATATTTCTTGGGGTGACACGCGTGGCATCCCCAAGCTTGAGCTTTAGTCCATCCTTCATCTCATTACTCATTCCTTCCATACACCTGAAATTTTTCCTTCATACAAAACTTCACACAATCTTTATTAGCAACATTAGTGCACTCAAGATAAATAAGTCTTAAGGTTCAGTTATAACACCCAATAAACTTCCATTAGAATACTAGCTACCATAGCACTTCCCTCAAAAAGCTCAATTCCCCAAAAGAACTAAAAAAGGGAACCAACAAGAAGCAAATGCAGAAAATGGCAGAAATCTGTCAAAACAGACCAGCAGGTAAAGACGATTTTTTTCGAAGACCTTCTGTTGCTCAAATCGAAAAGTGTTGAACTAACAAAAGTTAAATAACAACCTAGGGCAGAAGCACAAAAATTCACGCCTCAAAAATACATTCAGATTGTACATGAATTTTTACGGTGAAGCACAGAAATCTGTTTCGGGACAGCAACTTTCCCAATCATTACTTCTCTCTCATTAGAGGTTACTCTTGGCACAAAAAGCAAATAAAAATGATAAGGAGCGGTTATTACAAAGGTAATAACTTCCAAGACTCATCTAAAACTTTTGGTTTATCTCCCAATAAGTACTTTTCTTTAACGCCTTTAAGTTAGGCATGATAGTTTGAGAAGATGCTCACATAAGAAATATGAATTGAAGTAAAAGAGAGCATCAAGAAGCGAATTCAAAGCACATTTAAGTCTAACCCACTTCCTATGCATAGGAATCTTGTAAAGAAACAAGTCATGAGAGCACAGATAAACAAGCATAGGAAAGCAAAACAAGTGCAACTTCAAGACTTTCAACATAAAGAGGGGAAACTTAATATTATTGAGATGCATAGAACCATGTTTCCCTCTCTCATAATAACTTTCAGTAGCATCATGAATAAATTAACAATATAACACATAAAACATTCTTATCATGAGCCACATGCATATAATAATTATTACTCTCCACATAAGCATAGTCATTCTTATTAATTGTAGTGGGAGCAAATTCAACAAAATAGCTATCATTATTATTCTCATCACCATAATCATCAAATATAGGAGACATATTGTAATCATAATTAACTTTCTCCTCAATAGTAGGTGGACTAAAAATATCATATTCATCATTGTAATCATCATATATTGGAGGCATAGTATCATCAAAGTAAATTTGCTCCTCCATGCTCGGGGGACTAAAAATATCATGCTCATCAAAACTAGCTTCCCCAAGCTTAGACTTTTCCATAGCATTAGCAATAATGGTGTCCAAAGAATTCATACTAATAACATTTCTAATAGCATGCAAATAAAGTTCCATAGGTTTTTTAATTTTCTCTTCAAACACTTCATGTCCTAACTCAAGATAAATACTATAAATCTCTCTAATTTTGTTGTTGTTTTCCATTAAGCCTAACTAGTGAAAACAAGAAACAAAAAGACAAAATTGCAGAATCTAAAGGAAATAACTTTGAGCACTCACACCGGAGTATGTGAGTACCTTTTACCTTACCTCCCCGGCAACGGTGCCAGAAAATAGGCGTTTGCCGTGGGAGGTTCTTCTTCTTTAATCCTCCGGTGTGAATACCTTTTACCTTACCTCCCCGGCAACGGCGCCAGAAAATAGCTTGATGTCTACGCACTTCTATTCTTGTAGACAATTGTTGGGCCTCCAAGTGCAGAGGTTTGTAGAACAGCAGCAAGTTTTCCCTTAAGTGGGTCACCCAAGGTTTATCGAACTCAGGGAGGAATTGGTCAAAGCTATTCCCTCTCAAGCAATCCTGCAATCAAGATACAAGAAGTCTCTTGTGTCCCCAACACACCCAATACACTTGTCAGGTGTATAGGTGCACTAGTTCAGTGAAGATATAGTGAAATACAAGTGGTATGGATAATTATAAGCGGTAACGGTGCCAGAAAATAGCTTGCTGGCGTGTGGTTGACGTGGGAAAAGACTAAAGGCAAACTGAAATAAAGATGGAAGCAAGCAAACATGTAATAGATCTAGTAGCAAACGGTGTATCAATGCTTAGAAACAAGGCCTAGGGATCATACTTTCACTAGTGAACACTCTCATATAAATATCTTCTCTTTATGATACCACTCGTAACTATTCTCCGGTTGGACACTCTAATCGATGGTAGGGCCAAAACAACACACCTCAAAGTAAGCCTTTCCCATCTAGAAAACCCCACACTGTCACCTTGAGCACTAGATGGTTCCAACAAACACCACAATTTCATAAAGACATCCAACTCCAAATATAACTCATAACAAGTATTTGTAATATCTAGCCTAAGTGCCACCATGGTGAGCATGCTGTCACTTTCACACACATGGGGAGAGCAGAGATCTATTAAAGAACTTGAGTAGCAAGGTAGATCTACTAGATTACAAGCTCATGATCTCAATAAGATCATGCATAGAGAGAGAGATGAACACATAGCTACCGGTAGAACCCTTAGCCTCGAGAGAGAACTACTCACTCCTCATCATGGGAATCAGCAACGGTGATGGAGATGGCGGTGGAGATCGATGGAGATGGCTCCGGGGGCACTTCCCCGTCCCGGCAGGGTGCCAGAACAGAGACTTTCTGTCCCCCGAATCTCCCCTTCGGTGGTGGCGGCGCTGCGGAACTTTTCGTGGATTTCTGATTAACCATATAGGGTTTTGGTATCGGGATGCTCTTATAGGCGAAGGAGGCAAGGTCGGTGGCCAGCCAGGGGGCCCACACCATGCCCTGGCGCGGCCTAGGCTGGCCCGCGCCAAGGGGGGGTGTGGCCACCCTGTGGCCCCTCACCGACTCTCCTTCTGGCTCCGTGAGTCTTCCGGGGCCCCTCTCCGACTCTCCTTCTGGCTCCGTGAGTCTTCCGAGAAAATAGTAACTTTGGCTTTTGTCCCGTCCAATTTCGAGAATATTCATTTTCTGACTTCCTGGAACCAAAAATAGCAGAAAACATGC
Organism: Avena sativa; assembly: GCA_916181665.1. Lineage (NCBI taxonomy): Eukaryota > Viridiplantae > Streptophyta > Magnoliopsida > Poales > Poaceae > Avena > Avena sativa. Next base: position 601,696,283 of record OV702291.1, on the reverse strand, counting down.
AAGGCACTGTGGCATCTTGTTAATAGGTTAGTCCAATAAATCATATGAAAAGTACTCCAAAGTGTGGACAAAACACAAGAAAGTAGATAAAACCAAGCATGGAACATCAAAAATTATAGATACATTTGCAATGTATCAGTGGCGTAGCCCCCAAGTCCTTTGTTGCACTAGTTTTAGGCTCTGTGGCCTTTTGCTTGATGGAGCGTTCACAGGTGCGCTCTAGGAATACGCTAGGCGACACTTTGGCGCAGGTGGAGCCAATGTTGGCGAGTATGTCCGCCTCCTCGTTGCTTTCGCGGCCGACATGTCGTAGCTTGCAGCCATCAAAATCACATTCGAGTGTGTCGTAGAGGTCGCGATAAGTGATCATGTTGTCGCTCAGAGCATCGCACTCATTCATTGTTTGGTTGACCACCAATTTGGATTCGCCATAGATGACGAGTCGCTTGTCACCGCAGGCTTTCGCCATATGCATCCCATGGATCAAGGCTTCGTATTCAGCTTCATTGTTGGAGGCCGTGAACTGCATTCGCAGAAATACCTCATCCTGTCGCCTTGGGGCGATGTTAGTATGACACCTGCGCTAGCTCCTTCCTTGCGCTTGGATCCGTCGAAGTGCATTGTTCATAGGTAGGACATGTCTGGCTTGTCGTGGAGCTGGTTCGCCATCCAGTGCACAAGGAAGTCCGGGAGAACTTGCGACTTGATCGTGTCGCGCTTCTCGTATGTGATGTCACGTGGCGACAACTCTATTCCCAGAGCATGACTCGTCCAGTAGCATCAGGATTATTGAGTATATGCCCAAGTGGGGCGTCGTTAACCACCACGATTAGGTGCTCCTGGAAGTAGTGGCGCAGTCGCCTGGCTGTCATGAAGCTGCCGTACGCCAGCTTCTGGTAGTGCGGGTACCGCTGTTTTGTTGGCATGAGCACCTCACTAAGGTAGTAGACTGGGTGTTGTACCCCGTGGACTTTATTTTCTTCGGCTCGTTCCACCACGAGCACAGTGCTGACCACCTGGTTGGTGGCAGAGATGTATAGCAATAGCGGCTCCTTTTCACGGGGCGTCACCAGTACTGGCGAGGTGGATAGTAGACGCTTGAGGTCTTCGAATGCCTCTTGTGCTTCGTCTGTCCACTCGAACTTGTCAGGCTTGCGGAGAAGTTGGTAGAAGGGCAGTGCCTTTTCACCCATTCGACTGATGAATCGACTGAGCGCCGCGATTCGCCTAGCCAGCTGCTAGACGCCTTTTACGTTCTTCCGGCTTCTCCATGGCCAGTATGGCCTTTATTTTCTTCGGGTTTGCTTTGATCCCTCTCGCAGAGATGAGATATCCGAGCAGTTGTCCAGATGGTACGCCAAAGGCACATTTGTCCGGATTGAGCTTGATCCGGTAGCGGTCGAGGTTATCGAAGGTCTCGTGGAGATCGTCGAGTAATGCAGCTTCCTCTTTGGTTTTGATGACGATGTCGTCGATGTAGACTTGCATATTTCGTCCGAGTTGGCTCTTGAGGCAGGCCTGCATACACCGCTAGTAGGTGGCTCCTACGTTTTTAGCCCGAAGGGCATCGTATTGTAGCCAAACACGCCAAAAGGGTGTCGTGAACGCTGTCTTCTCCTGGTCTTCCTCCTTCATTCGAATATGATTGTAGCCTGAGTAGGCGTCGAGGAAGCAGAGGCGCTCACATCCCGCAGTGGAGTCGATTATTTGATCGATCCGTGGTAACGGGAAGTGGTCCTTTGGGCAGTGCGTGTTCAAGGAAGTGAAGTCCACACACATCTGCAGGATGTCCGTGTACTTTTTAGGCACAAGCACCGGATTTGCGAGCCATGTGCTTTCCTTGATCTCGCGTATGAAATTTGTATCGAGGAGTCTATTGATCTCCATGCCGACAACTTTTGCTCTTGGTTCAGACAGTCGCCGTATTGTTTGCTTTACTGGCCTTGCGTCTAGATTTACGTTGATTGAGTGCTCGGCGAATTCCCTGGGAACTCCTGGCATGTCCGCTGGACACCAGGCGAAAATTTACCAGCGCTCACGGAGGAATTCGACGAGTGCGAGTTCCTATGCGGGACTCAAATTATTGGCGATGAGGGTCGTCTTGGTCGGGTCCGTTGGGTGGACCTGGACTTTTTTGGTGTGCACCGACGAGTCGAAAGATAGGTCAGGTGAACTTGGCCTGCTCAGGGGAGGCAGACTGTTGTCTGTCGACTCCTTCAATTTTGTGAGTTCCTCTTGCATGCCGAAGGACTTGGAGATTCTGTTGAATTCCCGATCGCAGCTGTCGGACCTCTCGAAGCTTCCGTTGATTGTGATGATGTTGTTTGGGCCTGGCATTTTCATCTACAGGTAGGCATAGTGTGGCACTTCCATGAACCTCGTGAATGCGACGTGCCCGAGGATGCAGTGGTATTGCAAGGGCCAGTCGACAACTTCAAAGTTGATGCGTTCTCGTCAAAAGTTTTGCGGCGTGCCGAAGATGACGTCGAGGTTGATTTTGCCCAGGGGGTACATGCCCTTCCCTGGGACGATGCCGTGGAACGTTGTGTCTGACACTTCTAGACATGTCAGCGGGATCCGCATTGCTCGCAAGGTACTCACAAACATGAGGTTGATGCCGCTTCCGCCGTCCATGAAGATGCGACTCATCTCGAACCCTCCTATCTGTGCTTCGAGCACCAGGGGACAGTGGCCCGGGCGAGGTACTTGATGCGGGTGGTCGCTCTTGTCGAAGGTGATGCAGGACTCACTACCACTGAGGTACCCAGTGGTGGAGGGCGGAGAATTCATCGCCAAATTGACTTGGCGAGTGATTGATTTCTGCACTCGATTTGAGGGGCGACCCTTCTGTATCATCCCCATGTTCCCCAGTGGTCGGGGGTATGGTTCGCCTCCATGATTCTAGACTAGTGCAGCCACAGGAGGTATCGGTCCTGGCGGTGGTGGAGGAGCTCCGTGTGCCACAACGCCCGGGGAGGCTCCGTAGCCTTGATTAATCATGTCGCGATTCATCTAGGCCAGGCCCTCGTGGAGCTTGAGGATTTTTTGACAATCCTTTAGGAGGTTGCTGGATTTTTTCTTGCCATCGTGTTTGTCGATGTAGAAGTGCACGTTGCATGGTCCGGACAGTTTGTCCTGGATGGAAGTCGCGGGTGTCTAATCGCGAATGCGGCGCTGCCACACTTGCATGGTTTTTCTACTGTCGTGGTATCCACAGTTGCGGTATCCGTTGTTGCCGCTGTCATCACGTTTGTCGGCATAGCCGGCTACGATCATGTTAACCTCTTCGTGGTCCTCATATCCGCGCATACGACACTTTCCTCGGCGGTCGCGTCTACGCCTGAGGTCGTCGTCATCGTTGGAGTAGGCATGGTTTTTAACCGAGTCCTCTCCATCGGCCCACCTGATCGCGATCTCCATTAGGTGGTCAATCGTCTTGGTCTTCGAGTGGCCTAGCTCCTCCCTGAGCTCTCTACGACGCACTCCACCGTTGAATGCGTCGATTGCATGATCCTAAGAGGTGTCTTTTGCAGAGTTCTTGATTATGGACCATCTCTGGATGTACGAGCGCAACGACTCGCCAGACCTTTGGTGACAGCCTCTTAATTCTTTGATTGATGCGGGCCTTTTGTAAGTGCCCTTAAAGTTCCGCACGAAGTTGTAGACCAGCTCTTCCCAGCTGCGAATTGATCCGCACGGGAGATTGTTAAGCCATGCGCGGGCGGCACCCTACAGCTACAGTTGTAGGCATTGCATCGCCGTACTCGAGCTTCCACCGTGTAGCCCGATGGAAGAGATGTGATCCTCCAGCTAGATCTTCGGGTCCTGCAGGCCGTCAAATTTTGGGTTCTCCGATGGAAGATTGAACCCCTTAGGCATTCGCTCCTGCCTGATGGCTCTGCTGAAGCATCTGGCGCTGCAAAGCTCTATGTCATCGTCCTCCGAGTCAGTTGAACGGGCGTGCCTTGCACGCATCTTGTCGACCTTGCACCGCGTGATGTCATCACGCGTGTCGTAGTCGTGGTCATGTTGCCGTGAGCGGCGATGTCGAGACAAGTCGTGGCTATCATCGCTGGACGAGGGCGAGGAATAGCGTTTGGCCAGAGCCTTGCTTTTCTTCAGCTCCGGTGTTGGTTATTTGACGAGGGCAGCTTCGATTAGCCCCAGGCCTGCGATCGTAGATCGATGCATGGCGGCTCGCAGATCCCCAGCCGGAGGCTGGTTGTTGAGGAGGTACATGGTAGCCGCAGTCACCGCTTCCCGCGGCGTCTTCGGGAGCACGTTGCCCCGCATATCCACCATCATGGACCCGAAGTCGAGGACTCGTGCGGCCTCTTCTCGCTCCTTGTCAGTGAGGTGGGCTAGTCAAGAGCGTCTCTTGGCTATCACGTAGTCATTGCCCTTGGAGGAGGATCCTCCCATGGAAGAGAGCTGAGCCCGCCGAAGGCTCGACTCATTCGCCGCCTTTCTGCGTGCCTCGAGTTGCGTGATCACTTGATGTTGGCGCCTGTATTCCTCCTTGAGCAGCCAATGGTAACCCATCAGCATGTCTTGCGATGAGTTCGGGGGCAGAGGGTTACCCCGCAGAGCTTCTCGACAGCGAGCCCACTCGTTGTCATTGAGATGGATCAACACGCGCTCTCCGGTGTTCTCATTCACCGTGACGTGCGGTTCTCCTCCCGTCCCGTTGTTGGTGGGTGCACCGTTGGTGGGGCCACCATTTGCGACTGGGATACCACCGTTGGTCGGGCCAGTGCCGGTGCCGGCGTTTTCACAATTGACGCCAGTGTCGCCCGTGTTGATGACGGCGCACATGAAGTGATTGGGAAAGTTGTTGCTCCCACAACTTTCAGATCCAGAGCCGTAGGCCCCATCTTCTATGGCCAGGCCACCCAGATCGGATCCGCGACTGCTGTCGCTATCCGTGCTCCCAGCTGTTGCCGGGGCGTTGAAATCGCTGAGGGTGCCGATTGGTGGCGGGAACCACGATGCTGGAGCAATCATGGAAGTCTTCGGTTGGTCAGGAAGGTGAAGCGTGCCCAGTTGACCGACCTGGAAGCGTAAGCTCCCGATCGCCAAGCCGATCCCATCGCCCACAGACTCGAAAGCCAGGCGAGTGGCTGGCGTGTGGACGGTGAAGTCGAAGGCACCGAAGAGCTGGAAAATCTCTGCTGTTGTAGAGTTGTAGATCACGGTTGACGGGGTCGAAGAATCCGCGACATCAACAATCCCAATTCCCACAGACGGCGCCAATTGATGAGGGTTTAACTCATCAATGCCCATTGTTATGGACTTGGGTTTTGGAGAAGGAGGGAGCGCTGGAGACATCAATCGGCTAGCAAACAAGCACACAGGGACGCAAGTTTTACCCAAGTTCAGGCCTCGTAGAGGTCCCTACTCCTGCTTGTCTGCTCTTGGAATTATCAAGGGTGTCGAAAGTTACAGGGGTGCGTAGATGCAATCTGGCGAGGTTGTGGAAACTAGGGTTGTGATCGTCCTCCTCGCCGCCCCCTCCTAGCCTTTATATAGATAGGCTAGGTCTCAGGTAGCAGGTCGAGTCGATTACAAATTAGGGTTCGTCCCTTTAAACTTTCTATCCTAAGTTTTGCCTTGTGCCGCAAGCAATCGAAGTCTCAGTGAGTCACCCGAATCCTGCATTGGGCCTTGGTAACATCGTGGGCTTCTACCATATCTGGACCATATATGCCCAATTCGAGTACCTGTAGGGTATGCCCACGTCATGACGCATTCGGGGTTCCTAAACAAATAAATCAAATCGAATAGAACTCAGAGAATAACTACTTCAGAGGAAGCTCAAATAATTTGGGGGAGTCAAGGCTACATGCAGAGCACATATTAATCTAATTTAAGAAATTTGGTAAGGAGGGACCTATCCTTTGACGAACAAGCAGGGAGCATGGATTTGGGAATCTTCTGATCCATCGCGTGTTTATTCTGGGGTTGTTTCTGCTCTGTTCCGACTCTGTCCCACGAGCAGCCGCACAATTCGTAGCAAGTGGCCTCGGTGCACGCGATGCCAACAATACCATAGTTTAATTATACGCACCTAACATGTGAAGATGTACGCACGTGTATTTGTTTTGAAATATTTTGACATTTTAAAATTCGTTGAAAGTCAAATTCATATATGCACCCAAAACAAAATAGCCGCGTCCAGACGGGTTCTACTATCAAATTGAAAGGGAACAACAATGAAAATTCCTCTAGTGGCGCCTACTAATAGAGTACAACCGAATTTAAAAAGTCAGTGCAACTTCACTGTAATTCTTTGTATAATTCATATACATCAGAAATAATCGATTAATTAGCAGGCATCGGTGGCCCAAAAGCCAAGCCGCGAGAAGAGTGAAAAATACTCCTAGTCACAGGTGGCATGCATCTGCAAATTCACGTACATGGCTCGCATGCTTTGCTTTTGACTGTCGACGCCACGTACACGTAGCAAGCAAGCTGATGACACCGTGCGCTAATTCCTAGCAAAACTAAGACACGCGCACACGATGTCCGCAGGCCCACACGTAGCAACATAGACCAGCTTGGACGCGGAGATGGCCTCACAGCTCATGCATGTCACCACGCATAAGAAATAAGATAATATACCATGTAACATAATAATATGTCGCTACCTACCTCGGTTGAAGATATCATGTGCACTTATCTCTAAACAGTTGCAACCAAAATCCGTAGGCTCACGCTTCTCCATCGAAAAAAGAAAGGAACACATGTGGATCTAATATGTAACCATGTGGATAACCTACAAAAAATGAGCAATTCCATTATTGTTAAGAACAATGATATTTTGACGTTCTATATAGCCTAAACTAAAGCGCAACCCCCCCCCCCCCCCCCCCCACACGGATCTGAGCTTCCATATGTTTGTTAATCCTATTCAAGCAATATTCCAAACATATCCATGATATTGGATGGAAGGGTTAGATTAAAGGTAATAAACTATCCTCCATATAAGACGAGTGAAAGGACATTAGATAAATAAATGGTTAATGGATTCATCACAGAAACTACAATCATATACTCATTCCATTTTCACCTAGAAAGGTTATCCTTAGCAAGTAAGAACTTTTTATATAAGAACCACATAGAAATCTTGATCTTCGGTGATACCTTTAACTCGATGGTGGAAGGCAAATAAGGAACCAGCCCTTCAAGGGAGGCGAGCATTCCGCTGGCATTTATGTAAAAAATTCTATGGTCATTTATAAGTAAATAAATAGATTTTACTATGAGTGTCCCTGAGGTGTTCAGCTTCCAACTAAATGTATTTGGTTCATTGGAAAGGTGTATGGCATGAACCACTAATCTAAGTACAAGCACACAACCCTAAGAGTTGTATAAAACCTCCGTTTAACAGAACTTCCGGTAAACATGTTCTCAAGGGGAGGGGGAAATACTAAATATTTCCAACTCACAGCAAATGGTAAACATAGGTAAAAAGATCTTCTAGTTAGAACAGGATGAGATACTATTATAGGTGAAGCAAACCAAAGGGTTTACATAACTCAATATTAAAACAGATTGTTTGGGCATTGACCTAGAACGATTTGTTATGGTGATATTGATGTCCATATATCACTTATCTCTAGAAGAGAAATAGCATTCTTACATCTGTCATGGTTATACTTTCCGCATATATCCACGACCAGCAAATATACTCGAAGACCAGGGTAACCCACTTATGGTTAGAGCCTCTAGCTTCCCGAGCGGCCCATTCAATAAGACAGACGGAAGCCCATCCGACTACGAGAAGGCTTAGAAGGTTTACCAACTTAGGTATGAAGCAATAAGACTTGGATTACATGATGTAGTAGTTACCGTGACGAAGGATAGTTTTCACGGTCCCTTCACGGTATCACTTCCGAGGAACAAAAGAGAGTTTATTTGTTCGGCGGACAGCTCGGGCTAGCAGGTTTGGATCTCAAAGATAGAGGTATGTAGAGAATAGAAGGAATCTCTTAGACTTTATTCATAAAACGATCGAGATATCGTACAATGTGTCTTCAAGATTATCTCGGTGGGCTAATAATGATGTCCGACGAGAGAGATAAATCTAGAGCTATGACTCTAATGGTGAAGACTTGGGCGATTATGGTGTGTCCTTCTCAGGTGAATGTCTTCGGGTACTTATAGGCGTTGATGGTAGCAGAGTCCTTCTTAGTCATGTTAAGTCTTCATATTGTCTTGCACGTAATCGTGATCTTTGATCTTCATTATACGTCTGTATGGTCTTCGGGATCTCCGTGGAGCTATCTTTCAGCCCCATAGGTCAGGCCGGTTGAGGTTAGGTCGGTTAGAGGGCTTCTAGATGCAGGCCTTCCGGTCCTTGATTGCTAGAGGTCGTAGTTGGAAGGAATCGTGGGTCCATGCCCATTTCGAGTACAAGCTTGAGTCCACCCATCACCAACAAGCCCCCGACCAGTACCTTAAATAAGATGGACTTCCTTGTAGTAGAGTTTATGTAGCTCGTACTCAACCTCCGCCTAGTGAGCTCGATGAATTCTTTCTAATCTTGAGGCGCGATGTCCTTGTGAATGCTCGAGGTCCTGGTGCAAGGTCTCCGGCATGTGCATACATCTCGATTGCATAGACCTTCCCGCATGCCCGTTCTTAGTGCAGGTCTGATGAGCCTTCACATCTCAGATGTCCTAGGGTAATGGGCTTATGACGAGGTCCTACAAAAGGGTTAATAACAAAAGGGGATAAAATGTTCCTCTTGTGATGTGGTGCGAGTACCTTAAAGACTAGAGGAGGTATGATGGAGAGGTCCCGTATGTGACATGGAGTACCGAACTGAGAGATTGAGAGGATACCCGTAATTCCAGTTCTTATCATGTTGGAACCTTGCCTGCAGACTCATCTGACACAATGAGGTTGTAGTGAGGTTTAGATCTAGTCCTGAATGATGTACAACGTCTCACTGGCTACGTCGCAGTAGTGAGTCAGTTTGTCAATCGTCAGGGTGAAAAGGACATTCCATTATACAAACTCTTAAAGAAAACCAACAAGTACGTAGGGAATGATGAGGTATAAGCTTCCCTACAGGAATTAAAACATGTACTTTCTTCCTCCCTTGTCCTGGCAGGACCAAAGGCTCGAGATCCAATGTTGTACATTGTTGCGACGAACAAAGTCGTCAGCATTGTCATGGTGGTAGAATGAAAATAGGAGAAGCAGGAACAGTTGGTGCAGTGTCTGACTTACTACCTCAGCGAAGTCTTAGCGGAATCCAAGAAACGTTATCCACACTACCAGAAGCTAGCCTATGGCATATTTTTTGCCGATAGAAAGCTAAGACACTACTTCCATGAGCATACAATCACCATGGTGCACACAACTCCCCTGAAGGATATAGTCAACAAATACAATGCTACAGGGAGATTTGCAAAGTTGGGCATAGAGCTAGCCGCCTTCAAGATCAGTACAAGCCAATCCACGCTATCAAGTCGTAGGCCCTAGTATATTTTATCGCAGATTGGATTGAGACGTTAGAAAATATGGCTATACTAGACCCGGAATCTTGGACACTTCACTTTAATGGGTTGAAGGCCATTGGGGGCTGGCGTTGTATTCAAATCACCCCAAGGAGACAAAATGTACTACATCTTGCAGATACACTTCAAGACAACCAATCATATTACCGAGTATGAAACTCTAGCGCACGTCTTCGCGTTGCAAAAGATATCGGCGTTAGCCATATCATGTGTTATGGTGACTCGGATTCGGTTGCACAACAAGTTTCCGGCACCTATGACGCTAACAAACACATGGCGGCACATCGTGTTGTCTTGTATGAGTTGTCCAAAGTGTTCGTTGGGTTTGAAGTTCATCACATTTCCCGAGTAGAAAATGAAGAGGCGGATGCACTATCACGCATAGGCTCCGCCCGAAAACCGGTTCCAGATGGTGCTTTATTGTAGAACCTAAAAGTTCCTTCTATCAAATGAGTTAACAAGGAGTACCCTGCAAAATCCGACTCCCCACTACAAATTGTCATGGTTGTTATTCCTAGCTAGACAACACCTTACCCGGAGTACCCGGTAGATGACAAATTACTTGAAGATGAAGTGTTGAGTTGGTATATTATCCGATGAGCAAAAGCATACACTATTATAAGTGGCGATCTCTACAAGCAGAGCATATCTAGTGTCTTTCAGTGCTTCATTTCTCCGGAAGAAGGAGTGGAAATCTTAAGAGAAATCCACCTCGGCGAGTGTGGTCATCATGCCCCAACTAGATCTTTAGTGGAAAAATCTTTCTGACACTTTTTCTTTTGGATTATAGCTAAGGCAGATGCTGAAAAGCTGTTCAAGACATGTATAGGCTGCCAAAAGTTCGCCCATCAAGCCCATGTTCCGGATGAACACCTCAGAATAATTCTGACTACATGGCCATTTGTGGTTTGGGGATTGATATGGTAGGGACGTTCTGTACGACACCATGTGGTTTTACTCACCTCCTAGTTATGGTGGATAAATTCACTAAGTTTGTGGAAGCCAAACCCACCACAAAATGTGATGGCACAATAAGCACCAAATTCGTCGAGTTAGTCATCATCCTATCCAGTATCCCACATAGTATTGCCACTAACAACAGGACTAACTTCGCGCATGGAGACTTGGTAGACTATTGCGAGGACCAAGGAATCTGACTTGACCTCGCGTCGGTCGCACATCCACAAGCTAATGGACAAGTCAAAATAACTAATGGCCTCATCTTACAAGGCTTGAAGCCCCGTATCGAGGCCCTACTTCATCATGTTGTGGGGGCTTGGGTGGAAGAATTACCATTTGTATTTTGGAGCCCTCAAACAACTCTTAATATTCAATGGGTTATACACCTTTCTTCTTGGTCTATGATGTTGAAGCCGTCCTCCCAAGTGATCCAATCCACAATTTCCCCCGGGTTGCTGCTTATGTCAAAGAGGATGTCGAGTTGTCTTGACAAGATGATCTCGATTTACTTGAGTAAGCCTATGTCATTGCCAAGGACCGATCTAAAGCCTATCAGCAGAAGTTACGTAGTTATCATAACCGTCGATTAGGAACAAATCTTTCAAAAAAGGTGATCTTGTACGCTAGCTTGTGTAGAAAAAGGCACACAAACTTATACTCCACCTCGGTAAGGATCGTGTATGGTTAGCTGAGTGCTGCATAACGGATCATACTAGCTCATAGATATGCAAGAGAAAAATATAGACAGAAGAGAAAAAATAGGAAGCATGGCGAAGCAACTGATGAATTCGCCAAGTCTAATCATCCATGTAACATAGCATAACTACGTCCCTTCTACTCTTGATACTCCTACTTGTAATCACACTTGTACATATGATCATATGAAATAAAGTTTTTTTGGTATCCTCATTTTTTATGTGGAGAAGTTTTATGCCATATTAATTTCCGAATGATCACATTAAACTCAGTAAAATCTCAGGATACTCAAAAGATTTATACTCGTGTTTAGTCCTGATCTAGACTACTGACTCTATAAAAACGCAAACTTTGGGGTAAGTCTCATCTTTTATATAGATTTTGTTTTTGTCTGAGTTACTATACGCGGTTTTTTCGAATAGTGATTTGTTTCGTACTAGAAGCCAACTCTATTTCCAGGTTTAAATGGTTTAGCAATTGAGCTATGTTTCTCGGTAGTGTTTTTGCATTGAAGGTTAGCCAGCTAATGAAAATAACAAAGTGAACAAGCCAGATAAACTATAATTCTAGATAATAAATTGAAAGGGCATGTATGCCCCATGTGTAGTTTTGGTAATTAATGGCAATCTCTATGGACTAATGTGTAAATTGAGTTTCACTTGTAGGTTTGTCCATTGGCATCGCTTGGACCATGTGTTGGTTTCAAGGTTGAAAAAGAAGAAGTAATGTCCAAGGGCTTTGTGCCTATTTGAATCATGTAGAAGAAGAAGATCAAGAGTGTCTTGAAGAAGAAGATGGTCATCATGGCTATCTTCAAGACATCATCAAGAAATGAAGGGCAAGCTCAAGTTGCGCCATCTCTAGAAGATCTCATGCTTGAAGCTTGCCATCCTCGGCGATCAGGGAGAGATCAATACAAGTTCAAAGAAGAGGTTTCCCCATGGAGTATAGGGGAGCTATTCACAAGTCCTCATCAAGCAATAGCAATCAAGAAAGGCAATCCATCTTGAGAAGGACAAGATGGTCTACATCAAGCTCAAGTGCAATGCTCAAGGAAAAGGTATGATCTTGATCGGTTTTCTATTTTATCGGTCTCTTGTAGTGTTGGGAGACCGGGTTTAGGATATATAGCCGGACTATCAAGAGGGGATCTCGAGTGAGTACTCGATCATATCTTTCGGAGAGAGCTAAAACCTTTGCATACATAGAATCATCTTTATTGGTTGTTGTTTGGTTCTTGTCCATGTGAGGATCTAGAGCTTGTGGTTATCTTCATAACAAGCTCTAGTCTATCAAAAACGAATTTCCCTTGCATATCTTATTGCATTTTTGATCTTGCGGGTTTTCTGGCTCCACACCTTGGGAGATATCTCACATATATATTCATGGTATTTTCTCCCTTGGTGGTACCCACTTTATGTTGGATTCTACACGTCGTTATCTTTCCAACAAAATTGTTTTCATATCATTTGGAGTTTGGATGCAAAAGTTGTGGCAATTTTTAGTTCTGAAGTTTTTCCTAACCGGTAGTTCCGGCAAGCCACCGGTAGTACCGCTAGGGCATTCTGCAACCGGTAGTACAAGTGGAAGTACCAGAGCCACTTCCGCTTGTCGTGGGTGCGGTTCGGTTACCTCTCTGTTTTGTGTATTCTATTTGCCGGAACTTCGATCGAAAGTAGAGGAGGTAGTACCGTCTACGGGCGGAAGTACCGGCTAGACGCCGGAAGTACCGCTTGGGCATAATAGCAGCCGGTAGTACCGCGTGTTTTTCTAGCTCTCTTTCCGATCATCCTGGTTTCAATTTAGTAAACTCTCTATTTTGGTGATTGCTATTTGGCGAAATTTTGATTAGAATCTTGGGCGGTAGTACCGTCCCAGGTGGTAGTACCGACCATGCTTGCTTTTCTATATTTCATATCGCTATTTTCTGACTGTTGAAAGGGTGTCGGTGGTAGTACCGTCCACCCAGCGGTACTACTGGTCGTGCACGAATCTGTGCGTAACAGGCAGATCTGGGAGCCCTTTAAAAGGGGCTCCTCTTCCCCTTCGTGGGTAACAAGCTATTTTCTTGGTTTTTGGATTTCTCTCTCTCTCCTCCATTGTTGACCTAGAAAAGCTTTCTCTCTCCCCTTTCCCTTCATATGATTCTTGCATTTTTTTGAGGGATTTGAGAGAGGAGATCTAGATCTATAACCCCACCAAACCAAATCCCTTCTCTATGAAGGAATCCTTGGGATCTAGATCTTGGAGAGTTTTGTGTTCTCCTCTTGTGTTCTTCCTCTCTTATTCCCCCAATAGCTTTTGTATCTTAGGTGGAATTTGAGAGTGAAGGACTTGCCTCTTGCTTTTGGTGCATAGGTTTGAGTTCTCCTCAAAGATTCGGCAAGTTCAAGCTCTTGGGCTTGTTACTCTTGGGTTCTTGGAACCCTAGATGGTTGTGTGGAGTTGTGGTGTGTTCTTGAGGCCTCCAATTGAGTTGTGGAGATTCCTCAAGCTTGTGGCCTATTGTGGCATTATTCTTGGGGCCTCCAATTGTTGTGGAGTTTCCTAAAGCTTGTGGCCTTTGCGGTGTTTCTTGGGAGCCCTCCAATTGAGTTGTGGAGTTTTCCCCAAGACTTGTACGGATTCGATGACCGCCCTCAAGTGTACTATAGTGGATCGTGAGTAGGCCTTTGTGACGAGCTTACGGGAGAATAGGGTGAGACTTTTGTGGCATCGGTGAGTTGTGTGCCTTCGCATCTTGGGGTGAGGCCTTGTGTGGCATTGGGTGAGCATCGAGCCACCACACCTCAAGGTGAGCCATTTGTGGCGTTCGGAGTACATTGCGCCATCGCACCTCTCCAGCAGAGACGTAGATTCTTTGGAAGTGAACTTCGGGATAAAAATCATCGTCACCGCGTCCATCGGTTATCTCTCAACTGAGCCCTTTACTTATGCAATTTACATTATGATAGTTATCGTGCTTGAAGTATTTTATCTTGCTATCACCTTTTTTCTTGTCTTGCTTAGCATAGGTTGTTGGTGCACTTAGTGAACCTAGTGGTTCAGGTTTTGTGCTTTATTAAACTAAAAGTTAGTTTTATTCCACATTTATTAGAGACTAAACCGTAATAATTTTAATACACCTATTCACCCCTCTAGGCGACATCCATTTCCCTTTGAGAAATGCTTAAGTATTTTGCAAGTGTATAAATTATACAAGTATTATACTTGCATATGTTTCAAACATGCCTCAATACTTGTTCAAAAATATTTACAACCCTTAGTCAGAATGATGGTTTTCTAACTACTCTGCAGGGGTTGGAGTTGGAGAATCGGGGGAGCTTGTGTTTTCATCCTTGTCTTCACCTTTTGAGATATCATCAAGGTCGAGGCTTGAATCGGAAGAATTCTCGCCTTCGACACCAGGACGGATTCAAAGAAGGGCTTGATCTAGTCGATTGATGAAGTGACATGACAGGCGTATCCGGAGATAGAATTCCAGATGGCTCTCATGTCGAGAAGTTGACTAGTTTGTTCGGTCTTCGCAAGACCCTTGGTGACTTGGCAGATGGCCATGTCGTCTGGTGACTCATCACCATAGCAAGTGCCGTTTGCGGAGAGGTCCTGGCATAAGATATTTTCCAGTCTTCAATAAGACCTAGAATATTCTTGGATTTATCCTTCAAAACCAAGGGAACATCATGTGTTGCCTCAGATAATCTGACGGCTTCACCCACTTTCCTAGTGACTTGAAGAAAATTTTGGATTGGGTTTCCAGCTTCCGCGATCCATTGAGGGCAAGGGTTGGAGCTTGAAGCATCTCTGAGTCTAAGAGGATCTACAAAAATAAACACAAAGTTAATCATCCAAAGTCGGATAAGAAAACAAGGAAGGTGGGAACAAGGATAAGCATAACAACTTACGAAGGATGAAGCGATCAAGTGCGTTCTGTTCTAGAATCTGGCTCTCCAAGCCCTCTCGAATTCGAGTCACTTCTTGGCCTTGCTTTTCCATCTCCTCCTTGAAGTTCTAGGTCTCTTCATTTTTAAGATCCAGAGAATGCTCCAACTCCTTGGTGGCCTGGGAAGTCGACTCCACCATATTCTTGATGCTCTCCTCATGTGATACCCTCAAATTCTCTAGATCTATACGGAGTTCAAGGTTTTCTTTTTGGAGAAACTCGAATGTTTGGGTGTCTTCCTACCTTGTGGGAATTGGCAAGTAGATCTACACAAGTAAAAGCATCAAGAGATTTAGTGAAGATGAAGTCAGAAAAATCAGTAGCATAGAGTTGGAAATAAAAAGGGAATGTTTTACCTTCAGCGTCCTTCTTGGCACAAAGCAATTTGGCATTCTACTCCTTCACAGTCTTTACTCAACATCTCTTCTTGCAGACATTTTGCAACAATTCCTGGTTCAAATCAATAACTTTCTAAATCAAGAAACATAGGATGATAACTATAGTTAGGAGGATCTAGAGACTCGAGATGTATTTTCACTAAGTAAAAGTCTAGAGCGTGCCTCAGGGGCTACACTTTTGTTCTACTGCTAATCTAAGCATCAAGACGGAATTCGACTAGCTATTTCTGACTTAATGCTTGGGGGCTTGAGGAGATGATAATTAATATTTACAAGTCGGAAGACTTACCACGTGGTCAATAAGCAAGTGCTGGAAGCCGGAAATAATCAACACGTAGACCTTCTCGGTCAAAGTTAGAGGCTCAAAGCTGGAAGGTGGAATTTATCCACCTAACTTGGAAATTTAAACGTCCCTCTTTTTGACTTCCTCCACGAATCTCTCTAACTTGACATACTCTTCTTCTTGTTTATCCTCCTCCTGGGAGAGATCGAAAAGGAGAGTCTTGAAATTTTTAGCATGTTGCTTGACTATTGGTCTAGTCATCAGCAGGCCCATTCCCTTTGGAATATGGGCCAAAATACCAAATTCCGAATCACTTGCTATGGGATCATTAGCCAAAGCTTCACCCATAATTGTATCCAGATCTAAACCATCCCCTCTGGTTGAAGTTCATGTTGCTTCCAGTGCTATGGTAGTTGTCGTATCTAGAATGGTTTGGCATTGTAGCTCGGGGACACTCGGAGAAATCTCTGACACCAGCAACACAAAATATTGTGGTGCGGGGTTAGGAGGAGCGATGGTGGGATACATCTTATTGAGCACCGTCTGGACAAAACCCTTCTCCAACTTTGAGGAATAAGCCTTTTCTTTTAGAGATTTGGATCTATGCAGAAACAACAAAGTTAGCACAAAGATACTGATAAAATTACGGACTAGTAAAAATACAAGGCAAGGACTTACTTCTTGACCATGGGAAGCTTAGGCAGTGTTGCCCCGATGTTTTATCCGACTGGGATAGCAATGGCAACGGATTTGTGCTTTTTGGGGTGCGGAACATGTTGTTCTTCCGATGCTTCCTCCACATCCACCACTTCCTCTTGTGGATAACCTTCCTAAGGAGCCAGCTCCTCTTTTGATAGATCCTCCAGCTATAAGTCGAAAAATAGTCGGTATGTGGGTATAAAACGACTAAAACTCAAGATGACAAAGTACCTTGGTAATTTTGGTGCTAGCAGTGTACATGGACATAGAAATGTTGGGGATCTTGTGATTGGCACATTCCTTCACCAAGAACCTCATTCTTTTAAGATACTCATGCCGAGGAATTAGGGTAGGAGTGACCAGGAGATCATCCGTCTTGGAGCCCATGGTCATGCACATGAGGCGTTCATGGTGCTGCAAGGGATGGATCTGGCGGCCGAGCCAACAGTGCACCAAGTTGGTGCCAGGCATTCCCTTCTTCTTCATCAAGAACTCCATCCGCCTTGTTGCGCGGATGAGTAGATCTAGAATCTTGGTTGTCTCGGTCTCCCATGATGGCTCTAGGGTTGCTTCACCGTTGACGAAAGGGGATAGGCCTTGTGTCTGCTTTGGAGCCAGCATATCCTTATGATAAAAGAAGTTGTCGACCCATTTCTTAACTGATTCGCTAGGATAAATCCTAGGGTACACTCGGTTTTTCCTAAGCACTAAGCTAAGGGTGCCACTGTTAAACAAAGACCCTCCACTAGATAGAGAGTTTTTCTAGGTACCATTATAGTACCAGAATAGCAGAAGACTTAGTCTAATACCTAGGTATCCCTCGCAAAGAGCAGCATGTCCACTAAGCTCTAGGATGTTTTTTGGAGTAAGGTTATGGAGTTGAAAATTTTAGTATGGGAGTACCTCCGAGAAGAATTTAGATGGTGGGAAGCTGAAGCCCTAGTCGATGTGGGAGGCGAAGTGCACGCGCTCGCCGTCTCACAACGCCGGAAG
Organism: Avena sativa; assembly: GCA_916181665.1. Taxonomy (NCBI): domain Eukaryota; kingdom Viridiplantae; phylum Streptophyta; class Magnoliopsida; order Poales; family Poaceae; genus Avena; species Avena sativa. The sequence goes on along the minus strand of OV702291.1, from coordinate 601,678,784 downwards.
CTCATCTCCGACAGCTGACTGCCATGCACTAGCTTGTGTGTAGCCCTCATCTTCGAGCTCCTTGAGCTTCACCTCCGTGAGGGTCAAGGGGATCCAGATACCCCTCTTGTCCCTCTTGTCCTCCTTCTTTCCCGGCACCGCCACAACTACAGTAGTCTATGAAGAGGAGCCATCCATCACTGATGACCTTAAAATGGTGGCACTATGGGAAGTGGGGAGGAAGGATTTAGGATCGGTTTCTCGGGTGCAAGGAGGAAGAAGAAGAAGAGAATGGAAACGGGGTGACTGCAGCAAAGCTTTCGCCTCCTCCCTTGTAGCCAAACACAATGTGATTCGTGCAAGGTAGGTGTGAAACCCGCAAGATTTCTGCCATGCATCAAGGAAATGGAGCGGGAGATTTGGGCCATGCGGCCACAAACTCTCTGCCTCCTCAATTCTCGCACGCAATTAAGGGTCTCATCGATCCCCGTTGATCGTGAGTACTGTTGGAAATATGCCCTAGTGACAAATAGTAATAAGGACTATTACCATATTTCATATAGTTTATGATTAAGTTTTATATCATTCTATAACTATATTGAGTGGAAACATCAATACACGTGTGATATACAAACAACTAGGGGTTCCCAGTGAAACTCTAGTCATTGGTTCATTGGTCAACAGATGATCATGTGGCATTTATGCTAGTTGGAAATGTAGTCAACTCATTCAGAGAATGATAAGATGAACCAATACCCAACCTAAACATCGTGACCCGATCATGTCACAAAGTTCAAGTTATGATGATTAGAAATGTATCCTCGTAGACTATTCCTTAGACCGTGAGGCTATATTAATCACTGTCTCCCGAGAGTGCTTTGATAGTATCAAGCGCCACTTGGTAATACAGTGGTTATAAAGGTGTGTTAACGTACTCGGAGCAAACCGTAGAGGCAATATATGTCAAGAGCGGGATTTGTCCATCCATGTGACGGGAAGATACTCAAGGGCCCACTCGGAGAGGTTATATCCAATAGCTGCGCTGCGTGTGATTTGATCACAGGGATATCACTTGTCGGAACGAGTCAAGTAGCATTGTTCGGTAACGAGATTGAACACGACATGGTGATGCCATTGATCCGATCTCGGACAATGCAAGTATTGAGAGACAAAGGGAATAAGACACGACTATCCCGGTTCAAACGACGAAAGATCTTCGTGGAACGCACAGGGGTCACATGGCCATCTAGGTCCCTCTGTTGATCATTGGTGCGGGAGTGTCCCGACCATGTCTGGAGTGTTCCCAAACCGTAGGGTATCACGCTTAAGGGTTTGATGATGCTTAGAGAGTGTTTATATGATCGGTAGAATCGCTGAAGAATAGTAGAGAGAAAACCGGAAGGGTTTTGGTAAGTCCGGAGGATGTCCGGAGTGGAGGTGGAAGTGTTCCATAACCAAGAGGTTGAATAATATGTGAATGAATGTTAAATATTGATTTAATCATTTATACATAATTATTTAATAAAGAGAAAATCAATTTAAAAGTTCAAAAGTCTTAATGGGCCAATTCCCGGAGGGGAGAGGGCCCATTAGGGAAAGGAGAGAGGGAGAAGGGACAAGGGATCGCCGGCTGGGACTAGCCCCGCGCGGGGCCCACTAGGGCTGGCCGGTGACTGCCCCTCCCCCTCCTCTCCTTTAGTCCCACCCCGGGACTTTGAGGGAGGTAGTACCTCCTTTTCCCCTATATATAGTGAGGGTATTTGGCCAGATAAATACACACAATAATCAATAAAGGTCTTCTCACTTTTGGGAGGACCTCCAATTGATATTTCTCTCTCTCTCTCTCTCTCTCTCTCTCTCTCATGACCATGGTCCCAAGTTCGGACTGTGCAAACGAGAGACATGTTCACCGCGGAGCACCGTCACGCTGTGGGATTCAGATCTAGGAGCTCTACTTCCGCAACTGCTGCTGGATCAGGGAAGCGGGAGTCATCGTCAGGCACCGGACATGTGTAAATCCCCGCGAGGTGTCACACTTGAGGCACTCAAGTCGTTGGAGCCAAGGTAGCGCGAGGACTTCATCACGACCTTGAGGTCGGCTTTGGCTCGTCTACATCAACCATGCTCTCCTGAGTGTTGACAACGCTTTTCGGTCTTCAAGGGTAAGTTCGCGAAAAGCCCCTCCCGTTACTATATTACTAATAGATAGGTCCTGACAGCATCAGGGGTTCAGGGGCGTAGGGTAAAATTTTATTGTTTTCATACGCAGAACCCCTACAGTGGTATCAGAGCTAGATCTATGCGTAGTAATGCTGGTACGGGTAGAACACACGAAATGTAGCGTGTGGGCGTTGATCTTTTAGTTGTTACCCTCCCACGTGTACTTGTGTATACCGTAGTAATGCTTGACGAAGCGGCCCCCAACCGACTTTACGCGTTCATTCACGAGAGTGGTCCATGCTTGACATACGGCTTGTACCGTATAAAGTGGCTTAGGGGGGTCTCTGTCTCTTTCGCATTAGTTGGTATGCCATTTGCAACAGAGGGCCCCGGAAGGGGTGTAGTAGAGACAACTACTTGATCAGCGTTGTGCTGAAAGTTCGTAGGTAAGAACGGTTCTTGTGTAAAAGCCCATTCAGCCACGTAAAACATGCAAAAATAAAGTAGAGGCGTCTAACTTTGTTTTGCAGGGGGCGTTGCTTTGTGATATGGTTATGGCAAAGGTAAAGTGATTACCTTATGTTATATAGTAGTAGATAGTCACGGAGGTGACGGACTACCACGTCGGAATGACACCGGTACCCTGGTGTTTACGGCGCCGTAACCCTGGCGCCGGAATCCGGTGACGACGGATGGAGATCACGACGTGAATAACCATATCACATCGCATTTACATTCAATGTTATTGTTTGTATATCTTATTGTGTGCTAGTATTACATACTCGACGGTAGCCTAATAAGATGATCCCTGTTAAAATTACCAACGATTGTGTTCCCCCTTAGTGTGCACCACCAAGAAAGTTCTTCGGTATGAAGCGATCCATGGTACAGGCATGGGTGTCAGACATATATATGTTTGCATACAGTGGGTGTAATCCATGTTGCACAGCGAATAAACTAAGGTTGAGTTGGCGAGCCTAGCATGTGCAGACATGGCCTCAGAACGTGGATGGTCGAAAGATCGAGCACGAGTCGCATGAATGATGTGACCGACATTTAGCGTCCACCCTTGAACCCACATTGATGGCCTTGTCGATTAGGGGAGATATGGCTGATAGGGGTCGTGTTATCACTAGGAACCCTTCTGGGGATAGGTGTTTCTGAGTGGAGTTATTATTAACTCATTTAATTATTAACTTAGTCTAAATTCCTTTCTGCAATTATAAATGTAGAGATGGCTCACTGTGAATCTTTGTCATTGAGGAAAGGGTAATGGGTGAGAAACTTAGACTTGATGGATCCAACTTCCCTAGTTGTCTTGTGCGCCTGAATAATATCCTTACTAGGAATCATGTGGTAGAATACATACGCCGCACGATGGATTTGACTAAGCCAGACCACTATGAGACCCCGCAAGAGCTGGCAGACCACTACTACCATCAAGAGATGTCCACCTACATTCAGATAATAATGCGTTACGAGATGGTGGATGAACTCCATCCTCTCATGGGTGATCTTGATCCATATTCAATGGTGGATCAGCTGAGAGCAGAGTTCATAAGCCATGTGCGCATGTGGAATCACGAGCTACTTGGAGAGTTCCTTTCCATACAGATGGAGGAGCACACATGTCTGAAGGGTCACTTGGAGCGCATGCTTGATGCACACATGAGACTGGCTCACTTCGTGGATTACTGGATGGATGATCTGTTTGCGATAGGCGTGCTGCTTCGATCGTTGCCTCCTAGCTATGAAGGACATGTCCGGAGTAGCATCATGAGTGGTGATACAGAAACATTGGATTTCCAAGAGTTCATATTACGTTTCAGGAACGTAAAGGTTGAACCAATCACCGGAGAGGTCATAAATGACAAAGGTATATATTTGATATACAATTTTATAAATGTTATAATCTTGCAAACACATTTGCAGTGATAAGTATATTTGATACTTGTTCTGTTTTGCTAAAAACAAGTCCTTCTGCATGAGAGGTGCTTGCTGGAGAGGAGGTGACGTTGTGTGTTGATGGCGAGCATGATGATGATGGACGACAACATTCTCCCTCAACATTTATCATTTAGTTTATGTTTTAGGATGATTATTGTAATCAAAATATTATGAACTTCTTTAGTGTGTCTCACACTTTGTGAGACGGTTATTCATATGAGTTTGTAACAAACGGTTGTTCCACTTTTATGAATGATTTCTATTCGTGTTCATATCTTGTTTGATTATATGTGAATTATCCTTGTTGTTTGAAACTAATTGATAATGCATGAACATTTGTAAAATATCGAAATGCCTTAAAATACCTAACTTAAATGATATTTCATTACGGAATGAAAACCATTGTTTAAATTCAAAGTTATGTTGATAATATGTGAAAGTCATTCGATTTCTTATCACATATAAATCATGCCTAAACTTCGGCAAAATTAACTTGAACACCGTGTATTACTTAAATACGAAGTGTTTAATGAATTGTTAAAAGTAAATACATATTCGATGTATTGTGTTTTCACTAAAATGGTAATTATCATTATATGATTATTTAAATGTGTAAATAAGTTTACCAAAGGAAACATGAATATGAAACTATTTGATTTGATCAAAGTGTTTCATCAACAAAGGCTATAAATATAAAAGAGAATCTAATTACTACGATTTGATCAATAGTAATGAAATTCGACTTTATAAAGTTGGCATAAAAGAAATTGTGAAATGCAAAGCGTTTTGAAACATCAAAATGCAAAGCATCACAATGTGATATTAGATATCAAAGTGGGTAAATAGATGGCACCAAATAAATCGTTGTAGTATAGATGTAGAGACCATTAGTTAAGAAATAGTTAGCACTCAATTAGAATATATACTGAACCATTTTAATTCATGAAAGCAGCTCCATATCTAGTATGGATCGTCGTAAAAGTTTTCGGGTTATTCGATATAACCAAAACAATAGCGAATAAGTCCTTGTAGAGTATTCATTGGAAACTTTGAATATGAAATCCATAGCTGAAACCAAAAGAGAAGGAAAACTTGTATTGCTTGGATTTTGGTACATTTTTGAGAAAGTTCGCATTCCGTGATATTTCTTGATTATGAAGCTTTTGGAAGATAGTGAAAAACACGACGAGGATTCAAATCCCTGCATCAGAGTGTTGAGAAGCGCAACAGACAACGTTCCTAAACGATTCTATTCACAAAGGAAAGAATCAATAATAATGATCATTGTGTTTTTCCTACTAGTGTTTTCACTACATGAAGTAGGATTCAAAATGTAATCCATATCTTGTATGGAGACATTTGTGAATCATTTGTCATGATTCGTGGAATATGACATACCTACGAACTACTAAGGAAATAATGGTAAACTAGAATTATGAGAAATCCTAAAAGCAAAATTCACTTGAGAAGAAAGCAATTCGTTGCTGAATCTCACATGTAAAAGGGGTTACATGATTTTTCCCAAATGACCGCAAAGCCATAGTGGAAAAGGGGGTGAATGACAAAGGAACAATTTGTCAAGTATTGGACGAATTCAAATGAATTTGATTCATGTGTGCTTAATATCCAATGTATTTAAAACTAGTAAAAGTACTAGTATCTCATAGTAAAACTCCAAATTTGATATTTGATCAAAGGATTTTGAAATTGTTCAAAATAGTGAGTGGATATGCAATTTGCATGAAATTGAGTGGGAGCTATGAAAGTCTTCCTAAAACAGTATGTGAATGACATATTTTTGAGTGGGAGTAATATAAGTCTCAAATTCAAATATGTAGGAACATAGTTTGAGTAAGAGTACTGACTCATACCCAAATATGGTAGGAACATATTTTGAGTGGGAGCTTATAGGAGTGATTCTTAAGTATGTTAAGAATAAAAGCGCGAGTACCAATAAATAATGATTTATAAGGTGTAGAAGTTGATAATAAGTGTATTATGATATTATGTATTATTCCTTAAGGGATTCTGAAAAGGGTTTCAGAATAGAAGTTAATTAAGGAACTGGTCCTTAATAACTCAAATTAGGAATAGTATTAAGTTGAACATCAATGGTTGAAAGAAATAAAAGGATGATCATCATCCACTATGTTGAGACATAGGTTCTATCTTAGAAAACCATGATGGTAACTTAACATAATATATGATCCAATAAGGAACATTTGAAAGTGATTAAGTTTGAATCACGGAATGTTGAGCTAAGTTTGTCTGCAGTGTCTAATAGAGAACCGCAGACATGTTTTCCAAATCCATAAAGGATGACATATCTTAAAACATAAAGGGTTATGTTATAAGGGAATATGTTGGAAACTCCTGTAAATACCGATTGAAGTCAAGTAGGAAGCGAGGTGAACAAAACATCGAAAGTTGCACTGAGTGCACTAGTGTTTCAATGAATACATTTATAATAATAGATAAGGGTACCATCTAAAGTGATGTATAATGTTATGGCGGGGCTAGTTCGCTTTTAGCGTAGAATGATGTGTCCTAGGGCACAATGCCCATGAGAAAGCCCTTGTGGTTGATTTAAAGTCACTGTAGGCTCCTGGAATCAGGCCTCGTTCTGCTGCCATAGCGACGATGCATACACACAGATGTTATCATGTGATGATAAAGTATTAATGTTAATCAAGGTGACATTAGTAAGTTGCAAAGGATTTGGAACTGTAAAGTACATGCCCAAGACTCAACCTCTGCCATGAGCAAGCATGTTTAGGTTACTGGATATATGGTGCCAATGATTAAGAACAAATGCAGCTAGTGTATTTGTACTCTAGTGCAAGTGGGAGACTGTTGGAAATATGCCCTAGAGACAAATAGTAATAAGGACTATTACCATATTTCATATAGTTCATGATTAAGGTTTATATCATGCTATAACTGTATTGAGTGGAAACATCAATACATGTGTGATATACAAACAACTAGGGGTTCCCAGTGAAACTCTAGTCACTGGTTCATTGGTTAATAGATGATCATGTTTCCTGATCATGTGGCATTTATGCCAGTTGGAAATGGAGTCAACTCATTCTGAGAATGAGAAGATGAACCAATACCCAACCTAAACATCGTGACCCGATCATGTCACGAAGTTCAAGTTACGATGATTAGAAATGGATCCTCGTAGACTATTCCTTAGACTGTGAGGCTATATCAATCACTGTCTCCCGAGAGTGCTTTGATAGCATCAAGCGCCACTTGGTAATACAGTGGTTATAAAGGTGTGTTCAGGTACTCGGAGGAAACCGTAGAGGCAATATATGTCAAGAGCGGGATTTGTCCGTCCATGTGACGGGAAGATACTCAAGGGCCCACTCGGAGAGGTTATATCCAATAGCTGCGCTGCGTGTGATTTGATCACAGGGATATCACTTGTCGGAACGAGTCAAGTAGCATTGTTCGGTAACGAGATTGAACACGACATGGTGATGCCATTGATCAGATCTCGGACAATGCAAGTATTGAGAGACAAAGGGAATAAGACACGACTATCCCGGTTCAAACGACGAAAGATCTTCGTGGAACGCACAGGGGTCACATGGCCATCCAGGTCCCTCTGTTGATCATTGGTGCGGGAGTGTCCCGACCATGTCTGGAGTGTTCCCAAACCATAGGGTATCACGCTTAAGGGTTTGATGATGCTTAGAGAGTGTTTATAGGATCGGTAGAATCGCTGAAGAATAGTAGAGAGAAAACCGGAAGGGTTTCGGTAAGTCCGGAGTGGAGGTTGAAGTGTTCCATAACCATAGAGGTTGAATAATATGTGAATGAATGTTAAATATTGATTTAATCATTTATTCATAATTATTTAATAAAGAGAAAATCAATTTAAAAGGTCAAAAGGCTTAATGGGCCAATTCCCGGAGGGGAGAGGGCCCATTAGGGAAAGAAGAGAGGGAGAAGGGACAAGGGGTGGCCGGCTGGGCCTAGCCCCCTTGCCTCCTCTCCTTTAGTCCCACCCCGGGACTTTGAGGGAGGTAGTACCTCCTTTTCCCCTATATATAGTGGGGGTATTTGGCCAGAGAAATACACACAATAATCAATAAAGGTCTTCTCACTTTTGGGAGGACCTCCAATTGATATTTCTCTCTCTCTCTCTCTCTCTCTCTCTCTCTCTCTCTCTCTCTCTCTCTTGTGACCATGGTCCCAAGTTCGGACTACGTGAACGAGAGACATCTTCACCGCGGAGCGCCGTCGTGCTGCGGGATTCGAATGCAGGAGCTCTACTTCCACAACTGCTGCTGGATCAGGGATGCGGGAGTCATCGTCAGGCACCAGACGTGTGTAACTACCCGCGAGGTGTCACACTTGAGGCACTCAAGTCGTTGGAGCCAAGGGAGCGCGGGGACTTTATCACGATCTTGAGGTCAGCTTCGGCTCGTCTACATCAACCACGCTCTCCTGAGCGTTGACAATGATTTTCGGTCTTCAAGGGTAAGTTCACAAAAAGCCCCTCCCGTTACTGTATTACTAATAGATAGGTCCTGGAAGCATCAGGGGTTCATGGGCGTAGGGTAAAATTTTATTGTTTTCATACACGGAACCCCTACAAGTACGTCCAGCCAATGGCCATATGCGACATGATGGATGTTTGATAGTCTGATGTGACAACTCATAAAGCCTCGCAGAGGTCATGAACTTTAATACGCCCCCCTAGGGTTGGCCAAGAAATAAATCCGACTCAATTTGAATCGAGTTGAGAAACGAAGAAAAGTAACTAACATTTGTCTGACTTCATCAGAGTCAGATAAATTTCACCTATACAGTTTTATGAACCTTTCTAGATTATCTATGTCGAAGACCACTGAATCTAAAGACAAAATCCGACTCCAAGATCCAGTAGTACTTGATGTCTACGCACTTCTATTCTTGTAGACAATTGTTGGGCCTCCAAGTGCAGAGGTTTGTAGAACAGCAGCAAGTTTTCCCTTAAGTGGGTCACCCAAGGTTTATCGATCTCAGGGAGGAATTGGTCAAAGCTATTCCCTCTCAAGCAATCCTGCAATCAAGATACAAGAAGTCTCTTGTGTCCCCAACACACCCAATACACTTGTCAGGTGTATAGGTGCACTAGTTCGGTGAAGAGATAGTGAAATACAAGTGGTATGGATAATTATAAGCGGTAACGGTGCCAGAAAATAGCTTGCTGGCGTGTGGTTGACGTGGGAAAAGACTAAAGGCAAACTGAAATAAAGATGGAAGCAAGCAAACATGTAATAGATCTAGTAGCAAACGGTGTATCAATGCTTAGAAACAAGGCCTAGGGATCATACTTTCACTAGTGAACACTCTCATATAAATATCTTCTCTTTATGATACTACTCTTAACTACTCTCCGGTTGGACACTCTAATCGATGGTAGGGCCAAAACAACACACCTCAAAGTAAGCCTTTCCCATCTAGAAAACCCCACACTGTCACCTTGAGCACTAGATGGTTCCAACAAACACCACAATTTCATAGAGACATCCAACTCCAAATATAACTTATAACAAGTAATTGTAATCTCTAGCCTAAGTGCCACCATAGTGTGCACGCTGTTACTTTCACACACATGGGGAGAGCAGAGATCTATTAAAGCACTTGAGTAGCAAGGTAGATCTACTTGATTACAAAGATCATGATCACAATATGATCATGCATAGAGAGAGAGATGAACACATAGCTTCCGGTAGAACCCTTAGCGTCGAGGAAGAACTACTCCCTCATCATCATGGAAATCAGCAACGGCGATGGAGATGGTGGTGGAGATCGATGGAGATGGCTCCGAGGGCACTTCCCCGTCCCGGCAGGGTGCCGGAACAGAGACTTTCTATCCCCCGAATCTCCCCTTCGGTGGCGGCTGCGATGCGGAACTTTTCGTGGCTGGAGGCTCGATCTCCTAGGGTTTCTGGATCAGGAGGCTTCTTATAGGCGAAGAGTCGATGTCGGTGGCGAGCCAGGGGGCCCACAGCATGCCCTGGCGCGGCCTAGGGATGCCCGCGCCAAGGGGGGGGGGGGGTGGCGGCCCTATGGCCCCCTTCGTCTCTCCTTCAAACTCCATGTGTCTTCCGGTAAAATATTAAATTTGGCTTTTTCCCCGTCCAATTCCGAGTATATTCATTTTCCGACTTTCCTGGAACCAAAAACAGAAGAAAACAGACAACTGGCACTGTGGCATCTTGTTAATAGGGTGGTCCAAGAAAGTGTATAAAAATACTTTTTTGAGGTGACATGGAAGACCAAAGTGTGGACAAAACATAAGAAAGTAGATATAAAACAAGCATGGAAGATCAAAAATTATAGATACGTTAGCAACGTATCAACATCCCCAAGCTTAACTCCTGCTCGTCCTCGAGTAGGTAAGTGATAAAAAGAAAGAATAATTTTGGAGGTGACATGCACCATCATAGACATGATCAAAGTATTTGTAAAACATGGATAGCTGGGATCATAGTACTTTAACATAGCATGAAAGATATAGTTCTAACAATAAGACATAGCAACTATGTTGTAACATGAAAAGGCACAAACAAAAGATTCATGAATAACAATGCTTTGCAAGACGTTTGTTTGTTTCACATAAAGAAAGCATAATGATAATGGTATTCAGCTTGTCCCTCATAGAGTAGCAAAACATAAATGCATAGGACACCTTCAAAGTTCATAAGGGTGACTAGATACAAATAGTTCAAGAACAAGCAATATCAAAATTATGAATCAATCAACAAGTTTTGGGACAATGCACATTAAACTAAGAATGGCCACTATGCTCTCTCAATAAGTGCATAAAGATAGAAGGTAGAGACTCAATATAAAAGTGGAAGAAAGGCCTTCAAAGAAGGAAGCAGGGATTCAAGTCTCATAAAGAGCTTCCAGAAATTATGGTACTTATTAGCTTTCAGCTCTCATTGCCCCTATTATAAGCATCTTGAAGTGATTAAGGTTAAAGTGAACAAACTATGGAGTATACGATTGACAAAGTATAAGTTGGAAATCTCATGTCCCTTGAATACGAGGGCCGCTCCTCATGCTACTCAAGTTTAGTTACCGGTAAGTTCTTGTCATAGTAAGTACATGTGTATCATAGAGAACCGCCAATGGGGTACCCCTTTCCCGATGATACATAAGAATCCCATATCAAAATGAGCATCTCAACAATCTTCTTATTTACCATGGGAAAATGGTGCTTTTTTCTCTCTTTCCTATTTTCTCATTTTTTTATTTTTATCAATTTCTATCTCTTTTTTATAAGAAGAATGCTTCATAGATTGCTCATTATGGTTACACTGCAGGTTTCCACCATGATTAGGCATGGATTAGACCGGCGCCTAGACGTTTCTCTAACACACATACATAACTCCATGGACTTACAAGCTCCCCTTTCATTTCACACCGACGACATCCATAGACAAAAGAGCATGATATCAACTAGGTACAAAGTACAAGTTCAATGTTGAAAGCGTTCCCCATGACAGCATGGTTCTGCTAATTCCCAATGTATAAGTGCAAGAATATACAAGATAGATGACACAATGGTTCAAGTTTATTAAGGGCAAGAAAAGTAAAGTGTGCCATCAAGTTCGTGAGAGCTTTAATCACTAGTTTTCTCATAACAAGTTTAATTCAGAAGGTAGATAAAAATATGAATATACTTGGAATAGCAAATGCTAATAGGTAGGTATGGTGGACTCTTTGAAATAACTTGGTTTTATTTGGAGTTGGATGCATGAGTGGAACTCATACTTGGTTATGGAGGCTACCAAAAGACTGGGAGTGACCAACTAAGAGAGCAATAATGGCCATAATCATGCAAAGCAACAAAACATCATTAATTAAAGCATAAAGTGATATTAGAAGTCGAAAATTAAAGGATCATAAAGGCTATGGTGACTTGGGATAGTCTTAACATGGTGTGATCATGCGCCAAGTCAACCCAAATAAAGCATCAAAGGAGGATACCACAATATTATGCTTTTATATGCTAAAACAACGCATGATTCTTTCAAGGCACATTAAGTAATCTCAATTGTTTATAACAAGTCATGCTACAACAATAATTACTAAGCATAAAGCCAAAACAATATCAAGCATGACATGATAAAGTCTAAGTCATAGTAAAGAACAAGCTCCTTTTATACTACTTAAGCATGAACTTTCCTACTCTTTTCCAACGCCAATCGACTTATTTGAAACAACTCACCAAGATAATAATAAATAAAGATCAGTGAGATTGTCTCACAATTCCACAAAGAAGAACTAAAAAGTTAAAGCACAAGAAAACTAAGGCTAAACATAGTGCTAGCAAAAGAGAACACTCACAAAACAATAAGAATGAAAACTAGAGTGTTCTAAACAATGAAAACAGAGTGTGTATCTCTCCAAAAGAAGTGTGCTAGGATCCAACCAACTTATTGCAGCAAACCAAGCAAAAGAAAACTAAAAACAAAAACTAAGACACTCCAAGAACAACAAAATAGTGCATGAAACAATAAAAACGAAGTGTCTAGAAAGACCTAAGATTTTTATTGATGAAGAAGAGCTATAACGCTTGTACTTCTTGAATATTTCTTGGGATGACATGGGATGGCATCCCCAAGCTTGAGCTTTTGTCCATTCTTCATCTCATTACATCATTCTTTCCCTACACCTGAAAATTTCCGTCATACAAAACTTCACACAATCTTCATTAGCAACATTAGTGCATTCAAAAGATAATAAACCTTTGGGGTTTAGTTTAAACACAAGTAAAACTTCCATTAAAACACAAGCTAATGTAGCACTTCCTTTAAAAATTTCAAATGATCAAAGAGAACTCAAAGAGAAAGAGATTAAGAGGCAAATGTAATAATGGCAGAAATCTGTCAAAATAGACCAACAGGTAAAAACCGATTTTTTCGAAGACCTTGTGTTGCTCAAAACGAAAAGTGTGGAACTAATGAAAGTTGGATAACAACCTGGGTCAGAAACACAAAAAAAACAGCTCAAACCGACGTACAGAGATTTTACACAAATTTTTACAGCGAAGCACAAAAATCTGTTTCGGGACAGCAACTTTCCCAAGCATTACTTCTCTCTCATTAGAGGTTACTCTTGGCACAAAAACCACACAAAAATGATAAGGAGCGGTTATTACAGAGGTAATAACTTCCAAGACTCAACTAAAACTTTTGGGTTATCTCCCAATAAGTGCTTTTCTTTAAAGCCTTTGAGCTAGGCATGATAATTTCGATGATGCTCACATAAGAAATATGAATTGAAGTAAAAGAGAGCATCAAGAAGCAAATTCAAAACACATTTAAGTCTAACCCACTTCCTATGCATAGGAATATTGTAAAGAAACAAGTCATGAAAGCACAAAGCAACAAGCATAGTAAAGCAAAACAAGTGCAATTCAAGACTTTCAACATAGAGAGGGGAAACTTAATATTATTGAGATGCATAAAACCATGTTTACCTCTCTCATAATAACTTTCAGTAGCATCATGAATAAAATTAACATTATAACTATCACATGAAACATTCTTATCATGAGCCACATGCATAAATGAATTAATACTCCCCCTATAAGCATATTCATTCTTATTAATCATAGTGGGAGAAAATTCAACAAAATAGCCATCATTATTATTCTCATCACCATAGTCATCAAATATAGGAGGCATATTGTAATTATAATTAATTTTCTCCTCAATAGTAGGTGGACTGAAAATATCATATTCATCATTGTAATCATCATATATTGGAGGCATAGTATCATCAAAGTAAACTTTCTCCTCCATGCTTGGGGGACTAAAAATATCATGCTCATCAAAACCAGTTTCCCCAAGCTTAGACTTTTCCATAGCATTAGCAATAATGATGTTCAAAGAATTCATACTAATAACATTGCTATTAACATGCAAATAAAGTTCCATAGGTTTTTTAATTTTCTCTTCAAACACTTCATGTCCTAACTCAAGATAAATACTATAAAGCTCTCTAATTTTGTTATTATTTTACATTAAGCCTAACTAGTGAAAACAAGAAACAAAAAGACAAAATTGCAGAATCTAAAGGAAATAACTTCGAGCACTCACACACCAGCTACAGTACTAGAAGATAGCTTAGTAGCCAGAGGATGTGAGTACCTTTTACCTTTCCTCCCCGGCAACGACGCCAGGAAATAGCTTGATGTCTACGCACTTCTTCTTCCTTGGCGGCAAGCTGAGCTTCCTGCTCCTTGACGGTCTTCTCGAGGTCGGCCACCTTCTTGCGAAGACGGGCGATGGTGCGATCCTTCTTTGCACGCTGGCGGCGAAGAGACCGGCGATCTTGGACGAGCAGTGTGAAAGTCTGGGCCTTCTGGTCGGCAATGGCACAGTTCTGGTTGGCTAACTCCCTGGCATTGTCCAGTTCCTGCTGTCTGTCGTGCAGCAAGAAGTCAAGGTTCTCCACTTGACGCCTCAATTCTGGGTGACTTGGCATCTCCATCGGCATTCCCATGAAGTCACGTCTTGCATAGTGGGCAAAACGGGTTCCTTGGATCTTGTTGACGCTGAGGGCACATAGACGTGCGAGAGCTTCATGCATTGCCTTGGCTAATCCATCTAGCCAGTTGTTCTCTCTCACGGAGAACTGAATTCTTCCAGAAGTTGGTGCTTCGATGCTTCCTCGAAGATCTACGGTGACTAGCCACTGTAGGTCTCCTCCTGGGGATCCTAGAAGTTGAGCTCCAAGAAACTCCGGATGTGGGCGTCCCAGTAACTCCGACAGTGAATCCAGATCCCTCTCGAAGATCAGCTGACCTCCGTTTCCCATCTGGTAAAACTTTCTGAACTGAGTCTCCATCTACAAGAATTAAGGATGAGGAAGTTAGTGAAGTGATCAAGTGTGTCAAATTTGAAGTAGTAGTGTAAGAATTTTGAGGAACATGAATTTTTGAGAAAGAATGAGTTCACAAAGGGTAAGAGAGGAAATAGTTTTTCATAAATACTCACTTTGGTTTTTGAAGCTAAGTTTTTGGTTTGGACGTCCATTCTAACTAGGGTCTCCTATGGTCAGGATGGCTCTGATACCAACTTGTCAACACCCGACTTTTTAATCCTAGATGCCCGTTATGCCATACCTCGCAATCCCAGGATTACCATTTTTGCGAGACATAACGGATTGGATATCACAGTACATCATCCATTACAAACCATACATAAGGTCTTACACAAATAAGGATCTCATGATCCAGTCTGAATACAACAAGCAGCGGAAATAAAAGATAAGCGTAGCGGTGGGGTCCATCTTCAGGGGCACATGCAATGCTGACGAAGGCAGATAGTCCTAGTTATCATAGCCGTCCTGATAGCACTCCTCCTCCTCATAAGCTTGGTCGGTACTATCTTCTATAAAAATACAAACGGAGTATACAATCACCAAACAATACTTAACTAGGCTAGATAGCATTCTAAGACACACAATTGATGATCTATTATCGTCACAAACATCATAAGTTTAATTCAATAGTTTCATTCCTTTTAATTTGGAAAAGTAATTTCTACTCATTGAAAATTTAACTAAGATTTAATATTCACCACTTAAAATATGGGATCATGTTGACACATGTCATCACCACATATTCTAACATGTGGGAATGCGATTTAAGGGTTGGATCAATATTACTTTGGTTTAAGTTCATTATTTAATGATTTAAAGTGACTAGAAATGCCTATATAGCATTATTTTGGTACTAGTCCAAAGTCACTGCATGTAAACCTTAATATTATTACATATTTGGATATATATGATGAAATGTAATTTTTGAGAGTTGGAATCAACTCAAAAGGTAACTTGGTTGATTTTATAAAAATGTTGCAAGTTGCAAAAGCTTCTGTTTTCTTATTTTTATTAGGAGAGATCTATAACTCTAACTGAATTAAATCCAACGGGCTTGGAAAGATCATTTCAATACCTTTCAGACAAAATTAGCTTCATGCAATTTGGATTTCTAAAACTCTCTGAATTGAATTTTAAACTAGGGGACAGAAACTAGATTCCATCTAAAAAGAAAAATCCAGATTTGAACGGGTGGGCTAGCGCGGGAAAGAAGTTGGGCCGGCCCAGTGGTGCTCCGCGGCGTAGGGCTCAGCTGACAGGGGGGTCCCGCTTGTCAGCGGCACTTAACACGCGAAACGGTATGCGCGCTGTAGGCCGTAGGATTAGAATGGAAATCTACGGCTGAGGGTCGTCGTCGACGACGAACAGGTCGCCGGCAAGCTCGAACCCTAGCGGCTCGGTGGGGGTCTGTTGGGGACGTACCAGGGCTCCAGCAGGGTCGGTGAGGCGGGCAAACAAACTGGAAGACGATGGCGAGGCGAGGCGCAGTTGCGACGGAGCTTGGGATGGTCGCAATCAGCGGCGCCCTTCTCTTCCAGAGGCGGCTGCTCCGGCTCCAATTCCGGCGAGCTGCTGCTCCCCTTGCTCCGTCTAGAGGTGGGTGAGGTTCAGAGAGGTGAGGGGAGTGGAGTGGTGTGGAGAGAAGAGGCTGGGGAGGGCTCATTTTATAGGCCCGACGGTGAGACCGAGCGGGATAGGCAGGCGATGATGGCGACATGGCTACGGCGGGGTAGAGGCATGGCTGAGGGTGGCGATCGATGGGCGGTCCCCTGGCGGTGCTCTACGCATTAAATGCGGCTGTAGGGGCGGTGGCACGCGATCTGGGCGAGGTGGCGCTCTGATCGGCAAAGGCGGCGGTGTCCACGGTGAGCGGTGGCTGTGAGGCTTTGGGCGGTGAACGGGGGTGTCTGGGGGTGTTCTCTAGGTCGTGTCGGAGCGGCGGGCGCGGGCTGCGGCCAAGGGGCGGTCTGTGCGAGCAGGGACAAAGAACGCTCTAGGGGCGACACCGGCATGGTGCGGTGGCACTGGGCGCGTGATATCCTCGGTGGTCCACTTCAGGGCTGGGCTCGGGCAGGGGACAGGGGGTGGCGGTGAGCTCCTGGCTACCTCCTAGACATGGAGAGAGAGGGGGAGATGGTCTGCTGCGGCGGGGCAAGGTTTGGCCGGCGACCATGCCCTCGGGTTGGCATGGCATAGGGGCTAGGGACAAGGGAGAGGGGTGTTAAGGGCCTGATTAGACTAGGAGGGGACAGAGGAGATAAATGTAGATCATTTGGGGGCAAAACCCTGTTCAAAACAGTGAGCTAGGATTAGGGTGGTAATTATGCATGCCAAGTGTTTGATGAAATGGCCGCATGAGGTTTAGTTTTGAATTTTGGTTTCAAACTTTTTGAGTGATTCTCCACTAGTGCTAGGTAGTCTCTGGTTGCAAGGGTTTTGAAAGTGGAGCTCAATTGGATGGGTTTTGAAATAGGGGTGATCTATGCATATGCATTAGATTCAATTTTCAAATGCCAATTAAAATAAGTAAAAGAATGTTTTTAGCAGATCCAAAAGTGGGCCTTGGTACCTCATTATGTGTACTAGCAAGGGGTACAAAGATCAAGAATTGTTTCTGTTAAGAAATGAGTACTAGGAATAGCCAAAGTAGTGTAGTGGATTAAAATGGCCAAAATGACCATTCCTCCTTTTTAATTCTTTTTGATTTGAGTTTCTTTAGGAAAAGTTTGGGAATGATGTAGATGATGTTTAAATCACCTAAGAAACATTTTACAAGCATTGGGTCACTTAATCATGGAAATTCAAAACAACTCCTATTTTAAATGCACACACATATGAATGCTTTTATCTTTAATTTGAAAAAGTTTTTGTTAACCCCAAATTTGATGATTTAGATCTTGATAAGCTTGGATTGAAGTTTTGGTATGTTACAAACCTTCCCCCCTTAAACAAAATCTCGTCCAGAGATTTACAAAGAAAAACTAGGAACTAAAGAGATCTGGGAACTCTGTCCTAATGTAATCTTCTCGTTCCCAAGTAGCTTCCTCCTCGGTATGGTTGCTCCACTGAATCTTGAGAAACTTGATGCTCCTGGTCCTGGTGGTTCTGTAGGCTTCTTCTAAGATACGGATGGGTACTTCCCGATAGGTCAGGTCATTATTGATTTCCATAGCTCTATGATAGATATTCTTGAAAACTTCAGTCTTCTCAGGCACTTCCAAGCATTTGCGAAGTAACAAGATATGGAACACATTGTGGATGGCTGACATCTCTTCAGGCAGTTCCAGTTGATACGATACTTCTCCTCGGCGGTTCAGAATCTTGAAAGGTCCGATATATCTAGGGGCTAACTATCCCTTCAGACTAAAGCGTTGAGTTCCCTTCAATGGTGAAACTTTGAGGTATACAAAATCTTCGACATTGAAAGTCAGGTCTCTCCTTCTCTTGTCAGCATAACTCTTCTGTCTAGATTGGGCGGTCTTGAGGTGTTCACGGACTTTGTGAACTTTCTCTTCAGCTTCTCGGAGAATGTCGGGTCCAAAGATCTGACTCTCTCCTACTTACGACCAATTCAAAGGGGTACGACACTTTCTTCCGTATAGGAATTCAAATGGTGCCATCTGCAAACTAGCTTGATAACTGTTGTTATATGAGAATTCTGTGAAAGGCAGGCAGTCTTCCCATTTTGATCCGTATTCCAACACACAAGCTCTAAGCATATCCTCCAAGATCTGGTTGACTCTCTCAGTCTGTCCATCAGTTTGCGGGTGATACGCGGTGCTGAAGTTCAACTTAGTTCCTAAACCTTCCTGAACTTTCTGCCAAAATCTTGAAGTAAACTGGGTTCCCCGATCTGACACGATGGTCTTGGGGGTTCCATGCAGACTAACAATCCTAGCAATATACAACTCTGCTAGCTTTGCACTCTGGTAGGTTGTCTTGACAGGTATGAAGTGGGCTACCTTGGACAATCTATCAACGATGACCCAGATTGAGTCATTTCCCCTACTAGAAGTAGGCAAACTGGTGATAAAGTCCATTCCGACGGAATCCCATTTCCATTCCGGAATCTGCAATGGTTGCAACAATCCTGCAGGTCTCTGATGCTCTACTTTGACTCTTTGACAGATGTCACATTTGGCGATGTAGCTTCCGATCTCTCTCTTCATCTTGTGCCACCAAAATTGCTCATTCAAATCCCGATACATCTTTGTTCCTCCAGGGTGGATAGAATAAAGAGTATCATGAGCTTCCTTCATGATAACTTCCTTCAGCTCCGAATCTGCTGGCACACAGATACATCATTTGTACCACAGTACTCCTTCTTCGTCTTCGGTGAATCCAGGTACCTTTCCTATACCAATACGACGTTTGATTCCGTCGATACTTTCATTCCCTTTCTGGGCTTCCTTGATTTGGCTAATCAACATGGGTTGAAGTTCAATGCTAGCTAGGAATCATTTGCTAACTAACTCAGTCCTGAACTGCTCCAACTCTTCATACAAACTTGGTTGCTTCTCCTTGATCATGGTGTTAAGCCTACACGACAATCTACTAAGAGCATCCGCTACCACATTGGCTTTGCCGGGGTGATAGTGAATGTCAAGGTCATAATCCTTGATTAACTCTATCCATCTTCTTTGCCTCATATTTAGCTCCTTTTGAGTGAAGATATACTTCAAGATCTTATGATCTGAGTAAATCTCACAACGATTACCCATCAAATAATGACGCCATGTCTTCAATGCTAGAACCACAGCTGCTAGCTCAAGATCATGGGTCGGATAGTTCTGCTCATGTTGCTTCAGTTGTCGAGACAGATACACGACGACTTTGCCTTGTTGCATCAATACACATCCTAGGCCAATCTTGGATGCATCACAATATACATCAAACGGCTTCTTGTTGTCTGGCATGATCAAAATTGGGGCGGATATCAATCTCTTCTTCAGCTCCTAGAAACTGGCTTCACATTTGTCTGTCCATTCAAACTTTTTGTCCTTCTTCAACAATTGGGTCATTGGTCAGGCTATGCTCGAGAATCCTTCTACGAACTTGCGGTAATATCCCGCTAATCCGAGAAATGAACGGACCTGGGTTTGAGTGGTTGGGGCTTCCCATTCTTCGACATCTTTGATCTTGGTGGGATCAACAGAGACTCCTCCGGCAGACACAATATGTCTTAGGAATCCTACTTCTTTCAGCCAAAACTCACACTTGCTGAACTTGGCATATAACTGATGCTCTCTGAGGGTTTCTAGGATGATTCTTAGATGTTGCTCATGCTCTTCTTCCGACTTGGAGTAGATACGGATGTCGTGGATAAACACAACTACAAACTTATCTAGGAAATTCATAAAGATCTTATTCATGAGATTCATGAAATAAGCAGGGGCATTGGTTAATCCAAAATACATAACCGTATACTCGTATAAACCATAACGAGTAGTAAAGGCGGTCTTCGGAATATCCGTTGCACGAATCTTAAGTTGGTGATAACCAGTCCTAAGATCAATCTTTGAGAATACGTGAGCTCTGGTCAACTGATCAAATAGATCCTCTATCTTTGGCAAGGGGTACTTGTTCTTGATGGTGACATCATTCAACTTCCTGTAATCTGTACACAGACAATTGCCTCCATCCTTCTTGTCGATGAATAACACTGGTGATCTCCATGGCGATGCGCTTGGCTGAATCAAGCCTATTGCTAACATGGCATCCAACTGCTTCTTCAGTTCCACTAACTCTGAGGGGTTCATGCTATAGGGTCTCTGGGCTATAGGTCCAGTTCCGGGGATTAGTTCGATAATGAACTCAATATCCCTATCCGGGGGCATACCTGGCAATTCATCTGGGAATTCGTCGGGGTATTCACAGACTACTCTGACTTGGTCAATGGTGGGCAGGGCTACACTCTTGTTGCACTTGAATTGACGGGGTAAGGTTTGAGAGATATGCTCTACCGTTACTCCAGAACTACTGGTCATGGTGATGGCTTTCTTAGCACAGTCTATCAATCCTTTATGCCTTGACATCCAGTCCATACCTCATACTACTTCCAATCCTTTGGTTCCAAGTACAATTAGGTTGGCATAAAAATCTATCCCATGTATTCTGATAGGTACAACTTTGCAAATTTTTCTAGCTTTTGTAGTTGAACCGGGGATTTGAACTATCATGACATGCTTCAGGTTGGTTGGGTGAATCTTACTAGTGCATACAAATTCTTCGGTGACAAATGAATATGATGCTCCATAATAAAACAATACTCTTGCTAAAACTGAGTTGATAGAAAACATACCTAGCACTACATCTGACGCTTCCTGGGCTTCTTTTGCGTTCATGTGGAAGAGACGACCATTGCGGTTGTGAGGGTTCCCTGGGGCAAATCTCCTTCCTGGTTGAACACGACACTGCTGCTGAGCTGGGGCATTCACATGGGCATTGGCGGCAGTCTTCTTGGGACACTCATTGGAGTAGTGACCCTTCACTCCACACTCAAAACAAGTGATCTGGGACTTGTCCTTGACTGCGGCAGGCACAACATTGCTGCCAGTTCTGGGCGCAGTGTTGTTGTTGCTGTTGTTGCTCTTGGGAGGGGCACAGTTGAAATTGTTGGCATTGCCGGAGTTGTGATTGTTTCCTCCGGACTTCACATTACCTCCGCTACGGTTGGGGTAGCTTGGGCGAGGATTTGGGGGTCAGTTGTTCCTTGGTGCATATCCTGGTGAGGGGTTGGGACGGTACTTCTGGTGACTATTGGATCCAGACTGCTACATCATACGATGCTTGCGGTTGTCGTTTGCCTGGTTAATCTTCCCTTCCATCTGAATGGCAGAGTCGACTAGCTCTTCGAGATCTTGGAAACGGATGTTGACGAGGACAGTCTGCATCTCATCATGCAGTCCGTTCAAGTATCTCTCCTTCTTCTTGGCCTCTGTGTTGATCTCATCAGGTGCATATCTGGCCAGTGACAAGAATCTGTCATGGTACTCCACCACAGTCATTCTTCCTTGCTTCAATTCACGGAACTCATCTCTCATCCTGTTGACGAGACCTTGCGGCACGTGGGTGCGGCTGAACTTGACTTTGAATGCTTCCTAGGTCATCAACTGGCCATGGTTCATATTGCGGATGCTATTCCACCAAGCTCTGGCATCTCCTGCCAGATAGTGGGTGGCGAAGAGAACTTTCTCATTTTCATCAACTCCTGCAACTTCAAGGTTGTTTTCCATGGTCTGTAACCAGTCATCAGCATCTAATGGGTTCTCAGATTGGTTGAAGATTGGGGGATTGGTGTTCTGAAATTTTTTGAGTTTGGATCCATGGTGATCCTGATTTCCATGTCCTTGGTTGTGGAGAGCCATTTGGGCGATCTGTTGCAATGTTGCTAAGTTGGCTTGACGCTCGGCCCTGCTTGCTTCACGGTCTGCGATGAGATTCTGCAAGATCTGCAGCATTGGGTCCTGTGACGAGCTGCTCCCTCCTTGGTTTCCACGAGTCATCTGAAGATTGAGATAGATATAGGGGTAAGAGGGAAATTCTAAGGTTCATGGTTTTGGGTTTTCAAAGCTAAAACTTTGAGTTAGACTCAAGTTTTTCAACTAACTTCATTTTCATTCATGCAAGCAAGCACCCGATACAACACACACCACAACAATCAAAGGGGGAAAACAGATGGTTTGATGAACCATTCTGTAAGCTACGATACAATGAGATGATACATCTCATGCTACGACAGTGCTCTAGTGCATCTACTCATCGTCGATGAAGTCAGAGTCTTCATCATCAGTGTAGAAGTCTACAGCATCTTCCTCCAGAAAGTCATCATCGTTGCTGAGGTAAGAATCCATATCTCCCTGGATGTCTTCACCCTCATCTTCTTCTTCCTTGGCGGCAAGCTGAGCTTCCTGCTCCTTGACGGTCTTCTCGAGGTCGGCCACCTTCTTGCAAAGACGGGTGATGGTGCGATCCTTCTTTGCACGCTGGCGGCGAAGAGACTGGTGATCTTGGACGAGCAGTGCGAAAGTCTGGGCCTTCTAGTCGGCAATGGCACGGTTCTGGTTGGCTAACTCCCTGGCATTGTCCAGTTCCTACTGTCTGTCGTGCAACAATAAGTCAAGGTTCTCCACTTGACGCCTCAATTCTGGGTGACTTGGCATCTCCATCGGCATTCCCATGAAGTCACGTCTTGCATAGTGGGCAAAACGGGTTCCTTGGATCTTGTTGACGCCGAGGGCACATAGACGTGTGAGAGCTTCATGCATTGCCCTAGATAATCCATCTAGCTAGTTGTTCTCTCTCACAGAGAACTGAATTCTTCCAGAAGTTGGTGCTTCGATGCTTCCTCAAAGATCTGCGGTGACTAGCCACTGTATGTCTCCTCCTGGGGGTCTTGGAAGTTGAGCTCCAAGAAACTACGGATGTGGGCGTCCCAGTAACTCCGAGAGTGAATCCAGATCCCTCTCGAAGACCAGCTGACCTCCGTTTCCCAACTGGTAAAACTTGCTGAACTGAGTCTCCATCTACAAGAATTAAGGATGAGGAAGTTAGTGAAGTGATCAAGTGTGTCAAATTTGAAGTAGTAGTGTAAGAATTTTGAGGAACATGAATTTTTGAGAAAGAATGAGTTCACAAAGGGTAAGAGAGGAAATAGTTTTTCATAAATACTCACTTTGGTTTTTGAAGCTAAGTTTTTGGTTTGGACGTCCATACTAACTAGGGTCTCCTATGGTCAGGATGGCTCTGATACCAACTTGTCAACACCCGGATTTTTAATCCCAGATGCCCGTTAGGCCATACCTCGCAATCCTAGGATTACCATTTTTGCGAGACATAACGGATTGGATATCACAGTACATCATCCATTACAAACCATACATAAGGTCTTTACACAAATAAGGATCTCATGATCCAGTCTTTAATACCACAAGCAGCGGAAATAAAAGATAAGCGTAGCGGTGGGGTCCACCTTTAGGGGCACAAGCAATGCTGACGAAGGCAGGTAGTCCTAGTTATCATAGCCGTCCTGATGACCATCCTCTTGATAATCTCCTTCATAGTCTGGCCATGAGAATAGCCAGGGACAAAATCCATGAGTACTCTTTAAGTACTCGCAAACTACTATTAACAGGTACTATAGTTCTAAGTTAAAGTGCTAAATCTAAGTTTAACTATAAAGTTAAGTTTGAAACCTAAGCTAAGTTTAGAAGCAAAGAAAGATAAAGTAAAGTTCTAGAATCACTTAAGTTGGGAAGCTATTGTCATAAACACAACCCTGTTGTGGTCAAGTCAAGATTCATCATTCATTTCAAGTTATTTAGAAAACATCTGACAACGAAACAATATGGCCATTCCAACTGTCCATAACCGCGGACGCGGCTATTCGAATAGTTTGACACTCTGTATAGGTGGTACACTTTCACCACAAGATTCGATACATCTGTCAGGGATAACCCTGAATCATCATACTTAGTATGCAGATAATCAAACATAACCTTCCCTTTACACACCCTAGTATAAGCACCTCTCCTATGAGCATGGCCTCCCAACCATGACCATCAGTCATCTTGGGCACTTCATAGGTGGACATCATTGAGAGGTAGCCTCAGCTCAGACGTCTCCCGTGAGGGAACTAATACTAATGCATATAAATTTCTAGCTAAGCCTTAGCCAATTCAGGTAATGTGGTTGTACGGTAAATTTGGAATGGTATCGCATCCGAATCCAACCATAAGTTTTATAAAAGGGTTAAGGCTTATGCCTCATCATTTTCATCATCATAAACCAGTTGTGTTTCTCAACACATGTCAAAACATCTCAATAGAATGACTCATCATTACAAGGTTTTCACAATTCATTTTCACCAATTGTTCCCATCTAAAGGGACTCAAGTTTTTGATCTACTCTAACTACTAAGTTAAGAGTATTCACTAAGGTGGAAGTGATGGGTTCAATCTCATGCCATAGAATGACATCTAAAGGTTTCTAAGTAGGTCAAGTTTTATACTTTTTATGCTACCTTTAAAACAAGTAAAGAACTTTGTGTAAACTAAGGGAGGTAAAACTTGTCAATAAGACTTGAGGTACTAATAGTTAAAGGGGGTGTGATCAAAGCATGCTTAAGGCATCTTTGCTAAACCAATCTAGTTTGTTTCTAGTTTGCTAAGCACTAAACTTGCAAGGATTAATCTTGGGTATTGCTAGCTTGCTAAGGGTAGCTTTCTAAGGGTATCTTGCACTGTTAATGGTGGCTTGCCTTGGTTGGTGCAGTGGTTGAAGTTTTCTTCGTCTTCGTCTTGATAGCACTCCTCCTCCTCGTAAGCTTGGTCGGTACTATCTTCTATAAAAATACAAACGGAGTACACAATCACCAAACAATACTTAACTAGGCTAGATAGCATTCTAAGACACACAATTGATGATCTATTATCATCACAAACATCATAAGTTTAATTCAATAGTTTCATTCCTTTTAATTTAGAAAAGTAATTTCTACTCATTGAAAATTTAACTAAGATTTAATATTCACCACTTAAAATATGGGATCATGTTGACACATGTCATCACCACATATTCTAACATGTGGGAATGAGATTTAAGGGTTGGATCAATATTACTTTGGTTTAAGTTCATTATTTAATGATTTAAAGTGACTAGAAATGCCTATATAGCATTATTTTGGTACTAGTCCAAAGTCACTGCATGTAAACCTTAATATTATTACATATTTGGATAGATATGATGAAATGTGATTTTTGAGTGTTGGAATCAACTCAAAAGGTAACTTGGTTGATTTTATAAAAATGTTGCAAGTTGCAAAAGCTTCTGTTTTGTTATTTTTATTAGGAGAGATCTATAACTCTAACTGAATTAAATCCAACGGGCTTGGATAGATCATTTCAATACCTTTCAGACAAAATTAGTTTCATGCAATTTGGATTTCTAAAACTCTCTGAATTGAATTTTAAACTAGGGGACAGAAACTAGATTCCATCTAAAAAGAAAAATCCAGATTTGAACGGGTGGGCTAGCGCGGGAAAGAAGTTGGCCGGCCCAGTGGCACTCCGCAGCGCGGGGATCAGCTGACAGGGGGGTCCCTCTTGTCAGCGGGACTTAACACGCGAAACGGTACGCGTGCTGTGGGCCGTAGGATTAGAATGGGAATCTACGGCTGAGGGTCGTCGTCGACGACGAACATGTCGCCGGCGAGCTCGAACCCTAGCGGCTCGGTGGGGGTCTGCTGGGGACGTACCAGGGCTCCAACGGGGTCGGCGAGGCGGGCAAACAAACTGGAAGACGACGGCGAGGCAAGGCGCGGTTGCGGCGGAGCTTGAGGTGGTCGCAATCAGCGGCGCCCTTCTCTTCCAGAGGCGGCTGCTCCGACTCCAATTTCGGTGAGCTGCTGCTCCCCTTGCTCCGGCTAGAGGTGGGTCAGGTTCAGAGAGGTGACGGGAGTGGAGTGGTGTGGAGAGAAGAGGCTGGGGAGGGCTTCTTTTATAGGCCCGATGGTGAGACCGAGTGGGATGGGCAGGCGACGGTGGCGACATGGCTACGGCGGGGTAGAGGCATGGCTGAGGGTGGCGATCGATGGGCGGTCCCTGGGGGTGCTCTAGGGATTGAATGCGGCCTTAGGGGCAGTGGCACGCGGTCTCGGCGAGGTGGCGCTCTGAGCGGCAGAGGCGGCGGTGTCCACGGCGAGCGGTGGCTGTGAGGCTTTGGGAGGTGAACGGGGGTGTCTGGGGTGTTCTCCAGGTCGTGGCAGAGCAGCGGGCGCGGGCTGCGGCCAAGGGGCGGTCTGTGCGAGCGGGGACAGATCGCGCTCTGGGGGCGGCACCGGCATGGTGCGGTGGCACTGGGTGCGTGGTATCCTCGGTGGTTCACTGCAGGGCTGGGCTCGGGCAGGGGACAGGGGGTGGCGGTGAGCTCCTGGCTACCTCCTAGACATGGAGAGAGAGGGGGAGATGGTCTGCTACGGCGGGGCAAGGTTTGGCCGGCGACCATGCCCTCGGGTTGGCATGGCATGGGGGCTAGGGACAAGGGAGAGGGGTCTTAAGGGCCTGGTTAGACTAGGAGGGGACAAAGGAGATAAATGTAGATCATTTGGGGGCAAAACCCTGTTCAAAACAGTGAGCTAGGATTAGGGTGGAAATTATGCATGCCAAGTGTTTGATGAAATGGCCGCATGAGGTTTAGTTTTGAATTTTGGTTTCAAACTTTTTGAGTGATCTCCACTAGTGCTAGGTAGTCTCTGGTTGCAAGGGTTTTGAAAGTGGAGCTCAATTGGATGGGTTTTGAAATAGGGGTGATCTATGCATATGCATTAGATTCAATTTTCAAATGCCAATTAAAATAAGTAAAAGAATGTTTTTAGCAGATCCAAAAGTGGGCCTTGGTACCTCATTATGTGTGCTAGCAAGGGGTACAAAGAGCAAGAATTGTTTCTGTTAAGAAATGAGTACTAGGAAAAGCCAAAGTAGTGTAGTGGATTAAAATGGCCAAAATGGCCATTCCTCCTTTTTAATTCTTTTTGATTTGATTTTCTTTAGGAAAAGTTTGGGAATGATGTAGATGATGTTTAAATCACCTAAGAAACATTTTACAAGCATTGGTTCACTTAATCATGGCAATTCAAAACAACTCCTATTTTTAATGCACACACATATCAATGCTTTTATTTTTAATTTGAAATTTTTTTTGTTAACCCCAAATTTGATGATTTAGATCTTGATAAGCTTGGATTGAAGTTTTGGGATGTTACAAACCTTCCCCCTTAAACAAAATCTCGTCCCGAGATTTACAAAGAAAAACTAGGAACTAAAGAGATCTGGGAACTCTGTCCTAATGTAATCTTCTCGTTCCCAAGTAGCTTCCTCCTCGGTATGGTTGCTCCACTGAATCTTGAGAAACTTGATGCTCCTGGTCCTGGTGGTTCTGTAGGCTTCTTCTAAGATACGGATGGGTACTTGTCGATAGGTCAGGTCATTGTTGATTTCCACAGCTCTGTGATCGATATTCTTGAAAACTTCAGTCTTCTCAGGCACTTCCAAGCTTTTGCGAAGTAACGAGATATGGAACACATTGTGGATGGCTGACATCTCTTCAAGCAGTTCCAATTGATACGATACTTCTCCTCGGCGGTTTAGAATCTTGAAAGGTCCGATATATCTAGGGGCTAACTATCCCTTCAGACTAAAGTGTTGAGTTCCCTTCAATGGTGAAACTTTGAGGTATAAAAAATCTTCGACATTGAAAGTCAGGTCTCTCCTTCTCTTGTCAGCATAACTCTTCTGTCTGGATTGGGCGGTCTTGAGGTGTTCACGGA
Organism: Avena sativa; assembly: GCA_916181665.1. NCBI lineage: Eukaryota > Viridiplantae > Streptophyta > Magnoliopsida > Poales > Poaceae > Avena > Avena sativa. Next base: position 601,650,469 of record OV702291.1, on the reverse strand, counting down.
CTTTGTGAACTTTCTCTTCAGCTTCTCGGAGAATGTCGGGTCCAAAGATCTGACTCTCTCCTACTTGCGACCAATTCAAAGGGGTACGACACTTTCTTCCGTATAGGAATTCAAATGGTGCCATCTGCAAACTAGCTTGATAACTGTTGTTATATGAGAATTCTGCGAAAGGCAGGCAGTCTTCCCATTTTGATCCGTATTCCAACACACAAGCTCTAAGCATATCATCCAAGATCTGGTTGACTCTCTCAGTCTGTCCATCAGTTTGCAGGTGATACGCGGTGCTGAAGTTTAACTTGGTTCCTAAACCTTCCTGAACTTTCTGCCAAAATCTTGAAGTAAACTGGGTTCCTCGATCTGACACGATGGTCTTGGGGGTTCCATGTAGACTAACAATCCTAGCAATATACAGCTCTGCTAGCTTTGCACTCTGGTAGGTTGTCTTGACAGGTATGAAGTGGGCTACCTTGGACAATCTATCAACGATGACCCAGATTGAGTCATTTCCCCTACTAGAAGTAGGCAAACCGGTGATAAAGTCCTTTCCGACGGAATCCCATTTCCATTCCGGAATCTGCAATGGTTGCAACAATCCTGCAGGTCTCTGATGCTCTGCTTTGACTCTTTGACAGATGTCACATTTGGCGATGTAGCTTCCGATCTCTCTCTTCATCTTTTGCCACCAAAATTGCTCTTTCAAATCCTGATACATCTTTGTTCCTCCGGGGTGGATAGAATAAAGAGTATCATGAGCTTCCTTCATGATAACTTCCTTCAGCTCCGAATCTGCTGGCACACAGATACGTCCTTTGTACCATAGTACTCCTTCTTCGTCTTCGGTGAATCCAGGTACCTTTCCTGTACCAATACGACGTTTGGTTCCGTCGATACTTTCATTCCCTTTCTGGGCTTCCTTGATTTGGCTAATCAACGTGGGTTGAAGTTCAATGCTAGCTAGGAATCCTTTGCTAACTAACTCAGTCCTGAACTGCTCCAACTCTTCATACAAACTTGGTTGCTTCTCCTTGATCATGGTGTTAAGCCTACACGACAATCTACTAAGAGCATCCTCTACCACATTGGCTTTGCCGGGGTGATAGTGAATGTCAAGGTCATAATCCTTGATTAACTCTATCCATCTTCTTTGCCTCATATTCAGCTCCTTCTGGGTGAAGATATACTTCAAGCTCTTATGATCTGAGTAAATCTCACAATGATTACCCATCAAATAATGATGCCATGTCTTCAATGCTAGAACCACAACTGCTAGCTCAAGATCATGGGTCGGATAGTTCTGCTCATGCTGCTTCAGTTGTCGAGACAGATACACGATGACTTTGCCTTCTTGCATCAATACACATCCTAGGCCAATCTTGGATGCATCACAATATACATCAAACGGCTTCTTGATGTCTGGCATGATCAAAATTGGGGCGGATATCAATCTCTTCTTCAGCTCCTAGAAACTGGCTTCACATTTGTCTGTCCATTCAAACTTCTTGTCCTTCTTCAACAATTGGGTCATTGGTGGGGCTATGCTCGAGAATCCTTCTACGAACTTGCGGTAATATCCCGCTAATCCGAGAAATGAACGGACCTAGGTTTGAGTGGTTGGGGCTTCCCATTCTTCAACATCTTTGATCTTGGTGGGATCAACAGAGACTCCTCCGGCAGACACAATATGTCCTAGGAATCCTACTTCTTTCAGCCAAAACTCACACTTGCTGAACTTGGCATATAACTGATGCTCTCTCAGGGTTTCTAGGATGATTCTTAGATGTTGCTCATGCTCTTCTTCCGACTTGGAGTAGATAAGGATGTCGTTGATAAACACAACTACAAACTTATCTAGGAAATTCATAAAGATCTTATTCATGAGATTCATGAAATAAGCAGAGGCATTGGTTAATCCAAAAGACATAACCGTATACTCGTATAAACTATAGCGAGTAGTAAAGGCGGTCTTTGAAATATCCGTTGCACGAATCTTAAGTTGGTGATAACCAGTCCTAAGATCAATCTTTGAGAATACCTGAGCTCCGGTCAACTGATCAAATAGATCCTCTATCTTTGGCAAGGGGTACTTGTTCTTGATGGTGACGTCATTCAACTTCCTGTAATCTATACACAGACGATTGCCTCCATCTTTCTTGTCGACGAAAACTTGGAGGTGGATCAACTCGTGGATTGCATTATGTTTGACCTTTACATAGAAATAAGATATGAATAGTGATATGATAGAAGGGAATAGATCAATTATGTGGACACACCATATATAGGTACTTACTCTTTATGAGTCATCACAACTTCCGAAAGAGAGGAACTCAAGATCCTCCTTCCGCATGAACTTATCGATGCAGTTCTCAAGTTCCTCAGAGAACAGTCACCCTAGACCCATAATCATACCAAGTATTATACAATGTCACCAAAATAATGTCCCTATTATGAGATTATATATCAAGAGTTAAAGATGTGACACACAATGCAAAAACAAATAGATGGATTTAGTCTAACAAATAAATCATATTCTACCACATAAGCATATACGCGATCATACAAAGTTGTGACAAAATAGATAGTAATACACAATGTAAATAGATTTGGTGATTCATACACAATATCTAGCACATATATCCCATTGTACATACACATGCAATATCTGCTAGCAAGCCAATCCGTCCATACACATTAAAAAAAATCTAGCACTAGATCCGGTGGAACACAATAATATATATATAGCTAACATAAGAAGATATTGGAGGAAACTCATCGATCCGGTTGAGTACACTAGGAAAATGAGTATAAAAATCAAATACACATGTGGTCTATAAGATCAATATTCTAACAAATCAAGACTTGCTAACTATGCTTAGAGTGTAGATCCACAATACAAATAAAATTAAAACTTGCATGTAAATGATGTATACATTCATGAGAGCATAGCGGACATGGTGGAGGCCGAGCACAGCCCATCCTGGCTATCATTATCGGTGGCATCTCCGAACTTCGAACGCACGCATCTGCATGAGTAAACAAGAACAAATCACCGGGGAGGTCATGTGCATTCTAGTGTAGAAGGCCATAAAAAATCCGACAAGCTTTCTACCATGCCAACCAGTTTACTTATTCGGGGACCAGGGTTTCACAAAGAGGGCGGAGGCTATCGAGTGTAGTGAGGCAGGAGGAAGTCCTACTGGTCCCTATTTATACAAAAAAAGTTGGCAGTGTCACATATGATGGGCCTGTTAGGGAGATTTTAATTTTGCGCCCACAAAGTTAGGACGCCAAGGCATAGCTGTGCCCAAGTTGCTTGTAATCGGACCGCGTTACCCATAGTTGGCGTGCCAAATGCTTAGAGGGTCTTTTTCGGCACGAATTCAACATAATGTTTAATACAAAATATCAGGCTAACGCCCGTCAAGTTGCCCCCTGTTAGTTTTGGTCGTTATCCTGTTAGTTTTGACCGTTATGTCACTGCCGTCATTGCTACCATGTTGACTTGTAGCGTTGGCGCCTGCATCCATTTGTTACGTCGCCTTCTTCTTCCCCAGAGCGACGATTTTTGGTCGCGGCCATGGTACAGAGCTAGGATGCCATTTCCTTCAGGGGTGAGATCCGGAAAGCTCATTCTCACCATTCCAAATCGTAGCTTGCTCTCCTCATTCCGAATCGGAGCTCGCCATCACCATGGCCGCACCCATGGCACGCGCGAGGACGAGAATTCATTCTCGGAGGAGATCTGTCACTATGCCAAACCTGCTCGGCCCTGCTATCCTCCTCCTGAGTCCGAACTCGCCATCACCATGGTCGGACCCACATCAACCATTGCATTTGGAAGTGTGCACGAGTGGGATCTGTCTCATCTTGCGTAAATTGGCAATTTTCATTCCCGAAGGAGGGGCATTGCACGAGTGGGTTCTGTCTCTTCTCGCGTAAAATGGCTGTTTTACTTTTTTGCTCGTTAATTGGTAGTTTTCAGAGAACCTTTTTTCCTCTCTTGCTAACATTTATGTTTATTTTTGCCCAAATTGGTAGAAAATCTAGAGAAGCTTATCTCTTCAATCATTCGTTCCTTTTGACCCTCATTTTTGCCCGTTCTGGTAGCAAATCTAGAGCAGCAAATCACACCGACAGAATACATACATTCAGAAAACAAAACAAATATAGATATAGTTGTGAGCAGCTAAATAGGGTATAGCGATAGATAGTAGGGTTCTTAACGAGGTTCAATACATTCGTTGCTCAACAACCATCACACACAATGCACAAAAACAAAAGAAGTTGCTTTACAGCAGCAATAGCCGTAGACATGTTCAACCCCTGCTGGCATGCACCTCTGCCTCCTCCCTTTAGCGCTTCCTCCACTTCTTGCTGCCCAGTCCCTTGATATTTGGGAACTTGGGCTTAATCAGAGGCATGCCACCCTCTTCGATGGCCACCCGCTGGAGGTTGTAGAGGTGAATGCCGAGCGCCTTGTGTTTAGCGATGTAGGCATTGATGTTCACGGTCTCGCCAACTTTGGGGTTGAAAGAGCTCTAGCCCTCTACATGCATCACGAGGTAGTTGAACTCGGTGCTGACGAGTCTCTTCATGTAGAAGGGGCACCTGTAGACGCCGCCAGTGAAGTAGGCATCATACTGGCCGGTCTGCAGCCTCCTCAGCACCTGACGTGTCTTGGTGTGCTTGGACTCATCGTCGCTGTAGACGTCGCTGCTGTGCACCTATTGGAATAAATAGAGTGCATGATAATAAGGACATGATTGATATCCCTTGATTGTCGAGATTGATTGTTTGCATAAATTAACCGATTAAGATCAGTTGACACAAGATCAAACAAAATAAAATAGGATTGAATGTGAACAGGCGGGTTCATCGAAACACAAGATCAATATAGCATCCAACACGAGAGGATTAGATGATGTAAGAAGATCGATCTAGCATCCAACAATTGAAATGCGAACAATCGAACCCTAATAACCCAAGATCTAACATCCAACAATGGGAATGGGAAAAGAACCAAGGAAAGGGAGCAAACCCTAGTTACCTCCAACCATGGGTTGTCGAGGCCAGTGTCGTAGGGGTTCACAGGGGATCATAGGGGTCCTATTAGAGCGGGATTTGCCTATGATCATAGGGGTCCTATTAGAGCGGGATTTGCCTATGATCGGTTGGGGCCTCCTCGCCGGCGGCTACGTCACAAGCGGGGATAGGGGCCTGGACGGGGATGGCGGCTGCCATCGATGCCTCGACGGGGCCTGGATGGGGACAGGGGATACTTTCAATGCCTCGAGAGGGGCTTGGACGGAGACGGGGGCCTCCTCGCCGTCGGCCTTGGAGGCGACGATGGCCACCGCATCCTCCTTCTCCATTGTCGACGCGGTTGGGGTTTTCTCGGGAGTTTGCAGAAGGTGATGGGATAGTGGAGACTGTTGGGGATATACTTTCCGGGTATCCTCACCGTTCCTCACTGACCAGGGTGGCCCACTTCGGGTTAGAGCTTTGCTTCACGGGCGGCCTAGTCAGGGAGAAAAGACGGAGTCCAATCCGGCTACAAGAAGGCCCAGAAGACTTACCGACTTAGGTCCATAGTGTTACTTGTAGTTCAAGATGTACTCTGTAACCGACTCTTAATCGTAGCCGGATAGATCTCTCCTGTAAACCCTAGGCCGGATATCTATATATGCCGTCCTAGGGAGAGCCTTTAGGGCACCCTCAATAGTCTACAATTTCAGCTCGCACATGCAAACCCTTGTAACCCATATTCCGGCTCTGCCGTATTACTAGATTGCTAGGAGGAGTAGGATCCGTGCAAAGCCGGCGGATTCGAACCTGGGTAAACTTGTGTGCTCACCGTCCAGGAACACCATACGTCTCACACCCCTCTCTTCCGCACGCCTCGAGGACCCCCTCATGGCGTACTTGTCATCAATCCGACGACAGTTGGTGCCCACCGTGGGGCATGTGAGCTTCGGATCTGCGTTCCGAGCGGAGTCTACAAGAATCGGAATCGGCGAGACTATCACCGTCGGTCGCATCCTCTATGCCAACGACGTCCCTCTCATCGTCCTCGACGAGACCTGGATTCCGGCTAGGGAGGCTGTGACTGCCTACACCATCATGTCTTTTGGCGAGATCGATGTTTACATCGGTTTTGGTGAAACTGTCCCACCCACCCCAGCGGTGATGATAGAGGCAGAAGAATCTTCTGAGTCCCCTTTGTCCACGGAGGCGGCAGAGTTCCGGATCTCAGAGAACACAAATCCCACCCAACTCGCACCATTTGTGGAGATAGTGGAGAAATCCGAGCCTGAAGAAGACCTAGCAGCCCAAGTCGAATTTGGAGTGGATCTCCTCGGAGAGGCTGAATCCCAGATCGACCCACCCGCAGAAGTCGAAATCCAGGAGGAGCATATCAACGACACTGATTCCGGCGCTGATGACGCCGGGACAGACATGCCTTTCCTAAGGTACACGTTGCAACGTATGATAATGCAAAACTCAGGCGTAGACGCAATTCTCGAGACTATCAAAAGTTTCGATGAAGCTGATCGCGAGAGCCGCATGTACCTCAGGAGGAACGCATTGCACTTTGTCGGATACGTGGGATCCGGATCCGGCTCTGCCGATGCTGGAGACAACACCGACTCTGTGCTGGAGGCGATTGGAACAAACACCGATGTACCCGCATCCTCGGATGAATCGATGACGTCAGTAGATTTCCGAAAGTTCTCCGCGGAATATGAAGAGGAGTATAACTCCAAAGCTATAGAAGAAGGAGAAGCCATGGATGAAGGATCCCTGGAACACTCTCCCAAAGCGCAGGATGACATTGAAGTCGGAGATAATCCCGAAGTCCAGATGTCCAAAAGTACCGACCAGAGCTTGACTCCGGGAAATGGACCCAAAGCCGTCTTTGCTACTGGCGCTGCCAAGAAGGCAAAGAAGAAGAACAAGAAGAACAAGATCCCGACAAAAGACCCTCTGACAGAGGAGGTGATTGCCGAGGAATACGAGGAATACTCGGATGGAGCACTTATCCCAAAAGAGCTGAAAAAGAAGAATCGGTGGATGGACACGTGATCACTGAAGGTGCGCGTAAACTCATCGATGCCTCATTAACCACACCTATCCCTACAGCTGCAGAACTTACTGCTGAAGAGCTGGACGAAAGGGCCCAAGCCCTAGAAGCGTGTCGTCAACAACTCCTGGATGAAGCCAAAAACATCGAGGAGGAGAAGAAACGCATGGCAACTAAGGATTACATGTCTCGGTTGCATCAGAAGACACGGAAACGTTACACACGTGACGGTCAATTTCCGGAAGTGAACAAGGTCCTCTTTGAAGGAGATCCAGGGATGCCTCGTCTCGACAGCAAAGGAGATCTGGTGTACCCAACAATGGTACAGAACACTGTCGCAGCTCGAGATATCCTATCAAATAACCCAGGCCCAGAACATGTTCGATTGGGCATCAAGCTACTCACCAAAGGTCTGGAGCAACAGATGGCTGCGAAATCCGGAAGTGGAAAACTGGTCTCCAAATCCAACCAATGTCACACAGACTCAACCTGGAATGATATAAGGCCCCATCGTGTTCCAGAACAGCATCGCCGTTCCGACCAACAGGAAGACAACCACTCCAGAACCGGATCATCAGGACAACATCATAGATCTGCACGTGGCTGGGGCAACGTCGCTCCAGCGGCCGAGCAAGAGGCCATTGCTGCACTCTATCCGAGGAATCCTCCCCGACAAGAGTCGAATGATCGAAGGGGAGAAGATAAAGAGAAACGTCGGGAGGAGGATCGTCAAAAAATGCCACCTCCTAGACATGCAAGCCGTCCGGCTGAGCCTCACCATAGTGGGAACGACGGACGAAGGAACGACGGAAACCATGCCGGGACAAGCCGGCAGGAGGCTTGTCGTAGTGAAGACCCTCCTCGGAACCGGAATAATGACGCTCCAGACAGAGGCCGGCGAACAGCCGGAAACAATCCAGCTGCCCCAACCTCTCCACCAAGCAGTCATCACAACGGCTCTCAAGGAGGACGACGTGGCAGAGGAGGTGGTGGCAGAAGCTGAAGTCCGGCTCCAAGGCACCGCAGCCACATCCGACATTCAGGACGATCTCTATCCCCGAACGACGCAAGGCACATGATCAACTCCAACATAGAGGCGCGGCGCTACGAAAACAATGATATCTACGTGGGCCCAAAGTTCTTCGGACCACGCATCAGAGCTACAAGATTCCTGGAAGGATTTGCTATCTCAAGACATATCCAAGCCTACGACAACATTGCTCGGCTAGATACCTGGCTACAGGATTTTTTCCAAGCTTGCTGCATCGCGAAAGGCGGAAACAGCCTGGTCGCAACCCGATATCTCCCACTTATGTTGCGGAAGACGACAAGATCATGGCTTAATGAACTTCTGGAGAACACCATCCACAACTGATATGACATGCAAAGTGTGTTCTTTCGGAATTTTGAAGGCACATACCGGAGGCCCTGTACGGTCGGAGACCTACAACGTTGCACCCATAAGGCCGGAGAAACTTGCCGGGATTACCTCGGATGATGGATCGACACCAAGAACTCCTGTGAAGGAGTAAATGATCAAACTGCGATTGAAGCTTTCATTGCAGGTCTCCCAATTGGTCTACTGCGCCATCGCTTGAAGTGTGACAAAGTCACTGATTTGGGAGAGATGATAGAAACAGTGAGCATGTATGCAGATGCCGACGATGATGCAGAGGGATTACTCAATGCCCTAGCTGTGCCACAGTCGGCAAAACAACCAAAGCAACAAGCTCAGAAGCGCAAAAATACATCGGAAGAGTAACCCAACGCGGAAACGGCAGTGGTCACCGCTACTTTCGGGTCTGGAGGACGAGGAGGACGTGGCGGAGGCCGCGGGCATGGCCGTGGGACTTCGAGAGTCCAAGGTAGAGGAGACTAGCAACCGGGCAAAACCTACTCTTGGGCAGACATTGCCAAGAACCCATGTGTGCATCACTTAGACGCCAATGGGGGCTCCTCCCACACCAACGCTGAATGTCGTTTCAATGACGACATCAAAAGAGATGACACCACGGGCTACAAAGCTAAGCGGAAGAAGGGAAAGAAGAATCCCGAAAAAGATAAAGAGACCAAGGAAGATTCCGACATGGAGGAAGCTGATGCTTCAAATCCCAAGCCGGAAGGAAAGAAAAATTTTCTGACCAAGAAAGACACTTATGTCACCTTCCTCGGATCTCAACCAACAAAGGTTAAGAAAGCAGTTCTACATGAGCTCAATGCAACAGTTCCGACTGTCCCACAATTTTTGGACTGGTCGGAAGTGGCAATCACATTTGACCACGCTGATCATCCGCCTAAGTTGCACATGCGAGGAAAATACGCCTTAATCATCAATCCACTTATTGATGGTTATGGTTTCTCCAAGACCCTCATGGACGGTGGCAGCAGTATCAATATTCTCTATGTCGAAACACTACGCCGGATGAAGATCTCGGAGACCTAGCTGAACCATAGCTCTGTGATCTTTCACGGAGTTGTGCCAGGAAGACAAGCCAATTCCCTGGGAGAAATCACTTTGGATGTTACCTTTGGAACACCAAAAACTTATCGTACGGAGGCACTTTCCTTCGAAGTGGTCCCGTTCAAGAGCACGTACCACGCTATACTCGGACGTCTGGCTTACTGGGCTTTTATGGCTCGTCCGTGTTACATTTACAATATAATGAAAATTCTAGGTCCCAACGGTGTAATCACCATCAGGGGAGACCTGAAGAAAGCGCGAGAGTGCGAGGATGGAAATGCCGCCTTTGCTGAAGCCGTGCTGCACGCCCAGGAGTACCAAGAGATTAAGAAGAGCATAGATCCGTCCGAGATACCCGCAACGAAGAAGGAGGTGACAAAGCCAAATCCGGAGTTCAAGGCATCAGAAGATACGAAGAAGACGCCGTTGAAGGATGAGGACCCCTCCAAGGTGACCTAGATAGGCGTAGGCCTAGATAGCGCATAGGAAAGCGCGCTCGTCAAGTTCCTCCAAGCAAATCAAGATATCTTCGCATGGCAGCCATCTGACATGACCGGAGTACCTAGGGAACTTGCCGAACACTCTTTAAATGTAAACCCGAACACTAAACCCATCAAACAGTCCTTACGATGTTTCAGCGGTGAAAAGCGTAAGGCAATAGCTAAGGAACTAGCACGACTCGAGTTAGCCGGATTCATAGAAGAGGTCATCCACACTGAATGGTCGGCCAATCCTGTAATGGTCCCTAAAAAGGACACCACTGATTTAAGGATGTGTGTTGATTATACTACCTTGAACAAGGCTTGTCCAAAAGATCTGTTCGCTCTGCCTAGGATTGATCAAGTTATCGATTCTACGGCAGGCTCGGAACTCCTCTGTTTTCTCGACGCATACTCCGGTTATCACCAAATCCGGATGAAGGAATCTGACAAAGTCAAAACTTCATTCATAACCCCCTTCGGAACCTTCTGTTTTGTTACAATGTCCTTTGGGCTGAAAAACGCAGGAGCTACCTACCAGCGCACGATGCAACGTTGTCTCCATGACCAACTCGGACGCAATGTACATGCATACGTGGATGATATTGCGGTGATGTCCAAAATGAAGGAAACGTTGATTTCTGACTTGGAGGAAACATTCGCCAATCTACGAAAATACAACATCATGCTTAACCGGAATAAATGTTTCTTTGGAATACCAGCCGGAAAATTGTTAGGTTTCATCGTGTCTCAAAGAGGCATAGAGGTGAATTGGGACAAAATCAAGGCTATACTCAATATTTCCAGGCCAACTCGCCTGAAGGATGTACAAAGACTAACTGGTTGCATCGCTGCGGTCAGTCGATTTGTAAGCTGGCTTGGTGAAAGAGCTGCACCATTATACAAACTCCTAAAAAATACCAATGATTTTGTTTGGACCGATGAAGCTGAAGCTGCACTACAGGACCTGAAGAAAGTACTCTCATTTGCTCCTATCCTTGCTACGCCGGAACCACAGGAATCGATGTTGCTCTATCTTGCTGTGACAAATAAGGTCATTAGTATCGTCATGGTGGTAGAGAGACTAGAGGAAAATTAGGAACACCTGGTGCAGCGTCCGACGTATTTCGTCAGCAAGGTCCTAACAGAATCAAAACAGCGGTATCCGCACTATCAAAAGTTGGCTTACAGTGTTTTCCTAGCATCACGTAAGCTACGACATTATTTTCAGGAGCATCCAATTACCATGGTGAGTACAGCTCCCATGAGAGATATAATCAACAACAGTGATGCCACAGGACGTGTCGCCAAATGAGGCATAGAGCTTTCAGCTTTTGATATTGAGTATAAACCTCGGACAACAATCAAATCCCAAGTCCTTGCTGACTTTGTTGCTGATTGGACAGAGACGAAGGAGAATATGACCCTCCCTGAGTCGGAATATTGGACCCTCTACTTTGATGGGTCTAAGGCTCGAAGGGGCTCGGGGGCTGGCGTGGTGCTCAAATCACCCCAAGGAGATAAACTTCTATATGTGTTACAGATCCACTTCACATCGACAAATAATATTGCCGAGTATGAAGCACTGCTGCATGGAATCCGGATTGCTAAGGATATTGGCATCCGACGTTTGATGTGTTACGGAGATTCGGATCTTGTTGCTCAACAAGTGTCGAATATTTGTAATGCAAATAAACACATGGCAGCATATAAAGCTGTCGTGGATGATTTATCTAAATCATTCGAAGGGTTTGAGGTTCAACACATCCCTCGAGCAGAAAACGAGGAAGCCGATGCATTATCTCGGATAGGCTCTGCATGGAAAGAGGTCCCGGATGGCGCTTTTTTAGAGCACCTCAAAGTTCCGTCAATAAAGGGAGTAGATGAGCAATATCCGACCAAATCCGACTCACCTCTAATAGCAGTTCTGGCTATAATTCCCAGCTGGACTCAACCCTACCTAGATTTTCTAGTAGATGGCAAATTACCCGAAGACGAGGTTCTGAGCCGACAGATCGTCCGACGAGCAAAAGCCTATACTATAGTTAAAGGTGAGCTCTATAAGCGGAGTGTTTCTAGGGTTTTTCAGCGCTGCATATCTCCGGAAGAAGGAGTGGAAATCTTAAGAGAAATCCACGAAGGCGGGTGTGGTCACCTTGCTACAGCCAAATCTTTAGTGGCAAAAGCTTTTAGACACGGATTTTTCTGGCTTACAGCTTAGGCAGATGCCGAACGATTAGTCAAGACATGCAAAGGCTACCAAAAGTACGCCAAACAAGCTCATGTTCCAGCTGATCAGCTGCGAACAATACCTATAACATGGCCTTTTGCGGTCTGGGGGCTTGATATGGTAGGACCGTTTAAACGGGCTCCAAGTGGATTTACTCACCTCTTAGTGATAGTGGATAAATTCTCCAAATGGATTGATGCTAAACCTGTCACTAGTTGTGATGGAGAAACAGCCAAAAGATTTGTCGAGGATGTTATAATTCGGTATGGTTATCTGCATAGCATTATCACGGACAACGGGAGTAATTTTTCTATGGGAGAATTAGCCGAATTTTGCAACGAACAAAATATCCGGCTTGACATTGAATTAGTCGCACATCCAAAGGCTAACGGACAAGTCAAAAGAGCAAATGGTTTAATCCTACAAGGCCTAAAACCGAGACTCGAAGCACCACTACGACATGCTGCGGGGGCTTGGGCAGAGGAATTACCCTATGTAGTATGGAGTTTACGAGCGACTCCGAACAGGTCAACCGGATACACACCTTTCTTCCTGGTCTATGGTGCAGAAGCAGTTCTTCCTAGTGATTTAATTCATACTTCTCCTAGAGTGGCCGCGTATATTGAAGAGGATGCCGAGATTTCTCGACAAAATGATCTCGACTTAGTCGAAGAAGTTCGCGTCATTGCTGAAATGAGATCAATAGCCTATCAACAGAAGTTACGCAAGTATCATAGCCAGAGAGTTAGAAACAGATCTTTCAATAAAGGCGATTTGGTTCTCCAGCTTGTGCAACAAAGAAAGCACAAACTTTCCCCAGTATGGGAAGGGCCCTTTTTAGTTAGTCGAGTAATGCACAATGGTTCGTACTACTTAACTAACATGAGGCCAGTCAATGAAAGACCTGCTACTAAGAAGAGAAAGAGAGCTGGAGGCAGTACAAATCCGGATGAGTTAGACAGACCATGGAATATTGCTCAGCTACGTCCCTTTTATTCTTAGTTTATCCTTCTTTGTAAACATATATATGTACATGTTCTGTGAGAAATAAAAGTCTTGGTTGTCTCAAGTTTTTTCTGAGAAGTTTTTACCATCTTATTTCCTAATGATCATGTCATAGTCGAAAATCCCAGAATACTTGAAAGTACTTTATGCTCATGTTTGTTCTGGTTTAGATTTCCGATTCTAAAAATGATACCTTCAGGTATAACCCTAAAAGTTTCTAGTTTATACTTTGGTTATTTGTCTGATTGCCGGATGCGGGTATTTTCCGAGTAGTGAATTGTTGGTACTGGAAGCCGGCTTTGTTTCCGAGTTTAAACTGGTTTAGCAATTGAGCTCCATTGCTCGGCAAAGTTTCCGAGCAGAAGGTTTAGCCGTCTCACGAAAGGGACGAGGCGGAAAGCCAGATAAACGATAAGTATAGGCGAAAAAATACAAGTGCTAATGTAGACATTTCAGGCACACAAAAATTTAAAGCCAAAATTGCTGAATAGATCAAAAGCTTAGCACTAGCAAAATTATAGTATTGCATATTTACAAACCCATCATGTTTTTCAGAATAATACAAATGTTTCTGGCAATCTATGATACAGGAGGAGAGGAAGGAGCTGCCGGCTCGCTGGATACATCGCCTTGATATCGTTCCGAGATGTCCACATCCGAAACGGTGTGGTCATCGTCGGAAACTTCTGCTGATTCTTCTGGAGGCGGAGGCGGAGTGTCCACGCGGGTGAAGAAAGGAGTTTATAGCTGGTCAAATCAGCCACGTGACACCCATATCCGGCGCAGGAGTCCATAATGGCCTTGATGTCCTGCTCTTGGCCGTCTTCATCCACCTTGGAGTACCCTCTGGTCACTTGCCATTATTCCATGTTTCCATGGTGGCTCATGACCATGGTGAGAGCGTTCTGCGCTACGGACCGCGCGTAGGACATGTTCCAATCCTGGACAAGTTGCGGCATCTCCTTCGCCTTGTCCCGCACCTGAAAATCTGACATGTTATGCATGTCCGGAATCTTGAGAGCTTCGCCAATATCCTCAAGGGATTGGCGGAAGTCATGAAGCAGGTCACCGACTTGGGTAAGCCGGTGGGTGCAGGGCTCGGCAGAGGTGGAATCCGTCAAGTTCAGAGGACCTATACACAAAACAGTTAAGAAAATCCGACATTGAAAGAAGTCGAAGAAAATAGACAAGTCAGACAGGTGGAACATACCGAAGATGACATCGTCAATCTTGGTCTTCTCTTCCTGAAGACTCCGGAGTTCAGCCCGGAGCACCTCGGAAAGGTCCTTCTCTCTACATAGCTCATTATTGAGGTCCAAGATTTTCTGATCCTGAGCAGCAATCTTACGATCACGCTCGTCAGTAGCCATGGAGGAGGACTCGAGAACTTGAGCTATGCTTTTCTCATGATCCACCTTGAGCTTATCCAGCTCTTGACGAAGCTCTTTGTTCTCCACCACCAGGGTTTTGAGGTTCTCGACCTCTTCAATCATAGCGCAGGACTGTTTTACCAGCGCCGTAAGTCAAAACGAACAACAATTCAATAAAAATTCGACTATGAAAACATGAAAGACAAGGTTTGAGTCTCGGAAATGTTTACCTTCGGCCTCATTCTTGGCAACTTTAAGCTCAGCATTCTTAAGTCGGAGAGCTCTGATCTCTCTCCGCTTGTTGTAGACATTTTTCAACAAATCCTGGTTATAGGAATATACTTTCTATAAGTCAGAATACCCAAAGTCAGAAGTCTACTAAAGACTCGGGCTAATATTTTTACTAATATCAACACGAGCCTTGGGGGCTACACTAGTTCATTCTTTGGCATCCTAAGGAAGCATAAACCCGGATTATATATC
Organism: Avena sativa; assembly: GCA_916181665.1. Taxonomy (NCBI): domain Eukaryota; kingdom Viridiplantae; phylum Streptophyta; class Magnoliopsida; order Poales; family Poaceae; genus Avena; species Avena sativa. Next base: position 601,635,363 of record OV702291.1, on the reverse strand, counting down.
CTACTTCATGCTTGGGGGCTAGAGGATATGATATGAAATAAAGGAAAAACAGGAGTTAGAATTCCGACTTACATATTGTTCGCGAGTAAGTTTATCCAAACTCGCATTCACTTCAACAGCAACCTTCTCGGCGAGAGTCAGAGGAGTCACTGGAGCATTTGGAAGCTCAGCGAACCTTATCCTCTCGTTGCGAAGACGCACTTGTTCAAGAAGGTCAGAGTGCTTGATGTCCTCTGCCTCTTGCGCTTCTTCTTCGGCAGATAGATTTCTTTTCTCCAGGCACTGCCTAGCCAGCCGCTAGATCTCTTCTGCAGATTTCCGAGATAGGCCAAACTTGGCAAGTCCCGTATTGCTGAGAAGGTTTTCGGCAAAGGTTTCTGCCAAGGGATCATTACCCGAAGAGGGTTCACCCTTATCTATACCTGACTCACTCATGGTGACATCAGTTTGCGATTCAAGGATCGCAGGCTCCGTTGAAGGGGCCAGATCTTCTGCGACAGCAGGAGAAGGAGTGATCACCGGTGTTGCGAAGGATGAGGGGCAGGAGTCGGAGGAGCCACATCAGGAGAAGCTATGGTATGCTTCGTCTATCGTAGGGGCTTCGAAGAAGTTCCCTTCCCCTTGCGCTTGATGAGCTGCTTAGCTCTGAGAATGTAATAGAGTCAAGAACATTACATCTCGGAAGAAAATTCAAGTAAGGTACAAAGGCGGAAGTTGTGTTGAAAGTTACGTCTTCACAACAGGCACCTCCTTTGTGCCAACAACCACTGTCAGAGCCTTGCACTTCTTGGGCACAATGTCTGACAATGGGACCAATTCCGCCTCCTGAGAAAACTCTAGAGGATATCCCTCGAGAGGAGCAAATTCTGACTCGGGGAGGTCAGCAAGCTAAAAAGAAGAAAACATATCAGTATTGCGATATAACCGAAAGAATGAAACACCTAAGAAGGTTTATTGTTAAGAGCTTACCGGCACAACGGGGTTTTCCGCTGTATGGATATCCAGAGAAACCTCCTGGATCCTCCTCTCGATCCGCTCCCTTATCAGCCATTTAATCTGGCTTATATAACCTTGCATGGTATAGGCTCTAGGGCTGATGCGGAGGGAATCCTTTTTGGGCGACGTGATGGAGTGCATCAGTCGGTCTCCGTGGTACTGAAGGGGTTGGATCCGGCATGACACCCAACATTGGACCAAGTCAGATCCCTTCAGTCCTTTGTGTTTAATCAGATATTTGATCCGCTTCTTAGCGAGGATCAGATCGTCATTGAGAGCCAGAGGAGCCTCGTCCCAAGACGGTTGGGCCGTGGTGGCTCCGTCGATGAAAGCTAGCAAAGCAGTGGCTTTGCCGGGAGCCGGAACATCCTTGTGATAAAAGAAGGTGGCTGACCATTGTTTGACTGTGTCACCGGCTAGAATCTTAGGATATGTGCGCTCACGTCTAAGTGAAAAGCTAATTGTACCGGTAATGTAAGAATTACCGGCGGTGATAGAATTTCTCCGGACATGGAAGTAGTACCGGAATAAGGTAAGACTCGGCCTAATGCCGAGAAATCCCTCGCACAAAGCCGCATATGCGCTCATCTCTAGGAGGGAGTTGGGAGGAAGATGGTGGAGTTGAACACTATAGTGATCTATCACCTCGGAAAAGAATTCCGAGGGAGGAAATGACAAACCTCTGTCCAGGTGGGTGCCGAAGTGTACCCGCTCGCCGACGCGCGGGTTGGGGACGGTCTCCCCGATGCTGCTCCGCTAGTCGTCGGCACGGAGGAGCCCTTCTGTCTCCATGCCACGGAGCTTCTCGTCGTCAAGCACGCAGGGGATCCAAACCCCGCAGAAGCTTTCCTTTTCTGCCGCCGCCTCCATCGCCGCTGCCGCTGCCAAACCGGAAGAGGATGAGGAAGCCATTTCTCCGGTGCGCCGGTGACCTAAGATGGGTGGCGCTGGGAGTTTTTGGGGAAAGCAGAGGAGCTCTATGCGCGGGGGAGATGTGGAGGAGAAGAAACGGCAAAGGAACATGTGAAGAAAGGAGGAGGAGAATCCTCACCCCTTATATCCACCTAACCGCGCCAAGATTCGTGCAAATGAAACTGTATAACCGCCACGCGTCATGAAAGGAACTGGGAAGGACCCACGCGATGATTACGTCGCCTCGATCTCCGCGTACGCATTGAAACGGCGCCTCGGTTCCGCGAACTGCGGACCCACCAACGGTCGTGCTCACAGGATGTCTGTCAGATGATGTGACTTGACCATGACTGGTGTCAGGTGGCGTTAGAGACCAAGTTCCGGCTTAGTTTGAAATCAAGCTGGAAAATCCGAGTAACATGTTGATAGGTCCGGCTTATTTTTAAGACCCAGATCGTATTTTTTGTTGTGAAGTTTCAGGAACCCTTCAAGATTCTGCAAGCCGAAGATCAAGCTAGACGATGATAAATCCGACTTTGGATCTTGGAGACTTCCGGGGGCTGCTGTTGGGGATATACTTTCCGGGTATCCTCACAGTTCCTCACTAACCAGGGTGGCCCACTTCGGGTTAGAGTTTTGCTTCACGGGCAGCCCAGTCAGGGAGAAAAGACGGAGTCCAATCTGGCTACGGGAAGGCCCAGAAGACTTACCGACTTAGGCCCATAGTTTTACTTGTAGTTCAAGATGTACTCTGTAACCGACTCTTAATCGTAGCCAGATAGATCTCTCCTGTAAACCCTAGGCCGGATATCTATATAAGCCGTCCTAGGGAGAGCCTTTAGGGCACCCTCAATAGTCTACAATTTCAACTCGCACAGGCGAACCCTTGTAACCCATATTCTGGCTCTGCCATATTACTGGATTGCTAGCAGGAGTAGGATCCGTCCAAAGCCGGCGGATTCGAACCTGGGTAAACTTGTGTGCTAACCGTCCAGGAACACCGTACGTCTCACACCCCTCTCTTCCACACGCCTCGAGGACCCCCTCATGGCGTACTTGTCATCAATCCGATGACAGAGACGGTTGCGTGAGGAGAGTGAGCGAGAGTGAGAGTGGGTAGGTGGAGAGGGAGAGGGTCTCTATAATAAAGGTGAACGGAAGTGATGTTTCGTTGCACCACCGTACACCGCGTACTAATCGCGTACGCTACTACACTGTGCATCGCAACACGCGCACGTTACATCACATTTTTTCTAGGCCATGCATGGCAGTACTGGATTCTACCGCATGCAAAGGATGCAGACACAATTTCTAAGTATGAAGGTTGACACAACCATAAAATTAGTGATAAAGATAAATAAAAGGGGAAATGTAATGGAGAAGGTAGGTGGCTGTACGGTGAGATTTGTGGGGTTTTGCTAGAATAGGCAGAGGGAGGTGTGGATGAGTGCGAGGGACATGATGAAGGCGTGGATGTTAGGTATCCTCGAGGGGCCCCCTCCTCGAGGCCCATTTGGTGGCGCCGCAGGTAGCTCTTCGGCCTCCGGCTCACGCATGGAAGTTTCTTGTGGTAGGGCCCAGTTGGAAGTGAGATTGAGAGCGCGCTGCGTAAAAATGGGATATGCCTTATTAAAATCTAGGGACAATAAATTGCAGCGCCCGTGGATGACCATGCACTTGATGACCCCGTTGCCCTATGCATGTGTTGTGGCGTAGTAGTAGTATTTTCAGACGAGATTAAATGTGACATGACCACTCGATGAATTATTTAATGTACATTTTCGTGTTCCTTCTTGTAGAAGTGTCGCTAAGAGAGACGTCTGTGCGTTCTCACGCTGTAGTGTGAAGGGCACGACACGTGCAACTATCCGTGTTGGATCATAGAGGATCAACGATTGGTGCACATTATCACGTGACAACCGTGTAAACCAATCAGGGCGTAGCAACTAGAGTGAGCATATCTTTGGGATTTTATGTGATTTGTGAATAAGAGAGAGGGCAAAACTGAGTAGTGTAAAAAAACCAAAGGCAAAATAGATTAAGGGCTTCAAATAGAAAATATAAAATAGAAAGAGATTTTAAAAATGGAAAATGAGTGTTTTATACAATGAAGTACATCTTGGCATACATCAATTATTTTCAATTCAAGAACACATGCAGTGACACTCCAAAATGTGTCAAACCATGGTCAGAAACCCCAGGAACATGTTGGAATTCAACTGCCACATGCAATGGAGCACTAGTTTGAAAGAGGTTGCATCACCACACCCACTTGAGTGTGTGTGGCCATGTGGATCATTGTGGTTTGGAAAAGAACACATGCAATGGCACTCCAATATGTGTCAAACCCATGGTTAGGAACCCTAGGAACATGTTGGAATTCAACTACCACATGCAATGGAGCACCAATTTGAAAGAGGTTGCATCACCACACCCACTTAAGTGCATGTGGTCATGTGGATCATTGTGGTTTGGAAAACAACACATGCAATGACATTCCAATATGTGTCAAACCATGGTCAGAAACCCCATGAACATGCTGGAATTCAACTGCCACATGCAATGGAGCACTAGTTTGAAAGAGGTTGCATCACCACACCCATTTGAGTGTGTGTGGCCATATGGACCATTATGGTTAGGAAAATAACACATGCAATGGCACTCCTATATGCGCCAAACCATGGTCAGGAAGCCTAGGAACATGTTGGAATTCAACTTCCACATGCAATGGAGCACCAGTTTGAAAGAGGTTGCATCACCACACTCACTTGAGTGTGTGTGGCCATGTGGATCATTGTGGGCTGGAAAAGAACACATGCAATGGCACTCCAATATGTGTCAAACCAAGGTCAGGAAGCCTAGGAACATGCTGGAATTCAACTGCCACATGCAATGGAGCACCAGTTTGAAAGATGTTGCATCACCACACCCACTTGAGTGTGTGTGGCCATGCGGATCATTGTGGTTTGGAAAAAAACATGCAATGGCACGCCAATATGTTTCAAACCATGGTTAGGAACCCCAGGAACATGTTGGAATTCAACTACCACATGCAATGGAGCACTAGTTTGAAAGATGTTGCATCACCACACCCACTTGAGTATGTGTGGCCATGTGGATCATTGTGGTTTGGAAAACAACACATGTAATGTCACTCCAATATGTGTCAAACCATGGCCAGGAACCCTAGGAACATGTTGGAATTCAACTGCCACATGCAATTGAGCACTAGTTTGAAAGAGGTTGCATCACCGCACCCACTTGAGTGTGTGTGGCCATGTGGATCATTGTGGTTTGGAAAAGAACACATGCAATGGCACTCCTATATGTGTCAAACCATGGTTAGGAAGCCTAGGAACATGTTGGAATTCAACTGCCACATGCAATGGAGCACCAGTTTGAAAGAGGTTGCATGACCACACCCACTTGAGTGTGTGTGTGGCCATATGGATCCACAACAAGAAATGTTTCCTTCCGCAATGACTCGGCCTGACGGTTGTCGTACAAGGCGCGTCTTCCACGATGAAATTCTCGGCTCGATTGTGGCCGATGGAAAACTTCTTTTTTCCGGTTTCGCAGCCCTCTACTACGACAGAACCGCTAAAAACATGGAGGAAGCTCGATTGGCGCATGGCAGAAGCAAGATTTTTAGTTCCTCGCGCGATGTTGACTCGCCGAAGTCTTTTGAGGTGTGTGGGTCCCAGATGTCAGTGTCTCTAGTGGACCATACTTTTCGATCGCTCCTTCCTGATTTGAACTAGATAATGTTGCTCGATGCGTTTGCCATTTAGTTAGGCTACTAGGTCCCACATGTCAGCCTCTCATTAGAAGAATCGTGTGTTTGATGGATTTTTTCCTTCGCTCGCACTACCCTGTTCCGAACTTGATAGTGTTGCACGATGCATCTGCCGTTTAATCAGGCTGTTGGGTCCTGATCACCCACAAGTATAGGGGTGTATCGCAGTATTTTCAATAAGAAGAGTGTCGAACCCAACGAGGAGAAGAAGGTGTTGACGAGTGGCTTGGATCAGGAATTCTCTATACATACTTAGCAAACAGATTTTTAAGGGTTTTTGATAATGCAGATAAATAGAGTGCGAGTAAATAAAAGACAATAATATTAATTGCAGCAAGTGGCCCAATCCTTTCTTTAGGAAAGGACAAGCCGGTTGTATTACTTAAGATAACCAAACATTCTCGAGGACACATGGGAATATTTTCAAGTGCTTTCGCTTCATATAGTTGATTAATCTTCTTTGGTTGGATAAGTGTTGTGTGGGTGAACCTGTGCTAATGTATTGACCTTCCTAGGACTAATACATACTTGTGATTATACCCCTTGCAAGCATCTGCAACTACAAGAAAGTAATTAAGATGAAAACCTAACCACAACCTTAAACTTTGAGATCCTACACTCCCTTATGCAAAGGTTTCCTAACGGGGGTTCAGGTTTCTGTCACTCCGGCAACCCCACGATTAGTAGCCAAATACACAATGCATTCCCCTAGGCCCATAAAGGTGAAGTATCATGTAGTCGACGTTCACATGACACCACTAGAAGAATAACACCACAACTTAATTATCAAACCATTGAATCTTTCTCAACACAATTCCACTACTAACAACATGACTTCTCCCATGTACTTAAGAACTAAATGAACTACTCACGAGACATCATATGGATCAAGATCAGAGATGAAATAATGATAAGTAACAATCTGAACATAAACAATAATTCAATGGTTCCACTCAATAGCATCAACTACAACAAGTAATCAACACCAGGAAAGTTTCCCCTAAGAACTATGCAAGATTCAACCCAATTGTTACAGTAGTACGGAGTGGTGATGATGGTGCTGGTGGAGATGATGGTGGAGATGAAGGAGTTTCCCTAGCAGATTTCTACCTGCCGGAGAGCTCTTTCTCTCTCTCTCTCTAGTTTTCTGCCCCGCAGAGGCGGTGGAATCTTTCTGTGGTCGCTCCCCGAGTCTTAGGGTTTCGAGGGGATTATATACGCCAAAGGGCGATGCTGGAAGTGGGCCAGGGTGGCCACACCACCTGATGGCACGGCCAGGGGACCCGCACCACTAGGGGGTGTGGGCCTCCTATAGCCCATCTCCACTCCTCCTTCTGGCTTCCTTCGTCTTCTAGAAAAATAGGATTTTCCATATATTTTCTGGGATTTTGCATCCAGACAGTGCCTTTTCCATCAGAATCCCGACTCCGGTGGTTCGTCCTCCAAAAATCATCAATCATGCAAAAATAGATGAAATAACATAAGTATCCTCTCTTAATATGAAATATACCAATGAATAATAATGAATTATGATATAGAATAGTGATGCAAAATGGACGTATCAACTCCCCCCATGCTTAGACCTCGCTTGACCCCAAGCGAAAACTGAGCTCAATAAACATGGCCACAGGTTTATGGAGTGAAGTGTCAATAAATAGAATACGAACAAGAAGCATCACATTCATCAATACACAAATCATAATAGAAAACACTTCACTATTATATAACTTAACTTGCAATGAGTAAGGGAAACACAATAAAGATACATAAAGTAAATCATAGTTGGTAATGGCAAACCTTGTTCTTGGTCAGAGAATGTTTAACAAGTTGCAGGAGTTAAACATAACGGGTTTTTCAATGATAGCTTTCAAAGTAATATTCACTTAGATAAGAGCAGTGTGCAAAACAAGGAACATAAGAAACATGATTGAATAAATCATCGTATGGGTGACTGAATCACAAAAATTCAAATGCTTACTTGAGATAGAAAGGAATAGGTTTACCGACTCAACTAAAAAGTAAAAGAAAGGCCCTTCGCAGAGGGAAGTAGGGATTTTCAAGTTTCATAAAGAACCTCCAAAAATTATGGTACTTACTAGCTTTAAGCTCTCATTGCACCTATCATAAGCATCTTGAGGTGATTAAGGTTAATGTGAGGAAAATATGAGTTATATGCTTGAAAAATTATAAGTTAAGAGTCTCATGCCCCTTGAGTACGAGTACCAGACCTCATGCTACTCAACTTTGGTCTCCGGTAAGTTCTTATCATTGTAAGTGTATTTGTATCATAGAGAACCGCCAACGGGGTACCCCTTTCCCCATGACACAGGAGCTATCCCATATCAAAATGACAAGGCAACAGACAATGAGCATCTTAGCGATCTTTTTATTTGCTATTTGCATAGGTTTTTATTGAAGATGCTTCATAGAATGCCACTATGGTTATGCTGCAAGTTTCCACCATGATTAGGCATGGCTTAGGCTAGACGCCCAGGCGTTTCTCTAACACATATACAAACTCCACGAGCTTACAATCTCCCATTTTATTTCACACCACCGGCATCCATAAACAAAAGAACATGATATCAACTAAATAATAAGTGCAATGTCGAAAGCGGACCCCATGACATCATGGTTTTACTAACTCCCAACTTATAAAATGCAAGCATACAAGCTTCATAAGATAGTCACAATGGTTCAACTTTATTAAGTACAAGAAAATAAAGTGTGCCTTCAAGTTTGTGAGAGCTTTAATCACTAGTTTTCACATAACAAGTTTAATTTGGAAGATAGATAAAACTCGAGAATTTACTTGAAATAGCAATAATGCTAATAGGTAGATATGGTGGACAAAAATGGCATAGGTTTCGGTTCAAGGATTGGATGCACGAGAAGCATTCCCTCTCAGTACAGGTTTTTGGCTAGCAAAGCTGGTTAGCAAGTAATAAGAGTTGAAGGAAACAAACAAACATACAAGTGATAGAAACAATCATGCAATCTTCCTTGGAAGCACAAAAGATCATAACTAGAGAATACTAAGCTTATGAGCCAAACAAGAAAGAAAGATGATGAAATTATATTAAAAGTACTTCTCTCTTTTACATTCAATCCTTAAATAATGTTGCTACTAACCAGAGCTAAATTTTCCAAAACCAACTAAATTTACCTAATGAACCCAAAGTTATACCAATACTAACAACAAGATTAATCATATAACAGAAATTGCAAACTAAAATAAGATGTGCAAAAAGTAAATGATAGAGCTTCTCATTAATATTCCATAACGACAACTCACACCAAGGGATACATAGATATCTAACTAGAGGGAAGATACTTCCACAATGAAAACCATCCTATATGGTAACTTCTCTATTCATGATATGACTCCACTAAAAAGGTAAAAAGATGAAAGCTAATGATGTGATACCGCGGCACTCCTCCAAGCTTGGAACAAACCAAGGGGATGCCAAAACCTGATGACGAATTACTCCTTCGGTGGTGGTGGTGTTCTCTCATCATCATACGACTTCCAAGGTAAAGGCTCTCCATCGACAAAGGACATCTTGGTTTCCAATATCCTGAAACTAGCAGCAGAACATATGTGTTTAAACCTAGCCTCATACTCATAGTTTTGATTTTGCATGTCATAGAGATGTGCTTGTAGTTGGTTGGTTGTTCGATGGAGTGAGAGAATTCCATCCCTAAGCTCAGCAGTCTCCTTCTTGTGCTCGGCGATGAGTTCTGAACTTATCTTATGGATGATGTCCACTTCGCGTTCTGCCATCTTCTTATACCTAAAGACTTCCTGCTCCAGCGCTTCCATCCTGTCCTCTAGACTACCTTCTCCTTTAGGGCCCTGAACCTCTTTTATCTGTACTTTCCCATATTCAAGTAATAACTCCTTGGGGTGAATCTTCAACTCATACATGTATGGGTTGATGATGTCCACGGAGGAATCCTCCTTGGGTGTTCCAGAGGAAGACATTGTGGCTCCAAAACTGAGAATCTGCCTGTCAAAAACAGACCGAAATGAAAACATGACGAGAACACAATATACGAACCTCGGGAGATCCAGGGGATTATATATTACAAAGTTTAACAACAAAAGGAAGGTACTGGGAGAAAATGGGTCGGAGACGGGCTCCGGGGTGGCCACACCCCTGGTGGCGCGGCTAGGTGGGCCCGCTCCACGGGGTGATGTGAGCCACCCGGGCTCCGTTTCCGTCCCTCTTTCGACTCATTATCTTCCATGTTAGATAAAAACTACAAAAATATAGATTGAAAGGTTTTCACGGACCTTTTCTTACCAGAACTGTTACCTATTCGAAGACGGACTCTGCAGGTTTCTGAATTTGGTCTTTAATAAATTCTTCCAGAGTCACCACTTGAATAACATCAATATCTTCATCGTAAGAATCTTCAAAAATATAGTGCTTGAGTCTTTTGACCATTCTTCATCTCATTACATCATTTTATCCTACCACTTGAAAATTTCTTTCATACAAAACTTCACACAATCTTCATTAGCAACATTAGTGCATGCAAGATAATAAACCTTTAGGTTAAATTTCAACTTAAATCCATCAAAACATAAGCTACTGAAACAACTCCTTTTGAAAGCCCAAAAAGAATTCAAAAAGGAAATCGATTTAAGAGGCAAATGCAAAAATGGCAGAAATCTGTCAAAACAGACCAGCAGGTAAAGATCAATTTTTTCGAAAGTTTTATGTTGCTCAAATAAAAAAGTGCAAAACTAATAAAAGTTAAATAATAAACTGAGGCATGCACACAAAAATTTACAGATCAGTACGATGTTCTGGGATTTTTCACCATTTTTTACAGTGAAGCACACAAATCTGTTTTGAGACAGCAACTTCCCCAAATCTTACTTCTCTTTCATTAGAGGCTGATCTTGACACAAAAACCAAACAAAAAGGATAAGGAGAGGTTATTATAGAAGCAATAACTTCCAGGACTCAAATATACAAAAATAAACTGAAAGCAAAAATATATTGGGTTGTCTCCCAAAAAGCTCTTTCTTTATAGCCATTAAGATGGGCATGATAAATTTCAATGATGCTCACATACGAATATGAATTGAAGTAAAAGAGAGCATCAAGAAGCAAATATACACATTTAAGTATAACCCACTTCCTATGCAAGGGTATTTTCTAAGAAAATAAATTATTGAAACAAGAGGCTACTAGCATAGGAAGGCAAAACAAGTGCAACATCAAGACTTTCAACATAAAGCGAGGAAACTTAATATTATTGAGATGCATAGAAACACTTTTCCCTCTCTCATAATAACTTTCAGCATCATGAATAAATTTAACGATATAACTATCACATGAACCATAGTAGCAATGATCACTTATTCTGACAGAAAACACAGGGACACTAGCTTTCTTGGTTCTACTAAGATGTGAAACAATATTAGAAGTTTCCTTACAAAGGATAATGTGCTCATCTTCTACATTTTTAGTGACAAAGTTTTTCTCAATTGCTACTGCAGGTTCAACATCTATTTGTTCATCAGGTTCTACAGCTTCCTTTGTACTTTCATTAACCATACTAGCTATCATAGAATGTCCCTTTACTTCAACCGGGAAAGGTATTTTCTCGATGTAAGGTTTAGGTAAAATATGATCAATAGTATAAACTTCAGTATTTCTAGCAGGAACACAATTAACAATATCTTTATATGGCTCATGATACTTGTTCCATTTCTTTTGAGGAATTTCAATATAAGAGGCAAAGGCCTTAAAACAATTTGCAATACTTTGAGAATCAAGACCATAAGCATTACTAATATGATGAAAGTCATCAATTCCCATAAAAGATTTAATGCATTCATAATCATAATTTATACCTGACTTTCTTCTTTTATCATTCTCCCATGCTTCAGCATTGTCTTGAATATGGTCTAGAAGATCCCATTTAGCTTCTTCTTCCATACATGTAAATGATCCAGCACAAGAAGCATCCAATAGATCTTTATCATGAAGAGAAAGCCTTGCATAATAGTTATTGATAATAATATTATTAGGGAGCTCATGAGTAGGACATTTGAGCATTAGTGACTTCAATCTCCCCCAAGCTTGAGCTGTACTCTCTCCATCACGAGGCCAAAAGTTATATATTTGATTCCGATCTTTATGAATCTCACTAGGAGGATAAAATTTGGAATAAAAGAGAGGTACAATTTCCTCCCATTCAAGAGATTGGCCATTCTTTAGCAGCTTATACCATTCCTCAGCTCTTCCTTTTAGTGATACAGAGAATAACTTTTTCTTAACTTGATCTGTTGTAATACCTCCACACTTGAACAACCCGCATAATTCGTGTATAAAAAGAAAATGATCACCGGGATGGACAGTTCCATCTCCAAAATAGTAGTTATCCATAACACGATCAACACTTTTTGTAGGTATTTTAAAAGGATCAATTTTAGCAGGTGGTGGTTCATCTACTACCTTAGCAGCGGTAGTAGCATTCCTAAATAAGAAACTAAGTGAATATCCATATTGAGAATAAAGTAACAAGCAGAAATAAACTATACTCATAGTAGAAGTCTCCTTTACCAGTTCCACTCTTCAATAGTGCTTCACTCCCTGACAATGGCACCAGAAAATAGTCTAGATGACCCACAAGTATAGGGGGTGTATCGCAGTATTTTCGATAAGTAAGAGTGTCAAACCCAACGATGAGCATAAGGTGTTGACGAGTGGCTTGGATCAGGAATTCTCTGTAAATACTTAGCAAACGGATTTTTAGGGTTTTTTGATAATGTAGATAAATAAAGCGCGAGTAAATAAAAGACAATAATAATAATTGCAACAAGTGGCCCAATCCTTTCTTTAGCAAAGGACAAGCCGGTTGTATTACTTAAGATAACCAAATGTTTTCGAGGACACATGGTAATATTGTCAAGTGCTTTCGCTTCATATAGTTGATTAATCTTCTTTGGTTGGATAAGTGTTGTGTGGGTGAACCTATGCTAATGTACTGACCTTCCTAGGACTAATACATACATGTGATTATACCCCTTGCAAGAATCCGCAACTAAAAGAAAGTAATTAAGATAAAAACCTAACCACAGCCTTACACTTTAAGATCCTACACTCCCTTATGCAAAGGTTTCCTAACAGGGGTTCAAGTTTCTGTCACTCCGGCAACCCCACGATTAATATCCAAATACACAATGCATTCCCCTAGGCCCATAAAGGTGAAGTATCATGTAGTCGACATTCACATGAAACCACTAGAAGAATAACACCACAACTTAATTATTAAACCATTGAATCTTTCTCAACATAATTCCACTACTAACAACATGACTTCTACCATGTCCTCAAGAACTAAATGAACTACTCACGAGACATCATATGGATCAAGATCAGAGATGAAATAATGATAAGTAACAATCAGAACATAAACAATAATTCAATGGTTCCACTCAATAGCATCAACTATAACAAGTAATCAACACCGAGAAAGTTTTCCCTAAGAACTATGCAAGATTCAACCCAATTGTTATAGTAGTACGGAATGGTGATGATGGTGCTGGTGGAGATGATGGTGGAGATGATGATGATGATCCCGATGAAATCTAGCTTGATAACGGTGTTGATGGCGACGATCTCTCCTCTTCGGGAAGGAATTTCCCTGGCAGATTTCTACCTATTGGAGAGCTCTTTCTCTCTCTCTCTAGTTTTCCTCCTCGTAGAGGCGGCGGAATCTTTCTGTGGTCGCTCCCCGAGTCTTAGGGTTTTGAGGGGATTATATACACCAAAGGGCGATGCTGGAAGTAGGCCAGGGTGGCCACACCTCCTGGTGGCACGACCAGGGGAACCCGCGCCACCAGGGGGTGTGGGCCCCTATGGACCATCTCCACTCCTCCTTCTGGTTTCCTTCGTCTTCTGAAAAAATAGAATTTTCATATTTTTTTGGGATTCTGCATCCAGACAGTGCCTTTTCCATCAGAATCCTGACTCCGGTGGTTCATCCTCCAAAAATCATCAATCATGCAAAAATAAATGAAATAACATAAGTATCCTCTCTTAATATGAAATATACCAATGAATAATAGTGAATTATGATATATAATAGTGATGCGAAATGGACGTATCAGGTCCCAGATGTCATTCTCTCATTAGAAGAAACATGTGCATGATGGAATTTTTCCCTTGGCTATTTCCTCTCTGATTTCAACTCGATAACGTTGCTTGATTTATCTGCTGTTTAGTCATGCTGCTGGGTCCCCCATGTCAACCTCACATTACAAGAATCGTGTGTATGATGGAATTTTTTTTCTGCTCGTGCTACCCTGTTCCAAACTTGGTAGCATTGCTCGATGCATCTACCATTCAATCAAACTCCTGGACCCCATATGTCATCCTCTCATTAGAAGAAACGTGTGTATGATATAATTTTTTCCCTCGGTCGTGCCTCCGTGTTCTGAACTTGATAACGTTGCTCGCTGCATTCACCGTTTAGTCATGCTGCTGGGCTCCACATGTCATCCACTCATTAGAAGAAACGTGTGTATGATTTGCCCTCGGTCGTGCCTCTGTGTTTCAAACTTGATAGCGTTGCTCGATGCATCAGCCATTTTCTCGGGCTGCTGGGTCCCCCATGTGATCCCCTCATTAGAAAAAACATGTGCATGCTGGACTTTTTTCTTGCTCACGCCTCCATGCTTCAAACTTGGCAAGTTGCTCGAGGAGGCACCTATAGAAGGCCGTGCTACTGGGTCCCACATGTCGGTCTATCTGTAAATGAAATCTGCGCATGATGAACTTTTTCCAGCCACGTTCATTGTTTTGACCTTGGCAACGTTGCTCGATGCGGCAGCCGTGTATGGTCTTGCTGTTGAGGCCCCCATGTCAGCCTCTCTAGTATGTTCTGCTTGTGGCTCCCCGATGTAGCCTTGTATGTTCTAGCGGGTGGGTCCCCGATGACAGCCTCTCTATACAAGTATTTGACTTTTTTTTAAACCCGACCATTAAACTCTAGGGATGCTGCAGGCTGGTGGGTCCGTGATGTCAGCCTTTCCATTATATGATATTAAAATGTAAACCCTTTGTCAAAAAAATGTAAACCCAAGATATATATAAATATGTACACACAAGGGATTCAAACTAAATACCTTGAAATCAATTCACATAGACATAAACTGAGTGCTTTGCTACTACACCAAAGATATTTATAGAAATTAAATTATTAAACATGTATTAGTACTACAACTTATGTACCAGTCTTCTAATTTTTTGTGTGTGTCTATGTTTATCTATTTTATTAAAATATAAATGGCATCGCTCAGGCATCTCAATTTATAAATGTCACATAATAGAGCAGTTTCAAACATGGGTAGGCAGAGTTTTTTATTTTGAGAGGTGGGGGGCAATGCCCAAAAGGCCGAATTAAAAATAGTTTGCCTATCTACATGGGCTGCTCTACATAGGCTATGCTACATGGGCTCCTTTCTCAAATTTCTATGGGCTGTGCTCAGCAGTCCATCATGTCTTTCTCTAAAAAACAGTCCCCATATCCCTCTCATTAGAAGAAAAGTGTCCATGCTGGACTTTTTCCTCGCTCGCGCCTCCCTGTTTCGAACTTGTCAACGTTGCTCGATGCAATACCTGTATAAGGTCTCGCTATTAGGTCCCATATGTCAGTCTCTCCATAAATGAAACGTGTGTATGATGGACTTTTTTCGGCTGGATCTACTGTTTTGACCTTGGATACATTGCTCGATGCCGCAGCCGCTTGTGGTCTTGTTGCTAGGACCACATGTCAGTCTCCCTAGTATGTTCTGGCTTGTGCATGTCAGCCTACGTACCTGGTATGTTCTGGCTTGTGGGTCCCTGATGCCAGCCTCTCTATACAAGTACTTAACTTCTTACTTCTTTTTTTCAAACCCGCCCATTAAACCTGAGGGACGCTGCAGGATGGCGGATCCGCGATGTCAGCCTCTCCGAAAACAGTATTGCTATATGAAAAAAGTAAACCCAAATAAATATATGTTAAGCACACATGATTCAAACTCAAAACCTCAACAAATATAAACCGTATGTGTTGCCACTATGCAAAAGAAATCGGATGAAAATTATCATTAAAAGCTTTATAGTACCTATAACTTATGTATTAGTCTTCTTAAAAATATTTTGTATATCCATGTTTATCTCTCTTAAAATAAAAGGGCAGTGTTACTGGAACCTCAATTTATAAAAATCCACATAATGGATTAGTTTATTAAAAACATGGATAGGTAGAGTTTTTTTAGATGTGAGGGGCAATGCTAAAATGGCCAAATTTAAAAGCCTTTGGGCTATGGTCAATGAGCTCCTATCTCAAATTTCACTGGGCAGTGGCTCGCAGGATTCAAACACAGACCTCACTGGGGGAGGAAAAAAAGGGATAGTTCCTTTGACAGATATTCATGTAAAAATATCTAAAGAACACACACCACGTGCGCCAAAACAAGGACGGTATCCAATGACTTCACTTGGTGAAATCACGCTATATATCTTTACCCTTTAATCTCTGTCCAAAACACATCCAATGGTTCCGATGACACACATGCAAAAGCTCTAGAGCAAGTAGCCAGTAGCAACGACATAACTGTTGACAAATTCAGTAGCATGTGAAAGATTAAGGAGTATAGAATAATAAGACATAAAAAATATCGACAGATTCCTAGTTCATATTCAGCAGCACTAGACCAATTCAGAAGTATTTCAAAGTGACTGATTCAGCAATACAGACACTAAAATTCAATAGCAGTACAAAGAGAGCAAGTTCTTGTTTTAGCTCTAAAACCATGTCACATGATCAATTTGCCCTTTTCTCCAAACACACGTGATCACTGGAACACAATCATTGTCATAATATTTCGTCATATAGGGAACCATCATATATATATACAGATATACCTTACCAGTATGTACTACTCATAGCTCCAATCCAGCAAAAGGTTATCACAGTTTTACCACCCATATATGATCACTGGAGATAAGACAACCACATAATTAATTACAATAGCATGCGACCAGAGAGCTAGACAGGTAGGAAGTTCATGAATAACATGCGGCATTCAGGACAACCATATACATCGACCTTGACCGTTCTTCTAATGGTAAGTTTGGCTACTTTCCAGAACTTGATCCATCTAGAAGTAGCTGCCAAGCGCACATCAATCAAGTTAATGGCATAGCATCTCTCGATTTATAGTCCTTCGCTCTGAATCGTGAAGACTATTGTGCATTTTCATCTGGCATGGAGTTGCTTTGTGGCACTCTTAGGCAATTTCTGAGTCAAAGCAAGAGATATATGCATAATTACTAAGAGCAATGCACTGAATCATGTGAAACTTGAGAAGACATTCAAAGCAGTTTATCTGCCGCCATATACTCACAAATATAATCCGGTGCGACCTTGTGATGACACAAGTGTAGGATATGGTCTGAGAAGGCACTGCCTGGGGTGATGAAAGAGCTTGTGTTGGTGCCTATGCCAGGGCGGGTGCGGTAGCTAGTGCTGGTGCACGAGATGGTGCCACTAATTGTAGAGGGGCTAGTGCAGGACCCAGAAGGCCTAGAATCGGTGTCGGCACTAACATCTTGATGCTAGATTCCTTCTGAGGGGTAGCTAAGCTGACTGTAGGGATGGTAGAGGTAGCTGAGATGTGTACAAGCAAAATGACCTTTTATACAATAGTTACTCACAAGATAGTGATCAGAGGATATGATGAGTGTATAAGCAAATTAAGTTACTACCTCCATTCTTTCTCCTTAGGTCAACAGGTGATGGAGTAGGAACTAGGGCCATTCCTGGTGTGGCTACCAGCAGCTTGATGTTGGTTACCTTCTGCGGGGTAGGTAAGGGGATTGCAGGAGTGGTCAGAGAGGCATATGAGATGTGTACAAGCAAAATGGTTTCTTATACAACAGTTACTCCTAGATAGAGATGAGAGTATACAAGTGAATTAAGTTACTACCTCTATTCTTTCTCCTACTGAGGTCAATAGGTGCCATTGCAGGAACTGGGGTCGGTGCCGGTGCCGGGGCCAGCAGCTTGATGTTGGCACCCTTCTAGGAGGGACATAAGGGGAAGTGGACTGCAGAAGTGGTCAGGGTCATATGATAAGTAAAGACAATGGTGCAGAACAATTAGTCGCAAGAAAATCATTAGAGGTTGTGATGAGTATAGAAGCAAATTGATTAGTACTACCTCTGTTCTTGGTCCTTAGGCCAAGAGGTGTACGATAGTGTGAAAGTATCTGCCCAGTCTTGCTAAAATCGAATGTTATCTCGTCCCCCTACTTTAGACCATTCTCACGGACATACTTGGACCAACCTCGGCCACCTAAATAGGTGGTGTCCATTATCTAGGAGACATCCACAACATATCATATAGTTGTTGCATGCCTTTAGGGCCCTCGCTATACAAAGTTAGAAACTTTTCATTTCCGAACACCTTGTTTATAATGGGGAGAGTGACACAAGGGACAACTTTCATGAGAAAATTGATAGAGAAGTAAGGCGACAACAAAAAAAGTGAGATAAAAGATCTTACATCAAGTTGGTCTAAACCACTTGGAATCCATACCTGATACCATGGGTACCCTTTATGAAGGTGGCCATGTACCATTTTTCTTCCCTCCACCTTTGGAAGCGCATACATGGCCCCCTTTCAATCCACAAGCTTGACAAGAGGACGATAGCAGAAAGGGCTGAGCAGCTGGTGCATGGTACTGACTGAAATTAAGTGGAAAGGTTAAATTATGTAAAGAGCAAGTAAATCTAATAATAAAAGACAAAACCATTGCCTGTAAAACAAACAGATTTGATTTTTGTGAACATCTGATGAGAGTAAAGATATAGTACTAGTCGATAACAATAACACGGAAAATCATAACATTTGAAATTGTGGATTTCCAAATTATACCCACTTCTAAGAGAGGTTACTACCCACCTGGGTACTGTGTTAGCACTTCCTCGTCGTGTAGATGATGTCTGCTTTTGGTGCGGGCATCGGTAATCTACTAGCCTCTACAACAGCCTCAGCCTCCATAGCAGCACCTTCAATCTGCATAAATAGCAACAGAGCTCAACAATTCAATATAGTACATAGTAGTCATATACTGACTGTATGAGACAGTCAGACAGATCTAGATCTGGAATCACATAAACAGAGTGCCAGAATTAATAAAATCACACATATGTTTCTGAACATCCGATAAGCATGCATGACACCAAGAGGATAATAACTAAATCAGACTGCACCATGGTAATAAGGGTATTAAGAAAAAATTACATTTCTCTTTAAGCTGGGCCCTCCCAGTTGGTCAGTGGCCTTGCGCTTGTTTGGTGAGTAGTGGTACTAGCCGGATCCCGCGACATGTGGGGGTACCATCCTGTTTTCCGCACCTAGAGCACCACACGTTCGAAGGTATGTACCACCATGCTACAGTAAATAAAGAAGAGATGGTGTCATAGAGGCTTCCATAAAAACAGGATGCATACATAGACAACTTTTAGCACGGGGATACTGATACGTCCATTTTGCATCACTATTCTATGTCATAATTCACTGTTATTCATTGATATATTTCATATTGAGAGGTGATACTTATGTTATTTCATCTATTTTTGCATGGTTGATGACTTTTGGAGCATGGACCGCTGTAGTCAGGATTCTGATGGAAAAGGTGCTGTTTGGAGGGAAAATTCGCGAAGATCAGAAAATCCGGGAAAATATACGGAAAATCCTATTTTTTCAGAAACGAAGGAAGCCAGAAGGGGGGCTGGAGATGGTCCACAGGGGGCCCACACCACCCCCTGGCGTGGGCCAGCCTAGGCTGCACCACCAGGTGGTGTGGCCGCCCTGGTCCACCCCTGGCTCTCCCCTCTGGCGTATATATTCCTCCCGAAACCCTAAGACTCGGGGAGCAACCACATAAAGATTCCGCCGCCTCTGCGGGGCGGAAAACACCGAGAGAGAAAGATCTCTCCGGCAGACAGATTTCTGTCGGGGGAATTCCTTCCCGGAGGGAAGATCGTCGCCATCAACACCACCATCAAGCTGGACTTCATCTGGATCATCATCATCACCACCATCATCACCATCGGCACCCTCATCACCATCTCCATATTGCTGTAACAATTGCATTGAATCTTGCATAGTTCATAGGGGAAACTTTCCCGGTGTTGATTACTCTTTGTAGTTGATGCTATTGAGTGAACCATTGAATTATTGTTTATGTTCAGATTGTTATACATCATTATTCCATCTCTGATCATGATCCATATGATGTCTTGTGAGTAGTTCGTCTTGTTCTTGAGGACATGGGAGAAGTCATGTTGTTAGTAGTGGAGTTGTGTGGAGAAAGATTCAATAGTTTGATATTTAAGTTGTGGTGTACTTCTTCTAGTGGTGTCATGTGAACATCGACTACATGACACTTTACCTATATGGGCCTAGGGGAATGCATTGTGTATTTGGCTACTAATCGTAGGGGTTGCCGGAGTGACAGAAACCTGAACCCCCATTAGGAAACCATTGCACAAGGGACGTAAGGGTCTTAGAGTTTAAAGTTGTGGTTAGGTTTCTACCTTAATTACTTTATTGTACTTACGGATGTTTGCAAGGGGTATAATCACAAGTATGTATTAGTCCTAGGAAGGTCGGTACATTAGCACAGGTTCACCCACACAACACTTAGCAAGCTAAAGAAGATTAATCAACTGTATGAAGTGAAAGCACTTGACAGTCTTCCCATGTGTCCTCGAGAATGGTTGGTCATCTTAAGTAATATAACCAGCTTGTCGTTTGCTGCATAAAGGATTGGGACACTTGCTTCATTTATTCCTACTGTCTTTTGTTTAATCGTACTTTGTTTACTTGCTTTATCAAAACCCCCTAAAAATTCGTTTGCTAAGTATTTGGAGAGAATTCCTGATCCATACCACTAGCCTGCACCTTCTGCTCCTCGTTGGGTTTGACACTCTTACTTATCGAAAATACTGCGATACACCCCCTATACTTTTGGGTCATCAAGACTATTTTCTGGCGCCGTTGCCGGGGAGTGAAGCGCTATTGGAGAATGGAACTGGTAAAATAAACTTCTACGGTGAGTATTGTTTACTTCTGTTAGTTGCTTTATTTTCGTTATGGATAATTCGCTGTGTTTTTTATCTGGTAATGCTACTACCACTGCTAAGGTAGTAGATGAGCCACCACCTGCTGAGAATGATGATTTCAAAATACCTACAAGAATTATTGATCGTGTTCTGGATAACTACTATGTTGGGGATGGAACTGTCCATCCCGGTGATCATTAGCTTTTTATACACGAATTATGCGGGTTGTTCAAGTGTGCAGGTATTACTACAGATCAAGTTAAGAAGAAGTTATTCTCATTATCACTGAAAGTAAGAGTTGAGGAATGGTATAAGCTGCTGAAGAATGGTCAAGCCCTGGAATGGGAGGAAATAGTGCCTCTCTTTTATTCAAAGTTTTATCCTCCTAGTGAGATTCATAAAGATCGGAATCAAATATACAACTTTTGGCCTCTTGATGGAGAGAGTACAGCTCAAGCTTGGGGGAGATTGAAGTTACTAATGCTCAAATGTTCCATTCATGAGCTCCCCAACAATATTATTATGAATAACTTTTATGCAAGGCTCCCTCTACATGATAAAGATTTACTGGATGCTTCTTGTGCTGGATCATTCACTCGCATGGAAGAAGAAGCTAAATGGGATCTTCTAGACCGTATTCAAGACAATGCTGAAGTTTGGGAGAATGACAAAGGTAGAAAGTCAGGTATAAATTATGATTATGAATGCATTGAATCTTTTATAGGAACTGGTGACTTTCAAAATATTAAAAATGCTTATGGTCTAGACTCTCAAGCTATTGCTTCTTATTTTAAGGCTTTTGCTTCCTACATTGAAGTGCCTAAAAAGAAGTGGAATAAGTATCATGAACCTTATAAAGCTATTGCTAAGAGTGTTCCTGCTAGAAATACTGAAGTTTATACTACTAATCATTTCTTACCTGAACCTTATATTGAGAAAATGCCTTTCCCAGTTAAGGTAAAGGATCATTCTATGATAGCTAGTATGGTTAATGAAAGTACAAGTAAAGCTGTTGAACCTGATAAACAAATGGTTGATGAACCTATAATAGCAAATGTGAAAGACTTTGTTACTAAATATGAAGAAGAGGGACACACTATCCTTTGTAAGGATACCTCTAATATTGTTTCACATAGTAGTGTTATGAGAGCTAGTATTCCTATGTTTTCTGTTAGAATAAGTGATCATTGTTATGATGGCCCTTGTGATAGCTATATTGTTAAGTTTATGCATGATACTGAAAGTTACTATGAGAGAGGGAAAAGTGTTCTTATGCATCTCAATAATATCAAGTTTCCTCGTTTTATGCTGAAAGTTTTCATGTTGCACTTCTTTTGCCTTCCTATGCTAGTAGCCTCTGGTTTCCACAATTTGTTTTTTTACAAAATTCCTTTGCACAGGAAGTGGTTTAGACTTAAATGTGTGTATTTTTGCTTCTTAATGCTCTCGTTCACTTCAATTCATATTCCTATGTGAGCATCATCAAAATTATCATGCCCATCTTAATGGCTATAAAGAAAGAGCTTTTTGGGAGACAACCCAATTTATTTTTGCTTTCAGTTTGTTTTTGTTTCTTTGAGTCTTGGAAGTTATTACTTCGGTAATAACCGCTCCTTATCCTTTTTGTTTGGTTTTTGTGTCAAGATCAACCTCTAATGAGAGAGAAATAAGATTTGGGGAAGTTGCTGTCCTGAAACAGATTTTTGTGCTTCACCGTAAAGATTCGTGAGAGATCTCTGTATGTCGGATTGAGCTGTAATTTTTTGTGCTTATGCCCCAGGTTGTTATTTAACTTTCGTTAGTTTTGCACTTTTTGATTTGAGCAACAGAAGATTTTTGAAAAAAATTATTTTTACCTGCTGGTCTGTTTTGATAGTTTTTGCCACTCTTGCATTTGCTTCTTTATTCGATTTCCTTTTTGAATTCTTTTTGGGTTTTCGGAAGGAGTTGCTACAGAAGCTTATGTTTTGATGGTTTTCATTTGAAGTTGAACTCAAAAGGTTTTATCACTTCATTTATACTAATGTTGCTAATGAGAACTATGTGAAGTTTTGTGTGAAAGAAATTTCCAGGTAGTGGAGATAATGGTTTAATGAGAAAGTGAAAGGTTTTATGACTCAGGTAATAAGTGTATGAAGATGAAGATATTGATGTTATTCAAGTGGAGATTCCGGAAGAATCTACTAAATACCAAATTCAGAAACCTGCAGAGTCTGTTTTCAAATAGGTAACAGTTCTGGTAAGAAAAGTTCCACGAAAATACAATCCAACTATATTTTTGCAGTTTTTAGTCGATCAGGAAAGCTACAAAGCGAAAGAGGGACGGAAGCGGAGCCAGGGTGCCTCACACCACCCTGTGGCGTGGGCCCACCCCTGGCCATGCTACCAGGTGGTGAGTCCACCCCGGACTCTGCCTCCGACTCGTTTTCTCCCAGTACCTTCCTTTTGTTCTAAAACTTCGTAATATATAACCCCCCGGATCCCCCGAGGTTCGTATATCGTGTTTTCGTCGTGTTTTTGTTTCGATCTGTTTCTGCCAAGACATACTCTTTGAAGGTTTAGAAGCACAATGGTGTCCGCCAAGGATAAGGGAAAGGAGCCTATGGAGGAAGATCTTCAAGACCCCGAGCAGGGGCTGATACCTTTAGTCACTTGCCCTACATCAACGGAATCCCTATGTGTCACTAAGGAGTTCTGTGATAAGTACCGAGACTTGAGGAGGAAGGTGGACATGCTTCAATGGGAGAATAATAGGCTTCGCAAGATGCTGGAAGATTTCCTCACATCAACTAACAAAATATTACCACCACCACCAAAGGAGTAATTCGTCATCAAGTTTGGTATCCCCTTGGTTTGTTCCAAGCTTAGGGGAGTGCCGCGGTATCACATCACTATCTTCTATCTTTTTACCTTTTTAGTAGAGTCATATCATGAATAGAGAAGTTATTATGTAGAATGGTTTGCATTATGGAAGTATCCCCTCTCTCGTTAGATATGTATCCCTTGGTGTGAGTTGCCGTTATGGAATATTAATGAGAAGTTCTTTCATTCACTCTTTTGCATAGCTTATATTAGTTTTCAATTCGTGGTTATTTGATTAATCTTGTTGTTAGTATTGGTAACACTTTGGGTTCATTGAGTTAATTTAGTTGGTTTTGGCAAACCTGGCTTGGTCAGTAGCAACACTATTTTTGAGAGTTGAATGAAAAAGATAAAAGTACTCTAAAGAAAAATAATTTCATCATCTTTCTTTCATGATTTGCTCATAAGTCTAGTATTCTCTAGTTAAGATCTTTTGTGCTTCCAAGGAAGATCGCATGTTTGTTTTTATCACTTGTATGTTTGTTTGTTTCCTTCAACTCTTGTACTTGCTACCCAGCCTTGATAGCGAAAAACCTGTACTGAGAGGGAATTCTTCTCGTGCATCCACTTCCTTTAAACCAAAACCTTTGTCATTTGTGTCCACCATACCTACCTATTAGCATTATTGCTATTCCAAGCAAATTCCTGTTTTTATCTACCTCCCAAATTAAACTTGTTATGTGAAAATTAGTGATTAAAGCTCTCACGAACTTGATGGCACACCTTACTTTTCTTTCACTTAATAAACTTGAACCACTGGGTCCTTCTTTGTTGCGTATATGCTTGCGCTTTATGAGTTGAAGTTAGCAGAACCATGCATCATGGGGAACGCTTTCAACACTACCATGATACTTTGTTCCTAGTTGATATCATGATTCTTTTGCCTATGGATCCCGGCGGTGTGAAATAAAAGGGGAACTTGTAAGATCATGGAGTTTATATGTGTGTTAGAGAAACGCTTGGGCCGCTAGCCTAAGCCATGCCTAATCATGGTGGAAACTTGCAGCATAACCATAGTGAGCATTCTATGAAGCATCCTTAATAAAAACCTATGCAAATAGCAAATAAAAAGATCACTGAGATGTTCATTGTGTGCTTGCCTTGTCATTTTGATTATGGGATAGCTCCTGTATCATGTGCAAGGGGGTACCCCGTTGGCAGTTCTTAATGATACACATGTATTTACAATGACAAGAGCTTACTCGTGACTGAAGTTGAGTAGTATGAGGTTCGGTACTCGTAAGTAAGGGGCATGAGGTTTCAACTTATAACTTGTCAAGCATATCCTCTTAGTTGTGTCACTTTAACCTTAACCACCTAAAGATGCCTATGATAGGGCAATGAGAGCTGAAAGCTAGTAAGTATCATAATTTTTGGGAGCTCTTTATGAGACTTGCAATCCCTGCTTCCTTCTGCGAAGGGCCTTTCTTTTACTTTCTAGTTGAGTCAGTAAACCTATTCCCTTCTATCTCAGCAAGTATTTTGAGTTGTTGTGATTCATTCATTCATATGATGATTTATTCAATCATGTTTCTTATGTTCCTTGTTTTGCACATTGCTCTTATCTTGGTGATTACTACTTTGAAAGCTATCATTGAAAACCAGTTATTTATGAACTCCAGCAAAGTATCAACTATTCTTCGACCAAGAGCTAAGTTTGCCATTACCAATTATGATTTACTTCATGTATCTTTATTGTGTTTCCTTTACTTATTGCAAGTTAAGTTATATAATAGTGAGTTGTCTCCTATTATGATCTTTGTATTGATGAATGTGATGCTTCTTGTCCGTATTCTTTTATCGACTCTTCACTCCATAAACCTGAGGTCATGTTTATTGAGGTCAGTTTCGCTTGGGGACAAGCGAAGTCTAAGCTTGGGGGGAGTGGATACGTCAATTTTGCATCACTATTCTATGTCATAATTCACTGTTATTCATTGATATATTTCATATTGAGAGGTGATACTTATCTTATTTCATCTGTTTTTGCATGGTTGATGACTTTTGGAGCATGGACCGCTGCAGTCAGGATTCTGATGGAAAAGGTGCTGTTTGGAGGCAAAATTCGGGAAGATCAGAAAATCCGGGAAAATATATGGAAAATCCTATTTTTCCAGAAGACGAAGAAAGCCAGAAGGGGGGCTAGAGATGGGCCACAGGGGGCCCACACCACCCCCTAGCGCGGGCTAGCCTAGGCCGCGCCACCAGGTGGTGTGGCCGTCCTGGTCCACCCCTGGCTCTCCCCTCTGGCATATATATTCCTCCCGAAACCCTAAGACTAGGGGAGCGACCACAGAAAGATTTCGCCGCCTCTGTGGGGCAGAAAACACCGAGAGAGAAAGATCTCTCCGGCAGACAGATTTCTGCCAGGGGAATTCCTTCCCGGAGAGGGAAGATCGTCGCCATCAACACCACCATCAAGCTAGACTTCATTGGGATCATCATCATCATCATCATCACCACCATCACCATAAGCACCCTCATCACCATCTCCATATTGCTATAACAATTGCGTTGAATCTTGCATAGTTCATAAGGGAAACTTTCCCGGTGTTGATTACTCTTTGTAGTTGATGCTATTGAGTGAACCATTGAATTATTGTTTATGTTCAGATTGTTATATATCATTATTCCATCTCTGATCATGATCCATATGATGTCTTGTGAGTAGTTCGTCTTGTTCTTGAGGACATGGGAGAAGTCATGTTGTTAGTAGTGGAGTTGTGTTGAGAAAGATTCAATAGTTTGATATTTAAGTTGTGGTGTACTTCTTCTAGTGGTGTCATGTGAACATCGACTACATGACACTTCACCTATATGGGCCTAGGGGAACGCATTGTGTATTTGGCTACTAATCGTAGGGGTTGCCGGAGTGACAGAAACCTAAACCCCCGTTAGGAAACCATTGCACAAGGGACGTAAGGGTCTTAGAGTTTAAAGCTATGGTTAGGTTTCTACCTTAATTACTTTCTTGTACTTACGGATGTTTGCAAGTGGTATAATCACAAGTATGTATTAGTCCTAGGAAGGTCGGTACATTAGCACAGGTTCACCCACACAACACTTAGCAAGCTAAAGAAGATTAATCAACTATATGAAGCGAAAGCACTTGATAGTCTTCCCATGTGTCCTCGAGAACGTTTGGTCATCTTAAGTAATACAATTGGCTTGTCCTTTGTTGCATAAAGGATTGGGCCACTTGCTGCATTTATTCCTACTGTCTTTTGTTTACTCATACTTTGTTTACTTGCTTTATCAAAAACCCCTAAAAATCCGTTTGCTAAGTATTTGGAGAGCATTTCTGATCCATACCACTAGCCAGCACCTTCTGCTCCTCGTTGGGTTCGACACTCTTACTTATCGAAAATACTGTGATACACCCATATACTTGTGGGTCATCAGATACATCTAGGTTGCAGCCAACCAAGTTTAGCATTTGAAAGACTGGAAGAATGCAACGAATATACTGCTACATTACCTTTTAGGCAACTTTTAAGAGAACTAACGGGACCATCCATATCCGTAGTGGCCATGCGCGCCACTGACCCATAGTTCTCCATACAGAATCTGATGCAAAATCGACTACACATTACGAGTAGCAACTAAAGGTTACAGAAGTGAAGAACACTGAAATCGAAACCGACCAAATGCCCCAATCAGAACAACGGTGACCATGCCCCGATCCCGAATCTATACGAAATCAGTACCCCCAACCCCCCACCCCCACCTGCACCCCCACCCAAATGACCCAATCGATCAGAGTAGAGGGAAAATATCCTGATTAGGTGATTCCGAGATGATCAATAAGCAAGAACCCCACAATCAAAGCATACTGAATACTACTACTAGTACTAATAGTACCCCCAATGGCCCAATCGGAAGCAAATTAAATAAAGACGGATTTTGAGGTGAGAAAATACACCCACCTATTTCAGCAAGAACTCCCCAATCGGAGGTTGCACCAGTTCCAACAGTTGCTTACTGGATGGGAGCTAGCTAGTGGTGGTTTCTTGTCTTGTCATTGGTAGAAAGGCATGGGCAGGGGAGTAGTGGTACTAGTAGTGGTAGGGCTGGGCAGTACACTTTTTTATAGTAAGTATTTTTAAGTGTTGGGTTCATAGCATAGAAAACAAAAAAATTCCTACAATGGGAACTACTAAGAACCAAGATCTATTTACTAGATACAAGCAACGGGTGGATATACATCCATAGAGATCATACCCTTGAAGACCGACAAAGTGCAACGAGATTTGACTCATGGATGATGTTGTCGATCGCTTGCCTATCTCTAGATCGAGAGGAAGTCCTAGCCCCGGACATTAGCAGCGCATCCGTGCTCGCACACACGTCCGGTCCACCGAACAACCTCCGCCTCCTCGCTCCAGTGATGCAGCGGAAGCAGCAACTCCTTCCAGACGAAAAGCCAGCGGGAACATGTATATCGCTAATCCGAGACCATGGGAGAATAATTCTAGAGGGGGAGAGAGATCCTTCACGAGGAGGTGTGATTTGTCAGGAGGAGAGGGAGGCCTTTTATAGGGTAGGGGCATCCCCTCCCATGGCCGGTAGCCATGGAGGATCCCCTCCACCTCCTCTCATTCATGTGGGTGGATCTCCCACTCACATAAAAATCCTCCACTAAAAAATCCCACTCACATGCATTAAATTTCCACCAAATTTAATGCAACTCTCATTTAATAAAACTCTTTTATTTATTTTATTCAGAATTTTGTTAATTACTTTAATTAACAAACATTCACATAAAACCCCCCTGTAATATTTCAATATCACATGCATAACCAATTTCACCTGAAACAATTTTGGTGTCCATTGGAATAATTCTAGCGCTTGTCAATCTTTTCTTCGGAACACATTTGCTCCAAATGGTGTCGGTATCCCTTAAGTGTGTCACCCTACGGTTCACGAGTAATACAGACATGATCAAGACCCCCTCTTAGATCAATAATCAGAAGCGGGACCTAGAGATCCATACTGACCCCCACACATTCAACGACGACTTCTATGATCGTGAGAACCTTTAACACTAGTAACTAAATCCCTTTGTCTCACGGTATATTACATGTCCGAGATTCGATCATCAGTATCTCAATACCTAGTTTGATCTCGTTACTGACATGCACTCTTTTCTCGTTCCCATGATATAACATTCTAGTGATCACATCACTTGCTTGCAAGCTATCTCAATGTGATATCACCGAGAGGGGCCAGAGTATATCTATCCGTAATCGGGATCCATGAGCCTCAACATAATACCTTCAGAGTATCTGAACCCACCTTTATGGTCACCCTGTTACGGTGTGATGTTTGATGTTATCAAGTTACTCTTCCAATTTTAGCAATTAACATGATGTCATGGTCTAAGGACTAAGATTACTTCGTATGATGTTATAGCAATATAAACATAATGAATTTGATCGTAATGTTATACTTCATATGAATGTTCATCGCATCATTCACCAATGCTGTGACCTTGTTATTAACAACATCCAATGTCCATGATCAAGAAACCTTGATCATCTTGTTAATCAACGAGCTAGTTTATAAGATAGGCATAACTAGGAACCCTTTATTTGTTTATTAAACACACATGTATTAATGTTTCCAATTAATACAATTATAACATGAAAAATAAACATCTGTCATATACTTGGAATACGATAATAATAACTTTATTATTGCCTCTTAGGGCATATTCCCTTCATTAAGTGGCAGTGGCGGGAACATTTTACCGGGAGAGATTCCCGAATTTTTTATCCCGGCTATCATGTGGTGGCCCACAGCTATTTCAAGCAGGACCCACATCAGGGGTGAGTTAAACCCTAAAAAAACCAACCTTCTCCTTCCCTTGGTACTCCTTCCAAGGACCGAGAAAATCGCCCCTCTTCGAATCAAATTGATCCCATCTTATACAGTATATCCTTTTGCTGATTCGTCTCACGTGGAATTGAGGGAGGGGAAGGGCTAGCAGCATAGGGCACCAACGCTGGGGCCTCAAAAACTGTTTAGGAACCGATAAAAGCATAAGCTCAGATTTCAGAATAGAAATTCACACAAACACACATATATATACTAATATACGGAATAGTTTCCAATTATAGTTCTACTAACAAAGGCCTAGAGATCATAAGGTAGCTCCATATTACAGAACTACAACAGTAGCGAACCAATCATGTGATAGCTCTACACCCCAAGAGTTTTGCAACTGGGCTAGTGGTCATGAGACTACCCAGACAGAACCAAAAGTACACCCCTAATGATCAGCAGCCCTGCATCAAATCCATCCAGAAGTAGTGTACACTACAATAGAAATCGTATTTAGTGACAGACCCCTTTTGTCACTTAATATTCATATTTTGTCAATGAATATATGTTGTTGACAAAAATGGGATGTCACTAATTTTGTCATAAAAGCCACGTCATAAAAAAAATCCATAACCACGGTTTGCATTTTTTGTCATTGTTTAACTTATATTAGTTGACGATGTTAGTTTTGTCAACAATCGTGTGCAATCGGTGACTAAAATTGATATATATATGAAAAGTTTGTCATCGTAAATTAGAAGGGAGTGTAGGACAGGTCATCATTACATACATGGCATTTTGTTAATTTATTGCAATTTACTAACGTGGAATTATGACCAGTGGGACCTTGTGGTTCTGACAGGTGGACCAATGACAGGTCCGAGACGGTTTAGACAGGTGGGACCCAGAGGGTTCGGACAGGTGGGACCCATAGGGTTCTGACAGGTGGGACCAAGAGGGTTCAAATAGGTGGGACCCGGAGCATTCTGACAGGTGGGACCCATAGGGTTGTGAAAGGTGGGGTCTAGAGGGTTGTGATAGGTGGGACCAAGACGGTTTGGACAGGTGGGACCGAGATGGTTCTAACACGTGGGTCCACATGTTGATGACAGTGTCAGTAATTTCATCACGTTAATAATTATGCAGAAAATGAAAAAAATCATATAGACAAATAAAATTTAGACCTAATATATGAAATGGCGGTGATAAAATTCTATGCATTAGTTTTAACATTAAGATACAACTAAGTAAATGATATTGATGAACAATTTCATCAAGATGGAGGTGCTGTTGAGTTGTTGCCTTGTCCTTGCTACTGTGATGTCCTTAAGATGAAACTATTGTGGATTCTAATTCTTGATTCTTCTTTTCAGTAGCTCTGTTTTTCTGTTCCCGTGCCTTCATCAGAGCTGCATCATCCTCTTCTTGTTTTTTTTCATTTCTTCAAATCTTTTATCCTGGGCTTCCATCCTTTCCTGCATCTCTTGTTTGTACCTTTTAGTTTGCGAGGAGTGAGTGTTCCTCCTGTTAAGCGAGCTTGTTTTCTAGTTCTAGGATGCATGTTGTGGACACAAGGCGCTTCCTTGAGATTGATCCAACTCCCAAATTTGAGAGGAACATGCTTGTGCTTGAGCTCATTGTGCTATTCTCCTTCAAGACTTTTTCAATAATCCGCAATTCTATTTTTTCAGTCTCATCTTCTAGGCATGGTCTACTTTTAATGGTCATCATTGCATCCGCAATTCTATTATTAAGATGTCACCTCCTCCAAGTTCTCTGAGTTCTACAAAAAAATTGAATTATGAACATGAGTTAGCAAAATTTATACTACGTTTGGTAGAACAATTGTTTCATATATAAACTTAATAATGTTCAAGAGCTTCATAGTGTGCAACAAAGCATCTAGATCCAGTTGTATGTTTCTTCTTCACAACTTCTCTGTTTAATTGATTCTTTAGACACATTTCGTAAATTTGAGTATGAACTTGTGAGTTTTCTATGCAACAGAGATTTATGTGCTTAGTATTTGTAAGTGTAAATGTTAGTACCTAATAGTGGGCATCAAACCATCTATCCACAAGATCTTTCCAACTTCTCTCTAGTACATTTGCTGGCTTCATATTATATGCTTCCTGGGGGCTCATATCTTTAATCTTGTCCCAATTCTCCTTCTTAAGATTGTAGCGTAGTTGTCACATACTACTCTGTATAATATTAGTGCACACTGTCTTGGTCACTACATCATTTGTGTCCATTTCAAAATTTCCCGGAAAAATGGAGATGCATATTATGTAGTTACATAGGTAGACAAGATAAATAGCTATGATGTAAAACTATAGAGTTAGGGCTCACCACTACTTTGCGAATAGCACCTAGAATAACATCTTTCAGAGTCTCAGATTTTTTGTATTGAGTCCAGTTGGTTGCCAGATGCACTTTGTCTCGGATTTGTATTCCGACCTCAGAGCTTAGTTTTGCTGCTTGAAGAGGATTTTTGGGCCTTCTAACCCCCTTAGTAAATTCAATTCTCATTTTATTCCCACCATTTCTTCTAGTGTAGTCATGCAGACCATGGCCCATGGAAATTCCGTGTTCCCCACGCTTTCGCTTTGAACCGAAAGAAGTTACCTCTAAAACATGGTAGGAAGAAAGTTAAAATTATAGTATATATTATATGACTAACCATCAGTGCAATTATTTAAGTACAATTGTTAATACCTTTCTTTTTTAATGACAAGTTGATTGTCGTCAGGTGAGTTGCTTCCTCTAGATGTTAGGTTCAACATTGGTGAGATTTGAACTTCTGTGTTCTCACCCTCTGGGCGTGTAGGGGTCTGACACATGGTAGTTTCAGTTGCTTCAGTGACATGAGGTGCTCTTGATCTAGTGGTTACGGTAGATTGAGGTACAGTTGTTGTTGCAGACTTCTTCTATGCTGAAGTTGATGTACCATGATTAGCCTGTTTTCAAAAATAATAATAGTTAGTAACAAAACTATAGTACTTTACAGGGATTAAAATACAGTGAAATAAGATATGATAACCTTTGTTTTAGGGTTACCGATGTTCTGGTCCTCGTCATCTGAAGTCGGCTTTGTCATTAGCTGTGGCCATTTCTTCAGCACTGGGTTCATTTGTAGGGTCTGGTTGAGTGTGGTTAGCATCCTTTTGTTTACCTTTTTTGGTGGCCTCTGTCACTTTGTAAATGCCATTGTACACGAATTTTATGTGCTACCTCTTCTATATTTTCTAGAGGCAAACCTCTGGCGACTTGCGCTTCTTTGAAAACTTCCATCATACAAGCTTTATTTTCTTCCAAATTTTTGTACTTGTTTGCCTCATATGCATTAGTTGGTTTTTTTTGTCGCCTGGCAAGGGATGGTTACAATTGTATTACAGCTCAACAGCAGATTACATCATGAATTACAAAGTCCAGACAATTTTCATTTCTAAAATAACCTACCCAAGGGCATACATATTAAGAATGTGATGTTGAAGAGCAAACTAAAGTAGGTACAGTAGAAGTAGTTATATGTACCTTATGAGCATAGGAGTGAGCTATACTGTTTTTATCTCTACAAATGTGATTTACTCTAGGGAGTAGATGTAGGGAGTAGACTGAACTCAATCTGTCTATTGCGAAACAATATCATTGCGTGTGTGCGAGAAAACAATGTAGGGAGTAGATAGCTATTATTATAACTAGAATGACAGAAATAAAATGTTTAACCGCTTTGTAATGAATGGTTCTAGCAGATCTACTGCATATGAGAAGGATAGGGGGATTGAATTATCACCTGGCGGTGATTTGATGTTGGGCTTCTTCTTCGGTGTAGACCTCAATGGTTCGCGTGCCTTACCGCTGCGAAGAGTCCTGATCATGGTGTCGGCCAAGGAGATCGCTGATCAGATCCGGCGATGAGTTCTGATCCTCCGGGGGCAAGATCGGATCCGGGGGAGGAGAAGGATAACGTGCCAGAGGGGGTTGGGTTTTGGGAGTTAAGATGAGACACTAATCATGGGAGGGATTCATGCGCCATTTTAATGTTGCGAGGTTTTTAAATTTTGGCGGTGGGGTGAGGCGGAAAAAGGAGGGAACGAAAATGTGTCGAAAATTTTGGAGGGAGGTTTTGTTTAGTTATTAATTTTGATGTTAGAGGCAAAAAAATTCTTGAAAATTTGGTTTACTTCGTATATGTAAGTTTTACACAGTTGGTATAAAAAATGAAATGAAGTACTAACAAGTTGAAAATTAATATTACATTAAAAAGTCCTATTGTTAGACTCGAATGATGCTAACATTACCCATCCCTAAATCATATAAAAAAATAGTGAAATATTCATATTGTTTAAATTACAAATTTATAAGCCATGTTTTCATCTATTGATGCTAGTTAAATGGACTGAAATGTGGCACAAGGGTTTACCACCATGTGGCTAGTGATGTTAGCATTGTATCTAGCCATTTCGGTTTGAAAATTTCAAACATTTCATACCTCAAACTCAAAAACAAGGAATCATTTGTGAAGAAAGTACCAAAAATACAATTAGAGACCTTCAAGTTGCATGCTTGAGTGGTTGTACATCTAATTGGGACCACATAATAGTAGTTGTACTTTTCAGATGCTCTCGGAATCTCTCGAAAGACTCTAGTCAACCCTGGATTGACCAAACCT
Source organism: Avena sativa (assembly GCA_916181665.1). Lineage (NCBI taxonomy): Eukaryota > Viridiplantae > Streptophyta > Magnoliopsida > Poales > Poaceae > Avena > Avena sativa. Next base: position 601,601,153 of record OV702291.1, on the reverse strand, counting down.
TGTGAATTTCATAGAAAAATGAGAAATTCTCAAAATCTCTATAAACCTTCGAATTTGATCACTGTGTGGCAAATACTTTGCATGAAAAATGAGAAACTTGGAAAAAAAATGTCCCCCTAGCACTCCACTCTCAAATGTGGGGTAGTTAGGTCAACGATCATGTCCGACTACTAGAAAGAGCCACATGTGTACCATGTTTTCATCTACCTTTCTTCAAATGGACTCAAATTTGGCACAAGGGTTTATCACAATGTGGCTAGTGATGCTAGCATTGTATCTAGCCATTTTGGTTTGAAAATTTCAAAACTTTCAAACCTCAAACTCAGAAACAAAGAACCATTTGTGAAGCAAGTACCAAAACTACAATTTGAGATCTTCAAGTTGCATGCTTGAGTGGTTGTACATCTCATTGGGACCATAGAACAACAGTTATAATTTTTAGATGCTTTCACAATCTCTCAAAAGACTCTGGTCAACCCTGGTTTGACCAAACCTTGTGAATTTCGTAGAAAAAGATAAATTCTCAAAATCTCTTGAAACCTTCGAATTTGATCACTGTGTGGCAAATACTTTGCATGAAAAATTAGAAACTTGGAAAATAATGTCCCCCTAGCAGTCCACTCTCAAATGTGGGGTAGTTAGGTCAACGATCATGTCCGACTACTAGAAAGAGCCACTTGTGTACCATGTTTTCATCTACCTTTCTTCAAATGGACTCAAATTTGGCACAAGGGTTTATCACCATGTGGCTAGTGATGCTAGCATTGTATCTAGCCATTGGTTTGAAAATTTCAAAATTTTCAAACCTCAAACTTAGAAACAAGGAACCATTTGTGAAGCAAGTACCAAAAATAGAATTTGAGATTGTCAAGTTGCATGCTTGAGTGGTTGTACATCTCATTGGGACCACAGAACATTAGTTGTACTTTTCAGATGCTTTCGCAATCTCTCGAAAGACTCTGGGCAACCTTGGTTTGACAAAACCTTGTGAATTTCATAGAAAAATGAGAAATTCTCAAAATCTCTAGAAACCTTCGAATTTGATCACTATGTGGCAAATAATTTGCATGAAAAATGAGAGACTTGGAAAAAATGTCCCCCTAGCTGTCCACTCTCAAATGTGGGGTAGTTAGGTCAATGGTCATGTCCGACTACTAGAAAGAGCCACATGTGTACCATGTTTTCATCTACCTTTCTTCAAATGGACTCAAATTTGGCACAAGGGTTTATCTGTCGTGGTGGTGTCATGGAAGATGCCATGGGTAGGCTAAAGGTGGGGACTAATATGCGCTTGGGGAATCCAGGGAGGGATAGTAGAGTGATTCTCTACACAGAAGCTTTGTATTGATGTTCAATCTCCAAGATTACAAGAGCTCCTCGAGCTGTATTGACCAGAGGAGGAGGAAGAAACTCTCTTACCCTTGCCTACCAACTAGACCCAAGAACCCTAGATCCACTAGTGCTCAACTAACTAGGAGTCTCCTTGCTCTGTATCAGAAAAAACCCAACCTCCTTACCAGAACCCTAACCCCCCCTTATATAGAGGTGGTTCGGTCCTGGCCTAGGGCATACGTGGAGGCATATTCCTAAGAATATGCCCCCTCCCAAAGTAGTAACCCGACAGGGGTGCTTTTCCCCCGCGTCACACTTGCTTTAGCGACGTAGCCTCTGCGGCGCCTGCGTCAGCCGACGTGAGCATCGTCACCCTTGTCGACCACGATCCGGTGGTCCTGCCCTTGCTTTATTCGCTCATCCAGTACGCACCGGACCTTCTTTTTTGACTAGAGAGATTCCTTCCTTCTCCTAGAAGCCAAGCGAGGATCCGGATCACAGTTGATCCGGACACACCTATTCCTGCATATAAGCTAGACAAGTATTTCCGACTTACTCCTTGAGTCGGACGAGACAATGTTAGGTGACCCCCCTGGTCCGGGTTACTCCGTGATCCGGCCTGCCTTGAGGTGACTCGGCCCTTATACCCCGGAGTGACCCTACCCGGGGTTATCCCCCCGACATTAGTCCCCGAAGCTGGTGCGGCCTTAGCGGCCTTGGTCGCTAAGGCCACATCAGGTTCATTCGTATTTAAGCCTCGGACGTTTAGTTCTGGGTTAACTTCTTGTCTCGGATCATATGGATTTACGTTCCCTTCACACGTTCCAAGTTTCCACTTGCCGACCGGGTTACCATTGTAGCTCGGATCCTATGGTTTTACTTTCCCTCTGCACATTTCAAGTTTTCACTTATCTGCCGGGTTACCACGGAGGCTCGAATCCGGACCTTGCTTCCTTCTCTCATACGCCAACCCACGTAAGGGTTAATCATTGCGTTACCTCATTTTAAGGGCCTGCAATGTAACTGTCAGTGATTACTGCGCGTGGGTTACGTCACGCCTGTCTCCTTGTTTCCCGCAACTACACGTCGTGTCATGGGATCATATTTACTCTATGGCCTCTGCTGTGGCTTCTCTCTGATTGGCTAATGCCAGTGATACACGGCCACAGCTCGTGGCTCTCCAGCGTAGCGCGATCCCACTTGTTGATTACTGGGGGCAGTTAAATAGGGAAGGGGCGTGCTCCTTAACGCTTTTCCATCTCCGTGCCCCCTCGCCCGTTCCTCTTCTTCTTCCTTGCGACCGCGCCGCCGCCAGTGCCCGTCACAGCAGCGCCGCCGCCGCACCTTCTCCGTGCCTCTGCACCGCAGCTTCCGCCGCACCACTGCTTAGCCACGGGTCCTCGTCAATCTAGACCGCAGAGCCCCGCCGCCGCCAGCTCTAGCGAGGACAGCGGATTCGAGATGACGGAGGATGAGCTCATCATTGTCGAGCAGGAGATGGAGGAGGACGCCGGCGCGGCGGACCGCGGCGCGTGGGCCGGTTCGTGGGTCTGCCAGGACGACATCGACTGGCTCTACCGGACCCGGCATATTCCCGCCGGCGTCGCCGCTCGTCTCCCCTCCTCGGAATTGGCCCCCTCACCCAATCCGGGTGAGTTCGTTGTTTTCCTATCCCATTTCCAACGGGGATTTGGTCTTCCGGTGAGTGATTTCTTCCGGGACTGGGTTCGGACCTATCACCTGCAACCACATCATCTCCCGGCGAACGCCATCACCTCTCTGTCCGCTTTCGTCTCTTCGATCGAGGGCTACACCGGATTATGGACCACGAAGGAGCTGTGGATCTGGTTCTTCGGCCTCCGTCGCAACGTCGTCCCCAACATCCACGTCGAGTCGGAGGACAAGCAGCTCACTCAGTTCGGAGCTGCCTCGATCTCACCCCAGAGGTTTTCGATCTTTCCCCGGGCCACCAGGCTTGACTCCTGCAAAGGATGGGCCCGGACCTTCTTCTACGTCCGGAACGAGGGCACCGAAGACTTGATCCGGTTGCTGCCCTACGCTCCGGGTCCCCCGGACACGAATTTCTGGGAGGAGGTCGCCAAAAAACCTACAGCTCTGGCCAACCAAGTCAACAAAAGGTTTGCGGAGCTGAAGAAGCTCGGATTGCGCAACGAGGATGCCATGATCACCTTCGTGCGCAACCGAATCTCACCCCTCCAGTGGCGCACTCACAAGTTGTGCCATATGAGCTTCAACTGCGACCCCAACCGAACCTCCTCGTTCAAGTTGAGCAATACAGAGATCTTCCGCCGGGTCAAGGCTCTTTTCACCACTCATAAGGATTTTTCCGCCGAATGGACGTGGGGAATCGAGCATTACTGCCGTGACAGGCTCCCTCCCGCGGTAAGATTCGCGGAGTAAACTTGTTTCGGATCAATTGCATGTCGGTTCTTATCGTATTTTTGACTCTGCTCCTTGTGCTTTTTTCTCAGCTGTTTCTCCAGCAAACCCTCGAGGATGGTACTGATCCGACCCTTAAGTTGGCCCTGGACCGAGAAATCCCGGATGAGGAGGAGCCGGACCAGGAGATGTTCCTCCCCACAACCGACGCCACCAAATGACCCAGCGGTAAATTATCTTCTCTTAGAGATTGGCCCGACGATGAGGATGACTCGGATATCGACGTGATTGAACCCGTTGAGGCTGTCCCTCTTTCTTTTGCCTTCCTGGCATCAGCTAACCCCGGTGGGCACATCCACGAGGATTCTCCACTTGCCACGTGCGAGCCTGTTCCGGTGGCGTCGAAGAAGAAGCGCGGATCCGCGTCAAGTTCTTCTTCCGAACCTTCTCAGCCCACCAAAAGGCAAAAGAAGGCCGGAGACAAGACTGCCTCCAAACGGGCAGGCAAAGCCCCGGCACGGAGGTCCCGGAAACCCAAGGAGGCCAAGACCTCGGACGCGTAAGTCATTTTTCACTGCGCAACATGCTTCTCCCTGCATCGGGGTAATTTCACTCCTGACATAACTTTCTTTTGCAGGGCTCCTGTGGAGGTCCCTCAGAGCGGATCGAGCATCTCCTCTCCTCTTCGGTCCAGTCCTTCCCCTCCTTGTGACGACGAGTCACGCCCACCGAGCCCTATTCCGGAGGGCTCTACGGCCGCTCCGGGTTCCGCAGTACCTCCTTCAGAGGAACGTGACCTCGGATCAGGAGGGGTCGGATCGGTCGAGGCAAAGGCGTCCGTTACTTCGGCATTGCCGCAACCAGCAACCACCAAGTCTACCGCAACTCCAGCACCAGCAGCAGCTCCAGCACTAGCCACCGAACCAGCGCCTGTCCCGGCTCCGAAGAAACCAACAACAGCTCCAGCACCAGCCACCAAAGCTCCCGTGCCAAGTTCGTCTGCCTCGTCCGAGTCATCCCAAGCTCGGCGAGGAACCACTCCAGCGGCTTCCAAGGGTAAATCCATTGTGGTCACATCCTCCCAGCAAGCCAAAGGCAAGTCCACCTCCGTCGAGGCCGGGCAGCGAACCTTGTCGTCAATGCTTCCAAAGAAGTCACCAGCAGCGACGGATCCTCCTGCCGAGCCAGCCGATTCGCAGCAGATGGTTCTTCACACTAGCCCAGCTCTTGCCCTGATTGAAAGGAAAGAAGCTCACGCAAAGGGCTTGGTGGCACCTCACATGCCCACTGGCGAACGGTACCCTCCGAGCCTCATCGAGTTTGTCATGAACTGGAATAAGGCGGAGTTCGTCTACAACGACGATCTCCCGGAAAAGTTCGGCCCAGCTGAATTTTCCGCTTAGATGAATACCGCCGCCAAGGCCATTAACCTCGCTGGGCGTATGATGGAGGTACGCCGTTTCCTCTTTACATGCTGTAGATAATAACCATTAGTCCCCGAGCCTCCGGCGGAGTAGCTTGTTACTCGGCCGGATGCTCATTAGAAGATCAACGTAGCTGCATGTAAACTTCAAATATGCACACACCTAGAGCCGGGTTAAGTTCCGCTTGGCCCGGATCTCGTATACTTTGAATATGCACACACCTAGAGCCGGGTTAAGTTCCGCTTGGCCCGGATATTGTACACTTCAAATATGCACACACCTAGAGCCAGGTTAAGTTCCGCTTGGCCCGGATCTTGTATACTTCGAATATGCACACACCTAGAGCCGGGTTAATTTCCGCTTGGCCCGGATTTCGTATACTTCGAATATGCACACACCTAAAGCCGGGTTAAGTTCCGCTTGGCCCGGATCTTGTATACTTCGAATATGCACACACCTAGAGCCGGGTTAAGTTCCGCTTGGCCCGGATTTCGTATACTTCGAATATGCACACACCTAGAGTCGGGTTAAGTTCCGCTTGGCCTGGATCTTGTACACCTCAAATATGCACACACCTAGAGCCGGGTTAAGTTCCGCTTGGCCCGGATCTTGTACACTTCAAATATGCAACGAACTAATTTTACACGCCTATACCTTTGTCAGGTAACCACCAATCGCCGGAGCACCGAGTTTCAGCGCCTGCTTGATACCCACAAGATCTTGCGCGCAAAACATGTTGCACTTGGCACGGAGCATGAAAAGAGGGGTAATTTCCTCTCTTAACACCTCTCCGTTTCATTTGTTTCTGCCGGACTAACCTCTTTATTCGGTTTTTTGCAGCTGGGGTGGAGGCTGAAAACAAGATTATGCGGAAGAACTTGGAGGAAATCCGAGGTATGTCCTCTTTCGGCCAACGTCGTTGTGTTTTCCATTCTTTCTTCTCCTTGGCTCGGCAAACATTCACTCCTCGGCTTTGTCGGGTCAACACACTATTTCAACATCACTTGAGGATAGTGTGCCCGTGCCTGATATGATGCTGCATTTTCTCGAACAAGCAGGACAGCATCAAGCCGAGCTGAAGAAGAAGAACGATGAGCTCGCCCTCCTCCGGACCAAGGACGACGAAATAGCCAAACTCAAGGCCGAGATGGAGAAGATGAAGGCCCAACACAAAACCGAGCTCCAAAAAGTTGGCCAGAACTTCATCGATGAGCGTGAGCGCTTTACCCTTCAGATCTCCAAGGACCAGGACCTGCTTAAGGAATCCGAGGTCCAGCTTGGGTCGGTGCTCGCCGAGCTTGAACAACTTCGCCAGAGACGCGACAGTTGTATCAAGGAGTTGACCCGGATCCATCGTCATATCTCACGTAAGTTTCTTCCCCTTGTCCGACCTAGTTTTCCGGGTTAGCTCATATGCCTTTGCTTCAGCATCTTCCCTTTCCTTATTTTCAGATAACTTTCCAGAGGGTACTGCCATCGCTAGTGCTGCCGTTGCCAAATTCCGCCAAGAGAGGGGTACTCCCATCGCTCCTGATGGTGAGAGCATCCCCTTAGACATGGAGGACCTATTGGTCAGCGTGTCAGCTCGGGTGGAAACTATTAAGAACTATGGGAAAGATCTCCTCGACGTTGCGGTCCGGATCTTCAACACATTCTGGCCAAGCGAGAGCGCTCCGGAAAGGATCACGCTCCTTGCCGAAAAACTGATGGAGGTCGAGACTCAGCTTGACCTCTGGAGAGAATCCGCCGGGCGTGCCGCAGCAGATACCCTCCTCCATCATATCCTTTCATGGTACGAGAAGATCGATCTGAGCCTCCTCACCCGTCGGCGCACCAAATCCAAATGGACCGATGATCCGGAGTGGGTAGCTCGGCGCCAGGCTTGCGCCTACAGCCTCGTCGAATATTCTCCAGTCCATGACTGGGTTGAGGGGCCGAGCTTTCTGGAATCCGGCGAGGAGGAGCAGATGGAGAACGTGGAGGATGGGTCGGGCGATGATGGAGAAGATGCTGCTTCAGATATTGAAGACAGTGATGATGACGCCGAACTTCCTCCTCCTGCCGCTCCTTAGTTGAAAAAACTTGAAAATTTATCAGATCCCCGGTATGCCGGGTGCAATTGTATGCTGAATACATGATATTTTGCTACTATGCTTGTATGCCAGATTCACTTGGGCGTAGTCCCCGAGTTTCATTTTCTTGTTCGTCCAATTCTCCGGCTCGATCCGTGTCTACCTTGATTCGGTTTTACGACTTACGAATCCGAGCCTCAAGAATCGTTTTAACAATACTGAGAAACTTTGAGGCTTGGCTCAAAATAATTCAACATAATAGCTTGAAAGTAAATACGGGGTTAGTCCGAAAAAACAAACGTTAGCTGGAATAGGATCGTTTCCTTAGTAGTTTTTCATGTGCTACGCAATTCCAAACTTGTTCCCTTGCTTGCCATGAAGCCAATTCTTGTTGGACAGCAGCAAGTCGAAGGGTTGGGTTTTTGGTGCTCACACATTACTAATCCAGGTTAAGTGAAACGAGTCATTCTAGCTAACGCATAAAAAGTAACAACAATCATTTATTAAGGCAGTCCCCGAGTTACTGCTCGAGGCTCCGCTATTTCATTGATAAGCTCATTGCCGACATACATACCGACATATGAGATGACTCGGATACATACACTTCTTAGCTAAGTGTAGAAGGGACGAAGTAGTGCTACATTCCACGGTCGCTTGGATTCCTCTCCGGACCTGTCCGCCTTGTTCTTTTCCTATGGATTTGCATCTATGAGATAGTAAGAATCATTGTGCAATGCTTTGCTCACAATGAATGGACCTTCCCATGGGGGGGATAATTTATGCATGCCAGTGGTACGCTGTACCAACCGGAGCACCAGATCGCCTTCCCGGAAGACTCGGGGGCACACTTTCCGGCTATGACAGCATCGGAGATTTTGCTGATATATGGCGGATCTGGACAGTGCCAGTTCTCTCGCTTCTTCCAGCAGATCAACATCATTTTGCCGGGCTTCTTGCACTTCGGCTTCTGTGTATTGGGTGACCCTAGGCGAATCATGCTCTATGTCGGCTGGTAATACAACTTCTGCCCCATATACCAGAAAGAACGGTGTGTAGCATGTTGATCGATTTGGAGTTGTTCTTAAACTCCACAATACCGATGGTAGTTCTTCTATCCAGCACCCCGCTGATCTTTGCAACGGCTCAATGAGCCGGGGTTTTATCCCGGATAGCACTAATCCGTTGGATCTTTCCACTTGTCCGTTCGATGCGGGGTGAGCTACCGAGGCTACGTCGAGTCGGATTTTCTTATCTCGGCAGAATCGTGCAAATGCTCCTTGAGCAAAATTTGTGCCGTTATCAGTTATGATACTATGAGGATAACCGTATCTCAAGATAATGTCTTTGAGAAATGTTACGGCCATAGCCCCATCACATTTTCTTATAGGATTCACTTCGATCCATTTTGTAAACTTGTCCACCATGACCAGAATGTGCGTCATGTTTCCTCTTGCTGGTTTGAATGGGCCAACCATATCCAAGCACCACACAGCAAATGGCCATGTAATTGGTATGGTTTTGAGTTCCGACATAGGCATATGTGTCTTGGTGGCGTACCTTTGACAACCATTGCATTTTCTCACCAGATCTTCTGCTTGCTCCAAGGCACTTGGCCAGTAGAATCCATGCCGGAACGCCTTTGCCACTAAGGCCCGGGATGAGGCGTGATGCCCGCATTCTCCTTGGTGAATATCTCGGAGGATGTCAAGTCCTTCTTCCGGGTCAACACACCGCTGGAGGACATTGGTTACACTCCGTTTGTACAGCTCGGAATTGATGATTGTGTAAGCTTTGGCTCTCCTCTGAGTTTGCCTGGCTAGCACTTCCTCAGTGGGTAACGTTCCATCTTTCAAGAACTGGTATATAGGCAGTGCCCAAGCTGGTATTGCTCGCACAGGGAACATCTCCTTATCAATTTCCATCCGATCCACCGGCATGACTTCAGCCGGATCACGCTGAACAGTCCCCGGGTCTAGCGAGGTAGTCCCCGGGTTTGCCGAGGTAGTCCCCGGGTTCTGCGTGCTACCTCCCATGTCAATGTCCATGGGCTCAACTCCGGATTCTGCGTTTTCTGGGACATAGATTGAATCGGTTCCTAGGGACGGCCTGATAGATGGTTTTCTGAGGTGCTCCAATGCTACGCCCGGTGGAATTGCCTGTCGGGTCGATCCGAGCTTAGACAGCATGTCCGCAGCTTCGTTTTCCATGCGCGGTACATGGTGAAATTCGCATCCCTCAAAGTAACCCGAGATCTTCTGCACATGAAATCTGTATAGTGCCATGTTTGGATCCAGGGTGTCCCACACTCCGGACACTTGCTGTATTACTAGATCCGAGTCGCCAAAGCAGATTATCCGACGTATGCCAATCTCCTTTGCCACTTTGAGACCATGCACAAGAGCCTCGTACTCAGCAACATTGTTTGATGCCGCGAAATGGATCTGCAATACGTACTTGAGCTGATCCTTCTTTGGCGAGGTAAGCACAACCCCGGCACCTAACCGGTTTTGGTTTTCGATCCGTCAAAGTGCATCTTCCAGTAGTTCAGATCTGGCGGCGGTGGTTCGTACTGTACCTCGGCCCAATCCACGAAGAAGTCCGCCATAGCCTGGGACTTGATCGCTTCTCTCCTATCATACTGGGGTGCGTAAGGTGCTAGCTCAATTGCCCATTTCGCAATTCTGCCATTCGCATCTTTGTTACCCATTATCTCGGATATGGGTGCTTCGCATATCACTTTGATGGGATGCTCCTTGAAGTAGTGCTTTAACTTCTTTGCCGCCATATAAACTCCGTATGCCACCTTTTGAAAATGCGGGTAGTTCTGTTTTGAGGCAGACAATACCTCGCTCAAGTAATACACTGGCCTCTGCACCGACTTACCCTCTTCATCTCGCTCCACTACAATCACTGCACTTACAACTCGGTTGGTTGCGGCTATGTAGAGCAACATTGGCTCCTTCGACAGTGGAGAAGCTAACACTGGTGCAGTGGCCAACATCTTTTTCAAGTGGGCAAAAGCTTCATCGGCCTGTGGCGTCCAAACGAATTTATCTGACTTTTTCATGAGTTGGTAGAGAGGCAGTGCCTTTTCCCCTAACCGACATACAAACCGACTCAACGACGCCAGGCATCCAGTGAACTTCTGGACGTCGTTGAGACACTTCGGCAGCTCCATTCGTTCGATGGCTCGGATCTTAGTTGGATTAACCGCGATACCTCGGCTGGAGACGAGAAATCCGAGTAATTTCCCAGCCGGGACACCGAAGGTACATTTCTCCGGGTTAAGCTTCATCCGGAATCTCCTCAAGTTCGCGAATGTTTGCCTTATGTCGTCAAGGAGCGTTGCACTTTCCTTGGTCTTAATAACCACATCATCCACGTAGACTTGTACATTTTGACCTATTTGATTGTGCAAACATTTTTGCATTCATCTTTGGTACGTTGCTCCTGCATTTCGTAAACCGAACGGCATAGTGCGATAGTAATAAGCCCCGTACGGGGTAATAAAGGCAGTTTTTATTTGATCATCCGGGTTCAGAGGTATCTGGTGGAAACCAGAATAGGCGTCAATAAATGACAACAGTTCACATCCCGCGGTAGAGTCGATGACCTGATCTATCCTCGGCAGTGGAAATGGATCTTTTGGACACGCCTTGTTTAGGTTCGTGTAATCGATACACATACGCCAAACCACTGCCACGTTCGGATCATCCTTCTTCTTTTCTACCAGCACCGGATTAGAGAGCCAATCCGGATACAACACTTCCATGATAAATCCTGCTGCTAGCAACCGAGATATCTCGTCACCAATGACCTTTCTCCTATCCTCGGCGAAGCGTCGGAGAGGATGCTTCACCGGCCTTGCTCCGGGTCTTACGTTCAAAGAGTGCTCGGCCAACTCCCTCGGAACACCTTGCAAGTCCTGTGTGGACCAAGCAAAAATATCCCGATTCTCACGGAGGAAGTTGACAAGCTCGCTTTCCTATTTGTCAGTTAACCCGGCACCAATTGTTACGGTACGCTTCGGAAACAGGTTATCCACTGGAATCTTCTTGGTGTCCTTCGCGGCTTGAAATGAAACACTTCCATGCGGATTGCTTAACGCCGGCATATACTGCTGCGCGGACTGAGCTAAAGCCGCCACCTCTTGAATTTTTCTTTTCTCTTGGGCAATTACGAGTGACTCGGCTAGGTTAGACCCGGCTGAGACGCACTCAATAGAACGTCGGAAATCCCCAGCGATAGTAATTGCTCCATTTGGCCCGGGCATCTTCAGATAATTAACGTGGCAACTTGCCATGAATTTGCTCAGTGTTGGTCTCCCGAGTAATGCATGGTACGCGCTCTCCAAGTTCACCACCTCAAACTCCAGATTTTCAGTTCGGCAGTTATCCCTCGTACCGAATAGCACGTCGACCCGGACTTTGCCTATGGGCTCACAGGATATGCCTGGTACGATACCATGGAAAGTTGTTCTTGTAGCCTGGAGCATGTTCTCCGAGATGCCCAGCTTGCGCATCGTATCCGCATACATGATGTTAATGCTACTGCCATTGTCGATTAGTACCTTTGAGAACCTCACATTAATGTTTGGTCCAATGAACGTCGGATCTAACACTAGTGCATACGAGCCCGGACTTGGCATAAGCTTGGGGTGATCTTTGACGCTCCAGGTAATTTCCTGGTCCGACCAAGACATGTACCTCGTCACTGCAGGCATAACCGCGTTAACCTCCATATGTCGGCGCTGCAAGCTCTTCCTATCTGTTTCCTCTGTTGTGAACACACAATAGCTCTGGTGATGTTCCCTGTACTCATTCCTTCCCTCGTTTCCGGAGTACCTCTGATCCGGCTGATGCTGGTTTTCCACCTGATGCACTGCATCCCTTCTCTCACTGTTGTCATACCTCGGCGGAGGGGGAGGCAACATCAGTTGTTGCGTGTTTGCTCCGGAGAGCAGTTGCTGCCGGGGTAACTCCTGCTGAGGTTGATCGTTCCGGGGTGCCTGAGCATTCCCCGAACCACCTTGTTCTATATTGCGCATCCACTCACATTGCCTCGTTGTGTGACCCGCCAGGCTGTTCGGATTTGGCGTGTGAAACTTACACGGCTGGTCCAACATTGACTCATAGGTATACCTCGGACGATCTTTCTTTTCTTGCCATTGCTTCTTCTGCTCCGGAGTCCACGTTTTCTTGCCATCGTTTCGAGGAGTCCATTGCCCTCCTGTTTTCTGGCGTTGGTTGCTCCCTGCTCCGGGCTGATCTTGATTCATGGCCACAACTTGTTGCGAACTATACCGATGGTCTGGTCTATCGTCTCTCCTTTTTCCCCTGTAATCGTTCCTCCGGGATGACCCGGCTCCGTCCCTCGGATAGTACTCCTCATTTGACTCGTTTGACGCGATCCTAGGTTGAGTTGGATCACCCAAAGCATAAGAATCTGCAATCCGGATCATTTCTGCCAGCGTGACTGGCATTTTCCTTTGCAATTTCATCCACAACTCGCTGCCATATCTGCACCCTTGTGCGAACCATGCTATAGCCTGTGACTCTATGACTCCCTCACACGAGTTTCTCACGGTACACCACCGGGTCAAGAATTCACGATCCGTTTCATTAGATCTCTGCTTGCACATTGCCAGGGTCTGCGGTCTATTCGGTCTCTGATAAGTACTTGAGAAGTTGCTGATAAACATTTCTTCAAAATCTATCTAGCAATTGATGCTTCCGGGTGGCAAATTATTCAGCCATACCCTAGCCGGACCTTCCAACATTTGGGGTACATATCGAACAGCCCATCTCAAGTTGCAAGTTGCAATTTTCACAGCGGTTGCGTAGTTTATCAGCCAATCCTCCGTCTTTGTACTGCCGTCATACGTCTTCGTGCCCCTGGGTAGTTGGAAATTGGGTACTGGCGGTTCCTTCATGATCCGGGGTCCAAAGCACGCTGGACCCAGAGGACCTTGACATTCGATCTGTTCTGACCTATACAGACGATCCAGCTTTAACCTGGCGTCATCCGGCATCAAGTCCCTGCTTCCCAATCTCGACCCTATCACATGATAGTCCGGTCTTGCGTATCCCGCATTCGTCATCTCCGAGTCTCCGTCATTGTATCGGTCCTGCTCTCGTTGCGCTCCTCTCTGTTGCATACCACGGCCGGCACTTTGTTCTTGCCTTGGTACATTCCGCTGCTGCGGTTGACCTGCTCCTGCCGAGTTTCGCTATCCGGCATTGCCTTGGTCGTGGTTACCTCGGCCAGCTTCACCTCGGCTCACACTTCGTCGATCGTCGTTTTTCCGCATCTCTTTTTCTTTTCCGGCATGCGTTGGGTCGTACGGAACGATCTGCTTGTTCCGTCTGGCCGAGGTTACTACCTCTTCTCTCCTTGGGCCACCATGAGGCGATGATGCGGATCCAGCGGATTTCTCCAGGTTACCCATCGCCGAATGGACGATTTTAGAAGCTCCAACTCTCTCCGGGTTACCTCTCAGCAGCTCCTCGTTCTGCCTGTTCGCGATCCGAACCAGCTCGTTAACCCGGTCTTGCTGTCTTTGACGGGCTTCACCCGTCAGACCCTCTAGCTCGGACGCCGCGGCATCTGCTGCTCTGAGGTTCTTTGCCGGGGTACTATACTTCGGCAACCCTACAGACAGATAGTTTTCCGACCCTTCTGGTCCATCATCACCTTCTCTGTTCATCTCACTTATGAGATTTTTCCCTTTTACCCTTACTGCATCAACCTTGTTTGCCTTCGCGTACTCGCGCAGCGTCATGTTCAACGACTGCTGAGCCGCTGCTATTTTCTTTGCGCCCTCCAGTATCTTTTGCCGGGTCTCCTCTAGCTCGGCCTGTGCCTGAGCCGGATCTACCACTGCTGCCACCGGGTTTGCCAAGCTATCCATAGCTTCCCTCAGCACGTTCTCAGGCCTCTCTAGCGGAGGACCCCTAGCTTTCCTCGGTGCCTTGGGCGTTACCTCCGGGTCTGGCGCTGGATCCTTGCTCATGCCCGCGCCTGGCGCAGTCATCATCACCTCTGCATGGTCCAGGGAGCGAGCGATACGCGCCCCGCGAGCCACAGTGAGGGGTGGTTCTCCTGCATCGACGACGCGACGCGGATGAACGCAAGACACGTCCACAGCAACGTAGACCTTGTGCGCACCGAGCTTGACGAAGATGCCGTTGCACGGAAGGGGGCGCGCGCCGAAGCAGCCAGCGTTGTCGCTGACGTAGTCCAGCGCTCCAAAGCGCTGAACGAGCCCGGAGACGATGCGTTCGCCGGTGCCGATGAAGTTTCCCATCCGGATCTTCACCCCTGCCAGCGCCGCTAGCCCCACGGTGGGCGCCAACTGTCGTGGTGGTGTCACGGCAGATGCCATGGGTAGGCTAAAGGTGGGGACTAATATGCGCTAGGGGAATCCAGGGAGGGATAGTAGAGTGATTCTCTACACAGAAGCTTTGTATTGATGTTCAATCTCCAAGATTACAAGAGCTCCTCGAGCTGTATTGACCAGAGGAGGAGGAACAAACTCTCTTACCCTTGCCTACCAACTAGCCCCAAGAACCCTAGATCCACTAGTGCTCAACTAACTAGGAGTCTCCTTGCTCTGTATCAGAAAAAACCCAACCTCCTTACCAGAACCCTAACCCCCCCCTTATATAGAGGTGGTTCGGTCCTGGCCTAGGGCATACGTGGAGGCATATTCCTAAGAATATGCCCCCTCCCAAAGTAGTAACCCGACAGGGGTGCTTTTCCCCCGCGTCACACTTGCTTTAGCGACGTAGCCTCTGCGGCGCCCGCGTCAGCCGACGTGAGCGTCGTCACCCTTGTCGGCCACGATCCGGTGGTCCTGCCCTTGCTTTATTCACTCATCCAGTATGCACCGGACCTTCTTTTTTAACCAGAGAGATTCCTTCCTTCTCCTAGAAGCCAAGCGAGGATCCGGATCACAGTTGATCTAGCCACACCTGTTCCTGCATATAAGCTAGACAAGTATTTCCGACTTACTCCTTGAGTCGGACGAGACAATGTTAGGCGACCCCCTGGTCCGGCTTACTCCGTGATCCGGCCTGCCTTGAGGTGACTCGGCCCTTATACCCCGGAGTGACCCTACCCGGGGTTATCCCCCCGACATTATCACCATGTGGCTAGTGATGCTAGCATTGTATCTAGCCATTTTGGTTTGAAAATTTATAAAATTTCAAACCTCAAACTCAGAAACAAGGAACCATTTGTGAAGCAAGTAAAAATCTATAATTTGAGACCTTCAAGTTGCATGCTTGAGTGGTTGTACATATCATTGGGACCATAAATCATCAGTTGTACTTTTCATATGCTTTCGCAATCTCTCGAAAGACTCTAGTCAACCCTGGTTTGACCAAACCTTGTGAATTTTGTAGAAACATGATAAATTCTCAAAATCTCTTGAAAACTTCGAATTTGATCACTGTGTGGCAAATACTTTGCATGAAAAATTAGAAACTTGGAAAATAATGTCCCCCTAGCAGTTCACTCTCAAATGTGGGATAGTTAGGTCAATGATCATGTCCGACTACTATAAAGAGCCACCTGTGTACCATGTTTTCATCTACCTTTCTTCAAATGGACTCAAATTTGGCAAAAGGGTTTACCACCATGTTACTAGTGATGTTAGCATTGTATCTAGCCATTTTGGTTTGAAAATTTCAAAAATTTCAAACCTCAAACTCAGAAACAAGGAACCATTTGTGAAGCAAGTACCAAAACTATAATTTGAGACCTTCAAGTTGCATGCTTGAGTGGTTGTACATCTTACTGGGACCACAGAACATTAGTTGTACTTTTCAGATGCTTTCGCAATCTCTCGAAAGACTCTAGGCAACCCTGGTTTGACAAAACCTTGTGAATTTCATAGAAAAATGAGAAATTCTCAAAATCTCTAGAAACCTTCGAATTTGATCACTGTGTGGCAAATACTTTGCATGAAAAATGAGAGACTTGGAAAAAATGTCCCCCTAGCAGTCCACTCTCAAATGTTGGGTAGTTAGGTCAACGGTCATGTCCGACTACTAGAAAGAGCCACATGTGTACCATGTTTTCATCTACCTTTCTTCAAATGGACTCAAATTTGGCACAAGGGTTTATCACCATGTGGCTAGTGATGCTAGCATTGTATCTAGCCATTTTGGTTTGAAATTTTCAAAAATTTCAAACCTCAAACTCAGAGAAAATTTCAAACCTCAAACTCAGAAACAAGGAACCGTGAAGCAAGTACCAAAACTACAATTTGAGACCGTCAAGTTGCATGCTTGAGTGGTTGTACATCTCATTGGGACCACAGAATAGCAGTTGTACTTTTCATATGCTTTTGCAATCTCTCAAAAGACTCTGGTCAACCCTGGTTTGACCAAACCTTGTGAATTTCATAGAAAAATGAGAAATTCTCAAAATCTCTTGAAACCTTCGAATTAATCACCGTGTGGCAAATACTTTGCATGAAAAATGAGAAACTTGGAAAAATGGGGTAGGCCTTGTTTCATCATGGGTGTGTAGTTAAATCTTTTTTAAAACATTTTTACTTAATTATCACAAATTCGATTTTACGTCAAACAAATATTTGAACACAAAGTTAAGGGTTGACCAATCTTGATGAGAATCGGCCTACAATCGGATGCAAAAGGCTAATACTTATTACTTTCCCAAAGAACCGTACACACAAATATCAGAGCATTAGTATATAGGGGATCCTAACGATCTCCCGTCCTCCCTCTTTCACAAATGCCTGCTCCCATCTCCCCGCCGTCTTGTTATGTCGCGACCTCATTCTTTCATCTGCTAACAGCGAACGGTCCTACACCACCAGGAGAACTATGGCGATGACTACCGAGGTACGTATGTCGTCTTGACCCAACACGGTGTGAACTCTTATAGCTGAGATTGTTTGAGCTTTTGGTTGTGAAAGTGGTCGGCATATCTTGTAGATCTGAGCGATTGCACTCAAGATCTGACTTCACACTCACGATCTAATTTATCATGTAGTGTGGTGTTTGTTAAGACACGAAGGGTTTGTGCACTACTGTGACTCAGAAGCACATTTTTTCGCATTTACCCTACATCATGGATTCGAGGAGAGGGTGATACGATTTTCTTCTCAAAAAACATATGAATGTGCAGATCGTTTTATACTCCCTCTGTTCCTTTCTATAATGTCTATAGTTTT